>CM070875.1:39765242-44565242 GCA_036365515.1 Torymus aiolomorphi | reverse complement strand
CTTCTTTACTTCCCGCGCGCAGCTCGCGAGAACTGCCGCTGTGCGCGCGCGCAAGAGAGAGAGAGAGAGAGAGAGAGAGAGAGAGCGCGAGAGAGAGAAAAAAGGCGGATAGCCGCTTGTTGCTTTATTAGGTATAACATGCGTTACGATCCACTGTGTGTGGACACGCGCGGCTCTGCGGCTGTATCTGTGTACATTTGCAGCCGATGATTTAGATAAATTGACGCGCAAGGCCGATTCGAGCCAATGAGAGAGAGGGGAGAGAGAGAGAGAGAGAGAGAGAGAGAGAGAGAGAGAGAGAGAGAATCGAGAAGAAGGCAGGGAGAAAATGAGGAATGCAAAGGCGCATGCGTAGGGGTTGGGGGAGCCCAGCTGATTAGAATGCAGATGACAGATACTGGTAAAGCGCTTGTAGAGAGATATTTATTATCATTGGATTTTGCGCCGGGACTCGGCGAGCCGCGCCGATTTTTCTTCAAAGTTGCGAATTTACGCGGAGCTTGCGATCGCCGCGTAGATTCGTTTACTTTGATAAATGCACGGTACAATCATTTCAAGCTTACTTACAAGTTGGTAAGTTGTTTTCGAACTTCTGCAAGATATAAAATTACCTCTTATGCTATACCAATTTTCATAAAAATATAATTTCAAATAAAATTTTAATGAAAAAGGTGTACTTTTTTTATTCATTTCATTTTAATGCTACTTTGTTCATGGCATTAGAAAAATGAATAAAAACCTTTATATCCGTGCTATTATCTTTAAGAATGCAATCTCCAAGTTAAATTCTCCAATTACCGGCGCACAATCGAGATCAATCGCGATAAGAATACACAGTGCACGAGAGCGTTTTTCTTCTGTTTACTCTTTCGCATAGTAAAAACTTTGTCAACTAAACGAAGTTTAACACGCCTCAAGCTCACCTTCCCCGGCTATAATTGCGTCATTAAAAAGATGAACTGTGAGAAAAACCGCCCGGTCGACTTCGATATAGGCGTGCACGCGCATGCACGCATGAGCCTACGGGCAACACCTTCAGCAAGCTACTGGCATGGATGTAAATAACGGCTTCCCCTGCTCAAAAAAAAGAGACAATAGAACGACGATATGGAGAGAAAGGGAGAGAGCAGTCTTGTCTCTTTTTCTGCATCAGCGGCGGCAGCTCGCGAAAAACGCCGAGAAGCGCAGCATTAAAATTTATAACGAGTCACCTTCGCGGCTGTTCGCTCGCCTACTATAACTACTCCCGGGCACACAGCGCACCCAAGTGCGTTGTGCAGAGCACGGCCGTATAATTATACATAAAGTATCATTAAGTTGCCGTAATTCTTGCGTTATTGCATTATTTAGCCTGGCACCCTGCCGCGCCAGACGCGCGGAATCCTCACTCGCCGCTGCTCCATCGGCGTGCGCGCGCAATATCTCGCGCTTCGCCTTCTTTCTTTCTCTCTCCGACACGGCGTGGCTAAATAATTTTCTATTATAACCACGACTCTCGTGTCCCGATCCCGCCGCCTAGCGATGCTCTTGTGCGTATAGCTCTTCGCCTGCTGCCGGCCTGTCTCCTCTGTCTCGATAAAGGGGAATTATGCCGCGCGCCAGCGCGCGAGGCGCTGAAGAGCCCGGGCACTTCGTTCTCACCCGGTCTTGACAAATTAAATTCTGCCTCGTCGTTTTCATGGCAGCCCTGTCTCATTGGGAGTTATTATAATGTTACTCTGTTGTGAGCACTAATTTTATTAGTGTATTCGGTTACTTTCGGTAACTCAAGATATTTTTTTTCATTACTGCGCATAATAATTTTTTTTATGTTTGTTTATTCATTGTTATATTTTTTATATTCTCGGTAACATAAGTTCTATTTAAATACGAGTAGGAGCTCTGTTATAAGCTTTAATATTCTGTATAAGTATATCTACAAAAAATATTTCGTAAGCCTTACTTATTTATTACTTTGAATATTTTTTATTTAATCAATAATGGAAATACCAGTGCTAATATATATCTATCAGTATAAACTGGTTAACAAACTAAAAAATAAGTAAATCTGCATAGTTAATTATTTAGTTTGACATATTATAGGTTTATACAGATGAAATAGAAAATATAAACAAAAAAGAAACATTGGTTTCTTTCAGTTATCGTTGCAATAAAAGTTTAATTGATCAGTAATTTTTTTTTCATCATTGTCATTAGTGCCAGTAGATGCTGACTTATATTTCCAATAAATTATATACACATAAGTGCTTTTAAAAATACATGTTAAGAGGAAAAAACTACAGAGAATTAAATTTCGTTTGCTTTTTTAGAATAAAACTTTGAATTTGAATTAAAGTTATGTTAGTATGCTACGACACTTTAAAATTGAGTCACACAGGAATACACCAAAATATAAGCAACGTCTGATCTCCTTCCTCTAGATTTGATTTATATTTTTTATATTGTTTTTATAAACTGTAATTTATATAAAATCTTTATACTCAAAATGCAGAATTAACAATGAGAGGGATGAAATTAAAATTTATTTTTATAATTGGACTGTCATTACTTAAACATTTTGCGCAAATTCTTCCTCTTCAACGTTCAGCGAGGTATGCGTCTCGGCGTACGCGCATGCACTTATTATTCGCGGGAGTACGTGAAATTAAGGCACAGCGGCAGATATAATTACACGCGTTGTTGATAGCAAAAGTGGCGTGCCAGGCTCGGGGGTCGGAAAAAAACGCGTCGTTAACGTGTCCGCATTTATTTGTTTTCGTTGTCGCCTGCGTGCACGTACCTATCTCTCGTCACGTGTGACCTTAGAGCATATACTAACTGGAGGTAGCATGTCGCGGTAGCAAAAGCGTGACCGAGTCAGAGAGAGAGACAGAAAGTATCGCGGTACATGCTCTCTCACTCTAGCACGTACGGGATTCGTCCAAACTAGAAGTTGGCACTGATTGGTCCGCTCAAACCTGCATCAATTTAAAAAATCACTAAATAAATTTTTAATGTATGCAGAATACTAAATATATATATAAAACAAGGTTTGTAACTAATTTGTATTTTTACAAATATGGAACGTACACGAAAACATTAATATTTAGCTTAAGTTAAAACCTGAACCATTCACAGGTGGGCCATGATACTGCACATAGCTTATGGCGACCCGGTACATTTTTTAAAGGATTTTTTATTTTATCCCCGCCGAATTTTTCAATTGAAGAATACATGCTATGAATTTATTTTTTTTTTTTTTTAATTTAAACAATAAATGCAAATATGTGATGATCTGATATTGATATTTACAAATGCTGTCACCCGTAGGTAGTCTATTTCCCTCGCTGCAGCATCTGCAACCAATCACCGCCAACTTCTAGTTTGGACGAATCCCGTGCGTGCTAGAGTGAGAGAGCATGTACCCCGATACTTTCTGTCTCTCTCTGACTCGGTCACGCTTTTTGCCGCGACATGCTACCTCTAGTTAGTATATGCTCTAAGCGTGTGACAGTCGACTTTTATGAGCTATATCGTCGTTGTGTGTATGCGTGCTTGGCCGTCTTGATACTATTCCACTTAACCTCCAGTAATTGTACTTCAACGAAACGTCTGTCTCGTTAAACGTGCGTTGTGTATGCTAGAAAATTAATAATCCCATGATAAACATTTGATTATTCATTCAATTAAAATTAAAAAAAAATAACAAAGCTTCGAGTTTCTTAAAGTAGCATTTTAATTAATTCAACAATAAATTGTATAGTGCAATAAATTTTCAAATGAAAAAAAACCAACGCTACAGCTTATTTAGCTCAAATTTTGATTGAAGCAATCAGTTCTGTTTACATAAAAATTTATACCAACGCTTCCTTATTAATGTTCGTTTCGAAAAGCAATTCATTTATATGCAATGTGATTTACATACATTCAACTCGTTCTGAAGGAAACATTAACATTGATACGCACTATAACTTTACCCGTGAGGTGCTAAAGTACCACGTAGTGGAAAATGTGTTATTATATTTTACATAATTTGTCTATAAATTCTGAATGTAGAGCTTTACACACAATTAAGTGTGAAAATTTTACGCGGAATTTGCAAATTCCACCCGTTTAATGCAATATTTCATGTAAGATATGAAATTATATCAGAAGCAATTTTAACAACTACGTCATTTATTTTATATCGCTTTGGATACAAGAATTTTTAAATGACATAGTTTCTGAAAAGAGTTATAGTAAACTGGAACATCGAAAGTTTTTTTTTACAGCATATCTATAGAAATTTTACAAATTTATAATAATTATTATTAATTTATATTAATCGAACATATTTTTAATAAAAATGCATGTTATAAACGTTGGGATAATTACTATTTAATAAGCTATAATTTGAATGTTCTGTTGCGTCTGACTTAAACAAACACATTTACATTTCATATCTACGAAGATAGAATCCGCAGCCAATTAAAATAAAGAGCATCATCGCGAGCTTTTATTTGAAACAACAGCAGGGCAAATTTTTCATCAATAATTTGCATACTTCCCTCGCGCAGCAAGGAGGAAAGAGCCCTCATAACGTACTCCCGTGCGCAAATCGTCGATGTCGCTTTTTAAGCGACGGCCATTAACAGCCAGCAGCTCTTGAGAGTCGACGGAGAAACAGAGGCAGAGAGAGCGAGGGACATCATCGCACTTTTATTCGAGAAAACCAATCATTGAGACGTTTACCCGCGCGCATCGGTAAAGGGGACTTAATTGCCGCAAAAAGCAATCATTCACGCTACCTTAAAACAAGAACACGGCGAAAAAGACGCGAAAATGCGAAAAAAAAGGAGAGATAAGGCGCGGGAGAAGAAGAACACGGGCGGAGGAGAGCAAGCGATGGTGGTGGGGGGAGGGGAGAAGGAGGCGGACACTAAATCGAGAAACGCACATAAATCGAAGAAGGCGCGCGAGCGAGCGGCAGCCGCATTATGAAGTCAAGATGTAGCCGATGTGGTAATGAAACCCTCGATCGAAGAGCCAGCAGCGAGGGAGACCGAGGGAGAGGAGTTTGGAGAACACAACGCGCGCGTGGATGATACGTCGCGCACGCACAGGCGCGCTTCTATACCGTGGGCGAGAGACCGCATGCGAGAGACTGCAGGAGAGAGAGAAAAAAGGGAGAAAGAGAGTGCATACGAGAGAAGAGAAACGGATGCCGAGGCGAGGGCGCCGCGGGGATGAGGACCGCCACTGCTTGCGTGTCGGGGCTTAATGAATGCAAACAACGATCCGGAGGCACGGCAGCCCCGACCTGTTGTTTTCCACTCCAGATAGCCTATAATTTTTATTGTCACGGGAGAAATAGCAGCCTGCTGCTGATGGAGGCGCGAGCGCGCTCACCGAGGCTTATCTAGAGAGCGCAAGGGATCGCTCCTCGTTTTCTCGCCGTCGCCTCCATATATACCCTCGCCGTGTTCCCTCCACGCGTTTTGTTGCCCTCGCTTCAAGGGTACCCTATACGTATCTCAGTCGACTCTTTCTCGCGGGTTCTCATCGTTTCTTTCTCCTTACCCCGCCTATGAGCTTCTCTCTCTCTCTCTCTCTCTCTCTCTCTCTCTCTCTCTCTCTCTCTCTCTCTCTCTCTCTCTCTCTCTCTCTCTCTCTCTCTCACTCACTCTTTCCAGCGTCCTTCTTTTTTGCTTTTTCTATTCTAATCTCTTCTGTCTCCCCTAACTTTTTCTCTGTCTCCTTTGACTGTTCTTTCTTCGTCTTTAGTTGTTTGTTCTTTATTTTATGGTTTTCTTCACAGTATCGAGTCTTTTTCTCTTCCCCGAAAAATAAAGAATTCTCTAGATTCGCTGAACTGTAACTAGAACTTTTAAAATAAATATATCACGCTAGTTTTCCAGTATTTCACACATAATAAAATAGATGTAAAAAAATTATAAGCGGACAAATTTTATCAAGCATTAAAAATTCAACGTCTATATGTCTAAGCTCCTCTTATCTCAACGTCCAGTCTCTCATCTTTCCACGTTTGCATTACAATTACTGATCTCCAACTCTTCTTGCCTCATCCCGCTGACCCATCGCTTATTTTGAGCTGATCTTTTTTTTCCTCCAACGACATCCGCGCGCATTCGCCGCCACGTCGAAAGAAAGCATCGAGACACTGTGCTCTCAAGAAAGCGTATACGCACACGAGAGGGAAAGAGACGCAGCGAGACCGTGAGATCTCATGAGCCAGTGAGCAGCTAAATGCGTACTACATACAAACGTTTTCCTATCTCCGATATAGCCACTCGGGCGAACTGCTTATCGGGGCTCGCACAAGCGCTCGTCCACGCAAGCGCGTGTATAAAGCTGTGCGTGCGCATATATATGAGCGCCGTATTCACGTGCGCTGTGTACTTCATTCTGCCACGCCGATCTCGCTCAATCGCGGAGATATCATCCGTCTCTCTCTCCGCGCTGTCTGTATTATAAAGGATATCGCGCGTATAATGATATCGCCGCGACTAGCATCGCGGGGTTAAAAAAGGCATGCACGCGCATACGAGCGGGGCGGTTGATGTGTGGGAAAAATTTACAACTAGCGCTTAATCGCGAAATGGCTTGACGTTCAGCTGAGTCTTGTCAAAGTCGGTGGGAAAAACCGGAATCGGACTTGTTTTGTTGAGATTTTATACTTTTTTGGGGAAAATATACATGACGGAAAAATTTAAGTGGTGGCAAAAATATAGAAATTGTGCAGTCGAAGAATTAATTTTAAACTTATCGATATACTTTGTATTCAAATCAAATACTTTGATTATAGTTTATAAGGAATACATTGTAATATTCCTGTTATAAATAATCAATTATTTAATATTATCGTATAAGTATATACAGTAACTTATTTATTTATATAAAATCCTATCCTTCATAACAACGTAAAACAAACGTTAACATGTAGCTCTCCATTACAGTAATTGCGCTTCACGGCGTATAACTATCCCCGACGTGCGTTGGCACCGCTGCAAACAAATGCTAATTCGAAAATCAATTACGAATTCCGCAAAAAATCACAATGGCTTTCCTATACGCGCGTCCTTATATATATAGCCGACTTCTCCTCTCACGTCTGTACGCATATATACACGATGCGCTAAGCGCGCGAAAAAGTTCAAACGACTCTCACGTGCTGGAGCGTACACACTCTCTCCTCTCTTACAATCATTTTCTCTCTACGCGCTACGCGCGACTAGACAAACGCGTCAGGCGACGCGGCACACGTTGTATATATATGCGCGCGCGTCTCTCGCGCGCGGCAGGTATACGTTTGCGCGTGCGTGCAAGCGGCATTGAAAGCTGATGGACCATACGTGAGAGAACATAAGTTTCCTCGACTCGCCCGCGCGCTGACTGATGCGGACACGGAGAATAGAGCGCGCGCGAGAAAGACGGACGGACGTAATACCAAAGCCGAGAGAGCGGGAGAAAAAGATACATCGCCGCTACGTCTTTATGCATTCTGAGGAGAAGGAGGGGGAGACTCGCGGGAATTGAGCGATAAAAAGGTGAGAGACATCCCTCGCGAAGAATGAGAGAGAGAGGAGAATCGCGAGAAGATACGTATGCAAATGCCCCCGCGGGGACAGTGAGAGAGCGAGAGAAGGAGAGGGAAAAAGAAGGGGAGAGAAGGAATATATACTTGCGCGGTTTCAAACCATTGGAGTCATGAGCCGATACGTTTCGGAGAGCAGAATGTAATTCGATGAAAGCGCGTTACGCGCCCGCGCATGCGTATATATAATGTATTGTCGTACCTGCGCGCGCCAATAAGTGACTGGGCACGTCTCATCGAACTGGTTTGCCGTTGTATTCGTTTGCACTGGCGCAACGTGCATGCGAGCACTTTGTTGCCAATTTTTTCGTGCCCTCTTTCTCTCAGCGATGCACGCGCGGACTGATTGTAAGCCAGAGATGCTGTTCGTATACGAAATTGCCTTTCACCACGTTTCGAGAGTATGCCCCGTTGTATTACCTTGTGTGAGCTGACATTTTCCAAATTTGATGAATTCATCTCTTATTAGCATATGTGCTAATCGATGGTAAGGAGAGCGTGGGAATTCATATAAGGAACAATGTTTTTAAAACGAATCAATTAAAGTTCAAATGATAAATACATTGTGATATTAATAGCAGGTAGAAGATGCTATACCTTTATTTGAAAACATTCTACGCTATAAAAATCTTCATAAATCTGTTGTTACAAACTAATATGGGAAAAATAAACTTTCTTGTCTACTGTGCGTGTCTTACCAGACAAAGTATTTTCTACTTAATTTTTAAAAGTTGTCGATAGTTGGCGATAAGAGTTACTAATATGGTATTTGCATATTTTATTGAAATTTTTACCAGCATGTATAGCTCGGTGTACATCGGGTTAGAATAATACCCTCTCACTCGTCCGCGATAGTATACACACTACTCGCTCTGTGCTAAAATGGTAAAACGCCACATGCCTTTTGTATTAAATCCGAAACAACTATCTCGCTCTAAGCTTCTCCTAAGACACGAAGACTACTCAAGGAAGCCCCGTATATCTTAACTATTAATCTTCCTCACACCTACAAGCCAGCCAGCTAGCAAGCTCTCTCTCTCTCTCTCTCCCGCACACAATGTTTCATTAACGCATTAACAAGTATACGTATACACGTTTTGCACTCGTGTACTCCATCGGTCCGTGGCTCTGTTAGAAAAGTCCGAGCGAGTGTATAAGAGAGAGAGAGAGAGAGAGAGAGAGAGAGAGAGGGAGAGAAGAGAAAAGAAGACACGTGGAGCTTGTACACACGTGCGCGGTATGCGCTCGCGCGGCGAGCCAACCGCAGGGCAATCAGAGTCAACAATGTTTTATTGTTACGTCAAATGGGCGACGCGTAGCCGACGATACGGACAGGCATGCATTAAGCTTATCATAACGGTATGCTGTTAAGTCGCGCGAGGGATTTAGCACGAGAGTGTGTGTGTGTACGCGAGCGCGGCGCGCGGGCTGAACCGAGGCCATCGACTGTCAGATTGTTCGGGATATCTCGTAAGAGGGAGAGAGAGAGAGAGAGAGATGGAAGGGGGAGGAGGGAAAAGAGAGATAGAGAGAGATTCTCGCGCGCTCATCGAACAATGCGTGTGCAAGCCAAGATAGTGTACGTGTGCGCATAAGAAGACCTGCCAAGCCAAAGCGATCCGTGATGAAGCTAAATCCCCTTCTCCTTTACACCTCTTTTCCTCGCCCTCGCTCTTTATCCCCTGCCCTCGCTTCTTAGAGATTGCGCGGCTATATGGCTACGAGCTAGGCTTTTCTCGGCTTCAACATGTCCTTTTGCAGCCTGCTTTAATACTTTAATTTTTTTAACGAGTTTTATAGATGCTTGAGGGCCTTTTTATCGAGATTGTTTAGATAGATCAACAATTTTTATGGTAATAAAAAAATTGTCATTTCCAACTTTTTTGAGGTTTTTATTACTTAAGAACTTTTTTTTAAAAAAAGAAGATCAACATTTATGATAAATCATTATGTAAAAAGAAAGACCGGCTTTCAGTATCAAATTTTTCTATTCCTTTGTCTTGTACTTGTTCATTGGAACAAATTTGCTGAATCGCAGAATTATCAAAAAATTAAACTAGACAGTTGATAAAAAGTTTTCAAGTTTCAAATGCATTACTAGTGACTTAACATCTTATAGTAGGGCTTAGTACAAAATTGAAGCTAATTATGAAGTTCTATATCTATTCAAAAAATTCTAGAAAACATTAAAGAAATGAAAAGGGTATGCAATGGTAATAACCATAATTCACAAGCAAATAAAAGGAAAAGTATGAAATCTATTCTTAGCAAAATAATTGAAAAGCCGTGAATGCACGCGGAAAAAGTTCACTTCTTGCCCAGTAATTATGGCACTCTCCTAAAACAAAAGCCGAAAAAATGAAACGGTCATTAGCGCAGGATAAAAAGCCATCATTAAATGAACCTGTCTTAGTTACATCTTTGTCATTACGGCCAAGTACAGGTAAATTATAACATTTACAGTTCTTGCGCCATCTTCCACTTTATCTTTCTCTCCATACCCAATCTCCATCTTCTTGTGCGCTAGCTTCTTCTCTCATTTCGTCGGTTTTTCTCTTGCATCCCTCCTTTCTCCCCCCTGCTCATTTCCTTCGAGCTCACTCGCCTCTTTCTTTTACGAGCCTAATGCCGCGGAATGGACTCGCACAAGTTCGAGATATAGCGTATGCAGACACGTACAAGTGCGCGGGCGCGCACATGCGCGTAACGGGACCGGTGCCGCAAACCGTGCGCGCGCGCACTCTTACGTGCGTATTCATCACGCGCGACCTTAGGCCCGAGAGAGGTGAAAAAAGTGACAACCAATTTATAACCGGGATAATTACAATATCAAGACGGAGAGAGGATAGCACGCTCACGTGCCGTATACCGGGTATAGAGGTATAGACTTTTGTTCGAGATGTGACTTTTTCACCCTGTAATGAGCTCATATTCATTTGTTCCTTATGCACCTGGCTATATAGTTTTAATGTAGTCGTCACGAAAAAGAAAATTGATGTAGCGCTACAGAAGCTTATCAGTACAAATATGCAGAATAAGAGGAGCACAATAACAATATGGAGACAATTAGTAAAAAGCCGAGTGGTGGTTTATATGACTAGTTGGTAGAGTGTCTGGCTCACGAGTTGGCGGACCTAATTCGATCCCGGATCAGTCACGTTTTATTCCAAAAAAATTGCGATGATTCACTCCTTACATTACCGTTTAACTATGATTTTTATTTAAATCTGGAACCCGTTATATTATATTTGGAAATTAATTAAATTTTATTATTGATGAATTAACGAAAACTATTTTGATATAGAGTACATAGCGCCGATCGCCTATGCGTAGGTATGTCGTATACTTCTTTTGCTTCCTCCTAGAGGAAGCTTTGTAATAGTAAAATTTTAGGTTTCGTTAAATCGCTCTAGAACCACGAATAGAGGTGTTAGAAGTTCAAATCACATGATTTTAGAAAATGTGTGGGTGTGGGTGTGGATGTCTGTGTGTGTGTGGGTGTGTGGGTATGGTGTGTGTGTGTGTGTGTGTGTGTGTGTGTGTGTGTGTGGATCTGGGTGTGTGTGTGCGTGTGGGTTTGGGTGTGTGTGGGTGTGGGTGTGTGGTTGAGTGTGGGTGTGGGTGTGTGTGCGTGTGCGTGTACATATATACCGTTTTATCTCAGGATCTACTCGATCGGTTTTAACCGGACAGGTCTCAAATTATTTTGTTGTTTTTTTCCTGCGAATTCGGGAAGAAAATCCACTTTTAGATTCGCCACTGCGTTTTTGTTTTATTTCGAATTTTCTATTTTAGCAAAATTTATTTTTGCGTTTTTTTTTTAAAAGCTTATAACTCCAAAACTAAACGGTCAATTTTTTTGAAAAAAAATCATGATAATGCAGAATATAAATAGCTATAATCTGTAAAAATTTGAATCCATTGTCATCAACTCAAAGAATTTTTTACAATGATTTTTACACATACCATGATATAAGCAACGACATACATTGAAGGTAGAGGTGTTAAGTATAAATATGTGAAAGTCTCTCATAAACAATTGATTGTAACTTTGCAGGTTTAGATAATTTTCTAATTTTTCCTGTAATAACTACCCCTGAAATTGAAGAAGGAACAACATGACCGTTTTGAAATCTAAATTAGATAAAAAGTCAAAATGATTTTCATATTTTGTTGAATTTTCTTCTAGGTGACGGTATCTAGTTTTAATAATAATTAAATGTCGTTAAACAAAATTTGTCGTCATCTGAACACCTCTACCTTCAATGTATGTCACTGATTGTATCATGGAATATGTAAAAATCATTTTAAAAAATTCTTTCGTCAATCAAAAGCCCCGAACCTCCTTATATGAATGCTAGACCCACTTTGCGTCTCTCACTCGGTACTACGCTATAGAACGTGTAATTCTCAAACATTCATACCAAATTAATAAATGTGACTTTCCTAAGCAAATAATATTATCAATAATTTTGTAATAAACAATTGAGAATTATAATTTCATTACCAATAAGGTAATAATGACATATTTTTCTCAGCCACCAGAGAATTATGTCTATATTGAATTCTTTTACCGAAGCATTAAAAATGGTGGATATGCTTAATTAGTTTAATAGATATTTAATTTATTATATTATATCAAATTTATTTGATAGAATACTGTAGAAAATACTAAGGTGAGCTCTCTAACGGTTTAAACGTTCACGCCACGCCGCCACAGGTCAGCTCAGTGCCATTGCGCGTCTACCGCTCGTAACCGCTAGGCGGCGTAAACAATCCCGCACGTGAAAAAACGTTTTCCAGGGCATATACACGGCAAAAAATTTAGGAATAATATGGGTTAGAGATTTGGGAATATGGAAGTTCAAAGTGTAGTTGGACTAAATCAAGACATAGATTGGTTTTTCATGAGTCAAAAAACGTAGCATTAAAGTTCAAATGTGTTTGAACTCTATGATTCGAAACAATTGCTGAACGCAGCCCGACTTTTGTATTACTATAATTCAACGCATGTTGAACTGCTATAGTCAGATGTTCGACGCGCTACACTTCGATGTTTCGACTCTCACGGTCCAAAGCTTTAAAGTACCCGGGTTCAAACACTATTGAACTTATGTAAACTGATTTTCGGCATTTAATAACTAGATATTTCAATTACCCTTATGTAAAAGAAAAACCGCTGCCAATTCTTTGGCACTTAGCTTCCTCAAAATAATTTATCGATTCTTTTTATTAAATTGAAATTATAATAATAAATTTTTCACAAAAAAAAATAAAAATTTTCTAAATTAAATTATCTCAAATTTATGACTTTTAATACATTTTCATATTTATATAATATTTTTTTTAAGATTGTATTAATATAATTTTTTAATTTTATCTTATTGAAGAAGAAACTATTTTGTTATTAATAATTGATGATTTTAATATTTTTGTATGAAAAAGACGATTATATGAAAAAAAAAAAATTTTAACCTCAAATATTTTTAGTCGTAATGGACCGATTTTTTTTGGCAACTAACTCGTTTCGAAGATATAAAATCGTAACCGTACTGATTAACGCCTTCTCACATCTCTGATGGACTCGGCACAAATGACCCGTGCCGTGTCGTGCCGTGTCGTGCCGTGCCATACCGTGCCATGCCGTGCCGTGCCGTGCCATGCGCTTTTGAAAAATGAGTGTGCCGCCTACCAACATTATTGCGTCCGTGCTGCAAGCAACACTCTAAATTTTAACCAAATATAGTCTTCAATGAGGGTTATAAGTGATTAAAATTTTAGGTCGATAAATCAACAATTCTCTGAAAAAACGCGATTCGGAAATTTAAAAAAAAAATTTTTAGCCTCAAATATCTTTAATCGTAATTGACCGATTTTTTTTTGGCAACAAACTCGGTTCGAAGATATAAAAAAGCTGTCTCTGTGCCAAATTTCAAGACGATTGGTTGACTTTTACTCCTGTTATCGCGTCCGAAAGAAAATTTCCTTGTTTTCAAAAATATTTTTTTTCTCTGAAACAAATGAAGATAATCACTTGAAATTTTAACCAAATATAGTCTTCAATGAGTGTTATAAGTGGTTAAAATTTCAAGTCGATAAATAAAATATTTTTTGAGAAATATAAAAATGTTTTCCTTAATAACAAATGACAGAGTAAAGATGAGGTAAAAAATTTTTTAAAAATTTTCGAATCGCGTTTTTTCAAAAAATACTTGATTTATCGACTTAAAATTTTAACCACTTGTTAAATTTATAGAAGACTATATTTGGTTAAAATTTCAGGAGATTATCTTCATTTGTTTTTTCGAAAAAAATTATTTTAAAAAAAATTTGCGTTTTCGTTGTCGCACGATAACAAGAGCAAAAATTTCCCAATCATCCTGAAATTTGGCACAGATGTAGCTTTTATATATCTTCAGATCAAGTTCGTTGCCCAAAAAAATCGGTTCATTACGAAAAAAGATATAACGCACAGTTTAAGCTAAATCTGGACCCATGAGCCTCTCCTAGTTAGTCTAACCGTACAAGATAAAGTATTAAATTTTAAATATTAGAAGTAAAAATTAATTAAAGGGATCAGTAAATTAAGTTTGAGGAAGCTACGTGCCAATGAATTGGCAGCGGTTTTTTTATTCGCCTAAAAAATAAAAATTTTGATCAGTGATGATATTTTATATATATATATATATATCAAATGCAGCTTTTGAGGATCTATGTCAGCACGGATTCGATACTTTGAGGATTTTTCGGACTTTTGAGGACATCCTCAAAATTCCTTCGGTATGAAACGGTACTTTTGAGGATTTATATTAATACCTCCAACGCAGAGAGGGAGTTATTTCTTTAGTCAAGCATATACGAACTCTGGAGAAAAAACTATAGATCCTCAAAAGTACCGGTTTCCGAAATGTGTGTGTGTGTGTGTGTATATATATATACGCGCGCGCGCGCGTGTGTGTGTGTGTGTGTTGTGTGTGTGTGTGTGTGTGTGTGTGTGTGTGTAAGGCTCAAAATGGGTACCCACCCCCTCCATCTCCCTCCACGCCCCCTCCACCTACCCCTCCACCTATCCCACCATACTTAATCCATTCCTCATATTATGCTAAAAATTTTATATAGTGTGTTTCCGGATTCGCTGGTAATGAATCAGTAATCAGATTTTGAGCACTCAAAATGACGGATCGATGATGGAGGCCAAATATTGAAATATTACTGGATCTTGTTGAAAAATGTACGGGATTTCTGGATTCGATAATTATGAATCTGAACTCAGATTTTCAGAATTCAAAATAGCGGATCGAAGATGGAGGCCAAATATTCAAATATTAGGGGGGGGGGGTATGGTTAATTCGTAAAAAAATGGGTCATTTTTAATGATTTTTATATTCGCTCCAGTAAATGAAAATTTATTTTAATAAAAAGTATACGATTCAGTAACTATTGTACAATATTCTGTGAAATTTTCATTGAAAAATATTAAAAATTAAGCCGTTGGCAGCAATTCTGCGGAGGTGCCTTGACAAAATGTTGTTTTGCGGTGGGCAGCATATCTCAGCACTGGATTGTCTGAAATTAAAAATTGAAACAGATATCGTTAGATAAGCACATTCTCGAGGTAACAACGAGAGGGATTTTTTTTTCGATTTTTCAATTTTTGGTGACACTTTGACATAAAAACACCGATTTTTGCTAAAAAAAATTGACATATTTGTTACTGTAAAATTGTTAATAATTAAAAAAAAAAGCTCTCGTTGTTACCTCGAGAATGTGCTTATCTAACGATATCTGTTTCAATTTTTAATTTCAGACAATCCAGTGCTGAGATATGCTGTCCACCGCTTTTGCTGAAAATTGTATATAGGGTTTTACTGGATTCGCTGATTAGGAATCTGAATTCAGATTTTGAGAATTCAAAATGGCGGATCTAAGATGGTAGGCATATATTCAAATATTACTGGAATTTGCTGAAAATTGTATATACGGAGTTTCTGGATTCGCTTATTACGAATTTCAACTCATATTTTGCCAAATCAAAATGGCGGCCAAATGTTGAAATATTACTGAATTTTGCAATTGTATATGGGGGATTTCTGGATTCACATGATGACGAATCTTAATTCAGATTATGAAAATTCAATATAACGGATCGAAGATGCCTGTCAAATATTGAAATATTACTGAATTTTGTTGAAAATTGTATATAGGGTTTTACTGGATTCGCTGATTAGGAATCTGAATTCAGATTATGAAAATTCAATATGACGTTCGATGAAGGCGGCAAAATATTGAACTATTACTGGATCTTGCTGAAAAATGTATGTACGGAATTTCTGGATTCGCTGATTACGAATCTGAACTCAGATTTTGAAAATTCAAAATAGTGGACCCAAGATGGCGGCCAAAATTTGAAATTTTACCGGAATTTGCTAAAAATTGTAGATTGTAAATTTCCGGATTCGCTGATTACGAATCTGAACTAATATTTTGCCAATTCAAAATGGCGGCCAAATATTGAAATATTACTGAATTTTGCGATTGTATGTGAGGAATTTCTGAATTCGCATATTAGGATTTCTGGATTCGATAATTACTAATCTGAGCTCAGATTTTAAAAATTAAAAATGGCGGCAAAATATTTTAATAATACTGGATTTTGCAAAAAATTGTGTATAAGGGCTTTCTGGATTCGCTGATTACGAATGTGAACTCAGATTTTCAGAATTCAAAATGGCTGATCGAAAATGGAGGTCAAATATTTAAATATTACTGGATTTTGCTGAAAATTGTATATACGGAATTTCTGGATTCGCTGAATACGAATCTGGACTCAGATTGTGAAAAATAAAAATAATGGACCCAAGATGTCAGCCAAAAATTGAAATTTTACCGGAAATTTGCTAAAAATTGTATATTGTGGGTTTCCGAATTCGCTGATTAGGAATCTGAACTCAGATTTTGTAAGTACAAAATGGCGGCCAAAAATTGAAATATTACCTGTTTTTGCCGAAAATTGTATATAGGAAGTTTCTGGATTCGCTGATTACGAATCTGAACTCAGATTTTGAAAATTCAAAATGGCGGACAAGAATTAAAATATTACTGGATTTTGCTGAAAAATTAGTTTATAATCAATAAATAACACATCATATCAGAGCTGACGTAATGAACTACATATATTTATGCATTATTTTGTTAAATATAAATATACCTAATATTTTAAAAATTAATAAATGTTAAGAATAATTTTTTAAAAAACAATACAGAAAATTTAAAAGAAAAAATAAATGTTTCAGGATATTATTTAATAGGGGTTATCCTAATTCATTATTATCAATGTTTATCTTCATATGAAATATAATCCGCAACTACAATTATAAGATTAATTTTATATCACATTATTATATTTTTTAAAATAATCAATTTTTATATATAATTAAAACTTAAATAACTTTCCATATTTATTTGATCCAAATTTTTGTTATTATTCACTGAATGAATATCCGAGCATATCTAGCAAATTTAGAAAAAAACCATTTTTAAAAACAAAATTCAGTTTACACATAATTTAGAAAACGATTTTCAGTTGTATTAGCTGTTGCTGTAATATTTTTTTTTTTTAACAATTCACACTAAAAATGGGGGTTGGCGAGCGGAGCGAGCAGGATCGAAGCCCCCCTAGTATATATATTATATAGTTCTAAGCGTTATTCGTGTCACGCAGACGTAAAATTGTAATTTTTTTACGTTATTTGGAGCATGGCAGAGCCCACCCTCGCCCCTCCCCCCGTACCCCCCTCTCCCCCATCAAATCCACCTCACGACCTCCCTCAGAACCCCTCAGATCCTCCTCATTTCTAAAACATATCTCAGATAAAATAACTTCACTGATCACTGTGCTCTATGTTGGTAAATTGTTACAATGCCCGCTCTCTATTGAGTTGTGTATATTTAAAAAAAAAACAATATTCCCATTGCACCAATTTGTTGGTGTTTGCTCGAATATTCCCATTTTTTTATTGAAACGAAAAATAGTTATCTACGCCACCTTAAATGTACCTTAACAGACGCGTTGGATATTTATTTAAAGTGGGTATCTTTCTCCAATAGTTCTACATAAACACTTATCCTGTATGTTACAAATATATTTTTGAGGAATAGATTAGTGGAAAAATAAAGCACATATATTCTAAATACAAATAAGTTTCCGCCGTTTTTTTTATAAAAATTATCAATTTATTGTAAAAAAATATACGATACATTTTATTCAAAATATTGTCCGTCATTGGCTACTACTTTTTGCCATCTTTCTGGCAGCATTCGGATGCCACGTCGAAAAAACTCTTCATCTTTTGAGGCTACCCATGAATCAACCCAATTTTTGGCTTCTTCGTAAGAAGTAAAATGCTGCTTGACCAGGGCGTGAGCCATCGACCGAAACAAGTGGTAGTCCGAAGGAGCAATGTCTAGTGAATAAGGTGGGTGGGGTAAGACATCCCATTGTAAAGCTTCCAAAGTATCCTTGACGACTTTTGCAACATGTGGCCGAGCGTTGTCGTGCTGAAAAAACACTTTGTCATATCTTTTGGCATATTGGGGGCGTTTAAGCTTCAATTCTCTGCTCAATTGCAACAGTTGCTGTTGATAACGTTCTCCAGTGATAGTTTCGTTAGGCTAGAGTAGCTCGTAATAGATTACTTCGAGCTGATCCCACCAAATGCACAACATTAACTTTTTGCCATAAATATTCGGTTTGGCCGTTGAAGTTGATACATGGCCGGGCTTACCCCATGATTTCCTACGCTTTGGGTTGTCGTAGTAGATCCACTTTTCATCCCCCGTCATTATTCGATGCAAAAACCCCTTTTGATTTTGTCTTTGGAGAAGTTGTTCGCACGTGAAAAGATGGCGCTCGACGTCTCTGGGTTTCAGTTCATGCGAAACCCAATTTACTTGCTTTTGTACCATACCAATGGTCTTGAGACGGTGTGAAATCGCTTGTTGAGTCACTCCCAAGCTTTCTGCGAGTTGCTCTTCAGTTTGGCATGAGTCTTGGTCCAATAATGCCTCTAACTTAGCGTCTTCAAACTTGACCGGCCTTCCTTCGCGTTCTTTATCTTCCACGCCAAACTCGCCGTTTTTAAACTTTTGAAACCAGTCACGAAAACTTCTCTCACTTAAAGCAGCATCACCGTAAACTTCTACAAGCGACCGATGCGCCTCAATACAGCAGATTTCTTTAAATGATAAATAAATCAAAACTTCCCGCAAATGACGCTTATTCGGTACAAAACTCGACATTTTCGAACAAAAAAAAATGTATACTGCCAAAACAAAGTCAATGGTATTTTAAGTTTATGTTGTTGCTAGGTGTCCAAACTTTCTATGTAACATTTTACACCTGACGATTTCAAAGTAATCTTGTCGGTGGAGCCATCTCTTGAAAACGGCGGAAATTTATTTGTATACCCAATATCTTCCACTGATCACTGTAACCGACGATGGCAATATTATAAATTTCAAGAGAGAGAGCGAGAGAGAGAGAGAGAGAGAGAGAGAGAGAGAGAGAGAGAGAGAAAGAGAGAGAAAGAGATTAGAGAAAAAGAAGAAACGTAGAAATAGGAATCTGGAGACAAGTGCGTAGAGACAGAGGCGGAGGGACAGACACATAGAGACAGAGTCGGAGAGACAGAGACATGGAGACAGAGATGTTGAAACAGAAACGTAGAGACAGAGACGGGGAGACAAAGACGTGGAGACGGAGACGTAGAGACAGGGAAGTAGAGACAGAGCCGTAGAGACAGACGTAGAGACAGGCGCGTAGAGACAGAGACGTGGAGACAGTCGGAGAGACAGAGACGTGGAGACAGAGACGTGAAAAGAGAGAGAGAGAGAGAGAGAGAGCGATTAAAGACAGAAACGTAGAAACAGGAACCTAGAGACACGAAACGCAGAGACAGAGACGTAGAGACAGGGAAGTAGAGACAGAACCGTAGAGACGGAGATGTAGAAACAGGCGCGTAGAGACAGAGATATAGAGATGGAGATGTAGAGACAGAGTCGGCGTGACAGAAACATGGAGACAGAGACGTGGAGACAGGGATGTAGATACCGAGACGCAGAGACAGAGTAGTGGAGACAGAGACGTGGAGGCAGAGACGAAGAGATAGAGACATAGAGATAAGCGCGTAGAGACAGGTACATAGAGACATAGATGTAAATACAGAGTCAGAGATACAGAGACATAGAGACAGAGTCGGAGAGGCAGAGACGTGGAGACAGCGACGTAGAGGCAGGGATGTAGATACAGAGACGTAGAGACAGGCGCGTGGAGACACAGTCGTGGAGACAGAGACGTGGAGACAGAAACTTAGAAACGAAACATAGAGACAGAAACGTAGAGACAGGGATGCAGAGACAGTAACGTAGAGACAGCCGCATAGAGACAGAGACATAGAGACGGAGACATGGAAACAGAAACGTGGAGACAGAGACATTGAGACAGGAGACGTGGAGACAGAGACATTGAGACAGGCACGTGGTGACGGAGATAGAGACGTGGAGACAGAAACGTGGAGACAGAGACGTGGAGACCGAGATGTGGAGACAGGGACGTGGAGACCGAGACGTAGAGATAGAGACGTAGGGATAGGGAAGTAGAGACAGAGCAGAGCCGTAGAGACGGAGACGTAGAGACAGAGTCGGGCACAAGCGAAATTAGGAGTTTGGAAAATTTTAAATTTTGAATACGTCAAAATTATATCTGATGGAATGGAATGGATATAAAATGGAAAATGGAAACAATTTTCAGAAAGTTTTGAAACAAGAAGTACTAAATTAAATCAGGTAATTCTAAGATCAATTTATAAAATTTATTTAATATAATTTCATTTATACCTTATTGATGTTTTTCAAAATTTTAGTAACATAGACAGTCAATTAGGGCTATTGGGGATACCACTAATAAAACGCAAATAAAACGCATCTTTCTATTTACCTCCAAGGTGATGTGGAAAAAATAGAACACAATATATCTTCTTCAATATATTTGCAAATGGATTAGCTTAAAAATTAATTGAGTTAATGTTCTGAGTTCAAAGCTTCTCTTAAGCGTCAATTTACAAAAAACTTTCACCCCTGCCGCTGTGCAGTCCCTCCTTAATTTTGTAGCTCCTCCTTAAAATATAAATCCAATCCAATAAAATTAAAATTAATTCTAATGCACGTGTAAGTATAAAAAATTATTCTATGCAACCCCTTTTTAATTTAAAGCTTCTCCTTAAAATAAGATTTCCTTTAAGTCTATAACATTACCATTATCGGTTATAACGATCAGCGAAAAATATATGTGCTTTGTTTCAACATTAAGGGAATTCTCTCGATGCCAAACTAGTGAAAATGAGGGCCATTGATCTATTTGTTAATTTACAAATAAGTGTTGGTCAAGAAAGTCTTACAAATACTGGTTAACTAATTAATAATTATAAATCCAAACAAAACAATTCTATTCGTCTGAATGATCAATAACAAGTTTCGTAAGGAAGCTGATTTAACTTATTTTTGGAGGTTAAACGTACCGTTTTTTAATTCACTAAATTTTTTTTAATACATAGAGGTATACAATGATACTTTTAAGAGCAATAATCGTTCGTCGCATGCTTAAGTTTGGATGAAAATTTTTTCATTACAAACAACTTCTAATGCCCTGCAAAATACGTAAATTTGTGCGAATTCCCATAAGACTCCAGGTTAAATTACTTAAACGGAAACATCAATATCTTGCTTCCTAGGTACCTTTTGGTTCGAAAAATTTAACTGACTAGGAAAGGGTCAGAGGTCCGGATCGCGGATTCGGCTAAAACTATGGGATATGTTTTTGGATATAGAAATATGAAGAATGCTGCAATATTAGACCCTAATGCTCAAAAAAACTAAAGTTCTGGACATTTTTAGCTTTATATTTGAAGAAAGTCTTGAAAAAAACGTTTTCTTAAAACTGCAACTATTTAGATTTAGAAAGTCTTAAATATCATTTCAAGTATATAAAATAAAACTAGAGAAAACGAGCTTTCATTTGCTTTTTTAAGGATTAAAAAATGTCAATTCCTTCCAAAGTTATGAACGTTTGAAATTAAGCATCGAAAATGCATTGTTGAATCCCCAAAATTCACAATTCGACCACTTGCGTATTTTGGTGCTCTTTCAATGCTTAATTTCCAACGTTCATAACTTTGGAAGGAATTGACATTTTTTAATCCTTAAAAAAGCAAATGAAAGCTCGTTTTCTCTAGTTTTATTTTTTATACTTGAAATAATATTTAAGACTTTCTAAAGCTAAATAGTTGCAGTTTTAAGAAAACGTTTTTTTCAAGACTTTCTTCAAAATAAAGCTAAAAATGCCCAGAACTTTAGGTTTTTTGAGCGTTAAGGTCTAATATTACAGCTTTCTTCATATTTCTATATCCAAAAACATATCCCATAGTTTTAGCCGAATCCGCGATCCGGACCTCTGACCCTCTCCTAGTGAGTTATTTTAAGAGTTATACTAACCAGTTGTTCAAATTTTATTAAAATCTGCTTTCTTATTCAAAATCGAGAGAATTCCTTTAAGCTATTCCTTAAACGATTATTTGTAATATATTTTAATAGGAGAAGTGGTTAGGTAGGGCTATTGGCGAAGGATACCACTTTAAATAAAAATCCGGCGCGTCCGTTAATAGTACCTCAAAGGTGACGTTGGAAACTTTTTTCGTTTCAATAAAAAAAAGAAGAATTGAAGGCTTCTCTTAAGCGTTACGTTGAATGTTTAAATTCATATAACATATGAAAATATCTATTACAACTCGCCTTGAAACCAAGAATGTTACTTATTTTTTGACAAAGGTGGGGGGTTGACGAACGGAGCGAGTAGGGGGTACCCCCTAGTGTGTGTGTGTGCGTGCGTGTGTGCGTGTGTGCGTGTGTATGTGTGTGTGTGTATGTGTGTGTGGGTGTGTGTAAAATCATCACTGATCAAAATTTTTATTTTTTAGGTGAATCCGAAAAAAAGATTTTTAACTGTAGTACCCCCTTAAGGACGCTTGCTCATTGCAATCGTAACCAAAAGTACGCAGAGTCGAACGCCGTACGCCTAGCGCTCTCTCGGGTCTCCCCACTCTTAAAATTTCACGCGAGTTCACTACAATTGTTTGTAGATTTGTCACTGAATTTTATAAATAATTGCATAAAACTTTGCAGGTTTTGAAAATTTTTCAATTTTGATATCGTTGACTCCCCCTGAAATTTAACAAGGAAGAAAATGAGACTTTGCAAATTAAAATTGAATGAAAAACAAAAAAGATTTGTTTTTCTTATTGAATTTTTTTTTAATGGACAAAATATACTTTTGCAAAATTTGAAATGTTCTAACAAAAATATTTTCCGTTATGTTAAGAACTCTGCTTCCTGTCATATCAGTTTTCAGATTGGAATGTATAAATGAATTTTTGTAAAAAATGTTCATAGCTCCAAGGAAATTCATCAGGAATATCATTATGTATCATAACAGTTCTGCGTATTAATTCCACTTTTAATTTTGCACTTAATCTAATCTCATGGCTTGACGAAGATAATAAATATTTGAAAATTCTGTTTGTGCAACCCAGATATAAGAGATGCATGGGATCTAGTATTGAAACTAGATTAATTGGTGGTTCAGTTGCACACAATGGAGAGACACCTGTATGATGATTGGGATCAACAAATGTTCTGAAACCTTTATCAGATCTTTTCTCTACGTGAACTTCCAAAAACACTGTGACGTTGTTAACTTTTTGGCCTTTCATTTTACACCTTTCACATCCATTAAATGCTACATGGCTCAATACACTTTTTAAAAACGATCTGACTAGAGTAGCGCACACAAAAAACTTTATTTTCACTTTAAATAGTTTCTCTTGAATAACTATTTCATCTAGAAGTAACTGATTATCTCCATAATAAATTTATTTAAATATTCAGAACAATATTTAGGTTTGCCATTTCCAGAATAAGCAGCTACGGTAAATGGTTCATATAAATCAATGTTTGTAAATACCTTACAAAGTATTGGCCACACAGTTACAGAACTGGATTTAAATGGTGACATGCCATGAATGTTAAATATCAATTCCAAAATATCTGTATCGTGCAACTTTCTGTTAAGCTTATTTAATAGTCGATTTTTATACCCAGGTATATGAATTCTGCTTCGGAGGCATCACTCACTCACTTCTATTTTTCTAAGTTGCTTAAATCCACTTCACATTTTAAAAGAGTTTTTGTAGTCTTAGGTAGTCATGGTTTTAAAATTTTTTAAAGTTTATCCATTTGTGCATGTGGCACATTATTAGCAACTACCCATTCTTGATATTATTTTATTTCTCTTGCATCTGTTGCTTCACACACAACTTCCTCTTCACTACTACTATCACGAACTAAACTTTCACAGCATTTATTATGCAAAACACTATTATTTCTCCAAGTCATTAAGGTTATGTTCACTGCCATAATTATTTGATAATGAATCTGAGGAATTTTCTTGCATATTATCTAATTGACCATACTCTTTTACAAGTTTGTCTAATTTTTGCTTCTTCTTTCTTAGGTTATAACTGTTTTCCGATTGTGCTCCATTTTACATTAAAGTGGCGCTGAAACTATGTATAACGATAACAGCTGCGACTGCGACACAAACACACACATACACACACACACGTACACACACACACACTCAGTAAGGCATACTTATGTGTGCGTGCTGACTGCTACTGAACCAGGCGCATGGATGTGTGAAGCGTCCTGCCGCCCGCTCTCTCTCTCTCTCTCTCTCTTTCTCTCTCTCTCTTTCTCTCTTTCTCACACGCGCACACACATACCTATACCTATAATATATTTTATTTAAAGCATATTTTTATGTTTTTAAATGTTATTATAAGTTATACTTATAAGGGAGTAATAAATCAAAAATGTGTTAACAATAATTTTAAGTTTATGTATTTAGAAATTATAAACTGCAGCTGTCAATCGTTAACCACCAGATTCTGACCAGATTGCTGGTTAATTATTGACTAACTATGAACTAACGATGGACAGGTTTACTTTTACAGATGCCACACTGCCTGACGTTATTCTTGCAATATCTCGAGGATGGTATTCCTCAGAGCGTTATAGTAAAGGCACTTCCAATCATAGGAGAACATCTGGTGAGGTTGTTCAATTGTTCCTTTGCGCGGGAAGTTTTTCCGAATCTTTGGAAGAAGACACATGTAACACCGTTAAAAAAGTGTTCTGCGTCGAAAAATCCTTCGGATTTTAGACCAATCTCTATCTTGTGATTCCTTTCAAAATTTCTCGAGAAGATCGTCTGCTATCAAATACATAGAGTACATAGTATCCAAAAAGATCATGGACCTTCTACAAACTGGGTTTACGAAACGTCGACAAGATATTCGTCACGATATTTTTACTATTTGACTTTAGTAAGGTATTCGACACAATCTCACCCGCTCGACTTCTCGAACGGTTAAGATTGACGGGTTTTTTTAGAGCCACTCTCTCGTGGATTAATTCCTATATAACAGATAGGCGTCAATGCGTCTGCACAAGTACGCAAGGCATGTCCTCATAGTTAAGCATGAACCTTGGGCTTCCACAAGGATCGGTTCTGGGACCCTTGTTGTTCTGCCTATACATAAATGACATACGTGACGCCCTTGATTCTAGATGTATCAAACATCTATTACACGGAGACGATTTGCAAATTTATATACAGGTACCCCGAGAGGATGTAAATGCGGGAATACGAACATTGGAGCAAGCTGCAACAGCGGTGTCGGATTGGGCTGTAGGAGCCGGTCTCAAGCTTAACAAGACAAAAACCAAGGCAATTGTTTTCAGCGGCAATAAATTTATGAACGAATTCTACTCAGAGACGGAGCCTGCATTCCTTTCTCTGATACCGTCACTAGTCTCGATGTTGTGCTAGACGCGAAATTATCGTGGATGTACAAGATCATACGCATGCATACTCCGGATTATTTAGAAAGTCTCTTTTCTAGGCATGTACCTAGAGCTACTGCTAGGGGTGAATTTAAAGAATTAACAATACCCCTGACGTGCACCAAAACTAGAGACAGATCTTTTCGAGTACAAGGTGCACGCCTATGGAATTCCCTGCCTGCTGCGATAAGAAACTTTTCATCTCTCAGCAGGTTTAAAACTGCTATGAGAAGGCATCTCCTTGACTTTGACTAACCACCCGCGAAATGCTCTATATGTAAATACATTTATGTATCGTCCCATATATAAGGTTTTATATTATATGTATGAATGTATTTATTAGCGCAAGTGATGAGAGTGAATGCGAGATGTTTGTACGCATATGTTGTTTATCTATTGTTAGTACATGACTTTAATAACGATCTGATAACTTCAGTGATAGATAATGTAATTAATAGATTTAATGATTAATAGGTTTAGTTATATACGTATTCTAGTCAATCTAATTTCTAGCCATTTTAATATATTTTACTCTATTATTTGTGATATAACTATTTTTAATTTTTACTTACTCCTGAGTTTTATATAGCCTTAAGTTTAGACTGTAATATTTCACAATCAGCATTAATTTAAAAGACTGAAATTAGTCATTTACTCCTATTGAATTTCAAATAAAACCGTTTTATATAAGGATGTTGTATTGAGGTAATTTAAAAAACTATAAGATTGTTAAATTATAAATGTTTTATAACTGTCGTTTAAGTTTGTAAACTACCTTTTACAATTAATGAAATACTAATACTAATACTAATACTAACTTATGGTTAAATGTCTGGCCAATAGTTAGTGAAGCGGTCAGAAAAGATGGTTAATTTTCTACCAGGGTAATGTTTCAGGATTCAGTAGATAGGCAAAAGTTCAGCTCGTTATGCCAAAATCAAAACATGAAGCTATCGTATCAATTATTTCTAATAGGATTTTGAATATTAAGGACTTATTGATGAATATAGTTATTAAATATTCTTTACATTAGACTTCAAATTTAATAAGTTTAATCCATAAAACACGCTTCCTAGTCGTCAATTGGTTTCATTCTGATTAATACAAGAATATTGGCATATATTTTATTTTATGTATTCAAATAAGGTAATATAAAATAATATTATACCAGTCTAACCTCAAAATCACAACTTTGGTATGTTTTTTCGGTGCTCGTGGTATAAAATACCGTTCGAAACGAGTGCGGAAGTTGATTATTTACTTCATGTGACTTTTCGCACTCGCTTCGCTCGTGCGAAAAACGTCACATGAAGTAAATCATCACCTTCCGCACCCGTGTCGAAATGTACTATAAAATACCAATGGATATCTTTTTTAAAAATTATTATATATTTTACTAAAATATGTCATATTTTAACAAATAAAAATGCTTTATGGTTTGTTTACAGGCATAAAAGCAAGGTTTAGCTGCCAAATGAGTGATTTTAGGTGAAAAAATCTCTTAATTATGAAAAAATTCAACCTCATATAACTAAAAATGCTGAAGGCGTTAGGATCTAGGATTGTAGGACTTTGTATTGGCAGCAGTTATTGTTGCAGGTGGTGTTGGTGGTGCTGGTGCCTGCGGTGCTGATCTAGGCTCATTTTACACAATAATTGTATTGTTATTGACATCTTCGCTTCAGTCTAATCGTGCTGCCGTGAAAAATTATCGATTATCTCTCAATCTACTAACTTCGATAGCCGCCCTCCGTCTAACTGCAGTCTCGTCTTCACCAATCCGTGCTTCTTCTTTACTTGAACCATCTCCTTTCTCCATTTAAAAAATTTTAAACTTTAAAGAATACTTTTAGAAATGAATTGTTCTACCTATTAGGTGAATAGGTCGATTTCGTATAATTTCGCCATCTAGTAGTACTAAAATAGCTAAATATCGTCATCTTCATACAAAAAAAATTACCTAGAAAAGTGCCAAATTTAAATGTGTTTGATATTCTGAACGTTCTTCGAAAACGAAATATCCAAAATGTTGCCAAATTCAGTTTTTTCGATATTATCTATTAGAGATATGCATAAAACTTATACAAACTGCAAAATAAATTGTTTCCAAAGTGATCCTACCCCCAAATTATCCATAAACCACCCCCAGTAGATAATACATGAAAAAAAAATTTATACCGCCAGAGTTTTTGAATTCGAGACAAATTTCATGGCTAAAATCTCTTCAAGATATTGTCATAGACTTGTAAAAAAATTGCCGACATGAAAATCGATTCGGAACCTTTCGCTTGGAGGTGCAAAGGGGCTAAAATGGCGAAAATGTTATCGGCTGTTTTATAGGCTGAACATGGCAAAATAATTAATATTAAAAATAATTATTTGTGTCTTAAACAAATTAAATAAAATAAGTGTGAAATAACATAAAATAGAAATAATAAGAAAAAAATATGGAATTTTTTAAATATTAATAAATTATTAAATGATTGAAAAACTAAATTGGAATCGTCCAATGAGATTGCAGGATTTTAGAATTGACTATAGGTACGTTCGAAAAGAATCAACTTCCCTCGGCTGTAAATGACTGCGGTAAAATTGTTGTAATCTTTCATTTTGCTTCCTCCTAGAGGAAGCTTTGTGATAGTAATTTTTTGAGTTATTGTAAAAATATGTTATAATTGTTTCTCGAGGTGTTAGGAATCAAAATACATGATTTTTGAAAAATGTCTGTATGGATGTGTGTGTGTGTGTGTGTGTGTGTGTGTGTGTGTGTGTGTGTGCGCCTGGATCTCAGCTTCTACTCGATCGATTTTGATCGGACAGGTCCCATTTTTTTTTTGTTTTCTTTGTGTGATGGCGGATCAAAAATTGTTTTTTTGATTCGCCGATGCATTTTTTTTATTTCGAATTTTCGATTTTCTCAAAAATGAATTTTCCTTTTTTTTAATGATAAGATCGAGATATTTGAATCGAATAGATATCATTCGAAAGAGCATTAAAATACCTATATTTTCTAAACAAAAAAATTTCTCTAGCTATCACGGTTCTTTTTCCATTGGATAATATGGATTGGTCCATAAATTTCAGAAATATTTGAGATTAAAATTTTTTTGATATTTCTAAAAATCGTAATTTCTCGAGAACGGCTCTGTGTATCTGAATGGGGTGGATGGGATTCGAAAGAGAATTAAAATACCTATATTTTCTAAACAAAAATTAATTTTGTATCTATCACGGTTCTTTAGTTATCATCAAAAAAAAAAACGTTATAAATTTATCCGCAGCATAACTCGAAACTGGCCAGAGATATCAAGTTTATCTTTCGTAGGTATTTAAAGTTTATTTTGAAGTTGTGCAAGTTCAATTATATAGTTGATCAGATAATATTAGATCGGTTAAAAAAATGAAGCAAAATATCGAAAAATCGAAATTTTTTCTTCCTCGCCGAATTTTGGATATCGGTGGGAAGTAGGCCCATTTTCTGAAAGGCCTTGAAATTACCTATCAATTCGTATTTTTGACGGCATGATCGAATAATATTAAGTCATTTAAAAAAAAATAAAGAAAAGATATCGAAAAAGCGAAAATAATTTTTTTCGGCTCTGGGTTTGGATATCGGTGTGAATTAGGCCAATTTTCTGAAAGGTCTTGAAATTACCTATCAATCCATATTTTTGTCGTCCCAATCGGATATTACTAAGTCGATTAAAAAAAATAAAGACAAATATGGAAAAATGGAAAATAATTTTTTTTTTTGCTCTGGGTATGGATATCGGTCGAAAGTAGGCCCATTTTCTGAAAGGTGTTGAAATTTCCTATCTACCCATATTTTTTCGGTCCGATCGGATACTATTAAGTCGATTAAAAAAAATAAAGAAGAATATAGAAAAATCGAAAATAATTTTTTCACTCTGGGGTTTGGATATCGGTCGGAAGTGGACCCATTTTCTGAAAGGTCCTGGAATTTCCTATGTACCCATATTTTTTCGGCCCAATCGGATATTATTAAGTCAGTTAAAAAAAATAAAGAAAAATATGGAAAAACCGAAAATAATTTTGTTTAGCTCTGGTTTTGGATATCGATCGGAAGTAGGCCCATTTTCTGAGAGGTCTTGAAATAACCTTACAATCCATATTTTTGTCGGCCCAATCGGATATTATTAAGTCGGTTAAAAGAAATAAAGAAAAATATGGAAAAACAAAAAATAATTTTTTTTTGTTCTGGGGGTTTGGATATCGGTCGGAAGTAGGCCCATTTTCTGAAAGGTGTTGAAATTTCCTATCTACCCATATTTTTTCAGTCCGATCGGATATTAGTAAGTCGATTAAAAAAAATAAAGAAAAATATGGAAAAATCGAAAATAATTTTTTTCCTCTGGGGTTTGGATATCGGTCGGAAGTGGACCCATTTTCTGAAAGGCCTTAAAATCCCCTATCAATCCATATTTTTGTCGGCCCAATCGGATAATATTAAGTCAGTTAAAAAAAATAAAGAAAAATATGGAAAAATCGAAAATAATTTTTTTCCTCTGGGGGGTTTGGATATCGGTCGGAAGTGGGCCCATTTTCTGAAAGGTCCTGACATTTTCTATCTACCCATATTTTTGTCGGCCCAATCGGATAATATTAAGTCGATTAAAAAAAATAAAGTAAAATACGGAAAAATCGAAAATATTGCTTCCTCCTGGAGGAAGCTTTGTGATAGTAAATTTTTGAGTTGTTGTAAAACCATGTTATAATTGTGTTCCGAGGTGTTAGGAATCAAAATACATGGTTTTTGAAAAATGTCTGTATGGATGTGTGTGTGTGTGTGTGTGTGTGTGTGTGGGTGTGTGTATGTGTGCGTGTGTGTGTGTGTGTGTGTGTGTGTGTGTGTGTGTGTGTGTGTGTGTGTGCGTATACGCCTGGATCTCAGCTTCTACTCGGTCGATTTTGACCGGACAGGTCTCATTCTTTTTGTTTTTTTTTTGCGTGATGGCGGGTCAAAAATCCGTTTTTTGATTGGGGCGATGAGTTTTTGTTTTTTTTTTTAAATTTTCGATTTTCTCAAAACTGTTTTTTGATTTCTTTTAATGATAGGATCGAGTTATTCGAATCTGATGGGTAGCGTTCGGAAGAGAATTAAAATACCTATATTTTCTAAAAAAAAAAAAAAGTTTCTAGCTATCACGGTTCTTTTGTTATTAACAAAAACGTGTTTTTCTTTAGAAACTTATAACTCCTAAACTTAACGGTCAATTTTTTTGAGAAAAATCATGATAATACAGAATATAAATAGCTATAATCTGTTAAAATTTGAATACATTCTATAGGCTAGATTTTGAGTAAAAAATTGAAAAATGAAAAAAATCATTTTTGTATGTCCAACGATTACAAAAGTAAAATTGACTTAATGGCTTCAAAATTCCTTTTAGAGGTAGATTTTTTATAGTTCTCGGTCGAGTTCTTTGGACAAAATGATTGGTCCATAAATTTCAGAGATATTTGAGGTTAACAATTTTTTGACATTTTTTAAAAATCGTAATCTCTCGAGAACGGCTCTATGTATCTGAATGGGGTGGGTGGCATTCGAAAGAGAATTAAAATACCTATATTTTCTAAAAAAAATTAATTTTCTATCTATCACGGTTCTTTAGTTATCATCAAAAACAAAAACGTGTTTTTTTTAAAAAACTCATAACTCCAATGATGTTATCATCAGTATTTTTTTAATTTTTAAAAAACCAACCAACAAAATGAATTAAAATGTTTAAAAATTATATCTATTATAATTTATTATAATTATGAATTATGCATTATGAATGCATTATATTCTGCATTATTATAATTTATTTGTGAGTTATGAACTTTTTTAAAAAAACACGTTTTTGTTAATAACAAAAGAACAATGATAGCTATAATTTTTTTTTTTCCTAAAAATTATGAATTATGAAATATAAAAAAAAAACACGTTTTTGTTAATAACAAAACAACCATGATAGCTATTTGTTTTATTATAAAATATAGATATTTTACTTCTATTTCAAATGATAACTTTATGTATCAGCTCAAAATTTATATAAATTTGATATAAATAAATAATAAATAAATAAATTTTAAAATTAACAATTTTTAATATTCATAAATGAATTTAATTATAATTATGCAATAAATTTTTGAAAAAATTATAAATTTTGTTATTAAAAATTAATTAAAGGAATCAACAAATTACGGTTGAGGAAGCTACGGGCCAATGAATTGGCAGCGGTTTTTTAAAAAAAAACGCCTGAGTTAGATGATATTTGAAACCTTCGCCGAGTTATATGGTTTTTGAAATCACTCTATGAGTTGGTGGATTTTCGAAGTCTTCGCTGAGTTGGCGGGGTTTTGAAGCAAACACTGAGTTAGCAGGTTTCGAAGAAAACGCCGAAGAAATTAAGAGGAAATGCAATTAATTTATACATTCAATAAATAGCATGTGATAATACCTTAAACTTTTTAATTTGCAATTTAATAATTACTACATAAGGTAAAAGTACCCTTTATGGAACAGTTTTTGCTAGTTTAGAGTTTGGATTGAGATTAAAACTATTGTACAGGAGTAATATTTACAATTTTTGGATATCAATCGATGGGGTAAAGATCAAAGATTAAAATGAGACCTTAAAAAAGCAAATTTAATACGAATTGTAATTATTACAATTAAAAAATCAAACCGACACCAAGTACGTATTATGGAACGACATATTTACAGATTGTCCCCCTGTTCCATAATCAATGTCCCCATTTTGGAACATGATAGAAATCAGTTTTAATTTAAGGTGATGCAATACTGACACTATTACCCAAAATTTGGTTCCCGTTTTTCTCATTCAATTTTTAATTTTAAGAAAAAAACTCTTTGATACGTTGTAGTTCTTTATTAAACTTAAAACGTGTCAAAGAGTTTTTTTCAAAAAGTTTAAAATTGAAGGAGAAAAACGGGAACCGAGAATTGAGTAATAGCGTGGGTATCACATCACCTTAATAACTTATGTACTATTTTACTTGCAATAAGTGGCTTATGATATACAAATGATGATTTTAAATTTTTTATAATTTTTTTATTAAAAAACATGAATATAAAATACAACGTATTTTAAACGTATCAAATTAATACAACAATTGCATACAACTTAGAATACTTAATACTTATTTTTAAATATCTGAAATTACAATTAATTTATTTTTTGGTTTGGATTTATTATTTGCTACACTATTTTCATTTCGAGCATAGTCTCTTCTTCCATCGTATTACTTTTTAAGTTATTTTCAAGATTACTCGAGTGAAGATTTATTTTTTCAGAAGTTATTACACTTTCTTGACAAATCTCATTATTGACTGTTCGACTGATAGATTCTTGTGTTTGTTCATTGTATACTATATTGCAGATGCAGAAAAATGTTAATATAGTTACATGAATAATTTTCAATTAGATTGTACGAACCCCATTGACTTAGTTTCTCAATCAAATTTTCTGTTGTAAAATCTTCACAGTTATCGAGTAACCATTCTTCATTTAATATACAATTATCCTTATTTAAACTGTTGCTTAGTTCTATACTACTTTTCTATATGAGGTGATAAAACTTTAGACGTGCCAGATCTTGAAGGAGATGCTTGTGGATTTTTACAGCTCTGTGGAGAGATGTGGCTGGGACATTCAATTTAGCTGCAATTTGCAGTGCAGCATTAACTGCATTGAAAGCTTTTTTGCAATTATAATGCAGAATACAGTCTCCTTTTGATTTTTAGTTTCCTTTTGTCTGGTTAAACTTTCTTGCGAATAACTTTGTTGTGCTAAGCATTCTTTTTTAACATCTCTTTAATATCTTCCGTAGTCTCATTTTATTTTTCTTATGTTGTGCCTTTATTTTTTTTCTTCGCTGTCATTTTTCTTGAGTTTCATAAAATCTGTAAAAAATAAAAAACAAATTTCTAAAGGAATATAACTTACATCTGATTTTTTATCATTTATAGGTTAGGTTTGTTATTTATGTTTCACAATCAGAATTTCACAAACAAATATATACTTACTTATTAGTAAAATGATGCAGAAAACTCAAATTATTGTTCACGCACCTCAAGATAATGTTAAATAATAAATAACTTTAAAACTGTTGAGTGAAAACTCGCTCCATAAAGGGGACATGCTTAGAGACAGAGGTCCCCGAACTTGGAACGCCACCTTTGGCTATTCCATAAACTCGGACTACGCTCGTTTGTATGCAGCAATTATGAAACACTAAAATATTTATTGAAAATCTTTACTGTTGCAGAAAAACTACTGTAAAACTTTAATCTATAAGTAAAAAACTGCATATTATAAAAAGATCGATATTTGGAAAGTGTTGAAGTTCATAGTTACAGTTAATAAAATAAAACGTATGAAACCAGCACCATTGACTTCAACAGCCACAGATTTGAGTCGATCTTAGAATACACGCAGTCATATATTTTTTTTAAATTATAATTATCATGTAGAAATGTGAATCTCTTTGCATATTACATAATAAACCTTCACTATTCAGATAAAATTTTGATATTGTTTATCTGTACCATTAATAGACTTTATTTTACTATATTTCAAACTGTTCCATGAAGGGGTCACGATTTGAGCGATGTTTCATAATGGGTACTTTTACCTTAACTATTTTAAATATAATTTTCTTGATCATTTTGAATAATTGTATTTATGGAAAATCAGATATGTAGAAAGAACTAAATTTTATATTAAAATATACATTTAAAAAAATTATTTGATGTAATTTATCAATTCTCTTTGAGAAAGCATTCTGCTAAAGCAGATAGCAGCAGTTTTTGATAATGTAAAAGAATTAAGAATTATAGAAAAAAAAGAAATGATAAAATTAACAATTGTCGATATTTTATTGAAAATAAAAGAAGAGGATTATTGAATAATAATATATTTATAATGTGAAAAATGGAGTTGTTGTATATGATTTTGAAAATGTGAGTAAGTTGATCTCAGGGTAGATAGCAATTTTTTAATTATTTATATTATAGCACGGTGTGACATAAGTTCGCACTTAGGTCACGCCTATCCGTGACTTAAGTAGTCGATTATTGCAGAGTGTTTATCGCACTCGCTACGTTCGTGCGCTAACCTCACGGTACAAAAATTGACTGCTTAAGGCACGAATAGGCGTGACAGCGAACTTAGGTAAACGTGCTATAAAATATCGTACGACACTAGTGCCTTCAGTGGCCCACTGCACGACGTGAATTATCACCCTCGCTGCGCTCGGACGCTCATTTCACGTCGTCCAATAATGGACCACTTAAGGCACTAGTATCGTAATATACTATTAAAATATTACTTTTTTTTTAAATATAATAAGTGTCAAATAACAAATAATTTCAATAATAAGAAAAAATATGCAACTTTTAAATATTAATGAATTATTCAATCACTGAAAAAAAAGTATAATGAATAAACATATTTTATATTTAAAATATATACTATACATATAGGAACGATAAATTAATTTGGAGGAAGCTACGTGTCAATGAATTGGCAGAGTTTTTTTAATTTACGAGGAGTGATTCGCAGTCTCCAAAAATGCTTCCCATTACCTTATCCCCAGTCATATTTCACAGTCTTATTCGGAAAATATGAGCTATTGTATTTTAAATATGGCCGAATCCATTTCAAATCAGGTGGACCGCGTATGCCTATGTCACCGATCATTTTGGAATTAAAGTATTCATGTTCTTCTCCAAAAATTATTTGACCCTTATATTTTTATTTTTTTGTTGCATCAAAATTTCATGCGTTCAGCAATGGCAAAAAATTCCGAGAAAAACCTTACTTAGAAAAAAATTTTTTCAATGTAATTTTCAAACCGCTACTGCTTCACCAGTTTTTTAAGCTTTTTAGCGTGAAACACATAATTTCACTAAGGTTTGAGCCCTCTTTCACGTTCTTTATGTTATTTAAAAAAAAAAATAATAAATGCACGAGTTATGTACTTTTTACTGAAAAATGCACTTTTTAGAAAAGTGCACTTTTCAGTAAAAAGTACATAACTCGTGCATAAAGTGGAAGAATTTAATAATAAAATAAGTACATTTTTCTCAGGATGTGTATCGCCTCTTAAGAGGAAAAATCTTATACGTGAAAAATCAATTGAAAATTACGTAAAAAAGAAAACGAAAAATATACTTTCAACATTGTCTAATTCCCTCGATGTGGAGTTGAATAATGTTTATGACGTTTCTATAAAAGCAAACGAATCAACTGCATGCCGTTGTACAGAATGGGTACAAAATGTTGGTTTAGCCTTGCAAAAGTGTTCTACGGTATCAGAAAAAGTAAAAATTCTGACTTTGCTACCCTCATCCTTAACGAAAAATGAAATTTTATCTTTATTTCCAGACATAACATTGTACATGATAGAAAGAGCGAAATGTCTTGCACAAGAAAAGGGAGTTTATTCAGAACCAGAAACGTACACAGGCCATCCAATTGACGAAAGGACCGAACAAATTGTTATGGAATATTATATAAATGACGATTTTAATTGTTCAAGACAGAGTCCTAATAAGAGTGACGTTATTGCCGTTAAAATAAATGATAAAAAAGAGAAGAAAGTTAAACGTTTTCTTACTCAAAGTCTGAAAGCAACGTATAAAGCATTCAAAAATGATTATCCGGAATTAAAAATTGGTAAATCGAAGTTTTATAGTTTGCGACCAAAATATGTTTTACTTAGCCCCATCAAAGAAGTTTGTCTCTGTATCTATTGCGCAAATTATGATTTATTTCTTACGAGCTTGATTAATTTCAGAGGGAGTAACATTACAGAGTTGGATGAACTTCGGTCAGAAATAATAAACGCAACAAAGAAAGGAATGTAAAATTTGTCCACGCAGTAACGGAATTACGTTTCATGTTCTAAAACTGCAAGATGTAGAAAGAACAGAAGAAATTACGTATGATTTGTGGGAAAATGGTAACTTGATTAAAAAAACAGTGCCAATTTCTGCTTTTAAAGAGGAACTTTCGGTTTGGACCATGAAGATTAGTACTCACATGTATGTAAAAAATATACAACGCAAAGCTATAAAAGCATAAAGAGAAAATGCTAAAAAAGATCCACATCATTTAGTTCTTCAAATAGACTTCGCTGAAAACTGGGCTGTAATTCATAATAAAGCTGTTCAAGGAAATCATTGGGTTAATGATCAAATTTCTATTTTCACAGCAGTATCTTATCAAGGGGATTCGACACAAATTTTCGCACTCATAAGTGATGACCGAAAACATGATTCAGCGTATGCTTTGCTAGCAATAGAAAACATTATAATCTACTTGAAAGACAATTGTCGTGATTCAATAAAAAAAATTACCATTGTATCAGATGGCGCCGCTAGCCACTTTAAAAATCGCTTTCAATTATATGAATTAAAACGAGCACCATTTGATATAAAATGGTTGTTCTCTGCTACTGGGCACGGCAAAGGAGCTGTAGATGGTGTGGGTGGACTTATAAAGCATTATGCTACTTCGCATAATCTTCGAGGTCCCCATGAAAAATCCATTCAAAATGCTAATGATTTTGTAGAGCACGTTCAAAAATATACAGATGCAATTAAAATAATACATTTACAAGACTTTGACGTAGAAGAGTTTAGAAAAGTAAAAAATGTTGATTGGCTTGCTACTCCTAAGTATCCTGGAATTCAAAAAACTCATTTATGGATTAAAGAAACGTGCAATGATAAAGTACATTGTTTAACAGCAAAGACCGCTGATTGTCCCCTTACTGAAGTAAGAACAATGAAGCAGAAAAAGAAAGGTAGATATAAAAATAAAAAATCTAAAAGACAAAAATAAAAAATACAACAGATACTATGTGTACTTGTATATTGCTTACGCACAAAGATAAAAACCTTTATATTGACTGTTATACCATTGAATATATGTAACGGTTAAGCGTGAAAAATTTGTTTCTATATTATCTCATTAATGATCGCTATTCCTGGGCACGGGTCGGGAATTTCACAAACACATCTAGATAGGTATTTAGGTCCTCTATCAGGACAAAAAAAAATTGAGCAAAAAGAAATGGCGTTTTTGAGAAAAATGCACTTTTCTAAAAAGTGCATTTTTCAGTAAAAAGTACATAACTCGTGCATTTTTTATTTTTTTTTTTAAATAACATAAAGAACGTGAAAGAGGGCTCAAACCTTAGTGAAATTATGTGTTATACGCTAAAAAGATTAAAAAACTGGTGAAGCAGTAGCGGTTTGAAAATTACATTGAAAAAATTTTTTTCTAAGTAAGGTTTTTCTCGGAATTTTTTGCCATTGCTGAACGCATGAAATTTTGATGCAACAAAAAAATTAAAATATACGGGTCAAATAATTTTTGGAGAAGAACATGAATACTTTAATTCCAAAATGATCGGTGACATAGGCATACGCGGTCCACCTGATTTGAAATGGATTCGGCCATATACGATTTTCTAATAAAAATTGCTATTACTTCATTTTGTTGTATCTTCATAAATATTTGCACTAGCTAATTTTTTTAAAGCAGATGAAAGTAGACGATAAGAGCTATAATTTACTTTTTTTGCGAATTAAATTGTTGATTTGGCTTTAAGTTATGGATCATTAAAGTTACAGATAAAAACATGTATAAATTGACTTATTTTATTACATGCAAATGCTTTGATTTTCGATAATGGCATATTTGAAATATAATATGCTCATATTTTTGGAAAAAGAGGCTATCAATTTAACTGAGGATAATGTAATTTATTTCTAATAAGTACCAAAAAAACGCCTCCTAAAGCCGTAGCAAAATCGTTTTCTCGGAAGCTAGAGTCACTACTTCTTAGTGTGCGAAATTAGTATTTGCGAGAAATAAAAAAAAAATATAAAAAAAAAATAAACATAATTATAAGAAAAACATACACGAAGTATATATGGATATAAATGTGAGTTGATTGAAAAAGCAGATTATCGTGGAGCATCTAGGGAGAAAGAGAGTCCAGAGTCGCAGGCCGTGCAGGGAGTGCAAAGGGTGAAGCTCCCGACTTACAAAAAATACTATGAAAAAACAAAATTGTCATTTTCTTGTAAGTCTGTTTTTCCATTTTTAGGGCTCTACCATCTTGCCTATAATAAACCGCGAACGACTGATGTATTATTTTTCACGAGCTTGAATCAGGGCAATCTTTTCGATGTTGGTCGATCTGAGAATAATATTTGAGAATGTCAATAATATATTTTGGACAATATCTTTCTAATTTGTATTCACAGTATGCGAAGTGATTTACTAAATTACTTCGCACTCTGATTGTCAAAACGCGTGAATGGGATACTTTGCGCACTAAAAAGTTCAAAACAAGCATGAGAAGTTGAAGTTCGCACTCTGAATTGACAAAAATTATTTTTTCCATTTATGAAAGTAAGATATAAATAAAATATAAAAATTATAAAATTGTTTTCCGATTATTATCATTTGCAGGGACTCACAAATGAAGGTATACATCAATATACATATGGTATGAATTCGTAAAAAGAATATAGAGCAGCGAGCACGTAATACTTCATTCCAATACGGTGCCTCACTTACTCGCGATATATCGCGTCTTCGCAGTGTCTTGCCCAATTCTTTCAGGGAGTTTAATCCTCCATCTGTCTCTCTCGCTCTCAACTCGAATCTCTTTTCGGCGCTGCTGCCGCCGCTGCCACAGACGTTGCCCTTCTTTTCTTCATTCCTCCTTTTATTTTAGCTCTCGCACGGGGCCAGAATCGGCGCGTTGTTGGGCACATTCGCCGAACTTCTCGCTTTGTACGCATTTCTTTTTCGTTACGCGCACATGCGTATGACATGACTATAAGTCGCGGTCGGTCAAGCGACCGCAAAGAATGCACGAGAGACGTTTTCGAGCCTCTCTCTCTCCTCATGGGGTGTTCACGGTATGGAATTACCTTGAATTATTTTCATCTTCTCAAATTTGACAATGACGGTGAGTACGTGCTTTTTAGTTTATGATGTTGTGCATTTTAAATTATGCGCGTATAAGAGCGTTGCGAAAAGTTTGCTTGAAATCGTACGGTTCTTTATTAATTAAGGGGAATTTTTGATTATTTTCATTGGGAACGTATTTATTGTATGCTACTGCCATAAATTCATTATGACTTGATGTTAATGACAAGCAGTTAATTAGTATTTAAGTATGCTATTACTTAATGGACCATTGCGGAATGTGAAACTGAAGAAGCTCTTAAGTAAAAATGAGATTGATGACCACGCCCTGACGTAGAGTTGTGCAAAATGTTTCCGATAAGTACGTATGTTTCACTTTTGACTACACTAAAATTATTTGTAAACACGTGATACCAGACTTAACGAATGTGATACGGTTGATAGTGAATATGTAATCTTGTCTAAAATTTAGTTGTAAAAAGAAGGATTGAATCATTTGAAATAATTGTGATGTATTACTATATGTAAGAGGTACCGATAAGGTTTATCAATAAGCTAATGAAAAAGATTGCAACACATAAGCTTTCTTTTCGCAAATAATCAAGCAACATAGTAAGGTAAAACTTTTAATTACACTACTTTATCCTCCTCCGTTCTCTTAAGGAGATCCGATATTCGAGCAACAAGTTAACGCCCGAAAAATAAAACCAAAGTCAAGTTCTTTGCATTTAGAAAGACACAGCATGCAGGCGATGCACAAGGATCCCGCATCTTTAGCGCGGGGTGGCCCATTATACACAAGGCGCGCATCGCACGACGCTCGCCGATCGCGCGCCTGCGAGTGCAAACGAGCGGATGATTCCTTTACGAAATGACACCAATAAGGCGGGTCGCGTTCTCATTACGCCTCGAAATCTGAGAAACTGGTCGCAATTACGCCGCGTCCCTCTGCGCCTCCTCCTGTCTCTCGGCTCTCCTCTCTCGCGGACACAACGGCCATAATACAGGTTTCCGGGCCGTTATCTCCGATCAAAAGAATCACCGCCATCATTGTCTCGGCCGCATCTCTCGCCACTTACGCTTCGTTCTCTTGTTACTCTTCGCTCTCTCTCTCCCTCTCTCTCTCTCTCTCTCTCTCACTCTCTTTCTCTTTCTGCCCCTGCTCCCTGCGGATCGCTCGCTCTTCACTCGGTCTGCGCGCTCTTTTTTGTCCTCTTTCGAAGACACGCGATTTATGCCGAATCCGCGTTCTCTTTCGCGTGCGCGCGCGACTCTTGCAGTTATAATTTGCTGTGGCAGAATGCATTTTTTGAGCGTTTGTTTTTTTCTGGACAGAGAAACGAAGAAAGAGGAGAGGGGTAAAAGTCAAGGCAGCTGCTATACACGAGTCTGCGCATCTGTATATACTTTGAAGTGAAAACGTTTAATTAAAAGGAAAATAATAAATGCAAGAATTCTAATTTAACTAAGACAGTTTATATTTCCTGTGTGAAGAGTTGTCACATTAAAAACTTCATACCTGTTCTGCAATTCCTGGTATATGAGAATGACGACAAAATGTTAATTTCAGGTCTTTGCAAAAATGTTAAATTACTTGAGAAATTGATTTTTACTTCTAAGCACTATTACAGCTTACAAACATTTCAATATTCTCTGAACTGAATCTGAGTAGCAATGAAATATCAAAGAAATGTACAATGTTGATCTTAATTGCGAGTTTATGTAAAATGAATAGTTGTGTGGTATATTATAGCTTTCATCTAAAGTATGTCGAAACCAATTCTGTGTTCTTATTTTTGAACTGAATGTGGTATCTATTCTATATGATATGTATATAATTACAAACATTTTATTTTATTAATATATCACGAGTAGCGTCTTACTAATGGGTGAGCTAACAGTTTTCGACACTTGAGATAAAATAACATTTTCTGTATAGTTTGGTAATTATTTAGAAAGTTTATTATAACGTGCTTTCATCGGATAACAGTATTCATTTTTATAAGAGTCACAGGCTTCTAAGAGTATTTACTGAAATACGAAGAAAATGAATTTATAAAATGGATATGAGAGTGCGTGGGTGTTGTAATGATAACGCAAATTAAAATGATAGTAGATGTTGCTAAATTAGAAATCATTCCTAAGTAATTTTAAAATTTAATCATTAAATATAGCTTAAATAACGTTATCTCTATGTATGTCAATTATAGCAGTACCTGTACATATATTTTTTCGATATGATTTGAAAAATTTTATAATAAAATAATATATATAATTACTATTATATATTATATTGATACTTACTTATAAAAACTTTATTTATAAATTACATAATTAATATGGTTTAAGTATTATTTTAATTAAAAAAAAAAATTATTTTATGTTGTCGAACCACCTGTAATCATCCTCTCTTAAAAAAGTGATGGATGAAATCTGTCATCACAATAAGATGGTTTTGATTGGTTTTTCTTGACTCATTTGATTGGTGTTTATAGAATAGGCGCCAAAATCTAATATATTTGAATTTTCAAGATTGAATTCTTGAGTTTGAGTATATTTAAAACTAAATAATTAAAATAGAATATGAAAAACTTCATTACTTTATTTTTCAATATTACGTTATTATCGTATAATTTAAACTGATTGAAACAAACTTTTCAATTGAAACTAACTAACTTGATCATGTTCACAATGGCAACAAAAAAACAGCTGCCAATTCATTGGCCCATGGCTTCCTCAAACTTAATTTGCTTCTTCCTTTAATTAATTTTTAATAACAAAATTTATAATTTTTGCAACAATTCATGACATAATTATAATTGAATTCATTTATGAAGATTAAAAAGTATTAACTTTTAAATTATTTATATAATACGAATAAAATAATAGGTATATATTTTTTTAAATTATGTGTGAAAAATAAATAAAATAATTGATTGTAATATTATCGTCTTCAAATTATATTTTCTTGTGTCTAGTAGTATGCCTGTCCGTATTTATGTGCTCTTTCTGGAATTTTCGATGTAAGAAAAAGGTTCTAACCTTAAAAATAATAAATGGCTATTACAAAACAAAAGCAGGTACACAACACACGCGCATAGCGCATAGCGCGTGTCATTTCCATTTTCTAGTATACATTAATGCGTTCCCGAATAATTACGATTTTAAAAGAAGGCTAAAATAGTTTTAACCTCAAATATCTCTGAAATTCATAAACGAATTCTTTTATCCTAAGAACTCTTCTAATAAATAATATACAAACTCTACATCTCCACCAAATTTCAAATAAATTAAAACAATTTTAATGTAGTTATATTGTGGGAGAACAAAGAAAGTCATTTTCAAAAATACTAAAATTTTAAATATCAAACATCTCAAAAAATAACCATATAATCTGGATGAAATTTTACACAGGTATTGCCTACAAAATAGTCTATAAATTTCAAGCTGATACATGAAGTCGTCATTAAGAAATTACGATTTTGAAAATAAACCGTAAAAAAATTTTAACCTTAAATATCTCTAAAAATCATGAGACAATTCTTTTACCTAAAGGACTCGTATAATAATATATAAACTCTACATCTCCACAAAATTTCAACATGATTAAACCAATTTTTGTTTTCTCTAGTTATCATGCGACAAAGATGACTTTGTAAAATACGAAAATTTTCAAAATCAAATATCACAAAAAGTAATCGTACAATCTAGATGAAAATTCGCATACATATTACCTATATCACATACAAAATTGTCTATAAATTTGGAGCTGATACATGGAGCCGTTCTCGAGAAATTACGATTTGAAAAGAAAGTTAAAAAAATTTTAACCTCAAATATTTCTGAAATTTCTGGACTAATCATTTTGCCCAAAGAACTTGACCGAAAGCTATCCAAAATCTACCTCTACAAGGAATTTTGAAGCGATTAAGTCAATTTTACTCCCGTAATCGTTGGACATACAAAACTCATTTTTTTTATATTTCAATTTTTTTCTTAAAAACTAGTTGACAAAATGGATTAAAATTTTTATAGATTATAGCTATTTATATTCTGCATTATCATGATTTTTTTTAAAGAAAGTGACCATTTAGTTCAGGAGTTATAAGCTTTAAAAAAAAAAACACGTTTTTGTTAATAACAAAAGAACCGTGAGAGCTAGAGAAATTTTTTTTAGAAAATATAGGTATTTTAATGCTCTTTCGAATGCTATCCATTCGATTCAAATATCTCGATCTTATCATTAAAACAAAGCAAAAATCAATTTTGAGAAAATCGAAAATTCGAAATGAAACAAAAACGCATCGGCGAATCAAAAAACGAATTTTTGACCCGCCATCACACAAAAAAACAAAAAACATGAGACTTGCCCGGTTAAAATCGATCGATTAGAAACTGAGATCCAGGCGTACACACACACACAAACACACACACACACACGCACGCACACGCACACGCACACGCACACGCACACGCACACACACAGAGACAGACATTTTTCAAAAATCATGTATTTTGATTCCTAACCCCTCGAAAAACAATTATAACATGTTTTTACAACAACTCAAAAAATTACTATCCCAAAGCTTCCTCTAGGAGGATGCAATAATAATAACACGTGCGAAGCGCGTTGAATGTCCACTGAGAAAAGGATTTGTTTACTGTTAACATGGCATTGTAACTGTTAACATAGGCATTGTAACCGTTATAATACTATGTTAACAGTTAAGTTACCATGTTCTCATAAACAATTTCAATATGTTACCTGAGAACATTGATATTGTAATATGCTTATTACAGTAGTTTTTGAATCTAATGGCTAATTTTTTACCAGGATGATGGTATTTTATAACAAAAACGTTTGAAATAAAAACATCATTTATTTTTTTACTCCAACGTTTAGGACATTGTTATTGTTTATCCTGATGAGCGACATAAACAATAAAAATATCTGAAACGTTGGTGTAATAAACTAAATGGAGTTTTTATTTTTACCATCAGGTACTTTCAAATCTGAATATGTTATTAGTTATATAGATATTGTAACTATTACAATATCACATTTTATCCTTAAACATGTCAAATAGTTGTATTTCAAATAGATAAATATGTTAACAGTAACAATATTCTTCTCTCAGTGTAGCTAGTATTATATAATATTCATTATTTTGACAATTTTTAAACGCTTTTATTTATTATTTAAGGATATTTGAACAAATCTAGCTGTTATAATAATAATCAACTTTATTGTATTCTTCTATAATAATCGGTGATGAATCTAAAACTATGCAGTGATATTTGGTTCTTAAAATAATAATGTTATCGAAGGGTTATTTAAACTCTCAATACATATCAAGCCTCTTTGCTAAACACTCCATAGGTATTGTAAACATCATGCGAATCAAGGCATGATGTGCAAAATTGTCACTGACTAGCTTTTATACTACTACCAACTACCTGTAGATCCATTTGCAGAAGGTTACTTCTCTAGCAAATTGAGAGAGAGGGAGAGAGACCTATGAACAAATGGACCGGAAGATTTCTCGTCGTGCTCGTGGAGGCCACAGAGGAGTAGCCATTAGAACGTCGGCTGGCAAACAAAGGCCATTTCGGCCGACGGTTACACGAGGCCGACTCCTGTCCGTCAATGTTTGTCAATTAGCCGACACACTGCCAGGGGACCGTTTGCTGGGTGGATACGCGCGCGGGGCAGTGGTCTAACCTAACAGCGCAGTTGCGACACGGCCTCTGTCCATTTGTCGTCCGCGGGGTCTATGTAGATACGCGAGTATTTCGATGCTTTACATCCTCGAGTTTACACTAATTCTATAGTTCGCGCTGTTTGCGCATGATACAACCGAATTTCTGGATATTGCGCGGGAATGCTACGAATTTGCTATTATTTTTATCACACTCTTGTAAATACTAAATATAATATTGACTACAATCATGAAGGTTAATGATATATTAGGTACAGGATTTTTCAACACATTAACAAATAAGTATTCATAAAAGATGCTAAAATTTAAATTGTGAATTAAATTTTAATGACGCACGCGTGCATTATACAGAATATCGGGTAACATTTTCATTTAAAAGCATTTTATCATAGTCCGCCGAAATTCCTTACTACGCACTAAGGATCTATCTGTGATGTTGTCTGCCTTTTAGCATACTAATGATGAACTGAATTAAAATTGTTTTGTAAGAGGACTGATGTCATTCCCAAAAATGTGAAATTTTAATAAGTAAAAGTTAATCAACTTAAAACGTTATAATATGCAAATTTCCGTTTGATCGGCGTATAGAGAGTTCATCAATTTTAAATAGAAGCATTCTTCCTCGTGGTTTGTTAAAGGTGGTTACATTGTATTAAAGAAGTGTTAACTATTATACTTATAGAATAATAATAAAACACATAATAGTAGTATAGAAATTTCCCAAATAATCTAATTCTCGAATGACCTAGTTCGGTGAAATTTGTATAAATATTAGAGGTAGTAGTGAAATATGCATAATTTGACTTTTATGAGGTCCGTAGTCACAAATAGATACTTTCCTATAAGAATTTATTAAGAGTGTTTTTAATACTTCATACGATACCCATTTCAATCGGTTTAAATATGCAACTGCTAATTACAAAGGTATTGAAAATATAAAGTTTCAGTAAATAAAATTCTACAATGAGATTACTTTATCAGAATATGATATCAATGCATATTATTAATTTCGAATATTGGAATTAAATTGCTCATAACGATGTGATGCGACATAAAAATATGAAAACTTCTCCTACCTACGCTTGTTCATACAACAGACAAAAATTCACTCAATCACACTTTTACGCTTCTCAGATATAATCCCATGCAAATTGTAGAAGTTAGAACCATTAGAGAAAGAAGAGAGCGTGGGAGACAAGTGACGCGACTCTCGTATACATATTTTTTTCGCAGACGCGTCCTCGCACACGGGACAACGGGCGGTATCGACAGCTTTGACGAGCGCTACACCGCACCGCCGCTATACTGACGGCGCCGACGAGGGGTGACGTAACCCCACGAGAGATTTATTTATTAAATCGCCTAGCTGCCGCGCATGAGGGATTTGCATATCGAGGAGAGAGAAAGACGACGCGGGCTTCCAAACTCACCGCGTGGCTTTGCATTAAAATGTTTTCGCATTTAAAACGAGACCCGCTATTGATAAGTCATCGGACGCGCACATCTCACGGCACTTTATACTTCATCGAGAACGGGAGAAAGAGAGCCCATATCGACACGGCTAAACTTCATTTATCACCGTGATGAAACCGAGCGGGCGATTTTGCCTTCCTGCCGGCTGTTTAATACTTTCGATGTTTTCTTTTTTTTCATGCTTTTCGTTTTTTAATGGATAAAAATTAGGGGCTCGAGAGAGTTCGAGGCTTATTGATTATTCACAGGATGAGACATAAGCGTTTATTTGTCTGCATAAAAATTGCGGAGTTTTACGATTGGGAAAGATAGCCGTTTATGGCGAAATTATAATATTCTCTCTGTGAACCTGTTTATGAAATAACATCTGGTTGAAGATTTTAATGGAAGCGATGATGAAAAATAAATTACAGTAACTTGAACAATTTCACGTGCATTAGCATTGATCTATATAGGTATCGAAAAATCATGTAGAATCCGACTCTGAATTAAAATAGAATGATTAAAAAAAGTAACTTTAATTAGAGAAGACATAATTTGACATGTGCTATAACTTTTTATCGTTGACCTAAAAATTTCTTCGACTAGAAGACTATATCATAGCAATACCATGTGACTTATTTCGCAAAATTATCAGAAATGCAGCTTAACTTATAAAAATGGCACAAATTTTTATTTCTCTGGATATTAATAGACTAAAATGTCACACCGTTCAGTAGCAATGAATATATAATATATGTAATGAAGCCCATAAATATCCATCGACGCGAACAATAATACATTTTTTCGCATATCCATGTCGCAATAATTTATACCTCTATATTCATTCGCGCAAAGCCATAATTCATGAATTATTATTTTAAAAACGAGGAGAGAACAACAAAGACAAAAAGAGCAGCCTCTATATGTGCGAGTGGCGTCCTACACACTATCTTCTCGAACGTCCTCCAGATACTCGCAAATTTCTCTCAAACGTGGCGACGCCCATAAAATTTACTACGCATATCGTTTATAGTACTCGCATTAGCATCGGTGTTACAGTGAATTTAACTATCTAATCTTTTTCACTTACATGCATCCCGAAATTCGGAGATCACGTATTTTTTTCCTCACGTGTACTAGTCCCTCGCGATTGTAATACCCGGACAAAAAGCCTATCGTAAACCTCCGCGTAGATTTATCGTCACTCTCGTCAATAAAAATATAAAATCAGCAAAGCCGCCTGGTGGTACTAAAAAAAAAAGAACGCGACCCGCGCGGTCTCCCGCAGCCTCCCGAACGCGCGCAGTGATTGCCCCCGATCGCGCGTGCGCAGACACAATATTTCTTTCCCATGGCTGTAAAATCGCCTCTTCTCTATTATTTTCAACTTGCCGAGTTTTTTGCCTACCTTTACGATATCATTTATCTCCACTGCCGCTCTCCGACCATACGCGCGTCCAGCAGGTACATACGTATACAGTAGCGCGGCGGCAAACGGCGGTAGCGGCGGCTCGTCCTCACAGACAACGGACAAAGATAAAAGAGCGCGCGTCGCGCCGCTGCGTTTTTGCTTACGCAACCCGTATATAGCCGCTGGTAATGGGCAAAGGAGGCGCACGCACAATGGCTACTATCCTCAGCGCGCGTATAGCAAGAGAGCGAAAGAGAATCCGGGAACGCTCTTCTCTCCTCTCTTCTTTTCTGCGTCTCTACGGCTCTCTGAAAAGATGCGGCGGCCTCGTCTTTTAACGGTATATAATACATGCGGCGCCGTCGAAAGTGGCATTCATAATTATACGCGCACGCGTATATATGCGCTATACGTATTATGCCTTCGCGGTGGTGGTGTGCAAGCGTGCACGCGAGCTTTTCGGGGCGATCGTCGCGGGCGAGCGACTGCGGCGAACGAGCGCGCGCGCGCGGAGAATAATTTTAATCGGCCCGCGGTCGCGTGTTCGCGTATGTATATAAGCGCGGCTCTCGCGCTGCACTCGTAAATTACGCTCTTACGCGCGCGTGTGGGTATATGGGGATATATAGCGTAACAAGACGTTGTATATAACGTTGCCCGATGAATTATTACGAACGATTTATTTGATTTTTGACCTTGCATGCGGCGCGGTGCGCCGCTGGTACGGTGCTGCCGCGCACGCTGCCGAGGTGAAAGAGAGAAAAAGAGAGAGAGAGAGAGAGAGAGCTTTAGAACGCGCCGGCGGATCATCGAAGGCGAATTGATTTCATACTGTGTAGTGTAATTGAATTTTTTGCAATGGATCAGCTCGCTGTAAGACAGAGGAAGTTATTGAGATAGTTCAAATTTGTTGTTTTGTTTTTTGTTTATTATGAGTATTTTTTATGTAAATTTAATTGATAATAAATGCAAAAAGTTTACTAATGATCCCATATTGATGCAATAGTTTGTCTATGTCAACTGCATTTTCAATTCGAAGGGTCACTGCAAATTATTATTCGACTTATTTAGAAACAATGATTCTTTAAAAGTTCATTTTTGTTCATCATTTTTAGTTTAATTGCAAAAAATTAAAAAAACTTTTTATTTGCATTTACATCTGTGTCTCAAATACCATCATTTTATAATTAAATTAATTAAAATGCAAAAGCACGAATACCGCAAAAGGAGAAATAACCTCTTTTTTTATATAAAATTGCTTTATTTGCATTGATGGCGTTGACCGTATACGCTGAAAGAAGCGCTAATTGAGATTTTGCGAGGTTGCGGCGTGAGCAGGGCCATTCTATCCTCCGTGCCTAACTACTAACGTCTATATTCTCTTGTTTCCGGCTACGCGCCGGGCCTTTTTGCCTCGTGTCTCCCTCATGCATGCTCTCTCTCTCTCTCTCTCTCGCTCAGTTGCCGCCTCCCACTCGCACCTTCCCCACGACTTCAACTTAGCTGCCACGTAGAGGCGATTTTTTGTCGCCCCCTTGGCTTTGTGTCTCGGCCGCCGCTACGCGCGCCTCTTCTTCCATTGTGTACATTCATCAGCGCATTCATTCATCCAGCGGGTATTGTCTCATCTCGCGCGGCTATCCACACTTGAGGCCTCTTGATGCGGGTTTTGTGTCACAGATTTACATTTTTTACGGGCGTAGACGAGCTAGACAATGCGAGGAGAGTGCGAAAAATACAGAGGTGAGACGCGCCGTTATTTTTAATTTTAATTCTAATTTACGGTACCGTTATTGCAGAGAGCTTGTTGTTTCCCATCTAAATATAATAAACCTTCTCATTTAAATGCTTTGACACAATGATATCTAATTTTAAATCTGTACTTATCTGAATAAAATTCAAATAACCAAAAAAATATTTAATAAAACTTGTGTATAATTAAAAATTTACTGTAGTATCCAAAATTGCACTGGAACACAATTAATAATGAAGAAGCTTTTTTTTCAAATTTTTCCAATTCATATACACGATTTTTATATTTATGGAAAAAATGAAATTTGAATTTTGTTAATAGAGAGAAGGTATGTTAAAGTTTGCAAAAAGGATTCGTATAGTAAAAATGGTCCGTCGACCAAAGTCTCCGTTCACCTTTAAGAGCGTGCAAGACAAGAGACATGACCCAGCAAAGAATAACTAACCTGCGATGCACTCAAAATCTGTGAGATCGTGTTTCTGTCGTCGCATATTTTTTTCACTTCATTATAAATCCGCATGCCACGCTGAAACACATCCACTTTAACGCCACGTTTACTAAAATTAGTAAAATAATACATTTTATTTCATAGATTTGTATATACTACTTTCAATATATATTTATGACAGCTCAAATATTGTAATTTAAAATCTAAAATATTCCTACACGTCGATTTCTCCTTTAATTTCCTATTTGCACAATAACGTAACATAATTTCAATACCAGCCAATGCAATAACTAAATAATACCTTTTGCTCTGCGTATAATCAACATTCTACCACTGTAACAAGTCAGCAATCTCCGGCAAACGTACATGGAATAGGTCAGAGGCAACGACGAACGTCGAAGAGAATGCTTTCCTTCGGATGGCGCGCACCCCGTTTAGGGGTGAAGGAATCGCATTTGTCAGAGGGAACGTCAAACAATCGTATTTCCCGAGTGAATTACGCGCGAAAGCCCATGCAATATCGGCACGGATATTGTCTTGCGAAACATTGGCTTCCGGCACGGGGTTATATTCGCCAATGCCTTTCGCGCGGGCGTATATACAGAGCACCCGGAATGGAAGGGTCGCGCTCTCCGAATCTCGTTCGTTCTTGGATCATTCGGCGGCTACAGTGCCGTGTGTGTATATTTATTGTTTTGGGGTGCTGAAAAGAAGAGCATTTCGTAACAATGACAGCGTAACAATTTACAATAGTTCTTCGTTTCTGAGGTAGAGCTTTCATAGTAAAAGAGCATTTTTAATTCTTCATAAAATTTAAAAATATTGAAGATTTATTGTGGCTTACAGCTCAAAATCCAATCTAATGCAAAGTGATTAAATTTTTACTTTACATTTATTTCGAGTTACAACGCAAGTTCATGAAGGTGCAGACTTGCTAGAACGATTCAGCGTATATAACACACCTCCACGCGGAGGGCAATTCGAGCAACAGCAGCCGGAACAGTCAACAGTCAGCCGGAGACTTGAACCATAGTTGCTTCACTGTTGCAGCAGCAGCAGCAGCAGCAGCAGCCGCTCCTCGCAAGTCAGGAGCATGGAAATACAATTAGGACGTCGAAGCACTAGCATAAATCCTGCGCGCTCGCGCAGGGTGAGCGAACGAAGGAAGGCGGAGCTACCGGCTGTAATGACGCTTGATTGTATATAAACCGCTGGATATTGGATTAAATAAACAATATTAAATCCGCGAATGGGACTTGTGTTTCATCGTTCGCACATGGTGACTATAGGAGCGTTAACTCCCTCTGACGCTCTTTAACTTCGAATAATCGGGAATTTCGTGGGTACTGCTGACTCCAGCTTGGAAAGTAGATTTGGAATGAAAATACTATACTTTTGTTTGCAGAGCATTCAATGGAAGAGAATAAGGCTGGATGGAATTTTCGGAAAAGTTATTAAAAATTTGTTTGTTCTGTTAGGCGCTAAAGTAAACTGTGCAGGGATTTCAATAGAGATCAGATTGAAACTAACTTTTGCGCTAGTAGAAATAAAGATAAGTTTAACAATACAAACTTTTCCAAAACATCGTATTTTGTATTCTTTACTAAAAAAGTACAACATTTTTTTTATAAAATTGTTGTCGTATTATGGTATATATAAAATTAGATATATTCTCCTAAAAATTACATATTTGAAGTCAAATACGCAAATATTCCACAGATATTTTATGAATTTAAAATTTCTAAGAAAAATTATCATCGTTATCAACTACCAATATACGACGACGATAAATCATCCGATATGCTTTTATTTTATCAATATTCCCGATAACCAAATATATAAATATATATTACCTCAATATGACTTCCTGTCGTAAAACTAAGTGACACACTCTGTGCTAATAAATCCGCCTATCAAACGCTACTAAAACAAACCAAACGAGAAGTGAATTTGTTTACGTCGACTGGCTGGAAAATATAAAGCAATTCTTCGGGGGAAACCCGGCATGGCTAACTGTTCAAGCGGTCTCGTCGCGCCGCTGCGATAAAGCATTCATAATCGATGCGGAGACGAACGGTAAACCGCAGCGGCAGCAAGTGCATTAACGAACTCTCTCGCGCGCGACATTTCTTTTACGAGCGCGATGCGCGCTTTATCAACGCGGCACATCATCTTTGAATTTAAAAATCCCCAATAAATCTCATTAGCTGCTGTTACTGATCCTACCGCGCACTTTCACGACCATTTTCATCAGTCCTCCCCTCCACTTACATACACTGATTTCTATCAAAAAATCTTTTCTCGCGTGCCACATAGAGCATAATATACCTACCTGGCCGCGTTATAAATTGTTCGTTTAACCGCGTTAACGCGGCAAGATTTAGCGGTGATTCAATTATAGAAAAGCGCCGCGGGTTTTTGTGTAGCGCGCAACGAAAACACGCGCCACCGCCGTGCGGCCGCAGCACCCATAACACCTCGCGCTTGCGCGAGATTACACGGCGATATAATTTACGAGCGGACGATCGTCGGGCCCGATTATTACGCGAACGCTGGACGAGCGCGTGGTGCTCGGCCCGCTTTTTCGAGAAGGAAGAGAGAGAGAGGGGAGAGAGATCGTTACATAATAATAAAGTTCGAAAGAGGACAACGAAGAGCGCGCGCGCGTTTCGTTATTTATCGCAGTCGACGTAATTGGATGGGCCCAGAATTTCCGAGGTGCCATCCTGCTGGGCCGTTTAATTTTCTCCGGATTCTATGTATCGAAGTAAAGTATTATGTCTTATTTTACGGACTCCTAAAGTGGAATTTGGAGAATCGGTATTTTTAATCAGAAAATGGGGAAATTAAGGGAACTCATCATTACCGATGCTATCGTTTGTTACCGTTATTTTCTTGTTTAAGAATACGACTTTCATAGCAATTTTTTCTCATTACGCGTATCCCTTTATCTAATGTTCTAGGAAATGAGACGTTCTTTGAAAAAATTATCATTCAAACTCGATGTATTTACGTATATGATAGTCATTAGTTTATAGATTTTCCGTTTTACCCTTACTACCATGCATTGCAAAAATAAAAAGCAATGAAACTAATAAACAGCTGCTTATTAAGCGCAATACGTGCTACAATAGATTTAGAGTATGCCATATCTCTCCGAATCACTAAACAGCAATTATTTCGGAAAGTAATAGCACAACGGGCTCAATTAATTACCCACAATTGCCCCATTCCATTGTAAATCAAACGAGAATACCAGCTTTGAATTACAACTAGCTACATCCCCGCAATAAACGCAAGTACGCGCACTCAAATTCGCAGCATTCATTCATCGGAGGTGCTAATTTTCATCGTCTACACACCACCTCTCTCCATCTACCTCTCTCGCTCACTCTCTCTTCGCCCCGACGCCGCGCTTCTGCGCTTTCAAGAAAAATCGAAGATAATCTTACTTGCCAAAGTAAAGAAATTACGCTCGGCTTCGCCGATTCAATGTGATTGAATGCAGAACTCGATTTTACTTTACTGCTGGTCTGGCTCTGCACGCGCGCGGAAGTTACCTCTTACTAGTTAGATTGGCATGCGAGCTACGCGTGGAGAACTAATAACGGGCTTACGCCGCGAGGTAGGTAAAGTTCTCTCTCCCTCCCTTTCTCTCTCTCTCTCTCTTTCTCCTGCTCCTTCTTAACTCATATCCTGCGGGCGTCAGTCTCGCAGCTGCTGCCACACCGCGTTCCGTCTTCGTCTTCTTTGGAGCGGCGGAAATCTGAAAAATTGCTTTCTTCGATTTGCCTCCCGCCTTGCGCGGCTTCTCGTATTACGTCCAACGCGACGCTGTCGGTGCCGCCTGCGGATTTCTTCCTCTCCTTGGAGGCTCGGAGTTGCGTGTGCGTATATGTGAATATGTATCTATACACACACGGAGGCATGATGCGACACTTGGAAAACAACTTTGAGAAAGACAGAGAGGGAGGGATAGAAGGAGCGCCGTTAGGACGGGAGCGAAATTCTTCGCGGAATTTCGTATTCATGAGGCCGATAACGCGCTCATTACAGTTTATTTGTTCAGCCGATACTAAATCAAAACAAAAGATCGCCGAATGTAAATTAATCGATAGGCGAACGCTAACTTGTTTCTCGAGGACAGTTTAACTGCGAAGCCGATTCTTTTATCTACTGCTGAAATATTTAAGCAAATGACGAGTAATGATTTGCGCTTATCGCGCCCGATCCAAATAGGCCATTTTAATTAACTAATTTTCTTTAGCGGCATTTTTGTATGAGCAAGTTTTAATCGTCTATAAATATTTATACCATACGTTTTAAATGATGAGATAAACTTCAATGTTTTTGATACTAAGAAGATTCTTTGAGAAGATAAAACATGATATAGATAATTATGCAAGTTGAATGAACGAATTCATCACTAAATGCTATACCAATAACATTTAATGGAGCAAGTAGAGCTACAAGAAAACACATAATATACTTTACGATTTCTTTCCAAACCCTCATTTAAATAATGTAAGCCCTGAATAAGCTTTTTTAATTACCGCTCTCTCAAAGTAATCGAAAAATGAAAACACTCGTATACATTGTTTCGATTTATAATACATACAATGAATTAATGCAACCTGTTTTTGCCATCTTCGATGTATACCTTATTATATCATTAAAAAAAAGCGCCGACCAATACAATGTATGCTCGCCCGAATGGTTAAAACCGTAATAATTACTTTGGACGAAAAATGAACGCAGGCGCATAACAAATTCGTTGCCTCAAAATATAACGCGAATACAATCAGGGAGAAAAATATCATGGTAATTTTCGTACACGAAGGTATCCGCAGAATGGCCGCGCGATTTTCGCATTACAATACATCACGCAAGTGCGTGCATTGTAAGAGCAACTTATGCAAATAAACGAGAGAAGGAAAGGGAGCACGGGAGAGAGAGAGAAAAAATCGTATGCGAAAGAGGGAGGAGGAGGAGGCAAAACGCGCGGGTGATCCTCGGGGGATTCGCGAGCGCGCGCAGTCGGAGCAGCCGCGGGGAGCAGCAACACCCGTTGCCAATGTTGAATTACGATCAATTACCTATCAATACTGGGAAGAGTCTCATAATTTGCGGCTGCCTGCGCATGGGGATAAGAGAGAAAGAGAGAGAGAAGATCGTATTATTTTTGCGGAGACCAGCGAGAGTCGAGAAAGAGAGAAGGAGAACGCGATTACAACGAGTGAGAAAGAGAGAGAGAGGGAGAAAGAGAAGCGCGTGCGCGTCCGCGCCGAGAGGGAACCCATCATTTACCTGTTCTCCCGTAAGTGGTTACCAGGTTCGGTAACGGGGCTCACATGACTTTTCTTTTCTCTGCATCTCTCTCATTCTCTCTCTCTCTCTCTCTCTCTCTCTCTCTCTCTCTCTCTCTCTCTCTCTCGATGCCCGCGAGAGAGGCAGTCCAGACGAAGATAAAGGACAAGACACGCATCAGAATGCGTATACGTACGCGACGTGTGTGCGCGAAAAAACACAAAGAGGGAGCGCGCGAGATCTCGCGAGAGAGATCCAGCTTCTGTTCGCGAAATTGGCTCGAGAATGCCACTTTCGCATATACGGCGCGGAGCTCCCCCTCCCGAAAAACGCTAACGCGCGGGCGCGCGCGTAATTGACTTCGCCGACGCGACGGATGATTATTTGTTGTTATTTATCAATGAGGGTGGTTATACGCCGAAAATGCCGTGGGGGAGAGAAAAAAGGTAGCGCGTGCGCGCTGGAGTAAACAAGGAGCGAGCGTAATTGCAGCGTATAATGCGAGGGACGCGGGAAGCCGTCGTATTAAAAATACCTTAAAATTAACGAGGTCAAAAAGTACACGCGGGATCGCTATTATTAGGGGGAGAATCGGAGCGCCGGTGATTACGCGTTGTGATTCCTAATCAATCATCGGGCCGCTCCGCGTGCAATTTAGAGGTAATTACCGGTAGATATAGATTTTAATGGTTTCGGAATTTTCGAATTAGATGATGAACGGTGCATTATTTTGCCATAAAAGTGTAATAGGTGAGAAACTCTACTATCCTGTGAGGTAAGAGAAACATGATTTCAGGTAGAAAGTTTTCGCACAATAATATACTGAAGGGATTCGTTTAAAAATGAGAATATTTTAAAATCATTATGTCAATTCCAATGCTAATCTGTAATTTTAAACCGATTCTCATCTGTAATTACCTCTGTTTAATTACTACTCTCCTAACTGTCCAAATTAGCATAACCTGTAGTTTACCTTAACGCGAAGTCTTAATCGCTAACTCCTGCCCTATGAAATTACAGTTTATGCTCGCATTCCCAAAAACAGCGCCCTTTTAACCCCGAGTTACACGAGGCAGCCATTCATCTCGTAATTTCGAAACGTCAAAATTCCGGAACACTCGGAGAATAACGTCAGAACTCAGCGGTTAATCAAGGAGTTAAAGCATAGCGGTTGCCATAATTATCAATACGATTAGCGCGGGGAAGCCGAAATATCCGGACGAAAGAGCGAGTCGCGACTAAGACGACGAAGGAACTTCCGAGGAAGTGACAAATAAGAGGAAGAGGAAGGCGAGAGCGAGGGAGAGAGAGAAGCATTACGCGACATTATGTCTCCATCCGTTCTGCAGCAGCAGTGAGGCGCGCTGACGTGACGTGAGTGTTCCAGACAACCTAATTACACCACACAACGTAGCCACCCTTCTCTCTCATTCTCCCTCTCTCTCGCTCTCTCTCTCGCTTGCGCGTTTAGATGTAACTGTATAATAGCAGCTTTCTGCGTGACGTTCTTCCCGCGGTATACGCCTGCAGACGCGAGCTCAATTCCGAGCGTCGAGATGCTGAATTCGCGCGGAGTTGCACGCTGCAAACATGAAACAAGGGCATCTTCCGTTTTCAGGTAAAGCAAGGTTCGTGAACCGAATGGGGGTTGCCACTAGGAGGTTTAGATGAATTTCATTGACGCACAGAAATAGGCCATTGCGGGAGTATTTGTATTGTTATGCAAAATCGCTCTCTTTTCATATAAGAAGGGACTTTAATGGGGTACGGTACTGGATAACTTATTATATGTGATTCTCAAAAATATAAATATAACATAGAAGCATGAGCGATACAACTTGTTATGCAAACAACGTTATTTTATCTCTATAGGCGTCGCGCATATAAAAAGATTATCTTATAATAGTTAGAATAATAAAATAGTAGAAAAAAACAGAAGTTATTCTCGTCTTTCGAAACCTCAACGCGGCGCATGATTAACTCAAATAAATAAACCTGCGCGCATTTGAAAATTATTCCACCTAGAATATAAGTAGCGCCGAAAAAATTTTAATCTGATTCCTGGATAATTGCACTGGCTGCCTTTGCAGCTAGCGTTCACGCGGCATAAACACTTTAATCACTCGCGCTAAATCAACAATATAAAACGTCGACACTGCGGTTCGTGCACAAGGAAGGGGAATCGTGTGCGCTTAAAAAAGCGAGCTAACGATTCTTTTACGGTCGTCGAGCTAAATAAATTCCAACTTTCTACACGTTCCGCGCATAGTCATAACGCCGCGCACTTCGTTTCAATTTCAAAACGCATAATGGCCAATCCCCGCGGCGCGTGCTCGTGCATGTGACGCAACCGCGGCGCGAGAAGTGTGCGCGCCGCGTGTCAGGCGAGTCATAAAACGCAGCACCTTTGTGCGCGCCGCTCCTCAATTATGTCCGTTTCAGCGAGACGAATCCTTTGCTGCTCCTCTGCATCACAATGAATCAGAAGAGATGTCGCGGGGAAACGCGGAGGTTAAATTTCGTGATATCAAGGGCATTCTAATTAAAAGCCTAATGAAGTTCGGTGACTAATTTGAAGGATTTAAAATATCACGAAAGGTGATGTGAATTTTATGTGATGGATTTAAATATTGCGTTGGAATTGGTATATTAAATAAATAAAATTTATCTTTTCAGTTTAGAACAAATTCTTCTATAAATATAAAGTAGTCAATGTTCACTGTGTTATATTCATAAAGTAAATGAAATAATAAAATAATAAGTAAATAAAGTAAATAAATAAAGTTAGTAAATAATAATCGTAAGTAAATAATCGTTTGGCTATCCAAAGATTAAAAAAGAAATATGAATTAAGAGATATATATTTCAATTAATCAGGATCATTATTTTTCAAGTTTTGGTTTTTAATTTAGCAAAATTTAACTCATCATGACAATTTAATCAATGATTCATTTCACGCTAATGACACAAACAATACTTTTTATTTATAAGACAACAATAATATCATTCTAATTCAATTTTCATTATTTATTCTGAACGAAACGTTACAGTGTATCACAGGCTGTAAATACTTACGGTCTTATATGCTTTCTATATACTCATATCCCCAAGAATTCGCTATAAGGTCATGGCAGGGTTAACTGTCCCTCGCAAAAAAGTCGATGGTATATATGGGCTTCGTTACTCTTCATCGGCTAACGGTCGGATTCCCGCGCAAATCCAAAATCCTAGACGCACTTACATTCTCACGCATGCGCGCGCTGATTGTAATCGTGACCCGCCAACTGTAATGCTCATAGTTGCAAACTCTCTTTCTCCCCATCTCTCTCCTGTGGATTATTCCCTCAGAGTCGGCGGGGGCTAATGTGATTTACGACTTCATCGAGTGATTTAACGAGCCGCGGCTTCGGTCGTTCGCGTTCTTGCGCGTTTTTAACACGTACCCGCGGTACGTACATACCCGTACATAAACATTTTTACGCGCTAGTAGCGCTTTTGATGGGCCTGGGTCAGATTCCACGTTCCCCTTTTTCTCTCGCTCGGGTTATGATGTTCTCGCGACAAGCAAAATCGCGTCGTCGAACGTACCTTATGGCTTGTTTGGCAGTTTTTAGGGAATAAATCTCTTTTATTGGATGTTTACGGCTAATTATCGGCAAAATGAGTCGACGTGCGCGTGTCTGATGGAAAAACACTGTGCGGGTATATACGTTACGCTTCAATTCTTTGAAGTTAATTGCGAAAACAATAAAAATGTTCAATATTTATGAAATCTATTTTAATTTCATGCTTAAAATATTAGAAGCATTTATTTTCTAAATTAATAAAACGCATTGATATATAAGCGTTAATGCTTTCTATAGCTTACACTTGACGGGTTCATTAATCTGAGGCCATGGTAACGTTAATTACGGTTTTCGCGGCATTTCTCGCGACTCTCTAAACGATTTAAATTGCCTCAAAAATGTAAATCGTTTAAATTCGAATACTACACGCATGAATAACCAATAATATTAATTACTATTCTAAAATATTTCACTCACAATGCATTTTCTAATGAAATCCATAAGTCATAACCTTACGAAAACAAAATGTTGTAATTTACACTACAATAAAACCATTATCTCGTTAACTGACTTCAGAGAATTGAATGAAAATGGCTCTATGGTCGAAATAAAATAAAATACAATTTGGAAGTCAGCGGGATTAAAAGTCGATAAAGCGGACAATTTATTAGGACTTACAAACGGTAATGACAACTTGTTTGTTCTCGTCTGAAAGACCATAAAAGCCGGAATCCAGCAGTCCTCGACTACGCGCTACACGTAGAATTTTTTCTTTGCCGAGCTGCCGAGTGACCGAGAGAAGATAGAATTTTTAACGACTACACAATATTTCCTTAATAAGGAGGCAACCGAATCCAAATGAAATTCCCGCGGCGCGCTCTTCCACAATCGGTGGATAGCAATCGGGAGCGCGCAAGCGCGCGCGTGTGATGTGTCCGCGCCGCGCAGAAGTCGAAGTACAGTTACGATAATTAAGTTCGGATCCGGAGGAGATATTTTACGTGTCTTTGTCGGAATACCTCGGCTCTCCTCGAGCTGGAAGGGGCAAGGGGTATAATATCTATTCGAATAATCCATTCGCCTAGGTCAGCGACTGTCCAGTCATTAATATCGGCGACATAATGGGAACGAGCGCGGCGCGCGTGAGCCTTGTTTCACGTTCACGCGCAATAGATAAACGCGCGCACGCGCGTTGGAGAACAAACTTTTCACGATCAGCGTGCCGAACTACGTCGCGCGGCGCGATTCGTCTTAATCCGCCATTTTTCACGATGTGAGAGCCGGTAAGACGTATCGTCTTAGCTTGAGGCTCATTATGTATGCGAAGTAAACAAACTGACGTGGTCGATTGTGCAAATGAGAATCTTCGACGCATTATTTTCATTTTTTAGATTAAGAATAATATCCTCTTCACCTCATATATTACATTGTATGAAATCCAAAATTTATTGGATACATATGTATGTAAATAAAATATTCCTTTTCAATATGCAATTTTTAAAGCCAATCGTAGAATGTTTTTACGCTAAGCTGACCATTTATTAAACTGCTGCATGAATTTATAAAAGAGCTTTTTGAACTACAACAAGATTTTTTCACGTTTACTGAAACTATAAGATATTTTTGTTTATATAGTTCTGCATTTGGTCTACATATAGCTTTAAAGTTGCTTTTTCATTTACTGTTTCTTACGCATAGATATACGTACGAGTATGCAGATTAAAACGGGACAAGGAGTGCAATTACAATATGAACGATTTATAGTAAAAAGCCGAACGGCGAAGTCCGTGGATAGTTAGTATAAGGACGTTTTATTCGTGAGTTGACGAAGTTTTTATTCGGAAAAATTGCGATGGCTCACTCGTACCATTATCAATGTTTGAATCATATTCGATGATCTCGTACGCTTACTAGGAGAGGTCGCGAACTCCGGATCACAGATTCGGCTCAATCTTTGCGATATGTTTTTGGATGTAGAAATATAAAGAAAGCTGCAATATTAGACCCTAACGCTCAAAAAAACTGAAGTTCTGCACCTTTTTAGCTTTATTTTGAAAAAAGGCTGGGAAAAAACCTCTTCTTGAAACGGTAACCATTTAACTCCGGGGAGTCTTAAATATAATTTCAAAAGTAGAAAATATAACTAGAGAAAATGAGCTTTCATTTGCTTTTTTAAGAATTAAAAAATGTTTATTCCTTCCAAAGTTATAAAAGTTTAAAATAGAGCATCGAAAATGCACGGTTTGATCCCTAAAATTAAACTGTTCGACTACCGACATATTTTGATGCACTTTCGATGATCAATTTTATAACTTACATAAAATTTCATAATAGGTAAATACAGAAAATCGTGAACTTTTAAAATTAATGTTTATCGACTCACAACACTTATATAATAAATATAAATTTCTGTACAGCAGAATAAATTTATAGATTGGAAGAAAATAATTTGTTATTGGAACGTTTAATAAATTTAATTCGATTACTTATAAACTTATGAATTTCTTCAACAAGACCACCAAATCGGACATCATTATGGACAAATATTTTTATTGATTAAACGTTTCATTAATCACTGGATCTAACGAAACTATTATTGGTACATCCTTACACATACACTCTATTAAATATCATTTTGGCCTTAGAGCAAGTGCAATTGAATTGCATGTATGCTCTTAACTTATTATCGAATGGACGTATAAATAACACTCGCAACTCAATCACATCAAAACCGTACATCGCACACAATCGTATCGTAGTTATACATCACGCGCGTGTATCTTCAATCAAGAAAAAGACAGGAAAGAAGAGAGTAAGAGAGAGAGAGAGAGAGAGAGAGAGAGAGAGAGAGAGAGTGGGGGAGAGAGAGGAGCGTGAATTAAAGCGCCAAGCGGAAGGCCGCATAGGGGTCGCGCGATTAAGAAGTAAATGAACAGGACGCGTATCAATCACTCGCAGCAAGCGTCCGATTATGTACGCTTTCTGAGCCTACCGAGACGGTTCGTTCAAGGAGCAACAAAACTGTGCACGAGGGTACATTAGGTATTAGCCGTCGGTGGTGATAGTGGTCGTCCAGACCCTCCCTCCCTCTCTGTATGGCTCTCTTCTCTCTCTCTCTCTCTCTCTCTCTCTCTCTCTCTCTCTCTCTCTCTCTCTTTCTCTCCCTCTGTATGTCTGTCTCCCTATCTCCCTGTGTCCCTACCTTCCTGCCTTTTCCTACATTTTTCTCGGTTTCTCTCTACCTCTCTTTCTCTATCGTTCGCTATCTTACTCCGTTGGATTAACTTCTTTTTCCGCGGATATGATGCGTTGTTGCCACGTGCTTCATCATGAAGCCTGCGGTCGCGCGGTCAGTGGATATTATATGTGGAAGAGGGTGGGGCGTGATAGCTGGGGAGGATCAAATGATCTTTCTATTTTATTCTAGATTTTTTAATGTACATTCTTGCGCGGCATTACGCTGATAACTTAGGATATGTTTAAAATGTGTAGATGGAAACTCCGTTTAGTAACTGTACATTATCACATGATGAAGCTAAAGAAATTTTCAACTTTATTTTAAGCAGTTATATTATACAAAATTTTGTGTGTTAATATATTTCACCTTTACTTGCAACTTTACAGTATAATACTCATTCTTTTGAAAATCACGGTAGAATATTAAGAAAGAAAAGAATTCAATTAAAAATGTCTATTATAACTGAACCTATATCTACTACAAATGCTATTTGTTTTACATTATTTCGAGTTTTGTTTCAAATGATTGATATTTTTCTATTTAGTAAACCAGTCAAATTTATATTAAACCAATCTCGTTGTATGCACTAAGTAATAATATAAATTTCACACGTTCCATTTATGAAATAAAATTTAAATTCTGCAAGCTTTCTGTCTTTGCTCTTTCTGAAAATTATGAAATTGACACAATCAATCTGAAAATAATGCAGATATGCTTTATAGTTATTACTTTCTTCTTCAGTAGTTGTTCGAAAATTCTTATTCTAATTTTTATTCACAATCTTGCTACCCTTTATGAGATATATGATACACTTATAACAGCAAACTTAATTACTCCGGAACACTTCGGTAGCCATCAAACTTAAGAGAAATAACTTTATCACATTTTTAACAACTCAGTGAACTTCAATTAATGAAGCAATATCGATTAATATTGTATATGAGCTTGAGAAAAGTATCAGTTTTACACACGTCCCCCTTATCAAGATACGCAAACTCCAAAGAAGAAGACGGGATTGCCTCTTCTCAAGCAGCACCAGTCTCCGGTTGGGCAGGTGTTGACATTAAATCACGCTTTAATTAAGTCGGCAATGCATCTAAAGTGCCTGATTCATATTTTACCACGAATAATTATTCCACTCGCTTGAGGAAAAAAGGCGCATGCGCATTAACCCCCTCCCCTCTACCTCTCGCGCGGTTACGGATAGGTATGTACATGTAGAAGAATCAAAGGACCTGAGATACATTGGATGTATCTTCAAAGGCGCTAGACCGTGTACACGCAGTGATGTAGTAAGCGTCGATGCACTTCCGGACAATCGAACTGTACGATATCGGTCGAGTAATAAATATCGTCTCTCTTACTGGCGCAGCGACTTATAAAGTCGAGAAGCTTGTCGCCTTGATACGCACTGCACACGTCTATATTCTTTGAAATCGAATGTCGTACAGCCAACGTGTAACTCGGAGGATTGACGATGCATCCGTTACACCGAGCATAGCCGCTGTATCCGTTTGGTGCTCCGCAAGGTCGTTCTACGCGATTTGATTTCACGCTGTACCGTTAACGTTCACATCTACGATTTCATTACATATACATCGGAGGCCTGCGATCATTTAAAAAAAAAACTCAAAAGCAAATTTAAAAAGGAAAAATTTAATCTAGGAATCTGTAATTAGCCCCGACATCCCCTTAATGTAAGAAACAGGATAGCTTAACATTAATACCTAGTATTATTTAAAAAAAATTATAAGATCGCAAAGTTTTAATAGAAAATCTGAACATTGCTGAATAATTTAAAAACCCAATACCTTGACACTTAAGTAGCTATTTTAAAGAAAATAACATTTCAAGATAATTTAAGAAACTTCAAAACATTCAATTTCTTTTATTATCAAATATTTTCTCCAAATTATATAGACAAAAGGCCCTTATCAACTACTCGGTAACTACTATAAGCTCGTACTCTAAAGTTTGGATTTTGCTTGAAATTGAACCCTTTTCTTTATCTATATAGTTAAGATCTAAGATTATCTATCAAACTTTCCAACCATACTGTAGAATACAGCCAAAAGTTCTACTCGCGAACATCCACTGGCAGCAACTATAATTCTCTGCGTTGTGATTTATATACCGACCAACATTAGATTGTGGAGTGATGTGGAGAATACAGTTATAAATTATAATGCTTCATTTAATTTCAAGCCATTTTCGAAATATCTATAAGAAATGGGTGTCCAAGGAAACTTAAATTATTCGATAGCTAAAAGTATCAGAATAATCATGAAAAATAAACAGCAAATAGTTAGAAAAAGCTTTAATTTAAACTTTGTTTCGTTTAAAAATAGTAATTCGTCAGAAAGTTATAAGCGATCAAAGACAGCGTAAGAAAAGGGTTAAAAGTATCACCCGAAAAATCACTAGAAAAAGAGAATCTTTTAACTATTTTCTTACGCTGTCTCGGAACACTTAGGTCAAACTGTCAAGTACACTTGAAGCAATTCTATCTTCACACTATAATACTGATGGACCACATGTGTTACCATAAAGCTTCATTAAAAACCTTTCTGCACATTATTCTGACAGTACTGACGAATATTTTTCACTGACCGTTTTAATCGGTCGTGTTTTCTACTATTTCGCAGAAACAAGACATAATACCGTCGACTGGAAGGAAAAAGGTGACCACTCGGGCTGAAAGCTAAGAAAGGTTACACTCGGATCCGAGCTAAGGAAGGTGACAACTCGGGTGCACGCTAAGAAAGGTGATGCGGGTTACTTTTTTCCATTGATGTTTTAGTTGAGAATCGCTGAAGAGACTTGAAAATTTTTTATGTACTATTAGTTTGAATCGAGTAATACAATCGATATTTTAAATTATATAAACAAAATAAAAGATTTATTTTTCGACTAATTTAGATCTTTTGTTTATAAAATTTGAAATACCGACTTTATTAAATGTTTCAAACAAATAGTATATGAAATTTTTTTAATTCTTTACAGCGGTTCTTAACTAGAAAGTCAATGCAAAAAAGGTGACCCGCGAGTTGTCACCTTTCTTAGCGAGTCGCGCGTTGTCACCTTTTTCTATCAGCCGATGATATATCCGATTCCTAAGTAAAAACAGCCGACAAAGAAACCCATGAACCTCCGGAACACGTTGCTCGACCAATTGCAATCAAAATTTACTTATGCAGCGCTCCTCAAAATCATAAATAATTTTCAAGAAAGTATAAATAATAAAAAGAGCGATGTAGATGTTTCGACGAATACTGGAATTTCTTTATTTTATCTAAAATTTTGAAGTCAATTTTACAGTTCACGAGCTAAAGACTTCATGTTTTTCCAATTTTAGAAGATGTAATGAAGTGCTATCTCAAAGAGAGTATAGGAATCTCGGTGTGGAAAGAAATGGTTACAAATAGCAAGAGTTCAGTGATATTACTGAAAAAGTTTTAAAAATTTGAGATTTATTTTATATGAAATCATAAATTTCCATCATTTCACATAAAAATAAAAGCTATGAGTGCAGCTTATGATAACAATTTTTTGAACATATGAAATATTATGAGAAGGATAAAGAGCAGTGAATATATTATAATATTAAAAGAAGAGTGGATACATTTAAATAAGATTCAATTAAGTAGGTTTTCTTATTATTGCCTCGTGCAAATGTAAATCTTAAAAGAATCTTTTCAAAAAAGTTTTTGCTGTAGCTGAAAGAATTACCTGACATTTAGCAATAGGATAAATAAATAATTTTGAATCAAAGTATAGTAAAGGAGGGAGAGTGAGAGAGAGAGAGAGAGAGAGAGAGAGAGAGAGAGAGAGAGAGAGAGAGAGAGAGAGAGAGAATGCTGAAGCTCGCATGCAAATAGTTAGTATTTTTGCAGAATTTGAAAATTGTTAGATGATTGATAGACACAAGTTAAGGAGGCAACAACAAAATGTCACGGGCTCAGCTCGACTATTCACCCAAGCCCTGATGTGTCATCATAACAATCAGAAGAAGATGAGTGCGAGGCCTTCAAGCAAACCTCACGGCATTGGCTCAGTGATCAGAACAGCGTACTAGACATTTCGGATCCATGAGTGGTCGGAACGGATCGGAAAAGTTGCGTGGTCTCAGGCTTCTTCCAAAAACCAAGGATGACTTGAATGGTTTGAAAGCAGTGTCACTGGTAAAGTACAATTATTACAGCCCCTTATAGAGATATAGGAACCAATACAAGTACCTAGATTGTATTATTCTTTATTCTGATTCAATTTTTTATTTTTCTTACTTAAAGATTTCAATTGCTTTTTATTCAGAATAAATTAAAACACAGTGGAAGACAAATATAATTAATGGAAATCCTACACATAATTTTAGAACTCGAGATAATCTATTTCTCTCGGAATGATTCTCGAAATCTCGAATAATCGAATCGATCTCGAAACTCGAAAGAAATCCAGAAACAGCGAAGAGAGGGCGCGCGTAGCGCGCCAAATTAACGCTAGTTTGAAAATAAAAGAGCCATAATGTAGGTGTTCCAGGTATAGTCGGTTAAAGTGTCTAGGCGCTGCGCTTCGTGGCTTTTAGCATCCAGGTACGACAATGACGAAATTTAGATATTTATTTTTACCTTTTATCAATGAATAGTATAATTTTGGAAATAGATTTTTAGGTATTGTTTATTCATCGGCCTTAGTACATGGAGAAAAGTTCAAACGGAAAGAAACACGTTGTGAATTTCTCTATTTACAGCAAGCACACAGGTTGACTATTCCGGATTTGACACACTTTCGATCTATCCTGCATTACAGAGCGCCGTGCGTCTATTACATCTAAAAATACCACGCAATGCAACGAGATTCGTTCTGCTTTGTTTACACCACAAATTCAGGTGCACGTTGCTGCGCCTACGCGTGTTATCCCTGCCTATAGATAGCTCAGAATATACTTCTCTTCGAATATAGAAACGATTAACGTAATAAAAAATAAAAAAAATAGCTGTTAGTTGAGAAACGATCTGCATCTACGAACCCCTGGTTAATAATTATACTTAAAGAATCTGATTTGAGTTCAAATCGAACGCAATGTGGCACCTAAGGTCGCGTTTGAACTATGTTTTGAACCCTAAGTTGGGGGCAAATTTATTTTTTTAACTAAGCCATTTTTCTTTTATCGAATATTATCATAATTGTTTTATTGTTTAACTATAGTACTACATATACTCCTCGTTGAACATCAGAAGTACAGCCTCTGCTCCAAGAGGCAAAATAGAAATTTCTATCTCGTTCAAACCCCATGTGCTTGCTTAGTTAGCTTTCTTCCTCTCGCCAGCGCAAAAAGTCGTTGAAACTAAGGCGCTGCGCAGCCGATATTCGCGACTTTTCTGTATGCGCATGCAAGTGGCGCTCAGATAGCAATGGTAAGAAATCGCGTCGCGCTGCTACCATTTCTGAATCGAGAACACGTGCGCGCAGCCTCTCCGGAGGAGAGAAGAACGACGAGCCAGCGGTGCCACCTGTGTGTAGCTACTGCATCCCCGACAACTTGATTAATAGCCTTAATTAAGACATTTTAATTGCTTTTTATTTTTATTTACAAACTGCGCTGCAGAGCAAGAGCGAACCTATAATGGGCCGACGTCGCGCGACAGTGGATACATTCGAGCAACGGAAAAAGAGAAGGAGACGAGGCGCTCGAGAATCGCACTTAAGAACACGTCATACACCATGCCTTACGATCCCGTCCCGAGAAGCACCTGCAGACGCGCACGCGCGGCTGCTGCTGCTGCTGCTCTCCCTCTCTCCTCCACTCTCTCTAAATGCCGGGCTCGCTTTTTTGCGCGCACAAGCCATGTACTTACGCACGTACGCGTTTACGGGACTTTTTTCCGCCGGGAAGTCGTCGCGCAGCGAGATAGCCGATTTGATTGTTATTTCTTTATTAATTGCGGGAAAGGCTGTAAACCGCAGGATGAAGGAAAAAGTTATACGAACGATCGTCGCCGGTCCATTTAAAATCTTAGGTATCAATTAGTAAATATTTTATAGAAACTCATAAAGTTTGATCATGGCGCCTCGCCTCGCGTCTAAGCGCCTTGGTATTATTAAACTTTTATAGCAAGTTGTAAATTATACTGAACTTTTCTCTAGGATCGCGGCTGATAATGAGTTTGAACAAGTACAAGAAAAATGTTGATTAACTTGAAAAATGGATGCGTGCATTTCGTTTGGAGAACATATTTTAATGTATAAACTATATAGACAAACGTTTTTAATTTTTTGAATAATTATATAAAACTTTTTACTTATAGGATTACTACAACGAATACTTTTTATCATATAGCTACTGTATAACAGAATCGAATGATCCTAAATTCATCTACTTATCTAATCATTTTTATTAGTTTTTTACAATGAATTTATCGCATATATATCAAAATAATAAACAGTTGTATAAGTAGGAAGTGATGATAAAAACACAGACAGCATGGAAAGATCGAGATTGAGCGCGGACATATTAAAATAATGTTAGATTTTAAACGTCTTTAACTTTAAAAAAAGTTCTAATACCTCGTTAAATAAACTTTTTTGAAAAGTAGAACATCGGCAGATATAAGTCTCTCTCTCCCTCTCTCGCTCTTTTCACTCTTTTCTACATTTAGGTATCAAAAGAATAAATTATCTTATGCATTAAAAAAAATAATTATTTTAAAATAATAAGCTTGTAATTAATTTTTTTGAATTAATACTTGACTATTTATAATTAGATTACGTTATTTAAAAAAAATTTTAATGAAGGGTAGGAAATAGAAAATGTATATAGAGGGAACAGGGAAACATAGAGTCAGTGAGAGGGACTTATACCTACATACCAGATTACAGAGATACTTAATTTCAATGTGCGATAAACATTTGCTGGTACATCAACATACAAAAAGAACAGCATTCGTACACATTCACGCCTTTGAGAAAGTGTTAACTTTTAGCACGTACCCCACAGCACGAAGAAACCTCCAACATACAACCACCCCACCAATAACTATTGACCCAGTAAAGTTAAGCCGGCGAGCGGGGCAGCCGCGGAACCAAGGAAACAATAGGGCCAACGACGACGTCGACTACCCACCTCTCTCCCCCGAGCGTAGAAGAAAGAAATGAGGAGAGAACTCGCGCAAAGGTCTATTGTTTGTCGCCGAGGCGTCAGACAATACGGGCAATCAGCCGTATGAAGGAATCACGCGATTGTTTCGCCGGGGTTGTTAGTCGCGGACATACGTGCGGGGAGAAATAGAAGAGAGATCATTTCTCTCTTGTAGCGCGACTCTTACAAGGGGCTATACTACTATGTTTTCACGATGGCAATTTTGTAGCTACAGTGGCTGGTACTTTGCAAGTTTTCCGAATGTGAACATATATACCTAGACTGTATATTGTTAGGTGTTAAGTTTTGTGCTTGCATATTTTCTTTTCGTAACTATGGAAAAGTAAGGCATGAGTTTGCGTATTTCACTGTTCAATTGTTGCATGCCATTAATCAAAACTAAGTATAAAGCCAAAAAATGGATTACTTTTTACTAATCTTGGAATTACTTCCTTCGGTTGAGATTATACTTCAATGCAGTTTTGGATTGTATCAATTATTATTAAACTAACGAAAACCGATGAGTTTGTTCATACAATATTTTTACTTCTTTTTGTGGAGCATCTGATATTCTGTAATGATCTGAGAATTACGACAGCGTAATTAGACACTATATAGTTTTGTTAAATTTTCTTATATTGCAATTGTCAATGTAAGACAAATATTTAAGGCAATGCTATTCGGACAGCATGCATGCCTTTGTATTGTAAATTTCTGAAATTTCTTTATTATCAACGTCATAAACTTTGCTATTTCACTTTCATCTATCTTGAAGTAGTAATGGTTCTTTTGATGGCAGTAAAGTAGACTGAGGCAACGACAAGAATTAAATCAACAGTAACATTGCCTTCGTGTTCCTCCAATCTCTATTGAAGTATTTATAAATATACATATTTTTCTTAATCCTGTTATCTGAAAGTAAATTTTTTCTGCCCTCCGACCGGAAAGCGCCAACTTCCTGATCGCTGCGCGAAACGAATTTGCCGCTTTCCGGCGCCATCGAGCAGAAAAATAGTATAGACACATTGGCCAGTAAAAAAGAAAGCCTCAAATCACATGTTTGTCAACCTCGGCTTCGCCTCGGCCAACAATTACATGTGATCTGAGACATTTCTTATTTTACTGGCCTAGGCATGTAATATACTATTTAATTCACACTAAAGTTCTGTAAAATAATAATTTCACTAAAAATTTTCACAATATAAAAATCTAATTGTACATTTTTTATTTTTACAATGTTATATAAAATGCAATGCTCCTAACTTATCATGATAAGTAATGAGATTATTTATCGTTAAAAATATTACTTATGTCGACTGCAATTTACTATCAACTGATAAGAATTTTTCTATCGGTCTTACAGTCTTACAAATTAAATTAAAATAATTAATCTTTATGGCAGTCAGATTGCCCTTGTTTATAATCACCCCCGCAGAATCTGATAAAAACTTAATTAAAACCTGGAAAAAACTTTGTTAGCAAAGGACGATCTGACTGCCCACCACCACCACCACATTGTCCAACGTTTCGAGCCCGCTCCGGCTCCTCCTCAGGGACTGAAATGAAACCCGCGATACACCTCCTTATATACCCCCATACCCCTTCTTTTTTCTTTTTTCTTACCCCCACCACCATCCACATTCCCCTCTCCAACTTTCCATTCTTACTTAAATTAATAAAGAATGATAAATGTTATCTAATTTACTTGACTCTATCATTAAATTTACATTATTCCGATTTCTTAGAATGTGAATACTTTCAAGGCTTTCCCTCTTATATTTATTCTTAATCCCTTGTTCCAAAATATCCACACTCCCAAAATCGAAAGAATGCAAACTATTTAAACAATGTTCTTTCAAACCCGATGTACAACTTGAGCTGCGTAAACTATATTGATGTTCATATATTCTCTTTTTCAAATATCTACCCGTTTGACCAATATAACAACCATTACAATCCCTACAATTAATTTTATAAACTACTCCCGATTTTAAACATTTATCATCCTTGTCTTTACAATTACTAAATAACCTTTCTAAATTATTATCGTTTCTAAAGAAAACTTGAATATTATGTTTACTAAAAACCCTTCTAATCCTTTCCGACAAACCTCTAACATATGGTAAACTAAAATATGCGTTCTTTCCATTTCTATTCCTTGTTTGATTATCTATCCGCTGCTTCAATCCACCATTATAAATTTCCCACACTCTCTCATCAATCATTTTGTCAATAAATTTTACCGGATAACTATTCTTAATAAATGTTTCTCTAACTAAATTTAAATTCTTTTTCCTAAAATCTTTATGTGACAATTTAATCGCTCTGTCATTAATTAATAAAGATTAATTATTTTAATTTAATTTGTAAGACTGTAAGACCGATAGAAAAATTCTTATCAGTTGAGATTATTTATCATTGCAAGAATAAAAAATATACAATTACATTTTTATATTGGGAAACTGGTTGGTAAAAATTTGATTTCCCAAAATATTAATCTATATTAAAATTTTCTTTGAGGTATCCATAAGCGACATGTTACAGATGCGAAAAGACGTATTATATAGTACATTCTCCCAAGAGAAAATTCGACAACTAATGATGCAAAAAAGTATTTCATGTAAAACAATTGTCAAAGACCTATGTGAATATAAACAAAAAATGTGAAGATATTTTAATTTCTTAACTATAGAATTTGAGAAACATTCGAAAAACTTTTCATCATTACCCTGCTAGAAATCGTCCATTTTTCTCCCATTTGTGAAACAAATTTTCTCCCATTTTCTAGTCATTTTCTAGTGATTTCGGTCAACTTTCCATTAAATGGCTAGCAAATGGGAGAAAAATCGTTTCACAAATGGGCGAAAAATGGACGATTTCCAGCAGGATAATTTTATTTTAAAAATGGCTTTTGTTATTGAAAAAAGTGTTATGTTAAAATAGTTTCTTACTCCTCACGATCAGTCATCCTCTACAAAGGAAAGAAGAAGATTTCGTTTTCTTTTCTTTCTCGAAAGAAATTTGAAAATCTACAAAAATAAATGTGTCACACATGATGCAATTGTTCGACATATATTATACTACTTCATACATACGGAAAGTTACTAAAAAAATAAAGCCGCTGCAAATTCATTGGCATGTGGCTTCCTCAAACTGAATTTATTAATTGATTTTATGGTCATTTTAATGTTAATGATAAGATTCTTACACCAAAATTTGTCTGTAGGAAGATTTATCATATAATTATTGTAAAAAATACATCAAAAATCGAAGTACACTATTTGTAGAAAATATCCGTATGATGTGTACTTATTTATTTATTTTTTTTAATTTCATTTTCTTTTCTTTATATAACAGTTTTTGGATTTTTAATATTTTGATTTTTTATATCATAACTCTAATATTGCTAATGCACCTTAAGTGGGATAACACATTTTTATAATTTAAAAAAATGAATCATTGCGTAATAGCCTTAATAGCCTCAGCGCGAACCCTTACAGAGCCCATGTGGGCCTGAGGGCCACACTTGTAAAGGAATAAAAATGGATGAGCAAGCGACGCAGGTTGATGGGGCGCAGACGGAGCCGGATGAATCGACGAGGTTTCGCACACTGCTCCGAAAAAATTGGTTTTTATCATACAGAAAGTATTTACAGAAAAAGACATGACCTGTTCACGGAAAATCACGTTTTCATTAATAATTAAGAACTGGCTAACGACACAATTTTCAAGTGCATTAATAATACATAATTAATATATTAGCTTCTAAGAATGGAAAAGAACAAATCAAAAATAGAAAAATTGTATGAAAATGAGCCTAACTCGTAAAAAAACAATATTTTCTCTACGGAAGTGACCACGAAATCTGCCCGTATACACACACACACACACACATACTCGCATCCATGGACATTTTCTAAAAATAGTATATATGTCCGTTTGATTTGTCTTAGAATACGTTTCTATCACGCATTCTCAAAAAACTATTTCTTACTATCATAAAACTTCGTGTAAGAGAAAGCAATTAAAAAGAGAAATTATTGAAAGTATTGATTTTAAAAATTTTATACTGTACAATACTGACTAACTTTCTTGGGTTTCATTCATAAACAATAAATCGTGACACAAAGGGTTAAAAAATGTTTATTTGAAGGGTCCTTATTACAGTTGAAAACAACTAGTCCCTGTAAAACACATATTTAAGAAAAAAAATATGTTAGCGCATTCTAAGTACTTTAAAAAGATTAACAGGCACGTTCATCATTACTATCTGAACCCTTACACATATACTCAGCTTGTACCTGTGAACATACGTGTCTGTGGCTGCTGTACAGGCGAGAATACTTTGGTCGAAAGGCGCGCATGTTCACATGTATACAGCCACAAACTGTCGCACCCTCTCTCGGTCTGGGTGTCCGCGCGCGTCTGCGACACTCACGCTTCCGTCTCTCAGCGTCGGCGCCGCTGTCTCTTCGATCTCTCGCCCTCTCTCCCTCTTTCCATCTCGCTCTCTCTCTCCCTCTCTCTCTCTCTCTCTCTCTTGCTCACTCGAGTCGCCGGCGCCTCGGTCACGCACGCCCGCCCGCCCGCCGTACAGCTCTTCAGAATGGAACAATCAGCCGAGAATCAAGCGACCACTTGTTCCATATGCGCGCAGGGGACCGCCGCGGACGACGTATATCTCTTTCGGCGCGGTTCGCGCTCTCCAGGAGAGCGAGGATGTAACTACCTACAATGCCGGCGGCCCAACAATTATTGCAATTATATATCAGTCGGAACTCTCTGTCGCCCGGCAAGGAGCAAAGGGGGGCGTGAGACTCGCAACGTCCATTTCGCATGCAAATTCGCGCCTGTACTGGAGAGGACACAGTGTCGGGAAAGGATGAAAACTCATCCTCGTGTAAATGGACTGAGAACGGCGAGCGCGAGAGGGAAAAAGGCTTGTAATTTAGATTAAAATTGATTATGGACTTTTTCTTTTGTGCAACTCTTTTTTTCATAACGCGAGCATCCGTCGAGAAGTCGCGATGAGAGATGTTTTGGCGCGGGGAATCGCGCGATACATTTGAGTTTGAAGCCGTAATTATGTATTGAAGAGAAGCGTTTTGTTTAAAATAAAAATGCATATTCAGTACTTACATTAATGCAATTACATTTTTGTCGGATACTTAGTTTTGTGAACATGAAAATTGAATTTGAATATAATTTCAGAACCACACTGAGAGAAATGTTTAGGAAAATTTACTATAAATGTAAGAAAAATTACTATGTTCGATAGGAACTTTGGGACAGACTCGAATTATCATAAAATTTACTACAATTTATAGTAAAAATTGCTATGTACATAGTAAAAATTACTCAAAACATAGGAATTTTTATTATAAATTGTAGTAAATTTTATGATAATTTAAGTCTGTCCCACGGTTACTATAAATATAGTCATTTTTCCTACACCATTTTTCTCCGTGCACAAATCTTCAGTTTCTAAAGTAAATGTAACAAAACAATGAATAAAACTATATTATTTCAATCATAAAGTTATTCCCATATTAAAATCTTCTGACACTATTTAATATTCAACTATTCATTTTAAATGCCCTCTAAAAAATAACAGACACTGTCATTGTAAGTGTTTAGAGAAATCTGTAAAAGTAAAATTCTTTCGCGTCATTGAAAAAAAAAGACAAGAATAGTACAATATCTCTCACCTTTGCATAAATCTGCTGATCATTAAATCCGGGAAAGTGAACATAGACACTCGACAACGAAAATTTCAAACGATCCAAAAGAAGAAGAAAAAAAAGAGTCGCAACAACGTTAGCAAATGAAGGTTCGGTGAGCGAGGCGCGATGCAGGTCGCGTGCGTTGTTACGCGCGCACATTAAAGACAAAAGACACGAATTTCTAAAGGGCGCGGAGAACATATAAAATTATACGATCGTGGGCTGCGGCAAGACACGGGAAAAGAGAGAGAGAGAAAGAGAAGGGGGGGGGGGAGGGAGTAGTAGTAGTAACAGACGCCGGAGAATTCCGGCCAGCTAACGATGGATGGGGTAGAGAGTGTAGGAGCGTGTATCCGAGGACAAATGACAATGCCGGCTGCCGCTCGAGCTGATGAAGTGTCGTCTCCGCGCTTCTCTGTCTCTCTCTTTCTCTCCTCGCTCTCTTCCTATCCTGAAACCCTCTATATCCTCCTCCCTCTCTGCACGTGCATTTTTTCCTCGAAGTGTACACTCGCGCTGCTTGTTTTGCCTTTGCTCTTTTTTTGCAAGATTTCTTTATTGTCTTCCCCCTCTTTCTCTCTTCTCGTCGCTGAATTCTTTCTCCTTCGCTTTTCACTCTCGGGTATTTCTATCCCCGATGCGGCCGTCTGCGTGCGCGCTCTCTCGCGCCTCGGCGTCCCCACAACAACCCCTGCGAAAATTATTGTAGCCGTTACCGAAACCCTCGACGCGCTGCAGTTAATTGGGCAACGATTGTCGCCGGACCCTATGCTTGTCTCTCTCACTCTCTCTCTTGCTCGCTCGCTTGCTCACTCATTCTTTTTTCTTCCGCGCTGCGCGCACGCGTGCGGGTCCCACCCCTTTTTTGTTCTGCTGCCTTTTTCTCTGGCGAGGTTTATATAGACCGAGATGTGGTGGCGAGGCTTTGATTGGAGCAAGGGATATGGCATGCGCGCGAGAAACGAGCGCGTTGCTTTGATTTTTATCGAGGTAATCAGTAGCGCAGAAGACATCGTTAAAGGGCCTGGAGATTTTTATTTATGGCTCTTTTAGGGCGTATGTGCAAGGTTGTTTTTGCCTGCGCACGTCAGTATTATTTATCCTTCGTTGATTATAGATTATGCATATTTTTCCTTTCAATACTTTTTCTCTCGTTTTTTTTTCGCGAATATATTCGAATAGGTTTGTTATTCTTACATTCTATAAAATTTAATAACAATAACAAAGTACCTTTTCAGCAACGATCACTGAAATGTGCATATTCATATTATTAATATTTCATATCAAAAATTTTTTTTGCTTCTTTACGTATAATATTACTGCGCCACAATAGAATAATTCATTATTCACAAAATGTCAAAAATTCTCTTTATCCTGATAACACAATACTATCCAATGAGATCAAAAAAGCGGGATACGAACGATTACGTACTGGAAAAAATGACAATGTCGCATAGATCGATCAAAGGACATATAGAAGTCGTTGAGCCATTGATTCGCGACTAATTGCATTCCCCAGAGCGTTTTCGCCTAGAAACCCAGTGACACTGACGTCGGCCGGCCTGAGGGGTTGATTTGTCTCGCGTTGCCCGTTTCATAACTACACCGATAATTCCCGTCGTCGCCAACGCCACCGTCGCCGTCATCCTCGTCGTCGGTGTCGCACCCTCCTCGTCCACCTTGTAATTGGATTGACTGAAGGGACTTTCACCCGCGCGCCCGATGCTTCTTTCCCTTTCGTTGCTTCCCACAATGCCCCGTGTTTCTTCACACATAAAGTTCGATTACTTTTGCCGTCGCGCCGATGAAGGAGATGAATCGAAATACTCAATATTAATGCCTCTTAAGAAAAAGCATCTCTTCAAATATACAATTTAATTGTGCGACGATGTATTCTTTATAAACGATCAAAAATTACTTATACCTTGAAAATATACTCGATAAAATTGAGAACTTCGTTTTATTAATTTCTACAACTTTTTAGTCTACATCAATAAAATAATTCATAACGTATATTTTAAACTACCCTTATCAAAATTGAATATCTTGTACATACATTGATACATTGATATAGCACTACAATAATTGGAAGACATTTATTATTATTTTTTGCTCTCAACTTTATAACAAAAAAAAATTTTTTTTAAATGATTTTAAATGAAAAATCTTTGGTTTACTAAACTTCCTTGCTATACCTACTGAACTATTATTTCTTTCTTTACGTCAATAAATCAAACAGAGATCATACACAAATATGTTCCATATTTCGAAACAAATAATTATTTGCTTCAACTAATAATTTATTTTTTATTACTCACTACTTATTCATATGAAAATCTAAGAATAATAGGAAAATGTTGTTTACAATCCGCTATTGTTCGAAGTTAAATTATAGTTTATTTAATACTTTTGAAATTTTTATATGTGTATTTTTGCTCATTCAGAGATCAATATAAAACTTTGAATTTTATTGAAAAAAACCTAATGACCCTATAACATGCGAATGTTATTGCCGTATCCCGACCTTTTTGATGATCACCGCGATAAGGTGACTCAGCTCTTTAATTCACCAAAGTCCATCTACCGGAGACAATAACAGATTTTCCCCGAATCCGGCATTTCTGGACAATCTTTAATTTTTTAAAATCTCCGATTAACATCACCGCAACGTTGCGATACCTCGAGAATTCCCGAAAATATCGTTAATCACGCCGGTTGGAATGTCAACGTGCGAGCCCCTCTTCCTCTCCATCGTGCGCTGAAGGAATCAAGATCTGTACGTTCCTCTTCTCTCCTTCTCAGCTTCTCTAATCTCCACGTATAGTCGTTGCAGTCGCGAAAAGACACACAGAGAGAGAAAGAAAGAACGATAGAAAGAGAGGCGCCTCATATTTCTTAACGTAAATCGTCATTGTCTCCGTGGGTTTCTCCGCTTTCGTGTCTCTCCTCGAAGATATAATACGCAAGGAGAAATGACCGTTTCTTCTTCTCTCTCGCTCTCTCTGCTGCCTGCATGTGCGTATATGTGTATCTCTTGGCCGTAGCTGGGGAGAGTTCCGTAATTGATTAGAGACGCTCCGTTCCTCCGTATTCCGGGACCTTTACACGCGCGCGGAACTTTCTAAATCCTTTCTAACTTATGCACGCGAAAGAGAGGCTGGCTCGCACGGACTCGCACGTTAATTGTGATGGGCTGCGCAAACGCTTACGCGGAAGTGGAAACATGGCGCGGCGACGACGACGACTGTATATGTTCTTGGGCACACATCTCCGAGCACAATCGAGATGAGCGCGGATACGCCGAAGGAAGAAGAAGCGCTTCTACGTCGTTGCTCCAATCCCAGCGGAGAGAGATCTACTTTGTCCCCATTTCACCGGACAAAGAATTTTAATTTATCGTTGGGAAGCAAATTCTTTAAGCTAGCAAAGACTTGTTATGTAAGAACTGAAAAAGGGATGTCAAATTAGAAAGGCAAAGAATATAGAGATCGGTGATACTATACAAGGGACAATTTACAAATTTTTAATAATTATACACTGCGGGCTATTAATGTACAACTATAAAAATCACAGTATCGATCAAAAGACCACTTTACAAGTGCATGACTAGGTTGTAAAGGGTATTGTTATGACCATCGTGGGTAAAGTTTCCGTCAATGTTAAAGAACGTAGAAGACGAGAAACATGACTCTACAGAATAGCTTATGGAAATGTGTTCTGCGATACATTTGACACAGCATCGCAACAGTAGCTTCATAGTTAGAGCATTAAATTCAAGAACGTTAACAACATTTTTAACATCATTACAACAGTTATTGTTTACCGTTTAAAAGATACCTAATTTCCCATTGCCTATAGTATAATTGAGACTATTGTGAACTAAGAATATTAAATAAAAAATGGTGACTATTACCTTAATCATACATTCGAATAAAAAGTTAGAGAACAAATATTTTTAATTAATAAGTTGAAATGAGTAAAAAATGCCAAGAAATATAACTTCTTTTTAGTAACGAGTATTTAAGAGCTAATTAAATTGTATCTGTTTTCTTTTCAGAGACGTCGGGCAATATTGTCGAGGAAATTAGTCGGGTAATTGAATTATTGTGAAAGAAATAAAGAAAGCTGGGATTCGAATCGAGATATCAATAAGGAAAGCATAAAAATTACGTCCTGCTGTACAGTAACGCAATTAACGCTGCGAAATAAACGAATATCGACGACCATTAGTACATGTAAAAACAAAATAACATTAGAGCAATAAACGTAAAAGTTCTTTCACACAAAACATGCATTTTTTCTTTATATTTGGTGAAGATTTTATAAATTAATTAATTTTATTGTTTTTTCTTTTTCAATTATTAACCAATTCTTTAAGAAAAATTGAAAATATTTGCATTTAAACTGACTGTTTCACTTTTCTCAAAAATCATTTATTAATTTGTTTTTTTCCATTTCACTAAATCTATTATAGGGTGACTTCACCAGTGAATGAACGAATAAAGAAATTTCAATTTTTGTTATTTAGTTAAGAGAATTAAAAATTGATTAAAAGCAAAAATCTTATTTAATTAGTATTTTAAAAGCTTCAAACTTTACGTCAGTAACAAAATTTTATATAAAGTTTAAAAGAAATCTGTAAATTCAATATCTTCTAAAAACCAGTAAATGAACACGCGATCTTAGGATCTAAATACGTTTAGATAGTGAATGAATACTTCGCCAGTGAATAAACACTCAATAGCGGCGATTTTATGATTTTATTCTTAACAAGATAATTTCTTTTATACAGAATCTTTATGAAAAATGAAATAAAAATTTTAAAGGATTCGAAAATTATCGTCATGTTAGATAAACAATACATAGCAAGCTTGATATTTTCATATATTTAAAGAAAATGTTCGTTAACTTGTGACTGTTCGGATATTGGTGAAGTCACCCTAGTTTTTCTTTTAGGAAATTACGTATATAGTTGAAAAATATATTGCTTTAGACCACATTGGATTATTTAGTAATCTATATACTATATTATATCTTGACATTCTTTCATATAACTTACAAGGCTTTCTGATTTATACATGCTGTTGTTAATGGAATGAATAATAGCTATAAAAATAGCTTTCTGATTAAATTGTGTATATGCAACAGCTTGCAGCGCTTTCGGATCATAGAAAAATCCTTCTTTTACCTACTCTGACAATGACATCACTTTGCATTGTTAATCTCGCCTCAGGCCCTATAATTGTCCAAATCTCTGTGCAAAACACTGGCCAAATTGTACGCAAGCGACACCATTACCTCACGTAATTCGACACAAGAGATAGAACTTCCAAAAGCGAGAAATCTGCAAGTAAGGTAACGGCGATGGGGCAGCAGGAGAAAGAGAGCGTGTATGTGTGAGAGAGAAAGAGAAGTAGAACTGTACGGACAAAATATATAGCCACTGGATGGGGATAACAGGCGAATGGACAATCGAATACGGAGAGTGCGCGCGCGAGAGCGAGATGAAGAGAGGGAGAAAGAGAGAGAGGATGGACGGGATATTGGAGAGAAGGCCGTTCGCCTGCGGGAGAGGGACAATCGCATCGCGATGCATCCGCGTGCGCGAGCGCAGGAGTGCAGCGTCTGCTTTCCCTCTCTCTCGCTCTCTCTCTCTCTCTCTCTCGCTCTCCGAGAGAGGAACATCAGCTCGTTAGTCGCTGCAACCGCGGAATCGCGCGCGCCGCTACCACCGGCTTTTAGCGGAGACGCGTACGCGCGCCGCGTTTGTGTGTTCCGCTTCGATGCTCGATTGCGCGCTCGATCTCTTTCTTTCTTCCCTGCCGCGTGCGCGCGCGCGCCGGCAAAAGTACTCTCTTTTCGCTTTTGTGCTTTTTTATCCGGTATGCGCCTCCGACTTTATCGTTCTTTTATGGTTATTTATGCCGCCGAGCGTCTAATAGGACGGAATGTCGCGGAAATAATGGTTTTTCGAATAAAACATGAAAACGGAGACTCGCCGTGGATGGAGGGAAAAAATCGCCTTTTCCTACATCAGGGAATAACAGAGAGATCCTAGGAGAGACTGTTAGTCGAATGGGATAAAGTGAAATTCCGGAATGACGCACACGCGTGCGTGTGCGTTCGCGTGTCGTGGCGAGGGTTTCACAAGTTGCTCTCGTTCGTTTTCTCGATGAGTTTAAGGGCTTAAAGACGTAGAAATACTTGCTTTTAATTATCATATTGATAAGAAACTTCCAGTAAAAACCTTAACAATGTTGCCATTAAGTTTTTCTGCCCTGTCAATAATATTGACAGTGAGTGAAAATGATTACTGACTTGCGGCAGAATGCTATAAATGAAACTAGTCCTGTTTATCTGTATATATTAAGAGAAACACAAAAACTGCTTTTAGAGAATAATTTAATCATGAAATAATAGATGTAAGTATATTAATTTATGAATGTGAAAATAAATAAATTAAATTTAGATATAACATTTTTATTTTTCAGAAACTTTCTGCAAACTTGAATTTAGAAAATGAAGAAGACAATTATTGCCTATTATTAGTAATTAATAAAAAACTAAAAGAATTCGAGGAAGAAATTAAAAATCATCAAACAATAATAGATAAAAAAACAGAAAGATCAGCTGTTTAAATCAATTAATAAAATCATACAATATAATTCAATATATAAAGCTAGAAATATAATACGTTCGTAATTGTTAATTAACAATTTTTTATTTTATATTGTACATTATTCTTATTGAAATATATATACTTAATGTAATATATTCTTATACAGAACCTAGATTAAAGTTAAACTTCGATTATAACTTTAAGCAACCTAATAATGTATTATCAAACAAGCAACAAAAACTATTCAATTCTACAAAAAATGGTTCCGAATTCCCAAGGAGAGAAGACAAAATCAAGATTATTTTTTTAAACACGCTTTTTTGGAATCTTGTAACAGTTCAAAAATAATTTTAAATAAAAAAATTTTAATAGTAATAAACCTTATAAATACAACTGAAACAATTAAAGTAACCAACACAAATCCACTCAGGAGCAGATCGGATTTCAATGGGATCCAACATCCCGTACAAGTTTGAACAATCAACAATCAAATTTCACAATAAAAACAGACAAAGATTATATCGCCTGTGCCGACGAAGACTATCCCGCTCAGATATACCGCGAAAACTATCCCGCATCTATGTTCGCCACGAAAAGAATCTCGCCTATCAAAACCCCACGAAAACTATCCCTCTTAAAAAGTTATCCGCGAAAACTATTATCCTGTTTTTGTAGCTGAGATTCTTTTCGTGGCGTTTTGTTTTTAAGCAAGATTCTTTTCGTGGCGAATATCGATACGCTTTTCGTGTCGAACATTGATGCGGCATAGTTTTCGTGGCACTTTTGTAGATGGGATTCTTTTCGTGGCGAATGCTGACGGAGGATAGTTTTTGTGGCTTTTTCTAAGTGAGATTCTTTTCGTGGTCAATATTCATGTGGGGGATAGTTTTCGTCGGTATCGGCGATATACATCCACAAATATAGAATAATGATGTATTTAGAGAACGTCGAATAAAAGTATAACTTAACGCTCCTTTAACTGACGATACCAACACTGCAACAATAAATATATTTAGCTTTGTAAAATTCTCTTTATTATTTGTAAAAGAACACCGAAAATACTACCAAAATTTAGAGGATAATTACTTTTTCTGTCAACATGATTAAATCAACAGCAATCAAATAAAAATATAAATAATCGTATTACAAATATTACTTATTAAATGATAATAATAATAATTAACTGAATATAAAGAACTTCCCGCAGTCATATACAAGACAATTTGAATTTCGCACCGAAAGTGCGGCTTAGCCAACAGGCGCGCTCTCTACTGTAAGTCCGGGTGCGTTCAGGTACTTGGCGAATACAGATTTTGAGAAATCTTATCATAAGATAAATGAGTTTTTACTCCTAGCGAGATTTTTCCTCAATCTACTGACCAGGAGATTATCAGGGATCCGGATCACGGATTCCAGAAACATGAATAAAACGGCAATATTAGACCCTAACGCTCCGAAAAACTCAAGTTATGGCTTTTTTCATTTTTCTACGTCAAAAAACATATCCTAAAGTTTAAGCCGAGTCTGTCATCCGGATCCGTGACACTCTCCACTTACTAGTTCCGCCATACAAACGTTCTTACTCTATAGCTTCTGATATGTGGAAGCGCCCTTATAGGGCAACGCACAACTTCCTCTATTCTATTTTAGAATTTGTTTATTTCGTCCACAATTAGTTAATAAAAAGTATTTACGTGATTTTGGTGAACAATACTTTATTATAAAAGTGACGTTTTGGTGGTCACATTTTGCCACCTTCTTCAGACTAAACCTTGTTTACAACAATATAAAACATACCAACAGTAAAAATCATATTTCACGTACATTAACCATATTAAAAATAAGAGATAAAATCACTCACTATAGTCAAATTACATGTAGAAACACATCAGTAAATTATTAACAGAATTCCTGATACGGCGCACTATTTAAGAACAAAGGCATTGATAATTATGAAAGATAGAATATGTACAGAAATTAATAAGTTTAAGTAGTTACTTGTCTATAGTATTATTTGGTTCGTACGTAACCAGAGAAGATTATAACTAAATTTGTATATTAACATCACAATAATAATTAAAAAAACCGCTGCCAATTCATTGGCACGTAGCTTCCTCAAACTAATTTATCAATTCCTTTTTTTATCCTTTTATAAAATAATTTTTCTCAAAAACAAATGAAGAAAATGTATTGAAATTTTAACCAAATATAGTTTTTAATAAGTGTAATAAGTGGTTAAAATTTTGAGTCGATTTATGAAATATTCTCTGAAAAACAAGTATTCGAAAATATTTCAAAATAATTAGTTCTTTAAGAAATAACAAACATCTGTATTATTTTAATAAATTGTTTATTTTCATAATCTCATCTGCTTTCATAATGATTGATCTAAAAAATACACCTCTACAAGAAATTTTGAAGCGAATAAGTCAATTTTATTCCCGCAATCGTTGCACATACAAAACTCATTTTTTTTTATTTTTTCATTTTTTAATGCTTACGTTTTTTTTATAATAACAGAACACCCTATAAAAGAAATTTTTTTTTTTTAGAAAATATAGGTATTTAAATTCGCTTTCGAATGCCACCCATCCGATTCAGATACATAGAGCTGTTTTCGAGAAATTTCGATTTGAAAAAAGGTTAAAAAAATTTTAACCTCAAATATCTCAGAAATTTATGGACCGATCATGTAGCCCAAAGAACTTAGTCGAGATCTATCCAAAATCTACCTCTATAAGAAATTACAAAGCGATTAATCCAGGTTTACTCCATAAAACGTGCGACATAGAGAACACATTTTTTCCATTTTTTAATTTTTTTCTCAAAAACTAACCAACAGAATGGATTAAAATTTTCACAGATTATAGCAACTTATATTCTGCATTATCGTGAATTTTCTCCAAAAAATTGACCGTTTAGTTTAGGAGTTATTAGTTTAAAAAAAAAAAACACGTTTTTGTTAATAACAAGAGAACCGTGATAGCTAGATAATTTTTTTTTTAAATTATAGTTTTTTTTATGCTCTTTCGAATGCGACCCATCCGATTCAAAGATTTAAATCCGATCATTAAAAAAAATCAAAAATAAATTTTTCGAAAATCAAAAATTTGAAATAAAACAAAAACGAATCAGTAAATCATCAAAAATTATTTTCTTCCCGAATTCGGAATAAAAAAACAAAAAAAAATGAGAACCTGATGGTTAAAATCGACCGCGTAAATCCGGAGATAAAGCGGTATACATACATACATACACATCCATACAGACATTTTCTAAAATCATGTGAAACAAACTTCTAACACCTCTAATCATGTTTATAGAGAGTTTTAACGAAGTTGAAAATTTTACTATTACAAAGCTTCCTCTAGGAGGAAGCAAAAATTTTTAAGTAAGTATAAAAGATCAACTGGTAAAGCTATTATTTATCACAGAAGTATACGACAGTCTATTCGATATCACAGATGTTTACGTTATAATGTATTGCACGAAATGTATACGAAGTGTGTAGTAAGTCTATGTATCAATCTGTACGTGTATATAGCTATACACACTATGTCTATGTGTTGTTGAGGCGGGCAAGCGGCTCTTTTCCGAGACGTGCTGCCCAGCATTCAGGCTTGCGCCCATTATGCTGTATCTCTTGGCTTTAACTTTTTCTAATTTCCGCTGCTCTGAAGCTTTCTGTTCATCCGCTCTGTAACTTGGCAGATGGACTGAAGGCTCTGTTCTCTTAAAGTTTCAGGCTGAAGGAAGCATTCCCCCCACATCCCCCGCCTAGTACCCACAAAGGCCGGGCACCGGCAGAGGAGATGGAAGGTTGACTCCTCCGGCCCTCCACACCATCTGCAGTTTCCCTCGTTTAAAATTGTGCGTTTGTAGAGATAGTATCTGACCCACCAGTGGCCCGTGAGCCAGCCCACTACCCTTCTTAGCCTAGACTTACTCAGCCTGCCTATGTCTTGAAGCCATTGTTCTGGCGGGGAGTCACTTAAGATTCTTTTGGCTTGCCTTAAACCTGGCGACTCCCGCCATTTCTTGAGTATTTCCTCCCTCATTAAGAGTGAGGTTCTTTTCTTAATTTCACTCGGCGGAACGCCTACCGAGCACTGAGTCTCTCTGACCCGGCGAGCGCCTCTTCCCGCCAGGCGATCCGCCTTCTCGTTGCCACGGATCCCCACATTCCCCGGCACCCAAATCAGGGTGACCGCGTTATTCCGGGCCAGGGCCGTGAGGATCTCTATGCAATGTAATACTTCCTTGGAGTAAATGCTGGTGCAGCTGAGGGCCATCAGTTCAGCTTTGCTGTCTGAGCAGATGGTGATGGGGCAACCCCAGTTGTCCCTAGTTAGTTGCACTGCAGCACACTCCGCTATGGCTCTTAATTCTGTCTGGAACACCGATGCGTGAGAGTCAAGTGTGTACACCAGCTCCGTAGAGCTGCCTTGCTCCCGGCACCCGCTCCCACGCCATTCTCATTTTTGAAGCCATCTGTGAACCACACTACGCCCGATTGGGTGTAGGGGTGGGTACCGTTGGCCCATTCTTCTCTGTCGGAGATGTGAACTTTGTAGGGTTTCCGGAATATAATCCTTCGCCCTATTTTGTCACACCCCGATGCTTCGATATCAGGGGGTAGGATCTGACCAAGTTCTTGGTCAAGCCCTCCCCGTGTCCCAATGACATCTCTAATGCGCCACCAAGTCTTGCTTGCTTCGCCTTTGATAAAAGCTTGCAGTGGTGGTATTCCTAGTATTAGTTCAAGGGCTGCAAGGGGCGTAGTGCTCGGAGAACCCGTTAGCTCCCTATTGCCAGTCTTTGTACTTCGTCTAGAGAGCTCTAGTGAGTTTTTAGTGAGCATTTCTGCCACCATACCAGCGCTCCGTACGTTAATCTGGGCCTGATGATAGCTTCATACATCCACCTTACGTTGTCTGGTGACAGACCCCAGGTGTTACCAAAAGCTCTCCTGCAGGCCCAGAAGGTACTGGTAGCTTTCTCACATATATACTTTATGTGTTTTCCCCAATTAAGTTTGGAATCTAACGTCACTCCCAGATACTTAGCTTCATTTACCAGTTTCAGGGGTTTACCACCCAGATGCACTCCCCCGATAGGTTTGACCTTGTATCTGGTAGTGAACAATATCATGTTAACTTTATCTGGATTCACTGACAGCCTGACGGACTCACACCAAGCTTGCACTATGCCTAACGCATGTTGCATTAGTCCTGCAAGTACGTGTTCGTCGTCGGCTTTCACTAGTATAAGGATGTCGTCCGCATAGGCTTGGGCAAAGAAGCCTGCCTCATTTAGTAGTCTGATGAGTTCATCAATCACCAAGCACCACATCGTAGGAGACAGCACTCCTCCTTGCGGACAGCCCTTTCCTACTTTTCTTTCTTCTGAGTGCGAGCCCCAGTGGGCCTTCACTCTTCTGCAGCTAAGCATGCGCCAAAGCCATCTGCTAACCGTGTTGGGTACCAGATGGTCCTCGGCGCCCTTTACAATGCTTTTCTTCGTGGTATGGTTAAAGGCACCGTCCACGTCAAGTAAACTAGCCAAAACCAATCCTGTGTTCTTCATCCCCTTTTTCACGAAAGTCACCGCCTCAGCCAGAGCGGTATCCACCGATTTACCTATCTGATATGCGTGCTGTCTATCGTGCAGGGGATGAGCTGCTAGTAGTTCTTCTCTAATGTATCTGTCCACCAGTCTCTCCAGTGTCTTGAGGACAAAGGATGTCAGACTGATAGGTCTATAGTCTTTCGGCTTTGAGTACTGTGCGATGCTAGGTTTTGGCATGAATACCACTTTGGCCACTTGCCAACATTCTGGTATGTACCCAAACGCTAGACAAGCTCGAAAAAGTTTTACTAAGATGGGGGCGAGTAGATCGAGCCCTTTCTGTAGCAGCGCCGGGAAGATACCATCTGTTCGCGGTGCCTTGAAGGGGTCGAAAGTACTCACCGCCCATCTTACTCGGTCCCCGGCGCAGATTCGTCGCGCTAGCTCCCAATCTGCACCGCTGGCCCTTAGCTCATGCTGTTCCATCGCGACTGTATCATGCTGGGGAAATTGCGTGTCCAAGAGGCAGTCAAGTGCCGACTTCTCATCTTCCGCCCATTCCCCCGTGCCAAGTCTTATTAGATATTAGATTTGGCCCTTGCGTTTTCGGTTGTCTTAGTAGTTTGAACAATCTTGCTGTATCAGAGGTGCTCCCTTTTGCACTGGCTTCGTACGCAATCTGCAGTTGTTTTCGAAAGCACTAACGATGATGTTCTTTAGAACCTCACCGCAGTGATCGAGTTCCATCTGATTGCTATATCTACCCGGGAACGACTTGAGCTTTGCCCCCATTTCTTCAACGTAGGTGGCCCAGTCTGTCTTCCTCGGGTTTCTGTAGAGTCTAGATTCTGTGCTGCGACCTTTGATTTCGAAAACTATGTGGTTGTGATCCGACATAGAGATCTCGTCCGAGACCCTCCAGCCCGTAATCGCATTCCCCATGTTCCTCAAAGCCAAGGTGATGTCAATGACCTCCTCCCTATTATGATTTTGGAAAGTAGGCTTACAGCCTCTGTTCAGGAAGTCAAGGTTGGTGGTGGAGAGGAAATGCAGGAGCTTCTCTCCCCTGTTGTTCGTGCCCGAGCTGCCCCACGCCAGATGGTGTGCGTTAGCATCGCACCCCAACAACAGATCCCACCCCTTATCCTCACAGAATTTAATTAGTTCTATGACCTCCGCCGTAGGGCAGAGGTTCGATTCGTAGGGGAAGTAGGCTGATGCGACAACCACTTCCCGCATGCCGCCTTTATCGTCTTTGTACCAAAACTTAGCCGTCGCTAGGTCGTGTAAGCAGTACTTGGGTATGGCTTTCACTCTTAGGCCCTTAACCAAGAGGCAGGCTCTAGAGTTGTCCACCCTCCCGCACATCAGCTGACCGCATCCTCTCAGGCCAGTAATCTTTGTTTTATATAACCAAGGCTCTTGGACGAGCGATATGCATGTGTGCTCCTTGCCATGCGTATGGCTAGTACCGCCGAGGCGCTTTTGCAGTGATGCAAGTAGCTATACACACACACACACACAGACACACACGCACACACACACACATATACACCCACCAATATTTCAAGCGTGAAAGTTATGTTTTTATTCTAACGTATTATTGAAATTTATTATAAAGATGTTTATAACTAAAAACAAACTAAAGAGAAATAACTACCTATAATCTTGTTTTTTCCATCTATTAATAACACCATCATAATGTTGGCTAAAATTGTTTGTATCATCTTTTATATTTATTGGATTTTTTTGTATTTTAATATTTATCATTTCCGATATTAGTCTTTTTTCAAATTACTTTCCTTATCAAGTATAGTTGTATTTTCGAAATCAAAGCCGTGATTGTACGCTTCCATATTGATGTAAGCTCAGCGTCGGCGGAGAGCATGAGAGGATGTTAGAAAAAAGGTTGAGGTGATTAAATAAATGTGTTAAACAATTTAAATTAAAGTTAAAATAGAACTTCAAACGTAGTAAAGCAAGTTATAAAATAAAACTAATAAAATTAAGAAAATTTAAATAAACAAAAAAAAAAAGGAAAAAAATGAAATGTAATTCGCGGGCTCGCGAGACTCTCTCCAGGTCGTTCCTGGCTTGTGCTGGTGATACCGAGCGTGGCTCGAGGTGTCACCCCCTTTTTGCCCGAGCGGCCAGTCGGCCGCAGTTGGCGAGGGTCAGGACACTCCTTTTGCCCATAGCGACTAAGTCGCTGTTGGCGGGAGTGCAGGCGAGACCAGGAGGTCCGTCTCCAGCGGAGCGCGGAGAACGAGAGAGTTACGAAATTTCTGAGCTGAGCAGGGGTTGGGGGCGAGCGTTCGCATTCGCTGATTGGTTGCCGCGAGGCAGCAGCAAAAGATCGGCAGATAGGCTGCCGATGGGGCTCGCTCCCCTCCCTGCGGTTCAGCGGCCGAGTCGTGACGCGAGCTTCTCCGAAGCACGCGGGGTGGGCGACGTAGACGCTTTTCGGGGAAAAAGTCGTGCTCAACTAATTTCTCCAAATTAGTGAAAAAAAGAAAAAAGAAAAGGAAAGTACGCGATGGTTGCGGACGTCAATTCCCCCCTTGGAATTCGCGACTTATTCCCAGTCACGGAAGTTTGTAATAAAGGAAAAGCGAATTATAAAACACAAATTAATTTACGGATAACTTTCAATTAGATAGCTTATTCGCGACGCGTTGCTCTACCAAAAAGAAATTTTTGATTTATTCAATAAAACATAAAACTATATATACAAGTTTTTTATGTTTGTGTATTTGTAGAGTTTAGAAGTACAAAAAATCTTGAATTTAAAAAAAAATAAATTTGTTAGTGTAAATGTATGTTTGTGTATACTGTGTACTTCATTTTAACAACGTCAGTTTTTGTGTTAATTTAAAAAGGGCTCTATACAAAACAATTAGTTGGCGAGAATTGAAATCATTAATATCACACTTATCACTCTTTAATAAAATTCCCTGCTATATATGGATTAATATAAGTCATTGTCGATGCGCGGCCGTACAGCGCAAGTCGCACCTTGGCTTCGTGTGTACTGTAGTGATAAATGTCGAAACAAATAAAAATCAGATCAACTTCACAATCACGCACAATAACTTCGTCACGGTGCCTCGGACGATGTAGCGGTGATCATGTGCGGGTACCTGAGAGACTTTCGGAGTAGCTGGTACTCAAGTCTAGATGGAGCTCTGAACCGTAGGGTCAGGCGCTACACTTCTCATTGGAGTAACAGTTACGCCGATCTGAGTAGTGGTTACTCAGATTCGGTATAGCCACTGCGCTGATCTGTGTGCGCATGACCTAACCTCTCGGAAAAGAGTACGGAGCGCGCCGAAAAGGCGTAGCTGTTACTCGCTTCGGAGTACTGACCGCGCTGAATGGCGGCGCTGCTGTTGCTCGGTGTGAAGGTTAGAACCTACTCGGAAAGTTTTTCAGTGTAGATGCGCTCGCTCTTCTGCTCGTCTTTCGCAATCTCCCTTCAAAGGCCTACCGCGGCAGCGGCGAACAGGCATGATGGCAGCGAAGACATCCATCCAGTAGGACTCGCCCAGCTGGATGAGCGCGCTCAGAATGTATGTGCGGGTGGCGCGTCGTCGGCAGACGACGGCGTGTTGTGTCTCTCCGTCCCAGACTCGCAGCTCAACTCGTGGCAGCGGGTCCGCTGATGCAGTTGGCGCGTCGTCTGAACTGCTCCGGACTCGTGCCGGCCCTGGCACCGATGCAGTCCGTGGAGCTGGTGCGTAGATGGTGTGCTCCGGACTCGTGTCAGCCCAGGCGCTGATGCAGTCCATGGAGCGGATGCAGTTGGAGGGCTGGCATAGTGCCGCAAATTGTGTGATTTGGCAAGTTAGACGTCGGCATTCAGATGCATTGGAGAGAGTGACGTTTGGGGTGAAGGCAAGTTTTCCAATTCGTAGCAATGTCATTGTCGTGGCATTACGGCAGGCGTGAGTTCGACTTGTCGCTGTCGCGCGCTTTCACGCGGTCCTACGATATGTCGCCGTGTGTAGGCGAAATTTATTTTGCTGGGCCGTGGTAGGTGGCATCCCACGGACATGGTGACAAACCTGAAATTTTATCACAATGCGCTTGCGCATTGAAAATGAAATAATGGGGAAAGTGCGGCTGTGTCCCACGGCGTCGTTTGCTGTTGCATGTGCTGTGCCGTCAGCGATCGGCACATTTCCAGCCTTCGCTACTGGCAAGCGGCGCAATTAGCGACAACGCGCTGGACATCGCTTCGCTCTTTCGGCCCATACAGATTTGTGGGTATTGCACGATGAGCCTCAGCGGTGCCTGAATGGCACGTGAGAGGAGCGTGGTGAAAATCGCGCGGATGACAATGCTCGTGAATGCGATATGCGCCATCGCTCAGCTGCAGTGACTGCAAGAAGCGTTGAAGCATACTTCATCCTCACGAGGTCATCATTTTGCACCTCAATAATGCGTTCACATAGAACATGTGCGAGCGTTGACACGAGAAATAAATAAACGTTCGGTGAGAAATAAATTTTTTGTAACACAGGCACGATTTTCGCGTTTTTTAAACCTAAAAGTAGGGCCAAAAGTGAACAGTTTTAGACCAATAGGCGCAAAAGTAGCTAAGCGGGCGCAAAAGTAGGTAAGCGGGCGCAAAAGTAGCCGAAGCGGGCGAAAAAGTAACCGTTTTCAATAATCATTCTTCTATTTTTTTTTCTTTATCCGCGTGTCTTACTTTTACTAATTACATGTTTTAATGTAGATTTAGTTGGTAATAAATCCAACGATACGATTTCTGCGAGATTACAAATTTCTGCGAGATGAAAAATTAAAACTTTTAAATACTAAATACTAATTACTAATTTAAATAGTACTTTACTCTTATAACAATATTCTAATACTGTCGAATTATATACGTCGCTAGTACACGTCCGCGCAACTATATTTTTGAACTAAAGAAAAGCAGCGCATTCGAGCGCAACGGTCCAACGGTCAGTTGGTATGAAAAACATGGAGATGGCTCCACCGTCCGCGCCGAAAAGATAACCGATTTTAAATATGTTGAAATAAATTGAAACCAAAATGTAAGTGCTATTCAATTCCCAGGTAGGTAGTTGGTGTAACAGAAATTCGTTGATGTTGTTTCCCGTTTTAAGTGGAAAAACGCGAAAATCAATACCTGTGTCACAAAAAATATGGTGTGCACCAAGGGCTTAGTGGGCTTTTTGACCTCGTGTGATTGCAGTACTCGTCTACGGCTCGCGGACGCACTCGCCTTCGGCTCGTGCTGCTCGCCTTCGACTCGTACTGCAAACTTTCCACTCGGTCTAAAAAGGTCTACTTTACGCCCTTGGTACACAATATACTATTTGAACATTTTTTGTCTCGAAAATTATTTTCACCGTTACAAAGCTTCCTTCTATGAAGAAGCAAAAGCAAAAATAATAAAGTAATGCATCCATTAATGGCGGAGTAAAATGGAGCAAATTAAAATACACAAGTAGCAATTTGTTTTACATTTAAACGCTTGCTTTAGTTAAAAATTGATAAAAACTGATGACAAGAACTGAATTGACAAGGGCTGGTTCATCCCAGTAAAAACAATATTGCCATTAAGTTTTTCTGCCCTGTCTATAAATTAAACTAGTCCTTTTTATCTCTATATATTAAAAGAAACATTTCATATATATTTTATTTTTGTTATCTAAAAACCACATACAAAGACTGCTTTCAGACAGTCATTCAATGCAACGACTTGCCTAATTTAACTTTATATACGATTGAACGTATACGAGAATTTATATATTGTCAGGGTTTGTCAGCGAGAAGAAATAAATTGGAATGACTCTTAGAGTCTTTGTACCAACCCACTCGCAAGTAAAGTTGGTAGCAAAATATGAGGTGAACGTGTATACTTGAGCACGCAAGCAAAGTGATATAGGAAATAATACGAGAGCTTGTCGTATTATAGACAAATGCAGTATAAAGTTTAAACAAACAAGGCAAGTAAAAGTATAAGTGTAAGCAAAGCAATGTATAAGTGTAGGCAAAGACAAAATAATGATTGGCGAGTAGGCCGAGTACGTACCACAAGCCTCTATATGTACACTCGGAATGTAAAATTAAGAAAACCATAGTTGAAATATGATTTTTTTATTTAAAATGATAGAAATAGTCAATGTATTGTAAATAAAGTGTATTTTACATGACTAAGATAACTTTTTAACAAAATGTCGATATTTTAGAAACAGCACACACAATTATTGATAAAACATCTTAATCTTTTTTGTTTCTTAACCGATTTTAATTTTCAAGGTCTCATTTTGTTCCTTAAGTAATTTCATTTCAACTTGCCCAAGGAAAAATTTTAAATTATTCAAAACCAAGAAAATTATAGCTAATTGTTTATAAATTCATGCACGGAGTTAAAAAAATATTTCTTTTTAATTGGCTATAACTTTCTTGGTGTTGAATAATTTTAAATTTTTCCTTGGGCAAGTCGAAATAAAATTACTTAAGGAACAAAATGAAGCCTTGAAAATTAAAATCGGTTAAGAAACAAAAAAGATTAAGATGTTTTATTAATAATTGTTTGTGCTATTTCTAAAATATCAACATTTTATTAAAAAAGTTATCTTAGTCATGTTAAATACACTTTATTTATAATACATTGACTATCTCTATCATTTTAAATAAATAAATCACATTTCAACTATGGTTTTTTTAATTTTAGGTACCCTCTTCATTTAGCACTGCTTTGACTAGGGATTCATGAAAGAACCACCTCAAGTAGCGCATTGGCGCTCGTCTGGTGCTGGCCATCTAGCAGCTCGTTCGGATACTATAATCCCAAACAAACTTACTAATTATTTTTTACCATCTTGCTAAAGGATATATGTAAATATTGTATGTAATATTGTATTGTATTTTTTTCTTATATATTGAGCGATATTCTATTTTTTAATACGTAACTACTTTTTCGAGTGTATGAATAAAATATCTTTATGATCATGAAAAAGAAAACTGATATTATTATTTATCATACATAATTGTTCAAAATACTTTAAAGAATTTGATACTGTCAAAGTATGCTTCAAATCTTAAGAACATAATTGCTGTGCTGAGTGCTTCAACTACTTACAATTTCCTTCTATTTACACTCCCTACATTTAACACAAAATTCTCACTTTTACGCTTAATTGCAAGAAAGCACATAAATAATTCAGGAACTAAAGCAACCAGCCTCGTAGCCTCTAATTACAGTGTGAAAGCGACAAAGGTAATCGCAGAAAAGAGCTTAAAAGTCTCGCATTAATTTTAATAAACCAGAACTTATCACATATTTTCGCATTATTTCGCTTGCACAATTGTCTGTTGCACGCCAGAGAGGGGAAAAAATTAAAAACGAAATTATCCTCGTGGTAAAAGTATAATTTCACGCGTCTGGTGCACGGAGAATTCCCGTTTCGAAGATTTAAGATACATTTATCGTCTACGCGTTCCATTCCCGCCGCGCGAACGAGGAAAAAAATGCAAATACGCACTCGCGGCCAGCGCAAACAACGTAGATGAGGAGCGAGCTGCGCGAGCACGCAGCATAATAGAAAAATAAAATTATCACAATGAAAAATTATAAATCCGTGCACTCGCGAGCGCGAGCGCGGTGCCAGAATGCGATTTGCAACCATTAAAGTCCCGGCTTCTATCCCTATGCGCTCGGGCTTTTTGCTCGCACATTTCTCCCTCTCATACCTGCGCGCACTTTCTATCTCTTTCTCTCCTCACGGCTTTAATACGTTGGCGGCACGCACGCTAGTAGGCAGCATTGTTCCCTCCTCCCTCTCCCGTTCTCTCTCTCTCTCTCTCTCTCTCTCTCTCTCTCTCTCTCTCTCTCTTTCTTTCTCTTTCACTCTCCTGCATCGCGTACGTATACGGCGCACACATAGAAAGAGCAGCCGCTAATTGCGCATTGTATACCATTGTTGCTGTCTCGCTCACTCCTCTCAGGCAGCGGTTAACTCCTATCGACCTGCTATCTTTATATAAAGTAACAAAACAACGTAATTAATTACCAGTCTTCCAGGCATTGTTAGACGATAAATAACGCGCGCCGTTTCTCCTTCTTTCCCTCTGTCTCTCCCTCTCTGCCTCAATCTTCCTCGGGATGCGAGACCTACCGTACGGATCTCGCCTTCTCCCTCTCTCTCTCTCTCTCTCTCTCTCTTTTCTCTCCTTGCTCCTCGTCGTCCTATACGCTCTACTCGAATCCAATTAAAATATTCAGCAAGACAAACGACAATGAGAGGGGACCACCCCAACGCGCTCGCACCCGCGCGATGACTCCTTTTATATCGTCGCTGTGATTCCGTAGCAGCTAATACACCCATAAGTCAGATGCTCTATACATGAAAGGATTTGCGTCTGTGAAGGTCAGAATCGGACTATTTCCTCGAAAGGGTCGTCACAAACTTTTACCGAATCGATTCTTGATTTCGGAATTCCCGATGACTGACTTTTTTCACGAAACGGCATTATAAAACGTCCATATATTTTCTTCATGAAACCATATTAAAATAAAACATGATCGCCTTTAGAACAATTCTACATATAATATAATCCCAAATTCCAGAATAAAATGAACTTGTGCAGAACTTTATTATATCTAATAGGAAGTTGTACATAACTGTGACTTAACTCGATTTATTTTTTATTGTAATAAGTAAGAAATCAATATTATTAACAATCAACCAAAATCAAACATTTGCACTTTAAATTACTATGATCTCCATTCACAGGATGCCATCGTCACTGTCGCAACAAATCGAACGAAGCCGCTAATTTTTTAGAAAAATTCCGAATGCGTCCGCGACAGCGAAGTCTCACAAATGAGCAGCAACAGCGGCGGCTGCGGAAAACTAAAAAAGGACCGTCATCGCGAGAAGAAAGTCGGAGTACACGCGCGCGTCGGGGTCGTGCGAGACCGTAGAGTCCTCGTCCGTCCGCCGGAGTAAAATGGGCATAGTTCGACCGGTATTTCGCATAAGCGTCTCTCCATATCTCAAACAAGGCGACCCGGTTAATTGGCGATAAATGGACGGTTTTTTTTTCTCTCGCCGCCGGCTTCTCGAAGAATGCCGCGGGACAAAAATAGTGGCGCGGCGGCGGCCTGCCGAACGCGGGCCAAAGCGAGCGAGCGCGGCGCATGCCTGGAATAAAGATTGAAAACGCGCGCGCGCGGCGATGATTGAAAATCATTAGTAGTACCTTGACGTCACGCGTGCCTTTGCCATGTTAGAGAGAACGGCTTGGAGATTTGAAAGTGTAGATTACATAAAGAAAAAAATCTATAATAATAGAGCAAATATTGCCACATATTTTTCTACAAAAACCTGCCGACAATTTTCTTCTGGTATTGTCGACACGGTAAGTAACAAATTGTCCAAAAAAAACTTAAATTTTCGCCATCTATCTTAATGCTATATATACCGGTAATAGTTATAAGTATATGAATTCCTTTTCATGACGACTGGTGATCTTTATTTATGAGACTTCATGTGGTCTGAAATCATTTAAGCCTCCGCGTCCGATTGGCAACAGTCGAAAGCGCGATTTTCACGAAAATCCACACGTACGAGCCCGCACACGGGCACGTAACGAGCGACATTAATTTCGGCGATCCGCGCGCTCTTTCTCGGCATGCTCATCGATTTGAATATAATTACAAGCGCGCGAGCACAAAAGTGCCAAGGGAAAGTCTCTCTCTCTCTCTCTCTCTCTCTCTCTCTCTCTCTCTCTCTCTCTCTCTCTCTCTCGCCGGCAAGATTGATTAGCCCCGTCGTTATGAAATATGATAAATTCCACGAAGAGTGGCGCGAGCGCGCGGCCAAATGAAAACCGGGCGATTTTTCGAGAGCGCGCTCGCTCCGCGTCGATCCTTGCGCGTATACAGCGCGAGTACAGCCTCCTCGTACGGCTTGATTGCAGGTTGTCGATCGCTCGCGCTCCCACTTTCTAATGTGCGCGTATACACGATTTTTTTTCTTCTTCTTCTTCGACCGAATCCTTTTTCCTGCTGTCCGCTTCTTCCTCCGATCGTCGTGTGAAGCACGCGTGCTGGCATGTATGCGCGAGCTGTCTAAATATACAAAGAGACGCGCGTATATGGAATTGTGCAAGATTGGATTTTTCGCGTTTTTTCTATTCTCATTTGCGTACGTTACTTGGGATCGGAGTGCGCGAGTCTGTCTCTTTTTTGCCGCTTTGTTTCAGGAGTACAAATGACGGCGACCTATTATATTCGAGAGCCAGAGAGACGTGCGGAGAAGTGCTGTAATGAGTTGCGGAGCCATTAGCATAGAAACAATCTACGCGAGGGGATAATCGTCGCCATTCGATATAATTGACGTGTAATCCATTCAAAATTTCAATCAACGGCCTGCAAATTGATTACAAAAAAAACGACGGATTAATTCATAAACTAAATACTTATTTGGTCGGATAAGATCACGTTTACAACATATCATCTTTCTAATAGGTTTAGCCGAAAAAACTTTTCGATAAACGTTTTCTATTAATTATCCTTATCTTGTAAACACCAAGTAAATACACTGTAAATGTATACCATGGTAAGTTCTTCTATTTAACAAACAAACATTAAAAACCTAATGTTAAATTTATAGAAAATACTATAGAAAATATAGAGGTTACTACTCAAGGGAGAAAATTAATGTACAACAATAAAAAGACAAATATTTTACAATAATAACTCACAAGGAATAAAAGATACTTTACAGAACCTCGGTAGAAAATAAACCAACTTTGTTGTTACAAACAGTTTACCAAGCGTTGGTTAATATTTCTATCCGGAAAACGTTGTCTGTATAGGATATATTTTGATTGAGGAATACACTAAATTGAATCGGAAGTTAAATAGCATTTTTAAGCACAAGTATATAATTATGATCTAATTTTAATCATTTCATTTTTATAAACCTGTTGACGTTATTTTATTAAAAAAAAACAATTAATTAATGAAATTTATCGGCACGATCGAATTTACGTTAACCACCGTCTTTCCAGTTTTTCCGCTCATCCTCATAAGCAGCTTCGTAATAAAATAATCACCGCGGCGCGACGAAATGCCTCTCTCTCGCGCACACACGTCGCTTTTTACTTAACACTACGAAGTCCCATCCGCGCGGTATTAAGAAATTAAAGCACCGTCGACGACTGGTTTTCCCGCTTCTTCGAATGAATTTTTCTGCCCCCGTATCCCGGGAAAATTCTCGCTCGAATCTCCCGCGCGGAACAGTTAGCTCTCGCGGCGAGCGATTTAGCCGTGTGCGTGGCATATTAGCTCGTTTGAAAAGCGCGAGCGCGGCTTGAGAGATGTAAAAGGTGCGCCGCGCATTGTCTCGCGGTCGCTTATTGTCTGTGCGCTAGAGGAGACCAGAGAGTTAATGACAATGGCGTAGTGCGTGGAAAAAATGGCCGAAGCGCGCGCGCGCACGCGAGCAGAGCGAGAGAATGAAAAAAGCTCAAGCAAGCGACCGAGGCCGTAAAAGGCCGCCGCGCGTAAAATCCCATCGACGCGAACGCGCGCGCGTGCCGCATATTTCCCGCGGCAGTCGTACGCGCCCCGAAGACAATAACGTTACAACAAAAGGGCATCATGATTAATTTATTAGGCCGCAAGTGTCTGGATAGTATAGGAGTACTTAAGAATTATGGCTATCGCAGAGAGGTATATCGCAATTATAGATTTAAAAAGGGGAGTTCTGGAAAGAGAACGGGATTCGGATGATTGAGTCTTTATATGAAAATTAACGTATAAACATCTTTCAATGCTAGCAATAAATAGAAAAAGAAATAATAGTTCATAAAAAACAAAAAATTAAATGAAAAGTTCATATAATAAAGGCTTCATCTATAAAACATAGGCTACGCTCATCTGCCTGTGTAAATGTTAAACTACGAGCACACTCTTCACACGTCTCCCGCAATTATAGTTTCCGCGTTTGCTTCAAGCGCAACAACGGCGATGACTCCAGATCGTCTCTCGGCTCCATTCCCAATGAATCAAGCGGACAGTATAATACGCGCTCTGCAGCGCCTGCGATACATTGTAATGGCTGCGCTGATGGATAACGGGGAAAAAAGGCGAAGCTATTCGAGCTTAGTGCCTAATGCTAGATTCGCGTTATACATAAGATCCCACTAAATCATATACTCGCTAGGTACTTGTTGTCGATTTCCCGGCCATTTTTCCATCGCGCCAAGTGTGTATCTTTCACTTTGATGGATGCGTTACGAAGTTTTATATCTCGCCAATTGCGGCCGGAGTTGCGTGTATGAGTATTATGCGCTGTGCGCGAGCTGTGCTTGTAGGGATAATGTCGAGGAAATCGTGAAGGAAAAGTGTTAAATGACTTTTTTACGATTATTGAATTAAAAGGAATTTCAATGATTATCGAGAATAGGAAAAGATGCGTAATAATATAGGCAAAAATGGTGGGAAAAAGTCACATTGACATGTTTATATGAGAAAGAGAAGGAAGGAAGAATACATATCGAGTAGCATTCCGTTATACTGCGCAAGAAGTCCCTTGAGGTCCGGCCTCTCGAAGAGGGATTTACGATTTGATCGCGCGGATAGTTAGAAACTTATACTTTTGGAAACACGATACCGTGAAATTCGTACGAGTTTTTATGTCGTTACTCAACCGTTTTTCAAAAAGGAAACGATCGATAGTTTAAAAATAACTTTCATTTCTTTCTAAAAGTTTTCTTAATAAATTGTTCAAAGCCATGATGAAATGCATTTATCATTTAAGTCATCAATTAGGTACGTCTAAATTTCTTAACAATAACTAAACATTGATATTTTTATATATTATGTATGTATCTCGGCTAAAATCGTTCTCCCATAATTATTTTTTAAAATTTGACATTTATTATTTAAATATCACAATAGAGATGCTTCACTCAAAGTGATTATACAGGGAGAGATAGAAAAATATTATGTATCACCAGATCCCAGCCACTCGCGCTACCTTTTTATAACTCGTCATAATGAACAACTCTATGCTTACATCCATCTTCTTTCTAAATACAGCTCCATACGCAGCTTCGACGCAGGGAATCATGCGCTCGCTCGTTCGCGCCACTTTAAAAGATTGACTCCTGAGATACGAGGTGCGCGTGCGCGAGCGCAAATATATAGCGAGAGAAAATCTGCTAGGGCTCCGAATGAGAGATATTCGCATAACTTAGCATCTCCTCTTTCTTTCCCCTAACGAAAAACCGCAAATTCCCTAGTCCGCCGCTGTCTGGCGCTGTCCGCAGAATTTATGCCCGCCTATATCTACGTACTTTTCGCGTTCTCCATTTACCGTTTCCCGCGTATACGCGAGCGCACGCAGATACACACGCGCACGCGCGGTGCTCTTTCGCGTTTATAACCGCGTGTCTTCTCCGCATACTCAATGCGTAGATTTGCACGGCCGCGGACAATACGGCGCGCGGGAGTCTAATTCGGAATTTGAAAAGAGCCGAAAGACGAACGAGCGGCGATAAGTCGCGAGAGAATGAAGTCGCAGAATGGAATACGCGGAGAGGTATCATTTGTCACTAATCTCCCCCTTTCTCTCGGCCCGGTTGGCCCAGGGCAGTTTCACTATCTGCCCGCGTTCATCGTCTCGGCAGCGGTAGCAACAGAGTCTGTATATATTGTAAATCATGCGACACCTGGCACGGCCAGATCGAATATCTAATGTCGTCTCGAGCTGCTCCAAGGCAGCGGGATGCCTATCTAACAGAGAGTATCGCAGCCTCTCTCGCCAAGTGGAACATTACAATTCGAGGGAGAGAAAGAGAAAGGGCTCGGTTACAATTTACCGGGCCTCGCGCTGCGTAGAACCCGCTGCAGTTGTTTCCACTTGTTGTCTGCTGTTTCCGCTTGTGGGGGTTATGACAATATTGAAATTTCTTAGGAAATTTTCTAAATCTCAACTTTGATACCATCTGCAACGTATTAACATTTTGGAAGAACTATAGTCACTCAATCCGAGAAATTAATTCGCAAAGTTATTTGCTCACAGATGAATTCTGATGGAGAGGTCATTCACGTTTTTAATTTTGGCATGAAAAGTTTTCTTATCAATTTTTTCAAAAAATGAATGTATGGTAGGGCATAAAAAATAGAATAACCTTAAAAATTTGAAAAACCTAGCAGCACTGTTTTTTAGTTAGAGCAGTTTCTATTTTAATATAAACCTGATATAATCAGTATGTTGCTATTATATCCTGGTAAAGACATATTGAGAAGGTCATCTCGTTTTTCTTAATTTTATTAACGTCTTATATGTATATAATTTCTAATTTTTTTCATTAGGAAGTAAGGTATAAGTTTATGATTTTAACAGCGACAAATTCTATTATTTTATGATCTTATAATAAGAAAATTAACTGTTGCAATGGGTTGTAGCGCAATAATCTTCTTAAGACGGAGAGCTGGTGACCTTGCGAAGGTTCGCCAGTATACTGTTAGAGTTCATAACTTACTGCGAGCGCACTCTCTTACTTCGTCTCACTCTTTCGTCTCCCTTCACCATATATGAACGCACGTGCGTTTACGACCAGTATCGTTGTTATTGACATCGTTTTATAGTGTAACCTGAGTAAAATATTGAAATGCGCTCGTGCTTCAACTCGCGGGAGCATATTTGCCAATCACTGATCACTTATCGGTGCAACCTATACACATACTTTTGCAACAAGGCCACATCTATACGCGCGAACAATGGTAATAACTTCGTCAGGTTCGCTCTTGGCGTATCAGTCATATCGAGTTGTTATCCTTTTTTTTTAATGCTGATAAGCACGTGCGATTGTGCCAAAGTTCGTGTTAGGAACATTGTAATACGTTTGAATTCGATAATTACTAGTATTTAATGGCAGATAAATTGCCGTGACTTATACTTGCCATTGTTAAGATTTCGAGTAAGATCAATATGAATGCTTGGAAATTAATCTTTTGTTAAAGACAAATACTTATACTAACAAGTGCTGTCATCATTAACGATAAAGGATCTTATCAATTTAGCAGAAACATTACAGTAAAAAGTTGTAATAAATTAAGTCAATAATTAAATGAAATATTTTTATAGTTGTATATATTGTTATGTATGTGGGAATTAAATAATAAAGTGTGAAAAAATAAGCTACGAGCGGGATGCGAACTCACGGACCCACGCACAGTGGGACAAAACAGCCGAATTTTGCATAAAAAATATTCTGGTAAAGAGGATTCTCTTCGTTTTGAAATTGTCTAGGAATCACCGTTTCCCTCGGAATCGCATTATCATTTTTTAACATGATTGTGAGTGGGTTTTTCTGATCTGTCGGGAAAATAAATATAATTAAATAATGTAAAGTGCAATCGCGTTAGGAAAATAGTAAAAACATTGTATATGTATATACAATTGCATTTATATATTATTTTTTACAAGTTCTCTGATAGCTATATGCATTTCATACATTTACAAGCATATATACTGCAATATATAAGATTATATATATAATATTTATTTCTTTAACATTTTATGATTAATTATGAGTACATAGAACCTATATGACACACACATACACCCACACAGCCACACACACACACACGCGCGCGCGCGCGCGCGTTTTTATCATGTTGTATGTTAAATATATATAAAAATATGCTAATATGCTAATATGTGTGTGTGTGTGTATGTGTGTGTGTGAGTGTTTGTGTGTGTGTCATACAGGTTCTATATACTCATAATTAATCATAAAATGTTGAAGAAATACATTCTATAGATATTATCTATATATCTATAGATATTTGTATATAATCTTATACATTGCAGTATATATGCTTGTAAAATGCATAAAATGCATATAGCTATCAGAGAAATTGTAAAAAATAATATATAAATCCAATTGTATATACATATACAATTTTTTTTGCTATTTTCCTAAAGCGATCGCACTTTACATTATTTAATTATATTTATTTTCCCGACAGATCAGAAAAACCCACTCACAATCAGGTTAAAAAATGATAATGCGATTCCGAGGGAAGCGGTGATTCTTAGACAATTTCAAAACGAAGAGAATCCTCTTTACCAGAACAATTTTTATGCAAAATTCGCGTGAAGCCGAATTTAATAGACTTTTCAGCTGTTTTGTCCCACTGTGCCACGGTTTGTAGTCGCGCTCAACCACGGAGCTAAACCTCCGTGACAATATATATTACAGTATCAGTTAAGGTAGTTCACCCGGTCGAAACAGCAGTTTTAGTTTTTGTATTTTTTAAATAATGTTTTATTAAGTTGATAATCCAAGAGAAAGTACATGTAACAAATATATACTAGAAGGAACATAAGACAATTTTTTTCTGACAAATTCAGGCAATAATCACTATGCTATTGTTACAATTAAAGACAAAAACTTCAATAAGTTTCTCTAATTTTTTATTTTTTATCCGATCCTAACGAAATAAAGCTTATTTTGTTCGTTAAGAAATTTCAGAGGGAGTATCGGTGGGAAAATTTATGATACGAGTTACCAGTACGGCGCAATATCAATTTGTTTAAGAAAAGCAAGTCAAGTTTTAGAGTGTTTAAGATGCACAAATTAATGTTGCCCCGTATTGGTAACTCGTACCATAAATTGTCCCACCGATACTCCCCTGAAATTTCTTAACGAACAAAATAAGCTTTATTTCGTTAAGATCGGATAAAAAATAAAAAAATTAGAGAAATTACTGAAGTTTTTGTCTTTAATTGTAACAATAGCATAGTGACTATTGCCTGAATTTGTCTGAAAAAAGTTAGTTACTTCTAGTATATATTTGTTACATGTACTTACTCTTGGATTATCAACTTAATAAAACATTATTTAAAAAATACAAAAACTAAAACTGCTGTTTCGACCGGGTGAACTATCTTAAATGATAATTTGAACATATTTAAGTAAATAATACAAAACATTTCCGAATGCGATTTAAGTTCGAACAAGTCAAATTCTGTCAAATAAGTGAATGTGCACGTTGAATAATAGCAGTGTCGTTTACTTTTTCAAATAAGTGCGCAACTTTACATTTATTTAATGTGCATATTCGCATATTAGACTGATTTTCACTTATTCGAATTTAGGCGGTAGCAGCATTAACTCACATTCGCATATGAAAACTTATAAATCCGTACTTCCATACTTCATCCCTTACCTCGCGTGAAATCATTTATTCGTTTTCATTCGATGTAACCGAAATGATTGCCGAACACGAGTAATACAACAGCGTTCGGAATGAATGGAGAGAGCCACCGTAGCGGGACGCAGGTAATTAGATCGTTACTATAACAATTTCCGCTGTCGTTTCCTTTCATCTAGCCGGGCTACACGACAGCCGCTTGCATCTAGCCGTACGCGTACTACACACGCAGACATCGTGTTCACCTGCTGATGCTGTCCGAAGAAGAGCGGAGGGGACGATCACTTCCCGAGCATAGCATCTTTTTTGCATTTATTTTGCTGTGAAAAACTGTGCTAGGGGTTGAAAGGAACATTGTTTTGTTTGTGTGACGTGCGGGTAGAAGAGATGCATGTAGGCTTTTTATTTTATCGAAATAGCGTGGGGAAACTATTACAGATCACGATTGTCTTGTATTTCCTTTTGGATGTGTGCGTGCATGCATGTACATGCGTGTGTCTGGCAAAGACTTCAATGTAGGATAAGTTTTATAATTAAAGTAATAAAAATAAGATAAATAGGTAATAACGTGTTTCAATTCTTAATCAATTTTTCTGCCGTTAAAAATTATGTCGTTATCATTTTTCGCACTTCATGCCTGCATTTTCAATTCAATAATCGATTTTTCTTATTTTTATAACTAAATATTCTTACCTATAGGGGTCAGTGGGGCTATGTTCTACATGCGGCGATCTTAAGGTAGCTCCGGCATTCTTTTGGGATCTGTACATACAAATTTTTTACGATGCTTACTTCACATGTTATAATTTGAGAAACAATATAGTATGAAAAAAGGTTTCTTGAAGTAACAAAAAAAATGTTTTCAAAGAAATTGTAATATTGTTAAAGAAGTTATCGCTAATTGAAAAAAAAATCGAAAAACCGATAAATTTTTTTCATTTTTCATCCGATTTTAATTTGCAGGGTCTCATTTTGTTCCTTGTACAATTTCAGGTGGTGTTATCGATATCAAAATTGAATAAGTTTCAAAACCTGCAAAGATCCAACTATTTGTATAACTCAACTCTCTAAAAAGCATCTTTGCAGGGAAAATTTTTCAATTTTCATATTGGTAACACCACCTGAAATTGTACAAGTAATAAAATGAGACCTTGCAAAATTAAAATCGAATGAAAAAAGAAAAAGATTTATCGGTTTTATTGATTTTCTTTTCAATCAGCAATATCTTCTTTAACAATATTCAAATTTCTTAGAAAAAAATTTTTGTTGTTACTTCAAGAACCCTTTTTTCATACTATACTGTTTCTCAAATTATAACATGTGAAGTAAACATTGTAAAAAATTTGTATAATATATAAGTCCGAAAAGAACGCCGGAGCTACCTTAAACAAACTAAATATCCTTTTTGTAAATTGGTTTTTTCATATGTCTGTAAGGTAGACATAAATTTTTCGATACAATACATATTTGGCAAACCTTTTTGATTGGCCACGACCTTTTGTGAATTTTTAACGTCATTTGTCGAATTTTCCGACCTTTTCTGTAAAATCTGTGGCCTGAAGAAGCAGCGTAGAAAATTACCAGGGGCGCAACTGACTCACATAAACTTTTTCACCATTTTGAACTCACAAAAACTGACAATTCGGCATAAAAATTAAACCGGTAAGTTTTACAACGAATAGAATATCTATATTTAAAGATTTTTTTATCCTGGTCAAGTTGTACAAAATAATAGGGGTGATTTTAAACATCCCGAAAAATGTCAATTGGAATTTGTCGCAACATTGTCATGGTGCGCTGGTACCGCCGACGGTCATCAAACGCTGTCAGTGACCTCAATGACTTGCGTGAAGCGATCAACGAGTTATAGTACCATTTGTCGCTAGCACATGAAATCGATTTTCAATCGTTTCGCCAATTTTAAAATTTATATTTTGCTTGAAAAAAAATAAGTATAGTAAGAAATGAAAATAGGTTACATAGCTTTGCTTTATTTTTATAAATGGATTTAAGTGATTTTAAATGAATGTCTAAGTTGACCCTAGCCGTGTACAACTTGACCCCTACTGAGAGGTGAAGTTGTACAAAGCTTTTTTTTAAGGTCAAAGTAAAAATATTACAATAATTAATGATATAATCATCCAAAAAAATGTATACAGTTTCTCGAAACCTTAAAGTTTACCCTGTTCACTGAATAATTATTTTTACATAAAATAGACAGAGTAAAATTTTTAAAATGAAGTGTACAAGATCGCCCCACTCTCCCCTATGACTTGAAATAATGATAATTTGTGACAAAAGCGATCAACAATCGGGTCCTGGTCAAACATCGGAATGGTGACTATTCTATTTCTAATCCCCATGCATGCTACCATATTTATCTCTTCAAACTCCCTTTGAAAATGATTCTTATCAGAAAACGTTTTTCTTACAACTCATAAGGTCACGCTAGATATTATTTTCTTAGCGGCCATTTCTATTTTCATTAAACCGTGGTACTAATTCGCACAGTTTTCATCGGCACGCGACGCGCTCACGGCTGGCATGCGGCAGGCAGGACGTGCGCGCATGTCGATTTATATAGTATCATGAGTCATTAGAGATAATTGTTAGGGTACTCTCTCCCCCTCCTAATCGTTAAAGAGTGATTTTCGTTCGACAAACGGGAAATTGTATAGTTTGCTAGTCACAGTAGCAAATGTTTGAGAAAGAAAATATTATGACATCCAATAATTTCGACCGAAATTTAGAAAAAGGAAAAGAAAAAGGATACCTAAGCTTTATTTCTTTAAAATTAAGTCAGTAGAAGCTGGGATACCGACGTATTATATATAAGCATAATATGTCTGCTGTAATATGGTAAATATTATATCTAGATCTAATGTATGATACTAGTGGCGCCACCTATTCGCACTTTGGAGGCGCGGCCTACTTCGAGGCGAGCGAGCGCCGTGCGCACATTTCTCTCTCGCTTGTCGACCATCATGGAGTACGAACGTACGAACAACGTGTTAGTAATCCGTTATTAAACTATATTAGTATTAAACAAAATTAACTCTGCATCAACATTTATTTCCACGCCCTCAAAAACAATTATATCAACAATGTCCATACAGGCATTTAAAAAAAAACCGCTGCTAATTCATTGGCATTAATTTGGCTTAATCTCCAAATTAAGGGGGTGTGGTACTCATGCACTCTGTTTTACCGGCAGAACTCGGTAAATTCTATATTATTAAAATAAATATATCGAATTACGTCTTATAAAAAGATAGTTGCCCTGTGCAATGTAATAATCTACCAGCTTGCGCAGTTTTGAGCCCAAATATCAACGGCACCCTAACAAATTTTGCGAACGAAATTTCGGTTATTTTTGTTCGCAAAATTTTTTAGGATGCCGTTGATATTTGAGCTCAAAACTGCGTAGGCTGGTAGATTATTACATTATGCAGGGCAACTATCTCTTTATAAGACGTAATTCGATATATTTATTTTAATAATATAGAATTTACCATGTTCTGCCGGTAAAATAGAGTACATGAGTACCACACCCTCTTAATGTATCGTTCCTATATGTATAGTATATATTTTTTCCTCACACCGGGCCGAAAGTGCCTCATTCCCGCCCAGCTCCGAAACGGAAATATGGCATTTTCGGCCTCGATGTGAGGAAAAATAGTATACGCACCACGGGAGTAAAATTGGCCAGCTCCCAGCTCGTGTTTGTCACCCTCACCTTCGGCTCGGGTGGCAATTTCCACAAGCTGTGGACTGTCCAAGGTTTTTCCTCCCATGCTGCGTAATATACTATAAATATAATTAGTACATTACGATACGGGTGTGGAAGGTGATTATTTACCGCAGGAGACATTTTTCGCACGAGCGAAGCGAGTGCGAAAAGTCGAATGCGATAAAAATCACCTTACGCACCAGTGTCGTACCGTATTTTACACCACGAGAGCCGAATAATCATATTAAAGTTATGATTTTGAGGTTAGAGTGGTGTAAAATCACCTTACACACCAGTGTCATACCGTATTTTATACCACGAGAGCTGAATAATCATATTAAAGTTATGATTTTGAGGTTAGAGTGGTGTAAAATATGTTTATTCATTATACTTTTTTTTCAATAATATAATAATTCATTAATATTTAAAAAATTGAATATTTTTTTCTTATTATTGAAATTATTCGTTATTTCACACTTATTTTATTTAAAAAAAAAAAGTAATATTTTAAAATATAAAATTAAAAAATTGTTATCAACCCTGAGATCAACTTACTCACATTTTTAAAATCATATATAACTCCATTTTTTACATTATAAATATATTATTATTCAATAATTGTGTATCTTTATTATGAATAATTGTGTACATATTATAAAAATTGAAATTATACTTCTAATTTTGTTTTTTCAATGGTCCGTTATAATTTCTTACACCATCTTAATAAAAAAAAGGAAATAAAATATTATGTAAACCCAAATATCAGTGGCAGCTAATAAAAACATTTACACCACTTTGTGAAGGCAAAATGAGTATATATATATATAATTCTATGCCCGTGAACCATAAACGTTTAAACTTTAAAATATTTATCTCAAAATTGAGTGAGGGTAATTCCTACTTATTCACTTCTTAAATTGCGATTATTCGAAAAATTAGTTCAAACAAGTTTAAACTTTAAAATTTGTATCTTAAAATTGAGTGAAGGTAATTCTTATTATATTCACTTCTTAAATCGCGATTATTCGAAAAATTAGAGGTGATGTGAAATCCTAATTTCAATATTTTTTAAATCAACATTCAAACGTTTATTTGAAAAAAGACGGTTGTCAAGCGCTCCGTACACGTAAAAACTATATTCAGAAAATTTTTTGAATGATTGTATTAGCACTTTCGTTAGCTATGCTCATTTGAAAAGTAGGTCAAATGCAGATTCCTACTTATCGAGAGTATGGTTTTTATTTAATTAAATAAATTCTCATCATTTTTTTGGAAAAACACGTTTGTCAAGCGCTCCGTAATTGATTATCTTTAAATTTTCTTCAAAATTAGTGTACACCCGACAGAAGTTGATTCTTTCCGAACGTGTCTAATCATTTTTAAAATCCTTCAATCTCATTGGACGATTCCAATTTACTTTTTCAATGATTTAATAATTTATTAATATTTGTAAATTCCATATTTTTTTCTTATTATTTAAATTTTTTATTATTTCACACTTATTTTATTCAATTTGTTTAAGACACAAATAATTATTTTTAATGTTAATGATTTTGACGTGTTCAGCCGATAAAACAGGATTAACGATAAAGTATTACACCATCTTCATAAAAAACAATAGTATATTACACACCATGGGAGGAAAAAACTTGGACAGTCCACAGCTCGTGTAAATTGCCACCCTCGCCTTCGGCTCGGGTGGAAATTTACACGAGCTGGGGGCTGGCCAATTTTACTCCCGTGGTGCGTATACTATTTTTCCTCACATCGAGGCCGAAAATGCCATATTTCCGTTTCGGAGCCGGGCGGGAATGAGGCACTTTCGGCCCGGTGTGAGGAAAAAGCAAATAAAATATTATTTAAACACAAATATCAGTGGCAGCTAATAAAAACATTTACATAAATTTCTAAAGGCAAAATAAATGTATATAAAATTATATGCCCATGAACCATAACTGTTTCAACTTTAAAATTTTTATCTCAAAATTGAGAGAGGATAATTCTTACTATATTCACTTCAAATCGCGATTATTCGAAAAATTAGTTCAAACTCAAAATAATTGGTCAGTGTATCTGACTAATTTCATGTTTCTACAGAGCTCGCTGTAAATTAACCTCAATAAAAAATAAAAGCAAGTAAACAACACGCATGCGTATCACGTGTCATTTCCATTTTCTAATAACATATACATAAAACCGTTTCCGAAAAATTACGATTTGAAAAGAGTGCTAAAACAGTTTTAACAGTTTTAAGCTCAAATATCTCGGAAAATTTATAAACTAATTCTTTTACCGTAACAATTCATGTAATAAATAATATACAAACTCTACACCTCCATCAAATCTAGATCTCCATCAAATTTCAAAGTAATTCAATTTTACTCTAGTTATTGTGCGGAATAGAAAGTCATTTCCAGAAATACCAAAATTTTAAATATCAAATATCTCAAAAACTAACCATATAATCTGGATGAAATTTTACATAGATATTGCCTATGTCGCATACAAAATAGTCTATAAATTTCAAACTGATACATTAAGTCGTCATTGAGAAATTACAATTTTGAAAAATACGTAAAAAAATGTTACCTTAAATAGCTCTAAAAATTATGAAACAATTCTTTTACCTAAAGGACTTATACGATAAACATATAAATAGGACATCTCCACAATATTTCAACATGATTAAACCAATTTTTTTTCTCTAGTCCTCATGCGATAAAGAAAATGACTTGGCAAAATACGAAAATTTTAAATATCAAATATCTCAAAAAGTAATCGAACAATCTTGATGAAAATTCGCCCATATATTATCAATATCACACACAAAATTGTCTATCAATTTGGAGCTGATTCATCGAACTGTTCTCGAGAAATTACGATTTGAAAAAACGGTTAAGAAAATTTTAACCTCAATATCTCTGAAATTTATTGACCAATCATTTAGCCCAAAGAACTTAGCCAAGAGATATCCAAAATCTACCTCTAAAAGGAGTTTCAAAGCGATTAAGTCAATTTTACTAAAGTAAACGTGCTTCATAAAAAACGCATTTTTTAAATTTTTTTCTCAAAAACTAGTCGACAGAATGGATTCAAATTTTTACAGATTATAGCTTTTTGTATTCTACATTATCATGATTTTTCTTAAAAAATTGACCGTTTATTTTTGAAGTTATAAGCTTTAAAAAAAAAACACGTTTCTGTTAATAACAAAAGAACCACAATAGCTAATGTAAATTTTTTTTTTTAATATAGGTTTTCTTATGTTCTTTTGAATACTAGCTATCCGATTCAAATATATCAATGTTATCATTAAAAAACGCAAAAATGAATTTTGCGAAAATTGAAAATTCGAAATAAAGCAACACATCGGCGAATGAAAATGAGAATTTCCTTCCCCTATTCATACAAGAAAAACAAATAAAATGAGACCTGTCTGGTTAAAATCGATTTAATAGATCCTAAGATAAAGCGGTATAAGTACACACACACACGCACACACACACACACACACACACACACACACACATTTTCTAAAATTATGTGATTCAAACTTTTATCACCTCTATTCGTGTTTCTAGAGTAAGTTAACGAAACTTGAAATTTTACTATTACAAAGCTTCCTCTAGGAGGAAGCAAAAATTTTTTATTATTAATTCAATATGAATTTCAAAGCGAAGACCTCACCTTTCTGCCCGTATCACTTTCAAATGGGTTTTTGAGCTTGTATTTTGACTATAAACGAAATACTTGCTTTTTAGACTTTATAAAACACGAGACTTGCTGAAAACTGAAAATAGAAACTTACATAAAAATGTAGTGATCATTCTCGAACTGTGACTCGCGAGTCAGAAACACTACCAACAAGCACGGTCGCCACCGTTCCGGCTTTCTGCTAATCGGCCTCACATTGTAATCGGACGCCTTGCTTATTTCGTTCTTTCATACTCGTGTATATATACATATGTAATAGGATATATATATATATATATATTGGTAAATAAAACAAAGTCTTATATAGTGCTATAGCGAAAAATGTTTTATAGCACTGCGTGACGTAAGTCCGCACTTCAGACACGCCTTTCCATGCGGTAAGTAGCCCTTTCTGGCACCGTGTTTATCGCACTCGCTACACTCGTGTGCTAACTTCACGGTGCGAAAAGGGACTACTGAAGACACGGAAAGACATATCGGCGCTTAAGGCAGGTAGTACTATAAAATAACGTACGATACACGTCTGAAGTGACACTTAAGACCCTTGTATCGTAATGTACTATTCCTGTTGTGTTATAAGCCATCAAAAATAGGCCAAAATTGCTAAAAATGGCATCTTTATAAATTAAAAATGCATGCATGAAAAAATCTAAAAAAAATTTAGAAACCCTTATGGAGTTGTTACAGAGCGATTCAGGTGGTTAAGGAAAAAAAATTTGAACGGACGATCTGTCCGAGAACTGCCCAATAACATAATTTATTTATTATACATCCTTATTTTGTGTAGTGATCTTTGTTATTTCTTTGTCCAAGATACAGCTCAATTATTTATAGTTGAGGAACAGATGTTCTTTATTATAAAGGGTAAGATTAAAAACTTCGATATAAAAGTTTGTCCACGAAGCGGTAGCAGTTTCTTGCATTCAAACTGTTATAATAAGTCGCTACTTTAAAACTATTTCTTTTTCATCAACAGTTTCTGCGGCCCAGTCCTTCCAGAATATTATGGATAGGCGGCGATCCATTGGTGCTGCGACCTACCACCCGTAGGGTAGCCGAAACGCCCCGCCACTTTTACTACCCTTCGAAGTTGATATAAATAAAGGCACAGGTATCACAGGAAACATCCAGTTGCACCGCATCCTCAGTTCAGGACAGAGGTTCGAACAAGCCGCCTAGAAAAACTTCCTTGCTATATTAACCTTAAATTCCAGCAGCCTTCGTTCAAGACAGACATTCAAGTAAGTCACCTAGAATACTTCCTTACTATTAATCTTAAATTCCAGCAGTCTTCGTTCAGGACAGGCGTTCGAGTAAGCCACCTAGACAAAGTTTTTACTGAACTTGAACTTCAGCAGGAATTCGATTGCTACATTAGCCATAAGTGAAGGTATAAGGTTTCGAGATATTTCATAATTATTTTTTATTTTAACTGCCTTATTCCAGTAGTAAAAAAAATCATTGTTAAAATTGCTTTTAAAATTTACCAATTTCACAATGTACAATTAATAAAAATTTAATTTTAAAAATTTATTAATGTTAAATTAATAAAAATTTTGAGAATTTTTCCTCGCTTTCCTTTGTTTGATCATTTTTTATTTTCAAATTCATCGCTTTTTGGCCTTTTGGCTAACAGATCGAACTGTATGAAAAGTGCTATTGGAACGCCTGAATGCAGGGAATCCGTCGGCACTCATACAATCACAAACCATTAAAAAAAAGTTTTAAATTATCACTGACCGAGAAAATTTTACCTTCTTTGGTTTGGTCGTTTTTTTATTTTCAAATTCACGCCTCCTTTTTTTCCTATCCCTTTTTGCCGGATAATGCTCTTTTTTAAATCAGCTACAGATATGTGTGGCCCATTAAACTGAACGAGCTGTTCTTCGGTACTACTCCCAAATCGGTAGTGTACAGCCGGCATCTTCTGTACACTACCTATTTGGAAGTAGTATTTATGATTATAAATAAATATTTTTTCTCTCCCGGTACACTACCGATTTGGGAGTAGTACGGAAGAACAGCTCGTTCAGTTTAATGGGCCACACTTATTTGAAAATAAGAAACGACCAAACCAAAGAAGTAAAATTTTCTCGTTAATAATTTAAAACCCTTTTTTAATGGTTTGTGATTGTATGAGTGCCGACGGATTCCCTGCATTCAGGCGTTCCAATAGCACTTTTCATACACTTCGATCTGTTAGCCAAAAGGCCGAAAAGCGATGCTGCTGCAACGTTTGCAGGCTCTTATATGCCCTGGAAAACGTTTTTTCACGTGCGGGATTGTTTACGCCGCCTAGCGGTTACGAGCGGTAGGCGCGAGGTTGTCCGGTACGCCTGCCAGGGGCACTAAGCTGACCTGTGGCGCGAACGTTTAAATGGTTAGGGAGCTGCCCTTAATATTTTCTATAGTATTCCATCAAATAAATTTGACTTAACATAATAAATTAAATATCTATTAAACTAATTAAGCATATTCATCATTTTTAATGCTTCGGTAAAAAAATTCAATATGGGCCTCACTTTGCGTCTCTCACTCGGTACTACGCTATAGAACGTGTAATTCTCAAACATTCATACCAAATTAATAAATGTGACTTTCTTAAGGTGATGTGATACCCACACTATTACTCAATTCTGGGTTCCCGTTTTTCTCCTTCAATTTTAAACTTTTTGAAAAAAACTCTTTGACACGTTTTAAGTTTAATAAAGAACTACAACGTATCAAAGAGTTTTGTCCTTAAAATTAAAAATTGAATGAGAAAAACGGGAACCCAATTTTGAGTAATAGCGTGGATATCAAACAAAACAGTTTCAAAATACTGATGTAAGTCTACACCTTATTTAGATTAATTTTCGATTTAGATTAATTTTATTTATTCTTAACAATAACCCTGGTAGAAATGTTAACCAGAAATTAGCTATTTTTCAGTTAACTTTGTGGCTAAAAATGAACATTGCTTGTATTTCATAATTAGGTACCAATCTCAGTAACTTTATACGCAACCTATTATTTGGCGCCGGACGTACCATTGAGCGTATTATTGCTATAAAAAAAAAAGAAAAAAGTAATTGTTTCGAATTACATTTTTTTGCTTTAAATATGTAATTTATCACCTTCCAAGGGAGCAATACATTTCAAATAATTAATTGAGTTTCTTCCAGTTACTACTATAGATAAATTACTTTGATAATAAGGTATTAAGAAATTAAAAAAAAATTATTTTAATGTAAAATTTTCAATCACTTATTTACAATGTCAAAGCTTGATCAAGCTTACAATATAGAAGTAGGGTATATTTATTGGCAATATTTTTGTAAGATGATCATTAGGTAAAGTTGCTGAGTGTAGCACTGCAAGAAACAATAGCTTCTTTTAACAAATTATTTCCTCATTTGTTATTATAAAAGTCAGGTAAGATTATAGTATCGAATTGAAGCTTTTATAGAGCCAACTTCATAGAGTTATAAAAATGATCATTAGTTTAATCCTAAAAAATCTCTAGTTGGCATCTCCTCATATTCATATTTTAATCTTAGTCCTTCGTGTGTTTCCCTCTTATTCATCATATGTATACTAGCCCTATAAAATATTACCACACATAACAGTATAAATAAAAACAAATAATTACAATTTTGTTTCAAAATTAATAGTATTAAATTCTCCTTGAAGAAGTAGTTTGGTTAAAACAGTTATTTATGTTTAATCGACAAAAAAAAATATGTTGATTGCCTAAAAGGTACAGTACTTTATTTATAATACATAACAACATTGGTTCATACACTTTGATTATAACAGAAAAATATATTATGCCATAAAAGTACGAATAACTAATAAAGTGTCAAGCTGAAATGAATTTCTAGACAGTCAAGTACTAAACCACTTTATATCTTGGCTAGGGTAAGGAAAAGCAAGGATTCACGTATATCTTGATAAGACTACAGTAGATTAAGTGAGTTTCTTCTCTCCCTCCCTCCTCTCTTCGGTCACTTACTATTTGCACATATATCTATAACTATTCTATATAAAAGCATATTATCATTACAGTCATAAAGCCGTTTTTCCTCTCCGTGAAACTCGCTCTCGTGGTTTTAATGCGTGGAACACACGAATGCACCTCTCGTTCTTCTCCCCGATACAGTTCTCTTATTCTCTCGTCATTCCTTCTTTCTCAGCACCACCCTCATGTCTACGTTTTATTACGTGCGAAATTTTTCTCCCCGCGCACGCGCAGCATCGTCGTCGTCCGCGTATTATAGCCTCTTGCGCTGCACGCGCGCCCGTTTGTACAAGCTAGTCTTACACCGCGGCAATAAACATGACTGCGCACACAAGCTCATGAGCTCCACAACGGCCCTCTCTATCTCTCGTGTAAGGAATACGTGCTTGTTGAGAGAAAGGGATAGAGAGAGAGAGAGAGGGGGGGGGCAGGAGAGAGAAAGGACGCGGAGAGGAGAGAAGGGTAAAAAGGAGGAAGTCGAAGTTTTCCTATATATGCCCCATACGCTTTCATGCGAGCGCAGAGCGCGGGTTAATTGGAATGTTGTTGCCGCGATTAAACTATTAGGCGGGGATGCATCTTCCTCGCGTTCCGTCGGCTCACGCCCGCGTGCGTGCTATAGCTTTTTAATGGCCTACGTGGAAGTGCGCGCGCGGACGCTGGTCGCGCGCTTCGCGAAAGTGCCTCTAATGTTGTGAGCCAGGAACGCGTGGGTTCTTAAAAAGCAATCAGCACGGGGAGGATGGAACGCGATAGGACGAGCTGAGTGGAATCAGAATAAGCTTTTTTGAGCTGGTAGATGAGGGAGTGTTTTTAGTTGTATTACGACAACCATTGTGATGTGGAAGTGGAAGAGGTAATGCTGTATGGAGTTAGAACTTATTGTTGGCAATTACGAGATGCGCCAAGGCTACTATTTTTCAAGTCGTTCAGTAATAAGAAAAACTTTTTTGAGATATTTCTATTTTAATTTTAAGAATGCGCAGAAACTGCGATAAAAGAAGTAACTTTTGGTTGTATAACTTTATCTTTTTATTCCATTCTCATCCATAATTTAACCTTTAACACAGAAATTTTAAGGCTTATTTTTTGATATCGTCATTATTTAAATTACCATCGTATTCAAACGGAGGAAAAATTTGTGTTTCAGAATAATAGTTCCACATAGTTCGAGAAATTATAGCTTTATTATAAATTATTTATCACCGTAGTTGTTCGATTTCAATCAATTTCCCGAAGTCCACTCTAGTCCACTCGGATCTTCGTTCACCACAACATGCTCACGCTTATATTGAGCACTCGACGTATTTGGCAAGTTGACTGATCGACCACGACTCGTTCGTCGATTTTCCTCTCTCTCTCTCTCTCTCTCTCTGTTCTTTACTCTCAGATAAACCGATTGACGAGAGCCGGGAAAAAAGTGCACTTCTAAGGATGAAAACGTGGCTCCGTTGTTTCCCGCAACGACGCGGTTGGCTCATACTTGGGAATGTCAATAAGAGAGAACTTTATTGCTGGAAAAGCTGGCATGCAGGCTCCTGGGTCGCGGTTTCTTTCCCGCGCTTCCGAGAGAAAAATAGATCAGTAAGATGAGGCGGCCGCTCTGCGGTGCAAAAAACCGCCGCGTCTCCGATTTGTGAGACACGGAAAGCAAGTGAGAAAAAGAAATCCCGTCGTTAATTCGCATTTACGCGCGCCCGACTCTATTTGGCAGCGCGCAATCAAAGAATTATAGAACAATTTTTTTTTTCATATCGCCGCCTCATTTTTCTAAAAAGGTATTGTTTGGAGAACCAGTTTGTGGTGAATAACCTAGTCTAATACTGTGGAAATGAAGACCAGATTATAAAAATAATAGTTGCATACCCTTTTCCACGTGGAAGTTATTATATTTTTAGAATAAAATGAATATTCAGAATGAATTAATATTATTTTTAAAAAGCAAAAAGCTAATTAATATGTTGTTTTCTTTTCTTAAAATCAACATTACGAAATAATTTTTCACAAACTGGAAAATAAGCAATATTCGTTTTTATAGCGGTGCGCATAGCACACGATATCGCAATAATTAGCCGGCACGAAAGCGGTAAATCAGAAAACTTCTCGAATAATTAAGTTTTACTACAACGATCAGCATAGCTTACCTACCCCGGCCAGATAAACTAGAACTACGGACGTATCCTCTCGCGATCTACAAATGTGCGTTCGCGCTAGAGGCTTTACGGGCACTCAACAATAAACAAACCGACGCAAATTAAGCGCACGCACGCACGCGCTCGCTATTATGCTGGAACATGAAAAGACGCAAATTGAATGCGGACTATTAAGGAATAGTATAAGGCCTTCTCTCTTTCTTTCTCTCTCCTCTGCGCGATATCGCAAGGGCGTTCTGTGCTCGCCGACCACTTGCTTCTTTTTAATTCTTTCAATAATTTTCACTCGCACATATGCAAGAGCGGCTACCGTCGGCGATAGCGTCCGACGAGACCGGGGCAGCCGCAGCAGCAGAGAGAGAGAGAGAGAGAGAGAGAACGAGATCGGTAAATTGGATACCGGTTATACGGCGGGCATTAATCTTATGCAACCCCGGCGCATGTATATAAGGCGGGAGGGGGGGAGAGAGAGCCGGTATCTACTTATTAATAATAGCCGCGATTCACCGCCGCCGCCGTCGCCGTTGCTGTTGCTGCTTCTCGTGCGTGTGCCTGGATTCCAGCATGGTGAATAAGACCGGGCGAATCGTCGGATGCGCATTGCGTATATTATGAATCGAGATGCAAAACTATAAATTCTGCACTTGCTGCGCTGCCGCGCACGCACCAACTAAAAGCAGTTACCGTTCTCGTGCGCGCACGCGAAGAGTGGCTTTCTTTTTTAAACTAGTTCCGCAGGCATCATTGTCTGATACTGGACGGCAGGACGGCTTCCGTTGCCGTGCGTAGCTGGGGAGCTTTTTCTTTTGCCTTGGCTGGCAAGTCATTTAGAAGATATCGGATATCTCGTGACGTTGATTTGAGAAATTAGAGAAAATGTAGCTGAATTTTATGTATTTATTGGTAAACGCGGATGGAATTCTATTTGCTGAGGATGGAAATAAAGTTTTTTTTTTTAAGTGATGTTATCGTGATAAAAAATTTTTCGATTTCTATATTTTTATTTTACATAAATTATCTAAAGAGGTTGCAAGAACGGCGATGAGTTTTCTGTAACCATTATAGAACTAGTTGATTTATACGATTAATAGAAACAGACCAGTTAATTTTATACAAATTTTTCGTGTTTTCTTCATAATTCTTTAATGATATAAAATGATTTTTCTTGCATAGTAAAATATTTGATTGATTATAAGTACATACACTCAATTTTTTAAGGTGAAATAATGTAGCGAATGCATTGCAATTTAGAAATACGAACTCTTTATACCTAATGACATTTTACGATGGAGTTACGATCTTTTTAATACCGAATCTGCTTTACAGCTGCAGGGCGAGTGAACTATAATTATCGAACTTACACGGTAGTCACGAAGAAAACTTAACGCTGATTAAATGAAGGCGCGCACTTTTTGTTGGCAGCGCCACAGTGAAACGTTTTTTCTCGTTTGCGACTGCGTTGTTGCTAATGTGCTTCATTATACGACTTCCTGCGGAGTTCGGTATTATGTTCGCTGCAGCACCGGCAGCATCGCCTTCAACGAATCTTTATATCGCCGAGTGGAGAAAGTCGTTCCAAAGAAGTCGGAATAATAAATGACAGCGAAAAGTCGCGGGTATTATACGACTTCCTTTTGTTATTAGGTCGTTTTGTTTTCGTCATACAATGATCATAGATTTTCCTCCTACATTTCCAAGCTACATATGAGGCATAACAGCAATTGTTATCTTTCTGAATTCGAATAAAATGATAAATTTCGAATACGAACAGTAACATATTAACAATAAAAGGTATATTATGTAATTCAAAGTTAAAACATAACATATACAAAATAGGCGTACACCTACACATAAAGTGATTTGTCTTTGCTATAAGAAAAACTCCAAAATTGTACAAAAACAATTTATTTTATCCAAAACGTTTCAATGACCATTTTTTATGTTCGATGCCTATAGAAAATAAGATTTGTTGGGATAACCAGAAAATTAGTTACATACATAAAAATTAATTGGTTAAAAAATGATATGTTAATCGTCGTTGTTATTTTGTTTGTCCGTGCAATACTTGTACAACACCAATAATGAATGAAATCTTTACTTTGTAAGCTTCTTAAATCTTCTTTACCGCTACTATGGTCCTCATGCTGTAATTTTAGCGTAACAATTCGCTCTTTAAATGAACCCCTTTATGAGGACCGCGCAGTACATACGCAGGTCGTAAAGGGACGCTGATTGATTGATACATCCGCGTGGGTCGCAGAAGTACTTGGTAAACGCACGCACATGCAATGAACTCCAAAAATGCATACTACCCAATAGAACGGCACGTTGTGCTTTCCAGCGGAAGAAGAGAAGGCTACGCACGTCATCGCAAAGTAGTTTTGAAAAAAAGTGCGATGAAAGCTCGTATGACCCTATCACATTTCTAATAGCACGTACTGAGTGAAGTACACACTGCACTCCTCTTCGTTCTTTAAAATACAAGTACTTTAATCATGAACCAATATCAACATACAATTGGATAGTGTTAATTCAGTCTTTTGAAGTAAAAAAGACGAATACTCTATCGCCTAATAAGTAATTATTAAGGAGCTTTCAAAATCTATTCAAGCCTCCTATAAATGTTGAATATGACAGTTATTTATGTTTATTATCATTTTACAATTTCCATAACTGTTATACAGCGTTAGATCATCGAAGTTAAAATAGTAATATTTAAAAAAATATAATATAAATAAACTGAAAATTATTTGTATAATTGACACGTTTACTGAACTATTTGCAAATTACTAATCAATTATGTATTCAGAGATAAAACGAGTTGTATTGATAATTCTTCCTGAAAAGCTAACGGGCCGAATCATAGGAACCATAAGTATCATCCTTTCTCATGAATCATTTTTGACAGTGTAATGAAATGAGCTATTGAAAATTCCAATAAAATCAATAGCAATTCAGATCTCCAAGAACGAAAAAAAAATGAACGCATAAATCGCCAAAGCTTAAATATTCCATTTTAATGTTAAGCATGCGCTGAATAACACAACGTTCGCACAAGCGTCAGTCTCTCCCTTCTCTCGGTTTTTATCCTATTGTATACCTGTTTGTGCGCCTAAATTGGCAAGGTAAAAAGACATATCTGAATCTTTTCAAGTCGCCTCTCGTGCGCGCTCGCGGCGAGCACACAGCTCGGAAAGAAAGACGCGAACAAAAAAGCAAATCAATCGACCGGTACACATTGCCGGAGCAGCGTGCATTGAGGAGGCAAAAGTATCCGCGAGAGAAATAATTCTTGCCGCTCTCTCGCGTGCGCGCGCGATGTCAGATATATACCGCAGCGGCGTTCCCGCGAAGAAGCGAACCATATAAGAACGTTATCAGGTGATGTAGGAAGTCCGCGCGAGCGCTGGAGCCAACGAAACTTATAAGGCGGCACGAGAGCAGCAGCCGCGGTGATGCAATGCGCGCGCGAGAGAGAGAGAGAGAGATAGAGAGCCGGCTTCTAGTTCTGCTCTCTTTCTCCCTATACTGTCTCTCGCTCGCGCACTCTTTTTCTCTCGCGACGCGCGTTCGAGAGCGCTACTCGCCTAAATAGCGTGTTAAACGCGTTTACGACACGGGGTTTTGTATGGAATTGTCTAATGATCCGCGGTAACCGACATTTTTTTTACCGTCGCGACGGCTCGCGGGCAAAATACGCGCGGGACGTGAAAAACAAACGGGTATGGTTATACTGCTGGAGCGTGCCTACGTCAACGGGGCTGCTGTGACTTTTTTTTCTAATTGCAGACGTTTATTCTGTTCGGTGAAAAAAAGAAGACTGAATGAATAAAATACTGAATTAATCTCAGCTTTCCCTATTGTTGAATGAAATAACAAATATGCTCTCGGATTGAAAATATAAAATCTTCAACACTTTTAATTATTCAAATATCATGTTAATAATCCATTAAGACTTAAAAAAGAAAATTATTAATTGAGTGTAGCATTGGTTCAAATGTTAAACATTTCATCAAATAGAGTAACTTTAAAAAATATCAACAGAATTAAACAACAATGTATATATGTAAATTTTGATTAGAAATAAAGAAAAAAACAAACCTATATCTGTGGCGTTAACACTCTTTTATCTTCTTCATTATCACTTGAATTTCCAAACGCTAGATTCAGCCGAGAAAATGAAAAGCTAAAACAATAAAGCATTGTACATAAAACTCATGGACTCTCTGCCGGCGTGCAGCCACAACCAGAAATCTGGTGAGCACGTTTCCACGGCCGTAAAATCGCCGCACGCTCACTTCTATAACAGTGGCACACCAAAGTAAATGTTATAACAAACAGGCAGACGCTGCAGTGCGAGGCTCCCCGTTATTTATCATTATTTAGCTTGTTTTATGAACGCTCAAATAGTATAGTTATACCACACCGCTTCTTCTTTTCCCGTGGCGGGTATTTGATGTGCGTGTATATAGCTCTGCTGCCTGGATTCGATCGCACTGCGGCTGTACTGTTTGTTTTTTAGTCGACCCGGCCCGGTCCTGCGGGCAATGACTAAAATGCATTTCTGTTTGCCGAACGCGGTGCAATTTTAAATATCATTCGTACGCTGGACAAAAGAGCTTTGTTGAGTTTCGGTATTATACTTGTGTTTTTCAGCTGAAAATTGAGATACTCTAATTTAAGAATAATACCCTGGTAGAAAATAAATCAGCTTTGTTGGTTAGCATGTTAATCAAATGATAAATGTAACATTATATAATGTTAATTATAATATTTTTACATGTATAAATAGTTATTCTTCGTCGACAATAGCAACATAATCATGGCGTGATGTTTTTAATTTAAAAATGCACAAACAATTCGCGAACCGTTGGTTAACATTTCTACTAGGGTGGTATTACTAAGTTGTTTGAATAGTACCAAATTTTTTGAAAATCTCATTCATTTATGCCCTAGTTTTTGTCGAAGAATACACCTAACCATCTTCTTTCGGTCATGACATATAATTGTTTAAAATTTACCACACACACACACACACACACACTCACACTGTATACATCATAATCAAAGAAAGATATTTTCCAAAAAATTATGTTTATGAATTATGTATTAAACTATCTGGTGAAAAAACTAACTGGTAGACTATCCCTGGTAGAAAATTAACGATATTTTATAGTTAATGTATTAATTAAATGAAAGGATTTTTAGTAAAAATGAATATATAACAATAATACAATCTACCTAAAAGTATTACTGTAGTAATGTCAAATTTAAATGCCACAATTTACTTTAAGGTTGTATTGGCCGTAAGATCCCATTCAAAAGTTAGTTTTTTGCGTTAAAACTGCAATAAATAATTATGTAAACTAATTAATCAATTTTTAGTTCTCGCGATCAATGTATTAATGCAATTAGAATATTATAAACTTCAAAAATCAAAAATCAAAGTAAAATTGTAAACTCAGCACTATTTTTTTTAAACCTTCGAAATGCACTAATTTCAACATAATATTTTTAAAAAAATTGCCAAGTTTACAATTTTGCTATGATTTTTTTTTTATTTTAACAATAACCTAATATACGACCTGTTATAATTTTAAAAAATTTTGACACAATAATACATAGTTTACCCAAAGGAATATAAAAATGTTTTGATAACATATACTCACATCAACATTTATTTACACGGTAGCTTAATAAAAAATGGAACACCGCCGAAATTCTTGCTCGAAAAATACTTAGCATGAAGTCGAGAAAATCTCATTTGCAAAATTATTGCGGACGAGCCGATAAAAAGTCTGTGGTCAGCTCTCGAAAAATCGTCACGGAAAATCACGCAGTGAAAATTGCCACGGCGGCCGCCGCTGCCACTGCCGCACGTTAATACAATTCTCGACATTTCCGCTTTGTATTTTTTCTTGCCCGGTCGGGAGTTTTAGCCGCGGGGAGAAAATACGCGGCGGTGCGGTCAGTCGCACGACGGGGGTAATAGTAGTGACGTTGTACCGTAAGTGCGCGCGCACGCGCGAGTGAACTGGTGGCGCACGTGGCTAGGTAAACCGAACGCGTGCACATGTGGTGGGCATGAATTCAGCCTGCTAATGTTTTGAGCTGGAGAGGATTTTTTCTTTGGGGTTAGTTCGGCGGGCTTTCAGTAATGGCGGATGCTCTCGTAGCGAGAACTTTCAATTCAAAAACGAAATCCATTTTAATCTCATTTTCATGTGTGATTGTAGGTTCATACCAATTTTTTATTAATTTGGTTAAAATAAATTAAAGAGAATAACATCGTTGATTACTTTATAAATAGATAATAATTATTGAAATTTCTGATTATATGCTGATAAAAATTAAGTGTTCAAGGCTTATTGAAGGTTTGTTTATATCCCTCAGGCAAGTCTTTAAGTACCTAAATCTTGAAATGAAATCATAATAAATTAATGTTGACAGCTGCACTTTCGATTACTTCATATCCTGCGAGTTCTATTAGAGAAGATCTATATCACGCCTGTAGTAGTATCAAAAAATGTCTTCGTGATCGGAGATTAGAATGGGTCCATTTCTTCAAACTAATATTTTCTAATTACCAAAATTTACGTTTGCATATACAGATTTTTTTCATCAACCATTTGTGAAAGTAATTTCGTTGAAATAAATAAACTGAAAAATCTTCACAAGTTTTCTCTCATAAAAATGTCTTCTAATGAACTAGTTTGAGTTTTGTTACGAATCTTATTACAATAATTCCCTTTACAAATAGCTTCTGCTTCTCCGAGAAAAGCTAGAAGACATTAGCATGTAGCTCATTAATGTATAAGCCAGAGTATACGGCCGAGAAAGCAGCATATACACGCGGGCACTCGCTTTTAAGAGAGAGAGGGAGAGAGGGAGACAGAATCGCATAGAAAAACAGGAGACGAGGCGGGCAACACAGCAAAGGGTGCGCGAGCGAGCGAGCGGCTACAAGGGTCGGGAGATGGGCACGCGCTGTACGCACGCACGCCTGGCATGCCGCAGAGAGTCCATTTCGAGCGACCACAATGCGCGGACGAGTTGGCCCTCGGGAGCAATACGCGCCGCGGCCGTCGCTGCTTCTGCCCCTGTATATATATATATATATATACCGGACACACCGCAGCCTCCGGCGAAATTCCGCGTAACCGCACTTATTAAGACGTCCTTGCTGGAATTTAAAGTACCAGTGTGCGCGCGGGGAGGGAAGCGGCATGTTAGCGCTGACGTACGTATGTACGTCTGAATCGTAGGCGTTTTGCCGCGCTTCCGCGATGCGATGCCGGCACCGCTCTTAATAACCGTTGTACGTACGAGAGGATAGCTGCGCCGCGGCATTTCATGGGTTTTCGTTTTATTCTCTCGCGATGCGAGACCTATGCCTTTAATTATATGCATTATAAGGGATTTTGAATTTTGCTCGAGGGTGTCTCACGGAGAGCCGAGTGTCAATGTATTTTTTGCAAAGGGACAGTGGCAGGTAGCATTTTAACGGCTTCAAAGTATCCTTATGTACTGGATAATCGAATGATACTTGGATTTTGAGTTATGTGACAAATTTAAATAAGTGGGTGATATTTAACTCAATGCGTATTATCAAAGGTAGGATTTTCTTTTTCGTCCAGTAAAACAATTTGTATAACAATAATGTATACTGCATTCAAATTTTTTTTATTTTATATCTTATAGTTCTCAAAAATTAAAGAAATTTGAAAAAAAAATAATAATTAAGAAAAGTCGTTGTTTGAAATTCAGGCCATATAAAAGCATCGCATCATAAACTGTATACATACACTGTTAAAAATTTTGAAGTTTTTTTTGTTAAATTTTAGTTCAATTTAATAAAACTTTTGAAGTTTCAGTTAAATTTAACTGAAATTTAATAAAAATTTTGAAGTTTTATTACAGAATTTATCTTAAATTTCAGAAAATTTTTAACAGTGTATCTCGGAGCCAAAGTGTGTGCATTTAAATTTTATATTAATTTCTACAACAATCATTACACATCAAAAAGAGGAGCCATGCACATGCTTTTGGGCATTAACGAAAATGCATTTTAAACAAGAGAGCTCTCGTCTTCAAAGTCGAGCCCCATTCGAGTAGATAATCAAGATTGCAAAGAGGATCGAAGTCAATTCTGTGCTGCAATGCAAAGCGCTCGCGCAGCCGCCCGGACGCTCCGAGCTACAAAGTAAAGTGCAGACTGTGTAGAAAGGGAAGGCGGAGACGATTCTACTACTGTATACAGGCATCGAACTTGGCGACGGCTCTGCTCTGTAGCAAAGTCTAAGGATTCGAGAGAAGACGCGACTGGAAGATGAGAAGAAGGAGGCAAAGAGGAGAGAGAGAAATAGAGGTTGGGCAAATTCGTGAATTACAAGAAACAAACAGCAAAGGGCCGTGAACGGCGTACAGAGCAACGGTAGAGACTGCAAATGCATGCGCCAATGGAAGTAGTCTGTAGGCTTGGAAATTCCGAAACTGTAGTGACATCTCTTTATTATTACACTATATTCTCTTTAAATTTCAAAAGTAGAAAGCTAACCAGTAGTATATTGTATAACTTTAATGTTTTTAATTTGATACACCTACCAATAAGTGTTGTGGCACAGAATAATCATTGGGTAAAAATATTAAAGTGGAAAACAGTATATTTTATCATAACTAATTTTCCAATTTAACTTTAGCATAAATGACATCAATGAACTTCTAATGTTTCTCTGTAAATGAGAGATTTGAGCTTCTTATTTCTTTATTTATTGATTTTAGAGCGACAATAGAGCTCAAGAATGCCAGTATAACGAACTGGAGCACTGAAGGACTCAAGAGAGGTAAAAGCCTTTCAGTGAACTCACGAGGAAACCAAAGAGCAGAGGAGGCGCGCGCATTTCGTAGAGCACAGAGGCGGGGGCAGGGAATAATTGCGGTGTCCCCACAGCAGAGTATAGAAGGAATACGTGCTGCACCCGCACACATTTGCACCGAATATCGGTGTGAGACGCTACTTGGAGGGGATACAGGAAACGATTGCAGCGCTCAATGATACCAAAATCGAAAACAGCGTGGCCTACGTTTAATATGTGGAATCATTCCTGATGTGTAGGTTATTGTAAAAATGATGTTTTATTTTTTCAAATCCAGTTCTGAAAAGATAATAAGTCGTCATTGCCAATAATATCATATTATGTTAATATGTATACGAATGATTCCGCCGTAACTTGCCCGTTCGATGTCCCAGCTTCTGGGGCCTTTATATATTTGAAAAAACAATCTCCCTTAAATTCATACAATAACACACCGTTGTTATTTCATCAATATCAATCTCCCTTAAGTTTTTCTGGTGTATAATGTTACTATATACAATCGGCAACAGTCATAAACGAGTACGATTGCTTTAATTTAAAACGAATCCACAAAATAGATCTGAAATGTCAGTTCCGTAACATCTCCCAAATCCAAATTTGGGCATGAAACTGTACTATACACAAAAGTAAGGTTTATTAAAGTATTCCCGCATGTAAATCATAAAATATTGAGCTAACACAACACATTTCTAAGAAATGAATTCTTATAGTTTTACAATTAAAGAATGCTATTAATAATTATAATGAGACGCTTACTTTTTGTCCCTCGATTTTTGACAAAATGTTGAATGCTACACTATCGATGTTCAAAAAATGCGCTAGTTCACTATAGGGCGCCACTTACCCGTGGATTTTCAAACTATACGTTATACTATTCAAATGCATGTGAGTGGCGCGCCGGAAATTCGAAATTTTTGCAAATGTGAGTTGATGTTTCATTTCGAAATTAAAAAAGAAGTACAACAGGTCAGTTCCGTAACAATACTTAACTGCTATTATAATGATGTATAATATATCAAAAAGTTATACATATTTTTTTCAAGTTAATAGTAAGTACTTTGAAACCTATACGCAGGAAAATTTTGTATATTACTTGGTTAAGAGGAACAAGCTAATAACTGCTAAAATGTCAATTCCGTAACCATCTGTAACGGGTCAGTTCCGTAACAAAAAAGTTAATTTATACATTATAATACATTATGAATTTCGTACAAGTAACGAATTCTGGTTTCGCTTTACAAAGTTCATTTGTATGTTATAATGGTGTTGAAAAACATACTCGCACTTACAATAAAGCGATTTAAGCATTAAACTTTTTGAACCCTGTTTTGGGCAAGTTACGGCGGAATCACTTATATGCAGCCGCTAAAAGTATACAGGACCCATTTATTTATTACGGTATACCCACTTTTTTTCGCTGCAACTCTATACGTATAATATTTTCAGACTTTCTAGATTCTACAAAAAATAAAACTATAATATGCTTCCTTTACAACAGCTTTTCATTTTACCTCTCAATCACCGTATAACTCTATAGAAAGCAATATGCCAGCTCTTAAGAATGCTAGGTGGCGGTACTGTTCCAGCTCGCAGCGATATTCGAAAACCGACCGAAGAAGCGTTTCACGGTAGCGCGAACACATCAAAGAGTCGCGGCTTAATAGAAAGCCTTAGAGGCGTTTGTTCGAGTCTCCTCATCTGACTAAATATTCTCGACGGCGCGGCGGGCTCCGGCACAAGATATATACGTATGTATATTACGCTAGAGCCAAGATACACAAGCCGAGTCGGTGATACTCTTACACGTAGAATAAACAACCTGACGCGCGTGTATCTATAACCCAAGACGTATGCGGCCCGTGCACGCAGAGCCTTACGTAAGGATTTTCAGGTCCGCGAGCTGTGGCTGTCCGACTGACAATCAAAACGGCGGCTTTCTTCACAACCCTTTTGTCGCGCTTACGAAACGTGAGCTGAATGAGATTTTTGTTCTCTATGCGCGTCCCTTTTCTCGGCTAGGCCATATTTCGTAACGCGCGTATACCTGCGCGCTATTATTGCGGGCTGCCGTGGAGAATTGGGATTTTCAGCAGTGCGCGAACTCACGTGTGCCTCATTAAGTCATCGACGCGAGTATTAATATTAATAAGGAGAGATAAGGAGACGACGAAAATATCCACGCGAGTGTGTGTGTGTGTGTATGTATCCGTGTTCGGGTATGCATATATAGGTTCCTTTTTTACGTCGATCTTTCAATTAATTTTACAAACGAAATTAATTCACTTTCGAATTTCCTCGATAGCCGAGCGATAAGAAACGGTAGCAGGCGGAGGCTGATACTGTCGATCGTGTGGAGTACTGAATTACAAGATTGCTGCGCTACTGCTGGCTAACATATAGTTGTCTTGATCTTTCTTATTAAAATAATACTTCATTAGCGTAATACGCAGCAGTAGCATGAAATGTGGACTAATGACAATTTCTTTATCGATCAGGATAATAAAAGTTGAGGCTGGAAAGAGTTGAAAGCTATTAACAGAACAAGTTCATGTATAAATTTCTGTATGTTTAAATCATTGTAGTTATTTATTTTATTCGAATTTATTGACTTTGACATATTGGCGTTTATCGATATTGGTTAAACGTGTTATCAATTCCTTCGCACTAACTCTGTGCTCGCTCTAATCCATTATTCTACATCCATATATTAAAGTATTATGTTCGAATGTAGTGTTGTGTAATTAGACTCTCCGATTGAAATTGAAAGTTTGAAAAGGAATGTTTAGCCTATTGAGAACGTATATCGGCTGTCTATTCTTGGTTTGCGGATCTTTTGCTAACTCATATAATCGTTATCCGTTGAAGATGAAATTTTTCCGACGTCACCTGACAAAACTTGAAATTGTAAACATCAATAATTCAGCAACCAAACTTTCCTTATTATAAGACTCGATGCTTGGCGTTAGACCAATGGAAGAAACGATCACACGCAAACTACGGCAAATAATGTTTCGAGAGGGCAAATCCACGAACTAATTAATATCTTATGTTGACATTGCTCGAATACGATCCAGTTTCTCCCTGGTGTGCGTCTCAAAGCCGAACTTTATCTAAGTTACGATTGCGTCGCCGCCGCCGTCGCCGAATCGAAAAGAGGAGCGGAGAGACCAAAGTCAGAACGATACGAACCGCGGAGATAGTAAGTTTCGCGTGTACGCGCACGAGCGCGCAAACTTGGTCGAGCGTAAATATTAAATGTGTGCAATTATTGTAAGGATGGAACTTATTAATAAAGGTAACTATTTAGTCGGAAACCTGTGGTTAAATATTCTTTGATAAATTCATTATCTGTCATGGAGTTCAATTACAGAGTATCGTTTCATCTGAGATCCATTAGATCAGTTGTGTTAAAGTTATACTAATGGTAGCATGGAGATACCGACGAATTTATAGATTTCGCTTGTAATTGTAGTTTAGAATCTACACGGAGAGAAATTTTGTAGTGAAAATTACAAATATTCGAGACAAAATTACCAGTTTCTATGGTAATGGATGGACAGACTGACAATTTCAAACTTTTTACCAAAGTGCCTTGGTAAAATTTTTTTAGTTAATTTAAATTAAAAAAATTAACTTTTTTTATCCATATTGATGGATATATAGTATTTTAATATAGAAATAGAAACAGAAACAAGGATGAAAAAACATTAAACTGAAAAAAAATTTTTACGGAAGCGGGATTGATCCGACGATCATTGGGTTGAGAGTCCGACGTTCTACCGACTGCGCCATGGAAGCTGTTACCAACAGTCATTTGAATCGCCGTTATTATTTACTGAAAATATGTGTATTGTTTTCATTTTAACGTCGCGCACGCCTCTAGTATCAATCTTCTGAAACACAATAATGCGCAGTGCGCATGCGCGAGTACACAAATACCAGGTTATTTGGTAAAATTTATCAGTTTTCTTAGTAAAAATTCTTAGGTTACCTTGTAAAAATGACTAGACCTCAATTTTTACCAGTGTGTCTGGTAATTTTTATTCAGATAATTTGGTATTTTTTTTAAGTGGTTATGGTAGTTTTTCCTGGGAAACTTATAAATTGTATTAGAAACCTGGGAATATCACGGCTTTTGACAGTCTATCCATGCGCTACCAAGGCACCTTGGTAATTTTTACTCTAAAGTTTCTCTCCGTGTAGCAATCATAACTTATCAATATCAATAAATGTTCTAAGAGCAATTATTTGCAACTAATTAATACGAAATTAATTGTAAATGGCATAATTCAGCGTAATTGCTAATGTCAATAGATAACTCCATATCTTGTATGTATTTTTTCCGTTGTAATTTGTTGTACAATCCAACGTAAGATAACATCGATGTCTTCAGCACCTATTAATATTCCTCCCTTCTCCTGTAAAAATAAGATGAATGAAATATTCTAATGCCGCGTTATCATACACAAATTAGTAAAAATATTAAAACTATACTTATCAAATTCCAATATTTCCATATCAACTGTTTTCATCCCTCGAGAATTTCGACGCGGCAGCACTGAAGCGAAGCCAACAAATTTGCATTTCATTTAAATATTGATCACGTGGCAACTTAAGGATTTGAATGAATGATAAACGTATTCATTTCAGATTCTGTATCTCTCTCTCTCTCTCTCTCTCTCTCTCTCTCTCTCTCTCTCTCTCTCTCTCTCTCTCTCTCTCTCTAAGCACACACAGAGCCATAGAGGCGCAGCTCGAAATAACGCCACCCCCTCGCTAATATTTATTTCATCGATGACGATTTTCGCGTGCAACCGCATCTCCATACTCGCGAGCGCGCGCTGTATTATTACGCTCCCTTTGAAGTCGATACAACGCGGGCGCGCGTTTGCTTATTAATACTCGCGCGCGCAGTTCGGTCTCTCTCTCTCTCTCTCTCTCTCTCTCTCTCCTATTCGCGTTTGATTGATTTAAACAACCCCCACTTACCGGGTGGTCCGCGCGCGCGCTCCCATAGAGCGCCGGCAGCGCTGCTGCTGTTGCGGTATACGCGCCCCTGATCCTTCGACAGATACAAATGAATCGGATGTTCTGCTGTCTCTCTCTCTCTCTCTCTCTCTCTCTCTCTCTCTCTCTCTCTCTCTCTCTCTCTCTCTCTCTCTCTCTCTCTCTCTCTCCCCGGGCTGGTGTAATCCTTTAAAGGGATATTCTGCCTGTATTTCGCTTCGGTTAAGCTATATAAATAGACGCGGCATGTTCGCAATCAGCGCGCGCCCTCTCTGCCCGTGTGTCTCTGGCGCCGCTACTGCTGCTGCTACTGGGACCGTGCCATTTAGAAATGAGTCGCCGGAATGAAAGAGACCTCCTCCTCGGCTCCCTTGTTGTATGGGTATCTCTGGATGTGTGAGAGAGAGGGGGGAGATCTCCTGTGGAGCGCTATTTCACTCCTTTCGCACCCTTATTGTGTATGCCCGACGCGCGACACAATCGCTCGTCCGGCTGTGCGACACATGCGGTATAGCCTCTCGTAAGAGATAGATGCTTCAAAGCTCGCACATGATCAAGGTGGATGTGATATAAACGCAGAGGAACTAGCGGGCTGTTAGCTTCCTTTGCAAGTTAGTGCATAATAGTTACTTACGGTTATTAGTATATTTTCGTTGAAATAAATATTAGATAAAACTTAAATATTGTATTTATATAAATATTAATTATAATCTGTGTGTTTTTTTCCTGAAAGTTAATTCATTTTTTAATTCAAAATGCATAAGTATCATATGCATTTTTTTAAAGCTCGATCATAAGTATTGCAAAAGTTACATTAGCTTTGTCTTTTATTTTTCTTTACTATGAACCGCCTTGATAATTTGAATTCAACTCTGTTTAAAATGTCCGTTTTTTATTTATTACCTAATCCATTATTTCTTAAATTAAAAAAAATATAATGGGTAGTTTGCAATACTCGATAGAATTATACCTCTAGAATGACCTCTTATTCAACAGTTTAACGTATTTCATCAAGAATTTGAAAAACTTTAAGACGAAATCATAACACTCCAATCCAAATAATGAAGGTCCATTGTCAAATCGCCGGAAAATAATTTGATAAACACACTCTGCAGACCTCCTCTAACAAAACGCTTCCTTAACAGCCAGGCGATGCTGAATAATCAAGCGCTTCCAAGGGATCAAGTTCACAGGACCTCTTTCTCTCTCTCTGTCTCTTTCTCCTTTTCCCGGGAAATCAGCGGGCATCGGCACCAACTGGATTAGCAGGCTCCATTTTAACCGCCCATATCAAAGACGCCGAGAAAGAGCTCGCGGCATCGGTTCCCTCAGCAACGACGACCCGGCTAGTAATTACTTCCGCTTGGGAAAGCGAGGCTTTTAATTCGAATGCTTCTAAAACCGGAGGGTGACCGCGACGACGGCAGTGACGACGACGACAATTATACTCGAGTGGTGGGGAAAAGAAGAGCTGAGCGTGCGCGCGGGTAGAGGAAATTCGAGCGAGACAACAGCGAGCAGGAGAATCTCTCGGCGAATTAACGCGGCGGGATGTATCAGGACACAGAGCGCGCTGCTTTTATAGGCGGGAAAACAGTACCGCCTCTGCCCACCTTCATTCCACCCTCTGCTCGGCTTTGCCTCCCAGCTTCGTGTATCTCTGAATCCTTGCGCAGAGTGAGAGAGATACGGATGCGAGGACGAGTCCTTTTGCCCTGACCCGACTCTCTGCTCCGACCGCAGATTATAAAATCCACTATGTTTTTCTTTTTTTTAAATGTACGAAGATTTTTGGTTTGTAGCTACAAACTTACTTTAGTGAGTCTTTTTTAATTCATCTTTAGGAAGTTAATAACGTATTTCATATCCTTCCGAGATAATTTATTATTGATTAGAAATCTTGAAAAAAGCAATAACTAAAGTAATTTTAAATACTCATGGTTAGTCAAAAATAAGAAATATTTAGACAAATTTAATGATCATAAATTGATTTTCTATCAGCAATACTAGGATTTACCGCAATAATAAATTATCAACTTATAAATATAATTAATTTCTCTATTGAGACAAATATATCTAATAGTTATTTGTTAATCGATCATTCCTTTATAACTAAATATATTAGACTGATTCCAGATCAGGCTGCATCACAGCCAGGATGGCCGTTCTAGACTAAGACGATTCTACATTGTATTCGCAAAGTTAACCCCCTTTTCATAACTCCCAAAATCTTGATTGTTTATGGGCTTATCGCCACCATAAATAAAGATTTTATTCTCAACATTGCTTTTAAAAAATTTTCTTCTAAACGATGAGATTGTTTTCGAAATGGAAACCGCTTCTTTCCACAACTCTAGACAGTCGATTTCTCAATTAAATGACTCCTTTCTTAGATATTTGCGAAAAACCAAAATGTTTGCTAGCACTACTACCTCATACTCTTAAAATACCTTTTCTTTCATCATTTTATAATTTTATTTGTAAAATTGCTTCTCCCTTTAGATGGTTTCCAAAATTTTGTCTGTTTTGTCGGATCCGGGCATATAAAAAACTGTTTTATCTAAATTGGTTGCACTGTAACCCTCATTACGATCTGGAAAACATTTTCTTGTACAATTTTATTTTTTGGCTCTTAATAGATCAGCTTTAAAGAAGAATATTGAACGTAAATTTAATGATTCGCCATCAATGAAATGCATTAGCGAAGCTCGTACAGAGTGAAGCTAATTAAAAGAAGCCATTGATTTAGCTGAAGTATGAGAATTTTTCTCATATTAATCTGGACCCGGTCAAAAAGGAATGAGCAAGTGGTATCTATATAGCAAAGAGACTAGACAGACTTATTTGTACGCTTACTTTGCTCCCTCTCTTTCACAAGATCGTTGCGCGTACGCGTCTGTCCTGGGGTTCGTCTCCGCCCTTCGTCGCGCGGCATTGTTTAAATACAATTTTGTCGTTTACTAATTAATGCGCTCGAACATCAAAGAAGATGTTTATTGGTTCATGTGATGCTAAAGAGACGGTAACGAAGAGGTAACTCGCTTTAAGGGAAGCGGTTGACGGAGAGACTTCGAGGGGTGGCACCCAAAGATGCCGTTCCGCTCTGGGGTGGGAGGGAGGGAGGGAGAGAACGTCGCACTGTCTGTCTGTAGGTATATATTCACGTGATGCTCGCGAGCACACGATTTAAAAGAGGGCAGGAATAACAAGAGCAACCAAAGGAATTACACTCGGCTTCCTTCGTTTCAGTTTCTACGCTCTCTTATTTTTCCCTCGCGCTTCTCTACATCCCTGAGCATCTCTTTACTCATTCTTGTATGTGCGACTTATATCTTTTTCCCTGCTGCACTTTTACCTTTTTTTTTTTATTTTTACCGTCATTATTATTTTTCAAATTTGCTATAAAGAAAAAAGCATTATGGCAACTTTAAAGTTTGTTCAATACTTCAAACTATAAACGTTGATGAAGTGCTTTTATACCTGTACAAAAGCATCCAGAACTCTATTGTTGCTATATGTGATAATAATATTAGCCTCGCAAATAATATCCTCCTCATTAATTTCGACCATTGGAATAATAGGGAATAATATAATCGACGGAAACGAACAAACTGCGTCAAGATCCGCAAGAAATCCTCTGCGTCTCCTCTTATTTTCATCACAAATTTTCCTACTCCCTCTCCACTGCGCAATCCGTTTCCGCATCCGTTTGCTCTCTCTCCCTGTCCCTCTCTTTCTCTCCAGTATTACGCTCCATTCCATGCTCTCCCTCTCTCTCTCTCTCTCTCTTTCTCTCTTTTCTCTCACCCAATACCTCCGCCTCGGTTAGAACTCACAGTTGCCTTCGCTGCCGCCGCCATCGTCGTCGTCGTCGCCGTAACTACAACCGCCCGCAGATTCATCAACTAACTTTGTTCCCGAGTTGCCGTGCTGCAGGACTCGCGTGCACGAACGACAAGAACAGAGAGAGAGAGAGGAGTGAGAGAGAGCTGGAGGGAGAAAGCACATCCCTGCGTCGCCAGCGTCAAATCAGTCACAGTTAGCTACGTAGTTTCCGCCATCAAACGGAAAACGGGTTGCAAACACACATACTAGTCCTCTCTCGCTCTCTTGTTTGCGCGCGCGCAAGCGCACAGAGCTTCGTCGGTGTGCGCACGGCACGTGTTAGTTCGCGCAGCCCACGCCGACTGTTTCACGAGCACATCGCGCGCGCAGTGTGGATTCATCGGAACTGCGAGAGAAAGCACCTAAGTCTATACCATGGATACTGGTGTACGCGCCTATGCGGGCGTGCCAGTGTCGGTGTGTATAGAGACTTTAGACGATTTAGACTAGTAGCTATATAGATGAGTGAGAGAGAGAGAGAGAGAGAGAGAGAGAGAGAGAGAGGCGGGGAGGACTATCTTGTTTGAGCTTTGCGAACGTCGGTCTGGAGTCATTAGGCCTTAGACACTGGATGCCATAATATTTTGGATTTTCACACTTCAAATACTCCTTTGATCCAAGCACGGTTATTGTGCTCGTGGTGTAAATAGCTCTAGCGATCGCTGGGGTATGTCTATTTCCATTATGTGGCGTGAAGACTTTTCTATACCAATACGAACTAAATGTGTTTATAACCTGTCTGTTAGATTGACATGTTTTATAAAGATCAATCTATCAATTAATAATCTTTTAGTATCAATAATAAACGAGATTGAACGTCAATAAAACCTTCATTAAAAACAGTCACAAAAATAATTGTGTTTCATTTTTAAAAAATACTAATTTTTTTATTTAGAAAACGTATACTGGTATTATTTCCCTTTACAATATTCAACTTATTTAGATAGTGTTTATAATACATGATTGACGATCAAACGAACTTTACTGTAAATGAAAATCATCAAAATTATATGGGATAATAGTTCGAAATTATTAAATGGAGTACACACTGAAGTGCCCGAGTAGAAATTGGTTCCGGCTATCCCTTGCAAATCATAAGGGCCTGAACAGTTAATCCCGAAGTTCCAGTTACGGAAAACATCAGGTTTGTGATCCGGTAAAGTAACGGATCCTGAACTGGATTCCCCTACGTAAGGGTTACCGGAGCATTCCGTGATCAAAGCCGGAACAAAAATTGTTCAACTGAACGGACGATCGTCCGGTAAAGCTAAGGCTTCCCCTTTAACATCGTGAAGTTTGTTATATAACATTATAACCTAGTAATGTATACATAAAAGTAAATCAGAGCAGTCACGAGCAAAATATTGAAGAACAGTTTTGTAGTTTTGTTCACTTTTATCAATCTGAGTAATATGGATCCTATTAACGATATAACGAAAAAGGTGATTCGTCATAAAATAGTAAGTAGACGTTTGCGTAAAATTCGTAAATTAGAATTGCGAGTTGAAGATGACACGAAAAATAGTAGCTCGTCAAATAGTGAAAATGAATTAGATATTAACGGAAAGGATTTTCAAGATTTAACAAGTAATACGAATTTGAATGTACAGAATAATTTTACAACTCAGTATAAAGTGTCTTTAAATGAAACAAATAATGTATATGAAAGTGAAAAAGAACTTAATGAATGTAATGTAAAAAATGCTTATTTATCATAAATCAGTGAAAGTGAGAGTGATCATTATAGTAGTACTGAATATGAACTCAGTGACAGTGACAATAGTGATAATGAAGATAAACAAAGTGACAGTTAAATCGAAAATAATGATATTAGTATTATAGATGATATTATTGGGGATTCATCCCCAATAAGATTAGCAGTGAAGAATTGGGCAATGGACTGTAAAGTTCTCTATAGTCATATCGATTCGTTAACAGCGCAAGTGACAACGCTTGAAGTTAATCTGGACCAGCTAAAAACATCTTTAACGAAGCAGCCAAATGATGCTCATGTAATAACCTTCAGCACAATACTAAAGAAGTTTCAGGGACACACTTTTCCTTCTGATACATTAGAAAATTTTAATGCATTTGATACGAATCTCAAAGAAAACCAAGAACTGTATAATGATTTTGTAAGTACATATCAATAATATTGAATAAATTATAAATAAAATATTAAATTAATAAATAATATGTTTACAGAAAAGCTTTTTTATAAGTTCAATCAATACAACGCATGGAATCACAGATAGTTTGAGTAAAATTTTAAAATGTTTTGTGTCAAAACATGTACTTACTTTATTTACAGCTCAGAAAGCAAGTGGCTCAAAACTGATTTTTAGTATAACTACTTTTTACAAATGTGTTGAAGGTAATAATTTATTCATTATTGAATATTTTATATTCATAAAAGTAATATAATTTATATTCTATTTATATATTTTTATTTTCTTTTACAGAATCTATAATAGAAGCGTACGCTCAAGATAGTGGTAAAGTAACAGAAAGTAATTTCGTTAAAAGATCATTAGGTTACGTAATCAATAATTGCGTTGATTGGGGTGGAAAGCGTCAAAAGCGGAGTACTGAAGGGTTACAGATTGATAAAAGTCAAGATGGTACGAATAATGTATAATTGCTTATATCATTGTACAGTTTCCCTACACTTTTCTATATTTATAGTTTGTAAAAATATATGATGTATATGATCATTAATTAGTAAAAAAAATGTATATGATATTTAAAAAATAAAATGTATTTGATATTAATCATATATTATGCATTTATTAGTAAAATATTATTAACCTTTTTATTGTAAGAAAGAAAATTTAATAAGCATATGGTTCAGACAACAGGATCTGATAGGGATAGCCTGAAGTTTTGCAAACATTTTTTCAATGCTATCAGGTCAGGGCCTTGTCAGGTCCTTAGAATATATCCGTACCTCCGGATCCTGATCCTATTCTGATCCAAAACGGATCACACTCCTGACAATGCCCGGATGAATATCCTGATCAGGCCCTTAAGATAACTTCACGGAGATTATCAGGCCTTGATCCTAGCCTTAGGTTCATTTCTACTCGGGTGGGTGAATCGACCTATGAATTTTCAGAAATACAAAAAGCGATCGCCCATTTATAATCTCATGTCACTTTTAGAGTCAATATTATCAGTAAGTAAAGTAGCTGCTATAATAACCCAATAACACAGGCCCATTAAAAAAAATATCTGAACTCGACATGAGAAACATGTTTTCTTATGTATTTCGAGGTGCTAAATTCATATCTGAAGCCAAAGTAGGGAGTTCCCCAGGCTGATTTTGTTTAAATATCGTTTTTTTATTTGAAAATTTTGGAAACCAGATAATCTTGTTAAGGTGAGCCATTCCGTATTTTTCAAGGTTTCCTGATGAAAAAAGGGTATTTAAACTAAATCAGCCTGGGAAATCCCCTATTTTGACTTCAGATACGGATTCAGCACCTGAAAATACGTAAGAAAATATATTTCTCATTTTCAGTTCTGATATATTTTGTTGTGTGTCTGTGAATTATATGAATACTTTTTTCTGGTTTCTATAGTAATAAAGGAGTATTCACAGAAAATCGGCCTGGGAAACCTTCTATTTTGACTTCAGATTTAGATTCAGTGTCTCAAAATACGTATGGAAACATGTTTCTCATGTAGAGTTCATACATGTTTTTTTGTGAGTCTGTGTAACTAAAAAGGCATAGTAAAATAGATAGGGTGCTAATAATTTCGAACAAGGATCTCGTATAATTTCGTCAAATCTCGTTTATAAATAAGTTTTTTTTTATCCTTATTTCGATATGTATTGATATTGTACAAGATTATTGTGCATTATAAGATTGATTACAAAGATATCATTATTAACGATTTTAAGCTATAAAAAGTTGAAATATTACAATGAAATTGATTACAGACATAGTTACAGTTTTATATATACATTTATTAAAAACAGGGTATAAAAATTTTATAATATCGCGGCAATGATATCACCTCGTACTGTTGAATAAGGGTGGATGTTCAAGGACCCTTGATGAAAAAGTCTAAGCCCTGATGTAATCTAAGGAATAAGAATGGTAAATACTTTAGACAGACTAAAGGTGGAGTATTGAATATGTGAAAACGTGACTTTTTGATTATGTAAGCTCTTGTTTAGAAAATGTTCATATAGCATCTTTTAACAAAGCTGAAGGAAGTGATCAGTTTAACCTTTAAAGAGAGTTCATTCCAGATGTTGAGACCTTGAAAGAGAAACAATTTTTTTCCGAAATTCGAGTTTTTCAACAGGGTGGTTCGAAAGCCAAAATTGATCAAGCTTCAGAGTTGCGGTGTCAATAGTTATTCGTAGATTTACATGTTGTAGTAGATATCTTCGAAGACCAGTGTGCAGAATTTTGTATGTTTTGGTGCACATAAAATATTTCCCACGAAGAGAAACTTTCAGCTATCTCAATTGTTGAAAATATGAAGTAATGTGACCAGTCCTTCTAAACTCGCAAGTAAATCTGATACAGGATTTTACAGTTTTTTTATAAAAGTGCATCTTCTTTATCTGTAACATCACACATGATTGCGGAACAATGGTCAAGTATGGGAAATAGGTATCCCTATAAATACATCAGAAAGATAGAATATTCCCATAAATAAAAGTCAGGTGAAGTGAGAGCCTTCGATTTGATTCGGTAAAACACAGAACTTTTGAATGAAACATGGAAAATAAAAATATCAAAAAGGTTAATTTGTTAATTAATTCTCCTACCGTAATTCCATTTTGAATAGAATACTACTCATAAAAATAAAAATAATAAGTATCTGCAAGCAATAATTGCTAGCAGTGTGTAACCTTATATAAATAACAAAAATGGCGATAAGAATTTACATTGCATTGACTTACTAAAAATTTTTTATATTGGTGATTATAAGTTAATTATTAAAGATCGTCATTTCTATTTACAAACGCTGCCAACTAATTTAATTGAAAGCAACAGAACCGAAAAAAAATCAAGCATACGATCTAAAACAGCATAAAAATAAAAACTATATGTAATTTTATTTAAAAGCAAAAGAAAATGTTGGCTTTGTGTATATTTATAATGACATAATATGTTCAGAAAAGTTGACAATATTGATTATAACGATGAATTTCCAATTCAAAGTGAATAATTTGTTTTCATTCCAATTCCGATATAATTCTTTTGATACATATTGATTCTACCTTTTTATTGCCTCCATAGAGAACCGTAAAAATACATTATAAGTAAATTTTGAGAATTTCAGTGTTATACTAAAACATGTACAAACGAACGGCAGGGAGCACAACAGACCTGATTATTCATCTGCCTGAATTATTTCGTCAAAGCCGCATGCACAAAGTATGGGCACAAAGTAAGGCTTAGTACACTCGCGAGAACAAAAGCTGCCTTAGTGATTGATCGGGACTCTCATCAGACGGTATAGTGTACTGATGCTATCGCCGGACAAACCGATCATGCGACTCTCTCTCTCTCTGTCTCTCTCTCTCTCTCTCTCTCTCTCACCCCGCCTGTGCCCCCGTCTCTCTTTTCTCTCATTCCGACCAAAACACTCGAGTGTGTCGAGCTCCGATGAAAAGAGGGTAAAAACAGAGATGGATGGCGCAGAATGGTAAATGAGTATTAACAAGTAGGCAAAAGTAATCGATCCTTTTGATGATTTCTCCTAATGAAAAACAAACCTTTGCTGCACAAACATTGTCCCGCGTGGTTTCTAATGGGTCTTTAAGTAATTATTCTCTAATTAAAGTATTTGTAAAGATTTTAAATTAAACTTATTTCAGTATTCCAAAAATGAAAAAATATAAGAGATATAGATATTACTTATTTTATATAAATACATAATTTTATATTTCACCGTTTTAAACATGTTAGCCTTTTTGTATAAAAATTCATATATAATAAAGTATTTATATAATTAAGAGTCTAATTGATGGATTGAAGAGTTGTTTTAAAACTATAAAAAATATAAATTGTTGTTTAATATAATTTTTATTATTAATTAATTACGTTGCACTATGATAAACTTAAACAGATGTACTTAATGAGCGAATCAATAACTAGAAATAAAAACTTATTATTCCCAAAAATGAATAAAGCAATAAGCGACAAAAATAGTTACACTGTAGCTATAAAAGTATACAACACATTACCAAATAATTTAAAGTGTTTAACAGGTAATAAAAGCTCAAAAAAAGCTAAACTAAAAGAATGGGTCAAAAATAACGTGTAAAATGACTGCTGAAATCGTTCTTGTATTCAGATAATACAACTATATTGCTGTGATTAATTATTAAACTGTTTTGAGAAATGTATATCATTGTTATTGTTAAGGCGGCTTTTTTGTTATGCGTATAAAAATTTTATGCTTGTTATATAACTATGATAAACATATTTCGTATTCTGGGATTTTAGTTGTAAATTAGTTTTAAGTCATTTTATGTACCAGCCTATGTACAGGTAACTACGTTTACCTCTATAGGATTTACTTCTTCTGTAAATATTTCTGGTCAATAAATACTTTAAATACTTTAAATACTTTAAGAGCAAGTTTAAGAAGTAAAATAAAAACTCATAACATGCATTTCTGGTCAATGAATATTGATACTACTCACTTATTTTCAGAAAGTATCTTACAGCCAACTCACATCATCCGTAAAGATAACGTCTCGACGTATCCACCTTGCACGCGCATTCATAACGCCCTCTTATTACACGCCATCCGTCGCTTCAATGTCCACATAGCCAAAAGGGACTCACCACGTCCGCGCGACTATAATGCCTAACCCCGGCAGAAGCAGCGCGACGGCGACTGCGATTTGCCTCTCCTTTTGCTGTTTCTCTCTGTGTCAATAGGCTCGATTTCCCTTTCAAGTTGTCAACTCTTTTTGTGTGCTCGGCAAATTGTCGCCAGGGGGACACGAGCCCGTGGGTGGTCGGAGACTCCCTTTCTCTCTCTCTCTCTCTCGTAGGGCGGAGGTTAAATTAACATTATTGTTGCGATAAAGACGAGGAAAGAGAGATAGAGAGAGAGAGAGAGAGAGAGAGAGAGAGAGAGAGAGAGAGAGAGAAGAGAGACCCGCGGCACTCGAGAAGGGAAAAAGTGCTCACTGGGTAAACAATTCCACTTGATGATCGGCTCGTTTGATGTTGCCTGATTACCTTCGACAAACAATCGCTGATTCTTCACGAAAATAAGCAGGATTTCGCAAAAGTCTGGACGTTGTTTTAAGTGAGTGCGTAGCCCTAAATTGCTCACGGGTACAAAATACGCAAATTCGTTGAGGGAAAGGTCCAGAAAGTGGATTGTCTATACAACAACATTTGAAAATTTTCTTTAATAACATCGTTGGAACTGCAAACATGACAGTTGCGTTAAATATCATGAAATGATGTATGAGAAGCATTCTTATTGTTATTATAAAATACACTTCAACAAATCTAATTTAATAAAAGATTATATTGAAAATATATTCGTATACTAGTATTGGTAGGTATTTGATACATATAATACACGTGGTAAGCCTTGATAAAATTAACGTAGATTTTACTGCAAGAAAAATACCGATTATAAATGAGATCCAATAAAGTTTTTCGCAAAATCTTAATGACCGCAGCTGAAGAGATGCTAAAGTTATTAATGTTAATTAGATGCATTACAGCTGCTGCTTCCGTTCGATGCCGGCGGCGAGCATTCTTGGAGAAGAGCGAGTGCGATCTGCGCGGCTCCGGGGCAACTCGCAATGTATATCATCGATTTATACAGCCGACATAAAACTATGGGCCCCTGTCGGTGCGCGCTTCTAATGTCTATTTCAACTGTTATAAACGAGTTTGGCGCGCAAAAAAGTCGGGATCTAATTAAAAATACGCGAACGCGCGGCTGGCTCTCGTGGCGCTCGTAAAAACTTACGACGACAAAGGATAGTCAACGATGGCTATCTTCCTGGTTATGCATATCGAGTTTATTTACCGAGCTGAAAGGACGTTTATGCGATCAGCCGTACGCATTCGTATTTCTATGCTCGTCTGGCAGTTATACGAGCCCGCGTATAACTAGTCCCGCAAACGGTTTATCATCGGGACGAGGAGCACTCGCGACAGCCATTGAAATTACTTTGGCGAAAAAAAAAATTCTCGCGTGCATGGATCAGTTGAACTAATGCCTCCTCTAAATTGCGCGATTATTTATAGTGAAAATCAACTTTGCTCGCTCAGTGAATTAAGCTCTGAACAGATAACGACAGTTTTTGTAAAACAAACTTTCGAGAAATTGATATTGTTTTGATAATTAAAACGTATTCTCAAATTTACAAAGTAAAAGTGCTCGTGATCGAAACTATCTACTTTCTACGTTATATCTTTCACAAAAGATGGCCAAATCCTCAGCATCAGTTTGATATAAATACAAAATCAGTTTCTAAATTAATCGCAATAAGCCTTTCCACTAGTTTCAAATACTCCAACAAAACAAATTCTTTAACATTTCATAAACATGGAAATCGCCCGTAAATTCTTGATAAAGGACCCTTATATCCCAAGAAAACCCCACTGGCCGCCAAAGCATTCCTTCATTATACTTCCCAACAACGAGACTGCGAAATTAGTGAACAAATTGGAAATCACGGAAGAAGCCGAGAAAAGACGCTTGAGAATAGCTCTCCTGGAATTTCTTCCAGCACACAACAGCGCGCTTATCCCTCATTATACCGCGGGCGCGCGCACAAGGTATAAATATACCGTAGTAGAAGGGGTAGTCCGACGCACGGACGCGCGACAGTAAAGAAAAGTGTGCGAGAAGGCGCGCGCGTGCGCTTCCCCTACTCTCCTCTCTCCTTCCGTTGGCGAAAAAATCGGTGCGCGCGCGCGCGCGACTCGCCGACGCGTAAAACCTGTTTCCGCGTCAGTTGCTTGATCAATCTTGTTAATTAACACTCAGGCCTCCGCGAAGAGCAGCAGCTCGCTGGCGCGGGAGAGATAGCAGCGGCGAGGAATTTTCATCGCGTCTCATCCTTCATCCCCACGGCGCGCGCGCGCAAATCTAGAGCGCCTTTTGAGATTTAATGGACGCGGGAGAGATTTACAACGTTTTAACGGCCTTTCACAAGCCATACACTTCACGCTTTTCGAGCAAACGGCCGTTTTGCCGCTCGCGCGCGCGCGCACCTTGCGCTCCCAGAGACTGCGCAGAGCTAGTGTAAGAGAAGGTGGGGTGTGTGCTGTGTCTCGATAATTTAAAGGCAGGCGGTACAGGGACTCGAGCTCATACGGTGTAAGTGAAGCATGGGAGGAAGGGAAGAGGGTTTAATGTCACTTCGGATAGGATTTTTCAAGGGAATAATCGGATTTCAACATACCTTATGCATTATGTTAAAAAGGTGATGTCGCATGTATTTAAAAGGGTATTACGGCTGCCACTTTTCTATCTTCCATTAAGGCATAAAATTACTCGTTAAAATTTTTATGCTTTACTTTTCTTATAACTTACTTCGTTCACCTTTAAATTTTGTGTCTTCAAGTACTTCAGAAAAGCTATTTCTTCTTTCCTGAAAGAAAAATGAAGAATAATCAATATCCCTAAAATATTTACTCTAATCAGTGAAATTCACTGAAAATCAGTTATAAGTATATCAAATCAACTGAAATTTCAGTGAATTTCTAGTTTTCACTGAATATTTCAGTTGATTTGGTATACTTATAACTGATTTTCAGTGAATTTCACTGGTTCAAATTTAGAGAGTACAAACTACCTTTTCATTACTGAAAAATAGCAGGATACTTCGAAATAGCCTTACTTCTCTAACTTCCGTAAAAATAGCTGCAGTACCATTTTAATTACAATTTAATTGAACACGAGCATAAAGAAAGCCAGTACAATTAGCTGTCATGAAGCGTACATCTTAAATTCTCGCATTCCGGTGCACTGGCGGTAAGTATACCAAACGCAGTAGCTCACCGAACAAACGATGCTCTAAAAGATAGGCATCTCAGACACGCATTAAAGGGACACTTGTTTTCAATTACGTGTGTCGATACACGTTACTTTGTCGGAGCTGGCGAATCGCACAGAAACATATAAAAAAAGAAAAGAAAAGAACGAAGAAAAGCCAGAACGGAGAACGGCAGCCCTCTTACATAAGCCGCTTGTCCGCGCTGAAAGGACAACAATACGCGCGCGGCGGCTTGCAGTTTAATACCATAAAGAGCGCTCGCGCGCTCGCGGTACTTTAATTGTGATTAGCCAATTGCGCGCGTCTCTCTCGCTCTTTCTCTCGGCCGAACGTCAACTCGGAGCCTTTTTAAAAGCGCAAATAGAGGTACATACACACGCGCGTGCGTAGGTACACAGCAGCGGCAACAGTCGTTGAAAAGCAAAAGCCCTAATTAGTGTCTCCGCGGCGATATCTGATTGGGGGGCCCGGCGCAATAAAGTGAGACGACGGGGAGAAGGTGGAGGCGACTGCTGCCGCTGGAAGTCGGCAGAGGAAACCGCTCTCTCTTTCTCTCTCTTTATATTGCTCGCGCGCGGCTTGATCAACAATAGAGGCGGCGATGGCCAATCATAAAGAGATTCGCCGCCGCCGCCGCTGCTCGCGCGCGCTCTTTCTCTCTGGCGGTGCGTAATCTGAATAAAATATACGATCGAATCGATAGATAAGGGACAATGCTCTTTTCACGGCGAAAAGAGCCAAGGCCGTAGGAGAGCCTCCCTCCCTTCCTCCCTCTTCTTTCCCTACTTTCCGCGCCACGGCTTCACTCCTCTTTCTCTCCCCCTCTTCTCTTCTGCAAAGCGAAACTCGCCCTCTACAAAAAGAGAGAGAGAGAGAGAGAGAGAGAGAGAGCCTGTTCTCCTTCTATGCAAATTAAATGCTGTTTCCATAACCATTCGTCCGTTCCATTGAGTGAGGTTCGGCCGCGGCAAGCGCGCTCTCTCTTTGTCATCAAGGTAAAGGGAACTTTCACGAGGGTCTGCGCGCGCCACCGCTGCTCTCTTTCTTTCTCGCTGGCCGCGCGCGCGCACCCCTAGCGTGTGTCCCGACACAGAGCGCAAGAGTAGTGTAGAGTGCGCCGCCGCGTTGGCCCTTTATTTTCCTCTCTTCTCGCTTTCCCTCCTCTCTCTCTCTTTCTCTCTCTCTCACCCTTGTTGTTTGCTATAAGTATAGAACCTGCCCGAGAGTCTTTGCGGTGGAGTTGTGTTTTTCAAAGGGTCGGTTGTGTTATTTCAGAGTTGACGTTATTCCAGCTGATTAGTCTCGTTCTTCGCCTCATTAGCAATTGATGCTACGATAGACAATTGCCTTTGTATAACCTGCTGGAAGTACCTAATTAAGTCTTTTCTATTGGTATACTTTAAACATTCTGATAAGTTTAACAGCACATTATGCGTTAGGATCTGAGCTTACAGAGCTCAGGTATGCAGCCGAAAACGAGCTGTAGGTCAGCTGCTCGAGAGGCGTTGAACTTCTGATATGTCCCTCATTGCGATGAAGAAGAGCTTGCAGAGCTCAGGTACATAGCAAAACGAGCTGTATGTAAATCAACGGATCGTGAGTCGTCGACCTCCAAAATAACTAGGCCATCACTATCATGAAAAGCTGATACGGGTATTCGATTGCCAAATTATTGGCAATCGATATGAAAGTGCACGAGTGCCCTCAATTATCCGGTGTCGTGATTGAGAGAGAATGAAACCCTGGAGACGACGAGACAGAAGAAACGCAGCGTCTACAACGGGAGTACGAGGGAGGACTATGTCATTGACCCAACAGGAAACGGCGGAACGAGCCGGCTCCATCGCGGCGTATAGTATATTTCTCTCTCTCCCATTCCTCACATAAGTATTCTAAAATGAATTATACCGTTTACTATATCGATACAAGTTGTATTTTACGGTATATCTCCAAATACCAAAGTTGAAGAGACGCGAGAGCCTTGAAAATCCACGTTCAATACACGTAACATACATATGCAATCATTCTTTTAATTTTTATTTATATCATCAACTCTTCAATGAATCAATATTTAGAAACCATTACTATACTGTATTATCGAGACTATTTTTTTTTAATTTTTACGCATTCACAGTTTTTCTCTTTCTATTTTTTTATATTCATTTTCAGTGAATGTTCATAAAGATTGCTTTGTAATGACCAAGTTACACATAAATAATATAATATAAATTCAAAATAAAATGTTTTTATTCCTTTGTATAAATAATCTATTGACTGCACTATTGTTTTTCTTTTGTACAACTACCCCATATAATATATATGGGTATGAGTTGGTGTGAATTTGTAACGTGTTTGTTCTAGCTTATCTTGGCAGATCACCACGAATCTTCGTCCTAAACACACGTCTGTCTGAACTCTATCTATTGCTCAACTTAGTTTTGTCTTTTACTCTAAGTACTTGAACTGTTATTCAGTAGGATATTCTACTTTGTCCTCTTCGGTACTGTCATAATCATGTAAAATTATCAATCGCCGGCCTTCCTTGCATTGTGTAAGAAAAATTTAACGTTGTTTTTTTTCAACTATTACTGAATGAAGAAAAGAATTTTAAATATCAAACGAACTATTGATGCAAATCATTCAAAAAATATATTCGAAAAAAAATTCAATATTTTATATTACTTATTGTATTATTATTCATGTAATACAAGTATGCAGAGGAAGTTGGAGCCCAATAAAAACATACTATTCTTAATATTATTTTTGAAATACCATGCAAACATGATAATAAGTTGTATTGGCCGAACACAATGAAATATATAATAAAACCTCAAGCACTTCCTTCCAATTTCCATCTAATTTTAATATTGAATTGACTCCGCGGCACTCAGTGATTTCAGGTATATAGCAAACAAGCCCTCTCAGCCACTCCTCCCTTCTCTTTCCGCACTTTATCTTCCTCCCTTTATTCCATCCGCCTCTTCGTCCCCCGCTTCGTTTCTCACCCCCTGCCGTTTCCCTCCACCCTCTCGCGCATGATCTCTTTCTCTCACTGCCGCTTGCGCGCTTACGCTGATTTCAATAAACGAAAGCACACACAGCATCGGAGCTCCTCCTACGCCTCTCCCCCTCTCTTGTGCTCGCGCACGCTATTAATCAAAAGAACTTTTTAGCGGAAAAACAAACGTGTACTACACACGAGAGCAGCGTGCGCGTGCGTCAGAGCAAGAGAAAAAGAGAGCGAGCGAGCGCGTATTGAGAGACGGACACGGACCTTTGGTCGATGCGGCGGCGAGTTGTACATAGAGAGAAAGAGCGAGAGGACCGAAGGGCGAGGCACACATCGATGCCTGGCTTTTGCAGTCCCCCCTCCTCCTCCCACTCTCTTTCTCTCTCTCTCTTTCCCTCTTGCCACCCGCGCGCTGCTTTTTCCCGCGCTTAGGTCGGCGCGCTTTGCAGCTATTGCCTTTGAAACCCGAAAATAATGTATAGGGCCCGCCTCTTTGTGGAGGAAAAGAGAGAGGAAGAGAAAGAGAAAGACGAAGAGAGATAAGAGGTGGAGAACTTCGATAATAATCAATAACCATCGTCGTTTGTGGTCACGTTTGTTGTTTGTGGTTGTATTTGTGATGCTTCGGTATTACCTCGATAACGGGATATTGATTTTTAACGTGCCTTTTTCTATTTCTTTTGAAGAATCCATAAACACGTTTTGTGCCAAGTTTATAAAAATTAGTATTACTATATCTAGGTATTATAAGATGAAAAATGAAAAGTAAACCAGTTAGCGTTTCTTGAGTGGAAGGAAATTGAACAAAATTTAATGATTTTCTAACATAATGCATTATTAAAGCTTTCTTACTCACATTGCTTTAATCTATTTAAATTATATTAAAATTATAAAATAAATATCAAATATATATATTAAATATATTGAAATTATACATAATTATTATGCTAATAATAGTGACCGTCTTGTGATAAATATGTTATTACTTTTTAAGACGCATACTTTTTCTTATACCTTGATATTTCTGAATTTTGCTAAAAATTACTCCCAAGATATTGCGTGTGTGCCTCGGGGCACACATAGAATCGCTTTTTCTCCATCGTCCAAACTTCAACAACAACGTAACACATTCTTCTCAAAGTAAACTTCGCGCCGAACGGTCTCTCGTTGTGTATACGCAGGCTCTCTTCTCTCTTGCCTCTCTCCTTCTCTGCCATTCGCTTTCGGGCGCCGCGCATAAATGAAAGGACACATCAAGAGGCCATAAACTTTAAGAATCTCTAAAAGCAGTCGTTGCGCGCCGATGGAAACTGAAACAAGTAAACGCGCGAGCGAGCGAGCGAGCGCGCCAACGAAATACGCCGATAGTAATGAAAATTATCGTGCCGAGTAGCACAAAGAGGCTGCCGCCGCACCGCCGCGCGGTAATGATACGGCCTGGCGCGCTCAGGTGGAGAAGAGAGGCGCAGAGGGAGAGAGCGAGATGGAGAAGAGAGAATGAGATGTAGAGAGGTGGAAAGGAATAATCAAGTGACGCGAGGTATTCAGGAGCTCGTATCTTACCGCCGCATCGGGCCTTCTTTCGCACTTGCTCGCATGATAATGTTGTAATATTTTTTTTCCGATATTTCGAATTTTTAATTGTTTTCTTTTAAAGCTTTTCTCGAAAAATTATACTTGTATTTTATTATGTAGAAAACGAAAAAGGTGAAATGATCGCTCGAATATATAAATTCTACTATAACATCTTCATCCTGCAGCTGTTATTAGAAATATAATATTGCCAACATGTTTTTCTAAGCTTTTATCGCAATTTTCTTATTCCGTCATCGTCTCTCTGTCTGATCTTACCACGTAACTTCTCGTAAAAAGGTATATAAGCTCGCGACTGGAATAAACCCGGTGCGGCAAAGACAACAACCGTAAACAAAGTCACTCTATCGGCAACATTAAAAATGCAAATATAGAGATCATATTGAAGAGGACTTTAACAGCATGTGCCTCGAGGCAATCTAAAGTCTAGCACTCCGGGCTTCGGCATAATTATTTTTTATGCATCCGCCTTTATCGAGCATATCCCCGCGGGTGGAGGAAAGCTCTGGCTTGTACTTTCGGTTCAATAGGCTCATTATTAGGCAACAAAGTTAAGAGTCACAAAGGCATGTATGTGTGCCCGCGCGGCTTTTACGATACCGCGCGCGAAAGATTATCTGCGATTGCTGCTGCGCGCGCGAAAGCAAAGTCCCAGCGCCAATATATATATATGCAGATTTCGCAATTACCGCGAGTTTGCTCTCTTTCTCTTTTGCGTTGAGCCATTTTACGAATTACGAGTCTTTTATGCACTGGTTGTAAAATTTTTTAATTCGCGTTAATCGAGAATTTTCAGAAAATACGTAATGGTCGCGGTAGGAAAAATTCTAATTTTAAGAGCGGCAGAACGATACAGATATTCGGAATTTTAGTAGAACGAGTTGAAATTTATGATTAAGTCTCGTTTACCTAAGTGTCCGTAGAGTTTAATGTGATTCAGTATAGTGTTTATTTAATTAAACATTTTTTTAACGAAACATTCAGGATTTGAGAAAAAAAATGAATATTATGAATTTATATCTCAGAATTTATTACAAATTACACCGCTAACACTTTCTTCAGCTAATTATAGAAACGACTTGGACTATCTAATTATTCACTAATAACTGAACACCATCCATCCGCATACCAAAGATTTTGAAAATGCAATATAATACATGTTTTTATAAAATAAACCCAAATCCCACATAAATCAAAAGCCCATTATCAAAATCACATTAGGCGTACAAGCGCGCGTATAATCCATCCCACAAAGGCGAGCCACATCGTTAGCACCCCGTTAAAAATGCTCGTTAAACGCTGATAATTCCTCTCTTTCTCTCTCTCTCGCGCGCGCGGGGCACATAACCACAGGCCGGCTCCTTCTTCCTTATACGACCCTTAATTGGCATTTCCGCGCTGTTTACTTGGCAGGCGTCAAAAGACTCTCTCTCTCCTCTCTTTCTCTCTTCTCCTCTCGTAAAAGGCAGGCTCGATCATATACGGCGACTAGTCGTCAGGTGGAAACAGTACGTGTATCTGTCAGGCATCCATCTACCATCTCGCGCGCATTTACTTATAACGGAGCGGGCGCTCGATATATCGGCCGACGTTTAAAACAACTAGGTGCGTTTCTAATTAACCGCAAATGAGTCGCCGGATTCGCCGGCGTTTAACGACGGAGCGAAAGCCGACGTTATAAATTCATACAAATTGACATACGAGGGGGATCGTATCGCGCGCGGGCCATTTGATTTCCATTACTTTCTTCCACTGCTCTGCCGCCAAGCGCGAATACGAAGGATCTGGCGCCCCCGCCTATGTGTGTGTGCGCGCCGCATGGGGAAACGTCATAACGCATGAGCATAAATCACCGCTAAGAGACGTGCGCTTTTTGTCCCGTGGATTGTAGTGCTTTCGATCTATCTCCTCTGGGAGAGACGGAGAAAGTCTTGTAGCCCGCAGACGTATATAATAGATGCATCGCGTAAAAATTCGCAACGCGCGTTTTTTAACCACGGGCCGATTTTAATTACGCAAGGGGTCGGCTTATGAACCACCGAGAGCTTATGAATTTTTCTAATGAGACTGAAATGAGTAATAAATAGCTTGTAAATTTCAACCACTGATTTAAGCTGCGGCCGAAGCGGGCCTTGTTATGGTAGTTTCGTGGCCATTAGAAAAGCATTTTTAACGACGGAGAATGCCTTTGGCAATAAGTATATAGTTCCTCGCAATATCTTATTTGCATTAAAATGCAGCCGCTTTAGTGTGTCCATTTATGCGATGGATATGAGAATGTGAATTGATAAAAGACATTTCTTTCATCCGAAGAGAAAGTAGCTTTAATGCAGTTAAAGTAAATACAAAATTATCGATGTCATTCATCAGTAGTAACGGTATGTCTAGCATCAGAAACAGACGTGTAAGCTCGACCGCAACTGTCTCCGTTGATTATTTTTCCTTTCCTCCAGTAACAAATCTGTACTACTTTTAAGAATTTTTAATGCACCAAGTGACGATTTAAACGATATCATTAATTATTTTTGTTTTCAAAACAGAAACGAGTCTAGTATTTAATTAAGGCACACATTCCTTAAAACTTTTTAAGAATTTAGTAAATTATCTTGTAAATTACTGCTTTCACTTTTACAACTCCACATATATATGTGTGTGCGTATGTAGTACAGCATTCGGCAAAATGCTCATTATACAAAACCCTCGCACGCGAAAAACCAACTGGCAACAAAAAGCCACTCAGGAACTATCGCTCGAAAAGAGCCATAACAATAACAACTACTCCACACAGCGCTGCGGAGGAAAGTAAAGAGATGCAAGAGCAAGCTAGTTAGCTTGGCGTTTCATTAGGCAGATAAGGCAATGAAGCGCGACCCGTGTGCCATCTCATCCGCTCGATCTGCCGAGCATGCAGCCGTTGTGCATATCAGCGAGCCGCGCTCGGACGTGCCCGTTCGCTCGCGCGCATGCATAGCAACTTTATGCGCGTGTGCACTTGCCTCGGCGCGATAGGTGCGCCTGACGAACGAGAAGATCGGCCGCAGATGGACGTGGATTAAAGGAAGTGGAAAATGATAGGGAAGAGAGAGCCGCGCCGACAACAAGACAAAGAGAGTCCTACGAGCGAAATTAGCTTTTATGGGGATGTATATGCGTGCACCTATACATAGGCGCTCTAAGGCCGAATGAGTATGGGGTGTTGTAGCTGAGTGCAGCGCGCGGGTATAAACTTGCCTCTCTAATCGCGGAAGCTGAGCTGCGAGCTTTTAGAAGTATCAACTAATATGACTCCAGGAGATTCTTTCAGAGGCAATGAAGCTATGATGGGCTGGAGTAAGTGGAATAAGGCAGACACGCGCGGTATGAGTCGTACTTTTTTGTTTACGTTAAAATTATCTCCTACTATAAGTTTATATCATAGAAATAACATCATTTCATTGGATATATTTTATATAAGAAATAATATACAATATCGCCTTATGAAAGTGCTTATTATAAATCACCAGTCGTTTGAAATATAATTTTTTCATCTAGGTTGACACCCAGAAATGATCAAACCCTTAAAACTTGAAAGATTATGTATCTAATCCTTTAATTTATATTCTAAATATAAATAAACACAAAATAATCTGACGAAAATTTTAGAAAAGCCTAGCGAAATGTCATAAAGACGTAATGAAAATAAAATGGTGAAGCGAGTTACGTGCAGCACTATCACCTGCAAAGAACTCCTAATATCCAAACACCATTAACCCAAAGTGCTATCGTCACTTACACGCATGAAAACCGGCGAAAGTCGTAATTTTGAAATGACTTATGCGCCATAAACCACAGGATTTCTTTGTGGGCGAGTGCGTTTCTCAGGAATTTACATGTGCGACTGTAAATGAGAGCTTTGCCAGAGAATTAGACTGCTCGTACGCGGAGCATCATATAAGAGGCAGAGCACTTTATAGGGTGGCATCACGGTTTTCATATAAAGTTATATATTAAAAATGGCGTATAATTGAAGAGTCCGAGTGTACCATTAGCGCCGTAATATTTGAATAAATTTACGACTGACTAAACCGTAATAAACCGCTTAATATACTAAAATCATCAAAGAATTTTTATTGACTTTGATTTTTTCGAACGTTAATGAGATACATTAATAAACTTAAAACCTCTAGTACCTTATTTTTATTACAGCAACTTAATGAAATTATTAATATTTTTCAAAATCCACAGTGAAACTCAACACGGAATGTAGAAAAGCTTGCCCATAGATCTATTTTCAGATTCTATTTTAGTATAACCATTTCTGTGAAATGTACACTTACCTTTCGTCCGCCATAGAAATACATTTTACGATCTAGTATGAATTTTCATGCTAAAAGTTACTACAATAGTCCATATTATAATAGATAGAAGAAGTAATACATCTCTATTGCATTTCACCGATTACACGTACATAAACGACAGTACACGATTCTATTACCATTAACTTCAGCAACGCCCACAGATCAGCTGAAATCAAATTTCTCACCAACTCATCGTTATTAACGTCTCCTTAATACTGCCGCCCACATCCGCGTCACGCGTCTCACACGAGCTTCATATGTCCTTACGTGCCGCTCTCCTTCTCTCCACTTCATTCTACTTGCGCAAAGTAACTCGAGCGATAAGCGCGCGAGTCGCCACTTTTAAGAGCCGATATAATCAGCGACCTGTTATTTTCCGAGTTTATCTGGCAGGCCGCGTGCGCATTCTTGCGGGCAACTCAATCACGCCTCTCACGCGCACGCGTAAAAGATGGAAAGAGGAATAGCGCGTCGACGTTACGCAGTTTGTTGGTATATGACACGAAGCACTTGCGCGCGACGGCTCTTTTTCTACGAGTATACCCGAGTTTCCTATAAGTTACCACGTGAAATGCGCTTATAAGCGGATTCTGAGTACATATACGCGCGATATATACCCGTGCTGTTTGTTTTTTATTGTAAAATACTGAGGCGCTCGATGAAGTCAGTTAAGAGTGAGAGACACGTGCGCGTTTACACAAGTGCCGAGGTGTCAAAATAATTATAAGTTTCGATCCAATAAGATCGTTATTTGCATAAGAACTTTATCTTGACATGGTTTTTGCACTTAATCGAAGTTTAAAAATACTCTCATGCGTAAGACTTTTAATGAGTCTACCTTATTGCATTGTTTTTTCAAAATTATGTTGCGTAATAATTTACTATCACAACGGATCGATAAGAATAGAGATTCATTTAAGATTTTTTAAGTATAACACTTCTTTCTCCAATATAATGTATAAAATGCAATTCCCAATGGAACTAATAATATTGTATGAAGTCACGTCCTGATGGCAGCGAATTCCCTGTAGGCACTGCGTGTCTTTGAGCGAGTACTTATATATATATACGCGCTAAGAGGAGTGACTAACCATATCAGTGAACATCCCACGTGAAAACCGGAGTCGTCCTGCCAAACCACTAGCTGAGGCCTCGGCAGCGCGCGTGACTCGACAGGCGGATATTACGAGTCGCAAGGATGTGCAGGTAGCGACAATAATTTTAAGCGAGTTTTACACGGCTTTCTTAACTGTATTCCGCAATAACGATATCGAACTAGATGCTGCTCCGCGGCTCAGCTATTTCAATAAGAGAAAATTAAGCGAATTAACATTGCTTTATCAGATTTATTGGAGCGTAAATGACTGATTCGATATGCGCCTTCTTTTATTTTTATACTCTCGTTTAGTTGGATTATTTTCTAAAAGTTATAGTAGATAAAAATATTTTGCATTAAAGTAACATAATATTATTATTACTAGTAGATAGAGATGGTAATGAAATATGAGGTGCACTTATACATCGCGACTTTTATTGACTATTTACCTGAATGTTCATTTTTATTTAAAATAATAATTGATTCGATAAGAAAGAGCAATAATATGTTACAAAATATCAACTTTGTATTATATTCTTAAATATACAATATTCGAACGTCTTCAATACCTTTTTTATTCTACTCCAAATTACAAACATTTAAAAATCAATTAAATTGTGCTCACATTTATCATACTACACTCTACTTGCAAGGAGCATTTTTAAAGCACTATACTCTCAATTAAAATACCACTAAAATTCTCGGTACATTGGCATCACAGCGCACCGGTAAAATCAGCAGACCGCGACGAGTAATCTCCAATCTGAAATTTATACACACATTGTAATCAAAAAGTGCAGCGCGAGCGCATCAAGTCGAGGCCAAATTAATACCATGCGTGTGCGCGACGGACGCTGTATACAACCATGAGAGGGAGAACGCGCGCCTCCTCGGACCTGCGAATATAAATGCTTGGCCGGCAAATAAATCTCTTGATTGACTGCCACCTGCCACCGCCGAACTCGCGCTCGCGCGCTTTTACGCGCCCCGTGGCATTATAAATTACAGATGGGCACGCGAGCTCGATAATAATCACAATGACGAGAATAATCATTATAATATAACCAGAGAGATACATTTCTTAGAATCGAGGGCAGTGAGCAAAGTGAGCTACAGTTAGCGTTGCGCTTTTGTTACCAGGAGATGTTTTTTTTTCAGATATTTTGCTACTACGTGCTGGCTGTGTGTAAGGAGAAAAACAATATTCCCATGAGCTCTTAAGGGCCACTTAAGAGATTGAATGATCAATTAAAGCTTTATCGTTTCAATTACCATTGGATCTTTCACGCATTATCGATAAGAAAGCCCGGGGTAATTGGTTCATTTGCATGGCACTTGTGAGCTCCTCGCGTTTACCCAAAGAACAAGAATCATTGCGGCTGTTATCAAAAAGGATAGTTTTGAGCGTGGAAAATGCGCGATGCCATATAGAAAGTTCGTTTTATTCCAATACTTTATTTCACTTCCTTCTCTTGAGATTATTCAGTTGCAGAAAGACTATTATTTGTTGGTAAGTAATCATCATTTATTCTTCTATCAACTTAAGTTGCTATTAAAGTATACGTACGCCTCGTAATCCATTTTAATATTTTTTTATCCCATAGAAATAGCGTTTACCAAATATTTGCATTAGCTTATTTTCCCATTTGCATTAATAAGCATCGAGCCCGGCAATTATGACACATTTATAGATAATAACTTATCTCCAACGATCTCTTGATGAATTTCACGCTAGCGAGTTCTCCCTCGATCCGTACCTGAAGTTCCTTTTAAATAAAGCAACAAAATCCCCTTCCGCATTAAAGTCAAAAACTGCCTGTCGCGCGCAAAAAAGACACGCGTGGCCTTATCGCGTAACCAAAATTACACGCGTATAACGCGCACCATCTAAAAGAGATCCGGGGACTCGATCGCGTGTCAACCAATCACCTGCCTCCGCCCTCATGCTTCGCGCGCGTCCTTCCAATTCTGCCGAGCAAGCCAGGTGTTTCGCGCGCACACAGGTGTATTGTCGCGCTCTTTTTAATATAAAAGGTGCCGGGAGAGCGGCACGCAGGATCAGCGCCCCTCCGTGCCGCCTAAATTGGCCTTTTTCTGACTTTTTTTTGGGCGCGCACGCGAAAGTGAGACAGAGAGGGTATATATACATGTATAGAGTTGAATTTTAATTTAAGAGCTGTATCGGTATATCGGTGGATCGTCGAATGCGATTAATCATGGATTAATCAATTTTCGCGAAATTTCAATTTGCCTGACAAGAAAGACATGCTGAAATTCGTATTCTTGCGAGTTGTCGTTTTTAAGTCCAGAAGGCCATTAAGCTCCTATCAATTTAACGCGATTAGTCGACGTTGCAATTACGTCAGTTATCTCAACATTTTGTCTAAATTATCAGAGATGAGTCAAATAATTTGAAAGAAGTGACCCTTCAAATTTTTCCTCGGAACCTTTTAAAAATATAGCAAAAGTCCTCTTTGTGAGTCTTATATAGCTCTGCATTACTGTACTAGTAAGGACTTTGGATGCAATGGATCCAATCTTAGTAACGTACACAGCAATGGGAATCTACAGTTTCAGATGGTTCTGAACCACCATAGCTACAGTCACATAAGCAAGTAAAAATTCCAAATCTCAGCAAACTATAGTATAGAGTTGCTAGTCAATCGTCGAGGCCGGAACGCAACCACGGCTCTCTTTGGGTAAATAGACATTCCAAGTCGAAAGTTCGTAGCTTTAGACGGTTGAGCTATCGTAGCTCCTCATGACAGCTTGTGTTGTTATTAATCAAGTTTTGTCAAACTAATTAATATGTATTCAGCTTATATAAAGATAATAAGAAAAAATAAGCATCAAATAATCCATAATACTTTCATTCCAAATTTCTATAATTTATTGGACATGTTTTTGAAAATGCAAATAAAAAACGTGCACTTTTATAATCTCACACACTGTTATGTAATAAATACGTCGTAATGCGTTATTGCAAGAATAATTATTTTCTTCAAACTTTAATATTATTTTATTTACTTATATTTATTAAAATATTTTTCATAAATTTCTATTAAATAAACATACTCATTGCATTTTTCTTGGATTTACAAGAAAATAACGTATACCGTTAATTTTATGAGATCCTCCAGACCCCGAGACAAGAAAAGCTTCGAACAATCGAACACCATACATATAAAAGTAATATAAGCACGATCAATCCAAAGAGCAAAAAATAAAATAAATCGTATCCGACGGCACAATAAAAATGAAATGGGGAAAATTTCCGCACGACTGGTATTTACGCAGTCCTCGCCCGCAGTGTATACACACACGCACATATAACATACCCAGAGAATAAAGCTCGGAAAGGTCTGTTTCTCGGTTTCACGCCCGCGTGTATATATATATATATATATATATATATATATATATATATATATATATATATATATATATATATATATATATATATATATATATATATATATATATATATATAATCGACGCGCGTCCGCATCGGGAGTAGGCGCAGATTACTCTCTCGACCCTCGCTCGCGTATAATAATGCCATAAATCGAGAGCGCTCGCGTGAAATTTCACAATGTCGCCTGTCCGGCGACGACGTCTCCATTAAAATGCCCTTCCCTCTCGCTCTCTTTGAGCGGCTCCGATTTTTTATCCCCTCGCCTTCTTTGTGCGCCGCATATATAGACGTGTAGATACGCGAAACGACGCTACGTGCTCGCCCGGTAAATCACGCGCGATCGCGACACTCGCGCGCGCCACAGCCTCGTATGGGCAATTAACGCGAGCGCGTCCCTCTCTCGAACTTTTCGATGAAATGAAACTATTGGCCTTCGCGAACCAGCGATGTTGTATAAAGAAAGAAGAGACATGGAGCGAGAGAGTGAAAGAGAGATAAAAAAAAGGGAAGCGGCACGGCACGCGATGTGTACCGCGTGCACGCGTTTTCGTTTATGTTAATCGGACGTTGATGGATTGGCGATTGCTGTTTCGAAATTTAATGGTGTGCCTTTTTTGGCTTTTGAATTAAGGGCGTAGAAAAATAAACCATTTTTTTTTTCGTGGGAAAAGTAAATGTTATTTTCAATCGCTGTCCTATAATTAAACGTAATAAAAATTATTGTATATATTTAATTTTCTTAAGTACTTATTGGGAGAAACTATAAAATTTGCTAAACAATGTTGGAAGCTTATTCAATAAGAAAATAATAATGAAGAAAAGTAGAAACGTAAAGAAGCATCAAACAGTATATAAGTCATCAAGCGATCCCAAAATGGTATCACTTAATAAGGCTCTCAACATCGTTCAACTTTTTCGGCAAATAAAGCGCAATTCTCCAAAGACCCTTCAAAAGCACTTCGATTCTTTAACCGACATCCTCCAAAGTTATCCCTCGAATGCCATCAAGCTCTCTCTTTCTCTCTCTCTCTCTCTCTCTCTCTCTCTCTCTCTCTCTCTCTCTCTCTCTCTCTCTCTCTCTCTCTCTCAATCTCTCTTGCGAACAGACGCATCTCGGAAAAACTCGAGCAATTCGCTCGCGTTGCATCAGCAGCAGCAGAGGCAGCAGCAACAGAGAGCAATTCAATTCAAGACTAGCTTTTCGCAGAAAATCAGGGTGAAAAAAGTTTGCGCGCCGGAGAGGGAGAAGAGAACCAAACTATTATCGGTTTTTGCGCTTGCGCGTGCGAGAGCTCCGACGCGGAAAGAAGAAATGGGACGCCATTTCCGTCGCATCCTTATTTAGAGAAGGACGTCGGGGGAATAGAAGAGAGACTCTTATCGCTTTCTCTCTCTTGCTATTTCTCTCGCTCTCTTTCTCTCCCCTTCGGACTGCGTGTATATAAGAAAGAGCGAGAGATAGAGAGAGAGAGAGAGAGAGAGAGAGAGAAAGAAGAAGCCGCCGCCGGTAGCCGCGCGGTAAATTATTGCTTCGGCCGGCGGTGCATATAAATCCACGCTTAGCGTATTGTTTTCCAGATCAGGAGAAAATATATGTACCCCGGGGGGAGAGAGAGAGAGAGAGAGAGAGAGCGCACGGAAGCGCTAGAGAGAAGAAGCGCGGCAACGCAGTAGCAAGTCGCGCGCGCGCGCGAGAGAGAGTCAAAGGACTCGCAAAGGCGAACAACGATAAAGGAGTGAGAGCGCGTATATATACACGGTCTCTTGCTCGCCTTTGAGAGAGCAGTCTCGTCCACTTTGTACGTAGCCGCGCGCGAACGCGCTCCGTATTATCGAGAGTCTCTCTCTCTCTCTTTCTCTCTCTAGTAGTCTCGCGCATGAGAGACCTTCCTGCGTGCATCTCTCTCGCTCTCCGTTTTCAGACAAGCGCGATCTTGAATGCGCAGTACATAAACCATACGCGCGTATACGAAAATGACAGTGCCTACTGGATTGTGTGGTAAGGGCCTTTGCTATACACTATATGCTGCGCCTGCACGTATTTCTCTTTCCTCGCGCGCGATTTGCGTATTATTATTTAATCGCTAGCGTAAAAAACTTACGCTCTCTCTCTCTGTGGGTCTTTCTCTCGCACACGGGAATACGTATAGGTATTATGCGCGCGCGAGAGATGCTTGTATGCAAGCGTATGACTGCGGGCCTGTAACTCGCGCGACGTGATTTATTGCGTGAAATGCGAAACTACTGAATTTTAATGGTTTTTAAGTGTTTTTAGGTGTAGCTTAAGGATGCTCAAACGATTTTCGACGATTTATTGCTCAGCTACTGATGTTAATTGAAAATTACATAATGCATTGGATTTCAGCGAGAGCGGAGTTATCAATCCTCACTCGTCCCTGTCTGTCAATAGTTTGCGAGATACTTTCAAACTCATTTTTAAATTTAAACTATTCCGACTATTTTGAAATATCGAGCAACAAAGATAATAAAGAGAAGAAAAGTTTCTATTAAAGCGGATAAGAATACAGGATGCATAATTTACAATTGTCTCAAGGATTCAACCCACAATACTCGATATGAATACATAAAAGACTCGCGGAAATCCGCATGAAAAATTCCGGCGAGGCATATATATGCAGGCACCCCATAACGTGAACAGCCTTATAACTCGCGCACATGTGAGCGAGGAGGGAAGTCTGTTGTGGGAGCTTATAGATTGTGATTACCAGGGGGTTATTTATGCCCGGAACACGCTCGAGAGGAAAATGGCATGTGATAAATCTGGGCGGTCGCCAGTTTACACACGGGCCACTGTGCACACACACTATATTCACCGACACCCCCTTTCCCGAAGAATGGAGTTTCCCGCGCGACAAGCGTCGATTTGTCAAGAAGGGCTTCGACGAAAAATGCCGTCTCTCAATGGCAACAGGCAGAAAGCTCTCTTCACAATGCGGCCCTCAATGCCTCTCTTTCCTATTGAGACGACGCGCGGGGAAACCTGCAAAATTTACTTAACCCCCGAAGCAGCGTTTTATAGAAAAGTGGACGAGCGGAGCTTCTAAGGTGTCCGGATAACTGCATTACGCTTCGGCGCCCCGATTTCGCTCGCCCCCGGGCTCGCCGACAATCGACCACCCCTTGGTCGTCGATATCGCCAGGGCCTATTCTCCTCCTTTGTGCGGGCTAAGTGATTCCGTAAAGGGAGACGTGGAATTTCAGATCGCTGTAACGTCCAAAGGGCTCTCTCTTAGAAAATCAATAATCAATAAAGTCATTGGCATAGTTTACTCTTTAAAGATTAAACAGATGTGTAATCAATTTAATTAAGTACTTTTATGAATAATTATATAAACAAAATACTTTTATTATACTCGTATATTACAGTTATATCAAGTAATTTTAATTTTCAAAATCATAATGATGATAAAGAAGTATCTTATCTTGAGCCATCATTTTTATAAACATGATAAGGATTAAGCAATATTTTATAAATTTTAATGAGATCTGTGAAAACGTGATTACCTGTATAAAGGTATTGAAAAAAAAAACTTCATCACGCCTTTATTTTACCGACCTTTATCGATTCATCATTTTTCAGTTAGTAACCGTTTAGGGCTCATCTCCTGAGATTACGATCAGCTTCATTCTTCCTGCTTTTTTCCGTACGTGATTCATCAATCACTACAGGGTTAAATGAAAACATTTTTATTAATGGCCGTCAATTATTATAGATAAGATAGTAATTGAAATTTGATCTGGTTGAAAGATTCCTCAACATTAAAATCCGTTTATATCGGCGAATAAACCCATTTAGCAAATGACCTCTGCATATCGCAGTTTCGCAAAAATTCATGCCATTGCCATTTCAAACTGATGGAATACCTACCATTCCTTACATCGAACAAGTACAAACGTATAATTACGATTGACTGTAAAAATTTCAGTCAGACTTTCATCTCCAGCTAAAAGTCTGGGTATACTATGTAAAAATACTCTTCATACGAACGCCAACTACAGTACATAAGTTAATACACAGCTTGAGAGTAAAAAAATATGATTACAATGATATATAGCTGAGTATATAAAGGGGCGAGGTTGCTCCTTTAGCGTACTTAGCATCACATTCGTAACTTATACTTGTCTTCAGAGAGCTACCGCGCCTTTTGATATGGGTGACCTCGTACGTAGACTTGAATCAGCGGTCAAGCTCGCTTGCGGAAATCAAAAGCGCCGATGTAGGTACGTCACGGACCTACTCAAACACCTCTTGCGTTCGCATACCCATACGCACATCGCACTCTCGACACTCTTCCTTGGCGCCAGATACTAATCTCTCTCCCTCTCCCCCACCGACGGTGTACAACACTTTTCTCTCTCTCTTTCTCGCTCTCTCTTACTTGCCAAGCATACACGATCTCGACGATAAGGTCGACCTTCTCACTCGTTAAACTGCGCGCGAGCGTTCGACACGGCGCGGATCGGATTGACGTCTCAATAAATCGAAATTCGCGCTTGTACTCGCACACATGCATACGACTATGGAGCGTGTATATGTGCGCGGCGCGCATGGTATGGAGAAAGTACCGCTAACGACTTTCTGAGAACAATACAACCTAATGACTCTCTTTCTCCCCTCGCGGTGTGTGTTGGCTTTTTTACGCAGTCGCGGTGGCGCGCCGCAGTAACACACATCTCCTCCTCGGCTTATAGCACAGCGCTCGCTCGTATAGACTAGCTCGCGCGAGATCTCCGTTAGATAGCGGCGCGATAATTTGACGTGCAATTAATACCGCGTAAATGCCGATGTGCTATCGCGGAACGATTGACAAATGCTCGGCTCGTTTGTTGTATGTGAGAGAGAGAGAGAGAGAGAGAGAGAGAGAGAGAGAGAGAGAGAGAGAGAGAGAGAGAGAGAGAGAGAGGGAGGGAGAGAGCGTGTGACATCGCCTGCGCAGCAAAAATAAACATCGACGGCTAATAAAGAGATATTGATTTATAGCTAGTCGCGAGAGTCCGCGAGAGTTTCGCGTGCTACACAGTATACATAGAGGAGGAAGAAAAGATGCGGCGGAGGAGAGAGAAGTCCTGAAAAGGACTGCAGCGCGCGATTCGCGTTTTTCACGTCGCCCGAGTGATCGGGATAAATAGTGCCCCGGAAGAAACTTTGAAGGGGAACGAATTTCCCGTCCGCGCGTGTCAGTGTGAGAGCGTGCGCTGAAATGCGATTGTGAGCGCGCGTGTCGGGGCGACGGCGATTCTTTTGAATTCTATTGTAAATGAATTGTTGTCATGGGAAGGTACGGCTATTGTATTGAGTGAGGAGAGGGAGGGGCTGGCAAGTAGTGAAGTATAGTTTCTAGGGTAATCGATTTTATTTTTTATACTACTAAAAGACATCTGTTATGATTTCCTTTGACAGTAAATAGCTTTTGCTTTTTCCAAGTCATTAATATTATTTTAAAAGTATATAAATCGATCTCAGGGTTTGATAATATGGTAACTTACTAAGAACTTTCAAAATACTTCATAGGAAGCTCAAATACAATAAGTTTCTTATCTTGACAAACGAATATAATTTCATTAAGCTTTTTAAAACAATATAGCAAAAGAAAACTTTGTGATTAAAATTACAAATACTAAATTTACATTTCTCTGATCGTAAAAATATGCTGGAGAAGTATGTTAATTGTAACAAAAGCAAGCTTCGCAATTGCGTAGACACTTAAAAAATGCGAGGGCGCGTGCTACTTCGGTTCCCGCGGGCTTTATAATGAAAGACGACAAGTTAATGGCATAACGTCGTTTCGCGCGCGCCCGGACGCGGAGCTGCCGAGGGGTGCGCGATAGAGCCATAATGGGCCTGACGCTAATTAATAATTAATAACCTGGATCGAAATTAAATGGATCTATGAAGGGTCGAGGGCACCGGGGCCAATGCCGACATGGACGGTGCGCACCGTGCGCACCCGCGGAACGACTTGTCTCTTCCCCGCGTGTATACTATGCGGATAAGGCGGATTGTCAAAACGGAAATTAGACGAGATTTGAACTTATTGATAACTGGATTTGATAACATGATATTTTATTGCTAATATTCAACATACACTTCAACATTTTAAAAAAACTAAACAAAAATAAGTATATAGTCGAAGCAAGGTTAAAAATAATTTAAACATTATTTTTCTTACATACTCGTTACCACGATATACAGGGTGTTCGAAATGTTCCGGACTTGCCCCCCCTAATTTTGGAATCATCTACTTAAAAAAAAATTGATGATCCTCTGGATCGATAGGATTTTGGACGAGGATTCCAGTAGTGACCTTGAATTTGACCTTGGATGTTTCGTTCAAGGTCATTTGAAGCTCAACTTCATGTTTTCAAATAAGAACCCCGATTTTTTTTGACCTCGGATTCTATAAAAGAGCACGAAATTTTTGACATCGGTACATACTTATCCGTATGTAAAATTTGACCTATAGGTGGTCATCAATTTTTTTTAGGTAGTTGATTCCAAAATCAGGGGGGGGGGGATTTCGAACACCTTGTACATTTAAACAATAACTTAGAATAATTATACAATGCTATATATGTTTTTCTTATTTTTATCTACGTGCGCAAATTAGAAAGAAAAGTAAACCGTAATTTCACTCATTATTCTCAATCAGTGGGGCTTATCACGAAATATATCGGTTTTCTGTTTAATTTTAAAACTTTTTTCATTCCTAATTATTTGAAAAGTATTATCCTTTTCCTACAATGTCATTGTACATCCCGATAAGTCGAAGAAATAAAAGTGAAAAAAAATACAAGTCCATAAATACGTTAAGGTAGTTTAATTCAATCGCATCCCCTCGAAAACACGAAGCATGAGGGAGAGCCCATCACACGGGCGGCAGTAGAGAAAACGGAGTCAGAGTTCGCGGATAAAAAGAGAAACGCCGAGAGCTGGGGCGCTCTCTTGTTTTCACTATACACACACAAAATGCACGCATGAGGGGTGGCTCGATCTCCTACACTCGCTCGTTTCTCCGTCTCTTTCCTCGTGTGCTCTCGCTCCCCTCGCGGGCACTGCATTATTTATGGACGTCATCGATCATCGTCCGGCGGCCGCGTATACGACGCGCGTTTCGGACTACCCGACTAATCGCCATATGACAACCGTATTTATTTTGAAGCCCGCGCGCGTCGCGCATTAATTTTAATTGTTCCGCATTCTCCGCGCACGCGCTCTCGCGATACCTACCTCCTTTTTTACCCTTTCTCTCTCTCTCTCTCTCTCTCTCTCTCTCTCTCTCTCTCACACCTCATGCTCTTTCACATACACGTTGCGCGAGGATCAAGTGTGCGCGAAAGCGGCTAATTTATCCGTGCTTTATGACTCGGCGCTTCTTCTGTGTATATATGAGCGCATGGCATTGTCGGCATTTTCGTCGCGCGTCGTTTTGTAATTAAAGCGCGGATTTGTTGTTTCTGGATGTGAAGAGAGGAAGAAAGACGAAGGAGACGTCTTACAGAGAGCGAGGCGCGAAGATAATATGTCCAAGATTTGTATTATTAGATTAATGTAAACTGAATTCATAGAGGAGGATGTAATTCGAGATATCACTACATTTTGGAACTTTTTTATATTTATATTTTTATATTTATTAAACTTATTTCTGGACTAGCCAGAAAAGTTACAAGGTAATGAGCATAGTGCTCTAAATACATTAATGTCACAATAGCATCTCGCTTGCATAATAGCAGTCAGAAGTTGTACATAAAAATCACGCACAATCTATTAAAGCCGCTAGATCAGAATACTTAATGTACAATCACAGCCATTTTTTTATCACAATATGTCAAAAAGCCGTAAGTTAAAAGAATGTTAACATACATAACACACAATTCATTGCAAATAATATTCAAAATTCAATTGCACTAGAACTAATAAACGCTCGACTTTAGACAAGTAGAGACAAAAAATCTCAGTTGAGAGATAGTAGATAGGCATGCAGAACGTTTTTGAAACGGCTTACCGTAGGTAGATACTTATTTAATATACTCTGGAAGGGATTTCTACAAGTGCACACTCTGAACCCAGAAGGATCTGTGTCCAGAGCTGGTACGCACTCTGGGAACTGTAAGGTCCCTTTATTCTGCAAAGGTAAAAAAATTATGATAAGATAAACATTACTGTAATCATATTAATTTAATGCAGTAATCAAACACCAGATTTCAACTTCTACAGAACTCCATGAAGACAACTAATAAATTAGCAAGGGTGTCATATATATTTCAGATTATTTTTATGAACAGGAAGAACAAAAAAGGCCTTTTACAAGCTGCTTGTTTACTTGTTAAAGTAACCATTTTACATCTCTTAATTTTTCTTTCCCTTCAACTGAAAGCATAATGCTGGCTCTCCGAGAGAAAAAAATCCGAAAGTTTATTCCGTCTTATAAACTGCAATTAGCCGATAAATAACGTTAGAATTACAATGTAACGTTTATCGCGCTGGCAGCAACGTAATAAACCCGAAAACTATCATTTTCATAAAACATCAGCATCCGTGACATTACTACTTAAGGCACTTCCACGCTGCACGTATAACGTGCCCCCCAAACCATAAACCAAGCGGCGCAGCTGAAAACGAAAAACAAGCAGCGCTCGGCGCATTGTACACCTGATACTCTCTCGGCGCTAAATACATTCGGGCCCCGAGAGAGCGTTGCACGCGCGATTACCTCCACACACGCGCGCGTGGTAGGCTCTAATGAAGTAAAAGCTCGTAATAAAAAAGCCGAAGCGCGCGCTCGGGCTCGCATGAGCACAAGCTCCGACTATAATACATACTTAATGCACACGCCTTATATTAAGAAATTTCCCCGGCGTTCCTGCGCGCAGCAGCTGCGCGCGGAAAAACGAAGAGATGGAGAACCACAGAAGCGGAAAGAAAGGGTTAGCGAGAGAGAGAGAGAGAGAAGATAGGGAGAGAGAGAGAAGAGATTACGGGCGAGGGGTCGTCCGCTGACCTCGGACGTGCTGGCTATGAGCTCGCGCGCTTAACCCCGCGCGCGCAAACCATTATCTCCGCGCAACATGTGTACACGCACGGCGGCGATTATGATTTATGATTCGCGCGCGGTATATAGTGGATGGGAGTTTTAACGAAGGCAAGAAAAGGGTACAGAGAGAGAGAGAGAGAGAGAGAGGCGCGCGCATAGCTAGGCTGCATTACGCGGCGCGCTGTTAAGACCGTAAATTAGATTTAACTTAAACATTGGAAATTTCATTGGCGGACTTCCATAAATTACGAAAGCGCGCTTGCGCACCGGATTTACTGCGCGGGGAGTCTCTTTCTTTCTCTATATCTCTCCTCCGCGCGGCCGTGTAGATATACCCCGCGCGCGTATACGCGCCGCGGTGTACGTGCATAATGCGTGCGAGTATTAAGTTGCTCTCTCCGTGCCTGTGTGCGCGCAGGTATATTTATGCGCGCGAGGACTTTCCGTGGACTCGGGGAAGATGCGCGCGTGATAAGCGACATTGTCGACGCTGGCGAGCCAGCCCAGCCGCATGAGCGCGCGGGATTTGTGTTTATGCAAATGGCGCTTTATAGATGCGCGATAATTGCCGCGACGATGACGATACGCGATATTCGTTAAAGAGAGGGGGAGAATATATACTTGCCGCGAGCTGCGTACTCGCGCTTGAATAAATATTATTTCTATCGGTCGAACGGTAGTGTCACTGCCAAGTTTAATCGCTGGATTGATTGATTTGAAGTTTACTTAGTTGCGCCGCGCGTCTGTAATCCCTCGGCTTTGCGGAAATTTTAGAGGCTGTAGTTGCCTATTTGCGTTAATGGTAAAGGGTAATGGTAGTTTATTCTGGTAAGATCTTCGTGATTTTTATGTCATTCTACAACGAATTTAACGTGGAATTGAATTTGATGCTGAGAAATATTCGTGTGAAAACAGCAATACTCACAAATATATATCCTATTTATTTTATTCCTATACACGGGGAAAGGTGTAGGAAAAATGATTATTTTTTATACTAAACAAGGGGCAGACTCATTTTCTTATGAATATTACTACAATATATAATAAAAATGGCTATTTATGTAGTAAAAATTACAAAATAATAGCAATTTTTACTAGAAATTGTAATAGTTTTCATGAAAATTTGATTCTACCTTTGTATAGACAATGAGTTTTGGCCATCGCTCGATTGTTCAGATTGTTGAGAAGGTGGAAGATAACAAAATTTGTTTAAGATTGAGCACATATGACCTCTTTTAGTTAATAAAATATTTCTAATATTATTCACTCATAAAATGATTTGTTTTCAAGTTTTAAAGGTGTCTTATCCCCTTAAAGGTGGATGCCTATGAGCCTCTAAGCTAATATATTAATAGGAAATCTATAAAGTTCATGTTAGTATAAAAAATGCATGCTAAGAAATAAAAATTTATCAACTTATAAAGAGGAAAATATTAAAAAAGTCAATTTTCCCAATTTTTACTACTGAATGTAGGATGAAATTCTGAGTTTTCTATTAATTTTAACAAACTTCACTTTCATTTTTCTGAACCTTATCACTTCTCCCAACTAGTCTTTTTTAATTTTCATATTCCGACTAACTCTAATAATTGCATTAAGTTTTGTTCATTCTACAATTATACACTTCACAGAAAAAAATAACTAATTATACAGGACCACAAAAAGAAAAAAGTTGTACCTATGTTCCAGTGACAAGCGCATCATATCTCCGTGCGTTTTGGCCCCTAAACATGATTTCAATGTCAGAATTGGTCCACCACGTCTGAATTGTAACTGAACACTAATTCACTCGCCAGTACTGTAGTTCGTCGTTCTCCCATAGGCGGCGCTCGCGTGCCCGTTCCTTACGTTTCTGACACTAAAAATATGTGAAAATGTTAAAATAAGCGAAATAAGCGACTGTGCATCAAATGTTGTATTGTTACTGTCACTATTTTTGTATTGCATAAATAAAATGATTTCTATTCTATTCTAAACCGAAGGCTGATTTTAACTACAAGAGCCACCAGACACATGAGCGGCTGACTGCGACTCTCGGCACCGGAGAAGGCCAAGCGAGGGAGGATCACCCGGGTGCCGCGGCTGATATCAACAACGAAACACCAGGAGATACCATTAGCGGTAAGTAAATTCGTGGGCAGAATTAAATATTTTGTAGACTTCTGGAGGACGTTGACAAACGATCCTTCTATACTATGTTCGGTCACGGGTTATAAGATACCATTTATCGCCGGAGTCGTACAAAAAAACATGCCTGCCAAACCCAACCTAAACTCTAATAAATGCGCGGCTTACAGTAAAGCAATCGAGGATTCACTCAGTAAACGAGCCATTTCGCAGTGCAAGCCTCGGAAGGGCTAATTGCTTTCCTCTTATTATCTCCGAGAAAAATCAAACGGGGAAAATAATAGATTTATCCTCAATTTGAGAAAACATGAAAATGGATTTGAAGTGGTGGATCAATAATATTAAAACAATGGGACACCAACGGACTACGGTACTGGCGAGCGAATTTTAAACTGTTATTATTTAAAATAACCTGTGGTGCAATACATGGTATGCTTGCTTTTCATGTAAAACTTGAATGCTGATTCTTTTAAAGATGTCTGTAAAGCACAATTTGTACGCGATTTATCAGCGGAGCTATCATTACAGGTGATATAGCATGGTGCTACGAATCACACACGCAGGACTCACACATGGATCGACCTGATTCTTATCGATGAAAACGATACTGTTCTAGACGCATGCAACATTCCGGCGAACTTTCACAGTATAAGTAATAACATAATTGATGTCTCTCTCACATGGATAAATCAACCACTAGACAACATAAGACATATTGAATATAGAAATTATAAAGGTATTAGTCCATCTCAATTGGCTGAAGTGTTATATGCTTGTAATTGGTCGCCATTTACAAACAAACACAGCATAGATTCAGAGACCTCTTTTAGCTGCCACTGTGACAACATAACAAAAGCAATAGAATAACTTGCACCAATTAAGATTTTAAGACCGAAAAAGGATAAACTACTATGGGTTGGAGCAAAACTACCCTAAATGCATCGGAAATGTGACGTATAAACGTTACAAGAGGGTCGGGCCCACGTCGGGGTGTGCTGTGGGCGCCTCTCTCAAACTCAATAAGCTAAAAACAAAGGCGATCGTCTTTGGCAAAAATCGTTTTATTAATGATTTTTACTCAGGTGTTGAGCCGAGGACGATTGACCTCGGTGATGGTACCTGCATCCCGTTCTCAGAGACCGTCACTATAGTCTCGGTGTTGTACTTATTAATCATGTTACCAACAAATTCGATCGTGTGATATTTGCACTACGATTCTTTCGATGGTACACTACTGAGACATTGCGTAAAAATCTCTCGCTCGAGAGTTTTTCTTGATGCATCTCAAGAATTGAAAAACAGACTACAAAGACTGCAAAATTCATGTGTGAGATATGTGTTAGGTGTAGGTCGGCGTGATCATATTTCACCCCATACAGCAGCCTTGGGATGGATACGCACTGAATCGAGGAGACAGTATTTCATGGGGATAATGATGTGTAAAATCATGCGATATGCATAACCAGGACTACCTTCAGAGTCTCTTCTCTAGGTATGTACCCAGGTCTGCCACTTATAGGGGTGAAATTAAGGAATTAACAGCACCCCTGATGTGCACTGATACTGGAGTAAAGTCTTTCAGTGTACGAGGTGCGCACCTTTGGAATTCTCTGCCTGCTGAGGTTAGAAATCTTCCATCGCTTAGCAGGTTTAAAACTACTCTGAGAAGGCACTTTCTTGACCTAGACTAATCCACTTGCGTAATGGGCAACCTCTATATGTTAGTTTTTGTTTTTCTCATTGTCATCCGATTTACACCGTATTTATTTGAATGAATGTATTTATTAGCGCGAGTGGAAAGTCTGAGTGTAAGGCTAGTATTTTAATTTTTAGTTTTAAGTTTACTTTCGACTCACTGACTAAGTCAACGGAAATTTTAATGTATTGAAAACTAGTCATTTTTAGTATTTCTAGTCAATTAAGCTTCTGTCTGTGATATCACTAATTTCTGGTTTTCGACTTACTTTGTAGTATTATTAGTTTTTAAGAATAATGACTGTGATATCGTAAGTTATCTTTACTTGAACAAGACTGAGAAGCGCAAATTGGCTGTGTTTGATTTCTATTTTTAAAAGGATTATTGTATTTATATTTAAATTATTTTTATATTGACTATTCTTTTGTATTATATACACGATTATTATAAACTAATGTTGTTACACGATTTGTAAATTAATCATATTTGCAATAAATGACTATTACTATTACTATTACTATGGATGGTTCCAAATAAAAACGATGTATCTCTCATGCTTACACACAGAAAATACTTTTCTTTATTTGTGGTAATTGATATTTTTGGAAACCATTGCTTAAAACAGCTTTTTATTACTTGTAAATAAATCCCAAGAAATACGTGTTACCAACGTATAGAATTTTTTATTTTGTGTATAACTTTGTCTGCAATCTTGTATCTAAAGTTTTCTTAGAGCAAACAGCTCACCGAGCTCACACAGCATCTATGCTAATCCATAATCGGCTCGTTTAAGAAAAAATTCCACTACAACGAGGAGGCGGCTCGAAGGGCATATAGGCGGCGGCTCATGCTCGCGTCCGTGCGCGCGCCGCCTCCCGGGCAATTCGGTTGCACCGATAATAATATTCCTCCCGGGGGCCGAGCGCGCGCTCGCTCTTTCTTTCGCTCGCGGTCTGCGCCGCCACCACTCGCTTATAAATCATCGACGGGGGATAATCGACGCCGTTTAATCTCGATCCTATCTCTGCCGCGTTCGCTCGCGCGCACCGCGCTATTATTACGACGGGCGAGCGCGCGAAAACTCTTGCGCCCTCGATGAAATCTTCCGGTTCTCGCGGAGCGTCGCGGCAGAAGCAGCAGCAGCGGCAGCAGGAGCAGCAGCTTAGCTTAATAAAAAGACGCGCGAAATTAATTACGCGAGAGGTGTGCGCTCACGCGCACGTGACCTCGGGGCTTTTAATTGAAATGCGCGCGCCCGATTAATATGCCTGCAAGATGCCTTTTCGATGGCCTACAGATAAGGGCCCAGGCGCGCGCACGCGCGCTGTTAATTTGTCAATCAAGAGTATTCAGTTACCAACTTCGTGTACACGCGCATCGTGGATAAGAGATACTGCGCGCGTATATACGCGGCTGACCGTTTAAGTGAGTGATTTGTGTATAATTTTATTCAAAATGGACAAATTGCGAGTGTGGGAAGAGAGTGTCTTATCTCCTATACCTATTCGTGACACGTTCCCCTTTTTATCAATATTTTTTCAACTTTTCCGAAATTACAACCTGTTATAAGGCTATTATAATAAATTGAATTTTTTCAATTATTTAAAATCGTAAACAATGTCTGGTGAATAAATTTTCAAGTTTAATCATTTTCAGAAATTCCACCCCTGGTAGAAAATTAACCATATTTTATAGCTAACGTATTAATTAAATGGAAGCATTTTTAGCAAAAATCATAATGCAGAAATAATATAATTCATCTAAAAGTTCTATTATTACTTGAAATACATTTTTTATGAAGTGTAAATGCAATAATTTATTTTGGACTGGTACATATAAATAAATATAATTACGCTAGCTATCGTTTCTACCAGGGACTTTTATACTTTTATACTATATATACAAAAACTATAACAATCGTGAAGTTATTTTGTAATTCAACATTTTAAAAATATAAAATTTGTATCTATCTTATTAAATATGAATGTAAGCATTGCCATAGATAAAAAAAATGTAACCCCAACAAAATTGTGCACATGTAAGCAGAGTAAAATACAATAAATTCTTCTAAAGTCTTCAGTTGACTGACATAGGCTTAATAATCTCAAAATTAGTAACAATTTAAAAAATAATAAATGCAATTTAACACCCCTCGTTGATTCAAATTCACTTTGTGATTAAATGTAACACAAAAAGACACTGATCGTAAATATTTCATCAAATCACTTTTTACCAAGTACATAGAGGAAAATAAAATGCCATTTCAATTATCGATCAATCTTATATATTGCTTCAATATTATTATTTCGAATGAAATGCACTGATATTGTACAAAATACTCTTTCTATGACTTCGCTCCCCTGGCAGAAACAGCAGTGCCGGGAAATAAGGAAGTTCTATTCCTCAGAGAAAAGAAGAAAGAGAGATATAGTAGGGTGAAAAGCCGTAAAGAGCGCGTAAGATCACAGAGGTTCGAGCGCGCGAGTAAGACGACGACTGCGACGACGACGGCGGCAGCATCGGCATCGTTCACTTGGAAGAGACGAGGAGGAACGGACGAACGAAACCCAAGAGATAGGAGGATGGAGAGAGAGAAAGGCAAAGGCGCTAGAAGAAGGTGTCTCGGATATAATAGAGTTTCCTTTAGTCCCGGAGCAAAGAAGATTCTTTCTAATTTATCTCGCGCCCTTTCACGTCGCACCCCGGCGCGCGTTCGACCCGTCGATTCTCGAGGATAATATGAAAGAGGCGGGAGTACGCGCGTTCTCGGGGCTTCCATTACTTTTCTAACGACACACAACGCCGACAAGCCCAGGGTAATGAGAGCAGCAGCAACAGCAGCAACAGCAGCAACAGCAAGAATAAGAAGAAGAAGAAGAAGAAGAAGAAGTAGAAGAAGTAAATCATCGGCTATTGTGAGGTAATCCCCGGGTATTGTCTGCTCTTGCGCACCTCGCGCGATGCATTATGTTATTGGTGACGGCGGCGTTGCAGCCTCGCGTAAAAGGAAAGGTCCCCGCGGGGACTCGAGTTTATTACATACACATATACACACGCCGAGGCGCGTATATATCGCTTGGCGCCCGTGCACACACATATATACGAGCGCGCGCGCGATGTACTTTGTTTCGGTCCTCGTTAGACGTAATCGCGCGCCTAATAATGGGTATCGCCGTGGAATCGCGTTGTATATTTTATATTCCGAGGAATCTCTCCTCGCCCCGACAAAAGCTGTGGGTAGGGAGTACATAGACAGGTAGCGTATGCGTATACGCTTAGAAAAATTATAGAGGTGGAGATATTGCCTTTTGTATTATATGTGTTGGGACGGGATCGAATGTCGCGGAAGGTGAGATTTAAAGTCTAATGAACGTATTTTGTTTGTGATATACTTATTGCTATTACGGGAGTATATAAACCGCATTTTTTTAGAGTACACCTGCTACAAAATATCGTGAATTATGTATAAAGGTAGATCCATTTTGCAGTGATGCCTTAAAAATAAAACAAACGCATGAAAATATTACATTCTATATGCATATGTATTTACAAAATAGCATTTCTCTAATTTTTGGTCACCTATTATAATTATCAATTATCCATGATTACTTATTCCATAATGTCAATCAGAAATAGCCCCTTCTAGAACGGTATCCTATTTGAAGGTTCTATAAATCTTTATTTCAAAGAGGTATATAAACAAAAACCACATTTGTCACCCATAAACTCCCCTAACATCCCCATTAGCTCGAAAAGCAGGAAGCAGTCGTGCTCACTCCGATATAATTTCATTAAAAAGCTCCCTACAAAAATGCCAACCGCAGCGTACACCAACTCTCTCCCGTCCTCGCACTCGTATAATAGCGAAAAATTCGCGCGTAGCAGTTTCTATTTAAAGTCCGGTATATACAACTATCTCTCGCACTGCTCCCTATATACCCCTGTCCGCGTCCTCTAAGTTCCTATTCGTGTTTCGCGAGTGTCCCATAAGACCGGAGGCGACTCTAACCGTTTCGACATTATCGAGCTACTCTCCGCTCGACTGCTACCACTATACAGAGGCACCCACGCGGGAGAGAAAGAGCGAGAGAGAGCACGGAAGATTTGCCATCGCAAATGGGGAAACGGGTTCCTCTCTCCGCCGCTTTACAGCGCATTCTATTACCCGGACTGCAGCAGCGAAAGCATGCACGCGCGCTCGCGCGAGGTCTAATATTTATATGCGGCAGCCGCGCGGGCAATGTGTTGCAGAGAGCGCCCCGCGGCATTTACAGTTGTTGTCGGCGGCGCCGAGGTAGCGGGGATGTCTCGCTCTTGGATACGAGGCGCCGAGATAGCGCCCTGGATAAGGGACGTAAAGTTGAAATTTCATCTGCGAGCAGCGCGCATGCAGGGGACATTCCCCGGGACACAATGCTCGCGTAACGGTGCGCTCGCGTTATTGCATTGTTCGGGGTATTGGGAACTAGTTGCGCGCTAGAAAAGTGTATACGCGCGAGCGAATAGTAGCGTTAGATGTTGCTTTTTAGTGCTTACTCGGCAAACTTTGGATTGAGATAACAAAGTGGGGAGCTAGAACTGGTTACAAGTTTGCAAATGTTCTGGATAAATTAAAATAATGTGAAAATTCGTTTTTTAGTTGCCATATTACGAAACTCCAATGAAAACACATTAACTTTGAAGCTTGAACGTATGTATATCACAAGGTATTATTGAAATAAATCGATAATTCAACGCTCTCTTCTGAAAAATCGTGGAGTTCACAAAAAGGAAAATATTTGCCTTGAATCTAAGTAAATGAGAAAACACTTTTAACTCAGGAGCACTTTACGAGCGCTTAACATCGGTTCTGATTGTTTCGAGTAGCACAATATCTCAGCGCATCAAAGTGCTCCTCCACGTCAAACTTTCCGTCCGTTTGTTACACACTTGGAAAAGCTTCCGAGAAACGTCCATTTTCCCAAAAGCACCTCGACGTCACGAGCCCATCTAGGAAGAGCCAAGATAGGGCGCGCGTGGGCAAGGTGAGGGGAGACACGTGTTTACCCGAATGATCGGCAGTTTCTTCAACAATTGACATGGCCAGTAGCAGCGCGAGTTCCCGTTCCGTTAGGTCAACCCACTTTGATCCGCGCGCACGCGCGCAACTATCATATGCCTAACGATCGGCGCAGATAACGACGTGTGATATAACGATCTCCGTTCGGCCTGTCGGGAGATCAAACGCAGAGAGTAGCAACAGCAGCAGCAGCAGCAGCTTGTGTATATATACCGTTACTGCTCGCTGCTCGCTGTTTTCTTTGGGAGCGCGCTACCACGAATGCAGCCACATCTTATTGTTTATTCCGCTTCTCATTATATCGCCGTGCCAAATCGAACGTATGCGCCTGCGAGTAGTACGCTACTAGTGTAGAAACTGCGCTGGTTCATGATGCCTTTGCCGCGATTTCGCGATACGCGTGTAAGCAGTCTTTCGGCTCTTGGATAGCTGGCAAAATAATTTGATGGGATTGCTTGTAAGCGATATCGGCGCTGCTGTCAAAACTCCGAACTGGTACAAGGAAATCACTATTTTAGAACTCGACTATAAAGTTGTTGACATTGTGTATTATATTCTTATCTCACGAGTGTACAACATATACAAAATTTTAAGAAGATCATAGTTTAACCAAAATTGTCAGATGTTATAGATGAAAAAATTGTTTTTACGATGTAATCCATCGTCATTTTGTGTGGTTAAAAAATTTATTCATAACAATATATAGTAAATAGAATAATTATCTAATTATAGTTAAAAGCAAATTTCCTATTTCTATAAATTTTTAAATAAAAAAATTAGTGTTAATAAAATGTAATGAAATAGCATAGAAATATTTTAATCACCAGGTTTTATTTTAAATTATATTTAATCTTCTAAACTTGATTCTGTTAAGATATTATCATCCTCTTTGTACCCGGTAATTGGCATATGGCTGATAATTGAGACGTTAACTTTACGAGGTTGCTTAAAGATTATTGTATACTATAGAGTATATTCATAAAAAACGAAATAAACGAAAAAGCATGGGCTAATAAAATTAAATCTAACAGGGAAGGAGTTCTCAAAAGCACTAAACTTAATTTTTCATAGAAAGCCAACGGCAAGCAATGCACTCCTCTATTGAATTTACTGTTTCGTCAGTGCACTATTACATCGGGAGATTATGCAAATGATTGCTGTTGAAAAATTTTCTTGATCCTAGTCGCGCGCACACACGCGTGTATACGCGAAAACCTGAGTCTGATCCCGCATCGGACTACCCGCGGAGTGTTCGCTGCATCCGAAGGAAAGAAGGAAAAAAGGGGCGCGCGCATTCTGGATATCCACTCTTAATTAGAAGCGACGTGGCCGACAACAGTTGCCATCAAACCGACGACGACGACACGGACAACGAGCGTATAAAAGCGCGGACTGGCAACATAAAGGCGAAGCCAATCTCGCCTCTCATCTGCGTGTTCTCGTTGCAATCGCGTTGCCTACTTTATCGTCTCTCTCGCTGTCGGGATGGAAAAGCTTAGCGCCGTACATACACGCGAGGACGCACCTTCGCGAAAATCACCGAACCCGACGACATTTTATGCGGCGCGGATAAACCGCGTATTTGCCTCGTTATTGTAAGGCAGAGAACGATAAGTTGGCTTTGAGGATTCTATTCGCGTGCGCGGAGGAATCCATAAAATTGGCGACGGAGACGAGAGAGGCATTCCGAGGCTTAGAATAAAGTAACTTTCAGGATAGAAATATTCTTAGTATCGAATTCCCGGGGAAAATATTAAATGCATAATTCAGAATTACCGCGATAAAGTTGTAGTTATGCAAATAATGCAGAAATCACGCCGATCCTATGAAAAGTTGTGTTATATAAATTATTTCACGGCATAATGTAAGCTATACTCACTTTCCGTAAGATATTCATTTTGTTTTCGTTTCTAATCGAACTTTCATGTTATTTTAAGATTATGTTAAATTTACTGCCGACAATCACGTTTAGATAAACTTTTCGATTGATTCATCTAAAATCATAATTCGTTAAAGAAAATATTGCACCGTTAAATTGCTATTTAAATTATCTCATTTCTCTAGTCTAAAATCATAATTAAAGTGTTATCTTAAATAAATTTTTACGTGCAAGTTTTGAAAAACTGTTAAGTAGAACCTGATGAAATTTAATGCCTATAATACAATATCTTCAATTTGCGGTACATGCTAATGTATACCACTTACAATATTTTTAGAATTTAAAAGAAATCTGCAATAAAATTTAACGAAATATTAAGTAGCTTGAAGTAGACGCAGAGAACTTTTTATTTACATTTCATAACTTATCATCTAATGGTAAAATAAAATATTTTTCTTTCATCTCACTTTCACTTCTTACCTTCTACACACGTTATCGAGTTATCTGAAAGAAACGATTAAATTTCAAAAAAAGTCAGCCACTTTTCTGAAAACCTTTCGCCGGAGCATCTCGATCGAGCACTCTAATTAAAGGATCTACATACGGAGAAAGGTACATCCTTGTACACTCGGCTCTCTTGCGCACAGACTCCATAGAAAGTTCAGCGGACCGTATCTCTAAACGCGCGTGCGCTCTTCCTCGTCCCCGGCGATTCTCTCCATAGAGTCTCGCGTATACGCATTGTACGAAGGGGCCACAAGGAAGTTCAAACAATCCAAAAAGGAGAAACGCGCTTGCGCGCGCGAAAAGGACGCGCAGATATATCTAAAATCGGATAAAACCGGCACCTCTCCGCTCGCCACTAACCCCACACATATATATACGTATATACCTACTCTCTCCGCTGCACTCCATTCTTATTATCGGAATCTGTTCGCACGTCCGACGATTGGCTTCGACATTTCCTACAGCGGTGCTGCGCGCGACGCGCCGTATACCGGCTTAACACCGTGGGAGTGCCCTGGCCCGTTGTTGTGCGCGCATGCATCGTACTCGCGAGAGCGCGGACGACTTGCTCGAGGCGAGAGGCCCGCGTTATCTGCTACGCGCGAGCGCGCGGCACTTACGGAATATTTTTAATCGACGCCGATTGGTAGCGCGGGGAAAGGGATTGCCGATAATGGCGAGACGTAGAGAGAGAGAGAGAGGGAGAGTGAGATCAAGGCACGTCAAGTCGTTCGCGCGCTGGAGGCAAAAGATTCGCGGACTTATTTATTATCAATTTCAGGAGATTAGGCCTTAATGGCGTCTTGTTTCTCAAAAGCGACTGTTCCGCCTGGATGTTGTTATGGACTTGCCGTGTATATACGTGACGTGCTTTTCGCTATTTTTCGCAAGCTTCATCGAGCCATGGACATTTTTTCCTTTGTTTATTTATTTGATAGTGTTGTCGTATGCGAGCAAGAGCCTGCTTTGAAAGCGAAAGAGCAGATGGGTGCAGCACAATTAGAAAGTCGGCGTTACATGTATAATATCTTTTGATTGTGTGTCTTTACATAAGATGCAACTTAAAAAAATTCTATTCTTCTTTTATTACCCGATTATTCTTTAATCTACAGAAAAACAAGAAAATGCATACGTGAAATCGTTACGCAAAGCATAACTCATAACTATGCTTCGATTGTTATTTTCGTATAAGTATATACGGAATGAGAATAAATTCTAATAAATATCAAAATATTGCTAATCCAGTACCTTAAATATTTAAATATGCATTTACAAAGAATGTAATCAAACTGTATTCTACATAAATCGTATAATAAAAACTCTGTTCTTGTACTCTACTCAAGTCGACTCGAAGGCAGCAACTAACTAGAACATGAAATTAAAAATCTTACTCGTAATCGAAGATGTCGTAGTAATATCTCCTTAACTTCTTAAAATCGCTACTCACCATTACGGCGACTCTCCTCTCGCGCACACAGATATTAAACACACCTGCACGCGAGCGCTACAATATTAAGAGACGTGGTGGGAGGGGGCGGGGGTGGCAGAGGAGCGGGCAAGCCGCCAGAGAACGGGTGGTAGAGAGGGAGAGAGAGAGAAAAGTGCAGCGGAAAACGCAGTGGCAGCTAAACTACACGAACTCACGGCGGCGGTGGCTGCAGCGGGTATATAAGTCGGGCTATTATCGGGCTATGCGCTGAGAGCCCTCCGCTTTCATCCGCTAATGGGCAGCTCTAACTCCGCCCGTCTGCCTCCTTTACTGCGTCATTAATACAAGTTGCACATGTCGAGAGCGCCGGTGCGCTACAATAATTTACATGAATGGAATTGAAAATTTTCTACCACACCGAGGAGAAAAAGACACGCGAAAAACTGACGCGTCCCGAAGAGCGAGAGAGCGCAGCGAAAGATTAAGGGAGAGAGAGGGAGAGGGTGGACGCAAAGGCGCACCGGGCAAAAGCACGGAAACGATGGTGACGGCGGCCAGATGCTCGCAGAAGAGAAATAGAGAGGAAGAGAGAGAGAGAGAGAGAGAGAGAAAGAGAGAGAGAGAGAACGCGCGGCGAAGAATCTTGTGGCATTTTGCGTCAGTAATTATATGTAAAAGACGCTCCTTTCCTTCTGCCCGAAAGGATCCGCCCGCGCTCTCGCTATCTCTCTCTGTCTTTCAGCACTGGCAAAGCTAACATCATATACCCCCTCGTCCCGCTCTTCGTTTTTGCTTCTCTCCGTCCGCTGCCGTAGGTGGCCACCGCTCGCCCCCTCCTTTTTATGTTTTAATTTGTGCGCGCGCTCGCCAAGTGTGTCCGGCTGACTGGGGGATTCACCTACGCAACGAGACGTCCTCGGCTCGCATTCCCTTTCGTACCCCCGACTGATGTATGTGCATAATGCGCGTGGCACCCGGATCGTCTCGAGACGAGCCGTTTTAAAGGGACGCCGGAGAGAGTCATGTATACGTGTATGTTTATATACGCGCGCGTCTCTCGAGTTTTTTTTGTAACTTTTTGGAGGGAAATAAAGTGCGGGATGAGATTTTTCGCGCAAGTTATGGACAATAAAAGGGGAAAGGATTTGCGATGTGAGATTATGAGGATAAGATCTAGGCGCGTCTGTTCGCCGATTACGGGGATTCAGGAATCGGAGAACTTGGAGAATGCGACATTTTTAAAAATTTTTATTTTATAGGCGGCATTTATATTATTTCAGCGTGGAATAGAATACCTGTTTTTCAGCTTAAAAAATGAAAAATCTTAGACTTTTTTAATTTAGATTATTTAATTTTTGTATGTTATGTAACATCGACCTTTATGAATCCGTATACCTGAGTTTTGATATTCAAAGATACTAAACTTGTGAATAAATAGTGGCGTCCCTGTGTCAGTTTGACAGAAACCAAAATTTGTTGTTATATACAAAAAATTACAAATAGTATATTTAAAGACACAGTTTTTATGTCGTATTTTTAATAAGTAATCAAAACGAATGATTTATTCATTATTATTTAACGGTGCAAAAAATTTTTAAATATTTGCATTTATAATGAGAACTAATGTCGAAAATAAACATTCAAAATGCAATTTTTAATAAAAGAAGGGAAAGTTGAAATGCCTTACACAGGTAAGTAAATTCAATAATAATTTATCTACTTTGCATTTAAACATAAATACTACCCGCTGCTCCAATACGTGACGGCTGTGTATCTACAAAGTCATTAGCCATTTGTCATGAGCCGCGTACAACTTGTTAACTCCATGTTACTTCGGCCATTTCCTACTTGTTTTTTCTTGTCTAATGACGGGCTCGAGTAAAAATGCGTTTGCTGGACTTTCTAATATTTATGAAAAAGTAATTTTGCAAAAACAAATGATTTATTGTCAGCGCACTTAATATTTTTAATATAAAATAATTCACTGACTGTGAAAAATGATTTCTATTCATGAAACTCCCTATTTCATAATATCTGTTAAGGGGGCTAGACACCTTTTTTTCTGAAATAAGAAGTCACATTTTAATACATAAATGTAAACTAATTATTTCATACTTTTTACATATAAAAGTGGGTGTATTTACCTTACTTTAAAACTTTCTCCGATGGGCCTTTTATATGATCCAGAACCATAGTCATCGATGAAACAATTTTTTTCACTATCCGTAAGCTTTGAAATTTTCCTCTGGATGGATTGACTCCGGATTTGAACTAAATTTCTCCGGAATAGTATAATTCTCATATGAGTGTAGGGATTTAGGATTAAATGGCAGAAAAACTTTTTACATCAGAAAAATTATGAAAATATATAAAAAATTTTTAAAAATTAAAAAAAAATTCTTGAAAAGCAGCACAAAATTTTTTTTTTCTCATCGGATCAAAAATCCCTACACTCATATGAGAATTATACTATTCAGGAGTAATTTAGTTCAAATTTGGAGTCAATCCATCCACAGGAAAGTTTCAAAGCTTACGGATAGTAAAAAAAATTGTTTCATCGATGACTATGGTTCTGGACAATATAAAGGGCTCAGACCAAGGTCTAAGGTGAGGTAAATATACCCCATATTATGTGTAAAAAGTGGGAAATAATTATTTTACATTTATGTATTAAAATATGACTTTATTTCAGAAAAAAAAGGTGTCTAGCCCCCTTAAGACAATGTTTATTCAAAACGAAACAAATCCACGCGAGTCTCCCTTCCCACTCGCATTAATTTTTCAATAACACACACCACTCTCCGCATAAATCAATTAAAAGACTCGCGACTCGGGCCATGAATCAGGCTCCATCCGTACGCGTGCATTCTGCAGCGCAAAACAAAAAGCGTAAATCCCGCGGAGCCAGCACGGAACCTCTCCGCACAGCGGACAAAGGAGGGACGACGACGAGGAGGAGCGCGAGGACGAGTTCGAGAGGGATCGACGAAATAAGGCGAGAGAGCTCGAGCTGCACGCGAAACAACACCGGACGTACGCGCGCCTTATTATGCGCGACGCCAGCGTGCGCGCGAGTTTAAAGCAAATAATGTCGTCGTAAACCAATCAGCCACGCCGGCCGGGAGAGAATGAGAGAAAGAGGTACACATCCCACCTACGCCGGGCGCCTCCACGGCTTGCGTGCAGCCGCGAAAGACTAATGGCTGAGCGGCCGCTGAGCAAGAGAGGGAGACGGGCGTTTAGGATTTCTTTTTTCGCGGCCTCTCTCGCATCCCTCGGAAATCCTAGTCGCCTGAGCGGCCGCCACTGGACTGTCTCTCTCCCTCTCGACCTTACGCCTTTGCACCAGAGGAGGGGAGAGGTCACGACGAGCTTGTGCACCGCAGTCGTCGCCGCGCGTAGCTGCTGCTTTTCCGGCATTCCGGAATCTCTTATGCGCGCGTGCTGCTCGTTCTCTCGCGCGTTTATATATACGCGCAAGACACTGACACAATGTGAGAGGAGAAAAATCTCCACGTGACCGGATCCGCGGGGCGAACACCGCAGCCGCGATCGATTACGTGTTGCGCGAGCTTTGCCCCCTCGAGCAAGCAAACTCGAGAGCGAGCTTTCCGCTGCACGTATGCTTCTTTGCATTTCCGCTGCTTTAATTCACCGCGTGTAGGGAACGGAGGATGTGTCGCGCTAGCTGGAATTAGATTGGCGAAAAAGGATACCCTCCGCTGATCGGGATGCATTTGCGGAAAATATATTCTGGTCAAGTATGTTGCACGGCAATGGCACTGTGTGTAAGGGATATGAAGCAAACCTTGTGTTAAATATATTTAGTACACACGTATTATTTGTATATATCATACCTACATGCAGACAATAACTATACATAAGAAATCACAAATCCGCGCAAGTAATCCACCGCCTTTTTCGACAATCGCATCATGTAACTATACACAATTCGCATTCGCCATCGACTCTATACAAAACCGAGCCTCGCAGCGAAGTATAAAACACGCATCCCGACGCATGGAATTATTCCTGCTTGCAGTCAGTCGCGCCAAAAAAAACTCACAACGCGCACTGGGCTCTCTCTCTATATATGTACGAGCTGAAAAAGCCCCGCAGAAAGTACAGTAGAGTACCGCGCGATAGTCCCAGGCGCGCGGCGATCGTTAAAGGCTCGATAGCGCACGAGTCACAATTCAGAAGCATAAAATTATATGGTGTTATTATTCGCCCGGGGAATTAATGAAACGCTCGCGCTCGTCCAGGAGGGAGAGAATATAATTCCACATTCTTTCGGGCAGAAGAGACGCCGCGGCGAACACGAGCAAGATATCACTGAGGCCGAAAGAACACGCGAGAGGTCGTAAAATCCGCGTTTCACGAGGCTCTTTAAACAAATGCCCCGGCAATCTGCCGCGAGCGCGCAAGTTTTTCCGACGCACGTTCGCTCGCTCCTTTTACAGTGCAATAATGCTCGCTCGGACGCGCGCGCAAAGTCGATTTTCTACCGGCGAGCGTCAAATGTTATGGTTTCTTTCGCTTTTCGCGCGAGACCGAGAGAGAGAGAGAGAGAGAGAGAGAAATGGAAGTTACTATAAACTAGTCGATCACTGCGAATTTTATTTCAACCGGATACTCGCAAGGACTTTTTCTCTTTTCGCAGTCTTTTCTTTTTTCGACGAGATGCTAGATTTTCCATTAGACTTTTTCATTCATCATAAGTGGTGATTTTTTAAAATCACGTTTTCATAAAGGACGAGTTAGACTTAATGATTTTTTAATTGGTTCTCTACTAGTTTCGTTCGTATAAACCTTTATGACAACCATTTCAGAGTTTGAAAAATAATTTTTTTAAGACATAAAATTGGTTTGATTATATCAATACATAAAAAAAAGTGGAAGAACTCGACTGCAGTATTTCAAAAGCGGTTTAGTTAAATAATATATTGATACATTTATGTATGTGTCCTAGCGTGTTTTCTACTCTTATTTCAATATCTGATTCAATAAATTAATATTTATTGACAAAGAAAGTGATTAATGATATCTTATATCAAATGCGAGCTATTGATATATTTGCTAGTATTAAGCTTTTAAGTATGATTCTCATATAATTCATGTTACTAAAGTTATAATCTAAATCTTCACAAGGAAAATAAACAAAGTACATATATTATATATAGAGATTAATCAGAATTCTCATCTATACGTCTAGTTCATTCCCACCCGTCCATGCGACAAAAAATTCGGCATGAAAATTTGCATAAAACCAGAAAAGAAGAACGCCCCGTGGAAAGCCAGAGGAGCAAAAAACTTCCAAAACAGCGGCGTCCCTGGACACGGCAAATAAGCATTCCCTCTTCGGCTTCCCTATATATAACCACACGCAGACGCGCGCACACCTGCGAGTGTATATATATACGACACGACGCACTCGATGCCTTGTATTTCTACAGGTAGCTAGCTCGCTCGTGGTGGTAGCACACACGGCCGCCATACGTCAACGTCCATTACACTTCCAACGCCGCTGGCTCTCGCTTTAATGTTTTCGACTCCGGCACAGTCTTTATATCCCACCTTGCAGCTAATTAGCGAGAGCCCAGATACCGAACTCGCCCCCGCCCCCCTCCTCCCCTCCTCTTCGCGTATACGAAACACATACACACAGGCGCGCGCGCGCGCACGTACCTCGGTTCTCTTTGGGGGCCGCTACCCTTCTTTTTGTCTCCTGGTATTTCTCTCTTTCGCTTGTCGCGCGAGCGAGCGAACGAAAGAGCACAGCTCGAACGTCCGGCCAAACGAGTCCAACGGCGCAAAATACACGCGAGAGCCAAATTTTTCTCTTCCTTTCATTATTTGTGCCCTTTTCTCTATGTACTCGGGCCGTTTTACCGTGTGGATGTATAACGAATTCCCTTTTTGCTCGCCGCTCTCCTCCTTTCTCTCCATCCGCTAAATTTTGCCCGTTTTCTTTGGCTCCACCCATGGCTTTTATACAGACATAGACGAATCAAACTTAACGAATAAAAGGATTGAGAGTTGCAAGAAATTCATACTTATTATGTTCGTTTGTGGAAAGAGCTTATGAATCACAACTTTTATCGCTGGTAATATAAGTACTCAAACAATAAAAACTTTACTTAATTGTCAAGTCGAAGATGGTACGGTTAATAAATCATTATCTCAATCAGATCCAAATCCATATAGTTTTAACTGCTTAACTCACACTTAAAAATGCTTTCCAATTCTAATGATTGTTTGTCTTCGTTAAGGATGTATAAATTTAAGATATTAAATATAGTTTGTGTTACTTTGAAATGCCAATAATACATCATTTTTAACGGTTTTTGCAAAAAAAATAGAAGATCTTTGTCGTGGAGTGAATAACAATCGTGAAGTTATACAATTGGTGAAAAAATTTAACTTGCGTATAAATGTTTTATTCGTTAAATTGAGTCAAAACCGCTCGAACTATTTGTTATAATATACTTGTACACGTAGCGCGGACCCGCATTCAAAAAATTCATAAATATATTTTTATTCCTCTTTGTACAAAGTCGGTTTTTATCTTGACTTTCTTCTGTCTCGCGTGATTTTTCTCTTGCCCTTTTATTACACGCGCCGCGTAAGCTCATCTTGCTCGCGCAAGCGCGCATTTCATTTCCCTTTTTCTTCTTTGCTCGCTTTTCTTTTTCCATACATACCCTCAACGAGACATCTCTTGCAAATCTCCCTATTGAATATACCCGGAATTCACGCTCGCGCTCTCCCACTCTTTCGCCGCGCCTTAATTTTTCATCACTGCGCACGCGCTGCGTATACGTCCAGTACATATAATTACACAGACCCACAAAAAGTGGTATGCTGCAGAGTCTATACCACCATATTATTTTTGTGTATTTTGGGCCTATAAACATGATTCTGAAGTCAGAATTACTCCCTCACATTTTGATTTTGAGATATCTGAAGTATAATGTTTTTGAACCATTTTAACAACGTAAAATTAACTTATACTATCAGTTTTTTTCTACAAAATAATTTAACACGGCTTATTCCCTTCAAGACCGACTTTGATTCATCCTTTTACAATTTTTTCTCTCCGCAATCTAAATTAGTGCTATACTATTTTGTAAGTAAAATCTATAAAAAATTTGGTTTCCCTTTCTTTCTTATGATACTTCAAGTCTCATTTCAGGTATCGCAAAAAGCAGACGTAATAGACCAATTCTATCCTCGGAATCAAGTTTAACACACCATATTTTTGTAGGCCTATGTTAACAATTGCAAGATTATGTTCGAAAGTTATTATAACTGTATTATAATTATATTGTAAACTTCCTATAAAAGAAATCAATAACACTTTAAACAATTAGATCGTTTTTATCAAGTATTTTGGTCAAAAATTTGTAATGTCTTGGATTCATTGCTTCTTTGAGAAATCAGTCAAACTAATGTATTTAACAACAGTTTTCTATACACACGCAGTTCCGGCGAGTCGCAACGGTCGAATTTCTCTAAACACGTGGGATTCTGCGCGCAATATTAGCACATACTCTCTCCCTTCTCCCTTTACTTCAATTCAATGACATTGCACCGCCCGCGATTCATATGTATGAGCTTTATGCGGTCTCAGTGTATCGCGTATGAGATTACTTCTGAAGTAATCAGAGAAAAAAGAGGGAAAGGGAACTACTAATTAGTTTGGCATGGTGTGGTTTGTGCACATAAGAATTATGCACATATTTATTGTGCACACTTTAGCATTGGAGTATACACACAGATATAGATATACACCAATGCTAAAGTGTGCACAATAAATATGTGCATAATTCTTATGTGCACAAACCACACCATGCCATTAGTTTGCTTTTTTTCGATCGTAAGTGCGTTATTGAAACTCGGACGAACGGAAATTCGCTAATGATTTCTAGATAACCAAAGGCACATGAATAGGTTTCTATTGAAATCTGTCGACGACAAATTATTAAATCACTGCAATTAATAAAGTCATGTTTAGTCTATACTAATATTGCTTCCTCAAAAAGGCTTTGGGTGGATGGGTGGGTTTGTTGACTGGTCAAATATCTCAAGAACGTATTGGCCGATTTTTATAACGAAATTTTTATATAGAACAGAGGGGTTGGCGTGGTGAGCGAAGCGAGGTACGCAGGAGGGTACAGCCCCCTAGTGATATTTAATTTATAACTCCAAAAATATTTAGTTGATGCGTAAAGCCACTATCAAAAATAATATTATTATAAAAAGTCATTTATCAAATTTTAAAAATAATATATATTAATTTAAGCTTAGATAGATCATATCTCCAGAAAAAAGGTCTATAACAACTAATTACCGGTAAAGGGACTTGGTTTTTAGACTTCAGAAATCGACTCTCAAAGCCATGTTGATATCATTCCTCAGTAGTCGTATTACATTCTCCTTGTTAGTTTTCTCAAACTTAATGTATTATTTCGTTAAGTAAAATACTAGTTCCATAAACAAAAGCTATTTATAATCAAATTTACTATAAAGTAATTACCTTTCCGCAAACATTTTCAATAAATAGTCACAGAATCGTTACCAGTGGTCTCGTAATTAGTTTCAAAGGAATTTCAACTACAATTCATATAATGTTAAGGGAATATCCCCATAGCCTGGTCAGGGCCTGCCTGTAGTATCATGGTAACCTACTGGGACGTTACATGAAGTTTGAGGAAGTTGAGTGCCAATGATTTCAGAGGTTTTTTATATTTCCTCTACATTAAACGTCCAAAGTTTCCTTTAGGATAAAGCAAAAATTGTATTAATTGTAAAAAATTATGACATTTGTACTACTTGCAATATTATTTTGTATTTGCTTATTTAGAAAATATATTAACTGTTCCATTACGAATATTAATTTACAAACCTATTCATACATTCTATTGTTTCAGTATTTGAGTTTTCAGATTATTTAAAAGAAAATTTTCATCTCTCCGGCTCTAATTAGTTGATGAATCATGTCATGATAGGCAAAGACTCGTAGACATTGCAAACGTTTTGGTTGTGTGAATGTGAATAAAATTCCAAAATAATTGATTGAATGCATGTATTGTTTCTCAATTGACGTGATGAAAGCTAAATTTTCTTACGTAATGCTTTAATCTTTGAAGTGAACGGAAGTATTTTAACTTATTCTAAATCTTAAATAATGACAAGTATAGTTTTTAAAAGTGTATTTTATATTTATTAATTGTTCGAACAACTAAGATTCGGTAAGAAAAAATTATCAAAACGGAAAATTTAATTGCCCAATACTTCTCTTGTCACACTTTTTTTCTTAATGTAATTTACACTTCACATAATTTAATCTTTGTTTCCTTAAGCTTACGTCATCCAACATGATTCTTTTTGTTCATCTGGTCAGTGTTTTATTACTTAATTTTTGTTTCTAATTGACCAACCCGCCTCTACTGGTTATTACAGTCTGATTTATGGTAAAAACGGCGTTAAGGATAGTGCATTGCTATCAATTAATCATGGGGATGGTCGTTAATATAGGAGAACTAGATATCACGGAAATCGTTTATACACCATCACTAATCTATCGGCCTACGCGCTACTTCGCCGACGACAGAAACTTAAGGCCGATATTGAAAAAGACGAGAAAATAAACGCGAGAAATCGGAAAGTAAACGATATAACTAGTTGACGCGCATTTTTCATTAAGACTCCTTCCGCTGGAACAAGATAAATGGTCGAAAATATTCTAAACGGATATGTTTTATTAATATTACAGATTCTTTCAGAAAACTGAGCAGCACGTGAAGGACTGATTACTTTTAGATGTTCTTTTGTTATCCAACATAGTTCCTTAATCCTGTTTATCTTCACAAAAATGCATGTGCATCGAAGGTTTAAATATGCGCTACATGTACTATTACTTTCTTTTCTAATGCTTATTATTTTAAAGTTACTGATGTACAAGAAACAAAAAATGTTGCACAAATTTAAAACTCCTAATCCGCGTTGATGTAAGTTGCTCGACGCACGCGCACCTAATGCACGAATAACACTCGTGGACAAAAAACGAGTTGCTGAGACGGAAAAAGAGCAAAATGAGAGACAGAAACGAGAAAACTTAAGCAACTCCCAAGCCGCGAAAGTAATCTCGTTCTCGACGAGTCGGCTTAAAGACAGCGAGAGAGGGGGAGGTAGGAAGAGAGAGAGAGGGAGAGAGAGAGAGGGAGAGAGAGAGAGAGAGAGAGAGAGAGAGAGAGAGAGAGAGAGAGAAGAAAGATCGGCATCCACGAAGGCGCGTGCGCTACTTATATACACTTGCCTCCCGAGAGTCGATCATTAAGGTGCGTTTAGAAAAAGGGCTGGTCGGCGGAAGTTTCATTAGGAAATGGATGGAAACAGTGGGTATATACGCGAATTGGAAAGGAGGCGGTCTGTCTGTCTATTTCTCTCTCTCTCTCTCTCTCTCTCTCTCTCTCTCTCTCTCGCTTTCTCGTTCTGGCCTCCGGCTGGCCACCGAGCGCGGAAACAGAGACAGAGTGAGGTAGAGAGAAAAGGGAGCGAGCGAGAGGGCGAGCTTTGAAGCTCGCGATGACTCGGACTGATAATCCATTAGGATCCGTCTACTTAGAGTATAACATCTATTTGAATGCAAATCAATAGGGGAATGGGAAAGGACGGTAGCCAGTAATTGGTCCAGCTTTATTGGAGCCTCGCTCAGTGTCTCAAAGAGCATCTCGTTTGGTCATCTTCTCCATCTGGGCATACGCTCTTGCCCCCCTCCCTCCCCTACCATGCCCCGCTGTCGCTCGCTCTCTGTCGTTCCACGGTCTTTCTTGTCTCTCTTTGCTCATTTCCTCCCCTTTCCACCTCTCCCCTTCTCTATCTCTCTCTAATTCTCTTGTACCGCAGCAGTTTCCGCAATCGCTAGCTCTCTCGCTCGAGTTTTACCGTAAATTAACGAGGTCCGTCGAGCGGATGGACGAGCGACGGGTACGCGCGCAGCTGTATGTCGCGACAATGCGAGCCATCGGAGAGAAATTAGGAAAAGAGTGAACGAGGAAAATAACCTTTTTTTCCTTTTATCGCGAGGAAGTATGAGTGGTAAATATGAAAGGTTTTGTGTGTAAGCATTCAAGCTTTCCAAAGTTGCAGCTGCAGGTGCGCGTATATCCGCTGCTTCCAGTGCGAATTGGATTATGAAAATATTTAAGTCACAAATAGATTCAGCGATGGAAAGTTGTTTTTCCAAACCTACGCCGATTCACGGCAGATTGTGCTTTAAATTTAACGTATGAATGTTGTTATTTTTGCAATACATATAGATTTTGGAAATGTTATCATTATTTACACGAAACCGTTGACCTTTCTTCGAGACTTTGCGTCGTGAAATTTGAGAAGGTATAGCAGAAGCGTTTTTTCGACGCTTTTACGACGATCAAAATAGCTATTATAAACTTTTTATTTTACGAGAAAAATAATCATAAATAGCCGAATACTGTCTTGCAAATAATTGACATTGTACGCGCGCAACATTTTTATTGTATTGTAAGTATATATTCCCATGTCACTCAATACGAATTCCATCAATAAGTACGATATAATATGATCGCTTATAAAAAGTTTATTTTTCCTATCCAGTAGTCATTATACGTTAAGCTCATTTCAAAATTAAAATACAGCCCCCTGAGTAAACCAGCACTTTTTATCCCTTATCGCAGCGTCTTTCTCGTTCCGCCTTCTCCCGACAATCACAGTATATAAATTCGATGTTTAGCTTTCATCGGCGTACATTATAATCAGCAACGTCCGTGCGCGGGCGCGACATCAAAGAAAACGAGAGCGAGTCGTACAAGTCGTACACGCGTGTTTAACAATTTCGCTCGCGCACCGCTCGCAGAATCAATAAGGGGATGAATATCCCGAGTCAATACGCGCGTGTACACAGAGAGAGAGAGAGAGAGGGAACAGAGAACCGGGCGCTATGGCGAAGGCGAGGGCGAGACGAAGAAAGACAGAGGAAAAAGGCACAAAGTCTAGACAGGCGCGTATAATAATCCCCGCGGCAGGAGTGCAATACGCGTGTGCGTATATCGAAGGCCGTATAGCGAGTCGTTCTCATTCGGTAATGGCTTGTAAGAGGAAACGGGCCGAGATTTATTGGTCGCCGGGGCGAGACGTGTAGACGTATACACACAGACGCGCGCGCGGCCGCGCGAGTCAACAATAGAGTGGCGTATGTACGCGTGCCGGCCGACAAACGACGGAACGACTCGCTTTCCAATGGAGCATTTCTTTCCGCGCGCGCACACAGCCACGTCTCGCGGGGCCGCGTGATTAACGATTGAACGCACTTGACTTCCGATCCGGGACTCGTCGAGAACGCAAGAGAGAGAGAGAGAGAGAGAGAGAGAGAGAGAGAGAGAGAGAGAGAGAGAGAGAGAGAGAGAGGCAAGCTCGAGCGGAAAAGTGCGCGCGCCGAAAAAATGGAATCTCGCGAGGGCGCGGGCGTTGCTTTACACGCTGTGGGGACTGTTTGTAACTGGTATCGAACAATAACGGGCTTGTTAAGCTAATTTAGTTGTTTTGCGAAACAATGTGACTCGAAATTGAAGCCAAGCCGAGTATTCAAGTATACTGTCGAAAGACTATCTGACGTTTCTATTAATTTTCTCTGTCCTAAAGTTTGTGTGTTGTATATGATTCTAGGGTTAAAATTTAACTAGATATTATAAGAAAAAACTATTTATAATCAATTTTTGTATAAAAATTTATTTTCTAATTTTCTCCATTCTATTTTACTTTTTTGCTTGAGTGACAAATGCGATACCATTCTTTACTCCCCTTAAAAGTCTCTCGCCTCTGAGTCATTTATTTACAGTAGCCTGACAAGTTGTTATTTTGAACTGAACCGTGCAAATTATACTCTTGGTTTCTTATACTATTATTATTACAGTATAACCTAGAGTATATCTATATACTAAAGTTATTAAAATTTCTTGCATTAAGATCAGGGTTCCACTTTTCATAATAAATAAGAATTTGTATAAATTTAAATTTAAATTATAGATTTACTATAAGTCATTCAAAGTTTGTTGAGAAATGAAAAAAAAAAAATAAAGAAAATTTTCTACTAGAAAGGATTGAATAAGAAATCAGCAATTGGTGCGAGGTAAAGCAATAGCCGACGTCTTTATCGTGGCAATAAGAAATCCTTGGCAGTGTATACAAGTGCGGGACGAACGGCGAATTGCGCGTGATTTATTCATCGGCAATACGTGTCTTCGACTTTTAAAAGGAGAATAAGAAAAAGAACCTATTGACCACTACTCATACGAAGTGCGCGTAGGCCGCGTTATTCTGTGATTTGCAGTGGCTACAGCCGTAAAACTAGGGACACCCACGTAAGATGTGCATCTTACAGCTCCTGCACGGCGAGAAATCAGGAAATAAGAGGTAAAAATGACCAAACCGAGACATTTTCTTTGATACGTATTATATAATCAAAAACAGATCTTTAGTAAAAGTTAAGAATAATTATAGTGACAAAATATTAAAGAGTCCTATCGTTTCCGTATCAATAGAATCAAATTTAATGCTAAAACGTACAATTTTATGCAAGCAGTCCACTGTACAATAAATTATAGGTTTCTAAAACTTTAAACCGTACGTGTCTATCATTTTCAATTTAGACAATAAAAAGTGCTCTTTTTATTCCTATAAAAATTGACGTGAGAGCGAAGCTTATGTATATGTGCCGTTACATAATGTCGTTATTCTTCTAGGAATTAGAACTACACACTGACCATTTGGTGCGATGATAGTATGACCGGGCTGATATACGAATTTTAATATCAAATTGTGAAATAAAGCTTTATACTAGCTTGATCTATGACACTCATCTCTTTAAATAAAATTAGTACCTGATCTTGAAAAATATTGACTCTTAAGTTCATTGCAATCTTCTTCAATCTACTTCTTCATTGCAGGTGGGTAAAGCCATATAACGGCCCTTGGAAGCGCAGTAGTCTGATGCCATAAATCCAACTGCTCGCAGGTTCGCTAATAGACGTGACAGGTAACGCGTGCGCGCGATTCTAAATTAACTTCTTCCCCTTTTTCAGCGCGTGCTCCTTCCACGAGCTTTCGGCGTTATTCGTCGACTGGATTATGAATTCCCCCGGAAGTTATTTCGTAAACGTCTAATCGAGGAAAAAATCGTCTCCTCAAGCCATAGTTTTATATGCTGCGCATCTGGGTAATTACGCATGTAAATAATGTTAATGATGCGTTTTAAGGACTTGCAAAACCTTTTAATGAACCGTCAAGATAATTCCTTTTCTAATCTATCCCTTCTTCCAGTAATTAATATAGTTGTTATATCGGGAAGAAAGAAGAATGAAAAATTATGATTTGCACAATATTTACAATAAAATCACTTTCGTATATTTTAAATTTTGGTTAAATGCTCTTATTTAATTCAATGCAATATTTAATTCAATATTACTCAGAACTTCATAACTATAGTTTTTCGGTTGAATAACATTAATCTGTATCAAAAATCAAAATGATCTTTAAATAGCTTGACCTCATAAATATTCACGTACGATAACAGCTCTATAATTACCATAAAAGCAAACATTTAACCTCAGCTAAAAACGGGACCGTCGAAGAATCCGCGTAATTTGCTTTCATTTATCTTCGAAAAATGATGGCAAATCTGAAAAGGAGAGCATCGCGAAGGAGCGAAAAGAGAAGAGCAAGAAAACTGCGACAAAAAGGCACACGGAGCGAAAGAGGGAGAGAGAAAGAGAGGAGAGAGGATCATGAGAGATCGCATCACACGCCGGCACGATCATTACGCATCGACTGGAAGTCAATGCGGCGCACGCGCGCAATCATTCGCGAACTGAAAGTGCGCGAGCGCATAATATTACAGAGAAGGGCTCGAAGCGCCCGCGGATAGGAATTACTTTGAAAGCGTAATGCCTCGAGTAAGAGAGGAAGAGAGAGAAGAGAGGCTGAACGATTTCGCGTCTACGTGCGCGTGGCTCTTCTCCACCTGACAGCCTGTAATATAATGTCATTGGGAGTCTCGCGCCTCGTTATGACGCCCCGTCGTATAACGGGTATCCATCTACACCTCGGCGGAATTGACCGCGCGCCAAAGTCGAGCAATAAAAGGCATAACCTTTCCCGTGCAGCGCCGCTCGGTAATGGCCGCGCCGCAACGATTCGATAACTTGCGAAGGAATCAATCGAATAAGCTGCAAGTGATGGCATTATGATGATAGCCTCCCTTTATTTCGCGGATCGGATTGATAACAATGTTTCCGTGATTGTACTTTGATTGTCGTGTATTACAAATGTCAAATTATACATCGTATGACATTAAATTGAAAAAAAATAGCTCGAAGAAAGGGGCTAATGATTTCATGTATATTTTTTGTTTTTGACAATGATATGTAGGGTATGTCTGTTTTAAAGTAGAGCTTTCGATCAGTCGATAAGGATCCACAGTTGCGAGACGTTGAACTTTGCGCACGTCGACCATCATGACTTTCACAAATAAAAAGTGACAAGGAACAGTAAGCAAATAAACGTCGGGTTTGATTTTTTATAATAATTAAATGCATTTTATACAACACAATAAAAGCTTACTAATTTAAATGACTGAAAAAATAAGCTTATAATTTAAATTGATTTTCATTACGGCTGATAAAAATTCGATATGATAGCTATTAGGTGGCTTACAAATTTCCGAGGACGGGAATAAAAAGGCTCGTTTCATTAATAAGCTCGAAAAAGTCCTTTAGATGTTCAATAACTGATAAAGACGTTTCGGCCGCCGCGTCCCCGAAGCTTCGATCCCAGCGACCGTAAAGAAAACGTTATATTTCAATAATCTCGGCGCGCGCCGCGAAGGCCGTCGTTATAGTCGCTCCAGGACGATGGGCAAGAGCAAAAGAGTCCTATTTCATAACTGGCCGCGAGCGCGCGCGCAATATCGGCCCTCTCGCTTTCTTCTCCTCTCTCCCGTACTAATCAGCCGTATATCGCGCGAGGGGAAAAAGGCCCCCGCCGATAAAGCGTAAAAAATACAGCGGCGAGGGCCGGGTAAACGGCATAATGGCCCAAAGACATCCGAGTTAATTGGTCGGCGAGAGGAAGACAAACACGCGGCTGTTCTTCCTCTCTCTCTCTCTCTCCCCTCCTTCTCGTGCGAGGAGTAGAGGAATCGCTCGCGCGGTTAGACGGAGAACGCGCGCAGTGCACTATGCGCGCACGACATTCGCGCTCTCCTTCCCTTGCTCGCGCGGCCGATCGTTAGGCAGCAGCAGCTCCCGCAGACCATATAGGTAGGTGCTGTATACGCGCGGCAGTGTCGTGTCCCTCCTAGCGAAGGTTTTGCCGAGAGCGGCCTGGCGCCAAGTAGATGTCGCGCTATGTATGCAGAAAACCCCCTAGACACGAAAGTGAGAGAGACAGGGGGTGCAGCGGAGGAGGAGGAAAGAGAAGAAGCAGCAGCAGCAACCTCGGAATGCCTTAGATTCCATCCGGCTAATTAACTCAATGTTATGCTAAATCCCGCTAAATTTAACTTAACCGGGAGCCCGCGATCTTGCTCCACTCGGCCCCCTAAGGCCATTAATTACCGGGGGATCGCGACAACAGAACTGCTCCTTCTTCTGTACTCCTGTGCTGCTTCTTACTCCCGCGCGCGGGCCCCTACTCCGGGAGAACACCAATCGACACTCTCTCCTTTTTCTCCCTAAGTGAAGGGAACAAAGACTCGTGGTGACAAAAATGCTAACTGCCGACGGCATTCCGTCTATAATTTAGACGTTTGGCTGTGTGTGTGTGTGTGTGTGTGTGTGTGTGTAAACAAAATCTTTTTACGGATGTCTATGATACTCTAATAAATTAAATGATGCAAAGTATCGAGTCTTTGTGTTTCTTATTTTACTTTCAATAAAACATGACAGTAGATCTATGGTGAACCTATCCAGACAGATATTATTACCACTTTCTGCTTCTTCAATCATTTTTGTTACTACATCTACCTTATACTTTCGGTTTGTATATTTTTTTATTCGACTTGCATCATATCGACAAGAAACCTGCGGAATTCATTAAGATTTTTTTTTTCAAACGCATGTCGATATTCAGAATCGGTATTCGTCCGTAAATTCGAACTGTATTTTCTGAAACAGATTTGCCTATACACATATACCCTGACACTCTAAACTAATGATTATTAATAACTCTGGCAAAAATACGAATGCAATTTAAATCTATAATGCGGATTAGGAAAAGTTAGAGGCGAGAGCATTGCGCAAACATCGCTCGGCGATCTCCTCAGAATCGCGCTCACGCGCAAGTTATGTATTCAAATTTCTCCACTCCAAAATAAACATCGCTTTATATTTGAGCGCGGCGCGCGTGCGCGCTTGTACACACGCTACTCCATCGAGTCCGTATACTCGCGGCGGGCGTGCGCGCGACAGATTTATTCGATTAAATTTTTGCTGGATCGTAAGTAATAACCGTACCCTGGCATATACACACACACATATATATACACATTCGTGTAATGTCTCACTTGGGCAGCGGCAGCAGCAGCAGTCGCGCGATCTGAATTACTAATTATTATAGCTCGGCGTGTATGTACTGCAAGCGGAGAGATGGAGAGAGAAAGAGAGAGAGCCGGTCGTCGTCTCGTTACCGGGAGACGGCGGCCTCGCTCGGGGCGCCTTCATATACGGAAGATATTGCGACGAGCAAAGCTCGCCCTGTAAGGAAGCCGGGAGAGACGAGCGCGCGGTTATGCGTTTATGCATGTCCCCTCGTTGATTTTCATTTGAAACGAACGATTCGCGAGGAGAGAGAGAGGATGAAAAAAGGCTCTCGCGGCCCCCGAAGCCTGCCGGGACGTTCATTTGACTCTAGAAACTTGTTCTCAGATCGTATATAAGTTGAATGTGTATCTGACGAGGAAACGTTATAAATATGGAACGCTTAAAGGCTGGCCGAGCGCGCTCGGCTCTCCGCGTAACGTTGAACTTGTTAGCTGTGATTAGGAAAAATCGAAAAACTCTCGGCGAATCTCGTTCTTTTGGCGGATTGAAAGCGCGCCGGCAAAAATCCCGACGGGGAATTATATCCGAAGATTATCTTGTACAGTGAGCGCGGCATATAGATAGATTTAAGACCACTTTAGATTATTACTTGGATAGTTACGCCGAAGATCGGCGCCGGTTTCACCAAGTATGCACGCACATAATGGTTATATAATATGGATTTCCTGCGAATAATGAACGCGGCTGGGACTTTTCGAATGAGTAAAAAGGGCTCGCCGATGTACGAGTTGCATTTATTCACTGGACACGGCAATTAAAGTCATTTTTTCCAACAATGCGAGATTTATTGGAACTATTTACTGCGTAGTTACGTGTCGTGCTGGGACAACTCAACTTTTTTGGTAAATTGCTTTTCAATTAAATTTCCTACATGAAATGTCCCGATTTTAATAGAAACCGCTAAATCACAGCTTGATTCAGCGATTATAAGATTGCGAAAGGGTATATATAACCGTTTTGCTTTCTGGAGCAGAAGATGACTTGAATTGGGTCGGCGATTTAATTATGTATTTTCAATTTCCTAAACATCTATATACAAATAAAAGAATAACTTTTTGCCGAAAAATATTTTGTAACAATTTTATTCTGTGAATAATTAAAAATTGTTATTTCTCTACTCAACAGTAAAAGATTTGTCCACGAGAAAACGTAATAACACTGGCACGAGAGCTTGCAAGCTAAATAGATTTCGTTTTCACGCGACAATTGACGAAAATAAAGAAGCCCCAAAATATCCGCGTCTAGAAATACTTTAATACGCTATAAAGCAACTCTCGTTGGACACTGTTGCTCCTAAACTCCTGCACGCGTATGTATGTACGCACGCAGACACACATACGCGCACATGCTCGGCACGTTTCTTGCGCGCAGTTATAAACTGCGAACAGCACGGCATTTAGCGTGAAACGCGCGGCCATCGAAGTTGGCATGGCTCGTCCGGTGTAACCGAATATCGCACACGTGTGCGCGCGCGCTGCAGTGGCGTCCGAACTCTTTCTCGAGTTCATACGTACATAGGTTATAACTTACGGATCCACGCACATACGTATACACGAGAGAGCGCAGAGTCGCATCGGCACACATGACTAATGCCTTGTCTAAGCTCCAAGTCAACGTGTTAATTATACTTATCTCGCGGTGCTTGCGGCTCGCGGAGATATTATCCACGAGTGGACTTATGTCTCTGTGTGTGCATGTGTACACATCGCGCCGCGATATGAGCCACGCCGCGTGCGTGTACCATACACACCGGGCGAGAGAAAAACTTTAATTCAACCAGTCGCTCGTCCGCGCGCGCGTAAGTCACGCGCGTTTAATAACTCATCTGATGGCTTCTCTTAATCTTCGCACTCTTTTGTGACATTCGAAATTGTTGCTCGGTTTAGAGTAAATATTTATACAAATAATTGTTTCTCTAATGATTTTTTGCATGCCTTACTCATTGACGAGATAAATCAAGTGTGACATTTTACATTTAAATAGATTCACAAAAGTTTACCGCCAAATAAGGGTTATTGTTATTTTTTGTACTTTTTTATCTGTAGGAAATACTTATAAATGTAAATTGAACACAAACAATTCATAAAACTGAATTTTCATTTATTAGATTTCGTAGGTAATATAGCCATAGCCTTTAATTTCACGGTTAACCTTCATCCCTCTTATTCGTAAGCAAACTTAACTACTTTGACGCCTGCAAATTTAAAAATAAAAGCTAATTATAGTACTAAAACTTCCATTTATTTCCAGTTGATGTAATCTAATCAAAACACAGTTAGCGAATTTGTTCGGTACCTTAGGAGTTTGAAAGCTTTTGGTGGTAAGCGGTCAAAATATTTTCATACACTAATTTCTCACTGCATTCATATTAAATACCATTTTGTCCATTTTGTTAGCTGTATTTAAAATACTATGAATAACACCTCTAAATATAGAATCGCAACGTCATTGTTAATGAATCGGAACAATAATTTTTTCAGATCAGATGAATTTAATTCGATACAATAATTAATTTTGCATCCATTCAACTGTACTGGAGCTAATATTTACTTTTGACTGAAAAGAATTACTTATTCCGCCTCCTTTTTATTCATACAGTAACAAAGGCAATTACATATTCCAAACCAAATTAATACGATTACGAGAATGAATAAAAAAAAAAGAGCGAGAGAAAACAACGGCCGCTCACTCGCTAATGTTCTTATTTGTCTTCGGCTCTGCACATGCACGCTCAATATAACGCACGAGCACATCCCCGGTGCACGCACGCGTAAAAGCCAATTAGCCGTGGAACAATAAGGCGCTGCGAAGCAGAGAGCGAGAGAGAGAAAGACAGACAGAGAGGGAGAGAGAGAGAGAGAGAGAGAGAGAAGGGAAAAAGGAACGACGCGCGGCCACGCGGGATATCCTTTAAAAGCCCGAGAAAAGGGCTGAAGCATCACGCCTTATCATAATTATTCTCGCGCGGTCGCCGCTCGCTCGTGCGCGAATATAAACCAGCCGGCCTCTCAAGCTGAGTATCTCGCACACACGTATATACGAGGCTCACATCCCCGGACGAGAGAAGAAAGATACGCACGGAGATAAAGCCTACCAATACACCTGCCCGTTTCTTTTCTGGCTTAGCTGCTGCTGCCGCCGCCGCAGCGCTTCATGAGCGCGAGCGCGATAATATGCGATTCCGATCCGGCGGTCAGTGTCTTCTTTCCCTTCGCTCTTTCTACGTATCTTTTTCGTCCTCCCTATTTTCTCTCTCACTCTCCCTCGTGTCTCCTTTTTTTCGTCAATCTCCTTCCACCTCATTCCTTTTCTTCCCCTCGCACACACACACACGTACAGACACTCGTCCGTCCCACCTATTTTATCCCCCCGCTCGGTATGCGCGAACGCCTTATATACCGCGCGCTCGCCGATTCATTTTCTTCTTTCTTCTCGCGCTGTCCCTCCTTCTTCTTCTTCTTCCCTCTCTCTCTTTCGCTCTTTTTTTCAACCTGTGTACGTCTCTTGGCCGCGCGCGCGCACACGGCGTAATGCCCTGTAGAGCAGGTACTCATAACGCCCAGCCAACCTGTTGAGATATAGCCCGGGTAGTGTTTCAATCGCGCAAGTAGTTTCCGTATGTATGTGTGTATGTGTGTACACTCAGCCGACAATGATAGTGTGCTTTGTGCACCGCGTGTGAATGTGCGTATATACACGTCCGTGTGTGCGATCGCATATAGGCGCGAGCGTTCGGCAGAAAGAGAAGGGGGAGAGGTATAGGGATGCACTAGGGGGGCATATATAATGTATGCATATAAGTATGCACGCGAAAGCCTATTACAATATTGGATGTACCCGGGCTATACATCACGATAGTCGAAATAAATCTCGGCGCAACAAGCAGCATCGCGCGCGCACACACACACACATTCTCACACAGACGCGCGCACACGCACACCACGGGACTATATCTCCGACGGTGAAGCCTCTGACCGTGGTGCTAAATAATTTACCCGATTTTTCGCCGATATCTTCCTCTATACCTTTGCACACTCTTTTCTTATAGGTTCTCCCTCTCTCTCCCTCCCTATCTTTCTCCCTCTCTCTTCTCTCTCTTCTCTCCGAGAGGTTGAGGTCACGCGCACGTATATACGCTCGTTACACGCTGTCGTCGTGCGTCTTTGCGCTTTTCTCCTTTTCTCGCCATCTTTTGCTCGTGTCTCGCGCACGGGAGAGCGTGAGAAGGAAGCTTTCTTTCCCTCGCCCCTTCTATACCTCTTTCTATTCATGGATTACGGCACTTGAATGCGCGACTTTTTCGCGAGCGCACGTGGAGAAACAGTTCGAGAGTGAATGACGCTACGCGCGCGCTCGCGACGCTTTTTGTGTGTCATATCTGCGCGCAGTCTTGGCTTTATCCGGGGTATTTTAAAGGACACTGGGGAGGTCTGCCGCGTTATTTAGGAGCTTTGCCGAGATACTCCGCATTGATAATGAAGCTTTATTAAAGAACTTGAGACGTCGAGGTCGATAATTTATGGAGTTGTTAGCGAACGGTATATTATATGTGCACGAGTGTAATAAAGCTTCTTTAGTCGGATGGCAAATTATGAAGAAACGCTAGATATATCCAGATAGCTCGATAGCTAAGTATTTGTGATCATAAACTACGCTAGTTCTTTTTTTCCAAGCTTGTTTATTCTTCTATTTAGTGCAGACGATTATTTTAAAGTTGCATTATAATATATACTATACTGTAGTGTATAAAACTTAAATAAAGTCAAAGATTCATTAAAAATTAATGAAAATTCTCTTTTTAAAGAAACTTATTTTATTTCGAATTATCAAAAAAGTAATGAATAATATAACCCCACACGCAGCCTTCATTGGCCGGCTAAAACTAACACAACAACCGATAGCTCAAGTAAAATTACCTACACGTACACACGAAAGCAAACGATTTTGCAATACAAACATACTGCACCGTCGCGATAAACCACAGGGCACGTATAGCGATCAGTGATGGAAGACAAAAGCGCTAGAGACTTACGCCTCTCCATTGTTGTCGAGAGAGCGTTACATCAATCGCTGCCACCGAGCCCTTTGTAAGCACGCGCCCTCGAAAAAGGACGAGACCGACGACGACGCCGAGCTTTGTACCTGCGCGAAGAAGCCGCTTTACACGGCCGAGTCTTGTCGGCAGATGATTCTCCTGACACGGGAATGCCGCGACGGCGCAATTAATTTTTAAACGAGCGAATGTGTCAATCGTCAGCGCTCGTGCCTACGGACGAAGAAGAGAGATGCACTACGCGCCCGTCCTAACTTGTCTTCCTGACCTCTCTTGTATGCTGGCTGATGCCTCGAGAATTTACAACGAGCGAAGCTTTATTCTATCTTTCTATCTAACAAATCAAATCGAAATGTAAAAATTGAAATATAGGAGCCGTGGCATAAATATAAAACTGAATATGTTTATAAAAGTTTATAAAATAGATGGTATAACGCTAGATAGTAATTATTTTACTTTAAATGAGGCATTAGCTAAGAAGACCTGTAATTATTTCCATTGAAAACTACTTGTAAACATGTGCTAACGGGTCTCGGGGTGGTTAATTTCAAATTCTACGTGATTACAATATAGATTTATAAAGATACGCGCGCGTGCATCCGCACATATACACACGTGCGGACTTCTTTCGCATAGCAGGAGGTGCAATTCAAACTTATACTAACCATCAGCTGTAAAACACATGAACGAAGTTGTCTCAGAATTAATATAACACTATAGCTAAGGTTTAGGTGATAAATAATTAATATTTTTAAATAAATTTTAATACATACCCAACCTAACTAATACCCTTACGAGAAAACATTCAAATATTGACTATACACATTGCTCACACCTTTGCACTTGGAGCAACGTACCCCACCAGTGACTCGCTCTTGTGGGAGTAACACTCGTAAACATTCTCACTACATCATTTATATCATACAAGTTACAAACCCAAAACGTTCAGCTAATATGGAAAGCCCTGCTATTTTTATTTGGATGACCGAAATGAGTGCAAAATTTGTTCACATATATCAGACTTTTAAAATGGAACAGTGTCAATGACCCGGCAAGTTCTTATATGATTTTGTAGATGATAGATATTTGCAACTCCTTAAGATTTATCATATTCTAGTCAATGGAGAAACATAATGGAGTCAGAGCACAATAAATAAAGGGCATCTGTACAATAAAACTATAGATTTTATAAACGCATTCTTAATACAATCACTATAATTTTGTGACAACGATAGTTTTATAGAATTTTTTAACTGTTTAAAGAGAAAAGAATAATATAGAAATAAAAAAAGGCTAGAAATTAAATAAAAAATGATATCATTAAGAACTTGTTCTTATTATGCATTACAATTATTAAACAAAGCATGTAAAAGTTACAGTACGTTGAAATGACTTTGCATGCAGAGCTACGCTTAGGATTATAAATTTTGTCAAGATTTGATAGAGATATTTTTTGGAGAAAAAAAATTAAAACGATAAAACTTTAATCGACGGTCAAAAAATCTTGGTCACAATTTCCACTTACAACTGTGTAATACATTTTTCAAAACGATTGCAAAATGCCACCGCAATTTAATTTTAGTAGCCGTTTTGCCCAAAATCGCGAAAGCATCACATTTAGCATGTGATAAATGTATATACCGGAAAAAGAAAAATTCAACTATATAATCAACACTGCGTTACTTTTCTCAACTGGTGCTATCATGTTGCTACACGGAGAAAAATGGTGTAACAAAAATTACTATATTTATACACGGAGAGAAATTTTAGAGTAAAAATTACCAAGGTGCCTTGGTAGCGCATGGATAGACTGTCAAAAGCCGTGATATTCCCAGGTTTCTAATACAATTTATAAGTTTCCCAGGAAAAACTACCATAACTACTTAAAAAAAATACCAAATTATCGGAATAAAAATTACCAGACACACTGGTAAAAATTGAGATCTAGTCATTTTTACAAGGTAACCTAAGAATTTTTACTAAGAAAACTGATAAATTTTACCAAATAACCTGGTATTTGTGTACTCGCGCATGCGCACTGCGCATTATTGTGTTTCAGAAGATTGATACTAGAGGCGTGCGCGACGTTAAAATGAAAACAATACACATATTTTGAGTAAGTAATAACGGCGATTCAAATGACTGTTGGTAACAGCTTCCGTGGCGCAGTCGGTAGAACGTCGGACTCTCAACCCAAAGATCGTCGGATCGAATCCCGCTTCCGTAAAAATTTTTTTCAGTTTAATGTTTTTTCATCCTTGTTTCTGTTTCTATTTCTATATTAAAATACTATATATCCATCAATATGGATAAAAAAAGTTAATTTTTTTAATTTAAATTAACTAAAAAAAAATTTTACCAAGGCACTTTGGTAAAAAGTTTGAAATTGTCAGTCTGTTCATCCATTACCATAGAAACTGGTAATTTTGTCTCGAATATTTGTAATTTTCACTACAAAATTTCTCTCCGTGTAGTAATTGTGGAACAGACTTAAATTATCATAAAATTTACTACAATTTATAATAAAAATTCCTATGTTTTAAGTAATTTTTACTATGTACGTAGCAATTTTTACTATAAATTGTAGTAAATTTTATGATAATTCGAATCTGTCCCAAAGTTCCTATCGAACATAGTAAGTTTTCTTACATTTATAGTAAATTTTCCTAAACATTTCTCTCAGTGTAGGTCAACTCATAATTGTCGGTCATCCTTCGCGCAGAATGACACTTTACCTAAACTGGAAATACATATAGATGATTCTGCAATAACATAAGCCCTACTGTATGAGAAATTAGGAGACCGCCATAACAGAGAGAAAGAGCGCCGAGCGAGAGAGCGGGATAGCTGTCCGACAGTAGTAGTTACAAGTCCCGCGGCAATCCTGCGCGCGCGCGCGGTTGATCCGACGCCAGCGAAGAAAATAAGAGCGCGGTGGCTGCGTAAAGAGGGCAACATAACGCAAAGCGACGGGGTTAACAATGGCCAGCAGAGACGGATGCGCTCGCTCTCTCGCGCGAAGGAGAAGAAGAATAAAGAAGAAACCAAGATGAGAAGAAGAGAAGCGCTGTATTATATAGTACAGTGCGCGCACGAGTCGCAGCAAGTGGAGCAACGCCGCGGGGGAAGGGGGCGCGTGCGATCCTGCCTTTCTTGCTCGCGCGCACAGAAGCAGCAGCAGCAGCATCCCATGCTATGAAATGTGGCGGCAGCGCCAGAGGAGGCGAATCTTAAGCGGCGGCACCCGCGGACAGAACAATGCTCCATCGGACTGCTGCTGCTGCTGCTGCTGCCGGCGCTGCTCTCCCATTTGTTCGCGAAACACCGAACACAAACGGCGGCCCTCGTACGTCGGCGTAACACATTGTTTTCGAAACGCGTGCGAGTGAGAAAGAGCGCGAGAGAGTATCATTTTCTCTCTTTCTGCGCGCGTACACGTGTATGGATGGACGACGCGCGCGTGTGGAGAGAGGGAAGAGGAAGCAGCTTCTGCGTGCGAGTATATGCGGCGCTTTTTATTTAAGAACAATCGTCCGAGTGAAGATTCACAAGTAGCCACGCGGCGCGCGCGTCCTTTTCATTTTCCCGCTTCCTCGCGAAGGGGGCCGACGACGTTGTGGTGATAGGATATATGTGCGCCAGCGGGAGAGAGGAAGGGAGCGTGCGAGAGCACAATCGTGACGATAAATTGGAATGAATAACTAAATAAGCTCTCACAAAGGCCGCCGGACGACGACAACGGCCACGACGAGAGCAGCAACAATGACTCTTTTTTATCGAGCCCGCGTTTTTTCCTCGTGTTTCTCTCTCGCTCCGTACGCACGCACTGAGTGGCAGCGTGCACACGCGCACGCGCGACGGCAAGGAGTGAAACAGGAATGTGTACTTGGGAGGCTCGAGGGTGAGCTTGCAATACTGGGATGTATTTGCGTATGTACAACTGGCTTATTTTAAAGAATTGAGAACTTTCTTCGTTTTTATCATGTCAATATTTGGTTATGCAATAATTTGAGTTGTGATCTATTATCTTTTTATACTCACAAATTCCAATGTCTTTCTGAAGAATGTTTTGATTCAAATCCAAGTTTTCTTATTAGCTTCGTAACTGAAAAGTTACGTTTCGAAATTATGCTCACGTAGTGTAGTATTGGATATCTTCTACCGAGCATATTAGGTAAAAATTAACGTGTTTATCTTTTTAAAAATTGTGCAATATTTGGACTTAAGTTGTCATTTCAAATTTGATATCATCGAGCTAAAAATATTAGCTATTATAGACACACACACATACCATCTATATAAGTAACGACTCATTAAGCTTGTGATTGTGAACACCGATGGCAAAAGGCCTTTTCACCTGCTAAGAAACTTTTTAGTTCTACACCGGTGTAGAACTGGAGAATTCTACAAAACTCTTTCCGTTCACTGTAAAAAATAGTTTTGTAGAATCAGAAAACGCTAGTAATTTTACAAATCGAATTATTACACTCAGCGACGAAAAGTAACTCTTTTTATTGTAACATTACAGTAAAATAGTATATTACAGCAGAAATTATAAATTCGCTACATTTAAAAGTACTATTCACGTGTAAAATCCCAGCTCCGATATTTGTAAAATTACACACTTTAAACATGATTTTAATAACTCAATTGTAAAATCGCAGTTTTTTAGGGTAATTTGCAACATTAAATGTAGGTGATCATTTTATTACCTATACATTGATCAAAACTATTTTTCACAGTGGATTAGGTTGACAGCAGCACGTCAAACTAACTTGTGATTGGAACAACGATTTTGTTTAGGAGCACTGGAGATTGGGAGCATACGTCATGTTTATAAAACTTTTAGATTTTTATAGAGCTGTTTACTTCAAAATTTTGTAGAATATTTATGTTATTTTAATTTTGTATAATATTTATGTTATGTTAAAAGCGATATTATACAAAATGTTATTTGCAGTGCAATCACCTCAATCGAAGTCTTTTTTAGCAAACCGAAGTCCTTCTTGTAAAATAATTTACTTTTTTTTAATGAATACGCAACAATAACAGGTAAATGTTTTTCCTCTGTAGGAGCTTTCGTACTAATGTACTTTTGGTTTTTAATAAATAATAAGTCAATTAAGAATATTAAATGTTTGATGTCTAAAGCATGGACTTGCATCGTTATTCGTTTATGCACTCACTAATATTTCGGTCTTCCCTTGCATTCTCGCTTATTTCGACTTTACCACGCCAAAAAGACGTATTTATTTATATATAAAATAATTATGTAATCTCCAATTTGATAAAAATGGACTTTAGTCGTTTTACCAGAAATCTACAGAAATAAGTATTTTGTATTCATCAAGATCAATATTAATTTAATAATTAAAGAAAAGGAACATTAGCTAGGAAATTTTCTATTATATGCATTTATGTTAATAAATTTGGAAATATACTAAGAAAATAATGAGAGTATAACGTCGAAAACCGCATTTATATTGCAGTAAAATAAATAACTCTTTCATTGCACTGTTGAGAAAGAAATTTGTTTACTACAAGGACTGACATATAGATCAAAGCGATAATTAAATATAGCCTTTAATTAATAATAGAAACGTATAATTGCTATCTGCAAAATGAATGATTTCAATTTTCAGCCTTGTAAGATCGTGGCATTTTTCACGATTACGTTCAGAAGCTGCGCGTGCTCACCGGCTTACCCGCGCGGCTCGCGAATAATCGTCCTTAAAAAGATCTCAATTATTCTCCGCTTGTGGTTTAATGGAACTACTTAGCGGCGATTTTTACAAAAGCCGCGCACGCACAGAGAAAACGAGCGCGCATCTCCGCGCTGCCCGCACAGCTGTCATCGCTATCTTCGTAATGAAGAAAAAGTATTGTCGATAGCATCGAGCCGCGCGCGCGCGCATAATCCTATAACGCAGTCGCGCGGGCCCAATGAGTTATAAGGGTAATTAGGAAGAGCGACGATCTATTATCAGAAAAGCGCGCGCAAAAAGGGAAAGAGGAGAAGGAAGGAGAAAAGAAGTGCGAGCGCGCACCTATACGCGCGCAAGTGAAGAACGCGTGGAAAAAATCGTGAGAGAATTAACGAGGCCAGTCAGTAATTAAAGCCACTCTCATACTACCATTTTCATAATCATCGCTGGAGATCTCGGGTAAATGTAGGAAGATAAATCTCCCTCGCGGTCAGGTGACTGGCGTCAAGCGCACGCACACACACGGCGTGCGAGTTTCCACTTCCCCTCTGCATATATCGTATCCTCCTTTTTCTCGTATTCTTCTACATTCTTTCCTTTTCTTCCTCCCTCGTCTTCCTTTTAAACTTCCTCGAAATATATACATATATATGAATACCTGCTTATAGAATATTAATTACCGCGAGGCCGAGGGCAGGGCTCTATATAAGTCGGCAAAGGAATTCAAAGTGACGGACTCTCGGAAACACAAAAAGGGCTGAGCGAGCAAAGAGGAGAGATAGATCTTAATCTCTCCATCCTTCATTGCATCGGCTGTCATAATCTTTTGCAGCCCGGCCGCGGCCGCGAAAAAGACTAATACTCGAAACGCGTCAAGAGATAGAGATTAATTACTCGCATTTCTTTTCTTCGTCCAGTGTGCTCGCGCGAGCGCCCTTCTTACCGCGAATAATTTGCGTAAAACTCGCGCTCGCGCGCAATGTCCTCCTCAAAAGAAGAGGAGAGGCGACTCGAAACGGAAGTTTGTTAATAGCCGGCGGAGATGCCGAGCTAAGATTATTTTGCAAACGAACGACGACGACGACGAGCTAGCGAACGAGCGAACGACGGCGAACTTACACGGCCGAACGAAGCGAACGATGTCAAGGATCGCATTAATTTCCGGCTTTTCGTGCGCTTTGCCCCGGGACTCCCGGCTCTATCTATCTCCCTCTCCTATCCGCTCCTCTGCTTGCGCGCGCGTGCGCCGAGAGTTAACTTTCTATCACTTTGAAGAATCGTTAAACCGCGGCTCGGAAAAAGCTTCCGCAAGTAAGAGAGTGAGAGAGAGAGAGAGAGAGAGAGAAGGAGCTCCACAAGAGGGACGGAGTTTGCGTGCAAGAGACGAGAGATATAATTGCGAAGAAAACGTCGAAAGTTCGTCAAGACATCGGACGACGACGACGTCGGAGCATCGGTAAAGCGAGGTAAAAAAAAAGAAGAAGAGATGTAACAGAAAACGAGCCAATGGAAAAAGATAAAGAGGGCGAAATGGGGAGCGGCGGCGAGGGGAAAGGTAAAGTCGAATTGGAAGAAGACGAGCGTTTATCGAAGGATGATGAGCGAAGGAGGCGGCCACGAAGAGGACAGAAATAAGTTTCGGAGAGTCCTCGCCGGCGCGCATTCAATACCTACTTGGTCACTTATCGACGACTTCATTTACAAATTGGATTCCCGTCCGCAGCCCCCCCCCCCTCTCTCTCTCTTTCTATATATATACACACACATATATAGGCGGCGAGTGGAGGAACTCGCGGCCCGATGGAGAAACTAATGACACCGAGACGCGGATATACACGTCGCGTATGCGCGCTCGTTTAAAGCGGATGAGGACGCAGATAAGGAGATGCGCGCTCTCGCTATATCTGCGCAGCTGCTCAAGCTTCCTGTGGCACTCGCTACAGCTATATGCATGCACGTAGTTATATATATACGAGCGTTGGTCTGGGAAAGCTGGAGCTTTTTTTGTCGCCAAAAATTTTAAACGACCACGAGGCAGATTCGCGGAGAAAATGCCTCGGTATCTATACGGCTGATTGAGTCAGGAGAGCTGAGAGAAAAGGGAGATAGAGAGAGAGTGAGAGAGAGAGAGAGAGCGGGAGATCGTGATGGGAGTTAATGTAATCGATATAACAGCGGCCAATGAGCGCGATAGCGTGCGTACACGCATCGATATATACGATAGGAAAACTCGTTCCGACCGATGAAGTTTTTTATGGATTCTTTGTCATTTGCGCCGGCCCCGAGTCAATGATGTGAAAAAGCGGCTAATTATTCTTCCGCGTAGATAACGTGACTGAGGCACATTCGTTTCTTCCGACTCTAAAAATACCCGGCTAATCATGAAGTTTTATTTTGAATATATATATACTCGCCGTAAGATATTGGAATGGTTTAATTAATGCGTAATAATTTATAAGTGCATTGCATTAAATCTCCGGAAAATATTGGCGAGAATAGCTCATTATTCAAGTGAACGTATAAGAAAATGAAACGTGTTATAAAACGTAAAAATTAAGGCGATTTTCATGACTATACCTATAAATTTATAGAATAAATTTTATGCACTATAGATTGAGTCTGATATATATATATATATATATATATATATATATATATATTTATATATATATATATATATATATATATATATATATATATATATATAACGTATAAGAAAATGAAACGTGTTATAAAACGTAAAAATTAAGGCGATTTTCATGACTATACCTATAAATTTATAGAATAAATTTTATGCACTATAGATTGAGTCTGATATATATATATATATATATATATATATATATATATATATATATATATATATATATATATATATATATATATATATATATCAGACTCAATCTATAGTGCATAAAATTTATTCTATAAATTTATAGGTATAGTCGTGAAAATCGCCTTAATTTTTACGTTTTATAACACGTTTCATTTTCTTATACGTTATATATATACATATATATATATATATGTGAAAAAAAAACAACAATTATTTCATTGAGGTGAATAGAAGTGGTTCAGAACAAAGCATAATCTCGCTGTCTCGAGCATTAGCAAGTCTCACGTATCGTCGAGTGGCAAGCAAAGGCTGCAGTTACAATGGCACACATGACTTGGCAAGACGTCCTGTACAACGTGTTTTACGCGCGAAAGTCCGCGCGCGCTCTCTGTTTACGCACTCGGTGGGCGAGGCGATCTGATGAATGGAGCCGCTCATTGCCTCTTCGAGCAACACTTTTACGGACCTCGGTAGCCGTGTTGCACGCGAGTCGAAGGTTACCCACACACACACACACATACCACTACTCTATACCGGTGCAACAATGACTTGAAAATTACGAGACAGAGAGGTCGAGAGGGCTCGAGCGGCCGCGCGATTGGCTCTCACACAGATCATTTCACCGCGCGGCGCGAACTATGCGAACCCGTTAGCACGCGGAATTTTATAATCGTAAACAATGACGGCTATACGCCGATCGTTGGAAAAAAATGAGGATGGAAAGAGAGAGATGCGAATTAAGCGTAATTACGGCAGATTTCGTTGATCAATGCTGTTAATATTGATTGATAGCAATATATAGGCGTTGTGCAAGTCGCCTTGATCGTAACGGGAAAGTTCACTGTTGGTCTTGGGCATAGAATATTTTCACACTCAGCGCGATTATTCCTTTAATTAAAAATTTTTAATCATAGCTATATACACTCGTGACTTTGTTAGTAGTCTAATTCTTCTCAATTCAATAGATGGAAATTAATATTGTAATGAACGTTGTAATGCTGTAGAAGGGATTATTTACTATTGGAAATACATCAAACAGTATACACGTTGAATGAATTTAATTAATGCAGTGATACCACCTACATTAGCTATTATTTTTACTTATGAATTTCACAGACATGCCAAACGCGCTCGACATAAACTAATTAACATATATATTAAAGTCAGTATAATACTTTCGCATTCAACAATAAACCGGAGCATTAAGTGTATATCGGCAAATTAACGATACGTCGTAACCCGAACATTCTTATCCGTCAATCCCACGATCAAACAGTACAATTACCGCGCGCGATCGGCCCGTACCGTTACCCAGCCTTCATAATACAAGTAATTCGACCAGGAAAAGAAAGGCTTTTAATTTTTATTTATGCTTATTCCCGAGCGAACGAGCGCTACACCGCAGTTTCTCTTCTTTAATATTTACGGCGCAGATCGCGGGCTGCACGCGGGCTATTTTCATTTTTCGATCATCGTAAAGTCCTCGAAACGTTATTACGCATACACGCGAGCGCGTACATACACCTATATATACATACAGATATAAGCTGGTGCTCGGATTCACAGACGACGCGAAAAAAAAGGCCGGGCCGTCCATGTGTCTTGCAACGTCGGGCCGCATAATGGCAGGCTTTCATTTAATAATAGCCGGGCGTGCGCGCGCACGAGCTCCCAGCGCGCGGCGAGTATATGTGTGTGTGTATACATGTACCGCGGCGCGGTATTTTATATCGAAATATTGGAGCATTGTGATCGCGTTCAGCCTATACGCTGCGCCTACGCGCGACGTTACAAACGCGCGCGTTGACAATGGGAAGCCCAGTGGGTGCGTAATCCCCGCGCGCGAGCGCGCATAGCAGCCGGAGAGCTGTGGGAATATGCTTAGAGAGAAAAAAGAAGGTGATCGACGTGCGAGGAGGAGGGAGGGATAACAGTGAGCTTCTCCGACCCATTGTTGTTCTCACTCGCGCCAGCGCACGCCACTACTGCCCGAGATACAATCATCTGCTGTGCGCAGTTCTCCCCAAATGGGGTTTAAAGTCTTACGACCAGTTATGTATGTGTGTGTGTGTGTGTGTGTATGTGTATGCGTGAGTGACGGACGCTGCAGGTACATATATATATATACGTTTGTGGATCGAGCCGCGAGCTCTGCGTCGATCGCCCCCGAGACGAATCGCCCGCGGGGAACCGGATGGAATTGTCAGCACAACTGTGTGTATGATACACTTCTGGCTCTCGCGCAACGCGGATGCACTTTTCGAACTTTCTCTGTCACATGCGTATAGGCAGCTCGAGCGGCGCGTAAACTTTCTTCGAGCATGATATCGGTTCATTACTCTAAATTCGCGCTTTGCTTCTTTTGTCCGAGCTCGTTTCGCATGGCCGTTTTATACGCGCATGGCCTTGTGCCGGGAGAACGTGTTCGAGCCTTGGTATCTCTATTATGAAAAAATAATAATGGCACGAGCGATTTTTCTGGTTTTTAGATGTAAAAATTCTTTATCGAAATTCCATCCTTTTATAAACTTTCCTTCGTGATTTAAAAGAGAAAATTTGCATCTCGTCTACTTTGCTTTCTTTCTAGATTGTCAAGAGGAAACGTTAATTAAACTAACTGTAAACACAGATATAATAGTAAAACATATTCTTTACTGTATTTATGTCATTGTTTTGTGTTGATAAAGATGTGAAAAAATGGTTGGAGATAATTAATTGGACTGTGATTACTTCGATGATTTGTAATCATTAAATATAGTTTTTCAAAAAAATAATTATTAATACACTTATTAGTCATGATTTAGAACTATGATAGCAATAAGTTATAATGAAAAACGTAGTCAAGGAATTCTTCAAACGCTAAAATTTCTAAAATATTTTCACCCATGTCGATGAATAATATAGAATTTTATTCTGATATATTAAAATTATTTGTTTGATTCTTTTCGTTGATGAATTCCATTTTTGCAAAAATTCTTTTGAAATAATTAAATATGATTTATAATATAAGAAAAATATAGTCCACAATGATTTTTTCAAATTGGCGAAATTAATAAATAGTACTCCAATCTCTTTATATCACAGTATATCGAAATTGACATTTTTTTTATCAGTATTTCAACTCACTATTTATAACGCGGCAAAAATTTCTCCGCAATACAGGGAGCCCGGATGATGAATTTGTCAAATCCTCGAGTTATTACATTGCGTGTACATTGAAAAAACATTCTCGGCTCTGCTGTCCGCGGCGACAGGCCTCTATCTTCAAAGTCGCAATAAATCTAAATCGAAATCGGAATCGGGATCCCGCTCGGCTATATTGACACTGCGGCAACTGTCTTTGGCCGATTAGCGATAAGCCCCTCCGGCGGAAGAATGAGAGAGAAAGAGGGAGAGCAAAATACAGTGGTAGTCCGGTCGTTAATGAGCGGCACAACGTGGGAATGATTTTCGAGTGCATGACGCCTCCTCTCTCTCAATCTCTCTCATCCTTCGGTTTTTCTCCTCTCTGGCTTTATCCCTCGTCTTTCGAGCCAGTTTTGTGGCACCGCATCCTCGTACACGCATAGGCCGCCACTCGCATGCACACGCTCTCTCTTTCTCTTTCTCTCTTTGTCTCTGTCTTTCTTTCTCTCGCGTGTGTGCTGCTACACTCTTTACGAGTGGTGGAGCGCGTCCGCACGGAACAGGTATTCCCTCCATTGAAATAAGGTAACGTCGCGATATGAAATATGCCCCCTTGTACAACTTGATAATCCGTGGTTACCATAAATCCTGACTGATTATCCGCGTGTCTATTTATAAGCCTTCGCGCTGCGGCTTCGCCGCCACCAGCTTCCTTACCTCCTCTAGCCGTTTCTTTTATTCTCCCCTGTGTTTCCCCTTTGTTGCCTTTTTCCACTATTTTGTCTATCTCTCGCTGCATTCTCATGGCCCGCTGTCTTCGACGCACGCAACTCCTTTTCTCTTCTGCGGAGATACGCGGGTATACGATGGATATTTTTGCGGAATGGCTGGATGTTCCGGGGAGAAAACTTTGAAATTTATACAGCGTAATGCAATTTAGTACTAAATTCATATTAAGTATATGAATAGATAACCTTTGAACGTGCTCAGTGAGTTATGTTTATGTTATACAATCACACCGTTTTCGAATCTTTTACAACGCATGGCAACCTGACCATCAGGCACTCAGAATATTACAAGAAAATTTATCCGAAAACGCTTACAAACACGTTGTAGTAAGAATGAATAGTTTGTATTTATCCAAAATGTTTCAAATGTAATATATATTTACTTTGTAAATAAAGCATTTTAATGTCATGATTTTAATTATATTTATTCAATAATATTCGACAATGACGATAAATAAATTCAAGTGTTTTTTGCTTCTTGTCTACCTTTCGGTTACGTTCCGGAACCATTATCAGAATATGATATACTTGAAACTATTCAAAATAATCATGTAATTGTTTGCGGCAAGCATTTTTCACTATACACACTTGAGAAATGAAATTAACAACTTGATGATCTTTTCAAATTACATAATACACCTCTTAATTTCACATTAACTTTAGATTAATTTCCATAAATCCGCTTCAGATATAGCACGTATGCAATCACCAAAGCATCCGCGCAATACAAGTAACTTTCTCCAATGATATTTTTCGCACCGTCAATTGGTAACCGTGATAAGTATAAAATACTCCTTTATCGCGAAAAAAAACAAGATAAAGGTTCGATTTCCGATAAGTTTTGCTAAATCCGCGAAAGTTGCGGCAGACTCGTATATGACAAACGAAACATTGTTCAGCGTCGTGAGCATCGTCAGTTCACATGTGCATACTCGCAAGTTTCAAGGAATTTTAATTTATGTAGCGTCATGAATATATATGCAACGGTCGCACCATCACACGTGTATACTTATAGACGCGCGTGAGAGATAAGGACTTTTCAGGGGAAGCCTCTGATTGGGTAGTCAATAATTCAAACTGTGACGTTCGTGATATCGACAATCGGTTCTGCGCTACAGTCGCGCGACTGAAATACATTCGTGCGATCGTTTTTTTCTCTCCCGGCTCTGCGAGTGGATGAGGATGTGAGTGGGTCGCACTGGAAACTGCTACTGGATTTCATGAAACTTGCTCACTCAATGCTGCTGCTGTTGCTGCTGCTACTGCTGCATACTTACCACATACATAGCATATCAATTCTTTTCATTTGGCTGCGAGAAAAAACGACAGATATACAACATGTGTGTATGTATGTGTGTTTGTGGGTGTGTGTGCGGACAAACTCGGGATTCATTGAGCCGATTTTGATCAAACAGGGCTTATTCTTTTAGTTTTTTTTTTACTTATTACGGAAAAATATTTCTTTTTTTTTATTTGATTTTCTTTTATTTACCTTTTGAAAAAATATTTCTAAGTGATACATGCTTTAAAGAGATATGATAGGAATTGAAAAATGACTTTATCCAACCCACTTCAGTACCCTCTTCCCTTAACTGTGTATTAAAAATAAATATCGGAAAAATTCCTCCTTCTAAATCGTTGAAGTATACATTATCGTAAAAAATAAATTTAGAAAAGCAATTATATTAATTTACTGATCACCATAAAAAGTAAATATCAAAGATAAAAGCTTGGAGGGACAAAAAATTATTAACCGTGAGAATAAAATATTCTCGCTTGATTCGCTCCACCAGCGCGCAACATATGTTACCATACGAAATCGAAAAAGATCACATCTAACACGGAGATTTAGAAACGCGATCTCCACGGCAATATTTTTCTGTCTCCGTATATAACGAACAAGTATTATAAAGCCTTCTCGGTCTATAACAAAAGAATGATAATAGGGCGGAGCAGCTCATATATCCCTCCGTATAATACACGTGGAGCGTGATGCATCCCAAGAACTTGGAGGTCAAAGCCACGAAAAAAACATTCCGTCGATTACTGGACGGACGCAGCTACAACTCTTACATACATCCCCATATGCGCGAGTTACACGCATATATACACATTACGCACACCGACGGTCGTTCCGTGGAATAACCCGTGCGGAGTTATAGTATATATATATATATATAGGCGCTCGACGCAAGTGGCGGTGCAGCGCGGCCCCGAGAAAGACGAAGAACGAGCAAGAGAGAGAGAGAGAGAGAAAGAGAGAGAGAGAGAGAGAGCTATTAAAAACCAAGTTATGAATGAAAGCGGGGCTGAAATAGAATGGCATGACACGCCCCGCCCACCGGCCGCTGCTACAGGTACACGCGCTCGCGCTGCACCTACACATGCGCGGCCCTTGCACTCACACATATATACGCGCGAGGGAGCTAAATATCTCTTGTGTGCAAAGGGAGAAAGAGATAGAGAGAACGCGCAGGAGAGAGAAGACAGCAGGTTGGTGCCAGCGACCGACCCTGAAGTCGCTTCTCGCACTGGGAATTCCGATACTATACGAGAAAGATGTGAGGAAAGGGAGAGGGAGAAAGAGATATGCGAGTTGGAGATATATGGATTAGGCGAACTGGGATTAGCATCATTACGTGTTTTGCAATGCGAGCAAATTATTGACAATACCGGGGTTATTTTACGATGCTGTTGACTTTGCTTTGTCAAAGAGAAAGAGCTTTATGCGCCTGAAGGAAATTTTTATGGTTTTTATGCCGTCAACGCGTTGCATAACTTGGTAGCCTGAATGAAATGTTTATGCTCGTAATTTTATACCTTCTCGCATGCATGCACCTGTGAGTGTATATACGAATTTATAATGTATTGAGAGTTATGTCACGCTTTACACGGCTTCAACTAATGTAATCTAATAGGATTTTTAAACATTTTCTTTTATTTGTTTTATGAGTAAAAATAAAATTTAAATCTTTGATTTATTTTTAAAGGAAATATTTAGAATAAAAAATAATCTCTTATTTCATCTGTTTTTGAAAACAGGTTCAAATCTTCTGACTAATTTATTATAGTAAAAAAATGCTCCAAAGTTAACAAAAATGACAATGCTTCGAAATCCAAATCGGAGCCCATCACTTTAAAAGCTCGTATAGGGACCACCACGACCTCGAGAGAACTGAAGCCTGGCAGTCGGCCATAAAGCCGTGTGTCTATATACCCGCTGACAATGACGCGTCGCTCCCCTCTACTTTCAACTCTCCTCACCTTAACCGCCGGCCGTCCGTCACATGCCGCAGCACACCCAGCACGAAAAGCCGACCTGACGATTCAATTAGGATGCGCGACGTCCTTTCCTTCCCTTCCATCCCTCCCTCTATCTCTCTCTCTCTCGCTCGCGTGCGTGCGCGCCCGCTCCGGATCTATCCCGCAGGTATATAATCGATCGCCCTTCGGAGACTTTGTATACATGTGCGGCGAAATCCGGTTGCTCGCTGAGGTGATAGATGAAGATTCGGGGATGCTACGACGTTTCGGATCTCGCGCGCGCGTGCTTGGATGATTCATTGCTTCAGCGTGCGACGGCTGCGCGACGAGTCGATCGCCACTGCCGATTTCCGAACCTCTGAATTATAATGCGCTTGGAAATTGGCCGTTGATCTCGTTTTCTTTTATACGTTTTTTTTTCTTTTACTTTTCACTGTACAGGGTCGTTATTCATTTGCTCGGAGTTGTATTGTTAAAATATAGTTTTTAAATAATTGCTTGAAAAATATTATTTTACGAATTTTTAAACCGACTGTTTAATTAAATATAATAAATCATGGATGTGTTAGATAACATTCCTATGATTATATGAAGTCGTCATTCTATATTACCGATAAATTAATTATTAAAATATATTTTGTAAAGTTTGCCAGAGTATCTCACTTCCTTCATTATTATTCAACCGCAGGTGTTTATATGATTTCATTTTTTTATATCTATGATAAATATTTTATGTAATCAACAAACTGGTTTAAAGTGTTAAATAAGTAATAAAACTGTGACTATTTATAATAAGGAAATCGAAAACAGTTGTATTCTCGTTAATAATAAATAAATTAAAAATTTTATATTTAAATAAAGATTTATACTTGATAAAATTTGAACGTCAACTCTTATGTGAATAAAATATAAATAATTACATGCTATAAGTTGGAATGAAGTATAAGATTAAAAATAAACGAAATCATTGACGTTAATATGATAAACACAATTATACTTTACATAATTCTAAATTTATTTCATGAATAAACCACAAACTGTAAAAGTCAATGCAGCCAATATGAAAAAAGTAAATGATAGCTTCTTTTCTCTAATATTATTTTCCGTTTTTAAAATTGTCTGTCAGACTTTCCTAGATTAAGATTACCGTATTGAAACAAGGCTTTGTTATCTCACGATTATCTCAAAATAAAACGTAAATCTCTAGAACTCGAGTTTTCGAAGTGTTGGGATATAATACTGCAGTTTTTATTCCACTAAATAATTTCTAAATATTTATTTGGAATTGTCCATATAACGGCTAAACTGAATAAATTTTTTAAGCGTTTCCATTAGTATATTCTTCGTAAGATGTTTGCATTGAAAAATTATGTTGGAATTCAACAGCTTCTTAATAATTTTATCATTGACACCTGTTTGATTACGATAATCAGACATTCTTCCACTTCACATGACAATGAATGAACAAAGCACCGGCATAATAGTAACAAGAAACAATACTTCATTTACACCTTAGCTCGCACTCGTTTTCAAAAGAACTTATTTTCATACCATATTTACAGAATTCCTAGAAATATATTTTTTCTCACGTGTTTGTTTCGTACCCGTTTTAGTTAACACTTACGAGCTCTCGTTTAATTTGCTTATGAAACTTACTACAATCAGTAACCTCGAATTCTACTATAGTTTATTAAAATTTTGATAATATCTCGTTATATTGACCGAAGAAATCTATAATTTTCAATCAAATCAATACTACACACAGACGAATGTAAACGTTATTAATCAAATCTAAATTCCCTCCAAACTACACAGTTGTCGTTGTATTTAGCCTGATTAACGTATATATTTTCTAATACAATAAATGCATTACACTAACTCAACATTTCACCAAAATTGAACGTTTCATAATGGCTTATTTGCGTGCAAATTATTCAATAAATTCTCATCTTCGTATATGTGCCAATCTCCCAAACACATAAACGTGACGATGCAGGACATAACAATCGATCAATTGACTCCTCCGCCTAAATAAATGTGACGTGTCCCTTCTTCCTCGCCTCTTCCCAGGAAAGTCAAAGCCCATGGCGAAGAGTGAGAGGAAGCGCCGCCGGCAGCGCGCGCGTCCGCCGGTCAAATCGAGTTAACACGCCGCTCCGGCGTACACGACAACGCGCGGGCTATTACCGACGCTGCGAATTCGACTCTCCTCCTCTCTCTTACTCGCACTCGTACCTACATCCACACACACACACACACACGTTCACACACACACACACACACACGTACACACATATACACTGGTCTCGCTCATCTTCTTAGAGAGCGCGCTCGCGCCGCGAGAGTACTTACGTCGCGACGTAATCGTGAGGCGGGCAAGCGCAAAGGAGCCGCAGAGGAAGCTAAAAGCTCTCTCTCTCTCTCTTCTCTCTCCTTGTCCGGCGGAATGGTGGCGGCGGCGTGGCATAGAGCTCCACTCGGCCGCACACAATGGGCCAATCAATAGGGTAATGAGAGGACACTTTATCAAATTATCGATGCGGCCAGCCGGACACTTTGCTCTCTCTCTCTCCCGCGTTGGCGCGTGTACCTTGGAGCTTTCGCAGGTTAGATGGGAGAGCCGGATTGCCTCCCTTTGCCGCGGCGCGCTTTTCCTCGCTCGCAGCTGCCCCCTCTGTCCGCCGACGGATCGCCAAGAGCGATAGTAGTAGTAGTAGTAGTAGCCGCAGGCCCAAAGGAAACGACCCGTATTGTCACTCTCTCTCTCTCTCTCTCTCTTTTGCGCGCGCGCGCGCGTGCGAGATGCTCGAGGAGACGACGGCGGCGGCGACGGCGGCCAGTCGCCCCTGACACTTTCGCCCGGTCGCTGTCGGTTCTCTTTCACTCTGTGTATCGCGAGAGAGCTGCGAGTAAAGGTGGTAGGAGAGAGAGAGAGAGTGAGCTTTTGCGCAGATACGCGCTGAGGTCTCGCTGTAAGTGCAGCACGAGTTCGCTTTGCCGCGCGGCCTGCGCAGAGTTCTATCGCTACTGAGACCTCGTTGCGTGCGTCTAAGGGCATCGCTGACTTTCTTTGTAAATTTAAGGATGTAACTTGTCAAAGTAAATTCGTGCGGTAAAATAAAAGTTAGGTATGTTTTCTTGTAGTGAGAAAAAAAGTATGATTTTGATGATGTTGCAAGTAAAGTGGAATACTCGTCATTGAAATTTGTAATGATATTCAATAAAGCCACGAACGGTCGCTATGCAAATGTGAGTGAAAAGTGTTACAGCAAATATTCTATGAATGTACGTAAAATTTATTGCTCTTTCTAATTTATTACTTTTTAATAATACATGCGCAGCTACATTGTAACTTATAGTTTCTGCATATAAAACAGTATTTTGTGGAAGAATGTAATATTAGTTACACAAAAAATTAATAATATAGTTAATACTGCAAGTTTCATTAGAATGTTGCGAATTGGTGAAAGTGTAAAAAGAAAAAATAATTCTGTAAAGTCAAATCTAAACATGTTTACAAAAGTAATCAACAAAACAGCCAGAAGTGTGGCCAGTCAGTTGCAAGTTTGTAAATTCTTGCTGGTAAAAATCAACATTATTATGACAGTCGTAAATATCGTGGCTGATTAAAATTAAATGGATTATACTTATTTTAATTTATTATAGCATGTTAGAGATATATATAACTTTCTCTAAAACTGGCGTCTTATTTATTAACGATGCGTAACTAAACGTTATCTCGAAAAGCGTGCGTTTTATTATTATAACAAACAGTAACATGCAGAATGAAATTGCATTATCTATCTTAAATAATTGCAGAAACGAGGTACAACATAAACTTTCTCGAAATTTACATCCTCCCCTTCTCTGGAATTAAGAAATAAATTTACAGGCAAAGTACCCCGAGGACCCGCTATCAGGCAATCTTGCTATCAAACAATGCTATAATCAGCAAACAATCGAAACGGAAATTTCATAACTCACGTGTACAAGCTCCGCCGCGAAAAGCGCACGGCAATTTTCACGATGGATATAATTAAACGCTGTCGAAATTGAATTATTCGCGCGTCGGTTCGCGCGCACATATACAAAAGAAACAAGGCGCCTGCGCACAAAAGTGCAACCTTGCAGCCTTGAAAGCCGCAACATGCGCTCCACATTTTTCTCGGCGCGACGCGTGCGAGCGCCTAGCTGCATCATTATAAAAGATAGGCGCTCTCGCGTGTGCGCGCGCGCGCCAGAAAAATGTAGAGTATAAAGAGTGGGTTTGACAGTAGGTAGATTACACAGAGCGCAATCGAGTCTATTAGGGACACGGCGCAGGCGGTACGGACACGGGACAGGTAGCCGCGCGCAGCGCAAACGAAAAGAAAAAAAATTACATATTTCACCAGCGAGCGATAATTTATGACTGACTGGCCACTCGATTTCTTCGGCACAAACGTACACACATATTTATCCTATATATATATATATATATATATGTGTGTGTGTGTGTGTGTGTGTGTGTGTGTGTGTGTGTGTGCGCGCGTGTGTGTGTGTGTGTGCGGGTGTGTGTGTGTGTGTGTGTGTGTGTGTGTGTGTGTGTGTGTGTGTGTGTGTGTGTGTGTGTGTGTGTGTGTGTGTATATATGGTGTGTACACGAAAGGTGTCGCGGATTATCTAGCATCGGATCGGGCGTTAGGAAAAAATGCCGAAAGTCATTTACTCCGCACCTTGCGCACGAGTGTCTGTCGGTACACACGCGGCCCGGTAATTGCAGCCTCTCCTCTCGGCATTCTTATCTCTCTCTTCCTTTTACTGCGCGTGTACGTGTGTGTATATGTATTATGGCGACGATTCGTCCCGGGAGCGTTTCGCGTTCCGCGAGGCATGTCGCGACGCTCGTGCGATTGACCGCGGCATCAAAGAATTAAGGGGGGAGAGAGAGAGATATCATTTGCGAGCTGAGTTATGGCGTGGGGAGACGTCGATATTAGTCGCGAGCGCGCGTGCGAGGTTCGTTACGTGCGAGTGCCCGAAAGATAAGCGCTCGCGGCTCGAAATTGGATTATGTATCTCTCGGTGCTACCGTACGGTGAAACGCCCAGTTGGACATGCACGTCGAGTGCTGTTATTAATCATCGATGCGTGGAGAGGGAAAAAGGAGCTAGTCGGGCGACACCTCCTGTTAAACAGTTCCGGAAGGCTGTTGCACGATAGTAGCATTTTTACCTGATAAGTCGAGTGCTTTCGAATGAGTGTACTTCAATCGCGGTTAATGCAAATTTTTCTTTGGCGCGGAATTTCATTTTAAGTTTTCTTGCTGAGTAACATTAGACTGGCTTTAATTGGAAAAGAGAAAACTTACTGAGTCTCTAAAAGTGTTAACAAAAATATTAATCAGCTCTACTTGCATTTTAATCATTAGATTGTCAGCTATCCCAAAACATATCTTATATTTCATTTTCCCTTCAAATACTAAAACCATTTACTTTCTGCCCAACAAAATAAAACCATTATTTGTTTCATATTATTTCGTTTACTAAATAATTTCATTTTTAAGTAATCTATATTCTTCACCATATCAGTCGATGTAATACTAATTTAATTTATCATAATAAAAATATTTTAGAATATAATGAACTTATGTAAGAACAATACACATGAATAATACTTTTTCTTCTTGAACAAATAGTACATCTTGCGTTAGCAAAGAGCCTGTTTTCACTTCAAAGATTATTATTGAGTAAAAATAACATTCTTTTCAAAAATTGATTTATATAAATGGATTTCTTCTGACAACACTAATTGTTCTTGACAAAAGAAACAACTGATTGTAGTTTGCATTTTAAGTGAAAATAACGCATGTGATCTTATCTATAGAATTTTAAACGTTTTATCCTTGAAAATATTTTTTGAGACAATGAAGAAGTTCGATGTATTATCATTGTTATCTTTGATTAGTTGTAAGTGAAGCTTGGATTACGTATTTCGATATAAAACTATAAGTAGCCTTATATGTAATATTAAAGATCAAACTTTTCTTAAAAAGTTATAAATATTGTCAAAACAGCTTTATCGCAGCTTTCGTCATATAAATTCTAATATAATTTAATTCAAATCACTATTGAAACAAATACCTATAATGAGGTATTTTTCAAGATTGAAAATATTAAAATTTTCAATTTGCAGTTACAAATATATTAAAAGTTTTTTAAAAATCTATATATAGTGCAAGCTCATTTAACTGTTCATGGCTGCTAAAAAATTAATGAAAATCAAACCGAATAAATAAAGCAGTTTTCTGAACAATGCACTAAGGAAAAGAAACTACATTTAAGAATAAAAGAGAAAAAAGATTATTCCGACGGGAGGAAGGAACGGACAGAGGAGAGAGAGAAAAGGAGGATTAAGAGTCAAGAGAGAAAACGTCTCTCGAAAGAGAGACGAATGGATTGCCTGAGATAAGAGGGAGATGACAGGTGGACCGGTCGGTCATTGCCGGGTCCCAGTCGATGAAGCGGTTCTGGCCACGCGGTCATTTTAAATTGACAGCCCCGAGTGCCGTAACAATTTGGTAACAATTGTCAGCCTTTTCTCTCTACCAAGCAAAAGATCTATCGCGGCCGGGAACTGTGTATACACTCACTACACGGCTCGCTGATCCTCTTAATGTTCACGATTTTTCACATCTCGAGTCGTTATCGATCATTCCCTGGCTTGAGTGTTTCTTCTTAAGGCTTGATTATTTCGTTTTGAAAATGGATATTTGTGTGAAACATCGGTTTTTTTCTCTAATGAAAAAAAAACCTAGATTAATAGATAAACGGATGATAAGCGTTTTTGTGAATTAGGAAATTTAACCTACACTTAATTTATTGTTATTAATACTTTTCAATTACAGCAGTAGGTAGTATTGCTTGAGAATACCTACCAAGTTTAAATCACTTACGGTAACATTAAAATAAATGAAGGTCAAAGAAATAACAGTGATTGGTAACGAAAACGGGATTACCATAAAGAAGTAATTGCTAGTTAGGAGTGAGTAACCATCGGGTAGTTGTAATCTCAACAAAACCTCCCACAAATTACACATCCAGTTTAAGCTTGTTTTTGCTACGCTTTCTTACAGTTAGAATCTGAAATAATAATTTTGTAACTAATATACTGTTTTCATTCCACCTTACAGTACCAATTAACGCCATGCTTGTAAAAACTTATACTCCGCGATACGATTCTTATAATTATATCATATACTGCTTAAAAGTCTGCGCATCCATAAAAATGCACATTATTGTTTCGCATTGATCTCGCGGATGAAAAACGCTAGACGACGCTAATTACAAGCTGCTACAAAACAATACAAGTCGTTTGACATGTAACGCGGACGTTGCGCAAAATCGATTGAAAATTTCCCTTTACCCCTCGCTACGTCTTTCATGAATTCGCGGTCGCCAACAATTGAACGATCACCAATCGCGTCTGGCGCTTTTTGCCTGCGCGTATTCACACACACATATATATATACGCATGCGTATATGTACAGGAAAAGAAAGCTTAAACATAGGCCTTACACGAGGCGACTTACACGTCTAACGCAACAATCGGCTCGCAATTATCTCTCGTTTCGTGATTGTGTTCGGGCATTTTTTCCACTCCAATCTCGGATCTCCCTTGTCCACCGTAGAGCAAGAGGGGGGAGGTAGTAAGGAGGTAGGTAAGAGAGCGCGAGCAGCGCGTTGGAATCGGCCGCTTAATATCGTATATACTACTGTGCGCTCCGACTTCCCCCTCCTATCGTTTTTTCTTCCTATCCTTCTCTCGCGCGCGCTCACCGATATCTGCGCTCCTCGATCGGCTCTCCCGCTTTACCGCGAACAGAAATCGCGAAAAGAGCAGCACGACAGCGACAGCGGCAGCAACAACAACGGTGCGCGCAGAAGCAGCAGCAGCAGCAGCAACGGACACTTCCCCACCATTTAGCGCTCTGCAGTTCGCTCTTTTCTCGACTCTTCTCTCGCGGGCTCTTCTCTCTGTCTCTCTCTCGTTCTCTCTCTCATCTTCCATCTCTCTTTCCCACTGTCTCCCGTCCAGTCGCGGTTATAAGGCCCCTCTTCTCCTCCGGCTCCCCTCCACATAGCGGCGGCCGTTTACTCTCCTCTCCCCTCATTTTCGCTCTTTCCCTCAACCTGTCTCGCGAGCTACCTGCCTCGCGCGTAATCGAGAGCGCGCACGAGAGACAGAGAGGAGGAGGAGGAGGAGAGAGACGCGAAGATAAGCAAAAAACAGACGCGCGTGTACACATACATGCAGACACCGCAGGGAAAGAGAGACAGAAGAGGCTGCGTGCACGCTGCTGCTGCTGCTGCCGAGCTACCTTTTCGAGGCGAGGCTATACTAGATGAATGTGTCGTCGAGCGCGTATATATACATCTACGTATACGCCCGTGTGACTTCTCTTCCTCTATCTCACGCTTATTTGCATCGCGTGTCCCTTTTCCACCGCGCATATATATAGATACTTCGCAAGAGCGACTTTGTTCACGCGGCGATAGAGAGAGAGAGGGAGAGAGAGAGAGACCCGAGGCGCATCGATTTTTGCTCGATGTAGGTGAAAGTTTTTCACAATTTTTTGGACACTTCGAAAACGTTTTCGGAGCATTTCGGTAATACTCGCGGCTCCGACTATTCAGTTAAAGTGGGTGTCACTCAAACTGTCAGTCTGTGCATTACCGGCTCGTCATATTTCTCCGTGTTATCTTGCTCCGGTCTTTTTTTCGCTGACCGCGGGCGCGAGAGAGCTTTTTCTCCGCTTTATTAGTTTAGTTGTGCGTGTGCTGCATGCGCGGCTTTGTTTTTGTTTCGCCTCTTAAACGTTTTCAGCCCTCCACTTAAAAGTAACTTCCTCCCGAATCCCCAAGGCCCATTATTAAGCTCGCATTCCCGCTGCCTCAGCGCGCGGGCAATCAACTCGAAATTGATTTTTAAGATCCCATTGTTGTGCATGTATGCGTGTGTGCGGGGCCAGGTCGAAAGAAAATATTATCAATCGATCAATCAACCCGGGCGAGAAGCGATCTTCCTCTCTCGCACTCTTCTCCAGTTTCCACCTCTTCTGGGCTCTCTCATTACACCCGCCCCCAGCTCCTCTGCACTCTGTCACGGGAGGCGATGGACATAAAGTCACACTCGCGGGATATACACAGCTCTAGACAAGAGACGAGAGCAGAACCCGACCTCCTCCTCCTCCTCTCGGAGCAGTGCACGCGGCGCGGCCGCTCTCACAAACGTGCTGATGTGTATATAAATGGGGCCCCCGAGTGTGTGTACACTAGCCGCGCGCGCGCGCGCGGAGAGAACACGTGTGTGCTTCGTCTCTCCCTCTCTCCTGCTTGCTTGCACAGATCCGCGAGAGAGCAAGAGAGACGGGAAGATAGCCCGCGCTCGCTCTCGCATGTGAGTGTGTAATACGTGCGAAGGTACGATCTGCCCCCACTCCGCAGGCTCCTCGTCTCGCCGCACTCCACTACTACTACTCCTCCTCCTCCTCCTCCTCCTTCTCCCGGCCTACCTGCTCGCTCGCTCGGCGGCTGCGGCCTGCCTGCCTGCCTGCGCGCCTGCTTGCCTGCCTCACCGGCGCTCTCGGGAAAGAAAGAGAGAGAGAGAGCGCGCGCGCGGGGCACACACATGTGTATGTGTACCTTGGTCTTCAGTGTAAGATCTGAACCAGCGGAGAACGCACGGCCTATTGTTATATCATTATCATTGTCATCCTCTCGCGCGCACGCCGTCGTCCGCGGATTTTCTCTCGCCGGTCGCACCGCCGCGTTCGTTCGCACCTGTGTGTACGCAGCATACGACGCGGCTCGGCAGCAAGTGCCGGAAAAGCCGAGCGCGTACTGCAAGCGTGCGCGCGCCGTGGGATTGTGGCTGTCTGCAGGCTGCGCAGCACCCGAGGATCATGAAGGCGAGAACGAGGCGCGGTAACGACGCCGGTCGTCGGACCGGCGCCCTCTGACGGCCCCACGTTCTCCTGACGTCGCGACGCCCGCCGGAACACGTGGGAAATTCGTCTGTGTTCACACGCATACATGCGTATAAACGTATAGAGGATCGGGTGCGCGTAAAGTGGCAAAACGCGAGTGTGCCGATTTCCGCTCTCTTCGCGACATGTTGTTATATTCTTTTTTTCATTCAAAGTGCAAGCAACAACCTGCTGAAAAGTCATTTTTGTGATACACATGCATATATACGTGCCGAGCTGCGCACGTCAGAATTAGCATACCAGTACCGTTCGAGTATATCCACGAGTGTGCCTGCAGTGCCCACTATATATATATATATACACGCGCGAGTGTGAACTCTCGTCAGCTGTTCCTCAGTGCACTGTAACTCTTTCCCTCCCTCTCTTCTTCGCTCTCGACTCGTCCTCCCTTATCGCCGAGAGACATCGTCCGCTCTACTCGTCATCGTCGCATAGTTTTCCCACACGCGCGGGTCCAGCTTCTCCCATCGACAGCTCGGATATACAAGAGAGAGAGAGAGAAAGGGAGAGATTATACATCAGGAAAAAGAGACGAGCGCGAGGAGATCATCTTCCTCCCCAGCTCCTCGTTCGGGTTCGCTCGAGCGAGAAGAGACACACACACGCGCTCGTGCACCGGACGATCGAAGGAGGATCAATCTGCCCGTGTACACGAGAGAGAGAGAGAGAAAGCGAGTGCTCCGACGCCTAATTAAATCGATTAGACTTTGGGGTTAATTGTTCTGGAACGCCAGGCTCGATTACCTCTCCCCCACGTTACACACGAGACACACACGGAGACGTGCGGCCAAGAGGAAGATAGAGGATACACGCGTCTTTGGCGAGCAGCTGCTGCCCCGTCTTCGTCGTCGTTTTCCATCTTGTGCGCGTGTTAGTGTGTGACCCGGCGAGAGGATAAGATCGCGATCGTCGACGATCCAACGAGGAATGCCGAAACCTTCCTCCCTCCTCTGCGCCTCATTCGTCGACCTCGCTGCGAGCCCAATTGTACCGAAACCTGACGAGAGCTTCCGCTGACCGGCGTGCCGTCAGCCGATCGACAACAGCAGCGACGTCGTGCTGCTACTTGTCGAGGATCTAGAGCCCGCCGAAAAGTGCGATTTGTGCCGATTAGTTTGCGAGCATTCCAAGAACGCCCGGGAGAGATACAGGGAGAGAGTGCATCACGCGAGACGAGGGAAAATCAAAGAAGAAGAAGAAGAGGCTGCTCCGCTCTGTGGCGGCGGCGGACAAGAAAGGCGGATCGCGCGAGCGCAAAAAAGGAGGCGAGGAGCGAGAAAAGAAGAAAGGAGGCGATCGCGAGTGTGCGTGATCATTGTACAAAAGTGCGGAAGATACATTCCAGCGCGAGCGCGCGCGGGCATCTTACTCTCTCTTTGCGTTCCGCATCGTTGGCCGGCACGGTTGAGAGAGAGAGATAGAGGGGGCGAGGAGATGCTCCAGCAAGCCTCACCGGGGGCAAAGTAATTGTGATGAGAAGTGATTTGTGCGGCGAAGATCGCGCGCGGTGGCTGTAGCAGTGGTAGCCGCTACTTGATCTCCCTCAAGACGGTGAGTTTCATTTCTCTCTTCTACATCTCTCTGTTCGCCTGTGTCTGTGTGGCTGTGTGTGTGTATATACGATGTTCGCTCATGCGCGCCAGTGTACAGCCGGCGTGTGTATCTCGCGCGAATTTGATACCACTAAGCGTGAGAAAGTATTTTTCGGTCAGTGTGCAGATATGCATGCGCGCGCGCTGTTACAGGAGGAGCAAGAGGAGGAGTGTTATCGTCATCCCCGTTTTTGCCTGCTTTTTCGCTTGCGCTGCAGCCGCCATCGCGGATTAACGACCTGACTGGTAGTACATACGACAGTGTCGTCGTCTTCCTTGTCGTTGTATATCTGCACGTTCAATCGGTACTGCGATGAATGGTTGCTAAGGTTCGGTACCAATAGTTTGGAAAATGTGTGGATCGATATTCGCGTAAATTTATTAAAAATCTATTCATATTTCGGTATTAAAATATATGTGGTGTAAAAACTTTCGTCATTTTCTTAAGAATTGCAGAAATGATAAAAGTAAAACTGAGAAGAATTGAGTTTGCAAATTGGAATGAAGTGTGTCTGGTATACAATAGTCCGGTTTTCTTTGATCTTAACATATAAGATGAACTGGAAGTGAATAAAGTAATTGAATTGGAATGTTAAATACATAAAAGCATGAATAGTCATTAAGATTACTAAAAAGAGCGCCAATAAAAAATCAAACAGAAGATGAATATGCAGCTTTCAAACTTATATAATTCATTGTACCGTGTATTTAATCAAATGCTAGCCAACGGCATGGTTTAATAGAGGTTTCTTTTATCAGCCTCGGAAATTATTACATCATTTTTGCAGTTTAATAGTTATCTAGAAAAGAAGTAAGGATTATAGAGCTGAAAATCCAGTAGAAAAAGTCAAATGTATTATTGTCACAAATATGCTACGGACTTTTATTACGAAATATTATTTTATTACGAGTATTACGAAATAAGGAAAACCAGGGTAAAAATATAACGTTCAGAATAAATGTATTAATAAGCGAATGTTTGATTGTCTATTTACTCGCATGTGCAAAGTTAAAAATAGAAGAATAAAATTGCATAAGTCAATAAAGAATTTGCACTTTGTTTGCACAAAATTTTGGCGATCTCTCAACGCGTTGTCTTATTTTTTAACGCCCAAGGAGTAGGGTATTGAGGCGATCGTAACCGCAACCAATAATTCCACGCGCTCGCATGTAAAAAAAAAAAGTTTGCACTTGTCACGCAAAATAAAGTATTGAATTACAAACGCTATCAAAATTTTTCCCTCTTGGAGGCCCGATTCACTCATAAATGATAAATCTATAAAATATTAACGTTTAAAATCTATAGTTTTCCATAAAATTAACACACAATAATATTATGGTATTGAATACATAAATATTTTATTTAAAAAAATTTTAAAACAAACAGATAATACCATCTATAACGTCACGTAAATTACTTATAAATTAATACCTAATTTTATCAATATTGTAACATTGATGTATATACAACAATAACAATCGTCAAATATGACGTTGATTGTAGATAAAAAAATTCAAGTGTCACGTTGGTTAATATTGAAACTAAAAATTTGCATTTGAATTAAAACGTTGAACAAAACTGTTTAGGAATTCCAATTATTAATCGAACATCCCAAGTTATATTAATATAAGATGTCATTATTTACTATTCATGCGTTACGAAGATCGTTATCTAGTGAACACATCATAAAACCTGCATTCGATTCATAAGTGACAGCATTTCAGAAAACTCCAATTAGATAAATCAATTCATTTTCGTTACTGAACCGTGAACTTTATATGTCATCAGTCAGCGTTCAATAATCAAATTAACTTTCCACCGATAATATACATACGCGCATACATAATTGAACCTGGCAGCTAAACCAATACAATAGTACATTACGCAACTACAGTGCGGGAAGTAGGTGATTCTCGCACGGGCGACAAACTTCACCCGTGCGAGGTCACCTGCTTCCCGCACGCCGCGTGGAAAAAATTATTATAATCCGCGGAAAAAAGGCAAACCCAATATAAACACCATTCTAAAATTCGTGACATAATACGATATCATTACTTCTAAATAATAAGGAAAGAATACGAAAAAAGCCAATTTCGGCAAATCTACTTCTGTAATGTACACGCAGAGACAGCTTTATCAATCACAATGCTTTCGAACACGTCACACCACGTGTGAATCGACGGGAAGTTTTCCGCGCCTTCTTTCGTTTCCCCCTCTTTCGAAAACTCGCGTCGCGTATGACAGAATTAATAAATTTCCCGCTCGCTGAGCCAATTTTTGATTGAACGCCGATACCGGTCGCGCGCCGTCTCTTTGTCTCTCGGAGAGCTTACGAAAAACCCTTTCCCTACGTACGCGCTCGCGCGCGCGCATATACACACACTCACACGTGTGTGTGTATATAAATTCGAGACTCGAATCGCGAGGCGGTGAGGAAATAATTTATTAAGAAACATAAATATTTCAGAGATCCGCGGGACGATAGTATCCGCCGCGCTCGCCTGACAGGCAATGCTAACAATGCGGGTCCTCTCGCGCCCGCCAGAGAGTGAGAGAGAGAGAGTATATGCACAACGAGGTATAACTCGATATTTCGAGATCCTGCGCCCGCGCGAGGGAAAGAGAGGCACGCTAACCTTATATCTACACGCCAGGGGAGAGTCACGTTTGTTGTATACCGTATACGTGTGAATGTATATGTATATATGTGTGAGAACTCCTAACTCGCACGCGGGAATGGATATCAACGATACCGCGAAAAACACTCAATCAGCAAAATTCCGTACTTAGTGAAGTTATTAAAATAAATCATGACTCGGCAGGAAGAGAAACGCGTGTTCCTTTTTCTTATACGCCCCGCGTGAGTATCTCTTTTCCTCGTGGAAACGCTCGGTAGATCAATTGGTTTGGTTAACGATTTGAGTACATATACCCTTTTCACGTTGAATAATATGCCTATAGTATTGTCCTATATTTAGCTTCGACTGTTCTTGAAAAAGGGCGAGTATACCTGCGTGTAATGTGAAAAATAGAGTATGTAAAATAAAGGAGGAATCTCTTGTTGAAATAGTTGCGCGTCTTAACGATGATTTGAATAGTGGTAACTAACTTTGTAAATGATACGGTACGCCTTCAGAAAATCAATACAATTAAGTCACGTCTTTTCCGCTACTAAATTTCAAAGAAAATGAACTAATTTATTAATCTTCGAAGCCGAATTCGAAAAAAGAAGAAAATTCCAAATATAGAAATTAATACAAAATTTATTAAATTTTATTTAACAACATCGTTTGAATAGATATTACCCGCCATTAAATTAAATAAAATAAAATCTACTATTTCTTAAATAATTATTAATTGTTATTATTCATATATACGTGCAATATCATCTTATCTTTGTAACATTTCCTAAACTCTAATGATGTACGTTGTATTTCCCTTATAATTTATACCGATATAATTAGTTTTCATATTCAACATACGTATTTACAAGTATATTTACAACCCCATAGACTCTAATTGAATTAATATTACAATTAATACGTTATAATTGTTGTGATCCCGCAATTAAATGGATCCTCATCCATATTAAAATAACTGAAACAATAAATCTTTCCTTTGTTAATAAAAAATCTTATTTTTTGAAATCTATGCCATTTCAAAAAGACTACTGAAACTGTTATTTCTCGTAGGTGCAAAGCTAGGATTTGAAAGGATTGCCTTCTTAGGATGTTAATATTAAAGGTGCTAATGTTTTTGTTTCCCGGAACATATAGAAGCGGGTAAACAACGGCACACACTCGAATTTCTGTATTCGTTACTGTGCGCCTCTTAAATGGAAAGTTAAAGTCTCTCTGTCTCTCTCTTACTCTTTCTCTACACGGAACCGTCCAACAGGTACAAATAGAAGAAGATTTCCGAGAAGCGATCGAAATGAAAAAGGAACAAAGATTCTACAATAAATCCGGGATAGGAAACGAATTCATTTATACGATCGTCCCGGTAGTTCCACATGACTTTCTCGAGACATTTTCCCCCTCCAGAGTTCACAAACGGCACAAAAAATGCTTTAAATTTACATTTTAAAACGGTGAAATCAGCGGCTAATTCAATTAGTCACCTATATCTACACACACACACACACACTACAGATATACATACATACGCACGTGTAATGAAAATAATTTCTACGTCTGATTTTCTCGTTCATATTGCCGCCGCGCGCAAGCTGACGATTCACGCGTAGATAATTTTCTCTCCCTCTCCTCCGCCTCCTTCGGCGGACGATGCCTTTCTAAATCGTTTAATTGATATGGGAACGCTTTCTTGACGCGCACTTGCGCTGTCAGGTGTACGTCCCGATGCCGATTTCGACGGATGCTCGACTTGAGAGAGAGAGAGAGCGAGAAGGAGTACAAGAGAAGAGGGAGAAAGAGCGAGGAAGGGTCGAGAACCAGTAGAAGACAGTCCAATTAAGGGCGTATTTGTACGGTTAAGTGCGCTGGATATCGGCGCATACATCGGACTGCATGCATAGAGCAATTTATGGCCCTCCGTGCCGAATGTCGTAAACTCGAAGCGCTCTCCTATTAACGTGCACATGAGCCGATCGTGCACACCGGGCCAACCTTTACCTACTTTTCGTACACCAAAAAGATAAGAGGGCAGTGAACGTTTTTTTCATGGCGCTGCGGGTATTAGCTCTGACTGTGACACGCGCGCGTCCGTGTAACGGATAATATACGGTAGCCGCCGCTCGCCCGATTGACATTATCGTAATCCAATTAAGCGAGCGCGCAGACGATTTTTGCTCGCTTTTTTTCGCTTTTTAGACTAATTTGAATGCGGGAGGAGGGGGAAAATCGTTTTCCATCGACTCCCTATGTGCGTCACGTCTATATTAGAAAGTAGGCCTATACTGGCGCGCAATTTTATTTACGAGCGAAATACACACGCACCGCGATCTATAGGCAGATCTCGCGCGTCTGCGCTCGCTTTTCTTTTTGCAATAGAGCGATAAAATCCGGAGGTGGAAATAGTGGGCAAAACTGGAATCTATCGCGCGTGCGGTGTTGATTTTTCTGTAATAAATGCGCGAAATGCCCGGTAGCCGTTGCGCGGGAGATTAGAAAAATTATTAATTCGAGTCTTGAAAGGATCGTAAAAATAATCACCGTAAAACAGGTATTTAATGAGGACTGATACGCCGGGGTATCAATAACGTTAATGTTTTCAAATCTTTTACGAAAAAAAGAATCGAATGCAAAAAGTCCGGCTAAATATATATCTATCCATTTAATTATTAATCTTGAGTATGATTTTCCTCTGCCGTATCGCACCAGAAATCATCAAAAAATCAAAGTGTTAATTTAATAAATAATATTGAATAAAGCTAATATTAGAACTGGTACTAAAAAAAGTTTTCACTTTGATATACGATCATTCAAATAACTTCTCATATAAGTACTGTTATTAAAATTGTATTTATTAATTCTTTCTGCAAACCCATATACTCATTAAAATTTCAACGATGCAAAATAAATGTATAAAATTAACGATAATTAAGAGATAAAATATTAACACAATTACATTGCACCGCTAACTTCCTGGACCAAGGCATTGTTAAAAAAAATGGTAATTTTATCCTATGCAAACCAATTATAAATGATAATAACGCAACCACCGTACTCTTCTTTTCATCTAAATCTGCGACTAAAAAAAGATGTTTCGAAACGATGGGGGCATTATGCAATGTATAATACCGCGTGTGTACTTTTCGAGAATCACGTTAACGCGCTGAGGCAGGTCAGCTCTCTTTTACTCTCCCACCTTTTCGGCTGACAAAGTGCCTCGAGCCTAGCCCTCCGAAAGGGCTCCGAACCTCCGAACCCTTTCCGCGCGACGTCACAAAGCGGAGCGCTTGCGCGCGCCTCCACACAACACATTCTTTGAAGATGCACTATACCTCGCACTGCTGACGGCACTCTCTCTTTCTCTCCTCTCGGAATAACCATAATTTTTTTTGCCTCTCTTAATATTTCCATGACGTTTTACGGCCTCCTTATATGATTTATACCTGCCACCGTTCTGTAAAAGAAAATATATCTCCGCTCTGGCAGCGCTGGTGCCACAGCCTCCGTGCTCACGCCACGAATATATATACCATACTCTCTCTACGTTTTGTCATAGTCGCGATTTCGCACACGCGACTACGAAAAAAAAAATACCATACGATCTTATAAATAATTTTTAATCAAGTGACCGGCGGCGTGCCGACAATGACTAAACAAACTCGCTGCAAGCGCTAGTCGCTCGCGACAATAAATAAAACTTTCACTGTCGCCCCGCTGCAATAACGTGCAGCTACACACGCGCTCAAGTGTTCCGAAAGTTCATGAATTATTCCGAGCATTTAATTCCCTCTTTATGACTGATATCATAACCCACGCCGCCTATGCCGTCCTTTATGGCGTGCACATTGTCTCTCACTCGGAGACAAAAACACGCGATAACAAATATTTTTAATAAGCGCATATAGCGCGGCGGCCGTGGCGGCATTCCGCGCTACACTCGCGCGTTTTGCGAAACAGGTGGCTGCACAATGAGACGTGTCCGATTGTGGACCATAATCCGTCTTCCCCGAGAGCCACGCGCGCGGCCGGTTCGCCTTGGCATGGAAAATATGCGCGCGCGCGAGAGAGAGAGAGAGAGTATAAGGACCGACGATTGGTTTGTGTGTATATAGGCTCGCGCGGTAGCGCTTTGTGCGCCGCGCGGACGACGTTGGAAAAGCTTTTGTTCGGAGATTGAGCGAGTAGCCGCGGAGTCGCGTAATTTGTATTAGGAGCGAGAGCGTATAGCGCGCTATTGAACAATGGTGTTCGATTTGCACGAGCTTCGCTTGCTGAAGTGGTAGTACCTCTTGTGCTGTTCTACTGAAAATTCAATGTCGTGATTTACTTTCATCTTTTTAGAATGCAACTATTGACCGTCGTTGTATAATGGTCAATGAACTCGAAAAATCATTTTTAGGTGGTCACCTGTACGCTTGCTTTGATTAGTATATTTTCTCTCTTATCTTTATCTATTACCCTGATGCATATTCATGAAAAAGACATTCTAGAACTCAACTTTACAAGCCTGAACGATCGCAGTAAAAAGTCTTGGTAATATCAATTATTCCGAAAGTACACGCGTCTCTGTATAACGACCCGCTCCAAAAATCTAACACCATCCCATAAGACTTTTCCACGCACTTCGTTTAATAACCAACTTCAAGTCCTATCCTCGTTTATTGCACGCGGGCATCTTACGCTTCGTTCCTAACATTTCCAGAAATTTGCAGTACACTAAGCGCGCGATAACCCTCGACGCAATTTCTCTTCCCTCGTTATATACCCAGACGCGCGCGCGCCTCGCCTACTCCCAGCGCTGCAGATACAAGCGTACATACAACATTTTATTATCATCCAGTGCAGGTGTTTCTCTCTCTCTCTCTCTCTCTCTCTCTCTCTCTCTCTCTCTCTTCTCTCTCTCTCTCTCTCCGCGTGCGCGCGCATTCTCTCCCCAGCGTGTACACGATCCATCGTATGGTACGCACGCGCGTATACATATATATATATATACGGACAAGAAAGTTCAACGCGGCGGGTCATCGCTCATTTACAATCGACAAGCTTTTCCGCGAATAGCGGCACCTAACTCGCGTATATACGTATTTATTTATTTCGCGCAATAAACGCAAAGAGGGTCCAGTCCGCGCGCAGATATATACGTTTCAGCGTTTAATGGCCCGCGGCTCTCGGAGTAATAAACTCTATATACGTCGTCCAATTCGGCGAGCGTGCGTTTGTATATAGCAGTGCGTATCATTCGTTACCGGCGCGAGCGGCGATTTTCGTAAGTAACAAGGCGAATGCACGAGATGAATCAGCCTCGCCGTTTTCACATATACATATAAGCCATGTTACATGAATTAGTATATCACCGCGAGGACATTGACGTGTTATTATTCGGTTCGCCATACCCGAATACACGTGTTCATTTTACTAAATACCGATATCTATGAAATCTCTCGTCTAACGATGCACTTCAACCTCGTGCCGCGCAATGGCGCCGATGCACACAACGCTGGGCTTAATTAATTTCAGAACTGGAATTATCACTTATTCGTATATACGTATATGCGCTTATAATTGAGTCACAGCTAATCTATGGGGGGCGCCCTGCTTCGGTACGGAGAGTTTGGACTTTTGTGGCGGCAAAAGAGAGTGCGCATATATACATATAATCGATTGCTTTATCAGCGTAAGTGCATTACGTCCACTCTTGTTTTAGATTGGCTGGCCGTTTTGACTGCAAGTTAGTGCCTGTTTTAGATGAATGAAAAGCTTGTTAACGTGGTGCAGTTGCTAATGCAAAAAAATTTGATTTATCGCCAAGTGATATATTGCTATTAGATGATATCTTGTGTTTATACACTGTATGCTTTATCTTATCTATAAATGAATATTCTTAGTGAACTGTAACAGAAAACTGAAGAAGTACAGTGAGTGCCATTTTTAATATGTTAGTATTGCGATAATTACAGAGACGTATCTAATTGTAAAAATATAAATAATGATGATATTAATCCATATTTCACATATTTTTAATGTATAAAGCAGTTATATATCAGATTACCATGTACAAATTTCATGTTTTAACCTAAAATTACAAAACCTTTAAATCAAAAGAATTTCAATATTACTTCTATTATCATATATAAACGATTCGAATATATATCTTCATTGAGTTTCAAAATTTCGGTATTTCCTATACAGGCTTTACAAAATTGTGAAAATTTATGTGGGATATTATGAATACCACGTGTCATCACGATTTTCATTTCGGCATCGCGCCGCTGACTAATATATCGAAGCGATCAATCACTCGATCGAGATGACCGGCTGTAAGGCGATTAACATTTTACAGTATATCACGTAATAAGAATGCGGTTTACTTTTCACCAAATCATAAAAAGAATTCCCAATATATGCAAATCGACGGAGAATTTTATCGCCGAGATTTTTGCATATAAATGTACAAAAGGGGGATATCACCGTTGATACGAAACTCTTTCTCGGCCTGAAGTAACAAATACCTTTCTCAATCGCTTATAGTCGAGGCTTCTCGGAAGAAAGACTCATCCGCGTTCTAATTATGTAACTATAACCGAAAATATCAGCATAGAGGTGGAAAAAGCCTTCTCCTCGTGCCAAAGATGAGTAACCAAACGGAGGGAAGTAGAGAAAAAGAAAACAAAGCCAAAGTACAAGCAACCCGGCAAACAGCCGCGTGATTCACGCGACAGTCGCACGCTGCAGAAGAAGGGATCGTCCAGCGACCTGTTCGCCCACTTATTACCTATACAGAGGCGCGTTTTCTCGCGCGCCACCGAGATGAACATAATAAAACGCATAAGCGCCGCGCGCGCGTTTAACGATCGGACGGATCCCTTAATCGTAAACGCCAGGCGTAAAACGCGACGAAGATGTATGGGCGAGGCGACGAAAAAACAAACGGCCTTTATATAAGCAGCTGCAGCGACGAGATATACATTGTCGCACGATGCATTCGAAAAATCCTTGCCGCGGCGCGAAAATGAGAAGTCGAGAGACGTGGCAGGGGTGAGAAGCCAAAGGCGTCGGTATTTATTACGCAATTTCTTTATCGCGGATTAGGTGGGTTTTTACTGGCAGGTGCGCAGCGGCTAATTTAAATTTTTACCCTGGCTTTATATTACGAGTGGCAAATAAGTTTATTTTAGCACGTTCAGCTCGTTATCTGCGGAAAATAATTCAATTAAAAATGTAAAAGGAAGGCAAATAGAGCTCCGTCGATTATAATGATACAATTTTAATTTCCGGCTTATTATTATTGTAAGATTATTCTCATTGGTAAAAAACTGAAAGGTAAACGGAGGTTTACAGCCTAACGTCAGCGTGCTCGACAATACGGCACTTCCTTCTCAAAAAAAGAAATTCAAATCTCCTATGAGTGACGGCCGTAGCTAACTCCGGAACAATATAAATACCGCAAGCGCGGCCGAAAGCGTCCACTTGTCATTATGAGCGACCCACCTGCGCCCCACCTAGAGAGCGAGAGAGCCAACCTTGTAGGCGAGAAGCCATCGATTAGGGCAAAAAAATTCCCAGGATTCCAGCTCACGCTTACGATGTCGATCGCTAGCGCGTGCGCGCGTTTCTCCTCATTCTCGATTCGCATTCCTAATAAGCCGTAAATCACACCTCGTCTCCATCTTTCTCTCTCTCCCTTCCTCGATAAATCGGCGATCGAAGAGCGAGAAAAGAGAATAAGAGCGCTCGCGCGCGGCGGGAGCACGAGGAGCCTGTCGTGCCGATAAGCCCCTCTTCCTCCTCCTCTTCTTCTTCTTCTTACGTCTTCTCTCGTGACTCGGCCGGGAGAGGGAGAGAGAGAAGGAGAAAGAGAGAGGCATAAAATTTAGGGCCGGCGGAGCATTAATTTAAATTGATCGATCGCCCTCGCTCGGCAGAGCCCGCTGATCGGCTATGACGATGAGCGCGTCGCGGATATATAACGCGCAAAATTGCCGCGCGCGCGCGCTTCGATGCAATTTCATGCGAGAGGAAGGAAGGAGGTCCCGTCGCTTCGTCGTCTTTTTTGCGCGTACTGCGCGGACATGAGTGATTACTTCTGATAACGCGCCGGGATGAAAAACAATGCTGCCGCTGCTACATCGGGGGAATTAGCATACGAAATTTTCAGCTCGAATTATGGATGCGAGAGACGAAGAGAGCGAGGAAGAGAGAGAAGGAGAGCACCTGCGGCTCGCCGCGATGATTATTTATAAGTTCGAAAGGGAGACGAGCAATAAAGCTGGTTAATGCGACACGGCTTTTTAGTACTTTTAATGAATGTATTTCGAGTTCATGAAAATCGCGAATTGTATATATATGTAGTGGCCAAGGTAGTTTGTTTTTTGTTTGGGTATCTTTATTACTGGACGTTACTTACTTTGATTTCAATTTTTTTTATGTAATTAGGGAACGAAATCTAATAAAAATACTGATTTAGTGCTAGAAATTATATAAAAAAAAATAATTCAAACTGTTATATTTATTTTTACAACTTTACTATATTTTTTATCAGAAACATGTACTTTCTTTCACATAAACATTTAATTACAGTTATTATCATAATAAAAGTGTATAAGTATAAAATAAATACATATGGTTCACAAAAATATGTGATAAAAATATTTATACAATCAAAAATATATATGTTACATATCCTATTAAATTCACTTTAAACTTTTAAAAATCACTTAGTAATTTTCGTTTAATCAGTTAAATTTTTAATTATCATTTTAAATAATCATGTTCAACGAAACCATTTTTTCTATTATTAATTGATTTATCTTTCATAAATATTAGCAATATATCATGTTTATCTATTAGTAATTACATAATCTTTTGTCTCAATCGCAACTGCATTTCTTGTAATATTTCGTTGCCATTTATCAAAGAAAAATAAAAAAAAACTTCTCTATCGTCGTGACAAGCATAATGCTTGAAAAATTACATGAGTCAAAGAATTAAAAGAATCGTGGATTGAAAGCTAATTTTACATTTACATACTTATAAAAATCGGTAAAGATAACGAAAAATGTTGAGATAAAATAATATAAAACTTTTTCGTTTTAAGAAAATGTAAAAGTTTATTGTTCAACTGGAATTGTCTAAAGAAATTATTTTTTTTTAGAAAATTTAATATTTGTAAGTATGTGGTAATCGAAAAATACTTCTGACATGACTTGATTGACAAAAATACAAATTATTCCTTAGCTGGTCACAATAATTATAACTGCTTTTCGTATCACGGCCATCGCACGCACGTTCATCTGTTTAAAATGTAAGTAAATCTCGAAACTAGTTTTTATGATGTTATCTCGAGAAACTCTTTTCTACACTGATTCAAAGCCTAGTCTATAAAACGGCGATAAAGCGAGAAAAATTATAAGCTTTCTTCAAATTACACTTAATTAGGAAAAGTTTCTCATGGAGAAAGAAGTGAATCCCAAACCTGGGACCAGCATATAAAAAATTTGAATAATGGCGTATGTCTCTAGCGACAGTAAATTTCAAAATAACGCCACTAATTCACTTGAGCGCACATAAACGGTAACTGTTTCACGAAAATCGTTAAAAAGCCACAAAAATGTTCGTCTCTCACCTGCTCGATAAATTAAAAATCCTTCTACACTCTCCAGTTTTTCGGATTTTATCTTCCATTGTAGCCGTAAAACGTATATCGTCCGTAAGTTCTCGCGCGGCCTATCTCTTCCCAAAAGAAAGCCATACGAATGAGCAATCAACAATAAGCGCGACATGATTTACGTAAAGAAGGAGTGTAAGGCGTCCCTATCCCCCCACTTGCGTAGGACATTAACGAGCGCCGCCGCACCGAAATTGATATCATTGTGTCCGGTTTTTCTCTAATCCAGGCGTGCAACCCGAGCATTAAAGCGCGCGCGGCCCTTGGCTAGTACCGCAGCCTTCTTTTTCTCTCCCCTGCCTCGAGAGCTGGAATTCCGAGGCAACATTTATTTTATCGTAAAGTTCGACACGGCCGTTGTCGTAACCCCAAAACAGGCTCTCTCTCTCTCTCTCTCTCTCTCTCTCTCTCTCTCTCTCGGCGCGTCCATCGTGTACGCGTGTTTGTCTCATTAGACGGCGGCGGCGGCGGTGCGGAGAATGAGGGAAGAAGAAGAGAATGGAAAAAGGGAGAGAAGGACATGTAAGCCGTTGGATGGCGAAACGCTAAACACATACAAAAGGAAGTAGAAATAGAGAAGCGCGGGGGGAGCATAAGAAACGGACCGAGCGGAATAATATGGAGGAGAGGATGCGAGACAAACGAGCGAACACGCGAGATGCTAAAAAGATGCACGCGGGAGAGAGCGTTGAGAAGGCAATGAGGGAATGCGTTATGCACGGACTGAGAGAGAAAGAGAGAGAAAGAATCGAGAAGGGATGTGGAGACGACGATGACGATGATAATGACGACCCGCCGAGTGGGCAGATTTGTTTGAGAGTCCCTTGTACTTTGCAGTGCGAAATACCACAATCGCAAAGTTGATAAATTTTTCTATTAATATTTACATAAATTGGGATAAAATAATTTTCAAACAAATAACTACATTTTTTAATTAAATATGTAGATAAATTCTCAATAAATATAGCTGTATGCCCTGATATAATTTTACTTTATATTATATATCCAATACCGCGCCATTGAACAGTCCGTTATTGAACATGCGTTTATACAATTTATAATAATTGACTTTCGAATATACATTTCCCATTCCCCATAACATAAATAAGAGAAAATAACCGAGATCTTTGTTAATTGAAGAGTAATCAAAATAAATCACTGAAAACATCTGAAATGCTGTCGGAGATAGAAACATTAAGATTGGACCGAAGAAAAATGAATAAGTGGCGATAAAGGAGTCGGTTATTTTCGAGAAAATGAGGAAAATTTCGAAAGAATTCGAAAACTCGGATTAGAGAAATAATCGGAAGGGAGTTAAAAGCGATGAAGCGGTAAAGAGAAGGTAAATGAGCGCTTCTTCTCTCCGATAGAAAACGAAGAAAGGGGGAGAGTATCAAAAGCAGGAAGGAGGGAGCGAGCGGGCGAGCGAGAGAGAGGTGGACTGGTTCACGGGCCTAATTAGTCAGGGATATATCTGGAATCTCATGAGGAGAGCGAGTTTTGTAGGCCTCCGCTCGCGTTCGGTTTTATGCGTATACGCGCTTGCGATGAGGCGGATTTCACCGGGCGCTGCCGCTGCTGCGGGGGGATTAGCATACAAATCGATTTAAACTCGAGATAAATAGCCGCGCGCGCCGCTCTCGGGTGGATCCTCATACGAGCGCCGCCGCCGCTGTGCGCGGGCATTATCTTGTCCACCGACGGGGCCCCCGAGATTAACGCTTTAATGTGCTTTATACTTTACAATCGCGCTCGCATAATAAAGGACTAACTGCTTTTTATCGATACAGCATTTGACGATCGGCGAGCGCTACTTCGTTTGTCAACCCGAGGAATTGAGACGCGCGCTCGCGCGGGTATTTTTATTGCCTCGGCCTCATAAGATACACAGGTGTATCGAGAGAAAACGGAATGTATGGGAAATAATGCCGTTTTGTGGAGTAAGTAGCCGTTAGAGCGCGTGAGACGATGATTAGGAGAAATTTCGGAGGCACCTCTTGATTCCGTGTCGAGAACTTTATTGAATAAAGGCCCCGATGCGATGGCTTAATCAAGTCAAAAATTAAATTATCATACGAATCTTCCCTTTGCGACGTTTATCAATGAAATACTGCTTTGTTTTTTTATGATAACACTCGTCTGATGTTCAATTTATTTACCACTCTTTACTCAATTTTACATTACATTATTTGCATAATACAAGAATACAAAATCAGAAGAGTAGTCTTATGCCATCGATTAAGAAACATCCTTTCAAGCCATTAATTAGTTTAAAGTAACGACGTGAGTCATGGAGTGCAAAAGCCAACCGGCCGGCTTAAAAGCACGTGTCTAACGACCACGAAATAACTCACCGAATTTCTCCGGGTTTAATAGAATAATTAAAAGATAAAAGGCATTCCTGCGATAAGCGATTGTCCGCGAACCACGCCGATGAAATGCTTTTTTCAACACTGCTATTACATAAGTCATTAACTGACCGTTACAGCGCGTAGTCCCATATACTCGACGATTCGGCAACGAGAATAGAAGAACCGGCTGACGAAGGCGCGGAATTTCTAAAAAAAAGCGAGAATCGCCGAGGATTTATGCAAAGCAGCATCTCGCGCGGCCATCACTTACGGCGAATAATGGTGCGCAGTCGGCGAAGTCTGAGCGACCTGACAATCAGATCAAATTTCCAAATAAGAAAGATCGCGTTTAATGTGGCACGAGTCAAGTCCCGTTCGGACTCTTCTGAAGAGACAGCGCTTATAGTCTTCTTTTTCCATAATTTACGTGCGACATTGTTTTACGATAAGAATCACGAGTAAGCCAAGCTGTTTGCTAATTGATTTTTACAATTACAATAAAATCTTTAACGTAATTAGGTAATTTACGGAAAATATGGATACCGCGAGGAGTAAAATTTTGTAAAAGGTCCTCGTCCTAAAAAAAAAATGCAAACTCGCGGTAAAATCTGTCCGTTTTATGGAGTTTCTTGGAAATTCGGTAACGCAAACTTCATTGAATTCAAGTAAAGCACAGTGACTCAGGATAATCTGAAATTTATTTCCGATTCTCATTCTCATTCTTCCCAGGAAGTCTTGAGAAGTTTAAAGTAACGACTAATAAAAATTAAAACTGAAAATTTTTCAAATACCTGCAAAGACGAGAGAAAAAGAAGCGCGTGAGTCAGTACAACAATATGCAAATAAGCAACAAAAGTAACCTTATAGCCACGAAGCAGCAGCAGCATCGGCCTCGGCGTTTTTCAACCTCTACCCCCTCGCGAGCGCATTCCTCGCTTTTTCTCTAACCCTGTGTGCCATAGATTATTTATCGGCTCTAACGAGGCCGGACGCAGTCGTCGCGCGCGGGATAAACTTTCGTCCGAGCAGTCGCGCGCATAAACGGAAACCCCGGTGAGCGCGCTGTGGTCTCTCTCGCTCTACCTCTATCTCTCTTTCTCGTTCATCTTCTCTATTATATTATGAATTTGTCCCGTTACGGGTCCCGATTCTTATTCTCTCCTTTCCGAGGCCTCTCCGTCGTCTTTTCTTCCACATATTATAATGCCTTGCGCAAACGGATTAGAAATATTAGACCTGCAGCCTCCTTCTTTTCTCTAGCTCTCGCGCTCGCGCCCCTTTTTTCCCTCGTTTTATTCCACCTCTACATCTCGCGGGGCATATAATATCCCCCCTGTTCCTCCCATTGTTTACGTCTCGATGCCCTTGTCGGACGAGATTTATAACCTCGAATTAGACTTTTTCAACGTCAACGGCGTTGTTTATTACCCGGAGACAGCTCGATCCCGCGTGCGGCGGGTTCGATGAACTTCCCAAAGAAGAAAAAAGACTCTCAATTTATCGAAGTCAAATCGGGTAAGAGCGAGGAGGAGAGAAGGTATGGCTCCTTTTTTTCCAAGAGAAAAGAAGAAGAAACCAGACGATTGCACGGAAATCATGGAATCTTTTCTCTCTCTCTCGCTCTCGGCTTTTGAAGTGAGCATGCGAGAGGAGAAACGTTTTAAATCTTACGCCGCTGTGATATCGGGGAGACTCATCTGTAAAAAATTTCTCTAACCGAGCTCGCGGCTCGCTTGTTACACCGGAACGAGTCAGACTCATACGTAGAAACGCGCGCTCAAGCCGTGTGATGTATTGTTTCTCGTTCTATTGGGATGAGTACAATAAGAATTGATGATTAGCCTTCGTTGTTAAGTACTTCGAATTACTCTCAACGGTGTGAACACAGTGACAAATGACTGGGTAATGTACATTCATTACCATTTGTTGTAATGAAAATCGTGAAACGACGTTTTTCGCCTCAGGTGTTCAATAGATTGACTATGCTTTATTTCAATAACAATTATAATATTTTTTGCGTTAAACGTTGAACAGTTTGCAACTCATGCTCGATGATGTATTTATTATTTTCGGCTGAATTTTTTGTAAAATCGTAGCTATTTTGGAGTATTTCTTCATTTAACGAACAAAACACTAATAAGTACAGTTAACTTATCAAATTTTTCTTATGTCATTAGCAATCGTTTATATTTTTCACTGCATTGGATCCGTAGTGTAAGAATAAAAGATATATATGCCGCTTGAGTTAATGGCGTATCTAATGACGCGTGGGGAGCTGAATGCTAGAGAATAATTGACGTGCACAAGATATACATTATTTCTTTATTGGAGTTAGCTCACTGCGCATCTATTATTTCCAATCATCGACACTTTATCACGTTTTTATTCCTTGCAGCTTCAATCTTACTCTTTTCGATTGCGTAAAAAAAGATTAATAGTTTCAACTGCATGCAAGTAATAAGTAGTTTATAATTTTACACGTGAGAATTTTTCATCAAATAATTGTTTAAATACCCTTAAATCACCGTGAATATAAAGCCGTTAATATATAAGTAATTTTTTCTCCGAGAGCTCGAAGAAATTGAATAGCCAGCAAATTTCACCCTAATTAGAAAGAAAAACATCGTTTGAAAGGCTGATCTCTCAATCGACTCTCGGCCACCTGGCCGCTCCGACGCTTTCAAAATTCCACAAGTCATCCCACCTTCGCTGTTCGACCGCCCCAAATTCACGCTTACGGAAGGAAGTCAGCCGGTCAGCTCACCGCCTCCCACGCGCTCGCGCAAACTACGAATCGCGCTCCCATCTCGCGCGAAAGAGCTTTCGATTACGTCACGCTATTCAAGAAAAGAGTCGCCCGTTCATATACGTTATATACACGCGTGCGCGCGCTCGAGGCGCAAGTGGGCCACTCTTGAAGCGGATGAACAGGTGAGCCGGCGTAAATCAGGGTGAGAGGGGACAGCGCCTTGGACCGAAACCAGCTGCTGCGCGCGCGCGCGCTGTCACCGACCTGTGTGAGAGAGACTGTGTATGTATGTGAATAGGTAGGAACGTGTGTATAGATGTCGTAGGCTCAGGTGTTTTTCGAACGACTGCGCGCTGCACCTTGCGCGCTGCCGGATAGAAATATTTGATTAGACAGTTAAATTTTTAGAAGATACTAAAAGTGAATTAGGATAGGTTACAACGTATAAGCAGTTTTTTAGATATAGTTAACAAATCTATACTTGGCACTAAAGCTTGAAAAAGTAGCAGAGAACAAAAATCACCACGAATCTAGTTATTTAGAGAAGTCACTAGTTTCTTCTTCACTTTACAAATAACTTCTTTCTGAAAACATATCCACCAAGAAGTATAAATTGACCTTATTCTAACAAAATACTTCATTTCATATTTAATCACGACCGCTGCTCGGGAGAGCCTTATAATTTCACCAGAGCGAAAATTGTCGGACTTTGAAAACCAATAATTTATCACATAAAAACTATTTTTATTATTTGAATGACTGAATTGACTGAAATTATATGATAATAAACAGAATAAAAAAAGACATTTAAATATTTTTCAATCAAATAATTATTACTTATATAAGTGCGTCATTATATAAAACATTTATAATCAAATAACGTTTTTCTTTTTTTCAAATCAATCTATTGAAGAAGAGTGCTTATTAATGTTTACAAATTGTTCGTCAACTTTTTTAATTTAATCTTCCAACCTTATCGGAAAATCATTTATCATAATTAAGTACCCTATAAGTGAACTTTGTTTACACAAACAGAATGACCGTCGAAACCGAGGAAAACTGAAAGTCACGGTATAGAAAAGAACGCACGAGGAGACGAAAGCCAAGAGAAAGACAGGCGTATACACTGAGAGGCGGAGAGAGAAACCACTACTTCTATACGCACAAGGGGCTACAAACTCCGCGGGCCTTACGCAATGTTATTCTACTTTCGAATACGGAGTATACAGTAATATAATGACGCGGCAGCGTTTACGCAAAAAAAAAAAAGCAACGCGACGACCGCTTGATAGTTTGTCTTTTTCCCCTCTTTTCACTTCTCCCATTTCGCCGCGGCTCTCTCTCTCTCTCTCTATACCTATATAATGCTTTTAATGAGGTACCAGTTGATTGATTACGCGGCCGCGCGCACGCTGTAGGGTGTAATTGAGCTGTCGATGCATTTGGTTGTACAATGAGAGGCCGCGGCTCTCCACTGCCGGTCTTTCCGTTGTTCGATGCAGATTTTCCGTTGTGCGGCGCGGCGCAGCATGCCTCCCTAAGTATTTCCTAATTACACGGCGTTTAGAGATAAATCACGCGGGCATATTTTACCCGAGAATTGCTTTATGCAAATTTTTATTATGTATTAACTTCCTGCGTAACGCGTCGTCTGGCTACTTTAAAAAGTATGTACTTACGTCGCAAAGAGTGTAATATTTCGTTCCTCGTTATAAATGAATTATTGTTATTACTTTCTCTGAAATGCAATTTAGGTTTTTGTCCATTCCACTATCAAGTCTACTTTAGATCAACTATTTAAATAATTATATTTAAAAGAAACGAGCGTAAATCAAAGAAATCTATCTTCTGACATTTGAACTAATTTTTTTGTTTCCATAAAAAATTCAATTAACATTTAAATTGATAAAAATTTTGCTCTAATCACTCATTATCCATACATAACTAATATAAATTGAATTTAAAAAAAATACGAAAAAGTATGACACATTAATTGTTATTGAGAATAGAACTTCTGAATTGATATGATGAAATGCAATTTAATCTATTACCTATAATCAGCGCATCAAACAGTATCTATAAAAAATAAACACGCTATCTATCATAATTCAAAAATTCTGCATAAAATTCTGACACTGAGCTCTAGACAGCTGCCGCTCTCGGTAGCTTACCGAGCATATGACACGCACACACACTCTCCTCGCTTGCGGCGATGGCAAGGTGTTGAAGTTAAAGGGTCGTATTTTGGTCCGCGCCTCGTCCGGTTGGCGACGCAGTACCGTCACTCTGTCGCCCTCTCTACTCTCTCGCCTTACTCGGCCGCGATAAATTCGTATCTTTATACACGTGGCCGCGGAGCCCATTGAGGCTCGTAAAGGACCAGGTCTGCGACACTTTTGTTCTCTTCGGCTTTTACGGCGGCGAGGCTAACTTTTTCGTTTTCGGGAAGTTGAGTGCAGCGTGAGAGTGCCTTGCTCGCGGATTTTTCGAAGGATACAACGGAACATCTTGAATAATCAGACTATTGGAGCGAACGATTTGTGCTTTTTAAGACGTTTGATGAAATGATGATTTATATTGTTGTTGCCAGTGTGTGGAGAACGTAAATTATGGTTTTTATTGAAACACTTGTGCACCATAAGGCTGTAACAGGAATTTCGTAACACTTTATGATCGAAACACACGGAGCCGATTTACATAAATGAAAAGACCGAATTGTGAAATTCGAAACTGGAATAGGAGCATTAATAAAAAGAAAAGAAATAGGCAACATAAGACGTTTGATATAAAATGTGATTCACGCAGCTGTGCCTTAATGACATGACTATATATATTAATTCAACGCGTATAAATTGAGAAACTCGATTACAATCGGATACCATATAAACCCCATTTTATATATATATATGAACGCCTCCTATATATACAGGTAAGCACACGCTTAAAACTAGATTTATAATTCGGAAATCCCATTTTCAAAATGATTTGTAATATATGGGCAATCGAAAAGCCGAATCGAAACCTCGAAGGTTATATGCCCAATCGAAGTTCATGAGCAGCAGCAGGTGCACGGCCAAGGCAACAAATCATTTGCCGACAAAAGTGCGCTCGCGCTTCAAGATCCGAGGAAATTTCGGCGCCTTGTATCGTCGACAAAGCTTTCATCGTAATTTCCTTCATGAATTATTAATAGAAAATGATAAAATAAATGTCTTTACTCCGAGAGTCCGAAGAGAGCTCGCTACGATTCCCCGATATTATGAGCAATGTATTATCCCGCGGCCTTTCGGAAGAAAGGGAAAGAGGAGGAGGAGGAGATGAAGGCGCTCTGATCCTTTCTTATAATACACGCATTTGGAAAGCGCGAGCGCTGCTCGGTTCCCGCGAACGCGCGCGAGTAAGAGAAGATCAAAGGAGGGAACCCTTTTAAAACAGTATCTCGGCATTTACTGTTTATCAACGGAGCCTTTAGTTTCGTTAAAGCGATTATGTAGCTTTTCGGCCTTCTCCTTCTCTTTCTCTCTCCTCTCCCTTTCTTTCTCTCCGGAACCATCCAATCTTATCTCGAACGAGCGCGCGAGGGCCCGCGCATAAATTACTATATACGAGAGAGGGGGGAATCTCGAATTTCGAAATAGCACACAAGAGGCATCCTCTTATAAAGGCTCGTTTTCCCAGCGAGAGATATATACAAAGGAACGAGAGAGGAGAAGCTGCCCGGCAGCTCTAATCAAAGAATGGCGGTAATCGTCGAAAGTAACGAGCGGACGTTTCTGCTGCGGCAACAAAAGCCCCGCTGTTTTTTCGACCTGATATGTGGCTCACGAGGCGATTTGGAAATAGTAGAGAGAAGGAATAATAAATTTTTATACGTGATGTTGATAGAAAAAAGCCGGCTGATGTGATTGCCGTGCTGGTTCGTCTCACATTCCTATTCTTATGAGCGTGAACCAAAGAAAGAGAAGAAGAGAAAGCCGATAAAAAATCTGATAAAAAACTGCGTTAAAGGTGAATTACGATCATTTGCTATTGATAATTGATATATAGAATAGAATAAAAATAAAATGAAAACAACTCGAGAGTTTCAGCAGTTTTTATATTTTCGCGGCACCTGTAGCATGTTTGTAAATTATGAAAATAAAGGAAATGATTAATTTTAATAAAGAGCTAACCACGACTACAAAGCTACACAGCAATTACTAATAATTATCTGTTATTAGAGTTGTGGTGAACACATAAATATTTATCAGTTCGTAAAATATTATACAATGCACAGCGTAATTACGCATCTATTATTTGGATACATTTTGAAAACTTTGTAACTTTTCTGTCATGTTTGCATCAAAGTTAATCGCCCCTGATACACACATCCTCTCACAATGTATCATTATCGCAAATAAAGTCGAGACGTTATCGATCCTAAAATCGATCAATGCGCTCGATCTCTTTCTGCATACGAGGAATCGCGTGCACGGGAGCCGCGTCCCGCTCGAAATTAAAAAGGTGCACCCTCGGGCTCGTCGCAGGAAAAAAGCCCCGAAAAGTCGCCGCGTCTCCCCGTTTCCTGGCACACGCGTTCCTATAGACATCACGCGAAGCATTAGCGCGCGTGCGTACTTATACAGACGTACCCCTGGGGCCCTGCGCGCGAGAGAAGAAACTCGCGGATTCTGCTCGCCGCGACGACCGTAGAAGGCCGCGCGCACGCGCACCTGCCTCGCAGCGGCAGCCGCCGATCGCGGGCGAATCGTTACTACGGAATTAACCGAGAAAGACGTTATTGAGCGCACGCGGGCCGCGCATAAAGCAGGCAATTACCCCGCGGGAGCCGCCGGCCGCGCGCGCGGACGGCCACCGATGCGCACCGCCCATCCGATCGATCGGCTAGCACACACGAGAATTCGTGTAAGCTACATATACGTGTGTGTGTGTGTGTTTGTGTGTATATATATACACACAGGAGGGAAAAGAGAAGAAGAGAGGAAGGACACGGGAGAGAGGAGTATAGATGCGGCTCGATACCGTTAGCGGGGCCTCTAATAAAGTAAATAAAGAGCCTGCCGGACAAGTTGGCCTCTCTCTCTCTCTCTTTCTCTTCTCTCTTCGCCGAAGAGCCGGGCCTGTTTTATTCGCCTTTTTTCTCTCCCTTCGCCTCTTGTTCGCCGTCGCTCGCTCACTCGCTGCGCTTCTGCAGCAGCCGGTGCAAGTGGACGCTTCTGCCCGACGCAGTGGCGGTGGGAAGACGGCCAAGAAAATTCGTGAATCGAGAGAAAGAAAATGTGCGGGGAGAGCCTCAATGGAGCAAGTGCGCGCAAGAGCAGAGATCTATTTTCGGAGCAGGCGGCGCACGGCTGCACGATAGAGGAGAACAATGAATGAGGCTTTCGGCTATTTTGAATGGGGTGTGCACCAGAATTCCGAGTAATTGATCGCTCCTTTAGTGCCCGGCGTCACTATTATTTTTCGGGCACTTCGAGAGGGGGTATATTGTGTCTATAATCGCGTTTGTGTGGATTTCATTCATCGACGGAAGTTGCTAAAAATACTTTTGCTTAATAGACCCTTGTGCCAAGGTCTGTTTCGTAAAATCAATAATTTTTATGTCGGTTTATAGATAAAGCCTTCTATTATTAGTTGTGAAATAACACATCAATCATTCATTATAATGTAAAATAGATATAGGTAACAGTGGGCTATATTTTTCTGACACTAAACAGGTTGGTTCTGACAATGATCGCTATCTATATATAGATCTGGACCCTTGTAGAAAAGTTAACGACATGTTGGCTAATTGTTGGTTAATTTTGGAGTTAAAAACGTCACACTAACATTATTTCGTTGTTAAAGATAAATATTCAATGTTTGTTGATAAGAAAATATTCTATTGTCAATATTTGAACATGTGATTATAATTTTAATAAGGTTTAAATATTGATTATGGTTGAAAATGCTTCCATTTGATTAACACGTTAACCAACAAAAATGGTTAATTTTTTACAAGGGGAATACTTATTTTTATTTAATTAAAAGATAGGATTAAATTGAAAGTATATAAACAAACGTTTAAAAACCGGTTTCGTCCGTCATAATCGATATCAATAATCGAGTAAAAAGCAATAATTACCGCCCAATTACGAGTCTCATCCACGATCCATCAAGCACAATGCTACAACTCTATCAAAATATTAAACAAACAATCGAACGGCCATCTTCCGCCAAGCGGTACTCCTCCAGCTAGGAGTGACGGAGTACCTTCCGCTCGTGCTCTCCGACAGTTTTCCTCTCGAGCGGCACTATCGGTCGCTCGCATCGCGCAGCTCCGTAATCAGCGTGAACTCTTAAATTATACGCGCATTATCGTGTAGCGCATGGACACGACGCCGACTCGACGCAGCACCTGCCGCGTAGGTAGCGCGCGCACCGGCTTCCAGCAGACTGTATAGTGCTTTTTGTGCAGACTCTCTCTCTCTCTCTCTCTCTCTCTCTCTCTCTCTCTCTCTCTCTCTCTCTCTCTCTCTCTCTCTCTCTCTCTCTCTCTCGCTCTCTCGCGCATGAGCGCACGTTCGCACGAGAGACCAGATACGGCGCGGCGCGTGCGTAGCTTTCCACATTTTTTACGGCGCCCCTTTTGTTTATCTCGAGCTGCGCGCGACGCTTTTGTCGCCGTTGATTGGTGGTTTTGTTGCTGGAATTTTAGTGCAAATGCACATAGTGATTTTTACGGGAGATCGCGGAGTAATGATTTTAGTTTAATGGTAGTAGTATATATATGCCGGGAGTTGATTGACAAATTCGCTGTATTGTGTTTTATTGCAGAGGAGTGATTTATATATTCATCAATTTTATGTATACCAGCTAATGTGATCTATAATGTTATAAAATAAGGTAGTAATATGTAACACGAAGCGTTTAGAGGCCGTCGAAGGATTCTTAGAAATCTCAAAACTGTTCCCGATACACAATTTAGCGCAATACGTATTATTTTCAATAAAGAGAATTCTAGAGCCGCTATTACACTTCTTGGGTAACAAGACGAATGCCAACATTTGAAAAGCCGCGCTCTACACAGGTATACACAAGACACGCCATATTGACAAAAATATTCATCTATTTCAAAATAAGGAAAGGTGCCTACTTGTCGCGCACGCGCCGCACGAACTTGATCGCGTGTACAGCAGCAGTAGCGCGGCTCTCCTTTCTTTTTTCCCCTGCCGCCGCTATATATCGAAAATGCGGCGCGTTGCCGCCGTTGCTGCTGCTCTCCTTGTGTAACGACGCAAGCGCGCAGTCTCCGGGCTTTATACGGAAAGCGGAGAAACACTCGACGCCTCCGGACCGACGGCCTGTTATCTCATGAATTTCCCCCGCGCGCGCGTGCGCGTGTATATGTACGCTGTTTTTTTTCTTCGCTGACCTGTTATGTGTGATGTTGTCGCGATGGCCGCTGTGTGCTCCTCGTGTATCCTCTCCGACTCCCCACCCCTTTTCTCTGTATAAATAATCGAATTATTAATGAGGGCAATTAAGGGTATTTGATGATGTGTAACAATCGCGGACGTAATGAAAAGATTGACAAATAGCTACACGGTCATTAAAATGCTTTGTGGAAAGAGCGAGAGAGAAACCGTATTATATGTGACCGCGTTCATTAGAGGAGTATATTGCGATATTAATGTGTTGTTCACTTTTAATTAAAATTATTAATCGGTGTATTAATAAAACGCTTTACGTATAGACAATTCATACGAAAAATTAATTTTACTATTTCTGCGCCCTGTATATATGTTAAAGTGTGAATCAAATCTTAAACTAATTTACATTTGTTTCCCGCATCAGTATTAAATTACACAAAATTCAATTAACTTGAATTCCCTCTATGATCATCCTCTTGTTTTATAACGTGTTATTGCGATCATCAGCTAAACTACGCGTCATTCATCCATTGTTGCACAGGAAAATTACCTCTATGAGAAAAATCGTTATTATTAAATTTAAATGTTCTAAAACAAACGATTATCTGCAGAGATAAGCCCGACATGAAGCGCGAATATTCTACAGCCTTCTCCCCCACAACATAATAAAAGGGAGCCAATTTTATGCTCCATAAATTGTTTTCTCAGTCGTTTTAAACTCTGAAGTGTTAAATTACACAATGTGCTCACGCTTGCGAGCGTATATATACATATACGTACGCGGATTTACGTACAAAACCCATTATACTTTCTTCATAAGATATACAAACGCACACATCATGCACGCACGCTCGAGAGTTTGCGTGTGTGAGTATCTCTCTCTGTATAATGGTAGGAGCGTACGAGCGGCCGAGGCAATTTAATGATTCTACAGCGAAGAATTCCCGCCATGTTTTTCCGAGCGACCATAATAAAGTATTAAGAAAAAGTGACATTTTAATCTTGGCCGCATGTATATATACGTGCGGGCATATGTGTATACGCAGGCGAGGAGAGAAATCTAATTTCCGGCTCGCATGGTGACGTCCGCCGTCACCACTGCACGTATATGTACGCGGCACTTTCCCGGCTCGGAAACTGCAGTCGCCCGTCATATACAATCGGACGGATTAACCAGTCAGCGCGGCGCGATCGCGCGCGGTCTAATCCCATCAAGAATCGCGCGAGAGAGCAGCAGAAAAAATGGCGAGAATTCGCAAAGGCGAGAAACACGCGAGGAAAAAAGTGTAATAACCGCCACACACACACGCACACACGCGCACGAGGGAAAGAGACTCGCTTAATAAAATCCACATACCTACACACTTGCCGAGGCTTTCTCTCTAACGCGATTTCACCGCGGCGATAAGCGTCCGAGTGCGCACTCTTCTCTCTCTCTCTCTCGGCTTTATAACTCCAGAAATTAATATCTGCCAACGAGAGGCGCTCGCTCGCGGTTTAATTGAGCGAGCTGCTGCTGCTGCTGCTGCTGCTCTCGCTTACATAATGCACTTGCGCGCGTGTCCCTCGCGGCGCGTGTCCCGGGCGTGTAAGAAAGAATGTAATGAGACCATTGTCTCGCGCTCGCTCTCGCCGCGTCTCGTTACTGGCGCGCGCGGGGAGGTTTATCACCCAATTATCATTGACAACCGAGTGCGACGGACAAAAAGCGTTATAATGCCGGCTTATATAGGAAGCCACGAGCGGCAAACATTGTTTTCGTTAAACGCGCCTTCTTGCTCGCTTCTTTGCCGAGTAATCAGCCGACATCTGCATACAAGCGTCGCAACATCGCCGCGTGACACGAGAGGAGCGCGCGAAAAACGCTCGCTTCCTTTGTCTTGCGCACGCTACTGTGCAGCAGAGCATCTTCCCTCTTCCACTCTCGCGTGCGATTTATTGCGCATAATGCGCAAGAGACCGGGGAGTTTTGAGGAGAGAGAGAGAGAGACCATTGTGCAGCGAACGTAAGCGCGCGTTTGTATATACGCGCACGTTGCCGAGATTGCTTATCTCGTTTACGCAGCAGTCTTTAAGTTATTGGCAATGGCGGCCGGCAAATGGAGGATGATGCTAATAATGCGATTTCTTGTCGTGTGAACTAGCTTTTTCTTCGTGTTTTGCAAGAGTTTTTGTAGCGCCTAGAGAATCGGAGTCAAGTCTATATATATATAGTCTATCGCATCAAAAAGAATGCCAAGTGTGTTTCAGTTGGTTATTATTCTAAATTTTTGTATAGAACTCCAGAATCTATAAATTTGTACGACCCAGTTCAAAGACCTCACCACGTGCTGCACACCTGATAAGAGCATTTTCCTGTCCCCGATTCCCCACAACACGAGTTGTCAAATAAACTGAAATTCGGGCATCTTATACACGCAAACGACATACGCCAATGAAGCAGACGCGTTGCTCGAGAAGGCAACATCCTCCCAAGTTCGAAAAAACACTCGCCCGCAGCTCTTCAAATATTCTTAATTGCTCTCTTTCAGCGTATACACAGTGCAATGGCACTTGAAAAAAAGACGCACGCGTGCGCGCGACCACCGTGTGCGCTCGCGCGATTGGCACGCAGCCACGAGGCACTTTTTTCTCGCTCTCCTGTCCATTCTCCCGTCAAAAGGCAATTGCCAGTGCTGGGGTTGCACCTACAATGCGTCGCGCCGCCGTCGTGTATCTGCGGGAGCGCAACGTAGACGGAAGACGTACGCGTAAAGAGAGCGAGCGAGATAGAGACTCGGGCTGAATTGAATTATTTAAAGCAGCGCTGCGCAAGCTAGAGAGAGAGAGAGAAGGAGAACAGCTCGGCCCTTTATGAGCGACCACAATGGCTGGTTTTGTCCGCAGCGCACGCGCGTTGCCGGCTTCGCACGTAAGGAGCGAGCGCTCGCGCGCACGCGCGCTCGTGAATGTGCTAATAATGAAGGTAAATTTGTCCCGAGGAGTCATTAATTAAAGTATTTTGTAACGAGCTGCACGCGCCCCTTTCTTCGTCTCACCCCGGCTTATATATACATATGGTATAAACTCGCGCGCCTCTACATAGGGTGCGAGCAAAGGTGTATACACATTATATACGAATAACGGCCTTAATCAGAGAATTGCTAATGGCAGAGAGAACCGTGTGTCCTTATAATAGGGAAGAGTCGAAAGGAAGGCGCGAGAGAAAAAAAATCCCACTCTTTGCGTATAGGCCGGTGTATATAATATCTCCGCACGCACATACACATATGCACGTACATTATAATGCGGCTCGGACGGTGGCGGTGCGGCTGCGGCGGGTACTTATAGGCGTGTATTTAAATAAGCGCCGCGGGCCGTCGGTGGCGACGGCGCGTATCACGCGCCTGTATTATGCGCGCGCGCGAGCGTACAGTGGGCGCGGAACAAGCGCAAAGAGCCTCGGGTTAATTCAAAGAGCCCATTCAGAGAGTGAGAGAGGGAGAGAGAGGAGTCGCGGACTAGCCTTCATTCTGCCGCTGCTCTCTCTCTCTCTCTCTCTCTCTCTCTCTCTCTCTCTCTCTCTCTCTCTCTCTCTCTCTCTCTCTCTCTCTCTCTCTCGCTGTCTCTCTCTCTCTCTCTCTCTCTCTCTCTCTTCTGCTCGTCGCTCCTTTTCTCTCGGAACATCTTTCCTTGCGAACGCTATATTATATACATACTGCTCTGTCTTTCGTCAGTTCATGTATGTGCGAATCCCTGGCGATGAGCCTTTGCCTAGATTTTCTCTGCTTTTTTGTATCTCTATACGTTCCCAAGTTATTGTCCATGTATGCCATAAACATGCAGTTTTTTTTTTCAAAAAAAAAAATTTATTTATAACGTTTTTCCAAATTGCTCGATAAATTAAAGAGACCTCGTTGATTCATTTAATATTTATTCATGCAGAATGCAACAATATTGAATACCACGGCATTTCAACCGTGCGTTAGAAACAATCCAAGTTTCAATTTGTATACGTAAGTACTTTAGATACATATCAAGTTCGTCATCTCGAGCGCTCCATTTTATTAATCCCGGCAATCTCAGTATAGGTATATAGTGCAACCGCGCGCGCGCACACTGCTGATAACCAATACCCGGCTCTATATGCGCGAGAGAAATAATACACATCACGGTGCGCTTCCCGCGACGATGTTCATTGAAATTTAGAGTAGCGTGACGCGGCTGCGGCTACCACACGACTACTACACACGCCGAGCGCGCCAAATGCATAGCCGCGAGCGCGAGTCACTTGCATAATAAGAACGGAACGCGCGCGCGTATGAGAGAGAGAGAGAGAGAGAGAGAGAGAAACGGAGAAGAGGGAGATGGGAGATGGATACGCGCTTGTGTGCGCGAGAAAGCATCGCTGGATGTATCGGCTCTTGGCGTACCCACGGTATTGGATTTTTTACGCGCGCGGGAAGATGGAAGAGTTTCTCCTCGCCGTCGAGGTATATCTTTTTTCTCGCTGGACGATGGACAATATTGGTACACTCTGTCAGCTCGAGTTTTCCGTGTTATGATGTAACTGTTTAAACTTCGCTTTAATGCGCCTTTGTTGTCGGCTCTTGCGCTATAGAAGCCGCGGAGAGCAAACGCTTTTGAGCTATTATGCAAAGATTTGACAGAGATATGTGTGTGTTGGAAAAACTGAAAATGTAGAAATTTCCTTTTTTTTCTTAGGAAATCTTACTCTGAATGGCGATCAGAGAGATTGACTTAAATTAAAAACTGGTAAATGTTAATTTTTTTCTTTCTTTCTCGTTAGGCAATGATACAAAAATAAATGAAAAATAAATACAAATACTTCATACGATTCTCAACCTTCATTATTTATATTGCAAATATTATATTTTCTATATAACTACTTATAGTGACACACTTACTTTTCCAATTAAAAAGAGTTAAAATTATTACGATAATATCTATATCATATTTATAGAATAGATTCTCCTTTTTCAAACAAAAAGCCAGTAATTTTTTAATGAACACTATTCTCTTAATGAGCTGCAAAACACTCTTATATCAATTGAGTAATCCTCCAATCATTCGAAAAATGTCTTTGTCATGCTGCAAAAAGAAGCGGCAACTGAAACGACGAAGAAGAAGAAGAATCCGGCGATTCGGCTGTCGCAAGCCGAAAGCTCGCTTTCTCTCGTCGCTCCTCGTCCTACCCCTCGTCCGCTAACACAGCAGCCGCCGGCTCGCGTCTTTGTCGCTCGCTCCCGGGTCGTCATCCCGTCATCGTCGCGTATAAATCAAGTCCCGCCTAATTGCCGACATAAATTATTGTGATTCGCCTCTCCGCGACGCACGGCGTTTTCGCCCGCGTGCGTATGTGTGCGTGCCGTGCAACCGGCCTTCCGCGTACGCGCGCGCTTTTTCTCTCCCTCTCTCCTCTCACTGTTATCTGCCAGCCTTTTACTACGGCGTTCTTTTAACGACACTCAATATTCATGAAAGCGGTAGCCGAAGAAGCCGGCTTTACCTTCGGCTAATCAATGGCGGCGAGAGCCGCTGCGGCGGCGTGCCTTCTCCCACGATTTTTCGGCAGCAGCAGCCGATCGTTTTGCCGGAATATATGTACGCATGCGCAAGAGAGTTCGAGGATTTCGTTATCGGCGGCGAATATGAGAAGAGAAGGAGTGAGATGCAAACCACTCGCTCGCGCGAAATCACGCGATTATGCGCGGGACTCTCGTTTTGTTTTGTTAAGCTGAGAGAGTGAGCTTTCTTTTTTTCATCGGCGCACTTGAAGTTTTTTGCCAACAAAAATCCGTAAGAGCCAGGTCGCTATGCTGAGTTATCGGTTTCGAAGAAAGCAAAAGAAACTTTAAGTCAGAGATTATTATGTATAAAAATATAAAGAATATCAATTTTCAAATGAAAGCTTTGCATTTTTTTATGCAAAATATGATATTTGTATTAGATTGAAATGTTGCAAAAATATAGAAAATTAATTCATCATGTACACATATAATAAATTCAACATTATATTTTCCTGTAATTATTCAGGTCAAAAAACGTATTACGGTTATTTTTTTCCAAAAAGAATTCATAAAAGAAGTCTAGCAAGAATGTGAGATTGACAAGAGATAGTGCGAACGGAAAGCAGTATCACAATTTAAATTAGAAAAAAAAATCAGTAGCAATCTCGCAAAGTTCGCCGAGCTAATCAATCACAGACAGTTTTATTTTCTAATATATGTGCATAAAAGTCATTGTGCGAGAGAAGCGCTATACTCGAAATGAGCCGAAAAATCGCATGCGTGATCGATAGGGTGTCGTTACGTCAATCCGCAAACCGCGACATTATACATCAGGCAAGACGACGAGCGGGCGACACAATCGACGTCCTTGAGAGGACACCTGTGTGATCATTGTACAATCGCACAAAATCGTACACGACAGAACTGTCGCGTCTTGTGTACGTGCATTGTTTACACAATCAGAAATACGAAAAATCGGTGGCTTTACACTTAACAACTTATATTACTCGTAACATTTTTTTGTTACTTTGAAGATTTTAATTCTACCTATCTATCACAGCAACATTTTTGGTAAAAGTAAAAAACTTGCGAGGGTATACAACTGACTTATAGAAATGAAAATATTTTGCAAATATTTAATAAAAACACTATTTCAAAATATTTAACAATATAAAAAATTTAATATTCAATAATTTTTTTCAACAAATTTTTTTTATATCATAAAATAACATCTTAAGATATCAATCAAACATATTGTAATTCTGGCATGTTCTTGTTTATGCACATAAGGATTGTGCACATATTTATTGTGCACAGATAGCATTGGTACAGATCTATATATATAGATATATACCAATGTTAAAGTGTGCACAATTAATATGTGCACAATCAGTATGTGCATAAACAAGAACACGTCGTAATTCTGATCAGAACAATACAAAAAAAAAATGCACGTCTAATTATTATCAATTATTGCGTCAGACATTTGTTTGTTTGTCGTGACAATAAAAATCTAAATAATGATATCTATAATTGCACTATCTTATTAGTATAAACTTAAGTCTATAAGAGTCTTTGCTGAGTACATTTATATTTACAAATTATTTGCATATATTAGACTCGCTCACTTCTTTTAAAAATTTTGTAAAATTTTCAGCGGGAATGGAAGTCCTAAAAAATTTATAATAGAATAAATTAATGGTAATTGATCGATCCTCATCTAAGAAATATTCATAAGAATCATAATTATCATACAATAATCTATAATTTAACTCATATTTAAATATCTTCAACATCTTTTTTTCTTCTACAAATATGGTTAATTAAACTTATGTTACCCACTTAAAACATGAAATATTCATAAGCCATTTCAGTTTGTGATTGATTTCAAACCTGATATGTATACATAACCATAGTCCATCAAAAAATTATATTTTGGTAAAACCTCTCTTCGTAGTATAATTCACTCGTATATGAATGAGATCAATTATCGCATCAGTAAATGCGTGCTACATACTTTAGTTTGAAATATAATAGAAAAACTACTTAGGTGTTAAAACCGACTGCCAACGTGAAATTTTACCAACAAATCATAGAATTTTGAAAATCGAAAATATGAATAATCTATAATTCTTTTAAGAAAAGTAATTTCTCAGAATGTCGAATTAAAGGCAATCCTCACATGCTTGCTATTAAAACTATACCAATCGAAGCATATTTTTGATAAGGCGTTATCCAAGACAAAATCAGCTGCACAGTAGGCGAATTCAAATTTATCTCGAAAAAAACTTTTTCGCCATACCCTGGCCGAAAGTTCCACATTCCCGCCTGGCTAAAAAACGGGAATGTGGTGTTTTCGGCCCGGGTATGGCGAAAAATAGTATACGCACCACGGGAGTAAAATTGGCCAGCCCCCAGCTCGTGTTTGCCAATTTACACGAGGTGTGGACTGTCCAAGTTTTTTTCTCCCATGGTGCGTAATATACTAATCTAACACGATAACAGGCATGCAAATGTTTCATGCTCGACAGCACAGTGACGGGAAGTCGGAATTCTCCTGAAAACGCAGAGAAAGAAATGGCATCCGCACAGCTGAAGTATATACGCATAGGAAAATCACGTTAGATTATAGAAGGGCGCGAATGTCGAGGTAGGGTATATGAAGCAGAGAGAACAGCTCTCCCTCCCTCTCTCTCTCAACAGCATCGACGTCAGACAACTCCAATTCGTCGTCCATGTGATTGTCATTTTCCGGCCTACATCCGGCGACCCTACCTCGGCCTTTTTCTCTCTCTCTCTCTCTCTCTCGTGCGCTCGCGCTTTTCAATTATTTTTACGATCGTCGACTTTCCTCGCGGAGAAAAGGGGGCCGCCGCCACCGCGCCGACGACAAAAAAGTGTGTGTTTGTAGCGGCAATTACAGGGGGTTATCGACTCGGCGACGTCCACCCTCGTGAGACGTGGAGGCGAAGGCGATGATTCGCGCGATTATTGCATTTCCTATTATATACACGTACGTATAGTGTGCTCTTGTAGCTCTGAAGTGGACGTGTTAGGCGCGTGCGAGTGGATAAAAAAGTCGGGCGAGGAGAGTAGGTATGGCGTTCGAAAGAAGTTCCCCGAGCTGTTTCGCGCAATAGTAATATGCGTGCACGTGCGGTGTAATTGACATAAGCGTCGTGGTACATAAGTTAATCTCCAGTAATGGTGCCGTTACGTGACTGTAGTTTACGTTCTAGTTTCGTCGCTTCTGTTTGACACGTAAGAAACCCCGTACGTATCATATTTTATAAAATCCAAAGTTTTCCTTTATGTACATTTTTTATCCTGACGAAAAATTTATAATTTTAGCATCACGACTTATATTTTAGTCTGAAAATGATTTATAATTCATGATTTTTAAAAACCATCACGCAACTGCTCTGAAATATGTTCAAAATTAATTTTTTAATGATCAGGTAAATAAAATGTTTTACTTAATGGCCGTTAATTAACTTCGGTAATTGATTCGTTCATTGGTGCTCATTTACAGCAAATTAAATACAGTCAATTTCCTCTGAAAAATTTTGCAAATGTTGAACTTCATTTCGGAATCGCGCAATTTATTGTATACTTTGCTCATTTTGATAAATTAAAAATTAAGAGCAATTACATTCCGATTGAATCCTGCTATAACATGCGCAACCCTCGTCAAAGGTAATTTCGTCCCAAATCGATGTGTCACCAATGTCCTTCTTGTGTTATATCAACAAGAAATTATTTCTATACTCGCCATAGAAAATTAAACCCTTTCCAGCTCACCGTTTAGTCTCGCAAACAATATTACCTCCCGTCAAGATAAACGAGCCTATTTCCTAACCAAACACTACGTCAGTCGATGGTGGCGACGTATATATGGAAAAAAAGTCGGGCCCACGCCGCAAAAACGATTGATTCGAAAAGGACGTTGTTGCAGCCCCCCGCGCCCCTGTAAAGAAGCCACTGCGGTTGTTTGCCGCTCGCGCGCAGTCGATTACCCACCATCAGCAGACTATACGCCGCGACGACGGAGAAACGAGTGTAATGCTCGAGTATTTACTCCCTCCCGACTCATTGTAAATTAATTACCTGGAAACGAGGAATTTCCGCTACCGCGTATCACACAGTCGAAAAAGAGTATTCAATGGAAAGTAAAAACTGTCCTTTGATCGAGCGAGCGACCCCCGCGTGCGCGCGTGCGAATAAAAGATGCCTTTGCTGGTCAGCGGGCGGACACAGAGAGAGAGAAAAGGGCAAGAGAGAGCTTTTGCCTCTCTTCGCTCCTTTCAGAGCGCAGGCGGGGCAAAAAGACTGCGGCCGTCGATGATCCACATGTATGCGCGCGCACGCGACGAATACTTTTTTCATAAAATTCTTCTCTCTCCCTCTTTTCCGTCGGATCGGTCTTTTTTCCCGCGCATTATGTGTGTACGCTCAACCACTAGCAGCTCCCTTTTTAATGCGCGGAAATTCACTCTTAAATGGCTTGTTTTCACAGTGCCCGCCGCCGAAATTCGTCCGCCAACTTTTTGCGCGGGCTTTCAAAAAGGGGGAGTCGGCAGTTAGTCATGGCAATGTGCTCGGATGAAATAATTTTTTCTAAAATTTAACGCTCCGATAAACTGTCAGGGGCTAATTATATTTCACGTTAATGGAATATTCTCATGATAAACTCCATTAATTTAGTACTATTGAATGTCCGGATATTTTCACTATAGGTAATGCAGCTTTGTATTTTTTAATAATTCGTTAAGATTTTGTATATTAATATTTTTAATTAATAACGCACGAAATCTAAAGAGTTTTCTGTGAACGTAATACGTTACGCACGATATGTATTCAAATGAATCGTAATTAAACAATTCGATTCTCTGAAATACACGTATTTCGCGATTTCGTAACGATGAATTGCAGATTTTAATAAACAGTCACATCTCGTGTATTGATATTGCATGAATTCCGTGAATTCTACCAAATAATTATCAAATTGTATATTTTACAAGGCTTTAGAGAATATTTAAATGAAATTTGTATACGTACGTTGTACATACATATCTTTCGTTTTCCCAGTAGTAAATAATCCCAATAGATTTTTGTATTTAACAAAAATATTAATTAATAATCTCTGTCTGTAAAATAATATTACGTATTTTCACCAAAACGGATGTGTTACCTCATTACCTGGAAAAATCATTTAACATGTTTTTCCCAGAAACTAACTTTGTATTTTATTTCAGAAATATATTATGTAATTTCGCTTTTGATTATACCTGACTGAAAAGGCTGCTTTATCATTTTAACTTTTTATAATTTTAAAAGTGTTACACTTAAAGATATAATGTCAAACAGTTCAGATGACGTAGTGCAGAGCGATTGCTAAAAGTAGGCGTGTTTAATAGGTAATTGTCATAATAATAATTAATGACATGCTTTATTAAGACTCACATGTACAGATAACAATACATATTCCAATCGGTAATGCCACCGATCATTTCAACAAGTATCTTTCGTTGACGTTATCGCTGCTACGTTCTTACATGTTGAACAATACAATGTTTAAACAGGTGATCTCTTGTTCACCAATGACAAGATTCCTAGAAAGCATCCGCAATTTGGTTAACGAATTCTCGTATTTGCACACACGTTTCACAAGTAGTCGGATTTCAACAATACACTTACATATATGTGCAAATCCGCGGACTACAACCAACAACTGGGGTACAAAAACGGAAAAAATTTTTTTTGAGGGCACACCTACCACATAAGGTTTTTTCGGTTCTTTGGGGGTCCCCAACATGAAAATACTCGTGAACACTCATTATCCGTTGCCAAACTTTTTTGCCGACGAAATCAATTTTTCTTATGGAAATTTAACATGGGAAAATGGACGAAAAGTAGTCATTGATGATTAACCAATAGCAAACTATTGAAGAGGTCAAACCAAAATTCCACAAAAAAGCGATTAAAGTTGAAGAATAGAGCTTTAATTTGAGATGAGAATCATTAAAATCGGTCGATTCTGTGTAAAGCTACGTGAATTTGAAAATAGCTAATAATGACGAAAATGAGCGATTTTTTTCAAACTCGCGTAATTCTTCAAATTTTTGTCATTGTTCGCCATTTTCAACTTCATGTAGCTTTGTACAGAATCGACCGATTTTAACGATTCTCATCTCAAATTAAAGCTCTATTCTTCAACTTTAATCGCTTTTTTGTGGAATTTGGTTTGGCCTCTTCAATAGTTTGCTATTGATTAATCATCAATGACTACTTTTCGTCCATTTTTCCCATGTTAAATTTCCATAAGAAAAATTGATTTCGTCGGCAAAAAAGTTTCATGTTGGGGGATCCCCAAAGAACCGAAAAAACCTTATGTGGTAGGTGTGCCCTCAAAAAAAATTTTTTTCCGTTTGTACCCCAGTTGTTGTCTGTAGTCCGCGGATTTGCACATATAAGAAAAAGAAGCTGAGGAAAATTCGTCATCGTACTTAACAACAGTTCGTTCCATAATTTTCTAATACCGTAATAGCATATTCATACAGTTCTATTGCCAATACGAATATTTAATTTTAAATAAATCTTTATATAGTAATATAGTACATATAACAATGGACGAAAAAACGGAGAGATGCCGTATAGGCGTGGTTGCAAAATTTTCGAGTGTCTGGAGGTCACTCGAGATTCGCAAGCCTCCACTAATTGCATTAGAAAACGAAGAGACGCAGAGACATCGACAGCAGTCGCGGGGATCCAATGCTCCCGCCGCTGCTGTTGCTGCTGCTGCTGCTGCTGCTGCGGTCACGCCGCCGTTTTCACCTGGTCAAACAAAAAACCCGGTCCGTCAAGTCTCCGTCTCTCTCCCTCTCTCCCCCTTACTCTCTCACTCTTGCGCACGGTGTCATTGTGTTTGCATTGTTATGTTAATCAGTCGACGAGGAGGCAGTGACAATGCGTCAACCTCGATTTAGGAAGCAACTCGAAAAAAGGAACGTGCGGCCGAGCAAATATTAACTGAGCAAATCATTAGTGCCTCTCTCCTCGTGCCCCTCGCTCGTCCTCGTCGTACAGTCGCCGTTGCCGTCTCTCTTTCTCGCTCCCTCGTGTATGACTGCGTACATATACCTTCGCCGCGGTCTATACGCTCGCGCGCGCGTGCGACATTATTGACGCATTTTACTTGTGTGTACGCGCGCGCGTATACTAAAATACATACATGCTGGCAGGCATGTGTATACGTGGAAGGCCGTCGCTGCTGGCGCATATTGCAAATTGTGCTTGTAGGTATATTATGTGTGTGTATACGCTCAATGTGTGCAAGCATGATGCGCGTAAGTGAATCTCAATTGCGTTTTTTCAACGCCGAGAGATTAAAATTTCAAATTATTTTTTCCATAAGGTTTATTGAAAATTTCTGAATTTTTTTTTCGTTGATTATGTAAGAATATTTTCTTCTACTTCTGTAACATTTTGCTTTCTCCTAGAGGAAGCTTTGTGATAGTAATTTTTTGAGTTATTGTAAAAACATGTTATAATTGTTTTTCGAGGTGTTAGGAATCAAAATACATGATTTTCGAAAATGTTTGTATGGATGTAAGTTCGTGTGCGCGCGCGTGTGTGTGTGTGTGTGTGTGTGTGTATACGCCTGGATCTCGCAGCTTCTACTCGATCGATTTTGACCGGACAGGTCTCATTTTTTTTGTTTTTTTTTGTGTGATGGCGGGTCAAAAATTCGTTTTTTGATTCGCCGATGCGTTTTTGTTTTCTTTCGAAATTTCGATTTTCTCAAAATTGATTTTTGTTTTTTTTTAATAATGAGATCGAGGTATTTGGATCAAATGAATAGCATTCGAAAGGGCACTAAAATACCTATATTTTCTAAAAAAAAAATTTCTCTAGCTATCACGGTTCTTTTGTTATTAACAAAAACGTGTTTTTTTTAAAAAAGCTTATAACTCCTAAACTAAACAATCAATTTTCTAGAGAAAAATCATGATAATGCAGAATACAAATAACTGTAATCTGTAAAAATTTGAATTCATTTTGTTTACTAGTTTTTGAGAAAAAAATTGAAATGTGAAAAAAAATGAGTTTTGTATGTCCAACGATTACGGGAGTAAAATTGACTTAATCGCTTTGAAATTCCTTGTAAAGGTAGATTTTTGATATCTCTCTTTCGAGTTCTTTGGGCAAAATGATTAGTCCAGAAATTTCAGAAATATTTGAGGTTAAAATTTTTTTAAGCTTTTTTTCAAATCGTAATTTCTCGAGAACTGCTCCATGTATCAGCTCCAAATTTATAAACAATTTTGTATGTGATATATATAATATGTGTGCGAATTTTCATCAAGATCGTACGATTACTTTTTGAGATATTTGATTTTGAAAATTTCGTATTTTACAAAGTTATTTCCTTTGTCGCATGATAACTAGAGAAAACAAAAATTGGTTTAATCATGTTGAAATTTTGTGGAGATGTAGAGTATATATCGACGCTCCCTACGAAAACTAGCACATTTTTTGGCCTCCTCACGAAGACTAGCACATTTCAGAAAACTGCAACGAAAACTAGCATAACTCACGACTTTGCCGCGAATACTAGTACAATTCGCGAGGGTGCCGCGAAAACTAACATCATTCACGAGTTTGCGCCGAATAATAGTACAATTCGATAAAATTGCGACGAGAAGTAGCACGATTCGCGAGTTTGCGACGAAAAGTAAGACGATTCGCAAGCTTGCCGCAAAAACTAGCACTTCGCGTCACCGTGTTAATTTACATAAAAGGCAGTGGAATGTCTAGTCTTCGCCGCAATCAAGCGGATCGGGCGAGTCTTCAACGCAAATCAATGGGGCGTGCTAGTCTTCGCGGCCAACGCTCAAATGGACTAGTCTTCGTGGCAATCTGAATCGTGCTAGTTTTCGTAGGGAGCGTCGATATATTATCGTATAAGTCCTTTAGGTAAAAGAATTGTGTCATGATTTTTAGAGATATTTAAGGTTAAAATTCTTTTACGGTTTTTTTTTAAATGGTAATTTCCCAATGACGACTTCATGTATCAGCTTGAAATTTATAGACTATTTTGTATGGAATATAGGCAATATCTGTGTAAAATTTCATCCAAATTATATGGTTATTTTTTTAAATGTTTTATATATAAAATTTTAGTCTTTTTGAAAATGACTTTCTTTGCCCTGGTGGAAATTTGTCTATCTGAAATGGCCAACAATCTCAATAAATAGGTAGAAAAAATAGCCCCGGTGAAACGCTTTTTCTCCCATTATTCGCACATTTAATAGATTGGACATAACCTCCAAATTTTCGTTTTAAGTTTACTTGAAGAATTGACGTTAAATTGGACGGTATTCAGCTGTAACTGATAGCTTACTAAAATATAAACAATATGAGCAGACAGAAAAACCATTTACAGTAATCCTTTAGAAGATATTACGTAGAATGTATTTATTGCCATTAGATTCTGTCTCTCTCACTCCTTGTCATAACAACAGGCCTTTTACTAGCCATTTCTGGACTAAAAAAACTGATCAGTTTTAATACCTTTAAAATACTCAAGAGCAAGCTTGTGTTTCTCTTCGCAAAACTCATTCTATTTTTCAATCTATTAAATCTTCGAATAATAGGGAAAAAAGCATTTCACCGGGAGCTAGAAACTGGAAAAGGGAAATTCCCATTTTATAGCAAGTTTCTATTATAAATGGCCAGTTAATAGTTAGAAAATGTTCTGAATTTCCACCAGGGTGTTGTAGCACAATATAACTACATTAAAATTGTTTTAATTTCTTTGAAATTTGGTGGAGATGTAGAGTTTGTATATTATTTATTAGAAAAATTCTTAGGGTAAAAGAATTCGTTTATGAATTTCAGAGATATTTGAGGTTAAAACTATTTTAGCCCTCTTTTAAAATCGTAATTATTCGGGAACGCATTTATGTATACTAGAAAATGGAAATGACATGCGCTATGCGCTATGCGCCGATGCGCGCGTGTTGTATACCTGCTTTTGTTTTGTAATAGCCATTTATTATTGTTAAGGTTAGAACCTTTTTCTTACATCGGAAATTCCAGAAAATGCACACAAATACAGACAGGCATACTACTAGAGACAAGTACCGTATGTGTGAAATTTTACAAAGAAAATATAATTTGAAGTAAAGGTTATTTAGGAATTTTAAAAGGTTTTGACGATAATATTACAATCAATTATTTTATTTATTTTTCACCCATAATTTAAAAAAAATCATACCTTATTATTTTATTCATATTTTATACATAATTTAAAAATTAATAATTTTTAATCTTTATAAATGAATTTAATTATAATTATGTCATACATTGTTGCAAAAATTATAAATCTTGTTATTAAAAATTCATGAAAGGAATAAGCAAATTAAGTTTGAAGAAGCCACGGGCGAATGAATTGGCAGCGGTTTTTTGTACTATTTTACTTTATTCTTACAATACTTGAGAACGAATGACGAACAAATATCAATTTACTATAATTACAACTTTGTAACATGGAAATAACTTTGTTACAAAGGGTAAATAAAACTTGCTAATCCATCATAACTCAGTGAACGAACTTCTCGTTACTATACCACTCTGGAATTTTTCCAGATCCCCACAAACCACACTTTTTCCTCCATTTAAAACAATGCGAGCACGTATTACAATGAAGAAGAAGGATCGAGAGGAAGAAGAAAAGCGGCCACATCGAATTATACTTTATAAAAAGTACTCCGGCGATATATACAACGCACTCCTCGCGGGACGAGCCAGTACACGAATCATGCCTCTTGGCGAAAAAAAAAGAAGAATCCTACGAGCAAAATATAAGTAATTGTTCGCAGGAGCGTGAGATTTTTTCTCTCCTCCTCTCCTGGCGCAATCGCGATAACTCCGCAGGCGCGCAGTCACACATTGTGCGCGCGCTCGCCTCCTCGGCACGCGGGGATTCAATTAAAATCTCACAATGCGCGCTCTTCCCCCATTGTGCTTTTTACGACTCCTATGCGCATGCGACTATACGTATATATATACGTGTACGAGTGCGACTAGAGGCGACGAAACAATATAAACGTCTATATAGAGGGGCAGTTGACGACGTGGCCAACGAACTAACGAATCGCTAATAACGTTGCCTCGCTGCGTGTGCCAACGCCGCCGCCGCTACTTGACGAGCCGAAAGTCAAGGAAACACTCGAAAAAAACACTGGGCCCGCGCACTCGAATCACGTGGGTGAGAGCACGCGAGAGTCTCGATTCATCCCCACGCTCCCGCACGATGCATGCACGCATGTGCTGCTTTCGAGTACCTCATGAACGCGTCTGTACGTGTGTGTGTGCACTGAGAAAAATTTTGTAGTAAATTTTATTATAACTGTAATAAAAATTACTATAAAGTATAGGAAGGGTGAGACAAATACACTTTATGCTGCATTTTTATTATAATTGTATGAATAATTACAAAATTTCTTGTAATTTTTATGACAGTTGTTGATTAGAAAGTATTACGAAATAAAAGAAAAATTGCTATACACATAGCAAAAACTGTGATATAATAAAATTTAAAATATATGCTTTTAATTTTTATTAGAATAGAATATAAATTTTATTTTGTGGTGTTTAAATTTTATTTTGTAGCGTATAAATTTTATTTTGTAGCGTATTAAAAATTACTATAAACATAGTAAAAAGTGCCACATTCAAAAATTGCTACAGGCCATAAGAAAGTTTGCTATCCAACATAGTAAAAATTGCTACAACATTAGTACTTTCTGCGCAGATCAAGGCGCCCACGTGTCTGATTGAGGTTATGTTTCTACGGGAATTTCACTTTGTCTTGCTTTTAAGTTTACAAAACATTCAAAACCTTACTTCAATTATTTTATTTTTATATTATACACATTAATGATAAGTTTCTTTGTGTTATCAAAGTTATTTATTGACATTATTTAATATTATCTGAAATTTTCTTGAAATCGATGGTTTGACATGTACAAGTTCCAAAATTTTACACTCAAGAATCCTATTTGGGTAAGTGGTTAGCGCGTCCGATTGCCGCGGTGAAGGTTGCAGGTTCGATCCCAACGCTCGAAAAAAAAAATATTTTTATTTCTCATTTTAATTTATTTTCACATTAAATATTGTATGATTAGAGTCTGAAAATAGTTCTGAAAACAGGAAGAACGAGAAAAAATTTAATTTTTTGAAATTTAAGGTCATTCATAAAAATTACTATGTTGCATAGCAAAAATTGTTATAATTTCGATTTGTCCCTCCGTTCCTACAAAATATAGTAATTTTTCTTATGTTTATAATAAATTTTACTACAACATTTCTCTCAGTGTGTGTGCGGCGATTCGGTCGCGTATGAAAATCACTCGAAACGAATGTTTGCTTCTTCAACTGGGCTGATATTAGGTTTTTTTTTTAAACATGACTCGAGCGCCTTTTTGGCTCTGTCGCCTAAGTGCATAAGTACGCATTAAGTGCGTAATTGTGGAGGAGTATTTAAGTTAAATACTTGGCGATACAATGGTTGTCAAAATATATTAAGTAGATTTCCTTCGACGAGGAGAGTTTTTGAAATAACCACTCTCACCACACTTATAAATGTTACGATTAGGGGAGTACCATCGGTTTTGAATTAGTGTTCAGAAAATTACGATATTTTGTATACTAGTATATTTTGACCTCAAACTAACTCATATAAATTTTTGGAAAGCTAAACGAACCCAGATAAAAGTTATTAATACTTTTATGTTTACGCCATTAAAACGTAGTCTTATGGGAAATCACGTTTTCGACAGTTTTAATGAAGAAATTGGTTAAAACGGCTGTTCAGATTATGATGAAACCTTAAGAAATGTATAATTCAATATCCCCTGAATCTAATGCGCACATCCAAATGTTGATTCACTAATTTTTAGAGTTAATATAAGCAAATGAATAAAATTATTCACGCTCGCTTGATCATTACACACCCTATTTGGCAACATTGCAAAGAGGTTAGGAAGTCCCGAGACGACCAAACATGCACTTGACTCACGGCGTACCGACGGTACTCCCTTAAATAGGTCACTAGTTTTCTTTAATAAGAATAAGAATATGAATAATTTTATTATGACCAAAGACTATTGTCCCTTTTGGTCCAGCAAATAAATACATGATGAAATACATACAATACATTACATAGTTTTGTTTTTACCGCCAAAAAAAAAGATAAAGAATATATGTAAACAATAATAATGTAAATAGTAGTATAAAAATTTTTAAAAAATTAGCGCGCAACGTGTAAAAACACATTCAGAGGAGGCGTAATAAAAAATAATATTACTATTAATATTGATTAATATTACGTTTGATCAAATTTTGTTATCTCTTTCACATGCTTAATTCATATCGATAAAATTATACATTCAATCTTATCATCGCGAAAGCAAATATTACACTTTTCGAAAGTCACGACGTCAAGAATTACAAAATTAGATTAACTAAAAAAAATTACCTCAATTCATTGTTTATTTATTCACACTGCATCTTGACTTCTGTGGCAAGTAGGGAGAGTCCTCTTGTGTTTCCTATAATCAAGTCAATCGTCAAATTGTACGAACGACAAAGGAGAATTTTCAAAAGAAGCCGAAGTGAATGGCGCGGAGCCGAAAAGCTCGGGCTCTTAATGACCCCTAATTACAATTACGGCGTCGGCGACACTGACGCACAAAGTCACCTACAGAAGCGCGGCACCCCTTTCGCCCCCCATTGTCGAAGAAGGCGAACGAAGAATCATCCGGCGAAGATGAACGAAATTTCGCCTGGATCTTCGGGCAACGATCCAGTCAGCGCGTGTGCATGCGCGCCGTTCTTTCGTTATCTTTGTTTCTTCCTTTCCCGCGGCTCTTTGGTCCTTCGGCCGCCGCCCTCCCGGCGCGTAACGCAATTACGATTGTTGTTTGAATGAACAATCAAGCGCCCTCGAAGCGTTCGCTCGCTCGCGCCCCCAATCATTCAATTTCTGTTCAATCGACTTCTGCACGCGGCGGCGGCGGCAGTGGCAGCCCTTCTTGTATTATAGGGCCGCGCCTTCCCATATCTCACTCCTACGTGTTTCTGCGCGTATATATGTGCGCCCTGCCACGACACTGTATTTATATTATACGATGTCTGCGAAAATATTCCCGTAGGATTTTAAATATTAAAATTTTTTTGAGATTTTTACACCAGCTATTGTGATAGCCATAAGAAAAATTTATTGTATCCAAATGATTCACTTTATTAGAACAGTATTAATAGAATTAAGCTTTTCTTTTTATTGTGGGCATAAAATCTATAAATACAAACTTACTATCCGTGAAAAGAATTCATCGCATTCTATTGAATTAACACTTTAAAAGTGCACATTCTCCCGCTGGATTTTGTTAATGAATAATAATGGACTTGCCAATTAAATTAAAATTTTAGCATTCCTTTGTTCAATTAGTAAAAAAATTGCGATTCTTTTTACGACCACTAATACAACAGTGAAGAATTTGTAATCCATTCTAGCTCATAAGCAATGTGAAAACGTTATGTTTATATGAAAAAGCCTGTGGAAAGGGTTGCGTGCGTTATCTGAAGCATAACTCGTGAACGGTTAAGCATACATTAAAGCGCAACTAGACTCATTACATCAGGATTGTTCTTATAATTTTATCGCCATCTAATTATGATTTAACAATTAATAAGTGTTAATGGCACGTATTACAGCAAATTCATCACTTGTATTCATAATTTTTATGATCCGCCGCAACTATTAAAAATCTCCATTTCTATGACCCTTGTAAATAATATTTAGTCATCTACGGTCATACAATTTCTTACACTTGTGCTCAGTACATAGTCTCAAATGATTTGAAGAAAATTAATGTATCTAAGAACAGACAGTGCAACTCTATTAAAAAGCGCGGAGGCAAGAAACAACTGTTACCTTAATTATTAACCATTTACGTATTATAGCAATTTCAGTAGCGCAAATAGCATTTTATAAAAGACTTTTCAATACAATCAAGAATACCGTTGAGGTTCTTACCCTCGAGCGCGGCGCATAGAAAACTATTTCTCTCATTCTCTCTCTCCCGGTCTTACCGCGTGCGTGCACGCGCGTCTCTCTGTCGCCCCATCTCCCGGGCGAATTTTTTCGTCTTTCAGCAACAGTTACTCCATTCTCTATTTTTGCGTCGTCCCCCTCCCCTTGTACTCGCTCTCTCTCTCTCTCTCTGTCCTGCTCCTCTATTATCGGCAGCAGCAACTTTGACACGCATAGCGCATTCACCGAAGAGGGAGAGAGAAAGAGAGAGAGTGCGGTAGCCTCGAAGGTAGCGATTGCGAGCGAGGCAAGCTACTAACAAAGTGACTCTTTGGAACTTCTTATTTCCTGGCGGTGACAGGGCGCGTATTACCCGGAGAAGAAAGCTAATAACAGCCTCCTGGTACACATACACACTCGCGCGCGCGCCTGTACACGTGCACTGCACGAGAGATGCTGGGGCGCTGTGTACGTATACCTGCTCCTTTTTCTCTTACCGCCTCCGCGAGCTGTATTAGATGTACGTATATGTATACGTACGTACAGAGAGAAGGCGCGTGTCACTATACTTTTTCGCGTGCGTGTGCGCGTGCGTGCGTGAAGGCGCTGTAAGTACGTGTACGCGAGTGCAAGCGTCGAACCGAATACAACGCGAGCGGACGAAATCTAGTTATTAGTTCTCCCCGCGCGCTCCCAGCAGCAGCAGCAGCCATCGTCTGACTTTTCTCTTTCTCACCTCTTTCCACGTCTATTTATCGTACTCCTATTTCGCTGATAATGGTATTATTATACTCTCGCAGCGTGCAGCAGGATTTTTGTACGAACGTATACGTGTATATGTTTTTTCCTTCTGTCTATACAATTATAGAATCATTTTCTAAACAACAATTTTGTTGTTATTTACTTTTAAGCATTCGTTGTACTTGAAACGTGCGGGAAAACTATTAAAATGAATTAAATAATATAACCATCGATATTGATGTTAAATCAATGTTGTATAAGCGGTACTGCTACATAAGATTACATTTTAAAAATTCATTATTTTCAAATAAGAAAAATTCTCCATAAATATAGATTCACGTAATCTATAAGAGCTATGAAGGTGATAGCGAAGAAAGACCAGGAGCGATCCTCATAATGGCTTTATTAAAACCTATTCGTGCACACGCGTTATTGTTCTGCTCTTATTAACCAAGCTACAAACGAAAGAAGAAAGAGATCGAACGGAGAAAGGTTATATACACACATGACGCACTGCACTCGTCTCGAGATAGAAATCGCGGCGATGGCTCGGTGAGATCGCGGCGCGCTCGCTTATTTCGGATTTCGTCATGAATTAAAGCGACTTCTTTTCTTGCGCGCGCACTGATGCGAGGTGAGAGCGTGGAAAGTGCCTCGTTAATCCTCTCGTGCGTTCGCGAGTGCGACGCGATTATTTCGACCATTGTCGTCGCACCCGCGCTCACGAAAATACAATTAACGCGGCGTGTTTGCACAATACGGTACGATCGTTCTCGACAATGTCTGCAGGCGTCGAACCGCGTGATAATAAGAATCGCTTTTTATTCTCCTCTCGTATGCGCATTATGCGAAGCAATGTGCGTTAATCGCCTGCAAATATTTAATCTTTCTACGTAATTAATCAAAAAATTGTATTATGGTACGATTCTATATAGTGCTGCAAGCTAAATACAAGTGAGTCATGAAAATTCAAAGAAATGTTTTTGTCTTGACAGGATTATAAAAAGAGCTGAAAAAAACGTCACAACTCTTTTGAATACCCAATCTCATAATTATAGTCTAAAAAATTACAATTAAATTATTCGACACTATTTAAAAAGCAATTTCCAAGAATTGAATTAGGTCTATCAAAAATATAATGTAAAACTTTCTACTTCATTACGAAGTAATGTTTTATAAAAATTTTTAAATTTGTCTAATAGCTGAAAAATAATCTGATTTCGCCGAATAAAAATAAGTTAATTTATACAATCCGGTAGATTAGGACCCAAAAAACGAATTTTGTTTCCATAAATATTGTTTTCGCATAGACCACGATAACGCTCGAAAATAAAAAGCTCTACCCCCAAAATTTTTCAGCCTTATATCCCAGGCAATAATTAAGCTGCACTTGATAGCAATCAAGCTCCTAACGCCAATCAAACCCGAATTTGTCGACTGGCCCTCGCTTACAATCCGACAATCACGATTCTTTTAATAAACCGTCATTCTCCCGCCGGAAAGAAAATCCCCGAGAGAGCGGGCGCGAGAGAAAGAGTCTCGCTGTACGTATCCCTCTCCCCATATAGCTTATAGCGCAACTCGCGCAACTCACATACACACACACACACATATGTGTCTCTCACACGCTCTCTCGCTCGCTCGGTGGCTCGGGAGAGCCGAAGGAAAGTTCGCCGCGGCGAGGCGGCGGGTGAACGGCCTGCCGCGTCCTTGCGAACCACCTGACCACACCGGTCGTAGTGCCGCCACCACGCGGACTCTCCAGCATCCACGCGCGGAGCCCGAGCCGAGCAGAGCGTTTCTCTCTTTCTCGCCGCGCGCACCGTTCCCACTCTCTTCCGAGCGCTCGAGTTTCTCCGATTGCGTTGTCCGCGCGAGCGCCAACATTTTTCCATGGCATTGCATGAACGGTGTGAATAGGGCCTTTTGTTTTTCTTTTGGATTGGAAAAATATTATGATGATCACATAAATCATTTTATATAGCTTAATGTTTTTTTTAGTTTATATGAAAGAAGCTTTTGAAGCTGTTTTCAAAACGTCAAAGCATTTTTGCTCACTTTGTGTATATACTTTTGGAAAATAGTAGCATGAGAAATAATGATTAACAGCGTCGATCGTTCGTCAATAATAAATATTGTAAAGATGTTATCTCTTTCAGACTTCATACAGTGTGATTTCAATTGAACACTAGAAAATGAAATTGACTTCGCTTTATCAAATAAGAAAGTTGAAAAATGCGTTTCAAAGTTTTTCTCACCACAACTGGAAACATAATTAGTCAATTAATAATTTTTGTGAAAACCAAAACTGTCAATGCACATCCATTAATCCATAGGAAGCGCATAGCATCAATCAAACGTCAGCAATACCATTTTCAATTAGTTTTCTTAAATTTTCTCTTAAAAGTACTCAACCTCGTAGACGCTTGTGTGTGCGCAACATACGTGCCACTCACGTTCCTGCGTGCACACACACGTATAACAGTCGGACAACGACGACTAGACGCGATTTCTCCTTCTGCGCGCGGGCCATTATCCGCCTCTTCCGTTCTCTCGCGGCGCGACTCCTCCGGTGTAATTTGTCATTCATCGATGTCTAATCCGCGCTGACGGACCGGGGACCTAATCTACGACGGTGTAAAAAGCCTTGTCAATTACGATATGAAAAATAATGTCGCGCGCGTTTCGAAAACGAGTTCCAGACGAATGAACGATCGTTCGTGTGGGAATACGGAGGAGAGCGAGTTATGCATGCAAAAGCGATAGCGAAGAATCGATGCTAATTCGCTGTCGCGCGACGCGCGTGGAAACAATTACGACATTTCTTCATTCTTTCTCCGTGTTTGAGCGTATTAAGGAATTTGAAAAACAAATAAACAGAAATAGCTGGCTTTCCATACTGAAGATATAAATAGATAGATATAAATTTTTACAAAGAAGACGCTACACTGTAAAAAGTATTTTGTAGAATTACTACATTAGATGTTGGAAATAAAGGTACCACCATCTAATGCGGTAATTTTACACTCAAAATTACAGCATTCAATACTGTAAAAAAACTTTTACTCAATCTTAAATGCTGTAATTTCGAGTGTAAAACCTTTATTTCTAACATCTAATGTAGTAATTCTACAAAATACTTTTTACAGTGTATTTACAATTATGTGGAAAAAAGTAATCATCCAAATGTAAAACTACTCCCTTAAACGCGTGGCTTTTGTAAAGGCCAACACGAAGCTTTGGCTCTCTCCATTGTTTATCCGAACCTTAAAGCACCGCGACGATCAAGAAAAACCAGATATCTCTGTCTCATGGAGTTTAAAGCCCCGGAGGCATTTTTGTTACTCAACGAGAAGATTTGTCTAAGCCCTTGCGGTCCTCTCCGCGCGCAAGAGGGAGCGAGAGGTGCCCTCGAATGACAAATGCTAAGAGGCAGTCTGGAAAACATTAAAACGTCGGGCAGGATGAGTGTTCTTCGCTTACAATCGGGAATATGAAGGAGGAAGAGCAGAGAGACACAAAAAAGCGACGCGACGGCCGATCGAGCGTTTTTTGAAATGTAATGCCGCGTCCGTGTCCTCGAGATTTTCTTTGTCACTCCTTTGGGAACGTAAAATAATATTTGAAGACTTGCTTTAAATGACTTTGTATTTGTGGCCGTAGAAGATTCGATACTTTATTTAATCTGATAGCGCGATTGAAATGCTGCGTTATATCGAAATTTAATATGTAGAGCGTCTGTGAACGTGATAAATTAGGCCGATGTCCTACAAAGCCAAACGCGCAGACGTCTCGTTACGTCAGCTCTCTTTGTCTAATCTTTTGTAATTAATATAGTCTTTTTGTTCGAATTTATATTCTTTTTATGCTAATCAGCAGCTGAGCTAAAAATCAATGCGTTGATACATATAGTATTGTCACTGTCTAACTTTAAGAATAAATGAGTTTAATTAACCATCTAGAAAGATGTGCTGTTTAAATAATGTATGCATTGCAAGATGCTTTGCATTCACGCTCATAAATTATATCATTTCTTCGAATTTGCCAATGTTGATTCGGGAAATTTAATATGTTGTATGACGTCACTGAAAAATTCTAAATTTATATTCTAATAGAAAGTAAAATGTCGAGTAAAGGCTAAAACAAGTACACCATATTCCCTCCTCTTATACGTACACGGAGAGAAATTTTAGAGTAAAAATTACCAAGGTGCCTTGGTAGTGCATGGATAGACTGTCAAAAACCGTGATATTCCCAGGTTTCTAATACAATTTATAAGTTTCCCAGGAAAAACTACCATAACCACTTAAAAAAAATACCAAATTATCGGAATAAAAATTACCAGACACACTGGTAAAAATTGAGATCTAGTCATTTTTACAAGGTAACCTAAGAATTTTTACTAAGAAAACTGATAAATTTTACCAAATAACCTGGTATTTGTGTATTCGCGCATGCGCACTGCGCATTATTGTGTTTCAGAAGATTGATACTAGAGGCGTGCGCGACGTTAAAATGAAAACAATACACATATTTTCAGTAAGTAATAACGGCGATTCAAATGACTGTTGGTAACAGCTTCCGTGGCGCAGTCGGTAGAACGTCGGACTCTCAACCCAAAGATCGTCGGATCGAATCCCGCTTCCGTAAAAATTTTTTTCAGTTTAATGTTTTTTCATCCTTGTTTCTGTTTCTATTTCTATATTAAAATACTATATATCCATCAATATGGATAAAAAAGTTCATTTTTTTAATTTAAATTAACTAAAAAAAATTTTACCAAGGCACTTTGGTAAAAAGTTTGAAATTGTCAGTCTGTCCATCCATTACCATAGAAACTGGTAATTTAGTCTCGAATATTTGTAATTTTCACTACAAAATTTCTCTCCGTGTACCAGGAAATTGTTCTATTCTGCTTGTTACACGTAGGAAGCACCCTATATATCAATCAGCTCGTTCTAAAAATATAAAAACAATACACACATATATCCTCCCGGACTTGAAAAAGAATCTAATGACCCGTTCTCTGATTGCAGGACGCTGTTGTTGTGCTTCCACCCGATGTTTGGCGTAATTGTCCGCCGGTGAATGGGGTCGTACCGGCCGTAGAAGGGATCTGCTGGAAGGAGATTCGAGCTCGGTAAGAAACCTTTTTCGCTCCATACAGATACACACATACACATTCACCCTCTCGCTCTCTCCCTCTCTCTTCTTCTGTCCCTGTATGCGCGCGGCATCTGGCCGACAGGCCTCCGATACTATTTAGATTTATTGCATTCAGCCGCCTTTGCATCTCGGCGGCGGCGGCCGCGGGCTCTCTTCGATATATATCCGCTCGCGCTCGCTCTCTCTCTTTCTCTGTCTCTCTCGGCAGCATTTTCGCGCATCAGCTATCGCCGTTTGACGCTTAGGAGGGCTTATAACGAGGCAAAGTGACGTTAACAATGAAGCCGGCAGAAGCAGCAGCCACGGTCAGGCATAGAGAGAGAGAGGAGGCTTTGGGAAAGATCTGCCGATCTCGCGAAGTAGAGAGAAAGAGTCTAGCTGACTTTACCGAACGCGCAGTTGAACTTTGACTGGTTAATCAAGGGATAACGTACCGCGCGCGCGTGGAGGCTCGAAGCTGTCGGTTGCCTGTGGGAAGTTTCATTTGACGCGGGGAATTCCAATTTTTTTATTCCTAGCTTGCATACAATTTTTAACTTAAATAATCCAGATCTTATTGTCGCGTTGAATGATATACAAAATAACTGAAAACTAGCATAGAATAAGATCGTTTAAAGTACCTTTGTGCTTGCCTCTGAAGATATTTTCAACTATAGAATATGCACATTAATATGGGAGCGTAGATTTATGGCGCCATTCTAGCCCGAGAATTGTTATAGCATATAAATATCACTTGTTCAGGACCGGTTTGACATATCACCGAATTTTTTTCTCCCAATTTTTACCGAAATAATGGACGTAAATGTTTCAGCAGAAAGTGGAGATAAAATAATAGGCCCCCACAACTTTCTATAAGCAAGTGATATCGAGGCGATATTAACTTATCTGTGGCGTTGTAACAAAAACACCTTTATTCACACTTCATTAAACCCGGCGCAAAAAAGGGAAACAACGTTTATTACCAAAGATAATTTATCACCCCTCAGCGTAATTCCGCTCGACTCTCGACCCGCCTGGACACTTCCATCTACTTACCCGTGCAACAAAAAAACGCAAGAATGTTAAACGGTACAATGCCGGAGGGCTTATCTGCCGAGACAGCGTCATCCTGAGAGCGCGATATCTTTATATCCGGCGAAAAAGTCAGCGAACGAGGGAGAGAGAGAGAGAGAGTGCAACAGATTCGCGCCTCAGGTTTTATCTAATCGCACACCTCTATCCCCCGATGTATAAGCGCGCAAGCACTGTACACACACTCGCGCTGTTGTGGAGGAATATATACCTGCGAGCTCATTCTCTCCTATTCCCGTGCGCGTGCAGAGATACGATGCCATCATCCGTGAGCTCGCACGCTACACGTATGTGGTATACGTACGCGCGCCCATCCCCTCGTGAACTATACACAAGAGCGCGCGAGAGAAGAGCACGGAGGTATGCATGCGTGGCGTGTAACGAAAGAAAGACAAATACACACGCGTGCAGCGAAAAACAAGCGAGTAAGGCGAGGACGGAGAAGCAACAGCAGCAGTAGTGCGAGAAGAAATACCTGCCGCTGGGGGAAATAAAAGAGGAGAGTATATACATAATATAGTCGCATACTCTGTCCATCTCCTCGAGCGTGCGTACACACGGTTCTCGCCGTATATAGTGCAGAGAGAGCGCGCGCGTGCCTCAAGGTATTGTATAATGCAGCCATTGATAGCCACCACTCTCTCTCTCTCTCTCTCTCTCTCTCTACTTCTCGCTCTTTCGCGCACGCGATCCGCGGCAGTCGCTCGCGCGTGTCCGGTGACAACTCTCCTCCAGTGTCCACACGCCTTACCCAGTGAGAGAGTGTCGACGAGATTTATATTTCCCAGCGATTCACGCGGGGTAGTGGGCAGCATGCGCGCCCTGAAAAATGCACCGTCCCGCCCCCGTTTCTTTTTTATATGTAGAGACTAAGAGGGGGCGCGACGAGAAACAGAGCGCCGAATCCGAGATGACGGTTATTTATGCCGGCTTCTTAACGGCTAGACGTTTCTCGCTTTTCTATATAGAGAGTCGCGCGGTGGTGTTCTTTCGAGATGAGGCTCATATTATGCTCGGTTCCTGGGAAAAATAGAGATAATGGATTATTTGGGCCATTCGAGGCTCCTGGGGTGCTGATATATATTCTTCTTATCTATAGAGACATTTGTCGACTGCTAATAACGAATGATGGGTTAATTTATCAGCTTGAATTGTTTTGTATCACTAGTTCTTTAATAAGATAAGCGTTAATTCATCGTGATTAACTATTATTTTTGTAACAGATAAAAATGTTTAATCAATTTATTCAAAACGTATTAAAATACTCAAATTACATTTGTATTGATGTTTGTGGAAAAAAATTTCTTCTTCGACGACTTTAATACTTTTACGGAATTCATTTAAATGTCATACATGTTTATGATGAACTACATCTGGCTTTCCTATGCACAGACATCATAATTCATCATTATATTGCATATATAAAAAGCGAGAAAACCGCTCTTGGTACTCTCTGGCTATTCGCCGCACTCGCATAATATATATACACATGTTGCGCGAAACCGCAATTGGACAAAATTACATAAAAGAGAATCGAATAACCGGCTCGCGAACGCTTGCAAAGACGCGAGACAGAAGAGAGGGAGCGAGAGGGAAAAGTATATCGAGGCAAATGAATGAGTCCGCGCGAGTATAGAGCCTTTTAAATTAACGACGAGCTGTCATACGATTCTTTTGATTTATCGGCTGAAAATTAATTCCAAACTCTAATTAATTCTTAACCCGATCGTAATTACAATAATTGAGCGGGATCGCGCTACTTTCTAGATTCATTAGGAAGGCAGTAGCGTGCGCGAGCCGAGTTATATTCCCCCTCTTTTTTATTATTGTTCTCCGATATATGCGCGCAAAGAGATAAAAATGAGATAATTATAGGTATTCCATGCAATAAAAGCCATTACGCGCAATGCATCATTTGTCTTCCGATCACTGTGATTTCCATTTGAGCGATTACCCATGTAATGGCGTAATACATCGTAGCCGAAAAAAACGGCGAGAAAGCCGTGTACTGCGAAATAATATAACGGTTTTACTTCGCGTACATATATGCACGCGCGGCGTTATCGAACTCGCGCAAACAGATGAGTCGATTTGGAATACCCGCGAACTGTATTTGCGCAAACAAACGATCGGCATATCGGGCTCGGATCATTGAATGGAAACAGATAAACTTGCAATCACAAACTATGCTTTACTGTAACAAGCAGCGCACTAAAATTAAAAGTGTGAGAACGAGGATTAACAAAGAAAGCGCGATAAATTAGTTCGGGGAGGAAGAGCTTCCTATGCGTGTGTTTCCACACTACTCGCTTCCTGCGGAGTGCGTGCGACGCGATCCGAAAGTTTCGTTTATGAAAACAGAAGCAGGTGACGCGTAGATCCCAGTGTTTGGCATCCCTCGGGCGTGCACGCGCGCTCTGTGCGGCTTTGATTTTTCTTTCGACTCCCGTGTCATCGTAAATTACTTTTCGGGAAGTGCTTTCCTTCGACGATTAATTTCAGGAAGTTTGGGCGTTCACGCTCTTAAAAATAACACCTTCGGTTAGAGAACATTCTTTCAAAAGACTACACATTTAATCGAACTTGTGATAAATGACTGTACTTAACTTTTACGATATTTCTAATGTTCGTGATAAATAATTGAGAAAAATAAACATTAAATATGAATCATATTTTATATTAATAAACAAATGAATTTATATAGTATATTTAAATGAACTAGCCAAGAGCACGGATAGGTAAATATTAATAATAACTGTTGGAGAAGCCAAACAACTCAAATCGAGAACAAAAAGAGAAATATACACACCCGGCACTAAAAAAAATGATAAATAATCATTGGCGCGGTCTTTGAACAACGAAAACATAAACTTTTTATATAAATCTCCGTTGAAAAAAAACTGCGTTATCGTGCAAATATATTCAATAAAAAGTGGAAATAAAATAATCAAAAGAGAATGTGCCACGCTCGGAAAAAAAATCCAGCGTGAAGGTAAATCTCACTCGCCCGAGCGACGCACGCGTGGGCGTTGAAATTACGCGTACAGGCGATCGACTGCGCAGGTTCCATTCTTCTGCCTCGGCGTTTTTAAAAAACGACGTACGTGATCAGGAGAGCCGACGCGGCTCGTGCGTAAGTAGTTTAGGGGATTTAAGCCGCGGGAAGAAATGGATTGTCGTTTCGCCACCTGGGGATTAAGCCGGGAGACGAGCTGCGTGACTCGAGCGCGCGCTGCTCCCACGGTCGCTCTACAGCTCTTGTAAAAACGTGTGCGTGTGTGCGCGCGCAGGAGCCCGTTAACTTTGTGACAATGTCGATTCGCGAATCCGAGGCATGTGCAAGCTTTTGATAGGGCGATGATCGATCGGAGGATGTAAGAGACGAGTAATTGGTTGCCGCGCGTCGAGCCAGAGTGGGGAGAAAGGGAGATTGATTTCCAAGGAATTTATTTTTCAATGAGGGATATGAATATGGGATGTTGAGCAAACACGCGGTAATTCATTGTTGAATGATTCATTTTATTGCAATAAATCTATTTTATTATATACTTGTAAATAATAACTCTGTGGCTTATTTGTATTATCGAGTAGTTTATTTTTCATTAAAATGTTTTAATTAGCATTTAATTAATTGTATAATAGGTGCACTTATTATATAGATACAAAAGCCTTATAAACTAATAAATAATGGTTCAGAATAAATTACGTTTTATTCAATCCTGAATAAAATCGAAATATATTTGAAAATAGATTAAAAATAAATTTATACACTGGTCTTAAGATTCTGCATACGACTGCAAGTTAATTCATATTATTAGTCCCATCACAACCCTCTCCCTCTCAACGTCCCTTTAGTCTCTCCTACACAGAAGCATTAGACTCTGTCGCGGTACTTCCGGAGTCCCGGGAAAAGGGTACAGCTCTTTCTCACTCTCTTTCTCTCTCTCTCTCTCGGCGTGCTTGAATTTTCCTCTCTCTATCTCTCTTTTCTCGGCACATAATACACTGGCTCTGATCGTCTACCCCGCTTCTCCTCCCGAGCAGGGGTTGAAGATTATATTCTCCGAGGCAAAACGGCTTGGATTCCATCGAGCACGTCAATTGCGAATGATCAGCGAACGGAAGGACGGCGCGCGGGGGCAGCGCTGGCAAAGAATTCACCGACGGCAGCCTTATACATTTATCTTCGCTCGCATTAAAACGCGCGCGCGGGTCGACTCAAAGAGAAATAATGTCTCTCTGATTACTCGCCCCGACTGAATACGCCTCTCTCTCTCCCTCTCAGTTAGTTTTCTTTCTTCCTCGCTTTCTCTCTCTCATTTGCCGCCCCCGTCCGACGTTTGGCGAAGAACACGAGCGCGACCGGGATTAAAACGATGTTTGCGTGAAAGCCAAATGCATTACCAACTTTATCTTTCTGAAGAGGCAGCACGCCGTATTAGACTCCCTTTTATCTCTCTGTATCTTTCGCCGGCGTGCGCACCTCCTTTCTTTCCTCTCTCTCTCTCTCCCTCTCTCTTTCTCTCTCGGATCTCGTTCGTTTTCGTTCGAGCTACCTCTCTCTCTGTCAATGTGTACGTCTGTCCCACGGCTCCTATCTTCCGCTGTTTGTTTTCGTAATTTCAAGGAGAGCGCGCAGCCTCTGCTTTTTCGGAGTCTTTATAGAAACATCATTATCTGAGTACATACAAAGAGGTTACAAGTTCGAGTGAGATTGCGTCAATGTAAATTCACGAGCGAGGGATCAGAGACGAGAAATTTTTTGGTTAAGTTATCGAATAATATCATTAATTTGCTTGTAATGAAAATTATATATACAATAGAAGCAAAATTACTAAAAAAAGGAAGTTGATAAATAGATTTTTCTATTCGTACCAAAAAATTTATTTAATTAATTATTGATCTTGTAACACATGTCATTCTCTATATTTCGTCATTCAAATATTTCTATCAAACTTTCGAAAAAACGCCGCAAGCTTTGGTTATCTACCCAATCAAGTATTCAATTTTAATTAAGTTGTTTGTTCCCAAAAGAATTCCGAAAAGCCGAGGATGAAAAAATAGTCTCATTAGTCGAACACGAATATAAAAGGATTATAGATTTAAGATCTTCTTTCTCGTCGTGTCTCTATAAAAAACGATGTCATTGATGTTTCTACTATTGTACTATAAATCAAAAGATATGGGATGTAAAATTTATCGAGGTCTTAGCATTTTTTCATCTTGACCGACAATAAACGCAACATGTTTATGCTTTTAATATCCGACTGCGAATAACATTATTGTCGATTCATAACAATAAAATTTCGAATACTTATTCATTTGTATTCAATAGTTAAAATTCTTTACAAAAACATAAACATGTTTCTAAAAAAAATAGTTTTTTTACCTCAGTAGTAATATAATCATATTAACATCAAGTTAATATATAATTGAATCTGTAATCCTCGCCAATTCATCCTTTATTACATATCATTATCAAATTAATTTCATTGTTGCCATTCACAATAACGAAATTACATTCATCTCATCCACAAATAGACCAATTGTGTTCGTCTTTGTACAAATCGCAGAATGCCAATTTGTACATTGTCGAGAATCGCAACGACGCAATGAGTTTCTAACAAAGCAATCAAGAGCCAAGCATATATACACACGAGGCCATAGTGTATGTGTGTATTATATATAAAAAGAAAAACAGATGCATTGAATAGAATAGATATAAATCGGATAAGTGCACACAAGACCCCAGCACAGAAGAACGCACACACGCACACACATATAGACGTGACACTGCCGGCCTTATCTCCCACAATCTCGAATTTCGATAAGTGTATATATAGTTTTCCCTCTCGTGATTTTCACGTAGATGGAGAGATAGATCCCCATACCGTATAACCTAACACGTGTAATGCGCGAACCCCAACTTTTTTCCACGGGCCACTCACGCAGCTGTGTGCGAAAACCGACTCGAGCAAGAGTGCGACGGAGAGGAGGGAGAGCGAGATAAAGAGAGAGAGAGAGAGAGGCAAAAAGCCGAAGCCGCCTGTAAAAGAGACGGCCATTTACATGCGCGCGCGAGCGCAAGAAAGATGAACTTCCAACTGTAAAAGGGATAGACATCAGGAGCAAGAGAGAAGTGGAGGACGGAGAAAAAGTCTATAGTGTGGCCGTGGATAAGGGGAAAACAGGCGGCAGCGGCGACGATTCTCCCCCGGGAGCAGCAATTTATAAATAATTGAGCCGCGTCCGGTAAAAAATGAATTACGCGTCCCCGTACAATATGAGGAGTTGCCTCCACAGTATAAAACGAGGAGAGGACCCGCGAGACCTCGGCGAAGAGAGATCGAACCGAGCGTGTATGTAACATAAGCCGCGCGCATCAATTTTGCAATTGGAGAATTTTTATGTCGTGCAGCGCGCCCATATATTATGAATGAACGACGCGCGGCCGGCACTTTCTTTCTTCCCCGTCCCTTATCGCGTCCTTCATTATCTCGAAACTCGTATTTTAGGATTTTCAATTTTCCTTAATTGGGTAAAGCTCTCACGCGCCTCGATCCCCCATCCCTGCTGCATCCCCAAGTCTGATTTACGCAATTTTTCCTTCCGTCTACCTTCTCTCTCTCTCCCATCTCGTTTTCTCGAGTGATCGCGCGCGCAAGGGGAATAACATACCGTGTCGTAACTCGCCAATGTTTTACAAACAGGATGCCGGATTGAGAGAGAGAGAGAGAGAGCGCGGACGTTGGACACCTGAAATTTATGGCATCTTTCGGCACTTACACTTACGCGCTCCGCAAGATTAAAGCCGCGCTCGCAACAACAAAACACTATTTTTCGCGCGCTCTGCTGCAGTAGCATACTTTCACGCGCACATATATAGGAACGGGAGAGGAAAAAAGTCGCCTAAGCAGCTGAGCGCGAAAAGTCATACAGCGGCGCGGCTGTGTCGCGCGATTTACATTAACGCGCTCGCGCGCTCACCTGCGTCCAGTCTCCTCGAGTCTGTCTATCCGCGTCTCTCTCTCTCTCTTTAACTCGCGCGCGAGCTCGCCCTTTTACGCCTGGCGTAATCTGCGATCTTAATAACGCTTCGTTCTACATAAATTTACATCAAATTGCAGGCTTTTCTGCGCAGAGCGTGCAATTTCGCAGGCTTCTGTATAATAATAGGTGGATGCGCGGGAGACTGCACGAGCACGAATCTACTTAGCGAGTTTGTTTCTCCATCGGCTAAGAGACAAAAAGAGAGAAAGAGAAAGACGGACAGTTCTTTGCCGATGCTGCTTTGCTTTTACTGCGATGTGTGATATGAAATTGCTGGACGTCAGATACAACGTTGTCTCGGTATTTTTATGCGAGGTTCGCAATCGATTATTTTCTCTTCAATTCCTTTTAAGTGATGTGCACTTTATTATATATGTATATATATATATATATAAAAGGATAAGAAATATAATGAGATTACTTCTTTAAATATTTTAATGTAAACAATTTCTTTTATTCTCGTGCTGTAAATGAAGACGTAATTACACCTTATAAATATATTTAAGGAACTTGAATTTTATTATAATATATTACCTGCTTTAAACTAGAGGGAGTGTAACAAGAATATAGTTGTTAAGTTTTTTGCAACTGTGCGTACTTTAATATACTAAATATTATATTGAGTCGGACAGACGCATAATGTAAGTTGAGTAATGTTTCGGGTTAAAATATTGATTCAATTTATTTCTAAATTTACTACCATTTCGCCTTAAAGAAAATAAAATCATAAAATTTCGCTTCATAGTATGTAGTTACAAACTAGAAATATTGTAAGTAATGATTGTAAGTAGCAGGCATTTAAATAGGAATTTGACTTGCCTCCAACTATAAACAGTTTTATTTTAAGCAACGTTTCGTTGAAGCGCAAATAAACATAACCTGTATTGTATACATATGTATATGGATACTTGCACAGTAGCTATAATGTATTCGTGTATTTCACAGTAAGAAAATTTATTGCTTCTATTTTTGCAAAATTTTATATCGGTATCACATTATTACATACGCTTTCAAATGAACTTTAAATTCGAGAGTAAATTCACGTAAATGCCGCATTTATCACGAATCGTCAATATCTACGCTTTTACTATACTTATTGCGCTTAGGTTCTTTCGCAATTTTAATAATTTTTACAGCAGACCGAAAAGATTTCCTAACAAATAGATAAGGTAAACAAAAAAATTTACTATTTACTGCTTTAACGCTATGTTCTTACGACCTTACACTTCTCGTGACGAAAAAAACACTATTCAAATAAATAAATAAAAAACCATCTGCAAATAAAACCTGAACCTTATTCCATACGTATACATGTCACAACTGCCATGTATTCATGAATTCCCCACAATATTTCGTAAAATCAAGGGGCAAAGAAGCCGCGACTGACGCCAGTCTTTTCGAACAATAACCAGCAGCGCGCGCCACTCCCAATCAACCGATCAGCTCTTCCCTCTGCTCTTTTTTGCAAGTTCCGAAAGTACAAGCTCTTTCCGCGCGAGAGAGCGCGCGCGCGTACCTCGATTTTCATCCTCGTTTCTTCCCGTCGCTTTGTTTCAGCGCTCTCTCGATCGGTGAGCTCAAAGGCGCGGTTACTTTAAGAAGTCCGAGTATGCACAGTACGTATTCGCGATGTCTCCGGAATCCGCGGCACGCCAGAAAAACACGCGAGCGCGCGCCCGATCTTCTTTGTATTGGCTCCGCTTGTACCTACACGTGTAACGAGACTTTGCCCGGCATTAACGATTCTCAGCGCGCACGTGCGATAGGGAGGAGAGAGCTAGCCGATAAAAATTGTAACCTCCGTGCTATATGCTTGCCGATATATATATTTATTGAAAAAGTGGAAATTCGATTTTAATCGCCGTGTCATGAGCTTTTTATGTAGATCGTCGAGGTTTCCACATGCAGCAGCGATTACATAGACGACTTTCTTTTTGTAATAGTATAGGATTTTCGAGATAAAAAGTTTTAACGGGTTTGATGCACATGATAACTTGATACCAGTAAGTAAATAGGAAATCTATAGTAGGATAGTTTTCTGACGGAAATGAATTTGATGTTTGTAAGTTTATTGAAAAATCTTCTCAATAAATTCAATTCACTTCTAATTGCATAATGCGTGTATAGCTTTAAATTATAATATATATAACATGTTGATTCATTCTCAAACGGATGATATTCCACGTACGTAACTCTCTCAATTAAATTTATATGTACATTAATTCATCCTGAAATAATATATTTAGGTGCATGTTTCGATAAAACGTAATTATACACTGACAGAAAAACCCGGGGAAAAATTCCTATGTTGCTCTTGGAAGTTGCCCACAACTGCTTAAAATCGAAAAATTTACTATCTTTTATATGAAAAAGTCCAATGTCACAAGTAAAACTTCCTATGCCAGCATAGTAAAAATTAACACGTGGCTAATGGAACTTTATTTTTTGTACATTTTCCCAGGCTAGCATGGTAAAAATTGAGAGAGTTTTAGAATAAGAATTCACACGTTCAATCGTAAACAGCCCGCGAGTGCACGAAAAGTTGACCTCTTCAATGTCAAAATAGGAAAGATTCAGACAGATACATGTCAAGAAACTCAATCCACCTTGGCAACATCGAGACAAAACACAAACGCTAAACGCAACAACTGAATGTGCCGTTCTAATCTAATATACTTGTTTTTATTTATTTTTTTTTTATTTTTTATGATGAGACAATTTTTAAAATAATTGTTTATTTGTAATATTTTTAAGGAAGGTTGTGAAAAACTATTATATCGAAAATACAAATTCATTAATAAATAAATGAGCTTGTTTAATTTAAGGTATTGGTAATATTTATAAAATGTTAAACAATATTCTTAATATATAACATTTGTAATAAATTACGCTAAAATAGAGAATAGTATTATTCGAGTTAAAGCATAATTTGTTATAAAATTAGCGCGCATATCTTACGTTTGGGGATATACAAGTTCCAAAATTTTGTAGGACATATGTCTTTATAGATAAGTGGTTAGCGCTCCCGACTACCGTGCCAGGGTTCCAGGTTCGAGTCTCGATGTCGTCAAAAATTTTTAATTTATTTAATAAATTTTCTTTAATCATGTTTAATTCAAAAATAACTTCTGTATTGTCTAAATATAATAATTATGTGTCTGATACTCGCTCTCCTCCCCCACTCCTAAAAAAAAGATGAAATAATTTTTTTCGCTCTTTAAAATCAGTTATAAAAAAATTCCCATGTTAGACTTGGAATTTTTCCTACGTGTATTGCAAATTTTGCTAAAAATCCGACATATGGTCGAGTTACGATTCCAACATGGTAATTTTTACACGACAACATAAGAATTTTTACCAGATTTTTTCTGTCAGTGTAATCATTGTTTTCCTAATTAACAGCCATGCTTTAACATCTGCTTTTGCAAGCGATAATGCGCAATAAAGGCGCTGAGAAAAAGAGAAACAATTATCGCTCTCTCTCTCTCTCTCTCTCTCTCTCTCTCTCTCTCTCTCTCTCTCTCTCTCTCTCTCTCTCTCTCTCTCTCTCTCTCTCTCTCTCTCTCCCTCCCCGCGAGCATCGCGCCATAATGGAAGCGCAAATATCATCATCCGAGATAATCAAAAGGCAAAACTAATTGCAGTTATTTTAATTTTATTAGTCCGCATTAACTGAGTAAGGGTGGAAGAATATAGTACGAAAAAGCCGGCGTGGGTGTTCTCCCCTCTCTATTATTTGTAAAATATTCAAACAATTTCCTCGACTAATTACCCCGTCGATATAAACAGAACGGCAGGACGGAACGGAGAGAAAGAGATTTAATTGTACGCGACTGAGCGGTCTCGTTCTCCTCGCGCGCTACTCGCATTATATGATTCCCCCCGCGGGGCACACACGTATTATATACACATATATTCACGCACACACGCACACGCTCACAGTAGTATAGTATACACGATACACAATTACTCAATCATCATGACCGCACGAGGCGTAAAACAGAGCGTAATAAACCCGATTAATAACATTATTCGATCCGCGTGTCTCTCTCTCTCATTCTCTATCTCCATCTCCCTTTATGCGCGCACTTACGACTCTGTCACTCCCTCGCTCGGCATTAGGCCGTATGATTATACATTAGGTCGGCGGAGCGCATCGTAAGTAGGCGCTCGCTCTCGGAGATACGATCTCGCGCTCGCTCGCCGGTGCCCATTTTCTATTCTCCCTCTCGCTCACTCGCCTGTGTTATAATACGTATGTGTGTGTATATATATAACGCACACGCGTACACACTAATGCAGAGCGACCGCAAAGGCGTTTGATGCGCTCTACTCGCAAGGGGCCCGCGCGCGAGCGCTTTGACTGCTCCCCAGAGAGCAAAATCTCTCTCTCTCTCTCTCTCTCTCTCTCTCTCTCACCCTGTGTTCTTCCTGGCGCTCTTTTCTCATCCTCGCCCTCTGTACTGTTTTCCCTTTTCAAAGAGCGCGCGCGCGCGATAAACTCTACGCGCGACGCGCTGCGTTGTTTTCCCATTTTCTCCCGGCACGAATTTCATTCCGGCAGCAGCAGCTCTCCTCTCCCTGCGGATTCGCCTCCGCGCCATCGTCGTCGAATCCGTGTAGCAGCTTTTTCTCTCCAGGTTTTCCGCGAGCGCTCATTCGGCGTATATGCGCGTATACGCGGGAAGCGCCTATCTCTCTGTCTCCCCCCCCCCCCCCCCCTTGCTCCCCATCACTCCTTGCGCCCCTTTGAACGATACACCCGCCGACGCGGCAGCAGCGGCGCACAGCCTTGTTTGTGAATCGACCAAAGGACCATAATTTTTTCCCCGCTACTACCATACGCTTTTTAATTAGAGGGACCTCCTCCTCCTCCTCCTCCTCTCCTCCCTCCTGTTGGTCGGGATACTTTTTCCTTCTCTTTCTCACCGCGCTTCAACGTGTACTTTTTCCTGCGTCGCGCTGTACCGCTGCCGCTGACAAGGAAAAGATAGCTCGAATGCCTCGGTGATCATCCGCCGAGCTGCACGGCTCACTTTTTTTTTCTCTTTCTCTCTCTTGCTCTCCTGGCGCTTTTGCGTGTGCGAGCGCGCGCGGCGATTTTTGTACACTGTCAAAGGCAAATTTGCGTAATGTTGCGCGCTGCTGCCGCCGCGCTGCGGTAACGGCTCTTGATACGCGGGGACGAGTAATATGGAGCATAAAGAGAGAGGAAATAAATGTCTTTTGCGTTTTTTTCGGCAGACGCGGGCTATTTATTACGGCCAATTTTTATTTTGTTCTTGTGATAATTATATGCCTGACTTAATATCAACAGATAAACTTTTTTGCCTGCTCGAGCTTTAGGCTCACGCGCGCGAGCTTTATCAAAGGAAAAATGTTTTTTGATTGAATATTAATTTGTGTGCTCGTCAGGAAAAAAATTGTAACGGTTTTAAAAAAGCTGAAAATTCCGTATTAAAGCAAGCAATACGGTTCATTTAATTTAATTTGAAATTAAATTGATCTTTTTGAAATTTTAATGTATAAGTAACTAATAATGTGAAATCTAAAGCCAAAAAGTATAATAAAAAAAAAAAAACGGTTTTTATGCATTATGATTTTGTAACTATATTGAAAAATTCAAAATTTAAATAAACGATTAAGAAAAAAAGTTTTTAAAGTATGTCAAAAAAAAAATTGAAAGAACACAACAATCACGGGACTGAGAAAAACATGAAATGTAAAAAGTGTACGTGTCGGTAAACGAAAAGATTTTTAAAACCAAATATCGAATTCGAAAACAATACCGTATGTGTATAAATCGACTCTCTCCCTCTGCCTCTTTCTCTCTCTTTCTCTCTCTCTCTTTCGAATATGGAAAGTATGCGCCAGAAGGAGAATAAGAAGAAGCCAAAGCCGGCGAGAAAGCCAAAGCCGAGAAGAGAAAAAAGGAGAGACGGGCAAGAGAAACACGCTCGAATCTTACCGCAAACATGATACATATTACAAAGTTGATCCAAACACGCGCGAAAAGAAAAGAGAGCTGCAGGCCACAACACATTCCCGATCCTGCATATACACGCATACCTGTACTCGCGCTGCACACAGCGCACACACTTGAATGCTTTCCACCTGTCGAGCCGGCCGGCAAAAAAGAATAAAGAGTGAGAGACTCTGAAACGCATCCCGGGTCCATTGATACCGCACGCGCGAAACACAAATGAGAGGGAAATAATGTAAGAAGCGCCTCGTTCTCTCTTGCTCTCGCTCCTCGCTTTGCAAAAGGTTATACCCTTCAAGCAACCTTGATACTTAACTAGTAGAAGGAGCGAGCGAGTGAGAGAGAGAGAGGGCCTCCATTGTCGGCGAATACTATGGACACATTGTGCTCTCTTTGAGCGGCCACAAAGGCCCTGGGGCTCGCGCTAGCTATCGCGCAAGCAGCCGTTTTATTCAGCGAGTCGCGCAAAGCAGCAGTGGCAGACAGTGTGTATAGAGAGAGAGAGAGAGGAGCCTCGAATCTCGCACGTAGCGCTACACTAGAGAATATAACAATCGGAACCGCTTAGGTGTAGAACGTTTTTTTAGCGCACTTTCGTCTGTTGAGAGTGATAGATTCTATTTCAGACGATATGGCCTTCGATTATAACATTGCTGTACAGGATTCAGATGATCAGCGTATTTTTTTTTATGATGTCGAGGTGTTACATTAGGTTCACCAATTGTAACTATTTTTTATATATATAATACACAGTCTAAAAAGTTTTTTCTTAAAGATAACGCATGAATAAAAAATTTCTAAACACATAGCATTATAATAACCCAAATCCTCTAATCATGCGGCTCCATTCGTAAACCACGAACTCCCTAACGTATATACAACCCCTTCGCGCATGCGTGTTATACATATCAAACGCCTCCGCCGGAACCTCGTCCTCTCTTCCTCCCAGAGAGTTCACAATAGCTTCACACCTCGCAGAATGAGCCACAAAGCCTCACCGACAAGACTGCGAGCTCCGGCCTCGCGCCACAATGCAGCTCCACCGGCGCTTTTCATCTCTCCCGGTGCGCGCCACCCCCAACCAAAACTCTCGGGGATTAATTAGTCACGATCAGATTTCACGCGAGATGTGTGTGCTATGCACCTTACACACAAAGCACAGAGAGAGAGAGAGCCGACCTTTGACTCGACGCGCGTGCGCGCATGTCTCGCAAGGACTAACGTCGCGCGCGATCGGCCACAATGAATGAATACGTCGGCATTATGCGCCGGCGGCCGATTACAGACTGAGTGAGACACATTCGTGCCTTGTAAAACGGATGACAATCGCGCTCGCGCTCAATGCGCTGGATTAGAATACCTTCGCGGCGACGACGAACGCGCCAAAGGCACACACTCGAGCTTGGCAATGGAACGGAGATAATCGCTCCGCCGACAACTCGTCCTTTCAATTTTACAATCCGCTGCTTCCTCTCAGGAGAGTGCGCGGAGAGCCCGAGGCACCTACTCGTCGCTTCCGCTCCCGGCGATTTTCGAGCCTGCCAAGGAGTCGCGACGTATATAGCTCTCTGCCTTTTTGACTCTCGTCGTGTTTTTGTTTGGCTAAGAGAATCACTTCCGCTCCTCACTTTTATTCGGTCATCTGTGCGATGTTTTTTATCCATGAATTTCAGTGCAATTACTTAAATCTAACATTTTTTTCCTTTCTGATTTATGAATTTCTTATGCATGAATATCAGTTAATATCTGTAAACGTCCGGCAGATTAACTGAGAAATTCGCGTTAAACGCGCGATTTCGCAGTCCGTAAAAAAAAAATTATCAATTATTTTACGAAAAAATATATATTTACGATGTTGCCAATTTAATTGAAATTAAAATGCCACAGATCGTCGCCCCGTGGAAATATCTCCGGGGAGTGTTTATACAATCGTTATATATACCCAAAACGAAAACGTTACCGCATGCCTCGAATATACTGTTAATCGTAACGCTTTAAAATCGCTTTAAAAAAACGTATACTAATGTGGACGATATATTTTACGCTTGGGCGCGCGAGATCTTTCTCGCGCGTGTGTGAAACGGTCGTCGGGCGTACAAACGGCTGTGCAATATTATCGGGGCACTTATCGAGGCAGAAAACATTGCCGAAAAATGCACTTTAGGCGCGAGATAGCCGGCCGAAAGCAATCTCTCATCGCACGCGCGTTCATACGTATATATATATACACACATATAATATACACTCGCTGGCTAAGAAGAGGAGGCAAGCATGCGTGCAACCGGGACGAAGGAGGAAGACGAAAGAAGAGAAGAGAAGAAGAAGGAGGAGGAGAAGAAGAAGATCGAAGCCTGCGAAATTCCTGTCGCGCTGTAGGGCGCGCAAATAATCGGTCGGGCGCGCGATAACGACCGCGCCACTTTTTTCCACCTCTTCTCTCCGCTCCTCATTTTTCCGTTCGCGCTGGTATAATACCCACTGGAGGCGACGAAAAAGCGAAGGAGAGAGAACAAGAGAATCGGAGAGTCCCGGCCATCTATCATGCAGCTGCCGCGCTTCCATTGTGTTGTTAGTCTTACGTTACGTCTCGCGGGGGGATACATCCTTGCGCACACGCACGCGAAGGAGGAGAGAGAGAGAGAGACGACGGCTGCGAGGAGAGAAACTTACGAGGCGGCGCGTCGCGGCCGAGTGTGCGACATGTGTTTGTCCCCGTGACTTTCCTCTCGCCCGTGCGCGCACGCCTCCTTTATCTTTCTCGCTCTCGGTCTGTCTCTCGCGGTCCGCGTGTTGTCGACGTCGTTGCCGTGGACGCTTGCTGCAGTGTCGCCCGATGCTTGCCTCTTTCTCTCTCACGCTCTTTTGTACACTTATATGGACTGCTTTTTCTCGATCCCCGAGCTATATAACGCGCGAGACTCTCTCGTTCGTTCAGCTTCAACTGTTTTGTCTTTCGCCTGTGTGGCTACTCTAGGAAATCCTTCTTCAAAGTCGAGTCGAAGTTCAAATTTGATTGAGTACAAAAAGTTGCTTGTTGCTATTAATGTAGAAATACTTATACAATCAATAAAAAAAATTTTATCGATAAAGTCACTAAGTGATTGTGACTTCGTAAATGAATCGACGCTTTTATCAATTCAATGCTCGACTTTATCTTTAATTAAAGACTTCAGTACCACCACTTATTACAAAATTATATAAGAATATAAATCCTATAATTTTCAACGACAAAAATATTTATTATATGTAAATAAAATAAAACTAGGAAAATAAATTCAAGCATACGCTTTTATCTTTCTAATAGAAATTTTAATTCCCGCAAGAAATATTATAAGTGGCGTATTCCTAAAAGCGGAGGAATGCAAAAAATGTGAGGAAAAAAAAATGAAAATTTCAACAAGGCACTTCTCACTCGTTAACATATCCCGTTTTCCTCACACTTGCGTAGTGTCCAGCTCTTTGTCCAGGCGATGTCCCTTCTCGTCCCTCTCCCACGTCTCTTCGTCTCTCGTTAATGCTATTCCTCTCGCTTGGCCAAGAATAACGAAGGACGCTGCGAACGCAACCCCCCCTTCTCTGTCTCTCTCGCTCTTTCGCGCTCGCACGATACACAATGCCTTCATCTCCATTTTGTGACGCGAGAATTTATTACCGTTCGCCACCGCGCCGGGCAATGACGTATCTCCGCGAGGCATTAGGAGAGAATGAAGAAGAGAAGAGAAAGAGAGACCAAGCGAGAGAAGTGCTCGCCAGTGATTTCCACGTTTACAAGAGGGACGCACTCGAGCCGCAAGCCTTTTCGATGTTTCTTTCAATATTTTGCCTGTGCTACAAAACGAGAGGAGAGAAGGGGAGAAAAGAGAGAAGGAGAGAGGAAGATCGACAGAGAGAAGTAGATAAGACGGAAAACTTAAATAAGACGCGACCAAGAGTTTGTCTCTCGGCTTTGAGGCGTGACGCTCGTCTAAAGGACAGCTGCTGTCTTGTATTGATGGAATAAAGTTTTTTCTCTTCGAGGTGGCTCTCTCTCTCTCTCTTTCTCTTTCTCTTTCTCTCTTGAGTGAGTCCTGATGGCAGCTCGTTTGGGAGATGGAAGGAACGAGTGACGGTTACGTTAATTTCTACAAGTGCTGTATTGACTTCGAAATCAATACAGATGTCTTTTTATATCCCTTTGAGATGACAAAATATTTTTTTTATTAAGAATATTCTTACTTTTCAATGTTTTTAATAAATCATATAAAATTATTTGAGTATTGAAAAATTTCGTATCAGTTCTTCGTATGCATTTCTATATTGGTTTTATTAATGTGTTTGTGTGAAATGGAAAAGACTCAATTCAGTGATTAAAATATAAAATATACGAATAAACGAAATTCTTAAGCTGATTAGCTTCCATCACAGTATGCCGTGCAGAGAGCGAGAAACCGCCACGTGCGACAGCGGCGCGCGCGAAAAAGGGAGCATCTCAATTTCGTTAGATCCGTTGAACCGTCGTCGTTGAGTGCGCGCAGGAGAGCGAAAAAAGCGAAGCGAGAATATCGGCGAATCGCGCACAGAGATTCGATCTGGCCTGGAGAACGGAGTAATTTACAAATGGCCATTTCTCGGAAGGCCAAGGAGCAGCTCGCGCGCGCCGCGAGAGCATCACGGTGCGCGTGCGCGCACTCGCGAGAGAGGAAGCGAGAGAGAGAGACAACAAGGCGGGGAGGAGAGATAAGTCTTTGATGTCTAGCAGAGATACGATGATAATCACGATGGCGCGCGAGCGCTGCGGCTATTTCTTGCGCCGATGAAACGGCAAAAATTTATGAAACATTCACCGGGAAGAAATTTGTAATTTCAGCGTGTTTTTTCTCTCTCCCTCTCGTATACACTCCCTGCTATATACGCACTCCTTCTTCTTCCCCCGTCCTGCGATTTTAACGTGCGATAAAGCTGAATATTTGCCATTATCGAATAATGGCTCTCGTGCGCTAGCGTACGATTGACCGAACAACTTATGCGCGAGCTTGCGGTGATTTAACGCACCGGCCAGATTAGAGTAATGGGAAACGCGCCGAGTGAAATTTGTGCGTAATCTATTGCCGGTGTCTTCCTTCTTCCTCAAATTTCGTAATTCTAGGGAAAGAGAGAGAAGTGAGCTTCTTATAAATATGCACGTGTTTAATTTTTACTACGGTATTTTCACGTAATAAATTAAATTACTCTCAGAGATACTTATCTGAATGTTAGATATAATAAATTTTTCAAAATGAAAAGGATTGATAAGATCGATCGTTTGCATATATGAAGTCGACGTTTTCTAAATATTCAATTCCATTTAAAGTTGATGTTGTTGAAATCTTTGACTTATATAAAATCGAAGATGCGTTGATTTCTCATTCAAAGTGATTTTCACTATACTGTCTGTTTACGTATTCTCAAATCTTATATACTAATGTATAATTCCGCCATATATATATATATATATAGTTATTATAGAAGTATTGATGTATTTAAATTTTTAATTTGCAAAAATAATACAAAATCAATATAAAAATAAAAAGCGTATGACACTCGGATGTTGTAAAAAAAAAAAAAAAAAAAAAAAACAAAGAAAAACTAAGAAACCTAATTCTCGATACGACTTTAAAAGTTGATAACGCTCAGCCTCTCCGCGAATTGATATGCACGCACTCAGAGAGCTCGAAAAGCTGCCCTCTCTCACACGACAACGCTCTCGTTCCGCAAATATAACTGCGCGCGCCGGTATAACACACACACACACACACACACACACACACACAGTAGTACATACGGAAGGAGATACGGGAGTCGCTATCGCGGCAATAAATTCCTTTTTTCTCGCCTCCCCCTCCACGCGCATCTCTCTGGCTGTCTGCGCGGCGATGCTGCTTTTTGCACCCGTTCGTCTCTCTACATACACAGTCCCGCAGGCTTCGCGGCCGGTTGCAGCCGCTACTTCTTGTACATATATGTGTGTGCGTGCGTATGTGTGCCTACGAAGCAATACGAGTCTGAGCGACGCCGGCACAACCGCGTGTGTGCTGCGCTCGCGGCGCTGCACTTAATATGGATCACCGGGAGGAAAATCCGAGTAGTGGAGCACACACACACACACGTCTCGGGGCCCCCATTCTATTGAATTGCCCCGTAATTACTTCGTTGTATTATAATCATTCGATCTTGGCCGCTCTCTCGCGCGGAGACCGCATTCTTCCACCTGAAAATTAGCCTGGTCTTGTCGGTACGATTTTTTACTCCTTTTTTGCCCGCTCTAGACTTGCGGTGGCCGCTCTTGTTGTCCGCGCGCGGCATTGTCTTGCATCTCTATATACGTATATATATATATATATATACGGCTCCATTTCACCGTGGACGCGGGTTTACGTTTTGTTTTGATAATTTTTTTTTATAAAGATATTTAGAACGCGATTATGGAAATATTTTGGTCGAAATGCGTCAAGGAATGCGCTCACCAAAGAATGCGTGTTTACATTGAAGCGGCTAAATGGATTCATTTAAAACATAAATGTGCATTTGAAATTCAAATTTTTTAGTTTTCTTTATAATTTTTTACATTTTTCGTTTAAAAAACCGTAATTCATATACAGCTGCGTGATTTCGAAGTATGTAAAAGATTGTATAGGCAAAAACATCGCACCTTACGTTTTCTTTATATGGGATAATTAACTACTGCGCATGGCATGGAACACGATGTGTGTATAGCTATGCTCATAAAGCATTATTTAACATGGCTGGTTATGCATCAGTGGTAAAGACAAAAAGCGGCAGTAATACAGTTTGTAACTTCTTCTTCTACAGGCTAATTAAATTATGCATTATACTTTATAATGCAATCAAAATCTCAGAACGACGTTTTATTTTAATGTATACACATACCAATTATATTTTTACCTATAATAGCGAGGAGGCTTATAACGGTCTGTCTACTGTATTCTAATCGCCGATAAACTATTTTAATATCACCGGGACATGTTAAATCTCGCGAGTCCCGTACACCCAGCAGCATCATCATCATCGCCGCACCTGACATTTAAACTATCATAACAATAAGTCGCTCAAAGGAAAACACACACACACACGTGTATTTACGCAGAGCGCTCTTGGCTTTATTAATTACCGCGATTCTCGGCTAGATAAAGGACGGCCGTCCGCGATAATCACCGATTAAGATAAGGATCGTTGAGGCCTCGCGCGACACGGAGAGAGCGAGAGAGAAGGAGGAGAGAGAGAGAGAAACAACACGGCGGCTGCTACTCCCATTATAAATAAATCAAGCCGGCGCACATAAATAAGCGATAAACGTGGGGCTTTATTCAGGCACCGAAACCTTTGCGTATCTCTCGGCGTATCGATTCGGGGAAGTTGATTAATCCCCGCGGCGGCGCTCTTCAAATGAGAAAAAGCCGGCGCCGAGTCCCCATAGTCATGCGCGCGCGTCGATCCTTTCGCTCCGTCAAGAATCACGGAAGAATGTGAACAATAACCGCGGCGACGATCGTCTTCGGTCAATGGACCGAACTCTCCCGCGAGCGCAAGGTGTATACACACACGCATACACATATGTACACGCGGCTCTCGACGTCCTGCTTTCACGCAATCCGACGTGGGCTCGCGTGAAAGTAGCCGCGCGCGCTCGGTCCATCCGCCTTATACATACCAATGGAATAGAAAGCCGCCGGATAAAGTTTATAGGCAATCGAAATCGTAAAGCGCACAGACGAGCCACATGCGTGCGCGCGTCTATATTCGAGGAATAGAGCGCGCGCATTGGATTTAACGAGCCGCCCGGCCTATGGAAAACGAGGCGCTTCTTCCCGTCTCTCTGCTTTTCTTTCCGCTGCTGCTTTGCTCGGGAGAACACAGAGGAGGGAAAATCCGACGTTTGCGTCGTTAAAAAGAAATAAAACGATAAAGGGGCATTTTATTCGGCCGCCTCCGATCGCGCTTGCAGGGAAAAAAATTACTTTTACAAGTTGACGTTTCACTCGCGCGCTGCAATGCGTGTATGCACGTGAGGAAACCACCGTTAATTTTATCAGCTGCGATGGACTGATGTCGGTAAATCCTCGCTGTTTATTGGGCCGCGCAGTGACGACGAGTCGCCTTATTCATAAATATGACTCGATGTGTGGAGAGCGAAAAAATACCCCGGAGAATTTATAGATCGCCGTTTGGAATATATCACGTTCGGGCTTTTATTGCGCGAGAGATAAGTGCAGCGGCGCAACGGCAATACGACGTGCCTTGAGAATGGCGCGTGCTTAGGCTCTGGAATGTCCCTGGATAATGTTAATTAACGCGGGAAAATTGATACGTTCAAAACAGCCTCGCCGAGGATTCCATTTAAATTGAGATTAGTCCAGTATGAAAGTTATTATTCCTGCAGAATAAGTGTACCTATGGCTCTTTCAAAATCATTTTAATGATTTAGGATAGTACTAAAGATTAAATTAGTGTACTATAATGGATTCCCAGTGTCAACCTCCTTTATTCGGATCTTATGGTAATGTTTTAGAAACTAGCTGAAAATATAACAGCTTGATAGTTTTGTCTAGACTCTAGGACATTTTCCATCGAGAGTTGTACGTTGAAAAGACTATAAAGACTAAATTTTATCTCGAAGCTGCTGTTTTACTGCTCTCTAAAACATTTCCAAAAATAAAGATAACAGAAAAAAAGTTTTTATTCCCAAAGTTCAGCATTTATTACCGATCCAGGCAATATATAAAATCACCTTTGATATTCAACGTCTTTTTCAACTTTTATCTGCGGCAAAGTAGACAGTTATGAGCTCCGACACGGTTAACGCCCTTGTCCCATATTATCGAAGAAACGGCGGCTTAAACGTCCCCACAATAGAGCGGAATGTCTTTTGTCAACCACGTCTCTGTTAAGAGCTACGATATCGAGCCGAAAAATCTAAAGATCGTAACAAGCTCACATCCCAGGATAACCCGCTTACTTTTGTATCCTAAACATTCCTCTGCAAGAATATTAATTTATATATACTCATCATAGGGCCGAAAATATTTCGTTAAATAGAAAAAATATCAGTATAGTCCATCAAATTTTCCAGGCATCAATCTATCTCGAAAAAGCGCAGGCACCTCTCCGTGTCCACAGCGGCGCAGGTGTAATGGAAGGTGCGAAAGCAATTAGCCCCGCGCGTCACTCAGCGCGTCCGACGCGTAATTACGAAACAAAAAGAGCTCGCGAAAAGCCCGGCGCGTCAATAAAAAGCATGCGCACGCGGCCGCTCACTTAACTCTTACACGATTTACCCCATTCATCCGCTTCTCTTCCTGCTTCTCTCATCACATATACACACACATACTACGCGCACAAACCCATATCGCATTAAAGCCCCTCCCGAGATCCTCTCGCGTGCGTTCCGGACGATCCGCGACGACATCTTGGTTCACCTGTGTGGCGCTCCATAAGATATGCGCGCGAACGGGAGCTGCCGTTATACGCGACACACAATACGAAAGGCGCCGGTAGCTGCGCGCGCGAGAGATATATCTTTCGGCCGTCACGAGAGCGGCTGCTCCTATTATCGGACCCGATCTAATAGCACGAGCGGGATCGCGCGCGCGGAAACAATGCGCTGCTCTCGGGACTTTGAGCGGCGACCGGGAGAAAGGGCTGCAGAGAGAGAGAGCCGATTGTTATTGTGTGTAAGAGAACAGGAGGAGGGGGAGAAGAGAGAGAGGATGAATGGATTGGGCTCGCGGTGCCGAACGATACGATATGAGATTGAGAGAGGGGGGGGGGGAGGAAGAGGTACGATGCTGCCCCGGGGAGAAGTTTTTTTTCAAGTTTTATGAGCTGGGATTTTTCGCTTCCGAGATGTACGATAGGGTATATTGGAGAGAGAAAATATGTAATAATTTGTTACAAGTGGTTATAAAAATGTAAATTGTTGGTGCTTGTTTAAGTAGAGTAACGGAAAATGGGTCAGACGACTGATTATGCTTCGTTTTAATCATAATTTTGTAATTAATCCAGAGAAAGTTGAGTTTCAAGGTTAATGCCAATTAATATAAGCTCTCTACAGTAATTCATGACCATGTTCTCAAGTTTGACTAAAAATTTGTTATTAATTCCGTAAGTAAAAAGTAAACAAAAAGGGCAAAGCTTACGTATCAATCAACATTTAGTGTGTAAAAGTAATTCAGCAAATTAAGGAAATAACAATTACACATGTAAACGATTGACTATAGGCAAACGATCGAATATCTCAGCAGCGTACACGTACGGTGACTCCCTCCCGCCTTATACAACCCGCGGCTGTGTACACTGCACGCACGCACACTTGGATTTATACGCACGCGCCTCATCGATCTCTCGCGCGGGCTTACACAGCGAGAGCCTAGGTTATACACGCGCGCGGTCCCGCGGCTTCCTTCCAATTAAAATTGCAACGGCGACCGCGCGGAGGCCTATTGTCCGATCAGACGTCGATTAATATCGGCGGTGTAATTGCGTTAATCGGCAACTCTCGTCGCGCCACGACAATACAATGCTGCCGCCGCGGCGGCGAGTCGCGAAAAAAGAAACGCGAGCGTATGGAATTTCGCCGCGCGGCAACTATACTTGCCCTCTATCTGGCTGCCATCTCCCTCTAGTCACTCGCTCGCTGAGATACGAGCGAAACTTTATATACAGCCACGGCGCTTTTCAATTGAAAATGCTCCTTGCGCGCGGGCAAGGAACAAAAGTGCCGCCCCGTGCAGTGTGTGTGTGTGCTTTCGAATTGACGTTGGTTTCGCGATCGATTCGCGTGTCTTATTGTTCGATAGAGCATAGGAGAGGCAATGGCGACAGTGTAGAAGCCGACTTTCTTTCCGATAATTGTCCTAAATTTATCTAACTCGAGCTCGCGCGCTTTTTCCATGGGAGTAGAGCTCGCGTGTGCGCAGAGCCGGAGACACTGCGGCTTTACGTGAGAAAATCAAAACGCTTTCAATAGGGTAATATTTTGCGTTTTCACGCGCGCCGAAACGGGAACTGGATCGCGGATAATTGACGGTTCGAGTAAAATATGTGCGCTCGTATTATTTTATGCCCCAGTGGAGTTTTATCCTTTTATTTAAAAAAGCGTTCAGCTGATTGAACTTAATTCGCGCAGAGCCGCGCGCATATCGCGTTTCACAGTCAATCATCGTAAAAAACGCGAATAAAAGCATAAAGCATCGGCTAATTATTCGCAACAATGCCGCCCCGAAAAGGCGAACTCTCAATCTCTCTCTCTCTCCAGAGCCCGAAGAATAATAAGGAGAGCGAGAGCGGAGAGAGAAAAAATGATAAGTCGCCCGTTCACTTGGCCATAAACGACGTATAACGCCCGCGGTGTGCATCGCGGGCGCTCGCGTCGCGTCCCACATCTGCATAAACGAGCGCACGCCGCGAAACAATCGCTTCTTATGCGCGCGCGCGAGTTTGCCGGAAGACGGCGACCTGTGTATGTGTGTGTGTGTGTGTGTGTCTGTATATATAATACATCGCCAGGCGCGTTCGCCGTCCCGCGAACCAGTTTTATCCGCGCGCGTCGCTTCTCGCACGTGTGACCGGTTCCTCTGGCCCGCGCGCGCGCACTTTTATTTTTGCCCCGAGACGAGATGAGAAGTAGCGCGGCGGAGAGAGAGAGAGAGAGAAGAGAGACGATGGATCGGCGTCACCTCTCCGCGGCAGGTCCGATTTCACGTGCGGCAGGCGAAAAAATTTCTTGAGAGAGGCGTATAGCGCGCAACGGGGAAGGGGGAGCGTCTTCGATTTTAAGCGCGGGAGCCAATTAAATGCCGCCTTGGGAAACAGCTATATGTTTATATATATGCGCTGGACCGCGATTTGTTTGTATCGGCGAACAAGTTCGTAAATAATCGTATTGGGAAGAGAGACAGAGGAAAGGGAGAGGGGAGAGAGACAGTTTAATAAAATCGTCCAATTAGAGATTTTAATTATGCCGGTTCTTGATTATTAATTGGGGATTTATTTTAAGTGTGCTGTATGTTATGAAAGCTTTCTTTGGGAAAATAGTGAATGGACTAGAAATAACGCAGGTAATACAGAAAGAAAAATAATATAGTAAAAATTATCATGTCTGATTGTAAGTGTGGGCAGACTCAACATACCAAAATAATTGCCATAATTTATGGTAAAAATTGCGATTAACTTATGGCAATTTTTTCTACATCGTAAAAATTACTATAAATTTATGGGAATTTTTACCATAAATTATCACAATTTTTTTGCTCATTTGAGTCTGCCTTGTTTTTGCAATCAGACCAATCAGACATACCAATTTTTACCATAACATTTTTCTCCGTGTACCGTTTAGAATTGGTAAAGAATACTGTGTGAATGCTTTTTTGTAACGACAAAAGAAATGTAATTCATATCTACGATAATCGCATCTTCAATTATATTATAATAAATATAATTTAGATCTTATTAAACTACATGAAAACTCGTAAGTTATTATGTAATTATACTGACATTCTGTTTGAACAGGAGAATGGTAAATTTCAATAACACACCTAATTGAATCGCATAATTTGTTATACCTATACACTTTGCAACATTGATAAAGACTTTAACTAAAAGCTTCAAAACTCAACTCCCGTTTCAGGTATAATACATTACAATTCAATTTAATGCCATCATCCACTGAAAAGCCATCGCGCAGCGTTCGTAGTGATTCAGTGCGATTCTCTCTCCAATAACTCCGAGACCCAATCGAAACGACACGCGCGCGCACGCGCAGGTGTCATTACTAAAACAGTACTCACTAAAGCAGCCGCGCCGATAAATGGCCGCAACGATCCCCGTGGCCTCTCGTGCCGATTGTAGACCGAAAAAAAGAAGAGAAAAGACTCGTGTAAAAATGTAAAAAAGAAAAAAGAAGTACATACGTGTAGAGATATAGCGGCCCCACAGCCCCCTGTATAAATGATGATCGGCCTTCTTTCTCTCGCCGTATAGCGCGAGAGCTCTCTCTCTCTCTCTCTCTATACTCTACGGGCCGATAAATACGCCGGTCCATCCTCGGAGGGGGCGAGCTCCGCGCGCGAATTATAGGCGTTTTAAAAATATTGTCCCATCACTTATTCAGCGGCCCCGTAGCCGCGGTCGCCTCTAAGCTATTGCTTTCCGATACTATCTCTCGATCACAATTTTCGAGCCACCCCCTCTATATGTACGTACACGGGAGTTTGTATTATTGAAGGCGCGCGCAAGCGCCGGACAGCGAGTGGGGTGGGGACGACGGTACTACCACGCTTTACAGGCTCGTGAAAAAGGAGCCCGGGAGAGAGAGAGAGCGAGCCCTCGGTGTATAAAGTCTCTCTCGCAAGTTCTTTTCTTTTTTAGAGCCGCTCGCGTGGCTTTCCGACGATGTTATGTACGACATAGTTTCCTGTAATTTGTTACTGCCCGTGCAATGAATACTCTGCCGGCGAGTATATGGGTGCTTTTAATGGCGCGAGAGAGGAAATCGAGCTGTGAATTATTTATCGTAATTATTGCGTGATTCCGATGAGATAGAACGCGGTTCGCGTAAACTTGTAATTTCTGCAAAAAATATTTTGATATACCCCTTTTGAAGAGTATACTTGATTTTATTTTACATCTCCAAGACTGTAAATTCCTTTTTTTAAATGCTGTTAATTTTGAGCACTTAATTAGACAATAAATATACTCGAAAGAAAGCATTCTTTATAAATTGTATGCAAATGAGCTCGAAAACTTAGAAAGACCTTAAAAGCAGATTAATCAGAGTCTGCGACCACCGCGCGATAACAACTCTCTCTCTCGCTCTCCCTCCAATCAGCTGCAGCGACTCCTCCGTTTTCTCGATCGCACACCAATTCCCATTCTTCGCAGCTCGAAAAAGGAATTCCTCGCCCTCCGTATAAACCCATCGAGCGCAGCCGCTCACTATCGGCAATCTAGGTAGCACCTCTCCGGCTCGCTCGCGTGCGATTTTATTCCGGCGACCCTCGTCCCCCTGCGAGATTTCGCACGTCTCCGAAAAATAAGGCGGGGAGAGAGGGAGAGAAAGGCCCGCAAAGAAAGGAGGGAATAGAAGGTCAAAACGTGAGGTCTATATCGGTAGCACCTGAGTCGCCGGGCACATTTCTACCTGCGAGCGCGTGCATGTGTGTGCGAGCTCGAGTCGAATCCCGGGCGTTAATGAGGAGAGGCGGTCGGCTGCAGCATTACGCATACATTAGACGAGATCACCTCTGCGATCGGATCTCTTTCTCCCTCTCTCCCTCCCTCGACCGCTCTCATTGCCGCTCGGACGCGCGCGTGCGCGCGCAAGTGCACTGTCCCTTCTTTTCTCTCTCTCTCGCACTCTTATTCTTTCTCGTCGGATCAGCCGCAGCCTGCTGCCGGGAATGGGAATGAGAGAAGCTCCTCTCTCAAGCGGCGCTTTCAATTATTCCCCGAACAATCCCGCCGCTTGTTTCCTTCAGTGATTACATCTCCAGGTATTTATTCCCTTCGAGCGAGCGAGCGAGAGAGACGAAACTCGCCTCCCCTTGTTCCTCTCCATCGGCACGGTTGACTCGTCGCGCGCCGCGCCGATATCTCCTCTCTTCCTCCGCTGCTTTTCTTCTCTCTCGCTTGCGCGTGCTGCTGCTGCTCTTCTTGCGCGCCAGCGCTTAAACGATTGTTAAATTACGCACGTCGAGCGGAGCAGTGGCGGCAGTCGGGAGAGGGCCGATCGCGCCGCGAGATCGCCGCTGGCGATTTGAATTTCGAAAGCAGCAATTACTTGCTTATACCGATTATGGCGACGCGCGCACGACTCTGCGCCGAGGCCTTTGTGAAAATGCCGCCCCGAGGCGATCGCCGCTCCGACTGTCTTTCCTTCCGCGCGGGGAAATTGAAAATTTCGTTTTTTCGGAGGAATTGTAATTGAACGCGAGTCGAGCTGATTCGTATTCTCCTAGTGGAATTATTTCGCTTTTTGCCTGGCTCTTTTTAACGAATGCAGGATTTTCCGTTCAAGATATCTGATAAGTTTCCAGTTTTTTGCAAAATCGTTGTTATATATGCCTGATTGGATAAAGTCGAACGATAAGGAGCGTTGAATAAGGCCGCTCTATCAGAGAGCTGCGTCGTTAAAAAGGATGTAAAACATCTAAATTTTCCGGAAATTGTTGAAAGTTTGCTTCTGTAACGAGTTTTAAATAATAATTTGCATAGAGCAATTTTGAATAACGATCTGCGTCTTTCATTCGCGGCCGCCGATTTTCTCTTTAATTAGTTAATACATCATTAACGGTAGGAGAATGTAATTAATGGTACTATAATTCAATTTGTACGAGAAAACATTGCCGAGTTGACATTTTAAGTAAAATTTTCCCTTCGTTAAAAATGCAAATGGGCTCGTTTCAATGATAGTCTCTATCCACCGTTTGGTGTATTAGAATCGACACCGACGTTTTAATTTAACGGAGATACTTTCAAGTAAATAATTTATGCGTGAATTTAAAAATCTAGTAAATAGTAATTCTCTTTTCTCCTGTAGTACCAGGTAGTACTGTTATAATAACGTCCCAGTTTACTTAAGAACCAGAAATACGGTAATCTTTTAATCTACTAAGATATATAAGGGATAATCATCATCTAAATGTATTTTCTGAATTCCCAAAGATATAAAAACAAATTTTCTTTTTTTTCTGTTACAGGTAAGACATTTCTTGGTATACCGTTACGGCCTGACTTAATGCGTGTATGTGGTAAGCTAAAACATTGGAATTAACAACACCTATACCGCGTTTAGCATATAGCCAAATCAATCAAAGCGCATTTTTACACTCAAATGGAGCTATTACTTAATCAAACGCAAATTAAAAGTCCTTTATAAACAAGAAACGCACTTGTCGAGGCGAGCAAAAGCGGATTATACCGGCTCGGAAGAAAACGAAAATGAAACTTACAAACGCGCATTTGCGTAATTTTCATTTAATAACGAAAAAATCCGATCGGCGAGAAAAAAGTCGACTCCTGGCGACTGGAAAGAAGTTGACTTTCTAATCACGCCGCTCGCGTATGGCGCATAAACGACTTTTGCAAATATTTGTTTATCTATAAATTGAAAATATAAAAATCGCGTTCTAGGCAGAAAGTTGAAAAAGCCGCAAGCGCGCGCGCCCGCGCGTAGAAAGTTAATTTATTCGCAGTCAATATACAATCGTCATCATCGTATGGCCACAATCATAATCACAAGGCGCTCGCAGCGAGCCTGTTCGTTAAATTATGCAAACGACAGGCGCGAGCTCGCTCGGCCGCTGCAATAAACGTGCAATAAAAAGAGTAGGGATAGAACAGGCAGGGAGAATATAATACGCGCGAAAAGCTCTCTCTGTGTAACGCGCGTGTGCTTCGTCCGAATGGGCATTTGACGAATGCGGCGACGCAAAAATCGAAATTGGAAAGTGCACGAGATTGATATGCGCGCGTATATGAAGAGGCCTAGAGAGGAACGTTAAGAGTGTCGCCTCTCGTATTTTCACGGCTAACGAACTCTCTCGCGCATACGCATCCAATCAATGGCCTCCGCGTAATGATAGTTTTAGAGAGGCGAGCGCATATCCGCGTTCGCCGCTCGGCCGGTCGTCGTTTAATTGCCACTGGTAATTAAGAGCGGCGTTTTGCATAAACTGTCGCCCGCTGGCCGACCGGCCATTCTTATGGATCCGTGCTTAATAGACTGCGTGATCCGTATTTAAATGACTTTTTAAGTCGCGCAAATCTTTGAAAGTTAACACATTCTCTCTCTCTACATCTTGGTGTAGGCTTTGATTTCGCGGGAGATTTTATATTATAACCAGATTTTCGTAGCGAAAAAGATAGTAACGGATTAATGCGAGCTCCTTGTAATTGCACCCATATCCCGAGAAAACTGGACGTTATTTATGACTATACAATTTTGACGTGAAATAAATAAAATAGCGGAGTAAGAAATCTTAAGTTTTTTTAACGTATTTTCTACTTTATCATTATTCATGTTGTAAAAGGGAAAATGTTGTACAAATTACTTTTTTAATCAACGAGACTTTTATTATTAGCAATCACGTAATAGAATCGAGAGGGTAGGAATTTGTTTAAAAGTAGTTTTAAAAGTAGTTTACTATAAAAAAATGTTAATCTTTAATGATTTAATAGTAACGTAAATCTCGCACTTAGCCTGTAAGGACTATAAAAATTCATTAATATCAGTGATCGTAAAAATATTTTGATTAGTATATACTACATGTTTTGAAGTGTATAAAAACGGTTTATACAAAAATTTATATATTTGATCTTTTCTTAAAATCGATTCTTGATTCTTCAGCGCCCTGAGACTTCTTCCTCGCGCTCCTTTACCGCCTTGATTCAGCGAAATGAAATCGACTGCTCCGAAATAGAAGGCACAAAAGAATTCATTATGTGATTTCACGAGAAGAGCGGAACCGACGCGAGCGGATTCTCATATCGCCCGCCACCACCACCACATGTGCGCGTAAGACGCTCAAAAAGATCGGCAGCATAGGTCTCCTCCGAACGAATAAACGCGTCAACGACGTTGTCGAGGGAGAGAGAGAGAGAGAGAGAGAGAGAGAGAGAGAGAGAGAGAGAGAGAGAGAGAGAGAGAGAGAGAGATCCGCTCCGCTTCTGTTGTGCGTCTCCTCCGTATGGGCCACACATGTCCGAATTATTATTGTCTGAAACACAACTCTCGGCATGTCTTTTTTCCTTCGTTTTTTACCTCTCCCCAGAGAGACTATGACTTCTCTCAGTCAAGGACGACCCACCGCCAACGACAACTACGTTCCATTAGGTTATGCCGTGCTTCTCATTTATTAAATGCGGGTTATGAGACTCCAATTTCCGGAAAGTCGTCTAGCATTAGGGTTACGCATGAGTACGTTCTGCTAAAAAAATGTAATGTCTATGTAGAAAAGAAAACTAAAAATAATATTTGAATATTCAAATATCGCGAATTCGTTTTTTTATTAGCATTATTATTACTCCAAGAGTTCTGGTGAGTGAGTTATTTGCTTTCATTTACGATGATAGGTTCATCAGCTGCGAACGAAATAGAGAAATTGATTACTTTTGTATAAAATAAAGATATCAAATAATAGATCGTGGTAAATCCTTCACCCAGCCTCTGGAGTATATATCAAAATTTACATTTTTCATCCATAAAAATGTCTATTCTCTTAAAAAGTATTAGAATAAACTAAGAAAGTCGTACGAGAATAATATTTGCAAGATGACGAAAGCCCGCCTTTAATCACAAAAACAGAAGACTACATCTTCCCTGGTTTCTCCCTGTAGAAGAAGCGATTCAAATTCTCCCCATTATCACTGCTGTGCATAAACGAAATTCCTCAGCCGAAATCGCGAAGCGAAGCAAAGCAGCAGCAGCGCGAAGAGCAAAGGCCGACGCGCTCGCTGGCGCAAACTCAGGAGCAGTTTAACGGATCGCTGCGCCCTCCAAGTTCCTAAGACACGGCGCGCAGAGAGACAGAGAAACTCTCTCACGCGCGCGCTGTGCTCCCCGAAGCGGAGATAAATTGTCAAGGAATAAAGCGCACACGCACGCGCTCCGCACAACGGGCCGCGCGCAAGATTGAAGCACACGCAGATATATACGCTGCGCAAAGAGGAAATATGACGAGGAGCAAGTGCGCGGAGCAAGCGCAAAGGGCGCAGAGCCGGAGCTCTTTGCTTTCGGCACGTGCGTTCCCTCTGATCATCAGCGGATGGGGTTCACCGCCGCCGTGTTTGTTATGTCAGGCGCGCGGTGGACCGAGAATGCGCGCACGCGCGACGATGATGATGCCTCCAATAATTTACGCGTAAGCGAGGCGGCAAGCGGAGCGGGGCAGGAAGTCTGATGGCCCTCAATCAGTCATCAGCCTGTTGCTATTTTTGCCGAGGAAATCGATCGTCGCTTTTCCCGTTTCTGGGGGTGCTTTTTTAGCCGATTGTGGAGTATACTAATTAAACTTGTGGAGGGCTGTAGGAAGGGGACTCTTATTGATTGATAACACGTTGTATAAGGAGGTCGATTGCTGGACCTGCCGCCGCGAGAGATTCTTAGAATTGATATGAATATTGGATAAATGCCTGAATTATGTGGTTTTATGGGGTGTTTATTCAATGACGCATTTGTGATGGGGATAACACGTGCCAATCATTTCTTTACCTTCCAGTGTGGAATAATTGATTAATTTAGTGGTATAAATAAGTACATCGTAAATTTATTATTTGCGACCTTCTAATTTTACGCCTGTTATGAGTTCAAATATAATTATATACGTGCATAGGTAAATTCTGGCACATTGTGACCTATTGCTTCTAAAATAAGCGGAACTTCACCCAAAAAAAGGCTTAAAATAATACGTAATTGACTTGAAATTTATTCTATTCGGACAAACATATAATTTTACAGCACGCGCTTAAACCAGTTTCCAATCCAACATTCAGCAATGCGTAAATAAATACTTTATGCGACACTTTACATAATTCAATAACTCTAAATTTCACTCTACTGTCATACCTATACATTTCAGACATCAAAGTTGAAAAGCTTTCTTCGCATATAGACATCGGATTTTCTAGTCCATTTTGTAATGAACGACGACGCTTTCACCGCATCGAACTAAACTCAATCTTGACCACAATCAGTCACCGGCGTGTCGTATATAAAAATGTAGAAACTTCTATCTCCGTAAAGTCCCGCGGTCCACGTACACAATTCTTGTCCTTGGGTCTCACATACACCGGCCAAATAAACAACCCAACGTGTCCTCTCGAGAGCGTCGTGATGTCAAGTTCCGCGGTGAATGACTACCGTCATCTCGTATAATTAATAGCCGGACGGGCGCGCACATATATATGTATATAGTTCCATCACGGCGAGGAACGCGCCCTTTCGAATCGTAACGACTTTCACTTGGGAGGAAAATCTTCTCCTCGCTTTGCGCAAAGTCGCGGGAAATTACGGCAGCGGCCTCCATAACGACTCTATTCGTCGCCGGTCGATTAACGTGTACGCTCGCGTGCTCCTCCTTTTTTACTCTTCCATTTCTCGCATATATATACGGACAACGTCGTGTTTCCCTTGTTATCAAGGCGAATGAAATAAGCGCGTCGTTAAACTTTACCGTTATCGCGAGCTCGCATTACCTATACGCTTGTGCGTGCATACCTACCTGTGTATATACACATATTTTACGCGTATATAGCGCGCGCTCGTCGTTGTCGCCGCGTCGATTTCCCAATTATCCGCGTGTACGTCAATTATGCGCCGCGCGAGAGACGGTTCTCCAAGCGCCCTTCTTTGCCTCTCTGTATGTATACGCGCTCCTCTCTCCTTTCTTCTTATCGGGCGAAACGGGATTTCACGGCAATGAGGAAACGTCCCCGCGCCTGTGCGAGCAAGAGAGAGAGACGCGTCTCTTAAAAGATAAACGAGACTGCAGCGGAGAGCTGGCTATGCGTGCGCGCCGCATAATAACACTGTTGCAATCTTATCAATGCCGCGCGGCTATTTATAATCGTGTTTTATAAGATGCCACGGCTTTCTACCCGATAATAATTAGCATTCTTAGATGATTCTCAGGCGGAGTGGCCGGCATTCGTATTATAATATGCGAGCATGCGTCGATGTTGATGCATCGATATTGCACGATATATACTCACGATGCATCTCGGTTTCATTGATACAAAGCATCGTCGTTGTCGTCGTCGTCAAGTTGTTACGGTCGCGCGTAAAGAAAATCTCTAGTGTTTGCGTCGTTAATGACCTACATCGCGACCGGTTGTACTTGCGCGCGCGCACCCGATAATGCTGATAAGCCTTTTATGTGTAACTGTAAGACGAGGAAGTGATTGAATTTTTATACTTTAATGAAGATGTGTTTGGCGTAAATAATTTTCCTTAGTTTGCATAAGCCGCTGCTTCCAGTATATTATACCGTTCGTATAAATATGAACGTGATTGGAGCTATTCATTGCGATTTTAGATTAATCTCTAATATAAACACATAAAACGATTTAATTCTTTAGATTGTTTAGAAAGTAAGAAAAAGTATGTTTACCGTAAACTTTAATTTTACTATTTGAGAATATCTACAAGAAAAAACATTTCTTTTCATGCATAAACCTTGTCGGAGATTTAATTATTAAATTAAATGCTTCATATTCCTTATAAAATAAAAGTACTCGGAAAATAAAGTAATATAGTACATACACGTAGCGGTGTAATTAAATATAGACTAAGTTACATCTGAAAATCATAAACGTATAAATGCGGAGTGCTATAAAATCCCACAGGCAAGTAAACGAGTAAGAAGCCAGACATAAAAACAGCTGCTAATGTCAGCAGTATTATGCTTCTTCAAATAACATTTGCATTTATTCTATTAACTATATTTTTAACTATATCTACATACTGAGAGAAATAAAAAAATAAACGATAATTAAATTTGAAATACTAGTATTTCTAGAAATCTCACTATATTATACGTTTTCTTTGCAGATTTTTACGTAACAATTTGTGTATAATAATATAATCATGATGCTAGGTATTTTAATGAGGAGGAAGTTTATTGATATATCATTTATTTAACAAATTAATCTCGTTTCTCATTTTCATCATATAATAAAATTTTATTATAATCTAATATTCCTGTAACGGCACTGTACGAATTCCTCATTAAAACGTTAAAAAAACAAAGACAAAAATCTAGAAAAAAAGTTTGCATTATTAGACTTCTAAGTCTCTTCATCTTCTAAGAATCGATTCATCACGTTTGAAGTTCACCCAAGCCAATTAAAATGTGATCAAGAATTATATTCAAACGCAAATCGTATATAATGAGCGCTCAGTTTAAAGACATAACTAAATAAAAAACCGCTGCCAATTCATTGGCACGTAGCTTGCTCAACCGTAATTTGTTGATACCTTTAATTTTAATTTTTATAACAAAATTTATAATTTTTTAAAAAATTTATTACATAATTATAATTAAATTCGTTTATGAATATTAAAAATTGTTCATTTTTTAATTTATTTATTTATTATTTATTTATATCAAATTTATATAAATTTTAAGCTGATAAATAAAGCTGATAAATAAGGTGGGGTAAGAGAAAAGAAGGGGGTATGGGTGCATGGTATATAAGGAGGTGTATCGCGGGTTTTATTTCAGTCCCTGAGGAGGAGCCGGAGCAGGCTCGAAACGTCGGACAATGTGGTAGTGGTGGGCAGTCAGATCGTCCTTTGCTAACAAAGTTTTTTCCAGATTTTAATTAAGTTTTTATTTCAGATTCTGCGGGGGTGATTATAAACAAGGGCAATCTGACTGCCATAAATATTAATTATTTTAATTTTAATGATAAATAAAGTTATCATTTGAAATAGAAGTAAAATATCTATATTTTATAATAAAACAAATAGCTATCACGGTTGTTTTGTTATTAACAAAAACGTGTTTTTTTTATATTTCATAATTCACATTTTTTAAGAAAAAAAAAATTTATAGCTATCATTGTTCTTTTGTTATTAACAAAAACGTGTTTTTTTAAAAAAGTTCATAATTCACAAATAAATTATAATAATGCAGAATATAATGCATTCATAATGCATAATTCATAATTATATTAGATTATAATAGATATAATTTTTAAACATTCTAATTCATTTTGTTGGTTGGTTTTTAAAAATTAAAAAAAATCATCGAATGCCTACTCAATGACGTTTCCTCATTCCACACCACCTAGCGGTAGATATCACTGCGCGTTTTTTTAAAATAAAATATAAATCTTTTTTAATTTAGAGATTAAATTATTTTTTATAACACATGAATAATTTTCCGCGTTTTCCTACATAAAAATATGTTCTAAAAAGTGACTTTTTTTACCTATCGTGTAAAGAAATTCATTCTCTCCCTCTGCTCTAAAATTATGTAAAATCGCGAAAATGAATTTAGCCTTGCTTTTTAGGTTCAAAAACGCATAAAATGGAGTTATGAGTTTAAAAAAAAAACACGTTTTTGTTTTTGATGATAACTAAAGAACCGTGATAGATAGAAAATTAATTTTTTTTAGAAAATATAGGTATTTAAATTCTCTTTCGAATGCCACCCACCTCATTCAGATACATGTAGCCGTTCTCGAGAAATTACGATTTTAAAAAAATGTCAAAAAATTTTTAACCTCAAATATCTCTGAAATTTATGGACCAATCATTTTGCCCAAAGAACTCGACCGAGAACTATAAAAAATCTACCTCTAAAAGGAATTTTGAAGCCATTAAGTCAATTTTACTCTTGTAATCGTTGGACATACAAAACTGATTTTTTTCATTTTTCAATTTTTTACTAAAAATCTAGCCTACAGAATGTATTCAAATTTTAACAGATTATAGCTATTTATATTCTGTATTATCACGAATTTTCTCAAAAAAATTGACCCTTAAATTTAGGAGTTATAAGCTTCTAAATGAAAAACACATTTTTGTTAATAACAAAAGAACCGTGATAGCTAGAAATTTTTTTTTTTTTAGAAAATATAGGTATTTTAATTCTCTTTCGAACGCTACCCATCAGATTCGAATAACTCGATCCTATCATTAAAAAAAATCAAAAAACCGTTTTGAGAAAATCGAAAATTTGAAAAAAAACAAAAACGGATCGCCCCAATCAAAAAACGTATTTTTGACCCGCCATCACGCAAAAAAAAAACAAAAAAAATGACACCTGTCCGGTAAAAAACGACCGAGTAGAAGCTGAGATCCAGGCGTATACACACACACACACACATACATACACACACACACACACACACACGCACACACACACACACACACACACACACAACACACACACACACACACACACACACATCCATACAGACATTTTTCAAAAACCATGTATTTTGATTCCTAACACCTCGGAACACAATTATAACATGTTTTTACAACAACTCAAAAATTTACTATCACAAAGCTTCCTCTAGGAGGAAGCAAAAAACAATTAGTTTCTCCCAACCACCGCAACAGAATCCGGTGCGAACTCTACTGCCGTTGCTACCTCGTCCAAGAAATACGCGCGCCATTACAATCAACTTCCTAGGCGCGTAAAAACTCTTCTACCCAGCGAAAAAAAAATCTCTGGGCAAAAACGTTTCACGGCAGAGCATCGCACACGCAGAGAGACGGGCAAATTTCGCTTGCGCAGAGAATAAAAAGGAAGACGAGCAGCAGTGGCAGTCGCGCGGCGACAGAGCAGAGCAGTAATTATTCGAACGGGCCGAAGGTGCGAGATTTAATGCTGCCGCTTTTCTCTCTCTCTCTCTCTCTCCCCCTCATTCTGCCTCTCTGTCTCTTTCGCGCTGTCTGTCGGGTCGTACGTTTAACGAGCAATCGTCAAATTAAATTAAACGACACGAGCGAATCGTCAAAAGCGCACTCTGCGGATGCGCACCGTTAACTCTCTCGCGCGCGGCACGGCAAGTGCATCATTGACGAACCAATGCCGCGCTACCTACCGCGCGTTTACTCTTTTCGCGCTCGCGTCGTTATGCCATCGCCTTCCTTATTAGTGCGCGCGGATATCTGCGCGCTCTGTATGCACATCAAAGACTTTTCTAGATGCATGCGGTGGTGGTGCAGTGGCAAATTGTTGGCGCGCCGCGCCTCTCAATTTTTCCACCCCGCGGTCTTATACCTCGCAGTCGTCGCCGACGTCTCGCCATACTGGCCGACGTCTCTAATTTTCCATTTTAAGTTATTTTCGCAAATTCCGCGCAAGAGAGGGGCTCGCTAACGAGTGCATAATGTCGACGCCGCCGGTTTTTCGAATTATATGAAAACGCCGCAGTTTCGAGCCGTTGCATAAATAACGACGTTTTAATTGGACGGTCTAATCTCTTATTTGCATGCCACTGCTACCGCGAGTGCGAAGGTATTATTTTTTATACGGCGCGCAGTGAGTGCGTACCGCATTATGTGCGTTATTAAAAGTTAATGCGCACGTTAAGAAGGATGAAAATTTATCTCGGAAGGTGTTCGCTTTGCTGTTCTTGTGTTTGGAAAACTACCAGCTTGTTAGGAATTTATATCAGAGAGGTGAAAATTTTAATTGACTTTTATCTTTTACAATAAATCATTCATTTCATCAAAGTTAGCTTTCGAATGCTACTTATTTTGTTGCATTTCTTAATTTTTAGGTTATAGCTTAGTTGGCTCTCCTACAATTAAAAGCACATTATCATCATACGTATTCGATGTCCTTTTTTTATAAAGATCAATCGAGTCAACTTCTTAATCGCAGTGTTGAATTAGTACAATTAATCGCAAAAACAGCATGTAAAAAGTATGGTTTTCATTATACGGAATGATACACAAGACAAAAAATACAAAAATCAAACAACACAAATCCCTCGTCGGCGAAGAATCAAAAGCGACAAACCGTCACATCCGCTCTCGCAGTCGCCGAAACAAAAAAAAAGGCCATGTATAGACGCACGCGCGCGTCGTCAATAAGTAACGCTCGCTATGAATATTTCACACCCACAAAGTGGAGTGCCGGGGTGGGCGAGCGGGCGGGCATGACGATTGAAGATCAACATCATAAATATTTCAAAGGCGCCTAGACAAGGGGCCAGGAGGGGGGGACACCGAAAGAACTCTTTGTGGCGGCAATTAATAGCGGATTACGCGGGGACGACGGATATAAAGCGAAAGAACAAAAAACCGCGCGAAAGGCGCGTGTACGTTTGTGTAGTGTAGTATGATGTATGTGCGCATGTGCCATGGGAGTCGGGGTGCACATAGGGGGTTGGAGATTACGCGCCCGCTGCTCGGGGGATTAGCGCACTCCGCGATTCTGCGATAAGAATGTCAAAATAAGCCGGCAATGTGTGTATATGTTCGTCTCCTCTGCCGAAAGTCTGAGAGCCACGATCAGAGAGTCGGGTAATTGCGTATATAAGTATAATACTTGCACACGCGTGGCGCTTATTACGTTACGATGGGCGCTTCGTTTCGGATGTGACGTGTATAATATAACGAAATCAAGGCGCGAGGGAGTGTATACGTATTATACACGCGCGTACACGCATCTCTTCTTCGCAAGTACATAGTTACGAGAGTGCGCGTGCGCTCGCGCTAAGTGCCACCGCGGAGATTAAACGTTTATACGATCGAAGGCGTAAATTACGGTTAATAGGCGGCGTAAATAATCCGCGCAGCAGTGGCAGCAGCGGTAGTTAGGAGGAGCGCGCGCGATCCGAGTTCTCGTTCTCTCTCTCTCTCTCTCTCTCTCTCTCTCTTTCTCCCTCCCGCTCGCGAGCAAGGCTCGTTTACGAGCATTAGAATGATTCAGAGGCGAGACAACGTTCTTCTCATGACTCCCGCGAAAAAACGGCGACGCAACGCGCGTCCGCAGAGAAAGACTTTACAGCGTTTATGGTTATGATGTGACGTGGAAGCCATTTGGTCATATATATATTCGCCCTCTCGCTTGCACTCTTCGCAAAATTGGTCGCGCCCAGAGAGAAAGAGAGAGAGAGAGCGAGTGTGTGCTATATGCGGGTTGTAAATTTTACGCTGCACGCGCTGTAAAGTGCGGCGATATTGTAATTTGTATGTGTATAACCTCTGGCCAGCTGAGCGTGCGAGAGGCTCGTTTGCAGGATTTCTAGACACAAATTCGCGCGCGTTTTATCGCGGAGATGATACGGGAATCGCCCGCGCACGCTGTGAGGACAGCGTGCGAGCGAGCGAGGGAGCGAGAAAATTAAATGGTCGCCCAGGTTTATGGTTTCAATAATGTGGGCGCTTAATTGAATGCTGTGATTGTTAAATAAACATTTTATCTCGCGCGTCTGCGGGTGCATAAAACTGAGCGTCAAAAAGGCGTTATCTTCAGTTTTGGATCGGGCAACTGTAATGTAAACACTATGACTTGGTGTGGCAACTGGAAAAAGTTATTTAATGCTACGGTGTAACTTTAGAAAGAAAAAATATAATGAACCCATGCTTCTGAATAGCGTGACTTTGTATTGCTTCTTTATATTTCATTAATATTAAAAAGAAATTGGTAAAACAAACTACTCATAATGTCAGTAATCTCAGTCTTATAAATATAGACAATTAATGTTCGTTTTGGTGAAAGAGCAAAAATATTGAAAAATTACATTAGCATTTTTTCTTTTCTAAAGCGAACAAAAGTCCGAAGCAATGAATTTCATGAACCATCAATAATTTATCGCTCGCTCAATCTCTCTAATGCGCGCCAATCATTCAGCAATAAATAATAGCCCGCTTAACCATAGCAATTACCAAAGCCAAGAAGAATCAAGAGAAAATTCAACACATGTCCGCGTCACACATGCGCCCGAGCAATTGTCCGTTACAACGTGATTGTCGCCTTTACGACTCTCATTAAAGTACGACAATGGAGCGACTCGTCCACCGAGTGGAGAGAACTACTAGACGAAGAAAGAGATAGGAGCGCGTATGTACGTAGTACGTACGTACGCATTAGTGTTCGGGCGCACGTCCGAAAAACCGCTCATGGGACTTTGGGGCGACACAATAGCGATTATTCGACGAGTTGGGGTGGATTACACGCATCGCACATATATAGGGTCAGCCGCGGGCTATACGTTACTGAATGGTGCCTTAGCTCGCTTGTACGTACATGCGCGTGAACTCGTATTGCGGTTCATGCACGTGGAGCAGTTCGCCTACCAGGGGAGAGAAAGATCATTTGTCATATGGCGGAAAATCTGATTCGCATGCTTTTCGAGAATGGATTATCGCTGTAATCAGATTTATTGATAAAAATTTCTAATTCTCTAACTGCTGTTGAAAATTTTGTTATTCCTTGTTATAAATAATCATATTTTTTTTAACAGTAATAGAATATTAATTTTGCATTTTAATAATGAATGTATGATTAATTTACTGTGGTATGATAATTATACGAGGAAACAAATGTATAGAGTAGTATATATGCATCCGATAAATCATGGGGAAAAGCTGAAATAGCGTTATAAAATATGTAAATATTACTTTTGTTTGTAGCGGAAGCAACATTATATTTATAATTATAGTTTTCATTGTATTTAAAAAACTAAAATTTCATTGAAAACAAGGAGAATCTCCTTTTTAAAAAGGCGTATCCGTCCAAAGAGTTCTTTCAAAACGGATAAATTTCTTTTCAGAAAAAGAAACTCAATTTGTTTTAAAGCTATTTCATTTAAACAAAAGAGAGATTTTACTTTTCTTTAATATGCCAATTTTACCGACATTCTTGTAAGTAAAATGTACCTTGCATTCTAATCTTTAATCAGCTGTACGATCAGTACAATTACATAGTTATTTAATTTTTTTTTTTTTCGTGTAGATACTCAATTGGTTAATGACATTGAAAACAATTCACCCAACTGCAATGGAAAGGCGGTAAAATAACATGTCGCAATTTCTGGCTAATTTAAAAGAGCGCGATTACAAGCACGATTACCCATGAAATATCGGACGCCATTCAACGCGGAATGTTCCATATGGGCGAACGCGAGCTTGCAGCGTGTATACACTCTCGCATAACACGGGCGTTTTGATCCGCATAAAAGGCCGCAAGGAGAGAAGAAGAACGACGACGACAGCGGCGGCGGTGCTATTGACATTAGCGCGCAGATCCGCTCGCGGATTAAAGCTTTGTGGGGGGCACAATGAGCCTGAGGGGGAGGCCACAATGCAGGCCTCGACGACCCATTGTGTCACACTGCGACCTTACACGTTCCGTCGCGTGCGGGCCACTATACTCGACGGCGCGCCGAGTAATAACTGTGTCGTTTTGCGATTACGGATTCACGAGAGAGGAAGAGCAAGACAGGCTGCGCCCGAGCGACAATTGGACGAGACACTATTGCCTGCCTTTCATCTTGGGGAGTCATTTTTGCGAAGGATGATGGACTTTGATTGCGATACGGGTGGATTGCTTCTGTTGATGCGTTATGTAGATTGTTTTTATTACGATTACGATTATTATAATTACGTTATTGTACAATAACGTTCCTTTGATAAAGTAACATAAAGAAATTCGTAAATGGTTATTGCAAAAAACTAAATAACAAAATGATGAAAAGGGATACAATAAATTAAAAAAGAAATAAGAAAGAAACACGAATAAAAAAAGGTCACTAGATGTACATAAATACACAACAAGGCAATCAAAGCATGCACCCTTATAACGCCCGAGCAATTCCCTTAATACTCCAGCGTTAAAAACTTCGCCGGTATCGCCCCTATACGTCAACCTCCACACGCTTTGCGGAAAGTATGACGCGAAGTTTTTGAGCAGCATCGTACAGCTCGTCGTCGTCGTCGTCGGGGGACATAAAAAAAGCCATCGCAGAAGTACGCGTACATAAAAGGTAGTCGCGCTCGCTCGCCATCGTCTTTACGACGTGCTCCAAATGAGCACTGAAAATAGAAGCGCGCGCCCGCGCGCTCGCGAGGCTTTGACGTGAATGCGCTCCTTTACGCGAGCGCGAGACTTCCAGAGCTTATCCTAAGGCCGGCCGATATATACCTCATAATGTCATAAAGCGCGAGAGCGGCTGGAAGGAGAAGAAGAAGACGCTGGCCAAAGAAGTATACAGAGTCGTCAAAGAGAGCTTTTTCTTTCGTCCACGAGCTTGTTTCAGCGAAACTCCACTGCGTGTATACAACTCGGCTCGACGCTGTCTATACACGCACACACACAGCACGCGAACTGACCAAAGTTCCCTGCGCGTCGGCGCCCCCTTTCTTCCCCCTCCCCTTTCCCCCTCTCGCGCTGTCTTCCGGGTGTACATTTCGGAAAATGAAGTCGCGAAAATTGAGCTCTCTGCACCGTATAAACGCAATATCTCGGTAAGCTCGCTCCTCGTCTTTTATGACGACAAGAGCAGCGTCGTCGGCGGTGCTACTGCGCTATCCCGCGCCTCTCAAGGATATTGGTAATCTTTAGGGATGCTAGTAGTAATATTGGCGCCGTGATCTCTCTCCCTCCCGCGGACGCCGTCGCCACCACACGCCCCTCCATCGCGTCGACTCCCCTCGCTCGCTCAAGCTCCCCCACCCCTCGACCCAACACCCTCCCACCCACGCACCCCACCTTCTTACCTGCGCTGTCTTCGGCCGGGGAGAGCGTATTGACGCGAGAGCTTTTACTCTCCCGCTAGATGCCGGGGTGGCAGCAGCAGTAGAGAACAGTGAACGGGAAGGCCCCACGGGGGATAGGGAAACGCATAAATTATTTGCCCGGGAGGCGAACAATGCAGGGGGCCATGAGGTGCCGTTCGAGAAATCAAAGGAGTGCAGCTTTTCGTGTTAGAGTATAGCGTGTATTAGACCTTATAATATAAATAAAAAAGTTATTCAATTTTGTGTTTAAACTTCATAACTTAAATATATTGATTGAGATATATCCTCATTTATTTCCTCATATATACGAAATCTTTTAAAGTACACTAATTTTCTCTAATGTAAGCCTCATTCCCAAAACCACGGTACAACCGCATTATTTGTCTACACCCTCATCAACACTATCTCCGTATACCTTCAAACGCTGCACAACTAAGGCACGCAAGACGCGCTCCGGCGGAAAGTTATACTAGAATTGCTTGTGTTTAGCTGTCGTTGCTCCCCGACTACGACGACGTCTACGACGACAAACGCTCGTTGCGGCGTGGATAGAGTCGCCGCGCGCGCGGGTGCGTCAAAGGAACACGATCCCGGCCGTAATTTACTTGAATAGAGCATCGCGGAATGTCGGGAACACGCGTAGGTACACACACACACATATAGTCACGTTCTCGCGCGCGCGGCAGCCTCCGCGACCGACTTTCAACCCTCCGCTGCTCGCTCGCCCGATATAATGTAAGCGTCACTCTATTTGCCGGTATAGTATATATGTGCGGCTGCGTGCACGCTCTGATGTTAGAAGCAGGCGTGTGTGCGCATGTATAATACAAAGTATGCGACTGGAGTGGCTCTTGGCTCAATTCGGAAGCCGCTTGCTTTGGGAAAGGAATATCGTTCGGGGACGCGGCTTCGAGGGTCCAAGGCAGTCCAAGGTGTTATTTCGAAATGTGCTCCTAGCATTTTTTCAACGGGGAAGATCGCATCCACTCTTCAAGATTCTGCTTGAGTGCTTATCACTCAATTATTAGTTGACCATTCTTAGCTTGGACAAAAGCTTAACACAGCCTTAACTATAACAGTTGATAAGGGGCCCATAATTATAATATCCATACAGAAACCATAATTGTATAACACGGATACATCATTTTAGGAAATAATATATTACCAAGAAAATATCGTTTTTATAAAATTAAAATTAAAGCTCCTTTTATATTTTTTATTATTTATAATGATAGTATTAAAAGTTCGAACTAACAGTTACAATCATTCCTAAAATAAGTTATCACTAACGAAATACTAAATAATGACATACTTTTTAAAATAAACGTTTAATTAACATTTAGGTTTTTCATAAATTTCATTTAGCATTGACTATTATTTTCATAGTTTCTAAAGAACTATTTGCATATATATAAGTATTTTATAAATATTAGCGAGGCTAGAATTACACAAATTACACTTAAACTGTTAATTACTGCAAAAAAAAAATCTGTTATTACGTAATTCCAGCGCACTTTAGCGCAGTCTCTCCAACTCCTCTGTTAATTAATGTTGCATTATCCCGCGAAATCTGCGTAAAAAAAGATACATTCTCTGAAAGACATCGCATATACAAATACACATATAATTCTTATTCGAAAAGTCAAAGGTATATTATACATACACGATCCTCATTTTTTTCCGTATCTCCCTCCACACGCATATATATGTATATGTTGTCGCAGAGGCATCATATTATAATTGCCACGAACCGTCGGAATTTTTTAACGAGGCTCGCAGGGCAGAATGATTAATCATTAAGTCCTCAGAGACTTGTCTCGTTTCAGCCTCCCTCCACCCCCTCCCACATTCAACGAACAAGGCACAATGATACACCCGCGCGTAGTTAGCATTTACGCGGGGTTGCGCATAAAGGAGTCCGCCCCTCTCTACTTGCAGCCCAGCCCTCCTCGAGGATGCGCGGACGCTTAATTACAAAAATTAACGCGACGCGTGCACCCCGCGCGCGTCCACATTGTCCAAAACTAATTACGGGGCCGAGATTTCAGCTGTACGCGTGTATACATTTAACATATATTTATATATAAGAGATGAAAGCGACTTTGCGGGGGTTGCGCGGAGAGAATATCGAGTCCACAATGCGAGCTCGCGGACCTCGTGCTCGCGCTTCAATTTTCTGCAGAGTACATAATAAGGAGAGTGAAAAAGAGCGCGCGAATGGAAAGTAACGGTTGCGGCGATGGCGGCGCTTTCTCCTTTATAAGGCATAATGGAAAAAAGACGCGAGCGCGAGAACCGAATGAATGAGCGAACGAGGAGAAAAGTGTATATATGTATGTATGTGTACGTGTATATGCGGGCGCACGGTATATATAGCGAATCGACGAATAAGAGAGAAGAAAGCGCGTAATAAGGAAAGGCAAGGACGACGACGACGACGGTGGTGACGACGTGCGAGTGTGGGTTAACACGAGGGGTGTAAAATAAAGGCTATTGAATCGCTGTCGCGCGAGAAGAACACAAAAATAGCCTTCAATGAGAGAAGGAAGCTTGCTCTGCTCTCTCTCTCTCTTTTTCTCTCGCCCCTTTCAGCGCTTTCATGAAAAATTTCTGAAAACTAATTTTCCCTCCCAGCGCCCGCGCCCGCGCGTGTACATACAGCTGCGCAAGAAAAGAGTAAGAAAGAGAGAGAGCGAGAGAGAAGAAACAGCCTTCACGCGCGCAAGAGAGAGCTTATACCTTCCGCCTCTCCTTCGTCATCTTCATCCTTCGAAAGACTTTCTTGCGCAAGCTCTCTCTCTCTCCCTCACTCGCTCGCACTTCCATCACGTCTTTGCGGCTGCTCTGCTACTGCTCCCGCTGCCGCTCACCTCCCTCCTCCCCCATCGTTACACGGAACTCCCACTATGAAACTTTTATACGAGGTGCTAATCTCCCAGACAAGCCGTCCTCTCCCTCTTGCCCCTCTCTCCCTCCCTTCTTTTACCCACTTCTTCTCTCCTCCTAAAAACCGTATTGCCACCGCGACGAGCCAAGTTTTGCCTCTCCCCTTCGACCCTGTCTCCCACCCCCCCCTCTCTCTCTCTCTCTCTCTCTCTCTCTCTCTCTCTCTCTCTCTCTCTCTCTCTCTCTCTCTCTCTCTCTCTCTCTCTCTCTCTCTCTCTCTCTCTCTCTCTCTCTCTCTACTTCGTTCCTCGTATTTTCTTTTGCTCGTTCCTCCCGCGCGATTACTGAGTAGTGCTACTTTAGTTACTGTTCTATGTGATTTTCTTTCTTTATCACACGGTATTACTATACTACTACTGCACTCCACATTGCTTTTATTTCTGATTGGATGGCTCGTAAAATTAGAAAGAACTCGTAGCTCGGCTTCTGAGGGTAATAGAACATTTTTAATGCAATATATATTGAGAATATATTATTTAATGCGAGATACGTATTTGAGATATTTTTAAAGGCATTGACAATGTATTGTAAATATATATTTAAGCCTTTTCAGTAATGTTATAAATAAATTCAACGTTTTGCACGTTATAAATAAAAGTTACAATTATTATAGTTATAAATACAAGATTATTACAATTTCAATTCTTATTTTAAGATAATATGATATATTAACTTATACAATATACCACGTAATAATAGCTATTTATCAAAATCATTTCTAGACTAAATATTATCAAATTTTATTTCATACATACAATCGAACCATTGTAAGAGCATTATTTACGATTAGACCATTTAAATGATATTTACAATCCAATATTGCTAATAGCACCCGGGGCAACTGCTGTTGACACTGCAGTAATAGGTGTAGCGTCATGAGGTAGAAATATATATTTTCCAATATATTGCCAATCCAACGTCAAAGCACAGCATTTAATAAAACTTGAACAATTTGTTTTTGTTCGAACCGCCAGCAACTATTGTCCGACAACGTAAGCGAGAATAAATCCGCAATTACTAGACTTTCCAGCTTCATATTCTCCAGCTTCAATCCAGATGCAAAAATCACAGCGGAAGCTTATCTCCGCCTACTGCGGCGCTCGCGCTCAGTGTACTTACGCTCTCTTCTCCCCTTCTGCTTCCTTTCTCTCTCCGTCATCCCCGCGCGCATTTTTCTCTCATATCTCCCGTGCTCCATCTCCTCTCTCTCACTCTCTTTTTCACACCCCAGGAGTAGCGCGGGCCAGTATTGGCATGGCTTTCCGCGTTCGCGCGTGCGGGATTATAATATAATATCGCTCTACTCTCGGCGCGCGAGTATGTGGAATGGGGAAGCGAGTGTCAGTAACCGCGCGTATATATATGTACATATACATGTATATACGTAGACTCGGTGCAGCTACGTAATCCTCGAGACGGTGGCGCTTATACGCGTTATACTATGCTAGGTAATACGTGTTCTCTCGCGAGACTTTGCTGGAGGGAGCGTGCAGGCATGGCAATTGCGCGATCGCAAGTGCGAGAAGGAAAGAAGAGCGTACGTATATACAGAATTGGTTTTACGTGACGGGGGTAATGCGCGCGATAAATTCTTTCCGAACGTTTTCTAATTAAGCCTTAACTAAATCGTGTTAGCGTGCGAGCTTGCACGCGAGATTCGCTGCATAAACTTTTGCCGTTAGGCACAAGTATTTATGCGAGTTTGAGACGCGCGGTTCTCGCGTGTCTATTGCACGCCGACTGACGATAAACGTAATAATAAAGTAATGATGCCGGGTTATCGGTTTTCGTAGCAAATTGCTTACTACATTTTTTTATAAGATTTTCTACTTTATTTCTCAATTTAAAATGTTTTTTCTTTTGATTTATTATAACTCTTATAATTATAACATTTTAAAATGGGTATGAGATGTTAAAAGCATTTTGGTTTTATAGCGATAAAAAGTTTTAAATTAAAATATCTTGCAATAGTGTACCTTTGGAAAATAGATTTAAACAGAGCTTTAATTGAAAATCGATTTCTGGTGCCTAAAAATGACACTCAGTGCTGGTATTTATAGTTCGCTTAGGCCACTTTCTCAAGATATGGGCAATACCCATAAATTTTAAATATATATAGTATATTTTCTGAAAAAATTATGTCTCTTTTATTAACTGTAACCCTGCAAGTATTTTTGTTAGAACAGATTATACAAATAGGCAGAACAAGTTAGCTAAGAAAATGATTAAAAATATCTCCCGAAAATTATTAAAAATAAAACGCAATTAATCTTTTTTATCGTATTCCTAACATGCTTACAGAGTTAGTCAATAATAGTTATATTACGCACCATGGGAGGAAAAAATTTGGACAGTTCACAGCTCGCGTAAATTGACACCCGAGCCGAAGGCGAGGGTGACAAACACGAGCTGGGGACTGGCCAATTTTACTCCCGTGGTGCGTATACTATTTTTCCTCCCATCGAGGCCGAAAATGCCATATTTCCGTTTCGGAGCCGGGCGGGAATGAGGCACTTTCGGCCCGGTGTGAGGAAAAATTATTTTTTAACAAAATAACGCATATTCAAGATTAGGTCGCTTATATCTTGAGAAAAGGAGCAAATGAAAAATAATTACCGATACGGACCTACATTTTTATGCACAAAAAATCGGCCTTGAAAGCCCAGTTAAGATTCGTTTCCCAAAAGTCGCGCGGTCTCCTTGTAAGACTATAATCCTAAAATAGTTACTTAAAAAAATGAGATAAAGATAGATTCTATAAAGACAATTTTAAATTAAATAAATCAACTATCGCCATACATTCAAACACTAGAATGTTTTGATAAGGAAAACAATCATCGGTAAATAATTAATTGTTTCGATTAGATAAAATTCATTCGCATCCTGCAACACCCCTCATACATGCAAAATTGATAGCTCCGTATCTAAAATCGCGCGAAAGAAAGACCGCGAGCAAGATAAAGCGACACGCAAGCGGGGCGCGCGCTCGGCTAAAGTGATTTCGACGCGAGCCACGACATACACACACGCGTCACGGGAAAAAGAATGCAAATCGCCGGGATCCGGGGCGGCCGCCGACGTCGCTCACCCTCGCACCGGAATTCCGCCTCCGTGTTATCGCGTTAAGGGGTGCGGCGCGGCCAGGTATATACGCCGCCATACGGCACGGAACACAATGCCGCTGTTGCCGCCGCCGCCTCGTGAATTATTCCCTTTGATTGCTCGCTTTCGTCGCGCTCCACTGCGCGTATCGCATTCGACGCGGTGCGATAGGGTGCGAGCCTGTATATATATGTAGGTACGTGTATACATATAGAGAGAGAGAGCGGGCAGGTCAACGAAACAACTGTTTCGGGGTGCGCGTACGGGGCATTTCTAAAGTGGTTTGGAATTTCGTTAATTTTTTATGCGTTTGTAGTCGCGAGGGGACGAGGGCTGATGCGTATACGCGGGTATTGTGCGCGCTAGGGGATGATGGCTGAGCGAGTGTGTGGTGTGTTTGTGTGTGTATTTGCCGACAAGACCGAATGGAGCAGCGCCGCGCCTTTTTTGTTGGCGTTTTCTGTTCTCGTAAAAGACTTATTAATTTTCATGAGCGCTGAGGGGTGATTTTAATATGAATACTAATAGCTACAATATTTGTTTTGTTCGTCGAGTGTGTTATGCATTCAACACCTCCTACATAATTCTTACCCGTAGTAATGAGGGTATCAAAATTCTTATCGAGTAAAATGTTTATATATCTTTCGCTTTCATAAAATAAAAAAGTTTATGGTATGTACGAAATTTTTAACAAGTATTATTTCCATTATAGTAATTCAAATTAAATGAACCATATTCTCACAGTTTAAAAAAAATGATACTAATACGATTTGTTATATAAATAAACTTTTTTGGTTTTTCATTAAAATGCTGTAAATTAGAATTTGACTATTATATAATAAATCGATTTTAAATGATGTGCAATTTCAGTTCTATTACATGAGCCGTTAACGAAAAAAGTATCGATTATGCCCAATCATATACGGGAAGGATGAGCTTTAACCTCGTTTTCCGTTCGACCATCGCACATTGTTTCCGATAGTCGATACGCCGAATGCAATATGCGTGGAGTAGTTATAGCGGCCGAACTCACTGCGAAAAACGGAAAGCGAGAGCTACTACTCGGCGCGATGACCGATTACGAACAGCACACTCGCGTACGCGTATGTGTAGGAACGGACGGACAGTTAGATGGATCGCCAGGCAATCAAGTTCGCGTTAACACGACTAAGTGGAAACAAACCTTTCGCCGTTTCGCGTGCGAGTACACGCGGCAAAAACTCAAAGCCTGCAGCAACTACTGCAGGGTCATCCTCCTGCACTTTGCCGATATGTTCCTCTTTCTCCATCTCTCTATCCCCCTTTCGCTCACTCTCTCATCGGAGCTTTTATCGGTTCTTGAAAAAATTATTCTCTCTTTCGTTCTCTATTCGCTTTCTCTCCCTTTTATAACGCACGCGTATACGCGCGACCGAGCTTTTCCGTGGCAGCAGGTGGTATTGGAAGTCGATAGTTTATTCGTTTTAAATGCGAATCGTGCAATGCGCGAGTGCAGAAAAGTTTTTGTGCATGTCTGCGCACGTGTGTTGCTTTGGCGACTTTTTTGCCAATCCTCTTTTTTTCTCACTTTGTACCACGGGATTCTAAAAGGTTCGCCGTGATAGAGTAAAAATTGCCATCCGTACGGTTCCCTGGTTATTATTGAATAAATTGCTGTAAACTGATTCTAAATAATTATCCGTACAACTAGAAGTAGTTAAAAAAAGTATTGCAATCTATCGGGTTTTCTTTAGAAAACAACATTTATTTCAATCAAGAAAAAATCTATACGTATTGAAAATAATAATAATAATTTTGTTCGTATTAAAAGTCATCCACTATACAAGCTAAAGTTAAAAAATTTCATTAGAGCACCTCTCACAATACAAGCATCACACCGGGCCGACACATCTTGTCGATTATCATATCGATCACGATTGACGTGCCGACAAAAAGAACAAGAGAGCTTCTGAACAGCAAGGCGAAAACAACAGCGTGACGAAAGTTTAAACGCGGGCCAATAGCCTCTGCTACCGCGCGAAGAAGCCAGGAAGCATGGGGCTAAGCCTCCGAGCATAAAGAGAGAGAAAGAAGCCGCGGCGCTGCACCTATACTCCGTCATGTGCTCGAGGCGAAAAGGGCAACTTTATTGGCCGACATTGGCCGCATTATATGACGGTACGCGAGCTCGCGCGATCCATCTCTTGGCGGCCGACAGCCCAACAATGCTCTGATAACGCTGCTGCCTCTATGCGTTTGTGTGCGTGTAATACTTTCGCGTGGAAGCGAAACGTTGAGAACGTATCATAGGGGTGCGGGGAGGGGTCGTGTCTCAGAGTGTGTGTGTGTGTATGTACAAGCTTCAATATTTGTATCCATGGATTAGAGGCTTGTATGTGTGTGGAACAGCTCTTTCATATAGGTCCAAGCGCGCCGCGCCGCGGCTTTCCTGTGGATGAGAGATTTCCGTCAAGGATCCTTCACAATGCTGGCAAATGTATTGAAGTCATGCGATGTTTAAATAACTGAAATGTGTAGCTGAAATATAAAGCATATACCTATCTTTTATTACAAACTCTTGCTTTACACTCGCAACAAAATTAAAATTCGACTTTGTAAAACAAATTTGTTAAACAAACTTTCGTCATCAATTGAACAGAAATCATGATGACTTCCTGATTCTTTTACGAACAAACAGAATGAATCTGTCATTGGCATCAAAGAGCCACAACGATGGGAAAATAGGGCACTGTGATACATGCGGTCTATAAGGGACGAGTAGGTGTCATCGCAGACGTAATCCCCTATGCGAAAGTGCAGGCTCACGGGGCCCACAGCATGAGCGCATTATGGTCTCGACCGGCTATCGTTCTTTTTTTTCTTCTCGCACCGATTTGCTCTTTTGCGCGCGTGCGACAGTGCGCCAGATAAGCGCGTAATAAATAAAAGCCGCATGAGTAAGCTGAAAACATCAAAGTGACGATGGGCTTTTTACCCGTGCGGTCCGTCGTTTCCTACGCAATTAACGAGAGATATAGAGCTGCCATTTTTTGTGCTTATATGCTCTTGTTAACGATCGTGTTATCAATGTTAATGTGGCGTTGCCATGAATAAAGATCCTTGCGGACATCTTTTCAGGAAGAGACACAATTTTATCTTCGTATATAGACCGAGACAAAAAATAGTTAACCACGGTACTGTCAAGTCATTGTGTCTTATCAGAGTCAGAGAAAATTCTTCACGAGTTATTTATTTATTTTAAACAATGATATACTGATAATAATTAACGATAGTATATCTTAGATTAATATAAGTGTTTCAAATGGATTAAAAAATTAGCAAAATTACAAAGCATTCTTTCACAGCACTATATGTCTGCTTAATCTGTAATTATTCCAATGAATTTCGTATCGGCCGAGAGCAAGAGCAACCCAACGAGCACACAGTGTAAGTAATACGTGCAGGAGATCAAAGAAGATCGAGAGGCAGGAGCATATAGTAGTGAAAGTGTCGGAGCGCGCTACAGTTATTGAACGCGGCCGCCGTGACGGACCATGAATGGGAAATGAATCGCGAAGGCGCGGAGATAAAGGTGTGCACGTACGTAACGAGCTGCTGCTGCTGCTGCTGCTCGATCTGTGCCGGGGGAGAGCAACAAGGAAGCGCGTGCGAGTGCTGGACAGAAAAGGAAACGGCGGACTGGAAAAAAACAACGTAACGCGCGCACGCAAAAAAGGAAAGAGGGGCAAAGGGAAGAGAGTGAGAGAGGAGGGGAGAAAAGTGAGTGAAAGCTCGGCTCGCGCGCGCGCGCACCCAGCGAATAGGCGAATCAATCATCCCGCGACTCATTAGCCGCGCGCGGAATAACGCTCGCCCTCTCTTTCTCTCTTCCCCGAGCCGATCCTTCAAACATCCTCTCTCTCTCTCTCCCGCACGCGTATATATATATACTATACACACAGAGGCGCGCGGCGTGTTGTGCGCACAAAAAGACGCTGCCGTTCGGGCTTCGCGCGCGGGCTACTTGCACAATGGCCCTCATACTTTCGGCCGCGCGAGCGCGTGGCCAGTAAAAACATAATAAGGCTTGTGAATGAAGCCAGAGCGAGAGCGGGAATAACGGAGGGATCTTTCATCGCGGGCGAGAAGCGGGAAAAAAGCGCTCCGAAGGAGGCAAACCATACGAACGGCCGCGTAGAAAAAGAGAGAGAGAGAGAGAGAGAGAGAGAGAGAGAGAGAGAGAGAGAGAGAGAGAGAGAGAGAGAGAGAGAGGGAGACGTATATACACAGGACAAAAAAGAGAGAAGACGGACAAAAGGAATGCTCGTGCCCCCCTCCCGTCGCTCCCTTCGTGCATCCTTCTTTAGACCGCGAGCGATGATGATGCCATGCTCGTTGAATGGAAATTAAAGGATGGAGCTTAATTAAGGAGCGAGCCGTGCGGCGGTGGTGGTCCGCCCCGTCGCGACCTTAGCTCCCTCGAACATACGCGCGCAATTACGCCATCTCTCTCTATCTCTCTGTCCGTGCGCATGCTGTACGCTACTTGGCAGGTGATTACACCTGGCTTACGTAAGACGCGTGCGCGCGTGTGTATATGTGAGCGCGTTGTTTTCTCGCCTCGATGGAGAAGCGTGATGCTCTTCCTGGTGCAGTCGCAGAGGCTGGATGCGCGCACGTAACGGGTCAGCGCGCAAAAACGGGTCTGGATCTCGCGCGCTTCGGGAATACTCGCGGCACAGCTTTCGCATATATACGAGTGCTATTATGTACGAACACGTGTGTGTATGGTTTCTTTGCGTGTTTCATTGTTATCAGAATGCATGACGAGGCGATTTTTCAAACGCGCGCGTGTCGACTCTGCATTGATCGCTGTCTTCTTCTTCTTTATAATCAAGTGAATTTTTTTTGTGGCCAGGACACGTTGTGCTGGTAATTATTCTCATTCGGTTGAATGATTGGTATCGGAAAAAAATGATGTTTGTAGAGTTATTGTTAATTTAAAGATTATTGCATGCTGACAAAAATGTAAGCCAATGGCGATCCACAACATATAATTTTACTTGTGAATCCATAATAATATACATGCTACTGCTTTTGATGTTATGTAATTCTACATTTATCAATGATTTTAGTGTATAAGGTAAAGTTCCCCAATATGGACCAGCAGCTAATCTGGACCATCGCGATATTTCGATACATACGCGATGCTATTCTCTGATAATGGGTTCATTAGGTGTATTTCGACTCCAAATGAGTTGCTATATGTCCTCATATAGGCATTGAATGTGTTCTCGAATTAGACGAGGTTATTGTTTGTTTCGAACAGCTCAAAATTTTTCAACCAGATAAAATCGAATAAGCGCAGTTTATTAAAAGTGAATGATATCGGCTATATATTATACATAAGTATTATTCTAGTATCAGTATATACAAAGTATTTTCTTTCTATTTGTTATGACTAAAATATTTTGGTTCCTCATAGAGGAAGCTTTGTAATGGTGAAAAAAATTTTCAAGACAAAAAATGTTCAAAAAGATGTTTTAAGGCGATATATGTCGATATTTGTTGATTCTGAGAAAATTTTTTTTCGTGGATGTATGTGTGTGTGTGCGTGTGCGTGTGTGTGTGTATGTAAACTCTTTATATCTCGGAAACGAATCGACCGATTTTCGTCGGATAAAGACTATTCTCTTCGTCTCGCGAAAAAAACTTTATTTTTACAACCAAAAACCGATTTTGAATTTTGTTTTTTTTTTATATATCTTACAGCCATTATTACATAATATAATGAACTTTTCTTGAAAGGTATTTAAATTACCTATATTTTCTTTTTTTAATATTTAAATTGTCTTCACTCTGTCATTTGTTATTAAGGAAAACGTTTTTATATTACATAAATTAATTTCTCGAAAAATATTTTATTTATCGACTTGAAATTTTAACCACTTATTACACTCATTGAAGACTATATTTGGTTAAAATTTCAAGACATTATCTTCATTTGTTATACAGGCAATATTTGTACAAAATGTTATCAAAATCATTCAGTTATTTTTGGAAATATTTAACATCTAAAATTTTATTATTTTAAAAAGTTATTCTCTTTATCGCACGATGAAAGGATTAAAATTTGTTCAATTGTTTTGACATTTTGTAGACATGTAAAGTTTGTATATTGCTTCCTCCTAGAGGAAGCTTTGTGATAGTAAAAAAAAAGTTTATGATATAACGTGTTAGAAATGTTATTTAGCAAATTTGGAATCGAAATACACTATTTTTAGAAAATGTCCGTATGGATGTGTGTGTGTGTGTGTGTGTGTGTGTGTGTGTGTGTGTGTGTATGTCCGTATACGCTGATATCTCATGATCTATTCGACCGATTTTAACGAGAGAGTGATCATTTTTTTAGATTTTGCTTCCACAATTGGGGTCAATATTCTATTTTTGTAAAATTTAATTTTTTTTTTATAGCCATTTTTTAATTTTCAAAATTTTTATTTTCGATTTTTTTAATATTTAGAACAAATATTGTTTATATATCATGAATTCTCTGTATGTAGGATAAAATTATCTACAATTAAAAAAAAAAAAAGTCGGTAGCTATATTTCGTCATAAGTTATTGATGAAAACGTAATTTTTTGTAAATAGGTTATATTTCGAAATTAAAAAAAGATATTAACATGAATATTTTTTTGGTTATAAAGGATATTAAGTACTATAACTAAATTTTTAGGTTTTTTTATTCATTATTTTTTGAGAAAAAAAATAATTTATAAAAAAAAGTGATTTTTTTTGTCGTTCAATAACTATAGTAAAATTGGCTTAATCACTTTGAAATTCCTTGTAGGGGTAGATTTTGTATACCAATCGAGTGAGTTCTTTGGACAAAAGGATTGATCCATAAATTTCGGAGATATTTGAGGTTAAAATTTTTTTCAATTTTTTTAAATCGTAATTTCTCGAGAACGGCTCTATGTATCTAAATGGGTGGGTGGCATTCGAAATAGAATTAAATTACCTATATTTTCTAAAAAAATTAATTCTCTAGCTATCACGGTTCTTTTGTTATTAACAAAAACGTAAAAATTGGAAAATGAAAAAAAAATGAGTTTTATATGTTCAACTATTACAAGAGTAAAATTGTCTTATTCGCTTCAAAATTCATTGTAGAGGTATATTATTGATAGTTCTCGGATGAGTTCTTTTGGCAAAATGATTGGTTCATAAATTTCAGAGATATTTGAGGTTAAAATTTTTCTAGACATTTTTAAAATGTATTTCTTGAGGATGGCTGTGTGTATTTGAATGGGATGGGTAGCATTTGAAAAAGAATTAAAATATTTATATTTTCTAAAAAGAAAAATTTTTTAGTTATCACGGTTTTTATTATTAACAAAAATGTGAAACTTGAAAAATTGAAAAATGAAAAAAAAATCTGTCTTTATCAAATTTTTTAAAATACATCATTTAAAGTACATTTAAAATACGCACACATATCCGAAGAACAATCGAACAGACAACGACATGCCTAAGTAACTGAAGAAGACGAATATTCAGCAAAGAGAAGTCGATCGAATCGTCAAACCATAGTTATTAAAAAACGATGATCTTGTACGAGATGTAGAATCATTTTCTGGATATTAAAAGAAACAAGCTTATTCTCTAGCACGACACTAGACGAATCCACAACCTTCGATGTTATTTATTTTATAGTTTAAAAATATGAATTTTTCTTATGAAATTTTTTGTAGTCAATCTCAAAATGTAATAATAGCAAAATATTAAATAAAATGAATATATTGAACTAACATGTGAATAATATTTATATAAAAAAATTTATTTATAAAATCCGAATACAACATTTTTTATGGAATAATATATAATTATATTATAATTTTTACAGAAATATAATAGAAAATAAATTTGCTTTACTGTATTGCATGCTGTGCCGCATGTGCGTTATGTCCCCCATACAATAATTTTTCTTGTAACACAATGAAAGAACAACTTTAGAATATTTTTTTTATTTCAAACCAATGTACGACGAGAAGCCGTTGACAGTGGACTTGAAGAAGAAAAATTTGATGAAGAATAGAACTTGAAGAAGATTGTTTTCCATTCATATAAGAATTAAAATCACAAACAAATAAATTACAAATGGAATCTCAATGAATAGCCATGAAAAAATTACAAGTTAATATTTTCCATAAAATTTTTCAAATTTTTTTCGTGAAAAATTTATTTTTCGAATTTTAATTTAATAAAAGGAATCAAAAAATTATTTTGAGGAAGCTACGTGCCAATGAATTGGCAGCGGTTTTTTTTTTTATATGAATTACTGAGATTGGTACCTAATTATGAAATACAAGCAATGTTCGTTTTTAGTCATAAAGTTAACTGAAAAATAGCTAATTTCAGATTAACATTTCTACCAGGGTTATTGTTAAGAATAAATAAAATTAATCTAAATATAAAATTAATCTAAATATAAAATTAATCTAAATATAAAATTAATCTAAATATAAAATTAATCTAAATATAAAATTAATCTAAATAAGGTGTAGACTTACATCAGCATTTTGAAACTGTTTTGTTTGACCCACTTTGCGTCTCTCACTCGGTACTACGCTATGGAACGTGTAATTCTCAAACATTCATACCAAATTAATAAATGTGACTTTCCTAAGCAAATAATATTATTGATAATTTTGTAATAAACAATTGAGCATTATAATTAATATAAGGTAATAATGACATATTTTTCTCATCCACCAGAAAATTATGTCTATATTGAGTTTTTTTACCGAAGCATTAAAAATGACGAATATGCTTAATTAGTTTAATAGATATTTAATTTATTAGATTACATCAAATTTATTTGATGGAATACTGTAGAAAAAATATTAAGGAGAGCTCTTTAACCGTTTAAACGTTCGTGTCACAGGTCAGCTCAGTGCCACTGCGCAGGCGCACCGGACCACCTCGCTTTTACCGCTCGTAACCGCTAGGCGGCGTAAACAATCCCGCACGTGAAAGAGCCTGCAAACGTTGCAGCAGCATCGCTTTTCGGCTTTTTGGCTAAGAGATCGAAGTGTATAAAAAGTGCTATTGGAACACCTGAATGCAGGCAATCCTTCGGCACTCATACAATCATAAATCATTAAAAAAGAGTTTTAAATTATTACTGACCGAGAAATTTTGAGGAAGCTAAGTGTTATAATACATTATTGATTAATACAAACATACAAAAATCGGACACTTTATATACCCGAAATACTCAAGTACGTCTAGAACTGCTATCTCGCTGCCACGTGTGATCATTTTTCGCAATCTTTTGCCACAATTGCAGTTCTGATGGGCTAGTGCTGGAGCAGCACTCCGCTTTCCTTGGCACCGCATAACTGCTCAAGACGAGCTCGTCTCCATTAGGCCTTTTTTCCAGAACCACCACCAGCAAATATAGTTGAGTGATGGTTCGATCATTAGGGCCCGCACCGTAGTCGACAGGAGTCTCGGAAGAATACTCAAAAACTTCCTTTTTCCAAGAGGTCGCTTTGGTGGACCAAGCAGCAATGGCATCTTTGTTTGCGCTCATTGCTGCAGATATCCACTTTTGAGCGGATTCCTCGCTGAAGTAGGCACTGACATATTCTGTCTTCCTACATTTTTCTTTAAGTAGTTGGATCCTAGTCCGGATATGCTTCGACAGTGTATGCTCACCGTCTCTCTGGTGGTCGATTAGTACGAGCCTTTTCCGTTTTTTTCTGGGTTTTCGACTTTCGTAACGACATTGAGGCCACTGGGCAACAAGTTGCGTTTCACCATAGCGAGATGAGGACGAAAGCAGACTAGCAACAACTGACACTGTATGTCTGGTCACGAGGCTATTGGAATGCTTTAAGATGAATACCAACCTTTCAAAAATATTTTCGTCGTCTGCAGTAATAATAGTTTTCCTGGAGGTCAGGTAAAACTATATACCTTAATTAGGGAACGGGAATGGGAATGGTGTCATCATTTATGATTGGATGGAGGATTTAAACTATTCATCGGCAATGACAACCCAGATCAATTTCTTTGTGTTTTTCTTTCGCCATTTATGATCTTATTTTCCCTAAGATCTGGAATTAATGCATGGGTGGTGGTGGTAGCGGCGGTAACCTCGCTACAAGATTATTATTTAGCGTCGAGTAATTATCGTTTACATCTGGGTCTAAGAAACCACATAATCTTCAAAAATCAAAGGCGGCTTCTCCGAATCGATGAGGTTCTCGATGTATTGCCTATACATCTCTGCCGACTGGCACGAATCCTTCAAACAATTTCGTATACTGAAATAAACTGACGAGTTCTCAACCTATTAATCCGACGCAGGGTGACGAGAACTTAATTCCCTGAGGCACTAAATTCCTCAAAAAGTCCAGAAACACTTCGGACTTCTGGACTTGATCGGAGTCAATTTCGAAAACACGTCGGAATTTCGTACTTGATGGGAGTAAATTCCGGAAACACGTCGGACTGTCGGACTTGATGGGAGTCAATTCTCGAAACACGTTGGAATTGACTCCCATCAAGTCCGAAAGTCCGAAACAATTTTTAAATTTATTCGCAAAAATATAATTTTAAATGGTTGCATTTGGGTCGGCAAAATACTTATTTATCATGGATTGCCGACACATTGTTTTATTTTCACAAAACGCTATCAAGTCAATCAGTTGTTGTCTTTTCATATTAACAATTTCTGGATCAATATCTGAACAGTTTTTTCTTATCACATTCCATTGTCTACAGAATAAAATAATTAAAAAAAAAAAAAAAAAAAAAAAACAATAACATTTGATAATGTTATTTTGATGGTTGAGGATAACGTAAAACAAATAGTATACTTACGATTTAAATTGCTTGAAATTATAAAACATATAGGTTTCAGACTCTGCCGTCACATCCAGCACGGCCTATTTGCTAGATATAAGTAGAGAAACTGTCATATATTTAAATGGATTACATATCTGACATTTTTTTTGTCTATACCAAGCCCAAAAGCTGAAGTAGCGATAATTATGTTTATTTCATCATCCATCCATAAATTGACGTTGATATTTTTGATACGATTATGGGTAGTAGAATTGCAAGTTACTGATTTAATGTCATTTTGGAGAAGGAAAATGTGTAGGGCTTCCACATCACAGATCGTAGTACAATATATTATAGTGCATTGATTTTTACACTTTTGTTTCAATAAATTCAGTAACATTACAGCATTATTTGTATGACCCATACACTGACCATATGATTTATTGATATTTACAACATTGTCAGTATTGGAAATCATATTAAATATGGTAATACTTAAATTATCACGAATACAATTATCTTAAATGAAAAAACATAAAAACCATTTAATGTATATTATACACAGGGAGCACTCGCGGTCACGCGGTCACGCGGGTCGCATGCGTTTTTCCGCTGCATGTACGTATGTGCGCGAACGCAGCCTAGCCGAGGTAGCCGTTACGGCTACTGCAAATGCAGTAGTACTCATGCTCGCAGCGCAATACCAGATTTTCATTGCCGAATGCATCAATGTGCATTGCTTTTTCTTCTTTTTTTTCTCTTTTCTGCGGCATTAGTGTATGTGTGCATGTGTCGCCAGTATTTTTTCGTAATTGAGATTGAATAGGTATACCTATTCAATCTCAATTACGAAAAAATATATGTAGTTAGGAACACCCGTGAGCAGCTATAGTCCCCACCTTTCGTTAGAACTGTATGAAATTTAACTCTATGTTTTTTTTTATTAATCGACAGTAATGAAACAATAGTTTTCCTCATATAACTTAACAGAATTTGACTATACACAAAAATTTCGAATACAAAAGTTATGGATAACATTAAAACAAAACTTTTTTTCTATTTAACGTTTTCATAACTAAAAAACGCTGCCAATTCATTGGCACGTAGCTTCCTCAAACTTAATTTATTGATCCCTTTAATTAATTTTTAATTCTAATATTTAAAATTTAATACTTTATCTTGTACGGTTAGACTAACTAGGAGAGGGTCATGGGTCTGGATTCAGCTTAAACTGTGCGTTATATCTTTTTTCGTAATGGACCGATTTTTTTGGGCAACGAACTCGATCTGAAGATACAAACGATAATCTCCTGAAATTTTAACCAAATATAGTCTTCTATAAATTTCATAAGTGGTTAAAGTTTTAAGTCGATAAATCAAGTATAAGGGGTTAGATAAGGGGTTAGATACACTTGTATCTAAAGTAGAAAAGGCCAAAAAAAGCGTTTTTTGCGATTTTTTAAAAGACAGGTTAATATATTTTGTTACCAATGTTTCAACATTCAATAAATACTTATTTGAAGATATTAAATTAATTTTTATATAGAAAAATAGCGATAAACAGTCGAGTTACTACAGCCCATCTGCCATAGCTCCAAAAAAAAAGTCAGGTTGCGGTGACTAAAGCTACTCCGCATGACTAGATCATCTGTAATAAAAACTCCGGTGAGATTAGTTAGAAAACTACGTTCGCTTGTATTTGAGCGAAGAATTTAATCAATATATTAATTTTTTTTGGCCTTACAAGTGTATCTAACCCATTAACATCCAAATTTCATTATGATGGTGTTACGGATACATATTAATTATAAATACTCAAAAAGTAGAAAAAAGCGTTTATGTAATTTCATCATTATTGATTATATACATATATTTACTAAGGTTGCGATTAGTTCGAAAAACAAGAAAAGACCGTTGCTAAGAAGAAACTAAGTTGTTGATTTCGCCGTTTGTAGTGAGTCGTTGTGTAACCTTTGAATTAGGTACTAACCAAGCATGAGAATAAACGAAACTTTAGATGCATTTTATGCTTATTTTTATATTTCCCAATCACCCGCCGCGAATTCCGTTTTGTGCGGAACAGATGGTGTGACGTTTTTAATTTAAAAATTGACAAACAGTTTGCCAACCGTTGGTTAAAATTTCTACCAGGAATCTTTACTATGTTAAAGATTTAGGGTCTAGTAACAGAGTTGCCAGATGCCAATTTTTGGTCTCACTCTCAAAGAATGTGACGTCACTTGCACGTGAGTGAAAAGGATAGAAAATTCCGAACTGGTAACCATGTCTAGAGGTATAGCTTCGTCATATTTTGACATTTAAAAACAACAACAACAAAAATTTTGACATATCTCCAAAATCTTTAGCTAAATTGATCATCCACATGCCTAACACTCTCCTATACAATTAGTAACCATTAAAATGTTGAAATACAACAAAATCACGATTTTGAAAATTGTTGTTACCTACAAAGCTTTCTCTTTTGAGAAAGTAGTAAACCAATGCGAATGTAAGCTTATCATTGAAAATACGATGTAGTTTGAGAAAGTTTATCCGGACAAATGGCAACACCCAAACAAGCCTGAAAAGACAAAAATAATTCATATCCACAAATTCATTGGACGAATGACATTATCGGTCGTTGCACGAGCACGAGCAGGAGAGAAAACGCCCTCTCTCCGATATAGAGCTTACGCGCTCGCAAGTCTCTCGTAGCCATTAGCAGGATAGATCGGGTCCCGCAGGATTAGCCCTGGAGCGGACCGCGCTTTCTCTCTCTCTCTGTCTCTCTCCTCTCCATCGGCTCAAAGGACAAACATAACTACTTTAGCTCCGGCCGCAAACTTAAGGGTTAAGCGCGCTCTATACCTCTCCCCTGTCCCTCTCAGAGCGAAATCTGCAGAGTCGCGCGTGCGACCCTCGCGAGTTGGTTGCGCGCTGCCCCTCGCTCCCGTACCCCGGACAGGATTGATTTCGCCTGAATATTTCATGGGCTGCGAGCGCCGAACTTGTTGCCCTCGGTGTATATACTACAGGGAGCGAGAGAGAGTTCGTTAAAGTCATTATTACGTCATGAGTCCGATGCGTGCAGTATAGTTGGAGTGTGCGCACGTATATGTATACGTGGCGACTGTCCGAAAAAGGGAAGAATGAGAGAGAGTTATATGGGATAACTCTTCCGGAAGCTAACGAGAATTCGCAGCGTGTGTGGAGGATGAAGAGAGATTCGAGTACGAGCAGCCGCAGTTTCGACGATTCGGCCTTTTTCCGGGATTCACGTGGCGCGAGAGGCATCATGTGGGAATTTTCGGCCAGATAATGAATTTCGAAGCGTTCTTTTTCTTTGTTTCGCTTTTTTTGCGTGGGATTATTTCCGAGGCCAAAAAGTGGATGAAAAGTTTGCTGCTCGCAAAAGTGCGTCGATGATGTGCGCTTTTGTAGCCGGCGGCACTTCACATAATAATTATGTTTTTTTTAATTAGTGTAAAGTGGACTGAAGTGCGCGCCTTATTGATGACTTAATTATTTCCAGTGTACACTGTGTACTTTTGCAGACAAAAATAAAAAAAAAGTTTCAATTAAAACGTAAATTAATAAATTTTAGATGTATATTCTAAACTACAGTAAAGTTTAGATCGGAAAACTGAGCAAAGGAAGTTCGGGTAAAAAGGAACACTTTTCAACACCCAGAATAAATGAAACGTTAATTCAATTATCATGTTTATAAAAGAATATATAATTTATGGAATTTTTTTATGCTACTCTCGATATATAGTACAAGTTAAGAACTATTTATCAAAACTTTTCAGAGAATTTTGCGTTTCATCTTATTTGGACTTTTATAACGTTATTACGGTTGATCAGCCAAGTTCAAGGCACATACTGCAAAATTCACGTCGACATTGGCAATAATATTTCTTTAAATCGTTAATTAGACTAGTTTTTAATTGAAATTCTAATCAGCGGATTAGATCGGACCGCCGATACATCGAATCTCCAATGCCAGACCAAACGCGCGAGCACATTTATACATCTATATATTTGCGCTTAGACGAAGTGGAGCGAATATATTCCCGAGTGAGCGAGCCTACGCTAATTATAACGATTAGCGAAACATGAACCATATACATGTTCTAGTGATTGACAGTAATCGAGGGAATGAAAAAAGTATCGGGAAGGGTCGGTGACGTTCCTGCGTTTAGGTGCAGAAGAATGTAAAGGCTAATAGAAAATGAATACAAATGAACACTTTGAAAAACGGAATGCTTGAAATGTTTCGTTTGTCTGTCGAATGACAAGCAAATCGAAAAAAACTAAAAGAATGAAAATATGAATTATCAATTTTAATCATAGTAACACAGAAATATAAGATTCTACGTAATATTATTTCTACTTAATGCAAAGTAATCTTCATTTTCTGTACAGTTTTGTGCTTAGAAAGATCGAATTTAAACAATAATACTGTTAAATAATAATATTTAAAGCACACAGACACAATTAACAAATTTTAGGATCCTTTGGCTGCATAATCATCAGAGAGAAAATTAAATATCCTTAGCAGCGGTCATTATGGCTCTCCTGTCACACAGTATACATGCCAGCCTTCCATTAGTTCTCGTCTGTTCGCTCTGTGGCGACGCACAGAGTCGATAATCCGCATTGAACGATCTTGCGTATGCGCGATCGCTTATATATACCTATACTCGCAAACACATATATACACACACGTACATACACCAACGCGATATAGATAGAACGTAGCGAGGCGATACATACATACTTCATGGCTCCAATGGCCATTATGTTTGCAGTGATGATCGATTGCATGGTAATATTCGTTTCGGTGATAAAGGGTGAGCGGCTGGAATCCGCTATATTTGTTATTATCCGCGGTGGATTCGCGCGTCGAGCCAGGGGGATTGAGCGACCGAAGCGGCTATTGCAAATTTATATGCTCTGTGAGTTTGAGTGCGTGTGTGTGTATGTGCGGATGAGCGTGCGTGTAGCTCACTGATGCCGCATGAGCTTCACGTATTTTCGCATAATATTTTGTGTAATTGATTTTGCTTTGATTTAACTGTTAATTCTTGGAATTTTATTTTTTTTTTGTTATCGCTTTATTCGAAATGTAAATTGAATTTAGATTAAACTTTAAAGGGTAGCAAATATTGTACGGGCGTGTGTGTGTGCGTGTTATGAAGTCTATTGAACTACAAATATACTATTAATTGCGGAGTACATATTACTATTCCAGAATAAGCGGAATTACGGACAGAGAGAACTACAATCCGAATAATAAAAAATTCATTGCTTTATTTTTTATTTTAAGTACTAAATTACGCATAAAAATAATAATTTCTCGTGACTTGTTTCTTTTAGACAATTTACAAGTGATACAATCAATAGCTGAGCCGCTTTCTTTACCGCAAACTTCAGTTTTTCCACCTTTAAAATCAATACGATTCTAATCCATTAAAACGAAATTGTTGGTTTTGTCCATTTTGTATATGTGTATCTCACAAGATAAATTGTGTACTATTTCCATCCGGAACAATTATAATAGGATTTACATCTCATATTGTTCGACACATCCACGAACTCAATTATACCATTGGTAAATATTTCTTCAGAAAATATTAATATTATTTTTTTTCTCGAACCACTAAATAACGCCGATGCTCAAATGCATTTTCTCTCTGTAAATAAAAACGCATTATCCGCGCATCGCACATTTTACCGGTATTTTTAAAATACCTTTTTACAATATGTAAAATGCATATCTCTCCCTCTCTCTCTCTCTCTCTCTCTCTCTCTCTTTTGATGCTGCATCACCGTAAGATTGAAATTGCAAGTAATAAGGGCAAAAGAGCGGTACGCGCTCCCATGCACCTGTTTTAAACGTCTTTCAGCGTCAGACAAAAATAAAAATTTCACACACTCAGCTCTCAGTGCACGCGCGCGGAAACTTTTCGATTCTGCGCCCGACAGTTGTTTGCCGTTTCCTTCAAAAGCGCGTATTGAATCTCTCGCTCTCCCTCTCTCTCTCTCTCTCTCAGTCTCTGAAAAAACGCCAAAATAAAAAAAAACGACTCAAAAGGCTTTTGCGCCTCTATCGCGAGCTAGTGCTACTCGCAAAGGCATTTTTCCCCGGATTTCAGTTATTTTCCTTCCGCTCTGCATGAACGCGGCCCGGCGTAGTTTGCGACATGCATGTAACGTTTTTCTCCTCTGCATCTCTCTCTCTCTCGCTCGCGCAAAGGGGAAAGGTGGAGGGGGAGAGGGCCGCGAGCGCAAAGCGCAGTCAATTTTCGTAGCAGCCAATGAAAGAAAACTGGCGCTCAGCGCGTTTCTTACATCGGGAGCACGCGCGCCTCTTTGCTTGACTGGCAGCTCTCGCAGAGCGGCTAAATAACATCATCCCTTTTCTCATTAACTTTTTATTTTTAAAAGGCACCGGCGAAGAAGCGACTTCTCTTACCCGCTCCCGCGCGTATATAGACGAGAGAGAGAGGGAAAAAAGGCTCCTTTTGCACTCTCGCACAACCTCTCTCGCGCGTGACTTTCTCATCCTTATCGGGCGTGCTCTTCTTTTTTTCCCGGGCGCGTGACGCCTTGAGAAAATGCCGCCGCAAGGTAGAGGAGCACAGAAGCCGACCTCGGCGACAGAAGGAGCGAGAGAGGAAACAAATGGCCGAGATCAAAGTGGCCCGGGGGCCAGCTCATTGGCCGGGGAGGGAGAGCTGATTATTTTTATGACATGATAGCGGAGGCTGGCGGAAAAGAGAGCGAGGTATATACCACCCCCGCGTAATGACGTCTTTGCTCTTGCTCCCTGGCCTTGACGCCGGCGTATAGCCACTCCGTGATCGGAATATCTCATCGCGGAGAAAGAGACAGTCTGCTCCCTCTGTTCATCGCTGGCTTTCTTTCCGCGTCCGACGTGTTATTATATAGAAACCTGACAGCGGCGGCTTGATAAATTAAGGGGACTTGGAGAGCATTTTTTCGCGATGCCCTCGCTAAGGGCTTTTTGCTATAAGAGGGGATAATAACGAGCGATTGAAATTATGCGTGTACATGTGCTCTCTTTAATCTTCCGAGCTGGGAGCTCGGAGAGAAGAAAATAGCAATTAATGAACATTGTATAACGGGATGAAGGTTGCCAGGTGAAAGTAGTGCGCGCGCTCTTGTGCATGCGATTTAATCTCTTGGTTTGTTATGGTTTATGCATTTTAATCAGCAGTAACGTATTGATTTCGATAAAGGTGTCATGTCAAGTGAAAACAAATACGTCCGGTAAATAAACTTCAACTTCAGCGGTAACATTTTTAAAGTCTACGAAATTTAAAGAAATTATAAATATTGAAATGAAATAGCTTCAAAATTAGTTGTTAAAAATGGCCTCCTTCGCGAAAACTATAAGATAAAGTGAAACGACAATTTGTAACTTGACAGAATAAATAACGAATTAGGGCAAAAAATAAGAATCCCAAAAACGCAGGCCACCTCGACGTTAAGACGCAATCGCGTGCGTGCATATAACGACGACTCGCAATTTTTGCTAAATATAAGCCCGCAGGGTTTATTGAGCAAACACCTTGTCTTTTAACGATTCCGAGCGCTCCACTCAATTATAAGCTCTTCCCTCGTCGCTGAATTTAAAATTTCCATGAATTTAACCTCCACAAACTCTTTTTGATCTCTCTTTCTCTCTCTCTCTCTCTCTCTCTCTCTCGCATTATGCATGTGAAGGAGGGGGAGAGACAAAGGGTCGAATAGCTCCGCGCATAAATTGGAGACGACGCGTTATAGTCTTATTATTGTTAGTCGCCGGACGGATTGACGATGTTATTTTTAATCTTATGAAAGACCGCGGGACTGAGAAGAGAGAAGAGGCACGACCCGTCATCGGATGGTAGAGGCTCCGCTCGGCGACGACAGGAGCTTGACGACTATCGCGAGCGCGCGTTATAGGCTTGCTCTTATATATATATATATATATATATATATATATATATATATATATATATATATATATATATATATATATATATATATATATATATATATATATATATATATATATATATATATATATTCTTTGTAACCGTCTCCCGAATAATTTGGCCGCGACCGGCAATTTGTCTTGAAAGACACGCGAGGCTCTTCGTGGAGGCGCAATCATCGTCGCGTGTATAAGTGAGATTGCTCGGATGCTTTTTGTTGTTGCTTTTTAATTTTGGTTTCTGAAAAATTTTCAGTTTTAATGTACTTGTTTGTAATTGTTTGGAATTTCGTAAATGCAACTCGTTCGTTGGTTATTTACTTTCAGAAAGAATATAACTGACGCGTATCGATATAATTATCGTGTTTATTGTGCGAGTCAATGATTCCTGACTTAATTTCTTCTTTTTTCTTATTTTACAACCTATATGTAGTAAAATATGTATATGATTAACTTGAAATATTATTTAAGTTTATAAACTTCGAATTTTGTGACTCAAATGTATATTCTTAGATCAATAATAGACGAACATAACGTTTCGGGTAAAAATACTGCAAAAATAAGACTTTGGAAAAAAAGATTAAAAAAATGAATATTGCAACGTAAACACGATCTCTTAATCCTATCAAGTCACCATAAGCAGTGTACCGCATCGGCTTAAAACGGTAATGCAACCTATAAACCATCGGAAAATCGTATCAGAGCCATTTTTCCAGCTACTCTCCTCCACAAAATCCCTATACCTATATATACACTACCGCGCACTTGAGAAGCGCGCTCGACGCGTCGCTTATTATTATACGATCGTCAGCGCGCCCATTGTCCCACATACGCCCGCTGCCTATCACTTTACGCACACGAAAATAACGCTGGTATATTTATAGGCAGTTTTTATGTGAAAAGCGTCTAAGTGGCGAGCATAAAGTTGCGTCAGAGCTAGTGCGGCCCGCCGCCGCGCTATATTTCAAACAACAATGTTGTGCCCGGTAAACTTCGCAGGCGAGCGATTTTCCGTGAAACGCGCGCAGGCGCCCGCGCGGGAATGCGCACAAGTGCAATATGCCGCGCTGCGCGGACGTATTTATGGGAGCGAGGATGGATGAACCCTTTTCCTGATCGGCGCACTCGCGCGATGCGCTCGTTTCGTATTATTTAAAACAATAAGGAGGATAATAATAGACAGGCGGCCTGGTGGCTTGGCTCTACTTCGCAAGATTTAGTGGCCGCGGAGCTCGGAATGCTTCGAATATTCGTAAAACAAACAGTACTCGACTGAATAGTTGAAATTCTCGTTTATTTTGCAATAAACAAGCTAATGAATATTTAGTACGGGAGATCGTTACAAGATTCCCGTGAAATATATAGACTCGTTTGTGCGAAACAAATTCTCTTACAATGGTAGACGCATAGAAAAAACTAAGGTTACAAGCATCAATACGTAGCAATTATCGATCCCCCATACGCGATAAATATCGTGGAGCCAGTCTCATGCGACAAATTTGCCCGCCAGTCGCTCGTTCGTCATTCTCCCCGCGGCGATAAATAAAACTCGCTCACCGTGGATAATAATCGCCGTTAACTACGCGACGTTAATTCCGCGGTATCGTTAAACCCCATCACGTCGCTTCTCGGCAATTAATCGCTTAATCGTGCCCGCGACACAAAGTATATATATACACGCACGCACGCGAAATTTCGCAATAACAATTACCGGGAGCGCTTCTTTATCTTCTCTCTCGCTCTCTCTCTCTCACTCTCTCTCTCTCTGTACGCAAAGGGACAGCCGTGTATACACATACATAAAAGAGAGAGAGAAAGAGACAGAGGCGGGGAAGAGAGAAAGAAGCTCGGAAGCAGAAGATCAGAGAGGCCCGATATCGTTACAGCGGCATTCACTTTGGCTCTGCGCACTAATTACAAAGTATCGCATCGGCAGCGCGTGGGCGTGTGCGCGAGCGCGCGGGTATTATACGCGCATCCTTGCGCGGACTCGAGCATCTCGGAGAGCGAATACAAACAGCGCTTTGTGCGCGCGCTCTCGCTTTCTCTCTTTCTCTCTCTCTCTCTCTCTCTCGCGCGGTTGCTCTTTTGCTCTCTCACTCGTGGCTGTGCCGCGGCTATTCGTACAATGAGCGCGTAAAAAGCATGGATCGCTGGCTCGCGAGGCTGAAAAAGTTTAATGTTTCGACAAATTATTCTGTATAGCATGTATTTTGTTCTTCAAAGAATTCGTTTTACCGCGAAAGGGGATATTTAGTCAAATAAAACGTTTTGTTTAATTATAATAAAAAATAACATATAAATGTATTTAAATAATGATGTCGATTTCTAAAGAGAGATTTTTCAAACGTTTACACAAATATCAAACGAAAAAGCAACAAAATGCTATGAAAAGATTCACTATTACTACCTGAACTCATCCAAATACTGACGTTGTATTTGATCGAAAACAATGTTGTGTACATGGGAGATATATTCCCGAAGATGGATATTTAAATTTACACATGAAAACCACCAATTACTTATTTTTAAAAAACCTTGCATTCCAACTCCATTCCTTCAGAATATTTCGAATATTTCCCACCACCCCTGCATGACGGATCTCCCCGAATCTTTGTCTATTCCTCCCTCTCGTTCTCCCCGACGATGTATCTTTTGCTCTGTTACACCGCCGCGCATATACATATTATATACTATACGCGTGCACCTTCATGTCTTTGCCGCTTAGCGAGCATAAAGAAACGACTCTCTCCGTCTCGCTCCCTCACGTGGCGAGCGTCCGCCGCAGTTCTTTGCGCTCCCGCCCGCGCCAATAATAACAAGAGGAGAGAAACGGGGAGAGTTGCTGCTGGCATGCGCGCGTTTTTAAAACAATTGGGGACGACGACGGAGACGTCATGGCGGATCTAAGGGGCGCCGTCGTCGCACTCGACGCGCGCACTCTTTTTTTTCTCTATGCATGCTGCTGCTCTCTTGGTGCCGTATGGCTTTGTGTCGCGCTGGTTTTCGTAACAAGAATGCACGTGCCCCCTCCCTTGATGCTCCTATAGGTCCTCGGGATCATTGATACTTTTTTTTAATGACGGCGTCGCCGCGGCGTTGTCCTCTTTTTTTTCGCGAAAAGCGCGTGTGTTCGTTTGAAGAAATTTGACGAAGTTTCGTCACGTAATTTAAAAATGATGGATGAGAAGTTTTCGAAAATTATCGTGCGATTTTGATAATGATGATTTTCGTCGTGATTATCCGTTTGCGTGAATGTAATATAATATCGTGATGAAAATTTTACATGCCCAGGAAAAGAAAAAAAAATATATTTTTGGCGTATCATTTTTCTAAGAGATATAATGAAAGGCTGTATTCATCAAGCTAAACAAGACGAATATTTATGTACTATAAACTTTTATAAAAATGAAACTTCTTTGAATGAGATCAATTTTATACGAAGCACTGTATTATAGATCGGGAAATCCCATGCGAGACTAGTAATTTACTGACAAGTATTGCGAAGAAGTAAAGTGACTATTAAATTTCACAACAACTGTAATGACAACGTTGCGATCTGCAACCTCAATAGATTTCTTTGTAAAAATAATTTTTGTGCCATTTTAAAATTACTTAGAAAAGATAAAGTTCTACGTCCTTAATAATATTGATTGCAAGCACAGATATAATTCAAATTTATATTTACGAAAAAAAGCACATATTATAATATGAGAAGGGTCAACGAAAATATGAAAAAGTATAAAATTAAATTTATGTAGAATTAAGTTGTTTGGTCACTTGTTCATCACGTTTTTCTCTATACCATCACAGTGAACCAACCCACTATTCGCGCTATATACTATAGAAGTATACAGGCTTTTTCAACGAGATCGTCGAGGCCTCGTCGTCGCCGAAGCCGCCGAGTGACAAAATGTCTACTCCGTCGTGGCGGCGGTGGCGTCCAACACGTGCGTGCCTTGTCTTTCGTTCCCTGCGCGCCCCTCTCAAGAGCTTTCCTTTGCCTCTTTTTGCGCCCTATCTCTCTCTTTTTCTCTCTCATGCGCACCCGCGCGTCTTTGTATATCCGGCGCCCTTTTATTTTCTCTCGTTAGAAAGTGCCTATTTTATTTTCACTAATTAACGTGTGGCGCAGCATCCCTCGGATAATTTATACGTGATTTTTTTGCAGACGATTATGTTTTTTCTTTCATCGCTTGTTTGAAAGGAGTTCTTCTTCGTTTGCGTATAGTATTGTAAATACAGCTGGTGTTGTCGGATGATTTTTGTTTGTCGAAACGTGCGCGACATATCTTCTCTATGCAATTACCTTTATTTAAATTAAATATTTGATAAGTTTATTCAAATATTAATGTGTTTATATTTTATTTTAATCAACTGTAATTTCTCTTATTTTAATATATAATTTTATTTTTTGTTTCAGGTAAGCATTACTTTTTTGTGCGAGTATATATTCCGCGACAAGATAATAATAACTATCAACGAACCGTGAGCAAAATTTGAAATAGTTTTTTTTACATCAGATGTAATTTTCTACGAAATATCAAATACAGACTTTTTTGATTTTTAAATAAACAAGAAAAATCAACAGACCGAGAAGGATACATTTTCAATTTCATATGGGATTGCTCGCGTATTATATCACCGACTTAAAAGTGTCCGACCTTCGACTGTAGCAGACAAAAGTCTCTTTGTTTTCTGCATAATACGAAAGCATTTACATTATGACCGAAGCGTATAAGCATTATAAGTTAAGAAACTTTAAGTACAGTTTAAACGCAGTTATTTAAAGCGTGCATTATTAAATTATTGTAGTACATGACTAGCCACTAATGCAATTTAAATAATAATGATAAAAAATGATTCCATCAACTGTTGCAATTGTTTTCGCTATTTATTTTTAAGCCATAGATGACTGCTGCAGAAAAATAATAAGAAAATATACGTAATGACATTTTAGCGCGAAATAAACTGCATCTATGCAATATGAATGCAGAATTATGAATGAAAACGTACATTTACCGTCTCGTACAAATTACATCAAAAGACAATATATATCCAAAGGGCAAAAAAGCAGACCGCCGTCAGCACACGGGCCAACCAATGATACGCAATCCTCTTAATCCCCGCGCAGCGGCGGAAAAAAGGGCGCACGTAAACCCTTTCGTTTCACTCGCGAAAATCCGGCAGCCGAAAAGTCATCGAGACAAAGCGGCCGAATTGAAAGCGGGCCGGGACCCGCGCGCACACTGCTGAAAACGTGACATTTGACGAGGAGGTGAGCTAGAGCACATAACGAGAGAAGAGGAAGGGAGAGAGAGAGAGAGAGAGAGAGAGAGAGAGAGAGAGCTTGCAGCGAGGAAGTAAAAGACAGCGGGGCGCGGCCAGGAAAATGGAAAATCATTCCTATAGAAAGGTTAATAATAATAATCATAATAATTCCCTACTCCTTTCAGTTCGACTGCGCGCGCGCTCGGCTTTTCATCGGGCCACGTGAATGGCCCGAACGAGTTGAGCCATATCCTCTCTCTACCTTCCTGTTCTCTCGCTCACTCCATCTGGTCCGCTCTTTTCTTCCCTCTCTCTCTTTTTGTCTTCTATATAACCGTCGGTGAATTTCGCTTCTTCGGACGAGGGAGAGATAGGGAGAGAAAGGAGAGCGAAGATAGGTAAATAGAGGAGGAGAATTCCCGACGTCGGGGGAAACAGCCAGTGGGAGCTTTCGCGACCGATTGTGCCCAGGTCCTCTTGTACCATGCGATCTCGAGGAGCAATCTCTATATGCTGAGAAAGAGGATTTAGAGAAATTGTTGCTGCAATGTGCAGGATTATTGAATGTAGATGTCGAAAGTATTATGCATTCATTCATTTTGGCACAATCTTTTAACGTTTTTATAGGTCATAATATATTAAATTCAATACAAATATTTTTTCTTTTTATACTTATGATGCTATGAGTGACTTACGCTATAATGGGAACCAATAGGTTTTTGTTTTGAACTACCAAAGCTACAGTGGTATAAACTCGTGAAAATTTTGAATTTCGGAAAACTCGACACAGAGGTGCTAATCAATCGCCGCAGCCAGAATAATTCGAACAAACGGTTGTGTTTGGGTGAAGAAAAATTTTAGTGAAAAGTCAGCTTTAGAAGATTCTGAGCTATTACCGTAGCACATAAAGTAATAAAATGCTACGTACTGCTTAAAAAGAAAACCAATTAAATACATTATACGTGTTTAGATAAATTAAGAAATTATGTTATTTAAATAATGAGTGGCGATAATTTTAATATTCTTTTAAATCGTATACATTTCATTGAATCGCGGTATTTCACATTCGCTATTTTATAAGACTCTTCTTTGCAATCATACATGAATAATAATCGAATAAACCAAACAAAATAATGTCATGCATAATGTACACAATAAAAACTGTATAATTACCACGTATGTATGATTATAGGAAAAGTAAAAATTTTCACGACTTCAGGCTCGGAAATTATTACCGTTACAATGCTTTCTCCGCGAGAAAGCAACAAAACAGGTTTAAAATCCATGTTTCGTATTTTTCATCGTAACTTTGATTAACATTTTTGCACTTTCATCGCCGTCTAGAGTTATCAATGGCCACGAGGTCATAACACTAGGCAAATAAAGATTGCGTTTCATAAAACAGGCATTCCAGTAAAAGTTTAACTATAGATACTGAATAAGTAATTTATCGCAGACATAAAACACGGATTCAATGAAATCTCGAAACTAGTAAAATACAAACGCAATTACAAAGATAAAAATGTATATCTGCACGTAATACAGAGTCCTACACTAATTATCGGCACAGCAGCAAATTATAAAAGAAACTTTGAATGAAAAATTTGATTCGAAAGCACGTTGTAGCTCTCCTTCGCATACAAATGAAAGCTCAATGATATCGAGTGCATGTAATATAACATGTATCAGCCGACAAAGCCGCATTGAAAGGCTCAGCTGCTCTCGCTCCTTCACACATCGGGCTCGCATACGATAATCAAGGCATTACTCGCCCACGCCTCGCTCTCTCAAAATAAAAAAACAGCGTGGCAGAGTAAAATAAAGAGGGAAAATCAGGCCTGATAACGAGGATGCGCATCGCGTTACACGCAGAGAGAAAAGCGAGAATCTGCACGCGATCCGCGGCGCTGCGCGAAGAAGAGCAGGAGCTGCATACATCGCATTCTGGCATTCACGTCAGGCAGCAGCAGAGCCGCCCTCTCTCCGTCTATCAATTGGCAAGCGCCCGCTCCTCTTTCTCTCGGCGGGGGCTTTCATGTACATATACACTGCGCTCGCTTCCTATACATATTGAAATTCGACGAAACTATATGGCGCCGCCGCTTCTTTTATTTTTCCGCTACTGATATCCACTTTGCCGTTTGATTGGATTACAGCTCGCTGGGGCCGGAGGCAGAGGCCGCGCCCGCGTATTATGCACACGCGCGGCCAAGTAAGTGTGCGCGCATCACAAGAGCAGCAGCCGCCCGCGCCGCTGGCCGCGAATGCATCGGGCGCTTGTTTTTTTTTGCCTCTGATTTGCAGTCACGAGCGCGCGAGCGACATGGGAGTCTTTTTATGCGCGCACCCGCGCGCTCTCGTGTCTTTTCGAATATAGAGGGTCCGCGCATCACCGCTGCCGAAACGCGAAATGAGAGATAAGGGAGAGAGGGTGCGCCGCCCCCCACGCGATTTTGCTATTTCCTCATTGATGTCTGATTCGATCGAGTGCCGCTTTTTCGGCCGAATCCATGTGCGCAAATTCACAGGGGCAGGGGCGACTTTTGTTTTTGCGATTTGTCTGGCCGAAAAATTGAAAACCGTCTGAAACGTGTACCCATCATTATTGAAAAAAAGAATTTAAGCGAGAAGATTTGTAAACTGGAGTCGGATTTGATATACGTGAAATTCATTCATTTTTGTTTGAATAAATAACTAACAAGTTGTTTCAATATCAAATCAATCATACAATTCCACGTGGCTGGAGTACGAAAGCAGTGAAACAAATATTAAATTCCTTATTAGTCGGTGTGTATATATCAAAGCGAGGCAAACAAACGTAATCCTCGTCATCAATTCTCTCATAGCTATCATCCCATCTCCCTATCGCTTACAAGCGCGCGTTTCCCTCGGCGATTAAGCTCTCCTCGCTCCCGCAGCCACTCTTTATTCAGCCAGCTCCGACTGGCGCATCATCCACAAAGAGCGTACCGATTCCGCGGAGACGAGCCTCCGCAGTGTCGCACCTATATCTCCCGACACCATCTCCGCGACGACGTCTCGACGAAACTGAGAAGTGCTACTACCTTCGTTCCTCCGAAGGGAGAGGGGGAAGCTCGTCTATAACGGACGGAAGGGAGAGAGAATACGCGTGTGTGGGTATACGCGAAGCTTAGGCCGCCGCACGATGAGAAACGTGTTTGTCAATAGCCTGTTAATGCGCTAAGCCATTAATCATTGCGAGCGCCCGCTCCTGTCACCGCGGCCCGGGCCACGACCCTCGCGTATAGATCGACGGCGGCGACGGCGGCGGCGGCCAATGGATTTGCCGAGTCGACGAAATAACCTCGTCGCGGCGGATCGTCAATCTAGAATTCACTTTCTTTGAAATATATTTTAAAGGGGGGAAGAGGGTGAGAGAGAGAGAGAGAGAGAGAGAGGCTGAACGGTATTTCAGTGCGAATGGAGATTGAAACTTCTTTCGCCTGGATTGGTTTGTGCTGGATGCAGGCGAGTTGCCGGCGGATATTCTTCTGGCGTGTGTGTGTGTCTAGAGGAGATTGAATGTGGCGATAGTTTTGGGAAAAAAGATATATTGAACATTTTTAGAAAAGTTTTATCACGAATTTTTCTTTTTATTAAAAACTCTTCTTACAGTATAAAGGAACATTTACAGAAATGACACCAATTTACAGAAAACGGCAAAAATATTACGAATAAAATGTACTTTACACCTACACGGATAGAATTTTTCAGGAAAAATTACCGTGAAATTCACGGTAATCAGAGACTACCCAAATTTCTGGGAATTTTTACTGTTTTCACGGTAATTTTTACCGGAAATCCCGGTAATTTTTACCGTGATTCATGGCAAAAATTACCGTGACAACAGTAAAAATTTCCAGAAATTTGGGTATTCTCTGATTACCGTGAATTTCACGGTAATTTTTCCTGAAAAATTCTATCCGTGTATACAAAGTAATAGTTTGTATAGTATGAAAAAAAGGTATATTCTTTTTAAAACTTTTTTGTGGTTGCATTTTTACGTGGAAAAAGCATTTCGTGTTACTTGTTTACATGCAATCATTTTTATTTTCATTTCAACTTTGATTGCGGTTCTCCATAAAATATAAAAATTCGCAACTGGAAATTAAAATATATTAAATTTACGTGTGAAACAGTTCAACGATTCTCGCACGCACATTGGAAGCGACAAATACCAGTTACCGAAATACCATCCGAATACCATGCGGCATTCTCACAAAAATAGAGCGAAAAGCGTGAAATACGCGTCCATCACAATATTGAGCGCGACGTTGAAAATAAAGATACATGCAGCAGCCGCGCGTACGTCGTGCAGCGTGTTGAGAAGAGAGTATTATGAAACGCGCGCTGCGAGATACACTAGCTGGCCCGTGGCCGCGGCGCCGCGCGGGAAAAGCGAGTCGCATTTAACGCCGCGCGCGAAATTCAAAAGTGAGCCTCAAAGTGAAACTCCTCGCTCCGGCTGCAGGGCGATAGCCCCGGCGACGATATCTGGCAACTTCCGGCCTAGTTGAGTCGCGCGCGGGCATAAATATACCGGTAAATTTAGATGCGCTAGGGAGCACGCGCGCGCGAGTGAGAGTCCCACCACCGAGTTCAAGGTCAGCACTCGCGGGAGAAAGAGAGAGAGAGAGGGTTGCTCTCTCGAGGCCTTTCGATTCGACAATTCAACGATTAGATAACGATTTTGCGATATTACACAACGGTCGCATAATATTTCTTTATATACAATGAACAAAATATTTTAATAAATGTTTTACGTGTAGGAAGTATTTTTGTGCTATGAATGAGCCCACGGAGGATCAATGCGTTCATAGGTTTCAATCTGCACGTAGTTAAAAAATGTATGACAAATTACATAACTGTATCGGTATCTCGAGAATCATAACGTGTATATTTGATATAATAACTTGTAAGTTGTTAAAATATAATTACACGAAAAAGAAGTACAATTATTTTAAGAATTTTTAATGGCACCGAAGATAGCAATCATCTTTTACCAACAAACGAATCACGACGCGCGCTCGCTTAATTTTCGTATCATAAAAAATCCAACTCCGCCACGGGAGAGAAAGAATAAAGGAAGGACGGAAGCAAAATAAGCACGGGCTGACTTTTTAAAATAACTGCCGCGACCGGAGTTGCGGGTGTTCTTACATTACATTCGCGAGGACGAGAGTGAGACAGTCGCGAGTAAGAATGGAGAAACACAAGAGCGAGAGAGAGAGGGAGAGAAAGCGATGAGGGGACGCGAGGAGAAAAAGAAGGAAACGGGAGACAGAGGAGCGCAAGTGTACGCAAGAGAGAGAGAGAGAGAGAGAGAGAGAGAGAGAGAGAACGAGAGGGAATCTTCTATTTATAGCGTTCTATATATTCGGTTAGCTTTGGCCGAGAGTGCGGCTTCTCCTAAGATCCGCGAACTGTACCCGGGGTGGAGGGTATTATTATGGTAAACGAACGCGCACGCACGACTTTCCGTTTATTATCTCGCGGGTTTATTGTGCCTCCTCGGGAGATTAACTCGTCTAGTCGTGAGATCCGAACCATTTGCTTTACCGTGAGAGCTCCAAAGGCCTTTTTCGTATTTAACTTGGCTCTGTCTCCCTCTACTCCCTTGTCTTATTCGCTGACCCTTTTTCTCCTCGTTTTTCGATTAATTAGTCGCAAGATCCTAAAGCCATGTCGCCGGCACGGCGTGTTTTACGAGCGATCAGCCTCGACAGTGTCTCTTCATTCGATCCGTGTAATTTGAGTACGCAGTAATGAATTTCTTTCTCATTCTCCAAACAGCTCGTTATTTTTAAAATTAGATATATCGTCGGAGACCGTAAATTATTGTATAAATTACTTTTATCGTTGAAAAATGTGATTGTAAAAATAATGTTTTGTAATAAATATGTATACGTATACAAAATGCTATAATGGAGGACGTTAATGAATTTCATAATGTAGCAAAATATTTCAGAGTGCATTTTAAAAATAGAAAAGTGACCCCATTGCGTACGTGAGAAAATATGAATGAACGGTTTAAGTGAATTGGCCAGTTCATTCATGTAAAATAAGACATTTTATAATTTGTTTGCTTCTATTTTAATAGCTACATTTTAGTACGCGTATTAATAGTGGGTATACAAATTTTTATTAAGTATTTTCGTAATTATTTAATCGGTGATTTCACTTATCACACCCATACACACTTTGCGGCTCCAATAAAGTTAATAAATTGTATATATTCATTAATTCATGTATCATTATACTAATATACACGGAGAAAAATGGTGTAACAAAAATTATTATATTTATAGTAATCGTGGGACAGACTTCAATTATAAAATTTACTACAATTTATGATAAAAATTCCTATGTTTTGAGTAATTTTTACTATGTACATAGCAATTTTTACTATAAATTGTAGTAAATTTTATGATAATTCGAGTCTGTCCCAAAGTTCCTATCGAACATAGTAATTTTTTTTACATTTATAGTAAGTTTTCCTAAACATTTCTCTCAGATATATAATTATGAATTTATTCGGATCAGCGAAAACGTGAATGCTACTTAGAAAATACTTGGAATGACATAGTAGCAGCCACCGAACCGTAATTTTCCTATATCCGTCAAATAACCGACGATATTACATCCTCAAAGCCTCCCGGGAGAACGCCATGCATCCTCTTCTCTGCAAACCTAAAACAATCCGCGACTTTATACGGGCGCAGCGCGGCATCCGCGCGCGCACGCGTTCAAACGCCCCGGGACAAAACGTCAAAAGCGTCGAAACAAAACCTCAGACTAACACACACACACACACACACACAGCGTATATATTTGTGCGCGCGCGCGCCCGCGTGCGCTCACCGGAAGCACGCAATTCACGCGACGAGCCCCTTCGCGCACTCGGCCGAGCAAAAAAAAGGGCAGCTCTCATGGCGCGTGCGCGAGCAAATATATATTCTTATATATACGTGTGTTCTCGCTACTCCTCCGCGGCTCCTCGCCGCGAGTATAAAGATTTTCGTGATGTACACGCGCTGAGTGCACAATGACCGGCCTGTGTCCGAGAGGCACAATGCGCCCTCGCGCCGAGTACAAACTGCTTATTGTCCCTCGCTGTGTACATTCGTATATATACGTATATGTATCTATATATGTATAGGTACGTGCACGCGCGCACTGGGAGGAGAGATAATAATAGCCGGTGGTCGCGGACGCGCGCGCACGCACGCTTTCGCCGCCCGCGGCTTTTTCGCGTTTAATTTCACGAAACGCATCCTCTCTCTCCTTTTCTCTACCCATTCTTCGCACCCCACCAGAGAGAGAGAGAGAGTGAGAGAGCGCGAGAGTCAGTAGCTGCCCATTCATGAGCCCGGGGGAGCGCAAGAGCAACATAGAGATTCTACTGTGGAGCGACACACACGCGCTCGCGTCCGCTTTAATTACGCTTTGGCTTGTAGAGGCCGTCCGCGGGTGCGTGTCGGCCGTTTACGAGTGCCTGGAAAGCGGAGGCAGAAAAGATAGACTTGGGGAGGACAAAATTTTCACTTTGAGACATTTTCTTATGGGCTTCGAGAGTCCAGGGTAATAAGGGGAAACTTTATATGGTCATTAGATGGGAATTATTTTTTATACAAAAAACATATTTTAATTGGTAACAATTTTAAAAGAAATGTAGCATAACGTGCCCGGTTATAAAATGAGTTTTTAGTAAAATTGAAATTCACGCTCTAACAAGACCATTTTTATGAATTCGCTTATAATTTAACAATTTATGTAAACGTATATTTTAATGTCTATACGATAACTCGTATAGACATTAAAATATACGTTTACATAAATTGTTAAATTATAAGCGAATTCATAAAAATGGTCTTGTTAGAGCGTGAATTTCAATTTTACTAAAAACTCATTTTATAACCGGGCACGTGATCTATCTTTACTTCCTCGTCATTATACCTCACAAGATGCAAAATCACTTCTTTGATTAAGCGGATATATTACTCTATCAAGATTCTTTTGTAATAAAACGTGTGGGTATAACACCCAACAATAAACTGATTTCGATGAAAACAGCTATTGATGCGGGCCCATAAATAAACTCACGCATTTTATATCAAACGTACGACTATCGTTATTTAGTTTTGAAAAATGTTTGCATGCATAATAAAAGGATTTTTCTCGGAAAAGTTGATGAATTGCAAGAAACCAAAAGAACGTGCTAGTATTATATTTAATTATCGATTCATACAAAGTCGTCATAATTGCACGTGTCTGTATAGATTTCCTCAACCACTACATTAGATCGAATCTACTGAGAAGATTTTTATTGAAATCGCATTCTAGATCTGTTATAATACAATTTTTCAGAAAACTCTTTTATTTCAATAAATGGAATTTTTAGGATCCAAATTGATAATATTTCGTGAATATTAAAAAGATTTAACTTGAATTGAATAATTTGCAGTTTGGTGGTTACACAATCATTCTCTCCGACCTTTTTTAAGAAACATTTCATAAGATTAAGTTTTCAGTTGTTAGCCAAATTCATTCTAATTGTATTTGAAATATGACTCTTGCACCTAAGGAAAACATTGTCGCTGTGCTTAGCATAAAATTAACATTTACTTGTTAATTCCGAACGAGTAAAGTGCTGAACAATAAAAGAAACCATAAACGTCAGTCGCTCTCTTAGGGAATTTTGATTCATGGTCGATAGAGCGTAGTTCGCGTAACTCGAATTTTTTTCCCATTGTCTGACGCTATTCACTTCGTCAGTAGTAAAAATATACTAATTTTCATTTTTCACGAATTCAAACAGCCGTTAATATACATATACGAATCGCAGACTTATACTTACCGAAAGCCAACAAAAACGCTTTCTACATTTCAAAACACCGAAATGGCAAAAAATGCGCCATCTTATAGGCAGGCGTGCACACACCGCAACTTACACAATAGTCCCGAGGCGAGCGATCGAATCGATGCATAAAACTGGCTTATAACACACGTACGCTTACAATGTAAAGTTAGGACGATGACGCGCGCGCGATAGAAAAAAATGCCGAGTCCAGCGCAAACTCAACGACGCAGTCAATCTTGCGCGAGTTCTTAAAAATCTTTCCTCTGCCTGAATCGCCTAGGCCGTTAACGACTCTTTGTCGAAGGTGTGTGTGTGTGTGTGTGTGTGCGTGCGTGAGGAGAGGAGCGGAAAAACGATCAGCAGTCAATCACGCGGAACGACTAATTTCTCATTTGCGGCCGGAATAGGACAACAATAATACGGGCACTCATCGTGCGGCCGGTATATACACGCACGACAATGGGGACCGGCTCGCGCTCCGTTATGTTATTCGCCGGGCCGCGCCGTAATTCACGCCCACGCGTACCTGCGCGCCCGAGCTTTATCTCCTTATCTGCTTTTCAAAGTCGTTGCGGCGCGCCAAGCGCGTGAGAATCTCTGCTGGCGAGGGAACGAGACGAGCGGGCACAACAATTGAATTTTAATACGAAGTGCATTGTCGTAACTCATAAGGGTTTTTCGCCTTTTTTCCAAACGGGGGATATACTTACTTTGTGTATGGGGGGGCTTATCGCAAAAATGTCGCTTCCTTTTGCATGCTTGAGAGCTGGAGAGGATCTTACGATCGAGTGAATGAGGGTTCTGCATCACGAACAAAAATTAAAAATTATAATAAAAAGTTATTTTTACACGATTAAAGATAAGTAGAGAGAGCTATATTAAATACTGTACTTTTATTAGCTTGTTAATATTTTAATAATTCGTCGTGGAAATATTTCACGACTTCTTTTTCAAAATATATAACAATAAAATTTGATTAGTCAATTAAGAAAAATCCAAATGAAATGCACATGAATTCGTCCGTAGATAATAAAACTCAACTCCGGACAATATATCTTCGTAGTACAGTTACACACCTCTTTATAAAAATGACACTTTTCACTCTAATTATACCCACGCCTTTTGTCTGCCCTCTCTCCCATACTCGACCCCCATCTCCTCGTCCATTTTTCCGTACACTCAAGCCTCTTGTTCTCTCTCCCGACCTATCTGCCAGACTATCTTCCTCTACACTTCTCCAAGGATTTTACAGCTCGGACTCCTACTTATAGGTATACACACACATACACATTCACCGCGCTCGTCGCTCGAGCTATCGCGCGCGATCATTACGAGCGCCGCGGGCGGCCATTATTGCGGCGCACGGCCGCTTACGGGGCCTAGATTTTAATTGTTCGCTCCGCATGCATATGTGTGCGCGTGTATACGTATACGGACACCTGTCACACATATCACGCAGCCCTTAGCACAATGCCGCGCGGCGGTCCATTGTGCGCCGAGGCGTATATGGAAATTCATTCGGACGGCTTGCGAAATTTCGCGCTCGCTCGTACGACCAATCGTAAAATTGAATAATTAACTGATATTGTTTTTCGCCTTTTTTCGCATGCGCGATCGAGCGTTGCTTTTGCGTGTGCATATAACGTTTATTATAGTTTGGTGCGCGCGCGCGCGTTTTATAACGCGTTACGTGGCGCGTTTATAGACACACTCGCGTATATTTTTCTTTTTTAATGACATTTCGCGCGACCGCGTCTCGCGCCGCCGCCGCATTGCGAAATCTATGACTTAATTGAGGCTCATACGTTTCTCGTTGCGAAAACCAGCCGCGGACTTTTCGCGAAATGTTTATGTTTTGCAAAATTCGCCTCGGCTAATTAGCGCCGTAAGTAAAGTACTTTATTCCCGCTACACTATATATATATATATATACACGTACAATGAACATGCGCGGAGTACGTAAAATGTAATAACGTTTCTATTCGAGCCTGCAATAGCGCCCGCTCGCGGCCCTTAACAGAGATATTTGATGCACCGTGCGCGCGTACACGGCTTTATAGCGCGCAGTTACTGCAGAGCAATAAATTTACATAGCTCAACAACAATTTAAATGGCCGTACTGTGCGTGCCTGCCAACTTCGAGTGCTCGAAAATGCGTGTGAGCCATTTGCACTATATCTCTCGCATCCTATATACACTGCAGGTGAATATCGGCTGATGCTGAATGCAAAAATGTATGCACACATAGTAGGTATCCATGGACATTGTGCGCGTACATGTACGAACGAGCAAGTAACATTGCATTCGTATGTATTCCGGAGTGCGGATATTTGCGCGACCGAGTTCTCCTAACTGCCTCCTACGCGGGTTCCAAATAACCACGCGCAAGAAGCGCCGCAGGGCTAGCTTGCACAGCTGTTGTGGCTGTTTGTTTCTTTTGGTTTGTTCATCTCCCGGTTACATAAATAGCGCATATAACTTTATGATAATTTTTTACAAACGACCTTAATCACTTTTATTAAAGTCACACCCTGGTAGAAATGTTAACCAGAAGTTAGCTATTTTTCAGTTAACTTTATGGCTAAAAACGAACATTGCTTGTATTTCATTATTATGTGCAACCAATCCGAAATAAATTATTGGCATTTACTCACTTCATAAAATATGTATTTTAAGTAATAGTAGAACTTTTAGATGAATTATATTATTTTTACATTATAATTTTTGCTAAAAATGCTTCCATTTAATAATTACCCTAGATAAAAAAATTACGTTTGGAAAAAGTTTGAGAAAAGTTTTGCTTGGTTTAAGCTTAGAAAAACTTGTGCAATGAGACAATGCCAAACTTCCCAAATTGTGATAGAACTTTTTAAAAAAGTTTAGCAAACTTTTCCCGAACTTTTCAGCAATTAATTTTTTAAGTGATGAAGTTTGAGAAATTTTTTCCAAAACTTTTTAAAAGTTAAGAAAAATTGTTCAAATCAAAAGAAATTTTGAGTGTTTCTCCACCCATCCTCGCTTAGTCCCGCATTTTGACTTATAGCCCGAACCGGACATATTTACTCAAGTATTTTAATACGCCACCTATCGGTAGGCGCCAGCTCTTTATTTACGAAACTTAACAATTTATTTACGAAAATTTTTCAAACTTCAGCCAAACGTTTTAAAACATTCTATCGAAGTTTATAAACTTATATAACAATGATATATCATTGTCTCATTGCATACATTTTTCCAAACTTGAGTCAAACAAACATTTCCCAAACTTTTCCCAAACGTAATTTTTTTTACGTGGGACATGAGCTATACAATATGATTAATTTTCTCCAGAGGAGTATCTTCGATAAAACTAAACGATAACAAAAATAATGAAAATATGATGAAATTATATTGTGATTTACTTTTACATTACTATAAGTCAGCACTGTTTAACCCCATACAATTTAACTCACTCGACATATAATTACTTTTGCCCAATCCCATAGCACACTTCATTAGCAATAAACAATGCGTGCTTGAAGTTGCACTCCTACACTCCTTCTGCGCTTTCCTCTAAGCACATATCCACCCACGCGAAGTGTCCCGCAAGCGCGGTAGCCGCATTCACGCAGCGGCGAAAAGAGGAAATCAGGAAAGCAAAAAAATCAGATAATAGATGATCGCCAGATATTCAGCGCGACTTCCTCAGGCATACGCGCTCTCACGTATGTATATGTATGTGTATAATGCTACGCACGGAGCCGCTAAATTATCGCGTGACGTGGACGAATGTCTTAAAAGAGACCGCGACACGTTCACGCGGGCGCTCGAGTGGGGGAGTATGGCGCGCGCGTGTACGAGTTGAGTTTAAAAAGCGCCCGGGGCGCTCGGGCATAAATTAAGCCCGCAAATTTACAGCTATTGTCCGCTCGCGAAATGATCGATTTACAATTTCGTGCGTGCGCATCGACGGAATTTTAAGCGCACGCGGACCTTGTAACGAGCGCGTCTAAGCGGAGAGGAGTGAGTAGGCGCCGCTTTTTGCGCGGGAGAGAGCGCGGAGGAATACTAAGAGAGCGCGGATGACATTAGTCAGCGAGGCGCGCAGTCAATGGCACAGAACAGTTATGACGACGGGACACGAGGAGGGGAGAGAAATCTCGCGCTGCGCTGAATTATTTGTCAATGGGTATTAGATGCTTGGGCTCATTACCGAACTGCTTTATCGCTCCTCTTTACATATTCATTTCGGCATTGTTTCGATTTTTTAGGCTTCTTAACTTACCAGGGCTGTAGTAGTAAATTACTTGTACGTTACAAGATATGCCTGCCCGCGAGCTTCATTAATTTCTACACCTTATTCCCGCTGCTTACAGTAAACCGCCAGTATCTATTATTTACATAACACTAAAAAACAGTTTTTAGAATTTTCGTTATAATCTTGAAAAATACGATATGTATACATAATAATAGTCATAACGAAGTGCGATCTAAAATTGAGTAGTGTCAGATGGATCTCACAACGGTATGGCGAAAGCGAGGAATGCAAAACGAAACGGTCACACGAGCGTGCGCGCCTGCACTCGCGAGCGCGTGTGCAGCAACGAGTAAAGGGGGGAAAGTACAAATAAAAAGCAATAAGCACATTCGACAAAGGCACCTATTTATAATCGACCAAGATTTTGGCTCTCCGCGGGCGCGCGCACGGGGCTCTCTCTCTCTCTCTCTCTCTCTCTCTCTCATAAATATAAACTACGCAACGTGGTTGCTTTGTAACTGCAACAAGATCATTTCCGGTGTAATTTCTCATTTTAAACGCTAAAGTAGGAATTAATGACGGTTAAGTTGCCGCAGGGGCAATAAAGTATTTTTTGTCACGTTTGCCTCCCTATAACACACACAGTGTAATAATATACTCTCTCGCAGAATGATACATTGATGGATTATTATTGCAAAGAGTAGCTACGTAGCGGTTATTTGAAGAATGTCATCCCTTTTCTTTATAACTTTAATTAAAAATATTTTCACTTTTTTCTATATAAGAATAAATATGATGTTTGACGGTTTACGAATTCGCAAGCTTTTTATACATTTTTTAGAACCATAAAGGACAATAACGGTAGCTATATACAGACGTAGGATTGCATTATACTCTTTAGTCATTCTATTCAAGCTCTTGGAAAAAATGTAATAAAAATACGAAGAGTGCATTGGTTTCATATAAAGCCTCTTTATATACTGCCAACATCGGTATTCCCTAGCCGTCCTGTGGATATATGCATGTGGTCACCGGAACTTTCTTTCTTATATTACGAAGAGCGAAGGAGAGTGGAGAGAAAGAGGGAAGAGAGAGAAGATCCGAGTGAATGCGCGCTCGCGCGTCTAAATCCGTCCGCGGGCGCTTGCGAATATCTCCCTCTTGCTCTCTCTCCCTGCGTACTATAACTGCCTCTCCTCTCTGCGCGCAAAAGCATCGCACTCGCGTTTTCACTGGCGACTCATTCATGAAGAGGACGCGGCGCTGCCCTGGAGAGAAGCGCGCGCGCGCGGCTATCCTCAGAGAAAGCTCGCGCGCAAAGAGAAAGCGAGGAGCGTCGCGCCGGAAATGCTCTCGCGCGCGAGCCAATGTTCATTCACAAGCGCTCGCTCGCTCGCTCTACGTCGTCGTCGTCGTGTTTTTGCCTCTCCTCGACGACCACGACGACGACCGCGCGACGTCGGCATGAGCGTCGGAGCTTTCTCTGTCTCTGTCCAGAAACGGGAGCAAAACGTCGGCCCTACCGGCGAGCATAAATCTCGTGCCCTCTCTCTCCCTCGCTCTGCTAGCCCTCCTCCCACTATCCTTTCTTTTCCGCGCGAGCTCTTTCATTACCGAGCGCCCGTACACCCACTATATGAGCGTCCGCGTGCCCGCTTCTAGGAGTAAGAGAGAGATGGAGAGGGGCTCATTGTTCTTTTCTTGCGCACGCGCGCCCGCTGTAGGTACGGGAATAGAATGACGTTTTCGTGCGCATATGTGCACGGGACGGGGTGTGGGTTGCTGTTTGCGGGACATCTTCGCAACTATCTTCGCGGTACAGCGGATGTCGACGACGACGAAAATGAATCTCGTTACGGGGCTCGCGCTCTTGCTCCAACTCTTTCCCTATTCCTATGCGCGCGTTTCGTTGCCGCGTGTACTTCGACGTACTTTTTAAAGCTTGCAGTTAATTACTCCATTGCGATTTTTCATGACTCGCGTTATATCACTCATAAAATATTGTACTTTACTTTTTAAATATTGTACCGACCTTCATGTAAATATCTGATCTAAATCAATATTATGTGCACGGGAAAAAATGATTAAAAAATGTCCCATCTCTTCAGCATTAGTGAAATAAGCCAATAAGATAGTTACCAGAACCACGTTATTGGTTACTGTAACTATTTTATTGTTGCAGAAATTTGTCTACTCTGAAATGGGCAAAAAGTCAGGAAATAGGTCGAAAAATGGCTAGCTAATGGCAATGTTCAAACAATTTTCCCCTATTATTCGCCCATTTCATAGATTGGGTAGAAAATCCTATAATCTCAAAATATTTGATATAAGTTTATTCATTAACTTGACTTAGCATCCAATTGAAACAGCTTACGAAATAGCTTACGAAAATATAAACAATATAACAACAGACTAAAAAAAACATTTACAGCACTCCTTTCTTAGATATTATAACTGAACCCCATATATTTGCATATTATGTGCAGCATATAGATTGTGACTCTCTCACTCCTCGTCATAAGAACAAGCCTTCTACTAGCCATTTCCTAACTAAAAAAACTGACAAACTGTTTTTACTTTTTTTTATCTCCAATTTTAATACCTTTGAAATAATTAAGAAATCTTTAAAAAAACTCTTTATTTTCAATCTATTAAATGGTCGAATAATGACGGAAAATTTGTTTCATCTGTAGATAGAAATATACAACAAAAGTGGCTAGATTTTGACTATTCCCCACTAAAACTACCTATTTATTAGGCAAATAATGAAGTCGGTTTCCACCAGGGTGGTATTACTAACCAATCTTTTTTTCTCGTGATTGCTTACTCTATAGTATTATTTTTAGATTTATCCATATCGTTAAATACATTAAAATAACTTGACGATTAACGTCTTGCATATGTAAAAAGCACGTAAAACTTCACGGTTACTTTTTGAAATGTTCTTCTTTTTCTTATACATATTCACGCGCTTATTTAAATATAAAGTCATACGCAGTTTGCAGCTACAAATAAAAATCCGCCGCTCGAGCGGAAAAATTTTTATAGGCCGATCGCGAGCTGAAGCCCCGCGTGACGAGTTTCTTTTTGACTTTCGTCTCTCCGCTTGCGGGAGCGCGCGCGCACGCTCGTAAAGTCTACTTTATGCCTTCCTACTTCAACGGCATTGACAAAAATATGAAGGAGAACGTGACACACCGAGAGACAGCAGAAGCGGAGCTGGGAAGCGCTGGGATCCGCGCATATTATATATGATGTCGGTATTTTTGATTCATGCGAGCCGGACATTCCGCAAGGGTCGCCGTGCGCGGGGTGTACACTTTGTAGAGAGTGTCACGCCCGATTTTCAAAGTCAAGGGTGGCACATGCGGGGGCGTGATTCATTTGATCGCCCATATTTATTAAAATGTGGTTTAGAAGTAGGTCTCTTACATGTGATATGTTTGCTGTACATAATTCATTTTTACACAGTTAGCAAAAATATCTATCCTGAATATAAATACATGTATTTGATTATCATCAGACTATAGAATATAAGAGTCAGTTTATTATGTAAGATCAAAAGTAAATAAAGTCGATTGTCTAGCAATGAAATTTTACAAAAATCAACTAGCTCGGAGTTCTCGCACGACATCTGCTTTCTCACCACTTCCCAATCATAATATTATACAACCACCAGTTCGTACTCTACATTGGCCCTCTACTCGCTGACTGTCGCTTTTCTATAAGTAACGTAAATCAGAAGTCGCGATATCTCGCGCGTGTCACGCGTGTGCCCCCGTGTTTCCCCTCGCGCACAAGTGTATACGCGCACGTAGGCAGGAAACGCGCGTGAATATTCTCCGGCGAGGCGCGCTCCACATTTTGCGCGAAGCGGTCCCCCCCGTTCATCTCAACTCTGTACGCGCTCGCGCATCTTCTGTAATGTCATCTTCCGGTGGACTTCTCGGAAAATTGCGGCGGCAGTAGTAGCGACTTCTCGCCATTCTTCTCAATTAGCTCTCGCGCGCGCACGCGCGTGCATATTATTTTCGATGATAATGTATTTCGGGCGCGGCTTTGAGGAAGCTGCCCGCAGGAAGTGTCTATTACGCGGGTACTTTGCCGTGACAACTGCGCTGATTTAGTCAGGATAAATGTTCAACACGGCCAGCTACTGGACACGCGTTCATAATTCTCGTTGTTTTAAAATAAATTTTCAGCAAAGTGTAGTTTGGTAAATGGCTACAGTGTTATGATGGATACACAAACTCGAATCTCGAACAGTTAATGATGTTTATTTTACGCTGATGTAATAATAACATTATTAAAAAGATCCAATGCCGGTGCAAGAATATTAATTACTCAAGTTCCTATGGACAGCGTAACAAATGTTAAAATGTACTTTGAAATTTCTCTAAAGAACGAAACAGAAAAAGCAAAAAAAAATTAAAAAAATTTTTGAAAAATATAAAAGTTATAGTCCAAAATCTTTAAAAAAGTATTTTTACATTGTTAGAAAATCATAAATATTTTAAAGTGTGAGAAAGGATCACAAATCAAAATAATTTCTATCATAAATAAAAAAAATGATATCAACTTTCGAATCCCTACAGAATTATAAATGCGAAATGTTACGTCTTGTGACGTATCATTTTATGAATTTTCTTTTAAATATTACATGAATTATTTTTCGTTACAATATAACATGTACATTGTTACGATTTTCTGGAGCATCGAAAGACCTAATATCTGTGGCTTCGCGGAATAACGACCTAACCCACTTGTACGTGTTTTCGAGAAATCGACGTTTTAAAATTTCTGTCGTGACACTTCATATGTAAGATCGAATTGCGCGAGATGAGTCATAACAATGTACACTTTTACAAAGGTATAGAGTATCTTTCGAACCCCACTATCAGCTGCTAGAATACATTTTTATTCTTTGTATAAACAAACAAAACAATGCAGTTAAATCGTTATTCCGGTAACTGTGCAGTTAAGCGGTTTAGGGAAATTGTTCAAATAAGATAAATAACATAGTTATTTCTACACTTAAAACATAGAATACGAATTCTTTTTTAGATATTCATTCCCACGCATGCGTCTCCCAACGGAATATACGTCAAGTCAACGGAATTCGGTAAACCGAATACCGAACGTTACTTGGTTACTATTTATGCACACACGCTCCATCGCCCGACAATCAAAGCTCTTGTGTTACCTTCTATTATCTATTGCCTTTGATCTTTGTTGCTATAAAAATAGGTATGTCATAATCTGTTTATTGCATAGTATTAACTTCAAAACGGTGCTTGTAATTAAATATAAATATTCAGTTAAGTCGTTCTTCCGGGCACAGGTGCAGTTAAGTGTTTATGCACTTAGCTGATATTTGCTCTTTGAACCCGTTTCAGATTTCCGGACCAAGTCTACATGAAAAAGGGTAGTTAGAAGGTATAAATTCCGGTGCTAACTCAATTTTGACCCCCAAGTGGGTTAGGCCGTTATTCTTGGAAGCCACAGATATAATACTTATTAATTTTAATACTAAAATTTAATATTTCATTGTCGAATTTTTAAAAGAAAATTTATTCTTTAAAAAATGTTTTTAAAATACATACATAAATAAATAAAATTATTTGTAATTGAAAATCATTATTTAATAGTTATGGTATGAATTAATTCTTATAACAAATACATTCATATTTTTAACAAATAAATACAAAGAATGATAATTAATTTAAAGTTTAAGTATTTTGCTATGTCTAAATATTTATATTGATTATATTACGCCTTTTATATGTTTTGAATTAATTAATGGGGCATCATATCTTTTAGCCCTGTATGAAAACTAAAAGTTAAATAAAACACAGGTACAATAATAATTAATTAATACTGATCAAGCTACATAGTTACATATAATCTTCAAATAACTGAATAATTTAATAACTGAACTTCAAATTTTTTTTTATGTATACAAAATTATCTAGGGCATCACTATACATTTTGTAATGATGTATTCATAAAATCATCCTGCGCTATTTCAGGTTATTGTTATAAAATATCTAATAAAGGCGTTTGAACGATATTTCTAACTTGCCTGTAAATTTTGCTCAAATATCATTGTTAGATATTTTAAATGAAACTTTGCAAGACAGTTGCTATAGACTGATATAAGTTTTCCAATTCTGTTATTAATTATATACGTTCTGTTGCCTCTTCTCTTCATTAACATTATTCCAATAAGTTTTACATATTTTTATAAAAAACAATATACTTGTCATTTTACGCAGCAGTTAAAATTCAATGTATGCCTCTCCACCATTGCATACATGAATATGATATGTACCAACTTCGTCTTATATGCTGATACATTTTCCCGCTAGCACTTGAAAACAAACGGATAATTAATTCTGCTGTTCACACAGTTGATTAAAGATTAGAATGCAAGGTTAAAACAGCATTAAAGAAAAGTAAAATCTTTCTTTTTGTTAAAATAAAATTGGCATTAAATTCTAATACATTAAAACAGCTTTAAAACAAATGGAGTTTCTTCGTTTTGAAAGGACTCTTTGAACGGATACTCTTTTTTGAAAAGGAGATTCTCCTTTTATTCAATGAACTTTTAACTTTTTAAACGCAGTGAAAACTACATTTTACATACAATGTTATTTAACAGACGTTATTTTTACTTATTTAATAATGCCATTTCAGCTTTTCCCTCAATTAATTGATCTGTATAGCTGATGCAAAACGGTTAGATTAACTATCAATTTTTTTCCGCGCACTCATTTACTTGCTATACGAAACAAGACAACACTCACCAATCTATATCAACTTGTCTCCTTTCCATTTCCAAGAAAAACCCTATAATATATATCCAAGAGCATCCCGACTCCTCTGCCGCGTGGAAGCTGCGCCTAGACAACAACCGAGAATAAAAACGAAAGACAAGAAGACAGGCACACTCGCTGCTCCGTGAGTGAATGAAGCCAGAGAGAGAGAGAGAGGTATGTAGTAGTGGTAGGTGAAAAAAAGGCGGGAGTGCGAGCGCAAGCGGGAGCTGACGATACCATTGGCCGCTCATAGTGTGCTGATTAGTTCGCCGCAGCTAGCTATTAGTCGGGTAAGTGGCAGGTAGCGGCTTGAGTTACGAGAGCGCCAACGACTGGCATTTTGCGAGTCCGCTCTCGGTAATAATTCACACCGCGCGAGCGCGCGGCTCTCTCCCTATCCTTTTTCTGCTCTCCATTATCTACTCGTCTTTTTCACCGCGTGCGCACCTATCCTCTTCCTTGTAAACCAACTGATTTTATCGGCTTCAATCTTTTCCGAGTGCCCGAACGCACACGACGCATGCGCTAGGCGATATGTGATGCAAACGCAAGTATATATATAACGAGTGGAAAAACGAATTCGACAAAGCGATCACGAGACGAGCTCTTGACATTTAATTACTTAAAGCTGTAATTTAGCATTCGAAATGTAAATATTGCCGGAACGCGCCGTGCGCTCTGCATGCCATGGAAAATGCTGAGTTGAATGAAGAAAAGGAACGGAAAGTTTTTGTGCACCGCTAGAGATGGACGCAGTTTGCGAAATCCTTCGAATTATATAGCTAAAAGATTCTGAGAAGGTTATTAATATGATCGAAGAGATAAGACGTTTTGTATATCAATTCGGTTGAAATGCATATTTGCTTTAAATTGAAAATGTCTATCAATCTGCGAAAAATTGTGTATTATATCGGAACAAAAATTGTCATTAATAAGCTATCCATCAACCTAACTTTTTTTGCCCATGACTATATATCACACACAAGGCATTTTTACTACTAAAAGAAATTGATTTCGAAATTTTACCGCGTGAATGATTTTGTAAGATTACTCGGCACTTGTATAATTTAGCATGAAGCATAACCTTCGAACACAATTATTTTGCCTTTGCAGACAACTCTTGACATTATTATTATTATAGCTTTCTATCGCGTTGTACAGCCCAGCAATATAGGTCCGTACAACCACGCGTTTGTGCATTCTCGCTCAACGAAGTTATTTTCACATTCATCGTAATGCAATGCAAAATCAACTAGCCTCTCTTTGCGCCAGACATATATTCTCATATGTACACCACCGAGTCCTAGAATAAAAAGTGCTCCCCCTCTTTCGCGTGATTTTACGAGAGCGGAAAACGGAGAGTGCGGGCTTCTAATTTCGACATTATCTTTCACAATTTACAGGTTTGTTTCTCCTCCCTTCTTTGACTTTGCGCCGCGCAACTCATTCATTTACTCGCCGAGTCGTTGCCGCTCCTGTTTATTATTGCTCGTTTTTATTCCATTCGGTTTTCCTGACCGCGCGGCCTGCACGAGAGAGGAGGAACGGGTTTGCGGCTACTCTGCTTGCTTTCTTTCCGAGAAGTAAATGTCAAAACTGCATGTCACGTTTTCCAGCTCGAGGATGCTTGCGCATTATTACGTTATCGTTAAATTTGCATATTCGTTCCACGGATTCCAGAAGGGAAATAAAAAGGAGAATAAATATTTTAATTAATTACCCTCATATTATTAACAAGAGGTTCGGGAAAAAAATACATATACAAAATAACGGTATCATCTTTATGAAACAACGTAGTAACAATGAGTAGATGATATACATAAAATTATCAAAATTATTACTAATCGTTGCAATAATATAAAATTATTCATTTACCCCTTTTCTGTGTAAAATGCCTCTTAAAAAAATTACAGTTTTAAAACGCAATGTAACCTTGCCTCAACTTCAAACGTCCATTTACAATAATTAAGCGGCATCCCAGACATTAAGAGCACAGCCAGACACACAGTCGCGCGCATCAGCCGACGGGCAAAAAACGCACATCGCGCGCGCCAGACATAAAGGAAAACCTTTTCATTACAAACCCTCTCCTCCTCCTCTATCTCCTCCTCCACCTCTGCCCCCTCGAGCCCTTCCCCTCCTGCTCCCCTCCCACTTGCGCATAATAATTCGTAATCCATTCTCTGGTGCACCTACCTCTTCGCAACGATGCCCGCGCATGCGCGCGCCACTTGACAAAGGGGGCATCCGGCGCAAGGAGTAGGGGGCTCGTGCGGAATACCGGCGCGCAGAGGAGAGGATGCGACCTACGACGTCTCGCTGTCGCCGTCGTAGGAGAGATAGAGACAGAACTCGAGCCGGCAGAGAGGTGGACGGAAAGAGAAAGAGAGAGAGAGATAGCGTGGGACGGTTTATCGAGGACATGAAAGGGATGCGCTCCGCGACGCCATTCTCGCACACCCCTTCCGCGCCCGCGCTCGTAGTCTAGGTTCTCGCTTGTTCGCGATTTTCCCTTACCTTTTCCCGACCGACGTCTGTATACATGTATATACATCGGCGCCGTCGTAGTTTTTATGCAAGGACGTTACGTCGCGTGCTCTCGGATTTTCGTGTAAGTATACGTGCACGTAGAGAAAGAGAGAGGGAGGCTAGCACGAAGCGCATCAGCAGTAGCACAGCTGCCGCTCGCGCGTACGTGCGCGTGAATTATTTATACGAGGGTCAGTTGGCGTTGTCGGGAGAGCGCGAGAGATTCGCCCCCGCGCGCCTCATACGATGTCCGCGGAGGTGGGAAAGGAAGTGTCCTCTTCTTTCACCATGAATACCTGAGATGAAAGAATGTGGCCGTACATTTTTTATGACGGTGCCGATGTGCCGCCGCTGTCGCCGCTTGTCCACTGCATATTTCATCGAGAATAATGCAAATGTGCGTGATTTCGCTTCGTTATTTATGTAGAAATCACTTTCAAGGAAATTACACGTACATTTTAAAATAGGAGGGAAGAAAAAATTGACGCTTTGGAAATGTCTTAGTTGACATTAAAACGATTTCGCAGTGTGTAAAAAAAAAAGAAGTAACAAAATATATATAGGTATAGGCAATTGCTGCGCTCAACCTTGAGTATTTATATATTTCTTTATAAGCTGATGGTTCGTGTCTATCTGAATCTCTTAATAGTGACTACTAAAAGCGCCGCCTGCGTACTTGCGTAAGCTATTATAAATGTAGATTTGGCATTCGTAGTTTAGTCTATAACGGCTCATCGTCGTCAGTTTCGTGCAGAAATTGGGCGTGCTCATCCAGAAAAACTATACGACGGGTAGTCTTGAGATCTATTTTGCAACTGTTCCGCCTACTTTGTCATGCTTCTCACAAATTAGTTTGCTAAAATTTACTATTATCAAATAAGATATTTTATTTATAATATTATGAAGAGCATAGAAATCCTTTAATTTTCTCTTCAGATTACACTTGAAATATTCGAAAAAACATAAATCTTTTAAAGAATTAAAGCGCAAAAATCAATGAATCTTCACAAACATACAATAGAAATTGAAATATTTATAATTATCTTTTTTTTCTGTTCCAGGTGAGTAGGAAAATTTACTTCTTTGGAAACATCAGCACGTAAGTCACACAATCATCATTCTACATTTTATGACACACTTCCTCAAGAACTGCCCGAAATCAAAATGCATGAAGCATCGCGTTCGAGTTCTGCACAGTGGCGGTATCACGCACAGAAAAGATACAAGTTTGACGTCAACTATATATATGCGTAGCATCCCTCTTGGCATCCTCTTATTCGCACACGCCGCGTCTCTCTTTCTACCGCCTTCCCTATTATACACGCTATACTTCTCCATGCGTCAATTTCACTTTTCGACGTGTGTGCTTACGTGTACGTATGCGCGTGTGCGTGCTCCCTAGACGCGCGTATAAATGCGCGAATTTCAAAACACAGGCGTCGGCAGAACGTAAACTGCGCATGCGGGTATTTCGCGATGACGAAAGGCTTCGTCGTCTACACTCCCTCCTTTGAATCGTTATATACACCAGCTGACGTCAATAATGGCCGGTTTTGTGTATACACGCACACACGCAGATTCGATATTTCGCGCGTGCGCGAAATCTTGGATATATACTAATTACTCCAGGAATTTCGAGGAATCCACGTCTGCCGACAGTATTATATATATAGTTGGATCAGCCGGCGAGAATATGCATATTTTATCATATATTATGGAGTCAGCACGAGCTCGTATGCGAATCGAGGCTATTATTGCGACGCGGATAAAGGAGCGTCAAAGAGGTTTATTTATGAACTGTTTTGGTCGGATTGGAGAAATCGATTTTACGCCGAGCAATAATCAAGCGATAAATGGACGATTCAAAAGGCCTTTTTTAATCGAAAAAACATTTGGCAGCCGTTAGAGGGCAGGACGTACATTTTTATTATAAATAGCCTCTCGACATTGGAATTATTATGTGCAAGAATTGTGGAAATTTAAACATTTTTTAAATCCAGTAAATTGCATGAACTGTTCGATCATTGCCAGATATTTCCAACCAAATACTTACTTCATAACAGTATATGTATAAGCATAAAAACTACATATACCATCGGGGGATGGAACTTTTTTATATTACTGAAATAATCCGTGACAAACAACACTGTAAATTTTGATGTAATTGAAAGATAACAGCAATTAAAAACGAATATTTAATGGGAGATTTTTATAAAAATATTCATACAAGAAATAAATTTCGAGAATTTTTTCCTAAAGCAGAATTATTGTTATTTATTTATTATATAAATCCAATATTTTCAAAGTAGTGCTGTGAAGATAAAATGCAAACATCGGCAGATCCATTTTTCATCAAGCAGTTGAAATTATTGGTTTACTCATGAAAATCTTCATATTGAAGTTTGTTTAAAGAATTCAATGCAGCGTCAAAACAAACTGCGATTTAAAAAAAAAATCTTTGAATACAACATTACGTATCACGAATAAAAATATACAAACATCCAAATGTTCATGACAAAGGGAAGGACCAGTATAGCCCTGAAACAAAAGCGAAAAAGGCGCAAAAATGGAGTACAGCAAGGTCAGACGAGAGGCCGGTGCAGCACCATCGAGGCAACTCTCCGCCCGCAGGTGAGAGAGAGAGAGAGAGCGCCATCCGTCCTCTGCCTCGTATTTGCGAGGGGGGTGTGGGCGGCAGCCGACAAAGCGGAGCGCGGGCGCACAACAATGAGCATTGTGATTTGCGCGCGGGTGTAGCCCGGCCGTGGCCCCCATTGGCTCCCGGCGCGCGGCGGGCCGACACCCAGCGGGGGTGGTCGCCGCCTCCGAACGCGCGAGCGCCGCCACCGCCGCCGCTGAGACAATAAACAATGACAGAGGAGGTAGGTACGACTATACCTGTGCGCAGCGTAGGAGCGTCTACGTAAGAAGATGGAAGCTGTTGGCCGATCGATATTGGCCGCAGGACGAAGGAGGAAAGGCTTCGCTGCTGGCTGCTTGGCTATTGATTTTTCGAGGGTGGCTCCGCGAGTGGCTTTTATTATTTGTTTTACGAGTGGCTGCGACCGCTGGGACAGGTTGTGTTCACTGATGCACCTTTTTTAGCCGCATCTTCGTCGATTTTTTTTAACTATTAACTAGTTCGCTGTTTTATCTTGAGTAAGATACTTTGATGACTGTAAAACAATAATATAACATTTCTTTCCTTTGGAAATTAAAAGCACTCAAACTTTATTAGCAATGCATATGCGTCTTAGAAATGTGATATTTTGTGGAAATTTCTCAGGAAGATTTTTTAAGAGAATATTTTATGAAAGAAGGAGACGGCGTGTACAAAAAGTGTTATATTTAAACATGGACAACGTTTTCTAAGCAGGGACGTGCTGAAAAATAACATGGTATACTCTCTCTTCGTTAAAAGGTACAAACATATAGAGCACTTCAAAATTAAAATTTCGTTGATATCAACAGGTTGATAGTCGCAATAAAATACGCGTTTTTATAACTGCTTATTAAAGTGTAAAGTACTTTATAACTTGAAAATTTTTTATGGCAGCAATCCTGATAAATCTATACAAATGTGAAATAGCACGTTATAAAACCGTATAACAATCATTTGCTTTGATGGATTTTGGTGTAAAGGTCAATCTAAAAACTGGTTTGTTCTTTTTTTAAGTAAAAAATTTTTTTCACATCCTGTAACGTGATTAGAGAAAAAAATTTATTTTTTCAAATATATACATTTAAACAAAAAGTTCTCATGACAAATAAAATTGACTTTTAATTTTTCCGTTACATTAACAATAAAAATTTTTTGTTTAAAAGCATTAAATTTAAAAACAAACTAGAATGCAAAAAGGGGTAAAATGTTGAAACTAAGGAAACGAACTCTAGCCAAATTCCTTCGAGCGGCAGCAAAATAAAACTCCGAAAAACAAACCTCATTCTAGCCCAAGTCCTTCGGTATCCGCGAGCTCGAGAAACTACCTCACTGGTGCACAGTAGCGTCAGCTTCTTCCACCTCGCGAGCTCGTCCGATAAAATAAAGAAAGCGCCGCGGCGCAAAAGGAAGCCGGCGACGAGGAGGAAGAAGAGAAGAGGCGAGCGGAGAAGAGAGGAGCAAAGGCAAAGAAGCCACGGCTACAAAAGAGACACGGCGACTCGGCGCGCTCCGGAAGCCCGGGGAAGAAACGTAGGAAGGAAAGCCATCGCCGTCGTCGGAAAGGACGTTCCTCTCCTCCTCCTCCTCTCCTCCTCCTCGGCGAAACAAAGACGCGCGATAAAGCTGCCGCGGCGGCGGCGCGTGGGTGTGCGGCAGCGCGCGAGCTAGCGCGAGCTTTGAATGGGCGGAGTCTGGCCGACGGCGAAAGGGGGCGTAGATAATGGCTCGGCGCGCGCGAATGTCGGGAGAGGCCGCCGCCGCCGCCGCCGGTGGGGAAGTCGCGGCGCGCGCGCGGGTGGGAGTAGCTCGGGCCGCGAGCGCGACCGAGAGAGAGGGAAGGCGCGCGCGGGTGATAAGGGGCTGAGCGGAGGGGGGGCGGTTGGAAGGCGAAGAAGAAGCTCCCGGTCTTCTCTCTCTCTCACTCTCCCTCCGCCGGCGCTCTCAGTCGGTCGCCGCGACCGCCTGCACAGCAGCACACGCGCGCTCTCCCCGGCGCTGATTATTCCCATTGTATGCCCCCTCGCTCTCTCTCCCCTCCCTCGGCGCGCGCACACGTATACGCGGCTCGGGCTCACACGTGCGCGCGGCGGCTGCGGCGGCAGCCAGCAGCACGGGCCATTGTCGGGGGCCAGTAGCGGCGGCACCAGTTCCTGCCAGGACACCGTCGCGTGCACGACGCGCGTGTGCAGCTTCTCTCGTGTGCGTCGCCGCCAGCGAGGGGGGACGTCACAACACGGGCCGGTTTTTTCGCGCACACGCGCACGCTACAGAGCGGAGCGGCCGATGACTCGCCGACCAGCAGCGCTGCAGCCGCCGAGGAAGGAGAAGCGGGGCTTTTCCCGCAGCGGACCCTAAAGAGAGAGAGAGCAGCCGATGATCCGCCGGCCAGTGACGTCTCGACCAGTGCGCGTGGCCGCAGCATCAGTGCGCGCGTGACGACACACACATACACACCTGGTCGCTCGGTTGTTGCTTTTTAATGACAAAACTGTGAGGGAGCTCTGTGCTTCCATTAGCTTGTTGCTTCGGTGGAGAGACAGTGAGGGATTGAGTGAGTTGAATATACAAGCCGATTGGCTGTAGTAGGAGTTTCTTTTGCGAGGAGTGTGGAGGCAAAGCGGAATAATTATCGCCATAAGGAGGAGGGAGGAGGCCGAGGAGGCTGGCGGAGGATCGCTCGTGCTCGAGGCCATCGCCGCGCGACAGGATGATATGAGCACGATAGGCAGGTGAGTCGTCGTCGTCGTCCCCCTCGGGCATTGTCCCCGGAATGCGGCGGCTCCTTTTTTCCCCTCTCGCCCGCTCTCCACATTTTCGGAGGCAGTATATCTCGCCCGTCGCCCATCCAGAGTTCCCCGACCTTTTCCCGAGAGCGGGATTCAGGAGAGAAAAGCGCCGAGGTTTTATCTATCGACGACAGGTATTGTGTCCCGCTCATCGGCCGCTTTCGATCCGGGAAAGGGGATAAATTTCGTGGACAGGCCGGGCTTAGCGCGCTCACGGTGAGGTTATGTTAACAACGACGGCCGGTTATATTTAAACATTAGCGGGTATTATTAATAGATTTTATATTTAACTCATTAACTAGAGGTGCAGGAGAGCGGTGACGCGCGCCGCACTATATACTATACTGTGTGTGTTGTCATATAGGTATAATGCCCGTGCGAGCCCGACCGACAGGTTTTCCGTCTGCTACACGACGCTAATGAGGCGATCATTGTTAAATTGGAGCGGATATTTGTCCTTTTTAGCGTCGAATAGAGTGGCGGAGATTTACGGCAAGGCTTCAATTATTGCCAAATCGCGGGAAGTACGTTTGCTTCTGGGTTTTTGTGTATTGGCTTGGTAAATTTATTCGATGTTTTCTTCGGAGTGACAGAATTTCTTGTTAGTCATTCATTACCGAGAACGGTATTTGAGATTTGTCGAAGGCTACATGTGAACGTAAAAAACCATTTGTATTATCTTTCGTTGTCAGAGTTGTTTTTAAGCTTGTGAAATCTTTATTTTGTTGCTGATCAATTTGACATATCTGAGGAAATTGCTAATCAAATTGTTTTGGAGTACATTATTCGATTATTTACATCATGTACATTTTTATATAAACCTAACGAAAATCACTTTTATCATAATATAATCTTGCTATAATATAAAAAGTTTGGTATAAAAATGCATAAATGATAATGCGTCGAGGGATGGTAACCTCAAAGAAAAAATAATCAGATGCACAACCGAAATTTATTCCTGCTCATAATATGGAAACCCGGCTAAAAATAGTAGAGAAGGCAGCAGTTTTAATCATTACTTAACACCCAACCTACTAATTTTTCCCAAAAGCTTTTTCTAGCCCGTCGTACGCAGAATCGAGCATGAATCACGGCATTGTTGTCTTGGAATCGCCCACGAGCCTGACCAAAGACAATCATCCATCAGCTCCTTTCGCGCTCTTGCGTTCCCGGAACGAGCGCCACACACACGTCGCACACGCATATACACTTACGCAAAAGTAGTGCGCGCACGAGCGCCCGGTATTATGAATGGGGACGGTCGTCCGGGGGTATATGCCCACTACTTTCGCACCTCGTATTACGGGGAATTTCGTGGGCAAACGCTCGGGGTGCCGGCAGATTCGAAAGGCATTAATCGCTTCGGCACACACACACACACACATGTGTACACACACCGGCCAGCTGACACACACTGGCCGTAAGCGTGCGCGGCCGAATTCCTGAATCGACTTTGACGTATAGAATCCACAACATCTTAAGTACTCTAAATTTAATTGAAGCCCTTGGCGGCGCGCCAAGCCGAATAACATTTTTTTATACGCGTTTCCCTTCTTTCTAATTTTATTGCGCGCGCGAGCGAGAGAGGGGGGAGAGAGAGAGAGAGCGACAAGTTTATCTAACGTCGGCGCTGCACATGCTCGCTGATTTTTGCTAAATTGACCCGGCTCGCCGTAGTTGTGCATTAACTTTCACCTGTACGTTTTGCTTTTTATGTGCAAAACCGAATAGAGGATCGGGTGATATAATGTTTGTTAATATAATGACTAAATTATTGCCCGCACTTAATGTTTATCAAGAATATAATAAAATTTATATTAATTAAAATCCGAGTACAGTTTTACGACTATAGATAACGCTTAGCGCTTATTAAAGATTCGTTCAATAAATATCGCGGGCTTTAAATTTCATTTCGTTACTAAAGGCTTTAGTGTCCGTAGCGAGGAAAAGATGAATTTATCATTTGCGAACACGTAAACAACTGAATATTTTACTAATATACTTTTGAAAGAGAAAATTATGCTAGTAATATAAATGTCGTCGTCGTGTGCCTGATGAAATTCTTATTTTAAGCTAATTGCAATAACTTACTTTTTACAAGAAGAATGCGTGTTAGCATGCACTCATTCACGCAAAAATGTGTTTACACGAGTCTCAAGTACCGCGTAATTATTTAACTTTCACTTAAATAAAATCAATGAGAACTTTATTTTTGTAAATCCAGATAAACGACTTGCTCTGCTCATTTATACATCAGCCGATGATAAATATTATGAAAATACGGAAATAATTTTATTCCTACATTTCACTCATTATTGAAAAACTCGCATATTTTAACATACCCGTTGATAAATACAATATTCACTTTATCCTCAGTATACTTCGTAATAATATCATACCAAATTTTGGTTATACATCAAAGTTCCATCTCAGTGCACACGCGACACAATGGCTTATACGGAATGAACTAATTGAAATTACACAAGCCAATACCCCCGTCGATCGGCCGACGCACCCCAATCATTAGCATTCCAACAAAAGGATTTCCGCTATCCCGCTAAAATTCAAAGCGCGTCGTATAAGCCACCCCGTACCGTCGACCCCACTGCACCATGCGGCCCATAAACGTCTATAAATCACCCATCGGGAGACAATCCGCACCGGCTAATGTCCCCGGCAGTTTGCACTAGAGCTCAGCTCCGCTGCGCCGCGAAATTTGAACAATGCTGATCTAACTGGCGCCTCGGCGTATTATCGGCACAACAGGTCCGATCGGCGCGAGATGAAAAACGGGGAGGGAACGCATCGCCCGTCTGCGTGTGTGTGTATATGCGCGCGAGGCCATGTGTTCACTCCGCGGAGAATGAACCCGAGGACGAGGGGGGCATATACACACGCGGGAGCGCGCGCTGCGAGAAAGAGGGAAGATATGTGTGTGTGGTTGCTGTGCATGCTTTGCTGTACGCACACGCGTGCGAAAGCGAGGGAGGGAGAGTGCGCCGCGGTGCATTTGACCCAGTGACCCTCTCGGTCATTCTACCCTGCGTAATTTTTATTGCCTCCTTTTCCTTTTGCTTCCCCCTGGATTTATATAGATGGCGAGAGTGGCTGAAAATTTGTGGTCCTAAAAATAATTGGGTTTTATATAGAGTCAGATTCATTAAGATTTCAGTTTAGCACGAACCGATCAAGGCAGAAAATGTTCAGATCTACTTGTGGTTATGACATTTTAATTAATGTTCAAACGATATCAGAGCGGTGCTTAATCTCTTTATCGTAGTTTTTTCTATTTTTTTTTTTTTTTTTTTTTTCATATTTTTGCGCACTTCATAATTGCAAGATAATAAATTTTATTTGCCAGATAAGCTCGTATAATTGTAAAAGCAAACAGACACTCGAGAGTATTACTTAACTGATGGTGAGAAGTGCATATTTCTATATAAATACAGAATTCCTTGAGCGACGCAGTTGGCATAATTAACCCGCACATATATCATATATCGTACAGCCAGGTTGCGCAGCAAAGTTGAAAATAATTCTTCTAATATACGATTGTGTGCAAATTAACGCGCTGAACTAATCCACGTGAATTAGCAGTGATCAGCCGTAGTATCGGCAAAGATCACACGTCATCTCTCGAGGCTCAACAAACCGTAACGTTTCCCCGGCGATAGCGCGCGCGCGCTATTGCATAATCGGAGCAATCGAATTCCTTCCCAATAACGCCCCCCTTTCGAAAACCGGCTGCAGCTCTCGACCCTTCCCGGCGCGGCGGCACTGCATCACATATGTCCACGCGGGATACCCACACATATAACGCATTCCTCTCCCTTTCTTCCTCCCTCGTATTCTCCGAGGCGACCACTTGACGCGCGCGCGCGCGAGCCCTAAACCGATCGTGTGACGCGCATTTAGTGAAAAAGCCGGGGGGCTTCTCTCTCTTTCTCTGCTCCTTTGTCGATCGCGCGCGACGAGCACATGTTCTAAGCGCAAGCGCCCCTTCTGGATTTCGGTTACCGCGTGTAGGTGCACTTTTGTTCGGCTCCAATGCCAAATTTCGTTGTTATTTTCGTAGTGAGCGCGGGACGCGACGCGGTGCTAGTTGTCGTAGACGACGACGACGCGGTCGATGTACAAAAGACGCCGAGGATTTCCACGGCGGCGGTTTCTAAAGATAACGCGCTTCGCGCGCGTCTTGACGTCACTGCGGACGACGCGAGCTTTAAGCGAAAACCTAATGGGCAGCTGGAGGTCCTTATGTTTCTTGCGATGCTTTCAATGCATTTTGTTGCGTAGCACTCGCAGAGCCGAAAGTAAGACGCTTTAATTTACTAACAGCAACAGATTTTGAATAAATTTGTTCTTTGAGCTGGATTTCGATTGGCTTCGACTGCAAATTGATATACTTACAGAGTAATGGTATATTTATAGTAAAAATAAATGCTCTTTCAAGTCTGAAAATTACAGAATAATGGAAGAAGAATGTAAGGCAGATTTTACTCGCGGCTATTATAACTTTCCGGCAAATAAAAGTTTTCATCTAAACGATACTCTGTAGATAATACTTGCCAAAACAAACAATAAAATATTACTAATAATAACTTGATATTTTACTTTATTGTACATAAAAGTCAATACTGTAAATAATATTTTATAAACCCTAAAATTTTTATTCTCGGAAAGAAACGATGATGTTTTCTCATTTTTTAATAAAAAAAAGTTCAGTGATGACTTCTTTCTCAGACAGATCATCGAATTTCACAAGTATAAAATAGATCAAGAAGAAAAGTAAACAAGGTCGAAGAAAATAACATTCTTCCCCATTGTTTCTAAAAATAAACCGTTCAGAGTGTATAAACAAACAGGCGGGCAGGCAGACACTGTTTGAAATAAAAATGGGAAACCAATGATGATCAAAGGTAGACGACGCAGCGGGACAGATCTAATTTTATGCATTATTTCCCGTAATAAATTGCGCTCCGGTCCGCTCTTTTGTGCATCAAATGAAATCATCATCCGCGCTTCAATCGCACTGCCTCTGTCTGTCTCTCTTAGTCTCCTGGATTTCGCCGCTATGAAAATACCATTGTGCTTTATTAACTCCCGAGGCACAGCGCTATACGCAGGCGTACACTATATATATATACTTGGGAACGTCATAATCAAGAGTACAAAACCCGAGATTCAGATTGAGCACACAACGCTCGTCTCTATGACAGTTTTAACCAAGCGAATATCCTCGACCGCTTTCCCCCGCAACTGTTTTCTCTCCAACACACATATTATCTCTTTGTCTTTTTTTTCAACGCCTCATCTTTCTTCCTCGCTTCCACCTGTTTGTACATTCTTGGAGATAAATACGAAATTTTTAGATTGATTAAACGATTTTCGTGGTTAAAAATTAGCTTGGCTCGTTTAATCATAAAGTCTGACAATTATTCGCACAAACGATATAATGTTTAGCTTGAAAATTCTATAGTTGCACCGTGACGGCATTCAACACCGGGGCTACTTAGTTGTTCTCGCGCACACGGCCATTATCATAAACCACGGACAAACGACAATGTATGCAGTTAATTAAACTAGATAAATTTACGACGTGTTTTTAGTCCAAACGCCTGCAACTTTAGTCCAACTAAATAATGATCTCCCCCGCGGCATTAAATATCTCTCGCCCGACTTACACGACTGCTCATTTTTACTATAGAAGAGAAGAACAGAACGCGCTTGGCTGTCTTTTCCTCTCTCACTGCATGCGCACACATCCATCCGCTCGTATTTTCCTACGCCCCTTTCTTTTCTCATCTGGCGGCTGCTCGAAGACGCGAGCGCGCGCGGGAGCACTGTTATTTTAAAATAGTACTCGCGGCCGTAAAAAAGAATGATGAGCCCCGAGAGAAAGAGGAGAGTGTATGAGAGGGAGAGAGCGCGCACACATTACCCGGGTCGCTGATCCCCGAATTTCGCGGCTATCGTTCCAACCAAGAGGGGAAGAGGGGAAGAGAGGTTCGTTCGGGCGATGACATAATTCTGAGCACAGGTTTCTATTGTTAATATGGCTGGGCAGATGGTAAACAAAAGCAAAACAGCAGGATAAGCGAGAAAATCAAAAGGGATCAGAACTTCTTTGACAGTTATGTAAAAGTATTATGCGATCTTATAAACAGAAGTTACGTGACTTTCCGATTTGTTATCATATAACATAGCTGGCTTTGCAACTATAGCGCAATTCAAGCTTTAAAGTAAAATTTGATAATTCGAAAGTGGCACATATTTTTCGAGATTTTATATTTTGATAAAAATGAAATAGTTGCCAAATACTCATATTTTTGAAAGATTACGGTGAAGCTTTCAACGTTTAAATCACTCGACAAAAGGCGAAAATATGTTTGTCTTCGGAAGTATTTATATTTCGAAATGAAATTTTAAATTGTTTCAACATTATTTTATTTAGAGTTTAATTAATGTTTCACAAAAGAAAAAAATATAAAATATTTTATAAACAATACTGAAGTCATTTAAAAACTGGATTCTTTTATAAGAAAATATTTAAACAGAACTCGTTTCATCAGTAGTCAATATATATACATATTATCTTTTAATTATATTGATTTTGACTCATCGGAAATTTCGTTTGTAAATGTAACGTTATGCAAATAGCGAGTTATAATTTAATTTATAAACAATTTCATAACCGATAACTATTTTAAAAAATTTACATTAAAATTATTATAAAATAAATTTTTTTTTTCAGTTTAAGTAAAAAATAACTTAAGTAAACTATAAAATAAAAAAATAAAGGGTGTGTTGACCGCGCATTTTGGTATATGAGGAAATCCAGAAAAAATTTCAATTTTCGTGTCCCCAAAACTGGTCAAATTTTTGTTTGAAGGCTCCCTTCTTTCTTTTTTATGTCACAAAATATATGGGGGACATCGTGTACAATTAAAAACGTCTTTGGCTCACATTTTTTTTCAAAGGCTGAAATTTTTCAAGAAAATGGCAAAAAAGTTCTTCTGGATTTCCTCATATATCGTATCATCTTTATAATGAATAAAAACAGGTGTTTGAAATTTCGAACGTTCATAGTGAACGAAAGATTTTTGCCATTTTCAAATTTAGCCGAATTTGGCTACTTAATAATTTAAAATCGGATAATAACTGTATTTCTTCACTTCTCACTCTTGCAGTCACCAGTAAACCACACTCCGGAGAATTCTAACCAGAATTAGAAACTTTAAGTTAATATTTCGTTCATTATGAACGTTCGGAATTTCAAAAGAAGTTCTTTGTCTATCAGAAATATTTTAAAAACTTCATCAATATTTCGACACCCTTGTCGGTGAATGACAATCTTGGAGGTCCACGTGTATATCTTGCCGCGGGAATATCCCCAATGTGTTGTTTCCCGATTTGCGCCGAATGACGTAAATCATCCTGAGAAACAAATCACGAGAGCTGGTGGTCGAGACGCGTGGCTCACTTATATGCTGTCGAGCCGTTGCAAACTCTAGCATTGCGAAATTGATAAGTAATGAGACGCGTAATAGTTTACGACTTTTTACTTTTTATTTGCAAGAACAATGTATTCTTTTTGAAATTTTATGTTAATTACATTCCACTTGGATTGTACGAAGAAAATTTCTAATATAATAATTGTTATCAATAAATCATAAAAAATAATAATAAAAAAGTAATCTTAAGTTAATATTGAATCATAAAATGTTAAGAAATTAATTATTAATTGTTCAAGCTTTCTTCAACTTTAGATAAGATTTGTAAAATAGAGGAATAAGTGTCAAAATATATAATGCCAAAAAATACTGTAATAAAAAGGCACGACTCTGTAAATATATAATCATATCAGAGTTGCCATGTAACTAAATATTACTCCAAGATCTATACTTTAACGCTTCCTCAATTTTCTATAATAAAAAGATACATAATAAAAAATGTGATATTTATTCAACAATAATTGTATAAATATAAAAATAAGGAATCGCACTCTCACAACTTTTTTCATGCACGCGCTGCGAGACTCGTCACTAAAATAAACAATGCCTCTTGCCAGCGTGCCTATCGCTCGTTCAATTGACAGAGAATCTCAAACTGGAGTATTTATAATCGCAAATACCATGTGGCGGAAAAAATGCTCATGCAGACATCGCTCGCTTTCTCCCTTGGTTTTTAACCAAATATCAAAGCTTTTAATACAGTATTTAAAAAAGGCCATTAGATAAAAATAGATTTACTACCTTAATTATTGATCTCTATTTATTTCAATTTATATTTTAATAATTTATAAATTTCTGCTCATCTTTATTAATTTACAATAAAGTAAAAAATAAAATAATATCTTTTTGTTGTTCTTAATAGAGCATAAACATGAAAATTTTTTTGAAATTAAATTAATAGCGCTTTTAAATCAAGCTACGATCGCAATAAATCTCGCGCTCATCGTGGTTGAATGTAAAGTAATTATCAAACTGATGTTTGACAAATTACTAATGAAAAAGTATACCGCGATTGAGATGAATTGCGTACTTTTCTTACGTCATTTGCTCTGCGCCACGTCCTACTGAGAGACAATTAAAGCACATTTTTGAAATGTCAAAACAGAAACACTTCTCGCTCTTTTTCTCTCTCCGTTTCACTCATTCGTTTCAGGAATGAATGAATCGAGAAAAAAGCCCGCGCACGATAACTAATCGAGTGTGTGCGCGTGCGTGTGTGTAAAACTCCGCTCGTGTGTATCGATAATGCAGCTGATAATTCGAGCAACGAATAATCGGCTTTTATGGTTGTGCAATCGGAGAAAAAGGCTATATATAAACAATAGCGTCGATAAATACCGGATGTACTTTTCAATAAATTTTTTGAATGCCAATTGTGACTCTTAAGATCCGATGAACTCTTGACATTTCTTAGCAAAAATTTTCGCTAATAAGAGTGATTGAAGTTCAATCTTGCATTGTCTCTTTCTACTGCAGTTGAAAGTATAACAAAAATTAACGTCACTTTCGCTATATAAGCACAATTGCATGTGCGGAAAACTGAAACTTTCCTTTATCATTGCGCTTCTGTTCGCGGGGTCAAGGTCGACGTTTCTAGTCAATCATTAAGATGATAAATTAAAACTAGTAGAGCATTTCTTCGATTGATGTACTCGTCAGTTTCTCCGTTATTTCTTCGTATACTGATATAAAAGGTACTTAATACAAGTAAATTCATTCAATTAAATATATTTGTTTGTTTACAACATGGTTAAATATTTTTACGTCATGTCATCATTTTCACCAAAATTCAAATTTACTGATTATTGTTTTAAAAATATAGCTTTAAAGGAGTATTGTTAACTCATTAATTTAAACAAAAAATCAAACATTTTACTCGATTTTCGGCGATATTATCAAATATTTTTCAAGTCACTCTGCAATCTCAAAATGCATGATGATCGGTTTTTTTAACGCACAAAATTAATTGCGCTAAAATGATTTAAAAACTTTATGAAACATTGTGTTATAATACTGATCCGTGCCGAGTTGTTATTTAATTAAGTCAGGCGAATTTTGCAGTTTATCGCTGAAGCGTATAACGAAAACAGAGCGAGAGAGAGACAGAGGGGGAGAACTGCCGGTCTGAATTGTATTCTTACAAAACGAGATAGCCATCCATTTTCTCGAGGATCAAGTTCATACAACGAACCTTCAGCGAATATTATAACGCGCCGGCTGGAGAGTATATATTCGTAATAATTAAATGCTAATTGCTGTTATAATAGCATCGCGCCGCGGCAAGGGCAGTAATTATCGCCCGTCCAATGCATATTACACTGACTTTTTTAATAAAGGCGAGCGATAAGGAAGGTGCGCGAGCACGTATACTCGACCTTGACACTTTTGTGTTTGTTACATTATCATGCAATGTCGCTATACTGCACTATTATTAATTCATAATTTTTTTTTTTATATAAGAGACTGCGATGAGCAATAGCGCGTAAGCACGGTGAATACATAAAGATAAGACAATCGAATTATAAATCTTAAGGTGCGGAATCATTGCTACGTTTCTGCGTAAAAATAAACTGCTGATTTATTTAGAAAATGAAACTCTGAATATACCGCTGAATGATTTCATATATAGCTGTGCGCGCGGTGCGCGTATTATCAATTAAATTATGTGCATTATGTAGGCGTTCTCGTTTCGAGCATAAAGGAGACTGTGTCTCTGCGTGCTCACTGTAACATCTTGATCGTGTACATTATTTAATGGAAAACACTTATTCATATTATACTGAAATTGATAAGCTGCCGATAACCGCTATGGTTATTCGGAATTTCCTTGTATTTCAATAAAATTCATTACAAATTTATATCAAAGGAGATATAAGTTATTAGCACAGCATGCATTCATAGAGAGTATCTTTGGAGTAAATAAGAAAAATTAATGTACGAATTTATTATATAACAAATATGATATTATAGTTAATATAAAATTGTCAGTCTCCTTTCTTGATAGGCATTATCGGACAATTCATTAGAAACTATAATCAATAATCAGCTAATACGCTCAATAAATCACTATATCGGTTTACTCGAGCCTGGCCAAATTAAAAATGCATTCCAGCTCGAGGCAATTTCTAAATATTAATAGCACCCTATAAAGTAAGCGCGTGCGCTCTTGAGAAAGAAGAAAATCAATGACAAAGAAAGAGCAAAAGAGAGAATATAAAGCGCGAGCGTTCTCCGGACTCTCAACAATACGCGCGTATTATCCTAGCAGCAATAAATAAAATGCAAAACGCTGCCCATAGCGGCACAGCGACGGTGGCAGCTAATACGATTCTTTTCACAGTCTCGGCGGCTCTCCCGTCAGTCTGCAGCTTCTGCGAGCCATTAAAGGCTGCCGGCGGGTTCTCCTTGCTATAACGGCAACGGTATTCTCTCTCCGTCTCTCGCTCCCTCTCACTCACTCTATCGTTACGCTCGCTCTCTCCCCCCTGCAGTTGGAGGCAAAGGATGCCCACGCTGATGATGATGAATAGGGCAGATACCGAAAGTACCATACGTGTATACACACGCATTAGCCTGCGCGTATTTCGCGCGCTTTGTTCGCGTTTTCGGTATACGCGGGCCAGGGCTCGCGAGAGATAGCGAGAGTAGTAGGATAGATAGGTGCGGGTGTTATGCGCTGTAATAGGAATACGAAAAAGAGGCGGCGTTTTGTTCGCATCGAGGAATCAGCAGCAGCAGCAGCAGCGGCGAGCCTATACGTTCCGGAGAACTCTAACGCGTTCCAGATGCTGCGAGCTTTGTTCCCATGCTTCCATCTCGATCTGTCCGTGAGTGCGTGTACGCGTATGTGTGTCTGTGTGTGTGTGAGGGCACGCACGGCTCTCCTCTACCCTCTCTTTATTCTCGCCAGTAGCCTTATTCCCTCTCATCGGAATCTCTCTCTCTTAAGCGGACGTCTGTATTTTTCGCTTTCTCTGTCTTATTCAGCCTCTCAGCTCCAGTGGGTGACTCATGATGAACATATCAATCAAAAACGAAATGGTATTTCCATGCAACGAATAGTTATTCTATTTCATTCACTCAAAAGTGCTGAAAAATTGTCAAATATTATCAACAATTTCTACATATAATCGTTCATTTCACATTATAAGCGAAAGAAAAATTTCACCCGCAAATGTCTCTCCTCGTTTTCTACTCGAGACAAAACTCCACATCACCACAATGGACATGATTCTCGCAGTCGAAAAAGCCCCCCCGACAGCCATATACACACACATGCCTCCAGATGAGGCGCACACACCGCACGAGGCACGTCCCGGTGGCGGTCTTTTCCTCATTTGCCTATTTACCTCGGCCGCGCGTCCGAACGAACCCTTCGAGCCTCTTCCCTCCGGGGCTGCTGCTGCTGCTGCTACCGCTGTCTATGAGAAATGAATGCGCTTGAGCGTGTGTGGCATGTGTACCCCCGAAGATGAGGAGAGAGGAAGAAGTAATTGTTGTGCACGTGCACCATTCATTCGCGGTATAACGACCTGCGGAGAGCGAGAGAGAGAGAGAGCAAGAGAGGAATTGTTCCGCGAGGAAATTAAGAAGCACACAGGCAGATGAAGAAACCTCTCTGTCCTTTCAAACACACGAGCGAGAACGATTCCTCTTGTTCTTGCCTCTCTCGCGCCGGCTCTCTCTTTTTTTCTTTTCGTCTCGCTTGTATTACATTCCTCCGCCGCGCGGACGTATTCTTCTCGGAGCGCGTGCGCTTATAAGCACGTAGTTTGACGAAATAATGAGACGTTGATGTTAGATTTTCTGTAATTTCTGAGCGGAAATGATTTATCACTCTTAAGTTTCACTAAACCACTGTAATAACGGTTGAGGTCGAAATAATACTTATATATATAATTACAAACAAAACATTAATATATATTTATAAAAAGTACTTTTGTTATACAATGCATCATGATTGAGTAAACTATAGAAATGCATTTAAATGAAATTTTATATATAAAAGCCATGCATGGATAAACTAGTATAGCGTTGAAACTGTTGAGAACAAAGTTAGGTTAACCTCGCAAATGCTGCAACGTGTTGGCCAGAGATACGGGAGAGTAGTAGCGCGTCTCGAAAAGCAAACGACACATCACACTCGGCGGCACTCTCTCACCACCCCCTCGATATATAAAGGAGAACCGCGATTACACACGCGGAAGTTGATTTTCGGCGGAGGCGAGCTTATAAATCCCTCTGCGTGATTAATGCGCACGGGAGTTCAAAGAATCGCGCGGGCCGGGACGCGAAAGCACAAAGCCCGTAATTGTTTTTCTATCTCGCTCTGGACCGCGTCGATTCGTAGAAGCAGGCCGCATAAAAGACGACTACGAGAGGGAAGGAGGAGACGTATGTGAGTGAAACCTCGAAGGAAGAAGAGAAGAAGAAGACGCGTATGCATGCGCACACATGTGCGCGCGTATGACCAGGGGAAGCGGCCCGCGCAACTTGACACTGAACACATGGCCCCACTTCTTTAAACGCGGGCGCGCGCTCGCCCACTCGGCCAGCAGCAGGCCCCTCGCGTCTTTCTTCTGCTTCTGTCTATGTATGTGTGCGTTGTGTGCGTTTCTAGCTTGAGGTCTTTTTACCATTAGTAGCGAAAGGAGCAATGGTCGTGCGTGTCGTCGGAAATTCGGAGTACGGAGGCCGTTATCTCGAGATAACATGTAGAGAATAACTATTTTTCTTTACAAAATTTTACGTTATTTCTTGGAGAATTAGTTGAGCTTACAAGCACGAACACTTTAAAGTCGGTGTGTACACAACAATAGAATCATTCATTCTACAATACCCCATGGATAATTCAGTACTCGGAGAAAAATTTGTTTGAAAAAATTACCGTTAATCTTGTTAAACCGAGACTAGATTATAATTCTGATACTTTTTACCACAAGTATAGGATTTTGATTTCTTATTTTAATTATATATCAAGTATCAGGATATCTTTCTACTATATTTGTAGGAAGAATTAATATTCAATTGTAGAACTTGCGAAATCTGTAATATTAAATTCTAAATTTTACGATGAATTATGGTAAAAATTCACACATTTTGTTGTATAAAACGTAGTTCGTTTTAGCGCTGGCAACGCAGACCTCAGCAAATTTCAGGTTATATGGATTACCTCGAATAATGTGTTTTACAGCACACAACATTAAGTACATTATTATTAGTTACTAATTTTCCTTCTTGTTATTTATGATTATTAATTACCATCCAACTGTTTGACTCAAATCAGCTCGTATAAAGAGGCAGCTAATGTATCAAATCTAAAATTTTGTAATCAAATGTTTTTATAGGTAATAAATGGATAGAGCGCCCAACTGCCGGGCCAAGAGTTGGCTTAAAATCATCCAGTCGTTCTCCAAAAATCTTTTAATTTTCTTTATTCAAAAATAGAAAATTACATATCGAGCTAGTAACGAAAATTAAGTTAAATTTTTCAATTTTCAACTTTTGATAAATATTTCCTACGGGTTAGGTATTATATAATTGACCATTTTAAATTGGAAATTTTATAGAATAAAATGAGCCTGTTCCAGTTTTACCAAGAAAAAATTCAATTTTTCTTATATAAATTTGTAAATTTTCCCGCATAATATCTCCGTGTAGGTCAACGTCTACTGACGGCTTTTAGAAATTAAAATACCTCCCATGCATTGTAACTTCTAATCATAAATAAAAAAAAATTGTAATTGAGATTAATAACAATTCATTGCCATTATTTTTCTTAACATTAAGTCGCGATGGAGAAATCGGGTTTCCATAGATACATAGTGGTTCATGCTTATTAAGGAAACACAATGAAGTTTTTTTTTGATAAATTGACTTTTAAACAGGACCGTTGAAAGTGGTCACATATTGTTAAGCTCCGAAAAAACCTTTTGAGTGTATATAAATCCAAAGAATGCTTTAGAATTTCGAAATCTTAATCGCATAATTCTTAACTCAGGATGAATTATAAGTTGTATTGAAATATTTAGCTTGATATTCTCAACAGCTGCACGGTTGTAATAGTAACATAATAAACTTAAGTGAGCCATTCAATAATTGATTCATTTTTAAAATCGATGGGTCAATAACATCGAAATCATTTGATAATCATTTATCAATTCCATCGTATTTATGATTAATGAAGATCTAACACTTTCAGTGGCATACAAAAACACCGACAATACGATCAGAGTCCTTTTTCCGTGCGTATATACCGCTACACTTTACCGCATTGCCGTAATCCCGACAGCACGACACACGAAGCGCAGACGAACGAAGCCCGTAGCTACCCTCTGCGCGGGCGTATCCCTCACTCTTCTTGCCCCTTGCTTTCCGATAACGAAGTTTTATCCCCGCGAAGCCGCGCCTCGTGTGTATACCGAAGTAGCTGCCCGGAGCGCTGCTACGAAATTACCGACCTCGCGGGCGAATAGTCCAAACGCGAGATAAAACTGTGCTGCAGATACGACGACGATGCCGGCGTAGCGCCGACGTCGGGGCGACAGCGGAAAAAGGGAGCGAGAGATAAACGAGAGAGAAAGCCCGCTGTGCGCGGCAAAGAGAGTAAAGGGAGAAAATAGAAAAGAAGCAGCGGCAGCGGTGCACTGGCGCGGTGGCTGCACAGAGGAAATAAAGCGAGATGGAGAGAGGCGCCCGCGCGCGCGTGGCAAAAGAGGTCGACTTCCTAGAGCCGTTTGCGAAAAAAGCACGGAGAGAGAGAGGGCGGAGGAAGAGACGAGGAATGGAGAAAGGGAGGAGAGAGAGAGAGCGAGGACGACAGTGGGTCGTGATTCTCCCTGTCTCTCTTTCAGCGCAAGTTGCAGCGGGCGGTGGTATATAGCGCCGGTGATAACGTATTCTCAGTAGAAGGAAGACTGACGGAAGATTGCTTTTACATCCCGCTCGCGCTCCCGTTGTCGAGCTGTGAATGTATATATTTCCCGCTCTTTCTGTCTATGTCCCAGCAGGCGCGCACACTCTCTCTCCCTCTAGTTTTCGTAGTCGCGCGCGGAAAAGCCGACGACGACACAAACACGCGACTACGTTACTCGTTTTCTCTCTCTCTTTCTCTCTCGAAAGCCCCGTGAATGCGCGGTGGCGGCACATCGGGAAATGCGGGTGTGGTCTGTGCTCCCACGCGCACGCGCGCGCTTCATACATAAACAAGAGATCGGCGGCCGCCGCGCTCGCGCTGCTTCAAAAGAAGAGATGCACGAGCGTGGAGCTAGCTGGGACTCCATTATGTAGAGCATGCCTGTGCTTCTATAAAGAATACTAACGATATGGCTTTTTCTCCACCCCCGCTACCTCTTTTCCGCCCTCGTCCCACTTCTTCTTCTTCTTCTTCACTTTCTTCTTTTCTTTTCTTCGACGTCGATGTCGCCACCGCCAACCTCGTCTACTTCGCTGCGAACTTGGTCATTTTCTTGAGTTATCTACAACTTTTTTCTCTCTTGTCTATTGGGCTGGCCGGGGATTATGTAAAATTTAGCTTACGCTCTGAATTCTTCATGGCAAGCGTATACACGACAACGGAGACGGGGATCCAACCTACGCGACGCGCGGCACGGGGGATTAACTTTTGATGAGGAATTGCGCGCCGGTGAAATTAATATTTGAGCGCTTGTTATACGTTCGCCGTGAAGTTGCCGTGATCGTTTTTCGCGAATCTAAATTCATGAGCAGAAGTTATCAAAAATATTCTTTGACTTTTTGCGTGTAAGGGTTTCGAAAAATGCGGCTGCTCAATAAAATGTCTCTTAAATAGTAATTTTAAAGTGGCACTCACTTTTCTTTTAACACTCGTGATTTTGTCTTGTTTTTATTTTATTTTGTGTAGCGTGAACAAATTTCGAGTATAAAGCACGTTTTAAAACAACGGGAAAGAAATTCCTGTGTTTTTTCAGAGCTTGCCTTGAAATTCTTGAAGAATTTCGCCGCCTACTTTATTCCTGTAACGTGTCACTTGAGCTCCAACAGATGTGGCGGCATCCCAAAAAAACACATTTCCATTGTAAGACTAATAGAAAGTCGAGCGTTACGGTCAATTTTAATAGGTCCCCTGAGTTCTATAGTATCAGCTGCAAAGTTTTGTTTTATTATTCTCAGAAGGCCACACAAAAAAGACATTTTTAGGAGTTAGAGTTTGGACATAAAACTATGTATAACCATACTCATTTAATTATCACTTTTTCAGTTGTTGAAAATATGTAAAAAACATTCCAGTTTGAACTTTCAAAGTTAACCATCTATGAACCTATTAAACAATTATTATTATTCATAATTATAATTATTATTATTATTATTATTATTATTTATGCATGAACCGAGACAAATAGATGAATCCTGATCCAAATAGAATAATTTTACTTGACAAGAAAAAATCTTAATAACTTAATAATGTACAAATCTCAGTGAAATAAAAAAGCCCGTAAAATTAAGCATTATGCAAACATCGTAATATCTTATAAAATGCCACGTGGTGACTTTTATTTGGCACCGAAGAGTTATATGTTTCCTGACAGTACAGAAAGTCCACCTTTGTTAAAAAGAAAATAATAAAAACATGTATTACAGCAAATTATTGTAAAACACAGGAAAGATAGTACGAAGATAAAGAATGTATTAAGAAATTAATAATAAGTTAATGTTAAATTGGGAATTAATAATCCATCATACCCTCACTCATTATAAAGTCGGCAGCATAATTTTAAATATAGTCATAACATTGTTTTCAATGATAATTTATCAGTGGAGTAAGTGTGACTGCGGGATGTTCGACCTTTCCCGATAAACCGTAGCGCGCAGTTATGGCGCACAAGTGCAAACGCACACCGACACGGACGAAGAGGGAAATGAAGAGAGAATGAGAAAGAGATAGAACAGCGTAGAGATTAGCGGCGTATCTGTACCATTAAGCTTACTAAATATCTATAATGTTGCAATTTCATAATGCTTAAGCCGAGATAGTCGTAACAAATGCTGGAGAAATTGTACGAGAGAAGAGGCCGGCAACGACATTCGAAGCAGTTATATTTTTTCAAAATGAATGAATCTTTCTTTTCATTAATACTTCTCTTTGTTGATACTTTATTAAAATTACTTTATTATTTTTATTAAAAAAATAGATAGTGTTACTATTTGTATCATTAACTGCTATATTTTGAAATGAAAAAAAAAAAAAAAACAATTTCTTTCATCGATGAACATTAATTTCTCCATTCAGTTATGCGAATCGTTTGAAAATTCTCTCCGACAATGAACTTGAATTCTTTCCACGCCACAATCGACATTCGCAGTTGCACTTGTAACGACACACTCGGTGAAATTATGTAAGCAGCCGAGATATCGAGCTTGTAAAAAAGCTCACGCACGCAACTCTCTTCTGCAGCTTCCAGCTCACGTCGTGTCGATGAATCGCGTGTTTCCCCTCCCCCCCCTCCCCCTTGCGTAAGTAGATTATCGGAAACAATGAAGCGCGCGCCGGACGAATCTGCCAACGCTCCGTCGTCTCCCTCTTTATCGAAATTACGCAACTCTGCGCTGTGGCGCGAAAAGAAAGTGGATTTATTTAAAAACATCAAAAGGAACAGGCGAAGAGCGAAAAGAGGGAAGGATAAATAATATACGCTCGTCATAAAAGAAAATACGAACGAGAAAGGCGTCGTTCCGCTTCGTGATACGACTATATAGACGTACGGGTATATACGATTCTGAAGAAAAGAATACGCATGCGAGATGGGTGTCTTGAAAATTCCGGGCAGACGACATCTGGCGGTCTGTTAAAAATATTTCACTCGTTGCCTTCTGTTTTCGTTCAGCTTTTTAGACAGCGCGAGAGAGCAAGACCTTTAGACCGCTCGCGAAGTGATTGCGTCCGGTTGCGATCGTCTCTGTTCTCTCCTCGAAAATGCTTCCGCTGTACTCGCTATACGCCTCTCCCTGTGTTTATCCGAGGCTGTAATAACTGATGAGGGCTCGCATCATATCGCGGGCATCGCCTTGTTTGTTTCTTCAAGGTTTAGGGCAATCAACAATGAGTGCTTAAAAATTTACAAATAATTCGAATAAAAGCAAAATCCCAAAGCAGCTTTCATTCACGTTCATTATCATTAACTGATTACAGCGGTTGTGCAATACCTATTCAGTGACGACCAATTTTTGCTGTTGTGTATTTGTACAGAATCAAGTTGCGGCAAAAAAAAATATTATACAGGCTATTCAGTGCGAAAACTGGCTCCGAATAATAATAACAACTTAATCTTGTGGATTTTTGGTGTGAAGATATTTTCTCTTTGCAATAAAGTTGCTATCGCTATCGCTATAGCTATAAAAAAAATGGCGATAAACGCCAACTTCCCGCCTTACTACATCGTTTTATTCTCTTTGTATTTCTATTCTTGCGATTTCGGTAGTTGGCATTGTTATCTTACTGTGCTGTAGTAAACTCGACCATTCAGTTCTCCGGCAAGTGCCTATAATAAATAAGAAGTTCCGCGTTGAAGATTTTATGAAATCTTCAGCCAATCAAGCCGCCTAACGGTGTTGCCTGGATAAACATAGCCGGTTTTTGCGCGTCGAAACAATTGTCATGTACAGATGAAAACTTGATCAGCCCCCGTGATTCATAACAGCTTAACCGTCGTGTAGGACAATTTCCAGTGCTCGCGCGTATACAGTATAGAGCCGGAGCAAGCCGCGGCGCACATTTTCCCGAGCGCGTATGTACAGCTCGAACAGGCAAAAAAGGAGGCGCGTATACACGAACGCTTCCAGCGCGCGTGCGCGTATCGAGAATGTCCGATTCATTAGAGAAGCCGCGCGCGAATTCCCGCTCGCTCGCGCGTTCCACACAATTGAACGCGCGTATCTCGGGCTATATCGGCGGCGCGCAGGCGATAAATAACGGCGGCTCGCTATCTGTCAGGCGTCGACGTTAACGGTTGCGAACGCGCGCGGGTCGCGCTTGGCTTTCTACAATGCGCCCGCGCGTGCGAGTGCGCGCATGTCGGCGGCGGCGATGCAGCAGTGCATACGTAATGATAGCCCATTACATATCGCGAGATGAGCGCCGGCGCGCGGATTCCCTCGTGTAAGCGCGAGTATGTATGCTGATTTTTTAAGGAGAGAGGGGATATTTAAAAGCCAAGAGGAGATGCCGGCAGACCTTTTGATGTCTTCATTTTTCGCGGGGATGCGTTGCTGTGGGGGTTATTTTGCTAATATTTTTCTTTAATGAAGATAGCTTTATTTAGAATATCTAAAAATTTATATCTTTATCAATGGTTCTCAAGTTTGCAACGTTGGAGTGCAACGAAATAAAATAAATGGATTTTACTTCAAAGTTATATTGATTAATTTTAGTTTCGCGTGAAGATTTAGTATTTTATAGTTTAAAATAACTTTACAACGAAGGTTTAGATACGAATTTTTATCGTCTAATAACTTTAATTAATTGTAAAAAAATGTTTCATTGCATACCAACGATGCAAACTTCAGACCAATCTTTATCATAAAAATATAGTGTAAGAGAAATTTTAGATCTCGTTATTCTTACTTTTCTCCAATGATGCAATATGTATACGTAGGCTATGAAATTACGATATTGATAATTAATCATATAGTATATGGCATATCATATTTTTTACACATTTTTTCAAATTTATATTGCTGCGTGTTCATGTTTTTACTTCGCAATAATCATGAAGCTAATCGTCACCCTTCATTACAATATGCCACTGGTAAAAAAAATTTCACAAATTTTAGTTCTATTATGCTGACTGATAGATGCGCTTGATACCGATAACTCACTTTGAAATAATTTTCTTTTCCATCTTCATATATCGGATGTATTAGAATTGTCATAAAAAATTTATTAGACAAAATTAAGTAAATACATTCATTTCCAAGAAATCAGAATTCATTTCAACCGAATAAAGCATTCATTTAAAAGTACCAAATGCTATCGTTACAGCTATACCCAGAAGATTCGAGGAATAAAAATTTTCCTCTTTTCAGCAAACTCAAATACTGAACAAAAACGATAACTCATAGCAATTAGTATTTATCCGCTCCGCTATTCACATGTAATTTTCCAGTTTCTATACTCCGTCAAATGATTCCAATGCACCGGACCATCGCGTGCTATATACTTCACTGCAGCGCAGTTTCCGCGACGCGCAGGGAGTTAATTTCGCGATTTAGATTTAGTAATTTGTAAACGGAAATTGACGAATAGACCAGAAGTCCTAGCTCCGGCGATGTGGCAGATGGCGCCTCGGTATTTTGGATACACTGTCGCTCCCGTCGTTAACGATTTAATATAGCAAAGAGAGAGAGAGGGGGGAGGAGACTCGTAAGGAACGTAGACCATTTTGTTTCGCAGATCGTCTCTTCGTCACCCGTCGACTTCCAAGCCTTGCCTTTCAACCTATATTTCGAGCATCGACACCGTCGTGTCGCCAGACCCCTAATGACCGTTGACAATTTCCGCTAGACGAATTGCTATAGGCTAGGAGAATCTTCCGAGTTTCTGCGGAGACATGTGTGCGGCAGACTGTCTGTGTCTTTGTTTGTAGGAGTGACAAGTTTGGAAATCCAGAAATTCGTCGCGTTTTCGAGTTCAAGAATTTTAATCAAAAATATCTTTTTATATAGGGTAGTTGTCCCGATTAGTGTGGTTTTAAGGAAGCGTCCCGGTTTGTCGCGATTTGCTGAATTCATTTAGCTATATACGAATGTGCAATCAATATATGTTGATAGTTTAATTTTTAATCTAAGTACAAAAATTTTTTTCTCTACAAAATATCAACCCTATCTAAAGTTATATTAAAAGCAAAAAAAATAATCATTTTTGCCTACATTTCTGTACCCTGTAGCAGACGGCGATGAACGCAATTGTGTTCCCACGATTAATGTGCTTGTACACGTCTGTCCCCGGATTACTGTGCTTTATCATTATAAGAAATATCATTTCTAATATAATTAAACGTATAAATATACCAATTATGATAATACATTAGCACTCACGTATTTATTACCAAAATATTAATTTACCGATGCTGCGATTTGAAAGTTGATCGTTATATTTTGCATCGGCTTCTTCTTGTACAATTTTCTTCTTTTTGACGTTAATTTTGCATTCATTTCAAAAATCTATTTCCAGTAAAAGTATAAATTAATAAAAAAATAAGTTTACAACCCACTTTTCTATAAAGTGGTAAAAGATTTCTGGAAGCAAAAACGTAGTTTGCACAACTACATAATGAGCGACGTATAACCTAACAAAGGTTATGTTTACGCTCTATCGGCACACACAAATATGTACAAGTGCTGATTTTGTGCTGTATTAGTGGACAAAGTCATTTAAAATATGAAAAATATCTTTAAATCTTTTTATAAAGGTTTATTGTGTAAGTTAAAGTTGGTTTATAATATGATAAGCACTTTTTATACTTCAAATTACTATTATACATTATTTTTTCCTACAATAAAGATTGTCGTTTCTTATCACCTTCGAGTAAGAAAAAGTAATGAATCTTTCCAATTAAATCACATGTTGTATTTTTTAAAGCATTATTGCAGTTTTATTACTAACTAAAAAAGTTTTACACTTAAATCTTATAAAAGCTACATAGTCTAATGTTTGGAAAAAAATTATTTCAATGATATTTTCGTATCTGCTTATTTGTATATCGCATTTAAATATAGCAGAGCCCACAAATAGGAACGGGAACACAAGTCGGGACAATTACCCTATATTCCAAGGCAGTAGTACATGGGGGGGGGGGGGTCCAAAATTTAGACGACTCACTTGAAAATTGAAGTCAACTATAGACGTGCTCGGTTTCGATATAAGCTACTGCAGATTGTACAAAATTTCGAAATTCTAAATTACGAAAATCATATTTTCGAATCTAACAATTCACCTACTGTCCAAAACATCGAATTTCATTAATATTGCTTCCTCATAGAGGAAGCTTTGTAACGGTGAAAAAAATTTTCCAAAAAAGAATGTTCAAAAAAATGTTTTAAGGCGATATATGTGTATATTAGTTGATTTTGATCATTTTTGTTTTCGTGGATGTGTGTGTGTGTGTGTGTGTGTGTGTGTGTGTGTGTGTGTGTGTGTGTGTGTGTGTGTGTGTGTGTATTTGAGCTCTTCATATCTCCCAAACGAATCGACCGATTGTCGTCGGGTAAAGCTTATTCTCTTTGTCTCGCGGGAAAAGAAAGGTACCCTGATGGATTTGAGTTTTTATTCATTTTCTTTTGTTTCATAACCAAAAAACGATTTTGAATTTTTTGTTTTTTTAATTTTTTCATATCTTACAGTCATTATTACATAATATAATAAACTTTTCTTGAAAGGTATTTAAATTACCTATATTTTCCTTTTTTTAAATTTAAAATATCTTCACTCTGTCAATTGTTATTAAGGAAAACTTTTTTATATTTCATAAATTAATTTCTCAAAAAATTATTTATCGACTTGAAATTTTAACCAGTTATTACACTAATTGAAGACTATATTTGGTTAAAATTTCAAGAGATTATCTTCATTTGTTTTTTAGAAAAGAATTATTTTAGAAAAAATTTTCGTTTTCGTTGTCGCACGATAACTAGAGCAAAAATTATCCAATTGTCCTGAAATTTGGCACAGATGTAGCTTTTATATACGTTCAGATCGAGTTTGTTGCCCAAAAAAATCGGTCCATTACGAAAAAAGATATTTGAGGTTAAAAATTTTTTAAAAAAATTTTTAAATCACATTTTCTCAGAGATTACTTGATTTATCGATTTATCGACTTAAAATTTTAACCACTTATTAAATTTATAGAAGACTATATTTGATTAAAATTTCAAGAGATAATCTTCATTTGTTTTTTAGAAAAAAATTATTTTAGAAAAAATTTGCGTTTTCGTTGTCGCACGATAACTAGAGCAAAAATTATCCAATCGTCCTGAAATTTGGCACAGATATAGCTTTTATATACCTTCAGATCGAGTTCGTTGCCCAAAAAAATCGGTCCATTACGAAAAAAGATATTTGAGGTTAAAAATTTTTTTTTTTAATTTTTGAATCGCATTTTCTCAGAGATTACTTGATTTATCGACTTAAAATTTTAACCACTTATTAAACTCATAGAAGATTATATTTGGTTAAAATTTCAGGAGATTATCTTCATTTGTTTTTTAGAAAAAAATTATTTTAGAAAAATTTGCGTTTTCATTGTCGCACGATAACAAGAGCAAAAATTACCCAATCGTCCTGAAATTTGGCACAGATGTAGCTTTTATATATCTTCAGATCAAGTTCGTTGCCCAAAAAAATCGGTCATTACGAAAAAAGATATAACGCACAGTTTAAGCTGAATCCGGACCCATGACCCTCTCCTAGTTAGTCTAACCGTACAAGATAAGGCATGGTGTGGTTTGTGCACATAAGAATTATGCACATATTTATTGTGCACACTTTAGCATTGGTGTATATCTATATCTATGTGTATACTCCAATGCTAAAGTGTGCACAATAAATATGTGCATAATTCTTATGTGCACAAACCACACCATGCCCAAGATAAAGTATTAAATTTTAAATATTAGAAGTAAAAAAGAATTAAAGGGATCAATAAATTAAGTTTGAGGAAGCTACGTGCCAATGAATTGGCAGCGGTTTTTTAATAGGGGTACAATAAACATATTTCGAAATAAATCATTAGAAACAAGTTATATTTGCTTTGAAATCGTATTGATGAAATTCGATGTTTTGGACAGTAGGTGAATTGTTAGATTCGAAAATATGATTTTCGTAATTTAGAATTTCGAAATTTTGCACAATCTGCAGTAGCTTATATCGAAACCGAGCACGTCTATAGTTGACTTCAATTTTCAAGTGAGTCGTCTAAACTTTGCACCCCCTTCCCCCCTAGTAGATTAGAGTAGTATTTTGACTGCTGGTATTTCCAAATGGTACGAATGTTTCGAAGGAAAGAGTTCTTGATACGAGAATCTATCGAATGAAATGATTTGTTTGTTATGTGATACAACAAGTACACAAATAATATTCGTATAGCGAGATAAGATATGATAAAAGTAAGATACAATAATTTTACTGCAGCTGCTACATGATTGCCCGGAGGCAACCTTTGTTTCCGGTTGCAAAAAAGAATAATGAAATAATGCCGATAAATAACAATTTAATGAACCCTCATGATTTACACACATATCAATAGTCTTTCAACATAGTCTTTTGTAGATGACTAATAAAACTTTGGTATTTTGTTCGCAGGCTAAGGATGTCCTCGAAGAGGAAATCGCCACCAACAAAGATATCGGAGGGCGGGGGCGGTACGCACCAACAGCAGCAACAGCAGCAACAGCACCATCATCAGCAGCAACAGCAGGGGACGATGGCGGGCGCCGAGGAGGAGGAGGACACGGGCTCGTCCTTGGCCGGCGCGCTGGCCGAGTTCCCGGTCCACGCGAGCAACTGCGCCGACGAGGCCACCCCCAGCAGTAACAACAACAACGCGGACATAAACGACAACCACCAGCATCCGCAGTACCATCAGCACCACCCGGCGGAGGAACAGTCATCCGGCTGCTCCTCTCCGGGCACAGCCAGCGAGCCCGAGATGTGCACCTCGCCCTCACCGCCCAAGCGCCAGAGGCTCCAGCTGCTCCTGGGCGCCGTGGCCGTGACGCGGAGCCCCGAGGCCGCGGACTACCTCGCGGCTGTGGCCAACGCCTACCAGTATCCCCAGCACCCCCAACACGCCCAGCAGCAGCACCATCACCACCACCACAGGACGAACTCGACGCAGGAGCAGCAGGCCGCCAGCTCGTCCGAGTGCGGCTCGCCGCCCCTCTACCCCCACCACCAGCACCATCATCCCCACCACAATAACAACAACACCGTCACGCAGAACAACAACAACGGTACGGGCCTGACCTCCGCGGGCAGCAAGCGCTCGATGGACGACGTCCTCAAGAGGCTCACCGGCAAGAAGAACAGCAGCGGCAACAGCGCCCTGGAGGAAGCCAACAGCAGGCGGACGACGCCGCCACCCTCCTCCACGCCGACCAGCCATAATACACACAGGTTCGTTAAGAACAACTATTGTTTTTGCAGAACCTATCAAAGATCTGACCAACGTTCGCAACACGGAGAGAAAAATTGAATAAATATAACCTTATTTTCATCCGCCAAGGTTAGTGCATGTAGCCAAGCGCCGAATGCCGGACGCTCAGACCGTTTTTGCCTGAGTCCTCCGTAAACGTAAACATCACAGTCACATGTTTTTTTGAGGTTAGGAGAGGCAAACATCATTTGCACGCAAATAAATAAACTTTACATAGCTTATATACGATTTACATAAGTTAATTATAATTGTAATACGTTTTTCTATTATAATTTAGCTAAACAAAATCAATTATTAAGAATTGGTGAACGTGGAAAATAGTACATTACGATACGGGTGTGGAAGGTGATTACTTACTTCTCCTGCGGTAAAAATCACCTCACGCACCAGTGTCGTACCGTATTTTATACTACGAGAGTCGAATAATCATATTACAGTTATGATTTTAAGGTTAGAGTGGTGTAAAAATCTTTACTGTTGACTCTCATGCAGAAACTACCAGAGACTCCGGCAATGCTAGCTTTACACCTACTATCCGAGTCACTCAGACCGTTTTAGCCTGAGTCTCCAGTTAAGGAGGTACATAGCAGTCATGCCGCGGGGCGAGGAGAGGGGTACTCCCCCCGCACCGCGCACCGGCCCCCCTCTTACCGCGTACCTCCGCGTGCAGCCTCCAAGTTTGATGTTTTGTTTACGTTTTCGTTAAATACTCGGAAATTCATGCGGTTACACTAGTTAAACTTTGGCGAACAGCTTCTTAAGGTTTTAGCCAATATATTCGTTAGTTTTTTTATTGCTCTTTCTGCTTTTTTACAAAATCGCACTCTATGTCAATCAGCTGTTTTTGACCGAGTCCCATAAGATCCCGTGTATAACCTGCAAACTTTCGAATCAAATATTTTCAAAATATGTGCGATAATAAATATAGAAAAAAATCGTGCGTGCTCCGCATAATTCAAAGAATAATGTATTCAAATTTCATTATGATCTCTGCATCTTCGTATCACCTATGTACCTCCTTAACGATACGTAACTTTTTCTCTCCGTGAAGGGCGGTAGAATTCAGCTTGACGCGTGTCGTGGTCGTTATAGGACATGCGCGTGTTCATCCAGAAATACGGCTATGCTAATTAGGCGCGCAATGTTAGATCGAAACTCGAATACTGATATCTACATTACGACTTCTGAATTTCGGTCCGGATTAACATTTCCGCTACAATTTGCTCGAGATAAAAAGTACGGGTGAACTTATACGATTAAATTTAACGGATTTGAGGTTTACACTTTGCTTCTTTTTAAATACAGTTTTTGTCTACTTTTTATTAACTTACCGTTGATTTTGTCAATAAATTTCCGTCACCAATGTTCGTGTTCGATGTTTTAACGACCGCTTTACTACTTGCTGCAGCTTCTTTCATTTACGTCAGAGATGCGCTAAATCCTGGTTGATATTCGAATCTGTTACTTTGTACGCTAAAACATAAAATTTGTAAAAGAATGACATTATTACACAAGCGATTTAAATATATATGCTAATTTACCAATTAAACTTATACATGGTAAAGGTTCGTCTCAACATTATTTAGTGAACATCGTGTTATTTATAGGCAATTAAGCTAGCCGTTACGTGTTGCCCATCAGAAAACTACAAACTCGAACTCACCGACGCACTAATTGGCAAAAGAAAGGATTGTAACTGAGACGTCGGAAATTTACCCAACGCAATGACCAGTCGCTAAACCTTTTATCGTAATTTCGTCATTGCGCGTCGCACCAGCGACAGCAACAATCAAGCACTGAATAATATGTCCATGCTCTCAGCCGGAATTCCCAAAAGTGGGTTAATGTAAATGCGAACACACATCGTGCATCTGCTAAATACTCCGATCGTCCATTTGAATCGTGAGATCGTAAAAGACCGCCTCTCGATCGTAAAAAAGACGACGCGAACAAATAACAGCGCGACTCGTCACATATAGTCTATACTGCTGCCATCGCCGCCACCGGGGCCTATTAGCTTTATCAAGCGCGGTAGCAAGGACCCGTAATACCGGTTGACGAAAAAACAGTCGAAAAAAGCGAACGAAACGACGAGCGCAGTGCGGAGCTGTCGAATTGTGTCCGAGACGATAAGCCGCGAGTCAAATGCGAGAAGAATGCCACCGAGTTATATATTTAGAAAGACGATGGCGTGTATTATCGGAGAGTAAGAGTAAGGCAAGCAATGCGCGCGGGCCGATATGTAGGTGCAGGGGAGGCGAAAGAACCTTGCCGTATATAGACGATAAGAAATTAGGCGAGTGAGAGAGTGAACGCTATCGTCGAACGCGCGCCGTCTCGGTAATCGCCGTTACCCTCGCTCGCACGTATATACGTCAACAAGCCGCTGTGTGAATCGCCAGCGCAATAATGGTCGCTCTAATCGCTCTTATCGCCGCCAGCGTGGAGAAAGAGATACTTGTACTTTTTCCCTTGTCAATGCATGGAGAAAGACTTTTTTTCATTGAGTGTCAAGATGCCTTTTTAGGAGATAAAGACAAATGATAGAGCTTTTCTCGGAAATTGTTCTTCCTAAAGCGAATGGATTAGCTTCTTTTTTTTCAAGAAAATGAAAGATTTATGTTCGTTTATTACCGTGAATATCAGTAAAAATGCTTGTATTGGTGCACTGTCTTTCCGGTATTCTGATATTAGATCTATTATAATCTTAAAGAAACGGGGCGGTAAAATAGAGATCGAAAAGTCAAAGGTTGATAAACGAGATAGTGTCGGTACAGAAGAGTTTTCGATTACTTTAATTTATTCGGATTATCGCAAAGATCTCTCGATAATTCACTCTAAAACAGTTCGGTACTAATTATAGCTTTCACACGCCCCTACAATACCGTAAATTCGTCTATCGTAGCCGAACACAAACGCTCCATTGAATAGTCGGAAAAATTTATTGTCCCCTATATCATCGATCAAATATCCCTATTTTCATCCCATAATCAAGCGCGTAAATCACGTATTCGCGAAGCTCTAATTGATCCGTTACTCCGATATAAACTCGTCGTCGCGCCTAGCAATAGCTCGCTCGTCTCGTCTCCGAGAGGCGGGAAGGGGGCATTGATAAAACGAATATTAACATTCGAACTTGGCAGCTAGCTGTGCCAGGAGGGATCTCTCGCGTCGCGAATATTACACTACGAAGGTGACGCGTGCGGTTTGGATTACAGTCAAAACGCCACCGAGTTTACCAACAACAATGGCCGATACTTTTATAGCCCGTCTTGTTGCGCAGAGACCGGCGGTTAAGGCCTTTTTGACTAATGGCGTGCGATGTTCGGCTCTTGGCTGGGGGAGCGAGCGCGCATCTCTGAGAATAGTCGAAAATGCTCTGGCGACGCGGCAAACAATGTAGGAGAGGATCGCAGTGCTAAAATTGGATGATAATAGTGTTATTGTTCCATTTTGCAAAATGAGGAGGGGATTAGTAACAGCTCGCTCTCTTTTCATTAATTTTAGAACTAGAAGCTCGAAATAAAGCAGCAGACAAGTTTGAATGCTCAATAGCCGAGATCAATCGTACTTAATATATGTGCTGCGTGAAAAAGAAGTCGACGATGAAAAAAAGTAACCGCTACCTTATTCATAATTTTACAATCCAATAATCATTCAGTTTATTACCCCATCTATGCAAGTCTCTCTCGTCTGATAAAAAACGAATAGTAAAAAAAATACCTCGTTATATATACACTCGGCATCGGTGTCTTTTCCTCATTGGCTATATATCCATCGCACCATGCTCCGCTGTCGCGAGCACTTGGAAAAGTAGCAACTTTATCGGGAATACCGAAGCACACAGCGTAATAGCTATAGATCATCGCTGTCGAGACTTGACACTGATCCGGAATAAAAGCAATAAAATCTTCCCGGTACAATTAGATGTCGAGATCCCCTTCCTCGTATCAACAATTAAACGAACACGAGAGGCGCTGCACGCGAGGATTAAAACGAAATCTCAACCCCTTTGTTTCCGGCCGGTTACAAGACGTACAAAATAAAAGGAACCTTTGAAGTACGTGCAGAGAGAAGAAGATTCCGATGAAAGCGGAACTCTGCGTTCTTTTTGCCCTCTCTCTCTCTCTCTCTCTCTCTCTCTCTCTCTCTCTCTCTCTCTCTCTCTCTCTCTCTCTCTCTCTCTCTCTCTCTCTCTCTCTCTCTCTCTCTCTCTTTCTCTCTCTGTGTTTCTCTCTTTTCATCTCTCTTCTCTTTCTCTTTCCCTACATGTGTCTTGCATTTATCACGCTCGCGGAGATTGCGCACGGCAGCAGCAGCAGTACCTCTGCTCGAAGTCGCATTACGCGGGCAGCGGCCAAGTCGAAAGAGACGGACGCGGAGAGGATAGGTGTCTAGAGAGAGAGAGAGAGAGAGATCGCACGCGAGTTAGCTACGCGGCAATTTGTCTCAGTCGGTTCGCGTGTCCCGGAAAACGGACACCCCTCCTCGCTCGCGACAATAATAACAGATGAGGCTTTTGTCTCTGGCTGGCAAGAACACAGAAGTGGGGGGTCGGGGGCTAAAACGTATATCGATGCTTATCAAGTTCTTTATAGAAACTAGAGCGATAAGCGGGAGATTTTGTCCTCCTTCATTCCCGCGGGAAAAGTGACCCGGTGTGTGTACGTGTGTATATATGCCCGTGTACGTGTTCTGTGCGGAGAGCTCGGTGCCCTAGTTTACGACGACGGGCGCCGTCGCCGCCGGGCAAAGGGCTTTTATCGCGGACGCGCATGCAGAGTATGTGACGTGGTTTTTTTGCGAGAAGGGCCATTATTAGAAATTAATTTTTGTTACGAAAAAAAAGAGGTCGGCGATGTAGATAGAGCATCTTGAGAGAGCTCGAATTCAATCGCTTCTGGCTGCAGGCTTAATTAATGAAGCGAAAAATATATATCGTAATTAAAAGAGAGTTCTTGTGAGGCGCAGCGTTTGACAAACTGATATTTAATCAGCTATTTAAATTAGTCGACGTGGCGAGCTGATTAATATCGCTGAATTTATTGGGCTGGATAGGTTGCTTTAAAGTGTTGGCTTGTGATAATTGGCTGTAGGAAATTAAAGGAAATGATGGTGTTTTTAATATATTAATTTCAGAAACTATTTTTAGGCAAGCGCATAAAAATTTAGCATTGAGGACATTTTTTTAGATAAGATAAAGTACATGATGTCAATAATTATAATTTATCTATAAGTGTTAAACATCTAATAATAATTTAGTTAAAGGTAAATAATTTTAGCCTTTAGTCAATATGTCCAAAAAAATAATAATCACTGCATCTCATGAGTTCTCACCCTTATAGTTTTCCCTAAAACTATTCTGACCAATTCTAAATAAAATAAAAACCTTCTAGTCGATATTTCGTTTGCCGTGTGGACGTTCGAACGTTCAAATACGTTAAAATCGCGAACGTGTCGTCGATAAGCTTTTGCAAACTCTTTATTAACAATGCACAGCAGTCAGTTCGAAAAGTAATCTATATACGCAAACTTTGCTTTCTCTCATACCGCGCGTCCCTTCCCTGGTAGAAAATTAATCATAAGTTGGCCAGAATATGGCTAAGCAATATGCTGGTTAAGCATATTCTGGCCAACTTATGGTTAATTTTCTACCAGGGTTGGTACAGCGCTAATGCTCATGACGCTAGCGCAGCTGATGCGCGTACGCACACACTGGCCTAGATACGGAAGATTGGGCGCTTGGCAGCGCTCGGCGAAGGACTCAGCCTTGAGGCGGCGGCGGTGGGCATATTCGCTCGCGCATTCTTCTCCCGTTGGAAAAAGAGAGGAAGATGAAGCGCGCGGAAAGAAAAGAGAGCGAGAGAGAGAGAGAGAGAGAGAGAGACAGCAGATCCACTATACAGAGAAGCTGGCTGCACAATGGACGCCGCGCATCACTTATTCGTGGTCCGTTTTCCCGCGGCATAAAAGAGCCCTCGCGCGGCATAAAAGGGGGTGGCTACTGGTGCTTGTGGAGGGGGTAGGAGGAGGAGGAGGTAGCCCATCACCGGCGCAAACACTCGCCCCGGCTCGCACGCGAGATTGCGCGGCCGCGACCCCATCTATTATTCACCGGGCTGCGCGAAGCCCCCGCAGCAGCCAGTCGGAGAGAAAGAGAGAGAGAGTGGCCTGGACCACACCGGACGAGCGTATAATACGGGTCGCGCGAGACAAAACGTGAGCTCACCTTTTTCCACCCGCTGTCCGCGTACCAATGTGCCTGTTTCGTGTATTCATTGTCGAACATTACTGAAATAGACGATTTTAACTTTTTAGAAACGTACTGCCCTGGTAGAAACGCTAACCAACGGTTGGCGAACCGTTCGTCAATTTTTAAATTAAAAACGTCACACCGTGTTTATGTTGCTATTGTCGACGAAGAATAACTATTTATACATGTGGAAATATTATATTGTATAGATGCTTTAAAATATAATGATAGTTTTAATTAAATTTCGATGTTAATCTTAAGTAGAAATGCTTCCATTTGATTAACACGTTAACCAACGAAGTTGTTGTATTTTCTACCAGGGTGCACGTATAAGAAAATTTTAATATTAATCGTAAATTATTCAAGCGATTTCAATATTTTTTCCTTTACATGGAAACCAAATGCGGAAAATAAGAAAGCTATACGCGAGTTTTGCGTCATTTTTTTTTTTTAATTTTATACAGAATCTAGAATAACATGCGTTTTTTCAGAACAATTTATAAAAAGTACTTGTAGATATACTCATCGGACACACATTGTGCATCTAATGAACATTGATCAGCCATTAAACTAATCAACTGAATTCAGCGTGGCATTCACTGTTGCCTGCCACTTCGTATACAAATGACATCGAAACTAATTCCACATAATGAATAAGCGAAGCACTAATTAACTTAAGAACTGTATATATATATACAGTGCAGCCTTTATTCCATAGCGTATAATGAGAGAAAGAATTAACATTTGATGTATGTATAATTAACGGCAGTTATATACAGCGAATTGATTGTTTCTCGTGTGCGTGTATGTTGCAGTAGCAGCAGCAGCGTGGCGAACAGTATGGCGCCATCGCCGACCAGCGCGAGCCGCATGCCCAACGCGGACACGGGCCAGCCGAACGAGGCGGCGGCCGCCCTCGCCTGGGCCCTCAGCGCTGAGAACGTTTCCGAGAAGGAGCGCAGGATCTCCGAGTTCATCGAGCAGCTGCAGGCGTTCAGAGAGCAGCTGCTCATGCAACAGGACCCCGCCAAGGTCAGTATCTTCTTCACTGCTATAATTTAATTGCTTGAATAGAAAAATTTTAATTTTCATATTAGTTGGTAAGCTTATCATTCAGTTAGAAAGCATTGGAAATGCCATTGAAAATCAGTAAATTAGTTTACACCAATCTTAGTATCGCTTTACGACAAAGAGGAATCTTTAGAATAAACAATTACACGGAGAAAAATTACTATTTTTTATAGTAAACAATGGGACCGACTCATTTTCTCATGAAAATGACTAAATATATAATAAGAACTGCTTTTTATATAGTAAAAATTACAAAGTAATATCAATTTCTACTGTAAATTCTAGTAATTTTCATGAAAATATGAGTTTGTCCCATACGGTTACTATCAGAAATAGTAATTTTTACTACAAAATTTTTCCCATGTACAACTAAGATTACTGTACGCTCTTGTCTAGGTCTTAAAAAAAGCATTGCACACTACTTGATCAAGAAGCGTCCGCTCGAAAATGCTATTAACCCCATTTTCCACCCACGCTTCCCTCTATCGCTGGTCGAGTAGGCCGAGTTTGTTTGTGTGTTCGCGAAAAGCAAAGGCGCGTACAAGCGCCGAGACAGCGACTACGTAATAAAGCGACACAGGAAGTCAGCGCGACACGCTCCCGAAAAAAGAAACTCATAAGCGGCGGGAGTATATAGTCGTCGCTCGAGGAGAAGCGCCACGCGATAAGCCCATCACAGCGCCGCGGAGGGAAGGCCGCGAGTACGACTGAAATATCACAGCCGATCGTATAATACCGGTGAGATAACACATAACAAGAATACGAGTGCGCTCCCCGCGAGATCCAAGATAACTAAATATACGTTCGTAGATTTATTGATCCGCGAGCGTTCCAACTTTGCGCCGTCGACCAGTGCTGCTAGCGGTAGCAGCAGCAGCAGCAGCAGCAGGCTTATAATCTGCGTGCAAGCGCGTTTAGAACTGTATCAATCCATTTTGGGCCAAGCCTGCACGCGGGAGTGAGAGGGATAGCGCGCGCAAGCGCACAAGCGCATTATTAATTCGTTATAATCCTGCGTGTTTATTCTCGGACGAGCTTCTATAGAGCGGTATAATTCATAGCCAGATTGAAATCCCTTGTGCGCGGCTAGCGGGTACAGAGGATGAGAAAGAGAGCAAGAGAGCTTACGAGCTTTTCGGCATAAAGAAAAAAGGAAATAACGGAAATACCGATTTTATACACTCGCTTTACAAATAATGAGAATAATGAAAGCAATTATTCGGTTGTTTCGTGGATTTAAAATGTTTTAAAGCAAAGCTCTTTCTGGGAAAGGAAAGAAAATTAAAATGCAAAGATGGTATTGCGCCTATTTGGATAACAATAATTCTAGAAAAAGGTATAAAAATCTTTTTAATAGTATATCGGGGTACGATTTAAATATTAAGTATATGAGGCGTTTCACGTCAGTTATCCAGGCACGGCGCGCGAGCGCGAAATCATGCTGTTTTCAGCTTGTATTTGAAGGCTAAGATGTATCTAAAAAAAATAATCCCCAAGTGATTTCGATGTATTTTTTCCTCAGCTTTCCGATGGTGCTATTAGTTTCTCAAAATTTTTCAATTCTAACCTCAAAAAAACATAAAACGTGTTATATCTCAAAAACTATATTTTTAATATTTTTTTTGACCTGCTAGATCGAAAGAGGAGGAAATTTTACATGGATATAGCCTTTTTCTACATAGGGGTTTTTTGATTTTTTCCAGATATTATTCAAGAAATACAAGGCGCTCGGCCAGCCGCCGCGCTAATAGCACCATCGGAAAACTGAGGAAAAAATACATCGAAATCACTTGGGGATTATTTTTTTTAGATACATCTTAGCCCTTCAAACACAAGCTGAAAACAGCATGATTTCGCGATCGCGCGCCGCGCCTGGAGAGCTGACGTGAAACGCCTCATATAGCAACTGAAGAAAAAGAACTTTCTTATGTTTTCTTATTCTTTTCTTTCTTTTTAGAAATTTCATAAAAAGCAAAACCCACGTCTATAACGAAAGCAAACAGGGGTTCATTAGTTCAACCAATCTCCAAAGCATTCTCAGTTAAACGCAGGTTCCAGCGCGTGGCAATTTTCAATAACTCCACCCTGCGGCCACATCGACAATGGATTCATTCGAAATGATTCACAGCCTACATCCCGAGAAACGCACGTACTCGGCTCCCGCGCACGCGCACGATGAACGATCGCTGCTTGCTCTCTTCTCACGGGCGCAACTTTTCGAAGAAAGTTTCCGACATGCATTCAAGGAACATATCTCTCTTTCTCTCGGCGTTTCTCAACTGCATCGCACATAATACCAGCATCCCCCGAAAAGAAAGAAACGAGATAATGCACTCGCTCGGCGGCGCATCATCGGAATAAGAAGGAGGAGGAGCAGAAGAAGCCTATTTCTTCTCTAGCTCCTCTCGCGAGGGCATAAATGGGGAGGGTAATGACGTTGGCGCACGCGTATATGCACTGCACACGTGCATTATCTGCACGCGTTCGCATTTTTGCCAGCGAGGTCGGCCCGCGCGCGCGCGCAGGAACCTTCGCTTTTCGCGTGCGCGATCGATCGCGGCCGAACGTTCGAGACACCTATGTGTACGATGGGTATTGCGAAGCGTTGTGTTCTCGCGGTTTGTTGTTTGCGCGCCGCCACGCGAGATATATACAGGTATGCGCGTCGCTCGTCAGCGGCACGCACGGAAATGTGTGTTTAGCAAAAGTTGCGACTAGTTTCTTTTAGAGAGCGATCCGCTTCTTTGTCGGAGTCTGATGATTGCACGGAGCCGAAGTATGGATTTATTCATTTTCTTGTTCGAAGGTATTATGTATAATATAATAAATTTTGCTAAACATTTAAATTAAATGAATAGAGATCATTGCACCCTAACTAAATTCAAACGAGCTTCGCTCACTCTGTCATTATATGTCGGTTTTTTAAGTTTATCTTTTATTAACTTAATCGCATCTCTTTGTATATATAAGAAGTCTGGCTTAAGATTTAGACAGGTAATTTAAAAAAGAAGAAGAATAACCATTTTACTCATTTACAGTACTTAGAATTTTTTTAAAGTACGAAATAGATGTAATAGTGAAAGCTGGTTTACTTAATTTGTACTCAAATACACGGATGCTATTAAAGTAAAAGAAAATATTGTTTAGACATGGTAGTTAAGAACACAACAAAACTTTCACAAGATTTTTACAACAAGCTTTAAATAATACTATAGTATACGTATAGGTATACACTACATAACCTGTAATTTTACTCAAGTACTATTACTAAAACACAATAACTCGCGATCGACCACATATATATTCCTCTTCGTGCGCAGCAGCATCCAGTTCGATTTGCAATATTCGCGCGGCTCGCGTGGCTGCCACGTTTTATGCATACACATTCGTGACGCTCTCACTCAATGCACAAACACTGCAAATACACACGCACACAAGAGTAAAAGATGGAGTGGTCATAGTACGCGCGGTAAAAAAATCCAGGAGTGATTTTCAATAGACAGGACACGAGAGTAGTGCGCGCGTGCCGCTTGCTATTCAACGCCGGCTCGCGTATAAGAAGTGTATTACAGATGAAAAAAGAGAGAGCGCGGCCGGAAAAAGTCAAAGTCGCGCGCAGATGGCGTCGGGATTTGATATAATTAGGTGAGCGCATGCGTTTAAATGTACATTGAAATCGAAGCCAGTGGCTGCAGCGAAGATGTAAATTTATGAGATCTTATTAATATTGCTATAGCAGAATTTCACGTCGCGTCGATAATGCAAATCAGGATTATAAGCGGAAGAAAAAAATCTGTTGTGACTTGATTAGAGCGATAGACTGATACATATTTCCCGGTGTTTTTTTTCTGGCTTTGGAATTGTTGATTAGCCACTATGTGTGCAGTGAGCAGATATTTTTTCCAATCTCCTTTGTACGAATAAGTCACGTTATTATTTCGCATGATAAGGTTATTTTACGTAAATATGTAAATTCAGGCCGTTTTTATCCTGCCTATAATTGTCAGCCATTTTTACGTCTTAACTTTTTTGAAAGCGCATTATCTAAAAGTGCAGGCTCCGTTCCTTTAAATTCACGCAGTTACTTTGATTTGACTTAGATTTAAAATATTCATCAAAACTTGAAAACATAATACAGACATCCGCCTGCCGACTTTGCAGCTCATATCCTCACAGACAATTTAGCACGCGTCGCATACAGGCTAAACTAATTTCCCAGCTCGCCGCAAGCCCGCGAAAATCGAATAAACAAGAAAACTGCTGAACGAGAGGAACTCGCGACGCGCGCCCGAGCGGAAGCTCTCTACACCCGCGCGCTCGCCATTTTATCGGCGTGCTTTCTCCCCCCCGCGCACATCTAGGAATACAAAGCTCTTGTATGCGCGTCGTGCACAATGACGGCGGCGCACAAGAGAGAAGAGAATGTACCTCGGAGATATGTACTCGCTGTGGCGAGAGAAAGAGAAAAGGAGAGGGAAAAGGGGAAAAATCTGCGAGAAAGGGCGGGAGAGAGCGTCGCGCGCGCGACAAAGAAAAATAGAGATAGCGAGAAAGAGGCAGCCGTGAAAAGAGACAGGCGAGCGAGAAAAAGAGCGACGAGGCAGTAGGCGAGCGTAGGAGTAGGAAGGCGGTCTCGTTTTTCTCCTCCTCTCACTTCGCGGAGGGCGTATAGTAGTGTTCGCCGTCGTCATCGTCGTCGTCGTTGCTGCGCGCGCGCGCGCGGCTCAACTTAGCGGAGTTTCTCGAGTGGGGATCTCGCTTCTCCTTCTTATATACATCTCTTTCTCGTTTTCTCTCTCTTCTCGTACTTCCCCCTCTCTCACTCTTTCCATCTCATCTTTCTCTCTGTCGCTCTCCTCTGCATACCTTTCCACCTGTTATGCGATATATGCGCTGGCGTAGTTGCGCTCGGGCACAGGTGTGGCGCCGACTGTCGTCCATTCTTCTTTCTCTGCATCAATTTTCTCTGCCTCCAAGATCGTCATCTCGTTATCGATCGATTGCAGCTATGATGGGCAGCTGGAATATATGTATACTCGCGTTATCTCGTATGTCTCTTGTATCTGTATAAGCTCGGCGCGTCACGCCCCGCAGGACAGACGCGAGAGCGAGAGAGAGGGACACTCGGTATTATCGAGGCGACGAAGGTAGTCGAGGTGGGACGTATAACGACGATACGTGCGCGAAATGAGCGTATGACACTCGCTCGCGTTCCTTGGCACGCGCACCTATCCGCGCAGCAGCTGCCGCGGCAGAGCTGTTTTCGACATCGGGAGGAGACGCGAGCCCTGATGTCTGTTTGTAAAGATTGCCGCGCGGAATGCTAAAAAAATGATCAAGTAGCGTGAAAAACTCTGCTGATCGGTTTCACGGTGATATAGATAACATTGATAACGTGCAATCACATTGAAAGCGGGATTAATAAATAAAAAAATCATTATTTTGCAATAACTGAAGGCTGCCGTTGCTAAATTATATAATTAAAAATGTTATTTACAATACCATTATTACTTATTCGTTATTAGATTGAATAGATTACCTTGAATGTTTTGTTTTTAGTACTCTAAAAACAGTTTTATATCATGAGAACATTAATTTTGCGCTGTCGAGGTCAGTTTTTTTTCTCTTCATCATAACAGCTTTGTTAAAAGATAGACAACATATGAGAAGCATTGCATGTCTTTTTTTCTAATTTATTTCTTTATCACAATCAGTAGGTTAGCTGAATGCAAGTTAATTCTTTTCTAAAAAAACGATGGCCGGATGTTGTGAAGCACTTAAAGAGTGATTTTGATTGGTCTGTAAGGAATAGGCGCGAAAATTCTCTACTTCCACTACATTTGAATTTTTATTCTTAACTATTTAAAACTAAATAATTAAATCAAATTAGAATAAAAAGATTAATTTTGTCATGCTTAGAAAAATGATCTGTTCATCCTATCATTTAAACCACACTGAGAGAAGAATATTTTTAATATTAACATGGTATTTTACCTATTAACATGCCATTGTAACTATTAACACACACACATACACACACACACACACACACACACACACACATACACACACACACACACACACACACACACACACACACACACACACACACACACGCACACGCACGCACACACACATATATATATATATATTAATAGCTACAATGCCATATTAAATATAATCATTTTGATTAAACATTTTTCTCAATGCAATTAAAATGAAATCATAATGAAAAATTAGATATTCATAACCTAAAAAACAAAATAGTACGCGCGCAGCGCGTTTAGATTTTCTGTTTATAAAAAATTTAATATGAAAAAAGTTTCTTTCTCAATATCGTTGGATTGTAATTATAAAAGTTTTATTTTTTATTTTTAAAAACTACGTATATCTTACAATAATAACCTGATGAAAATACTAAAAGCTTTCGGTCAATATTTTTCAACTCGCACAATAAAGTGTCGAATTCTGAACATCCATATTCCACTTTCTATTTGATTATTAAAGTCTTGTCAACTCGTTTCTACGCTATTTCCGAAAGCTTTTTCCATTATCTCAGAGCTTCCTTTAGAAAAAAAAGCAAAAAAAGTTTTTCAATCAATTTAAAAACGGCTGCACGCAAATCCCTGAAATCCAACATACATCCAACCAGCAGCGCATGCACGAATCGAAATTGCTTTATTTAACAAAACGCGGAAAACACAGTAACAACGTGCAATTCAAGGTATAGCACAATCGATAATTCGACAACAATCATCCGGCTTACTCTTTTTTTTATTATAAAAAAGCAGCACAAACAAACGAACGAAATAAAAGAAACGTTCGTGCAAGCCCGATTGAACGGTCAAAGCGCGGCGTAATCCTCTCTCTCGCACTCGGACCGACATTAAAAGGGCTCTCAAAATTCGGCTCATATGCAGCGCGCTCGAACAAACAGCGGGAAAATAACTGTAGCGAGCGAGCGAGCGAGAGAATCCGCTCTGGGATACCCATATGTATAAACGTATATACGCAAGCGCGAACAAAACGCGCGTATATGATGGACTCGCAGCTCTCTCGGAGCGCGTAATACACTCGGATCAGCGAATACGCGCTCTCTCTCTCTCTCTCTGGCTTTCGGGTTGACCATGCGCCGTTGTTATTATTCGCCCTCATCCGCGATTCGGCGCGCGAATTGAGAGGCATAGAGGGAGAGAGAGATAGAGATAGAGAGAGAGAGAGAGAGAGAGAGAGAGAGAGAGAGAGAGAGAGAAACGATCCCGCGAATCCAGCACAAAGGGAAACGGGTGCGTTTGTCCATTTGCGTATATCAAGTGGCGTATGTGTGTGCGTGTGCGCTTTATGGGAATTAGCGGTGTATTGTGGGCGGACGTTCATTGGGATGGACTTTCTCCCTTCCTCTCGTCCGCTCGGGGCGCAAACACACCTACGCGAACAAACACGCGCGCCATGGCACAAAGCCGGAGTGAGAGAGAGAGAGAGATGGACAGAGAGAGAGAAAGAGAAATGGAAACGTATATATACGCGGATGATGGCTTCGTTTGTCAATATAGCGCTGCGAGAGCGAGGGCAGTGATCACCAAGTATAATCATCGGCGGTGGCGGCAGTCTCATACCCAGACTGCTATTATATGTATACAAACGGTCGGGTGCAAGGTATACATATCTGTCAATAGAATGTTGTTACTTGCTATGAAGCCACCCCACACCCACCCCCTATGCCATCCCTCGCGACTGCCGCCCACATACACGGACATTGTGTCAGACGTGTGCGCGCGCGCGCGAATAACGCTTCAAAGCTGGAATATCTGATTGACGATATACGCGCGCGATTGCATGCGTACACCGATCTCTCTCTCTCTCTCTCTCTCTCTCTCTCTCTCTACTCATATACTCGTCTATGTATGTATACGCATGCGAGACTGTCTGGCTATACAAGAAAAAGACAAAGTCGATGCGACTTTTATCGATATTGTGTTTTGCCCGCGCTTTCACGGGCGTGTCGTGTGTGGACAGTTGCCGCGCGAGAAAGCTTTTTTTGTTATCATACGGGCTTGCAGGATTGGATGGAGGTGATATTTTTTTTTCATTTTCAAATGGACGATAGGCGCGGATATCTGCGCGCGCACGCGGCGTTACTCTCGCGCGATTAATTTCGCGAGCGGGGGTTTAATGTAAGCGTCGCGGAGGGTATAAATCAAAATCCCCTGCATTCCGCGAGCTAAATATAGGCATTGTAATCAATTAGTGCGCGATGCGCGTACAAAGATTTGCATAGCGGCCAAAACACGAGCATTCCAAAGTATAATATCTCAAATACAAGTTTAAATTATAAAACCTATTAAGATACATAATTATGCCCGCGTAATTAGCATAAAGACATTCATTGCTCGAAATACACCACTACTGTGTGTATAGCGTAGATATATTAAGCCGAACGTACTTTTACTACATATCGGTCGTGAATGTGTACAATAAATTAGCTTCCAGCATATGGTTTATGAATTACAGTCGCCTTTATTTCGAGCTTCAAAAGGCGCACGCAGCGTTGTACAATATCGACTTTCAAAATTCGATTCCTACAATTAATCGGGCAACAATTCTCTTTCTCACAGTCTCGGGAAGCGGGTAAGGTATACATATCCAGCATGTGAGTTTATCTCCTAACGCACGTACCACGTGCGAAAAATGACGCGAAGCTCGGGGGAACCTTCGTCAGCGAAATCGACAATTACAAGATCTTTAAGGCCCCCGCGCCGGGCGATAATGAAAGCTCTCGCGGCGCAACTATGTTATATATATATACACACACACACACACACACACACATACGAAAGCCCGCGCGCTCGTAGACGTAATCTTTGGGATGCACGTGCGGGCTGAGCGCATCAGTAGAGCTGCAGATACGAGCTCGATCTCTCCCCACGCGGATCTTCCCCTGGAATCGCGCCACAATTTTTCAACGCTAGCAGCCGGCTCGTTTGTACCTCCGCCGCTAAATGAGCGTCGCTGTAGCTCGCCACCTTCTTTTTTCCAAGTTACAAAAATAAACCCTTTTTTTTGTCACGCGCCGTGGCATCGGGTCTCACGCGAGTGCGCGCACTTGTAAGGGGGGACGAGGAGGGGGGACGATCAAAGAATTATCTCGTCGCGACACCGCGCTGCGCTGCTGGCGTTTGATCGCACGCGGATCTGCGCGCAGCCGTGCGTATCCACCTGCTTTAACGAGTACGAGAGAGAGAGAGAGAGAGGCAGAGTGTTAACGCATATTTGATTCCCTTAAACGCAGACTCCCGCCCTTTAAGCGCTATATACGTGGCTTGTCAAATTTCCTCTCTCTATCTGTCTCTTTTGGCGTCTGTCTCTTGCGCTAGCACCGCGCAATAAAAATTGCACAGAGAGAAAAGTTCTTTCTTTGAGCCCTGCAGGTGCCTAATTTTTCATTTGCCTGCGACGGATTACGAGTTCAGCGTTCTATTTGCGTATACGCATCGCGAGTTTACAAGACTTTTTTTTTCTATCCGGTTGAAGTGGAGATTTGATTTAACGCATAGGAAATTCGATGGCTTGTTGATACTGGTTAAGTAGATAAGGCCTTAAATTAGTGAGACATCGAATACTTGATAAATATTCTAATGGATACCTTGCTTATTATTTTTTCTGTATCATAATCGTGTTTGTTTTTAAATAAAAAAACGCTTTTCATACTTTTTCTGAACAACATAAAATATCCAATAATTTGCTCACTTTTCTCTACATTTCTATAAAAAGAGATCATTAAAATATACTTTTATAAAATTACTTGTTATCAGTAGGGTGTCAATTAAATATTACATACACATATCTAAATATTAAAAGGTCTATCAATTTTGCAACGTATTAAATCTGTGCTCAGTCGCACCAGCCCTCCATAAACAAATCATTAGCACTTCAAAGACGCGCACAATAATTCAATCGATCCGCAGCTTTTGCAGCTACCCGTCGTGTCTCTCTTTCCCTCCTCTCTTTCTCTTTCCCTTCTCTTTTCTGCTTCTTCCCGTGCAGCCGTGTACTAGCGACAGCTCTGAATCCTTTGCAGCCGCGCCCATCCTTTGGAAAAGGGTGGAAGCTCACCGAGGCTCTCTCTCTCTCTCTCTCGTATCGTACTAACGCATGTAATTGCAACTAACCTCATTAAACCCGTCGACTCTGATGCTATTCGCGCTCAAACTGAGCGCCCCCGTCTCTTTCTCAATTTCCCTCCGCTCTCGCCCTCTATGACCCCCTCTCCACCAACGAGCTTCACGTCGACATTTTTATCTCTTCGTTTTTATTTTCGTGCGTTTCTCTTTTTTCTCTTCGCTTCTACGTCTGTCTCTTTCTCTGTGTCTGAGTTTTCCTTCTTATTTTTTCTTCTTTTTTTACAGTTGACCTCGGGCGTAATTGGCGTCTGTATTTTCGATTCGAAATTTCGTTGTTAGTGCACGCGCGTGTTTATCTCTTTCATTTTGCAGAGCCTAGATTCGATACGCGTACGCGCGATTTTATAGTAATGGATACGTAGGATTTTCGGACTGGTGGAAGCGAAGGTAGAAGGGATCCATTAAGTAAACAGCCGGAATTATTTATACACGGTTTTACGAACATCATGTTTGATTTGACCTTGTTCGAAGTGCAGCTCGCTTTAAAAGGGAGCGTATTTTTGTTGAGCGCGCGCGCGTATTCTGATGGTGTATAATTTATTTGTTCGCCGCTTTGGTCGAATCAATAAAATTCTGTTTTTACGGTAAATAGATTTTTCAGAAGCGCGCGCGCGCATACCCGCGCCAGCGCATACAAACTCTCGATTTAATAAGTAATGGACGCGATGCACCGTCGCCGCTTTGTAAAGTCGGCATTATTTGTTTAACCGAGTAATTTCGAGCATTTTCAGTGTGCGAAATAAGTTTTTCCATTTCATTGTACAAATATATATATATTTAGTATACATTTTATTCAATAAATCGTTAATAACGAAATCCGACTGTGTCTGAATATTTATAGAGTTTGTGTTCGCTTATAGAAAATGATACAAAGTCAATTTCTGAAAAGTTTTAAATAACAATTATACAATATAAAATAATATTTTCTCTCGGTAATTTAATAACAATTGTCTAGAATACATTGAGCGTTAAATCAAATATAGGAGAGACCAGGAGTATAAGAGCAGTTTAGGAGGCTAATATGAGAGTCGAGGCATTGGTATCTTGGTCACGTAAGACCTCGATCGCACATCGGCCAGTACGAAGTCACGTGCGGTTCTTTCATTAATTTATCAGCGCTGCGCGATCATCCCTTCTCGTATAGGGCGAGACGAATTTCTGCTCGCTTTGCTTTGCCCTCCCTGTCGTAAAGCAGAAAACAACTTTACTTCATCACGCGCCGCTTTGAATAAATGACGATTTTTCTTTTTCTCATATTTTAATGCATTCTAAATAATAGCTGCTACGGTCCTTGAGACACGCCCATAAGCTATGATTAAACGTAATACGAAAACCTTACAACCGCGACTTAAGAAAACTTGAAGCACTTTCGCAGCTTTCGCTCACAAAGCACCGCGCGCAAATGAAAAAAAAAAACAGTCGCGAGCATACGGCGCCGAATAGTTGAAATTACAAGCGCGTAAGTCTCATATAGCGTCAGGCAGGGAAAATGAACGCAACGAAAAATTACGGCATTAAAGACGATTAAGAAACAGTCGTAATTAAAATAAGCGCAATGTTATTCGCCTTTTCTCCATTACTCGCGGGAAGAAAAATGCCTTGAGAAACGTTAATTCTCGCTGGTCGCAGCGGCGCGTAAACACCGGCTCCTTGTTTGCGCAAACGAACGACTTTATTCATAATTGAGCGCTCGCGCGTACGAATATACGCGGCTCGTTAGAAAAAAAGGCATTACGCCATTAGACGGACTTCTTGAGGCGCGCCGGCGTCGCGTTTGATTTAAGGGCGCGAGTAGGTGCGAAAAAGCTTATACGCATGAAAGTCCCTTATGCGCCGTGCGAGGATTACAAAACGCTTATGCTCATGTCCCTGTGCGTACTCGACGTAATACGTGTGCTGCGAGCAACGCGCGGCTAAGTGTACTTTTTCAGGCCTGCGGGCTCATTTTGTGGCTCTTTGTATTATGCGCGGGAAAAAAGAGCCGTGAGTATATTTCAAATTTTTTGTTTCTTTTTTTTAGTAGCTTTGTTTTATACATGTAAACTATTATTGCTTCCCATATGCTGAAAATTTGTGTACGGCATATAAAAAACATTAAAATAATAATATGGTGCGAAAAATAAAGAAAAAGTGCAAGCAGAAAATTATACATTTCATTTCCCTCACATTCGGAAAGTCGCGCGATGTGCAGCAGCAGCAGCAGCAGCTCGCAAAACAATCGAAATAAGAAACAAAAGAAAAATATGACACAAAACAGAACGAGGAAAACGCGGCTGCAGCAGTACCAGTTGCAACAGCATCAGCAGCAGCAGCAACAACAACAGCAGCAGCCGCAGCTCGGCTGTTCTTATCTAGCGCGCGGCATTGTTGGCGCGGAGGTTGTTATAACTGCAGCGACTTTAGGCGCGGCGTTCCCTCATTGTCCGAGTGCCACGGCGAGACTCTTCGCGCGCGAGCGACACACAGTGCTACCATTGTGTTTTCCACGCTCGCTTTTTATTATCATTTTTATCGATCGCACGCGCCCTCACGCCCGCGCCGCTCCCGATATATACGTCGCGCCGCATCAGCGATTGTCTCTCTCTCTCTCTCTCTCTCTCTCTCTCTCGTGCGCACACAATCGGCGCTTTCATTTTTTCCTCTCGTTCGCCGGGTTCGTTTTTTTTTTTTTTATCTTGCGCGCCACGCCGCGAGAGTGACGAAGAAAGAAGGATCGGTGTGTGCGTTCGTTGGACTACTGTGCTGAAAAAAAAAGAGAAAGACAGACTCATCTGGGAGAAGAGCTCGCGGACAGTTGGATAATCCACAATGCGCGCGCGCGCACGCTATATATATATATATATATATGTGTGTGTGTGTGTGTGTGTGTGTGTGTGTGTGTGTGTGTGTGTGTGTGTGTGTGTGTGTGTGTAACGTTATCGCGCGATACTCGAAAAGTATGCGCGCGGCTGTTTGACACGTATCGAACAATGCCTGGTTTGTTCTTTTCATTATTTTTCGAAGCTATCTTCGTGGATTTTTCAGCTGTCGTTACGATGACGCAAAGTTTTATTTAATCAGTTATTGTTTTTCACTAACTTTTCTTTTCAAACTAACATCCGTATATATACAAAATTAAACAATTATATAATGGGACTTTTGTCCAGTCTCAATGCTTCCACTACAGAAAGAAGACTATGACCTTCGTTGATTGTATAGGGAAATGAGCCGCCTTTAAATGCCATATACTCTTACAGCTCACCATCAGAAATGAGCAGCGCAACGCGAATAATACATCTTAAATCCGAATGAACATGTCAAGTCGAGCTCGCACCGGCACTCGGATCCTTATTTACACCGATAGGCGCGCGCGCGTGGGGCACACAAATCTTGCGGCTGCAGCAGCAGGTCGCAGTGCACAATGGACCGAGCGAATCATAATGCGACAGATATATTGTGGTAAGAAGGGACGGAAATAGCCGAGGCCACGGCTAAATTCATCCGGCCGTGCGCATGCGCGCGCCCGCGAATGAGAGAGGGGGAGAGAACACGCGCGCACACATCGAGATTTATATACGAGCGAGAGGCCGTTGCGTTTGTGCTCTTGAATCCAGATAGATGGCAATTATGCGCTCCGTCGAGGGACTTTTGAGAATGGAGGAGCGGAGATGCACGTGAGCGAGAAGTCTGCGAGAGAATGGGGGGAGAGGGATGTGAAGAAATAGAATTTCAGTTGCGTGTCATTGGAATTGTTCTCATATTAAATAATACAATAAGTAAAGAAAATAATAAAACTATATAATTAATTTGTAAATATAGGTCTATTCTAAGTCTGCAATAGAAAAGACATTCAACGACGAAGTCAATATACCCAACTCTAACGTAGTTCCTTGCTAATTCACGAAAATTCATTAAGCTCCCGCAACAGTGTTTTCGCTCTCCACGCGAGCTTATTCATAGTGTTTCGCATGCCCGAAGAGTGGACATATAGCTTTACGACGAAAGGCGAGCAGCAAGTGAGTGGAACGCGTGAAAGAAAGAGGAAGAGAGACGAACGCGGACGGATGGGGGAAGAAAGAGAGAAAGTGGAGAGATGCACGCTGCGCGAATTCCGTGGAACGCGAGCGCAGATCTGAATGAGTCCCGGTAGCAGCTGCTGCTTCTGCGCTGCATTCCCTCGTCACCGCTAGTGCATTTTCGTTTTCATTCGCTCCCGTTTGCCGCGAGAGAACTTTTTCTTCCTTGCCTCGCTCGCTTCTCTGTGACGCGCCTGTCATTTTAGACTTCACTATATATACCGAGAGTGTGTCCGATTTTAAAAATCCACAATTGTCAAGCTAAAAAAGCTTGGAATCATTCAAGAATTAAATATTTCTTCCTACTTTCCATCTTTTGTCGGGATTGACTATAACATTTCAATATTTTCTTATTTTGGTTAAACATTTTTTTTTATCGTTACCAGAGACAACGTGGCTTCTCCCAAACTCCGAGTGCACGCCTATTTTACACGCCTCATGTTTACAAAAACCACGCGTTCCTCGCCTACTCGCGGCCACAGAAATACACCCAGCATCGTTTTGAAAATTCATCTCGGAGCGCGACGGCGCGCACTTGCGCGAATTTTGACAGCAGCCGCCGAGCCCCGCGCGTGCTTTCAATTAAAAGCAAAAAGCCCAGCACGCGATCTCTCCTCGGCGGGCTACGGGCGAAATAGAATAATAAAAAAGTGGGCGCACGCGTGCGAGAGAAAAAAACGAGAGTGCTTTGTTCCGAGCGCAGTGCGTACACAACGACTGTTTCTCTGCGGTCTCGGGGTGCGCGCGGGACACAGAGAGAGAGAGAGGAAGGGAAGGAGAGAAAGACCGAGTCCCGGCACGTGCATCGCTCGCATTATTCCGCGACCTCAAGTGGACTCCCGGCCACCGCGGCGGCTCTCCCCCTTCCACGCCGAGAGAGAGTGGAGAACAGGCGGTGCACCTTCTCTCATTTATTATTTTCCATCTTCCGCGCGCGCGAGCGCGTACTCGCTCTCTCCTTCGCGACCGTGACTCCATTCTCGCCCGCGCACATATACAAAATTAATTAAAGACGAGGGTGGAGCGAGCGAGCGAGGGGGTGTTTATTATTGTGCCGCGCTGCTTCTCCAGACAATCTCTTTCCCTCTGTCTCTCTCGTGGCCTGGGGAGTGAGAGGGTTGAAGCGAGCGCATTGTGATACTTCAGCCTCGCTCTCCGCTCGCGTATCATAATATACACAACTCAATATCTCATTTCGGTACTTATACCATCCTCTCATCGCCAATCTCTTCATCATCCCGCAGCTTCGCCGCGTCTCGCGCTTTTCTCGCTGTTTTTCCTCCTTTTCTCCCCCCGGCCATTATAATTGTCTCTCCCCGCCCTGGCGCGCGCGCGAGCGCCCTGCCTTGTTAAGAATTAATCACGCCCACGCGCCGCCGACGTCTGTTTTTACGTGTAAACAAATTACGACGGATCGCCACAGCGGTGCAGCGGGGGAAACAGGCAATCGTCACCGAGATGTTACAGGGCCTTGCTTATATAGCGCGACGGATCAAAGCGAGAGAGTCGCTGTGGAAGAACGACGAGTGGACGTGCGGCTGAACGCGATAATGACGTTTGCGCGCGGCGGCGGCAAGTATAAGAGGCCCTCCCTCCCGTAATCGACGGCCGCTTCATTTCAAGTCGCCGCTTCCATTGAACGGAAATGCCTCTATTCAGGTGACGCGCTCTCGCGGGACTGGCTTCTTTTTTCTCCCTCTCTCTCGCTTGCGCGCGCGCACGCGCTCGCCTTTAGCCGAGGAAGTTTAACCTGCTTAAATGCCCGTGTTATCGCGCGGACTGCCGGCTAAACTTTTCTGCGATAATGCCCTCGCCCAACGACCGAGACATTATTTTTTTAGCTCGTTTGAGAGTGAGCTTGCGTGAACGGATCTGTCTTCGAATTGCTGTTCGCTATCAGTAATACACATAATGAATATCAATAGCTTGGCAATACTTTTGTACCGATTGTTGCACTAGAGAGTTCAATATTCGAAAGATATATAAACTAGTTGACCCATGCGTGACCTCGATAGATCTGATAAAAAAGCATTTTTTAATCACATTTTTATTCTATTACAATCTTAAGAGCGTTAAGAATAATACACTGAGAGAAGAATATTGTTACTGTTAACATGTTTAACTATTTGAAATACAACTATTTGACATGTTTAAGGATAAAACTTGATATTGTAATAGTTACAATATTAGATTTGAAAGTAGCTGATGGTAGAAGTTCTTATAAATTGTAGTTTTTGAATCTAATACCCAATTTTCTACCAAGATGATGTTGTTATATAACAAAAAGGTTTGAAATAAAAACTCCATTTAGTTTTTTACTCCAACGTTTCGGACGTTTTTATTGTTTATGTCCCTCATCAGGATAAACCATAAAAATATCCGAAATGTTGGAGTAAAAAAATAAATGATGTTTTTATTTTAAACGTTTTTGTTATAAAACAATATCATCCTGGTAAAAAATTGGCCATTAGATTAAAAAACTACTATAATAAGCATATTGTAACTATTACAATATCAATATTCTCAGGTAACACATTGAAATTGTTTATGAGAGCATGGTAACTTAACTGTTAACATGGCATTATAATTGTTACAATGCCTATATTTGATCATATTTAAACATACGCATGTTAACAGTTACAATGCCATATTAACAGTACACAAATCCTTTTCTCAGTGTATACAAGAAAAAGAACATTAATAAACAATACATTGGAAAAATTCGAAGAGTCCGTGGACAGCAGATCATGAAAGAACGGTTCGCGCAGTGCCCCTTTCTCGCGTAGAAAAGAGAGAGAAGTCGGCGGCGGAAAATAAAGCTCACTCTCGAGAACTCAACGACGACTGCGACGACGAAAAGAAGAAAGTCCCTGTCGTCGTCGCGTCGAGGACGATTGCGGCGTGTGTGACGCGGGCTCTGGCACGCGGACGCGTCCCCTCTAGGGAGTTGACTCTCGACTCTCTCTCTCCGCATCTATCTCGCTTTCTCACTCCCTCTCTCTCTCGGGGGCGAGGATAAGAAGCCGAAGACAATAATCCGGCTGACAGCGAGCCCCGCTGTCGCGGCTTATTCTCTCTTTCTCTCTCTCTCTCTCCCTCCCTCTGCGGCTAAGTCGACTGACTCGTACGCGCGCTCTCTTCGAACTCTCTGTGTCCCTCGTTGCGGGACGACTTCTTCTTCGTCGTCGACATCTTTGCCCTTTCCTTTTTTCTCTTCTGCTTTCCTCTCCCCAGTTTCAGAGCCGCGTGGAGAGAAAGACAGACCGAGAGGCGAATGCCTCTTTTTTCTCTGGCCTTATTTTCCATTCTTCGCGCCACATAATTTCGACGGTCTACAGCGCATGTTTTTCTGTGTTATTATTAATCAGTCAGATTTCGCTGATTAGGCGGATTGCGCATACCGGGAAGTATATCTGTCGTCGACGTGATTTTTTCATTGTTGGAATTAAGAATAATTTTTCTACACTTGCTTCGTAAAAGTATCGTCGAATTTGAGTATTTATTGACTTACAAATAGTTTCTTCTGCTGGTCTCTGAAAGATTAAAAAGAGAAATGACATCTGCGTCTCTCGTCGATGGCAAAAGAGCTTAAGAAGACATTAGTGTCTCATCGACTGATCTGCTTCTAGTTCTTAGGTCAAGACCTGTACATTAAATGAGTGAAAAAATAATCCGCTGTGATGCGCTGCTTCTAGACATTTTTACTACAACTACCCTGGTAGAAAATAAACCAACTTTGTTGGTTAACCTATTAATCAAATGGAGGCATTTCTACTGAAGTTTAACATCGACATTTAATTAAAACTATTTAAAACTAGGATTATATTTAAAAGCATATATCATATTATATTTTTACATGTATAAATTATAGTTATTCTTCGTCGACAATAGCAACATAATCGTGGTGTGATGTTTTTAATTTAAAAGTTGACAATCAGTTCGCCAACCGTTGATTAACATTTCTACACCAGGGTAATATATGAAAAATTAAATTCTTATTTTTATACTAGTATCAAAATTTTATGGCAATATACACGAAACACTTCAATAAATACCAAAAATAATACCCAACTTTCGCCAATACTAAAGCGTCATATCCCAAACTTGAGTTCGGATCCCCATGAGAAATACGTTTGCACGTAAATCCTCGCGGCGACGTGGCAAAATCACGAGAAACTCTCTCTCTCCTCACACTTCAGACGGAAATACATATGCGTATCACACACGCACGCATAATCCATCGAACAAAAGCGCGCTCTCGAGAGCAAGAATGTAGTCGAAAAACAAACACAGGCCCAGCCTATATATTGGCCCGATCCCGAGTGGCTCCGCTATAGCTGCTCTTCAGACCTTTGCCGTCGCTCCCGCGCGAACTTTTCACAAGCGTCTTCTAATTTAACACTCCAATAAATTCCGATACTTACAGGAGGGGGAGTACAAGGAGCCCGCGTGTGCTCGTATATGTATATATGTCGCATACTTGCGATACCGAGGAAGGAAAAAATTGTTCAAAGACTTCGGGACGTTTGTTCTCAAGATTCGCATTATCTCGATCGAGTAGCCGCGGCGACGGCGACGTTGGAGATGACGCGAGCTTGAAACAAGACAAAGTCGTCTTTGTGGCCTGAGCTTTGACTTCTCGGTGTACACGCGTGAGAAAGATATTGCCCGACGAGTAGATCTCGGCTCTTATAATATGCCTCTCCACCTCGCGCGTCTGTTCTACATTCCGTCTCGCTCTCAACTTTTTTTCATTCTCTTTTGCTCCGGCGACCCGCGCAGTATGTTTCTTTTATCGCGAAGCTTTTAGCGTCGAGGATTCACATCATATTGTCTTGTCAACCGAATGTTTTTCCATTTTAAGTGCTCTGTTCGCATTTTCACCGCACTTTTCAAACTTTTGAATCACTCGCTGACGCTTTAGAGAAAGCTTTGTGTTTCACGAGCAACACACTGAATATATAATTTGATCATTTTTCCAATTTCTCGCTGAATCCGATAATTATTCACTGAAGATGGCTTCTTCGAAACTGTAACGACCTCCTTCAAAGCGAATCCATAATCCCTCTACAGAATGCCACGCTTTAAACACTGTATTCTCGGTCCACTGTAACGCGCCCATTCATTCATTCATTCATACATTGACTCATTCATACTCTGTATCGTGATACACGCGTATATATATTATACACACACGCTTCGCACCGACTGTCACGACGATCCCCTGATTTTGCAAAATGATACAAAGTAAAGTTCATTCATACTGCAGGGTAAAAGAAGCCGATTCTCCTCACGAGCGGGTATATCGCGATGACGTTCGCTGAAGATCGCTTTCGAGAAGCCGTTACGGGCGGGGAGGGCGCGCGAACGGCTAATCGCGATTTGTTTGCGTACGCGCGAAGTCGAAATATCAAAAGGATTCGGGATACTAGCCTGGAAAAGATGATAATAAACAGTGCTGGTTGATAAAGTTCGCTGAAAATATCGCGCTGTGGGTGAAATTTGCGAAGTAAGCGAGTAAGTTAAAGTACACACATAGTTACAGTGAAAAGCTTTGCGAGAGAGAACGTCAGTTTATTGTTAGAAATTTATCGTCTGATGACAATCTCCGGCTAAAATAAATGAAATAATAAATAAAATGAGTAAAAAAAAACAAATAAATGACCCGTAATTTTTGTATAATTAATGGAATTATGAAACTTCCCATATCAGTAAAAAATAAGTCTTTAGATAAGAGACGAGTTCGAAGTGAAAAAATCTTCGTTGAGTGCAATATCGAGAATAAAGTAAACTTTGTTTCACGGTTTTGTCTCGCATAGATAGTCAAACGACAATCTTCATTAAGTTTGAAGTACGAGAAGAAGAAGAAGAAGTGTGCTAATCCATTTTTCTTTTTTCGTTACAAGCCGTTCGATATCGACTGACCTCGCTTCACCTATCGACTCATATACATCGCAACCAGCGAAATATATAGCCGCGCGCTCGGTTATTAGCCTCGACATTAATCGATCGCAATTCGCTCGTCGTTTCACTACTTAGTCGCGCGTGGCCCTGCGATTGTCGTACAATTTAGATTGATAACGCTGATATTATATTCTCAATCACGTATATGAGCAATTCTCAGGATTTTCTGCAAAAAAGAGGATAAAAAAAAAGAAATAAAACAAATTTTGAGGCACACTTCTATTATAAGTTTTTTCTCGTTCTGTAGGTCATATAGTATACGCGAAAATTGTCGAACAGTCGAAAACGGTCTTGTGACACCGTTTTAGAAAAAAAATCCATTTTTCTTATGAAAATTTAACATGGGAGATGATGAGCCAACAGTAAGCTTTTAAATGTGCCAACAAATGTTCCACAAAAAAGCGATTAAAGTAGATGCAAAGAGCTTTAATTTAAGCTAAAGATCGTTAAAATCGGTCGGTTCTGCGCAAAGTTACGTGCATTTGAAAATCGCGAAAAATGACCAAAAATGAGCGATTTTTCCTGAATCTACGTAATTCAATTATTTTTGGTCATTTTTCCCGATTTTCAAATGCACGTGACTTTGCGCAGAATCGACAGATTTTAACGATCTTTAGCTTAAATTGAAGACCTTTCCTTCTACTTTAATAGCTTTTTTGTGGAATATTTTTTGGCACATTTAAAAGCTTACTGTTGGCTCATCATCAGCGACTACTTTTCGTCCATTTTTCCCATGTTAAATTTCCATAAGAAAAATGGATTTTTTTCTAAAACGGTGTCACAAGACCGTTTTCGACTGTTCGAAAAATTTCTCGTATACTATATGACCTACAGAACGAGAAAAAACTTATAACAGAAGTGTGCCTCAAAATTTGTTTTAATATTTTTTTCTTTGACCCTTTTTTTTGCAGAAAATCCTGAGAATTGCTCATATAAGCCGATGAGAATATTTCGCAATTGCAAAAATGAGATCTCTCCCCGCCTTGTCTCACGGCAACTACGCACTACGAGCGATCGCGCACACTGGTCTCGAAATATAGATAAGCAAGAACCTGCGAGCACTTAAAACGGCAAACGCAAAGCTCTCTACGCACTGCACGCACAGAGTGCAAGCTCGTGCGCTTCCTACATACGCGGCCGCAAATGAGGCGCAGGCCGAGCGCGAAACCGCACTGCGCCTCGGTAATTTCTAAACGAAGAGGAGCACATGTGATGAGCCCGCACGAGAGTCATAACCGCGAGCGAGGGAGCGAGCGATTACGGCGGTGGTGGGCATGTTTCGGTAATTGCGCTGCTAAGTTTAGGCAGCGCAGTTGGCGTCAATGCGCGGATGCATATTCAGAACGGCCTCTCGCAAGCCTCTCCCCCGGTGTGCGCGTGTGTGAATGGAACTCGCGAGCGCTCTGGCAGCACGCCTGTGTTTATATTTAGCCACAGTGGGCGGCATGGCTGTCACGGATACGTATCATCGGCATAACTGCGAGCCTCGCTCGGATGAATAATGAAGTTTCATTGGCCCTCGCGAGCTTGCGCTCGCTGGATTCTCTCGCGTGCGCTACGACGGGCGCTCTAGCGTGCAGAGCGCGAGTGCGCCTGACCTACCCGCCTCTACGGGTGTGCAGCTGTTGACGGTGCGCCCTGACTTTTACTAGCTCTCCACGCGAACGTTTTGCCAGTTTCAATTATCCTGCGCCAGAGCTGGCCGGTCTCTTATACAAATGTGTCAATGTTTAAAGAACCTTATATTTTGTACGCTTCCGTTTTAACGTCGTAACTTGGAATATACGCGTGATGTTGACATTTTTGTTCACGTCAAACCTATTATGTACTTCACGAAAAAAGAAATCGTCTAAATATACGAAATAAAATAATAAATTGGCTAGAGAACAAAATTTTCCGTGTAAAACAAGTCTTATAAAACAATGCCTGTCATTCAAAAGCTCGAGTCCGCGTTAACGCGAGCTTTCAACGATCGGCTTTTTCTGCGCCTCTCGTCGGTATTTTGGCGCGCCCGACGACGACGACGACGAGAGCGAGGCATCAACACAAAAGAAAAGACCCCTCGCATTGTGGGTCAACGCATTGTCACGTCACGACAACATATTCGCGCTGCACCTGCCGCGCTCGCTGTCTCTTATTTGTCTCCCGCGACGAAATATCAAAGAGCTGCGCGAGCGCACTAATAGAGCCGGACATTGTAGTGCTGTACCACAGCTCTACGGCAGCCGGCTTACAATTACAATCAAAGCGGAAATCTCGCGGTTCTGTTATTAGATACGCGCACGGAGCGACGCGCGTTGTTGTTTTGGATAGTGTCGTGGAGAAGACGCACGCGCGGAGGGCAGATCGATTGCGTTTTCGAGTTTTCGGGGTGAGGTATTTTCACTGTGAATGAGACGAAGTAGAATGGAGAGTATTATTGTACTGGCTCCGGCGGTGTTTCAGTCGGCGCGTTTGAATGTAGAGTTGCTTGTAGAATTCTTCAATGGAACTATAGCGATTCTCCTTTTGATTTAAAATTTTTCGTGTATTTATTGTACGAGAAATCATATGTTCTTATTATACTAATGTAGCTAAAGTCTTTTGTAACAGTAAAATATGTAAATATAAAGTAATGACAAAGTATTTAGAAAGTCCATCAAATTTCGATCTTACGTAACGTTACAAATCAGGTTTTAAAGACACGATTAGTGGATGAATAAGCACCTTTTTCTTGTCACAAGAGTGTAGTCCTAAGATTTTGAACATATATTTGGATTATCGCCAGGCCACATAATAATACTGCGCTGCACATTAAATTATTGTCTATACGCAAGGAACGTTTGCGCCATCTTATTTGCATTAGATTCTTAAGGTCTCATGACTAATATCAGTAAAATAAAAATATACATAGTTTAAAATCTAAGTTATATTGTGCCAAATTGTAAGCTGTATGTAGTCTCTAGGGTCATGTCGATAACTACGGATTATTTTCCAACTCTAATGAAATAAATCTATTTAAGATACTTTCTCATACTTCGAGCTCTTCCGATGAAAGTCGATATAAAAAATTCAAAGTATCCCAATGTCCCATAAACATAAATTAGCACTTTGTCATTATATACTAAATACGTATACGTTTAATTCTTAATAAAATAAAGACACTGGCATGGAACATATTTTAACATTCAGTATTTCTTGTTATGTTTACAGTCGTACCCGTCGCTCGCGGGCGTCGAGCTGCAGAAGCAGCTGGAGCTACAGCGGCTGCAGACGGAGCATCTGAAGCGTCAGCACGACCACATGATGCAGTTGAACCTCCAGGAGCTGCAAGCGCAGCTCGCCAAGGGCCAATTCGGCATGGCCAGCCCGCAGTCCCTCATGTTCCTACCGTTCCTCGAGCAGCTCAGGAACCAGCAGGCCCCGATGCCGCCGCCCACCTCCACCGCCACCGCCGGTAACAAACACATCAACTCCATCGCCAATGTGAGTATTTACACCGCCCCTCATATCCTAATCAAAGAGATCAGTATTCCGAGAGAAAAACTTTGCGTCTTCAGATGATCAGCAGCCACCGTGAAGGCCCCAGCTGGGCGACCGCCCACCTCGCGCAGATGTCCCTCGACAAGGAGCGTTCGCCCACCCCGGTGTCCACGGCCTCGGCGGTGACACGGCCGACGGCGACGACGCCGCCACAGCCGCCGGCAGTCGTCGTGCCTCAGGACCCGGATGCGCCGCTGAATCTGAGCAAGCCCAAGTCCTCGTCGGCGTCGTCCTCATCGGCGGGCGGCGCGACGGCCGGCTCGTCGCCGAGCAGCGACGCCGGGGGCGGAACAACGGGGGCCGGCCACCACGCCGGAAGTGGACAGCAGCACCAGGAGCAGCCGCTGGCCGCTACGGCGCCCAAACTCTTTCCCGCTGGCATGCCGATGCCCAGGAACTACCTGCCGAGCATGTCGTACGCCGGACTGCCACCGCATCTCAGTACTCTAACTCAGTCGAGTGAGTATTGCATCGTACCGTCGTTTTTAGCGAAGACTAATTTAAGAAATTGGCTTTTTGAAGTATCAAAATATGTACAGTGTGATTGTTAATGTTCAAATTTTTAAAGAATATTATAACTAATGTATTAATAAAATGTATTTTGTGATCGTGATGTTATTATATACATAAGTAACTTGACGAAGGTCTGACTTGATTCTGTTATCACTACTTAAGCTTCAAATTCATCCATTTTTTTTTATAACTTTTTAGTCTAATCAAAATAAATATGCTTTGTAATCGAACAGAATGAAACTAATATATTAGGAAAAATGTTAGCGTAGGAATAAGATCCACCAGGATACTAAAAATCTGTTTACCTCTCCTAGTTCCTACGAATGCTTGCACTGCAGTTCTTTTTTATATTCTTTTGAACCCAAACTGAGCCAGTCCTTTCCGTTTTTGCAGTAACGAAGATGTCGACGAAGGAGGAGAACAGCTCGGGTGGAGGCAGGGATGGGGTGTCCGTCGCCGCGGCCGAGCACTTTGCGATGCACGCCGGTATCTATGGATTGGCACCGCCCAGCTCGGGCGCGATGATGCCGGCCTCGCCCCAGCAGTCGGGCCCGCCCTCGCGGCAGCACAAGCACTCGGCGCCCCAGCCACGGGACGAGCCACCCCAGGACGACGCCGACTTTCTCTCTTCGCCCCACCGTGAGTGCACAATCCTACTCTATAACTTTTACAGTGTTCTAAATACGCTTGATTGGTATGTAATTTTCATTGTAATTTTTAGTGTGGCGTGACTCGGGCTACAAAATACCAGAAGATATCGCAGAAAAAGGTTCGTTAAATTCGATCTGGTTGATACAAAATGAATATGGTATTTAGCGAGAAAAAGACAAAAAAATAAATAACGCTTTTCTTAATTATAGCCAAAATGGTGAGGCAGCAGAAGAGGGAAGGCGAAAACAAACCACATATCAAACGGCCGATGAACGCCTTCATGGTGTGGGCCAAGGATGAGCGTAGGAAAATTTTAAAGGCTTGCCCCGATATGCACAACTCAAACATATCTAAAATACTCGGTAAATATATCTTCAGTAACGGAATGTGCGTTAAAGAGTCGATGAAACTAATAGAGAATGATGTTGGTCGACAGGTGCTAGATGGAAGGCGATGTCGAACTCTGAGAAGCAGCCGTACTACGAGGAGCAGTCGCGGCTGTCTAAGCTGCACATGGAGAAGCACCCGGACTACAGGTATCGGCCGCGCCCGAAGCGCACCTGCATCGTCGACGGCAAGAAGATGCGCATCTCCGAGTACAAGTCCCTGATGCGTCAGCGCCGGCAGGAGATGCGGCAGCTCTGGTGTCGGGACGGCGGCACCGAGATGGGCTTCCTATCACCCGTCCAGTCGGATCTCGGCCCCGGCCAGCAACAGCAGCAGCAGCAGGGCGGCGGCAGCGCAGGACCCTCGGCCCGGCCCTCGGTCTCGCCACCCGCGCTGATGAACGGAGGCGCGGCGGGCCCAAGCTCTGACCACCCGTCGTTCTACTACCCCCAGGATAGCCTCAGCCCGACGGACTCGGTCAACCTCATGAACTTCTCGCCGGACAACTCGGGCTCGATAAGCGGCTACGCCAGTCCCCGGCAACACGCCGACGAGGATTGAACCGTGGCTCCGGGTCAGCCAGCGAACATCTGGCAACCCGGAGCAGCCAGACTCGGAGGCCACGATCTCTTCTGGTAATGGCGAGCCATCTACCGGGCACTCTCTCCCTCTCCCCCTATCTCTTTCTCTTCGTTCTCTGTATAATGATACGCTGTACTTTGAGTCACGCGCCCAAGAGACTGCGACACGGTTCTGTCTCCCTGGTTGCGACACGATGGCGACGAAGCGAGCGAGTTTTCCGCGAGAGATGCGCGATCTTTCTGTGTGCCATGTACGCGCGCGCGCAAGTGCGGAGAGCGGACGTTTCCGAGTGAACGATGAGAGCCAGTTGTAGCTATTGGCCATAGTAGAAAAAGTGACGAGCGTTACAGCAGTGTATAAGCGGTGGTGGAGTGAATTTTTCCGGGAGATTCGTACAGAGAGCGAGTAAATGGGGGCATCTTACGACCGCCCCGGCGCCTAGAATAGAAAAACACTCAAGGGCATCGTTGCTATTAAGATTACGCGAAGCGAAGAAAGAAGACGAAAAAAGTGTTGTAGTTAGCATGCGCATTGAAACGTTTTTTTTTTAGTTAGAGCGAAGCGGCGGCTCGCTTTTTCAGTGAATGATAATCAAAAGTGCAACCAAGATGAAACGTACATGTGATAAGAGACTTTCTCGGCGTCACACGCGTATTATACACATTAATAGATAATGGAGGAGAAGCTTGGGACGTAGGAAATAGCGGAGATGAATGATGTAAGCTGCTTTCTATCTACTTTGAACGAGGATCGAGTAGGTTAGAACATATGTTATGGGGATTAAAGGGACGGTTGATGGAGAAGACACGGCACGGCGAATATAGACGCACCTTATTCGTCGGAAAATAGGATTGCGTTCGGGGTATGTTGAGTCGCGTGCATGCCAACCGTTTGGGAGTTGCTTGCGAAATTTCGGCTCCGCGCTGCGAGGCGAGGCATTTCTGTAAGAGTAAGTTTTGCGAGAAAAAAACAATAAAGAAATCTCTTTGACTTTTGGCTAATGAAATAGCATTAAAGGTAAAATAATAGAGCACTTCGAATGTGTTAGGGACATTAGGCAAAACTTTCTCGACCGATGACGAATCTTTGTTCCTATACCTACCTTGATGTCCGCGAGAAAAGGACACGGGGGCCAGAAAAAAAGTCTGCATTCGCGAGACCGCGAATCACCTTTTCGAGAGCCAGGAGGACTGGCCGAGTCTTGTTTCGCAGCGTTATACACTTACAGATAGACACACAGACACACACACACACATACACTCGCTCACCTTAGACGCGTAATATCACAAAAATGTACACTTATGCAAATTCGCATCTTCATTTACACACGCATCACAGCATCCGAACCATTTGTCTATAATGTGCTTGGAATGCTTCTGCTGGTTTCACTTGCGATGAATAGGGAACGTATTTTATTGATACCTATAAAACATGATTTTGGAGATTTAAACACACTTATTTTCGACTGGAAAATAATTATATTCGATTTCGGTAAAAACAAATAATTCATCGCCAAGTGAAATGGCATTAGGATTCTAAATTTGACAAGTTAGATAACTATTAGTCCGAGATCCGAAGGGGCGGAAAATAAAAAAAAAAACGAGGAGGGAATTCCGAACAAAGAGCAACCACGACGATTCCATGCGTATTTCAAGCGCACCTTAGTACTTAGAAGAAAAGGTAAAAGAAATTTTCGATATTAATTTATTGAGCCCTTGGTCATTCGAAAACGAGAGTCGTGAAAGAGAGCGAGGATGAGAATGCAATGATCGCGCGAAAGAACGAAAAAAAGGAAGGCAAATAAGCAATGGCATTGAGCCACGCGATTGATATTGTTGCGTATTCGTACGATTGACATTCAGTGTTACTTGTTTAATTAGTCGTGAATTCGTATCGATTGCAAGTGTCATGCGATGTTTTTCATTTTTTTTTTCTTTTTTATGTTTACGAAGAACGTTCTATTACGTTCCGGTTTTTGTTTACTTTTTTTATCTATCTTTAATGGTATACACGTGAACAGGTTTATGACATTATTGAAATTTCAATCTGATTGATACTTTATTGTTTATTACGCGTACTTTTTCACTTATAAATTTTTCAAACTATTTTGAAATTTTTGAATATATTCTATTGTATGTACAAAAATTGCTTTTTAATAAAATATCATAATTAGCAAACAACGTTGAGGATTAAATAACCACTTAAAAGTCGGAAATTATTTAGTTTGGTATTTTAAAAATTCTTTTATGATTCAAAACAAACTTTGTTGATTTGGAAAATCGATAGCAATGCTTGACGATAATATAATGTAATGACGTTGAGAAACGTTGGAGAGTTTGATGTGATATATAATAAATACTTATGTGCCAAATAGCGTTTTTTGTTGCATTACCAGGACAAGATAAAAAGTTAGTTTGAATTAGCCTCATTATAAAATTGATTTATCTTTGAGACGGAAAAAGAAAACTAGTAATTTTGTCTCTCATCCTCCCTTTCTCTCTCGAACCTTGCCTCTCTTACGATTTACTTCGCATCTCCCTTAATTTATATGTAACCAGTGCAATTATAGAGTATATAAACAAGGTACCTAATATAATTTTTACAAAGAGAGCCAGTATCCTCGATGAGAGCGAAAAAGTGCACAAAAGAGAGAAAGATAGCTCGCCACGAATGAAGTGGCAGGCGCGCGAGCGATAGAAAAATCAAAACACAGAGGATAGGGTTGAATGAGAAAAAAAAGCAAATAACGCCACCAGCGTGTCGAGTGGCAGGCGGAATAGCTTAAATGTTGATAATAATTTATTTTATGTATATAATGGATTTGTACAATGGGCCACGGCCGACGCCCGGCGCGCGACGCGACGTTATTATAATGATTAAATATGTAGGATGGGTGAGAAATATGAGATAACGATAGCGGCTTTAATGCGTCGATATTACTACGATATAATTAATGTACAGTGTAACTATATTACTTGTGATGTACCTATACGTAGCTGTATGTGTAAAATTATTCGAGAAGCAAACCTTATAGACTATATGTATATATATATTATACATATTATATGTATGTGTGTATATATATATAGTATCGTTACTTATTGAACGACAAAAACTCTTATTGCTTATATCGTCATTATTATTGGCGCTCATGAATGATTATTATTTTTATTATTATATTATTATAAAATTATTATTATTGATATTATTATTCTTATTATTATTACTCCGTCAATATAGATACCACTTTTATTATCATTTTTAACTTTTTAATTGTCCTTAGCGATTAAAAAGAAACGAGCGGTTGTATACGTGCCAGTTTTTGTTGTGAACGACGGAATCGAACAGATGCACTGCTCTCGGATTTCCGACGCTCAATTACGTCTCTGCGCTACTTTTGTATTTCGAATTAAACTATTGGGTGTCGTCCGACTTATGCACTGGATACTTTTTAAGCTTTATGATAGTATTCTAAATCGAATCTTCATTATTATATGACACCGGTGTTTGCAATGCGTTCGGCGTTTGCACTTCATGTCGAGGCAAATAAAATTTTTATTAAATCTATAACTCTTTTAATTTAGTTTAATATATGGAAGAAATTTGTTTTGTAATTTTTAGTGTTAATAAAATGAATCGCATTGCTTGTAAGAGAATGTTTTTAAATATTTAATAGTATGTAATTAATTTTTTTATGGAAGAAATCTGTTGACTTTTTATAGATCAATAGCTTTAAATGTTTAGTTAAAAATGAATGCGGCTTTAAACTGATATTTCGGCACATGTGTCAGTGTTATTAAACGATTTCATCCGACGCCTCATAGTTTTGGTTTACTCTGTAAGCTCGTAGACGACATTTATAAGATAAATATATAAAATATACAAACAAATTTTCAAATTTTTCAAATTTCAAACGTTTTTGGCCAGATCCTCTATCGCCAGTCGTAACTTCCAAAGAACAGTCCTGTCGTGAGGGTATTATTACAATAATTGTTAATGAAAATTTTACTGTATTTTAATTATTTATGAGAACAAAAGTAAACGTATGTAGAAGTACAGTTTTATATTATAATTAGGTTTCTAAAAATTAAAGATATTTTACATGTAATTTTTCTTTACTTTTTTGTTCACGCCCCTCTCAATTTCAATTCATGTCAAATTGGGGAAAATTTTAATGCTATACTCGTTTTACTATTACCAATATTAATAAAGGAGTTTATTCAATGTAAAAATATTCACCATTAGTCGTAATTTGTTAATTACGACTAATGATGATCGTGTAATTACAAAGACTCTGTATAAAATAACAGTAAAAGTTGTGTGAAATTAAAGAGATTAGATTGGAATAAAATTATATTTCTTATTATCTAAACTTTTACATACATTTATTTTCGTTTACTATATGGATGAAAGATGAGAAGTACTCAAGGAGCGAAGGACCTGCCAATTTCGCATTTTTTAATTGTTTTTTTTTTATAATTTTCTCTTATCACTTTTTCCGATGTGCCATATACATACAACTCCACTCCTTCCTTTTTGCAATCAATAACATCGTCGTCTAATTTCAGAAATGTTGAGGTGAAGAAACGAAATGAAGGCATACAGAAATTACATTTTTCACGGCGCTGATGTAGCAAAAGTCGCGTTTATCATGTTGACTCTAGGTAAAAGTAAAAGGCCGCTTGTTCACCGTTTCAGGGCACCTCCGTTATTTCTCATTTTGTTTTTCGTACAACGCTCCGAAAAAGAACGGACGGAGAAAATTTGTAATTACTTGCAACTCGCCGTAGTCAGTCAGCGCACTCGATAGTTAGGATATTAACGACGAAACGCACGACTGCTCTGTCTCTCAGCTCGAAACTGTATAAAACTATTATATATCGATGAAAGAAAATAAACATATTGTAAATCGAGTTTACACTAATAATATCTCCCATAATGGAACGCTTAATGCATTATTTAACGAATAAACAAAGAAAAAAAGAGCGATGATACATACCCAGACGCGAACTAACACAGTTCTCTCAGATATTCCAAGCATTTCACTACTTCGTTTACATGTGCGTTGTTGTTAATGGATATAAAGAACTAAAAAAAGTATAATAAAGTATAATGCTTTACCGAAAAAATTCAAACATAGTTTCTAAGTAATAAACACACGACGTTACTTCTATGGACATGTGTGCATAAACGAAAGAATAATGAAAAAAACGTGTATATAATTTTGCAGAATCGAATGAGTGAGTGCGAGTGCAAGGGTGATATGACTTTTGAAGCGACGACACCATTGACATTCTCATATGGCCACCTTAACACTTGTCCTGCTTTCTATTACCTTATCCTTTAGTAACTTTAGATAGTCTTGGGTTTTCATACATCGACTAAATGAAATTAATGAAAAGTATATGATCAAAAAAGGCGTTTCTTGTTGCGGTGGTGCTCTCGACTTTTATAAGCTCAACGCGCAAGCTTGAGATTATTATTTAGCGTTTACGAAACGTGGTATTAAGGATCATTATCTTATTTACGTACGAGCTATGAGTGTTAAGGTGAACCGGAAAGCGAACGACGAAAAAAAGACGTATATATAGTATGTGCATTGGAAAAGCCACCACTAGGAATCGACGTCCACTTTAAAATTCCTCGTGTTGTAAAGTGCATATTGTGACATACACATTTAAACTTTATCGTCACACATGCAAAATAGAAACACTGGTCCGAACTGACATTTGTACTAAGCAAGTAGTCGCAATCAACACGTGCATATCAAAATCAGATACACAGTACACGCGCGCAAGTTGGCTGTGAAGAAAGATTTTGTTGATTTTGCACTTGTAATTTCGAGTCTTTTTTTGATGAAATGTTATTAAATGATAAATGACGGGGCGAAAAGAATAAATGGATAAGTTGCCATCGATGACGATACGCGCCGAGCGAACAACGCGCAGCTTTACATGCCGTTTAATCTAACTTTCCTTCGAACTTATGTACTAAAAGTAATAAAAAAAAGAGAAAAGATTTTATGATCCTGGATGTGACTTTTCCCCAAGGATAGTGACATCGACAAAATGTACTGTATCGCATAGAGAACAGCACTATTATAAACATAGATATATCATTATATTTATTATAATAATTTAAAAGTTAGGTAATCTTTGTTGTTTGTATTTTACAAGCGTATTCATTATTACATATAAATAAATATCTATATAAATCACTTGTGTTTTTTTTATAAAATAAATCACTTTATTTATAAAAAATGAAGTATTAATCACTTCAAAAAATAAACTATCAACTATTGACTTTACAAAGTCACCTGTGGTAACGTATATACATCTGCAACAAAAATAAAGTATCTTCGATGCAAAATTCATTTGTTCCTAATTTTTTTATCACTTCTTGTACTTTTTCCAACTGCAATTTTTCTGATGGGGTCATCATTTCAGCAATCTAAAATAAAATAATATTTTAAATAAAGTAAAAATTTTAAATTCACAATTTGAGACGTACCTCAGCTAACTGTACTTCAGTAGCTCCATGCTCTCTGAGATTACTAGTTAATGTTTGCATTCTTAATTGCTTATCAATCATTCTTTTATTACTACTTATTTCATAATCTCTCCTTGTAATGACATTATACAGTGCATGATAGCAATGTTCTATTGTCATCCTTACAACTTGATTGAGGTCAATGTGAAATAAAAAAAACACCTTCGTAGGTGCAGTAGCCACTCCAGCTTTTTTCAATTCCTGAATTTGTAGATAACTTTCTTCTAGTAGGGTATATGTTAAATGTTTAGCTTCTTTAGCTGGAATCATGGCTATTTGTTGAATTTTTTCTTGTTCTATATACTTATAACTGCGCACCAATCTGCAATAATAATAGACAGTAATAATTATATTACTTAATTGTAGTATGATTTTAATAAACAGCTAACTTAATTATATTAGAATGTAATATACCATGTGATAAAAAAGTAAATGTAAGTTATTTTCAATTACCTGAAAATTCTTGCTGCTTTGGAACCAAACCTTTCCATGACGACATTATCTAAAACTGCCCAGGCCAGCTGGTGAAAAGCTTCTTTCATATTAACAGTATATTGTCCACCACCAGAATCACCAACTCGTTGAATAAACGAACTAGAGTCTTCTTCTAAAGATAAGAATATAAATCATTAAAAACAGCTATCTTAATAGTTTCAATTTATAATTTCTATTCTGTAATGTAATAAAAGCTCTCTTTACCTATGATCCGAAGATATTGATCAAGATATGGTAAAATAGATGGAAAATTCTTCTTGAGTGCTTCTTTTAGTTCTGTCACGGCAATGGGAATTGATGTGTCGGCCCATGGTGATGTTCTCAAATACATAAGATACAAAAGTTGTCTCATCAATTCTCCAGCATTTTCATCTATTCGTTTAGTTATAGCTTTTACAAGAAGTTGATCTCTACAATAAGAAAATTTATTTTATAACAAAGAATATTTCTGTATTAATAACATTTTGAGTAATTTTGTTTATAAAAGACCTCAGATCTTGAGTAAACCTATCAATGTTTATTTTCCAATATATTTTGTCATCACCCGCATCTGCTTCAAGCCCTTGGGTAAGATGTGTAAGAGCTTTAACATTTAGTGAGGGTATGCTAAAATCTGGTTTATCAGATGGAACATCACTTAAAGTATCAGAAGGAAGACTGCGCATTAAAAACTGATTTTTAACCAACAGTTCAAATTTATCCTTTAATACTGGAACAGTCGCCCTCCTTTCCGCTGAAAAAATATACCACTAGTTAATGCAACAAATTCTTTTAAATATGTACAAGTTCGTTAATGATTGTCAAATATTTGTTTATTACGTGGAAATTGTTCAAGTTTTTGATAAATTTTAACCATCACTTGTGATGCCATTTCATATCCATTTTTCAAAATCTCTTCCAACATCATTTGTGCTTCATCACCACAGAAAGATTTAACGAAATACATATACCTAAACAAAACATTTATATTCATTTAAATGAAACTTTTAATCTAGAATGACAATTTTTTCTTCAATGTATAGTTTCTAAAATCTCTTACCTAGGATACCTTAAGACTGCAATGACTTTCTCAGCATCCAAACTATAAATTATTGGACCTCGCTCGGTTGTTTCATACATAACGAATCCAAACTTTATGAGGACACACATTGATTCTTTTATCTGCAATATAATAATAAAATTATTACCTAAAGAAATATCTTCAATGATGATATAACTTTATACATACCTTTATCAAAGGAAGTTTCGAAGTCATTTTTATTTGATTTAATGTTCTAGGTCCACGTTGAAACATATCAATGGCAATTGCTTCAACAATTGCTCCAAAATGTTCAAGTAATATACTTTTACAAAGCTTTTCAAAGATCATCGACATTTTGACTTATTAGTCAAAATGTCAAATTATGTATAACAAAATTTACAAATTATGTATAACAGTAACGTGATAATAATCTATTTTTGCTGTTCCCGTCCTGGTATTTTTAAGTAATTCTAACCCTACAATAACCTAAAAAATACTTAAAAATTATATTTCTGACAGAAAAAACTAATTTTTAAATCGATACGATTTAAAATATTCAAAGCTGGAAGTGTTCTGAATCGCCAGCGGAATTTTTTCATCATTTTCTTAGTTTATTAAGACATTTTTATAAAAAATATTTTGAAAATTAACATGACAGCCATGCACTGACGCTCCGAAAAGGCAGAGAATATAGAATATATTATTCTTACGCATAGAAGGTCGGATCGGGGGGTTTTGGTGAAGCCAAAATAAGCGTTAGTTCAGCCCCCCATAAGGCAGGCGGCGCTACACTCGAGCCTCGCGCGAGATTCAAATCATGCGCCGTATACATACATGATAAAACGCGCTTCAGTCGAGATTTCGGGAATTCCAAATTAATTTATTATAAACAAATTTATTGTTAATATTAAAAATGTTTAAATATTTTAATTATAAATTTGGAGTGTGTAAACGTAAAAAACTATTGTTTTTTTCTTTAATATTGAAAATTTCAATATTAAAAATATTACTCTTAAAATTATAAAAAACTGGATAAATGATAACCAAATCTATCTAAATCAGAAGAAAGAATTGTAAACGTGAAAGATCATTTTATTTTCATATTAAATCACCATATTAAAAATAAATTTTAATACTTAATACGATTAGCGCATGAAAATAAAAAAAAATAAATAAATTTAACGCAGTTGAGGGTTATAACGTTGATTTCCTGCACTTAGCTAATGCCAATAATATTATATTAATAAAAAAATTATATAATATATTAGTATTAAATATAAAATTAACTACAATGAAAAAATGATATTATTAGCATTACTCGATGGAAACCAACGGGAAGGTGGCAGGTTTTCATTCCATCAGGATGGGATGGGATAAAAGGAAATACGCAGGTAAATTAGGTGTGAGTAGGTGTGGCTTAATTTCTAATCGAAGACTATTTACATACATATATAAATAAAGCTACTCAAATATACTACTAAAAAACAGCTACCAGTAGAATCACCTTCACCAAAAAATATATAATTATAAATAAATAAATAAAATAAAATATTAACTAAGCGAAGTATCCCTACATCTGAACACTGAACTAAACAAAAATATTCATATATAGGAATAGATACAGCTATTATTATGTATTTATATATGCATTATTATTCTTAAAATTAGATGACTAATGAAAATTTCAGACGTGTTCAGTTATAAGAGCATTTCTCTTATTTGGAGACATGAAAAAAGTATTAAATTAAGAAAATAAACTTTATGAAACTAAACAAATCAATAAAACAATAAACAGCATAATTTCTTTACATAATTTATACAAAATGTACATAATTTATACTTAATGTTAACCTAACTAAAAGATTTATTTAAAAAGATACATAACATGCATGAATTGAACATTTTATTTTTGTAATTTTTGTAATTTACTGTTAGGTTTTTTAAGGTTGTAATTACCATGTCTCTTATTAGTGGAATCTCGGTGGTCTCTGGACATCCACTTGAGGAAATAAAAAATATTGTTGGCGATCCAACGCCTCGCACATTCGCGACGCTGACGTCATCGCGCCTTATAAGGCGATATTCAGCTCGGGCGGGTGCGCAGCCAGTCAGGAGCTGTCCACAACCTCACGCAAAAAGTGTGCGTGCACGCAAATCCCAATAGATTTCGCTAGAGGTAAAAGTGCGACTAACCTTGACAAAAAAATACTAAAGTTAAGGTAAACACGAGGAACCTACCTTAGCAATACAAAGCTGTTTTCTAATCTCACACAATTTTTAGATTTCAAAGGACGTGTGTGGCTTGAAGCCGATATACCTCTAAAAAAAGCAATAAGTAATATTCGGATATACTTAGTAAAGTACGTGTCAAATTCATATCTTTCGTACTATTCTATATAAATTCTTGTACAATCTAGCGTATCAAATTTTAGTACTAATTGAGGAATGCCAGCTTCCTTGATCGCCACAGAAGACTATCCGAAAAACTGTGAGGTTAGAAAACAGCTTTAATTGCTGAGGTAGGTTCCTCGTGTTTACCTTAACTTTGGTGTTTTTTGTCAAGGTTAGTCGCAGTTTTACCTCTAGCGAAATCTAGTGGGATTTGCGTACACGCACACTTTTTGCGTGAGGTTGTGGACAGCTCCTCAGCGCTCTCCACGCGACCCTCTACCGCCCCTCCTTCTACCAGGCACGCCGACAGCATTTCGCAACGCCGGCCGGCCGGCCAAGAGAGACAGCAGGAACCTTCTGTACGCCAAGAGGCACAACGGACATCGACAATAAAACCAACTTATCTCCACACGAAACGTCTTCACCACCAACTTGGCCTTATCTAGTCTGAACTTGGTATTTATTAGTCTGAACTTGGTGTTATCTCACTTGAACTTGGTGAACTTGACCTTATTTAGTTTGAACTTGGAATACTTGTATGTGAACTTGGGAATTACACCACTGCCGAGTTTGGACTTGGGTGCAATTACTTATAATTGCAATTTACTTATGTGACTTGACCTTGCAGTTGTATTGCTGCCTGCCGATACTTTATTTTGACTGCAACTTCGACTGCTGGCCAACACCTGGATACTTTCCTGATTCAGTTGCTGACTATTCTGCAGGGAATCGCTGAATTCATCGCTTGTAGTTACTTCTCTTCGAGCAGTCAACGTTGTGAATCATCATCTGATTCGCCGTGGGAGCTTCCGCAGCCACAGTCAACGACACACCTTTCTACGCATAGTAGCATACGTATTGTAATTTAGCTTAAGTCTTAGCTGTAAGAAATTGTCTTTACTCTAATACTACCTTCGGGGAAATAGTAGAGTAACTTACTAGTTCACTCAGATTAAATAGTCAAGTTCTTGCTAGTCAGTATACTTTAATCTCAAAATGGAGGGGGTACATACTAGACAGTTGTTACTCCAAGCTAGAATTAATAATTCATTTCAAAATTTCAAATCTAAGGGTAAAGATAACATGACGGAAGGTTATGCGGAGTCATGTCTCGCCGGACTTGAAGAAAATTATGCAACTTTTCAGTTACATCACGAGTCAATTCTGAAGCTTGTGGTTCTTGATAAAACTCATGCCTATTTTACAACTAACCTCTGTGAATTGGTTGAGGATAGTTTTTTTGTCCGCCGAGGAGAATTTCTTGATTACTTAAAGGCTGTTAGAACAAAAGATGCCAATCAAGGCTCCTCCAATTCGAATATTGCCCAGTTGCCACTAGTCCTGCTCATGCAGCTAACGTTTCGTTTCAATCTTTACCGAAGGTAGATTTACCAAAGTTTTCGGGGAAATTCTCGGATTGGGAAAATTTTAGAGACGTCTTTCGTTCGGACATACATCGTCGCGAAGACTTAACGCTTGTTCTGAAATTGCATTATCTTCGCACTCACCTCACAGGTGAGGCACTTGAGAAGATTAACTTTCTTCCCATTTCTGGTGATAAATATGACCGAGCATGGACAGCTTTAATCGAATATTACGAGAATCAACGTCGCATTGTTATCTCTCACATTTCAGAAATCTTTTCAGTTAAATCCATGAAGGCAGACTCTTCGTCGGAAATCAAACGGATTTATAGGGAAATTTTCAATCCCATCGCTAGTCTGACCTCTCTAATAGAGCGGCTTCATTAGTAGTGATTTAATCGTTCACTTTGTGATAAATCGGTTTGATTTAAATACTCGTAAAGAATGGAAAAGGCACCTAGGTGATAGTGTCAATCCACCCACAATGGAACAACTTCAAGCATTTCTTCGAAGTCAAACACTCACTCTAAAGGCCATCGAAGCAGGTACTAGAACTTCTTCGAATAACAATCCTAAAACTCCATCATCCAACTCAAAATCGCGTAAGCCAGAACACGACAATGCTCATACGGCTTATTCTCATCAAGCGTCTACTCAAAACGCGAAAAATCAATCAGAAACGGAAATGTTTGCTATGTAATGAGCCACATTACATAAATCGATGTGAACAATTTCTTAATAAATCGATTCCCGAGCGGAAAGAGTGTCTTAAATCTTTCAATCTTTGCTTTAATTGTTCTGGGAAGCACCATATAAAAAATTGTACTTCCACGTATCGATGCTTTCTTTGCAAACCTAAGCATCACACTTTGGTGCACACTGACAGTAATCAAGTAATCAGTTCATCGCAGACTGATCAGATTGACTCAGTGTCCAGCACCTCTAGCCCAAACTGTGGCAATCTCGTCTTTTCAGAAGACGATCAATTTGCTTCTCAAGCAGACTCCTTTAATAGTGGAGTAAGTACTAAATATACAGGAGTACTTTTAGCTACCGCTAGGGTTAACGCCCTTGGTCCTAACGGAAACAAAATTCAAGTAGATGTTTAAAACCCGATAAAGCTTAACATTTCCCTTATATAAATTGAGCATTCGAGAGAATCTATTTTCGGGAGTTGATCTCGAATTATCGAACTCGAATCTCGCTATGGGTGAAATGAAGATGGCGGAACACTGGCGCGCGTAGCGCGCAAATCATCCCTCTATATAAAATGCAACCAAACATGTTCGGCGCCATGTTGATTTTTTCTCGAAAATCTCGAAGTATATCTCGAAAATCTCGAATCGCGTCAATTGCGTCTGCTAAAGTTAGAGGGACTAGAGTTTTAAATGCGAACTAGATTAAGTTTTGAATACAGATATTGTAGTAATATGTAAATTGTATTTTGTATTATGTTGACATGTTGTTGTATATTACATTATTGTAATTATTGCATTTGTAATATAATAATATTAAAGAGGCGTATACATTCAGATGTTGCGCCGTGTTGCATGCGCAGAGATGCAACGTGACTGTGACGCGCGTCATAAGACGGTCATGCGATCGTCTTAAGACCGTCGAAAATATGAAGCAAATGACCATACTTTGTCAAGTTCCTGATGACGCTTATCGCTATTTTAACAGATTTGATATTGATAAATGCAACACATATTTGTCTAAAGTTTTTAAAACTCGTATCGTATATTTCTTAAAATAAACTTTTTATATTTAAACTATTTTTTAATAGCAAAACTTAGATTAAAATTAAAATTCATGACGTGTCCAAAACTTTTAAGACGGTCATTCTACATCTATATAGATTTATAGGGTTATAGATTGGATAAATGCAATACATATTTGTCTAAAGTTTTTAAAACTCCTATATAGATATACATAAACTATTTTTTAACTATCAAAATTACAATTTAAATATATTTTATTACAAGAATAAAAGTTACAATCACAAAATAATTTATTAGATTAAATTAACTTTATAATGACAAATATTAAATGTAGCTCCTATTACACTATACTCGGGACTACCGCTTTCAAATGTAGCTCAATCTGAGACACAAAATACAACAAACTTGCGGTTTTTATAGGCGGTGATCACGAATCTGATATAAAAAATAATGTAATAATGAATTTAAACAAAATTATTTAAACAAATTATTGAGAAATATAATTTTTTGAAACTATAATTACGGAATTGTATTATGTTTTGTTTTTGGGGTTGCTAATCACGAATCTGATATCAAAAATAATGAAATAATTAATTTAAACCGGATTATTTATTTAACAAACTATTACAAAATAGAATTTTTTGAAACTATAATTACAAAACATGTATTAGTACAAGTAGGCGGGGGATATGAGGTCCACGCATGTAAGGGAGTTATGTAGACATAAAAAAATAAGCAAAACGATTATTTAAATAACTTGTAAACCCCAGTAGTCAGGGGATATGAGGTCCACGCATGTAATTTGCCCACCACTAAGCATCGAAGCCGAAGATTGGCTCCGATTGGCTGAGAGTTGGGTACCTTAATGCACAAGGTACATTATGTAGATACTCATGAATGACAGAAATTTTAAAACGGTAATTTCTCGAAAACACGTAAAATGTAGTTACGTCATCATTCCTGGAAGCCACATATATGTATTTGCATAAATACTTGACCATTTTGATAGCTTTATTAACAAATTATTAGCAAAATAAAAAAAAAAGAAAATCAGCGCGCGAAGCGCGCGTGTCGAACTCTAGTCGCTAGTATAATTAAATCCCCTACCTTTGTTGATGCTGCGTTGGAAACCTATATGAAAGGTCAAATGTTGTTGTTTTGACTTCGTGTTTTTACACGATCTGTATGCATAAGCCTCCTTCGGCATTTTGTACACATATGTACTACACTGACTAGTATGTTATTTAATACTAAGTTCACTAGTAAGTATACTTCCTATTCACAAAAGTTCTATGTGCATCTCAAACAAAAACTGCACGACACGAGTGGACGGATCGACCGTTGCCCGCGGAATGAAAACAAAACGATTAGTCGTGTTCGCGCCTCCGCTGTTTTCTGCTATGACTTGCTCTCCCGCCGTTACGTATGTAATATATACATAACTAATTTGTAACATATTTGACTTATTATTAGTCTTAGCAATACTTACATGATTTCTTATATCATAAGCATTTTTATTATATACGTATCTGCACGAATATATACTATTAAAGTATTTGAGTTAAACATTTTAATTTTATTATTTTTTGCTTCTTATTTTTTTACGAATTATATATATATATATATATATATATATATATATATATATATATATATATATGTGTGTGTGTGTGTGTGTGTGTGTGTGTGTGTGTGTGTGTGTGTGTGTGTGTGTGTGTGTGTGTGTGTGTGTGTGTGTGTGTGTGTGTGTGTGTGTGTGTGTGTGTGTGTGTGTGTGTGTGTGTGTGTGTGTGTGTGTGTGTGTGTGTGTGTGTGTGTGTGTGTGTGTATCTATAATATATATCTTTTAAATATATATTTTAAAATGTTTTCATTTTTGGGTTATCAGCATTTAATTATTGACTCTTGAACGCTGTTAACCTATGTATCTTATGACAAGCTATTTTTTTTTTCAAATTGTGGGGATTTTAAGTTACATCTTTTTTATTTCAACATATTTCACATTAAAAGGATTTGAAGTTTCCGATTAATGTCGCTTTCATCATGTATATCTGTGCGTACATGAATTGAATCTCGCACGAGGCTCGAGCGTAGCGCCGCCTGCCTTATGGGGGGCTGAACTAACGCTTATTTTGGCTTCACCTGCCTTCACCAAAACCCCCCGATCCGACCTTCTATGCGTAAGAATAATATATTCTATATTCTTTGGAAAAGGGCAAATTCACCTATACTTATACTTCACATTGAATCCACATTGGGTCATTGCATACCGTATCCCGTATGCCCGTAGCTGTATGAGCTTAGTACCCGTAGACTTCATCGCTGATTGGTTGAGCTTTACCAGTGAACCAATTAAACGGACAAGTACAGTTACTAAACACATACGGCAGATAGCATACATGGCACGCAATGTGGATACTGTCAAATATACTTCGATAGTAAAATAGATTCATTTCGATTAGTCGAATCGTTTTTCATTTTTGTGTTTTTTATGTTTTGAAGTTTTGGATTTATTGCATTTATAAAACAGTGAAAAATGCACAAAAAAGTTATTTAAGAATAAGTACTCCATTCGTTATTTCTAATTAAAATAATATGGATAAATATTTTATAACAAGATGAATTATTTCAAAAAGAAAAAGTCCTCGGGTTACCCAAGATGAATTATATTAGTTCAATTAGTTGGTTGTGTATTTATATATAATAATTATTGACTATAATGAAAAATTTATATATCTAAGTATATTAATTGATGTTAATTGTAAAAGAAAAAATAAATTCATATTCCAAAAGTAAAATAATCGACACATTTACTAGACACTAAATATGTATATATCGATCTAGCATTATAAATATTATATTATTATTATTATTATTATTATTATTATTATTATTATTATTATTCTTTAAAAATATTACTTCTTATGTCGACTGCAATTTAGTATTAACTGATAAGAATTTTTCCATCCGTCTTACAATCTTACAAATTAAATTAAAATAATTAACTTAAAGTTTCTAATTCTGGTTAGAATTTCCCGGAGTGTGGTTTACTGGTGACTGCAAGAGTGAGAAGTGAAGAAATACAGTTATTATCCGATTTTAAATGTATTAAGTAGCCAAATTCGTCTAAATTTGAAAATGGCAAAAATTTTTCGTTCACTATGAACGTTCGAAATTTCAAACACCTCCTTGTTTATAATCACCCCCGCAGAATCTGAAATAAAAACTTAATTAAATCCTGGAAAAAACTTTGTTAGCAAAGGACGATCTGACTGCCATTTCAGTCATTTCAGTCCCTGAGGAGGAGCCGGAGTGGGCTCGAAACGTTGGGCAATTTGGTGGGGGAGGGGGGCAGTCAGATCGTCCTTTGCTAACAAAGTTTTTTCCAGGTTTTAATTAAGTTTTTATTTCAGATTCTGCGGGGGTGATTATAAACAAGGGCAATCTGATTGCCATAAATATTAATTATTTTAATTTAATTTGTAAGACTGTAAGACCGATGGAAAAATTCTTATCAGTTGATTATTATTATTATTATTATTATTATTATTATTATTATTATTATTATTATTATTATTATTATTATATGTACTTATATTCTTCGATCACAATCGAATTAAACTTTTATTCTGCTAAAGAAAATAATAAATATAAGAAATAAAATCAAGAATCAAGCTAAAAAAAATGAAAGCCGAATGACTTGTTGTTAAGATAAATACTTATCGAATTATGAATAAAAAAATAAAAAGATAATAAAAAATTGACATTTGCAAAACACGAATGATCGCGCGTTTTGGGCACGCGTAGCGCTAGTCACTTCCGGCGGAACAGCATTATCGTCCGCGAGAGCGATCACGTGATCTAAGATCGACTTCTTCGTTTGTGGCCACGAGGTTTTGTGTGGTGAAAATTGAATTTACCGGGTGGAAAAGCACCTCTATTTTTGTATTTATACAAAAATGCCCTCCAGCAACCCTCTGCCTCCCAAAGAAAATGCCTTGTTTAAGCGAATTTTGGTGAGTACGCGCTCGGCGAATTTTTTGTTTTGGAGCCCCTACCTCTCGGTTCCCCCCCGGCATAGCACCGCTGCCCGAAAATCGCTCTAATGATGAGGCACTCTTCGCTAAAAGTTGAAAAACCTCAATGGCAATCGTCCGCGATGCCGTTCGGCCGCAACTTTTTTCAATGATACCGAGCCGACGATTGCGAAAATTGCTCCCCTTCTCGATTAACCTTAAAATGTAAACACTGTCCGCTGCCAGCCAAAAAAATATTGGCCCCCGCATCTAGCCTCTATCAATTTTTTTCTTATTACTTGCAACTTTTTCAGAGGTGTTATGAGCACAAACAATACAAAAATGGGTTGAAGTTCGCCAAGCAAATCCTGTCAAATCCCAAGTTCAGTGAACATGGAGAGACCTTGGCGATGAAAGGTCTCACGTTGAACTGCCTGGGCCGCAAGGAAGAAGCCTATGATCATGTTCGCCGTGGACTCAGAAATGACCTGCAGTCCCATGTATGCTGGCACGTTTATGGGCTCCTGCAGAGATCTGACAAGAAATATGATGAAGCCATTAAATGTTACCGTAATGCTCTCAAATGGGACAAGGACAACATTCAGATTCTTAGGGATCTGTCATTATTACAAATTCAAATGCGAGATCTGGATGGTTACAAGGTCAGCTCTTCTGTTACTGCTGGAGCAATCAGTTTCAGTGAAATCATGTTTTGTGCAGTGTTATTATTAAAAAATTGCAATTCCTTTGCAGGACACACGCTATCAATTGTTTATGTTGAGACCTACGCAAAGAGCATCATGGATTGGATTTGCCATATCCTATCATCTTCTTAAAGATTATGAAATGGCCCTTAAAATCTTGGATACATTCAGAAATTCTCCCATGGTAAGTAAATATAACTGTATTATATAAGACTCTTCTCAAGTATTAACAGCAAAGTTTATTTGCATCAATTATTAGTCTCAATAATTTTATTATCAATGTAGTTTGTAATTGCAAAGTAGTTTTATAAAGTAAAAAAAATATTAAATATGCCTAGATTTGCTACGATTATGAACATAGTGAATTGCTACTATATCAAAATATGGTCATTCAAGAGTCCGGAGATTATGAGCAAGCTTTAAAGCACCTTGATAAACACAATGAGCAAATATGTGACAAGATTACAGTAAAAGAAACATATGGTATTTATTTTATTATTTATTATTTCTTCTCTGAAATCTAAGTATTTTGGGATATTCTTAAAGTAAAACATTTTATTAGTCTTTAGACATAATATTGAAATGAGTTTTTATTAATGGATACTTAACCTCATTTTGAAAATCTAGTATCTTACTCACGTTTAAAAAAATATTTGTTTCCAAGATTAAAAATATTAGTAGAAAGTTTTTTTATTAATATTGAATTGAATGTAGTTATTATTCACCTTTGAAATGCTATCTGATTGAATATGTACTTATTTCTTTTGTAATGTAAATTTTATAATTTTCAAGTAGTTGAAAAAATCTTCACTGATCTGTATGAGTACTAAAGTAAAATAGTATAAATGTTTTACTTGCAATAGACAAAATCTGTCCAATCTACCATTAATATTTCCTATTTATAATTACCTATATTTAATGCTTAGGTAAATTAAGACTTCAATTAGGACAATATGAAGAAGCAGTACAAGTATATCAGGATCTTTTGCAAATCAACCCTGAAAATACATCTTATTATAAGAAATTATCAGAGGCTGAGCAGCATAAAACGCCTGATGACACATTAAAGATGTTTGAACACTATGAAACAATGTTTCCTCGTGCACTAGCTCCAAGACGCTTACAGCTGAACTATGCCTCTGGCGAAAAATTCAAAGAATTAGTAGACCGCTACTTGAGAAGAGGTAAGAATAACATGATAAGTCTGATTTAGCATTAACCATTTCGTGCAGTACCTAGCATTATACTACCTAACCTTTTCTTTTTCTTGTGAGATATTAATGAAAGGTATTTGTTTCCCTTATCTTTATTTATTGTAGCTTTTGGCTTATACATTTACTGTTCTAAGGAGTTTCAAAATATTTATTATTAAATTCTAATTTTTCAATAAAGTTTATAATTTTAAAAAATTGTTAAGATTTTGACATATTTTACTATGCTATTCAGTCAAAATATAAAATACCTAATTTAATTAAAATCAGGAATAATTTTTTGCCTCTGCTATTTGTACGACAGGTGTATCAGATATCAAAACGAAGCAAACATCACAGCGAGGTGTTTTGGAACTTATACTCTGAATTAATGTACTATATTTCTGTCGTACAAATAGCATCAATCATCATTTTTTATAATTCAATAACTTTTTCATTTTAGGTCTTCATAAAGGTGTACCACCATTGTTTGTCGATCTTCGTTCTTTATATACAGACCAGAGCAAGGCGGACATCATACAATCATTAGTTCTACAATACAAAGAAGCTCTGCAGGCTCATTGTCACTTTTGTGATGAAGAAAAAGACAAACCAAGAGAGCCAGCGTCAGCTCTTTTATGGACTTACTATTACCTAGCTCAACATTATGACTTCCTAGGCGATACACAGAAAGCACTCAATGAAATTGATGTTGCCATATACCATACTCCTACCCTCATTGAACTTTTTGTTACCAAAGGACGAATTTTCAAGGTAAATTTTGTTTAATTTCATATGTATACTGCAAAAAAATAACCAATATATAGTTTATAAAAGATTATTATAGTCATTTTATAAAAATATTTGTTTAGTTAATAAAAATTTTAACTGGCATTTAAATGTTAAAATATGATTGATGATAAAAATAGAAACTTTGCACTAAACTAATACAAAATATTACTGTACAGGAATGAAAATTAAAATTCTAACTGGTCTTTAAATGTTAAAATACGATTGATGATAAAAATAGAAACTTTACACTAAACTAATACAAAATATTATTGTACAGAAATGCTTTTGTAAAATATACTCACAAAAATGTCAAATTTAAATCAAAATTTACTTGAAAAACCTCAAGCATATTGAATGTTATGATTTTCATATATTATAAAATAATATTACTGTAACAATGGGTTAATTACTAGAAGTTTTAATTATATTAAGGTATTATATTTCTACTTCTTATACTTCCAGATTAATAATTAAATAATTTACTTTCTAGCATGCTGGGGATGTTCAAGAAGCATATAAATGGTTAGATGAAGCACAAGGTTTAGACACAGCAGACCGTTACATTAATTCTAAATGTGCCAAGTATATGCTTCGCGCAAATTTGGTAAAGGAAGCAGAAGAAACTTGTGGGAAATTCACAAGAGAGGGAGTCTTAGCAATGGAAAATCTTAATGAAATGCAATGTATGTGGATTCAAACTGAAGCAGCAAATGCATACAAACGGTTAGGAAAATATGGTGAAGCATTGAAAAAATGCCATGAAGTTGATAGGGTAAGTTTTTCTTTGAAATACTATTAAGATTTTTTTTAATTATTAAGGTCAATGTTTTGTTCCACATTCTTACTATTATACATTCATTTTTATTTATTTATTTCCCTAAAGTTCAAAAATAAATTTTTATTACTAACTTAAATCTCTTTCAGTATTGATTGAAATTATATTTTGAACATTGTAATTAAAGGTTTTATAACTATCACATAAACATCTAAACTTTTTTTAACAAATATAATATTTCCTGCTATTCATAAAAAACAAAGTATACTGTGAACTGAAAATGTATTTTACTAAAATTGCTCTTTGTGAAAGATAGAACAAATTTTTTAGTATTATTAAATATAAGATAAAGGGAACGTCGATAAAATAGATACCTACCTAAAAAAGTATACCTTTTCTGCACAAATTGTATTATTATTTATTTTTAAATTATTAATATCATAACCTTTATAAAATTATTAAATATATGACTCACGGTTTTATGCATCACTAAGAACATTCCATGATTTTAGGTAAAAATACTTGTCTTAAATATAAAACATTTCTCTTACTGTATAAACAGAAAAAATATATACTATTATATCATTAAAACTATTTCTACATGTTTAATCTATTTTGTTAGAAAATTTTCTTTAAATATTCTTTAAATAATTACAGCACTTTTCCGAAATCATTGAGGACCAATTTGATTTTCATACTTACTGCATGCGAAAAATGACACTACGTTCCTACGTCGGTCTTCTGAGGTTAGAAGACGTACTTCGCTCGCATCCGTTTTACTTCAAAGCATCGAAATGTGCAATAGAAGTCTACCTCCGATTACACGACTACCCGTTACCAGACCCCACGCAAACCCAAGAAATCGACACAGGTAAGTTTTTCTTACTTCTTTTATTTCTTTATTATCATAATTCTGCTTTATATCATTCCGAAATTGAGGTATAAAGATGAAGATTTATCATGCAAATATTTCACATTCATTTATGTTTAGAATAGGAATAGGATAGTCTAGGGTATTTTGTTTCTATCTTATTTTGTTGATTAATAATTCTATATTTTGCATAACTTAACAACTTAAATCTACAAGTTTTAAATGACAGGATTGATTAGATCAATCTAACATTTTTATATTTATTAAAAACTTTTTAATAAATATAATGTGATTGGAAAATCTTAATAAAATTCATGCATGACCCTATATTATTTGTAATATGATTATATTACGTCAATCTCACACTAACGGCGTATCTTAGAGCGTGAAGGAACGCACCATCGAGCACATTCATCGAGTCTTCGAAAACTCGAAATCGTAAAATGTGTTTCGGTATCGATACGTATATACACTTCAATCATTAATCACAGACAAGGCGCAAGTAAACGAAAGTCAGCTTTACAAATATGATTCATTAAACGCAGATGCATAATTCTAAACGTATCATTAATAATAATTAACTTATTAAACTGTATGTACAAGTAATAAATATTCTAAGTAAGTTGCAGTGACTTTCGTGCACCGCAGTGAAACGTTGCGACACCCATTTCTTCCCAACTTTGAAATCTTTTAAATATGGCATCCGACATCTGCCTCTTTACAAGCCTAACTTATAATAACACTTATACGTTGGCTTATGCATTTGTCATAATAAGGTCTGTAAAATCTTTATTATATTCTTCATTTTATCAAAATGAAATATTGCTTTTGGAATTAGTTAACAGCTATTACATTATTTTTGAGTTCTCAAATAATGTACTTTCACAAATTAATGAAATTTTCTGGTAATGTCCTCAAGTTTATCTATAAATATGAAATCATCATGTATTTTTACACATATTTTAAACTATAATACATTATTATTTTTAGAATTTTACAGATCCTATTGTGACTAGTTAGTGTTAAGAAGCTCTTTGCAGTTTCAATCACTGTCTCTTCCGCGTCTTCTTCGTAGTAGCCTCGATCCCCTCGGTCTCGAGTACAGATAACCACCGCTCGGACCAGCACGACTGATCGCCTGAGGTGTGAGAAAGTAGAAGTGACCGCCGTCTCCCGGTAACCTGTATGCAAAGTACGAGTTCGCTTTTTCGGTGTTACTGTCCACTCGACTTGGTATTCCAGCGCCGCCGATAAATTCGGCATCCGGATTGATCGGTGGTCGAGGATTCTTGTAATTCACTGCGATGTCGCCCTCCAGTGAAATCGGCCTGGGCGGGAAACCCCCAGCTCCTCGGATAGCCCCTCGTGGATCGTCTATCGGCACGAAGGAAGTTGGATTCCTAGGAGGTGTTTGCTGTCGCGGTTGCTCTATTCTGTGAGTGGCATAGTCCCGTATCTGCTCAAAGCGAGGATGAGTTCCACTCACTCGTGGTTGTAGCGAGTAGTCTGAAACCTGACTTCCTACTTGAAGCACAGGTCGAGGTCTATATTTCTGAGTGAGAGCAGCAGCAGGTCTCGCTATTGGATTGACTACTGAGATGAATTCGGCATCAGGGTTAATGGGCGGTAGAGGATTATTATAATTGACGAGGATGTCATCCTGTAGAGAGAATGGACCAGGTGTTTGATCACCATAATGAACCTTGACATTCGAAGTTCTGAATATATTCGGCTGCCTGGCATTGTATTCATTTGGTCCATAAGAATTGAGATTATTAAATCTCTCTCTTTGAACCGGTCTTTCAGTTACACTAGACTTCCCATAAATCGGCGTAGTGCTTGGAAGTTTGCCGGATAACTTCTTGCCAAACATAGTGAAATACTCTTTTGTTACGTCGTCCAACAATTTCTCATCTTGCTTTGTAAAGTATTGTTGGTGTGAAGCAAGAGTAGTATCTCGCACAGGTGAAACTGTCGTAGATTGATGGAAGAATGTCCTCTCTTTTTTCTTTGGATTGACATACGGTACTTTTTCAGTTTGGACCTGCTGATTCGCCATTGCGTCTCTGGTCTCGTAATCATATTGATCACTAACCGTTTGAATGTCCTGGTATTCATTATACAAAGGCAACTCTTTTTGTTGTCGAGGCGTCTGAATTTGCACTTGTTGCTGCGGTTGTTCTTGAATTTCAGGTTTTGGCGTGAAAGATTGACTTCCTCTTTTGGCATAATTAGTAGCTTCAAAGCTGTACTGATAAATCGGTTTAACTCTTGGGGTTGTTTGATATTCGAACGTCTCACTGATTTCTGGCTTGTGATAATAAGTTTTCGGCCTGGGAGTAGTGAAGTAACTCAACTTAGAAGCTGAGCGAGTGGGAATTTGTTGATAGTACAGCGGTTCTGACGGTAACATTCTTGAACTCTGACTTCTTATGGGTGACGTTTCGAATTTCTCTTGATTACTTGTAGCTCCGGAATCCAAGTATCGGTAGATCTGTGGATTTTTAACGATGGAATCGATCAACTTAACATTGTAATCCTTTGCAGTTTGTTGCGAAGGAATCATCTCAACGTCATAATATTCTTTCTTCTCTTCTTCTTCTTCTACCGGTTCCTCTTGTTGTGGAAGCTCAACTTTGTAATACGGAGGCGTTTCTGCAGTGGTACTGAAGAATAGGATAGAGTCAGGTGTAGATGTTGGCCTTTCTTCATTGTTAGCTTCCTCGTAGAAGTAGTAAGATGCTTGACTTGGATAACGCGTGGGATTATCGGTTGTTAGAATGTTCTTGACAGCTGATGGAGTAGTTTCGACTGGTTGATCAACTGACGTGGGTGTAGTCGTAGCGTAAAATGTTAAGATTGGTAGAGGTCTAGCATTAATCACTGATTTCCACGGTTTCTCCGTACTCGTTTCTATAACTTGGTTTCCAAGGATTGGTTGAATTCGGAACTTCTCTGGACTCTCCAAAGTTGTTGATTTGACGGGTATCGGAGTAGTCACCTCTATAAATGGTGAAGTCGAATAAATACGTTTTGTTGTTTTCTCTGTCTGATATGGACGATATGTTGTATTTTTTATCTTCGTTCTGCTGAAAGGTTTTGGATTGTGCGACGCAGTCGTCACGGACGGTGTCTTGTACAGTTTAGTACTAGATTTTCTGGGCGGTAAATAAGACGGTCTTCCAACTGGCAGGGGAGTGGTGGTTGGGCGCTTAGCGTACTTGTCTTTGATCGTCGCCTTCTTTTCGTCCAGAGATGAGAAGAAGTCCGGCGGAGGAGGCAAGATGATACCAGGAACTAGCGGACCTGGTGGAATGGCCGTGGAATTATCTTGCGAGTAGACGAAACTGTATGGCGGCGGATAGTAGATGGACTGATCTTCGTCATCGTAATCGGTCTGGTTACTAGGAGGCGGGACGATTACCGCTCCGGGCGGTAGCGCGGGGTAGAACGGTCCTGGGATCCCTTCGGCTTTGGTCTTCTTTTCAAGTATCCCTGGAATGTCACTGTTGTTGACTGTTGGCAAAGGAAAGTAAGGGCCCTCACCAGGCAGAAAGCCCTTGAATCCTCCAGGCAGAGCCTCGAAATTGATAGTGCCGTTCTCGGCGAGGGTAGTACCGTTGGTGCCGATCAATTGAATCGGCCCACCCTCAATGAGCTGTATCGGGAAGGGCGGCGGTACCTTCGGCCTCGGCGGTATCTTAACCTGCCGCCTCGGCGCTTTGTAATCGTCGATTGGGGGCCAGGTATCGTCGGTCTGCTCCGCAGGCGAGTCCGGATCGGGAAAGTTACCGCCCTTGAGGACGAGCACGTGATTCTCCGCGAGCCAGATCTCCTCTTCGTCGAGGCCTCCGAAATTCTTGGCGGTGTCGCGGGGCACCTCGGGATTTGAAGAATAGCTGATAATACCCGGTCGCTTCGGCTTCTCCGGGTATATTTCATTCTGAATTAGGCCGTACTTGCCCTCCTTCACCTGCTGCGACAGCGTCTTCTTGTCGTCGTCGTCGCTGCTCGAGCTTACCGAAGACTTGGTCGTGCTTTTCCTCTCTTTTCCGTTGCCCGCAGAGGACAAAAGCAAACCGTCGTCAAACGTGCCAGTGGTGTCGTCTTTGTCCCTAGTTGATGTGTCGCCGGTGGTGCTCACTTCCGTCGTCTGTTCCGTTCGCAAGTGACCAGCGATTAGCATGTGGGAGGATTTTTTCGCGGGTTCCGTCGATCCGAGTTCATTGTGCCTGCTGGACAGTCGCCGTGCCAAGCGAACTCTTTGTGGCTGACTATGCTGACTAGATGGATGTCTGGTATCCTCGATGCTACTGTAAGACGTTCGGTTGTCGCCCGTGTCGAGGGCTAGGATAGATGTGCAGAAGGCCACCACTAGCAGTGTGAGAAGGCAGGTTCTCGGCGCTCGTAGTTCCATCTGTAACAGAAAATCAGTTATTCATAATACTGCATTACTTATATTTACTTATTAAGTGGAGTATAATAAAGAAAACATTGCTAATATTTAACTTTCAAACGTAAAGTGTATAATAATTCTAAAATTAATAACATTAAAAGTCCTAATTTATCGGATATTCCATCAAATCAATTGCAGTCTTAGATAAGACTAATTACTAAATTATTTCTGAGCCGCAAACCTCAGCAAAAAGTTTTCGTAAAAATAATACTCTCTTGTTACGAAAACAATCGAACGCTGGCTTTTGCGTGCGTCTTTCTTTACTCTGAAAAAAATAGGGAAAAGCCACTTCGTCATTGGCTTATATTAACGGTTGCTCGCCACCAGTCTTAAGATCTACTGTTTACATCGCGCATGCGCGCGCCTTGCGCAACCGGTCAAATTAATTTTCGCGTCACGAGGAAAGCATAAACCTCTATCCGTTGGGTCGCTTGCGAGCCGCAAGCCTTGCTACACAAAGAAACTACCTTACTTTCTTTTTTTCGCGATTACCTCTCGGATACGTCCCGGCGATTATCATTATTTTTTAGCATTCGCCAAGTAATCAAGATTATTAATTACATTAACAACGTCTACTCAATGTTTGCGTGCGACTTATATGTAGTTTGCGCGATGGCAATTCAAACAAGTATATAAATAATACATTTGTTCATTACGATTGGGTAAAAAGCGTTCTGTAAATATGACTCTCGGACAGCTTATGATTTATTACGTCGTTTTCTTTTCCACTTGTATAAAGCGTATCATTTTAATTAGTCATTTATAACTAAACAAATCAGTAATTCTCAAAAAATTCTTTCAATTAAATATTTTAATAAATCGCGTGGAATCCGCAATCCAATCCTTTTTATCATGGACAACAATTCGACGCAGAAAAGCGAAGGTTATACATTCACACACGAGCTCTTATTTCATTAAAGCTGTTGAATTCGTCGGTTGTACATTGTTTCGGAAACACATAGGATTAGAGCGCGGTCCGCGCGCGCGCGTGCGGCTATTACTACATTGTTGTGTGCTGTAGGTATCTCGTAAGAGTGTAATGTCATGCCATCGTCCTTACACGTGCCTAACGGCACTCGCGCGTGCACACAAATCTCCACTATATTTTTCAATTCTACGCGCTACAGGTTCGCGTGCACACGCCTAATAAAATATCTTCGCTTCCTACATGATCGACGATTGTGCAACGCGGAGCTCGCGTATAAGGAGCGGATTTGAATGGCCAGCGGAAACGGGATCGATAATTCCATATGTCGGCGTCGCATACAAGAATATTCCGATTTTGGCAAAAATGCGCGGCGTTTGAAAGCGTTTTCCGATTCCCCGTCGATAAATCGTGCGGCCGCGCGGGAGTATACGACCGGTGAGGTCCGAGCGAGAGAGACGCGGAAATGTAGATAGGATACGCCTACGGCAGACACGATGGCAGTGAAAAAGTAAGTTTATGTATCGAAAGAATGGTATACGTCTCGTGTTTGGGGTACCGAAGTCAGTTTCGTTTCCGCATAAGGCTTCAATGGAAATCTACTATATTATACTACGCTTTTATTTATCGACAGCTATTATATTTCTAGAAGTTTTATGAATAAGATTTTTCAAAATATATTGTAATTTTTATTATCTTTAGTTTAAAGTCAACAAAGAATAGAAACAATCTATTATAGTTTGATTTTTTATAAATAAATTTATATAACATAAGCGCACATTTTTAACGAACATTTTCTATGATTATACAAAATAATATACTCTCAAAGAAACCCTAAGCTTATATTTGATCCCAAGCAACCGTGTTGAAAAAATATCTCAAGCTGTATCTTATGAGGTCAAAATTCACAATCCCATCGATCTGCGGCGGCCGTGTATATAGAGGCGACTTTTCTCATCGAGTGCCTATTGCTCTCTCCCGTATATATACATAGGTACCATAGTCCCCAGAGCTTAAGTAATACGTTTTCATCGATTCGTTAAATTTGCCGGTCTCTCTCCCTCTCGCTCTTCGATCGAGCGCCGATTCGGAATGCAATACATACACACACATACACACACACATACGTCGTGTGCGCGCGGGATAGGGTGCCACGCCTTTCCCTCGGTTCTCCACGGCTGCTGTGCCGGCGGCGAACGTTTCCTCTCGCTCCCGGTCTCTCGACAAACATTCACGGGTCACTGAAATAAGGACCGGCGCGCGCAGTCGTAATGACTTGCAGACGGAGTATAAACCCAAAGTTAGCGGAGGTACGTGAGAGAACACAGCGCCCGACTACGTCTCTCTCTCTCTCTTTCTCTCCTCTTTCTCTGTGCGGGACTATATACGAAGCTCTGCACTTAGAGTATCGCGGAAGTCTCCCGTGCAGCGCCGACTAATAGCGAATTTCCTCATGTATGTGTGTGTCTTAACCGAGGGAGGGATAAAAGCCGCTCGGGAGTCACGGCGCACGACAGTTATGAATTCATTTCGCGTGTGTCGCCTGGCCGATCTTACGTGAATCGTGACTCGCGATAATATGTCGTCGGCATGTACGCTGTATTGAGAGATATTCAATGGTAATGTGTCTCGCTTCTCCTCCGCGGGGGATGAGGCATGCGAGCGCGTTGCTGCTGCATGAGCGTTGACGGCAGTATACATGTAATACAGAGCGCGCGATCGGGGAAAAATTAATAGAAAGGCAACCGCGTGTTTGCCGTTTCATTAATTTTGCGTATAACGTAACTGTTTCAGAAGAGAGGACGTAAATGGTGGCAGAGCCTGTTAATTGTCTTTCTATTCTTTTGTTTTTCTTTGAATTTTATTTCTATATGTTGATAGGATTTTGTCTATTTCGTTTATCAAGATTATTGTGCATAAAATGCATTACGGATCATATAAAAATATTTTATAGTAACACGTAAATGTATACATAAGATTATAAAACTCCACTAATTACAGAGACTTTCATAAAATTTTCTACAAGTAGTCATATTAATTACAAATACTCTATCGGTGAAATTTCATGTAAATTAAAAGCTTGATGTGTAAATCGTGTATAATCATGTAGTCAATTTTTCACCTAGTTATTATTATTTATAGTGTGTTAAAATTAAACACTTCAAGTATTGCATTTCCCAAGTTAGCAGGTACATTATTATATAAGGAAATGTTAAAGATGAATTTCAGCATGAACCGCAGCCAACGTGAGAGAAATAATTTTCGCTCCAGTTGATCCGCGATAAACGAAATGATCTAGTGTCTCTGTCTCTCTCTCTCTCGCAAAGCTTTTGCCGCAGCACCATGTAATTTCATTAGGCCGATAAATTTCTCTCATAAAGTGAAAAGAGCGCGGTTGAACTCAGTCTTGGCAAAAAAATATAAATAAATAGCGCGTATCCGAAGGTAGCCCGTGTAAAATATAGCGAGATATCACGCTCGGCTTCAGTGAGCACCGGGCGCGAAGGTAAGAATTTTTACCTCGAGGCTGCGCTGCATTTATCAGCGCGGCAAAGGCCGCTGCTGCGCTACCTACGTGCGAAATTCCGTGCGTTTTACGAGGAAAACGGTGCATCTTTTTCGTGAACGTGCTATGCGCGCGGAGAATGGAAAAGGGGGATAAATCTCGCGGTGCGTCATGTAGATAAGCGGAGTTGAAAGTCTACTGCTAGTTTTCTGTTATTTCTACGCTATTGAATTTATTACAAAACGCATATAAAATCTGAGAGAAATCGATAGTGGGAAGTCATTTCTAAGATTAGATTTTAACAAAATGTTATCAATTCACGCCAAGTCCCAGGGGTGTTGCTCTATCCTCGTAAAACCACAACTTCTCGTTTATTTAACCTTTACAATTTACCTACATCGATTCGCTCTTTACTACTAAATAAATTACGCTACAGTGCAAAATCAAGCGGATATATTACGCTCAACTACGTCTAACCGCAGTTAATCGAAACGTTTTATTCATCCAGTTGAATGGGCATTCCGCGAATGCCTCGACAAACCTTGGCGTCATTATCTCGAATTTTAAGCACCTGCCCGCGCGCGTGCGCTTTTTCGTCGATAAATATCACGTGATTCGTTTTCGACCGCGGGAAAAGTTACACAAACTCCCTCGTACAGTGTTATGATAATGCATTTATAAGGCGCGCGTGCATGCGTTTCGTAGGCAACGGTGCATGTACTAGCTCGCACGTGCTGGCAATACGTTTTAATGAGTGAAATTAGCCGTCAAAGGTGTAATATCGAAAATCTAGCAAAAAAAAATTGCGCTCCACGAATTTTTGCCTTTCACAACTAGACCACAGCCGTGCCCCGTTAACTATGTGTTCGTCGCAAGTGAGTGGATTGCCGTCGAAGGCTGGACATTATATGCATGCAGATGCGCAAATCGGGTGTATACGGGTACGTATCGTACGTATCATCTTGCGCGATTTAATCGTTATAGTATAGCACGCACCTTCACGCATCGCCGATCTTTCCGATTCAGGAGGCGATGTGCACGCTCAACGACATTAGATACGCGATTCGGCTTACTTTTGCAATTGCCATGCTCTCGTTTTGCCACTTTTTCTGCCTCTTTGCGGTTGTATGGGGATTTTGTAACGGTTTGCATATCTTATTATAGCTAGCCTCATTTGTTGGAAAAATTTTAATGCCCAATGCGACATCGATACCAGAAGAGTTTCAATAAATTCAAGCAAATCTGAATATATAACTGATATCTTACCTAACTGTAGTTTTTAGCTAATCTAGATCAAATAATTATTTCGCAATATAACTAACGAGCAGTATATGAACTGTGTCAAGTGATTTTTTTCCAATATAGAAAGTAAGGAGAAAAGTTGAAAGCTATTGCTAAAAGAAAATTCAAGTGCAAAACTGCTTATTACAGAAATAATATAACGTTATACAGTCATAGTTCTCGCTCACTGCATCGTGCATTAATAAAATGGCAAAGCGTCTAAGTTGGCGTATAAATAAAATAGACCGGTCGTTTACGCAAATCGCTCGTAATATTAGTCTGCATTAAACGTGAGCCCCGATATATCTACTAATCTCCCTAAAATACATTATAAAGGTGTACGAAAATAACATCTCGATAGAAAGTCAATTCCACCAACCTATAATGACCATTAACTGCATTCTCTCTTCTATAACCGACCCACGCATTCGGCTAGCCCATGAGAAACAACAGGCACCGCGCGGGGCCTTATCACAATCCACTCTAACTCTAAAACCATAGGCGCTACCCACATCTGCTAATTAACCGGTTAGGGAACTTATGGGCTCTCATTGTTCGCGCTGATTAGCGCTCGGGCAATATCAGCAGGAATGATCCGTCGATGAGTTTCCTATATCTCCGTTTCCCCTGCGCGCGATATATCTAAATCGCCCGCGCGGGACTCGAGCCGCTCGCGAAAATCGCCGCCTTTCCGCGCGCTGGTATACACACAGATATTATACGTACGTACGTGTACACACGAGCGCGTAACGGGTCCGTCGAGGCGTGGGCTTTATCGCCCGTGAGAATTAGCATGCCCGCAACGCGCTCTTCCTGCTTCGCGGCGCTCTGATAACATTGTGCCGCCCGGATAATTCGCGAGACCTTTTCGTAATCGTGCGTTTTTTGCTGTTACGCCTATATAAACGTTTGGACGCGAGTGCTCGATACGTGTTGTTCATTGGGTAATCCGCATGGGTTATAAGGGTGGGCCCGCGAGCATTGACGACGGCAAGGTTTAATTAGCCTTCGCGTTTGTAAGGGTATTGAATTGAATGGCGCGCTTCGGTGCATTGTGCGTGGTTTTTTTTATTTTCAACCGCTCGAGGATATACATGACTTTGGCCCTGGAATAGCTGTCGGTCTTTCTATCCTAGTCCACAGCGAAGTGACAAAAAAAACCAAGTTTAAATCGATACGAGGCTTTTACTTAAATGAAAGGTTAAAATGATTAACTATACGCTTAATGATACGTATATTATGTAACGAAAGATGTATGAGATAACATTAAAATAATGGTACAACTTAGCGCGTGCTGATAATAAATTACCCAATGATTTATTTGCATTATTTCTTTTAACTATTTTTTAATCAAATGGGTCAAATTTTGTAATTAGATGTTTTCGTCATATCTTATATATTTGAATCTCAAGACAATATTATTTCAGGGCCGAAACTAAATTCCACCGTTGGGCATTTATCAACAAAATTTTTTATTTTTCAATACAGCTGTGTACGGGTTTACATTGTTTCAATATTTTTATTCGTTGATAAATCGTACGTGGCATTGAGTTCTTCCAAATAGATTTGAATCTGACAAACAAGGATAACATTTTTTAACAATTAAAAATGAGTAATTTGCATTGAATTGAATTTATGAAAATTTACTGTACGTTTTATTTTCATGGGTCTGAAGTTTGCATCGTTGGAATGCAACGAAATAATTTTTTACGATTGACTAAAGTTATTAAACAATGGAAATGTTATCTAAACTTTTGTTTTAAAGTTAATTTATACGATAAAACACTAAATCTACACGCAAAATTAATATTATTTAATATAAACGTGAAGAAAAATGAATTATTTTTTTTTATTTCGTTGGACTCCAACGTTGCAAACCCATTTATTTTCTAAATAAATGTGTCTGATAAGACAGTATGGTCAATCAAGTCTTACAAGATTACCTTGCTCCCTTTGATGTTAGTTCATTAACATACTTAAATAAAATTAAGTTGTAAATTATTTGAATAAATACATAAATATGTTTCATTAATAAAATAAAATTGATAATATACGAACATGAATACTTTCAATCCTACTTGATCAAATCTCATATCTCTAAGCCGACCAGCGTAAGAAATTACACAAGGCTTATCTAATAAATGTTTATCATTACAAGCGAGAAACTTTTTACTGGTTCCGCTCTTTGAATTTCCGCATTCAATTCTCCCGGGGCTATACGTACAGCATGTACACACTGGAACCGAGCACCCACGCCACGGAAAAAGAGAAAAAAAAAATAAAGCGGCTCTTAAATTTCGGGCTAATGGTCAGCAAAGCGCTTGCTCTCTAACCCGTTAACACAGGCGCTGCCGGAAGTCGAGTTTCGTTTGGGCGCGAAACAGAGAAAGAGAAAGAGGGAGAGAGAGAAAGAACCCAAGATCAAGCGAGCAAGATCCTTGACTCGCCTACTCCCGTATATAGACCCGTATTTTTCCTATTTTTCCCCAGCCCCGTCTCTCACGTCGGAGAGGTTGTAACGGCCCGCGCGTTAAGATACACGGCGCCAACAGCTGTGTGTACCGCGTGCGTTATATGCGACTTGGCGCGCTAGTCGTTGGGGTGGCTATATATATGTTGAATTCTGCAGAAAATTACCCCTAACTGTGGTCGAAAAATCGTAAAAATTCAAAGTTGAAGAACACCTCCAAAAACTGGGTTTTTCTATTCTGTAGTAAAAATAATGCACGAAAAGTGTGCCGAACCAAGGAAATCGGAATAGTGTTTTTCAGGAAGCTACATTAATTTTTCTTATGGAAATTTAACATGGGAAAAATGGACGAAAAGTGGTCATTGATGATTAACCAATAGCAAGCTATTGAAGCGGCAAACAAAATTTTCACGAAAAATCGATTAAAGTAGAAGAAAAGAGCTTTAATTTGAGATTAGAATCGTTAAAATTGGTCGATTCTGTGCAAAGCTACGTGAATATGAAAATTGCGAAAAATGACCAAAAATGAGCGACTTTTCCCAAATCCGCGGAATTCTTAAAATTTTGGTTATTTTTGGTCATTTTTCGCAATTTTCAACTATGTTTATAGTAAGCGTAGGACAGATTCAAATTATCATAAAATTTACTACAATTTATAGTAAAAACTCCTATGTTTTAATTAATTTTTACTATGTATATAACAAAATTTTTACTACAAATTGTAGTAAATTTTATGATAATTCGAGTCTGTCCCAAGGTAATTCCTATAGAATATAGTTATTTCTCTTACATTTATAGTAAATTTTCCTACAATTTTTCTCTCAGTGAAATGAAAAATTTCAACGTTTGTAGAATTGCTTTAGAACCGTTTAAATTTTAAAGAGTCAGTAATATAAACACTGAGTTTCAAAGCTGCTGCAATGAGCCAAATTGGGTTACTTATCCCGAACTTTGAGGAAGAGGAAGGCGTTTAACTCATTTTCTTTGTGAGAAAAAATGATTGGTTATTGTTATCACCTAATTGGCTTAAAATGTTCCATCTGTTCAGCATAAGTTAAGATAAACAAAAAAAAATAATTTCAGTGACCAACAACTATTTTATTGATTTGTTTTACAAATGGTGAACAGATAGGACATTTTTAACCAATTAGTTGTTAAACGTAACCAACATTTTTTTTTATCATCACCTTTTTCTTTGATTTATATTGTTTTATAAGCGTGAAAATTTTTGGGTCAAATTCTAATAGGGTTCTTTTTTTTGCAATTTCAATATCTTTTCAGGAAAAAATATGTGCATTTTTTACTTTTTTTTTTACATTCAACGAGTTTGTTGAAGAAGGTAACTTGCTATAAATATATCCTAGCAGAGATTCAAGTTTTGATTGCATTTAAAAGGATTACTAATGCAAACTGGAAAGTTGAGTCTCTCCTCTATGTGACATGTATAGATTTTTTGTGGTTTCTCCACGTAATAAACAGCGTACTATTTTAAATCGATTATAGCCAACGTGGTATGAAGTTTGATTTTAGATTTAAAAACTGTAATCTTCTAATCAAATAATACAAATTTAATACAATTTTTTCAAACATAGAAACATTTTCTACCTGAATATAAGCGGAAAAATTGCAGCTGTATTGGACTTACTCCAAAATTTTTACTGGTATGTCATTTAAATATAGTCGAGTCACCTCAAAACTTTTTTCTCTTGGAATCCTATTTATAACTGAATTCTACTCATATGAAAACAACTTCGTAAGCTTCCAATATAGTTTCCTCATGCAAAATATTTAACAGATAATACTTAACAAAAATATCTCAAAGGGTTGAATGTCTTGAAATTAGATCGCGTCTATAAAAACACGTGTTATTGTGCCCTAATCCGTACACAAAAAAAAGACACAATTTTCGCGAACCTGTCGCAACGCTATATATATTCACACACGTACAAAACCGATATATATATATATATATATATACCAGGCGCGTGGCGTAACAGGTGGCATTGTGCTCGAAATTCGTTCGTGTCCATATCGACGCTCGCATATATCTGTGTGTGTGTGTGTGTGCAGTGCGACCGGCGCGCTGACTCGATCTTGAAAGCCGGCTCTCGAGTGAGAACGAACGCGTGTATATATGTATATTATACGTGTACACACAGCGCGAGGGCAGAAAAAATGCCCCGGCGCGAGTAAACCGGTTTCGGGCCGCTTCGTGACGCAATTCTGGAATCGGACCGGTATGCACACCCAGCAGCCCGCGCGCCATGAGAGTTGCGCGAATAATAATTGCAATTATGCCTGCATTATTGCTGCGCGGCTCTGGGGTACAATATACTCGCGCGCAGATTGTGGGAGTGTGATTCGCGAGGGGGAAAAAAGCCGAAAGCTTTGTTTGTCGTGTTTCTAAAATTGACTTTGGTAGTTTACAGTAGTACATAATGTTTTCAAATTGCTGCACGGAGAGAATTTTTGATCTATGAAAATTACCGCGACAGTTTGGTAAACCTGGAACAATTGAAGTAGTGAGAAAAAATTACGTGGCAGTGCGGTATAAAAAATTACAGCGGACTCTCCATAATTTTGACGCGAAAATTCTCTGCGTGTATTTCTTGGTTTAAAAAAAAAAGTATTAAGACGCGGCTAATAATAATTGATACATATATTTTATCTGAGAGATTTGATTTTCTTTTTAATGAGACCGTGCTGCGCGCTCTACTTAAAAAAAAAAAGTCAATTTAGTTGGGTTACGTTCTGCATTTAAAGATTGACCATTTAATAAGTCTTTTGTGTGTATTGAGAAATACAAACTGTAAACTATACTCTCGGCATTACTTGGCAAAACGTACGAATTTACGCTTTCGACCGCGACTCGCATTGCTCCTTAAAGCCCTAATTAAGTTTCCGTTATCTCATCTAAATGTCATTCCTCGTAAGTGATCACAACACGGCGCAAAACTGTCATTGCTCTAATCTCGAGCTCCCGATCGAGAGTCCCAGTTTCTTGGCGACGTGTCCGATTGTTTTCGTAATTTCCCGGCTGAATCGCCTTGACCGGTCGATCTCTCGACGACGACGACGACTTATTGTCAGCGCCGAAACGGACAGCGGCGATTCTAATCAGCTGAGCGTAATGGACGGACACAGCGGATGCTGTACTCGCAGCTGCGCCGACTCATGTTCTGTGTGTCCACGCCCGTCTTGCCGCATTAGCCCCACGGTAATGCTCCCATTATGTTTGCTAACCGCGCGCGCGCCCGTTGGATATATACTCGGGTCGATCGGTATACCTTTTGATAGACGGCTTGATTGTTTTGTGAAAGCCAATATCATACCGTGCGTGTGCTAATGCCTTAATGTATATCGAAGACAAGTTTTTCTTCGGTTCGAATTTGTTTGGCGAGTGTCGGTCGGCCCGAAGTGTTAAAAATCACGGCACGTGTGCAATAGTTGCAAAATGGATATTATTATATAATTTCAGGCCGCCGAATTGGTTCTGCTTTATGATAGCGCGGTGTATATAGCTATTTGATTGCCGATAACTTTCGTAAATATTATTTACGTTCGTTAAGGGAAATGAAAATATTGCAACCGAAGCCGATAATTCATTTTTACGGTATATATTAAACGGGCGCGATTTTGGCCTAAATGATCGATGTCTCGGAACGCCTTAACATTTTCGATAATTACAGCCGCGGAATAATTGATTTTATGGCTCTTGCTAAAAATACAATTAAACGTCGAACCAGTTCTGGTCCTTAAACGCTGATTGAGTGCAACTTTTAAAACATAAAATGTAATTAGAAAAACAACGTTGTTAACATGCTCGCACGGCGAGCTTTTCCGAGGCAATGTTTACAAGCAGAACTACACAACATATACAATCATTTGCGTAACGCCGCATTTCTTCGACCGAAATAAATCCAAAAGCGATTCGAAAACGGGTTTCACGGGTCGCCGCATGCGTGCAGCGCGCAAGTTTCGCTTTCGTCGCCCCGAAACAAAGTCAGTAGGCGAACGACCGCGCCACTCATTCCGTATTCTTCTGGAAAAAGTATAAACTGTCCCTTTCGGCGGCGCCGCAGACGAGTACTAAGCGCGGGAGAGAGAGCGAGAGAAAGAAAAAGTCGGGCTCACTCTCATACGTCATTAAACCTTCTTTCCCACATGCCACAGCTCTCCCGGTCGCGTTGACGGCGCAACCTCCTTTAAACAGCCGGGCGGCTACTGGCGCTGCATACAAGCCACGGGTGGCTAGTTAATTGGCCCAGGAACCGCGCTGGCCTTGGCTCTTTCTCCCACTCTCTCTCGCTCCACTCGGCGCGCCATATTAAATGTATCTCACGCTCGGCCGCGACAGGCCGGGGGAGGCTAAGACCCGCATGTACGTGTACACGTGTATATATAGCACGCGCGCTCGCGTTTTATGAAAGAGGTGAAAGGCACGCCCAGAGAGCATAGAGGTGCGCGCGGGGGCTGCCGCTGCCTTTCGGAGCTCTCGAGCGCATTTTCACCGATACATATTGTGCGAAAATCTCGCGCGTGCTGGTGTGTACGTATGTGTGTGTACGCGCTCGCGCCGCTGAATTATTGCGCGCTTGTGCAATTCAGACGCCCGCATTCGGAACTTTTTTTCTTTTTTTTTTGCTTTTCTATACGTCGATCCAACCTATTGACAGTCGTTGATGAAATTAATACCGAGCGGGCGTTAAGAGGGCGCGCGTGCGTGTGAAAAGTGTCGTTTTGTAACGGGCATTGTGCATGCACGCGAGAACACACAATAAGGATACCTATGTCACGGGGAGGCTGAATTGATTCGTTTCGAAAAAAGTAGCCGAGCGTGCGCGAAGCTCGGGTTGCTCCAGCGACCCGAGGCAGTGTAACGCGTTACAATTGTTCGATTTCGTGCATGTGACCTAGTATTCTCTGTGTGTGTGATACGTTTTTGGTGATTAATGCGTAAACGGTGATTAATGCTTTTGTAAATGATATGTCGAAAAGGTAGATTTAATTTTTTAAAGGCAACCAAGTAGCTATAGATGCACATCGTGCAATACATTTCATTAATATTATCTCTGTATGGCATAAGAATATTAATGCTTCGTGTAAAGTTCACATTGGGCGTAGGCCTTTATTTGGTTAGTGTCAAAAGGTCCTCTGTTTTAAGCGCGTTGCGTTTTATTAGCGTGATAAATCGCCCGGCCGATTACTCGTTTAATTCTTCTTCGCGGCTACCTACCTTCGTTTCAAAACCCCGCCTGACTTTATGGCCCGTAAAAAAAGGCGACAAAAAGCCGGAGCGACCCGGCATTATCCATCATTCGACTTCCTTGCGCGCACGCGCGCGCAACGAGAAAGCGCACTAAAGAAATTCGCGCAACCGAATAAACGAATCGCGGGTTCCTAATTACTCTGCACACCGATGGCAGTGAGCTTACGGGCAGTATATATTCGTCACTGGTTTCCATACAATTTTCCCATTGCCTCGTCAAACGCGCGCTCTAATGACACTGCAAACTTCACGCTCTTACGGGTGTTTAATTATAACTCGCCGCACGCGAGAGCAGAGAAAAAAAAAAAGTAGATTATAGTATACACCAGTCAGGGGCAGTTTGAAAATAGCGAATGGAACGAAAAGCGGCGTCGGCACACGATTTCCTCATCTTGCAAAATCGAGTTATACACCCGAAGGAGATGATCCCCTTTGCTGCGTAAGCCGGTATTATGCCGTTGTTATCCAATTTGCTTTTACGCTTTCAGTTACTTTCCTCGCGCGTGCGCGTGTATAGACAGTGCGCGCGCCTCGCGCTTCACGCTGTGCTCGCTGAGCAGGATTAATTTCTGGGCCGACCGCATCATGAAACCGCGACGTACGTACTTGCGCACGTACAGGCTATATACGTACTATGTGTGTATATATGTAAAAGTCCCTCGCGGCTTTTCCCTCGCCACGATTCACGGATCACCTTGTCCGCCTGTAATATAGGAGTTACGAAGCGTTGCCATATTTATGCCTATACGTGTGTGCGTGCGCTATAAAAGTATGTTTGCCTTGCATTGGGAGTAAACGAGCGTTTCTAGAATTTGCGCCTCCGTAATCGTATTCAAATTTATAATATCGCGATTTGTGCGCGCACGCCACGCTTTTTGATCTTTGTTTCGAGGTTATCAGTTTTAATCTGCTTTTATAGGGTTTGCGAAAATCTTATGGTGATGAAGTTTATTTGAATATTAGAAATTTCAGAGAGTTGACCGAAATGTCAGGTGGCAATGTAGGACGGTGGAAAGGAAATAATAGGACAAATGATAAAGTTAATGAGAAACTTATGAAAAGCTCATTATGACCCGACTGCGTAATTAAATCAAAATGCTAATTATTTCAATAAATTATACAGAATACTAATATATGAGCAATTATTTCTTTTGTTTATAATTAAATTTGCATATCAGTATATGATAATTTTAAAAACCAAAATTGAAACTGATACTTAAAAAAAATGAATCATCAATGCTTAGAAATAAGAGATCGGAAGTTGTATAACAAAGTCGAAAAGTTTTGCTTTTACTATGCGCAGTATACGCTCGCATCATTTAACTGTTCGTTAAGTCTAAATTGTTTTTCATAGCAAAGTAGCTCGTTAACGTGAGAAATCAAGTATAATGCCTGCTAAAAGGAGAACAAGTATCCTGTAAAAAAAAAATTACGACCTTGTAACTTTTATTGCAGAATGCCTTCTTCAGATTATTTCTGTACTTTTTTTTCTCAGACTTACTTAATTCTCGCCGGTCACTATATTAAGCGCGAGCATAAATTACAAAAAGTATAAGTCCGATCCTTTTGCAACATCAATAATTGCATCTTTTGAAACCGAAAGGTGCATTCTTTTGAAGCACTTTTGTATTTTTTCAACTTTTTTCTCCAATACAATACTTCACTATTATTTCAAACGGTAAATTTCATCGATGTCAGAACTGTTGTATAACTTCCTCACGGTATCACACTTTAGGTGTAACACTTCCCATATTAAATAATAAACTAGAGCGCTCGTTTCATTTTTGCCATAATGTCAGTTTAAGAGCGCGGCAGTCCGCAGAGATATAAAGCAATAAGCGCGCGGCAGCAGCCTCTACTTTATGTAAACGAGAGCTCGCTCGAACTCTCCCGCCATAAGGATATATACATCCCCGCCTTATAAAGATACAGCGCGCGCTTACCCGCTGCACCAATGCCATATTTCAGCTCTAATAACCCGCTATATACTCCGCGTACATAAACTTGTTTCTGCGCCGCGATTAAAATCAAACTCCGACCGATTAGCATCATTACGATCGGAAACGCACTGCGATCGTTCTGCCGATATACCTTATATACGTTTTCAGCTGTCGCGTAAGCGCTCCTGCCGGTCATTCGGATCGGATTACCGTGACGCTTGGGTTTTCGAATTATGAATGGATTAGCGGACGCCAGACGCTCTTTTCTCGTTCTCTGGTTCTCGTCGCAGTCGGGATATTATTAAGGAAATTAGAGTGCACTTGTGAAATGTCGAGGTGCCTCGCCCCCCTTGCGACACTTCGCAGTTTGTTCTCCGCCGACTATAACGCGGTCTGAATTTTAAAATGGGTAATAATGCATTGTCAGGCGTTTCCAAGTGTGTGAAAATAGGCTCTGGTATATTTCCGACGGGATTCGAGGGATTTTTGCAATGTCTCAAATTGTATGCTATTAAATTTAAATTTGAGTAGATGGAAGTACGAGGTAGGATTACTTAAAATTTTTCAATATATAACGGTCGGGAATTTGGGTTGCGTTTTTAGTTATTACCAATTAGCTTTCACACGCTAAAAAAGAGCTTCATCATTATGGTTAAAAATAGATGTCAACTATACGTCCTTTCAATCTTCATTTATTGTCACTCGTTAAAAAGCTAAACTGTTTATACGATTTTTGGTAAAAAACGCGCCATTGTTACTCGTCGATCATACGAGCGGAAATTTTTCCACAACTCTAATAATCTATTCCTATAATAATTATCATTAAAGTCCCGTTGGCTGTAGCTCGAAGGAAAGCTGTTACGAAAGGAGCGTTTCAAAAGGCCTTTTAACAATCGCAGCGAGCATTTTTTCTCTTTCTCCGCGCGCGGCACTTCCCCTCGCTATATAGCTCGTGCGCGCGCGACAAGATTATCCCTTTTTAATCGTCGCCGTGAATTTTACACTCGCATCATTACGCGCGCGGGCGATAAATCTACCCGGACGCAAAAAGGCGGCGAGAGGAGGTATTCGCGTATATAACTCAGCCTGTGGAGTCTAAGGAGAAAAAGAGACTCGGTTTCGCGAGAGCCTCGCACAACAAGGGACTGTGAGTAGACGCTGAGTCGCTCCGAGGGAAAACACCTTGGCATTGACCGGCTTGCTCTTTCTCTTAGTCTACCTCTTGCGGTTGCATAATCCAGCGCTCTACTCGTCTCGTTCATCTCGACTCGCACACGCGCATTCACGACGTTACCGCACGCGCGCCAGCACCAATCACATATACTCGGCCGAGAGACGGACGACGGGGCGCTTGTCGGCGTTGCCTTTTTAGTCGGCTGGACAGGTTACATTTGCACGGAATCGGATGTGTGTCCGCCGCCAGTTTTATACGGCCTTTTCACGCGTGCGACTTTTCTTCTTTCTGCGCACGCGCTGCGTACTCGGCTTGGCACTGTAACGGGTTTCATGCTAATGACTTGTGCACTTTTGCCTTGATTAATTTATTTCTGCGAGTGGTAATGGGCGTTAGAGGATTTGCATGAGTATTGCAATGTTTGGTTTGTACCATTTTCATTGGTTAGAGGAGCGCATTGCTATGGCTGTTAACACAGATAAGATTTTATTGAATAGACATAATGCAAGTAATGACGAATGTTTAGAAAAGCCTTGATGGAAAAAAGTCGACTTCATCATTAGCTGAAGTAACTATAATTTACCTTGATTGCAGTATATTTTTAGAATTTAATTCAGTTTTATTGAACTTACAGTACTTTTATATTGCGCTGACCAATATTATTGATGCAGAGATTTGTCGACAAAATATTAAATTCATTTAACTGATTTAGCCCTATAGCCCCGCTTCGATCGTCATATAATCAGGAGAAACAGTATACTTACAGGGTCTAGTCAGACACGTAGAGTGTTTCAATGTCTTAATTGTCAGTATAAGTTAGTTATTAAAGAATCTGCTTAATTAGGTACGTATTTAGAAAATTTTAATGCTAAAAATCTACCCGCCTGATGTTTTCCACTTTCTATACAATTTATAACGCACTCTAAAGATTAATAACAGCGATGAATACGCCTCTTAATGAAATTAAAACACCGCTAAAGCAATCAACACAACTGCCCACGCGGCATTCATCAAAACTCGGATAGTACAGAGGAGGTTGAGATCCATTAGCGTCTCTAAAAGCGCAGTTAAAATCCGTTAGCGCGTGCGCGCACGCGCGCCTAGGTTCATCCGTCAATCCTCTAATTCGCCGTCACTCTCGCGCGCCGACACAAATCATCGGCTCATCTTGCTAGCGCTAGCCCGAGGATACGCGTACACGGCTTTACGAGCTGCGTTATTGCACTCCCTTTTTCTCCCTCTCTCTCTCCCTCACTTTTTATCGTAGACGATCTCTTTCCACAAGGAATGCGCCTCGCGGAGGCACCTGAGCGCCGGGGGAATTTTTTTCCTTCCGTGGCGCGTGCGCGGATCGGTGTCGCGCCACGCGACTTATAAAGGAAGATTGTAATCGTGACTCGCCTATTGTTGTTGCACGGTTGTCCTTTTTCACGACTAGACGCTTTTCGCTTTAATCGTTGACGCTTCTTTCCTTCGTTAGGTGGCTTTCTTTGTGTTGATGAGGGATTTTCTGTGATTTTAGCAGGATTTTAACGGTATTGTGTGTGTGCCTTTGAGAAGGTGGAATTAAATAGACAAATATCTATGCGCGGGTCTGTGAAAAGATTCTTCTCTTATTGAATAAAACTCGTCTTTAAGTGGAGGTTTCATAAGGTGGTGAGCCTTTGTCTTGATATGACAATCTATTCTAAGAAGTTGTTTATTATAGAATATATAAATACGTGTTCCATTACGACATAATCAAAAATATTAATCTAAAAATTCTATAGTGAAACTTTTTGCAATGTAATTACAGGACAAAAAAAAACCTCGAAATGCGCTGTGTCCTCGTGAGTCTCAATAAGGTCACTCGCAGGATACTTTAAATGATCAGTTAAAATACTATTAAAATTAATAAGATATATTCTAATATAATGATACACGATGCAACAATGCATACTAGTATATAATCTTAATAATATACGCATGATAAACACTTCAACTGTTTAATTACATTACATGAAACGTAAACAGCAAAGCGTTAAATGAATTACAAAGCAAACGGAGGTTTAAATGTGAAAAGCGTACAAAGAATTTCTCACTAGTTTATCAAGCTGTTACCATACCCTCGATTCTGTCGCCCCGTTCGGACCTTTGCGAATCTCTTCAGCAAATATACAAGCGGTTGCTACGACGCGACAAGACACGCTCGAAGATGCGCCTCTGACGAGCGATATCCACCGTTTGACTCGCCGTCGCAGTACTACACCTCTATACCGTCGCTGCCGCCAATTACGTAATCGCTGCGCGCGCGTTCCAAGTGGCTTAATTCGTGCGTGTCCGCAAGGTTAATAGTCCTGTTTTTATTTACATAGCAATTATCGCTCGGACTCGCGCGGGCTCGGCGAACAAGTGATGCACGACTCTGCAGTTAGAAGAGCGGAGATTTCCCTAGGTATAGACTCTCTCTCCCGCGCGCGCGCGCGTGCGTGCCAGGCTTCATACGTGCCGGGCGCGCCGATTGCTTTTCTTTCCCGCGCTCTAGACTCCCGGTCACGCTTCATTGTGCGTGCCTATGTCTGACGCGCGGATCGCCGTTCCTTCCTCGTCCAAATAAATTTGCGCATTTTTCCCTGACCGGGAAAGCGGCTGCGAGAGAAAAAAGCCGAGTTTCCATACCACTATCGTGCACACGGGGAATGCAGCGTTCGAGTGCGTTGCATAAACTTTTCACTCTGATGGCGTAAAGTGGTATCATCGGGCAGAGAAATGTTTTTTTTTGTTGGACACACTGATTATTTTGTTTTCGTGTTTTATTTTCACTCTCTGTGCCTAACTATTTAATTAATTTTTTTCTTCGGCGTTTGGTTGTATAATGTTGTAAATGATGGCAGAAAATGAGGTTAATTATTCTGGAATTCGTATATAATATTGATCGATACAAATAGTCTTTTTGGTATCGGCGTTATTTACAGCACGTGCTTATGTATGAATTTCTCAGTTAATCAAATCGATAGTAAACTATTAGCTATTTCAACTTCTCCTCGAAGGAAATTCATGGAGAATTATAAATCTCGTTGTTTCGCATTGTTGCGCGTGCAACTTTATATCGTATAGCATAATTAGTTAATTTTCTGTAGTAGAGTTCGTAATCGAATTCTCTGTATATTTAGTCGAGCACGAACTTTCAATTACAAAATTGTGGTTTTAGAGTAGCTATTCATTACAACACGAGTTTTCCAAAGTCCAAAGATATCATCTTACATGAAGTAGAGCACACAAGCAGAATATCGCTTATTACACTTTTTTACGAGGAGAAATGTTGATCTATATATTTTTGAAAGCAAAGAAATTTTGTAACGCGCGTGAATGTGACGAAACCGCGAGAAACGCAAGCACGAACGGCCAAGACAAATGCGCCGCGGCCTCGTACATTTTTGGCGCTTATTACGGGGGCAAACGCGCGCGCGACAGAGTCGTAATTCTCACCGGGTCACTAATTTCGTTGCGGAACATCCTATATGCTTTCCTCTCCTGCATTTACCTGCCAATCACACTCGACGACGAATAAACTTCACCGAGCAAAAAGCGAAAGGGTTTAAAAAACGCAGATCAAGAGCAGCACGCGCTGGCGACGACGGGATGCACGTGCAGGCAAGAAACACCGCCGGAAACAATGATTTCGAAAACATGTACACGCGCGCTAACGACGCGTTTTTTCGCTCTGCTTCCGCTTTTAAAACAATTTTCTCCCTGGTGCGTGGATTTTTCGAAAAAAGCGGCGTCGGGAATCCGCTTGCTAAATCGCGCTGCTGCGAGGGGCAACGCCTCCTCCCCCGACGCACCGGATGGCCTGGCCGGACGAAAGCGAGCATGCGAGTAAAAAGGAGTGAAATCGCATTGATTAGGACGATCGTGCCTCGGAATGGGAGAAAACGCGAAAAGCGTTTTTCCGCCAGCTGTGAATGCATTTGGCTTCGTTAATAAAACTTTACGGCGCCAAGCAATGAAGTCGTTTGCAGCGTATAAATTGGTTGCATCCGTTCGAGAAACGAGTTGAATTCAAGCGTTAGAACGCGCGATATCTTATAATTGCATAAATGTTTATTTATGTAACAATAAAATATTACCAGTTTCGATAGCTGCCTTGTTTCCAAACGTCAATATTTCACGGTCTTTTGCATCTAAATGTTTTTTAAACAATACGTCCGAAGACACCTTTGCAATTATGTACACGTCTTTATGGGACTATCGAGAAAAATACAAAGTTTAATTTCGTTGTAGAAATCTTAAATGAAACATTTAAAATCGGATTAAAAGAAGAATTTTTTATTCCAAGAAGTGACCACTAGTTTACAATTATAATATATTTAAAAAAATGTTAATACTTCTAATTAAGCGTTTAATTGATGTAAATTTTTTAATCGCTCATTAAGTATTTCAACATTAAATCAAGGTATTTAATTCTTCTAAAGTATGAGTCTAGTCATAATAAATTGATGAATTATAGTTCATAATATCTATAATAGTCATTAACTGTACATAAATTAATTTTGAATAACTTATGCTAATTTATTATTCAAGAATTAATATTGAAATTCATTAAAAATTTTTAAAAATATAAACTAAAATGGTCTAAATATTTGTCATTATATCAATGTTAAAATATTTCTCACATTTTAGCAATAATTATTATGACACAAATTTGATGGTAGCGATTTATGAATGGTGTTGCATAGGTTCATTTCAAAAAGATAAAAAATAAGATAAAATCAAACAACATAAATTTTTTCGTGACGATTACAAATAGTTTTTCAGTGAAATTGTAAATCGGGTTTTCCTGATTGCATTTGATAATTTTGACGAGTGGGAATTTTTTAATACCCCTATTAATATTGCAAATTTTATGTGCATTTAACGATCTTATCTAAAAGATTTATCTGATGATTAATTGTAATTCGTTTAAATGAAGTTACTCAATTCAATTCACTTCTCTATTAAACTATCTCTATTGAGTTTAAAATAGAGCTTGAACTTTAAAATCTGCTGAATAATGTCATATGGACTTCAATCCGGGTCGAACAATGACGTCTCAAAATAATTGACTTTTTAATAACTTCCTTATACTCTGTTCATAGTTGCACTTAAAAAAATTGATAGAATATCATCGAGCTTGTTACGTAACCATATATTATTTGGAGCCAAAAAAGGATCTTGAACATCTCTATGTAAGTGAAGCGTGGAAAAAATATTTTACAAAATTTTCAGACGTCTACTTACATAATTTTTGCCAAGTAATAATTTAAAGTAAAGTAAAGCAAGTTGAAATGCTGAACTACCAATAACTACCTAACATCTCTTTTAACACGCAAATTATCTCCTGCTCAAATATTTTCCCGCAAAAATGTAGCTTAGTGTTAACATTGAAGTTTATGTTCTCATGATATTTCGCAATCGTCACTAATGCATAAATAGCAAGAAAAATGTAGAAGCGGACTAAATTATCTATCAGTAGAATTAAGACTGCTTTTATTTATTAGCAAATCTAACACTTCCGCGTTACCTATTTGTACATGAACAAATGCAGGATATCGGGTAGCTAAATTACCGTTTACTTAAAGCTCTCTTACGTTTATCTTTCATATCGCAATAATTTCTTTATTTAAATAAATGCAATAAATTATACGGTCGAAAGTTTGCTAGGAGAAATAGGAGAAATTGACAGGATAATGAACTTAGAACTAAACTACTCCCGCGAAACAACATAAACATCAAACACGGGCTTCTGCAACGCTCCAATCCATTTTCCTACATAACTACGTATTTTTCACTCCCGATTACATAAGATCTACTCCCGTTCTCACTCGACCGATCGTCCATACCCCCTTTGCTGAACGACATCCTCGCTTTGCTAGAGCTACCTATACATGCAACAACAATGCAGCGCAGGCAAATCTTCGCGACGATGAGTCAGAACGGCGAGCGTGCACCTGGGCGAACCGCTTAAATTTTCGCGCTCGCCTTTTCCTCAAAGTCATCGGCTAATTATTTTTATCTCCGCATTCCGCGCGCTCTAGCGCGCACATTCCCACGGCTTTCGCGCGCCATTATACGGCTGCTGCAACGGCATGTCGCCGCCACCGCCCGCCGCGTCAATTTCGCGCCCGTTATACACCTACGTGTGTGTACACACAGACACACATGCATTGTGCGCGCGGGGGCTGGCCGACCGGGGGAAAGACACGCCGTTGCGCAACTCTTGAATTTCAAATAAAAGTGCTGCCGAGGAAAGGAAAAAGAGTGCTAGGCGCTTGTGCGCCAGTTTGGAGAGTCATTTTTCGAATGGCAGTGGAAACCTGTTGGGCTAAATTGTGGGAAATGGGGATTTGATTCATTACTCCCTGGAGGTTATATGATTTATCCGCGTTGGCTAGACAATTATTTTTCGAAATGTTGGCGCGAATGGTCTTTCCTCTGACCGAAGTATTAATAAGATTTTTAAGTACCATTAGCAATTAAAATACAATAATTAATCCTTTTAGAAGTTTATTACAGCCTCAAACTTATTTACAAAGTTTATTTAATCGGATGATTTTTAACTTTTATCCATATCAGAATAATAAACTTCATCCAGAGTGCAAACGCTTCAATCATAAAAACATTTCATTTTTCAAATTTTTCCGTAAAATGTCGAAAGTGACTTATCGTGGAAGCAAATGTTCTAACAAGAGATGCAGATACATTCATGTTTATTTTAATATAAATCAATGCTATTTCTGATATAGTCTATGTGGGCTTTCGTCGGTTAGAAATTTACGCGCGAATTCTATTATGCGGGTAATATAATATGTATATGCTCTAATGCTTTGCACCTAACAATTATAAATTTTTAATACCTCTATAATAACTGTCGAACTGTCGATTTGATGATTTTGCAGATAATTTCTGGCCAATAAAATATACTTATTATAATTTATGTATTTATCCGTAAATCAGCAAATATAATAATGTTATAAACATTTTCATTTCATTCAATTTCACTGGAATGCATCATCAATTTTATACTTAACCTAAGGAGAACAACTGAACGTACGAATGGGGCATAAAATATTAATTTATGAAAAAATTGGCCCATTTATCCAGACATGCGTCATGTAAAAATGCATATACATATATTAAGCGCTTGGTGCCGTCAATGCAATCGGATAAAAAGTAGTATTAAAAGTAAAATTACCTGCGCCACGGCACTGCCTACACACGAAGGCCGAGCAAAGGTCGGATCATTGACTTAGTCTTAATGATACATAATTTTTATCTTCATTATCGCTCTTTGCCGTGTATTTTTAGTCAACTTTTTAGCTCATTGTGACTAATGCACGGAGCTATATAATAATGCCCTTGCGCAACTTATTGGGCGTATTGAAGAAACCTAATGCGTATATTATTTATAGAATACTAAGTATTTAAATCGCCGTTAAAAGCTTTTCGTTCGAGCCACGGTTTAAGAGTGAATTTCCGATAACAATTTTTTCATCGTCCTATAAATTAATGTAAACGTTTATGTTGCAATTCTCAGGCTACAATGAATGCTTCGATCACATGATATATTTATATGTCTTTAATTACATGTAATTATTTGTCAAGGCTGAATGAATCAGTTAATTGTTCGTAATTAATATTATTAAAGATGCTGGAAAATACTTGAGAACGTTAAGTTCCTATACTTCATTAGATTAATAAGCATTCAGGTATATAAGTTTCCTTGCAAATTTCATAAACATCACTCGGCTGCAGTAAAGTTTTGCAACATTAAAATAACTTTAAAGTAAATAATACAACGTAACCATAAAATAATATTAAACTGTCTAAACTATATATTAATGAAGCCGTAAAAATTAAACCAACAATCCAGGACTATAAAACTCAACGGTATTGCAAGTTTCAAGTGCATAATTCTTCCGAGTCCATTTATCCCCGGCTTCCAAATGCAAATTTCCATCTAGCACAACAATAAACTTCCCCCGTCCGCAACATCGAGTTTTGCAACATCATAAAATTTACTGCACTCGGGTCATTGCACGAGTCGCCGCGATTTTTTTACCATTATTATGTCACGGCGAGCGCACACGCATATCTATAGGCGCGTGCGAATCAACGGCGCAGGATAATTGAATTTCTCCTTTTTGCCTCGTATCCTCGGCCAGCGCGGATTTGTTCTCCGTCTCTCTTTAAATTACAAAGCACGATCCAATAACACGGAAGAAGATCGTTGGAATGCGCGCTAGCGCGTGTGCACGAAACTGCACGCGAGCCAGGCCCTGCCCAGCGCTTTCTTCCTTTTCTCTGTCTCTGGCTTGCTGGTTTTCCTTTTTTCTCCCCTCCTCACTCTGTCTCTTTCGCTCGACCGATACGTTTTCCTTCTTTTTTGTCATTCACGTTTCGATCCGCGTGTCCGATACAGCCGGACGTTTTATGTAAATTCTATACGCTATCGCTTTCAATTTCGTGAGCTCGCGGGGAGAGAAAGAGAGAGAAAAAAGTAAACGTGAGCTTCGAGCGGCATACTAATCGATCGCGCGCTCGGGGGGGCCTGTACCTATGACAATACTTTCGAGAAACGCGAAAGCTCGATCGATCGTTTTCGAAACAACGGGCTGTTGAATAAGGAATAAAAAGAAGTCGATTTCTGTCGCCGGCGCGCACAAATTTCTCGTCACTTGAGATTCCGCGGGCGCGATGTGTCTGCATAAATTTGTAAAAGACAGGTAGTGAGAGTTTGTGTGGTAATGATTCGGTTTTACTCGCTTCTTTTTTCTTTATGGCTGGAAAAAAATGTTTACTGGTTGTAGTTCATTTAGAATCTTTTTCTTCTTCTTTTTTATTCAGAACAAATTTTAAACGGCTTGTTTGTGAATAATTAAGACTGCGTATTTATTTTTAGAAACTAATATACGTTTTCTTAGTGAAGTATCGAACTATGATTAGTTCAAATTAATATGTTTGTGGAAATAAGCAAAGTCTTTTACTTCAGAAGTCTCATTTTCTAACTTTACTGAATGATTCGACAAATAAGATAATTAACAATTATTTACTTATCGAACTTCTGATGAATGATTATTATCAGCACAAAAAATGCTTAGTCAATCAAAACGACATCGAACCGCAGCCTAGAGAAAAAAGCTCACTTACAAGCGCAAGAAAGCCCGAGAAAACTTTAATTACGCTCGCAAATCGTGGAAAGTCCCGTCTCGATCCGTTAGTAAAAATAGCCTGGCGCGGCATTGATAATGACCGTAAATCATTCGCGTGTAAAACAAATTCGCGACTCGTTCGTAAACGCGCAGCTCAATTTACGAGGCACTTATAGCCTGCTAGCATCGGGAGATCGCACTACTTTCCTGCCGCTACTACACACCAAACACGCGCGCCTCTGCCATTATACGCGGAGCCGAGCTATCCCTTTCCTCCGTGCTTCCTTGCATTACCGCTTAATAATAGCGGCACTATGCGGCGGTGGAACGCACATAATGCCTCGCGAGTGGAAAAGAGGAAACTCGAGTAGCAATACAGGCACACAGGTGCTAGGGACGAAAGAGAGAGAGATCGATTTCCGGCATAAATCGGTAAATACAAGCTTTTTTCGCGACCGATCGATTGGCAATCAGCGATAATGGCCTACCGCGCCGGCGATGCATTGCGTTTTAAGAGGCGATTATATACGTGTGTGCATACGCGCGGCCGTTCCCAAACTATCCGAACAGCATTAGAATTCGCCGAGGTGGATTATGTGCGCGGCGTGTGTGCATGCTGCACTGCACACTTTCTCTATATAGCGGCGCGCGCGTGGCGCTGGGCCTCACTGTAAGGCGCGGGAATTTTTAGCATATATTTTCATTAGCGGCAGCCCGGTAATGAGAGCGAAACGTTTGTCGCGCGCCGAAACGTTTTTTCGCTTCGATTTTGCGCTCCTTTTTCTTTACCGTTCCTTCGAAGTAGCGAGGACAGCTCGCCGCGATTAGGGAGAAATACGGCTCAGGAAGACTTTTCGACTCTTAATTAACGGGCTTGGGCTTATCACAAAATGCGTAAACGGCAGGTATTAGGAGGATTATGCGCCGCATGTGACAATTTAATTAAAACGTTTTTTTAACTTGCCAGTAGATATATCCATAAATGCACTACTTTAGATGGCTTTTATATAATTATTGATCTATTTATATGTAAGTCATTTGACATTTTTATACCAACGGTGTCATAAATAATATTCAAAATTTATTTTTGGTAATAAGGAAATACATAAAGTTTAGCCTTAGGCGAGTTATAGACTAATTTTTATAACTTGGATTATATTTCGTATGTTAAGAAATTGATCGCTGCGGTCTGGTTAATGTTACGACATTATTTCGCAAAAATATTAACTAAAAAATAAGTGTCATAGAAATTTTATAATAATAGTAGGAAAGTCTTACGTCTATATATACATCATTGCAACCTGACTGAAATGTTGCGTTAATTTAGAATACTTATAATTGAATTACAATGAAATTCATTGATTCGCTTCAAGAGAGTATAATAAAATGAAAAGCGTACTGTTGCATTTCTTTGTTTTGTAACACTTTTAACGTTATTCTGATAAAAATATGGTTTCTCATATTTCGTTATCGGAATTCCATTATCACAGCCTTTCTTATAGGTTAATGAAGCTATGCCACAAAAGAATTTTAATAAACAGCATCTTTTGGAAAACGAAAATATTCCAACCGTACGTGAAACTTTGAAGGCTTAAATTGGTGAATAGTGATAGAGTGCAAAGACTAATGTTTCATTTTCGCTTATCTCTTTTGTCGCCTCTGACCTGTGAACACCTCATATACACTTTATATAGGAGATAATGTGAACTATGTTAAAAGCCAAGTATAATTTTTATCGAAAATAAACCTTAGACAGCCTTCTTCTAATTAACCATGAAATATGACGAGCGTGGTGTTTTACGAGAACTGTAAAACATCTCTTAACTATGGTTTTAATACAAGTTTACGTCGGATACCTATTCAATAGCGAAATTACCAACTATGATATACTCGCGCGCACTTTGCGTCTTACCGCAAAGTGCACGCGTGCCGGCAGCGGATGAAAAAATAATTTTTTATTCAACAAACTTTCAGCTATGGCATGTACGCACAAAGCGACGGTATACAAGTACTCGGAAAAAGCGTCGCAAGGGACGTTTAAGTGGCGTGTGCCCTTGTTTCGATTGATCCTATACCCACACTCTCGCGCGCGTGCGGGCGCGTAGGCAGCGTGTATAATGTTTTCCCTCCAGCGTCTCTGTCGGCCGCGATAAGATTGAATCTCCGTGCGGATTCTAAGATACACATCCATTGTCTCGACTCCATCCGGACGCGGAATTCCCTGGCCATTGTTGTCTCCATCTCTCTCTCTCTCTCATAGCTCGTTCGCTCTCCTTCTAGTTCTGGCTACTCTCGCTGAGAGTCGCGTTGCTGTATTATACGCGTGTGCATTTGCGAATTATTCGAGAAATCGAGGCGGGAGAGGGAAAACCGCGACAGAAATGACGACGGCGAGAGCCGGAAACGAAATGTAACCGTTTATCAGCTGGCCGCCCCGTGTGTGTGTGTGTACGACGCTCTTGCGCAATTATAAATATTTCGCGTTGCCGAAGCGGATGGGAGTTATGAGAAGGAAAGGCGCGAGAACATGTATGTGTGTGTGTGTGTGTATAAATCGAAAACTCTCCACACACATATTATGGGTTTTATAATAGACCAGAACATCGCGGATGAATTTCACGTGTCAACGGAACGTCGGCTGCTTTTGACGGCTCCCTGGCACCGGTATATGGATTATAATTTATTCACCGCGATCTGATACAGGAGAGTATTTACTTTTTTTTAGATTAAAGTTTTCTCTCCGCATCGCGCTTGTCTTTGGGTGTATGTGCGTGTGTGTGTACTTTTAAATGCAGGATGTCAGACTGTCGCTCGCTGACGGCTCGCTGGATTCTCGCTATGCGACTACATTAAACACAGCTTTTCTAGAGTGAGAGCTCGTAACTGAGTTAACAATTTTTTATTTTTGTCTTCTGTATTAATAGTAATATTACTAAATTATTTAATTATCATTAATATAGATGTAATTTTTTTTTTCAATAACAACGAATTAATCAGCTATTGAGGACAATATGTGATACGTTCATTCGCCCGAAATCTTAAATCTGCAACACGTATACGTGTTATAAAAGGTAAACTCTCGTATGATACTACCTTCATAATGAAAAGCAATAATTAATTTTACGGAAGGTGAAATCAAAATACGGTTAATACAGTAATATTTTATTATTGAAGAACTGATGTGTTCTTTCTCAGTCGTGACTTTAAACAAAATATTACGAGATATTTCCAAAACATTTAATCTTTCTTCTGCTAGTTTTACACCTTTGCGAACAGACTTGACTTCACTCTCCGTTCTTTCCCAAACTTCACGGCGAGATATTTATCGACCGAAGAATCGATAAATTCGCAACATTGACATTTTTATAGTGTCAACAAACTTCTTTGTTTAAAAAAAGTATACGGTTCACAGAGCTGCGAATTCCCACTGCAGCATTTATCAAATTCAACGAAACCTCACTCGCGGCACATAAATTCGGAAAAGGTTAAAAAATCGCCGACTAAGGAAAAAGGTAGCTGTCTTTCTTTCCCCCGAAGATAAACAGGTTTGAAGAGAGCAGTGTGTATTTATGTATGAAGTAATAAATATATATATATGTAAGTGTATCTGCGCGCGCTTATAGAGGTATAAACAGCGTGGACTTATTGTACCGCACAAAGAAACCCAAAGGGGTTATCATCGCGTGATCGCGGGCCTCTCTCGTTTGCTCTTTACGCGCGCGCGTCCGCCTCTTTCTCTCTCCCTCTTCTGTCTCGCACGCGCACACCTCGCACGGTTTTCACGTGAAGTTAGGAGAGCGAGAGAAATATCTATACACACGCTCTGCTCCCCCATAGACACACATCGATCCCTGGGACTCGAAAATCCCGATCTCGATTATGCAACGTTATCGATACATTTATCGCGGCTTGTGCCCGCGCGCACACACACACTCATGCAGAGAAGTAGTAATCAGATCGGACCTTTTCGGAACGCGCGCCCGCAGATGTGATAGAGTGAAAGTATTATTCGAGCGCTGCTGGGTGGTGTTCGCGCGTGCGCAAGCCGCGGCGGCAGGTTGTAAGGTGAATGCCGGCTTTCGTACGCGCGCGCGCGACGAACGACACGGGAGAGAGAAAGATCCAATTTTAAGCGCCGCGCCCCGAAACGCCGAGCCACAGCGACCCAGGAAATCAAAGTGCTTGCGATATATGCATATGGATGGCTGTTGGTATACACATAAGCGTGCGTGTCGCGCGATTTCTTTTTCTTTCCGGCACGGATAGGATTCATTAAGACACTCCTGGAGATCTTTTTTTTGTATTGAATGTATAGCTTTTTTTTTTTAGGAAATGTTACGTGTCAGTGAATGAGATCAGTCATATTCTTGTGATTAATTATTTCGAACACTTTTTTTGTGACAAAGATCCAGATCTGGTGAAATTTCATCTCGTTATTCCAACCCCATTGTGTATTTAAAACAATAAACAACCAAAAAAAGAAAAACACATAAATGCTTTACGTAAGATCCTATATACATGTTCGTGACTAAAAATTTCTCGCAACACAACGAGTAGCATTATACGCGGAAATGCTATACTTTGAAGTAGCCTACTGAAATTTTTTTGTCCCATCATCCGCTATACACATTTTCTATATTGGCTCGCTCGCATAAAGTCCGAGAAATCTGACGGCGAAAGCACTTAAATAAACTTTCTGCCAATTATATACGCGCGCAGCACGTGTATATTTTCTTTGCGAAGCGCTGTAACACAAGCGACCAATTAACGACTTATCAACTGACTAAAATAACAAGGTATATATATACGCAGACACTCAGGGGAAAGATCTGATTTTCGTGCCTCGAGATTTCCCTCTCGTGAAAGCCGTGTGGGCGAGTTTCCCGAGGGCGCGTGATTCAAAGACTGCAGAAGAGAGAACGCGCATGCCGCTTCCGGTCGTGTGGCCGCGCTGGCGTAGTAGTAAAACGGCGAAAGAATCAGGCTAATCTCGCGCATGCGTGAAACGGGGAAAGAAAGAGAGCCGGCGAGATTCGACGAGAGGGGGTTTACGACTTTTGGCGAAAGTAATTAAGGCATTGAACTGCGCGCACTCTCTAGACATTGTAACTTAATTTCGAGCAATTATACGAGGCTGCTTCCCATTAATAAAGCATATATGTACTCCAGTGCGCGCGCGTACGTATGTATGCAGAGATCTCGGATAAGGAAATGGGCGTTTTACGCTCTTAAATGAGGAGTAATTGATTGAAAATGGCAATGCACGCGCTCTCGTATATACGTGTGTGGTACATGCAGAGATGTAAGTGCGCGCACCCATGTATGAACGTGTATGTATGTATCTTGGGAGCACGTCGTAACGGCGATAACTTTTACTCTCTAATGAAGATTGAAAAGTTCGTTAGGTGTTGATTGATCGTGTGAACTTACACGGGTGTAGGTGAGCTGAGCCCACTGCGAGTAGCCGCTCTCGATTTCAAGACAAATTGATATTTATCGCGAGCGTTAATTTATTGACGATAAAACGCGCAAAAGATCGAGATTTTTCGATTTTGGATGTTTGACTGGATGTGCCGATATTGCAATGTATTGCTGATGTGGCATTGATTAGTTCGGGGAATTGGGAACCGTGGTACATACGTAGTGCTGCTCAGATATTTCTTATCGCTGATTCGATTGGTTTCTTCGTATCGTATGCATGATTTAATTCAACATTTTTTATAAAGATATGAATTTTAATTTTAAAAAATATTAAACAGCTATTATTTTATTTTCTACCAATAATGTTTAAATTTAATAATGACAAAAATGTTGTGTGTTAAAAAAATTGTCAAACCATGCAGGAATTTCTTCCCCATTGTTAAACTTATTACATCATGCGTGAATATCGTCTGAATAAAGCCTATAAAGTAATTATTATTTCTAACATTTAGGAAAACAATCCTGAATAAACGACAATAGAATTTTACTGACGCAAATACTTTCGCGCCGGTGGTGATTGGCGACATTTTCTGCATTATAATTTGCAAAAGATACAGCACTGTAAGAAGCCAAACGACTCTGCATTGTAATGCATCGCGTCAAGGTATTTTTATAAAAAAAAAAAAACACGCTAATCCCGTATCAATAGACATTCCTACATTTTTGCACGTAGCACAATAAATTATTCACGTCGTAATTCGCGCTCTCGGCGCGCGAGCTTTCCACCTTACTAATTTGATAAATCAAAGTCACCCAGCAAAGCGAACCATGGAAAGCGGCTCTTTCCGCGGGCCGGCCAACCGGAGCGGCAAAATCGCGCCCGTCTGTTTACATAAAACAATCCACGAGTCGCGCGTACAGCCCTGCGCTAATCCCCGCTTTCATTTCTTATCGAGCCTCGCTCGCGTTACGTAAAAGGCGCGAAACGTACAGGCACACGCGAAGAAAAAAATAGACCACCTTGCTCGCTGTATACGAATGTTGTGTCCCGACAACATGTTCTCGGGAGACATTCGGGCTTTTTAACTCCTTTTGCCATACAATTCGCTCGCGATGAGCACCGAGTATAGCCAACGACGATCTGAATCTCGACGGGGCGACAAAAGATATCGGCCGGCGATAAGCCGGAGCTGTGCGACCGCGCCGTAGCAGAGACTTTCACTGGTGGGCGCCCCGTTACACGATCAGACCGCTGACCGTACGTATAATATACATGCCGCTGAACGACGACGACGACGATGGCGGCGAAGGCGAACAAGATGTGCGTGTGTATGAGTAGAACGCAAGTGCAGAGGCCTATTTTCCAGGCGATAGGGGATATACGCACCGGGGAGGTTCAATGACACACCTGACCTCAGCTCCAATAGTTGCCGGCTTTTTACGAGCCACGCGGCTTGTTTATTCATGATGCGCACTATAAAGTTTAGAAATCGAATCTTTTTTTATGGGCTTTGTCGGCTTTAGACATTAAGTTTTAAAAAATTTACATAAACAAATGCATTTTTGTAAAAATTTTCTGTAAAGAAACCGCAAGAATTGCTTTTATTGACTCCGTCGTATATTAGTTTGAAATGTTGTCGAAAAAATTAAACTCGTGAAAATCATTCGAAAGATGCAATTAAGATAGGTAATACATCTGGTCGGAACAATTTATGGAGTAGTGATAGCATTAGTACTAAAAGCTATTAGTTATTGAGATAATCGTATACATCCAGGATGATATTAAGAACCTAGAGGAAAAATTATACTGGATTGTTAAAGTAATAATATAACTTGTAAAAAGAATCTATTGTCAATAATAACCGACAAAATAATAACAAAAGAAAATAAAAAACTTTATAGCTGTAGTAGTTGACGATTGTCACAGTGGCAATTAAAATCTATGCTGTATATCAATTGAAAGCAATTACTTCCTTTAAAGACTAACAATTGTATTAGTGTTACTCAACACCTGACAAATGCCATTGCAGCCTTTATGAAAATAATTTTTCTTACTTAGAATGTTGTATACATTGCAGCTAAACGTTTTTATTTCATAAATCAATTGTGCGTTTGACGAGTAGATTTATCAGACTATTTTTAGTTTAGCTATTTCAGTTTTACTTTGTCGACATTGAACGTGGTTTATTTTTATGAACACTACATGATTTTATGAACTGGATATTCTCAATCAGCGTCTTAATGTTTTTGTTTTTGTTTTCTATAAAAAAGTTTTTACTATTTTTTTTTTCTCCGCGAACATTTTTACAGGAGTCATAACCACGGCAGTTAAAATGAAACTCGTAGTTATGATATGCCTTAAATTCTTTTCGAACAGAGAATACCCATTCAGTTGTTATGCACATAATTGTTTCTGCATTCAATGTGTTTGGAATCGTCTAAAGAACGGTTTAGTTGACAAAAACCTATTGTACATAATCATCTACAATTTTGGTATGTGATTAAATGTAAATCAAAGCAATTTGTATGTGTTAATTTCGTGTTCAATATTCAGTGCTACATAACCAAAGCCGTTTATATCAGAGTTCACTGACTGACTAATTTAGCCAATTGTCTATCTTAACAAATGTCTTTGGTCATTTAATTACCGTCGTAGGAATGCGTATTATACAATTTGATCTTGCATGGAAAAAAATCATTCATCTTATACGAACCTTCTCATTTGCAGATTACTTTCATTAAAAAAAAAGAATTCCTCCACATAATTTTTACATAACTCGATTCGCGAATAAAAGTATAAAGGAGGTAATTTTATTAAAAATAAAACTGCCTGTGATTTTCTCATTAACCGAAATAAAATAAATTAAAAGAATAATATCGAGGGACTGTGAACTTTCTTACCTGTACCCTGCATTCTATCATTTAATTTATACTACATTCCTCCATAAAATTCAATTGGCAATATAAATCAATATAACATACACATTAAAATCGTAACATATATAAAATATTCTTGCGAAGGTGAACGCATTGGGAAATTGCAAATGAAAAAGTAATTTATGTAACAAATTTGTTCTCACGTCTAACGGTTAAAAATGAAAACACGATTTCTGCTTGAAAAAAAAGAAGTAATTCCAGCCTGATTTTCAAGTTTCGCCTCGCTATTAGTATGTACCAAGCGCACTCTAACGAAACTATGTATATATATCACACGACCCAGCTTTAACCCGTAATATTAATAAATGATAATCGTGTATCCGCATCCACCACCTCCTGGCGTGCTTGTTAGCTATCATCGTGGACTCACATTGTCTTGACAGAACGTCCGCTGCGGGGGCTGTTGAGTGCTGGCGCGGGCACACGCACTGGGGTGTCGGAACACGTGCGTGTAACTCCGTGTCTCTCTCTCTCTCTCTCTATCTAAGGTACCAGCTGCAGCTGTTGCCGATTCGTGCGGCAACCTCCTCGCGCGGCTTCGCTCGCGGTCGTTGTCAGGCACATGAATATCGGCTCGCTCGATCGGGTTCGCGCCGCGAGAAGTGCACCGCTCGCTCGCCGAAGGAGGCCAGGCGATTCCCAGGCGAAGTCTCTCTTGCCGGTATTCGCTCCTCTTGTTCTCTCGGCCGCGAAGGAAAAGTGCCAAAGGATAAAGAAGCGACGCTGCGTGTGTTATCTGCGGTCCTCTCTCGATATAGGCTCGATATAGGCGGGTAAAACTATCCCTCGGTCACTGTCATGATCGGCTGGCCGCGCGTGCGTGCAGCCGATGCACTCGATTAGCGGCCACTGGAGTCGGGCCGACCGGCGCGGGGCTTCTTTATACGAGCCCTCTCTCGTATTTCTGCTCCTCTTCGCTTCCTCTCCTTATTGGCCGGGCGCCAAGTGCGCGTCTATGTACGTGTCCGCTCGGACGGAGATATACAGTATTTAGCTCGCGTCGCAGCGGCGCCGCGTGTGTATCGTACGTTTCGCGCTCTCGGACTGACTGACTGACTGCGCCGTGTACCCTCGTGCATGCGCGCCGGCGGTCCGCTCGCTCCCGCGCGCCCCCCTTTACCTCGCGCGCGCGGTCCTTCCACCACCGCCGAGCCGACGAAATGGGAAAGAGTGAGATAATTCCTCGCGGGCGTGGTGTATGCACGGTATATACCTGCGCCTCGCGCTCTCTCTCTCTCTCTCTCGCTCTCGCTTTGATGTTTCGCGCTGCACGCGCGTGTATGCGAAGTGGAGCGGACTGTGTGTGTGTGTGTATGCTTTGGATATCGGGCTGCTGTAGTTTTTCCTTTTGCTCCGGGATGCAGCGGAGACGCGGAAACTTTGGGTGAGTACTCGTGATGCGATAAATAAGGAAAATCACTTTGCTGTATATCGAGTGGCTTAGGTACAAAAGTGTGGAAGAGTCCTTAAAATAAAGCAATATAATTTGCATGCAAGTTCAATGTTCAAATAAATCTACATATATATTAGTTTTTTGTTTAATAAGATCTAACACGTATTTTTGCTGCAACGCGAATATTTTTATATTCCGGGAATACAGGGCAAACTTAAAATACGACCTAAAATCTGTTCGTTTAAAGTTGTGTATATTTTAATCTAAAAATAATTCCATAAAAAATTGATAACTTTTCTCATCTCTATAATTATTTTAAAATGCACAAAATAGAACCTGTCATTTTTTTCACTCCTACTCATAATATTACCAAATTTATTCAAATTGCTCTTTATTCTGCTATTCACTTGCGCGAGTCATATGTATATACATTATCAACTGGACGGCTTAATAATATGCAAATAATCACGTAGGATTGTTTTTACCATCGTTGACACAATCCCTAATGTCACCTACATTTCGACCGTAACGGTTACTTGCAGACGACCCAATCGAAGGTCATCGGCCAAGGATCGTTATTCCTTTCTAAATTCTCTAGATCAATTATCTGCACTTTAAGGCCCTCGAAAGTGTAGATCGATCCAAAGCTGTTGTCAAACGAGAACGACAGCCGTCATTTGAACTGGATTAGTCGAATTCATAAGTTGTCCTTACATGGGCACGTTACGCGAACGCATAATGCACTTATTTCCCTAAGCCACATCGTGTCGGTTTTAGCTTGCGAAAATTACAGTTTTCTTAAAAACCGTAATATGTTAAATGATCTGTTTACGTTTTAAAAACTCACTATTGTTTCGTTCAATTCTAATTATAATACAGCAGAAAAATTCTGTCTACTAATAACGTAATTAATTTTATTCAATAACAAAACAATAGGCAGTAGATTTCTGTCTGACACGTTTTGACTTTATCTACTTCACCCAAGCCTCCAACAACAAATATCGTTTATTTACACATTATTAATCAATTCTTGCAATTACAAAACCAGTTTTTGCAAACCTAACAGCCCATATCAGTCATTGACATTTATGGGATACCAGCGACTAAAACAATTATAATGTTTTGATAATAGTTAGAAAGCGCATTTACCTCGAATAACGCATCATCACGTGATCTTACGTAGCAAGATAACAAAAACTCCCGCGAATGTAAATCGGGTGTTAACCCTGTTTATGAGGAAGAGAGCGTGTGAGCATCCGAATAGTGCGATGTTGCGTGGCAGCAGCCTGTACGTGCGGCTTATGGAAGGCCGTGAAAATGCGCACAATGAGCGCGCCGCAGCGGGAGTCCGACTCTACGGCAATTGTAAACAGCCCGCAACGTTTTGCGCTTCGCCCCATCGTCCTAAGAAATACGTTCGAGCGTTATTGATCCTCGAGCATTTATTACGCGATAATTGAAATCGTACAATTGCTCGATGGGCTCCTATTTGGCTATTTTTACCGTAGGAAATCCATGAGAAATAAACGCAGTTAAAAACGAGCTGTGAACCTCGGATCGAATAATTCTCACTTAAAGTTTCATTGCAGAGTAACTATATATACTTAAGTATCTAGTAATTTAAACAAGATGATAAAGTTAAATGTAAAGGGAACAGTTGAATGCACAAGCAGGACGCCGCATAATGCGAAGCAGCAAAAAAGAAATACCGCAGTATCGAATAGGTTTTGATAAAAAAAAGTAAATTATATAGTAAGAAAATGGTAATAAAGCGTAAATTATAACTTTCAAGTTATAATAGAATTAAATTAAATTATTACTATTTATAACAACGTATGCTTTTGTGCATAAATGATATGCATACCGCCGTTTTAGAAATTTTTGTTTTATATACATATAGCACTGTACAGCAATAACTTTCCATTTCGGAAGTTCCCATTAGCTTAATTTAAATATTCGTAATTGTTCAAATTCTTCAGCACACCGTCCAAAACTAATTTACAATCCACCAAAACAATGCACGATTTTGACAATGCCAAACAGTCCAGAATTTTCCCGGCGCATATAATCAATCAGCAGACGCAGAGCATATTTACATACAAAACCCCGTTCCTCTCTGCATCTGCGAAGAATCTCACTCTAAATCACATCCTCCTCACACTTTTCTTCCCATAGTGCCGCGAAACGAGATCACCAAATGCGTCACGCATCCTGCACGCCTCTTTTTATCTGGCTTTTTTTCTCCCCACAAAAGCGCTCTCATTCCTCGCCTGTCCCCAAAACACAACTATAACCGCGCAACTGTGTCATCGACGCGATGAGGAATTCAAGTCGCACGCCGGCACGCGCCCGGCCGATTGACACTGACACTGAAGGAGGCCAAACGGGCGCGCTTATCGGGTGAGAGTACAGGCACGCCGCGAAGAAGCCGCGTGGCGTCGGCGGCGTGCATTAGTCAAAGTCGCTGCGCGGCCTGCTAATTGAGGGAACGCACGTGCGCGAGCGAGACCGAGGGGGAAGAGGCTCATTACTCGCGGCGCGGCGAGAGGCGGCTGCAATTTACCCGCCGTAAATCGCGCGCAAAGATATACGAAAGCGCGCGATTATTATTGATGTGCGTACATGTAGCTTTTTTGGTGTGCACCGCTGCTGCACCCATTAACGGAAACAGACTGGATTTACGCGTGATTTCATAATTCCTGCGATTTCGCGATCGACTATTGCCTTATCGGACGGTGGAATACATTAATTTGACATCGGCGGTGTGTATTTATGAACAGTGCGAATTAGTCGCGAGGCGTTTTTTACTTTTGGTTTTGCATTGGCTCTGCAATTATACTTATTACAATTTTGAGATTTAAGTGTAGATTGATTTGCTTTGCAAAACATGCGCACGAGTGTGAGCGTTTTGCACTGGCCGTAATTTGCGAGTCAATTTAAATTTTAATGTAGGATAATTAAACGCATTAACAATTAATTTTTTTCAGCAACGCGATGGAAGTTGACAATACACATTGTTTGAAGAAAAAAAATTTTATTGAAATGTGCAGTAAATTATAAAAAAATTCTTAAATTAAATAATCAGGTTTGTATTCGGGCAATACAATTTTTAAAATTGCTAAAACATTGATCCGCTGCGAAACTGCGATACTCGACTATTAAAAATACGAATATAAACATGCATTGTTTTGTTCTTCATATAATCACAAACGGCTCATCATCGATTGCTTTCAATTGGAAGTAATAATCTTTTAGTGTAACGATTCATGCAAACCTCACGGCTATAAAAAGCTCCAGATAAGCTCTCCTTTTATTTTGAACTTTTTATGGATTTTACGATCGGCTTTTTACGAGGATCTCCTTTTCCCGTCCAAGTGAGTGGCTCTGCTACTAAATCGGGGCCGATAGTTAAATGAACACAATGGCTCGCACTCGCGCACCGGTTGAATGTCGTCCGACAACCTCAGCCGGTCGGCCGACCGCCGCCGAGCCTTTTTTGCCGACTTCTCCTAGGATCAAGTTTTACGAGAACAAGTATATATACGCACGCATCGGCGCTCGAATAACACCTGATTTGTAGTTTCGCGAGACGCAAGGCGCCTAATAAAGCACTGGCGCGTGCAGAGGCATTCCGGCTTCTGAATTATTATGAAAACAAAAAGGAGATGGTGAGCGGAGAATTTTTGCGGGAGCTGTTCTCTGACGTTGGTCGACAGAGGCGAATAAATCTAGTGTATAAGCGTATAGAGAATCGTGAAACGCAGTCTCAGCGCCTCTTCTTCGGTCATGTCCTTTCTGACGTCGACGTAGTTTCGGACTTCCCGAGATACTGATGTCATTTTCTAAAGGATTCTTACCTCAGAGCCTTATTTTTTTTTTACTGTTATTTATTAGTGTAATCTTTCGTCTATTATTTGTCTTTATATATCACGCTATTGTTACGATTTTTTGTATCTTGATATTGATAGTGTTTTGGTTTAGACTCATTTATCAAAAAATTTTTGCATTGTGCCAAACATAGAAATACGATATCAAAATACTCTTTTGTTTAGTTTGGCATTCAATTTTTTGCATAGGTACACTAATTTATTTGTAATATTTCTATCTCTAAATATAAAAAAATTTTTTAAAATACAAATTTGCAATCGTTAAAAATACAATTTTATTGAAATTATTTTTAGATAAAAGTACATTTTCATATCACTTCCTAATTGCATCTACGGTTCTGTAATTAAGGAGTATCATTATCATGTCTACAGACGGTTTCGCGATGGGATCTGTAATGCAAATAGACCTAAAGGATAATTTTATCTTGCCAATTATATAATTTGGACTGAATCATCGGAGATATACACGATCATATTTACATCATAGTTATCCAATGCACACTTGGACTCATTGATATACGATACAATCGAATCATATTAAAGTTAGCAACTTCCGTTGTTTTTTCTGTCGTAATAAGGACTGCTCGCTCATTTGCATGCCAAAATAGTCAATTACAATTTGAGCAGTGCCTAAAATATTATCGTCGAGATCTGACGTCAAGGTCTAAGTCGAGGTAAAAATTCTCTGAACATGAAGCTCTAGATTTTCTTGTTTTCGCATGACGCATATCGATGAAATTAAAATTCAGTCTAACCGAGAAGCACATCTAAGTTTAGACGATAGCCGACACTCTTGGTTTTTCATTCATCTTGACGAGTTTTTATTAACAATTCTGTTTTCAAACAGTGATTCATTGGATTTTACTGCCAACGCGATTTTTAGCGATACCCCAAAGGTTACGCGCGTTACGCAATTGGTTTTATGCATTATTAGCCATTTTTATTTGATTAATGATTTGTGTATCTATTTTAATGCGTGGAAATTCCACTAATTAAGTTCGTGAGAATCTTATAAATTCTGACTTATAAACAACATTTTTTTCTTAACTTGGTCGTATCTTTAATTTAATGCTTATAAAGCAAAAATTATTAAATATATCTCGCAGCACTTCTTATATGACTGTACTTTATAACCACCATTTGTTTTATAAATTTTCATTCCATTTATTTCCGTTTTACACCTACCAAAGGTAAAAACCTTAAATGTATATCATCCATCGCTCGTAAACCGCCTCGCCAATTAAAGCAGTTGAAACAGGAACCGGGCAAGAACGCGGCAGGAAAAAAGTGCATACCGAGCGCCATCACGCGCGAAGATGATGTCACGGGCGAAGAAGTTATGCGTGTCCGGTTTTAATCGCGTCTCCGACTCGTCCCAGGCGTCCTTCGCCGAGGTTGTAGTCCCTTTTTCGCCCCGCGGGGGTCGGGTTATTTTCATCCGCGTAATGCTTACACGTACACCGGGCCGACAATAACAGCGACCGAGAGGATGACTCGCGATATTTCCCGATCGCTTTACCGACGTCTTTTTTTTCACCCTCGTCGTTCTTTCTTTTAACGCGCTGACTGCAGTAACAGTAACGGCAGCATATAGTCGTCGTCGCTGCCGTCGCTTTCTACACGGAGAGAAAGAGCTAAGCTTTTTGCGCGAGCACTAGCCGGCAAATGAGCTTCCGCGTGCGCTCGCGAAGGGGTTTACTGTACTCGGTGCTGCGCTAATTCTAGCTGTGCGTGTGTAGGCATGCATACATGTGGGTCACGGTCCGTACGAAACGAGACAAACGAGGCGCCCATCCGACCTACTTTGCGAGTGTATCGGAGTGGCTCCAGGTTTTGTACGCGCTGAATCACTTTGGAATGGAACGAGCCCCGGCGCCAGTGGAATTCTGCGTTCTTATTTTACTCTCGACATGTGCAAAATGATGTACGCTTTTTCATTAAAGAAAATGGCTCGGCTTAGCTAACGAAAAATGGACTTGCAGACAAATTAGTCTAAAAGTTTGTCAATTATAAATCATATTTTTTAAATTATTCTGCATATTTTAATTATAGGTATACACGGAGAATAAATTTTAGCAAAAAATTTTTTACCTTGTAGATATGCGATATTCAGTAGTAAAAATAAATACTCGCGCACCCATTTCAATGTATATGAAGCACGGTCGTCCCTCAGGCTTTTTCTACATTGGACAGATACTTGCCTTCGGAGCGTTCCCACGCTCCTTGATATAAATTTTGCTAGAATACACTTTCGTATTAAAGAATTTATTCCTCAATTGTATATTTCCTGCAGCGAATGAATTTCTCTCTTTAATTAGGAAAAATGATAAGAATTTTCGTGCGACTTGAATTGGTGATTTTGTATATACAAGCAGTTGTATATACAATAATACTGAATAAAAACGCTCAGATTTAAATCTAAGTCAAAGTGTTGTCATTAACATTCATACAAGAGAAAGCACGTTTGTTTATTTCGTAACATTTTTCTTTCATCTATTTAGCTCGGTCCTCATAGTGTATCGCCTATTCAACGTTTGGCCTCTTATATTATTCTATTCTTACGGCCAAAAGAACATTCTTTTGGAGTATTAAGTAATCACGCGATAAGTGCACTTATTTTTTAATTAACTTTCTTTTTCCTTCTATATTTAGGCTACTGTTATATTCCAAGGATTACACGTAATTTGTTTTCTGGAAGAATAACAAATAATATAATTTAGGTGGGACCAATTTTTAAAAGCAACTAAATTATTATTAAAAAATACATAATCTAATTGGTATTGCATGTTTATGTATTTACTATTAAATACTCCATTTTTGCATTTCAAGTTCTCCAAATGTTAGATAGGCTATCAATTTTTATTGTGTAACATCTATATAGATTATCACGACTCATAAAAATATTACACTCGTAATAGAAATGATCCAGTTTATTACAATACCTCGTTCATTACATAATGATTCCATTTATACATCACGTGCAGTTATTAATGTAGTTATTCGTTATTTACACAAGGATATACCTTCTCACTTCTCATGATTAAAATTAAGTAATTTAAACCAATATTAGTTATAATTTATATGGAAATATTGCACCACACCAATAAATAACCACATATAGTATTCGTGAAAACTTGTTTACGCTGTTTACGTAATGCACCTGTAAAAACGAACTGCATGCTATCGTCATAAACCAATTTTTTCGCACGCCAGTCGAAAAGTAGTTATCTTTAACAAGTGCACCGAGCGCGTATGCAGAGAGGACAAAAAGTTCTTCATCTTTTTGCCGTCCAGGTGATAGGTTGCACCTCAATTTCCTGCGGGGCAAAAAAGAAAACGAAAATTTCGCCACAAGAGCGAGGCGAACTCGGAACGACGGATGCATTTTTCTCGTGCAAGCGCGGGGAGTCTGCAACAAGGGGCCTATTCAAATGCCTACACCTCGTACGATTTCCCAATGTACGTCTTTATTCAGAGTCACTTTTTCTTTTTCACTTTTTGTCCGGCATCACCCCGGTCGTTTTCTTTCGTGCACCTTACACGCTCGAATGATAAAGTGTACAGCAAATTACTATGATTTCCAGCAGTAGCCTGGGAACGGAATCAGAAATACCATGAAAATAAAAACTTGACGTGAGGCTGGATTTTGTTTTATTTTTTCGCAAGAATAGTCGAAAAAATGTTCTGTTAGTTCACACTTTTCAAGATCACGATATTTATCAGCAAATTCTCCTCGTGCGCAAAAAGTCAAGCTAGAATAGAGCAATCTGAATGAAACAGGCGTGCGCGTACGTTCACGTGGCGCCGTAAAAATGGCAGTGTATATCACAACCTTTCTCTCTCCGCGCGTGCGACATACACGTGCGCGCACGCGTGCACAGAGCAACGCGCTCGCGCGTCTAATGACTTTCCGAAGGAGGCACTCTCGCCTCGCGCCGCAGCTCCTATTCTTGCTTGCAATTTTCGCGCGAAAGCGAGAACGATTTCCAGGCACCGCGGAGACAATTAAAACGCGACAATTATATAGCTGCCGGGGAGAGGAGGGCTGGGAATCGGGCCTGCATGCGCGCGATGCACGCGCGTATTCAAGATCACGGCTAGAAGAGTCGTAATTGCGCGTGAACCTGACGCGCCCGCGGGCGCCATTCTTCTCGCGTACATACTTTCGGTTTTTATTCAAGGCGGCGACATGAACTGTGCGTGCGATCGGCGCGCCTATTACTTGCGCGTGTTACACAGTTGAATTTTATTGAGATAGGGTGTGAAGGTTCTATTGAATTTGAAACTTTTTTAAATATATATTCTCATTAATTGCATGTTTATGTAAAGCAAACATTCACTAATGTTATATTGTATAAACAGAAGTAAAAGTGAAACAAAAGAAACCGTTAGAGTATTAAAGAGTTGCGAACTCGGATCAGGAAATCAGGAAACTATTTAAATTTACGATGTTTTTTTTAAAGGTTAATAATTTAGAAAAAGTGCATTGCTAATGGTAGTAATTAAGTTGTATTATTCTTTACTTTTAACGGTTATTTTTTTTTATATTTTTCAACTTATTTAGAACCGAACGTTTCCCCCTCGTATTTCATTTTTTTTTCTTTTTTTTACCAATGTAAAACCCAGATAATTTCTGTCTTCATACGGGTAGTATTTTGAATATTTTACGAATACCGTTCGAGAATTACGACTTGGACGTAAAAACGCTACCTGTACGAATTGTTTTTTATGAATACACCCGTTAGAAAATATCCATATGCGTTTGTAGTCATCATCAATTTAAAAGATGAAATATTTTAATTTGATCGAAGTATGTTAAAAATAAATACAGGGTACAAAAATATAATCAATTGTTTTTTTTTCTGTTACAGGTGAGTTGCAAAAACTATTCATTTACCATCCCCATCGATATGTAAGTTTTACACAGTTTAATTTAAGTTTTTTTTTTTTTTTAATGAGGTGTTTCTACAATTACATTTTAATTTATGATTTTGCACAGTAGAGTTTCAAAAATTAAAATTTTACATTTCAATACGGAACTCCTCTACAATAAGTGCAACGAAGCTTAACCTATAAACGGATTACATTATATAGCTGTACGCGAAAACAAGTTAAAGCGTCAGTTGCATTAAAATGTAATCTTTGCATATATATGAACTAAAAAGTTATCGCGATCCGAGTTTGACAATAGATCGCGGGAGCCGCCGTTTTCATTCCTTGTCCAATGTAGATGAAAGACCATCTGCAGACTGGCAGCTATTGAAAACTCCAATTAAAACTCGAAATCCCGCCGCTCGCGAAAATACATTGCTGAGCGCTACTCTACACCTCGGCGCAGAGTTCACAGAACCATGCGATTGTGTCGGCTGGCTCCTCGCTTTTACCCGCAGCTCCGCTGCTATACGTCGCTTTTGCGCCCGCTAAATGCATCGCACGTTCACCGGAGCCGCCCATGGAAAATTCAACGTGACAGTTCGCGCTCTCACTTGCGCGCGATTGTTATACTATGCTGTGAGCGCGAAAGCTGAAAACGAGCGTGCGAGAGAGAGGAGGAGGGGAGGACAAGAGAGAGAGCCCCACTTTCCGAGCTTCCCGCTTTTATCGATGAAGGCTGACGAACCCGCGAAGCGTTAATTAAAAAACCGTCGCACGGGACAAAAAACCAAACGGCTTTTTGCCCACGTGCGCGCGTGCGCGACTTTCTAGCCACTGCCGATCGATTATATTTCTTGCTTGGCAAACGAAAATTTTTATTATTCGCACGCTTTGCATGCCGAAGTTCCTGCTTTTTACCAAAGGCGATGAGGATTGTCTTGAAAAATACCGGCAGTTGCTATCTAGTTCAAATAAGATATGCTGTTCTCTCTAATATTAGTACTTTGACAGTAGTATTTTTATAGTTCCTAATAGTACTTTTCCTGAATTTCTAATACGGCATTTAGAAAAATATTTTAAATTCTATGCCATTGCTTAGACAACTTTTAAAATTCCACCTTATAGTAATCTACTGGATAACATAAATAAATTAAAAAAAAAAATCAATGTTTTCTATGTAGTTTTCGTGAAATATATTTTGAATTTAATAAATCAACGGATTAAGTTTCTATATTAAAAATAGATAAACGTAACAATGAAAATAACTTACATGACTCACAGACGAAAATTCGATCATTTACAAAAGATTTTGACAGATTTAGGCTAACTAAAAAATTATTACTTTTTAACTAGGTTAATCTACGTGCTGACACATTACTTTTATTATAAAGTTAAAATTACTTTTTGCTTCTAAATTTAGATGAACTGGAATGGATATTTTAAGCTTTTCGAGTGCGTTATAATTGAGTATGCTATGGGGATCCGTCTAGCGATTAATTTGTAATTGAACTGCAAATTAGATATTCGAAGTTAATGAACCGTTAATTGGAGTATCTTGCTTCGTTATGATTATATTGGCAGACGGAATCAATTTATATACTCAACTAGATTAAAAGCAGCATGTCTATTAGACGAATGAAAGCCATCGTAATTCATTTTAAATCATCGCTCATTTTAAATGATGACCTAGTCGCTTCGAATTGTCGCGACGCCGCATGACAAATTGATCTTGGCCTTTTCGAGAGCTCGGAAACGGGCGTGCAAAATGCAATTCGTCGCTTTAAATCAGCGTCGCGCTCGCAGAACTGTTTGTCGATTCTCCCGGATGCCGGCTGACACATCCGACTGCTGCTCTTCGGTAAAACCGAATTAGATTGATCCATATAAGCGTCGCGTCAGCTTTTCGCGCTTCGAAAGTCAAATATAGTAGAGGCGAATTCGACAAACGTCGATTCTTCTGAGTTATTGTCTAATGGATATATTAAGCTGGTTCAGACTTTAATCTCTTTGTCGATTGCTATCTTCCATCTAATCAACGAATGGAGATGCTGGTGGAGGTACTGTGTAGATCGATGGGCCCCAGATACAAAGCTCTTAGGTCATCGGTAAGAGACTTTTAGAATCGCCGTGTCATGTTCGGTTTTCAAAGTGATGAGAGAAGGGTGGATTCACGTAATTCAATTACAATTACGTTCGTTCACTCTACGAAAGTTGAAATAACAAGCTTCACCGAGTTTTATTGAATAAAATGTGCGGTATCACCATTTAACTGATTATTTACAGAGCGAATGTGCATTTAATTATTTTTATATAAAACATGTTCCGAAATTAAATTTTACGAAAGATAAACTTATCAAATTGATTTCATTTTAAAATGTAATTCAATTTCATATTAAAGTTATTCGATGTAATTGAATTTTTACATCATCCATTCTCTCTCAGTGTACGTAAAAACGCGTGGCTTCGTACTTAAAGTCTATTACACGTAAATACTATAAGTGTTTTGTTTATTCCTTTAGGAATGCAAAGATTTTCTTACAATGATTTATATAAATAAAAATATTGTTTGGAAATACGATAAATAACATTCTTAGTAAGTACGCCTTTTAAGAATGTTATTTTTCATAAAATCATCTTATTTGATATCCTGCATACAGAAACTGCAAAGCCATTAAACGCGTGCACAAGCCGCATCATGACAACTAAAATGACAGTCAGAGCGGGGCAACAATCAATCTCGCGCCACCGCCGGCAGCGCGGAGCTCTCAAATCAAACGAAACGAGCATTAATAATGAAACAACCATCGCGTCGGCCGTCGCCGGTAATTGCGCACTGCCGGTGCATCGACCTTGCTCTCGCTCACAAAACAAAGCCGTGGGAGGGCCAGGAAAGAAAGAGCTAGGCTGCTGCGGAAGAAAAGTACATCGCGCGTAGAGCGAAAGTCTAGAGCTATATTATATAGCGGTAGCGCGCGTGCGACACATTCGTCATTGCCGCCGCCTCTCCTCCGGGATGCCGCGGGCGCGCGATTTCGCGCGGCACGCGCTTCCACTCTCAATTATTACGATTCGCGGCCTCGGGAGATCTCAATCTCCCGGGCGGTGCATGCGTTGTGCACTGCCTTTATTTTCACCGAGCGCGCGCGCGCGCCGAGAGATAGGCATCTCGTGCAGCCGGTAGAGCCTCGGCGTGTCGCCGAACTTTAAAGCGTATGCGCCGCCTGTTTTTCACTGTCTCGCGCTTTTCATTAGGCGTATTGTGTGTGTGTGTGTGTGTGTGTGTGTGGAGGAGCGCTAAGAGGGAGGTACACGGATGCATTCGCTGTTAACCTTTCTTGCTTTATATCTTCTCTTTGTTTTTTTTTTTTCGGAGGAGAAGATCGTGATGATGTGCTGGAGATTGTGATGAAATAAAGTGCTGAAAAGTTTTCAGATATACCGCTGTATAAGTCGTTCAGGAAACGATTTTAGTATAAAAAAAAAAATATTTCTGGACAACTAACATAAATGGTTGAAAAATAAATAACAAAATAATGTTATTGTTTGATAAAAAAAAAGTAAATATCAGAATGTGTACGTACAGGAATTCGCAGTAACGCTGAATATACCGTGTGAATTTCTCATTCCATATCAAATTTGTTTTTATCAATTAAATACAGGAAAAAATTCAATTTATGTCTAATAAAATACTATTTTTGTTCGTGTATCATAATAATAGTCGTACAAACTTTTCCCCGTGGATTTTGATTGAAGTTTAATGAAAAAAGATTAATTTTTTTATCGAAAGCATTTATAGGGTGCATGTGCATATGCATTTCACGTATGAAGTATCTGATGCTTTGAAATGGAGTAAGTAACGAAATTCTTAAACAAAAAATGTGTTGCGTTAGTCAATAATTGGCCGGCTGAACAAACGCTCGTGGTCGAGTTAACTATACGTATTTTCGACATCTAAAATTACCCGTACTTCTGCTATACTTTCTAATATATATTTTAATTATAGTGCAAATAATTTTTTCTTTAAAATATTTTTCCCAGCCACATAATGGTCACATAAAAAAGGCGAATTCAAATATTTGTAGGGTTTGTTTATTTATTTATTTATTTATTTTTTAAAGTATTGATAACAAATAAATTGTAAAAATTATTAATGAATCTATGATGGCGATTTCTCAGTAAATTAAGTATTGCGCAAAAGCAGGATAATTGAAACATCTTAATAAATTACTAAGATCAGCAAAACAATTATTTTAATTGAAGAAAATTGTTGAATTAATCAGAAGAGCATTAGTCTGAGTATTCATGCGGTAGTAACTTATTAACAATTAAATTGCATTATCATTTTGTAATAAAATATATGAAGTTATCCGCGACAAGTTTGTTTGTAATCAATTCCAATCAGCACACGGCAATTAAATTTATCCCCGAGAAAAATAAAAATAAATCTCGTATCAATTTTCGCTAAACACACAATCCCAACAAACAAGCAATTTCGCCAACACACGCCAGCAGGCAACTGTCATTAAAACGAAACCGAAAAAAAGCACTTCCATCGGCTCAATTACACTCATTAAATTCTTGACAATAGAGCCCGTTAAAATCACAGCAATCGATACACATCACGAGAGTTTGCCAATTCGGAAGAGACTCACTTGTGGTTCTCGCGCGCACGCTCACTTTCCCCCTCGGCGCTGAGCGGAACTTCTACGCTCAATCTCTCAATTTCGTTCTGTACACGCCGCGCGCGCCGCATGCTAGTGCTGTTGCGCTCGCGTTATTATTATAACTCATCGCCCTTTCGCAACGCTCTCGTTACCGTTATTACCAAGCTATAGCTTAGCCGACTCGTTGATCGCCACCGCAGTATATCGTTCGCGATTTTTTTTTTCTCTCCGCGGACTCGTCGCGCTCGAGTGTTTTTCAGCAATTTTCACGAAAAGCACAGGTGAAATCGCGTAACGCTTATAGCGAGAGAGAAGATCGGCTACTGTAAATAAGGAGGTAAGAACCAATATTTGCGCGCTCGCGCACCCTGGTTCGTAGGGCATCGAGCGTTATTTATTTCTATGGTTATTATAGAAAAAGTGATAGTTTATAGATGTGTTCGTAAAAAGTTCTCGGGTAATTAAGTTGTTTGTTTACTCACATGTAGGGAAACAGGAAGACAAATATTTTTAATAATTACTTTAAGTAGTTGCTAATTATAATTTTAAAATACTTAAAAAAAACATATATATTTACTTTTTTTTCTATTGTAAAATTACCTGTTATAAAAATAAAGTAAATATGTAAATACCTTACCAAATATAAACAAACTTTACATGAAATCCACAAAATTTTGAAACGATTTTATCATGTTTTGATGGATAGGAAGCAGCGAGATATGTTAATCGCGTAAAAAAAAAGAAAATAATCTGCCGATCGAATACGTGAATTATCGCAACGTGTTTTCGGCAATTTTCGTGAAAATTCACAGTAGTGTACCGTGGTCAAACGAAACCGCGTAATCGCGTAACGCCGTGGACGCCTCCGAAGAAGCTTCTCCGTTTTACGCAACGGTCTGCAGCGCCGGTTTCTCGCGTATTTACTGCGCGTGCGTGAGCATGCATGTACACCCGCGAGCACATCCTGTATATATGTATGTGTACTTGAACGCGATCGCCGCCACCGCCACTCTGGAATGCGTCTGAGGTGTATTATACAATGTATGCGCGCTTGCGTATTACACATGTACATAGACGCTAACGCCCCTTTTACACTTTTCGCGTGTCGGTTCGTAACAGAGTATATACACGCGGCGATCGTTCATTAGGAAGTTTTTTCTTCCGTAAAATTAGATTTTCTCGAGTAGGGAACTAGTGCGGGTTTATGAAATTGGTGATTGATGGGTAACGCGATGTTAGCTTCCTGTGAGATATGCGGAAGAAAAATATCTGACGGATGGCATAATTGTTGTTTACCAATATATTTAATAATAAATTACGTAATGTGAACTACTTTCGTTGCTAGGTTAATTATGCTTAATCGGGCGTATGAAACGTGGGTTGCGATACGGGATGTAAAATGTATAAGAAAATTGTATGTGTTCACTATACCACTACTCCATGGGGTTATGATCATTAAAATATTGCTTTCGCGAAATAATTTGAAATAAAGCTGAAATTGAATAACGACTCTCATATTGAGCAACGATACTAACAAACGGGGCAAACATTTTTGCGAACCGTTTTCACAGAACCGTTTTCGTGAATTGTCTCAAACAGTAAAAAATAATAAGCAGACCATGAACATTATACAAAATTGATCTATTTTCACTTTACTTCATTATTTTGAGAAAATAATTAATAGACTCCGTGCACTTGTAAATATTAAAAAAAAAAAAAAAGAAACATGCATTAAAGATAGTCATCTGACTCGTGTTTTCCTGAATACCGCGACGTATTTAAATAAAACATCGTACACAATAATTCTTTCAATCGCACTCAAATAAACTACAAATTGGCAATTTATGTAAACCCCAGATGTATAAGCCCGAAGTAGCGCAAAAGTATGGTCGTATATAAAAAGCACGAAAAAGACTTGCAGCAAATTTTAACAAGCGAAAAAATCTCACCTCGCGATTTTGCATGCAAAATCTCTCTCTTTCCCTCCCCTTTTGTCGTTATTATTCATTTATGATAAGTGGCCGCCGCTGAAGCCGCGCGGTCTCCGCTGCTATACTCTGAGCTGAAATTTTGTAACCTGTCGAACGCTATAAACCAAGGCGCCGCCTTCATCTGTATGTGCATTTATATGCTCGGGCGATTCTATATTAATTCGGTCAGCGAAAAGTTGCACAAAAAGGAGCTATTTTTTAGCAACTGTTGTTTGTTATTGATTTAAGTTTCAAGAGTGACTTATACGTGTCCAGATCTTAGTGAACATTTAAAATTGGAAAAAATTCAAAAAATATTTATTATAATTGGATAATAAGCTGAAATCTGGAAGTAAACATTTCCATAATGGCATTCCATAATTCACTTTCCCGATAAGTAAATTACAATGTTGCCAATTTTTATAATTCCAAATTGCATCTGGCTGTTGCGTAAACAACCAAAAATGGAAATGGCTGCAGATAAAGTCGGCTTTTTATTTTGCCCTCGGCAAAAAAAGGAAAAATGCGAGATTTCGGGTAATTTAAAACTCTATTTTCGTAAAAATTAACTCAGCCTGATGTGTTCAAGCGCGCGCGCGCGAGTATATAATCGAATGTAAAACGCTCGGTTTTGGCGCGAAATTGTACAATAAAGCGCGCCGCTACTGTTTCCTACGTGGTTTTTACGCGCACCCCAGCACTCAGGTCGACTTTCGTGTATTATTCGCGCGCACTGCACCCACACATCTCCGCGTCGTAACAGCCGCATATATGCCGTGCTCACATGCGCGTCGCGTACGTATATGTATAAGTATATCGGGGCGGGTGAAAGGCGCGGCTATATGCTCTGCCTCGCGCACCGCGACGCTGCCGTAAAAAGTTAATTTGAGGCAAATTTTCCTTGCTGCAGCGCGCTCCCAATCGGAATTCCATAACGTGACACAATCGCGGCCGAACCGCGGCGCTCCGCTATGAGAAAATCGTCCGGTAGTGCAAACACACACACGTGCAGATTATTCAAATTAAAACGCGGCGCGCACTCGCGCGCAGTTAGTTAGCGCGATGTCAAATGCGCGATTTCGGCTGGAAGGTGAGCGAGTTTTAACGCGTGCTGTAGCAAACATTTATGTATTGCTAATGGGCTGTTACGACTTTGCGAGAAATTTTAACGGATTATTAACGGTTTTCGGTTGTGAACTCGCGCCGGATAATTATTTTAGGTGTCCGAGCGCGGATAGTATTCCATTGGGAATATGTATTTGCTCATAACATACTCTACGTGAAACTATTAAACGGTAATTAAAAGGAGTTGGGGGAAAATTGTAACAAAATCGTTAAGTGTCAAATCTGGAAATTTTCAAGTTCATTTGACGCGACAAATACAACAGTTAGGTAACCTTACACTGAGAAAGAAGTTTAGTCAAAATTATTAATAATTTTTTAAAAATTACTATACTTTCTGGGAAAGCCATCACAAGCTGTAAAAACTCAAAAGGTTACCATACTTTATAAGAAAATTTTGCTAGAAAGATAGGAAAATTTATGATAAGTATTGTAAAATTAACTGTAAAGTATGGTAATTTTTTGGGTTTTTTACAGTTTGTGGGATCTTTATCAGACAGTATAGTAATTTTTACAAAACTTTTTTCTCAGTGTAGAAGATTAACTAAAATAGCAATGTTTATCGATTATGATTCATGCATTCAAATTATAGAAATTTCAAATAATGACGCGTTCATTATAATTTTTAGTTGAAAAAAAATACACGAATTCATAAATAAGAATGGTCTATAAGTATATAATAGAACAGAACGGTAACAGTGCTATTGTCCATTGAAGTAGACCATTGAACTAGACGTAATAATGATTTAATAGTTACGTGGCTACAATTTATGCGCGCATTTGATATTTTTACATAACGATTTTTACCATGCGTGAAACGGTAACGCCCGACTACTTTACATTCGGTTTCTCGAAGATGCATATATTTTTCTTGCAATATACGCCCGATAATTTTCATATCCAAATAAACGAAACGTAACTCGTATAACTCGAGCTTTCCTCACGCACGCCGGCCAACGGAATGAGGAAGCTGACCTTCCAGAAGCTTTTATCTCTTTCGCTCTCTTTCTTACTTTATAATAATGTTAAAGACTGAAGTTACGTTGCGAACGGCCCCAGCGGCGGTGGCAGTGCGCGCAAGGAACAAAGGTCGAAAAGTATGCAGGCCTATACCGGAGAAATGACGACCTTGCTTCACATCCGGGTGCGTGTGCTCATACACGTCGAAAGTGGACAATACGCTTAATCTTTTTTTTTTTGTAACACAACGATTATTATTATTGCTCGTGCGGTGGTTACAGACGGCGCGCGCCGACGAAATCGTCATCGGCACTTGATATATATCATCAGCGCGAAGTATCCTTGAGCCGCGACGATTTTGACTGTTCGCCAGTGGTAACACAAAGGCCATTTTTTCACCGGCATATGTCATTTTATTGTGAAGTCTGTCAATTCATTTCTTCATAAATGTGTACACGATATCTGAACAGAGATAAAGCTTATATTTTGTTTAACTGAAAGGTGCCATTTTTCTATAAAAGTATTGATTGCATTAAGTCCAATGAAAATGTGATTTACTATAATGATACGATCGCGACCATTATTCTTACATTAATATTGCAGAAATTTTGTTGAAGCTCGGAAATTTTAATTTACCATTTCAGCTTTTACACCTACATATGCTGTCTAAAGTAAGTGAATTATTGCCGGTTAAAAAAGAACAGTTTAACTCCCTATTTCTTAAGTTTCGTTCCTAAAAGAATGATGTTTGTTTGTCTGAAAAAATGTCATCGCAATGTCAAAATCCATTTCAGAAGTGAAAAACTCTGCCAAAATACAAAAATATCAGGTTCATCCATCTCGACTCATTACGTAACCGAATTCGACACCGAAAAGCACAAAACCTGCGCGCCAATAATCAAGTTTCTCTCGGCAGCCACACTCCACAGCAGCATATTCACTCTACATCGCATACACGTATATAGACCCGGACAAAGCGCGAGCGCGCGGGTCGGGCGGCGGCGCCGATTCGAAATTGAACCATGGGAAGTTGGCACATTCCGGTGGCTTCGCTCTCTGCAATACGGGCGTTCGAACGCGAGCGCGCTCAGAAAAGTCCATGACTCTGGCACCTTTCTTATTCCAGCGCGCACGGAGAAGGAGAGCAAAAGGCAGCACGCGAGCGAGCAAGAGCCACGCCCTGGCCGCACGGCGGAGCTCACCCTTCACCGCGTGCGTCTATATACACCGTGTGCAGCTCGCTCTAATGCGCGGGAGAGCGCGGGGGCCCTCGAGCGGGATAAATTGCTCTTGATTGTGTGTACGCGCGCACCCGAGCCGCGCGGCGATCGGTGAAATCGCTGATTCTTTACTTGCGCTCTTATTTCGGCTGATTTATCGTTGCGGAATGTCAGAGAGCGTGTCTTTAACTATGTGTGTCTGTCGGTGTGTATATGTGGGGGTAGAGGGTCGAGTGATGGCCCCGGGTGGGGAAACGAGATGGTCGCGAGATCTCTGGACACACGGCCAAAATTGCCGGCGTACACGCGAAAGGGTGCCCACTTGTTGCCGCGAGAACAATGCTGAATTGGCTTTTTATTTATTGGCTTTCCGTGATTCTCAGCCAGTCTTTTATTAGCTGCTTCTCATTGTGAGCGAAGGAAATTCTAGCTTTTGCTATAGGTGGACGAGCGCAGCAGTCATTGTGTTCTGAAGGTTATAATTCAATTCTGCGAGAGCTACCTATATGTATGCAGATACAGCTATACGTTATTTTTGCAGAGCGAATCATTCTTCTGGGGCAGTTTTTAATTAATTATATTCTACATCAATATTATTAAAAAAGTTTTCCTCCTGTACTCTCATGAACGTGGATAACTGCGATGATGAAGTTAGATTATCTCTCGAATGGAATTTTGGTGCAATAGATCGCGTATTTTTATAAATACAAAACATAAAATAAGTTTTCAAATATTGTTCTCCATAAAGTTCAACGTTTATTTCAATCTTGATTATTGATAACGGAATACTATCACGTATATAATTAACTGCGACTGCAAAGCGCACATAACCGTTAGAGAATGGAAGTAATTTACTCTGCTGTCACATAGAATAATGTTCGTATTGAATTTCGAAAATGAAACAAAAGATAACATTTTTATGACGTTATCGGTAACCAATTTGATTTTTTAAAATCTACCATATGCATCACAGTTCGAAATCCAGTTCATCAATAACTTAATTTAACTATATACGAAATTTTAAAAATCGAATAAAATGTATCGAATTTGACCATTGAAGTAGAAATCCCCTACCTTAGAAGTAGGGTATACCCTCTCTTAAAAGAATTATGACGGAAATGTGAAGCCGAAATAAAATCTTTGCGATTGGTCAAGTCCGTTTAAAAGGAGCCCGTGATTCGTCGACGGTGACGTTAGTGTTTCGCTAAGGGAGTTCTAGGGTAAATATAAATAACGTTAAGAAAATCATGAGGTTTGATAGGTAGGTTAATGTCTGTATAAGAAAAACCTGTATAAAATTGCAAGATTCTGGGCTGCCTACACTGAGAGAAGGGTTTGTTTACTGTTAACATGGCATTGTAACTGTTAACATGCGTATGTTTAAATATGACCAAATATAGGCATTGTAACAGTTAATATACCATATGTTACTGGTAAACATTGATATTGTAACAGTTACTATATTGGGTTTGACCGTCAAAATCTTCCATATTCAAATATACGATATTGTAACAGTTACAATATTGATTGTAACAGTTACAATATTGCAATTCTAATCAAATAGATAAATATGTTAACTATAACAATATTCTTCTCTCAGTGTAGTAATCGAAAAATAAATGTTTTTATCGTTTGTTATTTAACATAAGCTCTTATAGAAAATCGTAATTTCGTTGTATACATTTGCATATAAGAAAGAAATTAACGCAAACATTTTTGAAAATTTATGTAATAGAAGGACAAATATTTTATGAAAATTTATTTTCTTACAAAAGTATCATTGAATGCCTCTAATTTACGAGAAAAAAAATGTCTAAAAGCGAAAAAGATACATTTAACCTTAAAATATGAGTCAAATCAAGTTCTAAATGGAACCTTATATCAATATTTAAGATTATTAGAATAAATATAATTGTTTAAAATGAATATATTATTGGTATTTGGTATAAGTTTATTTATACAATATCTGTAATAAAGTGAATCAGGAAGAAATAAAAAATGCATTTGTTTTGACTAGGGAAGTAACACTAGAACTCCCTTAAGGTCGTAGATGATTGGTCCAAATAAACCGCCAAAGTTTGGATTTATGAAATATTTAAACTAAAAATATAAGTCATAAATAGTATTAATGACTTAAAATTTGATTTTGTACAACAAAAAAGTATTAAAATTTAATCTGTAGTTAGCAATGAAGGACTATGAATACTATTTTAATTACAGTTAAATTTCTAACAAAATTTTTATATTGTAGGAATAAAATAAAATAAATACAATCCAAGTTTCAATAAAAAATATTGTATAAATTTGCAGGTGTCAAAAAACAAAATAAATTTTAAATTCATAATATTTCAATATTCATTGTATTATATACGATCAAGGTAAAAGAAGAGTGCGCGTAGCGCGCCTGAACTTGCTAGTTATACTATAAAAAGTAAAAATCTTTATAACTGTGAAAGTTTAGTTCACGCAGTACCATAGCTACAGCATCGCATATCTCAGCTCCTTGCAAAAGAATATTAAAAACATTAGTCTGTCTTCCAAGAAGACACGACGAGAAAAACTACAGTAGCGTACCGCAACCGCTTTTGGGTTGTGCGCCAGTGACTGTGGACTTCGGAAACCCGCAGTCGCGGAGTTTTTTTTCCGACGAGTCGTCTAATTCTTTCCCCGGCGACTCATCGTCGCCGTCGCCTCGCTTTCGTTCGCTGCAAGAGTATGTTTAAAAGTACCTCTCGCGGCTGATGCAGCTCTTGCCCGCGTTCCGGAAATTAACGCCCGTGACAAATGAGAGCGGCTGCGTTTTTACCGCGACAAGAGAGATAGCGAGCTGCAGGGACTCGATGTACCTGCGCGGATTAGTCCTAGCGGGATAAATATTAAATTATTTTGAAGGATAATTTAACTACTGAAGTGGATCGCTAAATAAATCGTTCAGAAGTAATAACTTGTCGTTATTGCAAACGCCGATTATATATGTTAAAAAACAACAATAAAAAATTCATTTTTATTTTTTATTCGATTTGAACAACAGTGCTGAAAGTATTTACTTTTGTCATTTTTGGGATATCACTTCAATTTCGATGTTCTGGATGCGTAACCCTTATTCGTAAAAATGAAAATCTGTAATCTAGTAAAAAGCGTCATGTTACAAAGTTTGATCAAACAACCATTTTTTAAATTTAATTCACCTTTTATATTTACTTTTCATTTTTTAAAAAAAGATGATAAAATAAATATTAACATCGAATCAAATTTTGTAAATAAAGGATCCAGCGCGCAATTTTCCGATGCAGATGACACGAGACATGTCAAAGTCTCGCTCGAAGAGCAGGATATCCATTTCCATTGAACGCGACGTGCATATCATCCCAGATTAAAAGCCATTACAGCTACGAAGAGCATCAGATCGATACTCACTGCGCTTGATTACCGCCGTTCGATCATTGAATTAGCCGTCCGGTTTCGTGCGGTCACTCGCGCTTTTTCCTTGACACGCTTGCCAGAGCTCTCTCTCTCTCTCCCTTCCTCTCTTTTGATTTCTTCGGGGCGGGAAACAAGATAAGCGCTACTGCCGACGCGGAAACAAAGGCGAGGGTTTGGACCAATTCTCAAACGACTTATACGGTTTTACTCTCTGTCGCGCCCGCACGCGACCAGTGACATTTTTATGTCAGGGATTTTTTTCTCCTAATTGAATCGAACGACGATCGCGCGCCCGATTGTCTCGGGCCAACTTTTCGACCGTATTGCTTTTGAGGATACAATAGCGTAATAGATTATGATTATGAATAAAGGGCTTTTGCAATGCTGTAATGGCTATGCGTACCGCGACCACGAATGCCTGCAAGCGTGGAAATTTGTAAGTTATTTAATGATTTCCATACCGGCGAATTCGTTTGTTCGATGAGTGTGATTTATTTGTGCCATGAAAGGCATTTGAAAATATGTCTGCCCGTAGGTTGGAAGATAAGATTACGATATTGTAGATCGTTTTTGTAATCATTATATATTTCTTCATTCTACGTAGCAGTCTACATAATATGGAATTAAAACTACTTTGCCAATATCCGTAGTTCATGTAACAAATGAATAGGAGCGAATATATCCTGGTAGAAATTCATCTATATGAAATAGCCAAGGAGTTAGAAAATAGCTAGTAAAACTGGCTAATTAATCGCTATGATGAAATGATTTTTTGACCATTATTTGCCTATTTCTTAGATTGACGTAACAACTAAATATTCGTATTTGATTTATTTAATAATTTTATCTTTGATGAAAGAGCATTAAAGTGCATTAGCTGGCTTGCCAAAATATAAATAAATAACATTAACTAATAAATCATTTGTTGTACTCCTTTTATGAATAATTCAGCAAAATTTTTATTTCTCCGTATGATTCTGTCTCTCTCACTCCTTGTCATAACAGCAAGCCTTCTGCTAGTCATTTTCAGAACTAAACTGATCAGTTTTAATACCTTTAAAATACTCAAGAACAAGCTTGTGCTTGTTTTCGAAAAACTCATTCTATTTTTCAATCTATTAAATGGCAAAATAATAGGAGAAAAAGCGTTTCATCTGGAGCTAGAAACTGGACAAGAGAAATTCCTATTTTATAGGAAGTTTCTAATATAAATGGTCAGTTACTAGTTATAAGATGTTTCGGATTTTCACCAGGATAATATAGAATAAATTTAAAGCGATTTCATACTTTTGTTTTCAATATAAAATAGCGCATATTATAAATTCAATTATTGTACGAATTTTCGTAACGGATACAACGTATATCATCATTCACAAAATAGTTATGCTAAATAGTTCTTAATTAATAATAACACATATTTAATTTCGACACAAAGGAAAATCTGAAATCTCATTCTCGTCCTATTCGTTGCAAATTTTCGTTCGAAATAAACTCCGGATATTGAATTTCGCGAAAACAGTAAATCATTAGTTGTCTTGAACGATCAGACAACATACAAATACCGGGCACGTGAGACACGAACGATACGTCACTGCTAACGACGTCTCTTCAGCTTGCCGACCGCGGTTAATTAACCGTTCGCGACCTGCGGAGGCGAAACGACTCCCGAATACGCTAATAATAGACTTTTGGCAAAGGCAAGCGTAGCCACGAGTCAGCTGGATAATCAGAAAAGCCGGTTTCCCGCCCATTCTTTCACAAACTATTTCCGCCGCTCTCATCGCATAACGTGTATATACGCGCCCGTGCAACCACGCGCACACTTATCGTTCTGGTGAAATTACAAAATTGTATCACGCGACCGAGTGAAATAATCGACGTGATATAGACGAAACTTGATGTGCAATAATCGGAAAATTTTATTGCGAACTGCTAACAAGCCGGTAATGCAATAATGTTCGTAATTCCTGAAGAGGCGTAATTGGATTCTTTCCATTGGAGTTTGTTCAAAGCCCCTATCAAGTTGATTGTATGATGAAAGCTAGTGTTTTTCTTATACTTTTTAGATTCTCTTTTCATTATTCTTCATGAAAGTAGCATGCTGCTAAGTTTGAATAGTATACGGGTTTCAACATCAAGTTTTTCTGCACAATTGATGAACACCCGTACTAATATAAAATTTGGTTTTCTTCCTTCACCGCATAAATATGATTATTATTTGTGAAGCATGAATTCCTCACGATTATTTCGTAAAAGTCATCATAATTTTGGAACCTTGAGAATTATAAGATTTGTTCCGACAAGGCGTAAAGAGTAGTACTTCATAAGGATTCATGAATGACTACCGACATTTTTATGGCACTGTTGACTTACCGTGTTTACCATACTTCTCCAAGTCCTAATTCTATACTACCGTACTTTCACTGTAATTCTTGTATAAATTATTTATAACCAAAATATCTCCTATATAATAATTTCCTGTGCCATGTAAGTTAACCGATCGATAATTGGGATTTCTAACGTGCCTTTTATTATTCAGCCTTTTTTGCACGATTGCGTTTTTTCTCGGTCGCCAAGCGATATTTTTCACGGCTCGCTAGTTTCTAAAAGCCACGTGACATAACATCAATCATATTTTTCGAGGAAAAAAGCCCACAATATAGTAGAGAAAAAAGCGCGCGCACTCGTCCAACTCGACCATTTCCTGCCTATCCAATTGCTTCATCATGCGCTTCGCGAACAATAGCCGACTTTTCATCTCTTCTCGCGATAACTCGACATTTCCGAGGCCTCTCAGCGCCTGCGCCTGCTTGCGCTTAAGGATGTAATGCCGATGAACTTCGAGCTTCTCAAAAATTCTAACGGTGCTTTTTGAAATTGCTCTTGTTGGTATGCAGCGTGCTTTTTGTCTGTTAACATGACTTATCTTCATTTTGCATCGTACAAACGTACTTACCAGCCCATCTAACGTACAAATTTACTGTTGGAAATTTTTTTATAAGCTACGGAATTCCATCATTCGTATACGTTGCATTATGATATAAATGTTTGAAATAAGCATTTTCTTTAAGTAATATGAAAAATTAGAATTTAACAGGAAACCCAGATATATACTAAAATTAACACAGAAATTAAAAAAAAAATTTCATACGGTCAGAAAAGTAATATACGAGGATTACATCATGCTTCATATAATATGAAATATACGGGGCATGTATTTTATTGAAAGCCATTACCAAGAGGATACTAGTGATCTTAAGCATATTTAGTATCTACACAAAGCCCCTATACTGGACTTTTATAGCACTGCTAAGTTCTACACAAATAATATTAAGAAAAAATGTACACATATATAGTCTACACTGAGATAGTTTACACGATTAAAATCTACATCATGTGTAGATCATATTGATGTAGATTTTAACTGTGCACAATTTATCTCGATAAATAGTTTGTGTGCCGAAATTCTCTGTGTAAACTTTATTTGTGTAGAATTTTATTATATTTTAAAGACTTGTACACTATTGTCATGTACAAGATACTTGTATACGATATCGTTGAAAGTCGTCGATTAAACGCACATAAATTATATGTAGTTTTTAATCAATTACATCAAATATGATCTCAATTGAGGGCCTGGAAAATTTAAAAAAAAAAAATTTAACCACAAATATTTTATTTCGTAATGGACCGATTTTTTGGGCAACGAACTCGATCTGAAGATATATAAAAACTACATCTGTGCTAAATTTCAGGGCGATTGGATCATTTTTGCTCTTGTTATCGTGCGACAACGAAAACGAAAATTTTTTCTAAAATAATTCTTTTCTAAAAAACAATTGAAGATAATCTCTTGAAATTTTAACCAAATATAGTCTTCAATTAGTGTAATAACTGGTTAAAATTTCAAGTCAATAAATAAAATATTTTTTGAGAAATTAATTTATGAAATATAAAAAAGTTTTCCTTAAGGGGATGTGCAACCCTAATTTCAATATTTTTTTAAATCAACATTCAAACATTTATTTGGAAAAAGACGGCTGTCAAGCGCTCCGTACACGCAAACACTATATGCAGATTTTTTTCTGGATAATTCTATTGATATTTGCGTGAGTTATGCTCGTTTGAAAAGTAGGTCAATTGTAGATTCCTACTTACCGACAGTACGGTTTTTATTTAATTAAATAAATTCTCATCATTTTTTTTGGAAAAAGACGTCTGTCAAGCGCTCCGTAGACGCAAACACTATATGCAGATTTTTTTCTGGATAATTCTATTGATATTTGCGTGAGTTATGCTCGTTTGAAAAATAACGTCGGTACTCACATTCCCTTAATAACAAATGACAGAGTGAAGATATTTTAAATTTTAAAAAAGGAAAATATAGGTACTTTGAATACCTTTCAAGAAAAGTTTATTATATTATGTAATAATGGCTGTAAGATATGAAAAAATCAAAAAAACTAAAAATTCAAAATTCGTTTTTGGAAAATAATTTTTTTTCTAAAAAAGAAATGAAAATAATCTCTTGAAATTTTAACCACATATAGTCTTCAATTAGTGTAATAACTAGTTATTTATTTCAAGTCGATAAATAATTTTTTGAGAAATTAATTTATGAAATATAAAAAAGTTTTCCTTATTAACAAATGACAGAGTGAAGATATTTTAAATTTTAAAAAAGGAAATTATAGGTAATTTGAATACTTTCAAGAAAAGTTTATTATATTATGTAATAATGGCTGTAAGATATGAAAAAATAAAAAAAAAAACTAAAAATTCAAAATGGTTTTTGGAAAATAATTTTTTTTCTAAAAAGGAAATGAAAATAATCTCTTGAAATTTTAACCACATATAGTCTTCAATTAGTGTAATAACTAGTTATTTATTTCAAGTCGATAAATAATTTTTTGAGAAATTAATTTATGAAATATAAAAAAGTTTTCCTTATTAACAAATGACTAAGTGAAGATATTTTAAATTTAAAAAGAGAAAATATAGGTAATTTAAATACCTTTCAAGAAAAGTTTATTATATTATGTAATAATGGCTGTAACATATGAAAAAACAAAAAAAAAACTAAAAATTCAAAATCGTTTTTTGGTTATAAAACAAAAGAAAATCAATAAAAACTCAAATCCATCAGGTTACCTTTCTTTTTCCGCGAGACGAAGAGAATAATCTTTACCCGACCAAAATCGGTTGATTCGTTTCGGAGATATGAAGAGTTTACACACACACACACACATACACACACACACACACACACACACACACACACACACGCACGCACGGACGCACGTACACACACACACACACACGCACGCACACACACACACATATCCACGAAAACAAAAATTATCAAAATCAACTAATATACACATATATCGCCTTAAAATATCTTTTTGAACATTTTTTTTTCGAAAATTTTTTTCACCGTTACAAAGCTTCCTCTATGAGGAAGCAAAAATCTGGGGCAGCGACCTTGAATATCCCTATATACCAATTTTCAGCAAAATCTAAGCTTTTTCCGAACTTTTAACCGTTAAATTGGATCCGCCATTTGGAATTTAGAAAGTCTTGTAGCAAAATCGTTATCAGCAACTTCGAAACCTCTGTATTCCAATTTTGAGAAAAACCTAAGCTTTTTGCGAATTTTTAAGAACTATATTGGATCCGCCATTGAGAATTTGGATGTCTGATAGCAAAATCGTGATCAGCGACCTAGAAAACTCCGGTATACAAACTTTAAACAGAATCTAAGCTTCCTTCTAAAATTTTTCGTTGCCATTTTTTTTTTCCTGATACTGAGATTTTGCAGAAAAAGTATTCTTCAACGATCCGAATTTGATAATTGAGCAAATCTCGTTTTTTAAAGTACAGGCATGTAAAGAATTGAAATGCGCATTTTTCTGTGAAGAAATCAAAGTTTTATCTTTATTAGTTTTATTAAAAATCCCAATAAACTGTCTTTTTCTTTTACGAAGAAAAAAGTTTAATATAATTTTTTGTTAAACTCGCCAGAACTTCGTTTAGATCAACTATTTCTTTCAGAAATTTTTACACACTAAATTTTGGAGTATTAGAAATATTATAAACCATAATGGAACAATAGAGATTATTATTGAACCAAATAGCGAATTTTAAAATAATTTTATCGCTATTCTAAACCTGTATTTTCAAATGCAAAAGTTGTGTAACGAATTTTCGAATATTGCGATTTGATTCGAACTACTATATTCTTCAACGCCTAAGGAAGTTTTGTGGAAAATTCCAGTACTCTATGGATTGTTGCTAAATAGAATTTTTCGTGATTGTTACGATAAATGCTGTTGAAGGCCGCGCGCCACGGTACACGTGTTGCGACGTGCGCACAACTCAAGACGATTACGAAAAATGCTATAAATTTTGAACAACAATACATAGACTACTGACATTTTCCAGAAAACTTCCTTAGCTGTTTAAGAATATAGTAGTTCCAATCAAATCGCAAAATTCGAAAATTCGTTACACAACTTTTTCATTTGAAAATGCAAGTTTAAAATATCGAGAATATATAGTATATTTCGACACGGCTGTGGAAGGTGATTATTGCGCACATGTGACGTTTTTCACACGAGCGAAGCGAGTGAGAAAAGTTCCATGAGCTAAAAATCTTCTTACGTACCAATTTCGAACCGTATTTTATACCACGACAGCCGAATAATCATATTGAAGTTATGATTTTGAGGTTAGAGTGGTATAAAAATATTTAGAATTCGCTATTTGGTTCAATAACAATCTCTATTATTCCACTAAGGCTTATAACACTCCTAATACCTCAAATTTTATAAATTGGGGATCAAAATTTCTGAAATAAATATTTGATCTTTTTTTGTGAAATCGCATTATGTCCCTTTTCGTTTCCAGGATCTCAATTGAGATAAAATCTTATGTAATTGATTAAAAACTACCTATAATTACGTATATGACTTTAATCGACGACTTTCGGCGATATCGTACAGCAGTATTTTGTACACGGCAATAGTGTATAAGTCTTTAAAATATATAATAAAATTCTACACAGAGAATTTCGGCACACAGATTATTTGTCGAGATAAATTGTGCACAGTTAAAATCTACATCAATAAGATCTACACATGACGTAGATTTTAATCGTGTACACTGAGAGAAGAATATGTTTATATTTAACATGGTATTTTAACTATTAACATGGCATTGTAACTATTAACATATATATTTTAATAGTTAGAATGCCATGTTAAATATAAACATTTTGAAAAAAAAATTCTCAGTGTAGACTAAGGTAGTGGACCCAGTCTTCGATAGCTTAAGAGCTACGCTTTAATAAATACAACGTTTTCTGCTCAAAACACGTTTTTCTATCAAAGGAAAAATTTTTTTTTTTAGGAAATCATAGAACGCGTTCAAGTAAAGTAAATGCAAAAGAAAAAAATTAATTTAGACTAATATTTATTGAGAAATTAATGTTTTAATAAGTCCTGTCGCGGGAGTAGTTTCCGATAGCTATTTTCCGCGTTGGAGCAGTTTTCGATACCTATGTTACCCAGTTTTCGATGGGGAAACGTATATAAACGAAAGTGAGGTTAAGTACATAAAAAAGAATTTGTATGACATTGAGAACAAAATAACACTCTTTATCACTTGTGCACACATTGTACACTGCTTTCTCACCTTTTTTAACCAAAACTTTATTGGATTTTGGATTGAGCAAAAAAGCTGACTCATCTACGTTAAAAATTCTTTCAGGACCAATATCAATAATATTTTTTGATTCTAAATACTCCTTTATAGTACTAAACCAGCCTTTCAAATCTGATTCAGTAATATTGGCTCTTGATTTGGTCAAATTTTCGCACACTTTTTGAGAAACACTTGGATTTCTTTTCGGGAATGCTTGAAACCAATATTTGGATGGTCTCCCATTGGTAAATGGTGTTTTTTTCTTCATTTTTAAAACAATATTCTGTACACTATCTAGTAAATGTTCTTTTGTAACTGGAAACCCACACTTACTCAAGTGAAAAATCCAATTGACTAGATCCTTTTCTTCAGATTTTGTTAAAATACTGCTGGATCCTGGTTTAACATCGATATTATATTTACCATTTACTCTTGAGTGAAGCGTTGCATATGGCACATTGAAGGTTCTGCTTGCAGCTGATATGGAAGTACCACTTTTAATATGATCTAGCGCTTCTTCCACATCTGATGTGGTGTACAAGAAATAAGGCTTTTTCCTTTTTGTACAATTTTTCTGAAAATAATATCCACAAATAAGTATTTATCCTAACCTTAAAATACATTATGTTCCAAAATGAAATACAGATACAAATTACTCTAATTTTAATAAACAATAATAAATAAATAATTTGTTTAGTATTTTATAAGAACTGATACTTAAATTATTGATAAATTTAAAATCTAATGCGAATTTGCAGTTAGTTAAGTAATTATCGAAAACTAGCTTAGGCATGAATATTTGGGAGCAATTTCCAATGGCTCAATAAAAAGCTTGTAGTACATAAAACGCATGTTACCTTTTTGGTTTTAGCCATAATAACCTTCAACTATTGCTAGAAGGGTTGAAGTGTCTAAAAAAACGATCTGATTATCTTGAAAACGCTTTTTTAGTGCAAGGCTTTTGCTAACCGCGAGATCAAGAGCGCCCGGAAATCGTGTAAAATGCGACGTTGCCACATAGTTACCTTTTTTTCTAATAGATGGCTTTACTTATTCAAACACAATTTAACGTTATTAAATTCAATACAATTTAATAAATACTATTACATTTTATTCAAATGTAAATAATTGTCGGAAATTACTTTAAATTGATGTTTAGAGAAAATCTATCGACAATTGGGTCCCCATCGAAGACTGGGTCCACTACCTTACATAATGTGTACATTTTTTCTTAATATTATTTGTGTAGAACTTAGAAGTGCTATAAAAGTCCTGTGTAGGAGCTTTGTGTAGACACTAAATGTGCTCAACATCACTAGTATCACCAAGAGCATTTGCACAATTTTCTCAAAATTTCCGAGTAGTATGACACATGACCTTCTCGAATGTGTTAAACAATTGACACGAAATTTGGCACGTAACCGACTTTTAACAGTCTATGATTCCTAACTGCTTTTAGCTGAGCAAAAAACTAGATCCTGTAAGTGAATATCAACCGACAGTATCTTCATTTGGACTTTAATTACCTTGCGTAATTTTAACGTGTTTCTTAAGTGAAGCACTAATTTGTTTGTCAACAAACTATTATGATAAATAAATATTTATTATTGATTAGAGTAGTAGCAAAAATGTTATAACGCGTTTTTCTTCAATAACAATAATTTTTTACATTCAATCTCAAATTAAAACTTATTTCTCAACTTAATTAATGAACATTGTAATCGCAGATTTTATTATACGCTTGAAATAAAAAAAAACGAAGTATCACGTAAACAACACTGTAAAAGGAGACCTGATGAGAAACTAACCGAATCAAGGAACAATTATCAACGCCTGCAGACAATTATGTAGTATCGAGCTCGTCTTGAGACGGTAATGGCTGAATTGAAAGCCATGCGGCCCCACAAACAAAAAAAAAGCCGGAGAGACTGAGAGAGACCGAGACAAAAGACGGCAATCAAATCGCGGCATCGTCCGCCCACGCGCACTCGATAAAGTCCCTCGGCTATTCAAGGAGATTGACGTAATGGTAAAGCACGCGCATTAAAGCACACGACTAATCGAGTCCTGATGCATTTTTTGAGAAAACGGAAACGTATAATGTTCTCTCCTGTGACCTATTGGCGTTCCATGTTTAAGAGTAAATATACTGACGTAGTCTTTGATATTTCCCACTCGTGCAATTTCATGCATAATTGTAGAAAACAACGGCGATCTTTTATTGCTGCTTTCATAGTGCGGGTGTGCCAATAATAAATTTTTAGTTTTGTCAACGATTATTCACAAAGGAAATTTTAGGTTTCTACGAATTTTGCTTTAAATAATCTGTTTTCTAAGTATAAAAGTTCAAAAATACAAGTTTCTATTACGTTATTTTCAAACTGTAAACGTAAGATCAAGATGAGAAAAGATGTGGCAACTTGTTGCAAAATTTAAGAAGAAATATTTTGAACTTATATTAAATATTTCTTGCAGACGTTTTTAACAATGATATAGTTTTTTCGTCATTTTCAAAATTGCAGGAGTAAAATATATACTGAAGAATTTTTTTAAACTGGCATGTAACGGCATTTTTGTCATTCTCGAACTACCCTTTTCACGAAAACATATAGCAAATTTCGCACAAGGCCGTAGCAAATTCTTACACATTTATCTATAAGCATCAATTTGGCATTTTTCTCTCAAACTAAACCACTATCCTGCCACGACGAAAAAAAAAATGGTAGCACTGATGCAACCTCGGTCTCCCGACGAAACACCAGTTAGTCCAACGATCTCCAATTTTCCGCCGTTTTCCGCTCATTCGTCCGAAAATCAGTGTCTAAGCAGCGTAAAAATGCGCAAATTCAAGCAATTTCTCGGAAACGAAGGGGAAAACACAGCCTATCGGCGTATACCCTTGCGGGCATGCAGCGCGCGCACTATACTGTGTGCCCCTCGTCGTTACGCAAACTCCGAAAGAAGTCCGTTCCATTTTAATGCGCGATCGCAATAACTATAATTTATGAGTTTTTCGGTGGCAAATCAGAATACCTTCGTTCCACGATTCTCGAGCGACGTTGTTTACGCGCGCGTAACCTGTATAATGAATGCATAAGTATAGTAGCCTCTCACAAATTGTTTACGCGCCGAGCTCGTAAAAGTCGCGCGGACGAGCGAGTGCCGATTACGCGTCGCGCGTGAAAAACTTTGCGCCACGCGCAAGGGAGAGAGACTTATCGCGAATTTGAGTTACCGTCCGCTTTTTTCTTCTCTTTCCTGAATACCGAAGCCGCACTCGTGACGTAAAGTGAAGCTCGCAACTTTTTTCCGCGGCTCGTGAGTTTACCGACTTGAAGCATGTGACATAATGCATGCGGGGGAAAAGGAGGAAGTGCCGCGGAAGGAAATCGATATTTTTCATCCCCGAGTGGTTCGCGATTCTTTTTCCTTCCGCTCGTTCTCGACTGCGCGATATACTTCCAGCAACTCGAAAAGTTCTTGCGCGTAATATATAGGCATATACGCGCCTGATGCAATTGGCGGCGCGGTCAGCTTTTTTCTCCTCGTTAATGCGTTACGCGCAAATTAGATATGCAAATCGCCTCTTTCTTTAGGCGATAAATCCTCCTCGTGCCTATGCGTTATGGCAGTTTTCTCCTGCGCGCCCGTTCGTGGGCTATAATCCTGGCCGAGCATTGTGCGTGAAATCCTCTTGTCGACTGCGCGATTTATCGACGCGCGGCTGCGTGTGTATGCATTCATTACAAGGGGGTTTAATTGGTTCTTTAGCTTAATTTGTTCGCTCCTTCCTTGTTCGACGAAAAAATAGTTAACTATTATGTACACGGTATGCGTGTAAATTTAGAAACAGTGTTGCGCATTGTTTTGGACTATACTTTGGAAAATATATACATTACCAACCGCTAAACGTTTTGAAGTCTTAAGCAAGCTTTTGATTGGCATTATTGTAATATTTTAAATAGAAAATAAATACTGATTATATACCAACTAAAAAAATGTTATTATTCATAAGGATGCAAGAAAATTAAAACTAATCCAACCTTATGAATATTCATTATTGTAAAGAAATGGAGTTCAAATGAATACTTAGAGTTGATCCAATTTAAGCTTTTTGATCAGGTTTTGAATAAAGACATCACGATTAAGTGATTGAATTATACATAACTCATTTATTTATATGCAAAGAATTATAATAATTAGAATCTGTTATATGAGAGATTGTATTTTATATTTAAAATTATATGGGTGTCAAACTTTTTGACACACGAGATACTACGTAGTTTGCATTGTTAGATATGCTGTGGAGATAAAACTTTTACTTTCCATTAAAAAATGTTCAGTTTTCACAAGTAAAATCAATTTTAGTATTGATTTCAAAGATTCGTCATCATTATGATTTTTAGAAAGTTCCGCTTGAGGTTTTATAACAAATCTTTTGATTCTTGATCCAATAGGTTCACTCAATATTATGAACAGTTACAGAACATTTAATTTTTTTCAAAATATGTTGCTACATATGCAAATTTACAATTAGCTTGACTTTATTGCACAATATAAGGACAAAAAGTCGCCGGGGAAGTAATAACGTCTGAAGTTCAACTCAATCTACCTCAATAAAATTAACATTCAAGATGATATTGAATAATGGACTCTTAACAATTACCACTTACGTTTCCATTTGATCTCCACTAGTAATTCGCGTACATAATTGATACGTTCTTAATATCTCACACGGCCACAGCATTTAGTTTAAAATCTTATAAATTTATTAAGAATCATAGAGGTGTAATTCATTCTCCGCTACAAAGTATATAACGCCACTTAACTGAAATATAAATCATAGACGCACAGGCGCTGTGCAAGTGCAGCAAAAGGAAAGAAAACGAGGGTCGCGCAAAAAAGGCGTGACGCCTCGTAATCCCGGCGTATCTATCAAAACGCACGCATTATAGGCACGCGTTACTGGATATACACCGGTGATACGCGATAGGTCATACATGTACTCGCAGCGTTAATACCGCCATTCATATTGCATTAACCGTCCAGTGGCGCGAAAGAGGATTAGATTACATCGCGCGCGCACTGGCTTTACGACTGACCGTTATCCGCACGCTAAACGGCGATAAATCGGTGCTTCGAGTATGCGCCTATGCACGAAAACATTTATACTTACAAGGTTGTTCCGAAGATTTACGATGGCCTCCTCGGGCGCAGCATCATCGTCTTCCAGTGGTGATTAGCGGTCATTAACGGGCAGTCGGGGATGCGCGCGTATAAAGTGAAATAGGATAGAGAGAGGTAGAAAAAAGGGCTACTGCATAGTGTGCGCGGCTTTCATGCGACTACGGACGATCAATCATTGTACTGGGAACTTTCTACGTTCTGGCTATATACGCGCGGGAACGAGTAACTGAGAACTGCGTGCGCGCACGTACGGCGGATGTTTATCGAAATCTGCGGTGCTACCACGGTAGCTGGGTGTAACTGAGATCGCGTTACCCCACCGATGCCGCTTCTCGATCATATTAATGCGAAGTGATGCATCTTTTGCGAATAGGCGACTCGCTTGGCCTCGCCGCCCACGATCGGTTCCCGAGGCATCGTTTCGTCCTTTTTCGGAGACGGTATAAATAGAATTATTATATTGATATGCGCGCGTGACAAATAACGTCCTGGGAAGTTGACATAATTATTGTGGCCAGCATAACTATAGTATATAAGAGTATCGTTTCGCAATTATTATTTGCTTTTTTCATCAAGCACAAGGAACCTAATTAGAGAATAATTATACTAACCTTGCGATGATGTCCGGTATATTCATGTATGTACTTTTCTCATTTTTATGCAAATCAAGCATTTTTCCTTTTTTATCAAAACACGAAGATGAAGATAATGTGTGCATTATTATAAGATTTTATAGATGATACACATTCTGTTGTGCATTATAAACTAGTAACCCCCCTTTTTTTGTAAAAAGAATGGTGAACTTGTATTTGAACGATAAAGGGATTTTAATTTAAATGTGTTAATGTATTAAATGTACATTGTCTTGATATTTTCTTGTATTCAATTTAAATAAATTCAATAAATAAGGTAGGCCTCTATATACTTATGCAAGGAATTAATTTAAGCGACGTTACTTCCTATTTAATAAAACAAACATCTCCATAAAATTTTGCTTTGTAATGATAGTAAATATAACGATCACGTAAGCTAATTCAATTCTTTAGTGAATAAGAGATACGTGCAAAAAAGTTGGTATAGTATATATACTTTCAGAAAGGACGTTTTTATTTTTTGTTATCTCTTCCCTGGTGGAAATTTGTCTGTCTGAAATGGCCACAATTCAATAATATGTAGGAAAAATGGCTAGTTAATAGGCCCCGGTGAAACGCTTTTTCTCCCATTATTCGCACATTTAATAGATTGGACATAAGCTCCAAATTTTCGTTTTAAGTTTACTTAAAAAATTGACGTTAAATTGGACGGTATTCAACTGTAACTGATAGCTTACTAAAATATAAACAGTATGAGCAGACAGAAAAACCATTTACAGCAGTCCTTTTGAAGATATTACGTAGAATGTATTTATTGCCATTAGATTCTGTCTCTCTCACTCCTTGTCATAACAACAGGCCTTCTACTAGCCATTTCCAGACTAAAAAACTGATCAGTTTTAATACCTTTAAAATACTTAAGAATAAGCTTGTGCTTGTCTTCGCAAAACTCATTCTATTTTTCAATCTTTCAAATGTTCGAATAATAGGGAAAAAAGCGTTTCACCGGGAGCTAGAAACTGGACAAGGGAAATTCCCATTTTATAGTAAGTTTCTAATATAAATAGCCAGTTATTAGTTAGAAAATGTTTTGGATTTCCACCAGGGTTGTAAATGAAAATATTAATATTTATGTTGTTATTTGATTGCAAAGGGTATATGCACGGAGAAAAATAACATAGGAAAAATTGCCATATTTGATTGTAAGTCGAGGACAGACTGAAATCCTCCACAAAATTGCCATAATTTATGGTAAAAATTGCCATAAATTTATAGTAATTTTTACAATGTAGGAAAAATTGCCATAAATTTATGGCAATTTTTACCATAAATTATGGCAATTTTGTGGAGGATTTCAGTCTGTCCTCGACTTACAATCAAATATGGTAATTTTTCCTATGTTATTTTTCTCCGTGTGATCATAGCTTTGCGTATTTAACGTGTTAGCGGTGTAACATTGTCTATTTCAATGACCGACCGCAGAATGTCCAAGACAGAGAAGCAAATGTCTCTTTAATTATTGCACGGCCGTGCAATTGTACAGCATGCACCCACCCCGCTGAGACACCCGTCTGTATACGGTGAGCATTTAATATATCCCGCAGTATCTCACTTGGCCTTTTTTTTCTTACCACCATACTTACTGCATTGTTTATACTCGAGCATTTAAAATAAATAAGTGTACACGTTGATAATTAAATTGATTTCAACAGTGAAATAAATTAAAGAAAGAATTTTCCATCTGAATCCTTTATATTCAATAAATAACACAATATTCGGTTATTCAAGTGTATATAAATGTAATGTAGTCAAGTAATAACTTACATCAATTCAATTTATACTTTTGCTAACATTGTTGTACTTCTTTGTAGTTAAAGTTGTAATTGTTCTTTCAAGCAACTGCTTTCATATACGGAAAACGAAATTTTAAAGTGAAAAAATTATTTCCTTAAAAGTATATTCAAATTTCTGCATACTCTATCCATTTCTAACTACGTCAAGGTAATGTACTTTTCCAATCTACATTACTAACTTTAGCCACGTTTGGTCTATTTTCTCACGATGTAAGGAAGTCAAATTATTCAAACTTGTATATGCTCTTAATCAAGTTTATGCGTTTCGTACGGATCGTTTCTATGCATACGAATGTACATTTTCTTCATTGCGCTGATGTTAGCAAAAGTTTACATTTAATTGTTCGCCAAAATGAAATGTTCTGCATCTGTTATACTGGCATCAATCCAAATATCCAAATGTTCTATGATATTTAAAAAAAAAATTGTCTAAAATGTATTTCATTGTTGGCTTTTCAATTCATATTAGTTTCAAAGTCTATAACTCATTGAATCAACATAACGAAAATGTTTGCGACTAAAAAATGTTACTACATCACGCTATGAACAAACTCGCAATTTCTCGTTAATATGTACCTTAAAGTACAAATAGAATATCATATGAAGAACGCCGCATAACTCAATAAGTTCAATCTAGAATCGAATGAAATAAAGGATCGAAAGTATCGAAAAGCATCCCAATGCCAAAGCACCTCTCTCGACTCGATTCCCAGACTCCTTTGAGCCTGCAAAAAAAAACTCCCTCGAGCAGTATCTCCGCCCAATCAGTTTCTCTCCGTTGCGCGGGCGTCGGCTCTGCGCTCATATCAGCGCAACCGCGGCAGCAGCGCCAGTGTATATAACTCTCGGGACACATTTTCCATGCGGCTTCGTGAATCGAAGAGAGCAGCAGGGCGTGGCTGGCCGCGCGCGCCCGCGGTGGCCTAAGACAACACACACTCTCACGTAATCCTGCGCGCGCTACTCTTTCTCCGCTACGGTGTGCAGTATATACGTATATACGTGCGAACTCGATCGGCCCTGCGGATAAACCGGCCTTATTATTTCGGCTGCTGTGCAGCAAATTTTCGCGCCAATTTACCGGCCGAATACAATGATAATTACCGAGCTGTGCTACCGTGATCTTCGATCGAATCTCGTGTACGATGAGAATCGATATATTGTTCGCCGATTTCGTTTTTTTTTTCTTTCTTTTTTGGTGGTTCAGTCTACTCGTTGTTTCGGTGTGTCTGCGGTCACTGTGAGAATTCACCGGGGCTGCTTTTCACGCTTTTCCCCTTCCCTATATACATGTGCACGCGGCTAGAGCTGGAGATTTATTCGCGGCGGGCCGGTAATTATGCAATGAAACGGCCCTTTATGTGTTCTCAGTGCGCGCGCTTGCGGAAATTGATTTGTTGTTCGTGCGGTTGTGAATATTTTTTGAGAAATTCGCATTTTTGATCGCGACCTTTTAATTGTGCAATGCGGTTATATTGTGAGGGAGCAACAACTACTTATTCATATGTAAATCACGGTGCAACGATTTTATCAGTTTTGAAAATTTATTCATATTATATATCTTCGTGAAATATCTCCGCGTGTATAATTATTTTTATTTTGACATCGATAAATGTACACGTATTATTAATTAAAGGTTTTTAGCCGGGCTCAATGGATGTTGGTTTATAGAAATTATTAATTTTATTAATGAGCTGTATTTTGAAATACTTATAATAATGTATAGGTCAGCGTAAAAAACATTCGTTTAATATATATAAAATTTTCGTCTTGTATACTGTTGTGAACAATGAGCATTAACTAGCTATATAAATATAACTAATTAGAAAGTGAACATATTAAAACTGAACATAATAGAACTGAATTTACATAATTTAATTTTTGTCATTGTAATAGTATTTTTTAAAAATTAGTTACATACACAAGATGAGTAAAGTAATGTTAATATAATCATATCCTCATTATTTTGTATACAATGAAATAAGTTGTGAGAATATAGATATTAACATAGTTTACGACTCGCGGTGTTATCCAATTTTCAGTGCGAGACACTTTTAACGCTACTTATAATAACGAAAGAATTGCGTTCCATTACGTCATAAAATGAATTCAAATCCAGAGTCAACAATTAAGTAACACTCGAATGAAGAATAACTCTATCTGACATTACAACTTCTATCAGTTGACAATAACGAGCTGAGAGTCCGTATCAATTTATTAAGTTCAATTACGATGTCGAATCACAGTCCGGCCGGCGTTCAGAGTACACGGCTCCCGCGCGATATATCCCCCCGTGTACACGTACGCGTTCCATTAACGTCTCGTGCGCAGTCACGCGTCAGCTCAAAACCGTGAAAGAAACGATTTAATTTCGCATTAGCCGCGCGCCGCGAGGACGACGTCGCGCTGCACTTTCTAACGCGCGGAAAATTGTGCACACGTAGGCGTGCGCGCTGCTGCTGCTGCTGCTGCTGCGTCTTTGTGCGCGAATGGTGTGTGTGTATACCGCGAGGGGATACAGGGTCGGACAAAGAAATTGATGAAACCCATTGAGAGGCAATGAGAGTTCGGAGATATAAATCCTATTTGCAGATCGCGGGGAGAGAAGAAATGAGAAAGAGAGGCTTACAAGCGAGGGATCCGCGAAACAAGTTTCCCGGTGCGGAGAACGCTTGGTGCATGTACATCGAAACGTGTGCACATTCGCACGCGGCGCTTCTATACTCCCGCGGATCGTGACTCTAATGAGTATTATTAAATAAAGTGCGTTTGTCTATGAGGAATTGATTACCGCGCATTAGCTGTTCTTGGTAACCGCTAATTTTATTTTCTAACCGACTGCGTAAAGTGCATAATGTGATGGTAACCAAATTTCGAATTAGGTTTTTTCTCTTATTTTATTGAGTGCTTATTGCGATAAGGCTACTTGATTTACATATCTACAATTTATAGTTTGCCTTTGTTCTGTTAATTTCATTGTGTTTTATGATTTTGTTTTTCATTTATATATTATTACAGTTCCTTTTAAACTCTAGGCATACAAAATTAAATTAAATATTCGAACACTCTACGAAACGCGTCACCAAGCGAAATTAGCCTTCCCCATATAATTTCCACCCGCATCTGACAATCATTCCGAGCAATTAAAAATCACACGCTCACCCACAGCTGAAGCACCAAACTCCGTGACCCATTCTTCATCCTACAATTAAAAACGTTACACACCTGTTCCGAGAAAAATCTCCTCTCGAAATTAATCTCCCAGAAACAACGCGCGCAGAACAAAGCTAGAGCAAAGGTGGGGTCGCGCAATTACAAACGTAAGAAAGAACAAATCGTCGCGCAAAGGGATGCGATTTGCATGCGCGCGCGCGCGCGCAAACCGTGTAATCACGAGGCCTTTATACGTGTTGCTTCACATTCCCGCGGGGCAAGGTCCTTTTGCTTTCTCAAGGTAAAAAAAAGTCCGAATTCTCGGGATTCTTGAACGTTTAATCAACTTTTCTTCTGTGCCCGTATAAGGACTCGAGTTTTTCACTATCATAGCGTGGACAATTGATTTGTTCGTCAAGTTTTTCGCCTAAAGTTTTTCCATTGCTTGTTGTGTGTTGATGGCAAATTCTAAGGATGAGAGTACTAGGAAAAAGTATATTTTTTTGTTGTTGTTTTTATCGTTTTATGGCGAATATGGCACTGAAGTTGTATACTTCTTAATTTTGCTGGCCTTCATTTGTAATAAAAAGTTCACTAGTAATAAAAAGAAAAAGAAATACAAAAACAACTTTACACTTAAAGTCATTGCATCCTTTAAACTTGCTTATGTGAACGCGAGGTACATGTGACCAAAATACTAAATTGTTATTCAAAATCAGTGAAATTCATATGTAAATGGCCTGTTAAAAAAAAAAAAAAATATAGCATATTTCTCGAACAAAGTACATTTTTTTTTATGAATAGAAAAGTTCCCGTAAAATTTTTAGTGGGCGTTTATTACGAGGGAAAAAGTCACGTCTGGATTACAAAATAGGCGTTAACTCTGTCATGACCGTGCACTTATTTTTCCTTTTTTCCAGAATGGAATCTTGTTCAAAAGAACGAAAATTTCCACTAACATTAGCCCGTTCACAATGAAAATTACGCAAATGTAATGGTAATATTATCCAATTAGCTTAAAATAATAAACCGAAGAAATTGTTCACGCGCGCTCAAATTTTGCTTAATAAAAAGAATAACCCAAGGTCGTGTCAGCGAACGGGTAAGAGAGTGAGAGAGCAAGAGAGAGGGAGAATACACCCACGCGCATGTGTGTACGGCGGTTCCCACATTTAGAAGTTTAAAGGAGAGTCCGAGAGGCATGTCTGGGCACCTACGTATTCTCTAAAGCGGGTATTTTAAAAGCCACGTGATTGCTTTGTCTCACGTAAACAGTAAACAAAAATAGTGAAAAGGAGGTACGAGAGGATGTAATTTATTTTCCAAAGCGAACTAGAGAAAAGGCGCGCGCACGCTGAATTGGAAAAAGGATTATAATGAGACGTCTTGTTGCAATATCGAAGAGTTATATTTATTTTGCACCTTTTTAAAACGGTCAAAATTTATTGAAGTTCATAAAAATAAACTATATTACTATATAAGTAGTATATTTTTATGCATATAAATAAGTTACTAAGTATAGCACATATTTTTTCTCAATTTGTATAAAGTATCGACGAAATATTTATGCATGCGAGAAATTAGAATTGCAAATAAAACTGCATCGATGATAAAAGTATCATTAAATTATTTCACAGAATCGGTGATATCAACAGTCTCGTGATACGTCGCGAATCAGGTCAGTGGCCTGGCAGTGAATCGGTCGCCAAAAACAAACGGCACATCAAACTCTCTCTTTTCCCGCTGCGACTTTATAAATACGATCCTTTATTTTCGCCCTCGCCGGCGTCGCCACCGATGATTCACTCCCGCGCGGCTGCAACGGGACCGCGTCGGCGCCGGGGCGTGAAAAAAATATCGCAGCTTTGCCTGATGTTAAGTTTTGCGCGTCGCGCTTAGGATAATCGTGCGCTCGATTTTACATAAGCAACGTTGCGGTGGCGCACAGCAGGAAACGGCTGTCCGATGAAAATTCGTCCGGTTACGTGCTGAGCGCGCGCGCTTGTAAGCCCGAATTCTCTGAGCATTATAAAGGCACGCGCGAGTTTTTGATCGACTTTAGCGGAGGCTACCACGTAAGACACGCTTTTCTTATTCGTTCGAGCTATTATTCTATTTCTATTATGACGCTCGCGTTTTTGCGCGAATCCAGTTTCGCCGGAGTTACGGTGGTAATTGTTTTAATTAGAATAGTTAATGGAAAGTTTGCGGTTGTTCTAATGGCTATATTGGGTTGCATGTATGTTGCAAAAAAACTAGAGCGTTATTTTCGTTCGAAAGGAATTTCCATTTGAGATATATACAAGGTATTACGTATCTCATAAAGTTATTAGTTAATTTAATTAGGAAAATATTATTCAGCTAGAGCACTTATAATTAGTTTGTTATTCATTTTTATTCCATAAATTTATAAGACGTGCCACGCCGACTTAGGTAAAAGTTGTTGCTCTCGTATATTACGTATTGTGTTTAAAATGAAATCTCACGAATTTTCAATTACGGCGAGCTATTAAATTCTTCAGCGAAATGCACGAGAGAACACATGCGTAATTTAATAGAATTGAATAACAATAATTTCAATCTTCATTTTAGAATCTTATAATGAACGCTATTATCTTTATTATTCGGCGTTTACGGTGAACATTAAATAATAAACTTTTTTTGTTATTATTTGGGAAGCTCTACAATATTACTGACTATATACCAAATATAGCTTTGCGTAAACAATTCATCCATCATAAGCACAACATTAAATTATGCATATCAGCAACGCATTCAGCGGTGCAATGTACCATATACCACAGAACGCGCATCAGCGCGCGAGCGCTTCTACTTACATAACTGGAAAGCCGGAGGCGATTTCCACGTTATAATACTGCCCAAATTAATGTTGCTTCTATAATGAAAAACCTCGATAGCCCTCGAGCGCAGGATGTAGGCATTGTTGTGCACATTAGTATCATCGTATCATAATCGGGCTCGTCCTGTGCTCACTGGACGAGGTAGCCATAGGGCTTAAGTCATTGCGTAAGCTCAACGTGTGCGCGACTGTTTTTAAAAATTAATGCAATGCCCGCGTAATAGGTACGAAAAGAGAAAAAAAAGAGTAAGAAAATAAGTAATAATAAAAGCGAAACAATTCACAATCGAGTTTCAGAATTTATCAAACGGGTATCGCGCGTGTGTGTGTGTGTGTGTGTGTGTGTGTGTGTGTGTGTGTGTGTGTGTGTGTGTGTGTGTGTTGTCGATTCGGACGATTCTTTTTCGCGATCATTTTATATATAGTTACGTTTCATAAATCGAACGTAACGAGTTATTCGCATTGTTTTATATGACTATTTGGTTAACGAGTACAGAGCACTGCTGCTGCTACGGCAGCAGCTGCACTCCCACTGTAGCTGATCGTGAACTTTCATCTCTGAATCTAATCTATTTAATCTACTTTTCAACTGCTCGCCGTCGCTGCGCCGAGCGAGTAGTAACAAATGGACTTCCGTATTCCTCATAAAGGTCGTTTTCTCATCGATTTAATCGGCAATTTTTTTTTTAATATCGCTCTGCTGCGCTCGCCGCGAGCGGTTTTATGACACAGAGTATTAAAGTAGGAGCACATATGTGTGCATGGGTAAGGGATTTTACGAGCGAATTTCAATCTATTATCTGACGTATAATAGATTGGCGATGCACGCGCGCTCGTCTAGAAAATATATACGGTATCGCTTACCCGAGCAATAGTTTGGTCATTACAATTTGGAGGCTTTTGTTTCGGTTATCTTCAAGACAATGTGAACTACTAAGACGAGGAATAAAGAGTGATTGGAAGTTTGTCTGAAAGAGCCAGAGTCATACATGACTTATTATCTTCTATTGTTATATAATTGAATTATATTGTGCTCTTTTGAATTGTGTTCATGTTTTTATGCGAAGATATTTCTTGTCAATTTTAGCCAGTGAAGAAGATCTCAGAAAATCTAAATGAGCCTCATAATATTACTAGTTTACAATACAGGCTTTAGAGCTTTTTTCATTTTAAGAAAGAAAAATTAATACATTATTTAGCAAAAATAAGAGAATCAGCGAAAAATCACTGAAATGTATGAAATCACCTAAAATCTTAAAATTTATTGTTTGATTGAATACATATGTGCAATCATACATGAACTTATTAAATAAATCAACACCAAAACAAATATCGCGGGTGTAAAAGTAGAAAATTTATTCTTGCCTCCCAAAAAGAGTAATTAAAAAAAAAACCCGTGGGTGACGGATATATTTAAACTTTAGGATATGTCTTAGGATCTCAAAATATAAACTATTCAGTTTAGATAGATCCTTTGTAGCATATCGAATATATACAATAAAAACAAAAAACGAACTTCCGTTAGCTTTTCATAGAATTAAATAATATAATTGATATAATTTTATTGGAAAATGATTTTATTTAACTTTGATAAAAGCAAATGAAAAAATTCGCGTGTTCTACTTTTATCCTATGTATTTAATATTTGAACAACTTTGTTCGTGATTGATATTACTTAATTCTATAAAAACCAAACGAAAGCTCGCTTTTTTAATTTTTATCCGGTATATTTGATATTTGAATAGCTTTGATTGTAATTAATATTACTTAATTTTATGAAAAACAAATGAAGAAGCTCGCATTTTAAACTTTTATCTCATGTGTTTGATATTTAAATAACTTTGTTTGTAATTGATATTATTTAAAAAGCTGATACTACTTAATTAAGTGTGTAAAAATATATTATTTAGTTTGTAAGTTTTTCTATGTACCAGACCTACACACAGACAATATTATTTGCCTCGGTTATAGGACTTACTTATGTAAGTTTACTTTATGTATAAATATATAATAATGTAAATATAAATATTTTCTGGTAATAAAAAAAATAAATAAATATAAATTCTAAGAAAAACAAATAAAAACTCAATTTTTCTACTTTTATAAGGCGTACTATAAACAGTACGTATATATCGCTATAATCCAACGTAAATAATGAAAACATCTTTACTCAGAATAATACCTTACAAATGGATTCTAAAAATTTGTGCAAAAAATTATGAATAATACTTTTTGTATCTAAGGCGTCAATTTTACGCCCGTGGTGCAAACAATATTTTTTGATCCAGTGGGTGTAAAATGCTGTATCGAAATATTTACTTGGTTAGAATAAAATTACACAAAAGTGTTGAAAGCAAAGAGTGATTAGGGAAAGCGTCCATGCAAAAAAGGGAGTTACTCTGACTTCCGACAGTACACGAGTTAATTATTTAAAAAATTCTTGAACCCAATACCCAGAAGACGCAAATTCCATGCAATAAAAAGGCAGCGTGAGATACACGCATTATTTTTAGCCTTTTTGTGTCAATCTCGCATTCCCCAGCTATTTGAGTTTAAGAATTTTTTAAATAATTGATTCCCTTACTGTCGTAAATCAGCGTAACTCCCTTTTTTGTGTGGACCTCGTGTCCCCCGGCTATATGGATTTAACACTGTTTTAAATAGTTAACCAACTTACTGTCGCACTTCTGCGACCCCTCCCTTTTTTGCACGGATCTTGCGTCCCCCAGCTATATGGGTATCATCAGACTTATTTTAAACAATCGACTCGTTTATACTGTTGCACGTCTAAGTGCCTTTCTCTTCTATACATGTGAAATTCGCGTTCTGCGGCTACTTTTGTTTTTCGGGTGGCAAGGTATAAATTTCCTACTTTTACAAAATAAAAATCGTAATGTTTACTCTTTTGGAAAAAAGTAAACTCTATTTTTCACTCTTTCCAGTTGACAAAATCCAGTTTTCTTTATAAAAGAGTAAAGTTTGTCATTTATTCTTCACAAAGGCTAATAATAATATTTTACCATTTTATAGAAAAGTAAACTTCCAGTTCTCTACATTTTTGTGTCAATTTTTACTCTTTTAGGTTTAGAGTGTATGAACCCTGAACTGAGAATGTATAAGATTCATGGTTGATGTCATCTTGATTTCAGAATCATCTGTACTCTAAGTTTCTATATGAATAGCCCCTCGTAATAATCTGTACAAGTCAGACAAGCTACTACTACTGTTAACTTCCTAAAAAAAAAAATGTTGCCTTCATTAAACATGTTGCTTTTCACCTAACCTAAAATATGTACTAGCCAAATAACTATAGAATGATTTTCATTGTCTGAAACTAACATCTAAATTCGAAATGTTACCGTTCATATCTACTTTACTTTATTGAAAAATCTTTCATATAAATTCACTTGATATTTTATTTTCATCCTATTAAAATATTATATATATATACGTTCCGTCTAAAATTTTTCGTGCTATTTTTCAATCACAGCCACATTATCATAAAATCACATTTTCATATCGCTCGTAAAACCCGAACTTTGTATCGCTCTAGAATTATTGCACCCGCGCAAATTGAAACTCTTCTTCACGATGATCGCAGACCGTGAATATCGGCGAATCCGGCACAAGTCAGCAATCTCGTCTCTCTGCGTGCTGGAGCAGCCGCCGCGGAATGCGCCTCGTATAAAGCAGCACCGCAGCTCCGTAAGTAATACGCGTCAGCTATATAACCGATCGCAAACGAGCCTCGCGCGCGTATACACACGAGTATATTATACGTACACGCACACTTGCGCGCGAAACAGGTCCCGAAAACGGAACTGATTGCGATCGCTAAGTATCTCTCGTGCGCATGGGCGTAAACGTGACTCGGGAGCCGGCGCACGTGGACTCGCACATGTCCCCCGCCTCAGATATAGGCGCACGGCATAGAAAACTCGTACATAATGCTACAGCGTCGCGGAACATACGGGGAAAAGACCTTTTGCGAAATAGCGCTCTGGCACGCGGGAGAAAGAGAGCGCGGGCGTTCCTAGACGATTAACGATTGACCTTGGGAGCCGGCGCGCACGCCTGCTAAAACGTGCGTTGCCTGGATACATACTGTACACGCGTGGTGAAACAACGCTCGCGTCTGTTATATATACGTATACATAAGCGACAATATTGCCGCTGCTCACGTGTGCGCCGCGGAGTTTCTTTGTTTTTCCCGTCCTCGTGCCGCGTCCGCTTTTTTATCCACTCTCTTATCGGCGCGAGATTATAGATTGGTTTCTCACTAGGTGGTATTTGCACCAGGAGCTGGCTGCATTAGATGCACTGCGAAGGTGTGTGTAGAAACGGTTTCGTAAAAAACCCGAAGTCTGTCGGCTTTTTGTGTGAGAGCAGCCTCCATTGTTGTCCTCGCGCGCACTGGCTTTTGAGCAATAGGAATCTTTCGAAAATTTTTTTCTCGATGTCGGCGATAAAGTTAATCTCTGGAAATTGATCGATATTAAAGTTTCTACTTACGCCGAAGTGCTGCAGTAATGGGTTTTATAATGGGATACAGCGATTTTTTACCTTTTATTATCTATTTTATGTAACGGTAAATATCAATTTTTACGAGATATTTGTTACATTTTACTAATTCATTTTAAATTCCATTTACTCTTTCAAATCAGTTATAGGAGCTTACATTTTTAAGTTCTGATATTATGCTAATTAAAACAATTTGTCTAACTTTCAAATTAATCGATTAAGGATAATTTGTAAAAATAACGTTCTATAATACAAGCCATTTACGGTTATAAAGGGTTTATATTTATAAAGATACTGTATTCAGCATCTTTATAACTGGAAGTCTAAATAAAGTTTATGACTCGGTGTGTTTCGTCGAGCTACAGTTGGATTCATTATTTATATTTACATACCCTCGAAAAGCCATAAGAAAATAAACGAGATCATTATGAAATTTATGTTTTTAACAAAACGAAAAGTTATATCACATAAAATTTTAACTTTTGTGGCTGTTAAAATAATTATCTAAAAATGTTGAAATTTATAGGTCAGTCGAGCCGAAAAGAAATCAAAAAGAGTAAACAAAGTCGAGCGTCCAATTAAATTTTTATAAATGGATTTCAGTTCTTTTATAAGCCGCTTGATACACAAGCCGAGCTGACTGAATACAGAATTCCGAAATGCGGACGAGCTAATATTTGACCAGACTGTGTTTGAGTCTAAAAGGGGTTGAATTATAAAAGCGAGCGCAAAGTATGAAATACGTATGTATGCATAGTTCATCCGATTTTTCATCACCGCATAATATACTTTTTTCGTACAGTTAATTTTATTCTCCGCGTGTTTGTTGCGGTTGGATGAAATGACTTCGCAAGAATATGAGCAGTCAGCTTTAACTCTTATTGATAAATTATGTTTGCGTTTATTAATTAAATGCATAGACCGTTATCAGATGCTCTACGTATTTTAATCCTCATGATTAACAAATTTGTATCACTGCAATAGGCCCTCGTATTTGGATACGACACAAATACTAAATGGGGGTTTGCATCGTTGAAATGCAACGAAACAATTTTCTTCAATTAATTAAGGTTATAAAATACTGAAAATTTTGTCCAAACGTTGCAACATTCAGACCCATAATACTAGAACACTTTTTACATTAGTACATTATAGCTAAATTATACCAATAATGAATTTATTATAATAGTTGAAACTTTTATCTCAATTTAAGGACGTTGTCAAAACAGTTATGACCTATTAATTTACGTAAAACGAATTTAAATTTTATTATTGTACATACATTATTCCTCATTATCATAGCATCAGTCAGACGTGTAAGAAACTGCGCTTGCTTGTTAATTGACGAGCCGTCGCGCTCGCTTTCTCGAAAAAAGTGAAAATTTGCTCACTCTCTCTCTCTCTCTCTTGTCTGTTTGCAGAAAACTTGGCGCCGTCCGAGCTGAAGAAGTTGAGAAACAAGCAGCGGAAGCAGCTGAGGAAGGCCGAGCTCGAGAGGCAGCAGGCTGCCCAGGCCCAGGAGAAGCGGGAGCAACACAATAAGTCGCGACAGCAGACCGATCCCGATCTCGAGCAACCAACGCTGGACGAGCTCATTCCAGAGAAATTGGAGAGGGTATGTCTATTTTTCTGTTTCGTTATGTGTATGCCCGCGCATATATGTGTTCATGCGCGTGCGTGTGTGTGTGTGTATGTGTGTGTTTTCACCATTGTCTTCCGCGTGTGCGCGCGCGAGTGTTTTATTGTGATTCAATACCCCGAGCCGTAAATATCGTACTCTAAATTGGAAAAATAAAGCTTATGGGTGTAGTGTATGTTTTCTAGAATCTTGTGGAGTTAGTTAATTTACTTCCGCCGAATAGAATGGACTCGCGCTGATGTATTTGAATTGAAAAGGAAAGGCTTGAACGTTGTATATAATGTTAAATTTAATTAGAACTAATGAGGTTTCTCATTGATTTATACTAATTTTATCTCTTTATTTTTATTTTACTTTATTGCTGACTTAAGTAGCAATGTTAGTTCTAATTACGCATCTCATTGCAACTATATTAGTTCAGAGAAAGTTGTTTTATATACAACCAGTAAATAAATAACTATTCTCATGTTACAAAAAAAGTTGTAGAAATTTAACAGATCATGAATAACATTGGTTATTAAAAATAGATTATTTTCTAACAAAATGATAATTCAGATTTCATAGTATTTTAATCTTATTTTTGTTTCTAAATGTTGTAGTACAATATAGTTATATGGTGAAAACCCAAATTTATTATTTTGTAAAGTAAATAAATCCCTTCTTAAAAAAGTGATGACCGGAAGAAGTGAAGCCTCTATAGATTTGATCTGTGAATTGTGATTGGCTCTTGGATAAAAGGCGCGAGAATTTAAAATTAATATGCATTTTTATTTGATAATTAGGTATTATTTATTGGAATATTTATTGGAATGAAAATGATTAAAGTGAAAAGTATTAAATAAATAATAATCAAATTAATGTTGGTTGCAGCTTAAAAAAATAAATAACATGTTTTAATATAGGTGGGAAGATGGCGGGAGAGACAAGTCTGTCTCCTCCGCCAGACGAAGTAAATCTTGGTTGTTGTAAGAAAAAAGTATCTGTCTTATATTGTTTATTTTGTAACAAAATATATCACGCTAGTTGTGGAATTAGAGATAAAAATTTCAAAAGCTTAAAGGGTATTCTGGGTGTATGCTCATGTACTCCCATCCTAACCTCAAAAGACCAAGAAGATCCAACTGAAAGTAACCTAATAGAACAAATTATTGCTAAGTATGAACTCAAAGTCAAAAGTATTCAAGAAAAATACATGCTCAAAAAAAAAAATGGAAAAAGGAAATAACAGAATTAAAAATTGAAACTGAAGATCTGATTGATAAAGAAAATTCCTTTCATTTAGAAAAACATTCCTTTATAGCAAAGAACGGGGTTTTTCAATACAAAAATATTTTTTTATTTTACAGCTTCCGCTATCAAAACAAGTAAATATTTCATTCAACCAAAATTATATTTCTAACAATAGAGACTCCGATTTCATAGTTTGAAGAAAATTTCTTTCATTTACAGTAAATTTCCATCATTTAAAAAAAATTTCTTTCATTTAAAGAAATATTTCATTGATTCCGAGTATTTTTTTTTTAACTTTTATAAAAAAAAATTTAAACTAACTTTTTTTTTTATAGTTTTTATTTAAGTGAATAAGCTTACCTTTCTGTTTCTGCAGTACAGATAGAGAATATATTCATAATGGTGATACATACATTTATTTACACACACACACACACACACACATATTATGTATAATTAACCCTCGCTAAAATTTGCATTACAGTCACTTTAAAACGCATTTTTAAATTATACGCACATTTATTTCGCAGGAAAAAATTTACAAATAAAAACGACCTAACCGAGATTCGAACCCTCCACCCTCGAGTTTCTAAGCAAGCACGCTAACCACTACGCCATCCGCACGCTTGTATTCGGTTCTTTCAAAAGGCCTCTATAAGCCGCATTGGTCACATTCAAACAAATATTGACAATTACAACACATGATTATTTTACTTTAATAAACATTCCTTTGACACAAAGAAAACTTAATTGATCCAATGAAATCGTGTCATCACCGCCAATCCAGGAAATCTTTTTTTTAAATTAACGTAAATGTCTTTCAATAAAAAAATATTTCTTTAACCTAATAAAGACACGTATTAACGAAAAAGTCATATATCTTTGATTGAGTACAATAATTTTTTTCTAACAAATAAATATTTCATTGTTTTTACTATAAAGTTTTTAAATGTCAATTATAATTTTAAAGAAAGGATGCATAGTAAGGAAGCCCAATGTTTTCGACTCAATAACACCAGTATTAACGTCACAGAAATGCTTTTCATGAACGAAATTGAAATTTCTTACGCTGTATTTGCTCTATTCAAAGAAACGCGTTTGTATTCGAAAGTAATATATTTTTGATCGAATGCATTCATTTTTTTCGAACAAATAAATATTTCATTGTTTTTACTATTAAGTTTTTACATGTCAATTGTAATTTCAAAGAAAGCATGCATAGTAAAGAAGCCCAATGTTTTCGACTCAATGACACCAGTGTTAACGTCAAAGAAATGATTTTCATGAACGAAATTGAAATTTCTTACGCTGTATTTGCTCTATTCAAGGAAACGCATTATTATGCGAATAGAGCAAATACAGAGTAAGAAATTTCAATTTTGTTCAAGGAAATCATTTCTTTGTCGCTAATCCCGGTATCATTGGGCCAAAAACATTGATACTTCTTACTATGCATGCTTTCTTTGAAATCGCAATTGACATTTAAAAACTTTGTAGGAAAAACAATGAAATATTTATTTGTTCGAAAAAAATTATTGCATTCAATCAAAAATATATTACTTTCGAATAAAAACGCGTTTCTTTGAATAGAGCAAATACAGCGTAAGAAATTTCAATTTTGTTCATGAAAATCATTTCTTTGACGTTAATACTAGTGTCATTGATTTGAAAACATTGGACTTCCTTACTATGCATGCTTTCTTTGAAATTATAATTGACATTTAAAAACTTTATAGTAAAAACAATGAAATATTTATTTGTTTGAAAAAAATGATTGCATTCAATCAAAAATATATTACTTTCGAATAAAAACGCGTTTCTTTGAATAGAGCAAATACAGAGTAAGAAATTTCAATTTTGTTCAAGGAAATCATTTCTTTGCCGTTAATCCCGGTATCATTGGGCCAAAAACATTGACATTTCTTACTATGCATGCTATCTTTGAAATCGCAATTGACATTTAAAAACTTTGTAGGAAAAACAATAAAATATTTATTTGTTCGAAAAAAATGATTGCATTCAATCAAAAATATATTACTTTCGAATAAAAACGTGTTTCTTTAAATAGAGCAAATACAGTGTAAGAAATTTCAATTTTGTTCATGAAAATCATTTCTTTGACGTTAATACTAGTGTCATTGATTTGAAAACATTGGACTTCCTTACTATGCATGCTTTCTTTGAAATTATAATTGACATTTAAAAACTTTATAGTAAAAACAATGAAATATTTATTTGTTGGAAAAAAAATGATTGCATTCAATCAAAAATTTATTCTTTCGCATAATGATGCGTTTATTTGAATAGAGCAAATACACCGTAATAAATTTCAGTTTCGTTCATGAAAATCATTTCTTTGACGTTAACACTGGTGTCATTGAGTCGAAAACATTGGGCTTCCTTACTATGCATGCTTTCTTTGCAATTATAATTGAGATTTAAAACTTTATGGTAAAAACAATGAAATATTTATTTTTTCGAAAATTGATTGTATTCGATCTAAAATTTATTCTTTCGCATAATGATGCGTTTCTTTGAATAGAGCAAATATAGCGTAAGAAATTTCAACTTCGTTCAAGAAAATCATTACTTTTCCGTTAATACCGGTATCATTGAGTCAAAATCAGGAGGCTTCCTTACTATGCATGCTTTCTTTGAAATTACGATTGACATTTAGAAACTTCCTAGTGTGAAAACAAGGAAATATTTATTTGTTTGAAAAAAATTATTTTATTCAATCAAAAATGTATTCTTTCGCATAATGACGCGTTTCTTTGAAATTAGCGAATATGTCATAAGAAATTAACACCAAGTTCAAGAAAATCATTTCTTTTCCGTTAATACCTGTACCTTTGAGTCGAAATCTTCGACCTTTGCCAGTATACATGCTTTTGTTGACGTTAGGATTTAAATTAGAAAAACGAATAGTAAAAATAATGAAATATTTCTTTGTCGTTAAAAATTATGGCATTCAATGTAATGTATATTACTTTCGCATTAATAAGCGCTTCTTTGAAATTAGTAAATACATCATAAGAAATTAACTTTAAGTTCAATAAAATAATTTCTTTGCAGTAAATATTTGTAGCATAGAACCAGAAAACTAGAACTTTCTTAGTATGCACGCTTTCTTTGGTTTTAGTGAATTTCATTAGAAGACCGTTTTCTTTAATTCAATGTCGTTATTTTTTGAAACAAGAGATCCATCTTTTGAAAGAAAAAAATATTTTTTTAGGCTAAAAAAATATTTCTTCAAAAGGATTTTGTCAATTGAATGACATCAATTTTTTTTAAATCAACGATACCTTCGTATTGAGACAAAGATTATTTCTTTACTTCAATAAAATAATTCATTGACTGGACCTAGTAGATTTTTTCTTTGGATCCAACAAAATATTTGATGTAAAGACATATTTCTTAACTGCAATGAAATTTTCTTTGATTCAAAGAATATTTATTTATCACATTCATTTCTTTGAATCAAAGAAAGCTTTTTTTGTTTCAAAGAAAATTTTTTCTCAGTGTACTTTATAATCATAGCAAAATAAATCAATCTGATGGAGTGGTTGTTTACATCAAGAAAAAGGTAACTTGTAAATCGGAAGTAATTGAAATAGGTAGACTTAAAATTTGGCACACAATGATAAAACTAAAAAATAACAGCAATATCGAAATATCAGCTTTATACAGATGTCACGATCTGCCATGTACAGAATTTATTTTGAATATGAAAACGTTAATAAGACTAAAAAGAAATTCAAAAAACCATTTAATTATAGGAGATTTTAATATTGATATTCTAAAATGTAATAATATCAGCGAGGAATTTTTAAACAATTTACTTGAAAATGGATTTTTCCCTGGCTTTATTGGAATAACGAGACCAAACGAAAATCACAATAGTGGTAATGGAACGTGTATTGATAACATATTTATAAAAAACTAAAGTATCAATACGAAAACTTATAAACTATGTATTCCAACATCAGACCACTATCCTTTGTTTATTGAAGTTAAAAAACCACAATATAACAAGAAGACTGTCAATAATATAACTCACAACTAGAAAAAACTTTTAGTTAGTGTGGCAAGTGCTATAGACTGGCAAAGTATTAAAATAATTAATGATCCAAATTTTTCTATTAATGTGTTAATAATAAATAAAATTAAAGAATGTCAGGATAAAGCCACGTGTATAAAAAACGTGTTTGAAATTCTGAACGTTCATAATGAACGAAATATTAACTTAAAGTTTCTAATTCTGGTTAGAATTCCTCGGAGTGTGGTTTACTGGTGACTGCAAGAGTGAGAAGTGAAGAAATACAGTTATTATCCGATTTTAAATGTATTAAGTAGCCAAATTCGGCTAAATTTGAAAATGGCAAAAATCTTTCGTTCACTATGAACGTTCAAAATTTCAAACACCTTATAAAAAAACAAAATAGTCATAAAAAAATCTCTTTCCTAGATCAGGTTGGATTTCAACAGCAATTACGAAATCGTGTAAAAATAAAGAATACCTTTACAACAAAATGAAAAAAGAACCAAATAATGATCAAATAAAAGAGACATATAAAAATTATGTAAAAATATTAAATAAAGTTATAAAAGATGCTAAAATCAATTATGAGAAACATAGGATTAAAGCCAATATAAATAATGCTAGACATTTATGGAAAATAATAAATTCTAAGATTGGGAAAAAAGAAAGAAGCAATAACAATAATATAAACAAAATGACAAAAGAAAATAATGAAATATTGACTGAACCTAATGATATAGCTAATTATATGAATAATTATTTTTGTAATATTGGTGAAAAATTGAGTAATGGTATTAAAATAACAAGAAACAAGAATATAATTTTACCTCCTAGTAATAAAAATTCTATATTTTTAAGACCGACTAATGCATTGGAAGTACAAATAATTATTGAAAATATGAAAAACAAAAATGGAGGTGTAGACACTATAAATGCAAAATCTATTAAGACAATATCCATTTTGATATCAGACATACTCGCTTATATTACAATCAATGGATCGAACAATCTGTATGGCCTGATGCTCTTAAGATTTCAGAAATTGTGCCAATCTATAAATCTGGTTGCAAAGTGGACGTTACTAACTATATCTTTGATTTCTATATCGAGATCTTTGATCTCGAATTTAGCTAAGATCTTTGAAAGATTAATTTATAATAGAATTTATGATTTTATTTGCAAACATAGAATATTATCTAGTAAACAACTTGGTTTTATAAAAAATAGGGGCACTAAAGATGTTTTAAGTATGATAACAAATAAGATATATGAAAACCTAAACAAAAGCAAGCCTATAGCGATCACCTTTTTGGATCTTGCCAAAGCTTTTGATACTGTTAATCACTCCATACTTATGAAAAAACTTTATAACTACGGAATTAGAGGCAAAGTCTATAAACTTTTGGAAAACTATCTTCAAAACAGATATCGGAAGGTGAGGATTGACCTAAATGAATGTGATCTCACAAAGGTAAAATCAGGTGTACCTCAGGGTACAATTCTAGGCCCGCTGTTATTTATATTATATGTCAACGATCTTTTAAAAATGATGCCGAATGGCACAACGTATTCTTATGCCGATGATACTGATGTATTAGCAGAAGGAAAAAATTGGAAAGACGTTGAGGTTAAAATGAATGACTATTTAGATGAAATTGATGACTGGATGGCTTTAAATAAGTTGTCTCTAAATGTGAAAAAAACTGTTTACATCACTTTCGGTAATTACTGTGATAGCGTTCCAAAAGACATTGATATAAGAATAAAAAATTATACGTTAGAGAGAGTTGAAGAATGTAAATATTTAGGTATAATTTTTGATTTAAACTTAAAATGGGACCGACACATTCAATATATTGTAAAGAAAACCAAATACTTGATTTTTGTTTTTTTCAAAATTGCAAAGTATATGCAGACAGATACAATGAGAATGATCTATTTTGCGCTATTTTATAGCATTATCAATTATGAGATAATTGCATGGGAAGGAGCCTACAATAACAGCACTGACGTGCTGCAAAGAATGCAATATAGATTACTGAAACTTATTAACAAAAACAGATTCATACAAAATAATCCGATGAACCTAAAACAATTATTTGCATATACATCCCTAGACTTTAACTATAGTACACTTAAGGAACTATACTTGAACTCCAATAGTAAAACTAGGAAATAAAGTATAGCTATTCCGAAAAAAAGTAAAACTATTAGCGATAAAAGAAGTTATGTTATTTCAATTAAAATTTATAACAGCCTACCAAATGACATGAAGACTTTAAATCACACAAAAACCTCCACCAAAGAAAGGCTTAAAAAGTGGATACAAGAAAATTACTAATTAGTTTTTAAAATATAATTTACTGTTAATATAGATTTACTTTCAATATGTTTTGTTATCACAAAGTTTAATTACTGAAAATATGTCTAATGCGTTTTGTCTATTGCGTTTTTTAGTTTTTAGTTTTTAGTTTTAAGTCCGGTACCGCAAACAGGAAACTGTATTTTCCTCTGCGGATTTACTAAATCATGTAAATGTAAATATAATAAATTTACTACTGGTAAATAAATAAATAAATAAAATTATTTGTTAAGGGGATGCCTTATACCGACAGAGTTCTCTGCCGTACCCTTAAAGTGATGGCCAGAAGTAGAAAAGTGTTTCAAAACATAATACGATTAGTTATTAAATTGCACGGTAAAATTCAAAACAATAAACAATGTTTTAATCTTAGAAGAATTAATTGTGTTAATATTAGAATAAATTATATCAATATTATGTTCAGATCGTATTCTTTATTTAATACTTCACGAAAAAGAGTTCGTTAAGAGTAAATGTACTACAGTATTATATCAATTATTAAAAATGCATCAAAATTAAAAGAAAAAGATTTCCGGCTTATAAGGAATAAATTATTCTTTGCATGTTTCATAAAAAAAGTACATAGAGCGCGCGCAGCGCGCATGGATTTGGCTAGTTTAAATAAAATACACAATTTCCGTCAAACTAATTTATCTAATTATTTTACAGGCTGAAGATCCACTTGAGCAGGCGATAAAATTCCTTCTTCCTTTACAAGATTTAGCAGCAAACAACATAGAAACTCATCTCATGGCTTTCGAAATATACATTCGAAAAGGTAAATTGATCCTCCTTGTTATTTGCAACTACACACACACACACACACACACACACACACACACACACACACACACACACACACACGCGCGCACACACGCACGCACGCACGCACGCACGCACGCACGCACGCACGCACGCACGCACGCACGCACGCACGCACGCACGCACGCACGCACGCACGCACGCACGCACACACAAACAATAATAATAATAATAATAATAATAATAATAATAATAATAATAATAATAATAATAATAATACGCAATTGTCATGCAAGCTATAATTTAAAAAAACTTTGTCCAGCTCCTGTCGCTCAGATGTATCTGCTGAAAGGTTCTAAATAATAGGATGATAAAGACAAGAGACTGATATTCGTTCTCATTACAGGTCGAACTCTGCTGATGCTGCGATCGATAAACCGCGCACACCAGCTGGAGCCCAACAATCCCGAGCTGCACAGCTGCCTCGTGCGCTTCCTTCGCCACACGGGCACGTCGAACCTCGAGAGCACTGTGATAGAAGTGATCAAGCGCCAGTCCCTGAACATCTTCTTGAGCGCGAACGCCAGCCAGCTGAACGCGGACTATCTGAAGCGCAACGGCGCATCGCTGCCGCACCTGCTGCAGGCGGCGCGCATGCTCTACTTGCTGGACCCGACGCAGCAGCAGCGGGCGATCTTGCTCGTGACCAACCTCGAGCTCGAGGGCGTCATCCTCGAGCACTGCACGAACGTGCTCGAGGCGCTGCGCAATGGCGACTTCGGGCTCTGCGAGCAGGCGATCGTTGACTACACGAGCAAGTGCCACGAGCGCTTCCCCTACGCGACGGCCTTCCGTCCACAGCCGAGCTCCGAGGCAGCCAAGCAGCTGCAGCAGACGACGCAGCTCCTCGTCAACCACCAGGACGCCAAAGAGCCCCAGCATCTGCCCACCCCGACCAAGAACTGATCCTGGCAAGGCGAATCCTGCTCCTGCGACTGCCTCGTCAGCGGTGTACGTTGTAGTTAGGCGCGAGAGAACGAGAAAGAGATACAGAAGGGGTGGGAGAGAGAGAGAGGACTACTCGCTCTTCGTTAGCGCGGACTTATAAACTCTATAAACAAAGCAAAATAACAATTTAACAAAACAAAGAAACACAATAAGCGACTAATAACTTCAGGATTCTGCGAATCGACTAATTATGAGCAAACAGAGAGACGGGGCGTTTCAGACATTATTCGAGTAGAGAAGCGAGGCCGGCCGAGAGAGGATTGTAGTACGGGACGAGGTGTAGGTTTATATGAAAGTATATAATATGTAACGCCGCCAAACGATGTTTTACACGAGTCTGCGCCGCGCGTTTACGTGCTAACACGTATTATTGCGGGAGGATCTCGATCATCGGATATTGCAGCGAATGATACATGTAACATAAATACGCGATCTGCTTCGTCGCTTAGAGTGTCGTCGAGAAGAAGAGAAGGGCTAGAAAAAGGCAGTGTGTCGGGTTGATGGAACAAATTAAAAGAAACAGTGTTAAGGATATAAAAGAGAAGCGCGCGCGATTATTCTTAATAAATTGATGCCGGCTCCGTCGATCGCTCGGTGTGGCTTATAGACGTGTTTTAACAGACATAAGGAGGGGGAGGGTTGCGAGGGGATATTCACGAGGCGCTGCCGAGAGCGAGCCCGTCAGCGTTTAGCTAAGGTTTCACACAATAAACGATAAAATGTCACAAACGAGAGAAGACACGACATATACACACGTACACACACACACACACACACACACACACACACACACACACACATACACACACACACAATAAACAGCGAGTCGACTTTTGGCTTCTCTGCTACGCGAGTAGAAAGAACGGCCGAAATATCGGCTCGTGCACAACGGGCGAAAACAATGGGCTTCGTACGAGAAGACGGAAGTGAGAGATAAAAAAAAGAGGTATGACAGAAGGACGATGGGGTTCAAGTGTACAGAGTGCGTTGTGTATAAAATAAGGATGCGTAGAAAATAAACGTTATATTATCGGTACAAACGGAACATAAGACTTGTATACAATTCGCAACATGCGCTCCGTGATAAATGAATAAAGAAAAAAACGTTTCTACTCCGCGTTCAAGGTACACTATAGCCGCAGTGATTCTGTACCAAGTACCATGTTCTATCGTAAACGTAATTTGTCGTCGTTGCAGAATTTGTCGTAAATTGTTGGTTTGCGGGTGATTTTTTTATATTGTTCATGATGGAGCTCTGTTCGTTTAATTGGTTCTTCCTTTTTTTTAACAGCGTACGATGCTTCGTATTTTTCCAGTTTTTCTTTTTCGAATGCCGGTTTGGAATTATGAAAGGATAGATTTTTCTGCAAATCAATTGATCACGCAAATAACAGAAAAATCTGTTAAACTGTTATTAGAATCGATATTTATGATCGTTTGAATTTACGATAACAATATAATTGTATTATAATAACCAGTTTATACAAATGAAATTCATGAGAAATAAGGATAAGTTTTTCAGAGTACATTGAAATTTTATATATCTTTCTTTAAAGTGATTTTAATAATAATTTTATCGTCACTGTAAAAATTAAATATTCATTAAACGACTTAAATAATAATGAATTCTTATTTCATTACGTATTTGTTGTGAATATTTTTGACGGAATAGCAAGACTCAAAAAGAACTTCATCGAGGAAGTCTGATTTGTAGATAGAATAAGGTACTGACTATTCTTCTGTCTTATGATACTTATAATGTGAAGCTCTATTAAGATTTTCTTGAAATCTAATACAAGCTGTCTGCGTATAAAATATACGCATAGAACCAAACATGTTCTTCGTAATTGGAAATTACAGAAATACAATGAACTATCTGTAAACCAAAAATAATTACGGAAATTTTAATAAAAATGTAAGACTATCGACGTTTCTGATCGATTCTAATATTCCCTGAACCTTAGAACAACGATGGTATCTATCTGAGCAATTGTAAATTATAAATTTTCATGTATACAATAATGAAATTATTATTTTGTTTAACTTACGATACTAATTCATGACATAACACTTTTCTTAATAAACGTAATTAATAGTTACGAATATCAAAATTCATGTGAACCTGGCATATAAAATAAGTTGATCATATTTGTCTTTCATGTAACTCTGGACTCAGTATCGTCTCCTAAATTTTTGTACAGCACAAATAATGCTGAGTCTGAGTTCCTTCATACTAAAATATTTCATAAAATAGTCAATTTTCTTCATAAAATATTTGTATAGTATAAACAGACGTTTTTATAACTATCTTGATAAAGTGGATAAAGTAGAAAATATGTGTATCAATAGCGCTCTGATATGCTAAAACTATTATTATTTATATGCTGAAACCTGAATTGAATCGTCATCATAAATACATGTAAGATAGATCGGCATTATTTGACGCTTAAAGTATGTGTACCTTATCTCACTATAAACTTTGTACGATCATTGGATTGAGATATATTTAATTTTTATTAGACTTTCCAAGCAATATTTGCGAAAATAAATTTTTCAAATAATTTGAATGAATCTTATGTTATAGTTGAAGAGTAAATAGAATACCTTTACATTAAAAAATTACACCAAAAATAAGTTTTACCGAATACGCGAATCTCTAATAAATAAAATACAAGATTTTATTTGTATTTATGATCCATCTAAAGTTTTATTGCAATATAGTAAATAATGATTTCATGTACAGACGCGTTTAATAAATGTATCAAGATTTAGTCAAACATTATGAAGTTATTCATATTATTCCTGAATTTTGATGTCCTTTTTATTTTCGTAAATGTTTTAATAATTTTTCTTATTATTAAAAGAAAAAAATTATACAAATATTTTTTTTAAATACATTGAAATATACATCTTTTCTACTTCATTTTAACGCAGACAAAAAATAACAAACATATAAAAAATACATTAAATAAAATATTTATGATAAATTCTTGAAACGAGTTTACGTTTCAGCTTCGAAAATTATTGGTATTTATGAATTTTCTTTTATCATTCTTTTATCAATACATACATCTCATGAAAACATTAAAAATTGTTTAGTTAAAAAAACTAAAAAGAATTTTTGAAAGCACGTTAATATTATGCACTTTGTAAAAGTTTTAAAAATTCCAGAGTATACATAAAAGAGGAAATCATCTATAAATAGAAAATCTTTTGTAACACAATAACAACGAAAAAAAAAGGTTTAAATATTATATTATGCATCTAGGGAGGAAAATCTTTGACAATCTATAGCTCATTTAAATTGCCACCCGAGCCGAAGGCGACGGTGGCAAACACGAAATGTAAGCTGGCCAATTTTCCTCCCGTGGAGCGTATACTATTTTCCCTCACACCAAGACCGAAAATGCCACATTCCCGTTTTTGCGTCGGGCGGGTTCTATGGCGAACAGCGGGCGTTTTCTAGTTTTTACCGCCCGCTGGTCGGCAAGCGATCGCTTTCGACTCTATTAATAGGTTCAAAAAACGCGAAAATCGTGCTTGCAGTACAAAAAATTCTTTTCTTTGTTTCACTGCAGGTTTACTTGATTACATTTTTATAAATTTAAGAGTTTTTAGTTAATTTGTACTCCATATTTTCATAATTTTCATTTTATTCCAAATACTTGACAAAATTAAAAAATTTACTCAAATAAATATTAGTAAATATTTTTTCTATAAATTATTGTATAAAAATTTCTTTCTATATTTATAGTTACTTCCTAAATAAAACTAATCGGTCAATGAGTATTATTGATGAGATTTATTTTAATATCTTAAATTTTTAATTACTAAAATTTTAATGACTTAATAATAAAATCAAAATAAAGATCAAATTTTATTTACAAAATTAGTCATGTTATATAAGTTACTAGCTACTTTTAGCGCGCTTCGCGCGTATCATTTATCTCTTTGTTATTTTGTTTTTGAGGTTATGAACATGATCAAGTTTCATTTTAAAAGTTTGTTTTAAATAGTTTAAATTATACGATAATAACGTAAGTCTCATAAATAAAATCATGAAATTTTTCTTATACTATTCAGTTTTAAATATTCAAAGTCAAGAATCCAATCTTCAAAATTCAAACATACTCGATTTTGGCGCTTATTCTATGTAGACCAATCAAATGAGCCAGCAACAACCAATCAAAACAGTCTTATTGTGATGACAGTTTCCTCCACCACTTTTTTAAGAGAGGATACTCGATTTTGGCGCTTATTCTATGTAGACCAATGAAATGAGCCAGCAACAACCAATCAAAACAGTCTTATTGTGATGACAGATTTCCTCCATCACTTTTTTAAGAGAGGATTAGATACAAAAAACTCTGTATTATGCTAATATTATAGTATGATACAAAACATACAATGCACAAGTTAAAATTTCATATGCTGCAACCTCTTTGGACCCTACTTCTTGGGTGGTGTTAGAGGCAACTGTGTCATTTGGTTCCAGTTGATTCCATTAAAATCAATTACTATTTTATTATGCTTTGGCCTATACTGTCTGAAGAACAAATAAAATTACTATTACCTGAAATTTTATTTAAACCTTTTGTCTAGGACAAGTAATTAAAGAGAAAATTTTTTTACCTATATTCTACTTTGGCAGCATCAAACATTCGCTTTGCAGCTATTGTTGATGGCTTATGAGAATGCTTATCTGACATATAATTAACCTTTTTTATTCCAGCCTGTATAATTACTTTTGCACATTCATTACATGGAAATAATCCTACGTAAAGAGAACAATTTTTAACAGATTCAGAATTTTTATTTAAAATTGCGTTAAGCTCAGCATGGCACACTACAAGGCATTAAGAAATTTTATAGTTTATAAGTAGTATTAATTTTATAATATAAAAAGATAGATAATATTAAAATTTACCATAAAGAAATTTTGAATCTAGTTTATCTTCTGTTTCTTTTTTCCATGAAAATTCATCATCGCTGCAACCAATTGGCATACCATTATAACCGACTCCTACAATTTTATTATCATCATTGACAATACAAGCTCCAACTTGAGTACAAGGATCTTTACTGCGCATCGAAGCCAGAAAAGCAACAGCCATGAAATAATCTTCCCACTCTAGGTAATTATTTCTTTTACCGTTCAAATCTCTGAAATATAGATAAGTTATAATCAAGTTTTTTGTTTTGGTTCCATAACAAGTTACATTTTTAATTTTTCTAAAAATTAGAAATGGTGTAAAATTAGAAACTGAACCTATAATTATTCGGCGTTACTATATGTACGACAGATTTGTCTACCGCGACAAAAATACTCATCGTTTCAGTAACAAGAATTTTGATATAACAGGCAAAAAAATAGTTTCCACACAAGAAGGAATATTATTTCTTTAGTCAATTACCATCAATACCTAACTGCCAAAATTTATGTAATTTTAAAAATTGTCAAGTATCCTTTCATCTATTAATACATGTTGTACATTTTTTTAGGTTAGGAAATCTGTCGTACATACAACAACGGCCATAATTATTTGGCATTATTTGATAAGAGTAGTCATTCACCTTTCTACTTTTGCAGAACTTCCATTTTGAGTGAGAGTCATTTTTTCTAAATCAAGATGATCTGTCATCTTTCTGTTACAACAATACACAAATCTATCAACGATTTCGTACCAAATATCTTACGAATTTGTTTTTTGCTTGCAGAGGTAAATATAAGCAGAATGTATTCTGTATAAGATCCAGGCTATGTCCTCTTACTTTTTTTTTCTTCCGATAAGAGGTATTCTAGCTCCAGGACCAGATCCTCGCACGTCCTCTTACTCTTTACCAGTCTTTACCTATCAGACTATCTTACGAACACGGTCTTACATAAGGCATCAGCAACTTATTTTCCCGCGTTTTTACGTTAGGTACTTTTCATATGTGAGCGATTCAGCACTTAAGGTATGTTTGCAATGGTTTTATAGGTACATTCTACGTAGTTTTCTGTCGTACCGATAGAGACCAAGACCATATGTTACCAACCGCCAACCGGCTACCGTAACTTTAGTTTGTCGACATTGCGTGCACCGCGTATGCATACTGTCAGTAGCATATCTATACCTAACTTTCTCCACCTCTTGTCAGTTTATCGAATCATTGCACTGCATGGATAAAACAGAATTTTGTAAGCGATTTTTGATAATGTACAGTTTTATAGGAATAAAATAGTTTTCAACTATTTTATTCCTATAAAACTGTACATTTAGAAAACTGTAGATTTAGAAAATATTCACTCTTAATTTTTTTAATGAACAAAATTAATATGTAGCAATAAATTATTTTCGTTTAGAATAAAATGTTTGTAATGTATAAAGATAAACTTAAAATAAATCTTGTATTTTTATGAAAAATAAAATAGTAAATAAAAAGAATTCAAAGTTATGGGAAAGTTATTATTTATTTATAGTTATACATAAAATATTTAATATGCTATCTTTGCTAATATATATTAATATTATACATGAAAAAGAAAACCATGTTATTTTTATAGATTGAATTTATTGATCATCATGTTATTTTTACATTGAGATCTATCGATAAAAATAGGCCACAATTTATCGGCATTTGGAAAAAAGAACTTTCATAAATGTTTTATGTTCCTCAATAATTTTTTATGTAAGGATATTCATCTGTATTTTTTATTTATCCTTTAAGATTTTTTAAGAAAAGGATATTTTAAAAGCGTTCAAGCTTTTGTTTAATAAATGTAAATAAATTGAATTAAATTATTATTTTTTGTGAAAAGTTAGCTACATATAATGTAAAATCATAAGTATAATAATATACATACAAACATACATGTACAAAAATAAGATGTTTTACAACATACCCTAATCATCTGTGTGTGCATGTTTGTAATTTGGAACTTTTCCATCTAACGAAACTTGTTTGAGACAAGAAACACGAGGCTTTTCGTCACGTCAGCTGGTGGCACCTGGTACCGATATTCGATGATAAGCGCACATTATACACAAAAAGAAATATGTTTTAGTATTCACGACACAATTCTAGAAGCAAAAGTTTATTTTACTTCTGATAGTATCGAACAATCCCTCGATTATGTTGACGACTTTTTTATTACAATCTGAGATTTCATGATCTTCCTTAGCATACTAAAATGCAAAATTAAACAGGAAATTGATCTAATATTCCACAAAACTATTGCAATATTATACATAAATAGGTACTTATAGTGAATGTGACGTTTTCTTTATACTATTGTTGTCAGTATTAAATAATATATACTCCCGTGAATAAAAGAAGATACAATTTCTTGTTACAGTGGACGTTAACCACCGAACGCAAAAAAGTGTATTTCGTCCCATCAGAATACTGCGCATTCCACGTCGTAATCAACTTCCTAGTCTACTTTAAGGCCACGAGAGCACTTCGTCAAAAAAACTCATTCCAAGCAGGTTTGTCTTCCCAATGCTCTTGTCAAGGTGGATCTAGCATCGCACAGAGAAAAAGCAGACGCGCGTCGTGGCTAAAGTGGGTGAACACGAGGACTCGCCTGTAAAATGTCACGTTCCCGCATTGTGTCGTGTTCGCGGTCGATCCGACGATCACCGCACCGACACACGAAAACGAGCCTCCGCCTACTTTTCCGACCTTTCGTTCCTTTATCACTGCACGTGCACACACGTCAATGCGCATGCATGGCTTTTATTTTCTGTTTTTTATTTCCCCCTACATATACTGTCTCGTTTGCCTACATTCCAGAAAAAACGCTGATTTTTATAACCGGCAATCGCGGAAGCGCGCCGCTTGAACAAATGAAAGTCAGTTCCTCTCCGCGTGTAATTGTAGGTACGTGCTGAAACGCAAATGCGTCAGGCAATTGATGCTCACGAGTTGCAAATAAGTAACGAACGCAAATTAATCTTATTACGGGGCTCGTATGCGTATGTTATACAAGGAATTGCGAAACGATACACGCGCTTTTATCGGTAAAAGGAAACCTGCGCACAGTTTTCTGTCCCGTCCGATCGACAATGCTTTGAAAGGCCTGCACGAGCTAGCCGATAGAAATGACACGTAGTGAGACGCGAGAATTTTAAGAGGTTAGTTGCAAAAAATTTAGAGCAAATACATCCCTGTACTGCATCTAGTAATATATAACGTACCTACTGTTAGTTATTATCAACAATAAACTTTTAGCCAAAGTTTTTTTCGTCAATTACAACAAAATTCTACAAGCAGTTTAAAATTAAAACAAAGAATAAAAGAATATTAGTAAGTATGCACAAATATTCTAAAAATACACAGTTTTCATAAATTAAACAGTTGAAGATATCTTTATGATGTTGACACAGGTTTTTTTATGATCTACAATTGTGGATCGAAAAGAATCAATGAAATGCAAAAAATTAGTTCCTTTTTGTAACTCCAGTATTATTCTGTCATAAAAAATGTTAATTCGGCCGACCCCGTTTCAAAAAGCGTGTCCCCCCTTACACATGGGGAAACGAAGTGTCAAGGGACCGAACAGCCGGTCACCCTCCATCAAACCTAATCAATTTCTACCGTCGACGAGTATACCACGAGCCTCGCTTCGTCCACGCACGAAAAACAAGCGACGGCCATTACGCGGGGATTAGCCCCGCCCGTGTGGGGCGAAATGCATGTATATATGTATGTGTGTATATATGAGGAATCGACGCCGGCACGCCGGGCGCGGCGTCTTTGACGCGTCTTAATTTGCGCGAGTCGAGTGCCATCCCATTAGGCGACTCGAGAGCAGCGTCGCGTCTGCAGCGATAGCAACTCGGGGGAGTTTGTCTTTGCGAGTGCCTCGCGGGGGGTAGATTCGATGTCTATCTCGGGTATCCGATGCGAGTGGCCTTTTTATGAGCAATTGAAGAACGATGTTGGACGTTTGATCGGATGCTCGGATATTGTTTCTCGAATTACGATCGATGTGAATGATCATGAAGGTACGAGTGCTTTCTAACAATTATAGATATTGAAAAAAAAAATTATAACTTTATAACTTATAGTAACTGAATCATTTGAAGATATTGCACTTGCAAATGAATTTGTTCAGTTCAAGAAGAATTATGGCATGGTGTGGTTTGTGCACATAAGAATTATGCACATATTTATTGTGCACACTTTAGCATTGGTGTATATCTATATCTATGTGTATACTCCAATGCTAAAGTGTGCACAATAAATATGTGCATAATTCTTATGTGCACAAACCACACCATGCCAGAATTATTACGGGCAATCTATAAAATAATTTTAATAATTTAAGATTTTTTAATCATTTTTAAAAATTAAATTCATTGAAAGTGAGCTATCTTTCAGTTTTTAGTATGAGATACGTTTAGTTCAACCAATCTTTATCCAAGTTAATAGAGGCATCATTAAATTAATAATTATGGTATTTTATAGATTGCTCACAACAAAATATTTCATGGTAACAAAAAAGTCAATGTTACTTTCTCAGTGTTACTTAAATCTAAATCTAAATAATGTAAAAATATTGAGATCTATCTTCAATTCTCATTTTTTTTGTACGAGTATAGGTACTTAGATAGATCTTTAAAACTTGTAGTATAAAGAAATAGGTATAAAAGCATAACGTTGCAACGGAGAAACGGATCAATCCTCTCATCTATTATCTGACCTTTTATCGATTTTAAGTAGATAAATTTCAACCATATAATTGAAGGGCCGGATGCAATAAGGGGGTTAGCGCTCGAAAACCCGTAAAAGTATTGTCAAATTGACTAAATTTTCAATGTAGCCAAATTAATTTTTAAAAAATATCACCTTGTAGGGAATGAAAAGAAGTATTTTTACCTAGAAGGAATTTTTTTTATTCGACTTTCTTTTTAATATAAAAATTAAAAACTGAAAATTTTGTTCATCTATTTTTAATAGCTTTCAAAAACATTAATCGTCCAAACTTGATCAAATATCATCGAAATATTTTGAAATTTGACAGGGACGTGCAGAATACTCCAGCGTTGCCGATGGGATTGGTAAAAGGATGTAAATCGATAATTGTTAATAATTATTTAATTGCAAATATATTGCGATCGGTAATTACGTTTTCTTAACTTTAACGGAAAAAAGTATCGAGGGAAGTTGAAGCTAGGAAAAACTTCCAGCGAGACATTTGTTCCTTAATAGTCTAATAAGTTTCTGACAAAGTTTCAAATTGATTTAATAATAAATGACTTAAATAGAGCGTTATTAATAAAGACGCGCGCTAGCAACATCGGCGGCGCGGCGCGGCGTGAGCTAAGCCTGTGTTTACATATTTTTGCACTGATGTATCACGTTTATAAAAATTAACGAATTATTATGCAACGATATTATGTGTAACGTAAAAACACAGTTTATAAGTCAACGCACTGTACATATAATTATATTTTTTTAGTATGTTAATAAATAAATTTGTACTTTAAAATTTAATATGTTCATTAATACTATCATAAGGATACACACACACACACACACACACACACACACACACACACACACACACACACACACACACACACACACACACACACACACACACACACACACACACACACACACACACACACACACACACACACACACACACACACACACACAGACACATACACACACACACACACACACACACACACACACACACACACACACACACACACACAATAACGTAATGATTCTTGATTCTTTAATTTTTATAAACGTGATACGCCACTGCGAAAACGTGTGCGACGCAGACTGAGCTCACGCCGCGCCGCGCCGCCGATGTTGCTAGCGCGCGTCTTTATTAATAACGCTCTATTTAAGTCATTTATTATTAAATCAATTGAAACTTTGTCAGAAACTTATTAGACTATTAAGGAACAAATGTCTCGCTGGAAGTTTTTCCTAGCTTCAACTTCCCTCGATACTTTTTTCCGTTAAAGTTAAGAAAACGTAATTACCGATCGCAATATATTTGCAATTAAATAATTATTAACAATTATCGATTTACATCCTTTTATCAATCCCATAGGCAACGCTGGAGTATTCTGCACGTCCCTGTCAAATTTCAAAATATTTCGATGATATTTGACCAAGTTTGGACGATTAATGTTTTTGAAAGCTATTAAAAACAGATGAACAAACTTTTCAGTTTTTAATTTTTATATTAAAAAGAAAGTCGAATAAAAAAAATTCCTTCTAGGTAAAAATACTTCTTTTCATTCCCTACAAGGTGATATTTTTTAAAAATTAATTTGGCTACATTGAAAATTTAGTCAATTTGACAATACTTTTACGGGTTTTCGAGCGCTACCCCCTTATTGCATCCGACCCTTCAATTACTTAAATAACTATAAGTATGTAATAGTATGAAATAATTATATATTATGTACTCCTATATAGTTACTTATTTATAAATTTGTATTAGCTAAAATTCTGACGTCCGCAACGTTTGCGCACTTTCTTTTTTAATTTTTTTTTTTTTACACCAATTTGGGGAATTAGTCGAGCCCGACTTTTTCCCCGGAATTCTCGAACATTCGCGGAAGGAGAAGCTCGCGTCACGACTAGGCCGCCGGGCCGCACCTTCGGTCTCAAGGAGAGGGGAGCGAGCCGATCCGCAACCCCAGCCGCAGCCTATCTGCCGACTGTTTTACAGCCATCTAGCGGTAACCAATCAGCGCGCGCGACCGGCTCGCCCTCAACCCTCACCGAGGTGTTTTGCTCCGTTCCGATTTTTCGGAGCACACTGACACACTCGCTCTTCACGCTCCGCCGGAGATGGGACTGCACTCGCCAGGCTCGCACCAGGTAACCTCGCCTCTCGCCTCCTCGCCAATAGCGACTACGTTGCTATGGGCGTAAGGAGAGTCCTTTCCCTCTCCAAGTGCGGAAAACATTTCGTTCAGGCAAAAAGAGGTGATATCTCGAGCCACGCTCGGTTTCACCAGGACATGGCAGGAGTACCCTGGTGAGAGTCTCGCGAGTCCGCTAAACAACAAACGCGACCGCGTACGCAGGGCCATCTCTACGCAAAGTCCTAATAGGCCAGGGCCTAGGGCCCGAAGCAAGTTAGGGGCCGGGTCCACGCATATAAGAGAGTCATGAAGACATGAAAAAATAAGCAAAACGATTATTTAAATAATTTTTAAACCCAAGTAGCCGGGAGATATGAGGCCCACGCATATTAGGAAATTTGGTAGACGTGCAACAATAAGCAAGACAATTATTTAAACAATTTTTAAACCCAATTAGCCGGGGGACGCGAGGTCACGCATACAAGGGAGTCATGTAGACATGACAAAAATAAGCAAAACGATTATTTAAATCATTTTTAAACCCAAGTAGCCGGGGGACGCGAGGTCCACGCATATTAGGGAATTTGGTACACATGCAACAATAAGCAAGACAATTATTTAAACAATTTTTAAATCCAATTAAAATTCATGAAAATAAAACATCATTTTTTTTTTAGAATAGGGTCCCATTTTATTTTTCGCCTGGGGCCCCATGATATTGAAAGACGGCCCTGCGCGTACGCCTCAATTTTTTGTATTATATCAGATTTCTTTTATTAACCTTATTTTTCTATAAACCTGCTCTACCATTTGGATTTTATTTATTTTAACTTAATTAATTGTTTAACGCATTTATTTAATTACCACCTTATTCTTCATTCTCATGCTTTCCGCCAACGCTGAGCTTACGTCAATTCTTTAAGATTTACAACCAATCGAAATTTGAAGTAAAAAATAAAACTGTCAAGATTTGTGATGCCCAGAAAAATTTTAATTTAAATGTCACATCCATGCCAACACTACGATTTAGCAAGAGTTTCCGGTGCAGAGAAATTTGAGATGACATGTTAAATTTGGAACCAATAGTTTACATTGCGTATTTTCTTACTTTTTTAATAATACGTGTTTGTTTTACCTTAATTGTTTCTTAATAAAACAATTAAAACTAAAGGAATGAATTTATTATTAAAATAATTTTTGTTTTCATATAATAATACTTATTAATCTATAAACTAACTCGTTTTGTGCACCACTGATTTTACGTTCTGTAGGTTTTCGGTGCACGTAAATTTAAAAATAAATAAATAATATCAGACAAGTTTTATTCTTTGATCATATTAAGCGATCAGCATGCCAAATAGAAATAGCTAAAATATAAGAAGCTCTGAAAATACTTTTAGAATACATTTCAAACTTTAATTACTTATAAATGGGTATTATCAAAATATTATAAAAATAATTTTAAAAATTATTATTCTGGCAATTTTAAGGTATAAGCTGAAAAAGTGCATGATTTCTATGCATTAGATTATTACAATTTAATGATCTATTATTTTATTTTTATGCCAATCTGAATCTGATTGTAACAATAAATAATGGGAAAGTTCCTTTTGCATTTGACTTTAAAAGCATATAAATGTCTGGTGATTATCTGATTGTAATTTACGCGAGTTTGAAGTATAACGTTTTCTAAAGGAGGCTTATAAACTGATACTTGAATTTAGTGTTTATTAACGAAAATAGCCTGTGAATTATTAATATAAAAACACAGACACAAAAATGAAAAAAATTTAGCGAGATCTTGGAAATAAATAAAGTATTTATAACCATGATTACCAACACGTTAAAACAAAATTTAATTTGAACTATTGCCTTACTTTTTAAACTGATTTAAATGAGCCTCGGATGATATCTCATTTTTCCCGTATTAAATCAGTATTCCGCTCAAGCATCTTATCTTTTCAGGCACTTGAGCGCTGAATGAAAAAAAATCATCGCATCAAACGCTTACTTTAAAGAGGAAGAGCCCGCGCACACTTCTCTCAGCGCTCTTGAAGCTCTCTAGGAGCGAATTGAAATTCCGTTAAAAAAGCGCGTGCGCTCTGCACCTCCTGGAAAAATTCCTGCGCACGAGGCTCGGGCGCGCGGTCACGCCGTGTACTATCTCGCCTCCGCACGTGGTGGGATACGCGCGGGCGCGAGGGTCTCGCATTCAGGCTTTCGCCGCGCTATGCGCGCGCGTGCACGGGCCGTTAATGCGCGTAAACGCGTGCCGTTACTTCGCGTGTATAACGAGCGACTATATACCCGCGGCCGAGAGGAGGCTTCGTTTTTCGTTATACATTTTCGCCTGGGTGCAGAGGAGCTTGTCTTGTTTCACCGTAATTGCGTCATAGTTCATTGCCGCAAGATTATGCGGGGAGATGTGCAGATTGCGGTTGGGTGCGTATATACAGGGAGTGAAGAGGAAGAGTCAGCTTTTTATTGGCTCCTTACAATTCGCTTTATTGTTAGCCGATGTTTCGTTTTACCGCTTATTATTTTTAAAGGTACATTATTTAATACTTCAACTTCAGCTTTATTTGAGAAATACCGGTGTTCGTTTTAAATAAATTTTAAATAAAAATGCTAAACGTGCCTTATCGTAACGGTACAGCAGCTCAGTTTATTTTATTACTATAGATTTTTTATGGCATTTGAACGATATTCTACGATGTGCAGAATGTGTAAAATTAATTTTTAAGTAAATTTTTAAAATTCAGCAAAACAGATAATTTAAAAAACAAGACCTATAGAAATATATCTGTTCGCAGACGAAAATCCCGCAATGGAAGTCAGTAACAAAACACAAGACTCTTGAAAACAAACAGGCACCTCATTACTGTACACCAGGCTACACTCGTGTCTTTCTCAGCCTCCCAAAACAATGTTCGCATTACACACGGTGGCGGCGGCAAAAGCATGCTCTATACATACTGCGCACGCGCGCACGCGAGAAACCTGGAAGATGATCGCTCGAGTATTGTCCGGGAAAAGGGAGCCGGGGCCAAATCGTGATTCCTCGCGTGGCAAAGAGCCTTACACAGCCGCCGGGGGCGAGCGAGACAAAGAGGCCCTTGTGGCGACGTTTAGAGTCACTGTGCTACACCAGAAAGGGAGAGAGAGAGGTGGAATCTCTCGAACTCCTCGGACTGTGGGAGCCCAGAAGAGACGGCAACCTGCAAGGGGCAAAAAGTGCTGGCGGCAGGATGACGCGCAGAGCAGAGGCGAGATGCGGTCAGCATATTTTTCCATGCTCTCTCTCTCTCTCTCTCTCTCGCTCCTCCGGTTTTCTCTGATGCTCAGTTCCTATGGGATTTCGGATATTAATGCGATTTGACTTTAGGGATTAGATTATAGGTGGAATTATTTGTCGCCAGTAGATTTTTTTAAATTCTATACAGAAAATGATTTTTATAATTTATGCTTTTTCTTCTAATATACGATAAGGGATTTAATTGCGTGAACTTTAGATTGACTTATGAAGAGGTATACTGTATGATAAAGTTTGAATACAATGGGAAAAGGGAAGAGTGCCTTACAATAGGGTAGCCAAGTATATAATGAGTTGGCATCTATGCCCGAGAACATTGAAATTTTGAATTACTTATGAGTTATGAGCTTCTTTGTGCCAGTGAATAGACCGTGACTCGTGTAATTTTTATGAATTTAGATAACTTTTTACATGTCCAAATATATAATTTAATATATAAATACACTGATTCGATTTATTATTAATCTGTCGGATGCAGCCATCACACACACACACACACACACACACACACACACACACACACGCGCGCGCGCACACACACACACACGCGCGCGCGCACACACACATACATATCAATACAGAATTAAAGACAAATATTTTAAAGGTATTATTCGCTAGAACCACTTACATCATACTATAATTATAGTGAAGAAGTGTATATATAAAATATTTCTTATAGAACTACAAAAAAGATTTTGCATGAATTTAAATTAATTTTCCCATAGCTATTAAATGACTGATATCTTGAGTCTTTTTAAATACAGGCAATAATATATAAAAGGATAAAAATAAGCCTGGATCGAGTAAATAATATAGATAACCAAAATTTAAACTAATCTTAATTATAGAAAAAAATAAAATTTAACTTTCACACTGGCCATTATGCGTGATGAGTAACTAGTAATAGAAGAAAAAAGCTGTGTTCAACCAGAGATAAAACGAGAACGGGGGAGAAAATAACCGGGCAAAAAACGAAGGAACGATAAAAATCGTAAATTACGGCAGTTGCGCGGGGGATGCTGGCGAACGAGAGAACGCTGCGAGAGACAGAGACGAAGCGAGCGCGAGGTTGATATCCGCGAGGGATGAAAGATTCGAGTGCGTGCCGGGTTCTTGAACTTGACTCGCAAGTTCACATGCAGGAGCCAACCCGGGAGAGGGAGAACGAGAGCGGGAGATAGATACACGAGGAAAAGAGGAGAGGAAAGGCGCCGACCGCCAGGAAAAACGGCAGACCGCGCGCAGATAACCACGAGGAAACGGGAAAGGGGAAAAAACATCGTATCGCGCGAGGGAGGGGGATATGGTCCAGGGAGGGAAAGTGAAGAAAGGACGAGAGAGAAAGCGCAGTATAGCTTTGGCACACGCGGCAGCAGCGTTCGGAGGGCGCGAGTATTGATTAAAAGGGGTCGCCCGCCCACGTACGCTAGCTCGCTCTCCCCCGCTTTATCTCTCCGTATAGCCTCTTTCACACTAGCTGTAAAACGCCCTGGTTAGTCCTACCGCAATAAAACAACTTGCCACTCGTCTCTCAAATCCTCCGAAATGCCTACGCCAGTCCAAAAAGTTTGTTCAAACGAAAATGAAAAGACGCCCAGAGGCCGCCCGAAGCGTAAAAGGGGCGAGGCGTTCGGAGGGGATGATAATGCACGCGTGTGCGGATATGGAGTACAGCTGCTCTGGTAGGGATGAATTATTTGCCGCGGGATCCCCTGTGCTACGCAGATTTCCTCTCGCGGGAATTTCCCGCCCCAGACGAATGGATCGCTGGCTGGCTGGCTCGCTGCGGAATCCATGGATTTGAATTTGAATGGGCCGCGCGCGCACCGCGCCGTCGACGCATAGGCTGAACCCGAGCCTTTACTTGCGGCGTGTAGGCATTAGCAAGCTAATCTTCACGTGGGGGAGCGCCGATTGAGCCGTTATTTTGCCTGCGTAATGGCATTTTTTTCTCGTCTACGTATATAGTTTGATCGACGACTGTTTCAAAGTGCAGTTCAAAATATAGCTCTCGCTGCGGAGCGAGATTTATTATGATAAGCGCGGATTTAGCAGAAGCTTTGTCTTAATGAAGTGTTCGGGATAAGTGAATAATTCGCCATGAATATTTATGAGCCAAAAATTTCTGTAATGCCGCTTCTCTCGTGGGAAGAAGAGCCAGCTGTGGACTCGCAATCTCACATGCGACTTACGTCTTAATCATCCGAGGCTTGTTGAAATCGCCGCGGGTGTGCGGTGACGAGCGGCCGATTGAATATACGCCGGAACCCGCAGCTGAATTTTTAATTGCTTTGTGAAGGTAAACCGGAGTACGAAACGGAGAAACAAAGTCGACCAGCCCTTTCTAACTTCCTTAATCGAGATAGCGTAAACACGTGGAGCGTGTTGTTGAATAATAATTTAACGTAGGATTCTAATTGACCATTTGAGATTCCTATTTATTAGTGCAAATTTAGTTTGAATTCGTTAATGAACCGAAAATATTTACATGAAAAGTATATTAATCTATAACGCGACGAACTTGTTTTCTGGAAAATTCCATATATTACATTCCACAAATGCTTAAAATTTAATCAACTTTAATGCTTAAAATTTAAGATGGTTTCAACGTTACAAATAAGATAAGAAATTTAATTTATGGGGACCTTGAATCTAAAAGTGACAACTCTTTGGAACTGATGACTTAATTAGTATAGGTAGTTCAGAAATAATAATTCATGACGCAATGTTACGTCAATAAACATCTTTTTAATTAATCGAGTATTCGTATTTTCTGATTCATTAAGCAGTAAATTAATATTTAAATTCATCTTCTTTTAATTAATCTTCCAATAATATTTTAGATTAGTTTAATAGTAATTAGAAAATTTTTAAGATTCCACGACCAATTTCGTATAAGTTCAGCAGGCAAATGAGAACACATTATAACGGCTGGAATTGCAGGGCTAAAAGTCCGTGAGGTGAAAGCTCGCAAAATGAGGAAAAAAGCACAGGAGAGCTCAATTTACAGAAACGCTCGTTCTCCCTTTTTCTCACTCCAGTTTTGCCTCCAGGCAAAGATGGCACTAAAGAGGGCGGGAAGAGGAAATTTTCGAGGGTTGATGTCGTGGTTCACCTGCCCCTGGCTCATCTTTCTCAGTCTCACCCTCTCCGCCCTTCTTGCTCTAATCATATCTTTCATTTTATCTCTCTCTTCACTAGCGCAGACACATTTCCATCTCGTATACGCTGTATTTGACTTGAGAATTTATTTAATTGCTAGGGAGGGTGACGGTTTCCGAAAAGTTTCATATAAACTCAAAGGGTATGTATGATTATAATCAAATTTTATTATTTACAGAGTTACCTTACTTTCCTATTAAAACGTTAAGAAGGACAGTTAATCAACATTTTGTAATACTATTTAAAACACAATCTTGATGAAAATAAAAACAATATTAAGTACGAATCTTCTATACTAAATAAAAATGGTACTCAAATTGATACAAGTTATAATTTAGGCTATATAGTAAACTGAAATAGTCAGATCTTTTATTTTTAATTTTACAGTTACAGAATTCAAATTAACTGGTAATTTGATTATATGATTTTGAAATAAAAGTAAACACCTGAAACCTTTATATTGAGAAAACGGACTGTTTTGCTTGAGACTACCCTGAGGTAATAACCGAAATTATTTAAGCAAAAACATTTGAACGCTAAAAATCGATTCTCAGTCTCCTCAAAATCGGGTTTTCAAATGCCATAGACTCTGCTTACCATTGCTAATGTATCGAGAGTGACTATTTAAAATATATTTCTTTTTTTTAGACTTATTTTTATAGTGAGAAATTCAATATAAAATTTTTAAATTACGCATTTCAATAGGACTGCATTACCCTGATATTGTTTTGGGTTATTTTTCGGTGAACAGATGGCACGAGCGTTTGATTATGTAAATTAAATTCGCAATTTCCTCACTACTTTTAATTTTAGCGGGAATATTCAAGCTAATCTAATTAGAACATCGCCAACTACAAAACTTTTTTTCATCGTCAGTTTTTCACGGACAACGAAGTTCTGATAATCTTACTTTATAAAACAAATTTAATTTGTAGAAACAAAAGAAACTGTTACCTATACATATAACATCAGAATTTTCACTTGCTACGTAATATCGTCGGTGCTTACGAAGACAATTACGAAGTGCGGCGAAAAAAATAACGCTTAAATATTTGCGACGGAAATTATACTTAACTTTCAAAGGATTACGGCGAAAAAATTACATCTTTAATAGATGCGGCGAAAAAAATTACATTGTCAATAAATGTGACGAAAACTATAACAGCTATAAAAGTGCGGCGAAAAAAGTTACATCCTCAAAATGTGCGGCGTAAAAATTACTTTTCAAAATGTGCGACGAAAAAAATTACATCCTCGAAATGTGCGGCACATACACAAGCTAATACACAGGTGTTAGCATTATAGGCAATTATAGTATTAATTAATTAATACACATTAATTTATAAATTTTTTTCGCCGCACATTTTGAGGAGTAATTTTTTTCGCCGCACATTTTAATGCGTAATTTTCTTCGCGGTATACTACTACGCTGTAATTGTCTTCGTAGGCACCGTCGATATAATATCTATATACCTAAGTATCATCAAATGTACGATTCAGTATCATAATATTTAAATTGGACTTCCTGGCTCCCTTTGCGGATTCATAATTTCTCGATAACTGTCCCAGCTCAAAGAAACTTCCACTTGCCAAATAAACTCACAGGGCGGCCCTTGAAAAAAGGGGGGGGGAATTTTTCCAGCCGCGCCGACAGAATCCCCAGAAAAGAGATGGGCCGAAAGTCCGTCAATTAAAAGAGAAAATAAAGCCCTGGACCTGCGCCAAGTCTGCGCTCTCGCTTTCCTTACGGCGCAAACCCTTCCTCTCCTTTCATTCCCCAGCCCCCTTGGCAGCCTCTCTTTTCCGTCAATCCGTTATTCTCTCTCCCACAGGTCCTCGTTAATTTGCTCTCCTTCCTTTCTCTCTCTCGATACACATCTCTCCCCAGGATGTATATCGTACCTCGCGGCACTCGAGCGCGACACGGGCGGCACGCGCGCCGGTACTGCTGCACGTGGTGTCTGCGCGGCGTGCAGCGCACGGGGCGGGGGACGCGCGGAGCGGTGGAAGAGAGAGAGAGAGAGCGCGTGTGCGGGGTTTCGGGAAAGAAGGAGCGAGAAGGAGAGACGGTGTGCCGCCGGCTGGCTGGCTCCTCTTTATCCCTTCTCCCGAAAGCCGCCGAGCGCCGCCGACGCGCTGCCTGTGCCGCCTGTGCGCTGCAGCCAGCGCTCAGCTCGCCGGAACAGTCGCGAGTTTGCGAGCCGACGCGACGCGCGTCCTCCTGGCTCTGTTATCGTCTTCTTCTTTGTATTCGAAGTACACAGGATTTTCGCTCCCTTCAACTTGTTCGCCGGATTTTCCACGAAACATCGGCTCTTTCATAACACAACCAAGCGGCCGGAGTAACAGTTCAGACGCTTGCGTGCTCATCACCAGTGTGCGTAGAGACTAGCGGGGGCGGTTTTTCCGCATTTCACCTGTCGCAACGCGGCGACAGGTTATAGCCGGAGGAGGCCAGCTCCAGCCCTGCGCGGCGGATCTGGAGATTTCTCGGGTGCCAAGGGAGACTGAGAGGCACTCGCAACTTTGAATCGGATGATCGGTGAGTAGGTAGTCGGGCTGGAAGGAAAGACAGGTGCAGCTAGGAATCATTGACAGGGGCAAGTGACGGATGTGGGAAAGTGCCGGTGCGTGCGTGTGGGGCAGGTATAGGACGCCGGGAGCAGCTAACCTCGCGCGCTAGCGTGTCTATATAGGGGGAAAGTGATGAGAGAGTGGATATAGTAGACGAGTGGCTCTCTTGTTGCTTGCATACGCGTGGAAATGGCAATGGGCTTGTTTACAAATAGCAAGTGTCGGTGCTTCGGAGCTGGTTTTGCTCCGGTTTCATTTATTTGCGCCAGAAGTGACAATTCGGTTCGGAAACGAAATTGGTACAAAATGTTTCCTGCACGCGATGTATAGGTCGTGATGAACGGAAAATCAAATGTTTATACTTTTATCCGTAAACATTGTTGATACAGCTGTGGACAATTTCAAAGTTCAATGTACTATAAAATTATATGCGTATACCTAGACGCAAATAATTTTTATTTTTATTTACATTTTTACGATACATATATATGCGCGCGCTTAATAATAATTCTAAAATTTCACCCAAATGTATTTGTTTTGATGTCGAAGGTCAACCGTACGTCCTATGTCGCTATACAGTAAATGTTTTTCAAAAAAATTTCCAGTTATTCGAAATACATATTTCTTGTATCTGTCACAGAGATTTATTAAGTTGCATCACTCATAATAAAAAGATAGTTATGTAAATATTATTGTGTTATGAATACATTTTTTTAGAGAGTTCATAAATTCATAATTATTTTTATTTGTTACTTAATATTTGATCACGCGATGAAAAATGTACTTGATATAATATTTCAAGTACATTTCAGTCTATATTTATCTATCAAGTATATTCAGTCTATATTTCTGCAAAAATCTTATTAGGTTTTTATTGTTAGAATTATTATTAAGCGCGCGCATATATATATGTATCGTAAAAATGTAAAGAAAAATAAAAATTACTTGCGTCTAGATATACACATATAATTTTGCTAATAGAAAAAGATAATACACCGTTTTTAGAATAAAATGAATGTTGATGAGTTCATAACGTGTCTTATCCGTCACTTACCTAAGAAATAAGTTTTGTTTCAAAAGTATACTAATATTTACAATGCACCATTTCGTTAATAAATATTATTCATCTTTCCTGTCTATAAATCAAATAAATTCTACATATTTTAAATAATATTTTGTGTGTGCGTGTGTGCGTGTGCTTGTGTGTGTGCGTGCGTGCGTGCGTGCGTGTGTGTGCGTGCGTGTGTGTGTGTGTGTGTGTGTGTGTGAAACTCTGCATAGGAATAATATATTTTAATATACGTTGGATGTAGCGAGGGTTCGTATCCCAAAGGTTGTTGAACAATGTATACGCTGATCATTGATATGTTTGCTGAGTTAACAGTAGAAACATCCCATGCGGAGTGAAATGTCATTTTCCTACGATGAACGGCGAGTCACATTTGACATTAATGAAATGAAAGATATACTTCATAAATCCCTTTTCGCCAAACGTGTGTAAATGGAATTATCTTTAAAATGTTTCCTGTGGAATATAATTGTAAAACAAACAATAAATTTTACTTTAAACTAGATAACTTAAATTAGAATATTATGATCCATTTCACTTTCGATGCAAAAACCGTCTCAAATTTAATTATGCAAGATACATACTTACACTTTTGCTGAACCGTGTTTATTTAAATCAGTAGAAAGTCCTGGCAGAACTCGTTTAATTGGCGACACTAACGATTAAGAAGTGTCACGATAACATCCAAAGCATGCAAATTAGAATAAAAAGTGAAGGTTTGAAGAAATTACTTAAATATTTTTCTTATAAAACAAAAGGAACAACGGCGTTGTTGTGAGATACCTAAATATTTTGGTATTTCACACACACATTCCTAAACTCTCTTATGAAATTTGAACGTCGTCAGGTTCATTAACTATTGAGATTATCAGTCCATTCCATCACATATATTACTGCTCGGTGAAAGCTCGATCCATATAAATTATACCTTAGGTGAGTCTGATGAAGCAAATATTTTCTTCTATTTTTAGCCTAAACTGCATCACATATTTCATGATAAAATACTAGTTATCATTTTTTTTTCTTCAGATTTGATCGGTCGTATATTTTAAATCTCTTACATATTTTTAAATTTTCTTCCTGATTATGCGTAATTCATGCTGTTTTTCGTAAAATTTATAGTTTTTAGATTATACCCATCGACGTCAGCATATTATTTATCGTTCAAAGTTGTTATTTCCTACTTTGACATCAAAAATAGTCGTAATAAAATACAGAAAGTAAAATTTGATTCAGAGTTTATGGTATTATACAAAAAATCTTTTTTAATCTATATATGTTACATAAACGTGTTTGAAATTCCGAACGTTCATAATGAACGAAATATTAACTTAAAGTTTCTAATTCTGGTTAGAATTCCCCGGAGTGTGGTTTACTGGTGACTGCAAGAGTGAGAAGTGAAGAAATACAATTATTATCCGATTTTAAATGTATTAAGTAGCCAAATTCGGTTAAATTTGAAAATGGCAAAAATCTTTCGTTCACTATGAACGTTCGAAATTTCAAACACCTTTACATAAACGGTAATTGTGGCCTAAAAACATTGACAGTTTTCATAATTCAATTTTAAAAGCATAAAGGTAGGACCCTTAAATTGTCAAATTAAATAGTATAACTATATTTTCGGAATTCAGATAACGAAAAAGAAGCATAGTTGAAAAATTAGTAGAACATTTCTTAATTGTTAATTAAAAGTCTTAAGTATATAGGTTGATGCTTCAAAACGATTAATTTATGTGAGGTCGTAACGTCCCCTGATATGTTAGCCTATCTCCATAATACTTTTTTAAAAAGTCTACACTCGACTAGAATGAATATATTGACATAAGGACCGGTATATTTTGCACGAGAAAGGTTTCCGTATTTTTGATAGATCGTCTTTCACGCCCATAAAATCTGTCAAAACTGCCGAGCGACGAGACTACTTTTAAGCCTTAGCGCGACACAGCTGATGAGACCAAGAACGTAAAATTTTCTCAGTTCAGTACAGCTTCATCTTTTAAACGTACTTTCGGTCGTTAAAAGGTGACAAAAACGCGCGACGACATTTTGGTGGCGCAAAAGTAGCGCACATGGAACGCGAGCCTCTGCACCAAAATTTATGGCCTAAGCCGATTTTACCACGCGTCAAAAATAATGTTTAGCGTGAAATTTGTTTTATGCTTAGTAACATAATACGGAATAACGTTTTCCTCGTGATGGTAAAAATTCCTGGTATTCGGAAAATAATTTATAAATATTTTAATAAGATGAAAGATGAAAATTTAATCATGCATTTTTTCTAAACTTTATAGCAAATTATCCAACCGTTTTTCAATCAAATTTTATAAATAGATGGGTCTGAAGTTTGCATCGTTGTAATGCAACGAAATAATTTTTTACGATTGATTAAAGTTATTAAACAATGATAATTTTATCTAAACCTTTGTTTTAAAATTATTTTATACTATAAAACACTAAATCTACACGCAAAATAAATATTATTTAGTATAAACGTGAAGTAAAATGAATAATTTTTTTTTATTTCGTTGCATTCCAACGATGCAAACTTCAGACCCATATAAATAGACAATTAATAAATTCTTTTTATAAACATTATTAATCTATTCATAGATTTAAAAATGAAAAAGTTGTATTATAATAATCATTGGATTTTCATATGAATGGCAATTCGGCTTCTCACCATATTATGGGTTATTGATTTTCGCTCACACCTTCAATCAACTGTCAATCTCAACTTGTCCGTTATGCTTCCATTCCCAGATAAAACTTTACGGCATATTTTATCGATTTTGCATTTGATTATTTATTATCAATGAAAATTAACTAAATTTGATTTATTTATTTTCTCCAGTTAACGATTACACTCTGCGAGAAATGTTGTAGGAAAACTTACTATAAATGTAAGAGAAATTACTATATTCTATAGGAACTTTGGGACAAACTCGAGTTATCATAAAATTTACTACAATTTATAGTAAAAATTGCTATATACATAGTAAAAATTACAAAAATAAGAAATGTAAACCCGCATTGAAAGATTATTTAACTTCAGGCAATTAAATCAAAACCCAGCGGACTATCGCATACCAAGCACGATTCTTCCGTGAGATAAAAATCACAGGGTACACACCGCCCGTGTAACCAGAAAGTTGTTCTCTCCCTCGCGGGCGCGCGCACTTTCAAAACCTCAAAAAGGGGGAAAATATCCGCAGAGTCATTGGTGCATTAATTAAAGGAAGCTGCGGGAGAGCTCGCGCGCCACGTTATTCCGTGAAGGATCGTAACAAGAGGATCGTATCCGTCCGCGCCCCTCTCCCCTTTCTCCCTCGGCTCTGCGATATCGCCCAGAAAACGCATAAAAGAGAGCCATTCGACGGATTTGCGCGAGCGCAGAGGGAAGCCTCGCCGACGGCGCCTATATATCCCCCCCTCGGTATATACGTGCGAGTGCTCGAATCGATGTTTTCTGAAACGACATACATCACATCGGTCATGCCAGCCCTTAATATTTTTTCTCCTACAAGAAATATTGACGTTGCTGTCGAGACGAATTTTCTTTGCTTGCGAAACTTTGCGCAGAAGGTTCTGTTGGATCGATAAGGTTTTTGCAGCACAAACTTAAATTATTGCAAAAAATGTAACTGCAAAGAAATTAATTATTAGTACATTTCAATCGAGGAAATGTGACTAATGAGAAAAGCCAAAATCCGCTCTTTTGTTTATACAATTTCACAAGACTCGTGATAACATCGTTAAGAGATAATCCATTCTAAGGAAAAGAATTTTTAATCGTTAAGGATGGATTTGCATGAGCATTTGAGATGTATTTTGTCTTTGAAAATATAACTCTGTAATGTGGTTAGTGCTCGCGAGCTCTTTAGGATCATTTGATAAAAAATATTATCAGCGCTCGGTCATTGATTAAACAAAAATATATACCTGAAAATCTTACTAATTTCGCTGGACGCATCAAAAACAAGTGTAATCATTAAAGAATAAAAGATACGGGTCTGAAGTTTGCATCGTTGGAATGCAACGAAATAATTTTTCACGATTGATTAAAGTTTTTAAACAATGGAAATATTATCTAAACCTTTGTTTTAAAGTTATTTTATACTATAAAACACTAAATCTACACGTAAAATTAATATTATTAGCATAAATGTGAAGTAAAATGAATTTTTTTTTTTTTATTTCGTTGCACTCCAACGTTGCAAACTTCAGACCCATTAAAAGATAACATATAAACTACCTCTGAAAGTCTCGCCAAAATTCCTTTGCCAACTATTCCCCCCTGATCCCTCACAATCGAGATATCCCAGCACTGGCAAAGTATTACACAAAAGCCAACACCCACACGCGCCCGCAATATATACAGTTAGAGTCGGTTAGGGTGGTCGCGAGGTGTTCAGTACAGCGCGCGATTTAGGAGACGCCGGCGTGCGGACCGTACAGGCACGCGCGCATTTTCTCTTAGCGTCCAGCCGGCTATAGAACAATGCGCTTTCACTCGCGGCTACACACGCGCGCGCGCATAATGTACACGTCTTGTACGTGTGTACGCGCCCTTTTGCACGCGCGCCACACAGCTGCTGCGACACTCCTGCAACGGGGTCACTCTCTTCGGTTTATTAAGATCGGCTTAACGAGTGTTTATACGAAGAGAGCCCGCCGCGCCCGTGTGTCTCTACCGTCATCCCGCGCCGCGCGTTATCTCTCTTTTGTCCCGATCGAGTCCGCCCCGCTATTCCGCCCTTCTTTCTCTCTCATTCGTGTTCCCTCGCTATATGTTTAGCCTGTGTGTCCGCGCGCTGTTCTCTCTTTTCGCAGCGCTACTGTGTAATGTATCGCAGCCGCGAGACAATAGGACCCACGTGTGTACGCGCGCGCCTGCAAAATAGGTTTCAGCACGATAATTTTCTTTTGCTTTTTTGCTGCATGGCTTTGAACGTTTGCGGGTAATTTTGGAACGTTCCGTTGTTTTGCTTGGTTTTAAGTGCAGCCTTTTTGGTTTACATAACTAATGTTTCTTTTCGATCAAATGTACTGTTTTTAACATGGCATTCTTTTCTGATACAAAACGTTAGAGAGTTGCGTTTAAAAACTGAAGAAATTCGTATAAGGTTATGTAAACTATGTTTTTCGGTAACGCTAATCGAGAGATATCTGACCGCACGCTGTATCGTGATAAATTACGTGCGCATTCGGAATACAGTATAATACGAAAAAAGAGTGAGGCTTTCGAAAGCCGATACAAAAACGTACGCATTTGGTAAAACTTTTGATAATGACTTAATTTAAATTGTGTTTGGCTGCTGTTTCCGTCTCGTGTATACAAATATATTTATCTATTCTTTCTCGTTATTTGTACTTTCGACTCTCCGTCTTTGTCTTCCTTTTCCCCGCTGATGGCCCCTAATTAGTTGCGATGTGACGTTCATTGAGGCTCTCTCTTTGAAGCTTGCTCGTTTCACTGAGGTATACGCTACTAGCGCTTCGAATGAATGCTTTTGTTGTTTTACATTTCAGTGAAGTTGTAATTTTTGGCAAACCCCTTGTAATTCGATCCGCTGTAAATATTCTTGTATATTCGACTTAAATGTGTAAAGTTGCAAATTTCTAATATTTACTTTAATAGTATAATTCTAATTTTATTTTGCATTAATTAAAATAATTATAATACTATAATATATTAAGAATACACAATAGTATTTTACATAACGCTTTTTTGTTTTAGCAATAGATATTGATTGAGACATACATGTTTTGTGGGTAGTAACTGGAACAACTGGCTTATTACTTGGTCCAATTTAAAACAATACACCATGCTGGCACCGACGTAACGTTCACTTGTATATCACAATTAACGCTCAATTGCGCTATCAAACTTACAGTGAGCATCATTCATATACTCGTGTAACTAAACAAACCCCATCCGGAGACGATTTTCTCACGGCGCGAGAGACAGTGAGGAAAAGCCTAACCCGATTAGGATTTTCCAGTCGGCAAACAAGACTCGCAACACGCGAGCGCGCTAACGTAATTTATGCATAATAACCGCTCGTCATTCGCGCTAAAATCAGCGTGCGCACAGACATCGTTTTAATGCTATTTCTTCTGCTGCAGCCGTACGCGCACACCGCCGCGACATAAAGTCGTTAGAAGAATTTCTATGGGGTCGGACAACAACCTCTCAGCGTGTACACACGCGTATATGTATATATGCACACTGTGTTGCGGGCCGAGAGAAGTTACGTTCTAGCTGCGCGCGTATATATATAAGTATACTGCGCGAGCGCATAATGGAGTCATTAAAACTGCGTTTTTCGAATCTTATCGCAGTCTTGACATCGGTAAACTATCTTCTCTGTCTCTCTCTCCGCCCGTTAGCTCTGGTGCAGTAAAAAACGAGTAAGCAGACGCGGAAGTGGAAAAAGGGAAGAAAAGGCTGAAAAGCAAAAGTTAGCGCCCGAATGATGTGACTGTTATGAGGGTAATTTTGAATGTTTACAAAGAAGAGTCTCCGCAGAGTCATGGAAATGCGCGGCGCCACAGTGAAATATTGCTCGAATCTAATCAGAGCGTGACTCGCCATTGTTCGAGGAATATGCGGTTTTCAAATCAACTTTGCACTGGCAATTATCGCCCCAGAGAGAGGAAAAACAATGCCAAAGTCTACTTTTTACGGTCAAGTGTAAACGTCTGTTTACATAATACTAATGTAAACATTGCGACTGATAAATTGTGCACAAAAAGTACTTGCCATGCTAAAACGTCTTTATTGCATTTTTTATGCGATAACAAAATTTAATAGCGGTTTTATCAATGTTATCTTAAAGTTCTTTAATAAAAATGTTTGTGAAGACGTCAGAATAATTTTTTTATCTATGTCCAGCGATATAATTAGTTCGCAATTTTTCACTGTTTTAATTATAAATTTATTAATATTAAAAGTTCATCATCTATACTTCTGGGTATACTACATAAAAGAATAAAATACCACGATAAAAATCTCACATTTAATAGACGTTTTTTTTTTTATAATAAAATATCGACGACGTAATTTAGATAACACGCAGAATGGGGGCAGACCCGCCCCTCAAGTACTTCGTTACACTGTCATCGAGAAATGAAATGCAAATTGTGTCTCTGGAAATTCAGGACGAAAAGAAAGCAAAGGGAGCGCAAGAGCTTCGCGAATATTGGACAATATTGGATAATAGCACGTACCCTGCAGCGAGTGTTGGGCACCGGGCCGCACTCGATTGATAAATCAAGCGGCGCGGCGCTGCTTATCTCATTGAGCTGCGGTGTAAGCTTTGACATCCGTCTCGATGCGACACACTTCGCGACGTGCGCGCGGAGCAAATAAAGACGACGCATCGCGCAACACAACAATGAAAAAGCGCCTTTATGCTGTACTCGGACGCGTCAGTTTGCCGGCGCGAGTAAGCGTACACCTACCTATGCAATTTGACGTAATCCGCGCGCGCGGCGATCGAGTCGCCGGGATCCAGTTTGTTTTCCGAGTGTCGGATCGGATCGTGGTACGATATGTCACTGGTTCGCCGATTGCTATTGCGATACGTACGCGATACGTTGGCGCGCTATTGTACGACGTGCGGTTGATTTAATTAATTAGTTGAAAAATTGTTAGCAGTCGATAGGGAATTGCTCTGGGTGCAGAGCTACGATACGCGTGAGAAGTGTATTATTTTCTGTATGAGCCCTGGGAGTCTGAGAGAGTTGTATGACTACATAATACTTATCTGATTCGCAGACGTATTTCTTAATATAAATTAATTCTTTGTGTTTAAATCGACACTTATTATACGTCAAACTTTTAAGTGAACCGAACTTTCATTGTATGTTATTTTCTCGTTTAATGCTTAAATATATGAGGCTATACAATAAACTGTTTTAAAAGTAATTGTAAATAAGCTTTTCTTTAATTTCAAGAAACTTTAAACCTATTTCAAAGCTGGAAAATTTGAATTTCAAAGAAACGCCAATCGATCAGTCACGCCTGTTATCAGGAATCTATTCAATGGTTATGCCGCTTTGAATGAAACCCGAACATATCTGCGGATAAGAAATTACTTGGTTACGTTAACTTCCAATTCAGTAACGGGTTGATTGATCGATGTGCCTAATGCAACTTATTCTGTAAATTTAAAATGCTCCTGTTACTTTAGATATTTCAGTAATTTTCCACCATGTAATTCAATAAAACAGTCTAATGAAGTACAATTTTATTTCACTCCATAAACAAAATAAATATAAAATACAGTAGTTTAAGCAGAGTGCCAATTTGAGTAATTAATCAATCAATGAGCATAAAACACTTAAACTTCACGTATTACTACTGTAACAGGCTGGGCAAGGTTAGGTGTAGTCAGTAATAGGCAAACTTCATAGAACCGGCACTCTGGACGCTTCCTCTCGACGTCGTAAACTTTAATCGCGCAACTCTCGGTTTATTATATATATACACACACCTGCGCGCGCCTCTCCAGCCGCGCGTCTTTTCTACGTACCCATCAGGCGGCGAGCGCTTCCCCATTAGTGGAACACCTTGCGCTGCACTTCTCTATAACACTGTAATACACGCGAGCGTGCGCCGCCAGCGCCGGTCACGCTCCAAAACTGTCTTATTACATCAATCTTATTACAGCTAACGGCGCATATTGTAAACTTCTATGCCTATGTTGTGCGCGTATATGTATACATACACAACGCGCCGAAAGTCTCGCGTATAATACCAATATAGCCAATAGCATATGATATATGTAGAGTGATTTCCCTTTAGAAATCGGCCGGGACCGCCGCGCTACGACTGGTGTAGGTTCTGTAATCATCGGCGCGCGCGATTCGCTCGAAGAAATTGAATGTTTTTTTATACGCGTGCGATTCTGTGTGGATAGTCCCTGCAGTGCCGTTAAGTGGGGTAATTGGAGTGGTGTCTCTTAAATTAACGGAGAGTTTTTGCGACGTTGTTATAATTGCATTTTTCTTTCACCTACACGTATGCGGTGTGGTGCAAATTTTCTAGCTACTGGGAGATAACCATACTAGCGCGCTCGTTTGTCAAAGCATAATTACGCTTTTTACGAGTTGGCGACGATGGGAAAGGTTGACCGAACTCAAAGACGCGTTTTATGTGCATTTCTGTATAGATATCTCCTCTCTCCGTTTAAATGATGATTTTATTAAGTCATTTATCAACAGTTATATGGCGGTTCTTCCTCTTTCTCGTAATGTCATATAATTCCATTTTGAAAATGCACGGTAAGAAGAAAAATAATTATGCGTTCGTAGGAGGAAGTGGGTAGGGTAAATCACTCTAACCGTGAAACTATAGTGTGCAAGTAAACCTTGAATTTTCGAGTTCATTGAAATATTCATGGCGACATTTTGTTCATTACTGATTTTCTATTTCTTTTGTTATATTCCAAAGAATTGTTTAAAGTATATATGAATATAATCAAAATAGAGGGCCCCAATTTTTTTAAAATAAACAAACAAAATTTATTTGTAATTTTATTTATTCTATTGTTACTTTTATTAAAAAAAAAAACAAAAAAAAAAAAACAAGATTTACTTTCGGCTGAGTATTGTAACCCATTAAGTTAATCCACTCGAAAATATAAAAACTGGAAAGTCTCGGAAAGACGTCTAAAAGTTTCACTGCATTTAAAATTTACTGGTCTTGCACACGAACAAGGACTAACACGAGATAAAAATAATAATTAATTGGTGGGTGCACGCTCTGTTTCTGTATTTTAATTGGTGCTCCTCTCAGCTCTCTGCCAACACCCATCGACATTTTCTGCGCGTGACAGTGCGTCAATTGATGTCGAAAAGAAAAGGTTCGTTCTCGGCTCAGTACTTCGCACACGCTTCATTATCAATTGAAGCGACGAATTTGCAATTTCTTCTGTTGACTCTTGCGCTTTGCCCTTTCAATTTCGCCACTCTGAAATCAAAAGAATTTGTCCTTCGAATTATTTCGCCCCGCTGCCGCTGAAGGTGTATAGAAAAAAGTCATTCAAGAATTGAAAGCATCTTTCAGAACTTGATTGCCAGCAGTTGCGAGAGTCGAAAAGGATAAATGATGTACATTTACCGGAGTTACCTTTGGAAGCGATACTGATGTTTATGATTCTCTGCATGTCGCTGGTTAAATTAATTTCAACTTGTGTCCAATCAAAATTCTACTCTTTTCTATGCCCATTATCTGATCTTAAATCTACTTAAAATAACTTATTAGATCAATTTCCATAACATGGAGTCCACTATACGAAGAAAATGAAGCTCTTAGGCATATGGCATTCCATGTCCATTTACCATCATCTATAACTAATAATCCCATTACTGTTATTGATCGACCCGTGATCGCCAGATTAAAATGCATATATATACCTAGTAGAGGAAGAGCGTGATGTTGAAGCAACGTGTATATATTATAACGATGAAGAATTCAATCGAGCTCCTCGATGCAGACGATTTCCTCTCGATCCTCGCTCATGGCACGCGCGGCAACGAGCGCCCGAACAAGTCGCATTATCTCGTTAAGACGAAACAAATCGCCGTCCAACGATTCGTCAATAGATGACTAGTAGTGTCCCTTTTCTCTTTTCGACAACGAACGTGAGCCTACGTGCGAACATCCGCCCGCGTGTATCGTGATTCACTTGAATGGATGCAGGTAGTATACACGCTTGTCTGTGTGTATACATATACATGAGAGAGTGTATCGTAATTCTTCATATTTTCAGTTACGTGTATAGTATGTACGATGCTCGCGCGCGATGTCTGACGCAAGGGTTCAACGATCGGCCCACGCGTGCGCCTTGCACACATTCGAAGAGGAGCGATTCTCCGCTCATTCCCTCGTTTCCTCTCTCGCACGCGCAGATTTTTTGCCGGATTCCCGCTTCTCTGCGGCGCTAAGGTGCGAACTCAATTAATTCGCTCGAGATGCCCGAGATATAAGCGCGGGCTTTGTTGGCGTAGTTTGCTTAGCTTATTGATTTCACGGAGCGTTCTATCCCATTTTTTACATCTTGTATATTTTTATCTGGTCTATCGATTGCTCTCGTAATAGTTTAAGTACATAATTTTATAAGTAGTTTTCAATTACCTTTTATAATCTTCTATGAAAGTTAATTAGCTTTCATTAAAATCTATCACAATTAAGAAATAATATACGATAAAGACCATAATAGGACTCTTCTGTTCACTTAAGTTTTAGTAGATTTTCACTTACGAAGGTTAGAAAGTGAAGTAAGTAATCTTACTTCTATTTTACAGTCAAAATACAGAGAGAGAGAGCCTGACAAGCATTTATACATTTATGCATTCCAACACTAATCTTGGTATATGTCACTTTATATTTGAAATAGACTTGTTAACATAACTTTCTTATTTATACATTTTTTAATACCATATATATGTGGGTCACATAAAAATACTTTACACTTTTCGTATACACTAATACAGTTCTTACGATAAATAAGTTATCTTACCCTGATAGAAAATAAATCAACTTCATTGGTTAACATCTTAATCAAATGAAAGCATTTCTACTTAAGATTAACATCGAAATTTATTAAAACTATTTAAAACTATCATTATATTTTAAAGTATCTATAATATAAAATTTCCATATGTATAAATAGTTATTCTTCGTCGACAATAGCAACATAATCATGGTATGACGTTTTTAATTTAAAAATTGACAAATGGTTCGCCAACCGTTGGTTAGCATTTCTACCCGGGTAATTAAAGGTTATAATAATCTATATAAATTCTTAAGGATTACACAATAATGTTATCACAATAAAAGAAGAAGGTATAACCTAGTTATACCATTTTTTTATATAAAATAGGTAAGTAATTGTTATACACAGCGAATTGAAAACTGCGTTATAAACAATGTACAATTATTGAGTATAGACAATGCCTTACGTTACTTGACTCGAAAGCGTATGTTATTAAAGTTACATTTATGTTAACAACCTAGATAAGTAATAAAAAGTAATTGCTGTTAATAATATCATAATTACAGAATATCAAAGTTTCCGCCTTTACGAGGACATAACTTAACTATAAAGAATTTTCTTTTCTTGACGTAAATATTTTTGCAGTATTAAAGATGTTTTCAATTTGCAATTGTATGAATTGTAAGCTTGAATTATATACCTTATAATTATGATTTAATATAGGTTTACTACGTGGTAATAAAATATCTATTTAAATGTTAACTCTGTTATAAAATTGATAGATGCGTAGACTGATAATATAAGATTAGAGGTTATTTTTCGCGTCCAAACAACTAAAAAGAATATCTCATGGAAAGAGCATTGGTCTATCAGCTAGTATAGCGGAAATCTGCATTGTGGGTAAAGTATACGAGCAAACGCCTTCCTCTATTCACGCCTATTCGCAAATTAACGGTGCGGAATTTCTAAAATATTCAGAACTCTCGTCCCTTCCCGTATACAGCGCCGAAGGGGCGGACAAGCGCAGTGAAACGTAATACATATACAAGAATTCCGCCTTCCAGCGCGCGAGGATTCGGTAACGAGAATTGCTCCATTTTTACTTCCGCCTGTACAGCGCGCAGGTTAGCCAACCCGCGGATCGTGACCAATACACTGACTCGCACAAAAAGCGCATTCCCCGCTAGAAATTCACATCTCCGCGCGTGCGGCAATCTCCGAACGAGCTCCCGCGGCTGAGCTAACATTTCTCACGCGCAAGAGTTGCATAATGCGCGGGCGTGCATGTGTCCGTCGAGGCTCTCCGCACCTGTCCACAGATGAGAAAAAAACATCGAGAGGAAAAACGCTCGCTTTATATACACAGAAGCGGAGCTGAAAATTCCGGGATTCGAAAGTCTATGTGTACACACACACTATACTCTCGGATAGAGAGTCCGCTTACGGTCCAGTTAGCTTCAGCCCGATGCACTTTGCGCGCTTTTCTTTTTCCATCGCACTCGCCGCGTGTAGCGCTGCTCCTTTCTTCCTTCCTTTCTTCCTCTTCTTTCTCTCCCCGCGCGCACGTTTGACAATGCGTACGCGCGCGCGCGCATGCTTAGCGGCGTTTATTACGCGCGGGCAAGCGCGACGACGCGCGAGTGCAAGCGAGTGTGTTGTATTTTATACCTACACGTGTGCGCCGACTGCCGACGAAGGGTTTCGCGCACCGGAGACAAAAGGTCGATCGTAAGAGGAGCGCCGATTCGACGCGCGTTTCGAGCTCGCAGCATGGCCCACTGAGTTTTTATGCACTCGCTTCACTTGGCCCACGAATTTGAATACGGGCGCGTCGTATCGCTCCTTTGTATGCGGTATTCAAATTCGTAAGGGTGATTGTGCGTTATGCCCCTGAAATGTATACGTGACGTTTTGAAAGGATAATGGTTAATTTCCCTTTATTAATATGCGGGACCAAATCCTTCTGAAGAATCAAGATTTTTTTGTTATATTTTTCAACAAACTTATTTAAGTATAAATATTTCGGGTTCACTCACACGATCACTTGAAAATTAGTCCATTAGCGATCATGTAATTTTTCACTATGGGTGTATTTTTGTCTGTGTTCTTTTTTTATTTATTTATATCCCGTCTGCTGATTCAATCATCGAAACATGGGAATTTCCCCCAAAGTTTTTTGTAATTGTGCGATACCGTTAATTTGAAATAAACCAAATTTCTCTCCATTGCTATTTATAAATTTTTATAACTACTAGGTATTTTTGAAAATTATTCATAAAACCAACGAAATATTTTTCCAAACAAATTATCTCTAACCTGATACAATATAAAAAAGAAAATTGAATAACAACATTCAATTCATCCTAAATCGTACATGTGCCGCGGTTTAACCAAATCAAACAAAATCCTCGTAAACAAATAATTACGGGCGCAAAAAGAGCAGCCGTCCAGTATACCTCCACAGCACCAGAAAAAGACCGACTCTGACCTGCCGGCACCTCCACTCTTCTCTCGCCCGATGAACCGTTGAAAAAGCGGTGGAATCGATTAATCGCTCCGCGGACTCGAAAGTGCGGCACACTCGGTGCGGTGCGCGTTCTCGGTCTAAATATTTCCCGACAGCCGGCCGTAAGTATACAGCACATAGTTCTACATCCACCTCTCGTGGGGGGACACCGTGTCAGACCCACACGCACACGCGTATATATATTATACACACACCCAGCTCTTCTCTGATGTCGCTGCGGGTGTCAGCGCGCGAGAGCAAAGTTGAGACGGCCGCACATCTCTCGTCACGCCTCGGGTAACTTTGCCGGAAGTCTTTGAGTGGCTCCTTTCTTCGTCCCTCGCTCCTATGCATGCTCTTTCTTTTTCACGCTGGCTCTCGTCTCCCGCGCGCGTGCCTTCTAATCGAGCGTGGATGCACCCGAGGAACGCATATCTCGCGGGTGTGCCGCGGGAATATATATATATATATATACATGTGCATGCGAGATCGCCGCACGCGCTCCTTTTTTCGACGCGCGAGGAAAGTCAGCAGGCGTGAAATTACTGGATGTTATATTTACAGTTGCGTCGACGCGCTGCCGGTCTGCCGTTCAGCTGAGAGCAAGGTATCGATGCTGCGGCTACCGCACGCGGGATGGCTCGCGCGCGCGCTTTAATGGATTTCGCCAAGCTGAGGAATTGAGATATTTAGAATGGGACGTATATATACTTAGGGGCGTTGGACGTTATCTTGTCAATTAATTTGTCCCGCTTTGTGGGCTGTAGTTTAGCGTTGAAGTCGTAATTCGGGTAATTCTTAAAACGCCGGCTTGGTAATTGATTTGGAGAGGAAAGTACAAATTGTACTCACCCATTATCAGTACATGGAATCTCGGAGTTATTGTTCTTTAATGTATACTTAATTTAACTGGACGCGTTACAAGTATAATATTTTATTGCTGAGGGAATTTATTATAACGGAACTTTTAAAAGTAGGTCTATGTACTTTTTAATATCACTTGTATATTTACGAACATTATGCTTTATTTACTACTTTAATCTTTTATATTATATATATATATATATTGCATAGAAAGTGAAATCGCGTATAGTTTAAAATTATTGAGTTTGCACATACGACTTTAGCTTGTAGAAATTTACATGAAACAATTATTTTTTATATCATCACGGGTTGCTGAATAAAGTGTTCTCAACTTAACACTGGACCTGGCTATTTTATAAAAAGTTAAAAATGTAGATAACTATTACTAGTACAGTGTGTCTATCAGTACATCAATCATATTCGCCAATGGTTAAAAATGAAAATAGCTTTCAACGATGTCTGTATTTACACTAATTTGTATGTGTCTTGGGTTATTGGTATGTAAAAGAAAATTGAATATTTAATAGTATTAACTACTGCATCTATTAAAAATTTAACGAAACTTAAAAAAACCTTAAACTGATGACTCATTTTAATTCTAATTAAAGTTCTTTTTAATACGATGATACTGGGAAAAATGAAACAATTTTTCCTCTTATAATATATGCATAAATCAAACACTAAATAGACAGATAGAAAAACTCTATTAACACATTTAATCAAATCACTTCCGCGCTGAAAAAAAAAAACAGTTTGACCAAACCCACAGTTTATTTTTTCTCCCCAATTAGGCCTGCTAATGACTCGCAATAAGTCACTCGTGCTGAATTTTCATTAGCATCACTTCGCGCCACCTACATCGTCGCGTCTGCGGAACCTGCAAAAATTCCACGCTGCGATGTATATACCTGTTTTTTCAATGACCGCGCCACACGCGTAACCCACACAGTGAATAAATCGTCCACACATCGGCCCCATACGCGACACTTACGCAGGCGCGCGTGGGCGAGAAAGAGAGAGATGATGGACGCGTCTCTCGTCGTATATATATATACTCCGCTCCCATACGCTTATACACTGCGCGGCGACGACTGTCGCGCGCGATTCGCCATGCGTCGCGAGACTTTCGTAATTGCCGCGTGCGCATGCGATGAGCTGAGACGCGGCGATGTCGTGCCCTCATGGGTGGCGCGAGGCTCTCGGGATCGCTCGAGACTGGAATTTTAACACTGGGAATGAGAGAGAAGATTTTCATGCTTTGCGACTGCATTGTTCTATATGGCGTATGCGTCTGTGTGATCTTGAGGGCGGACCGAGTTATATTTATTACTAGATATTGTTGCGCATTATGGAGATTTTAACTAGAGTTATATATGGGGAAAATAAGGAAAAGTGAAATAACGAAAGTTTATAATGAAAGTAAGCTAATGGATTTATACAATGCATTTCTTTTCACTCGTACTTTCAACAAAATTTGAAGATTCTTTAGAACAACGCCAGTGAAAAATACCTGCATATTTTGATTGCATATACCAGCTGTGAAGAACCTGCGAATTGTCTTTTATCACTGTAATAAAGCATGTTATCTCTTTTTATTACGGTATTAAAAGTTTAAGAGCACAATTTAAATTTTTATCGTGCATCTTGATCAAGTATTTAATATTTATACGCGATGAACGGTGTTTTATTCTCATCTAAAACTGACTTCGCTTCGAATAACTCCCGTATACATTGGAATAGAAAATTTAAATACTGTTTTGTTTTCTAACACAAAAGAACATTAATTTTCAAAACTGGTCTATTTCACGTGAAAGAAGCTGAAAGTTAATAAATAATCTTCGCTTGTTTAAATTAACGAAAACATTACTGGGCATTCTATTTTTAAAGTACGCCAGAAAACTTTCCGAAAATATAATATACATCTTTTGATGATCCATGACGTAATTCCTGACGATAATAAAAAATTTCAACAACGATCAGAGATAAAAAGTTAAGTGTTCTTCTAAATTCAAAAGCAACAGCTTCCAAATCTGGATGTCAAGCTGGATATTCAAGGATAAAAATACAATGATATTTACAATATACCTACTTTATAAATGTTTTCTATATATTCACGAGTTAAAAGGCTGATCACAATAGCGCGTTATAAAGATTTATCTTCAGTGCCTACATAAAGTAAATTAGTTAATTTTTACAAATTAATTTCAAAGAGATGGTTTGTATAAATTAAGAGCAAAAGGCATAAATTCAAACTCGGATATCTTCAAACCTCAAATTAATAGTCGCTTTGCGTGAATTTTAATTGCAGTGTAGAAACGTTCTCCAGGGGTGTATAGTTACGGCGGTGCGGGAAAACCGTAAAAAACGCCGATAAATCAGCGTAACCGCGGATTACACGCGAATTAAAAGAAAATAAATGTTCTTTTTTCGCGCGGGGCAGCGGACGAACGAACGAGAGAGACAAATTGCCGTTGTCGCGTTTTCCATTATATGCCCCCGTCGCGTCGAACATAATCACAGGTCTTTAATACGAGAAACCATAGCGCGTCGCATTAAATCACGTCGAAGTGAGAATAAAGAGGAGAGCGCGCGCGACTCTTCTCATCCTGACTATAACGCGGTGCGCGCCGCCGAGGAAAATGAAAGTAAAAGATAATTGCCATTAGCCATAGCTGCATTCCGCTCGATTTGTGGCTCGCGCTTAATAATAATTACTACGATCGAGTTAGGCCTCGCCGCCGCTTTTATTTATTGCGCGCCGCTGATTTATGGTGAATCCCGAGGAGATACACGTATATATATGTATATGTAGGTACCTATAACGCGCTCGTGTCCGCGTATCCGGGCCGCTTTATCTGCATAAAAAAAACGCAACAGACGCGACATTCGGGGTCGCGTGTCTTGTACTACGAGGAATTCGTTTATATTCCTATCCGCGACTTTGTACCGGACACCTTCGTGCAAGATAAGCCCTTATCTCTCACCGAGCTTGATTTAATGTGCCAAAAGGTGAGCTGCGTGTTGTTGGTTTTGTTCCGTTAATTATATACGAGCGCTCACGTTCAATGCGAGAGGGAGCAAGTCATGTGTGCGCGTATATAAGACGTACTACGAAATGTCTCTACGCACTATAATTTACACGTTACGTTGTTGGTTATTCGCGCATAGGTATCATTTTACGGCCGCCGCCGCGCTCGCTCACAGGGTATCGTGTTTAGAGCCGACTGCCAATGTTATTTATCGCACTTTCGACTCATTTCCGTAAATGGTTTATACCTCTCTGCATGCGCAGAGCGCCCGTCTGTATATGAAATTGCAATGCGCACCGCGGTTTCCTTCAATAAATCCAGTCGGCATGTTATTTCGGACGCGCAGAAGCAGGCACGCATATAAAGTTCATTAAAAGATGTGGGGATGGGAATTATATGGGAGGGAACATTTTCCGCTCAAAGTGTAGCCGTAAATTCGCCGTAATTGGGGTATCGAGAGCTATTATACCACTCTCATAGCGTGCGATAATTTTCGTTTCATGCGGCTGGAAACGTTTTTATTGATAATTTGTTGTGCTTTTGTGAAACTGTCACTAATACTATCTGGGTCAATTCAACTGCGAACTGGCCAAGCTATAAAATATAGCTCGATCCGAAGAGATCCCCGCGTAAAAAAGAAATTTCCATTTTATTTTAAACGCGACATAGAAAAGTTTATTTCAACCGATGACACCGAAGTGTGTCAAACCATTATGATGCATCATTGTGAAATTAACTTGTCACCGCGAAGATTAAATACCCATTTGATGTTATCGGAAAACGAAGCTGACTTAGATTTTTCCAAAAATACCAGAAAATATTTATTTTTGAATATAGGCTAATGGATAATATTACGGAGACAAAACAGCGTCAAGAGAACACTTCACAAGTGAATTAAGTTTCCCGGCAAGTCAAAACGATAACTGCATCCAATTATCATCCACACCTCCGCACGCGCGCACCATGAGGCCATTGTAATAGCTCGGCGCGTGCGCAACAGTCGATTACGCGCGAAAAGTGCACACCTCCAGGGAAAGTGTCAAGGTGACTTGCCGTCTCGACTTCCATACTCCACGGGGTCGGAACTGGCTTCTCGCAAAGAGACCGCCGCCGCCGACGTCGATAATCTCCTGCCAATTTCCAGGTCAGCTGCGCTGCGCGCCCGAGATTTTCGCAATACCTATCGGCGCGGTAATTAAATTCCCGGGCCGGGTGTATACGCGCGTGCCGCATCGTGACGATAATGCAACGGGCGCAGACGCGCCCGAAGGCCAGCTGGGCGTGGGTTTTCCATTTACTCTCGATTTCGCGCTGCAGGCTTTTCTCGACGCGCCGTCTTAAGTTACGCGCGGCGATGACGATGGTGATAGACCTCGCGGCGTCGTTCGTGTCTGTCACCGGCTGACGTGACGGAGGTATTCTGGGTGCATGCGGTGAATGGAGAACGAAGCTATAATTATGTCTATGGGGGTGTTTATAAATGAACATTGCATTATATTAGTTGAGTTTAAATTTCGGTAATAATAGCTCGTATCTATGGGTGTGAAGCTTGCAACGTTGGAGTGCAACGAAATAAAAAAAAATTATTCATTTTACTTCACGCTTATACTAAATAATATTTACTTTGCGTGTAGATTTAGTGTTTTATAGTATAAAATAACTTTAAAACAAAGCATTCTAACGATGTAAACTTCGGATCCATTCGTATTTTCTGCAAGTTGAAAAATTTGAGTTCTTATGGAAAACTTCTCAGAACAAGTTTATGTAAAAACATCGACTGATAAACACACACAGGAAAAAGGAGTTTTATTTAAAGAAAAATTTTTTAATTTTTTCAATATTTTCTCTTTTTTTCATGTAACCTAGTAATACTTTGGAACACTAAAATGAAGATAAAAATATTATTTGATATATTTCGAAGATTATTCTTTTTTAATCTTAAATTATTATATGTATATTTAAAATGTTTTAGAACTCTATTATAGAGATGTATGTAATCAGCGATATATATTATTTATAAGATTTATCTTCCTAATACAAATGGAGTGTTCTACAAATGTCGAGATATATTTGCATGCCTATAACTCACGCTGTTTTCAAAATCTATAATTTTCTCGTATCCTTTTCTCAGTATACCATACATACGCATAATAGTCCGAGATTTATTGGTCAAGCCGGTTTGTGTGAATTCATCAAGGGACTCCGCAAGAGATTCAACTGATTTAGATGCTTATTTGAGTCGTTTGCATTTTTTCGACATAATTTACGTGAATTCTATATTTATTTCTAATTGTTAACGTTAATAAATAAGACTAATTAAACGTAGTAGAGATTTCCAACACATTAAAGAATTTTTACACAATTATCTCTCCTGTTTATATTTGAAACATCATTAAAAGTGTCAGATCATTTTATAAAAAAAAAGCGAAAATTTTAGTTGTTATAACATTTTGTGTCGGGTACATTCAAAGGCGTATTCACATATATCATATTTAAATGTCGTATTTTTTTTATGCCATGAGTACAAACATATACATACATCTTCAGTGAAATTACCATAGAACGCGGGTGTCAAAGAAAATTAAATTACGAATTCCAAGGACTCGCGGCAAAAACAGCCAAACAAATTCGTCTCTCGTCGAGACGACATAATTCCCAAGGAACATCAATACGCACGCGCGTATCAGGAAACGTTCCCGCTGAGAGCCGCTATTTGGCGCGTCGAATCATCATTCGCCCACGCAGCGGCTATAACTTCAGCCGAAAGATCTGAGCTGCTCCTCGATATTCACGGTCACGTCGACTTTGCGCGCAAACGATATCTTCGCGGTCGGAGGTAGAGTGTCTTCTCTCATAGCGCCTCTTCCTATTCAGAGCAAAACAAAGGATTTTGCCTACGCAAGATGATCAAAGTGTACGCGCGCGTGCGGCTTTTTCGGGCACTCTTTTTTTACTGCGCTCTGCGTTTTGAAGTGTCATTGTAAAGCGGGATCGACTGGCCGCGGGCACAATTGCGATTTTGCATGGGAAAATTTTACTGTGATTTAACAGGTTTAATGTGAGGCATTGTGTCCTAAAGTTTTTGTCCTGACAGTGTTTAATAATTTGAAATTGTTCATATTCTTTATAGTTTTAAATTTGTGTAGGAATTCAAGTGATGCTGTGTTAATGGATAAATCAAATTGTAAATTGACGCACGGAAAACATTGAAAATGTTACTTATGATAATTAATGGTTGGGTTCAATATGTAAAACAAACTATTTACAACAAATAGTATAGTATACATATTAATGAGTGAACATGCGTATGAATTATTAACGTTATTCATATTCGTTAATATGAATTACAAATACTATTGTACTTACAGAGTTTAAATTAAATTTTAATTAAATTTATGAATATTGTAAGTCAATTGTTTTATAATTCTTTACATTAAGAAGATAACAAATTCATAACTAAGAAAAGTAAGATCAATAAAACGTTATCTTACAGGCGTAGAAACTATTGGACAGTTCGATTTCTAACTGCCAGTAGTAGCTTAAACTTTATATCCTTCATATTTAACGGAACCGCTCCAACCCAACTCGATTAATATTTACAGGAAAAACAAACAATTCATCACCGGGCCAGTAAATTAGACAGGCCGCGTATAAAAGCGACTTTCACGTCCCCTCAAATCCTCGTCCGTTAGTCTCGCCCGCGCCACATGTCACACATCGTATTCCATAGCCTCGAGAGCAAGTGACACTCACTTTTTCACGACCGAAAAAAAAAACCCCCGACTATATAGACGTTCCGTGTGTACGTATATCTCCCACTGATGAGGCTGTTTACACACCGGCTCTCTATAATGACTATACGGCTACTGCAACGGCGCAAGCCATCCTGCTCATTCGAAAAGACATTCAGGGCTTTCGAATATACACGCGTTTACTCAGAGTAAAACGACGATGTAATACCACAGATAAGAACCTAGCGCTCAACCGCACGACATTCTTTTGCTTGCAGAGGCGACGAGCGCGGAGACGAGGAAGAAACTGAAGAAGAAAAAGACAGCACGACAGCAGTAGCTCGTCTGAGAGAGGAAGAGAGAGAGGGAGAGGAGGGCTGGAAAAAATGTCGTACACGAACCGCTTTCCGCCGACGAAGAACACGCGCTACCGTAGCAGCTGGGGCCCGTCCTCGGTCTCGGTGTTCCAGCGCGCGGACGTGCCGAGACCCTCGGCCGAGGAGGAGGAGTACGCAGACTATTACCACGAGCGGCTGCACTCGGCCCAGAGCCGACAGCTCATACCACTGCAGGAGGACCTCGCTGACTGGATCAATAAGACGATAAGTGAGTTGTATTCCTTGTATTCATACTTTTCTTCTTAGCTTTTCTTTACAACTTCTTGTCTGCTGGTGTTGTAAATTCATCTTTTTCTGCTGCTAGAAAGGTAAATTGCAGAAACAGTCATTTTAAAATTCAAAAATTGACAGTAATATCTGCTGAGATGCCTATGTTAATATTTTACATTAATTGAGTGTACAAATGACAGGCATACAAATTGAAAAGCCGCAAGAAGGGTAAATTTCCGTGATTTTAAACGATCCAATTTCATATTTGTGGTGGTATTTTCGAAAGTGACAGTACTTTGCAAATCTAAACCACACCGTTATGCTTCTATCATTCCATACGTCGTGGGCATTTTAAAAGCTACTTTCCCAAGATATTAATATATATAAATGAAAAATAAAATAATACAGTATTGGTATTCTTTTTTTATTTAATGACTATTTACGTAGCACTCTACGGAAGAGTAACGTAAGATCTTTACCGGTTCATTACAGGTAATAATTCGGGAACTGAAATTAGGTGGAATACTTTTACTTCCTTAAATTACATGGCTATGCACCTATTTTTCTTAAGCGACAGAGATTCATAATGAATCTTCGTTTCACAAGTTTTTGAGACGTTTCATTAGTAAGTTTAAAAATATAGCCAATTTGAACTAGAGGAATGTAGGCATTTATTATTGAAATACCATTCGAATTGTTAAATAAAATACTATATCTGAAAAGTGACAGATTTCGTCGCATTATCACCCTGCAACTTTCTTTGTTTAACGACTTATTATTGCAGATTTTAATTTAAACCTCTTAACTACTTCATAAACTATTATGACAAAGTAGCTACTATAATATAGATATTTAAATTCTGAAACAAATTTTTCCGATATTGATTATATTACACCATAAATTTAATCACAGTTTCAACCTTGGTTTTTCATGTTTTATGACGGTTTCATTTACGATGTTCTTAAAATGATGGCTTCGTCGCTAAATATACCACAGCGAGGGTCCATAATATTTATACAAATTATTTAATTTCGTATAAACCATTTTACTTAATTATTCAAACACGATAACCATGTTCATGTCAATATATTATGAATAGCTACTATCACAAGGTATACACGAAATCTAAATCATTTCATCCAACATTTCCTCTATTCAGAGCGGACTGCTATACCGCAACGGCTGGATTTTCGTGACGAATTCCGATAAGCGTTGCTGCGCGTCTAGAAATTGCCATGCTTGATTTACGAGTCGGCGCAACTCGCTCTATAGCATCAGTATATTTGCCCAAATTATTCGCCTCTCTATCTCTTTCGGTTTACTCTACAGCCGCACACTCAGCAGGTACATTGCACACACGCAGCCCATCCTTCGTCAAACATTAACTGCTAATGTGACTGCGTCCGTCGGTGCCGCTTCGCCAGACACATTTTCGGGAAGCGCGATCAATAAAGAAGCTGAAAGAGAGCGAATAATTTAATGAGAGTATCGCGCGTCTAGACGGATCGAGTGCAAAAAACGTGGGCTTGATACGTGATATATCAATTCTGAATTAAGTGCAGCTGCGTGAAAAAGGAGCTGAGGTTTTCTTCGTACATATATTTAGTTTTTAGTGCTTTTACATGGCGCAGTCGTTTTGAATATATATAGGTGTAGGCCCATTTCATGTAAATGCGAAAGGGGTAATGGAAATAATACTGGCATAAACTTAGATGCTTAGTATGAATGCAAAAAGGATTTCTTTGGGCGCTTTCACTAACAATATTTTTATCTATATTTAATCGTCCAATTTTAAGAGCATTGAGTGCATTCAAGTAAATTGCTAAAAGAAAAACTAATATTTTGAAACAAGTAACGAACATATTCTGCATTCGTTAGTGAAACAAGTAAATTAATTTTTCAGTAATGGAGTGAAAATGCATACCAGATTACTGGCACGCTAACTCTATGCTTAGCTCCATGTATTTATGCTTATCTGTAGCTATACTTTATAATTCGAACGTTTAGAGCTAAATAGATGAGAAAGGGGAATACATAAATTTCCTCGAAGTATATCCTTGAAAGTTCTTTTAACCTATAGAAATATTTTAGCAAAAATTTTACATAAAATGTTGCAACATTTTTAAATAATAATTGAAACGATGGAGTAACCTAGATGGATGGCTATACTTAAAATACCCAGTGACACTAATTTGATAAAAGTGTCAGTCTAGCTTTTGAAAAAAGTTATGAATGGTTCGTCATTCGCAGCGAACAGTCTGTCCCTTTCAGCCCGTATAGTCTCATACATATATTTTTTCACTTTGCCCTATTAACGAGGAAGCAGCTATAAATAGAGACCCATTATCTTTATATGGGTTCATAAAGTTCAGTGAACGTTAAACGCAATCATTTCTACCAATAAGGTTTTTTCAATGATAAATTACAAAATGATAAAAACTTGAATTCATTGCAAAAATATGATGCTACAGAAAACAGTTATTCTGAAAAGGGTTTTTTTCTTTTTTTTTTTTTAATATAATTCACAACGTACAAACGTTATATTGCCTGTTGATCAAATTAAACAAAGACAAAGTCTCTCCGCGCAAGCTCGATACAAATTACCGACCATTACGACATTCTCCCGACTCACGAGCATGTAAACCTTCGCTTCCTGCGTCGCATTCGAGGAAGGAGCGAGAAAAAAAAAACAACACACAGCCTCTAATGAAAGCAATACCCTTAGCACGCACGCGCGCACTACTCGTATACTCGAAACTCATCAGCTCGCGCTAGCAACCACTCGAAATTAACGATCTCACGTACAAGAAACGCATATCCGACTCGTCGTCTCTGAAGGATCAGATGATCAATCGCGCATTACGCGTATACTTACTGCGCGGGGGAAGAGTGTGTGCGCACACAGACACACACATGTACATAGACAGCACATTCACCGCACGCGTAATAATATTGGATCGAGCGGGGGCCACTCGGCTCGGGCTTCATTTTCTCCTCGTACTTTTTTTTGCCCTGGCGCAGGGGCTCGCCCTCCGCGCGCACACATGCACGTACAACGCGCTGCTGTTCGCCAAGGCGTAATACGGTATAATGCACCTCCACGGTGCCCCATTCAGCGCACGCGCTCGCCCGGCCGTCCCATTCAACGATTCAGCGTTCACTGCTCCGCGTAACGCACGCATACGTTTTGTCTTTTTTCTTCTCTCGTGTTCGCTCGTGTCTGTGTGTATACGAGCCTGCTGCGGACTCTACTCCCTTCGGTCTCTCTCTTTCTCATGCTGGCGTGCCGGCGAGAAGAGAGAACCCTCGTTAGTTATTTTTTTCTTTTCTGGTTGTTTTGGCCCTTTAGGGGTCCCGTAATGCATTCGCGGTATTCTTTGGTGCTAAATTTTTGAGAAAATTTTGGCCCGCCTTTCAGGGTAATTCTTACTTATAGCTTTAATTTGAAAAGTTGTAAGAGGATTGCGCTACTTTAACTTCTGAATTTTGTAGTAAATGGGTTTATGTTAAAAGGTTCTTTTCGTTTAAAAGAAAAAAAAAAAGAATTAAACTTTGCTATATATTCGAGCTATATATTTAATATTACTATAAGTGTTGGAAGAAAATTTCATAAAATCATCTTTCTCAGCACATTACTTTTATAAAAAGTGTAATTTAAGTAAATTAGTAGTGTGATCAAAATGTTAATTTTAACTTCAGTTGAATATTCTGAATTTCTACGAAGTGTTATAAAATGTCAAAATAGATGTGGAGTTATCCAATGAAAAATTGCAGTTTCACTACAACTATTTCAGCAAGTCGACTTCTTTTATTGTCGCGTTCGTCTTTTCTTCGCGCGCGTCTCAATCTCTGCTTTCGGAGTCACATTCGCTAGACATCCTGTTCCTCCTCCTCCTCCTCCTCCTGCATTTCTCTTTCACTTCCGCGCCACTGGAGCTGCCGCTGCCGCCGTTGCGGCACGCCATCATGCCCACTTTGTCCCCGTCAGCAGCCGGCGTCTCGATCAGCCGTCATTCACGTCAATTTCGCATGGGAATCAGCGTCGACGCGCGCGTAACGATGATTCGCGCGGTCATCCCTCGGCGGGTTCTGTGCGCGGTGAAAGTTTATTTCCAATGCAGACGAGAAGAACCGCGAGCGCGCGTGGTCTTCTAATTTAATCTGATTCTAATTAAGGCCCCGCGAATCTCGCCGCGCTGCGCGCTGTGCGAGCGTAGAGAGAAACTCGCGTGGGGCTGAGCCGTTGCCCGTGCCGCGTCGTCTTGTTCGTTTTTCTCTTCGTGTTGTATTAAGGCTTTTATCGGATATAAAAGTAGCGTAATCTCATGATCGCGGGGCGGGGGGGGGGGGGGGGCGTAACGAGCGATCGGAATAATTGGGTTATGAAGGCGAATCGTGGCAGTGAATCCGTGCGGATTAAGGTTTTTAATAGTTGCTGTTTAGGTACAAGCCTATAATTTTCTGACTCGTTGCAACAAACATGAAACAATCATGTTTCAACCCCCAAAATGCACTATCTTTCATTATTAGATAATAATCTGGTGTCGTTTTATACAAAATTACATAAACTGCACAAGCGTTGAGAGTAAAGTGTATAGATTACTGTAAAAAGCGCTTCCTTTCGCTTTCTTCCTCCCCGCAAGTCTTCCGGGAAAAGCGACTCCAATCGCCAGATCGAGAAACCCATCACTTTCCTACTAATGCTCGTCAGCCATATGCATATACCACATACAACCAACAGTATGTACGTAACATATGTTTGAATATTTATACGAATGGGGATATGAATCAAATGATATTACATTTAAACTTAAAATGAATGTAATGTTGTTACTTGCAGTTTTTTCTTGCAAAGGCTAAAAATAAGCGTAAGCCATTAACATTATTAACATTTGTGTCTTAAGTAATTGTCTACTCAAAGGAAATCGAAAGAATTATTTAAATCAAAGTCATCCTTAATGCATATACACTATAACTCAAACATTTACAAACGCCGTCAACTATCCAATGCGAGAATAAAATTTACAACGTATCCAATCTCAAATTACCTGTTCCTCTACCCTATGTACTCCTGTAATTAATGCACGTTGCATAAAAGATTCATTTATACCACTCTAACCTTAAAATCGTAACTTTAATATGATTAACTGATGAGAATTTTTCCATCGGTCTTACAGTTTTATAAATTAAATTAAAATAATTAATATTTATGGCAGTCAGATTGCCCTTGTTTATCATCCCCGCAGAATCTGAAATAAAAACTTAATTAAAACCTGGAAAAAAACTTTATTAGCAAAGGACTATCTGACTGCCCCCCACCAACAAATTGCCCAATTGCCCAACGTGTTTCGAGCCCGCTCCGACTCCTCCTCAGGGACTCAATTATAATTTAATATGATTATTCGGCTCTCGTGGTATAAAATACGGTTCGAAACTGGTGCGTAAGAAGATTTTTAGCTCATGTGCCTTTTCTCACTAGATTCTCTCGTGCGAAAAACATTACATGGGCTAAATAATCACCTTCCGCACCAGTGTCGAAATGTACTATTTTCACGCGCACACCTTCGCTCAGGTGCGGCAGTATGACAATTCCCTATTGCGTGGTCGTGTCCATACGCGATATCCGTCGCTGCGCAAACGCGTATACGAAGATAAGTGCGCATCTGCTGCGAATGTGGGAAAGGATATTTGTGCGCGGCTTCCTCTCTTTCGGCAGCACCACATTATGCATTCGCGCTTTCAACGGCTTTAATAGGTGGTTCGTTCGTTTCGTGCACGTTGCGGGCATCTCCATTTTGTTTCCGCGAACGAGTCAATACAACGGAACTTTTTACGCGGTGGCGATCATATAGTTAAGTGGGGCAAAATTTAATAGCAGTGATAATGGTGTGTGGATGTAGCATATAGGTGAAGCGATAAAATTCTTGTTGCGTAAGGTTACGTAAGGTATAGTTTTACAGAACTTTTTTTTTATGAATAACGTATGTTTTGAGTGCGGAAGTATAATTTTGAGGATTTATAACTAATACATATTTTGATAGAAGAATAATTAAACTCTTGATAAAGTTGCATAGTTTTTATTAATTCATCAACAGTTTCTTAATAAATATAGTTTTATGAAATAATTAATGGTTAATATTGTCGTATATAATTAAATTAATATTTTAATCCATTTATTTGTTATACTTGTCTTGTCAATAATATATTATACAAAATGAATAATTACTCAATATTAATTGAGATGTCAGTTTTAAATATGAAATTGAATGTTGATAGCTATAAAAATATGAAAATCATTTATCGCATATTGCCATTTTTATAAATTTTAATTTAAATATATATAACGTATAAAATTAAATTATTATGAAGAGTATTTTCACAATAAATACTTTTTAAAACATTAATTAATTATATAATGGGTGATAAATAGTACAATTAAGTGAATAATACAGATTAAGGTTTTCAATTAGTCATGTCAAAAATCTGTTCAAGGGTTACTTTAAATTGCCTTTCATAATAATCTATGTACACGTTCATCGCACCTCGCCCAACTTTTAACCAAGAAAATAAATGAATGCATGCATAACGAGCGTTTAAAAATATATTCACGTCTAAAATATACGCAAACTTGTCGAAAGCGACGACGCATCAGTAAAACTCTTATCGCGTTATTAGGTTACATGCGCACGCGAAGAGTCCACCACGCGCGGGATCCAAAGGCATTCTGCGAACTCACTGCCTTTAAAACCAGGCTAGAGCCATAAAAAGTTTTTCTAGTTTCACTGGGCAACTTGACTCGAGGTTAATCGCGCGCGCTAACTGCAATTCTTCGATGATTTTGGACTCTTACCCGCGTTACCTTTACGGCTGAACGCTGCGTCTTTTTTTCTGCGCTTTGACGCAACGATGAACTTGTTTTAGCCGCCGATATAGGGAAGCGGTAAAATAAACCTGTCAGTTTTGTTTTTACATTAGAGCTCGATTGAATTCGCCAAATTATTCTCTTTACTGACCTGCTTACTAACTGTTTATGATATAACTTTGTAATGAACTAATGAATTATACTTATGTATATTTTAGCGAACTAAAGATACTAATAACAAAATTGGCCTCAAATAATACAGTATGAATCATATAGACCTTGTTCGGTATGCTAAAACATTCGAGTAAAAATAAAAATTTTCGACATTCCCTAGTACAGCCCGCACTTGCTCTTTCTATGTTCATTCACGTGGTATGTACTCGCAGGTATCCATTACGATCTAAAAATACGTAGCGCACTGCGTTTACCTCCTTAAAGCCGGCAATACGGTAGTTCGGGCACGTTTAACAAAAAGCCGTACGCGAGCTACTACAACCGCGCTCGGCGTACAGATTCAGATATACTGCGGAAAAGACAAAGAAACTCGGCTGCTGGCTTGCGAAAAATTACGGGCTCTGGAAACAACCGATAGTTTCTCCTCATGTCGTTGAAATTCGAAAAATCTCGCCCGTTCACGAGAGCATGCACGACACACGGTGGCGGCAATATTGTCGCGCGCGACAGCTGGGATACGCGCGGCATTTTCATGGCCCCGCGCGCGTGTACCGTTGCGCTACTCTCCTTCGTTCTCATCTCCTCCGCGCGGAGTCTTTTCGGATCTCCCTTTGTCTCTTTCCCACCTATACTCATAGAGGGAAAAACCGCACGGAATACACCAACACAGGAGGATCTACTAAACCGCGGCCAAGTGTCGTTTTGCTCTCACCAGCGCGCCCCGACAACAACTCGATAACATATATGTAGTGCAGTCGTCGCACAGTGTTCTATTTTGAAAAAAAATGGACACAATGAAATATCTCGCGAACGGATATCGATAGCCGGATGAATCTAACTGCATTTTAAAGTTGAAGTAATGTACAATAAAGGAAAAATAGCCCAGTACTGATCATTTGACCCTGTGACCTTAGAAATGAAAAATGAAAGTCGAATAAATAACGAATTTTCGGCTTTTTCATTTAGACTTTGTGGCTATCAATTTTTTCGATCAAAAAAATATGTATGTTTTTAATAACCCTTAGAGTTTAATAATTCATATATACACCTACAAATTTGTGTACTTGTATTTATGTACCCATGTATTTTGATTCGCTGAATCCGAATTTGAAGTCGAAATTACTCAATAATGCTCCATTTTTTCAGGGTGAATTTTTCGTATTTTTTATGGAGTTTTCAGATTTAAAAACAAATTGGTGTGCGATAGGACAATTCTGACATCAAATTCGGATTCTTTGCATCAAACACTACAGGAGTAAATATTTTTTTGATCGAAAAAATTGATAGCCAGAAAGTCTACAATGAAAAAGCCGAAAATATGTTATTTATTCGACTTTCATTTTTCATTTCCAAGGTCACAGGGTCAAATGATCAGTACTGGACTATTTTTCCTTTATTGTACATTACTTCAACTTTAAAATGCAGTTGGATTCATCCGGCTATCGATATCCGTTCGCGAGATATTTCATTTTGTCCATTTTTTTTTCAAAATAGAACACTGTGCGTCGTTGCGCTGCTACCCTAATACGGTGGGCTCGCGACCATCCGTATTTGCATAAATAAATAAATATAAATAAAATGGAGCCCGTTGGTTTATCGTCCGCGCAGATGCATCTCTCGCGCGATGCGGGCGGCGATTGCGAGCTTGAGATCGTGCCCATTATATGCAGCAGATAAAAGGCGCGCGCGAGAGAAAATGCAGCTCTTAGTTCGATCTACAACTGCTACCGTGTATGTGTATACTCGAGAGTCGAGAAGACAATTGCGCTCCCTTCGTGCGGAATCCAAACGTGCGCGCGCTTTTCACGTCTCGCCTTCTGTTTTTAGAGATAGCGCGCGAGAGACCCTCGCGGGCGTTCACGAGACGGAGAGCTACTCTGAATATGCTTTATTTTAATGAGCATTGACGACGCTGTTTTGAATACCGGTTCGTTGACTCGCGCTCCGATCGTGTTCGCGTAATTCTCCCGGCGCGGCCGGCTCGTGACTCTCGATAGTTCCGAATTTTCTTGCCCCCCCCCCCCCCCTGCATTGGAATAATCATTTTTAATTCATGCGCAAAGGTATAGTCAGTGATTGCGAAATCAGCTTGGCGGGTTTCATATTGACGATCAGATTTTTCGTGACCACTGATGTGCTAATAAATTCAAAAGGCCTTTAATATACTGTTTGTCCTATATTGAAAAGTATAAAAGTTTCAGAATTATACACAACACGTTCGAAAACTTATCTATACCTTAGGATCTTCTAAGTTACAGTTACATTCTATAATCGCACATTAACATACAAAAGGAGATTACAATTGAAATTCATATAATTCAAATTTATATAATATAAAACTTTTTATTTTAATTTAATATTTGAGATATTAGAATACAATAGACGAGATTTTGGCTTAATAAGGGTCTAACGGTATCTCTGTATAAAGAAATATGTACAGGGATATATACGCGAGCGCACGATTGAGAACCTAAAAACGAAAGGGCATAAAAATCTATAGCCATAATGGTACAATTACAGTGATAAATTATTTTTTGAAAGTCGAAGGTTTCGTGGCCGCACTCGTGTCTGTGCGCGGATGCACGACATCGTATAATATACCCGTGTTGTTTAATCGATCTCAAATTATCCTTGCCCCGGTGGAACGATCCGGGGATCTCCGCCGCTTCCGTGTACAACGATATTACACGCCGGGACACATTCACCAAGAGATTATCTGGCTCGTGCGCCGGAGTAAACTTGCGCCCGCCAAGGAACGGGAGAGAACGAAAAGGAATGGGAGAAGAAACGCGAGGCGCCGGAAGGCCTTGACGTGACTTATACATTCGGCGTAAATATGAGTAGGTATCGATTTAACAGTCTTAAAAAACCTGTAATGCAGTGCCAGAATGCCGCACGCAGCCGCGACGAGGTGACTGCTGCCCTACATATATCTCTTTTTCTTTCGTATAAAAAGTACCGGGTCACACGCGCAGTATTGCCATTAGAGCACCGATTTCAGCCGCATATAGCGACGACGACGAATTATTATCCACTCTCATCGGTCGCGCCGTCCGCCCCGCACGTGTACACCCACGTATGCGGGAGTCACGAGATCTGATATCTTAAGTGTGCATGCCTTGATATATATGTGTATACGTTCATGGGAGACAGTCGTCAGCGACTCTTTGACATACAGCCGTGCTGCCGGTGTCTGTGTGTGTATATGAGAGACGGCGTTTTATCCGCGGGCCCGATCGCAGCAAAGTCTCCGCGCTCTCGCGTGAGAAGTACCTTTTTAATGAATGGAGCGCGGTTGTGTGTTTGTGTATATGTATGTATCGACGGTCGAGTGTAACGATTATCCGTGGCGCCGACAAAGGGGTTTCTTTCGCAAGTATAGAAGTGTCGCGTAACGCGGGCTCTTTGTATGGCTTTTTCGCTCGATTTTCGCGCGGGGACTGCTTTTCGGAGGAGGCTGCCCGTGAGAAGTTTGCCTGGGATCTGACGAAATAATCGAAGGATGATTAATTGTCTTTGAACGAATGGGTGTGAATCAGGCGTATGCGATAGGGAGGGTCTTGGATACGTTTACGTACCTGCAGTAAATTGAATACCTGTCACCAAACATGTTTGTAATAGTTTTTTTTTTCATAATAATAAAGGTTTGTCTTTGAAGAAGTAATATATAATCAGGACATTTTAGGCATGTGTAATCGTATAAAGATTTCAATTATGTAATAAAATTAACTCTATTTTCATGAACTTCATATTTCATGATTCATTATTATCATAAATAAATCTTGCGAATAATTTTAAATTCAACTTTTAGTATGGATCTGAAGTTTGCATCGTTGGAATGCAACGAAATAATTTTTTACGATTGATTAAAACTATTAAACAATGGAAATTTTATCTAAACCTTTGTTTTAAAGTTATTTTATATTATATAACACAGAATCTACGCGCAAAATTAATATTATTTAGTATAAACGTGAAGTAAAATGAATTATTTTTTTATTTCGTTGCACTCCAACGTTGCAAACTTCAGACTCATCTTTTAGTTCATTAGCATCGACATACCCACGAGGGTAAAACTGTTTGAATGTGACTCACGCGGTATCGATTTGAATGACTAATCCAGCAAGAGCAGTTAAATTATTTAACAAACCATGTCATATACGTATTACATTTGCGCGATTCCTTGTAAAAGTATTATTTACAACCCACGGTAAAGCTATATATTATTACGGGTGGTTTTTAAAATTTCCCTCCTTGCAATGTCATTGCCATTCGCCATTCGAATTAAGTCAGCAATACAAACAGCAAGACACGCGCTAGCCCATCCGTATCACTCTTATGGTAATACGTCTCGACGTGTATATGCGCCGTCTGTGCGCGCATGATGGGGGGATACACTCGCTGCCTTCTGCAACTACTGCATGCGGAGCGTCTGACTCACCGGAAGTAACTCGGCCCACCCCTCTACTTCCCTTTTCGCGTCCTTTGCCTTTCGCTCCCTTCGCTGGGGTCCTAAGCGCGATGCACAACGCGTTGCCTGTGTGTCTGTAATACGCGCGCGCCTTTTTTTCGCTGCTACGACGCGGGTGCACACAGAGAGCCTTGTTGAACAAATATTTTTGCACTTCCACGCCTCGCGCTCGCGCGCGCGCATCTCATTGCTGGGGAGTTATGGCCGTCGGGATGTGTGGCGTTTGAAGGCTCATCCGCGGCTGTGAAACTAAACATCCTGGGAGCGTCGTTTTTCGTGCGGTTATGGAGAAATATGTTATTTTTACGCGAGTGGAGTCGGCTTTTTACATGCTACAGTTCCTGGATCGTAATAATGAAAAATAAGCTTTACGACTGTACTAATACTTCGGATGTGTTTTGTTTTTCAAACTGCAGGTTAATATTTCTCTTAAAATGCTGCTTTTTGTAGTCATAATAATTAAGTTTTGTTATAATATACAATCCAAGGTATCTATAGATTTCACAATCAAATTGTCGTTACTAATTTAAAAAAAAGTGATTAGGGTGACTACACCAGTATTGGAAGAGTCACCAGCGAATGAACATTTTAATATAATATTTAAAATTGTAAAAGTTGTACATTTTGTGTATCAAATATGATCATGATTTTGAAATCTTTGCGAAATTTCCTTTCATTTTGTATATTGTACATACTATGAAATGAATTTCCTTGGATGAAAAAAAAATTATTAATATTGCGATATCGTGATGAGAATTAAATATACGCCATTCGCTATAAGGGTAACGCAGATGCGCTGTAGGCATATGCTGAAGTTTTTTCAACATCGAAAGTTTTTGTGCTAAAATCTTACGTCTAAATGAAGTTTTATATCTGTTAGTTGACGATTCGACATTATTTTTAAGAAAAAAGTTAATTATTTAAATATAATTTACGTGTTCCAGCTTTGGTTCATTTTATACTCCTGAATCTAGTGAACGAACGAACACTTCTTTGCTGGGCCGCGACTATCCCGGCAACCCAGTAAACGAACGTTATTCGCACCTCATGCTGTATTATATGAAAAATCAATAATGTTTAATATTTAATGTTTAGTTTTAATACATAAAGTGTATCATTATCATCCTGGTGTCAACTTTCAACAATCAGATTGTAAAATTACTGTTGCTGAACTTACATAAGTACATACAAAGTAAGTGTTCATTCACTAATTTTAAGTGTTCAGTCACTAGAACCACGTGTTCATTTACTTCTTTATCTAAAATTTTGTCACTGACGTAAAGTTTGAAGATTTTAAAATACTAATTAAAAAAGATTTTTATTTTTAATCCATTTATGAGACTCTTAATTGAATAACAAAAATTACAATTTCCTTAGTTGTTCATTCACTGGTGAAGTGACCCTACTTTTAAATAAAATTCTATTACAGACATAGATCAATACAACAACAAATGACACTTTTACGCACCGCAATTCGCAGTATACTTTGTCCCGGTAAGTTCCCCGAAAGAAAATCTCGTAAAGGAAAATTTAATGTAGCATATACAAGCGCGCGACGTACGATACAGCTTTGACGAAAGGGGCGGCCGTTTTTGGCAACCCGCGCGCGGCGAAAGTTACAAGGGCTTTACGGCCGCAAGGAAGCCCATGAAGTCTCCAATAAGTTCCCTCTCAATCGCGCCGCGTCGACAGAGCCGCGCGTGCCGCACACATGCGCCGGCCCCGCGACGATTTATGGGCCTCACCGCGAGCTCTATTGCATCACTCGCTTCTTTATGCTCGCTCCACCCGTTTGAAAACCTTCTTCCGTGCGCTGCACGTGCAAGTCGAGTCTGCGTATAGGCATTTGACAATCCAGTCGAGCGAGCACCGCCACCCGCATTCCCGCTTTTCATTTGCTCGGTATATATTATGTGCTCTGATTTGTTTTCTGCGTTGCCGATATACCGTTGCGTGTGAATGATTTACTGGGTTTTTGATGAAAATGAATCTAGAGTACAATATTAACTCGAAGCGATTTTCAAATTTATGCTATATCGTTTTATATTTACATGAATGTTAATTTATAGAGAGAAAGGATTCCTTGCATTTAATGAATCGCGTTCTTGAAATTGGAAAATCTTTGTAGTTTAGTGTCAAATGAAAGATTCGTTAACAGTTAAGAACTCGAGAGTTTGCAAGAGATCGGCTCAAAACATCGAAAGTCCAGAAAAGGCATTAAAATCAAACCCTTTTAGACGCGTAAAAACATATGTGCATATATATAAAACGACTCCTTTTGAACAATAGATTAGACTAGAATAAAGACTCGATGAGTACATGAGCGAAATAATCGTGAATGTGCATGAGAAAACGCGCGTATATGTATTGGGATCTGACATCGGTCATACGACCCTCGTGGTGGCGCAGTGAACTAGAGCTAGCCCGGCTTTAATGTTGTACAGAACGGGCTCTTCTGCGCCATGTTGGCTATGGCATACATAGCAATTTTTATTATGTATATATCAATTTTTATTATAAAATATAATAAAAATTTTGGTATTTGAGATTTGTCCCTACGTTATATGTTATAGTAATTTGTAATACATCATTTCTCTCAGTGTGTATATATATTGGCCACGCCCCCATGTCATATCCCAATAGGTTATAACAGCTGATTAGGACGCCACTGCGCACCCTCCTGGCTTCAAAATTTATTTCTACTTAGGACTTAACTGTTAATAAATATTCTTAAATACAAGAAATCCTTTCTCTCTGTGTTGATATAATGTTATTCGGAGCTATTTTAAAGAAAATAGTGAAGTTCGGTATATATTATATTAAGTTCAAATGTGTTTTTATATACACGGAGAGAAATTTTGTAGTGAAAATTACAAATATTCGAGACAAAATTACCAGTTTCTATGGTAATGGATGGATAGACTGACAATTTCAAACTTTTTACCAAAGTGCCTTGGTAAAATTTTTTTTAGTTAATTTAAATTAAAAAAATTAACTTTTTTTATCCATATTGATGGATATATAGTATTTTAATATAGAAATAGAAACAGAAACAAGGATGAAAAAACATTAAACTGAAAAAAAATTTTTACGGAAGCGGGATTCGATCCGACGATCTTTGGGTTGAGAGTCCGACGTTCTACCGACTGCGCCACGGAAGCTGTTACCAACAGTCATTTGAATCGCCGTTATTACTTACTGAAAATATGTGTATTGTTTTCATTTTAACGTCGCGCACGCCTCTAGTATCAATCTTCTGAAACACAATAATGCGCAGTGCGCATGCGCGAATACACAAATACCAGGTTATTTGGTAAAATTTATCAGTTTTCTTAGTAAAAATTCTTAGGTTACCTTGTAAAAATGACTAGATCTCAATTTTTACCAGTGTGTCTGGTAATTTTTATTCCGATAATTTGGTATTTTTTTTAAGTGGTTATGGTAGTTTTTCCTGGGAAACTTATAAATTGTATTAGAAACTTGGGAATATCACGGCATTTGACAGTCTATCCATGCGCTACCAAGGCACCTTGGTAATTTTTACTCTAAAATTTCTCTCCGTGTAAAAAAGTTTTGAAACAATAACAGGTATAACGTATTTGTTTACTTGTTTTCTAAAAAATTAAAAACGCATATTAAATATATTGTCTTTGGAAAAATATGCGATTTCTCACTAAAAGCTAATAGCATTCACCACATTTGCCATGACATTCTCCGTAATAGCGTATGATTAGCATCCGAGAGAGCGCAGTCCGCATTACGACATGTTGCCGCGGTATCAATTACGAGAAAGTGCAAGACAAAGCTCGAGAGGATAGCTCTCTCCGGTATTTATGAGTTTACGCGCGGCTTGACAGGTGTGTCAAGTTTATTTTCGACGCCTCCTCACGCGGAATCATATAGCCACGTGCCGCGACAGATCATCAATCGCGTACACAATACAGCTAGGCCGCTCATGCAGGCAGGCAGGAGGTCATCCGTGTACCGAATACCTGACGGCGGCACAACTGCATGTGTGGCGCGTAACCGCATGCTACACTTGTTCTCTCTCGCTGTCGGAGGCCTAAATTTTCCAGCCCCTCGACAGTCAAATTACTTCCTCTCGAATCTGTGCATGTGCTACGTACCGCGCACGTGGAAGCTCTTGTACTTTGTATTTCTCGAGTACTTGCTCTCACGTTAAATATCGATGAAGTAGAGTCCCTTCAAAGTGGCAGCATTAAAGTATATAAGTACATTCTCGCTATCCTATCACAAAGTTCGTGAAAATGGACGATAATGAAAATACAATTGGGTGTAAAATTCGGTTCAAATTAGTTCCATGCAAAAATTTGAATAGTCGTCATAAAGTTGAGGATGAGAGTGTCAGCTAAAAATGTGGGTCTGAAGTTTGCATCGTTGGAGTGCAACGAAATAAAAAAAATAATTCATTTTACTTCAAGTTTATACTAAATTATATTAATTTTGCGTGTAGATTTAGTGTTTTATAGTATAAAATAACTTCATAACAAAGGTTTAGATTAAATTTCCATTGTTTAATAACTTTAATCAATCCTAAAAAATTATTTCGTTGCATTCCAACGATGTAAACTACAGACCCATCTAAAAATACGGACGAAAATAAAACTTTCCTAAACGGTAGCTTATAAAAAAAATTATTGGAACTGTCTCAAGGTTGAACTACATAGTACACTGCATCGTTGATTTTCTGCTGTAAAACCCGCAGTGTACTTTCACAGATTTCTCATTGAAAAAAGCATCGACTGTCACCGATGGAATGGAAGTGCCAATTGAACAAACCGCATGATTAGTCAATACAGCATATTTAATTCTGATTTTTCTGAAAATGTTATACTTTGTCAATTCCTACCTATAATGAAACACCATCGAATGACATTGTTTTCATACGATTTACAACGCTAGCTGCACCGCATAATATTATGTCAAATCATTAAACAACAGTAAAACCTTTGATGCTTCATTTAAAGTTGCAAATAGATAATTAGTTTCTCCTTCTATACGCTGCACTCTGTACCAACGCAATTGAATTTGAGCTCTCCTCGCGCGAACAATGGCAGATAAGGCTCTCCTATATGCGCACTGGCCCTCGCGCTTCGTCGTCGTCGCCCGTAAGTAATGTGCATATATAGTTCCGGGTGACCGAGATCACGATCCTGCGCTCGCTCTCCTCCCGCAAAACGAAATCGTAGATACGTGCGCGCGCGTATATAAGTTATTGCGGCGCGCTAGTGTCCCACGAAAGGGGCCACACGAGCGGTCCGCGAGAACAATAAATACGGGGCACATCCCATAAAGCGTTATCACGCGTTTCGCCATCGTGATCCATTGTGTCGGATAGATTTGCACGCGTGTAGAGAGAGAGAGAGAGAGAGAGAGAGAGAGAGAGAGAGAGAGAGAGAGAGAGAGAGAGAGAGAGAGAGAGAGAGAGAGAGAGAGAGAGAGAGAGAGAGAGAGAGAGAGAGAGAGAGAGAGAGAGAGAGAGAGAGAGAGAGAGAGAGAGAGAGAGTCGTGGGTACGGGATGCGAATATGGGTTCGGTGCATAGGAGGCTTGGCCAATGCCGATGGAGATTGGTAAGCGGTTCTTGACTTTGTATTGGTCCGTGAGATATTGCCGGCTGAATGGGACGTGTCAAAACGAGACTTTCGAATTTACTTGACGAATTGAGTGTTAAATATATGGCTGTAATTGCAAACAGGAAAAGTATTTTAGCTTCTTGCAAAATCTAATATACTTACAGTTTTCAGCGTTAAGTGGGAAACACTTTATTAATTTTATCAAAAGAAAATAAGGTCTGCAACTACAAGCAACACTTTCCCACGTCAGAGCACTGCTGTCAAGTTCGGTACTGCTGACCTTTCATACGGTTTAAAAGTAAGGGTTCAAATGAATGTACACACACGTGCAGGGTTTAATACTAGTTGTTGAACAGTTTCAAATGTATAATCATTCTGGCAGTTAAATTATATCATGCACGGACATTAATAGGAGATAATAAGTGCTTGTAATGTGAACCAGTAATGTTCAAAGAACCGTGAAAGTCGATAATATATAATTTATAATACTTTGTTGAATTACCTTCCATTGCCAATTAAAAACGTTTTCGTTGATTTAAAAATGAAAAAGGTTGCACGGTAGCGCATAAATTTTCGCCAAGTGCTCAACAAACTTAATTCACCCTCATGAAATTCGCATACAAATTCTCCTCACCAGTTCCATATAGCGTATAATTGCAAGCGCCTCGAGCTCTGCTGCTATAGTATAAGCAGAGAGCCAACCTTTCGCCACTGCGGGCCACTTCTAAATTTTTTTCATCCCAGAGTATATACACATACACACAGCGCGCTGAGAATTTTTCGCGCATAATACCAGCGGGCGCGAACCCGCACCCGCGCACTGCGCTCGGAAAAATCTCGGAGAGCCGAGCGCTGGTTCTCGAGTTTGTTAGACGGCTATTATTTAGAGCGGCGCGGCGCGATGGGCTTTGCCCCTCTAGTTAGACGCGACAAAAGCCGGAGCCAAGATTTTTCCCGATGCCGAAGCAAGCAACCCCATTGTTGCCGCTCTCCCGGGTCAAGTCACGAGAGAGAAAGAGAGGCTGCTGCTGCTGGCTTCTCATTACCATTCGTATCTGAACTGCTCTATCGAGCCAGCCTATAGTTCCTATTTCCCATCACGTATTTACCCAGGGAGCTGCCGAGAGCTAGTGTGTAGCTGCAGCTAAGGTAAAAGGGAGAGAGAGAGAACGGGTACAGAGAGCCAGGAACAGCTGCCGCACGCCGCTACTGCTGCTCTTGTTTTCCTTGCGGCTTTTCCTTTTGGGCGCCTTGTACCTGCGGCGACGCGCGGAACAATCGGCAGAACTACCGCTTAATTCGCGAGGTGAAGTCGCCTGCTTGAGATCTGTTGATGTAACGGTGTGCATAAAGCGTGCGAATCTGAATTTTCGGTCGGGACACGCCGAAACCGCTGGCGTGATTTCGGATTTTTTTCGTCATTGGCTTGGTATATTCATTGGAATGTAGATGAGAAATCTGTCTTTTGCTTTCTTTTCTATATTAATTGTTTAAATCTGAATTACTAAAAATGGTTAATATGGTTCATTAAATGAAAGATTGTAATTTATAATTACACGATGTTTCTAATGCAACAAAAATTTTCTGTTATCAAATTATTAAAACTTAGTGTTACACAAGGACTTTCTCTACTTCGTTTATTTATTTATATAATGAGATTTAAAACCATAATCAACTGTAAAACCATAACTTTAATGTGAATATGAAAATTAAACTTGCATAAGGGAATTGATAGAATAAAAAATAATTTGCCATCATACACAAAATCAGAAAAAATTCATAGAAAAGATATACTTCCCCGTCGATTGCATCTTTAATGACCGAATGCTAAAATTATCAACCCATGAAATGTACAAACTCACTACTTTCGTTTTTCTAATATCTTCCTAAGCTGCTTGTCGTTCTCGATTCTGTAAAGTCACGGGCTTTATATCACACTGCACGCACAGCGTGCGCGCATTACGCGCCCGTATTCTCGAAGTAAAAGTTTTTCTCTACCGGCGCACGTTTCATTAAGATCGAATTTGTGGTAAGAATGGTTACGCGCTATAACGAGGAAACGATTATTATATCGCATCTGATTAGAGAGGGGGAAAACCGAAGTGGTGAAAAAGCGCTAATCCAATTTGTCGGCTTTATGCCATCCTTTGCGGCTATCGTTCGCGTTCACTCACGGGCGAATATTAGAAATTCGAATTTCTAAAACGACGCGCGTGAAAGAACGATTGCTCGTAAGGAAGACGAGAGTTACCTGGAAAAAGGAAAAAGCTGTAGGATTGCTCCTCTGCGGTTTCGCTGTTTTCTTTCGCGTCCTATCGAACGCAAGCGATATTGGTCGTGCGCTACTTGCATTGTCGTTAGTTGCGCGTGAGTTATATTGCGCATCGGCAGCCGAAATCAGATCTCACCTGTTCTTTTTTGCACCACGCTGAAAAGTACAACATTACAGATAATGGAATCCTTATTAAAGAGAAAAAGTTTCATTTGTTCCGTTATTGCGGCGCTAAGTATCTACATTTTTATTGCCTTCGCGAACGATATTGTGTTTGAGCTATGGCTTTACTTGTTTCTTTGTGCAGTTTCATTGAGAGCAACGAATACTTCAAAATGTAACTGAGCATTATTCATTTTACATCAAATATTTTCTTAATCATAATTTTTTAATTGAAGCTGTAATAATGTAACAGTTTAATAATAATAAGAGTTAAAATAACGAATTTGTTTCCATATCTTTGATGATGAGATGATTGACTACCGATAAATTTTAATTCAAGTCATCAACTGCCATTATTAAAATCAATAAAGATAAAAATTAAAAGAGCAATAATTTAAGTAATACTTTTTAAATGTTCATGAAACGTGACATTATAACGTGTTTGAAATTCCGAACGTTCATAATGAACGAAATATTAACTTAAAGTTTCTAATTCTGGTTAGAATTTCCCGGAGTGTGGTTTACTAGTGACTGCAAGAGTGAGAAGTGAAGAAATACAATTATTATCCCATTTTAAATGTATTAAGTAGCCAAATTCGGCTAAATTTGAAAATGGCAAAAATCTTTCGTTCACTATGAACGTTCGAAATTTCAAACACCTACATTATAGTTTGCAGATTACACGTAAATAATAAATGCGAACAGCAAATCATAATATATACTTAGAAACTTTTTCTACAGAAAATCGTTCAATTTGCACAACTTATGCATAAAGGAAAGCAAAATACTGCCAAGCTCCATTGAATGATCACAGAAAGCCTTATTATTCCAGCGCAGCGAAAACAATCAAAGCGAATCCACGCTCGCGCGCGCGACTTTCTTCGCGGTGGCCTGCTTGTCAAGCCGAACGATATCTGCAGTAAACAAAATTACGAAGAACCCTCGCTCGGGGGAGAAAAAAAAGAACACAGAGATCCTGCAGGAGAATCACGATCTATGGAAATTGTAGGCGCAGAAGACCGCAAACTCCTGCGCGCTGCTAATCATCGGAACGCCGCAGGGGGCGCGTTTCCATCTCCCATCTGTCTGATCTACGTCGTCGTACGATTTGTCGGTCGAACAAAACCGAAATGATCCATGGCGGGCGGTTTAGTCTGGCTTTACAGCGAGAGTCTGATGTCTCCCTTTTCGCGCTTGAATGGGCTTATAATGATACGGAAATTCGCTGGTTGCAACGACTCGATGATTCTGTGTCGTAAAATCGTGTTTGTTTCAGAATTATTTATTAGGGTTATGTTGTTTCTTCACAGATGATGTACTTGGAATTTTTACTTACCTCCCTTTTCTATAATCATCGGCAATGTCAATCACTCTTTGCAATATTAAGCGAAAGAAAATGATGAGCGTTAAGATTTCATTACAAAAAATTTTTTCAGGAATATATAGACCCTTTTGTACCTAGCGGTGTGAAATTGTGATCATTTAGCACTGATGGCAGCGGCACATCTACTTATAACTTAATGAAATCAGTAGTAAAGTGCAAAGCCGCCTGAGATTAAAGAGAAACAAAATTAATAGAAAAAGTAAACATTTCATCATTTGTCTCTAAATTAGTGACTAAATTGACTATTACAAAAGCAAAGCATAAAATTAAGCCATCTTTTTACATTACTCGCCTGACGCACTCAGTGTTGGGAACTGCCACTCGACAAAATAGTTTGCTCGCAGAAAAACAAACGCTCGCGCACGGCAACAATAAGCGCGTTCGCGGCTCGATTAGCCATATGGTTAGCTTTTTTTCTCTTCCAGTGGTGCTTAACGGGACTTTAATTTGGCTCAGGCGCGCGCGCTCGCGTTTAGTTTTCTACCGCGCACGCGCGCAAATGCGCGCTTCTTACGCTCGAGTGCTGCGCGCGTGCAAAGGTTGCCATTAATTCCGGTTTGCTTGCACATGCACTCAGACACATACACACACGATCTGAGAAGTAGAGCACACAATGCTCATGCGCCGCGCTTTTTCTTTATCAAGGGTCCTGCGCGCGTTTCGAAAGACTACACGAGCGCGTGATTCATGCTACTCTCTCGCGGATCGATCGATGCCGGTATAGAATGTGTGCAGCGGCAGGAATGTGTCCTGTTGGCTGGCCCCTTGTCGCCCCCGACGTCGTGTGCGGGGTATATACTCTTCCACGGAGATGAACAAGAGATTCCTGCATCGAGCGACCCAGTTCGTTATTATAAGCGAGAGTGTAGACCCGACGCCGCCGACGCTAAATTAAAAGTCAGCCGTGCGTCTGCGAGCATGTCGCATTTAGGAGAGCGATTGTTATGGAAACTAGGCCTCTCTGGCTATCTGGCTGTAGTTTCAAGGAACGCGGGAGATGCCATATCGTGTCGTACGCCTCGTGCGTCTCTTCATCTTCGTGATTGGCGGTGCTGGGGACTCGTGTATATGAATTGGAGCGGGCGTTGACTCTTGCAATAGAAAGGCCAAAAATGTGCCTTTATTTTTCTTTTACTCTGCAGCGATATAGTTGCATTATTCATTTTACTAAGGTAACTGAGAACAGAGTGATTAAATCCGATGAATCGCGTTATTTTAAAAGTTAGGAAGTTGCGTTATCTAACAATTGTATGAAGCAACGACAACAATTTGCATTTTAAATAAAAAAGAAGAACATTATTTGCGAAATATATCAGAATTGTTTGCGACAGTGTTTTTATGGTTTAATGATTTTATTCGTGTCTATAACAAATGACCCCATTCATAACTTTTTTTGCAAATATAAATAAATTTGCATCATAAATTCTTAGAGTGGTAAAATATGAATTTTTGCCAACAAAACATCATACAGAAACCATAAATATCATATTTCATCAACCGAAGAGATAAAAAATTATCAACGCATGTTATACGTAATTAATGTGACAGCAGACAATTAGATGAATTCACAAGACAACAAAGATAGAAGTAGACCCTTCCGTATTCGGCTCGATTCGAGTGCCAATTGAATTAACCGCTTCGCGAAGACTAACCCACTCACTCACACGTTATACTTGTGAACTTGTTACAGATGTCGACCACATATCGGGCGAGAACTTCTTCGACGTGCTCGACAATGGCGCTGTGCTGTGCCGCCTGGCGCGAGTCATCCAGGAGAAGGCCCGGACGGCCGTCGACGCCAGCAGAGCCAAGGGGGTAAGTTGTGTATACAGTTCTCGAATAATCAATCTTAATTAGCGCTGCGCCACTCGCCGATCACGCGATATAACTTGCGCGAGCGCCCGACTGACGGCGCAAAAATAGGCGCTTCGCCTCGTAAATCATTCACGCGTATATGAGACTATAGCGTCGTTGCGGATAAAGATGTTGCTGTAAGGAAGATTTATAGAGCAAAATTTTATAGATTTTAAAGTAACGAGATTATTGATTTACTGTCGTTCTCGATTATTATGTCGTTACGGTTTTGCCATGTAAAGAATACAATTGAATCTATTATCTTTAAAAAAGTTTATTTTATATATAATACTACTAAACTTTCGGTAGTTGTTCCATTATTTACGAACACTTCTTTTAAGAATATCTTTTTTCCAATATAAAAAATATAGCAAACCTTACTTTCTCAAAGTAAAAGTGTTCGGGACTTGCCAAACAATAAACCCTTTCAGATTTAAAAATTTCCTTACGCGTTTAAAAAGCTTTTCTTGTTCATAAACTTTTCGATAATGGCCTATTTTTCTGTTCGGAAATATATTGTCACGAAAATTCCGCCTCGAAAGTACGCATAACACCGCTTCCTCCTTTTGATCCCCTTATATAGCCTGTCGCGCGAGCGAAGTTCACGCGCGTTCGAGGGTCGCGCTCTCCCCTAATTACGCCGCCGCGGGGGCTTTTTTCATTTTACAGCCCGTGCCGACAATAAGGGGCCGCTGTTGGGAAAATGCGGCGCGGCGTAGCTTCTTCTCCAGGGACAACATGGAAAACTTCATACAGTTCTGCCGGCGGCTTGGCGTCCACGAGAATCTGCTCTTCGAGAGCGACGACTTGGGTGAGTTTGCCTTTTTGCCCTTTGAAAAGTTTTTTAACTGGCGGTGCAAGTTTTATAATCGATCGATGGCGTTTTTATATTGATCAGTAAATTCACAGAGATAAGAAAATTCTGTATAGGAATTTAATAAACTCGTGAGTAATTGATTTTGTGTTTTATTAAAGCTCGTTTAAAATTAATTCGCATGGATCTATACTAATATGCAATAGATTTTGAATGATACACCATGGAGAAATAAATCATTACCCGCTTAAAAATATAGTATAGCCAATATATTGCACAAAGTATCAATGATGTATGGGAAACATATGGGCCATTGTTGAAGCATGGGCCTTATATGGTTAATATATGGGTGAAATATATGAAAAATACAATGCAACGGCGACGGAGCTTTATATTGCACATACTATCGGCAACAAATTATCGATTTAAAGGCCGCATGTTGTTCTTATCAGTATATTGCCAATGCATTGACAATACTAATTCTTTTAAACTCTGATATCATTATTATTTTACTTTCATAACATATAATGAAATAAATCGCTTAGATTGTAAATATTTTATCGCTGACGTAATCCATCTTTTAAATCTCAAACCCCTTTTGACAATTGAATTCCTATTATATATACTTACACAGAACAAACAGCCTATTTATAAACTGCTCATTCCTCGTTACCGTTCTCCCACGAAACTCTAAAAAAACAGACGTAAAAATGTCAAAGCGCAGTTTAATACGCCTGCCAGCATGGGAAAGATAAAACCGAAGAAAAGTCATTTCTCGAGCCATCTTAATAAGTCGGAGAAAAAAAAAGAGAGAAAGGGAGGCGCGCACGTCCCACATGCCTCGCGCACAAAAAGCGCTCGAGGGCTTCGGAAGTTGCTCGTCGCCGTCGTCCCCCGTGCGTGCGTACACAAAGTAACAGCGAATCCACATTACGTGCCATGAGCTTTGTGCCATGAGCTTTGTGCCATACCAAAAAGAAAGTGTTGTTCGACATCTAGGTAACATATTTCCACAGGATTTAAAGGAACAGACCTATATACTCTGACTCTCTCCCGTTGAATAGCGCACATATAGATCATGCAAATCGGAGCACGTTAAAGAGAAAATTATTTACGAAAATGGATTTATTAAAAGTATTAAATATGTTTTATGTGTGGTTATGTCTATTGAAATTAGAACGTTTATTAAAATTAAGAAAAGCATTAACAATTCGAAGGTGGTGGGTAAAAACACATCTTAAAAACCACATCAGAGATACCCTAGGTGGTTATCGACTGATCTTTGTCTATTTTAAACTTCAAGATCATGAAGAATTCAAAAGATTCATCGGGCTTTCCGTTGCAACGTTTGATAGACTATTAAACATAGTAAGAAAAAGATTGACACGATCTGGTCCACGAAAACCTCTGTCAGCAGAGTTAAAAACTTGCTATAGTTTTGAGGTATGTTGATATGGTCATATTTATTTTGAACATAAGATTTGATGAAATTATTCTTATTGCTAAAAGAACTATGTATGATTTTTAGTTTTTTACATCAGGGAGGTAATCCTCAGTTTTTTCAACATTTTATAGAATCGGAAAGTCAACAATGTTCAAATTGATTGCCGAAGTTTGCTCAGTAATTGTGGAAAAACTGATGCCACTTTATTTCCCTCCTCTAAATAAAAATACTTGGTTAAAAATAGCCAGAGAGTATGAAGAACAGTGGAATGTACCTCATTGTCTGGGAGCAATTGACGGGAAGCATTTCAGTATTAAGAAACCACCTCATTCAGGATCTGTATTTTACAACTATAAAAGTTTGTTTAGTTTGGTTTTAATGGCTTCATGTGATGCAAATAGACGCTTTACATGGTTCAATTTTGGAGAGTATGGTGAGTTTTAATTAATTACAATATGATTTCTTTTTACATATTTGCATATCATTAAATAATTTTTATCATAACGTAGTACTTATGTTGTTATAATATAGGTTCAGTCAATGATGCAAGTATATTTAATAAGAGTAATTTAAAAGAATTGATTGATAATGGTGAATTAGAAATCCCAGAACCATGTCCATTACCAGGAAGCAATGTATGCATGCCATATTTTTTTGTAGCAGACAATATTTTTGCATTACATAAGCATCTTATGAAGCCATATAATAGAAGAATTATTTTAAATCATACGCAGAAAATATACAATTATAGAATTACTCGAGCACGCATAAATATAGAGTGTGCATTTGGCTTACTGGAATCAAAATGGGCAGTACTGCAAAAGGATCATGCCTTTAATCTAAAAACATTTCAATATATGATTAAACCGAAGAGACCTACTCAGAGCTCAGCTTATAATATACAACTGTACGAACTGGAAGCTGGAGCACGTTGAAAAGAAAATTACTCTTCAAAATGGATTGATTAAAAGTTTTATGTATGTTTCAAGTGATGTGCATGATGCTTTCTAATTCACCATTATCAATCAATTCTTTTAAATCACTCTTATTAAATATACTTGCATCATTGGCTGAACCTATATTATAACAATATAAGTACTACGTTATGATAAAAATTATTTAATGATATGCAAATATGTAAAAAGAAATCATATTGTAATTAATTAAAACTCACCATACTCTCCAAAATTGAACCATGTAAAGCGTCTATTTGCATCACATGAAGCCATTAAAACCAAACTAAAAAACTTTTATAGTTGTAAAATACAGATCCTGAATGAGGTGGTTTCTTAATACTGAAATGCTTCCCGTCAATTGCTCCCAGACAATGAGGTACATTCCACTGTTCTTCATACTCTCTGGCTATTTTTAACCAAGTATTTTTATTTAGAGGAGGGAAATAAAGTGGCATCAGTTTTTCCACAATTACTGAGCAAACTTCGGCAATCAATTTGAACATTGTTGACTTTCCGATTCTATAAAATGTTGAAAAAACTGAGGATTACCTCCCTGATGTAAAAAACTAAAAAATCATACATAGTTCTTTTAGCAATAACAATAATTTCATCAAATCTTATGTTCAAAATAAATATGACCATATCAACATACCTCAAAACTATAGCAAGTTTTAACTCTGCTGACAGAGGTTTTCGTGGACCAGATCGTGTCAATCTTCTTCTTACTATGTTTAATAGTCTATCAAACGTTGCAACGGAAAGCCCGATGAATCTTTTGAATTCTTCATGATCTTGAAGTTTAAAATAGACAAAGATCAGTCGATAACCACCTAGGGTATCTCTGATGTGGTTTTTAAGATGTGGTTTTACCCACCACCTTCGAATTGTTAATGCTTTTCTTAATTTTAATAAACGTTCTAATTTCAATAGACATAACCACACATAAAACATATTTAATACTTTTAATAAATCCATTTTCGTAAATAATTTTCTCTTTAACGTGCTCCGATTTGCATGATCTATATGTGCGCTATTCAACGGGAGAGAGTCAGAGTATATAGGTCTGTTCCTTTAAATCCTGTGGTAATATGTTACCTAGATGTCGAACAACACTTTCTTTTTGGTATGGCACAAAGCTCATGGCACAAAGCTCATGGCACGTAATGTGGATTCGCTGTAAATAGGGCACGCTCCTCACGGCTCAAAGCACCCTTTAAGCGCCGCGCGCGGAACAAAGAGCGCCAGGGAGCGATAAGGAAATTCCGAGCGCGCCGCACATGGATGTGACAACTCTTGTTTCCACGTAACGTATGGAAGATTCTTTATTGCGTGCTGTGTACTTGTATCTATAATTTCTAAAAAATGTAGCTGTGTACGAGTAGGTGGCGTCGAGTAATTTGAATTAAAATTTTTCTCCTGGTTATGCGCCTGAGTAAAAAGCTTGAAAAATTTGTACTTGAATATTTTATTTGTTAAAGCTTGATCTCCTTTATTGAAATAATTTATGCGTTTATGGAATATATAGTTATATATAAAAACTTAATTTATTGGCTTTTATAAAAAAAAAATGTTTGGAACAGAACCATAAAGTAACCTAACTTGTTGATTTTCGCGAAGGTCATGGTTGAGAAAAGCGTATATTCTACTATCAATAAATTTTGTAAAAATGGAATGATGCTTATACATGTGCATTTCTCGTCCAATGGTTTCACCACACGAACCGACAAAAGCCCCCGCAAAGAGCCGCCTCCAGGCTTTATTTTCCTCGTTTTTCCCCGTCCTCATGACAAAAGCACTGCTCACGGGGGAGGAAAAGCTCTCTCTCTCTCTTTCCAACAAAACTGCCGACTTGCAAATAGTCGATGCAGAGCGGCATTCGACGGCTCCACTCGAGCGTCCCGGCGACGAGCATCGCATCGGAGCAGACCTACTTCGCCGGAAGAGAGAGCAAATCGATATAGAACGCGCGACCCATATCGAACGCACCTATATATAAGTACCACGACGCATAATTAAAAATTAAGCCGTCGTGTCGGTCTTTTTTAATTAAACTCTCGCTCGAGGGCTGCTCTTTTGTTCGCTACGCCGCGTGCGTAGAGGTATGTGTGTTAGCAGCGGATGTGGAGCAATTTGCTTCGCGAGCTTTTCGCATATGAAAGGGTTGTTCACCGAGTGTAGAGGGTTGAATGGCGGTGCCAGTAGGGGGAAGTACGGTAACGCTGCGATTGGAATTTTGCTGATGTGGAGGAAAGAGAGCTGGTATCCGCTGTACCGGGACGAGTGATAAATTTTGCGCCGAGGAAAAAGTCTGATGACGGGAAAAGCGTTTTTCGAGGAAGAGATTGTCGAGCTATCGAATGATTTAGCTTTACCTGCTACGTGACTTTGAAAAGGATTTTTCTCGCGTTTTCGTTTCTGCACTCACGCGAAATGCCTGTGGTTGAGGAGAAAGGATCAGCGAAGAAATGAAAACGCTTTTTGAAAGTAGAATCTTCAGGATTTACGGTGTAGTTGTTTTCTTTACTTTCCTACAAAATTATATACACTTGGTGCAATTTGAGCTTCTCATCTTTTTTTTTTTTGTTAAATAATAGTGATTTCCAACCTTTTTGCAAAATCGAAATATTTAGTTTAAACCTCTAGAAATTTTCAAAAAAGATAATTATTTCTACACATATTATGTTTTACGTAGTCAATAATAAATATTATTAGTATAGGTGAATTTGATTCTAAAATAAGATAATTAGATCGTTTTTGTATTCCATTTCAATGTAAATTGATTTTTGATGAAAGTGAATTATACTCTACTTAAGAGTAGATTATTTCCCTGTTCAATTGTTTGTTAAGTATTATTCGTACTTCTTTAATAAGAAATGATCGTCACGCTGCTGGAAATCGTCCATTTTTCTCCAATTTGTGAAACGATTTTTCGAACATTTTCTAGCCATTTTATGGCGATTTCGGTCAACTCGCCATAAAATGGCTAGAAAATGTTCGAAAAATCGTTTCACAAATGGGAGAAAAATGAACGATTTCCAGCAGGCATATGCATATGGAGTTTTTATTTAGTCAGGTTGCTCTTACTAAACTTCCTCTTAACAATGATACGCAATTTATCAGTGTCTATACCAACCATAGAACTTTACGGAAAAACGTATAAAAGTACACCAGAAGTGAGAAATAAACGTTTTCCAGTACTACACGGTCAGCCTCGCAACGTGGTGCTCTGCCTGCTGGAGGTAGCTCGTCTCGCGGCCCGCTACGCCCTCGAGCCGCCCGGCCTGGTGCAGCTGGAGCGCGAGATCGCTGCCGAACAGGAGCGCGAGCTGCACTGCCTCTCGGACAGCGGCATCTCCCACAGCAGCCTCGTCTCGTCCTGGCAGTACCAGCCGTCGCCTTCGCCCACGGCCTCGCTCCTGCCGCCCACCGACCAGATGAAACACAGCAGGTACGTATTTCCGGTCTTTTTCGCTTTGTTTTCCGCGAGCACAGGATGAATTACGGCTTAATTTACGCGGGGTCGCAAGGGTCGTGGAGCTGTTGGGGGAACAGGCCAATTTATTCGGATAAAAGAAGCAGATGGAGTTTTTAACTCATTTCTATAGTCTTTTCTTTCTGAAAACTTTGGAATTAGGTTTAATAATAAAATATCATCCTTTTTTGAGTGCTAAAATGACGATGTAGGAATAATGAACTGCGATAGGATTGAAGCATTCGTGACCGCACAATGGATTACCGAACTTTATAAGCTTTCGATAGCGCTGCTTTTATTAATAACTGACGCTTCGTGATTGTGCCAGTTCAGATTCTTATAATAGAAGTTAACTTCTCGGGCGTTGTTATCAGTGAGGGGTAAGTTCAAAGTTTGTCAAAGTTTCACTCTCATAAGATATCAAAACTTTAATCAACAGCTGATGTTTTTGAGAGCTTATTCACTTCACGTAATTATGTTACGCGTCTTGCATACAGTTAACGGTATATATGTTTAAAAATTATTTTAGCGCGCGTCAAGCTCACCTTGAATTTTAATGTTACAGATAAGAAATACATGTTGTCATCACATTTTCTGCATATACTATTGAAAGCATAAAAACATCTATACTAAAAGTAAATAGAGAAATTCGAAAAATAGGTTTTTTTATTATTCTTTTTAATAGAAGAAAACTCGCAAATGTTAATTTTTTTCTGTGGTGAAAACCGTCCGCTCAAACTTTTCTATTAAAATTAAAAAAAAGAATTTGTGCTTCAAAGGAAACCATTGCTGTAAATCACAAGCGTCTCCTTTTCAAAGAGATGCATCAATTCTAAATATAGCATCAGTAACGCAGCAGCGGGTATATTGCATAAAATATTCATGTTACGGCATTTAAAAAGTGTCTTTCAAAATTAGCTTTTTCCGCCGTCGCAGTGCGCGAGTGCATAACAATGCGACACGCCGTTCATTTTAATCCCAAATGGGAGTTGCATCCGTGCCGCGAGGTTCGAGGAAAAAATTGAGGTGCAAGGAGAGAGACATCATCGCGCGTCGCGCACACACACATATAGGTGTGCCTCTCCTCATTAGAATACTTTCCTTTAAGGTGCCGGTGAATTTCAAGCGCACAAAACCCCGCAACGCGCTCATGTAATTGCCTTACGTCATTCCGAATGGGGCGTGACATTCTGCGAATTTCCGTTTCCACAGTTGAAGCAGGAAATGCAGGCGCGCGCGCGCCCGCTGTAAAAAGTTTGTCTGCCCGTACAATGAATTCGCAATGGTTCATGTGTTCCACTAATAAAGTCATTTGCCTTATTTTAATTGCTGGGACTTCCGCGAGCGTGGGTGAATCGAGTATGAGTTTTGGACACAGTCTACAGATATGTACAAAGTTTATCGGTGCACGAAATTACACAACTTCACCAAAATCTACATCCTGAGCACTGCCTATAACAGAAATTAATCAAGGACCTCCCGTGGTTTCCCCATTTTCCGCGACTCCCCTCAAATCGATCGCTGATATTCCGGAAACGAAGCATTCCCACCCCAAAGCCCCTACCTCTGTCACTCTGTTATATGATGTGATTACACCAGCTCGGCGGTGGAGATGTCGTCGAGTGCGACGCGCTGGCTGGAGCCGGCGACGACGCCGACGCACCACGAGCCGGAGATGCGGCGCTCGGTGAGCGACAACGGGCCACACCAGGCGGGCAGCGACGGCGTGCCCAGCGACACGACAGAGGACGACTGGTCGCGTGGCAGCGCTGACGACCCCGACGAGGTGCTCTCGCCGTCGAGCTCGCCGTCGCCGTCCTCGGCCGAGCCACCTGAGCATGCTGGCCCTCTCACCGAACTCGATCGCAAGGTATGTTCTTATTTTGTTCTTTTTTTTTTAACGGTTCATGTTTCTCTATAACGGTTACATTTGTAAAACGTCAAAAGTTATTAAAATTGTAAATAAAATTAAAACGTATATTTTGATATTTTTCATGTTCTTCCATTTTCGTGCTGTAAGTACGGCCGATTATTAAAAATTACAAATTTTAGTAAATAGCAACGAAATCCATTAAACATGAAGCGAAATTCCTTTTTTTTTTTTTTTTTAACGACCGATAATTGAATACCGTGCGATATTGCGATAAAATTTTAAACGGATTTTAACAGCAGGCCTGGGAGAAAATGCAATTTTGGGCAATTAGTGTCCACATATATGAGCAGTGTGTATTTTGTGAACATGAAAAATTCAGTGACGTATAGCTTTTCCCTTTGAAATAGCTCACGTTCGACTTAACGGGCGGAAACATTAACTCCAAAATACGTCGGATAAGCCTGGTCACGCTTTAAACGAGAAAAGTAAATTATTTTATCAGCCGTTAAATTGTTAGTCTTATTAAACTGGTAAATTTAGTAATATTAATAACATTATATGAAGAATAATTTATTAGGGATGCACGAGTACTCGACTCGACGTGTTTGAACAGTATCGAACTATTTTTTCGAACTCGAGTCGAATACTCGATACTTTGAACTGTTCAACATCATACGAACTACTCGTATACCATCAACCTGTTCGGACCAAATGAACTACTCGGACATGATCGAACTACTCGATTTGGTCGAATTGTTCGAACAGATCGGACTGTTCGACCGAAATCGGACTAGTCGGTTTTGGCGAACTGTTCGAACCAGGTCGGACTATTCGATTTATGTCGAAGTATTTTTCTTTTTTATTTATTTATTTATTTAACTTTAACAAAAATGAATGCCTATTTCATGAAATAATTTTAAAAATTAAAAAAATAGTATTTTGTCATTTATTATGAAATAAATATCTCAGTTACAAGTGGAATTTTAATTCTACGGTATAGAAAACGAAATTTAAAGTAAAAAAATGTGTCTGTCAAGAATAATAATATAATAAAACAGATTTTACAAAGTTACAAGCCGGGATTCAAATAGGTCAATCATATCGAACAGTTTAGTTATTTCGAACAGTTCGATTATTTCAAACTGTTCGGTTATTTCGAACTGTTCAATTATTTCGAACTGTTCGATTATTTCGAACTGTTCGATTATTTCGAACTGTTCGATTATTTCGAACTGTTCGATTATTTCGAACTGTTCAATTATTCCGAACTATTCAATCGGACTTTGAACAGTTCGATCACTTCGGACCGTCCGATTATGTCGAACAATTCGATCATTTCGAACTATTCGATTGAAATTCGAGTAGTTCAATACTTGAGTAATGGGTCCGACTCGATTCGAGTTCGCAGAGTCGAGTATTTAGACCGAATAGTTCGAATTTCGAACAGTCCGACACCCCTATAATTTATAACAATGGTTTTTGCCAAAAATTGTATTGATTTTGATTCATTGATACCAATAAACGAACTTGATAACCGTAAAGTTCCTTTTAGTAACGTGATACCACTAAGAGTCCAAAAATAGTGAATAATAATAGACATACATGTATGAAATAATGAAAAAAAAATTCGTATATTTAGAAAAAACATAACGCCGTAAAACGTTTTCTAAAATTGTATGCCACTTTCACGCGTACACGCATTTTCATACGAAAAATCCACGAGGTGAACAACACTCGCACTCTATAGGCCCTTTAGTATGCCTCGCACTTTTCATGCTTGTACCCATGTCGACTGGGCCGGTAGTTATAGCAAAAGAATATGATATTGTGTGTATACGTCGCGACTAGAAGCACACTAGTATCGTACACACAGACATTCTCCTCCCTACGTCTGTCGCGCATGCACTTCACGTTTTACACGGGCGAGTAAAAGTCCGCGCATACTAAGTAGCCGTGCGACAAACGCCGACGCGCCGCCGGTCTTTGTATACGATGACTTCAAAACTGCAGAGAGCCGCGGCGGAAACCGATTTGTTTAGCTGCCGCTGCGACCGTTGTCGACGTGCTCGACGCGTTTCGAGCGGTACACGCTCTAAATGACCCTTTTTTCTCCGTATGTAGTCAGTTTTTCCCGCCGGCTCCTTTCGTATACACGCATGTACAGTACACTTCTCGGTACTTGGCCAGTTTCGTGCTTCTTCGTCTGCTCTTTCCTTTTTTTTCTTACCTTTTCTCATCTTATGTCTCCGTGTGCAGGTCAGAAGAGCCGCCGAGGCCGTGCAGAAACTCTGCCAGTGTCCACCGAGCAGGTGCAGCAAGCTCAAAGTGCGCAAAGTCGGCGAGGGCCGGTATCACATAGCTGGCCGTAACGTTTTCATAAGGGTAAGATTTTTTTCAAGTATTTGTGCAGCTCTTGCTGCTTTTTCTAAAGGGGTTCTTATGCGTCTTGGTTGATTTTTACAGTTCGAGGAAGAGCCTTATTATTTTTTATGTTTTAAAGATTTTTAAAATATTACTTAAACAGTTACAACTTGGCTTTACATAATTTGCATTTAGTAACTGTTGCTTTTCGGAAAATCCACTAAAACTATTTTACTGGCTCTTAAATGTGTTATAGCTCTCCTATCTTTTGCTGTTTTGTCGGAAAAAACACACAGTAAATAAGCCTTGTAATCACCGTGTCTACCCTCTTCTATAATTACTCAATGCATGTGAACCGTTACATTCTTCAGTTTATCGACTGCTGAATTTTTATGACGTCCTTGAGTGAGTGTACCAAAAACAGTAGGTAAAGCTATAATGCATCAGTAATGAAAGGAATGCTGCAATTCCTGCGCACTTTTCGTACATAGAAATTGGCTGTTGGTATACTTACTCATTTAAGGGACTTCTATGGTAACTACACTAGTCAAAACAAGTACACATTTTATTTCTTGTTGATTTACTTTATTACAGATGTTGTTATTAATAAACTTACACTAAATACCAATAATATTTTCATTTTAGATAATTATATCTATTTTAATAGTCTTAAATATCGATATAAAGTTCCATTGAGAAGTTGATTTGACTCATATTTTGAGGTTAAATGTATGTTTTTCGCTTTTAAACTTTTTTTCCGTAAATTAGAGGCATCCAATGATACTTTTGCAAGAAAATAAATCTTCATAAGATATTTGTCTTTCTATTACATAAATTTTCAAAAATATCTTAGCGTTAATTTCTTTCTTATACGCAAATGAACACAACGAAATCGTGATTTCCCATAAGAGCCCATGTTAAAAAGTGAAAAATTAAAACATTTATTTCTTGACTTCTAGGTACCCTAGCCTTCTAAAAATTTATATGAGAGCTTTTCATGTAAAAGTTAACCAATGTGCGAAATTTCAGAATTGTCTTAGCGTTATTTCTGTTTACCATAGAACTCCCTTAATCAGAGGCGTCATCGTCCCTCTGGATGGTCTGGAAACATCCAGACCTGACACATTAGTAGGTATGGATTTCCAGACCTGGGGAAACTGATACCGGATAAAATTTTCGCCAAACCACAGTTCCATTCTAAAATAGCGAGCCAATAATTTAAAATATTCTTAAACCTACGTAAGCAGGTGATATGAGGTCCACGGTATAAGGGAGTTATATAGTTATGACAAAATAAGCAAAACGATTATTTAAATAATTTGTAGACCCAAGTAGCCGGGGGATGCGAGGTCCACGCATATTAGGGAATTACGTAGACGTGCAACAATAAGCAAGACAATTATTTAAACAATTTTTAAATGAAAAAATAAACAAAACGATTATTTAAATAATTTTTAAACCCAAGTAGCCGGGGGACGCGAGGTCCACGCATATAAGGGAATTACGCAGACGTGCAACAATAACCAAGACAATTATTTAAACAATTTTTAAACCCAAGTAACCGGGGGACGTGAGTTCCAAGCACATAACGGAGTTATGTAGACGTGCGACGTAAGCAAGAATATTATTTGAATAATTTTTAAACCCAAGTAGCCGGGGGACGCGAGGTCCACGAATAGGAGGGAGTCATGAAGACATGAAACAATAAGCAAAACGATTATTTAAATAATTTGTAAACAGTACAATTACTATAATTTTTAAGCCCATGCAGCCGGACCTGCGAGGTTCACGCATATAAAGGAGTGGAGTTGTAGAGGTTAAGAATCTTTTTGCTTAGTTTTTTCATGTCTACATGACTCCCTTATATGCGTATACCTCGCATCCCCCGCCTACTTGGGTTTAAAAATTGTTTAAATAATTGTCTTGCTTATTGTTGCACGTCTACGTAATTCCCTTATATGCGTAGACCTTCTATCCCCCGCCTACTTGGATTTAAAAATTATTTAAATAATCGTTTTGCTTATTTTTTCATATGTACATGACTCCCTTATATGCTTGGATCTCATATCCCCGCCTACTTTGGTTTAAAAATTGTTTAAATTTGACAACCTTTTCTTTTTTTTCCTTTTTCTTTTTTTTTTTTTTTTGCTCCTCAGGCAATCCAGACCTCATTGAAAACGCTCATTGCTAGGGCGCCTGCTCTTTTAGAGGCGTTGAATACTAATAAAAAAAGGTTATTTGATCAACTGAATTCCGTAGCTGCTGAAGGGCCGACACATGATGGTGCGCGTGGGCGGAGGCTGGGACACCCTGGACCACTTCCTGACAAGGCACGACCCCTGCCAGGTGAGGGTCCTCAGTCGCGAGAGCACGCCGCCGCCACCCGCCTCAGTGCACACTAACGGCGTCGGCGGCGGCAACAACAACAAGCACGGTGGCAGCAACGACTTCCTCCACATACGCGCCAAGTATCGCAGCCCGCCGACCCCCAAGTCACTCTCCGCCCGCTAGCTTCCTTCTCACTTTCTTTCAATTCTCTCTCTCTTTCATTTCCGCCACCCCTCGCCATCACTCATTCACGTATATATAGCGCGCACACCACGTACGCACACTGATTACCCATATACCTAGTGCCTGCTTCTTCGGACGATGCGCCAGCGCCGCGATACGACTCATTGCGGTAGTCAGCTGTTGGTTGTTGCCTTAGGGGAGAAAGAATGGCCTTTCTTTCATGGTTTCTTTGTTAAACTTATTTATTGCCTGTATAGGAGTGGAAAAGATTTTGCAGTATTTTTTTTCGGAGGTAGTCGTCGAGTAACAATTAATTGTATATAGAGCGAAATGTTTACGTTAACATTAGATTTGTAAGGATTTCATTTATCAGTAAACTCAAAGTTACCTTCTATTATAATTTTGCTATAGTACTATAGTTAAGACCTTTGCAGTGCATCATATTACCAGTAGGATGATATTAATATGGCTCATCTTTTTCACTTTTTCACGTATTGATTGTAAATTTAGGCATTCACTAGTAAGTTTGTTGAGCGAACTTCAAAGGATTTGATTGATTCTTATATTACTGTATCATAACTTTTATTTTTCATAAAAAATCCTTAGCCTGATAAATCTTTTCGTAATTGTAAAGATTACATTTTGTAATGAAATGTATTTAGCCTCTTTGCGCTAGAATTCTGAATCAGACTATGATTTTTGAACCTTGACTCTTTTGACTTTCCGCGCAAAGAGATTAATTTGAATATAAAAGGTATAGAATTGAAAAACTTTAATCTTATATCTTATCATTTAAGATATATTATTAAATATCAAAATCATATTGAGAGATAAATAAGTTTAACAAGTTGATTAAAAAAGTTCAAGAAAATATTACGTAAACGCGTAAGCAGACATTTCCTGGAGTAATTAATCTTCAACCAACTGTTGCTACCTTTCTAGCTGATATATTGTACGATCAAGCAAACCTCATTCTATTGTATTTCGCACGTATATACGATGTATGTATTGTATGTCGATCGATGTCTCGCACTCGGCGAAATATTTTTCTTTTTTTTTTTATTCTGCGATAGCATTGCATAAGAGGAACAACGATGCTTTCAGTAGGGTATTGGATCAATTGTCTTTGTTCGCGCCGGAGAAAGAAAGCGAATATGAATGAAAATTTTTTTGATGAATGATGACGTAAATGATACGTTGTACTTTATTTGCGAAACTGAAGAATTATTAATACTTAAAAGCTTCTTATTTTTCAAAGCAAAGATTAAGGTGGAAATGGATATACTTTTGGATCAAGAACTTTCCTTTGGCTAAAGGATTGTGGGGAGCACATTTGAATTGTGATTGAAAATATCGAAAAAACCGAATTACGTAGTCCACGCGTATTATGCAAACACTCACAAGAACACGCTAAGGCACCGTATTTTATCATGTATAAGAGTATTATAATTGAAAGCTTTGAAACTGATGATTTGGAAAACGTAACAATCATAAAATAAATCACTACTTATTAAATACTTTCTTTTTTTTTTTTTTTTTTTTTTTCCTGAAAAATCGTACATCCAAATCGTCTGAAATGGCACAAGCACAAGGTGACAGTAGAATTTAAGATTGCAATGGCCAAATTAGTGTTTAAATTGAAAATCGTTGCCGCACTTTTATGTAACCCTTTCTGCGCTTGAACAAATAGAAATCGATATCTTAGTTCTTTTTAGTGTATTACATGAATTCATCAAAAGAAATATTTTTAATTACTTCATTCTATGTAGTTTTTATAAAAAATATTTATGAATAGCATTCTTATGCTTAGTCTACTTTAAAATTATCGTACAATATTTGTCTTTTAATGTATTATCTATTTGTACTATCCAGAAAATTATCTAAGATATCGAATCTCGTAATGTTCATCCTTTGTAGCGTAGAGTGGTTATTGTAAAATAGAATTAAAAGTTAATAAACTTAATTTTCATTCATTAAAAGAAGAATGAAATAAAGTGCAATTATAATCTCGGGAAAGATTGTGGCGTTACATATAGTATTATTCTACGTCAATTGCATATTCATTCAAATTTTTAAAAAATATTTCTTATACTTATCCTTAAAGAATAATAGAGTTCTAAAATGTATATTAATAAATATAACACTGATAAATTAATTATATTACTATACAAGTTAGGCTGAAAAAAGCCTTTAATAAAAAAGGTTTTGAATAATATATATGATGCAAATGGTCATTGCTTCGCTTACTATAAAGACGATTTGTACAACACTGCCTACATATATTAGCAATAACCAATTCAATTATACGTAGTTAAAAATATGAATCAGAATCGGTTTAATTATAATGAGCCACTAATTATATAAAATAAAATTGATATTTTCAGTGCTACTAATGAATATTGTCTTTATATAACGTATTCAACATACGAAATTTAAATGACAATGCTTAGAGTTATTATATTTTTCAAGTACTTCTCTTGTTGATTTTGACAATCAAGATCGAGTAAGTACTTTTGAGTAACTAACTTTTAACCGACTCTGCATTCGCAATTTTTATAATACAAACTTTAACTAAAATCATAGTTTCTTAAGATTATGATAATCGTAATAATAGAAGAACACAGATATATGTTTTCTACTTTTATAATAAATCGTAGAATAGTATAAAAATGGTGCGTTAACTATGTGCAAGAGGCGCACTTGTAACGTCGTTAGAGGCGATCAGAAATTGGTTGTAATATCATTATAACGTGGGAGGAAAAGGCTTACCATGTGTTTGATTTTTTTCAGAAATGCAAGGGCACGGCGTGCAAAGGAATACCAAAGCAGAGAATCGTTCGACAAGTCTTGTCGGCGCGTTGAGGCTATATATTGTTTAAAGATGTATCCGATATTTACCTTCGAAAGAGAAAAACAAAGCGACAGAATAAAAGTAAACACTCCCACGCTCTTTCTGCACTTTCGTGTACATAGAAACAGAAATGGAGGATAGCTCACGCAATGCGTTTCTGCGTTTTGTAATCCGATAAGACATTACGTCAAACAATGATTTATTGAGATGTGACGTTTTTGCAATTGTTGTATTTATTAAAAATTATTTTTTTAAATCTCGTTTTCAATTTTACAAAACACAGAAGTTTTGTAAAAATAAATTTTTTATATTTAGTTTGTATTTGAAATGTTTGAATTCAGTTGTCGCAATTATTAACTTTGCGTAAAATGAAAAATTCTCAATTATATATAATATGTAGATGAAATTTTGTTAGGTATGAATGTAGAGACGTAGTTATGAAAATAGTTTAGGATAAGGACACTTAATTTTTAATCAGTTCAATTCTGGCATATGATGGACATCACACAGAGTGATCAGTGTAATTGGTATATTGTTGTAATGTTGATCTCATCTGTCTTGTAAATTTTAAAAGAAACATCGCTCCAATTTATTTTCTATAAATATGTCTACAAATATATGAAGAGATTAAAATACCAACACAGCTTGAAAAAATGTAGAAAATTATCTCGAATCGATTAATTGACGATTCACAAACGTAAAATGCCTAAAAATTAAAATAAATAATGCTGCGTGATATTGTTAACTATACTTTACTTTTGTGCAGAGCTCAAAAGGAAGTTTTCTTTAAATGTGTGAATCAATCGATAGTTTTTCTGCGATGCTGAAACTGCAGTATATTATATTTTCGCCATACTGTCATATCCTAATCTACTTCTACCAATCGATCTTAGATCGTAAGTAATGTAACCGTACCTGCTTTTTATATTACGTTTGTATCACTGCTCGAAACATGTGTTGTACGTAAGTGCTGTACACACTTTGAATTTATACCATAACAAAGTGTTTAAATTACTTTCAAAATTAATAATAGGTTTTTATTGTTACTTTTTGTTGAGTAATAAAATGTTTAATTCGAATTTTCGTCTATGTTTTCTCATTTTAATGACCAGATATAAATGAGTTCATAAAAGGAAATGGTAAGTAAAAATTTCTTTTACGTAAATAACTCGTTTATTTTTGTCTTCATATAAAGTTTCATCCAACGATAATATTTGGCTTTATAATGTAAAAATGACATCTATCAAAAAGGATATAAAAATTAAATACTAAGTAGGCTTTTAATACTTGCTTAAAAATATCTTGCGTATTGCAATTGATTATAATTTAAAATAAGTATTTGTATATAATGAACTTTGGATAAATAAGACAATGGTACACGTGAAGCTTCAGAATCACTTTCAAAATTAAGTAGTAACTAAATTCTAATGAATTTCCGTAACCAAATCACGACAAATAAATGCATAATTGTAAGTCAAATGATTTGAAGTCAATTGGTAAAACTTATTTTTTCTTACTCTTGCCGAGAGTAAGAGTATGATGTGATTGAGACTGCATAGCAATTTGAGACTTTCGCTTATTAAATTCTAGAATATCATCTTCTAATTTCTTTCGGCTGTCTTCCAATTTTCTTTTTTCTTCCGTATGGTCTTTCTTTAATTTATCAAATTTACTGTGAAGCTGGAATATTATTAATGATTGGTAAATTAGTAGTAAAGCTGTATTAGTAATCACTATATAAATTAAAAATAAATGTAAGTAAAAGATTAAAAAATGAGTACTTTAAACTTACATCTTTTTCAGCTTCCTTTAATTCAGCTTCAGCATCTTTGACCCGAACAACAAACATTTGTCTCATCTCGTCTTCTTTTTGCTGCAATTCCTGAAGATGAGTAGACCTCTTTGCTTCGCAAGTTTGTTGGAAACTGACCGGTTTATTTTCACTATCCACATCGCTGAATCCCATCTATGAAACAAACAATAATTTTAGAAACGCAAAATTAATATTTTTATTTTTATTTACATAAATAGTAAATAAATAATGGAATTACCTGTTCAAGCCTCTTCTTGCGATATAGTTCATAATGACGATTATGAGTTTTTTCGCGCATATCTTCCATGTTTGTCCTAATTAACATCTCACGGAGTTTTACGAAATCACAATGTGATTCATTTTCAACTATAATATAAATTGATATTACAGCTTTATGGTTATAATCAGTATAGAGTATCAAATTTAGTCTTTTACCTTGTACAGTACCCCATGGGTATTGTCGAGACCTCATCATTTTATTTCCTACTCGAACAAAATCTGTACTACCAACCACTGCGAAAGGTACATGAGCATTCATTTGAGTATTAATATCAGTTACACTTTCATCATCAGTTGGAAATTGATAAATATTTACTCCATTACTTTGAAGTTCACTAATAATTTTACTCTGGAACAAATATCATTTATTTGTCAATTTTTCACAGTGTTTACAATTAAATCTTGGTACAATGTAAATCATTACCTTAAACTTTTGTAATTCAGTCTTGGAAATAGTATCAGCCTTAGCAATGATGGGAATAATATTTACTTTTGTATCTAATTTTTTCATACAAACTAGATCAATTGACTTTAATCTGTAAAGAAAATAGCAATTGAGATTAAATGAGATTTACAAATATAAAATCGTAGTTTTACAATAACCCATTGTTGGTGTATATTCGGACGTCCAAGCAAAAGTGGCAAACCTAGCGGGAAAAATTAGAACTGCTCTAAGTTATACCTAAGCAGACAGCTGACAGCTCACAGCTCTCAGCTGACAGAATTCACACTAGTCAGCGGTAAACAAACGCACCTTAACTCCATACAAAATAGATTATATTAATTTTAATTACGCAAAAATGGAATTAAAAGCGGAAAAACGAAAAATATTTAATCAATACAAAGATATATACAATTATTTACAAAGTATTGCATTTCACAAAAATAGAATTTTACAAGTTCAAACCTGCCTCGCATACATCACGTGACTTTGGTATACCTTAGAGTTAGAGATGCAACGAGACACCTGGCGGGACTTGGACGTCCGAATAATATTAGTTCATAGAATAATTAAAAATCGGTAACTAAATATTTATTTTATAAATCATCTGCATTATTCTTATTCCAGAACCATAATCTTATAATTCAAGAAAAACAAAATAAATAAATATACTTTAACACTTTCATGCCACGTAACGTTGAAGACAGTGTTTATAATATTTCAAACTTAAATTACAATTTGAATAAAAAATAAAATTTGGAATGTTACTTCTATTTTCTAAGGTTTTAAGAAATACAATAGTCAACCGTAAGAATATATTTTTGGAAAGCGTTTTTTAAAGAGCATAAAAATGAAAGAAATTAACAATAATTTATGACCCATATATGGGTCATGCCGGCGCAAAAGTGTTAATATTCCTTTTCCTTATCTCAGACAATTTTTAACAAACTACTTTAAATACATTTTTAAACAGACTATATTATTACTTCTTATTAATGTATTGATATTTTTTGTTTATATTTAATTTTCATTAACTAGTTAATCATTCTTTATGCCACAAGAGTATGGAATTACAACTAACTTATTTATAAAATGAAATGTCATACCCGTGTCCTGTTGGACAGATGAAGTAAAGGCACACGTGAGTGCGACTATCATGATAAGTAGAAAGTGAACGTTTGATTTTTAATTCTTCTTGCAAATAGGCTTCAAATTGAGCATCAATATAATCCACAACAGCTTTAAAACTGTCTTCTTTATTAACTTGATCTCCATAACCCACAGTATCAACAATCGTTAGCTTCAATCTAACATTGCTCTCTTGCAATTCATATGTATGAGCTTTTAGTTTAACTGCTGGCAAATTGTGTGGACTTGGTGTGGATTCAAAACTTGTATTAAATAAAGAATCCATGAGAGTTGATTTGCCAAGACCAGTTTCACCTATTATAAAAAAGGAATTAAAACTTTAAATTAAATAAAAATAATATTTGTCAAAAATATTTCTTTGTATAACGAATGAAGTAAGCAGTACACAGGCACTACACTGTTGTCTACAGGATAATACGTGGATATCAGATAAACTCTGAATCATCCAATTTACACATAAACTATTTTTAGATTATTCTCTTTGTTATAGAAAAGTATGTCATGATTTATTATAGTATAATATATCATTTTAATTGTTCTACTATAAATTTTAATAAATTCTTATGTATAATTGTACAATATATTTTGTTTTAGTTGGATGTATCTACCACAAATTTTTAAGAGTTTTGACTACTTTGAAACAGTAATATCTTACCAATGCAGAGTATGTTGAAGACAAATCCATTTTGCACCGATTTATTCACCAATTGATCAGGCAAACTGTCAAAACCAACGTGTCCAGACAATTTTAGGTTGCGAATACAGGCTTCCAGCTGTTTAGACATAATTGAACAAATGTAATACACAGTGTATCATACACTCTCGAAGTTCGGCGTCATGCGGAAGCGGACAGTTAGCATTCCATATAAGGGTTTACTATGTGACACATTTATATTCTAAATGCAGTCACAACCGCAAGAAAAGAAACAAAAACCAACGCCCTCAGCTTTACTTTGACAGCAAAGTATTTCGATTCTTACATTACAAAAATTAAATTTTATCAATAACTGCGCTGCACAGTACTTTACTAACCTTAATTGTGGAATGCTAAGAATTCCGCTGAATGTTGAGTGCTTATTAAAATATCAGAAAAACAATGCTCACCTTTGCACGCTCAACGTCTACGGCCGCCATCTTTAATGTCTATATGTCGCTGAGACTGTGAGAAGGCTGTGTGCGTATATTTTTCGTTTAAAATATGTGATTTGGCGTTTCCTTGTTATTGTGTGTGGGTGGATACGATAAACCGATGAGCAACACAGAATGCAGAACGTTATATAGCCAACATCTACGTACACTGGCATACCACGGCTGTACCGTGGAAGTAGTTGAGAGTGTAGAGTGTAGACGCACCCTATACATATCGTGCATGATTAGTGTCTTTAGCCATATGAGGCCGCTAGCGACCATGTGACATATATTTCGGCGCTAATTTTGAAACTGGAGAAAAAAGTATTGCTTGTAAAATACGTATATAATAATGAAAGGAAATCAATTGTTAAATTATCAAACATCTTTTCATCATTTTTTTAAATGATAAAATGTAATTTTTCTTTTAGATGCATTATACCCACCTCGACACGTGTTTTCGTTGATGATTGTATGATTTAAGCAAGTTGACATCTTTGTTTCATAGGTAATTGATATCATTTCTGAAATCAAATTTAAAAAAATGTTGATGTTAAAATCCATAACTAGGTCCCGCATACCTTAAATTTAAAAAAAGTATTAATCTCATTATTGTCAATTTTTCAAATTAAAATTAAATTTTAATTAAAATTTAACCTTAATTTATTTGTTAAAAAAAGTATCCATCTAGTTAGTGTTGAAAGACAGCAAATAAAGTAGTACTTTTGAGTCTTGAAAAATTATTGAAAAATGGTACTAATTAAACAAGCAAAATACGATCATTTTTAAATCACTGAAGTGTAAACAATTCATTATAACCCAGACTTGTAATTTATTTGTATAGTTTCTTTTAGAATTATATTCAAATTCGAAAGATAGATAAGTAGGTACTGATACGATTCTCATAATATTTCGGCACTATAGAGAATTTTTCGCGCACGTGGATTTTTTTTATTGAAAATGTTAACCTCGTTTGAATTTAAAAACAAATAAATAACACGAAGTTAGCTCTATTCAATATTATTAGAGCAAACAGAGCGCAGATAAAAACTAATTACCTACTTATTCCTTTGGCCTTCAATTAGAAATTTATCGCCATGGTCTTTTGCAAGTGAAATGGATTTGCAAATAAATTGATAAAGCATGTATGTCATTAATCAACTTATCATATAGCAATACTTTTCGTTTGAAACAACTGTGCACTTACAAGTATAAGCTCCTTACTCACGCTACAATGAATTATACAAGAGCCTCGTTTCCTTTTCAACAGAAACTCGTAAGTACAGGGGTCTATTCACTGGCACCTGTTCCCTGCATTGGCATTCACTCTCCATTCGAAAACACATTGCAGACTCCGCTCGGGGAGGCGAACGTCGCGCAGGTATGACCAATCGTCGATAAGTACTTGCAGGCGCCGCTTGCGCACAGGTGTAACGGGCCGGCGCTATATCTCGCGGAGCGCGAAAAGCTGGTCGGCTGCTCTCGGCGCGGGCTGCTCCCTACCGAACCGCCAGCAGCAACGAACCTATCGATCCGCGTCTGCCTCTGCTCTCGCTTCGGCGCAGCTATAGTGTGGCCGCTCGCTGTGTACTCGCTAAGTACAACACACATGTACGTAGCACAAGCTCAGGGCGATGCTCGCGCAGAAGGCGAGCTGTCGGGCAGGGTAGAGGGGGGAGCGCGAGAGCGAGCGGCGTGCGTGCGTGCGCGAGAGCTGCTGCGCGGGCATAGGGACATTTGCCGTCGGCGCGCTGGCAGGCCGCTCACAACAGTGACCACTTTCCAACATGGCAGATCAATTTGTGTTGTATTATCATGTGACGGGTTAACCGCGCGCCGCGCTCCCGTGCAGTGTGTGCAGCAGCAGCAGCAGCCGTCTCTGCTCCCCGTCTCAGCAGCAGCAGGAGCAGCAGCGACGAGAGTTAGTGCGAGCGAGCGGACTCTCTCGGGAGCAGCTGTGTGTGTTACCCGTGCAGCAACAGCAGCAGCGCTCCTGGACTACTTGCTGTCGTCGTCGTCGCCGTCGTGCGCAGCCGGCGTTGTGCGCGCCCGCGCGAGTACGTCGTCGCCGTCGTCGGGAATAACTGGAATCCGGAACAGCGGCGCCGCCGACAGTGGGGACGAGTGCTGTGTGCGTGGAGTGTGTTTTCGTAGTACCTAGCCCCGTGTGATAAATAGAGAGATAGAGCGAGGAAGCGTAGAAGGAGGAGGAGAATTGTGTGCGACGAGGCGCGCGCTGCTGCAGCGGCGGCGGCGCAGGGAGTGTGCCGCGAGAGTGTCTTGTATACAGCGAGCGCCGTGTCCTGTGACGAGATTCCCCAACATCAGCGACGGTTCTCGTCGTCGTCGTCTGCGCTGGAGCAGCAGCAACAGCAGCAGCAGCAGAAGCAGCAGCAGCCACATCATCATCGGGCGGGTGGTGCGCTGCAGCAGGTTACGATGGCGGACATAAAGTCGCCGCCGTTCAGTGACATAAAGCGGCCCGAGGAGGTGGTGGCGATGGCGATGAACGACAGCCTCAAGTTCGCCGTCCTCATCGGCCTCATCGAGGTCGGCCAGGTCTCCAACCGCGAGGTCGTCAACACCGTCCTTCACCTGGTGAGTGTGAGCGTCGGCCGCCCGAGTGCCGCCCGATCGTTATCTCTCTTGCTCTACCTACCTATCTGCCTGCCTGCCTGCCTGCATCGTCTGCTATAGACGACTCTCCCTCTCACTCTCTCTCCGCTGGAGTACACCTACACCGAGAGCTGTCAGACGGGTTTCGCCAGCTCTCGCCTCGCCTGCGAGGACACGCGCACTCCAAGGGAAGAGAGAGAGAGAGCGAGAGAGAGTGAGACAGGGCTATTCTCGCACTCTTCGCCTCGTCTGTTTTCTTTTTCACTCGAATGCGCAAAGTGCTTGTTTAGGGTGCTCTGCCAAGTGTGCTGCTCCTTTAAAGCGGCTTCTCGCGGTTAATAAATAATATCGCGCGCTGCATATGGCCTTTGAGGTTAACCTGCTGCAGCAAGCGCGCAGGCATATGCAGACCGCGGTGGCACACTTTATTTATTAATGTGCTCCCGTGCGTGGCTGCGCGCTGTATTTTTCCTCGGTCGCAGCGGCTGCTACTTGCTGCAGTTCGCGTACATCGCGCTGTTTATTTTTGCGTCGTCGCCGTATAGCCTGCCTCCACGACCCTTTTGACAAACGAGAGTGGACTATAGCAGTCCTTGCACGCGCACGCGCTGGACGCGGGGGGGGATTCGTTGGCCGCGTAAAACGGGTCGGGTGTTGAAATACACCGTTGAATAATTGTTGCGCGAATTAAATTTAAATTTGAACGGAAAATCAATAGAGTTGAGGGGTCCAAACGAGGCTTCGCATTTTAAATGCATTAGCGGCTATTTAAAAATACCGGCGTCGCCGAAAACACGTCGTGAATGAATCGATGCTCATTGACGTATTGTACTACTGTGTGAAAATACTATAAGGTTTATTATCTCATATACGACATTATCGTTAGTTCAAATCATATTTCGTCATGTTTCCAACGGAGTCTATATTACCATGCGAAAACCGGTATTTTATATAACTAAAGTAACTACAATCGATGCAGACTCGCGTAGCGCTGACCCCGCTGCATAATATTGGACACTAATTGTTTTTAACTGCACGTGAGCGGTTCCACGGAGTTTTCATTCATTAAATTATTCCGAGGTAATTTCGAATCGATACCAATCGCCTATCGCCATTAAGCGCTGTTTATACTTACTCCATTACCGTCAAAACTGTACAGCACGAGGGAGATAGAGAACGCGAGTGCGAATTATTCCGCTGCTGTCATAACTCGATGATTTCTCTCTCCCTCGTCGCGCACATTCGTGATCAATGTCCGGCTCGAAATTCGAAGCCGATAGCGCGGCAGCAGCAACGCGGCGCCGGCATCAGCTCCGGTTTTATGAGACACGCGCGCGTATGTACACGATACTCTACGTATGTAATACGTAACGCGTCGACGTGGTCCCGGAAGTGCAATAAAAATTCTCGCTCCTCGAAATGCAGGCGAAAACCGCAGGCACACGTGTAGCTCTGTGTATGCAGGTACTTATACACACTCACGACGTGTAGATGCGAGCACAAGGGTCGCCGTCTCGACATTTTTAAAGGGCAGGGAATTTTCGAACAGACGATGTTACGCTCCGCGTGTATATTCGTTCGCCTCTGTGTCTGTTTACGTCAGGGCAGGTTGTTGTAAGTGCTGGCAGAGAGAGAGAGAGAGAGAGAGGGCGAACACATGTTTCCTCGAGTGACGTTTCACGCAGCGTTTAAAGTCGTCCTCGCAAAAAAAGGGTCGCGTGCATGAAATGCTCTCGCGCTCGGCTCTCATCAAGCGGAAAATTTCTCTTTTTTGAGAACATTTTCTGCTTGTCCCCCTCTATTTCTCTCTATTCGTGCACACGTTTATATATCCGTCGCGGACAAGTCGTCGGAATTCCGTCGAGATTTCTAACCTATAAAATTTGTTTAGCAGACGTTAAGCTTCGAAATTTATTTTACGAAAAATAAAATACGAAGCAAAACCGCTCCCTTGAACAAAATTGGTTTCCATTGTCCTTATTTTTCCTTGCTATCCTTGTTCCTTTGAAAATTCAAAGCCAACTTTTATTTTCTTTAATTCGTGTGTATAAAAAATAAACAATAATTTAGGTGTTTGAAATTTCGAACGTTTATAGTGAACGAAAGATTTTTGCCATTTTCTAGCCGAATTTTGCTACTTAATACATTTAAAATCGGATAATAACTGTATTTCTTCACTTCTCACTCTTGCAGTCACCAGTAAACCACACTCCGGGGAATTCTAACCAGAATTAGAAACTTTAAGTTAATATTTCGTTCATTATGAACGTTCGAAATTTCAAACACGTATAATTTTAGAAATGATTAAACGTAAGTAAGCCTATCATTTCATTTTGCAAAAATTTATTATTGGTATAAATCTTTGGATATAAATAGGAAATAGGATTGGCTTACAAAAGAAAATCAAAAGTTACAGTGTGTGATAAAATACAAGTAGATAACGGGTGGTAGTTCTCGTGAAAAACTGATTCTTTTATATATGATACTGGTTTTGCTATCTAAAGCCCTTTGAGAAAAATATTCTAAGAGTGTATTGTAGTTTTTTTCAGAGATATTCCAGTCTTTTTAAATCGTACATCGTATCAAAATATTATGACATTGCTCTTAATATGAACAATATGTTTTTGACGATATGAGTATTAATCATGCGTACTTCATATTTATGCTGCATTTTTGTCTCAGCGTATATGATGATCTATATACTTATCATATTCTAAAAATTACTATCGATTTGACGCAGAATCGTATAAAGACGAAATGATCAAGTTCATCACTGATGCTTCTACACACGGAAGCTCATAGAACACAACCGCTGCTGAAAATTTTGTTAAATCTTATCTCAAATTCTTATCTATAAAATATATCTCCAGCACACACGCAAATACACACCTGCGCGAAGTTCGTTGAATAACAACTCAGGTGTACATAACACACACATATACATATATATATATATATATATACTTAACACCTCATCAAACATTCCGAGCTTTCCTTCTTTTCTCTCATTTATCTTTTCGCGACTTATCTGAGACGTGCGCGCGTTCAAGCGCCATTCGCATGGAAGAGAATACAATCTTATCGATCGGTCGATTAAGCGACGCGGAGGTGGGCCGTCGAGATTTTGCAGCTCGAGTTCCTCGAAATCGCATTATCCACAGCGTTTGACGAATTCGAGAAGTCGAGGAATTTCAAGGAGTGGGCATCACCTGCCGTTCGCCGATTTTCCTCACAGGCAGCAACATCAGCATCGCGTTAGCCTCGTACGCATATACGCATACGCCTACGTATAGGCATCAGGTGCGCTTGTTTGAGTGAGTTGCGAAATGCGAGAATGGAGTCTCGTCTTCGCGTACGTGTACGCAAGGACAAGAGAAACGAGAGGATGGTTAATTGGAAATAAATTGTACTCGCGCTGCAGCTAGCACTACCCGTTTTGTCCTGTAAATTATTGTTATTTTCGCGCGCCGCTGAGTCGTTCACGAATCTAATTGTCTGTTTAGAGCTGTCGAATGAACTCGTACTCATGCCTAGTACGCCTGTTTAGTAATTGCATCCACATTCAAGTGTTTATACACTCTCTAAAGTTGAATTAGTGAAAATTGCTCCACCATTTCAATTAGTAGAAAAAACTACTAATTTATTAGTGAATATTGACTATTTCATTAGTGGTTTTTTAAAAACTACTAATTAAATTAGTAAAAACTACTAATATAAATAGTAGTTTTAATAAACTACTAAATGAAATAGTGAATATTCACTAATAAATTAGAAGTTTTTTCTACTAATTGAAATGGTGGAGCAATTTTCACTAATTCAACTTTAGAGAGTATATAGTACTTGAATTAATTGCTTATCTAATAATTAGATAAAATGTATCTTTGCTGATTAGTCGTGCAAATATATGTTTATAAATAATATAGTAGACACGAGATTATAATTCAATAAACACTTTAAATTAATAACATATCGATGTACTCTATTCAATGTATGTTTTTTATGCAATATTTTTTGTTATTGAAAACATTTACAGTCTGCAGTATTAAGTAAGTATAAACATTTATAAAATATCTTATAAAGGAAAGAATAACATATATGTTCATGAATTATATTGTTTCTTTTTACTCGTGAAATCTCTAAACTTTATTATTAAAAAGTAACAATTAATTGGGGATCTGTAACATATAAATTATATATACATAGTTAGAAAATGCCATTGAAATATGGTCATTTTTAATAATGAAAATTCGTCTTTGCAATACTGTTACTACTTATGGGTCTGAAGTTTGCATCGTTGGAATGCAGCGAAAGCTATTAAACAATGGAAATTTTATCTAAACCTTTGTTTTAAAGTTAATTTATACGATAAAACACTAAATCTACACGCAAAATTAATATTATTTAATATGAATCTGAAGAAAAATGAATTATTTTTTTTTATTTCGTTGGACTCCACCGTTGCAAACTTCAAACCCATAATACCTTTGCAAATACTGTTTTACAAAAATTGCCAAGCATTACAAGTTATTAGTATGTCGTGACTATTTTTGCATCATTATGGTTAAAATATGTCGAAAATAAATTTTAATATCTCTAAGTGCTAGCTAGATAATACTCGTTTGAAATGAAGTAGTCATACAATAATTTAAATCCTTGATTGAAATTATTATTATTTAGGATAGGTTGAGTGTAAGAAAATTCTCATCATACTCTTTTTATTTTTTAATTATTATTACAATGTTACGTTAATCGCTGTATTCGATACATTTTAAATGATTAAATATTAAAATTAATTTCTTTGTTAAGAATAATAGCTCTAATCTTGTAGGATATGTCTTATGAATGATGTAATTAATACTTAAAAACGACGAAAAAAATACAGATTTATAAACATTAATTTTACCATTTAATTGTTACTATTCGCTCCGTGCATGTCGTTGGAAGGGATAAGAGAATCGGTCGAAGCGCTCGTGGTGTCATAAAGTAGCACTTTCAGAGGCTATTGTGTATTTTACTATATATATATGTATATGAGTAATTCTGCCGAACTTTTCAAATTTGAGCTAGAGGAAAATTGAAAAAAGAAATTAAGAGCATACTTTCATATGACCTTCTTTCTTCCTTTCTAGACCTTAAATAGTCAAAAAGTGGTAGCGTTACTCACTTTTTTTCAAAGCCATTTTTTTTTACCGAATAACTCATACGGAAGCTATGGGAACATCTAGAAGTTCGTGATAATATTTTCTGTATAAAAGTCATCGGTTTTTATATAGCAAGTGAAATACTACTTACTTGCTTATTTCGACATGTGGTATATGTTTTTGTGAGGGATAAAATGTATCGATCTCGCCACACAAAAGCTATTTTTCATTGACTTTGTCAGTGTGACAGCGATTAATTGTGTTTTTTAAAACAACTTTCGTTTTTAATAACGCCATTCAAAGTAATGCAAAATAAATTCTATAAGCGGCACACTGATGAATAATAAATCATATTATTTGTTATGCTAAAACAAAGGTTTTTCCATTATAAAGACCTAGAAAAAAAATGTAAAGCAATTTTTGAAAAAACAGTATAGAAAAAAAATTCAATATTTTCAAAAATCTGGTAACCCTTAACCTTTAGAGGGCCGGAAAACCACTAAAATGGCACACCCCCTTATCGACACTTTGTCTACGTTCAATCAATGATATAAGATACCTTTTGTCCCAATTTTTTAAGGTGAATTTCTCTCTCAAAATCCCGGCCCTCTAAAGGTTAAATAACTCATTATGTAAGTCGTTTATTAATAGGCACACATATCTGCAGTTGACTTCTTGAAAGTAAATGCTAAAATAGTTGTGAAAAAACTTTTTTCAAATCATTTAGAGAAAAGCCATTTTTTCCTTACAATATGTAATGTGTACGATTCTAAATTGAGTTTTGGTACCAAGATGATGTTCTTCTAACCCCATTTAAGAACTGTAACCTGCACAGAATTCCATGTAGTGAGTATATCTAAATATATCAAAGAGTAACTCGAATTTGAAAAGTACCGCGGAATTACTCATATATCGAAAACTACCTCAAAAATACATAGAAAATTAGTACTTAAATATATATAAATTGACTTTTTGACTCTTGTCTTCATAAAATAATGTTATATTTGTACAGCTACATATATTATACAAATAACAATAAATTTTGTTTGAGGTTACGTTGTTATATCGTTTATCAATTAACTTTTCATATAAGCTGATGCTAAATCGTCCGAGAGCTGTTACCGATTCACGACACCAGGCGTCGGTGTCGCATCCAGAGGTCGCCACGAAGTATGCAATGAGTGAATACATGATGGCCATGTTCTTTTTATAGAATTCGAGGAAAAAAGCTATTTGTAATCGCAAAAGAAATTTTTATGATTTCATCCATTGTATCGAATTTAAATTTAAGCTAAAATACATTTTTAATTTGAACTATTATTTTTTTACAATGTTGTAATTAAATTTGGTACTATGTTTTCATTTAATTCTTTGCTGCGCAGAATTATACACGCACTCCCATTTAATAGTCTTTGTGTCCCGAAACATTTCAAGGCAGTTAAAGAAAGGACCCTATTTCATTAGATTTTCGTCTTAGTAAATATTCATTTATCTTTTTTCGGTTCTAGTTAAGGTAGAAAGATAACAGCATTTATTTACTGTTGTATATAAACCCATCTATTTTAAATATTTGCGAACTCTTCTTCTTATCGTTGACCTAATTTTTCAGCGTATAAAAATTTGCAAAAGAAACAGTATGTACGTGAGATTGCAAAAGTAATACATACTTCATATCCACTTTCGAGGTCTCTATGAGGCAAAATCTAGGTGAAGAAGATCCACTAATCTTTTCGTCTTATCTTTGACAGTTATCTACCACGTTTCTCCACTAAAATTAGAAGTATAGATAAAAAAAATGTCAATACATGCACCGTTTTTTCATACGTGGCATTTTCTTCCATATAGAAGAAAATCGTTGATAAGATACAAATAAAATAAAAGAGAATAATAAAATTCAAAATAGAACCGCGCAAAATACAATCAGCTTATTTGCATATGCGGATAACTTTAATCGAGTTGTGGTAATCTATCGTAAGAGAAAGTACATTGCTATCACCTCCGCCTTCTCGTGTTAGTACTTGCCGTCACTTTTTCTGTGCTGTAAAGAGTTATTTTTAAAGCACGTGGAATATTTTGTCATCATGATGAGGATACACCATTGTTTCTGTCGTAAATGTGAACTCGTGTGTGTATGAGCGCATACAGGCATGTACAAATATATCACAGGTACAAAGCGCGCAATAACATGCTCGTTTAATTAGTGGCTATACGTATGATTTTTAGCACGTCGAGATAAGTCGGGCACCGCATGTAGCAAGTTTTTCACCAACACAACACAACAGGTACACATATACGTCACGCTAGCGAATGAAATGAACAAATTTGCCTAGTCGACTGTAAGTATACGACGAGCGCTCGCAGCATTAACGCGCTCCTTAATTCTGCTTACATAAACGACTGGTTTTGTAAACTCATTTTACAGTGGCTTTTATATTGCTTTATGCAAGACTAGATAATAGTTGCAAGTACAGTAGTAGTTTTTTCGTAGAAATTTCTTAGTTTATGTCTTTCGTAGAGGTCAAATATTTTTGTTGTTTACTCGAGTGAATAATTCAAGTTTAGAATAAGAATTTATTTAATATGATTTCTATTACAATATAAATAATCGTATTACTCATATTACATTGAACACGTAATAATAGTTTGTATTTATTATACAAAAATATTAATTGCAATAAAGTATTAAGATGACTTAATTTTTTTAGGGAAAAAGAATAGCCTGAAACTTGTAGCAGCATTGCCGTCGTTATAAAAGACCTCATTTAATCACGCTACATGCAAAAATGCCGTTCGTAAGAAAAAGTGCCAGCGTATTTACTGCCACTAGGAAAAAATGAAGTATAAAATCGAGCGTATATATGTCGCGTTACTCTCGGGCGGTTTTTTTTCTAACGAGCCGCCGCCGCCGCGCACTCGACCCTGTTTCGAGGCAAGGCCACGACCCCCCCCCCCCCCCCTCCAACATGCGTCGCATACATGCGTATTTCGTTTTTGCATTCGCAGCTAGGACTTAGGAGTATTCATGGACTTTAGGAGCTTATCCGAACGAAAACTGTTGTCTTCTGCTGAGAAAAAGACAGTGGTAGTGTATTTAAGACGAAAGTAGTGAGTAGAAATAGGGGTATTTAAAAATGTTATACTTTATTTCGTATTAACAACAGGTGCGCTAGATTAGGGCACGTTCATTTACGTGTATAATTTTAGCTCAAAATATCAACGGTTGATAGTTCTCGACTTAATCAGTATGCCGGCTTGCAGGGTCTGATGAATTTTAATCAATCGATTAAATTTAACTCGCGATTTAAATAAATTTTTTTTTTCTTTTTTAAGAAAAAGTCGAAGTTTTTTAAACTATCATTAGAGCCATCGATTCTACAATCCTCTTTGTTGAAAAATAGTAGATGGCAAAAATAACCCAAGACCACGTAAAAACAAAGGGGGGCGGTCCCAAAGACTAGATCCACATTTTCCCATGTATTTTGGCCTCCTAAATACGAATCCGGCTTAGAATTGCTCCGTCATGTCAGGGTTTAGAGATATCTAAAGTATAACATTTTTAGATGTTTTAAAAAAGAAAGTTTAGCATTTTTATGTATCAATTTTGTCAACAAAATAATGGAGTACTTCTTTAAAACTTGACCTCTTTAAAATCCATTTTGAATTATCATTCTAAGATTTTTTTTTCAGGAATATTAATAAAAAGTATTAAATTAAATGTTATTTAGTAATTTTAAAAAATTAATAAAATTATAAAGCTCGTTTGAACCAATTTTATTTTATTAAAAGATATTCATTTATATATTAAAATTACAAAAAGATAAGATTAGATTTTTTTTCTTTAAATTGTGTTTTTTCAGCTCTGTCGAATGTTTTATGTTTTTTGAAAAAATTAGGCATAATTATTCTAATCAATAACTAAGTCGAAGAATATGTAATTTTAAAATTGCATTAAAGAAAATATTAATTTTAAGTGTAGAGTTTAAAATCATATTTTAAAAGGTTAAGGCAATGTTTAACGATCCAAACTTTTTTATCATTTCATTATTCTGAACAGCAGTGTCTAGATTATCTCAGCGCGAAATCACAACGCGAGCGGATGCTACGCTCATTATTAAAATAAAAAAACCAGCTGCGGGCTGCGGAGATCAACGTCGCGACGTCGACGACGGCGGTCGGCGCGACAAAGAGACGCGCACGGGCGTAGCAACAGCCTCTCGTCGCCGGCATTCACGTACAAATTTAATTAAGCTAAAGCTGCTCGATTAATCAGGGGAAGGAAGTGATCATAGTGGCTCTCGTAAATCAGTCATTGTCGGCGCATCATCGCATGTGTACGCATTTTGATGCATGCGCCGTCTATGCGGGAACTATTATGAAGCTAGCATGCTTTATGTATGCCGTTCACCCTAGTATTAGCAGCGGGTTCCCGGTAATGCGCGAATTTGTTGTCATTGGCAGTCGCAAGCGCTCCGTGAAATTAATTGCACCGTGCGCATTTCGAACAATCGCGTTCCGTTAACGTTATTAATGCCACTGTGGGAGGGAGGGGAAGGAGAGCTAACCCGGCTTGCTTAGCGTTCGTTTTTATGGGTGCGCAATGTTGGTTTAGTGATGTGCATTTGATAGCGCGGAATGACATGATACCTGCGATGAATCAATTAGCGACCTCAAGAGCTACCGTGAAATCGAAGTTGAATATGAATTATCCTATGTATTGAACTTCAAGGTATATGCAAACTTTATTTAATTAATTACGTAAAAGATATTACAACGCTCTTTTTATTTTGGCATTCATTTTATTTTGAAAATAATTTTTATATCATCGAAAAAACTAGCTGCCAATTAATTGGCACTTAGCCTTCTCAAACTTATTTCACTGTCCCATTAAATTAATTATTGACTACAAAAACAAAAAGTTTATGCAAATATACGAACTTTTGAAATCGATAGAGGTGGCCTCATATGAATTATGGGAGTTGAAATTCGTTATAAAAAATGTGAGACAGAAAAATAAGATACTAGTGATATTGTGCACATTTCGTCGCGCGGTACGAAGAAAAGCCAACTTGGATGTTACAGGCGAAGAAAAGCCAGTTTGCATCCTCCCAGACGAAGAAAAGCTAGTTTGCACCCTTCCAGACGAAGAAAAGCTGGTTTGACTTTTCTCAAACGAAAGTAACATTTAGTTGGTATCTTGTAGATAACTTTCAGATAAAAAGATAAGATAAAAAGATAACCAAAAAATTAAAAATCTTTTAAAAAGATAAACATATAAGATAAAAAGATAACAAGATGATCAGTCAGGATAATTAGATAACCAGTAATTGATTAGATGCCGTCAGTTGGGATTTTTCCTCCGCAGGAACGGCACAAACTCGCTTTTCTTCGTCTGGGAATATTCAAACTGGCTTTTCTTCGTCTGAGAGGGCGGAAACTGGCGTTTCTTCGTCTGGGAGGACGCAAACTGGCTTTTCTTCGCCTTAGACGCGTTTTTGGCTTTTCTTCGCCTGTAACTTCCAAGTTGGCTTTTCTTCATACCGCGCGTCGATTTACTGTTTACCCAAAGCCCCTACTTTATAGCACTGCTAAGTTCTACAGAAATAATATTAAGAAAAAATGTACACATATATAGTTTACACGATTAAAATCTACATCATGTGTAGATCATATTGATGTAGATTTTAACTGTGCACAATTTAACTCGATAAATAGTTTGTGTGCCGAAATTCTCTGTTCAGACTTTATTTGTGTAGAATCTTATTATATTTTAAAGACTTATACACTATTGTCGTGTACAAAACACTGCTGTACGATATCATCGATTAAAGTAATATACGCAATTATAGGTAGTTTTTAATCAATTACCTAAGATTTGATCTCAATTGAGGGCTTGGAAACGAAGAGGGACATAATGCGATTTCGCCAAAAAAAAGATCAAATATTTCTTTCAGAAATTTTGATCCCCAATTTATAAAATTTGCGGTATTAGGAATGTTATAAGCTTTAAAGGAATAATAGAGATTGTTATTGAACCAAATAGCGAATTTTAAAGTTTTGATGAAAACTTGACTTGCTTTTCTTAAATAAATTGATATTGCGCCTTACTGGTAATTCGTATCATAAATTTTCCCATCGATACTCTCCCTGAAATTTCTTAACGAACAAAATAAGCTCTATTTCGTTAAGATCGGATAAAAAATATAAAAATTTAAAGAACTTATTGATGTTTTTGTCTTTAATTGTAACAATACCATAGTGACTATTGCTTGAATTTGTCTAAAAAAAATTGTCTTATGTTCTTTCAAGTATATATTTGTTACATGTACTTACTCTTGGATTATCAAATTAATAAAACATTATATAAAAATATAAAAACTAAAATTTATTTATTTAGAATGTTGTCAACAATTTTATTTATTTATAACAAAAAAAAATTATATAAGCCAAATGTTTTGCTGTTTGATTATTTTTCCTTTATAGAAGTAAGAAATAGAAATAAATAAAACAAAGAAAAATTTTTGGATGAGTTTTATTACTCAGGTTGAGAAAATACTCTTTCAGGAGTATGATTTGAAGTATCTATTATAATTTTAGTTTTATTTCATAAACGTTACACCCTATAGGCCGTTACAATAGTAGAAAAATCAAATACAGATTTGGTAGGTAGATTTGGAGTCTCGAAAAGAATTTTTTTTTACTAATTGAACTTACCGCAAACCGTAAAATTTTGGTGTATTTTTCACATACTTATTTTGGGAGTAATCTTTCAGTATCTAATCGTGTGATGTTATTAGCAGGAAGAATCAAGCTTAATTTTTTCTTTATGTTCAAAATTTTATTTTTATCACATAAAACAAGTATTTTTTATACGAAGTTAGGTTTATAAATTTTGGAATCTGACTCTAGATTTTTCTTGAATCCAATCATAGTATTTGTACACCCTAGTGTACACTCCAGGAAATATTATCGATCCACAATGTGCACCAGAGGAAGTGATTCCGTAGAGTTTACCATGAATAACACCAGGTCCACCAGAATCACCATGGCACGTATCAGCGTCTCCATTGCCCGCACAAAACATATTATCAGTTATGGGATGTGACCTGTAAGCTCTTTCACAATTTTCTTGATTCATTACAGGTACGTATGCAGCCTTCAAAATATCAGAATGGCTCAGATGTTCCTAAAAATAGTTAATTAAATTAACTAAAGAAATTCTAGAAAAAAAGAAAGCCTTTCTCTGTGAGGGATAAGAACTTACCCCTATCAATCCAAAACCAGAAATCTGCATCAATTCATGTTCTCTGGGAATATCGTGTGGCTTTGCAAGTTGTATAGGTTGTTGTTCATTATTAAATTGAATAGGCTGTGTAAGTTGGATGAAAAATATAATGAAAATATTCGTGTTAAGTCACAAGTTCTTAGTTCTTGATCAAAAATTAAAATTTGTACTGAAACTTATTTATCAAGTTTCGAAGTTGTATAAAACTATTATTACACACGTTGAAATACTAACATTGTCATGAATAGTGATATTATATTTATACTAAATCCTTTCTAAGTAATTCACAGGTAAAATAAACATATTTAATTACCTTGATTAAAGCAATGTCGTTGTTTTTGCTGTTGGTCTCAAAATCCCCATGCATTATAATGTCCTCAATTCTGTGTACTTTACCGAAACTGATTTTATGTCCACTGCCAGTTCGTACTGATATATGCGGTCTACTTTTATTTTGCTTGGGTCTGAAGTTTGCAACGTTGGAGTGCAACGAAATAAAAAAAATAATTCATTTTACTTCAAATTTTACTAAATTATATTAATTTTGCGTGTAGATTTAGTGTTTTATAGTATACTATAAAATACTATAAAGTTATAAAATAACTTTATAACAAAGGTTTAGATCAAATTTCCATTGCTTAATAACTTTAATCAATCGAAACAAATTATTTCGTTGCATTCCAACGATGCAAACTTCAGACCCATTACTTTGCAATGAAGAGATTAATTTAATTCTTTGTAAGAAGTTCTATTATATAGAAATCCTTAATGTAATTATAAAAATTAAATGAAATCTTAATCGACACAGTGTGAAGCAGTTATAACCCAAGATTCATGTATAATAGTTGCACCGCAGAAGTTATCTATTCTGAACCAAAGCAAGTTAGCCTAAAAACAAATTTAAATACTTTCATCCTGAGTGCTATGGGCTTAAAGATCTATATTGAAATTATTATGTTGATGTACAAGATATAAGGAGCTTTAATCAGATTCAACATCTTTTTGAATTATTTTAAAAAACTTTTAAATTTCTATAAACTGTTTTGTATGAAATTTATTTAATACATAATGCGACAAAGCAAGTACGTCTAGTAATATCGTTCATGGACTATTTTATTCAAAAATCTATTAATAAATCTATCAAATAATGTATTAATTTTTTAACCAGTTACATTTAAGAATTTGCTGCAAAGGAATGAATGTTACAAAATTTAGTTGATATTTATTTACCTGATATGGTACATCTTCTATTCAAACGTGATCTCCTCCAAGAATTTTATTTTCATGTCTAGCATTGTTATCTATTAGAAATTGAAATATAATATGTAATTGAAAAATTTATTTTAATCAACAAAAATACTACTTAAAATCTCTTTTACCTATATAGAAGCCGCGCGCGAAAGTGACGCACAACAAAATACACAAAATGTTCATGACTGCAATAAGTGAAAATGAAAAAAAAATCTTCCTTATATACACCGATCTTATCGAATGATCATTAATAGAATTATAAATTAAAAATAAAATAAACACAAGTGTTGGAGTCAACTATTTCTTTTGTGCTATCATTAGTTTGGTTATTGATACTAGTGAGATTGAGCACATTTAAAGCTGTTGAATGCCGCGCGCTACGGTACACATGTTACGACGTGCGCACGACACGATCACGAAAAATGGTACAAATTTTTAACAACAATACATAGACTTCTGAAATTTTCGTGTTATGCGCACGTCGTAACACGTGTACCGTGGCGCGCGGCCTTCAATTGCATTTATTGTAACAATCACGAAAAATTCTACTTAGCAACAATGCATAGAGTACTGGAATTTTCCAAAAAACTTCCTTAGGCGTTTAAGAATATAGTAGTTCAAATCAAATCGCAAAATTTGAAAATACAGGTTTAAAATAGCAAAAAAAATTGTTTTTCGCATATCGCGCGTAAAGTATTGTCTTTACTCCCTGACTTCATGGAGTAAAATGTCACATAACTTCACTCCTAGAAACTGCGACGCTTATACACGTTTCCCTACTTTTTTCCCGGCTAGTGCCGCCTGCAGTGACTTGCGGCCCGAGCGAAGCCAGGGTAGACACACGAGCATAAGTGTTGCAGTTTCTAGGAGTGAGGTTATGTGACGTTTTCGACCCTGAAATCAGGGATTAAGCACAAATAGCTTCCCGCCGGACATGCGAAAAAATTGTATATTGCCCTCGGGAGCAATGAGCACTATGAACGTCCGCGAGTTGCTGCCCTCGCTTTGCTCAGGCATCAAATCACTCGCAGGCGTACATAGCCTACTTTACTCTCTAGGTGCATAATCTACTATTTAAAATTCACTATTTGGTTCAATAACAATCTCTATTCCGCTATGGTTTATAATATTCCTAATACTCCAAAATTTTGTTGTGTAAAAATTTTTGAAAAAAATAGTTGATTTGAACGAAGTTCTGTCGAGTTGAACAAAAAATTACATTAAACTTTTTTTTCGCAAAAAAAACCAGTTTATTGTGATTTTTAATAAAACTAATAAAAATGAAAATTTGATTTCTTCACAGAAAAATGCGCATTGCAATTTTTTACATGCCTGTACATTAAGAAACGAGATTTGCTCAATTTTCAAATTCGGATCGTAGAGAATACTTTTTCTGCAAAATCGTGGTATGTCGCTTTTCGTTTCCAGGCCCTCAATTGAGATAAAATTTTATGTAATTGATTAAAAACTACCTATAATAAAGTATGTGAATTTAATCGACGACTTTCGTCGATATCGTACACAAGTATTTTGTATACGAAATAAATTAGTAATTTTTTAGTTCTCGCGATCAATGTATTAGTGCAATTGGAATATTATAAGCTTTAAAAATCCAAAGTCAAACCAAAATTGTAAACTCGGCACTATTTTTTTAAAAATCGTCATTACGTTGAAATTAATGAATTTTGACGATTTAAACAAAATAGTGCCAACAGTAAACAGTTAATTATATAGCCTTGAAGAGGGTCCTTCTTAAAAAAGTGATGAGCGGCCATGTTGAAGTATCTAAAGGCTTGATTTTCATTGGTCGATAAGAAGAAGGCGCGAGAAATTTACTGTTTGAAATTTAATGTTTGAATTTTTTAATGGAATTTTTACATTTAGAGTAGTATAAAAATGATTATGTTCTGACTTTGAAAAAATACTTAAATAAGTTAAAAGTAAAACGTAATGAAGATAGCATGCATAACCTTAAAAACAGAAAAGTACGCGTCAAGCGCGTTTGAATATCGCTTGTAAAATAAAATGACCGAGACGTCGGCAAATAAACCATTGGTGTAAATTTATTCACCTATATTGACAACTGGACCATTCGATTCTCATTAACATTACAATACGATTACTGTCATTCATCTCATCATTTTATCAAATAGTGCCAAGTTTACAAATTTGCTTTGACTTTTGATTTTTAAAGCTTATAAGATTCCAATTGCCTTGATTGCGAGAACTAAAAATTGATCAATTGCTTTACATAATTATTTATCGCAGTTTTAACGTGAAAAACTAACTTTTGAATGGGACGTTACGGCCAATACAACCTTAGAATGCAAAACAATTATAATATTATATGTAGAAACTAGAGTTATTTATCAATTAACTGAAAATTAAATATTGTTCGAACTTATAATTTGTATGCGAGTAAAAAACAAAAACTTAAATTAGATTTAGTCATTAATTTCTGTTAATCATTCTCCTACGATGTTTTCACAGTGCTACTTCTTAAAATAATTAGGATTGATAACAATGGTGTTACACAATGTTTTTGCGCTACTCACTTGAAACAATTAGCGGATTTCCAAGGTAAAATTTCAAAAATATATGCTTGCAAAAGTTTTTGTCAATTGAATATTTGATTTTTTACTTCTGGAAACAAGTTTATAGTTAATTAACTTATATATATATATATATACACACACACACACACACACACACACACACACACACACACACACACACACACACACACACACACACACACACACTTATATATTGGTTATAAGTATTGGTTATACTTATATATATATATATATACACACACACACACACACACACACACACACACACACACACACACACACACACACACACACACACACACACACACACACACACACACACACACACACACACACACACACACACACACACACACACACACTTATATATTGGTTATAAGTATTGGTTATATATATATATATATATATATATATATATATATATATATATATATATATATATATATATATATATATATATATATATATATATATATATATATATATATATATATATATATATATATATATATATATATATATATATATATATATATATATATATATATATATATATATATATATATATATATATATACATATATATATATATATATATATATATATATATATATATAAGAAGAAACTTGTAATCATAGGTCTGAAGTTTGCATCGTTTGAATGCAACGAAATAATTTTTCGCGATTGATTGAAGTTTTTAAACAATGGAAATTTTATCTAAACCTTTGTTTTAAAGTTATTTGATACTATAAAACACTAAATCTACACGCAAAATTAATACAATATTATTAGCATAAATGTGAAGTAAAATGAATTATCTTTTTTATTTCGTTGCACTCCAACGTTGCAAACTTCAGATCCATCTTGCAATCAGAATTGAGCTACAAAGCTTAGTTCCTAATAATTTATGAAATATTTCATCATGCTTTAATGAGAATTTTTTTTTTTGACAGGAATTTCTACGTTTTTGAGCAGTCGTAAAGAAGTCTGGGAGGGCTCATTTTAATCTTAAAGAGTTGAACTTTCATGAACAAAAAAGATCTAAGCGATTAAACAATTAAAAGTTGCTTAAAAAAAGCTTTAAAAAATGTACTCCAAAATATTTATAAACAATAGGCTCGCACGGTCAGACTATTATAGTTAGAAACTTCTCGACTTGATATTCGCAAAGTAGGCATTTTTTAAGAATTTTTAAGACCTGAATGGTTGCTCTAGCATAATTGGAAGCTGAGATAATCTTTTTTTTTTTTTTAAATCACTGCGGCCTTATTTTTAAACATTAAGGAACGAAATATGATGCTTTGCTAAGTTCGATAGTAGTTCTAATAGTAAACAAATTTTGAATGCTATTTATTTACAACCGCATGCATGGTTGATTGATAAAGACAAACGTTTTTACGGCCGTGAGCCGCTCGCAGCAACGGAAGTTCCGTTACGGAACGCGCGTGGCGGCTACTTGACGGCTGGCGCGCATGCGCGCTACAACTCCGCGCTCGAACTTCGCACGCTCACACTCGAAGACTATACATTTTCTCGGCTTCTACTAATCGGAATTTCATTATTTTTTATTTTTTGAGCAAAAATCTGTGAGTGCGTTAATTAATATATTAGTTTCATTAATAATATCAATTAATATATTATTTGAATGTAATAATATGGTTGCAAAGCAGTAAAATAACATGAATTTTTTAGATATTAAAATCTTACTTGCAATTATAAATTTCTTATTATTATTATAATTAATTATTTCATGAAATAAATATAATAACTCTATTTTACCAAGAACAAACTTTATCGAAATAAATTGAACCAATACTATTTAATAATAATAATCGTATTATTTTTCTTATTTTAATTTACTGTGTAAATTACTGTTAGTTATTTATGTGTATAATTATTCGAAAATTTACTTAAAGTATATTTTGAATGAATAGTATTTGATTTGATTAGTACTACAATATTGTCATTTAAAATAAATGCCATGAGTTAAGGGGGTTCTCCTCGGGCACTACAGTTTGTGCGTTCAGCGAGAGCACAGACTATACCACGGGCGTCGTTCTGTCTCTCTCACTCTCGTGCACGTCGTCTGCTATTTGTGTTTGTAATCATTAATATCTTTTTAAAAAGATCGGCTTGGCACATATTTGATAAACTTAATAGAAAAAGCCGAATTTCATCTTTCTTAAGCTATGTTCTTCTCTTTGAAGTCTAGTTTTTTTGATGAGTATTACTTTCTGTCACAGTTGATATAGCACTCATTTACTCTCATGTAAAAATAACCAATTTCAAGAATTTTTTTCTCAAAAATTTGTTCCGAAATGTATGTAAACAAACATATGGTATCATTTCTGTGACTTTGAAGAATATTTGTATATTTTTTTCAGAAGCTTTTTCAGTTTTTGCAATATGAAGAGAACTACCTTAAGAACCCTAATTACAGTAAATTTCTGAAGAACCGAAATTTTTGTATTATTTTAAAGTATAATTTATTGAGGGGAGACCCTGTACAAATTAAGGCTCAGATAGGTAGACATATAATATTTTAAAGTATACTTTATTGGGGGGAAACTCTGTACAAATTAAGACTCAGGTAGGTAGACAGATGTGACAGACGTTTTAAACTAGAAAACCTTCCCTCAACAGAAGGTGCAGGAAAGCAACACTCATTCCGCACCTTCCAACAATTACAGCAATGGTTAGGTAATTATTGAAAGAAGCACATGAATGGGGATGGAAAAAAACTGAAAACGGCCTTAAGCTTGTCTACACTGAAAAAATTTGGCACGGAGTCTGTTTCCATCACAGTTCGTCAGCGCCCCCTTCGCTGCGTGTGTCAGACACTCAGACCACCCACTTTTGGCACAGCGTTTGTCCCTAACGGGAGAGGAGCTGTGCCAGTACGGGGCGCGCGATGCTTTTACGGGACAGGAGCTGTGCCAGTACGGGGCAGGAGATGTGCCGAACCGCGGTACAACATTCGACCCTACTTTCGGCATAGCGTATGTACTTATAGGGTCAGCTGGAGTGCCAAATTTTGTTCAGTGTACTCAGAATATCCGTTAATTCCAGAACAATTGCTAAAGGTGATCAGTTGTCGATTTACAACCAGCTGTAAAAAAAATATATGTGGATGTGTTAAGAAGGGGCTGTTCTGTAGTAATGTATGTGCATGTAGTGAGAATTGTTGTAATAAAGAGAAAGTATTTGAAGAAATTGATGAAAACCTAGATGCACAAGAAACCGAAATAGTTTCTTACATAGAAAGCGATGTTTTAGAATCTGCCATAGACGATGACGTTGATCCAGATGATCCTGATTGCGATCACCTCGATAAACGTCAAAGATTAGAATAACTTCCATATATAATTATTATTAGAATTAGCGCCTTCATGTATATATTTTATAATTAAGTGTATACTATTTGTATGATTTTTTATACTATTTGTATAATTTCTTGTATGACATTTTTATACAGAACCTTATAATTACAAATAAAATATTGATAATTGCCAAATGGATGTTATTTTATTTCTTTGCCACCTTACTATCACATTCAAATAATATATTAATTAGCGTACTCGAAAAGTTAATTATAAACGTTAATAATTATTAGCAATTTACATAGTACATTAAAATAAGAAAGAATAATACGATTTTTATTATTTCATAGTATTGGTTTAATTTATTTCATGAAATAATTAATTATAATAATAAGAAGAAATATATAATTACAAGTAAGAATTTTTATACAGAACCTTATAATTACAAATAAAATATTGATAATTGCCAGATGGATGTTATTTTATTTCTTTGCGACCTTACTATCACATTCAAATAATATATTAATTAGCGTACTCGAAAAGTTAATTATAAACGTTAATAATTATTAGCAATTTACATAGTACATTAAAATAAGAAAGAATAATACGATTATTATTATTACATAGTATTGGTTTAATTTATTTCATGAAATAATTAATTATAATAATAAGAAGAAATTTATAATTGCAAGTAAGACTCTAATATCTAAAAAATTCATGTTATTTTACTGCTTTGCGACCTTATTATTGCATTCAAATAATATATTAATTGACATTATTAATGAAATTAATATATTAATTAACGCAGTCACAGATTTGTGCTTAAAAAATAAAAAATAATGAAATTCCGATTAGTAGAAGCCGAGGAAATGTATAGTCTGCGCGTGAGAGCGTGCGAAGTTCGCGCGCGGAGTCGTAGCGCGCATGCGCCAGCCGCCAAGCAGCCACCGCGCGCGTTCCGTTGCTGCGAACGGCTCACGGCCGTAAAACGTTTGTCTTTATCAATCAACCATGCATGCGGTTGTAAATAAATAACATTCAAAATTTGTTTACTATTAGAACAACTATCGAACTTAGCAAAGCACCATATTTCGTTCCTTAATGTTTAAAAATAAGGCCGCAGTGATTTAAAAAAAAAAGATTATCTCAGCTTCTAATTATGCTAGAGCAACCATTCAGGTCTTAAAATTTCATAAAAAATGCCTACTTTACGAATATCAAGTCGAGAAGTTTCTAACTGTAATAGTCTGACCGTGCAAGCCTATTGTTTATAAATATTTTGGAGTACACTTTTTAAAGCGGTTTTTAAGCAACTTTTAATTGTTTAATCGCTTAGGTCTTTTTTGGTCATGAAAGTACAACTCTTTAAAATTAAAATGAGCCCTCCTAGACTTCTGTACGACTGCTCAAAAACGTAGAAATTTTAAGTAATACTGGCTGAAACAAATTAAAAAATCAAAAAAAACGAAAAATTCAAAATCGTTTTTGGTTATAAAAAAAAAAAATCGGTAAAATCAAAAAGTAAGTTATGCTCTCTCTATTCTCCTCCGAAACGAAGAGAATAAGCCTTTTCCGATGTAAATCGGTCGATCGGTTCAAAAGTTATCGCCTACACACACACACACACACACACACACACACACACACACACAAATTTTTTTTATCAAAAACAACGGATTTTAGCGCCAAAAGCCTTAAAACATGTTTTTGAACATTTTTTGTTACAAAAATTTTTTTCACCGTTACAAAGCTTCCTCTTTGAGGAAGCAAAAAATATTTGATTTTATTTCAAGTTTATAATAATTAATATTAATTTATGGTGTAGATTTATTGTTTAATAGTATCAAATAACTTTATAATAAAGATTTAGATAAAATTTCCACTGCTTCATAACTTTAATTAATTGAAAAAAATTATTTCGTTGCACTCCAACGATGAAAACTTCAGACCCATACATTCTCGCCGCCCAGCTGAAAAGAGAAAAATTTTATACTACTAACTTACAATTTCTTTATTTCCTAAAAATTTTGAAATTTCTTCTTTGTATATTTTATGTACAGGTTTTAAAAAAATATGCAAAACGTGTTTCATATATATTAATAAATAGATACTAATACATAATAACACACAAGTTAAGGTTGTATAACTAGTAAGGTCCCTGCCAAAAGTCAGTTTTTATCGTTAAAACGTCAATAATTAATTTTATACCACTCTAATCTCAAAATCACAACTTTCATATGATTTTTCGGTGTTCGTGGTATAAAATACAGTTCGAGATTAGTACGTAAGTACATTATTTACCTCATGAAACTTTTCGCTCGAGCGAAAAACGTCACATGGGGTAAATAATCTAATTCAGCACCCGTGTCGAAAAGTACTAATATGACATACTTGATCAATTTTAAATTCTCGCGATTGATGCAGAAACATAAGAGAATGTAATAAGTTTTAAAAATCACAAATCGAAACAAAATTGTAAAATTCACATGTCACTTTTTAAATCATATTCTCTAGATTTATGCACTTTAACGATTTTAAAAAGAGATAGGTATGCAGATTCTACAATTTTGCTGATTTCTAATTTTTAAAGCTTTATAATATTCTAATTGCATTTTAATATAAATCGCTAGAACTAAAAATTAATCAGTTGATTTACATAATTATTTATCACAGTTTCAACGTTAAAAGCTAACTTTTGTCAGAGACGTTACGGGTCATACAACCTTAAGACCTTGTTTCGTTCAACCATCGATATAGATTATAATATCAATATTAGGGTCACTGGGTACGTATGGATAATCATCCTTTCATGCAAAGCAATGGGTGAATTCAATTTTCTTGATTTCAGCACTGTTCACGTGATTTTTGTTTTTTTATTTATTTTTACTTTTATATGCATCTTTTATGAAAATTCATTTATCAAATTAAAATTTAATAGTTATTGTTATTACATTGCAATGTTTCTTTTAATAACGTTAACCTGAAATATCTAATTGGTGATGGCACTTAAAAAGCGTTAAATTGTAAATACATGCGAATAACCATTGCAAAATAATATTTATTATTTTGAATGAATATTTTGTTTTTAAATTTCAGTTATTTTGTATGTTTACATAATATGATTTCGAATAATTTAAAAATAATACTTGGTTTATTGAAAATGTGTTCGACTGATCGATGGTAGTATGGTTTATATTATTATAAGTTTCTATTTTCAGTGTAACTCAAAGAAAAGAATATTTTTATTATCGAATAAGGATATACAATTTTATTTTATTGTTTTATAACACTTAAAAACTTGTAGGTTTAATCCGTTTCTTGCGATAAAAATAAAACGAATTATCAATGTTAAAACATAAAGTTGAAAATTTATTCGAGCAATAAAAGCACGGAAAATTTCTATTGTTCGAGTTGTGATTCGCGTGGAAATCATAAAAGTCGCTATCATGACTTTTTCGCTGTTCAAGCTTATATACGTTTTATTCACGTTGCAACTCTTACGCGACACTTGCGTTACCAACGTTTCGATCGATTTCATGTGTGCTACTAAAGAAGTTATATGTGTACCCGAGACACCCAATTATGCTTGACCTTAGCTCTGATGTACCTGTGACGAGCTATTGTTTAAAAAACTATAATACAACAGTGTACAGGCTAGACTTATATAATAACACTAACTGATTCAAATCTACATTATCAGTTTATAAAGTAGTTCATATATGTACAAATCCGCGGACTACAGACAACAACTGGGGTACAAAAACGGAAAAAATTTTTTTTGAGGGCACACCTACCACATAAGGTTTTGCTTCCTCCTAGAGGAAGCTTTGTGATAGTAAATTTTTTAGTTGTTCTAAAAACATGTTATAATTGTGTTCCGAGGTGTTAGGAATCAAAATACATGGTTTTTGAAAAATGTCTGTATGGATGTGTGTGTGTGTGTGCGTGCGTGCGTGCGTGCGTGCGTGCGTGTGTGTGTGTGTGTATGTGTGTGTGTGTGTGTGTATACGCCTGGATCTCAGCTTCTACTCGGTCGATTTTGACCGGACAGGTCTCATTTTTTTTGTTTTTTTTTTTTTGCGTGATGGCGGGTCAAAATCCGTTTTTTGATCGGGGCGATGCGTTTTTGTTTTTTTTTTTTCAAATTTTCGATTTTCTCAAAACTGTTTTTCGATTTTTTTTAATGATAGGATCGAGTTATTCGAATCTGGTGGGTAACGTTCGAAAGAGAATTAAAATACCTATATTTTCTAAAAAAAAAAAGTTTCTAGCTATCACGATTCTTTTGTTATTAACAAAACGTGTTTTTTTTTTTTTAACTCATAACTCCAATGATGTTATCATCAGTATGAAGCACACCTCCAACAACTGGTTTTTTTTATTCTGTAGTAAAAATAATGCACGAAAAGTGTGCCGAACCAAGGAAATCGGAATAGTTTTTCAGGAAGCTACATTTAAGTTTTCTTATGGAAATTTAACATGGGAAAAATGGACGAAAAGTGGTCATTGATGATTAACCAATACCAAACTATTGAAGAGGCCAAACCAAATTCCACAAAAAAGAGATTAAAGTTGAAGAATAGAGCTTTAATTTGAGATAGAAATCGTTAAAATCGGTCGATTCTGTGCAAAGCTACGTGAATTTGAAGATGGCGAATAATGACGAAAATTAGCGATTTGCGAAAAGTTTGGCAACGGATAATGAGTGTTCACGAGCATTTTCATGTTGGGGGACCCCCAAAGAACCGAAAAAACCTTATGTGGTAGGTGTGCCCTCAAAAAAAAATTCTTTTCACACTCCGTGCGCAAGCGTCCACTTTGCGCACGCTCGGCCAAAACCGTGCTCGCAAAATCGAGCTTTGCACACGTCGTATAAAAAAATAGTGTTCTATACACGAGTGAGAAAGTGATTTTATCCTCGTGTGGCCTTTTCACCCTCGCTTCGCTCGGGCGCAAACGTCCACACGAGGATAAAATCACTTTTTCGCACTTGTATCGAAAATAACTATTCCGTTTTTGTACCCCAGTTGTTGTCTGTAATCCGCGGATTTGCACATATATAATTATGCTCATAACTTTTGACATAATTCTTAGTATACGGCAATTTAGCCAGATGTGTGCGAGTGATTTGCTAAAATGATTGAACTATTCGATGGCGACTGAATGACACAATTAAAATTGTCACTTAACATGTGCAGTTGACACATATCAATGCTTTTCGTGGAATAACACTAATACGTTAATACACACACACACACACACACACACACACACACACACACACACACACACACACACACACACACACACACACACACACACACACACACACACACACACACACATACACACACACATATATATATATAGGTATATTTGAAGAGATATCAACGTGTGTGTGTGTGCGTGTGTGTGTGTGTGTGTGTGTGTGTGTGTATATAGGTATATTTGAAGAGATATCAACGTATAGATCAGTACTTTTGAAGAGATGTCGGCATTTTGAAGAGACTCCTCAAATTTCTCAAGAATCGCGACTTTTGAGGAGAAATCTATTCCCCCTTTTCCCAGAGTCGGTAACCTGAGGGTCATTATTTCGTTAGTCACATTGTTCGAACTCTGAGCGAAAGGTTCACATCTCCTCAAAAGTACCAATTTACAAATACACTCACACACACACACACACACACACACACACACACACACACACACACACATATATTGCAACTGTGCTCCTATAGTCGCTATATTACATGTTTAATTTATTAATGGGTGGTATATTATAACATTCTTTATAATATACGTGAATGATTGCCTTAATAAAAACTTAAATTAAAATGTCCATCGTATTTATAATTTTGTCAGTAATTTAATTACATAAAATGAAATTTGTTTGCTATAATATAAACTTCTATAACTACTTTATTATATTCTACCTTTATAATATTAACCAAAACTGAGCAAACAAAATGATGCGATACAACGATAAGAGTGAAATTAGAAATTCGTTATAATATATAGGAGGCAAATTTGAATAATGAAAGTAAAAAATCGAACTTATTGCCTATTCGACGTTGCGAGAGAAGCTCGAGGGAAATGCGCCTCAACGGGACCTGATTTTAAAACTTGGTCGATGCCTCCTCCCGCCCGTAAATTGCAATCTCTCCGTTCGTCAGGAGTCCGGCAGTACTCGTTAGCGATTTGTCATCGAGACGGACGGCATCATCTGCAGCCCAATGCCCGGCTTCGATCGTAATATACATCGCGCTCGCGCATCGCAGCCTCCGCAAGACAAAGCAGAGCGATGGGCGCGCACGCGCGCGACGAGCCGTCGCGTCGTTACTACAATCACGGGCAAATGGACTGCTGCCTCTATCGCGCACCGATAATGATCAGCACGGTCAAATAATCCGATAAACCGGAATAGTGATTACCTTGGCAAACGGTTCGTCTGTCTCTCTTGACTTGCGATACTCGCGCGCGCAGATCGATATTATCGTGCGGATCATTCGATTAATTGCGTCCATTTGGAAGGAGCAAGGCTGCTGTCCTCCCTCTCTCTCTCAGCCGCTCAGGTGGAGCGCATTCGTCTCTGGATTGGTAATCGTCCGCCTCCTCCCGCTGCCACCCCCGCCGCATCAGTCCACGGAACCGCAGAACTGCGGAACGCCTGCTACTCCACTGGGGTCAGCTCGTTCTGTATAACCTAGTACTGCCTTCCTTAATTAGTGTATTTGTTTATGAGTCCGTATGTCTCGGGGATATTGGCCGCATTTCACGCAGAGCTGCTAGAGGCATTACCACATTAGTAGACACATGACTAGATGAAATGCGATGCCCAGCTAAGTAAGATAACACTCCATTGGAAAGCCTGTCAATCGTAAATCTTTATCGAGACTAAATAGCCACATGCAGCAGTGATTATGATTCTCTGACTTCGTGTAGTCTCACTTGCATATTCTTATAACCATTTATCAATATTTTTGGGATATTTGTTATATATTCAAATGTTATCAAAATCGTGACTGTTTAGGAACGTAAAATTTACTGAAGATAAAGTTACTACACTAAAAAAAGTTACCCACTATTTGTTCATGTATGATAAGCATGTTTTAAGGTCTCAGAGTCATACCAAATGGCTGTTAAGTTACATATTATAGAATTGAAATTAGTGAAATGTATAGTACAACACAATATTATTACTCAGGTTTAAAATTTCTCTACGGTAAAGATGAAAACATGTTTATAGTTCTATAACCAAAACTGTCAACATTTTCATAATGAGAATAGGCTGTTATGAAATGGGTCTGAAGTTTGCATCGTTGCAGTGCAACGAAATAATTTATTACATTTAATTAAAGTTGTTATTACATTTAATTAAAGTGAAAATTTCATCTAAGGCTTTTGTTATAAAGTTAATTTATTCTATAAAAATTAACTTTCATATAACCAAGAAGCAAAATAAATCTTTTTTTTATTTGGTGCGCTCCAACATTGCAAAGTTCAGATCCATGCTATGAAACCAATCATGTGTGGTTTAAGGTAGTATTGTCGGTATAGAAATACTGTTCAAATTTTAATATAACTTAAGATATTGGCAAATATTGGTCCAAAAGTGATTCAAACAAATTTTTATGGGGCTAGGGTAAATATGACCAAAGCTATTAGTATTTTCATTATCATGAATTTAAGTCGGTGTCTTGTGAGAATCGCTTATTTTGTAGTTTCAATTAATTATTTTGTAAAAATTACCTTTCAGTTTTTGTTGAGAATTTTTGTAGTAAAAGATAAGTGTTTAAATAATATTTATCATTTTCGAAAAGTATGATTAAGTAGATATACGTATTGAAAAAAATGAATTGAAAGCAAAAAATTTAACCACAAAAAATAAATCAAATCAGCTTCTGCGCATAATTATATACACGTTTATTAATAATTAGAACAAATAGAATTATTTAATGCCGATACATAATCATTATTTGGTGTACGTTCATCTACGCAGCTACACTTTAGCAAAGTATATCTCGTAAATAAACAAGAATATAGCGACAGTACTGCCTTAAATATTATGGCTCTGAGATCTATAATCTTTGTATCAGGGTTTGATAACCATACCGTATCCTTGCAACGATCTGTAGTATGCCGATCCTTTGGTAGCATTTTTCTCTCAGTATATTTTAACTTTTTTATAACCTTAATGAGTTTTACGTTCTGTAAAAAGTTGTATTTAAACTAATGAAACAAGAACGTCTTGTAAAGCTGCATTATAAGAAATTACACCATTCAGGACATTCAAATATGTAGACTAACCTCTTCTAAATATCTAGTTTTAGTAAAATTTATTACATAGCAATACTACTTTATATTGCATAGTGAGAATTTTCTCCAAGTGGATTTCCATAATTGAAGTTAAAACTGCCGAGGAAAACTGAATGCCGCGTAATTGGAATTGCATATCTTTTTCTAAGTATTACTAATCCCTTTTAGTTATGGCTTGCGGGTTAGTTAATGTATATGTAGATTAGTTATTAGATTTATAGTTGTTCATTGAATCAGTTGAGATATTTTTATTTTTCTATTTCTTTTATACTGTTTTATTATGCAAGATTAAGATTAATAACGTGTTGTCCTTGTTACACATAAATATGACGTGTACTGTTTAAAATGATGTCTTTCAATACTGTATACTTGAATATGACGTTTTTTATAGAATATTTGATAATAGCCGGAGGTACATGTGTAATAGAGAGCGTTTATTAAAAATAACCTTTCTCGTTATGGTTCTGTAAAAATATATTTTATTATTATCCACAAATAATAATTTCCTAAGTGAATTTTTTATTTTTCTATTTAATTTTCTGAAGGTTTATACAATTATTTTTCTAAAATATTTTTGAAATAACCGTCATGAAATTATTTTAGTTATACTTTTAAATTTCGTTTTGCTACATAATATTCGTAATTGTTGTTTTGATAAAACAAACAAAAGCGTATCTGAATCAATGAAAAAGCTCTCAGGATTTAAAACAAAGACGATCATAATACTTAATATATTTCATGACATAAGAGAATTGAGTTGGATTTTTGAATCAGGATTTGCATTCATGGTTCGTTAAAATTGTGAATAATTTGAATAGGAATTCAAATTTGAGGTGGATTTGAATCTTGATCCTTCTGTCGATCCTTCTTTTATGATTTACAAAATGAATCGCTAGTTTTTTTTCTCGATTTACAAAATCAATAAGTTGGAGACATGAATTCCAAATAAAAGTATTTTTCGTTTGATAAATTCATAGGAAACTTATATAGATAGTTTAAAAGACTAAGCCGTCATTTTTCTTCTATTTTAGTGTAAATAATCAACTTTTATGATTCAGGAACTGAATTATAATTTATTTTTGTGATTCTTTTGAGATGAAAGAATTTTGAATTCAAATTTTTACAGAAAAAATTCATTTCAATATTAAAAATGTAAAAATGAGTCACGGTTTCATATTCTCATTTATAACTAAATCGTATATACAAACGTTACCGATTACGTTGAATTAGAAAACGAATATAAGTTAATTGAATCATATTTATTTATCTGATTTGAATGAAATGAAAGTAAACCACGTTTCTGTCATTAACGTCCTGGCATACCTCTAAAAATATACTCGCAGGTTTATTTAGATTGTACAGATAAATTGAATTATACGTGTTTCGCAGGTTAATACATTAGTGGAAACATTAGCAGCAATCCATTGTTTTCGTCGATACTCCACAGAGGAAATTGGTCAGATGGACTAGAACTAATTTGAATCGTAATTCAACCAAAAAACTGAAATATATTAACCGTGACATGGTATATTGATTAATTATTATCTTAGAGCTTCCATATTCATGGAAACAGGATTAATAGGCTGTTTTTATTGATATTATAATATTAAACAATGGCTTCTATGAGAAAGTCGACTTTTCGTGCTTGTCTAGCTCGCGTAAAATAATTGTTTTTCATGCCAGAGCACGAACAAATTACTTCGCGTGCTGGTTGTGTAATGTGTTATTATTACACTGTGTGTAGTGTCACGTGCGGTGACTATTACGAAGTATAAATATGATGAATTAGCCTGCGAAGGAATACAATAAATTGTAGTATCTACAGGATGTGAAGTTCAGGCCTTGATGTGTACCACATTTCTCAAAAAAACGATGGCCGGATGTTGTGAAGCACTTAAAGAGTGATTTTGATTGGTCTGTAAGGAATAGGCGCGAAAATTTTCTACTTCCGCTACATTTGAATTTTTGAAATTGAATTTTTATTCTTAACTATTTAAAACTAAAATTAAATCAAATTAGAATAAAAAGATTAATTTTGTCATGCTTTGAAAAATAATCTGATTATCCTATCATTTAAATTAATTAAAATGAAATCATAATGAAAAATTATATATTCATAACCTAAAAAAGAAAATAGTAAAAAACTGATAGCTCCAACGCGTAACAATAGAACACATGCCAAATATATATTCTTACAAAAAGTTATACATAGTTCTATTCTACAGAATTTACGGTGTATTAGTATAAGAATTTTATCACTTGATAGTAATACTTTTACGGTACGAAAAATACAATATATCAGTAACACAACATGAAAATAACATCTTAATAACTTTTCGCGTAAGTTTTTGAATTTTGCGAAAAAAAAAGGTATTAAAATACTGAAAGGTACACGTCCTACACGTCCTACTATGTGAAAACGTCAAAATTTACTCGAAGCTAAGCGAGGCCCGATAAACGCTTTCAGAATAAGTGCAGCGACAAAAAGCATCAGTACTTAGTCTTAAAGCGACGACTCTGTAGATTCGACTAATTGAGAAGCAGTAGTCGTAGCTCGCTACCGTACAGCAATAGCCAGTCGGCGGCATGAGTAGTAGCAGTCCGCGCTTCTCTTTGATTTCGTTACCCCTTTTCATCGCTGTCTATTCGCACGTGTAATTGGTCTTTGTGGGGGGCTTCGCCGCTTCAGCGTCGCGCGCGTCTCATTAAAATCCCTCTTTGTTTCGAGCGCAACCGGCCACTTTGTTTTACATCCTCTCTCTCTCTATATCGCGGTCGCGACGCATCGAACATTTTCATGCTCTCAACTCTCTCATTCACCGGGGAGGGAATACGGTCCAATCCGGCTTTTATGCGTGGGATTTTCGGGGAGCCAATGCTCGCGTGCGTCGGTAGGCCGCCTCTAAGCCGAGATGAGGCGGTGTGATGGTAGTGGCGGTGGTAGTGGCCGTAGCGCGTGGTGTGCGATATTGGCGCACGCGAGCGTTCGCTAATTAATCCGATGACAACTCGTGTGACGCGGCTTGCTTCCTTTTGTGGCGCGATCAGCAAACAATCGTCGCTGCTGCTGCTGCCGTCATCCGCTACGACGACATGCGCAGGCGCGAAAAGCGATTTTAGTCTTCTCCAAGCGCGTCGAGAGGAATATTGTTCGCGAGTAAAATAATGCTGTCGTGCAAGCGACGCGCATTGCGGTCGTCTATGGCTTGAAATTGACTGCATGACAAAATATTCTCTCCAGTCTGCAGATTCCATGTTTGTTGAAGAACTAAATGAACGGTATTTCTGGATGATTAATTTGTTTAGTTATTTTCGTAGTTAATTTAGATGACATTTTATTGAACATTCAAAATTTTATTTTTTCTTTTGGTTTTTAGTGGTAAACCCCATGTGCCGGTTCAACTTTCATGAATGAAAGTAAATTAAAATGATTATGATCAGGCATAGAATTGAAATAATCATTCTTTTATAGCAGTATACATATAGTTTTTTCAATAATCATTGGAAAAATAAAATGAAGAAACTCGTTACTCTCTGCCATCTAGTTCGACATTCATCTTCGTTACAAAAAATTCCTTTTTATAAATTTTCGTAGAAGTACGATAAATATTTCTAAAAAAATTTTAAGCCATTGTTTCATACAAGCTATTCGAAACCTGTATAGTCGACTGATATCGACAACGCTAGGCTGATTACTGTTCCTTTGCGTTCTAGTTTTATAAAAGATACCACCCAATATGCTACGACAAAGAGATTATGCTCCGAAGCGATCGGAATTACGGCAAGAGAAATCAATTTACAAAAATAAAACAAATCCCAGTTTTAGTTATCTTTATATAAATTGAAAGCCTCATTTTTTCATAATGCATTACATATGCTAGCGCAAAATGATGACTGACTAACAGAAAGATAAAAACAAATTAAATATAAGTTATATGTGGATAACTTCATGTCAACTGTTCAGTTCAAAATTTTAAAATTGCTCAAAATTTTTTTACTCATTCCAAATTAGCCCCAAAACACAAATATAAAGTTTAAAGCAAAATATGCAATCGTTCTAAAGTTATAATTAATTGAAAATTTGAAAATTTTGTGAATTTTTTCGTAAATCTTCAATTTTTATAATTTTTTAATTTGAAAACTTGAAACTTTTTGTATAGCATATTAAATGGGAAAAAGTTTGCAAATTGTAAGTAGAATTACTCAGAATTTTTACAGATCGATGCCAATTATTTTGATAATTTATACTTGACAGAACACCATTCAAAATATGCTTAAGGGGATGTGCAACCCTAATTTCAATATTTTTTAAAATCAACATTCAAGCATTTATTTGGAAAAAGACGGCTGTCAAGCGCTCCGTACACGCAAACACTATATGCAGATTTTTTTCTGGATAATTCTATTGATATTTGCGTGAGTTATGCTCGTTTGAAAAATAACGTCGGTACTCACATCCCCTTAAGGCGAATGCGACAGTATCAATATCCCTCACCAAAGGCTAAAAGATTTGTAAAAAATGTTACCTTTAAAATGCGGCCTTGATGAAGATGGAAATGGATCACTGAAAAAAGTTATGTGCAATTAAAGCTGTAAAAACAGTGAAAATAGTGCTTTTCACTGTTTTGATAGTTTTAATTGTTCGCAATTTTTTAATTTTGAGCTGAACAGTTGACATGAAGTTACCCATATATATACTTCTGTAAATCAGTAAATTTTTGTTTAAAATATTTTAACATACCAATTTTCCTATTTCGTTCCATAAAAGATTCATCTGAGCGTATCAGCGTTCGCGTAGAATCGAAAATTTCGCTCTAAAATATGTAGATGACTTATAGATATGCGCATGCTATATGGAACCTCCGCGTATTGTGGGATTCCAGCGTACCGTCGTCCTTTCCCTCCGAGTTCGTACATTTCCGTGCATACAGACGCGCGAGCGCAATTCGTTGCCGTTTGAAGGCCGTTTTTATTTTTTTTTTTCATCCCTACCTCTGAAACGACGACAAGCAAACGAGAGAGGCAAACAACTTGGCCGCGCGTAATCCGAGAGTCACATGTGCGCGCTTCGGCGTTCGTGCAATCAAAGCCCTTTCAGCTGCGTAATTAATGTGGAACTCCGATGACCGAGCATCGAGGGATTTTTGGGCCGCTTGTTGGCCCATCAATCGCTTTTTTATCTCTGCAGCGCGACGGTCGCAGCCGAACTCTCTTGATTTGTGTTGATTTTTTGCCGCGGCGTGGTATGCGTAAGCCCCCTGTGTGCGCGTATATTAAACCGCAGTGTATATACATGCTGTTGCGCGACTTTTAATTTGCGCTATGTGCACGTTATGGAGAGTTTTTCCCGAGGTTCGGTTAATAAGCGGCTTTCACCTGTTTCGGTTTCTTTATTTTCAAATTTTGAAGGGATAAATATTAGTGAGGAAAACGTGAGAGATAGCGAATATCTGTTTGTACATTTTTATACTTGCCTTATCTATATTAATAGATATTTCCCGAAGTTGATGTTTGTCAAATGGCGCATAATTACCAAGTAAATATTCATAGGACTTTACCGTATGGATTATATGGATGAAGAAAATTAATTTTAATATATGTATATATATCGACATTAACTAGGTCGCCATGAATCATAAATGCAACACTAATCAGCAACGATTAAATCCTGAGCAAATCGATATTCTTTATTAAAGGATTTTTTTATAAACTCGCTGTGTATCATTTGTCTGAAAATAATTTATCGATTTGTCCCGGATTCTGCAAATAAAAAATTACTCAGCCATCCCCATTCAATTTAATTACTTCTCTTTACCAACAATGCACGTTTATTGTCTTGGATACCGTTCGATATCTGATACTTTTTCCTTTATTCTTGTGGCGCTCATTATTATAACTGCATTCTTTGTTTAATACAATGCAGTCCTCCTGTATGCATACTTGCAACGCCGCTGAATTCAACAAATATCTTTTTTTACTCTATCATTCGCTTTTTCAGTGCAGTCCCGAAATAAAGATACGAGGTCGATATTAAAAACATCCCACATATCTACGCATCTGCGTTCCGCTGAACCCAGAAGCGAGAGAGAGAGAGAGAGAGAGAGAGAGAGAGAGAGAGAGAGAGAGAGAGAGAGAGAGAGAGCGAGACAGAGGATCGACGTATCGTACTGCGTGGGGGAGGTATGTCGCACACGCACGCAAGATACACGCGCGCGTATCGCGATTGTTTCGATTCGACCCCGCGCCCTGTCCGGCGTTCATCCTGATTTATCGGTCCGTTGTCGAACGTTCGACAAGTCCCCCGCGCGTTTGTTTATGCCGAGTGCCAAATATCGCTGACAAACGGCCTCGCCGTATGCGCAGCTTTTTCTCCCTCTTCTCCCCCCCCCCTCTCTTTCCGGCTCTCCGCAAGCATATATCGTGAATGTTGGATACTGGGTTAATTTATTCATTTTGATTTGGCATCGATCGACGTTAGCGATGAAACTAAAAAAATTTGTTTGATGGCTCGTGATTTACGAGTGTATAAAATTAGTAAAGGATTCAAGTTGTTGTTCATAATAACACTAACCCAGAATAACAAGAATTATTATGAGATTAATTTTTCACAGCACTCGCAACAGTCTATTTTTGGATTTATTGAAACTATCAATTTTCCTTAATGTCCAACATATTTTCAACTAAAAAAAAAAGATAAAAAAGAGATTATAAAAATGGTATCTCAACTTGGATGTTGTGTGTGCAAAAGTAATTTATTTTAAAACACGCTCGTATCTCCCATCATTCCGAAAATTTCCATTTAAAAAATATAAAATACGACCCCCTCACAATTGGAAGCGCCGCGGCTTTATATTTGAATCTACATTTGTACGTGAAACCGACTGCAATGTATTTCTGTCAATGAATGAAGGGCATTGAATGTAATAGCAAAGTCTCTGTCTCTGCCTTTATAATGTTTTTTTTTTCATTTCCAAGCGATACTCTCCAATCCGCTCTTTTGTATTCGCAAAAAGCCGATGTGGCAATGCGGGCGCGCAGCGCGAGCCGTCGACTAGTCTCCCGGGTAGTCGTTCGCACGTAAAGTTTTCGTCGATATACCAGAAATGCAAATATCGAGAGGTATAGAGAAAGAAAGGAGGGATGACCCATCCGCACATGAGCTGTCCATGCGGGCGCATTAATAACGACAATGGGCCGAATGATGAAACTGAATTTAAGTCTGCTGGACAATTGAATTTGCGGCAGCGACGCGAATAATGCTTGCGGTTTGTTCGCTTCGCCTCGCCCTTGCTATTTAATATCATTTCATTCGATTCGTTATGATTATTCACTTCTGTTCCAAATGTTTGTTTCTCAATAACGGTTAAAATCATTACTTAATTCTGAAATATGTTACGAAATAAAAGTTAAATATTAATTTAATTTTATTTTTTCTTTCACTACTGATTCTACGTTTCAACAATTGATATAATGTAACACAATTTCACGCTGACAGAAGAATAAGATCAACGATTTTAGTATCAACGCGTTCAGTCGTCAAACAAACACGCGGAAGCGCGCAAAAACGCAGAGAAGCTGAATTCTTTGTTCGGTCGCGGTGTTGCATCTGGCATTCGCGCCCGAGGGCGAGCAAAGGGAGAGACAGGCAGGCACGCCAGAGTGGGAAATCGATAATACGCGTTTGTAAATGTGCGCGGCCTAGATGAGTGTCGCGCGAGCGCGCGGTGCAAAAACGGCGCCGTTGATTACTATCGTCAGTCATCCCGTTCACCCGCACCCGCGTATATGCCATTCTTTTCGCGTGTGATTGACGCCCCGTCGAAGGGATCTACCAGCGCAATCGTTTTTCGCCGCCTGTCTTGTTTTTCGTCTGTTTTTATTTAAGCTTACATTGAGCTGTTGTAGCGCTTCCACTCGCAATTGCCGTTTGCTGAAAATGGCTCTCTTTTTCCAGAGAAAGTGCCGTGGCTTGTCATTTTCGTCTAGAAATATAGTGGCGAAAGATGGTGGCTTCTGTTTTCGATTGTTATTCAAATATTAGATCTAATAATAACTACTTTGTTATTTTTCTATTAGAAAATTTAATATCATTTTATTATAAAGTACAAAAATACATTCTCATTTCCCACCTTAATTAATTCAATAACCAAATCAAACGCGTATAAAATCTCCTGTCGATGCAGCGTCCTCGGACACGAGGTACCTATATACTCCGCCAAATCTCCTCTCATGGTCGTTCCCTATGGAACACACGACCTCCGCTTGATCTCGGCCGTCTATAGGTGGATGCAGCGGGTGCGTTGGTTGGTGATGGATGTGCTACAACTATGCAGTTACACAGCGCGCGCGATATAGCCTCTACAAGGTGCAATGAGATCAAAGGCAACCGTGCGCGCTGGCGCAGAGAGACCTTGGCGCGCATGCGCGTGAGTTTAGTGTTAGGTAGTAAAGCTCGATCTCACCCTGGACAACACCGGTATTCCAAACTGCCTCTAAACACCCCGGGAGACAAGCGGAGCCTTTATTAGATTCGTCGCGTGGATGGTCAAAGCTTGTCTGAGGGTAGTTTTGAAATTTAAGAATAACACATTATGCTACTAATGCGCTAAGAGAATGCAAGTTGAGTTTACGTTAGAGCAGGTGTTGTGAACAACAGTTTTCTGTACTACGCAGGTGTGCGAAAATTCGATCTCTGCGTATGAAGCATGTAGAAAAAATGTTTTTGTTTTGGCGAACAATGAGAAAAATTGCCATCCGAAAATGAGTGAAGTTTTTGTTTGTAATTTCACCCGATGATCGAATGATAACCGTGATATGAGCCATATTTCACAAACATGCTTTTAACTCTTTTTATATGGTTTATTTGTTGTTTGTTTATTACAACCTACATGCAGAGAAAAGTTCATTGGTGGCAAATGGAATGCTTTTGATCCAAGAGGAAAATAATCTTGATTTGATTGCCAAAATTAATTCCTCTTGCCACAAGAGAAAAATCCTTTTCTAGCAAATTATTCTTGTACGAAAAGGATTCCTCTTCAAGGAAATAGAGGGTCTAGTTGATCAATAGGAAAATCCTCTCTAACCAATATCGTTTTATGTGAAGAAGAAACCTCTTGTCCTCCGAGAAAAAAGTTTAAACATATTTTCTATTTAAATAAAAAAAAAATGTTACTTCTATTAATTTTATTTATTTTAAATTTTATTTTATTATTTATATTTTTTATTTTAATAATTAATTAATATTGGTTAACTTTGTGAAAAAATCCGAAGAAAAAATGTTTTCGAGGATAGTTCTGGAAAGTGACTGGGGGAATCGAACCCTCGACGTTTAGATTGGGAAGCCGGTGGTACCTTAACCACACGACTAACTAAGCTCCTGACGGGGAGTATCAAAAAAGGCTTTATATATTTCAGAAGAATTAACTGATTTTTAAAAATTCATATCTCGACAGTTACTTAACTTGAAGAGATAATTTTTCTTTTATTCATTAAATATTGTATTCATACTTTCCATAAGTATATATAACTAATATTTAATTGTATTGTAATTAATTATATGATTAATTATTTGGAGTGATTACTCTTATTTCCTCTTGTGACAAAAGGAAAATTATTTTGTAATGAAAACTTTATGACCATGGTCCATTCTCAAGAGAAAAATCCTCATTCAGCAAGAGGACATCATTTTGTCTAAAAAGGATCCTATTGGTGGGATTCAAAAATAAGATTTTGGCACAAGAAAAGTATAATCTTGAAACAAAAAATTAATTTTTTTCCTCAAGAATAATATGCTAGATTTAAAACGATAATCGTTTTACACGTGTTTGAAATTCCGAACGTTCATAATGAACGAAATATTAACTTAAAGTTTCTAATTCTGGTTAGAATTCCCCGGAGTGTGGTTTACTGGTGACTGCAAGAGTGAGAAGTGAAGAAATACAATTATTATCCGATTTTAAATGTATTAAGTAGCCAAATTCGGCTAAATTTGAAAATGGCAAAAATCTTTCGTTCACTATGAACGTTCGAAATTTCAAACACCTCGTTTTACTACAAGAGGATTTTGAGAAAAGGATTTTCCTCTTGCTACTAACAGATCATTTCTCTGCGTGTAGTTTTTGCATTAAAAAATATTTCACAAGTAAATATATAGTTAACTGTAAACGTGATCATTGCAGTAAACGTGGAAATCACGGCGGTTAGTAAAAATTAGTGGGGTTCAGAAGAATATTCTGAAATACTTTCACTGCAAGATCCAGATATCGGGAATTTATCAGGTCACCTTAAAATCGTTTAGCCTGTAGAAAATGAACTTAAACAGAAAAACTGGTATTAGCAGAGTCCTTCAATCTATAATAGCCTCTTGAAAAAGTGATTATGATAATTTTAAATAGTACATTACGGTACAAATGACGAAAGTTGAAGTTCCGCCACTGCGTGAAGTTGGCGCCCGAGGCGAAGCTGCAGTGGTGGGCCTTGATCTTTCGTCTTCTGTACCGTATACTATTTTTCTTGATGCCCGGTGGAAAGTACGTTTATAGCACTCAAAATCATAATTTTAATATGATTATTTCGCTCTCGTGGTATAAAATACTGTATGACACTGGTGCGTAAGATGATTTTACCGCATTCGACTTTTCTCACTCGCTTCGCTCGTGTGAAAAACATCTCCTTCGGTAAATAATCACATTCCCCACCCGTATCATAATGTACTATTACATAGATAGTCTCGCCGATATATATTTTGCCACCGACAATGATAACACCGTAATAGCATGCATTTAGCTTCTCGCATGTAACCCGACTAATTCTCACTTTTTCTGCTCTGACTCTTATAGGAGTCTTTCATTTCATCAAAAGTCGAGCGTGTTGAGTTCGATGCCCATCCCGACATTTGCGGCACGAGCGCAGCGAGTGCTGCTGGTCGGGGGGGGGGGGGGGCATCGAAAACAGCACGTTCGAAAACATGTGTTTGAAGTTCTGAACGTTCATCATGAACGAAAAATCGAATATTCCCAAAATCGGTTTTTTTTATATTATCTGTTAGATATATGCATAAAACCAATAGAAACAGCGATATAAGTTATTTCCGAAGTGATCATCCCCCAAAATCAGCCCCCAAACCACCCTCACAAGACAATACATGATAAAAAAATTTATATTTTAACAGCTTATGAATTTCCTAAAAATTTTAACACGGGAATTTCTTCAAGAGCTTACCAAATACTAATAAAAAAATTGCCGAGACCAAAATCGATCGGGAACCCTTCCTCCGGGGGATGCAAGTGGGGCAAAACGGCTAAAAACACATAAAAAATACCTTTAAAAAATTCTATCTCTAGCAACTACGCGATTCCTAAAAATTTTATCACGGGAATTTCTTCAAGAGCTTACCAAATACTCATAAAAAAATTGCCGAGACCAAAATCGATCGGGAACCCTTCCTTCAGGGGGATGCAAGCGGGGCAAAACGGCTAGAAAGACATGAAAAATAACTTTAAAAAATTCTGTCTCTAGCGACTCTGCGATTCCTAAAAATTTGATAACGGTAATTTCTTCTAGAGCTAACGAAATACTTATAAAAAAATTGCCGAGACCAAAATCGATCCGGAACCCTTCCTTCAGGGGGATGAAAGTGGGGCAAAACGGCTAAAAAGACATGAAAAATACATTTAAAAAATTCTGTCTCTGGCGACTATGCGATTCCTAAAAATTTGATCACGGAAATTTCTTCGAGAGCTAACGAAATACTTATAAAAAAATTGCCGAGACCAAAATCGATCGGGAACCCTTCCTTCAGGGGGATGCAAGCGGGGCAAAACGGCTAAAAAGACATGAAAAATACATATAAAAAATTCTGACTCTAGCGACTATGCGATTCCTAAAAATTTGATAACGGTAATTTCTTCTAGAGCTAACGAAATACTTATAAAAAAATTGCCGAGACCAAAATCGATCCGGAACCCTTCCTTCAGGGGGATGCAAGCGGGGCAAAACGGCTAAAAACACCTGAAAAATAACTTTAAAAAATTCTATCTCTGGCGACTATGCGATTCCTAAAAATTTGATCACGGGAATTTCTTCGAGAGCTAACGAAATACTTATAAAAAAATTGCCGAGACCAAAATCGATAGGGAACCCTTCCTTCAGGGGGATGCAAGCGGGGCAAAACGGCTAAAAAGACATGAAAAATACATATAAAAAATTCTGACTCTAGCGACTATGCGATTCCTAAAAATTTGATAACGGTAATTTCTTCTAGAGCTAACGAAATACTTATAAAAAAATTGCCGAGACCAAAATCGATCCGGAACCCTTCCTTCAGGGGGATGCAAGCGGGGCAAAACGGCTAAAAACACCTGAAAAATAACTTTAAAAAATTCTATCTCTGGCGACTATGCGATTCCTAAAAATTTGATCACGGGAATTTCTTCAAGAGCTTATCAAATACTTATAAAAAAATTGTCGAGACCAAAATCGATCCGGAACCCTTCCATCAGGGGGATGCAAGCGGGGCAAAACGGCTAAAAAGACATGAAAAATACATTTAAAAAATTCTGTCCCTGGCGACTATGCGATTCCTAAAAATTTGATCACGGAAATTTCTTCGAGAGCTAACGAAATACTTATAAAAAAATTGCCGAGACCAAAATCGATCCGGAACCCTTCCTTCAGGGGGATGCAAGTGGGGCAAAACGGCTAAAAACACATGAAAAATAACTTTCAAAAATTCTGTCTCTAGCGACTATGCGATTCCTAAAAATTTGATAACGGGAATTTCTTCGAGAGCTAACGAAATACTTATAAAAAAATTGCCGAGACCAAAATCGATCCGGAACCCTTCCTCCGGGGAATGCAAGTGGGGCAAAACGGCTAAAAACACATCAAAAATACCTTTAAAAATTTCTATCTCTAGCGACTACGCGATTCTTAAAAATTTGATAACGGGAATTTCTTCAAGAGCTTATCAAATACTTATAAAAATATTGCCGAGACCAAAATCGATCCGGAACCCTTCCTTCAGGGGGATGCAAGCGGGGCAAAACGGCTAGAAAGACATGAAAAATAACTTTAAAAAATTCTGTCTCTAGCGACTCTGCGATTCCTAAAAATTTGATAACGGTAATTTCTTCTAGAGCTAACGAAATACTTATAAAAAAATTGCCGAGACCAAAATCGATCCGGAACCCTTCCTTCAGGGGGATGCAAGCGGGGCAAAACGGCTAAAAAGACATGAAAAATACATTTAAAAAATTCTGTCTCTGGCGACTATGCGATTCCTAAAAATTTGATCACGGAAATTTCTTCGAGAGCTAACGAAATACTTATAAAAAAATTGCCGAGACCAAAATCGATCCGGAACCCTTCCTTCAGGGGGATGCAAGTGGGGCAAAACGGCTAAAAACACATAAAAAATACCTTTAAAAAATTCTATCTCTAGCGACTACGCGATTCCTAAAAATTTTATCACGGGAATTTCTTCAAGAGCTTACCAAATACTCATAAAAAAATTGCCGAGACCAAAATCGATCCGGAACCCTTCCTTCGGGGGATGCAAGTGGGGCAAAACGGCTAAAAACACATGAAAAATACGTTTAAAAAATTCTATCTTTAGCGACTATGCGATTCCTAAAAATTTGATCACGGGAATTTCTTCAAGAGCTTATCAAATACTTATAAAAATATTGTCGAGACCAAAATCGATCCGGAATCCTTCCATCAGGGGGATGCAAGCGGGGCAAAACGGCTAAAAAGACATGGAAAATACATTTAAAAAAAATTCTGTCTCCTGCGACTATTCGATTCATAAAAATTTGATAACGGTAATTTCTTCTAGAGCTAACGAAATACTTATAAAAAAATTGCCGAGACCAAAATCGATCCGGAACCCTTCCTTCAGGGGGATGCAAGCGGGGCAAAACGGCTAAAAACACCTGAAAAATAACATTAAAAAATTCTGTCTCTGGCGACTATGCGATTCCTAAAAATTTGATAACGGTAATTTCTTTGAGAGCTAACGAAATACTTATAAAAAAATTGCCGAGACCAAAATCGATCCGGAACCTTTCCTTCAGGGGGATGCAAGTGGGGCAAAACGGCTAAAAACACATGAAAAATAACTTTCAAAAATTCTGTCTCTAGCGACTATGCGATTCCTAAAAATTTGATAACGGTAATTTCTTCTAGAGCTAACGAAATACTTATAAAAAAATTGCCGAGACCAAAATCGATCCGGAACCCTTCCTTCAGGGGGATGCAAGCGGGGCAAAACGGCTAGAAAGACATGAAAAATAACTTTAAAAAATTCTGTCTCTAGCGACTCTGCGATTCCTAAAAATTTGATAACGGTAATTTCTTCTAGAGCTAACGAAATACTTATAAAAAAATTGCCGAGACCAAAATCGATCCGGAACCCTTCCTTCAGGGGGATGCAAGCGGGGCAAAACGGCTAAAAAGACATGAAAAATACATTTAAAAAATTCTGTCTCTGGCGACTATGCGATTCCTAAAAATTTGATCACGGAAATTTCTTCGAGAGCTAACGAAATACTTATAAAAAAATTGCCGAGACCAAAATCGATCCGGAACCCTTCCTTCAGGGGGATGCAAGTGGGGCAAAACGGCTAAAAACACATAAAAAATACCTTTAAAAAATTCTATCTCTAGCGACTACGCGATTCCTAAAAATTTTATCACGGGAATTTCTTCAAGAGCTTACCAAATACTCATAAAAAAATTGCCGAGACCAAAATCGATCCGGAACCCTTCCTTCGGGGGATGCAAGTGGGGCAAAACGGCTAAAAACACATGAAAAATACGTTTAAAAAATTCTATCTTTAGCGACTATGCGATTCCTAAAAATTTGATCACGGGAATTTCTTCAAGAGCTTATCAAATACTTATAAAAATATTGTCGAGACCAAAATCGATCCGGAATCCTTCCATCAGGGGGATGCAAGCGGGGCAAAACGGCTAAAAAGACATGGAAAATACATTTAAAAAAAATTCTGTCTCCTGCGACTATGCGATTCATAAAAATTTGATAACGGTAATTTCTTCTAGAGCTAACGAAATACTTATAAAAAAATTGCCGAGACCAAAATCGATCCGGAACCCTTCCTTCAGGGGGATGCAAGCGGGGCAAAACGGCTAAAAACACCTGAAAAATAACATTAAAAAATTCTGTCTCTGGCGACTATGCGATTCCTAAAAATTTGATAACGGTAATTTCTTTGAGAGCTAACGAAATACTTATAAAAAAATTGCCGAGACCAAAATCGATCCGGAACCTTTCCTTCAGGGGGATGCAAGTGGGGCAAAACGGCTAAAAACACATGAAAAATAACTTTCAAAAATTCTGTCTCTAGCGACTATGCGATTCCTAAAAATTTGATAACGGTAATTTCTTCTAGAGCTAACGAAATACTTATAAAAAAATTGCCGAGACCAAAATCGATCCGGAACCCTTCCATCAGGAGGATGCAAGCGGGGCAAAACGGCTAAAAACACATGAGAAAAATACATTTAAAAAATTCTGTCTCTAGCGACTATGCGATTCCTAAAAATTTGATCACGTTAATTTCTTCTAGAGCTAACGAAATACTTATAAAAAAATTGCCGAGACCAAAATCGATCCGGAACCCTTCCTTCAGGGGGATGCAAGCGGGGCAAAACGGCTAAAAAGACATGAAAAATACATTTAAAAAATTCTGTCTCTAGCGACTATGCGATTCCTAAAAATTTTATCACGGGAATTTCTTCAAGAGCTTACCAAATACTCATAAAAAAATTGCCGAGACCAAAATCGATCCGGAACCCTTCCTTCGGGGGATGCAAGCGGGGCAAAACGGCTAAAAGACATGAAAAATACATATAAAAAATTCTGTCTCTAGCGACTATGCGATTCCTAAAAATTTGATAACGGTAATTTCTTCTAGAGCTAACGAAATACTTATAAAAAAATTGCCGAGACCAAAATCGATCCGGAACCCTTCCTTCAGGGGGATGCAAGCGGGGCAAAACGGCTAGTAAGACATGAAAAATAACTTTCAAAAATTCTGTCACTAGCGACTATGCGATTCCTAAAAATTTGATAACGGTAATTTCTTCTAGAGCTAACGAAATACTTATAAAAAAATTGCCGAGACCAAAATCGATCCGGAACCCTTCCTTCAGGGGGATGAAAGTGGGGCAAAACGGCTAAAAACACATGAAAAATAACTTTAAAAAATTCTGTCTCTCGCGAATATGCGATTCCTAAAAATGTTATAGCGGTAATTCCTTCGAGAGCTTACGAAATACTTATTTAAAAATTGCCGAGACCAAAATCGATCCGGAACCCTTCCATCAGGGGGATGCAAGCGGGGCAAAACGGCTAAAAACACATGAAAAATACCTTTAAAAAATTCTGTCTCTGGCGACTATGCGATTCCTAAAAATTTTATCACGGGAATTTCTTCTAGAGCTTACCGAATACTCATAAAAAAATTGCCGAGACCAAAATCGATCCGGAACCCTTCCTTCGGGGGATGCAAGTGGGGTAAAACGGCTAAATACACATGAAAAATACCTTTAAAAAATTCTGTCTCTAGCGACTATGCGATTCCTAAAAATTTGATCACGGGAATTTCTTCGAGAGCTAACCAAATACTTATAAAAAAATTGCCGAATCCAAAATCGATTCGGAACCCTTCCTTCAGGGGATGCAAGTGAATTATCCAGAAAAAATCTGCATATAGTGTTTGCGTGTACGGAGCGCTTGACAGTCGTCTTTTTCCAAAAAGAGATGAGAATTTATTGAATTAAATAAAAACCGTACTGTCGGTAAGTAAGAATCTACAATTGACCTACTTTTCAAACGAGCATAACTCACGCAAATATCAATAGAATTTTCCAGAAAAATATCTGCATATAGTGTTTGCGTGTACGGAGCGCTTTACAGCCGTCTTTTTCCAAATAAATGTTTGAATGTTGATTTAAAAAAATATTGAAATTAGGGTTGCACATCCTCTTAAGGAGTGTTTTATTAGTTTTCGGAATTTCGTCCTGTAACGGAATTTGTACCCATTTGTGATACAACCGTTGATAGGTTTTATTTTAACTATTCGACTTTTCCGACATTTGATTTTCGTTACTATGAATCACTGTCAAAATTATTTTCGAAACTTTTGAACATTGTCAAAATTATTTTCGGAACTTTTGACCATTTGTAATTTTCTTGTAGGAATTTTTCCTATTCGATTAAAACCTTATTCCGATGATTTAGCTATCGTTAAATTACCTATCGGTATTTTCGCCATCGGAATTTTTGACCATTGTGATTCTTAACCCCCCGCCCCCCCCCATTTTAGAAATCTCGAGATTTTATGAATTTAATAAAAATTGTGTTGCGGCAGCCAAATTTACATATGTGAAAGAAATATTTATATTTTTGTATAAATTTGATCCTTTTCACTTCTTCAAACTCCCTACGTAATATATGAAAAATTTTGTAGAATAATGCGGGTGGGGGCAGGCAGACAATATCTAGATAACAGTATAGAGGCTATGCATATAGGGACTGATGGCGCCAAAATGGAGTATGCGGAGTATATATGTATGTGTGTGTGTATGTGTGTGTATATGCGCGCGCGCAAATCCATAATACTTTTCACTATTTGTGCAATATTTTTTTTAAATTATTTATTGCTGCTATTCTCATGGCCTGCGGTGTACATAAATGAGACTGGATGTATCTTCAGTTTAACCTTGAAAATCAGTCCTGTAATCCATATTAGTCTGCAACGTAGGCCGCAGCCTGGTGATGGACAAAACTGTCTAAGAAGGTCGTTAAAACCACTATAGTTCGTCATAGTTTCATTGTGGGTCTCTATCCATTCTGGGTTTCTATATTATATGGTACTAAGAGAGAAAAGTATGCCATTGACCCCGGGGATTCTTCAGCCCTTTCACCATGTCAGTTGCCCTTATGGCTCCCGTATGGAATTGTACATTGTATATTCGGTCGAAAGTTTTTGTGTTTAATCCCTCATTTGGGGATTGAAAGCGTCACAACGTAACACCTACAAACGACGACGCCTATGGTCGTTTTTCTACGATCCAAGCGATGGCAGTAACATGGAGGTGGGTCTTTTAGACCGAATGTAGGGTTGCAGTACGAGTCGAAGGTGAGCTAGCACGAGCCGAAGGCAAGTGCGTTTGCGAACCGAAGACGAGTACTGCAACCACGCGAGGTCAAAAAAACCCACTTAGCCCTTGGTGCACACCATATTTTTTTTACCGCAAGTATAGATTTTTGTGTTTTTTTAAAATATCGATAATTTTCTTAAACAATCTTGAAAACTCCATTCGAAAACGACAGCGGGCGCTTTTCGATTTTTACCCTCTACGGCGAACAGCGAGCGCTTTTCAGTTTTTACCGCCCGCTGGTCGACAAGCGGTCGCTTTTGGCTCTATTAATAGGTTCAAAAAAAATGCGAAAATCGTGCTTTCGGTACAAAAATAGCTTTACATTTCGCTTTATTTTAGATTTTAATGGTAGCATAAAATGAACTTACCAGATTACATACAAGATGTTTTTATAGAAAATCTTTTTTGGGGCAGGTTGTGCAGATGTTTAACTGGTTTATTGCTCATAAGTTTAATTAATATGTTTTATATACTTTTTGTATTTTAAATATTAAAATAGTATTGTAATCTTACCTGTACGTTAATGAAGTTTCTTTTTGTTTTTTCTTCCTTTACCGGTATGATATCTGAATCTAAATTAGAGACTATTATTCTTTTTAATGAATAAATTATTATATTTTTTAAGTATATTCATCAAGAACTTAGTACATTTGTGTTAAACTTGTACTGTGTTAGAAGAAGCTTACTTTCACTATTATTTACATTAAAATAATGATAAATGTTAAATTATTTTTTGAAGCTGCTGGTATCTACTTCAATAAGGTTTAAACTATTTTAAAATATTTATTCTTGTATTTCTCAGTCATATTCAGTTATTTAAAGAGAATGGCGTTTTCATCATTTTAGTTCTTTGTCCGTCTGACTGCTTTATTCTTCTGATGGTTATAAAATATCAGTATTTAATATTCTCAATTTTTAAACTTTCTTTTAACATCTCTCTTTTTATGTCGCGTAACCCCGCTTACTTTCATGACAGACTTGTGCCGCTGTTGTTTGTCATTTTTAATAATAGAAATCTTAACGAATCATCATTAAACGTTATTTAAAAATAATGAATTTAAAGATTTTTACTAGTATAGATATTTACTAGATATTAAGTAATCTGGTATTTGATTTTATCCATTATAACTTTATTTTAATTAACAATGTATTTGTAAAGTATTACAACTGTATTAAATACGAAACTGCCATAGCTTCAGTTCATTTCATTCTATCTTAAAAATAAGATTTACTTTTGTGATTAACGTGTTTTACAAATAACATTAAGATTAGTTATTGTTTTAAAGCGAGTGGCCGAAAGTGCCACATTCCCGCCCAATTTTTTTATGAGTATTTGGTAAGCTCTTGAAGAAATTCCCGTGATCAAATTTTTAGGAATCGCATAGTCGCTAGAGATAGAATTTTTTAAAGGTATTTTTCATGTGTTTTTAGCCGTTTTGCCCCACTTGCATCCCCCGAAGGTATTGTTCCGGATCGATTTTGGTCTCGGCAATTTTTTTATAAGTATTTCGTTAGCTCTCGAAGAAATTCCCGTGATCAAATTTTTAGGAATCGCATAGTCGCTAGAGACAGAATTTTTTAAAGTTATTTTTCATGTGTTTTTAGCCGTTTTGCCCCGCTTGCATCCCCCTGATGGAAGGGTTCCGGATCGATTTTGGTCTCGGCAATTTTTTTATAAGTATTTCGTTAGCTCTAGAAGAAACTACCGTTATCAAATTTTTATGAATCGCATAGTCGCAGGAGACAGAATTTTTTTTAAATGTATTTTTCATGTCTTTTTAGCCGTTTTGCCCCGCTTGCATCCCCCTGATGGAAGGATTCCGGATCGATTTTGGTCTCGGCAATTTTTTTATAAGTATTTCGTTAGCTCTCGAAGAAATTCCCGTGATCAAATTTTTAGGAATCGCATAGTCGCTAGAGACAGAATTTTTTAAATGTATTTTTCTCATGTGTTTTTAGCCGTTTTGCCCCGCTTGCATCCCCCTGATGGAAGGGTTCCGGATCGATTTTGGTCTCGGCAATTTTTTTATGAGTATTTGGTAAGCTCTTGAAGAAATTCCCGTGATCAAATTTTTAGGAATCGCATAGTCGCCAGGGACAGAATTTTTTAAATGTATTTTTCATGTCTTTTTAGCCGATTTGCCCCACTTTCATCCCCCTGAAGGAAGGGTTCCGGATCGATTTTGGTCTCGGCAATTTTTTTATAACTATTTCGTTAGCTCTAGAAGAAATTACCGTTATCAAATTTTTAGGAATCGCATAGTCGCTAGAGGCAGAATTTTTTAAAGTTATTTTTCATGTGTTTTTAGCCGTTTTGCCCCACTTGCATCCCCCTGAAGGAAGGGTTCCGGATCGATTTTGGTCTCGGCAATTTTTTTATAAGTATTTCGTAAGCTCTCGAAGAAATTTCCGTGATCAAATTTTTAGGAATCGCATAGTCGCCAGAGACAGAATTGTTTAAATGTATTTTTCATGTCTTTTTAGCCGTTTTGCCCCACTTTCATCCCCCTGAAGGAAGGGTTCCGGATCGATTTTGGTCTCGGCAATTTTTTTATAAGTATTTCGTTAGCTCTAGAAGAAATTACCGTTATCAAATTTTTAGGAATCGCATAGTCGCTAGAGACAGAATTTTTGAAAGTTATTTTTCATGTGTTTTTAGCCGTTTTGCCCCGCTTGCATCCCCCGAAGGAAGGGTTCCGGATCGATTTTGGTCTCGGCAATTTTTTTATGAGTATTTGGTAAGCTCTTGAAGAAATTGCCGTGATAAAATTTTTAGGAATCGCATAGTCGCTAGAGACAGAATTTTTTAAATGTATTTTTCATGTCTTTTTAGCCGTTTTGCCCCGCTTGCATCCCCCTGAAGGAAGGGTTCCGGATCGATTTTGGTCTCGGCAATTTTTTTATAAGTATTTCGTTAGCTCTAGAAGAAATTAACGTAATCAAATTTTTAGGAATCGCATAGTCGCTAGAGACAGAATTTTTTAAATGTATTTTTCTCATGTGTTTTTAGCCGTTTTGCCCCGCTTGCATCCTCCTGATGGAAGGGTTCCGGATCGATTTTGGTCTCGGCAATTTTTTTATAAGTATTTGATAAGCTCTGGAAGAAATTCCCGTGATCAAATTTTTAGGAATCGCATAGTCGCTAGAGATAGAATTTTTTAAAGGTATTTTTCATGTGTTTTTAGCCGTTTTGCCCCACTTGCATCCCCCGAAGGTATTGTTCCGGATCGATTTTGGTCTCGGCAATTTTTTTATAAGTATTTCGTTAGCTCTCGAAGAAATTCCCGTGATCAAATTTTTAGGAATCGCATAGTCGCTAGAGACAGAATTTTTTAAATGTATTTTTCTCATGTGTTTTTAGCCGTTTTGCCCCGCTTGCATCCCCCTGATGGAAGGGTTCCGGATCGATTTTGGTCTCGGCAATTTTTTTATAAGTATTTCGTTAGCTCTAGAAGAAATTACCGTTATCAAATTTTTAGGAATCGCAGAGTCGCTAGAGACAGAATTTTTTAAAGTTATTTTTCATGTCTTTCTAGCCGTTTTGCCCCGCTTGCATCCCCCTGAAGGAAGGGTTCCGGATCGATTTTGATCTCGGCAATTTTTTTGTAAGTATTTCGATAGCTTTCGAAGAAATTTCCGTGATCAAATTTTTAGGAATCGCATAGTCGCCAGGGACAGAATTTTTTAAATGTATTTTTCATGTCTTTTTAGCCGTTTTGCCCCACTTTCATCCCCCTGAAGGAAGGGTTCCGGATCGATTTTGGTCTCGGCAATTTTTTTATAAGTATTTCGTTAGCTCTAGAAGAAATTAGCGTTATCAAATTTTTAGGAATCGCAGAGTCGCTAGAGACAGAATTTTTTAAAGTTATTTTTCATGTCTTTCTAGCCGTTTTGCCCCGCTTGCATCCCCCTGAAGGAAGGGTTCCGGATCGATTTTGGTCTCGGCAATTTTTTTATAAGTATTGGATAAGCTCTTGAAGAAATTCCCGTTATCAAATTTTTAGGAATCGCATAGTCGCTAGAGACAGAATTTTTTAAATGTATTTTTCTCATGTGTTTTTAGCCGTTTTGCCCCGCTTGCATCCCCCTGATGGAAGGGTTCCGGATCGATTTTGATCTCGGCAATTTTTTTATAAGTATTTCGTTAGCTCTAGAAGAAATTACCGTTATCAAATTTTTAGGAATCGCATAGTCGCTAGAGACAGAATTTTTGAAAGTTATTTTTCATGTGTTTTTAGCCGTTTTGCCCCACTTGCATCCCCCTGAAGGAAGGGTTCCGGATCGATTTTGGTCTCGGCAATTTTTTTATAAGTATTCCGTTAGCTCTAGAAGAAATTACCGTTATCAAATTTTTAGGAATCGCAGAGTCGCTAGAGACAGAATTTTTTAAAGGTATTTTTGATGTGTTTTTAGCCGTTTTGCCCCACTTGCATCCCCCGGAGGAAGGGTTCGGGATCGATTTTGGTCTCGGCAATTTTTTCTAAGTATTTCGTTAGCTCTCGAAGAAATTCCCGTGATCAAATTTTTAGGAATCGCATAGTCGCTAGAGACAGAATTTTTGAAAGTTATTTTTCATGTGTTTTTAGCCGTTTTGCCCCACTTGCATCCCCCTGAAGGAAGGGTTCCGGATCGATTTTGGTCTCGGCAATTTTTTTATAAGTATTTCGTTAGCTCTCGAAGAAATTTCCGTGATCAAATTTTTAGGAATCGCATAGTCGCCAGGGACAGAATTTTTTAAATGTATTTTTCATGTCTTTTTAGCCGTTTTGCCCCACTTTCATCCCCCTGAAGGAAGGGTTCCGGATCGATTTTGGTCTCGGCAATTTTTTTATAAGTATTTCATTAGCTCTAGAAGAAATTAACGTAATCAAATTTTTAGGAATCGCATAGTCGCTAGAGACAGAATTTTTTAAATGTATTTTTCTCATGTGTTTTTAGCCGTTTTGCCCCGCTTGCATCCTCCTGATGGAAGGGTTCCGGATCGATTTTGGTCTCGGCAATTTTTTTATAAGTATTTGATAAGCTCTGGAAGAAATTCCCGTGATCAAATTTTTAGGAATCGCATAGTCGCTAGAGATAGAATTTTTAAAGGTATTTTTCATGTGTTTTTAGCCGTTTTGCCCCACTTGCATCCCCCGAAGGTAATGTTCCGGATCGATTTTGGTCTCGGCAATTTTTTATTAGTAGTATTTCGTTAGCTCTCGAAGAAATTCCCGTAATCAAATTTTTAGGAATCGCATAGTCGCTAGAGACAGAATTTTTTAAATGTATTTTTCTCATGTGTTTTTAGCCGTTTTGCCCCGCTTGCATCCCCCTGATGGAAGGGTTCCGGATCGATTTTGGTCTCGGCAATTTTTTTATAAGTATTTCGTTAGCTCTAGAAGAAATTACCGTTATCAAATTTTTAGGAATCGCATAGTCGCTAGAGACAGAATTTTTGAAAGTTATTTTTCATGTGTTTTTAGCCGTTTTGCCCCACTTGCATCCCCCTGAAGGAAGGGTTCCGGATCGATTTTGGTCTCGGCAATTTTTTTATAAGTATTTCGTTAGCTCTCGAAGAAATTCCCGTGATCATATTTTTAGGAATCGCATAGTCGCCAGAGACAGAATTTTTTAAAGTTATTTTTCAGGTGTTTTTAGCCGTTTTGCCCCACTTGCATCCCCCTGAAGGAAGGGTTCCGGATCGATTTTGGTCTCGGCACTTTTTTTATAAGTATTTCGTTAGCTCTCGAAGAAATTTCCGTGATCAAATTTTTAGGAATCGCATAGTCGCCAGGGACAGAATTTTTTAAATGTATTTTTCATGTCTTTTTAGCCGTTTTGCCCCACTTTCATCCCCCTGAAGGAAGGGTTCCGGATCGATTTTGGTCTCGGCAATTTTTTTATAAGTATTTCGTTAGCTCTAGAAGAAATTACCGTTATCAAATTTTTAGGAATCGCAGAGTCGCTAGAGACAGAATTTTTTAAAGTTATTTTTCATGTCTTTCTAGCCGTTTTGCCCCGCTTGCATCCCCCTGAAGGAAGGGTTCCGGATCGATTTTGGTCTCGGCAATTTTTTTATAAGTATTTGATAAGATCTTGAAGAAATTTCCGTTATCAAATTTTTAGGAATCGCATAGTCGCTAGAGACAGAATTTTTTAAATGTATTTTTCTCATGTGTTTTTAGCCGTTTTGCCCCGCTTGCATCCCCCTGATGGAAGGGTTCCGGATCGATTTTGGTCTCGGCAATTTTTTTATAAGTATTTCGTTAGCTCTCGAAGAAATTCCCGTGATCATATTTTTAGGAATCGCATAGTCGCCAGAGACAGAATTTTTTAAAGTTATTTTTCAGGTGTTTTTAGCCGTTTTGCCCCACTTGCAACCCCCTGAAGGAAGGGTTCCGGATCGATTTTGGTCTCGGCACTTTTTTTATAAGTATTTCGTTAGCTCCCGAAGAAATTTCCGTGATCAAATTTTTAGGAATCGCATAGTCGCCAGGGACAGAATTTTTTAAATGTATTTTTCATGTCTTTTTAGCCGTTTTGCCCCACTTTCATCCCCCTGAAGGAAGGGTTCCGGATCGATTTTGGTCTCGGCAATTTTTTTATAAGTATTTCGTTAGCTCTAGAAGAAATTACCGTTATCAAATTTTTAGGAATCGCAGAGTCGCTAGAGACAGAATTTTTTAAAGTTATTTTTCATGTCTTTCTAGCCGTTTTGCCCCGCTTGCATCCCCCTGAAGGAAGGGTTCCGGATCGATTTTGGTCTCGGCAATTTTTTTATAAGTATTTGATAAGCTCTTGAAGAAATTCCCGTTATCAAATTTTTAGGAATCGCATAGTCGCTAGAGACAGAATTTTTTAAATGTATTTTTCTCATGTGTTTTTAGCCGTTTTACCCCGCTTGCATCCCCCTGATGGAAGGGTTCCGGATCGATTTTGGTCTCGCCAATTTTTTTATAAGTATTTCGTTAGCTCTCGAAGAAATTTCCGTGATCAAATTTTTAGGAATCGCATAGTCGCCAGAGACAGAATTTTTTAAATGTATTTTTCATGTCTTTTTAGCCGTTTTGCCCCACTTTCATCCCCCTGAAGGAAGGGTTCCGGATCGATTTTGGTCTCGGCAATTTTTTTATAAGTATTTCGTTAGCTCTAGAAGAAATTACCGTTATCAAATTTTTAGGAATCGCATAGTCGCAGGAGACAGAATTTTTTTTAATGTATTTTTCATGTTTTTTTAGCCGTTTTGCCCCGCTTGCATCCCCCTGAAGGAAGGGTTCCGGATCGATTTTGGTCTCGGCAATTTTTTTATAAGTATTTGATAAGCTCTTGAAGAAATTCCCGTTATCAAATTTTTAGGAATCGCATAGTCGCTAGAGACAGAATTTTTTAAATGTATTTTTCTCATGTGTTTTTAGCCGTTTTGCCCCGCTTGCATCCCCCTGATGGAAGGGTTCCGGATCGATTTTGGTCCCGCCAATTTTTTTATAAGTATTTCGTTAGCTCTCGAAGAAATTTCCGTGATCAAATTTTTAGGAATCGCATAGTCGCCAGAGACAGAATTTTTGAAAGTTATTTTTCATGTGTTTTTAGCCGTTTTGCCCCACTTGCATCCCCCTGAAGGAAGGGTTCCGGATCGATTTTGGTCTCGGCAATTTTTTTATAAGTATTCCGTTAGCTCTAGAAGAAATTACCGTTATCAAATTTTTAGGAATCGCATAGTCGCCAGGGACAGAATTTTTTAAATGTATTTTTCATGTCTTTTTAGCCGTTTTGCCCCACTTTCATCCCCCTGAAGGAAGGGTTCCGGATCGATTTTGGTCTCGGCAATTTTTTTATAAGTATTTCATTAGCTCTAGAAGAAATTAACGTAATCAAATTTTTAGGAATCGCATAGTCGCTAGAGACAGAATTTTTTAAATGTATTTTTCTCATGTGTTTTTAGCCGTTTTGCCCCGCTTGCATCCTCCTGATGGAAGGGTTCCGGATCGATTTTGGTCTCGGCAATTTTTTTATAAGTATTTGATAAGCTCTGGAAGAAATTCCCGTGATCAAATTTTTAGGAATCGCATAGTCGCTAGAGATAGAATTTTTTAAAGGTATTTTTCATGTGTTTTTAGCCGTTTTGCCCCACTTGCATCCCCCGAAGGTAATGTTCCGGATCGATTTTGGTCTCGGCAATTTTTTTATAAGTATTTCGTTAGCTCTCGAAGAAATTCCCGTAATCAAATTTTTAGGAATCGCATAGTCGCTAGAGACAGAATTTTTTAAATGTATTTTTCTCATGTGTTTTTAGCCGTTTTGCCCCGCTTGCATCCCCCTGATGGAAGGGTTCCGGATCGATTTTGGTCTCGGCAATTTTTTTATAAGTATTTCGTTAGCTCTAGAAGAAATTACCGTTATCAAATTTTTAGGAATCGCATAGTCGCTAGAGACAGAATTTTTGAAAGTTATTTTTCATGTGTTTTTAGCCGTTTTGCCCCACTTGCATCCCCCTGAAGGAAGGGTTCCGGATCGATTTTGGTCTCGGCAATTTTTTTATAAGTATTTCGTTAGCTCTCGAAGAAATTCCCGTGATCATATTTTTAGGAATCGCATAGTCGCCAGAGACAGAATTTTTTAAAGTTATTTTTCAGGTGTTTTTAGCCGTTTTGCCCCACTTGCATCCCCCTGAAGGAAGGGTTCCGGATCGATTTTGGTCTCGGCACTTTTTTTATAAGTATTTCGTTAGCTCTCGAAGAAATTTCCGTGATCAAATTTTTAGGAATCGCATAGTCGCCAGGGACAGAATTTTTTAAATGTATTTTTCATGTCTTTTTAGCCGTTTTGCCCCACTTTCATCCCCCTGGAGGAAGGGTTCCGGATCGATTTTGGTCTCGGCAATTTTTTTATAAGTATTTCGTTAGCTCTAGAAGAAATTACCGTTATCAAATTTTTAGGAATCGCAGAGTCGCTAGAGACAGAATTTTTTAAAGTTATTTTTCATGTCTTTCTAGCCGTTTTGCCCCGCTTGCATCCCCCTGAAGGAAGGGTTCCGGATCGATTTTGGTCTCGGCAATTTTTTTATAAGTATTTGATAAGCTCTTGAAGAAATTTCCGTTATCAAATTTTTAGGAATCGCATAGTCGCTAGAGACAGAATTTTTTAAATGTATTTTTCTCATGTGTTTTTAGCCGTTTTGCCCCGCTTGCATCCCCCTGATGGAAGGGTTCCGGATCGATTTTGGTCTCGGCAATTTTTTTATAAGTATTTCGTTAGCTCTCGAAGAAATTCCCGTGATCATATTTTTAGGAATCGCATAGTCGCCAGAGACAGAATTTTTTAAAGTTATTTTTCAGGTGTTTTTAGCCGTTTTGCCCCACTTGCATCCCCCTGAAGGAAGGGTTCCGGATCGATTTTGGTCTCGGCACTTTTTTTATAAGTATTTCGTTAGCTCCCGAAGAAATTTCCGTGATCAAATTTTTAGGAATCGCATAGTCGCCAGGGACAGAATTTTTTAAATGTATTTTTCATGTCTTTTTAGCCGTTTTGCCCCACTTTCATCCCCCTGAAGGAAGGGTTCCGGATCGATTTTGGTCTCGGCAATTTTTTTATAAGTATTTGATAAGCTCTTGAAGAAATTTCCGTTATCAAATTTTTAGGAATCGCATAGTCGCTAGAGACAGAATTTTTTAAATGTATTTTTCTCATGTGTTTTTAGCCGTTTTGCCCCGCTTGCATCCCCCTGATGGAAGGGTTCCGGATCGATTTTGGTCTCGGCAATTTTTTTATAAGTATTTCGTTAGCTCTCGAAGAAATTTCCGTGATCAAATTTTTAGGAATCGCATAGTCGCCAGAGACAGAATTTTTTAAATGTATTTTTCATGTCTTTTTAGCCGTTTTGCCCCACTTTCATCCCCCTGAAGGAAGGGTTCCGGATCGATTTTGGTCTCGGCAATTTTTTTATAAGTATTTCGTTAGCTCTAGAAGAAATTACCGTTATCAAATTTTTAGGAATCGCATAGTCGCAGGAGACAGAATTTTTTTTAAATGTATTTTTCATGTTTTTTAGCCGTTTTGCCCCGCTTGCATCCCCTGAAGGAAGGGTTCCGGATCGATTTTGGTCTCGGCAATTTTTTTATAAGTATTTGATAAGCTCTTGAAGAAATTCCCGTTATCAAATTTTTAGGAATCGCATAGTCGCTAGAGACAGAATTTTTTAAATGTATTTTTCTCATGTGTTTTTAGCCGTTTTGCCCCGCTTGCATCCCCCTGATGGAAGGGTTCCGGATCGATTTTGGTCCCGCCAATTTTTTTATAAGTATTTCGTTAGCTCTCGAAGAAATTTCCGTGATCAAATTTTTAGGAATCGCATAGTCGCCAGAGACAGAATTTTTTAAATGTATTTTTCATGTCTTTTTAGCCGTTTTGCCCCACTTTCATCCCCCTGAAGGAAGGGTTCCGGATCGATTTTGGTCTCGGCAATTTTTTTATAAGTATTCCGTTAGCTCTAGAAGAAATTACCGTTATCAAATTTTTAGGAATCGCAGAGTCGCTAGAGACAGAATTTTTTAAAGGTATTTTTGATGTGTTTTTAGCCGTTTTGCCCCACTTGCATCCCCCGGAGGAAGGGTTCCGGATCGATTTTGGTCTCGGCAATTTTTTCTAAGTATTTCGTTAGCTCTCGAAGAAATTCCCGTGATCAAATTTTTAGGAATCGCATAGTCGCTAGAGACAGAATTTTTGAAAGTTATTTTTCATGTGTTTTTAGCCGTTTTGCCCCACTTGCATCCCCCTGAAGGAAGGGTTCCGGATCGATTTTGGTCTCGGCAATTTTTTTATAAGTATTTCGTTAGCTCTCGAAGAAATTTCCGTGATCAAATTTTTAGGAATCGCATAGTCGCCAGGGACAGAATTTTTTAAATGTATTTTTCATGTCTTTTTAGCCGTTTTGCCCCACTTTCATCCCCCTGAAGGAAGGGTTCCGGATCGATTTTGGTCTCGGCAATTTTTTTATAAGTATTTCATTAGCTCTAGAAGAAATTAACGTAATCAAATTTTTAGGAATCGCATAGTCGCTAGAGACAGAATTTTTTAAATGTATTTTTCTCATGTGTTTTTAGCCGTTTTGCCCCGCTTGCATCCTCCTGATGGAAGGGTTCCGGATCGATTTTGGTCTCGGCAATTTTTTTATAAGTATTTGATAAGCTCTGGAAGAAATTCCCGTGATCAAATTTTTAGGAATCGCATAGTCGCTAGAGATAGAATTTTTTAAAGGTATTTTTCATGTGTTTTTAGCCGTTTTGCCCCACTTGCATCCCCCGAAGGTAATGTTCCGGATCGATTTTGGTCTCGGCAATTTTTTTATAAGTATTTCGTTAGCTCTCGAAGAAATTCCCGTAATCAAATTTTTAGGAATCGCATAGTCGCTAGAGACAGAATTTTTTAAATGTATTTTTCTCATGTGTTTTTAGCCGTTTTGCCCCGCTTGCATCCCCCTGATGGAAGGGTTCCGGATCGATTTTGGTCTCGGCAATTTTTTTATAAGTATTTCGTTAGCTCTAGAAGAAATTACCGTTATCAAATTTTTAGGAATCGCATAGTCGCTAGAGACAGAATTTTTGAAAGTTATTTTTCATGTGTTTTTAGCCGTTTTGCCCCACTTGCATCCCCCTGAAGGAAGGGTTCCGGATCGATTTTGGTCTCGGCAATTTTTTTATAAGTATTTCGTTAGCTCTCGAAGAAATTCCCGTGATCATATTTTTAGGAATCGCATAGTCGCCAGAGACAGAATTTTTAAAGTTATTTTTCAGGTGTTTTTAGCCGTTTTGCCCCACTTGCATCCCCTGAAGGAAGGGTTCCGGATCGATTTTGGTCTCGGCACTTTTTTTATAAGTATTTCGTTAGCTCTCGAAGAAATTTCCGTGATCAAATTTTTAGGAATCGCATAGTCGCCAGGGACAGAATTTTTAAATGTATTTTTCATGTCTTTTTAGCCGTTTTGCCCCACTTTCATCCCCCTGAAGGAAGGGTTCCGGATCGATTTTGGTCTCGGCAATTTTTTTATAAGTATTTCGTTAGCTCTAGAAGAAATTACCGTTATCAAATTTTTAGGAATCGCAGAGTCGCTAGAGACAGAATTTTTTAAAGTTATTTTTCATGTCTTTCTAGCCGTTTTGCCCCGCTTGCATCCCCTGAAGGAAGGGTTCCGGATCGATTTTGGTCTCGGCAATTTTTTTATAAGTATTTGATAAGCTCTTGAAGAAATTTCCGTTATCAAATTTTTAGGAATCGCATAGTCGCTAGAGACAGAATTTTTTAAATGTATTTTTCTCATGTGTTTTTAGCCGTTTTGCCCCGCTTGCATCCCCCTGATGGAAGGGTTCCGGATCGATTTTGGTCTCGGCAATTTTTTTATAAGTATTTCGTTAGCTCTCGAAGAAATTTCCGTGATCAAATTTTTAGGAATCGCATAGTCGCCAGAGACAGAATTTTTTAAATGTATTTTTCATGTCTTTTTAGCCGTTTTGCCCCACTTTCATCCCCCTGAAGGAAGGGTTCCGGATCGATTTTGGTCTTGGCAATTTTTTTATAAGTATTTCGTTAGCTCTAGAAAAAATTACCGTTATCAAATTTTTAGGAATCGCATAGTCGCAGGAGATAGAATTTTTTTTAAATGTATTTTTCATGTCTTTTTAGCCGTTTTGCCCCGCTTGCATCCCCCTGAAGGAAGGGTTCCGGATCGATTTTGGTCTCGGCAATTTTTTTATAAGTATTTGATAAGCTCTTGAAGAAATTCCCGTTATCAAATTTTTAGGAATCGCATAGTCGCTAGAGACAGAATTTTTTAAATGTATTTTTCTCATGTGTTTTTAGCCGTTTTACCCCGCTTGCATCCCCCTGATGGAAGGGTTCCGGATCGATTTTGGTCTCGCCAATTTTTTTATAAGTATTTCGTTAGCTCTCGAAGAAATTACCGTGATCAAATTTTTAGGAATCGCATAGTCGCCAGAGACAGAATTTTTTAAATGTATTTTTCATGTCTTTTTAGCCGTTTTGCCCCACTTTCATCCCCCTGAAGGAAGGGTTCCGGATCGATTTTGGTCTCGGCAATTTTTTTATAAGTATTTCGTTAGCTCTAGAAGAAATTACCGTTATCAAATTTTTAGGAATCGCATAGTCGCAGGAGACAGAATTTTTTTTAAATGTATTTTTCATGTTTTTTTAGCCGTTTTGCCCCGCTTGCATCCCCCTGAAGGAAGGGTTCCGGATCGATTTTGGTCTCGGCAATTTTTTTATAAGTATTTGATAAGCTCTTGAAGAAATTCCCGTTATCAAATTTTTAGGAATCGCATAGTCGCTAGAGACAGAATTTTTTAAATGTATTTTTCTCATGTGTTTTTAGCCGTTTTGCCCCGCTTGCATCCCCCTGATGGAAGGGTTCCGGATCGATTTTGGTCCCGCCAATTTTTTTATAAGTATTTCGTTAGCTCTCGAAGAAATTCCCGTGATCAAATTTTTAGGAATCGCATAGTCGCTAGAGACAGAATTTTTTAAATGTATTTTTCTCATGTGTTTTTAGCCGTTTTGCCCCGCTTGCATCCCCCTGATGGAAGGGTTCCGGATCGATTTTGGTCTCGGCAATTTTTTTATAAGTATTTCGTTAGCTCTCGAAGAAATTTCCGTGATCAAATTTTTAGGAATCGCATAGTCGCCAGGGACAGAATTTTTTAAATATATTTTTCATGTCTTTTTAGCCGTTTTTCCCCACTTTCATCCCCCTGAAGGAAGGGTTCCGGATCGATTTTGGTCTCGGCAATTTTTTTATAAGTATTTCATTAGCTCTAGAAGAAATTACCGTTATCAAATTTTTAGGAATCGCATAGTCGCTAGAGGCAGAATTTTTTAAAGTTATTTTTCATGTGTTTTTAGCCGTTTTGCCCCACTTGCATCCCCCTGAAGGAAGGGTTCCGGATCGATTTTGGTCTCGGCAATTTTTTTATAAGTATTTCGTTAGCTCTAGAAGAAATTACCGTTATCAAATTTTTAGGAATCGCATAGTCGCAGGAGACAGAATTTTTTTTAAATGTATTTTTCATGTCTTTTTAGCCGTTTTGCCCCGCTCGCATCCCCCTGATGGAAGGGTTCCGGATCGATTTTGGTCTCGACAATTTTTTTATAAGTATTTGATAAGCTCTTGAAGAAATTCCCGTGATCAAATTTTTAGGAATCGCATAGTCGCCAGAGATAGAATTTTTTAAACGTATTTTTCATGTGTTTTTAGCCGTTTTGCCCCACTTGCATCCCCCGAAGGAAGGGTTCCGGATCTATTTTGGTCTCGGCAATTTTTTTATGAGTATTTGGTAAGCTCTTGAAGAAATTCCCGTGATAAAATTTTTAGGAATCGCGTAGTCGCTAGAGATAGAATTTTTTAAAGGTATTTTTTATGTGTTTTTAGCCGTTTTGCCCCACTTGCATCCCCCGGAGGAAGGGTTCCCGATCGATTTTGGTCTCGGCAATTTTTTTATTAGTATTTGGTAAGCTCTTGAAGAAATTCCCGTGTTAAAATTTTTAGGAAATTCATAAGCTGTTAAAATATAAATTTTTCTATCATGTATTGTCTTGTGAGGGTGGTTTGGGGGCTGATTTTGGGGGATGATCACTTCGGAAATAACTTATATCGCTGTTTCTATTGGTTTTATGCATATATCTAACAGATAATATAAAAAAAACCGATTTTGGGAATATTCGATTTTTCGTTCATGATGAACGTTCAGAACTTCAAACACATTCGAAAAGATCAATTTTCTACACACTTCTTCCTCATCTTCAGATTCGTCGGATGAGGACAATTCATTATTAATGAACAATCTTTACACACTGCGTGGCATAAATCCGCATTTAAAGCAGTGCTATAAAATAATGTACGATACACGTGTCATAAGTCGTTCTTTATGGCACGGCGTGTATAAGCGCCCGAGCGTAGCGTAAACATAGACATAAGAGAGATAGACTGCGGGTGTAGGTTAGCAAGAGTGGCACCTCTATAACCATGTTTGCGCACATGCGTTTTATATTAGAGAGAGAGAGAGAGAGAGACAGCATACTTTCTATTACATATACCTTCTATGCATCTGTCTCTCTCTCTCAACGGGTGCCACTCTCGCTAACCTACACCCGCAGTCTATCTCTCTTATGTCTATGAGCGTAAAGTGCAACTATTACGCCACTAGTATCGTAATGTACTGTTTATCCATTTCACAAATTAAAGCAATATAAATCGCTTGTTGATTGATGATCAGAAGTGATTGTTTTTGTTGTACATATAGGTTAATGACTTTGAATATGTTGACAAAACCTCTAAAACAATCTATTAATAAAATCTGCAGTTGCCTAGTTACCAACTCAGAAGCATGCGTGGCGAAAGCTGCTAGGGGAGAGGAGGGCATGTGTGGTACCGTAACTTTAGGGCAGATTTACATTAATATCTTAAGTATATCAAGAAGTTCAAAAGAAGAAATAATTAGATAAACATATTTAGAAATAGAATTGATAGTTAAAAAACACTGTTTTTTAATATATTCTGAATGATACATCGAAAAGTAAAACTCGTTAAAATGCTCTACGTGCCCCACTATGGGGCATGCGTAGCAGGCGGGTGGGGCATGCGTGGCGCACTCAACATGACTATGTCAGAAAGTGACGGATTTATTTTTTACAAAAAAGTTAAAATTGATAAGCTTTTTTTTAAAAACGCAATAAAACGTAAATAGAAAATAGAAAAAAATTTGTTTCATTGTTATAATTTATTTTTTATCAGGTACATACATGATAAATTCAAATAATACAGTTTTTTTAAATTTCTCTATGTAACTAGTTAAATTAACTTAAACGAAATTTGTTTTTCTCTCTATAACAAAAAATAAATAATACTTTTTTTTACTGATCAGTCTGTAGTTACACAGATCACAATATTTTCGCCTTACATTATATGTAATAACTTTGAAAACTCATAAAATTATTCAACATTTTCATAATAAATTATAAAATAATATTTAACTTATATTTAATAAATAACATTATTATTTTCTAATGCTACGTTCAAAGGTGATTGAATACACTGAAGTGGTATAAAATTAGAAGCAAACGAGTGCATATTTTCTCTATAAGGATAAATACATTGAGCTGTGGCATCGTCTAATTGCCATATTATATTATAATTTTGTTTTCTTTTTGTACACCCGTATCGTCACTTTATTGAACCCTTGTTATAAATTACTTAAGAGCTAATAAACTTATCTCTTAACAATTAAGCTACATTACTCACGTGACTAAGTAAAAGGTTAGAATTTCATCAGCTGTTTGCTTCGTAAACCAGCCGCTAGTGGCGACGTGTGCCACGCGTGCCCCACTCCTGTGCCACGCATGCCCCACATCAGTACTTTATTAAATGTTAATAAATACTTTTGAAAATAATATTTCGAGTAAAAATCCAAACGGAAGTTGAAAGTTCGTGTTGAGAACTATCGAATACGTTCATTTTGAATAAAAAATTATACACTTTTTTATCTCTGCCAACCGAATATAAAATGAAAAAAAGGTGGCTTTCGGAGTAAGAATTTCAGATATTTATCATTTTTTTCATAATAATTTTTTTTATATTATTTTTACAGAAAAAAGAAATAGAAATATTCTTTATTTACACATAAAAAAATTTGCATTTAAATATTTATTTATATTATAAATATTCGAGACCCAAGCCAACCCGTCGTGCTACGCATGCCCCGCTCTCCCCTATCAGTGGCGAAAGCCCTAGTAATGGTTAAATGTCCTTCTTTCGCTATCGAAAACAATGGCGAAACCACGTACATTCCACCAGGGCATCAAGAAAATGATTCTTATAAAAGTCAGAATAACTTTGGCTTCCTCGAGTTATTAAAAACATGTTTTGTGAAATAAAATATACTGTTTTTGAACAATTTTTTATACACGGAAAGGGGTTCATTTAAGCGTTAGAATTCGTATTCAATATCTTTAAAAGTACAATAAAAGATTCTAATAAGAAGATAAATAGATTATATTTTCATTAGCTTGTTTCAAATCATTTTTTGTCTCTATATAAAATATTCTTGGACACTTGCCTTCGGAGCGATTCCACGCTTCTCGATTTTGTTTGTTAGTATATAATTTGTTTTTTTTATGGGCTTTGGACAATTACCTAACGATAGATATAATGAGAAGTTTTTTAGTTATAACTAATTTAATTTAAGTTCATATTGGGCCAAGAGATAAGTTTGCAGGAAGCTTCTTCCCAACAAATTGTCATTGATTTTTTGTATGTACTATAGTTACTTTTACTTTTGTACGAGAAGAGCTTCTCATCTCCAGATCATGTGTATTTCGACAAAACTTTAGGATGTCATTTTTTGCTCCAAAAAATGAACCTGCTATTGAGACAAAGATAGAGCAGTTTTTCAAAATATCCATCCAAAATATCTAAAATATTTACGTTTTTTTCACGATTTTGTGGATGATTCCATTTTTTCCCCGAGGAATTAATATTTTTAAATGAATTAAGGTTTAAATTGAAGCTCTTTCTGATGAGTTTCTGTTTATTTTTGCGTGATTATTCTGAAACTTTTAGCTATCGACTTATTTAAGGTCTCCGTGGGCTCCTATTTCTCTTGATTTTTGGAAAACTGCTCTATCTTTGACTGTAAAACACAGTGGATACAATTCTAAAACATATTCATTTTTTGACTATAAAAATGACATCCTGAAGTTTTAGCGAAATCCACTATTCAGAGGTCAGAAGCTACCTTTGCCCGAGTAAATTTGTATAATCCTATGATATTATATAAAATGTGAGTAAGTAAAAATCAAAAGTTTTAATGAAAAAAAATGAAAAAATATCAGCATTCATAAAACCTTTTCGCGTTTCCTGCCACACCGCACCCAATAAGATCCGAAATGAAAAGGGGCAGCAGGTGTGAACCACCTCGTTATATAAGGCGAAAAAATCTGCGACAGAAAAAAAAAATCCACGAATCTTGCTCGCGCGCGAACGAGCTTCGAGAACTTTTCCAACCTGGTGCCGGTACAATGAGGGCGAAAATGCGCGATATAAATGATCCTCGCCCCGGCGTTGGTGCTTGCACCGCCGCTTTCGATGTCATTTTTCGTCCGCGCGGGGCAAGTCGCGAAACATTAATATCCAGCGTCAGCGGCGCAGCAGGCACAGCCTGGAAAAGGATTCCTGGAATTACGCGCTATATATATGTATATATATACACGTCTGCGAGAAATTCGCTATACGGCCGTATACGCTGTTGATTCATCGTCCTCGTTATTTTTCACGCTGCGCCGGGCGCGCGCGGAGGGGGTAAAAAGGGAGGAACCTTACTGTTTATTAATTTTACAAGCGCGGAACACCCGCGCTATTTCACCAAAATATTATTATGGGTTTATTATTTTTTTAAGAGTAGAGCTGGCGGCGCTACTTTTTTTCTTCTTATGTTGCGGATGACGGTGGCGCTGTGTGCACAATGAGTTTTATGGATTTATTCGCCAAGATAATGTGAAATAATTGTCGGTTTGTTTCGACCTGCTGACGCGTTCAGGATTTACAATGCTTCGCGGGAAAAGTTATAATGGAAAATTAAATTACAACGTATTAATGTTTGATATGAATTATGTGCGATAAAATATTTGAAGCGTAAAATATGTATAAACATAAAACACAAGAACGCACATATTGTTAACTTGCAAAGTCTCAATTTTCTGTTGTGAAATTTTAAAGGATATATTTATTGTAAAATTATTTTGTGCAATGAAAATTCAATCTTGGTATCAAAAATCATTTTGGTCCAGTCAAGTAATAATCTAAAAAGCATTAACTAACGTAAAATTCTATTTTCTAAATAAGAGAGTTTATATTGCGTTAGCTCACTTAAAACTTTGCCATTTGCTACATCATTTTCTTAATTGAAATCCTATTGTTGTTCGTTTGTGCGGTATCACTGCTGATTTTTCGTACATTCATGATGATTCGTTCAATTTGTAAATTGCATTTCCTGTTTCTTTTCTCTTTTTCCATTTCATATAATTAGTTTTCTTTTTCTACTTGTATATGCATATACTGAGAGAGTAAATAGACTTTATAGCACTGTGTGACCTAAATCCGCACTGAAGTCACAGCTAGCTGTGACTTAAGTAGCCCATTATTACACTGTGAAATAATGAATTTACTTAAGTCACAGGCACGTAATTAACGCCAATTATCTACCAAAACTATTCAAAAATACGATTTTACATATAAGAATGAACAGGAAAAGAAGTAAAACTTCGTTAATAGTTGACAAATCACAAAGAATAAATAAAAATGATGATAATAAGGCTTGTCTATATTATAGGTTAGTTTCATCTGCTATGGGATAGCAGACCGCGCGCTTTTTAAATATTCAATATTAAACTGTATGGATTTTAGTTTTAAAAGTTTTTCTCTTTAATGATATAACGTATACAAATCTTTCACTTTCATAAACTTCAACTTATTGTTAAAGATACAAATCAAATTGCCAAGAATCTAGTTTTATGATTTTTTTTATGTATATATTCAATATTCTAGATTCAATAATAACCATATTCTATATCAGGTATTCTATTATTTAAATAACGTTTTATTAATTTTTTTCAGGGCGGGGGGCTGCTCCCCCCGAAGCACCCCCCCCCCCCCCCCCGCCCCACACTTCTCCCACCCCACTTCCAAGTTCCAACTATCATTATAAATAAGCACAAATAAATAAAATAAGAATATGGCGGATTTATGTCACACGAGCTATAAAATAGTATACGATACTCGTGACTTAAGTGGCTCATTATTACACGGCGTTTAGCGCCCTCGCTGCGCTCGGGCGCTAACCTCACGCCGTGCAATAATGGGTCACTTAAGTCACACGTATCGTAATATACTATTTCAAGTAAAAAATTTCGAGTCAAGAATAGAATATACGTACAAAAAGAACGTCAAAGATAAGTATAACGGCCACTACCCGAGGGAAATCCGATTAAAATAGCTTTGACGTCGATATAATGGAGCAGCGCCAATGCAGCAGGAGTCGAGGATGATACAGGATATGATGCAGCTGGCGACTTAACAGAACAGCTTTTGGCGTGGTAGAAGTTCCCGAAGAGACTGATAAGACATGTGCCGCTGTAATGCAGTTCTTTTATGATAAAACTGAAAACGGCCTCGCTCGCGGGCAAGAGAAAAGGCCTCATAAGAGTCATAAAAGAATAAAGCAACGCAGCTTGCAGCCGAAATGAAGTGAACCGTAATGGGCAGAAATTCGCATTATAAAGTATTGTAAACTCCTTGTGTGTACCCTTTGAAATTTGACAGAGATTTGTTATTGTCATATTATACTTTCTTTAGACTGTATAGAAAAACATATTTTCTCTTTTTATCCCTTACTTTTTCAATAGCTATTCATTTTTTCAATATATAAATATTTAACTTAATTAGAAAACATTTTATATTTTAACTGCTACCCCCCATGCATTGCAACCCTATATATTAGGTTGTACTGAATTGAACGTATGTTCAGTATCGGTTCGCAGGATTGTAGCATGAGCTTTCAACATATATTGGAATGAATAATCTTCAAAAACCTTAAAATCTGTATTTGGATATTCTGATTCTTTATATTTTAATTATTATTACAGTGTCTTTCAAAATATTATGAAATATTTGATAAAACTTTTATGATAAAAGTACCTGTATATTTTATTCTCAATGGATATATAAATTGTTAAAGAGGGTATTTTGTTAAGAGCGTATTTATAACGAGCGCTTCATTGGGTCCCAAACATTTTTAGCCTTTAATATTAATATTATTGCTTGCAAAGTAATCTAAAATCTAAATTATAAAAATATAAAACTTGCATCATTTGTCACGCATTTTGCTAAGATTTTCGCGATTAATATTAAACAATTTTGCTGGTTTCTGCCTAGAATATATATCTATTTTTTACTAGCTAAAACAGGCTGGGAGTATAAAAATTATGCAAACATACAAAATAAAATCGCGTTTTCTCATAGGGCTCTAAAGTAATCTAACGTCAAAACTCGATTTTTGTGAATTTCGTACTCATTTATTTCTTCGTCAAGCTATCTTGAAATTTCGCACAGAGATTGTAATAATCATTATTTTATCACGTATTACAATTTTATTAAAAAACATTAGTTTTGATTTTGCGAAAAACCCTCCTTAAATTTTTAAAGGTTGTTGTGTGTGTCTGGAAATTTATTTGAAGTGTCAATGCTGGGAAATTAAATAAATACATTCGACAATTAGAGCTTAAAATAAATTTATTTAATCTATTTAATTAGTATTAAAATAATATTTGATAATAGCTTTAATGCGGCATAATATCTCAAGATCTCAAAAGGTAAAGAATCATTATTCGCAAAATGTCAAAGATTACATTACATCATCTCGAACCGTCGAAACATTCAAAGCGCGCGCGCTTGAGTAGGTAGAAAGATGAAAGAAGGAGAAGGAAACATATATAAAGAAAGAAAGGAAGGAAGAAAGGAAGAAAGAATGGAAGAAAGAAAGGAGTCGAGCAAGTGCGAGAGTTGGCGAGAAGGAGAAACAGGGACTCGGCCGAGCTGAAAAGTTTGTTCATCTGACTTTCGCGTCTTCGCGCTCGGGCTTTAAGGCCCCAGTGAAGGCTTATTTAGGAGCTTTGACTTGAAAGCTCCTCCGCCGCCGCTACTACTTCGCGAGCGCCAGTTTCGCAGCAAGTCCGTTTCTCTTGCTCTTTTAAATTAAATCCCGACGCCCCGCTTTCGCCTTCTCAGCGTCTCTCCCCCCCTCTCTCTCTCTTACTCTTATACCCTCTTTTCCGTTACTCTCTCTTGCTCACCACTTTTTATCCCTACCACCACCCACCAGCTTCCTTATCTCGTCTCGTTCTCTCTCTCTCACTCTCTCCCGTCCCCTCTCTGGCATTCCACTTTTTCCGTTATCGCCACCGTGTCTCTCTTACGGCTTCCATTGCTCTTGCGCGCTTTATTTCTCCTCTTTCTCTTTCTCTTTTACTCTTCCCCCGTGCGTACAACTACGGTGGGGCATAAATCCTCGTCGACTGCTCTTTCGAGCTCTTGAAGGTGGCTCTTGCGCGCGACCGCGAAGAGAGAGAGACAGAGAGAGAGAGAGAGAAACATGACTGGCAACGGCAAGCCTAAGCGATCACATTCTTCTTCGGCGGTAAGAGGGTGAAAAGAGAGCGAGCATCGTATGGCAGCTTATTAATGATTCACCATACATTTCATCCGCAAATAAAAGGTGGAATCATTTAGTTCATGTTTATTTCATTACAGCTTTGGATTTCTTTAGGGTCAATTATAATGCGTGAAGTATCGAGTAATGCGATAATAATAAAATCAAAATATTCAGGATTAACCTATACCAGGATGTTTTTCGCGTTGTATTTAAAACATATTTTCTGAACTTCAACAGGCATGAAATATGAATAAGTAGGGTATTTGTCATTTTTGTAATAGTTTTGATTCTTGATCCCGTCTGTCCATCAAACTACTTGCTAGCTGAACTAAAATGCTTAATTTAACTTGATGTACGATACTCGGTTCGAGGATATTGCACATTGCCGTTATATTAAAGGGCAGAAACCCACCATATCGCCCCCATTTTTATAGGTACATAAACAATAATTATAAATTTTTGTAATTTTTAAAAAGCGACTCCTGACACGGGTAACCAAATTGTATGCGAAATATCGCTTTTCCAGAATGTTTAATAGATAACAAGTATTTATATCTTGTTTTTTAATTAACTTTTTTCGAATACTTAATTATTTATCGTTAAATTTCATTACAAACATTTAATAAGCTATAAATAACTTTTGATTATATAATATTTACTAAAACATGATATCATTAAAGTTTAATTCATTCTGATTCATAATATAATGAATAATACTGTCATGTATAATTTTATTTACAGATTTTATTTTATTAGTAATACATAATTGACTTCTCTTGTTTGAAATTATTGACAGTTCAAATTACATTATTCTATTAAATTTCAAGAAATATTTTCATTTCCTATATTTATTTTACATTAATTATTTGCGGAAGTATTGAAAATTACATTTTTTTATATCATTTATTCAGATATTCAGATTTTAATGAAGTCATTATTATCTTATACATGTTCATTCATAAATATGTATGTGTAATAAAATCAATGACCAATTAAGAAAGTAAAAATTTAATCTGAGTTGCTTTTTCATTAATTACTTTCAGTATAATGTTTGATTTTATTCTATTTTAAATAAAATACATTTTATTAACTTATAAAGCAAAACAAACGTATTCGTAATATGTAAAATAATCTAATTTATTGTAAGTAAGTGATACGCCCTTAGACGTGTCTGACCTAACCATAGACTCTACTACTACCGGAGTGAATTTTGTGATTTTTTTACACTTTATAGAGTAAATGATAACACTTTATATAGTAATGTATTCTCAAAATAAATTATTTTAAATGTGACATGACTTACAATTTAATTTCGTGGCATTTTTATTTTATTCAATGACTCGTTATTTTGAATATTGCTCTCATGTACAGAGAAGAAGATTCTACTAAAAGTTATAACTTTTTTTTTTATTAATGAGGGGACAATGTTTCATCATGCAAACAATTTGTATAGTATACTAAAATTTGAAATAAAGATGATAGTAATTTTTGTAATTTTTGTCGTTCGTAAAGTAAACTTTTTTGCACGGCATGTGTAAAGTGAAAAGTTATGTATAAAGTAATAGTACATTATGTAACAAGGGATTAAAGTCACAGATTATTCCGGGTGAACTCACTCGCGGGAATAATCTGCCACTTTAGTCCCGTGTTACATATAGTACTTTATTCCCATCTCCACTGTGGCCACCTCATAGATTTGAAAAGTTATTTTGTATTTATGTGTTATAATTTTGATAGTTTTAACCCAATTCACCTTAAACGTAAAAAATTAGACTATCTTACTTTATTAACATACTTACTTAAAAGTACTTTATTCCCGCATTATGCCGGAATAAAGTAAAAGACGGAATCAGACGCCACTTTTGCCCCGCTTTTCAGGCTATAAAATGGCCATTATAGTAGAGATAGGAATAAATTAATTTTTTTCACTCACTCACTTTACACGTACTTAAATTAGTACATTACGATACGTGTGACTTAAGTGGCCCATTATTGCACGGTGTGAGGTTAGCGCCCGAGCGCACCTCCCTTTAAAAAGAAATAATAATAATAATCACTTAAATAATAAAATCCATTATATAGAATATTGCTATTATTGAATCAAGAATATTTAATACACGTACAAAAATTATAAAATAAGATTCTTTGCAATTTTTTTTTTGTATTTTTAACAAGAAATTAAAATTTATGGAAGTGAAACGTTTGTATACTTTATTTCATCAAAGAGAAAGACTTTGATACCACTCTAACCTCAAAATGACAACTTTGATATGATTTTTCAGCGCTCGTCGTATAAAATACGGTTCGACTATAAGTAGATTATTTACCCTATGTGACTTTTTGCTCTCGCTTCGCTCGAGCGAAACACGTGCCATAAGATAATTACTGTACTTTCGCACCCGTGTCGACAATTGAACACGAAATATAACAAAATAAAATTAATACAGTTTAAAATTGAATATTTATGAAAGCGCTCGCTTTGCTATCCGATAGCAGGTGAAACTAACCTATAATATAGAGAAGCATTATTATTATCATTTTTATCAATTTTTTGTGATTTGTCAATTGTTTATGAAGTTTTACTTCTTTTTTTGTTTATTATTATATGTAAAACCACATTTCAGAATAGTTTTGGTAGATAATTGTCGTTAATTATGTGCCTGTGACTTAAGTAAATTCATTATTTCACGGTGTAATAAGGGGCTGATTAAGTCACAGGTAAGCGTGACTTAAGTGCGGATTTAGGTCACACAGTGCTATAAAATATTGTTTGAAACAGGGTCATAGACTGATGTTCACGCACTTGCTACGCTAGTGTGGAAAACATAATCAGTTTACACCCTTGTTGCAAGAACTACTGTATTAATGGAATCGTTTCCTCTGTGCGTAAAGTAAAACAATAATTTGAGATTTTAATTTATTATTATAAATTGACTTTAGTTTTAGACTTTTCGAGTTCACCATCGAGAATGAGTGTGCAAAAATTATGCTATATATAATATCCATAATCAACAAAATCTAAACCTTCATCGTCGGGATCTTGAAAATATTATTCAACTACTTTAACATACTCGATAGCTCCCGTAATATCCTTCTTCATATACTCTTTCAATCCTCTCTCTCTACCCCCACTATGCCCGTAATCGCCTCTTGATGCTCGTCTCTCGCGCCCCATCGCCGCCTCGCCCGAATCTCTCGCCCCCCCTCCCCTTCTCCCAATTTCTCGTCCAATATTGACGCACGGCTACACGAGCAGTGGTACCAGCGCGACGTAATCCGACAAACGAGATTCCCTCCGCACTGAAGAGAAATAAGATCGCGCGACTCTATCCTGGCAGCTGCTGATCCCTGCACGCGCACGTACGAGCTCTTTCGTCACGCGCGGGTAAACATACATTCTGGTAGCCAGCGTGTATATACGAGGGTTAAAGGAGCGGGGGAGGGGGCAAAGGCGCTACGAGAAAGGCAATAAGTCGCTCGGCGCGGGATCAGGACCCTCGTCAGCCTTTTCCCCGAGCGTAATACCTGCATTTAGCGGCCGTGGGACAATTTACCGCCTGGGTGTATAGGTATGTAGGTGCTCCCGATGCACGCGGAGAATGCGTTGAGAATGCGTGCGCGCGCGCACGAGGTCCGATAAATTATACGAACGGATGGGTGCGCGGGAGCGCGCGAGATGTGGGAGGAGGTGGGCGAACCCGGGAATTAGACGAACGCGAGTTCCTGGCCTGAAGGATGCGCTTTTAAGATGCATGGCTGGCAGCGGTGGCATGGGGTGACGGACGTGGTGGTATATAGTCTCGTGGAGGTCGTAAATAAATTATTGCTTAGTTATAGATCATTTCTAGTTGGGGAAACGTTCGTTCTGATTGCAAAATCCTGCTGGGGTAAATTTCTCGTTGATTCGACTAACTATTTCATTTTCTTATATCAAGATTCCCTGTTTCTAATAATTTATGAGGAATAGCAAATTTAAGAGATTCAGAAAGAATTAAGGAATATACTTTTGTAAAATATCGTTCTATTATTGTAGACTTCAATAATAATTGATAAAACTCGGAATAAATTACAGAAGTTTTTTTTCCATTCATCATTTGTCTAACGTGACACGATCTCACAACTGTTATAAAACTTTTTTGTAATATTCTATATAATTTTTTTACTTGGTATGAAAAGGCAGATCATCATTTACGCAATCTATTCATTATGCTACCTTATTACATTCTAAGTATAAATCCAACAATAATGATAATTTTTAGCAAGAGAGGTGTTTTAGTAAAAGATCACTTCTTGCATAATATAGTTCATTTTAATAGTTCACAAAGCAATACGTGTTTTGCGCTTTCAATTAAGATTGTTAACGTCTCGCGTTGGTCGGAAGAGACAGAACTAAGTATTGCTCGTGATGACATAGTTAATGCTCGATTGACTACCTGTAGTTTAGAGAAGCGTCTGCATCCTCAATATTCAAAATCGCTTTATGATAAAACTATATAAAATGCCTTCAGTCCCAATAGTTGAGATCCGAAAAATCATATTTTGAATGACAATAAATTTATTGGTAGTGGACATCGGATACGGATACGACCCCTGCATTACCGACATTACAATTTTAATTATTTCTTCGAATACTTACTGATGATTTAATGAAAAATCGACAGTTGTCTTCACTTCTTTCCGATAAATATAAGGCGTAGAAATAAAAAAAAAATTCATTCTTCAACTTGGAATTACTATCTTATAATCTATTTTACTAACTTATTTCAAGTTAGTTTAAAAACTACACTACAGAATAGGGTGACTACACCAGTATTGGAACAGTCACCAGTTAACGAACATTTTCTTTATATATATGAAAATATCAAGCTTTCTATGTATTGTTTATCTAACATGACAATAATTTTCGAATCCTTGAAAATTTTTATTTCATTTTATATAAAGATTCTGCATAAAAGAAATTATCTTGTTAAGAATAAAATCGCCGCTATTAAGTGTTCCTTCACTGGCGATGTATTCCTTCACTGGTGAAACGTATTTAGATACTAAGATTGCGTGTTCCTTTACTGGTTTTTAGGAGATATTTATAGATTTTCATTAAATAAAATTTTTACTTTGATTCTTTATTCAAAATTTGCTCACCAACGTAAAGTTTGAACATTTTAGAATATAAATTTCAAAAGGGGTTTACTTTTAATCCATTTTTAAACCATTTAATTAAATAACAAAAGTTACGATTGCCTTATTTGTTCCTTCACTGGTGAAGTCACCCTACATGGTTTTTTTTTTAAATATGATCGCAATAAAAGAAAAGTTATTTCTGCAGGTTATATTCATCACAAGAAAGTAAGAACAACTGGTTGTTTATCATTAAATCATTTGTATTTCAGAGAAATAATTAAAAATGTTATATCAGTAATGAAGGTACTACGACAGTATCCAGCATCCTCTTAACACATATTTCAAACTTACTTCATTTCTGCAAAGTGCAATGAAAACTTGATAATTCGACTTGCAAACTCAGCCACGTTTCCCGGATTTGTCATTGCGCGACCTTATAAATAATACCGACCGAATCTGTAAGTCCATACGATGGGGGGAGAAAACAAACGAAATCGCCAGCTGAAAACCAATCGCGAGGGCGTCAGTGAGGATGAGTTAGCGCAACGGCTGTAAAACTTTATATTAAACCATCAATTTCTTATTTTTATCGTCGATGCGGACGTAGCAGGAGCGCAGCAGCCGGCGCCTGTCTCTCGGCCTATCTCTCATCTCTAGCGCCCTCCACATATACATAAAAGTGGCGAAGTCTTCTTATATATTTCTCGATCACAGTTTGCCGAGCACGTGAGAGGTCAACCTCCTCTTTCCGTTTTCTCTTTCCCGCCTCTTCTTCTTCCTCCCGTATGTGTACTCGAATGCAACCGCGACGTCGACTCTCCGCAGACCGTAAAATATCGGAGCCGCAAGTGCGCCCAACCGGGCGTTTATTGCCTTTGATTTCATTTCCCATCAGAGATAATTTTGCAATTCAAACATCTCCCCGCTCCGCTTTAAGGGGGTTCATCCAATTTTCAGTTTATTTAGGAAGTCTTTGAAACTTTTTTCACGTGTACCTGACATCATTATCTATATGATATCCTCACAAAAAAGAGCCTAGCTTCACCGTTATCGAGATATTAATTGTCAAATTTGAGCATTTTAACACGGCGTCTTATGGGACGCACACGCGCGAAAGACCGATTCAGTCTATAACTTCAAAGATACATTTAGCGTTTGTCTGAAAAACTAATATGTTATTAAGATCAATAATTAGAATATCATATTACAAGTTCAGAGATCCTAGCTTCACCGTTTTTAAGATATTGTAGTTGAAAGTATGGAATTTTAGGTGTACGGCAGCGCGTGCAGACGACGCTGGAGCGGTGGGGGAACACACAGACGAGCGCCGCTCTGTGTGCACGCTCACAGACTGCACGAAGCTATGTGTATGTGTCAGTCCCGTATAAACACGCGCTCTGACTACAAGAGTGGGGGCCCCATGCGAGCAAGCCTGTGCGCGCGGTGCGGGGTGACATTGATTCTTGATACGTTCCTGGTTGGATGAACCCCCTTAATGCATCTCGACCCCCACACGCTCACCTTCTAGATATAGTATATTACGCACCAAGGGAGGAAAAAACTTGGACAGTCCACAGCTCGTGTACATTGCCACCCGAGCCGAAGGCGAGGGTGGCAAACATGAGCTGTGGGCTGGCCAATTTTACTCCCGTGGAGCGTATACCATTTTTTTGCCTAGCAAGGCCGAAAATACACCCTTTGCGATCGGGCGCCGGGAGTGAAAGTGGTACTTCCGGCCCGCTAGGCAAAAAATATATTATATATAAAGTTCCTAGTCAGGCGTGTCGCGCTGTAAACAGATTGTCCCGTAGATGGAGGGTATTGTGCGGCGTAACGAGCATTTTCCCGCGGAAACTTCATAAGCGCGCCGCACTGCGCGTGTATGTTCATGGATAACGAGTTATCGAGCGATCACAACGCGCCGTTGTTTACCTGCGACGAGGAGAAGGATAGCCCGGATTTTCGTTGGGAAACAATTTTGTCGGCGAAAGGCAACAATTTCTTACAGGAAGAGAAGGAGAAAGAGAGTGAATTAGCCGAGAGTCTGATGCTATTCAGCGGCTAATATACCGGGGAGAGGAGGACGGAGGCGGGCGACTCGGTTTGTAGGCTCAAGGTTCGCTTGGCCTATAGCGCGCTCTGCCGAGACGTGTGGCGCTCGATGACGCTCGAGGGTTACCTTTATCGAGTGGACGCTGGCGCAGGCGAGCGGTCGTACCTGCATGCTCTACTTGTCTTGAAATGCCACTTTTTGCATATATAGCTGCACTTCCACAGCAATGATAAAATTTACGTTCCAAGCGAAACGAGTTGCAGATTTTTATATCTTCTTATATATTATTATAGCAACGAACGATTATTGAGAAGTTGAAAATTGATTTTTATGTATTTTATATATTTTATGTAGTGAGGCAATACGTATCGCTTTTATAGGAGCTATGATGTTACATACTCGGTATCTATAGATACACTGCGTAAAGGATATTATGATACGTGTGCCTTAAGTGGCCCATTATTGCACGGCGTGAGGTTAGCGCCGGAGCGCAGCGAGCATAATGCGGGAATAAAGTAAAAGAGGGAATCAGTCGCCACTTTTGCCCCGCCTTTCAGGCTATAAAATGTCCATTATAGTAGAGATGGGAATAAAAGATATTTTTGATGCCATTATTGTCTGATGCAATTTTAGTTGTAAAAATTGTAGAACAATAGAAGTGCATCACCTAAAATATTCATATTTGTTTTTTTACCAATGTGATCCTATAATGGAAAGCATCGAATTGTAACAGGTTATTGAAATATATACGAACCCTAATATAGTGCCTACCCTAATAATTTGTTAAAAATGAAAATAGGGTTACGCATACAAATTGGCGAGAAAAGCGTTTTACTTATCGGGCAAACCCTGTATCGGCTGTGTTATGAGACCATTGCAGCATGCTTATTTAACCGTCGTCATGTTATATAAGCTAATGTCTACCTTAATCTATATTTTAGTGTATAAAATCATGGCACAATGTTGGAAATCATCAATCATCAAAAGATGTGTCCAGTATTTGCTCATTTAAGTGAAATAATTTATCTCTTATTAATAAATGTACCTGTTTCGAGCAGTGATAGTTAAACTGCAACAAAATTGATTTAATTTTAATTCAAAAGATTTCAAATGAAAAAAGCACTGGATATCAGTTTTCATAATCAATGTGTAAATAAAACTCTTTCAAATTAATAATAATGTGTTTTAAACAAGCAATTCATTTTACATATTCATAAGTCTTCTCAATCCTGTTTATATACTCGAATATATAATTAATTGCAAATATATATGAAAATACAACATCATCGATACATAAATAACAGCGACTCATATATGATACACAATTACACGAAGAGTCAACTCGAGTCACGTTTCTCGACTTGAGGCGCGCGCGCGCACGCGATATTGATTACCCGCGCATGTCTATGAAACAGTAATGAATTTTTTTTTCTCTCGCCCGCTGTTGACTTTCACAAATTGCTAATTTGGCAACGTTTGAAAAGTCCTTAGCCCTTTCGTGCTCGCGATCCCTCTCTTTTCTTCGATTTTTCTCTCTCTGGCGTGCGTGCACGATGTTCGCATGTGTGGCCACGTGTATACGCGGGGGTAAGCTAACCGACAGGTGTGTTCATATTCCTTCTTTCGGGCTGCACGTCGCCGTCTAAGTGGGCGTGGAGTTTACAGGGTCCTCGTGTTCGCGCGCTCGGCGCTTGAAGTGACGACGATGATGACGACGCACGAGACCTCCTTCGGCGCGCATGTGCGTATGTATATAAGCGCGCACATCCATGCTGTTGCTTTGACGTCGAGCCTGTGACGACTCCTCTCTTTTCCGTCGCTCTGCAATTTTGAGCTTTCACGCTCTCTTACGGAAGTGCACGAAAATATTCGTTCCCGGACGAATTCGGCTGCGCGGATTTCGACACGCGAGTACGTGGCCGCGTCGCTGAATGCATCGTTAGAGAGCACGGAGGACGCGCTAAATGCAATCGCTGAAAAGCATTTTTACGATTTAAATGTTGGCTTTCTACACGGAAAAAAATACCCTATGAAAAATTACTAGAATCTCAGGTAAAGATGGGACATACTCACACTCTTGAGCAATTTAGTATACTTCTATTAATTATTAGCATAGTTCTATTGAAAATTAATAGAAAAAGTTTTAAAATTTATTATAGTTACGATTAATTTTTAGTAGATAATATGATAAAAATTTGAAATCTAAATTTTAACAGAATAGAAAATAATTTTTACCATATTATCTACTAAAAATTAATAGAATTAGTTTAATTTTTAGTCTAAGTTATACTAAAAATTTAATAGACAGTATAGTAATTTTGTTGGCGCGAGGGCTGTCGTTAAAACAGGGTGTACCATGTGTAGACAAGTCGAAACCTTATTTATAAGTGCGGCAGTGGCCGAGTGGATAAGAGCGCAGCCTCGTAGTCGGAGGGTTGAGGGTTCGAATCTCCTTCTCCGGAGTTTTTTTTTTTCTCGTCAATTTCAACCTCGCGTCAAAATTACTATAATATATTATAAAACTTGATAGAATGCAAGTATGTCCCACTTTTAATTAACACTCTAGTAATTTTTAGTGGATATTCCACTAATTTTTCATAAGGTATTTTTTTCCGTCTATGTTTCACGAAAAATATTAGCTCTCGGTGGTGCACTGCTACATTAGATTCGAGATCGCTGTACAAGGAAATCCGTTCTCTGAAAATATAGCCGAATAATTTTTCTTTATTTTCTGAGAGTGACCTTCCAAATCTGATATTTTCTCGTCTATATTTGTATAATTTCTATATAAGACAAATTTTCAACGATAAAAAGAGACTGTATGATACCGTTTTATGGTTATTAACAAAAGCCCATACTTGAAGCGGGATTTATTCAGGCAAGAAAAGCCTCTCACAAGGTTTAAGAAAAATTATGTCAGCTCAAAGTTGAAGAAGTGTACATGTAGATTTGTGCAGTATTTCGTTTATGCTAACGCTCAAAAGATAAATTGTTGGATTTCTTTATATACATGATGCAGACAATTTCACTTTTCTTACCTATTGATCTTGGATAAGGTATTGGAAATTTTCGTTTCAATGGCCCAGGCCACTTTTTATTAATGTTATGTATAATTCAAAGCCAAAACTAAAAGCCGATATTTTTGTTTTATACTGATATTCCATAAAATAGTTTTTGATGTAGATACTGGCGAGATGACAATTCGGCGTCGGCTTTTGAATATGTAACAATTTCATGTTAAAATACATACTTTAAAAATATCGATGTCAGCAATATATTCGCATCAAATGCTAAAATTGATTGGCGCTTTTACATATAATTTCCAGCAATTCATTGTTCATTTAAATTTATCGCTTGTATTGCATAATCTTTACAACCGTAAACCAATTTTTAAAATATATTTCACATATTATAATATCAATAAAATATGTGAACGTGAAATGATGTTCTCACATTTCCATTCAAAATTTCTATATAATAATCAAATCTGTTAATAACGCCTAATTCACTATATATAGGTATATTATTTCACTATTATAAATTTTTCTGGCGGAAATGACATTAGTTGTAAATAGCTAGTTTTTCTTGAAATGTTATCGACTGTCTTCTAACTTATCCTGAATGAAATGCAAGTAAAACGGTTTGAAAAAACTAAAAATTGAATTAAAAATAACAAAAAATGCAATGTAAGCTAGTGCTATAATGGATCCGGCATCCCTTTAAATGCTCTCTCATGTAAGATCTAATTATTGTACTAAGTAAAACTGAATGCAAATATGTCGTGATTACGTTATTCTATTTTTAATCTATTCTATTAGATGAGCGGAAAGCGTTTCTTCAGCTATTTCGTATACAATCTTACCAAGTATTATTTATTTATTGAAAATTATCACGTGCGTTATGTGTCTATACGTATTCTGTTATCATTGATTAGAAAATATCATCGAGCTACGTGTATATATATATACTCCCATAGGTATTCAGGCTCTCGCGCATATGCCCGGTATGTATAGCCGGCGAATTCCAACCTGCAAAAAGCTGCGCCACATGTCAGGTAAGCCTCATCAATGCATAGCTTCCCGATCTGCGTCGTTGCAGGGAAACGTAGCAGTCGAAGTTATTGCGAAACTATGTCGTGCGCGTGTTCAAAGTTAGCGCTGCCGTATCCCAGTTTCTTGATACACAAAGCATTAATTATCCTTAGGAATATAGCGCAATGTTGCACTTACTGCTGCCGTTTAATTTGCATCCGCTGATGTGTATATTGCCATTTGCTCATATCGCAGTCCAATTCTTTTTCGAGGCGATATGAAAGTGCGCGCAATTTCATTCAAATATTCTGCTTCGCGCTGGCCGCAGCATCCTATCAGCGAAAAAGTCTCATCAGATTTTTTCCATTTGTCAGTTAAAATTGCTTGCTTTATTTTTAAGCTCTTTTGTCGTTTTGGACAGAACATTTAAAAGTCACTTTGTAATATGTTCATAAGTCACAGTCTCTAATCTCTAAAAATGAATAACTGAAAAGCCGACCACTTAGGCAAATAAGCGAAAAAAATCTACCAATACTTTAGTGAATATTCATCTATTGAAGCAGTGGAATAAAACTTTCACTGTGTAATAAGTGAATATTTACTAAAGAATTAGTCGATTTGTGACTTTTCACTTATTCATTTTTAAAGAGTACTCGTCCGTTCCATTAACTGTTCGAGTTTTGGTTTTATTCTCTAGATTTGTTCTTTCAAGCGTGACGCGGATTCTCGTTTACTCTCTTTCTAGATAACGGAAGATTTCTTTTTTCTTTCACTTCTTTTTCTTGGTCTCCGTAAGCTGCTAATGAAGCCGAAATAATGGATGTGCACTCGACGAACACGTCATCATGCATTAAGTCGTTAAGCTGTACGTGCGAGGTATACATAGAAGGTCGAGTCCAGGAAACTGTCGTGTAAAGATTCGTGATTCAAAGAGCTTCGCGATAAAATAGACGGAGTGAAAGGGGCCGATTTTTTCCCTCGTTCACGTTGCTGTTTACCATCAGACAACATCGGAGAAATGTTCTCAAGTATAAAGAGCTGGGCCGGGAAGGTTTTCGCAGCAGCGGCAGCAGCCGTCGCTCGAAGTATTCGCAGGGAAAGACAATCACGAGTCCCGTGTTTCAAATACAGTGAGATCTCTCGCTCTCTCACTCTTTGCTCGAGAGATAGCAGCAGAAACGCGCCGAGAAAGTTACCCCGATCTTTCTCTCTCCTCCCGCGAGTAATGAATGGCTGAGCGGGAATGTAGGTCATGCTCGAAAATGACGGGGCAGAGTGAGAGGGCGCGAGCGCAAAGACAAGGGGTGAGGGGGAGAGCAAAGAGCGCGCGAGGGCGAAAAAACAGGGAAAAATTAGAGGAAAGAAGGAGGAGGACGAGAAGGCATGGAATAAAGGGCAAAATGAAAAAAAGAACGATATTTGGGTTATTGGAAGCCGCCGGGACTTTATATATGCGGGATAGTGAGAGAGAGAGGGTATGGAGGGAGGAGAGGAGTACTCAAGAGGAACTCCTCGACAATTCCGAATGATCCCATCGCAATTGCCGCCGCGCGAGCTCGTTTCCACCGCATGTGTATATACGTGTGGGTGTGGGTGAAGTGTATGTGTATGCGCGTGCGAAGGTCGCGAGTGTAGTGGTGCCGCGATTGAGCGCGTTACTACTACTGCGGCCGCGCGCGCGTGCGCTCGGGGTTGGCTCGTCCCGATAATTGTACGGTCGCCACCTCTGATTCTCTTCCTACTTAACCGTCGTCATCTTGCTAAAATTGGAAGGAGAGGAGAAAGCGTTCAAGCTTTTTTCCTCCTTCCTCCTCTCCGTCCCCTCGATGCCTTCTTCTTTTTCTTTGGCTCTTGCACTTTGAGTTTGCCTTCGACGCTTTCATTGCTTTCACAGGGTCTTCGCACCTCCTCGCGCTGAGCAAACTGTCCTGTTGAATGTGGATTGTAGGATTGCGAGGCCGCAGTTGAAAGGGTTCGTCTCGAGATGATGAAAATGAAGAAAGCTGTTTGTGCTTTATGGAATGAAAAGAGCGATTTTTACGGAGCGCTTTATAAGCTAACCTGGCTTCATATTTTGAACGTTAAATATAATAACTTTTATGGCAAAAAAATAGATTCAAAGAAATTCGACTTTTTAGAAGTAAAATAATAAATAAGTAATTGAGATTGGAGGCGATACGCATACCTATACACATCCCTTAACTTCTCTAGCCACAAATTGTATATTTTTGAAGTCGATGCAAACTCAGGCAAAGCATTTCCGCGTACTCGGCGAAATTCAAAGTGACCCCGGGCCCGAGCGCCCGCGGCACACAGCCTCAAAGGTTCGTCCCGCTTTCACAGGTCATCGCGTTTTCCTCGCCGCGAAATCGCGGATTTACGACAAAATTTCGAATCGTTTCGAAGGCGCCTCTAGCACACAAGTCTGTACACACATAAATTCACGTAAACGCGTGCGCATCGTTGACGTTTCCATGATTCGTTCGCGCAGAATATTTCGCGCTAGTTTGGCGCGGCAATCGAGCAGACCTTCGAAATTCGATAGAACCGCAACAGCGCGGCGTTGAAACGTTATTTCGTGGCGTTACAAAATCCATCTGTAGCTAAACGACGATGACGAGGAGGGGATAGCACGCCGCGTGCGCGAGCGATCGGAAAAAGTTCTTGGATTCGATTAGGGCGACAAAACGGGGGTAAGAGTGCGCACGTTAATGGTGGAAGCGTATAGTGTGCTGGTGTGTGTACGTGTACGGGGGTAACGATTTTTTGCGTGCTCCTCGCGTACGCCAAAGTTGTTAAACTTGGGATAAGTTTCAAGAGCCGGCAGAGGAGCGAGAGGATAGCCATCTGTTATTCGAATTCTTCGGACGGGAAATTCGCGCGCGCGCACGTGAGAGAGTTCAAGTAGCGAGATAATTATGCGCCTTTTGCATCCGGACAATGGGGAATATGTATTTATTTCGGATAAAGTTTTGGCATTTTAAGTTTCGGGGAGCCGCGCCTTAAAAGTTTTACGTGGCACGTTAAAAGTATAACCATAAAGACGAAGAGGCCTTAATTTTGTCTTTACAAAAGGAAAAACTCCTACTAATTCATTGAGTCTTTCTCAAAGTTAACGATTTACTTCGTTGTGTTGTGGGCGAATAATCCATCGCAGATTATTTCATTCTGTTTGGCGTGGTATTGTTTAACACGCCTTGTCACGCGGTATTTTATTGTGCTCGCAGATACAAGTTCCGGTTGTCACGGTAAACGGCGTTTCGCTTGCTCAAAGGAAATAATCACCAAATTTTTACAAAAGGACGACAGGCGATCTCCAAACATCCACGCACGGTCAGTTAATGACTGGTACTATAGTACGCAAAATATCCGGCTATCCCACGTAAAAAAAGTTGAGATCACAAAAAGATCGCTTTTAGATATGTCTCGATTATGGCACTATTTAATACTTTTTAGGATGAAAAGTCTCAACGAATAATTAAGATGATTTTAATATTTTTTTAATCATCGCTACATTTGGCCTTTTAAAGCATTTTTAAGATGGTTTTCAGACATACGAAATTCATTATTTAATATCATTTTAAGATAAATTTGAGATACTTTTGAAATGAATTTCAGACGAATTCGAGACGAACTTTCGTACTAAATTTAAGATGATTTTGAGATTTTTTAAGATGATGATAAGATTAATTTGAGACAAACTTTTATGACAACTTTAAGATGTCTCAAAAATGAATTGATTCCAAAATTAAAAAAAAAAATTTTAATCATTTCTTTAAACCCGATTAAGGGATTTATACCAAAAGCAAGGCAAGCCTTGAAGTTTAGACTCTTGTTAAAGAGTGATTTAAAGAAAGAAGGAAGGGGGGGATGGTGGGGCCCCTGCTTTCGCCGCCACCAGTGAGGTTCGCCACTAGGCTTGCGCCCTCTCTCGACTTTCTCCCTCTCTTTGCTTTAAGAGAAATGAAGAAGGCCGAGCAACTTCTCCTTTAGGGAATGGGAGGTTGGATGTTTAGGTGCTAGGAGTTGGTGTGCATCGTTCCGTAGGAACGTTATCACACGGTCGGAAAGGATAGGGACATGACGGTATGAACAGGACAATGTGACGTGTTTGAAATTCCGAACGTTCATAATGAACGAAATATTAACTTAAAGTTTCTAATTCTGGTTAGAATTCCCCGGAGTGTGGTTTACTGGTGACTGCAAGATTGAGAAGTGAAGAAATACAATTATTATCCGATTTTAAATGTAGTAACCAAATTCGGCTAAATTTGAAAATGGCAAAAAAGCGTTTAACAACGGTAACAACCGATCGGAAGTAACCGAACCCATGGTTGTCATTTGCCGTCGCTACGCGGCGCATCGATCGGGGCACCCCTAAACACATTGAAACGCCGAGAGTATATAAGTCCGAGAGACTCAGCCTTTAAATCACTCTTTAACAAGAGTCTAAACTTCAAGGCTTGCCTTGCTTTTGGTATAAACCCCTTAATCGGGTTTAAAGAATCGATTAAAAAATTTTTTTAATAAATTTAAAAGTTTTTGAATCAATTCATTTATCAGACATCTTAAAGTTGTCATAAAAGTTTGTCTTAAATTCATCTTAAAAAATCTAAATATCATCTTAAATTCAGTACGAAAGCTCGTCTCGAATTCGTCTCAAATTCATTTCAAAAGCATCTCAAATTTATCTTAAAATGATATTAAATAATGAATTTCGTATGTCTGAAAACCATCTTAAAAATGCTTTAAAAGGCCGAATGTAGCAATGATTAAAAAAATATTAAAATCATCTTGATTATTCCTTGAGACTTTTCATCTTAAAAAGTATTAAATAGTGCCATAATCGAGATATATCTTAAAGCGATCTTTTTGTGATCTTAACTTTTTTTACGCGGGATGAGAAGATTTCACACGCCCACGGAATTTGACACTACTTCTCGACAATACAAATACACGAATGTCACGCCTGAACGGGAGAAGCATACCATTATTCAAAACTAACTCGGCTTTCCCCGAAGGAAGAAGATTATCACTACTCCCGAGGCACTTTAGATTACTTACGGTGTTGTGTCGCTACCTCGATGCACCAAAACCTGACGACGACGACGTTCACGCGACGTTGCCCCCTTCGCTCACCCCATGGCTATTCGGAAGTTACAAGGTTCACCCACTGTACCTGATTTACCACGACAACCTCGTTCCTGGTGCTCGGTAAACATTCTCCAGTGAATCTGCACAGCTTCGTTGGAGATGGCCTCTTGCTAAGAACTTATGGCTCGTGATTAGGACTTCTTGTCACACGCGTTCGCACTCCTCAAAGACGCTTTTTAAACGATAGTATCAAGTCTCGCTCTTCTTCTCTTGTCTCTCTTAACTCATCTATCCTCGATATAAGGCGACCAAAACCTAGAGATTTTTTTAGCTATTTCTATCTACCAATGAAATAATTTTTCTGACATTATTCGACTATTTATATAATAGATTGAAAAATAGAAAGCCTTTTTTTACAGATTTACACGAGCTTGTTCTTGACTATTTCAAAGGTATTAAGAATGGTGAAAAATTGTCAATTTTTTTAGTTAGGAATAAAAGGTTTGTTATGGCGAGAAGTGAGAGAGAGAGACATAATCTAATGGAAGAATAATATGAATTCCGGTTAATATCTACGAAAGAAGTGCTGTAAATGTTTTTTTAGTCTCTGTTTATTGGTTACATTTTTGAAGCTATCTATTACAATTGAATGCTCTTACATGTAACGTCAAGTCTATGAGTAAATTTAAATTGAATATTTTAAGGTTATGCCATTCTATTTCCAATCTATTAAATGGGCGAATAATAGAGGAAAAATAGTTTAATCGCTTGTATAAAATAACTAATTCACCTATCTATTTATTGACTTTCTTTCTATTTCGTAATAGAACATTTTCTACCAGGGTATTAATATCGGTTATAAAATAAAAACTTTTCATCGCGATATGGTTTAAAATTTTTCAGATATAAACCCATGTCTAAAAAATTACGTTTTTATGAATATAATAATTTTTATGAAAAAAACAATTAAAAAATTGCTTAAGAAAACTCTTATAATACAATAATACTCTTGTAAAGGAACATTAAGGAAGCTAAAAAATGATATTGTGGTACCTTTTCAAAATGAAAATTCCTGGATGATTGTCTTACAGAAGAGCAATACAGATGAGGTACAGACTGCATACACCCTGCAAGTGAAGGGAGAAGCGAACGAGATAAATAAAGCAGGAGCGGGCGAATGTAAAGTGAGAAAATGAAAGGCAGAGCGGAAGAATGAGGCGGAAAGAAGTTCGAGAAAAGCTTCTTACGCGTAATGCAACTGTCAGTTCGTTTTTGCATTAACCAAGAGTCCCTGCCACTGTTGTCGTTGCTTTAGCAGTTGAGAAGAACATTCGGGAAACAATCTTTTCTAGTTGCTCGAACTATTCCGCTGTCTCGAAAATTTTAACTTCTCAGTGCACATAATCAACCAGTTGTAGTTATTCAAAGAAAATGCTAATTTTCAAATTAACAAAGCGCTAGAGATACATACTTGCGAAAATCGCACGTTTTACTTGCGTCTGCGTATATATTATGCGGTTTCGCGTGGAGTTTGTTCTGCGTATATGGCGATGAGAGAGAGAGAGAGAGCGAGAGAGAGATAGAGAGAGAGAGAGAGAGAGAGAGAGAGAGAGAGAGAGAGAGAGAGAGAGAGAGAGAGAGAGAGAGAGAGAGAGAGAGAGAGAGAGAGAGAGAGAGAGAGAGAGAGAGAGAGAGAGAGAGAGAGAGAGAGAGAGAGAGAGAGAGAGAGAGAGAGAGAGAGAGAGAGAGAGAGAGAGAGAGAGAGAGAGAGAGAGAGAGAGAGAGAGAGAGAGAGAGAGAGAGAGAGAGAGAGAGAGAGAGAGAGAGAGAGAGAGAGAGAGAGAGAGAGAGAGAGAGAGAGAGAGAGAGAGAGAGAGAGAGACGTTGAATAAGTTCATAACTCACGATATTTAAGTTTGCACATCAGTCCGGTTGCTATTAGAGTTAGATAGGTTGTGCTTATTGTTCGGAGCGTGCCAAGTTCAACTGTTTGATAATTCCACGAGAGTACGCATGAGAGTTTCTTTGAGAAAAGAGTTTAATTGGCTTACTTGTTTCGCTGTTCTGCTCTTACGTGCTTCGCTTGGTTTATCCGTATGTGTGTTTTGATAATATTTGATTTAATAATTGTGACGAAAGACATGAAGTTCTTAATGTTACCGAGGTGGTTTTATCCCAGGACACAAAATAAAGGTGTTAATAGAACTGAGTAAAAATTACATAATTAAAAAAATACAATGCAAAACTAAATAAAACTTTAAATTAATTTTTTTTTATTTTTATTTCACAATTTGTTACAATAATTATGATCCGAAAAATTGCTTCAAGTTATTTTTCAAATTTGTTTGTGATCGATCGAAAAAGCGATTGAATAGAAACATCATCAAACAAGTGCAATAAGCCGTGCATAAAACAAACGTCAAAGTACTAACAAGGAGAGGGTTTCAGCTGCGGGAAACGAATTTTAGTGGGCATTGGAGAGTCGATTTCTGGTACCTAAAAATGAAGCCCAGTGCTCACATTTCCTTCAAATGGGCCCTTTTTCTTGAGATATGGACAATTTAATCTCAAATATCGTCTATTTCGTCAAAAAAATGATGTCTCTTCTATTGACTGTCCCATTGCAAGTATTTAAGATACGAAAACGAGGAAGAAAAATTATAAAAGTAGACAGTAAAAGCTAAAATTTAAGCCCTGATTTATTAAAAAATATTGATTTTTCAGGAAGTTACAAATCAAAAATAGGATACGAAAATGGTTAAAAATTTGTCTTCATTTCAACCGATTAAATGGATCGTATTTTTTACCATTTTCGTACCCTATCTTTGATTGCTTGTAACTTCCTGAAAAATCAATATTTTTTCAAACAAATGAGAGCTTAAGTTTTAGCTTTTGCTGTCAATTTTTATAATCTTTTTTGCTCGTTTTTGTATCATAAATACTCGCAATGTAACAGTCAATAGAAGAGACAATTTTTTAACGAAATAGAGGATATTTGAGATGAGATTGCCTACATCTCAATAAAAAGGGCCTATGAGATGGAATTAGGAACACTGAGCTTCATTTCTAGATACCAGAAATCGATTCCCAAATGCCCGCTGAAATCCGTTTCCCGCAGTGGAAACCCTCTCTTTGTAAGCCAAAAATAATTTTCCAACAAATCGCCCTTCATAAAAATATCCAGGTATCATGTGAAACGAGAGAGAGAGAGAGAGGAACGCGCGTTCTCAATAAAAGCGGATATCGATTTATAAAAGGCAGGTACGCTGCCGCGGATCATTTTAGAATGGGGCATGTATGCGTCGAAAAAAAGGAGGCCAAACTTGGCTGAAAAGAGGATAAACATTAAAATCATCGTGCGAACCCGCGTAAAAAAGTTGTGATCATAAAACAATAAAAAAAAGACATATCTCTAAAATGGCAGGATTTAAGATATCTTAAGATGAAATTTTTCCATTTCAAAAAAGTAACTATGAGAGGACTTTAAGATCTTAAAAATATATTTTTACATTTCCATTTTGATACACTTTTAAGACTACGAAAGTACCTCATAATCCCAAACACCGTATTAAGATGATTGTGAGATGATTTTGAGGCGTGGTTTTCTTTATGAAACGAGTGACAATACGATCATTGACTGATCTTAAAAATATATTTTGTACTATAGTTTAAAGGCGCTATTAATGCTTTTTAACTATTACACATAACAAGATATTGCGAATAAGACTGTTTATTTATCGAAAAATATTGTTACGGGGCATGCCTCTGGTCTATTATAGACTGAATATCGAGATATATATATGTATCGGAACAAATAATGTATGAGGCAACATGCAAATAAGCAAAATACCAGTACTTGCAGCATCGACGCCCGTAAGTGTTTCGCGATACACACATCGTGAGCAGTGCATGAGGCGCGAAGGATGTCGTAAAACGGTGACACTTGGACGCCGAGTATGAAGAAATGACTTCCACTCAGGATCCACCAGGATGAGTGGAAAGCATCAATTAGGTGATACACATCAAGTTCAGGGAGTACCAGGAACGAAAGAGAATGAGAGGTACCGTCAATCGCCAGAATACAAAGAACGTACGTCGGGGTTGAAAAAGCCGAACGAGGGATCGACGACGCCGCCAGTACTTAATATCTCTCTCTCTCTCTCTCTCTCTCCCCCTCCCTCTCTCTCTCTCTCTCTGCACACACACCCACACACACAGTCACACACGCACACGTACATACACAGTCACACACGCACACATACGTACACCCACAATCACTCACACATATATAAAAAAATATTATATAATTTTATAACTGTATATATGATATTTATTATTATAATAAAGATACAGTGAAACTTATAATTTTTAACAAAACATTGAATAAAAATATTTAATAGAACTTTAGAGATTCTTTAGAAACATTAAAACATTAATGAATTTTTTATCATCTTTTATGACTGGAACTTGATTTATTTTTGTATTTGCTACCATCCTTATGATGTTTATTGCGTTTATGTTTATATTTATGTTTTGATTTATCCTTGTATTTATGTGTAATTGTTGTTCTGTCTACGCTTCTTTCTCTTTCTATACTGATGTTTCTAATCCTCCTTTTTTTATTTGGACTACCATTCAAATTTTCTCTATGCTCGCTGTATCTAATACTCTGACTTTTGCTTCTCTTTCGATTTTTTTTAGCTTCTTTTCCTTCTTTGCTTCCTTCACTTTCTTTACTCTTGCTTCTATTTATCGCATCTTTATCCCGACTATAAACGTTTCCTCTGTGCTCGTTGGATCTACTACTGTGACTTCTGCTTCTCTTTCGATTTTCTTTACCTGCTTTTCCTTCTTTACTTCCTTCCCTATTTTTACTCTTGCTTCTACCTCTACCATCCTTATCTTGTCTATAAATGCTTCCTCTGTACTCGCTCGTTCTACTACTGTGACTGCTACTTCTCTTTCGATTTTCTTTTCCTTCTTTACTTTCTTCCCTATTTTTACTCTTGCTTCTACCCCTGCCATCCTTATCTTGTCTATAAATACTTCCTCTGTACTCGCTCGTTCTACTACTGTGACTGTTACTTCTCTTTCGATTTTCTTTTCCTTCTTTACTTTCTTCCCTATTTTTACTCTTGATGCTTCTATTTCTGCCATCCATATCTCGATTATCAATACTTCGTCTGTGCTCGCTGTATAAACTACTCTCACTTCTGCTTTTCTCCTTTAGATTTTCTTCACGTTCTTTCCTATCTTGGTTTCTTTCCCTTACTTGGCTCGTGCTTTGACTCCTATTTGTTAAATTATGGTCATTAGTTCGTGAACTATGAATACTAGTTGCTCTACTCATACTTCTGCTTTTAGTCTTCCTTTGCTCTATGGTTTCGTTGCTCGTATTTTTATATATTCTTATTCCACTATCAACATTTTCAAAATCTAAACTGCCTTCTTCACTCTTTCCGCTATCAATACTCCTGCTCCTGTCGCGCCTTGATGTCTTACTTGTTTTTTCACTATTAACATTTTCAGTATTGGATTCCCTACTAAAGCTTTTTTGTCTTTCTTGGCTATTTCTTTCATTATATTGGTCGTCATTATTTTTATTCTTGATTTTTTCAAATTTGACTTTTAGACTTCCACAAAACAGAGTAACAGTTCTATTATAATCACTACAACTTAGCTCTTGCGTTTTCCGAGCATTCATGTTTACATATCCTGCAATTATACATTTTTCATTAATTGGAAAATATAAATTTATGTTAATTTAATTATTTTTATATTACTTCGTACGGCATCCATAATATCTTTTGGCACAGTGGAAGCATTCATCACAGATAATTTCTCCTCGCCAATCAGTTCCCTCAGTAAGTATCGTGTCAGAGTTTTTGGATCTCTTTTACTAAACGTTACAAAATCTTTCAGTTTATATCTGTCCATAGTTATATTGGATCCGGGAACAAGTGTAATCTGAAAATTTAAATAATATAAAATACATGCGTCACTTTCTTTTACATTTTTATGATTTAAAAAATTAAGGATCAGGTTATAACAGTAAAAAATTGTAGTAATTTAAAATTCTATTTTTATCTTTCCTGACGAATCACCCCGGTGCTCTTCTGTTAACTGTTTTATATGTAATAATGCAGATTCACAAACTGCGGCAATTTTTTCAGTCAAAGTGGAATCTTCATTATATATGTTGCAAAAATAGCAAACGATTGGATTTTGTTGGTGAAATTTCCCCGGCTTTTTTTTCAGGTTCGTACATAGCTTACTATTCTTCTCTGCTTGCCCAGAATCGGTTACTTTAACATCTCTTTCTGTTTCGCTTAAAGAACACGGAAAAAAATTTGGAAGCCTGGGATGTCGGAGGTATGGAATTAACAGAAATCCAAAAAATACCGTATCTGTACGCGTCCAAAATTGAATGTAGTCACTTCCAAATTGAATTGCGTGGACTCCAACAATTTCGGTTGTGTACGGATCTCAAAATGGGATTATGTGTATGCCATGTTGGAATGGCGGGGACTCCAAGACTTTCGGTACCGTCGAGATCCGCCCGATAGAGTCCTCAGGCCCCCATTCTTGGTATCTCGGCGGGTTGACTATACATTCGGACGTATTTCACGCGCGCCGCTTCATAAATATACTAATATAATATATATAAACGGTTCAAAACGTGTGTGCTATATTATACTATAATAATACTTTGATGTATAATGATGAAACGCATATATATATGAGAAAAACGCGCGCAAATGCGGACCGTTCCCTTTTTCTCAACGCTGTCGCGCCACGATACCAGAGATGGGGGCCTCAGACGTCCAAAGTGGAATCGCTACAATACCGGAAATCTCGGAGTCTGGGGATGACCGAATTGGAGTTCAGAACATACGTTTTTGAATCGTGAAGACTCCGAAGATATTGGATTCTTACAGGTTCAACTTTGGATGCGCCTTAATTCCAAATTCGTCATAAATTAAGACGATCGATGGTATTGCACGGAGTCTATATCTACCGGAGGTCTGGAGATCCTAAATTTTTTTCCGTGAACGCAATAGACAAATAAGTATATTTTGTAATATATTGTTATATATTAATGCAAGGCAATTTAGGCCACTGTCCGTCCACGGTTGACACACTCACAATCTACCGCGTCGCGATCATCCACTGGGAACATCTCCCGCTCTCTGTCTCTCTCTCTCACACACACACACACACACATACACACACACTCTCACACACACACACACACACACATACACACTGTCATGACTCTCGCTCACTCTCGCTCACTCGTCGCTTATAGTTAAACGGCCCGAACACTCGCTGATCATGATTCCTAGCGCACGCTTGCTACAACCTTACACGCCTATATGTACGTATAATTACACTGCAGCTATCTTTCTCCCATTCTCTCTTTCTCTCTCACTCACCCTCTCTCTCTCCCTCTCCTCCCTTCTCTCTCACTCTCTCTCTCTGATTATAAAAACGTACTTTTCGTGTACATCTTCTACATTATTTTGCACTTCATCTTCAATTTCTTCAAAAATTGATTTTCCATGAATGGCTTCATTATTTGTATTGATGTCAGCTTGCTTTACTCTTATCCTGCTTTTTCTTTTCTCCTCTCGTAATTGCCTTTTCTTTGCTACAGTATCCGGGGAAGATAATTTATTTTTTATTATCTCGCCGTCCGTAGAAACCACCAGATTTTCTAACCATTTTTCATCAGCTAAAACAGTAAAAACGCATGTTAACACTGTATATAAATTCGAAATATTTAATAATCGAGAAAATAAAGTTGACTATATGAGTCAATAAAAAACACAAAGTAAAATTAAATAGTCAACATTTCAACCGTGATTTCCGTCCTCTTCAGGGTTAATATTCGAAATATTGTTCTTACTTACCATGTTCTGCAATTACTTTTACGGGATACCACTTTCCTTCAGCTTTAGCTTTGTCACCGTCCTTGACGGTTTTAGTTTGGCTCTTATTTAAAATTGAAAACGATCGCGGATTTTCGCTTAGCCACAAAACAAGAACTTTCATTTTTCAAAATTGAAGTTGCTTGAAATGGGTTAGAATATTTAAAATAATAATCAATACTCCCTTGAAGTTCGAACAGCTTTTGTTTTAGAATATGTTCACGTTTATGAAGTTTCATTAACCAAACATTTATGTACATAAACATTATTGTATGTTACGAAAATGTAAACAAAGATTTGGTTGTACTGTAATTCTCGATTAGAACTGCAGAAGATGTTTAAACGAGACTATGAAAAATATTCAGAAAGGCAGCAAGCGCGAATAAAAAAGGTTCTTCTAGATGGCAAACGAGGAGAAAAATTTGTGAATAATAGTAATCAGATCCATTCATCAATTTGCATGTTATTCAATCTAAACAAATTAAAAGAAGTACTAAAAAATAAAAAAAGTGACGTTATCTTATTTTGTAATAAAATTGAGGAAAGAAGCAGAAATCGTAAAAAATTAATTAAAATTTCGAGTAAGCTTTTTGTAGTTGGAACTTGGTACAAAAAGAAAAATATTTTACAAATAAAAAATATTCTTGGAATAGATGATGTTCATAATAATAAATTACATTGTTTTAAGAGATTATTTAAGGAAGGTATTATATTCGAAACAGAGTTTTATAGTGTAAACAAAAAAACAAATTCTACGTGCATTAAGTATTTCTTAAATAACGAGGAACAGATAGGTTTTATTAAATATTTTGTGAAAGTATGTAAGTGTCAATGTCTCTCTGCGTTTAATTGTAATAATTGCAATAGTCATTGTAAAATTTATGTTATTATTTCTAAGTGTTTCAGTGAACGTGCATTTTCTATACAATTAAATCAATTTATTCCAACTATTTATAAATGTACTATCTATGAGTCCGAAAATATGGTAGCTATAGCAGCTGAAAACATAAGAAATAGTTGCTATAAAATTATGATTAATAACCATACTTACGCAATCGAACCCTCTAATTGTATAGAAAATGAGTAAACGCGTGTTTTTTAATGAACTGTAAAACATTGTGTTAATAAAGTCTTTTCCCTGATATCTTGTTATGTTTATGTATATTAATTAATTATAAGAGCATTAATTCTTTAGCTTAACTCTTTGAAGAGCTGTATAAGTGCGACCTTTTTATTTTGAGTTGTTTCTGTAATTTCGAAGTTTTTGCAGTGCTTTCATGATTTTTCATTTGGAAAAATGTGTAAATTTTCTTATTGATAATTAATAAGTAAACAATTAAAAAAGAAATTCATTTTTTTTTTCAGAATAAAATCAGTTCTTAAACTATAGTAAAGAACAGGTTTTTAAGATCAGAAAATGATCGTATTGTCACTAGTTTCATAAAGAAAACCACACCTCAAAATCATCTCACAATCGTCTTAATACGGTCTTTATAATCATCAGAAAGATCATCTCTAAAAGGTCTTAAAGTGATCTTAAGTTTGGGATTCTGGGGTACTTTAGGACTCTTAATAGTATATTAAAATAATAATATAAAAACATATTTTTAAGATCTTAAAATCCTCTCCTAGTTACTCTTATAAAATAGAAAAATTTCATCTTAAGATATATTAAATCCTGCCATTTTAGAGATATGTCTTTTTTTTATCGTTTTGTGATCACAACTTTTTTTACGCGGGAAAACATCTCGCCGAATCTCGGCACGAGGCTCGCCACGTCCTCGTTTCGTGCACTCAATGTACACGTGGCTTTGCGCGCACTCGCGTCGTTTCGCTATACAAAAATATTTTCGCTACGGATTGTCGCCTGTGCAAAAGCGGCTTACTTAAATTTCAAAAGGACTCCTGCAGAGTGGTAGAAAAACACGGAGCGAATGTGTGTAACTACGATTACGAGGTCTTTTCTACCTACGCTAAGGTAGCGAGGGTCACGATGACGTCTCCGGCGCGCGTCACTCGCGAAAATAACTTCCCTAACCATCATCATCTCTCCGGCTCTCTCTCTCTCTCTTCCTTAAGTTCAAGCGGTGGCGCCGGTGCAGAAAAAAGAAGCGCGCGCAAACTCGAGTGCACTATAAATACCTTCTGCTCCTCGAGCTACTAAAGAACGTCCGCCTCTCTCTCTCCCTCTTCCTCGCTTTTCCTATCTCCTTAGGGACCACGAAAACTACAATCTCGCCTTCTTTATGGCAGCGCCGCAGCCACGGTGGCAGCCTCTTCCCTCCCGTATATAATGGCCGGCGGCTACTTTTCGAAACCTTATCGAAAGCCCCGGCCACGTACAGGGCCTCCGTGTGCTATTTTATGTATTTCCAATCGCCGCGCCAAGAATGCGTATTTCCTGCGCGAGCGCTGGCGTACGTGCGCGATGTGGTGGGAAAAGTCAGCTCTCGTGGGCTTGAATCATAGTAATTGGAGTGCGGGAGAGAGAAAGCGGAATAGCAGCAGCCAGTCTTTCGGGCTTAATAGCGAGGGCGCGTAATCAGAAGTACTCGTCCTATATTGTGGGAGACGAACGCGCGCGCGCGTGCGCCTCTATTCTCAGTCCCTCCATTTATATATACCTGCGCAGTGCTTCCCTTCGTTTTCCCGTTCGCGTTCGCGCACAAGTGCGCTCGCCAGCGCATAGTTAGTGGCGCAATAGGCTTGGATAATTACTTCGCCACACAAGGCCGCCTTCCATTTTCGATGACTGCGCTGTCAATCAATTGATTGTCGTGTTTCCCGGGTATAAGTAGAGTTCGCTTATCTCTAACAATAAGGAAATGTTATAATTTCAGTCTGGGCTTATTTCGATAAAACTATATTTTGTTTGCAATTTAGATTGTAAAAACATTTTTCTAACAATTCTTTTGCCTCCTTTTTATGCATAAATAAATTACTACAGAATTTTATACGAATTCTGCGAACGATGTTTTAATAAAAATTACTGGCACTTCATTCAGTGTAAAAGCGTATCTTCCACTTGAACACACATCACTCGAATCATTTTTTTTTATTCGAGCGCGTGTGCGTCTCCCCTCTCGCCCCTATCGATTCTATAGCACGCAGAGAGTCGGCAGCTCTCTCGTCATTATGAACTCCATGCTTTGAAAAAAAAAGAGTACCGGGAGGGGAAAAGCCTCTGTAAAGGGTATTATGTCTAGAAGCGCAGCTAGCCGGCGCAGTCGAGGTGCTTATAGGTTCGCATACCTTCCTGTTGCTGCTACTGCAGCACTCCCTTTCTCGCCTCTCATTAATACACACCGGAATTCGCGCTTTGCTTCTCTCAATCAAACCATCCTTCTGATCAAATGTGAATTCGCGCGTACGCGTTTAATGTGCGGGAAAAACGCAAGGCCGCGCGTGGTGAATTAATGAGCGAGTCTCTCGTCGCGTTTGAAATCTCGTGACGTTTTCCTTTTGTCGTGTATTTCGGTCTCGTTCTCTCTCGCTTTCTTTCTTATTTTCCATTAACTGATCACTGAATGAATAGTGGACGCCGGGCGTATTCAACACTTGGGGGTTATGCTGTGCTGCAAATCGCATAACTTATGGCGCTTGATTATCATCCGGAAATGCTCGTTTCATTACCGGGCGAAATTATAATTATCGGAGTAATTTAAACGTGGACCTGCCTGTCAAGTACCGCGTGTAGGACAATATCAATTACTTGAGCGTAATTAGAGTTGAAAGTTTACGAGATTCATACTTAGCTAGTTTATGGCATGGTATTCATGTGTTAGGTAATTATTTTCGAAACATTTTGATTTAATGAGGATCCTTTTGAGTTATAGGCGTTTGTGATTCGAAGCTATCGATGATGTGCATTTGAGTCTACATAGTCTATTATATATAGTTTCCGACAGGTGAAATAAAATTTACTCGTTTTAGCACAACAATATATGTCTAGAATTAGTTTGCTTTAAATATAATAATTTTTGTTTTCATTTAAGATCCGAATGTTTGCATATTGCGCATGAGAAATGAGCAAACTATACGTATTATCGTGCACTGTTTTGATTATACAAGATGTGTATAATCAGTAGATTGTGCGTTTAAAACACCTTGAGTTGGAATTGATTTTTAATTGAACACCTGCACGATGCTGTAATATTTATCACTTGTTCATGATTACGTGAAAATTTTCTACTGAGAAAAAAAAATTTAGTAAAAGTTACTAATAGTTTTGTAGTACACTGAGAAAAAGTTTTTGGAATAATTATGAGACGACTGGTTAAAAATTATTTTATTGTACGCGCAATCTGACCACAGACTGGTAAAAGTGACCTATTTATTAGATTTCTAATAAGTTTTACGGTTTGACTAAGAATAGCTACAAGAAAAGTATTGTAAAAATTAACATAATAAATATAAGAAATAATAAGTTCCAGACCCAGAACCAACAAATATACTTGAAATTAATAATATAATTCTTATAATATAAATCTTATATTATTTATTCGAGGAAAACCCATATCGAGGGCGCCTAAAAATAAAGGAGTCAAATAATTGCTAAACCCCATATTATTACTGGTATAACAAAAAAAAATTATAGTAAACGCATGAGTAGTAACAATTGAATTATAATTAAAAATATTACTTATGTCGACTACAACTTACTATCAACTGACGAGAATTTTTCCATCGGTCTTACAGTCTTATAAATTAAATTAAAATAATTAATATTTATGGCAGTCAGATTGCCCCTGTTTATAATCACCCCCGCAGAATCTGAAATAAAAACTTAATTAAAACCTGGAAAAAAAACTTTATTAGCAAAGGACTATCTGACTGCCCCCCACCACCAAATTGCCCAATTGCCTAATTTTCCAGGTTTTAATTAAGTTTTTATTTCAGATTCTGCGGGGGTGATTATAAACAAGGGCAATCTGACTGCTATAAATATTAATTATTTTAATTTAATTTATAAGACTGTAAGACCGATGGAAAAATTTTCATCAGTTAATTGAATTATAAATTATGAATTAAATTATTAATAATTATTAATTATTTTTAATTCCGTAGTTAAAATTACTAGAACTCGCTAGTAATTTTGTCACAGACTGACTAAAATGGACTTTTTACGAGATTTTTAACAAATTTTACGAGGCACAAAATACTTGTTTCCCTCTTTCAACAAATTTAACGTTTGCGGGAAATATGACGATATTTCCCGCAAAAAGAGGGAAATTGGCCATATTTCCCTCTTTTTGCCGGCCGCCGCCCATGTTTACAAACACTCTCCATATTTCCGTCGGTCCCACATTCCAAATAAAAAAGTGGCCACAGTTGAGATGGGAATAAAGTACTATATGTAACTCGGGAGAAAAGTCGATGATTCCCTCGGGTGATCACTGCCCTCGCTTCGCTCGCTCGGGCAGTGAACCCACCCGCGGGAATAATGTACTATTATGATTCACATTCGAAAAATTACAATAGTACATGATAAAATTTATTTTGTGCCTCGTAAAATTTGTTAAAAATCTCGTAAAAAGTCCATTTTAGTCTGTCTGTGACAAAATTACTAGCGAACTCTAGTAATGTTAACTATGGAATTTCTCTCCGTGTATATATTATCGTTAAGCTACCGCAGATTGTAAAAGCCCTAAAGATTACCATATACTTTAAAAAAAATTTACTAAATATATAGGAAAATTTACTATACTGTTTTGTAAGTTTTATTTAAGTATTGTAATTTTTTGAGTCTTTGTGGTCTGTGACAGCTTTACTAGACAGAATATGGTAATTTTTACAAAACTTTGTATTCTCAGTGTGTCTATCGGCTTAAAAAGCTTATAGTAAATATATCCCGTTCTTTGTTTAATATCTACAATTCCAATTAGATTTTCTTAAAAGAAGTGAAGGGATAAATATTTATATCACCTTTTAATTCTCTGTAAAGTTTTTAAAATATTGCAATATTGTTTTATTAAATAAATATAAAAATACCATAATTGATTATGTTTCTAAAACAATATTTTTTTGTTTCAGGTGAGTAAACAAATCCAACTTATTGACATCTGTCTGTCCATCACTACCACGTAAGTTAACGCCTTAGATTTGTGTATTAAATTTTTTTTTTCATAATTCTCTTTAGTGTTATCTAAGCAATTCAACCACAATAAGGTTTATTAATTTAAATACACTTTGATTTTAAGAATATACACAAATAATCTGGTAGAAAATTAACCATATTTTATATAGCTAACATGTTAATTAAATAGTATTTTTAGCCTAAATCATGATACAAAAATGATATAATTCATCTAAAAGTTTTACTATTACCTAAAAAATAGCCATTTTATGAAGTATAAATACCATAATTTATTTCTGATTGTTACATAATTTTGAAATAACAAGCAATGTGCGCTTTTACCCATAAGGTTAACTCAAAAATAGCTAACTTATGGTTAACATTTCTACCAGGGTAATTATGAAAATTTCTTGAAATAAATCTAGTAAATGTAAAAAATTAGTAATATTATTTTAATTAGAAACTCCAGTCACCTGCCATTTCGAAATTTCAGAAACCAATTTTGCAAGCATTGTGTCTGTCACTTTTCCGTAGCTCTGTACCGAAAACTCGTAAATTATTCCGGCGAGAACACGTTAAAAAATGAAACGGCAAAAGGGAAAAAATGTTCTGCTTACTCTCGATGCTTACAACCAATGAGATACACACAAATAAAGTTAAAAAGACAGCTGACATGAAAGAAAAGCAAAAAAAAACTCGCAGGGAGCCCAGACATCAATCCATCAGAAGCATTCGCGAAATTCGCATGCGTGCCGGTATGTCTGCCGTGTCGCGATGAAAAATTTTGCCGCGACGCAATGTATAAGCGACTCTTATGCTGTTTATTCCGTTGTATACATAAACACACGTAAGATTTTACTTGAAATTATTGCAATTAAGTGATAACAAAAGACATTATATAATAAATTGAGTAACGATTATTTTAAAAGCTTTTTCGTAATATTTTACGGAAAATTTCTAAAAATTCTGTATTTAAATTGTAAAGGTCACAAAAACAATTCTGATATCTTTTCTCAAAATTTTGTTCACTGTCACTAAGCTTTCTTTACAAGGAAGCCAATCACACTTATGAACATTACACACTTCTGAACATTACATTATATAGGTTTTCCAGTAAAATAATGTGTTTTCTGGATAGTAAGAAACCTCATTTAGATTTATGTATTGTAAGAAAATTGTGAAAATCTCGTTCGACCTGAAAAGCCTCTTGCTATAATATCTCTTTAAAATCAATATTTTATTTTTATTTCCACCTATTGGCCTTACGTTGTCTGCTTTCATAAAATAAGTTAAAAACATATTATCTATAAGAAATACACTCGATCGCATTTTAGAGAGGTAATTTGCACATAACAATGTACTCCACATATTTAAAAAAAAACTTATCTGTATCCAAATAAAACTTCACATTTTTCATTTCTTTCTTGTATACTTTGTGGTTTAACATCAGACATTCAATTGAATCATCTAGGCATTCATTTATTTGCCACTAAATTTTCGAATTCCTGACCTGTCGCGCTCCCATCGTACACATTGGTCACCTACAGTCACTCCCGGTACTCCCAAAGGACAGCGTCAGAGACGGATGCGATTTTGCTTCTTGTTTCCCTTCCCACTCGCTATCTCACAGCCGCGCTATTTCAATTATTAAGTTGCGTGTCAGCCCCAATCGCGTTGACTTCCAATTGAATTTTCCATTTCTCGTCTCACGTGAGCACCTATATATGTACACATGAGAGCTCGTCACGAGGTACATAAAACCTCGCCACACTATCTTTTTCTCTCTGGAGGGATTAGAAGATCCTGCGAGTTCGCTGCTGATACCGTCGTTTCGGCTGGCGCGGGCTACGGCGGGGCGTGCGGGGCGGAAAAGTGGATGAGGCATATGGACATGATGGATAACATGGTCTCTTAAGTGCTCCCATCTCTCTCTCTCTCTCTCTCTCTCTCTCTCTCTCTCTGCCGAGCTTTCTTTTTTCTCATTTTACTTGCTTTTTCGCTTCATCCTGCTGTATTGCAGCTCTGGCACCCGTAGCGCCTCTCTCTTCGTCTGGTAATTGAATTTCGAGGATAATTTTTCCTTGCCCAGGTAATTTCATGCTCATTTGAATATTTTTTTTCCCTGAAAGGAAGTCAAATTAGACACTGGCAGGATTTTTAACATGCACTGTAGACAGAGATGTCTTATAGTTGGTATTTTTAGAAAACGTACTCTGTATCCTATTATACATACTAATCATTTAGAATTAATTATGACTCGATTGAGTATTTGGTTAATAATGGTAATTAACAATCAATTTAACAGCTTTATTTACATAAATTTTTATTATAATAAAAATTTATGTAAATAAAGCTGTTAAATTGATTGTTAATTACCATTATTAACCAAATTACATAAACTATAGTTTATATAAATAATTCTCGTTTAATAAGCTATTTTATTATACTTTATTTTACGATCCATTATTCGGATGATATAATTTTTATTTAATGTGTCGAAGATAAATATCTCTATGAATTAAAATACAAATATTTATAAAAATACGTATATATATTTTATTTAAAATTATTTTAATATATTTTCATTGCACAAATACAAGTATACATAATTGCATGAAATGTACTATGCAAAAGCTAGATTTATTTTCCTTATTCTACAATTTTAATTAAAACTTGATTTATGCTTGCTTTGCGAATCATTTGTAAAATGGAAAATCCTTAATTCCTCCTATAACACAATTTCACGTATTTCACTAAAGTACCAAAATATAATTTAAAGTAATTTTTTGGTTTTTTGTGCCCGGATGTAAACTCACAAATGAATGCATTTATAAAATTTTTGCTGGTGATATTCTACACTGAAGGGGAAGTATTCTAGTATTCCCAGAAAATAAATTATTTCAGAAGTGAAGAATACCTCTGCATATTAAATAACAGTGCAATTTAAATCTTAATCCCCGCGCGTACATACCTTTCTCGAGCCGGCTATCTTCCACCGCTGCTCCCGTGTGTGTGTGTGTGTGTGTGCGTGTGTGTGTGTGTGTGTGTGTGTACGTGTGCGTCCTCTCGACGTTGCATGACCGTGACTAATAGCCCCCTGGCTACCGCGCAGGCGCGTATCTCATGATTTCGTGCCGTAATTAATTTCAATAACCGTGTCCTATCGTCCCGTTCGCTCGCCCGTGCGCATACACGTACACAAAGAAAGGGTAGGCAGCTGGCGGTGAGCTTGGACTATTTTGCAATTTCCGCGCTCTCTTCCTGTATTCCTCCAGGGAATTATAACTCGACGCCCGCGCCTTGACGAGCCGCTCTCGCGTCTCATCGGGCCCTCGCACACCCTCGAATTTTCCTTGCCCCTCCTCCTCTCCTCCCTTCTCCCCGTCTTTTCTTATTATTTCATTTGTTCGTTTACCGCCGGAAATGAAAATACGATTTTCTCTCTTATTCGCTTAGTTCTCCTCTTTTTGTTCTTTTCTTCGCACTCCCCTATACACGTGAGAATGTGATTTGTTTTCTTTGTTCTTCCTGCTCTTCGTTTCTCGTGGCCACGCCCCACGTTGATAATGAAATTACCTTGTCGGATGGGCGAATTAATTGGTGAACACTTGTAGATCTGAAGCAACTATTGCATGATATTTTTTTTAAATAAAGCATGTTAAAAGATTAGTAACAACTGACAGTGGTTAGAACCTAGTCTGATACATGAAAGCGTTAGTTATTTTGAGAAAAATATTTTTTACCACCTGCGCTGGTAAAAGAGTCGTCTTTTTATGAAAAGATTAAAATATTGGTGCGAGCTAAAGTTGAATGAATTCATGAATTTACTACCGTGTCTTATTCATTAATTAAACTTGATATTTTAGTATCCATGAGTGAGGTTATGAACATTTTCATTCTGATTATTTTCAATTCCCACGCTGAGAGAATTAGCGTTAAATTTGCATCAAATAAACGAGGATAGACTATTCTGGTGATTTTTATACGCATTTTCTGTTATACTACTGTTATCTATAGAAAATTAAGGTGCACTACATGATTTTTTACTGTTATGCAGTTTAATTTTTATTGCTTAATAAATTTTGTTGTGATTTAAGAAGAAATTGACTAGATTTCAAGGTACCCGAGAGTTAGGGTAATTTTTGTCATAATTCAAACAAAAGCGAGACCCTGATCCGTGAAGCATTAGCACCATTACCAGTTCACCGTTGGTATAGGGTGTTCTCCGAAAGATCACTTTTTTTGTGATTTTTGTGAAACTTGTTGAGAAATCTTAATTTAGTGTCCTTATTGTCACGGTGTTAACCGTTTAATATAGAGGGCGCCGCTCGTGCGATATGCGAGACGTAGTGGAGCGAACGGGCAGTCGGTACGAAGCGCTCAGCGCGAGTACAATGTGAGCCCGAGAATCTGCGGTGTATCTAAAGTGGTAAAATAAAACACGCACTTATTAACTAGAACATTTTGTCTCCATATTTATTTTGATTTCCCCTCGTTCTGAGTACTTTGAAACTCATAGTACATGTTTCAAAGCCCGGCATCCAAAATGGTATTCAAAATACAAATATTTGACTTTAAAGTTGCAGCGTTAACATGGGATCCCTATCTAAGCTCATTTGAAAAATACATTTTGATTTACTGTCAAAAAAGTTTTCTTTGTTGCTTTTTTGTCAACCGTAAGGCATAAAACTAGAAATCAAGAGAAATAATATGGTATAATTTTCAATATGGCAAGCGGGATTAATTTCAGAGACATAGCAACATAAAGAAAAACTCCATGTTATTTGTATATCTATATATCGTCGCGCGGTACGAAGAAAAGCCAACTTGGAAATTACAGGCGAAGAAAAGCCAAAAACGCGTCTAAGGCGAAGAAAAGCCAGTATGGGTTCTCCCAGACGAAGAAAAGCCAGTTTGCGCCCTCCCAGACGAAGAAAAGCCAGTTTGACTTTTCTCAAACGAAAGTAACATTTAGTGGTATCTTATAGATAACTTTCAGATAAAAAGATAAGATATAGATAAAAAGATAACCAACATGATTAAAAATCGATTTAAAAAGATAAAAAGCTAAAACCGCTGCCAATTCATTGGCACGTAGCTTCCTCAAAATAATTTTTTGATTCCTTTTATTAAATTAAAATTCGAAAAATAAATTTTTCACGAAAAAAATTTGAAAAATTTTATGGAAAATATTAACTTGTAATTTTTTCATGGCTATTCATTGAGGTTTCATTTCTAATTTATTTGTTTGTGATTTTAATTCTTATATGAATGGAAAACAATCTTCTTCAAGTTCTATTCTTCATCAAATTTTTCTTCTTCAAGTCCACTGTCAACGGCTTCTCGTCGTACATTGGTTCGAAATAAAAAAAATATTCTAAAGTTGTTCCTTGATTGTGTTTACAAGAAAAATTATTGTATGGGAGACATAACGCCCATGCGGCACAGCATGCAATACAGTAAAGCAATTTTATTTTCTATTATATTTCTGTAAAAATTATAATATAATTATATATTATTCCATAAAAAATGTTGTATTCGGATTTTATAAATAAATTTTTTTATATAAATATTATTCACATGTTAGTTCAATATATTCATTTTATTTAATATTTTGCTATTATTGCTTCCTCATAGAGGAACCTTTGTGATAGTAAAAAAAAAGTTTATGAGATAATGTGATTGAATTGTGATAGAAATGTTATTTAGCAAATTTGGAATCGAAATACACTATTTTTAGAAAATGTCCGTATGGATGTGTGTGTGTGTGTGTGTGTGTGTGTGTGTGTGTGTGTGTGTGTGTGTGTGTGTGTGTGTGTGTGTGTGTGTGTGTGTGTGTGTGTGTGTGTCCGTATACGCTGATATCTCATGATCTACTCGACCGATTTTAACGGGAGAGTGATCATTTTTTTAGATTTTGCTTCCACAATTGGGGTCAATATTCTATTTTCGTAAAGTTGAATTTTTTTTTTATAGCCATTTTTTTATTTTCAAAATTTTTTTTTTCGATTTTTTTAATATTTAGAACAAATATTGTTTATATATCATGAATTCTCTGTATGTAGGATAAAATTATCTACAATTTAAAAAAAAAAAAAGTCGGTAGCTATATTTTGTCATAAGTTATTGATGAAAACGTAATTTTTTGTAAATAGGTTATATTTCGAAATTAAAAAAAAGATATTAACATGAATATTTTTTTGGTTATAAAGGATATTAAGTACTATAACTTACTAAATTTTTAGGTTTTTTTATTCATTATTTTTTGAGAAAAAAAATAATTTATAAAAAAAAGTGATTTTTTTGTCGTTCAATAACTGTAGTAAAATTGGCTTAATCACTTTGAAATTCTTTGTAGGGGTAGATTTTGTATACCAATCGAGTGAGTTCTTTGGGCAAAAGGATTGATCCATAAATTTCAAAGATATTTGAGGTTAAAATTTTTTTCAATTTTTTTTTAAATCGTAATTTCTCGAGAACGGCTCTATGTATCTAAATGGGGTGGGTGGTATTCGAAAGAGAATTAAATTACCTATATTTTCAAAAAAAATAATTCTCTAGCTATCACGGTTCTTTTGTTATTAACAAAAACGTGAAAATTGAAAAATGAAAAAAAATGAGTTTTATATGTTCAACTATTACAAGAGTAAAATTGTCTTATTCGCTTCAAAATTCATTGTAGAGGTATATTATTGATAGTTCTCGGATGAGTTCTTTTAGCAAAGTGATTGGTTCATAAATTTCAGAGATATTTAAGGTTAAAATTTTTGTAGATATTTAGCTCTAAATATCAGTTGCAAATTTATAGGCAATTGTGATATATATTTTATGTATGTGAAATTTTGTGGAAATGTATAATCTATAAAAATTTGAATAAATTATGTTGGAGTTTTGTTATTTCTGTCTTTCTGAAGTATTAAATTTTAAATATTGGAATTAAAAATTAATTAAAGGAATCAGTAAATTAAGTTTGAGGAAGCTACGTGCCAATGAATTGGCAGCGGTTTACATTTTGAGATTGATTACAAAAAATTTCATAAGAAAAATTCATATTTTTAAACTATAAAATAAATAACATCGAAGGTTGTGGATTCGTCTAGTGTCGTGCTAGAGAGTAAGCTTGTTTCTTTTAATATCCAGAGAATGATTCTACATCTCGTACAAGATCATCGTTTTTTAATAACTATGGTTTGACGATTCGATCGACTTCTCTTTGCTGAATATTCGTCTTCTTCAGTTACTCACGCATGTCGTCGTCTGTTCGATTGTTCTTCGGATATGTGTGCGTATTTTAAATGTACTTTAAACTTTAAATGATGTATTTTAAAAAATTTGATAAAGATAGATTTTTTTTTTTCATTTTTCAATTTTTAAGTTTTACATTTTTTTTAATAATAAAAAACCGTAATAACTAAAAAATTTTTCTTTTTAGAAAATATAAATATTTTAATTCTCTTTCAAATGCTACCCATCCCATTCAGATACACAGAGCCATCCTCAAGAAATACATTTTAAAAATGTCTAGAAAAATTTTAACCTTAAATATCTCTGAAATTTATGAACCAATCACTTTGCTAAAAGAACTCATCCGAGAACTATCAATAATATACCTCTACAATGAATTTTGAAGCGAATAAGACAATTTTACTCTTGTAATAGTTGAACATATAAAACTCATTTTTTTTCATTTTTCAATTTTCACGTTTTTGTTAATAACAAAAGAACCGTGATAGCTAGAGAATTATTTTTTTTTAGAAAATATAGGTAATTTAATTCTCTTTCGAATACCACCCACCCCATTTAGATACATAGAGCCGTTCTCGAGAAATTACGATTTAAAAAAAAATTGAAAAAAATTTTAACTTCAAATATCTTTGAAATTTATGGATCAATCCTTTTGCCCAAAGAACTCACTCGATTGGTATACAAAATCTACCCCTACAAAGAATTTCAAAGTGATTAAGCCAATTTTACTATAGTTATTGAACGACAAAAAAATCACTTTTTTTATAAATTAATTTTTTTCTCAAAAAATAATGAATAAAAAAACCTAAAAATTTAGTAAGTTATAGTACTTAATATCCTTTATAACCAAAAAAATATTCATGTTAATATCTTTTTTTAATTTCGAAATATAACCTATTTACAAAAAATTACGTTTTCATCAATAACTTATGACGAAATATAGCTACCAACTTTTTTTTTTAAATTGTAGATAATTTTATCCTACATACAGAGAATTCATGATATATAAACAATATTTGTTCTAAATATTAAAAAAATCGAAAAAAAAAATTTTGAAAATAAAAAAATGGCTATAAAAAAAAAATTAAATTTTACGAAAATAGAATATTGACCCCAATTGTGGAAGCAAAATCTAAAAAAATGATCACTCTCCCGTTAAAATCGGTCGAGTAGATCATGAGATATCAGCGTATACAGACAGACATACATACACACACACACACACACACACACACACACACACACACACACACACACACACACACACATCCATACGGACATTTTCTAAAAATAGTGTATTTCGATTCCAAATTTGCTAAATAACATTTCTAACACATTATCTCATAAACTTTTTTTTTTTACTATCACAAAGCTTCCCCTAGGAGGAAGCAAAAAGATGATCAATCAAGATAATTAGATAACTAGTAATTGATGAGAATTTTTCCATCGGTCTTACAGTCTTATAAATTAAATTAAAATAATTAATATTTGTGGCAGTCAGATTGCCCTTGTTATAATCACCCCCGCAGAACCTGAAATAAAAACTTAATTAAAACCTGGAAAAAAACTTTATTAGCAAAGGACTATCTGACGGCCCCCCACCACCAAATTACCCAATTGCCCAACGTTTCGAGTGCGCTTCGGCTCCTCAGGGACTGAAATGAAACCCACGATACACCTCCTTATATACCCATACCCACTTATTTCCTCTTACCCCCATCACCATCCACCTGCCCCTCTCCAACTTTCCATTCTCACTTAAATTGATAAAGAATGATAAATGTTATCTAATTTACTTGACTCTACCATTAAATTTACATAATGATAACTAGTAATTGATTAGATGCCGTCAGGTAGGATTTTTCCTCCACAGGAAACTTCCAAGTTGGCTTTTCTTCGTACCGTGTGACGATATAGTCACACCGTGTAAGTGGTATTTATTTCAAACATCGTATTGACACCTTTTTTCTTACACCGTCATTTTTTATTATTTGTTTGGAGTAGTCTATAGAGACTCATGAAGGGTTTCCATCATAAATAATATTTTTAGATCACAATTTTTGCGATATTGATGAAGTTGAGCACCACTACCCCCAGAGAACGTCCGTAAGAGCATGGCTAATGATATAAACTTTTATTCTTTTATAAAAAAATCGAAAAGTCTTTTTAAAAAGATATCTTGCTACCAATGTCAATTAGTTTCGGTATGAATTGTTTTATCTGAATGCGGATTGTATAGACAATATTGCAAGTATAAGGCGATAAGAATGATATTTCAAAGTTTTAAATAATCAATACAACTTTTAAGATTAAATGTTATATAAAAATCTATATTTTTACTTTTGTGTATAAAGCAATGTTTGAAATTCCGCTTAAAATACTTAAAAGTTTTGATGCAGCACCTAAAAATTACACGTAAACAGCTTTGATTGGTTAAAAGGGAATCGTAAGTTGAGAGTACGCAAAAGTATCGCATAGCTTAAACGATCTAGTAAAAACTTAATGTTTTTCCGTCCCTCTCTACTTTCCACTTTCCTCTTTCCTTTCCAGTTTCCAGCGTTTATTTTTTTATTTGAAAGCCAGCACCATACCGCGACCGAAAAAGCGCACCTAAAAATTACACGTAAACAGCTTTGATTGGTTAAAAGGGAATCGTAAGTTGAGAGTACGCAAAAGTATCGCATAGCTTAAACGATCTAGTAAAAACTTAATGTTTTTCCGTCCCTCTCTACTTTCCACTTTCCTCTTTCCTTTCCAGTTTCCAGCGTTTATTTTTTTATTTGAAAGCCAGCACCATACCGCGACCGAAAAAGCGCTTGTAATTTTTTGAACAACTGCTGCCACTGCCGGAAGTTGTAGGCTGGGATTTACAGTTTTATGTACAGAGCCAGTGGCAGGAACAACAACACCACTCCAGCGCGCTCAGTCCGCGAGAGATATTCACGCCAGGTAATTTAGCCGCGGCAGGGTAGAATGAGAATCGTCGAGAGCGGAGAGTGGTCGAGAATGCGCTGTAAATTCTTCAGATGGAAAATTAACTGCGCCGGGGCGAATCTTCCGAAGAGTGTTCGGGTGACGCTACCGCTCGAACTCGAGTTGTTCTCGTCGCGGTGAATTATTAGGGGCTTGGCGCAGCTACTGGGCGTTATCGGTGAAGGGCTTGAATCGATAATGGCACAGGAGTAATCATTGGTAGTTTTGCTGGGTGTTCGTAAAGAGCTTAGAAAGCATGAACTTTGAAGAATGTTGAGAAGAGAATGTTCAATGACAACTTTTGAACGTTTTCATTACCGTACACGTACTAGTCAAAGATAAAAGTTAAAAAAAAACGTTCTATCAATTAAAATACATACGTAATAATGTTAATTTAATAATTATTTGTAGATATAAGTAAAGTGTATCTTTTGTTTAAATTTATTATTTCATTTTATGGAATTTCATTATTGAGGTAACTGAATCACATATTTTCTAAAAGTTTTTATGATTTATTGACTAGTCAGATGAGTTTGTGTTATGAGATCGGAAAGCAATGATATATTGAATATTTTATAGTTTTAATAACTTAAACATGTTATTCATTTAATCACTCCAAATTATTGACAGTGCATTGTATTCAACATCACCTCAACTACATTATTGATATAAACGACAGGCATTTAAAAAGTATGAATTCTTTCTTTTAAGCTGTAAATATAAAATGCCTAATGTTCTTTATGAATTAATTTTATAATTATACATGATAGTGTAATAATTATATCCATAATTTTAGATCTTGTGTGCGAAAACCAACGTTTAAAAAAATAATTCTTGGGTTGGCTTTTATAAGAAATCCTACTACCCAATAATCCTTAAAAAGTATTTCCCGATCGTGAGTGTCTTAATTATATGTGGAATGTCGTGTTTTTAGGGCACTGATATGAAAAGGGCACCAGCTTTTGAAAACAGATTCTTTGAGAGTTGAATTCTGGTGTCTAAAAATGACGTCCATTACCGGTAATTAGTTTTTATAGACCCTTTTCCGAAATTAGAGTTACCTAATCTCAAATAGGCGTTATTTTGATAAAAAATGTTGTCTCTTTTGTTGACTGTAACGCTGTAAGTATTTATGTTATGGGTGTAAGAAAAAAGATTATAAAAGTAATCAGGAAAAAATTTAGTTTAAGCTTTGGCTGAAAAATATTGATTTCTCAGGGAGCCATAAGAAATCAAATGAAGCGTAAGAAAATCGTTAAAAATTTTCCCTTTCTCAAGAATTTTAGGGGAGATAATAATTGAGCTGTAAGATATAAGATGAGGTCTCAAAAATAATTTTCAACCCTGTGATTATTTTGATACTAAGATTATTTTGAATCTAAAAATCTTAATTAACATAAACAATAACTCACAATACGCACAGAATAGTCAAAAACATAAATGAATCCCCAACAATTTTCTCTCAAAAAAGATCACATTTATGACATGACCCATGTATAAATATTTTGTCGATAGTAAAACATTCGGTATCTCAAGAGCCTGCGCTACAATCCGGACTCTTCAGCTCGAGAAAGCTTTCACGGGCGATATTACGTCAATTATACGCGTGACATTTATTTATCAGATCCGAAATCCGCGCTACACATTAACACCCTCATATACGTTCGGGAAAGAAAGGGACCAAGACATGAACAGAGAGAGAGAGGGAAACACGTATATATATGGATAATATCTCAGCGACAGGGGAGAGTAGCGAGGAAACACAAGAGGCTGCACGCGCGCGAGCGAGTCGAAGCAAGATGGAGAAGATTGGGCGGGAGAATTGGCAGGGAAAGCTCGTGGAGAAGGGAAGGGCGACGAAACTTCGGCGGAGATTACGCGTCAGCCGAGGATTTGGTCCCTGCGCGACGACTATGTACACCCCTCCCGCGTTATCGCGAAACTTGTGGTCTTTCGCAAGCGCAAGCGCAAGCTGCAGCTGCTGCCGTCGCGGTCGCGCAGACTTTGTATGCTTGCACGCACGTATATGTATAGGTATACCTGCATATACATGGGGCGCATCAGCCGTTACACGGGATGCGGAAGATAAGCGGAAGAAGCGGTCTGCCACAGAAATTAGAGGATCTAAACTAGAGGGAGAGAGGGTGCTTTTTATTAAGGAAGAATTATGCTCTCTTTGAATTATAATAACATTTTCTCAAAAACTTATCAAGCGAAGTTTATAAAATGATAAAAATATATCAGATGTACAATAAATTTGAAATAAAAAATGTATTAAATGTATACACAAAGTTCGTAAAATAAAATTAGAACTAGGAGGGCCGAGCCCCCCTGCGTGTCTCACTGCTCTCGACACGCCAACCCCTGCGCCCCCACACACACCTGCTCCTCGCTTCGCTCGTCGCCCGCCCCCTCCCTATGTAAAAACTTCGTTTTTACATAATAGGCACGACCACAATGCTCAGAAAAACCTTATAATTTTATTATTACATTAATTGTAATACCTATTTTCATTGTTACTATCATTAGAATACATATAAATACATCTCTGCAGTAAAATTTAAATGGAAATTATGCATTTACTATTACATATTTATTATTTTTTGTAGAAATTTTGCCTTTTAATTCTACACATATAGATATATGTAGATAACTTTTCAAATAGTCTATGATTCATATAAATTAATTAAGTATTATTAATTGATATGATTAAAGTACACATAGGAATATTAAATGTATAAGTACTATGATTGCAATTATATTTAAAATTAAAAACATTGTTTTCATAGTTTCTATTTGAATTATAATGATAGTTTTTATTTTTATTTATGCAAATGTTGAATAGAAAAAAAGTTTTATTTCAATGTTATCCACAACTTTTGTACTTGAAATTTTTGTGTTAAGTAAAATGCTTTTGAATAATATATGAAAAAATAGTACCGTTTCATTACTCCCGATTAATACAAAAATATAAAGTTAAATTTTATACAATTTTAACGAAAACTGTAGACTAATCGCTCACTGGTATTCGTATAACTTATACATATACCGTATACAATCTCAATTACGAAAAAATACTCGAGGCACAGCACACATACACTAATACCGCGAATAGGAGAAAAACAAAAAAAGAAAACCCAACACTGGTGCGGTAATCTGTCTTGGTGCTGCGTGCGTGCAGAGTACAGGAGCCGTAACCGTAACGGCTATTTCGGCTATAGGCTGCGTATAGTGCGTTCGCACCAGCGGAAAAACGCATGCGACCCACGTGGCCGTGAGCGCTCCCTGTATATAAGATATGGTGTGTGTGTGTGTGCGTGCGTGCGTGCGTGCGAGCGTGCGTGCGTGCGTGTGTGTGTGTGTACATATATATATCGTCCCCGCTTTCTGCTACTAGCCCTAGTGAGTCTGTGTTGACTGCGGCCCTACGGCGGCGTGCGTGCGCATATGTCCATGGTGTGTGATGTCAACAATCGCCGGCTCCCGGCGTTCCCAGTGATGACGGTGGCTGCTGCAATACGCCGTCCTGGAGAATGTCGCCCCTTTCATCGTGTTACTGGTTAATGATGATATTCGTCAGAGACAGGAAGACAGCGTGTTGACGGCGAGAGCAAATTTCGTAAGTCCTTTCTCGTTCCTAACCTCTCTGATAGGTAAGCTGATGGCACTTTCTCTTGTTGCAGGTATCTGGCGACAAGAGTAGTGTAAACGATTGGCACTGCTGCAGAATCTTTCTTGTGGTGATGTTGCTTGGCTCATTTGTTTATTAGTCATATATGGTTTTCAGATACTCAATTTTCCATGTGTGTGTTTGACTCTTATACTAGTGGCTCTGTGTATAGTTAATCTGCTGCTGGTGCCTTCAGCGACTCTCAGGCTGGAGGTGTATTCAGCAATGAAACAACGAATGAGGCTCCACCAGCCTTTCCCCTCTAATTGTTACAGGTAGCTGGTGCAGTGAGAATAGTGAACAGCAACCAAACTTTTCTTTTATATGGTAATGTTTTTTATGTCATCTATTCATTAGTCATATGTGGTTTCTAGGTGCTCAACTCTCCTCGCTTGTCTCCCAGATCAGTGGCTGATCTATTCATGTGTTTTGTTCATCCCTTCTGTGAGGCAGTCCGTGAGATTGAGACGCACATGACAGTCTCTATCAGTATTTTCCTCCCAGATGGCTATTAGATAATTCTTAGCAGACTGTCATCCTAGGAGTAGTGCCCGGCCTGGGCCATTCAGTCTCATTTTGCAGCTTCTCCAGCTCTATCAGTGATCTTCAAGTGTTAGTGCTTTAGAATGTGAGGGGATAGATAATTAGGAATTGGGGGATATCATAAAAGTGCTGTGTGTGTGGTTAGATGCGATATGGGTAGGCAGTTGTCGCTGGTCATATTAGCTCATCTAGTTAATTTCTGAGTTTAGTCAGTGTATACGAACTCATTTCAGGATATCTGTTGTTTTAAAATACATCCTTATGTATTTCGCAGACTTTTACTAAGTGAGACTTGCCTATTTAATAGTTTTCCAGCACACTGTAAAACTGACAAAGTCAACATTGCATTCTTTATACATTGAACTTTACTATATTAGAAAATCTCTAAGACATACATTAAACTAGTTTTTTTTGCGTAATATAATATTACTTTAACATGTACTTTTATAATATTAGACAATTTTAATTCTCTTAGTTCAATCGCTTAGGTTCTGTGAACATAATTAACAGGTTAAGCTGTGTAATTTTATATGAAATTTCTATTTGTTATCAAAACAGTAAGATAACATAATTATAGATTTTAACAACCGAATTTTTAAACATTTTTCCAATATTGATTTTACTACATACTAAGTTCTCTAGATCATTGACAAGAAATTGTAAGTTTTGACAGCTTTTATGTAACAGTTTTTGTTAGTTATTGTTTTAGTTTTTTTTATAGGTATTTAAACGATATCTATATCCTTTGTATTTAAGAGTTCTATTGGAAATCAATTCTTTGTACGTTAAGCAAAAATCGTCTATTTTATGTATATTTTGGCGTTTAAAATCGTTTTTATAAGCTTAGCTCGTCAGGAATTGATTTTAGGCAAAAATATTAAGTAGGAAAAAGTTTTATTTCAATGTTATCTACAACTTTTGTATTTAACATTTTTGTGTAAAATCAAATCCTGTCAAGTTACAGACGAAAATCGTCCATTTTTTAACTGTTTTTAACGTTTTTCGCAGTTATCTTAGGCAAATATTGCTCGTAGAGAAAAGTGTACAACAGAAAAAATGTGTATTTTAATTAGTTTTAGCAGATAAACCGGTACATATTAGTTTAAAATTAATTTTTCTATATATAAGCCTTGAAAATCGATTTTTTGCCATTTTTCATTGTGCCCGCATTTTGAAAATTTTTGACCGATCTTTCTCGTTAGAGAACCAGCACTTAGGTATAATTAGAGGAGTATTTTCCCGCAATCCCGATGAAATCGATTGAAAATTCGCTGAGATAATCCATAAACTTGGTTACATACGAACGTACATACATACATACATCATAGAAAACGCTCAAAATGAACTATTTCTGGGAGGAAAATAATTTTTATACAGTAAATTACTTTTTTCAGGAAGTTACAATTTTCACTCTGGTGAAAATATAAGGCTCTCCCGAGTAGCGGTCGTGCCTAAAAATGTAATAAATATAAGACCAAAGTTGATAGAGGTCAATATTTGGACAGAGTCGAAAGCAACGATGTTTTATTTTCGAAAAACTTTGATACTGAAAATGTAATTCGGAAAGCTTTCAACGGTCACAAATCAATACATCCAAAAACATGACATGTAAAACTACTTCGGCTCTAGATATTTTATCAAACAGGCGGCAGCATTATTTTCGACTTTTATTCACGAGTCTCCCGCCTTCGCCCTCACGCGTATCCAAAGAGGATAAGAATGAAGTTGTTGCTGCATTTAAAAGGTCATTTGTACAAGAGCTGCGCCGCCTTCTTTTTCTTTGCTGCAGCCACCAAGCCGCAGTTGGCGGAGTGAAGTTTGCTCGCCGGCGACTTTCGCCTTGGGAAATTCATATGCTCGCCGACGGATGAAGGGTGCATGAGGAGAATGTAAGGGATGAGCGCGGCTGGCTTAGCTGCTTTTTCGAGTATGGTATACGCCGCTTTATACCGCAGAGCTATTGCTTTGAAGCGGCTTTATAGTATTAATTTTATCTTAAAATGAGCCTTTTCCTTCGTTTTACAATGTATTCATGTATTCCGAAATATTTAAAAGCTCCTTATAATAAATAAAAATACTGCGCGTATATTCTTTTTATGAAAATTTTTATTTCTTGAAAGTTCTTTTGATGGTAAAAATGTTGTTACGAACCTTTTTCTGGAAATAATAAATTTTCAGGAACTCTTCCTAAAGAAAGAAGCCATGAATTCAGAGGCTTAACACAACAGCCTACCGGAGAAAAATTTGTTTGCAGCTCAAAATTTTACGACCCTATGGTAAAGTTCTCGCGAAAAAATAGTTCCTAAAGAGAATCTTCCACGCCGTAGAAGCAATGCCGACCCCGCTCTATGTATTTGGAAAACGTCTTCGAGAATAAACGTAGTTCCACCGCGCGGGAAGTACGCAGAGAAAGGAGAACAACGACGACGAGAGAGGGAATCGTATAAAAAACGAAAAAATCTCCTATGTAAGAACATCTCAGTAAAACTCCGCATCCTCTTGAATTGCGCACAATCCGCGCGCGCACGGAAAACTGTCCGCATTCACTCAACCGCTGAATGAAGAAAGAGAGGGACGAAAGAAAGGAAAGTCCGCGTGGGCCCTTTTGAGTCGCATGACTGCGCGCGGTACACGCACTTGCAAGTTTTACGGAGGGCAGGCACACGCGTGCAAGGGTTGTGAACTTTCGACACTTATCATGGACGCGGGTGTAGTCTCTGCGGTCTGTTGTGTGCGCGCATCGTGCAGTAGAAAGGCTCATGGTTTCTCATTTACGTTTCCCTGCGCTCTTCGTTTCCACGTCTTCTTGCCTACTCTTATTTTTTCAAAGCCTACAACTTTTACTGGCTTCGAGCCCTTGGCTGTCTGCGGTACAGTGATAGACAAAAGTACAATGTTTTCAAGGTTATACCTTTTTTAAATCTTTATTATTACCTAATTTTGAAAGTATACAATTACGCCAAATATAGAAAGTAGTGAAATAAAGAGTTTAAAAATACTAGGGTAATTGCACTAATGAATGACCATTAACGGGGTAGCATAGTCCTACCATTACCGACCGAGCAATTGACACAGTTTAAAGCTTATTAAAAATAAAATACGTAGAATCATAAAAAATCAAGAGCACACTGCTCTGTGGTTTTGAAGGTTCTATCATCCAGTAAAAGTTTGAAGTCGAAATATCAAGTGGTTTTTGCAAAAATTTTGAACAAAACAAAATTCAGTTTCATTCAATGTTTTTGCAAAAACCACTTGATATTTCAACTTCAAACTTTTACTGGATGATAGAACCTTCAAAACCACAAAGCAGTATGCTCTTGATTTTTTGTGATTCTACGTATTTTGTTTTTAATAAGTTTGAAACTGTGTCAATTGCTCAGTCGGTAATGACACGGCTATGGCACCCCCTTAAGGCCAATGAATGATCAGGTCACGTGATATTTCCAATTGCTTTAATAAAATATGTCCAAAACATTAAATAAAGTGAGTCCCTGAGGAGGAGCCGGAGCGGGCTCGAAACGTTGGGCAATTTGGTGGTGGGGGGCAGTCAGATCGTCCTTTGCTAACAAAGTTTTTTCCAGGTTTTAATTAAGTTTTTATTTCAGATTCTGCGGGGGTGATTATAAACAAGGGCAATCTGACTGCCATAAATATTAATTATTTTAATTTAATTTGTAAGACTGTAAGACCGATGGAAAAAGTCTTATCAGTTAATATTAAATAGTTGAAAATCTACATTTTTGGATTTTTGAGACAGAGGGAGTAGTTTGGTATATTCATGACTAATGAAAAAATATTTTATCCAACTTTTAACAAAAAAAAAATGGTCATTCACTAGTGTCTAGACACGGACTGATGCATCGACCCTATACCTATTATGGTCAGTTTTTTATTAAAAATGATCTATATAGAATTCCGTGTAAAAAATTTAATCTGATTGAGATGGCAGAAATATTGTGTATTTGTAAAGCCGGGTCATGACTATTTTGTGCGAGACTTTCTAGTTCCTAATTAAGACATTTTATTTACATTTCTGCGCCAGAAACATACGAGAAATTAGCAAGTATTGTGCTGTGGCTGTAGCTATAAACTTTAGCAAGAGGACTGCTACATTGCAGCAAGACCTTTATAAAAGATTATATTCTTATTATATTTGTGCCAGATATTATTCCGCAAAAAATAAATTGGTTAGAGGTCTTGCACAGATATATATAAATGCTATATAAAGACTCAAGTCTAAATCCTTCTCTATTTGATGATGTATAAATATAATTGAAAAAGTTATTTCACAGACAAGAATACTAGAAAAAAACTGACGTTTGCAATTTGAAAAGCTTTCGCGAAATGATTGAAGCAGAAAAGCATGGGGCAAATTGCTACAAATTTCACAGGCAGGTGGGTGCCTTCACGGCAAGAAAAACGAATTTCCGCGAGAAGTTCGGTCGAGATATCTGAAGTAGTTTACGAAGCGTAATGGAAAGCGCATACATACCCCGATACGCGCTCACTAGCAAGCGCGCATAAAGCGAGAGAGAGAGAGAGAGAGAGAGAGAGAGAGATGCAAGTATTCCGCTAAAACTCCCCGCATGCTACGATCGGGCTCTGGAAATCGCGAAGTAAATTTGTGCGTTGCACAAAATACGAGATAGATTTTTTCCGATATAGGAGCTTTCTATTTAATAAGCTGTCAAATTTTTCGGATTAAATGAAGCAGGAGAATATTTCTGAGAATGTCTATTGGCATGTTTGTCCAACGCACATTTGCACATTTTTCCTTTTGTTTGTTCCGTGTTTGCTGTGGAATAGGCTAAAGAAAAACCTTTTCAAGGGTGAAAATTTTCAAAAACCAAGGATGCATAGGTATATTAAGGTGGCTCCGGCGCATTTTACAAGGTCTCATTTTATTCCTTGTTCGATTTCAGCGGGAAGTAGCCATATCAAAATTGGAAAATATTTAAAACCTGCAAAGTTATAAGCAATTGTTTATAAAATTCAGTCACATAACTACAAGCAATTGCTTATAATTTGTTAGGTTTTGAAAATTTTCTAATTTTTATATCGCTACCTCCCCCTGAGATTGAACAAGGAATAAAATGAGACCTTGCAAATTAAAATCGGATGAAAAATGAAAAAGATTTATGGGTTTTGTCGATTTTTTTTCAATTGGCAATATCTTCTTGAACAATATTCAAATTTCTTTGAAAAAATTTTTTTTGTTATTTCAAGAACCCTTGTTTCATTGTTTCTCAAATTATAACATGTGAAGTAACCGTCAAAAATTTGTATATTTATATCGCGCCGGAGCCACCTTAAATACGTAATGTGTGAGTGTATTCTTAAAGTAAATGCGATTTTCGTTCAATTACTCTGTTTGCTCAGATTACAGAACATTATTTGAAAGAGACATGTTAATTTTATTTAAAGTAATAATCGTATATTTTTCATAGTAATTTATCTAACTCCTTTCCCTTTTTTAATAAAGTAAATTTCTATCAAGTACTTTTTTAATTAAATGGATATATTAAATTGTTTTTCCCATTTTTTGTTGATTTCAATGAAAAACTTGTGATAAGCATGCTTTAAATAAAATGTATATAAGTGTAGATAATTAATTATAAAAAGCTTTAACTGTACAAATAGCCTATCCTTGCATTATCTGAATGGGAACTATAAAGTCAATATTACGTCATCTCGACGTTGAGAGCACAATCTATTATCCACAATTTTCATCTCGGCGACCACACTTTTGATTATCAATTTATATACAAGCTTAGGTCGTCGACACATGCAAGGGCGGTCGCTTGCCTGCGTCGTTCTGGTGCGCGGAAGGTGTATAATACAAGAGGGAAAGAGAGAGAGTGAGAAAGCGAGAGGAGAGAAAGAGCGTGCGAGGGAAACATCGCTCGAGGGCAGGGGCGTCGTCGTCGCCGTGCCACCCATTTTCTCCGGGTGTTGAGTTGACTTCGCGTCGCCCGCGCCGTGTAGGGGGGAGCAGCGCACGCGACAGCTGCCCTTGAAAAGTCATTATAGGAGGGTTGCCACCGCCACTGCCTGAAAATCTCCAGTGTCATTCCCCTGGCAGCGACAGCGTGTGCGTGTGTGTATATGTGTGTGCTCTCCCGGCCGTCGCAGCACCCGTAACACTTGCTTTTGTCTCCTGCAAGCCATCAAGCGAAAACAAACGATGTTTATTCGCGCTTGAGTGTATAGGCGTAGGTTGTCGAAGCGGAGGTGCCGGTGGCACAGAGAGTGCTCGCACACGCGCATGTGCATGCGCGCTGTAACCTTGAGGAGGCGTGCGGAGTGACGGACTCAAATTTCGTCAAGACCTTTTCAGTTTGAGAGGAGGCTTTTTTTATATTCTTTGCTTCATAAAATCGAGATCTTGCAGGCAATGCAAAGCACTGACTTTTTTCAAAGCTATACTAGTGCGCGTTGATGAATTATTGTTCTAGTTTATCTTTATCTCGGCCTTTTTAAATATCTATAGGATACGTTTATGCTTTTATGCGCGAAACATCAAAAACATTAAAAATTGCGTTGCTAAGATTTCTATCTCAAAGATACAATCATTTATTAGAATAACTATTGAAAAATTTTTGTTTTACTTTTTGGAGTAAATTGATACAAGTAAGCTCACCTTTTCGAAATTTTTTTTACTTTAAAGTAGCTGTAAAATGAATATCATAAATACAGACAGAAAATATATTGATTGTATAACTTCAGAATACACACACACACACACACACACACACACACACACACACACACACACACACACGCACACACACACACACACACGCACGCACGCACGCACACACATACAAATATGTTTTTAAATATCTTTTTTTTATTAAAAACCCCGAGAATGCAGAAAAATATCAAGACCACCGGCCGTTTTAGAAATTGTCACAGTTACGGGATTTTTTCTTTGGAAAAACCAAACATAGATAACCTTTGTTGAAAAGACCTATACTTCCAATTTTAAAAATAACTTTTGTTCCAGTGAAGTGGCTTATTTTCTGTAAAAGATTTTAAGCTCCGGTATTTATTTAAGTAACAGGGTTAGTTCGAACTTATCTGCCGTATTTTCATCTGAAATTAAGACAAGACGCTTATGAAACTAGAAGTCGTTCGTTTTATCGATTAGAGACGATACGTCATTGATGACAAACAACTAATTTAATCAATTTAAATACAATCGTATAACCTTTTTAGGCTTTTTCGAGCAACGAATCGTTCATTTTCATAAAATATCTCATTTCATAAAATCACTTTATTTTTTCGTCTATGAATAAACGCCGTCGTCGCGTGCAGACGATTCATCACATTTCCCTGCAAGCTCTTTCACTTTCATCTGACTTTCTCTCCCTTACGGATATCGCTTCCCACGCTGCTCCCTCACTCTTATACCTTCGACATGAATTAACTATATTGATATATCAAGAGTGGATGTCTCGCGTGGAGGATTTTGTAAGTCATCGTTTCTTCTTCCTCTTTTTCGGTTTCCTTATTCCCGGAAGAATACAATGGCGGCGAGGCTTCGACTCAGAGACGAAAAAAGGCGGCCCCGCGCCGAACTTGTTACGTCAATTGTGTTTTAAGTCCCGTGCCGAAGCAGTCCTGTCCACTCAATTGGCCGTTCATACGTCTTCCGGGCGAGAGGAAGAAGAATTCGGCCTGCGGCCTCCGGAAATGAAAGAATTCGTGGGTGTGTGAGCTGTGGAGAAGGAAAAGCTGCCTCGGGTTTTCTCCTTCAGAAGCGAACAGCCAATCACCGTAGTCCGACTTTTCGTAAATGTACTGCTCCCAAATTGATTGATATGTCTCCATATTACAATAGTAACTTGATTTCATACGAAAAAAGATTTCAGTGTCTACTTAATAATAAATAAATTGTTAATGATCATAATGTATAAGAAAATATTAATTGCATAATTTCAGTATACATTAAATTTATTAGTGCATCTATATCTACAAGTCAAGTTTCAAATATCTCTTATGCATGCAAGTCCGTGAATTAGCAATATATTTCCAGCATTAATTATATTGTTTAAATACATCAAAGCATTATTGTATAAATTATTAAGTTCCAAAATTAATTAAACATTTTTTTAATTAGCTGATATTGGCATGTAATATTATGAGAATGCATAATTTTAATACACTATTATTATGAGTATCATTAGCATTATAATGAAGTAATATTAAACGCAGTTAATTCATCTCTGAAGAGGTATAATGAAAAAGTAATGAAAGACAGCACAATAAGCCGACTTTTTTATTGTATTGTTCAGTTAGAGCATTTTCTCATTACTTAACATCGTGCTACGTCATACTCTTTCATCCAAAAATCGCGAAAAGAGGAACACGTACGCGTACCACAACGGGCGAATTTAATACCGCGACGAAAGGAATGGCCCTTCAGAAAATTTGCTGCTACAGCTTCCGCGCTGTACAAAGCGTTCACGGTAAATCAGCGATAGTCACTTGCGTCAAATTTTGAAGAAATATACCTCTTACGCCCTCCTCCCGTTATTTTTCTCATCTCCCAGACGCGAGGGTGCGCGTAATTCTTCGCGGTTTGTGAAAATTCGGGGTGCATGCGCGCGATAAACCAGGAGCGAGATACGGAGATCGAGAGTGAGGGAGAGAACGAGAGATAGATTGATAGTGAAAGAAAGTCCTTTCTTATCGAGGTGCGATCGAACGGGTGAATCTACGGTCGCGCTCGCGTCCGATGGAAGAAACCGAGCGCGAGATTTATCGTTCTGAAGCGCCACGTAAAGCTCGAGCAGGGCTGCGCGCACGTTCCTGCGCAGAGGGCCACATGTAAAAGATTTATGCGATTGACGCGCGTGTGCGTGTGTGTGTGTGTGTGTTATATAATTCTGTCGGCATGCTGCTGTTCCGGTCGACAGGAGCTAGAGTAGAGACTTTTCCCTAGGGTTCCCGAAGGTTCTATAGAGAGACGCGACGGCGGCTGTAAAACAATTCACTTGTGAAATAATTAGGATACGCTTTTTAACGTGGGCGCGAGAGTAAGCGCTTTGCATGGCTGATGTGGCGCTTTTGTGACCCGATGGCTGGCGTGGGATCTGGCGTGTTAATAGATTTTTCAGAGGTGTCCGAATCACTACGGAGACGTGTTTGAAGAGTTTTTTATTGTTAAGGAAATCGATTCTCTTTGTGGACTCTGTTACGATCATTAATATTAGACTTTCATACGCAGTATGATGTATGAGACAGTGTATGAATCATTGATTTCAATTTACCTAAAATAGCTCATGAGATAATTATTTTTCTTCGCATATCACTTAATTTTCGACGTGAAAAAAATTAATAGCTACATAATATAAAGGAACCATATTTTTCACAATCAACTTTTGCCTGTAATATCATAAAGAATTTAGAAGGTAAGATTATCTATACGATCTATTAATCATTTCTTCGCCAATCATCATTTTAATTATTATTTATGCCATAGATTTCTTAATCTCATAATATGTTTAAACAAATTATCGAAAAATATGCACGCTAGTATATTACAAAAGAATCTTTTTAAAAGGGGTAGAACATCTAATTTGTATTTTTTCTTTGTAAAATTTGAAACGATAGTAAATAAGGATATATCGAAATCTATATAGAATTACATACTTACCGACATTCTCGTATTTTTCGTTATTTATTTTCAATTTTTGTTTTTTATTAACTTTTTCTGTCATGTACTGTTCTTTAAAACGGATAACTGCGATAATTTAAACAAATTTTAAAAGAAAATAAACGTGAAATCCGATATAGGAATCTGTAATCGACTCTGACGTGCCTTTTTTCAACCCCCAATTTTCAACGATTTAAAAATAAATTATCAGGCATTTAAATATATCTTTTTTTGCCATTGTTCACTGTCCATAGGATTAAAAATTACACAGAAGATAAAGCATCTCCAAATTTTAAGATAGTAGTCTATTGAATGTAAGTTTTATTATAATTATAATACTTTTGTCATGTAGGTCCTTTTATTGATCAATTCAGTCGACAGTCTCTCGTCTTCTATGTTGTCTAAACGTTGACGGAAACTTCCGCGACACTTTACTTATCAGAGCGTATCACATGCTCTTATCGTACTTTTTTCACATTAATAAAAAAACGTCTTTTTTGCGAATGTACGCTTTTGAGCGATTTTAGGGATAAACAACCGTTTCCAATTTATTGGCTCCTAAATTGCTCAAATATATTGTTCCATTACATGAACTATGAATCCCACAAGAAACATAGATTCGTCATCAAAGGACGATACTGACGCGAACTCGAAAAAAAATTTTAATAAGAAATTATAAGAAATACATCAAATCTAAAGCACTTGAAAAAAAATATTGTTATAGCGTAAAAAGTATCAACTTGTAATTGGTTGTTAATTTGACTACTAATTGTCCGATGAGATTTTGAGTTTTTCTCTTATTTTTTAAAATGTCAACCTCATTTTGCTGGAGGGTACATATATTTTTTAAAACTTTTGAATCAAATATGGCTCGAAAATTCCCAAAAGCTATTGTTTTTATACGTATTTGAGAAATATATGTATATTTTTAACATTTTTTACCTCGGCATTTTCTTATATTAAAAATAACTGATAGCTACCTTGCTGCCTATTAAAACTGGCACAGTTCTATTCTTAAAAAAGACAAGCTTTCGACAAGGCACTTGTGCGCCTAGATAAGTACTGCCAAAGAGTGTTGAATGAGCATGTATATAGGAGGGGGTATCGAAAAATAGAAAACTTTTTTAAAGAAAGGTAATTTATCAGAACTTGTTTTAATGGAAAACTTGTAATTTCAATAAAAAGAAATTCGAAATTCATAAAGTTGAAAATTTATAAGTTCGAATTCGATTTTACGAATTATAATTTTAAGGAATAGTAAATTTGTAGAAAAAATATTTATTTATAATTTTAGAATACTATAATTTCGAAAACCCAAATTTTAGAAATTAAATTACAGAAACGAAATCTACAGAAAATATCTGTACATAAATTAGAAAATCATAATATCAAAAGATCAAAATATAGAATTTAATAGCATCTTTAGATAGTTCAAAAGATCGAAAATTGAAAATCTAGAATGCTGAAAATCTCGTAAATATCAAATATCAAATGTTCAAATATCGAATGTTCAGAATATTGAAAAGTCTAAATATCGAAAGGTCCAAATATCGAAAGATCAAAATATCGAAAGATAAATGTCGAAAGTTCATAATATCGAAAGTTAAAAATGTCGAAAGTTAAAAATATCGAATGTTCAAAATGTCGAAAGCTCAAAATGTCGAAAGTTTACAATCTAGCGTTAATTACTTTTTCTTTACCCTAGCTGAATAGTACATATGTTTTCGAAAGTCTGAACATTCTGAATTTGTTTTTCGAAAGTTTGAACCTTCTAAATGTTTAACTTCAATTATTTTTTTTCGAAAGTTCAAACCTTTTCAATTAATTTTTCGAAAGTTTGAACCTTCGACATTTGTTTTTCGAAACATTGAACTTTTGACGTATTGCCTTTCTACATTCATATCTTTCGAATCATTATATTCGAATAGCTAGAAATTCCAAAAGTATCATTCTATATTTTGGTTTTCTAAAATTCATATTATTATATTTCATTCTATAGAGTAGAATTCGAATAATTGATCCTTTGAATTTCCACTAAATTCAGCATTTTCGGAACTGTGAACTTTCTATAATAGGGGAATTCTTCATTTTTAGCGTACGAAATTATATCATTTTTTTCGATAGTAATATCTTCTATAAATTTAATTCGATATTCAATTTTTTCCATGAAATGAATTTTCTAAAATAAATCTACTTCTAATATGTGCCTTTTCTACATTCTAAACTTTTGTAAAATTATGAGTCTGTATACAAATTTTTGGCATCTAAAGCTTTCTAATGAAAATTTTTCTATTTTTAGATACCCCCTCTTTTTATTGTGTATTTCTATTTTAAGCCTGGGAAAGTACCGAAATTTATTGAACTGCTACTGAATCAATAACGCAATAAAATATGGTGTTTAAAAGGTTTAATTGGTACAAACATTTTTTAAACTTCTTATGTTGACAATTTCTGTTTATAATACAAAAATTCTGTGACATTACAAAATTTCGGAAGTGTAAATAAAGAAGATTGTCTGATTTTCGGGAAAACCAGTAACCAAAATCATGTACAATGGTCGTTCATTTATTCATCTTTACAAAGAAAAGATAAATTTTCAAATTCTTTCACACAATATCATTATTTATTCAACATAATACTTGATATTCATTTACACATCTTACGAATATAAGTGGAACTACGGATTCGTAGCAGAAAATATAGAATAAAGAAACAATTATTTTTATTAAAATTTAGTCTTGCATAGATTTAGTTTATTATGATCTCTTCTGACTCAATATAACGCTGCATCATGCTGGCTCTTACAGCTCATCAATTGAGGTAATGGGCCGAGAGAAGTTGTATCACAAGCTAGATTGAAGAATTTGTTTTCTCCATAAGCCAAAATCCATTCCATATACTTTTTTTATGTGTTTTAATAGGTAAATTATCATGGGATATCATAAAAAAATCAATTATTTTCTTACCAAAATGGACTATACAAATACGATATGAATTAATTGTATGAATATTCATATCATTTTTATTATAAATGTAAAACGAAAATATCTCGCAATAATTATTCATTTTAGTATTGTTACGTACGAAGGAATATTAATAGCATTCTTTATTTAAAAAAGTGATTAATTTTTTTGCGACAGAGTTTATTTCTCTAAATATTCCGTTTCCCCTATATCACAGTTTCGCTTACTGTCAAGCCCATCCGGCTGAAGTTCTCTCTCTCTCTCTCTCTCTCTCTCTCTCTCTCTCTCTCTCTCACATAAATTTAACATTGATTTCTATGTTTTATAAGTCTGTTAATTTATTTTTATATGTGCTTGCGAAATTCGTATACCATTTTATATTTTATATTTCATTTCATATTTGACTGTATTATTTTGTATTATTATTATTTATTTCTTTTTTTTTTGCTGAGATGGCGAATATCTCTCTCTCTCTCTCTCTGTTTGTTGCGTTTTTGCCCCTATGTCTCTTCTCTCCCGAAAGCTTCGGATGCAGCCCTTCTGCTGCCACACCAATGCGGGACCCGCGGCATTCGTTGGTAGATGGAAAAACGCCGGCGCTGTCACGGCGCGCACAGCAGAGCATTGAGAGCCGGCTTCGGATCGGTCTGTGCGCTTGCGCAAAAACTTTATCCGTCTAAAGTCAGAAAGCCTTAAACGCTCTTGGGGGTTTCAACTCCCGCGTTGTATCTTCACCGAGTAGTCGACTTCGGTGTGCGTATATATAAAACGAAGAAGCCCATAAAGTCGACTGCGCAAATAGTAATCTGGTACAGGTGCCGGATGAAAGGGGAGAGCGAGAGAGTACACGGCTTTTCGTTTCAATCTTGCGGTTCCGAAGGTTCACACACACACACACACACATATATATATATATATATATATATATATATATATATATATATATATATATATATATATATATATATATATATATATATATATATATATATATATATATATATATATATATATATATATATATATATATATATATATATATATATATATATATATATATATATATATATATATATATATATATATATATATATATATATATATATATATATATATATATATATATATATATATATATATATATATATATATATATATATATATATATATATATATATATATATATATATATATATATATATATATATATATATATATATATATATATATATATATATATATATATATATATATATATATATATATATATATATATAGACACGTATAAGCTCGAGCACAGAAAGATATACACAGAGAGATTCGCTGAAAATCTGCAAGACTTTGTTTTATTAGACAGCAGGGTGCGGAAAGAGAATCGAAACGGCACGTCGGCGAGATGAATAAAATAGCGGACGCGCGTGCGCGCCTGGCTGCGCTCGCAATAACGCTGCAGAGAGATGCGTTCCTTCGAATTCCCGCGAACTGGATTTTCGCGATTCCCTTTGTGAGATGGAACGCGGCGTGGCAGCCACTCGCTCGAGCGCTCTATACTCTTCTTTTCTCTCTATCTCTCGCGCCACCCCCTCCGCTCCGTGAATCTCATTATTCAAAGTGTGTGCTTGTATAGCTTTAAATGAGAGAAAGACGAGTGAGGCACGCGCGAGGGTTGCCAGTCGAGGAGAAGGTCGTCCTGTACCGAGGATTTTCATCGTTATTCCATCGGTGGTGGGAACACGTTTTTCTCTTTCGGACCTGTTATTTCGGCTAATGTTTATTCACGCTGCATACGAAAATGTTTCATTCTATATCTGCTTGTAATATTCTACAACCATTGTGGGGCAGAAAACCTTTCAAAACGAACCCACGAGTATTGTTAAGTTCATTATCGTGACAAGGCATTCAATTTGTTTCATGACCATTAACTTATCCTTTTAGCGGATAAAAGTCTTGTTAATAATCCTTCGATGGGAGACCTGTAGTACTTCCGACAATACTCTCGTATTGCTAGTCTTGAGTGCAATTCAGTGTGCACGACGACTTCTTGCAAGTTTATAAGGCGGCTGTTCTTTTTAAATTGAGAAATAACAACGAGTAAAAAGTTTTTTTTTTTCAAGTGGAAGAAAGCCAGGTTGAAATTGAAAATCGTACAATTATAATTGTGCAATTTGTTACGAGTAGAAAATATAAAACACTTGTAACAAATTACAACAGTGAGTTTTTCAGAACTTTCGGAATTTTTACTACAAACTAATTATTGTTAAACACTGAATTTCTTGATAAAGTTTATTTTCTATTCAAAGTCTTATTGGAAATAATTATTAGTGGCCATGCCACTATACAAGATACCGAATTATTACTCTTGTTATCATCAATAATACTTACAGTACGACTACATCTCCGGCAGTTGTTTTTACCGATAACTCTCTCAATTTCCGGGCGTGCGGAAAAATAAAGCAGGTCAATACATCGCGCGAGAAAAGAAAAATAGCGACGGGCACTTAAAAACACCGAACAATTGATTACCAATTAATTCCAGCTCTGGCCAATTTCACCGAACCATTACAGAAGTTACCGGCCCCCTCGTTTCCACCACTGCCCATAGCAGCCTGTGGAAGAAAAAAAGTCAATCCGATAAACTCGCAGGCTTATTAAAAAGAATCCGGAGTTTCGCTATTTAGCAGTGGCGCCTGAACCCGCGCTCGAGTTTTCCAATTAGTTCGTGGCACGGCCTTAATTGCGTTGCTCCTTTTGACCACGACGACGAACATGACGCGGCCCGCTCACAGCAGAGCGCGATATAACCCGCGGCAATGCGTCGCTGCTCGTTACATTAGGGGCGACTGTGGGGTGGCCGATTCAATAGGCGAGCGCCAGACGGACAGACAGTGTGTACGTATATGCATGCAACAATAGCGCGCGGGGCTGCTAGTCGCCTAAGAAATACGTGTCTGGCGTGAACGATCTCGACGCGAGCGCGAGCTTAATTAACATAGTGTTAATATCCCCCCTCCGAGTGGATGTGCCGCTCGCGCGGCCCGCGCCGCATTCTCGTTAATCGATCGCCGCGGGAGACGCGCGTGCTATGCCCGCGCGTGTGCGTAGCACGGAGTTGGCCCGTAATTCGTCTGGGAGTAATTAGTGACATATTCATTTTGCGTCTTTTCGCATGCGCTGGAAGCTTGCGAGGTGTGATGCAATTTCTCTTGCAACGATCCTCTGCATTCCTCTCATGAGGAATGGCAATTAAATTTGATTGGATGAAAATTGAATTTGTCAACTGTTAAAAAGAAGTTAGGCTTCTTTTTTTTTCATCGGTTGGAGTAACGTTCAACTTGTTAAATCGTTGTGCACGAATTGAGCACCAAGTGGCTGGAATCTATATCTCCAATAACTTGGAACCGGGTTAGCATGAGATGGGTTTTTAAAACGAATTTCGTTTTTAATAACGTCTTCAAAGTAATGTAAAATAAATTCTATAAGCGGCACACTGCTGAGTAACAAATCATATTATTTTTTATGCTAAAACAAAGGTTTTTCCATTATAAAGACATAGAAAAATGCAAAGCCATTTTTTAAAAAGCAGTATAGAGAAAACAATTCAATATTTGCAAAAATCTTGTAACCCTTAAATAACTCATTATGTAAATCGTTTATTAATAGGCACACATATCTGGAATTAAGGGTATGGCTTATACCAGCAGAGTTCTCTGCCGTACCGACCACAATGTTTTTAATTAAATATTAATTGTTATAAATTTTTCCTTGAATTCTGAGAGCCGACGCACAAAGGCAAACTTATTATCTAATTCCTGGTCAAATTTTAGATAAATCTATTGGAAAATAAAGACGAAATTTGAAAAATCACAACGTCGCATATTACTATATTAACCTCAAAATATGACATCTTGCGATTTTTTAAATTTCGTCTTTATTTTTCAATAGATTTATCTGAAATTTGACCGGGAATTAGGTAATAAGCCTTTGTGCCTCGACTCTTGGAATTCAAGAAAAATCTTTTAAGGGGATGCCTTACTCGTACTATTACCGACCGAGCAATTCACACAGTTTCAAGCTGATTAAAAATAAAATACGTCGAATCACAAAAAATCAAGAGAACACTCTTCTGTGTTTTTTAACGTTCTATCATTCAGTCAAAGTTTGGAGTCGAAATATCAAGTCATTTCTGCAAAAACTTTGAACAAACGAAATTTAATTTCGTTCAAAGTTTTTGAAAAAACGGCTTGATATTTCGACTCCAAACTTTGACTGGATGATAGAACGTTAAAAAACACAGAAGAGTGTTCTCTTGATATTTTGTGATTCGACGTATTTCATTTTTAATCAGCTTGAAACTGTGTGAATTGCTCGGTCGGTAATAGTACGAGTAAGGCATCCCCTTAACAATTAATATTTAATTAAAAACGTTGGGGTCGGTACGGCAGAGAACTCTGTCGGTATAAGGCATCCCCTTATCTTCTTCAAAGTACGTGCTAAAACAGTTGTGAAAAAACTTTTTCAAATGATTTAGAGAAAAGCTATTTTTTTAATCGCATAAAAAAGATAATAATTTATACGAGTACCACTTGAGTATGCATTTAATTTTAGTCTTTCTCCTTACCATACGTAATTTTTACGATTTTAAATTGGGTTTTGGTACCAAGATGATGTTCTTCTAACTCCATTTAAGAACTGTAACCTACACAGAATTCCATGTAGTGAATATATCGAAAGATATCAAAGAGTAACTCGAATTTGCAAAGTACCGCGGAATTACTCATATACTTGTTTTTCTGCAACTTTACTTTGACAATAGCTGCTGACCACTTATAGCACACAATCGTTATGTGTCTCATTTTATATAATCATTTGATTACGATACGAAATATATAATAAAATTATGACGATAGATAGTGAAAGTAATATTGTAGTCAAAGTATTGCACTAAAAGTTTCGGAGAATAAGTCAATCACAGAGGGTGAGGGCGAAAGGGAGGAAGGGAGAGGCATTTGAGAAAAATTTATTTTTTATTTTTATATTTATCTTTAAATAGATGTGAAATATTCACGTAATCTAAGACTCACTAAGCGATTGTCTTTTATTTGAAAGATCGACATTGTCTTAAATAGTACATTACGATACGTGGGCCGGAAATTGGATTTCCGGGCCGTGCGTGGTATGACGCCCGAGGCGAAGCCGAGGGCGTCATGACGCACGGCCAGGGCATCCAATTTCCGGTCCAAGTATTGTATACTATTTTTCTTACTCCCCGGCCGAAAGTACGTTCTGTAATTGTTAAATAATTGATAAAATTGCGTTGTCGTCTGCTAGCTGTGTTTGAGACGTTTGAGTGTTAGTTTTTCTTTCGACCCGCTCGATAGTACTGCCTCTGTCGGCCGCTTTGGGTAGCTCAGTCGATATTACCGACCGTTTTTTCTTTCGACCCGGCGTGGAGAGCTGGTTTTTTGGCCGTCTGCTACTTTCGCTGTTACACAGATGGTCTGATGCCCGCCCGACATTTGCAAGACCGAGGCGAAGCCGAGGTTTTGCTGGTCGGGGCGGGCATCAGAAACACATTCATTAAAAAAAGACAACACCACTTTTCATTTCAACTAACTCTTGTTTCTCGTCATAAGTGTACTTTCCTCTGTCTATTTCGTACGTGTCTAACCATCACACCACACAAACATATTTCTTCGAACGCTTCCGTCCGTACGTTTACTTAATTGTTTCTACACGACTCGAAAGTACGTGTAGGAAACAAGAGGAAAAAACAATGACCACGATCAAACAACACCACTTTTTATTTCATTTAACTCTTTTTTGTCGTCACCTGTGCACTTTCCTCTGTTTATTTCGTACGTGTCTAACCTTCACACCGCACAAACATCTTTCGTCAGACATGCGCGCGGGCGCTCAAGCGCCGCGGGTCAGGAAATTTCGGCAGCCAATCAGAGCGCGCGGTTGGTCTAAAATAGGATGCGAAAGTTTCTCTTTCGGCCCGGAGATGCGGGCCGAAAGTACGTACTTTCGGGTGGGCGAGTAAGAAAAGTTAATATAAGAAGGTAAAGATTTAAAAAAGTGCAATAAAAAAAGTAATTGAAAATAGCACCCTTAAAATCCTTTAAAAAAGAGGAAATTTTTGTTCTGCCTACTTTTACTATCTTTTCTTACTCGCCCACCCGAAAGTACGTACTTTCGGCCCGCATCTCCGGGCCGAAAGAGAAACTTTCGCATCCTATTTTAGACCAACCGCGCGCTCTGATTGGCTGCCGAAATTTCCTGACCCGCGGCGCTTGAGCGCCCGCGCGCATGTCTGACGAAAGATGTTTGTGCGGTGTGAAGGTTAGACACGTACGAAATAAACAGAGGAAAGTGCACAGGTGACGACAAAAAAGAGTTAAATGAAATAAAAAGTGGTGTTGTTTGATCGTGGTCATTGTTTTTTCCTCTTGTTTCCTACACGTACTTTCGAGTCGTGTAGAAACAATTAAGTAAACGTACGGACGGAAGCGTTCGAAGAAATATGTTTGTGTGGTGTGAAGGTTAGACACGTACGAAATAGACAGAGGAAAGTACACTTGTGACGAGAAAAAAGAGTTAGTTGAAATAAAAAGTGGTGTTGTCTTTTTTTAATGAATGTGTTTTTGATGCCCGCCCCGACCAGCAAAACCTCGGCTTCGCCTCGGTCTTGCAAATGTCGGGCGGGCATCAAACCATCTGTGTAACAGCGAAAGTAGCAGACGGCCAAAAAACCAGCTCTCCACGCCGGGTCGAAAGAAAAAACGGTCGGTAATATCGACTGAGCTACCCAAAGCGGCCGACAGAGGCAGTACTATCGAGCGGGTCGAAAGAAAAACTAACACTCAAACGTCTCAAATACAGCTAGCAGACGACAACGCAATTTTATCAATTATTTAACAATTACAGAACGTACTTTCGGCCGGGGAGTAAGAAAAATAGTATACAATACTTGGACCGGAAATTGGATGCCCTGGCCGTGCGTCATGACGCCCTCGGCTTCGCCTCGGGCGTCATACCACGCACGGCCCGGAAATCCAATTTCCGGCCCACGTATCGTAATGTACTATTTTTGCTCATTTTAATAACGGGAATACTTGCAGAGTTGCATGCAATAGAAGAGACATCATTTTTTAACAAAATAACGCATTTTTAAGATACATGGCACATATTTCGAGTAAAAGGGCCTATGAGAATAAATCCTGGAAGAGGGGGTCAATATTTTTTACTCTAAAATAAGATCATTCAATTTGGTACTAGTCGTGACTCAAAGGTTACGCACTCTCCTTGTTAGTTATGTTTAAATGAAGGGAATAATGTTATTGTCAAAAGAATACTAAAATGTCACGTATAACGTATTGTCATCATATTTGACTTTATATATAGCAGCCAGGAAAATAATTCTTAATATAAATTGAGCGATCGAGATTCGTTTGGTTTTCGAATATTTTTGCGAGGTATCTCGAAATCTCGAATCGATCTTGAAACTCGAAAGAAATCGAGAAAAAACGAAGGGAGGGCGCGCGTAGCGCGCCAAATTAACGCTAGTTATGATATATAATGATACTAATATCCTACGTATCAGGTAGCTACAACATGCAATTTAGTAGAAGCAATGCGCAGTTAATCAAAAATAACAAATGTTCATAGGAATATTTTTACTATTCTCAACTCGTTAATGACGAAAACTTGCTCGCATTTTTCATATTTTTGTTTTTCAATTTTTAAATACAAAGAATCCGTTCTCTGCTTTCATCTTCATTTGCATATCCGAGCATTCTACTCGGGTGATAACACCAAATATCACATCACTTGTTCATACTTAACAAAAATATGTACGGAATTACTTACAAAATTTGTATTTTTTGCCTAAATTTCCAAAAAATTTTTGTTATAATTTTATTTTATTTTTTAACTTATTTTCAACAATGCAAAGTCCAATCTAAGAATTGGCTGCCTTGCCTTTGGCTCCACCTGTTTCTTAAAAAAATATTTTTTAATAGTAAAACTGATATCGGTAAAATAGAGTAATGGTAAATATTTGATCTCCTAGAAATATTAAAAATATTAAAAATTAAAACAAAAGATAATGTGTTTAATGACAATGGGTAGCAAGGAGACATTTATGTATTTTCTTATAATTTAGAATAAAATATAAAAATATACTAACAAAAACCATCAAATGGCATGTAATTTTACTAAGGATTATCTTTCTCTTTGTTTCAGGTGAGTTTCCCTATGAATTCCGTAGTAACGGTCTATTTGGCACGCGTAAGTAATTGTCTGTTATTCATCGGGATGAGTATGTTGAACATATTGAAGAGCATGCTTTTAATTTGAGCTCTTGATAATTTTATGCGCAAGTACTCTTCTCAAGAGTTAGCTTTTGATACAATATGGGCACTTAATGGGTCCTTTCTGACACGAATACTTCTCAAGAGCGTGCATAAATTAGGCGTACTTTAGAGCAGAATATGTATCATTAATTACAATATTGATTCAGCTCAAAACATAATATACAATAATACTTGTTATAATATAGTTTAGAATAAATAAAGCGTTAGTAACTCTTTGAAGGGTAAAAATAATTTCAAATAACTATTATCTGACCATATGAAAGTATTTCTATTATTTACATTGCTATAAAGTAATCTGAATAATATTGAATAGTTGAACAAAAAATACATGGTTAGTGTTAATATAAAGTTGATTATAAGATAATAAAAAGTGTTAATTTTACAACCATAAGTACATCGATATTAATCTTAAATAAGAATGAAACTTTTGGAGTTTATTAGAGTTTAAAAACTCAACGTTAGGAAGAATTGTCGAAATAAAATTACTAGAGAGCTTGTCAGAAAGTTCAAGAGAGCTTTGACAGGTATTAACAATTGGAAAGTGAAGTATGAATTTAATCAAAGCTATTTTCTAGATAGCTCTAAATTAAATGTATTAGGATTTCTGTCATTTATAAGAAAATTTATAAATTAAACATAATATATATATAATATTCAATGTTCTTGAAGGGACTCAAAATAATTTCGGAAATAATAAAGATAACGCTAAATTTGCAGTTGGTGAATTTTTAGACTGTATAACATATTTCTAATTCATTCGTCTCTTTGAGTGATGAACCACCAAGTCTTTCACATTTATTTAAGTAAAAAATTTCTTTCCGACTTGTTTTGGTCATTTGTCTCGTCAAAGAAATACGCTCGGTTTTTCGCTCGAAGCAAACGCGTAGGGGTTCATGAAAGAGTAGCATAGATGAGTGGCTCGTAGAAAGTTTTCTCGTCACGGCTAACGTGGATGAGTAAAAAGCGGCCATCTCTAATTAGACCGCTATAATTACTGTTCTGGCGAGTTTTGTCTTTTACCACAATCCTCTGTCGGACCCTACGTTATGAACAGAAAGGTCATTTTTCTTTCACGTTTCAAGTCTCGGAAAAAACTTATTTTTCAACACTTCTGAAAGTTTAATGTAGTAAAGTTATTAGAGTTAGTGTTTTACTTAAAACAAATTGAATACTTATTTTATGACATTTTAAAAACTGCTACCAATCCATTGGCGGTTAGCTTATTGAAACTTAATTTACTATCCCATTCAATTAATTATTGATGCCAAAAAGAATAAGTTCACGAAAAAACAAAGTGAAATTTCGACATGATACTACCTCAGAATGGTAGATCAATTACAGATTTCTGTATTTGTTTTTTCACATTTCTTGGTCAATTTTCGTATTTCCAAAATTATCGAAGCACACGCACAATCTGTTTTAAATGTCGAAGAATTCCATTTTAAGTCTCAAACGATGATAATTATAGAATTTTAACGAAAATTACATCTGAGGAGAAATTACGTTAAAAATAAAACTTTATAATTTGTTTCTGAATAAAAAAATTAATTGCTTTTGTTCAAACAGACAAATTATGAAATCTTTTTATATTCTTATTACTTTATATAGTTTGTTGATTTATTTTTAGGAGTTGGCTACCGTATAATATTCGTAATTCACTAAATATTAATAAAACGATTGTTCCAGATAGATATAAAATTTATTCTGCAACATATATAAAATAAATTAGAATTGTATTGAATTTTAAGGTCGAAGCAAACAAATGAAACTCTTTGTTAAAAGAGCGATCAAGCTATTGATTAAATCAGTTAGCCGATTTTTGAATTTAGTATAATGCATCACGGGATACTTGTATTTTCCTGTGTAATTATATTTACAGAGAAAGAATAAGTTATAAATTGCTTATTTGTTTTTGATTTTATAAATCTCTCCATCCGAAATTCTGGCTGTACCGGAAAAAACCTTTATATCAATCTAAATTGTTTATTCATAACTTTTCCACATGAAACTGTGTTGAACTTCGGTCAACTACAATATTGTTTTTTTACTAAAAAAGGACCCCGCACACAATGTATGGAAAATAATCATTCGGTCAAATTGGATCAAACTTGGGGAAAAGATAGATCTTGAGGTCCTGAACAAAAGTTCTCATGGGCAAAACCCCCCAAAATTTGACCGAATGATTTTTTCCCATACATTGTGTGCGGGGTCCTTTTTAGTTCCATACGGAACATGAATACCAGTATATGCTATGAATGAAACAATGTACGCATGGAACTGAGTCGTTTATTTGTGCAATTTGTTGATGTGTATCGATTCGGAATATTCGGCCCTACCTCTACATTGAATAAAAAATAACTTTTAAAACACACGTTAATCCGTTCTATTTTGCCAACAATGACTACATAAGACTTTCTTATAGTTTTTTATTTCTGTCAATCAACAATACGAAAAACGTATTCAAAAAGAGAAATTCGAGGCCGATGCACGTAGTTACACTCAGAGGACATTTAACACGAGCGCTCGGATAAAAACGCATTAACCTCGATTTCAAGTCGACCCAACGCAGCGAAGGATTTTTCGTAATTGCCGAATACGATTTCCGCGCGCGTAGAACGCAGAATCGAAAGTGTCTAGTCCTCGTCGCTGTGCGCGTGCAGTTGAAACAAACAACACAATCGTGCGCGCGACCATTAGAGAAGGTACGACTCGTCAAGAAAGTGCGGCCATCAATCGCGCGAGTGGATATTCGTGTTCCATGCATCTCACGGGGATTCATATTCGGAATTGACTGACCGACGGAAAACGGCGCTCACCCCGGAAACAAGACCATCGCGCGCGGTATCTCGTGAATTTGTTCCGGGTGGTACAGAGGTAGAGAGATACTGGGAGGGGGAGATGTATATACACGTTAATCCGCTTTGGCAATGCGGAAAGAGATACGGCGCGGTTGGCAGGCGTGCTTTGGTTCCGTGTCATTGGGCTGATATTAATTACTGTAATTCGATCGTGTACCTCCGCTACATTTGCATATTATCGTTTCATGATACATCTCTCGCCCGACACTCGCCCTCTCTCTTTCTCTCTTCAGCTCAAATACGAGCTGTAATATTTTAATTACTTCTGTTTGTGTATGCGAGTTTGCGAGTGTCATCTCTCGTTGGTTGCTTTTTCAGCCGGTAATTGGAAGTTTATGCGCACGAGTGGTTCCATTAAATTTTGGAAAACCGGGGCGCGCGCGTTTACGAATTTTAAAATCTCTTTCCACTCAAACGATAATGCACGCCCGTTTATGTTATATTATTAAAAAATGATAATAAATCAGGTAAATTAATGTGTCTAGGTTACTGATTGTTATTGATAGAGCTTAAATTCATAAGTCTGAATTTGATTTCTATATTATGCGTAACAAATTATCCTTATGTTACGAGAGAGAACTCGCAAATAAATAGATATAGGACAACTCGATAAAAAAACGGCAGGGCATGAATCGGCAGGGAATTGAACCACAGACCTTCCGTTTTCGCGACAAATGCTCTATCAGCTGGGTCACCGCTGCCCACACGGAGAGAAAGAAGTTTGGTAATTTTTACGAAACTGTCAAGTACCCTGGAGTCAGACCTCATAACCTCACCTTTTACCAAACTTTTGACACTTTTTCCTACGGTATCTTATGAAATTTGCAAAACATTTAGTAAAACGTGCAAAAAAGTTTGGTTCAAAATTTGTGTTTTGAGGTCTAACTCCGGGTTACTTGATAGTTTGGTAATTTTTATAAATTTCTTTCTCTCCGTGTATGCGCGTTTTTCTTCGAATCGTCTTCATCTTGCTAAATACAACCCGATCCGCACACGTAACACCTTACAATGAAACTTTTTTGTTTCTTAAATAATTAATATGCACTATACGACTTTAAGTCACAATACAACATACACGTGATACTATTATATTTTTCATTCGAATGCAAATAAAATTTAGTATTTAAATTTACGCCGGAATTAAACCGAAATTCATTATTCGGATTTATAATGTAATAACGTACAGATTCAGACAATTTCAAACAAATGTTATCACGAAAACATTTAAGCGTAAAATGTCCAATAAATATTACATTTATTTTAATAAAGCATAAAATTGTATTATTAAAATTGTTAAAAATTGAGCCAACGATTTTCAATTTATATTGTTTTTAGCAGAATCATAAAGGGATATAATGACTTTATTTTAATTAATTTTATGAATATAATTATAAAAATATAACATTTTAAAAACGAATATATGTACCAAGTTTTCCGGTGTCTCTGTTGTAAAATGAAAGCTAAATCAGGAAGTGTGAAAAAGTTAACGAATACCAAAGCGAATTTGGTTTAAATTACCCCATCTTCGCCGTGGTAGCAACTTCGCCCGCACTTTCGCCAAAACTATTGTATCCGCCACTCTTCTTCGCTTCCTCTTTTCGCTTCAAGAGCCATTTGAAATTAAAGAGCTCTGCCATATGCGCACGAAAACGTGAAAGGCCCCACTGACAACGCATAATAGTCCGAAGAAGCGTCCGCGCAGAAGAGATTTTACGGAGACGCGCATTTAATTTGTATTCAAAGGACCGTCTCTCTTGCTCGCTCTCTCCCTTTTTTGCGCCCGCGCGCTCTTCCGGCCCTCGTGCCTCTTCGAGGTGCAATTTCTATTTTATACCAGACTATTTTGCGGCCCCGTAACGATGTTTAATACTCACAGTAACGGTAACAGGGCAACTAGGGAGAGCAATCGAGAGAGAGAAAGAGAGAGAGAGAAAGAGAGAGAGAGAGAGAGAGAGAGAGAGAGAGAGAGAGAGAGAGAGAGAGAGAGAGAGAGAGAGAGAGAGAGAGAGAATATGCCTTCGTGCCTCGGTCCAGCAAGAGGAGTGCGCAGTAGCACTAATGTTGCTCTTCTGATGAAATTTTAGCGCATAGTACCCGCGAGCAGGCAAGTGTTTTCGTACGCGTTACGCTTCGAAATTTTATTGTTTTTCGATTTTACAGCACGGCCAAGTTTTTAAGAGAATTTTCTTCGCGAAAGCCCTCGCAGGAGTGGCAGGAGCAATCACTTTGGTAGACAGAAAATAGCTGTTGGCTTGGTGCACACGATATTTTCTCTATCTCTGGCAATCTCATTTTTATTTCTACACGAGAAGATTGTTGTCTTTTATTCACGCTTTGCATCCGTATTATTTTATTGAGCACGTGCCTGTGCTCTTGGATAATGGTCCTGTAAAGTTGCACGAGAAATTGACTGACTATCGACTGGCTTTGCTTCGACTCCTTCCCTTGCGCACCCGAGTGGGGGTGAAGAAACGTGCGACCTGAAATTCTTCCATGGCAGCGGCGATGGAGGACGAAGGAGACAGAAACGTAATGACATTACAGGAGAGGAGCGTGAGTGTGTTTCAATTCGCGAGAGAATGATGGCGAAGTGGTGGCAGTGTCTCGAGTTTACTAATGTTTTAGTCAGGCTGCAACGTACGTTTCCGATACGTATACTGTAACGTGAAGCTTATATGATCGAGCTCGAGTTTTTCTTTCAGAACTTTAGAAGCCCTTTATATCTGTTAAAAAAAACTGGCCCGAAAAAGTTGTTTATTATAAATAAACAATATATTATAAAATATTATGTAAAAGTATATTTATTTCTTCTTTGTAAGAAAACCTTAATATTTTTAAAGTTCCCTGGTAGAAATTCATCTATATGAAATGACCAAGAAGTTAGAAAATAGCTAGTAAAACTGGCTAATTAATCGCTATGATGAAACGATTTTTCGACCATTATTTGCCTATTTCTTAGATTGACGTAACAACATAATATTCGTATTTGATTTACGTACTAATTTTATCTTTGATGAAAGAGCATTAAAGTTCATTGGATGGCCTGTTAAAATATAAATAGATAACATTAACTAATAAATCATTTATTGTACTCATTCTATGAATAATTCAGCAACACTTTTATTTCTCCATCTGATTCTGTCTCTGTCACTCCTTGTCATATCAGCAAGCCTTCTGCTAGCTATTTCCAAACTAAAGAAACTGATCAGTTTTAATACCTTTAAAATACTCAAGAACAAGCTTGTGCTTGTCTTCGAAAGAGTCATTCTATTTTTTAATCTATTAAATGGCAAAATAATAGGAGAAAAAGCGTTTCATCGGGAACTAGAAACTGGATAAGAGAAATTCCTATTTTATAGCAAGTTTCTAATATAAATGGTTAGTTATTATAGTAAATGTTTTGGATTTCCACCAGGGATAAATCAACTTTAATACAAAAATCGCTCCCATTACATTGGTACTTGACTTCATCAAGCTTCATTTAATAACTCCTTACACTAATTTTTAATACCGATGATTAACAGTGTGCGATAAAATTTATGTACGTACACAAATTTTCAAAATGTTACAATATAATAGAGACGTGTTGTCTGTCGTTTTTTTATTATTATAAACTTTATTCTAGGTCTCTGCCTAAAAAGATACAGAAGGCGTACATATTTCAGCATTAGCATCGAGATTATAAGTACTACAAAATTTGCATAGCTGCTATTCGTACGGTAGTAGGCGTTAAAATTAACTTAACTGTCAATACATTATAGACTAGAAATAGTCAGGAATAATCAATCTTACGTAGGTTGATCAAATAGATACAAGGAGTCAAATATTTACACGAATTAAATTTGTACAAAAGTCAAAATTATGTACAAAAGTAAATAAGTAAATGGATAAATAACAAAAGTATATCACAGTACGCCGTTAAGGAAACATCAGTCCAAAGTTAATAGATGTTCAAAGAGAGCTGTTTTAAAGCGACTTAGACTAGGTAGGTATTTTATGCTCTCTGTAAGAGAATTCCACCACTGCACACCATGTCCTTCGTGGCTCCTCTAACAGGCCGACTGAACTGGCACTTTTCAAACATTTCACGTAAATACGATGGTGTGCGGTAATTTAATATTTTGTACATAAGTACAGCAGTGAAGTACTGTCGCCTTGCCCCCGTCGCAGCCAGCCAAGTTTTCGCCGAAGAGGAGTCACGTGATCACTCCGTTTCACTCCAAAGATGTACCTAAGACATGCATTCTGCAGTCTCTGTATTCTGGATTGCTGTTAGTACGTCGCGTCACGTTTTGGTTTGCAAAATTGAAATATAGGTAGATAGAATTAGCCACATATTTTGACCAATAATATTCCAGAAATACGTCTGACAATACTCAGAGGTTCAATTCGGTAGTGTACTACCATGATTTTTATAGAAAAGAATTATTTAACAATACATTCTTATTAAAGTTATTTTTCAAAAATATATATGTAAAGTTCTTCTCATGTTTCTAATACTTATAGAAATTACTAACTATAATTTTTTTTTTATATTTTCGATTTTTATAAATTGCGATGTATTTAACGCAAATAATCTACTTTACCTATGCGCAGAGAAAATTTTCAATAAAAATTAGTTTGCAAATTGTAAGCACAAAATAAAATATTCTGCTGGTAGTTTGTCTGATGGTTCATCCATAAATGTTTATACAATCGTAATTCTCCATTTTTATAGAATCGAGAAATACGTGTGTATGTAAATGTAAGAAGCGCATTTTTCATTTTCTTTCAAAGGACACGAACAAATCGAGATGGAACGAAAAAGGCTAAAAAAGAAGAAAAAATTATCAATATTCCGCGAATGATAAATCACCCGGATAAACAGCTCCGGGAATTTCGTTTCACTTGTCAACTCAATTGAGCTTCTTTAATCCAATGCAATCGCGTTACTCCACAGCCCCTCCCACGTTTGCTCCCCCTCCGTATAGATTGATCGCTCGTTCCCTCCCTTGCGTCTCCTTTTCCCTCTCTCCCTATTCCATAGTTGCAGTTAGTGATGCGATCCCATGGCCAAAGCACGTTACAAGACCAAAGCCGTTTCCACTGCAATTGCACCCCCATGTACGTTCCTGTTATTTCGACGTTTTTCTAACTCTCTTCCATACCCCCACCCTCTCTCTCTCTCTCTCTCTCTCTCGGTCCGACATTTTTCGGCTTCTGCTGCTGGTAGCGTAGCCTTTCGTTATTTGCCCACATTTCGATGCACCTATGAAATTGGTTTAATCTCCCGGCTGGCCAACCGTTGCTCTCGCTCTCTCCCCGGGGGCCGACTCGGTCGAAAAAAGCAAATTACCGTAGGTTACCAAGCGTAAAATAAAATTCGCCCGTTTCTTCACTACCATGCCCGGATAGTGTGAAGACTCGGTTCTCTGAAATGTCACCTCGCAAAAATGTACGCTTTTATCCTTTAAAGCATCTTTTAAAAGAAAAAATGTTATATATCAACAACTGCGACGCATATTTTTGAAAATCGAAAATAAAAGTTTTGCTAAATCCTATACGATTATCCTATATCTAATTTATGATGATAACCAACGTTTGAAATTTTCATAAAGTATTCCTTTGCATCAGCTTCATTATACTATGGTCGGAGCAAAATAATTAGAAATAAGTAGAAAGAAAAAAAAATGACTTTTCTGAATGCATGGGGTACCCTTGGAAATTCAGAAATTTACACACGCGGGACTTGCAATAAAAAACGCAATACACGTTTAATCAGATGTCTGGAACTTCAAAGCTTGCGAAATGAGCTTCAGGTGCGCAGTTTTTTATACCACGGGCAGCGCACAGTCAAATCTTGCGAGCTCGCAAAAATTACGGCTCGCCATTGCGTTTTTTATTGAAACGAAAACATACTTTTTATATAGAGCATACAACGACAAAGTACAATAAGAAGTTCGTAAAAGTTTCACGGGAAATGAACCCATTCGCAGTAAAGAGTTATTGTGATTCTTTCGTATGTTTTATACTAAATGTAATACAATATTAACGTTTTATGAAATAAGGTGTTAGCTTTTTTTATTAAAACTAATTGAGTTATAAAAAATAGTTGAAAATTCTAGCTTTTTGTTACAATTTTTATATCATTTTCAATACATTTCTGAAAAATGAAGTTTTACTTTTACTGAAGTATACTCTATATATATATATATTCTACTACACACACACACATACACACACACACACACACACACACACACACACGCATTTATATTCAAATAATTAATTATTTCAAGGATAATAACATTAAACCTGGAAACTTCAAGAGTCACTTCATGAATATATACGATCTTAAGAAGTGTTTATCAATCAAATAATTTTATAGAACTTTGGTAGGTATTTAAGATGGCTCATGCGTTTGCTGCCGTATCAAGTCGGGGCCCCACAAGGGGCTTCTTTATTACTGCCAAATTAAAAAAAAGGTTTTATAAATGTAAAAATTTTGCTAATTTGTTGCTACATTTATGTGTTTGGTCTCAGTGCGCATGCGTAGTAGCACATTTGTAACGTTTATTGCTAATATCTTTTCTGTTTGGTCGTTAACCTATAATTCTGATTATGACATTAGATAATTCACAAAAAAAATTTTATTTTCATATATTGTATATTAAAAACTGCTTTTTGCTTCCTAGAGGAAGCTTTGTGATAGTAAAATTTTAAGTTTCGTTAAATCGCTCTAGAAACATGATTAGAGGTGTTAGAAGTTTGTATCACATGATTTTAGAAAATGTCTGTATGGATGTGGGTGTGTGTGTGTGTGTGTGTGTGTGTGTGTGTGTGTGTGTGTGTGTGTGTATGTGTGTACCGCTTTCTCTCCGGATCTAAGCGGACGATTTTAACCGGACAGGGCTCATTTTTTTTGTTTTTTTATTCCGAATTCGGGAACAAAATAATTTTTTATAATTCACTGATTCGTTTTTGTTTTATGTCGAATTTTTGATTTTCAAAAAATTTATTTTTGAATTTTTTTAATGATTGGATTTAAATTTTTGAGTCGGATATGTAGCATTCGAAAGAGCATGAAAAAACCTATATTTTCCAAAAAAAGTAATTTTTCTAGCTATCACGGTTCTTTTGTTATTAACAAAAATGTAAACATTGAAAAATGAAAAAAATGAGTTTTGTATGTCCAACGATTACTGGAGTAAAATTGACTTAATTGCTTCAAAATTCCTTGTAGAGGTAGATTTTGAATAATTTTCGGCTGAGTTCTTTGCCCAAAATGATTGGTCCATAAATTTTAGAGATATTTGAGGTTAAGATTTTTTAAAATTTTTTTCCAAATCGTAATTTCTCGAGAACGGCTTGATGAATCAGCTACAGATTTATAGACAATTTTGTGTGTGATATAGATATTATGTATGTGAATTTTTATCAAGATCGTACGATTACTTTTTGAGATATTTGATATTCAAAATTTTCGTATTTTACAAAGTTATTTTTGTTGTTGCATGATAACTAGAGAAATTGTTATAATTTTTTTGAAATTTGGTGGTGATGTAGAGTATGTATGTTATGTATTATAAATGTTTTTAAGGTAAAAGAATTCGTTTATGAATTTCAGAGATATTTGAGGTTAAAACTATTTTAGCACTCTTTTCAAATCGTATTTTTTCGTGAACGGCTGTATATATACTAGAAAATGGAAATGACGCGTGCTCGCGTGCGTGTTGTTTACTTGCTTTTATTTTTTATTAAAGTTAATTTACAGCGCGCTTTTCTCAATGTACCTCTTTTCGCAGTTTTTTTCCAGCAGTTGGCACTAGCTATTTTTTTTTTTGTGGGCAATGAATTTTTTTTTTAATTCTGCTATTTGATTTCTCACTAATCTACAAACGATGCGGAAATGCGACGCAGAGAAAAGTAAATAGAAAAAGAGTGCTTCAAAAGAGGTATACTATTAATAGAGTAGTATGAAAATCATTTATAAAATAAAATATTTACAAAATAAATTTAAAAATTAAAAAGTATATATGTAGTATATTCTAACCTACAAAAGAAGTAAGTAGAAAAAAAAACGTATTCAATTATCAGATTAAAAAAAGTGCGTTTAGCATCTTTAGGGTCCCCGTTGATTACGTATAAAAAAATACATATTAATAAAGATAACTTAAAGTAATAATAAAAAGTATTCATTTAGTTTTGAAGAGAAACCACGTGTCCATGTGGTTACAACCGAATGTACAACATAAAAGGCGCCAGGCGGTAATGTATAAGTATTAGGATATGACATGGGTGCGTGGCCACTATATATAGGTATACCTTAGCCATATCCAACTGCGGGAAAAAAATGCGAGAAGAGTTTTGTAAGGCAATGTAACCTCACAATGTATCTCTTTTCGCAGTTTTTTCACGCAGTTGTCACTAGCTATTTTTTTTTTTGTTTTTTGTGGGCAATGAATTTTTTTTTTTGTAAAATATAAAATTGTATAATAATAATTGCTTTTTTATGATAAAAAGTAGAAAGAGTAAAAATAAAAAGTCACAAACCATTTAACATAGTCTCACCATACAAAATAAAGTATTAAATTTTAAAATTGGAATTAAAAATTAATTAAAGGAATCAGTAAATTAAGTTTGAGGAAGCTACGTGCCAATGAATTGGCAGCAGTTTTTACAAGTTATTACGAAGCAATAAACTGTTCATTCACATAAGGTTATGTATTAAACGTAACTATTTATAAACTCAGTTTTGTCGATAATTTGGTCGTTAACCTACAATTTTCTTAGTACAGATCGAAAATTTAATGTATAAAGAACATTTCTGTTAAGTTTAAGATGTATCTGCTTTTTTATAAGAAGTCGCATGAGCAACCTTAATAGATTATTTCTTTCCACTCTTAAAGGAACGATAGCTGAATGTTGTCAAGCATTTAAAGATTGATTTTGATTGGTCTGTAAGGGATATTTGAAATTTTAAAATTGAATTTTTATTCTTAACTATTTAAAACTAAATAATTAAATCAAAATATAATGAAAAGATTAATTTTTTGTTTTGAAATATTATCTGATTATCCTATTATTTAAACTAATTAAAATGAAATCATAATAAAAAATTATATCCATAACCTGAGAAACAAAATAGTACGCGTGCAGCGCGTTTGGATTTTTCTAGTAATATTAAGCAATCGTATAAGTACCTCAGCAGCAGACCGAATACGAAATCAACATAGAATTTTCTGTCCTCCGGCCGGAAAGCGCCAACTTTACGGCCGCTGCGCGAAACGAAGTTGCCTCGGCTTCGCCTCGGCCGACAATTACATGTGATCTGAAACATTTCTTATTTTACCGGCCTAGGTATGTAATATACTATTACACTGAGAAAAATTTTTTGGAATAATTATGAGACGATTGGTTAAAATTACTATACTGTACGCGCAATCTGACCACATACTGGTATAAGTGACTTATTTATTAGATTTCTAATAATTTTTACAGTTTGACTAAGAAAAACTACAAGAAAAGTATTGTAAAATTTAACATAAAAAAGTTGGAAAAATTATTAGACAGTATAGTAAAAATCACAAGTCATAAATTTTACCAGGCAACTGGCAAATATTCTTAGACTTTATAAGAATTTTTCCTATAGAGCTGATAGAATTTACAAGACAGTATAGTAATTTTTACGATATATACAGTATATGTGCAGCGCTGCGCATGCGCGCTATAAACAAAACACGAGGGCATGCGCGCTTAACTCGTCATAACCTGCAATGATGTAGTCTTAACAACTAATTTAAAACGATATAATTTCAGTATAAATAACTTTAATTAACACTCGTATAATTAATTAATTAATTCATTCAAATAATTCTCTATGTATTCATTACAAAATTATTTTAAAAATACGTGAAGAACGAATTCACTTTAAGAGTGTCAGTATAATGTAACATATGTAGACGATTCGGATTATAAACACGCAAATGTACGAGGTGGCGCAGTCGGTAAGAAGTTCGCCTTTCAACTAGGAGACCCAGGCTCGATTCCCCGCCCCGGAGGTTTTTTTTCATCATAATATTTATTTATAATTTATTTCTCTCTTGTGTAATGTGTATTCATATGCGTTCTCTTGTGGGAAAGTATATAAACAATTGGCTAAAAATAATTTTTTTCTGTATTTTTCGGACATTTACAAAAATTACTATACTGGCTAATAAAAATTACTAGATGGACAGTCTGTGATTGGATTCTAAAACTAATATAGTAAAATTTCTCTAAGTTCTTTGTAAATATTCCAAAATTCTTCTCTCAGTGTACGTTTAGCGCAATTCCGCGACTGAAATTCAAAATCCACGCATTAGAATAATTCAATTCCCTTGCACTAGCGACTCGCGTGCCAATTTGGCATTCAATTTGGCGCGACTTTCTGGTGCTTTTTTTCATTTATTCTTTCTCTCGTTCTCTCTGACTATATCTCCTCTTCCGCGCATTACAGCGCGCTTTTGCGGCATTATAAGGAAATTACGCGTGCGTGCACTTCAGGATGATTGTTTAATTACTCGCGAGAATACGCACTTTCTGCTGCGCTCGTAAGGCCATACGAATAGGGGGTCGGAACGTAGTGAAGTGGTCAGAAAGGGTGAAGCACGAGAGAGAGAGAGAGAGAGAGAGAGCCTTTGAAAGGTAAATGCGGACCGGATGCAAAATAGAGACAAGGGACGCGGAAATTCATCGAGGACGTGCACGAGGGATAATGCGGCGCATGGGAGGGCAAAAAAGCGATGGAGATAGTGCGAGTGGAGGTAGGAGAGGCTTCCACGGAAGAGATATGGGATGGAGGATGGCGAGGGCACGCACCCGCCCCTAATTTAATTATGCCCTTGAAATTCCTATTATGGAATCGGAGAAACTGAGAGTGTGTGCATAGTATTACAAGGAATTATACTACAGTGTAAAATGATTATTTATCATAAAATTTCTGTTTTTTATTTAATGAGATATCCAGAGAAAGAGTTAGGGAATTTTAATTTTTTATTTGGTTTTTAGTATGTCAAAAAATGGGAGACTATAACGAGTCTTATAAAAAGAATACACCCAAGGATTGGTGGATGATAAAGGACACAATCTATCAGTGCAGCAATCTTTAAAGTGTTTTAATTTATTTAATAAGCGCAGTAAAAGAAGCTTCTTTACCTATAAACGAAATATTTGTTAATAGTCGGAACAATAAGTTATTATCGATAGGCTCGCTAGTGCTTCGATCAGCTGCTGCGACTCAAATTTTCGCACTATCTAGCCGAATAGTTTCAAAATTATTTTTGCAAAATTTTCCTTACCACCTTGTTCTAAACTTATCTAGAACTCTCTTTTTAACTACAAGCCTTGTTTCTACTTAGTGACACACTAAAATTTGCTGATAATATCTTTATTTACAGGTCAACATGCAACTTTAGTACACCGTAATATTTCTAGAGCAGCTGGTAACTATATCGATTTCATAAAAATGAGAAAATTAGATATCACCGGCATAAAACATAAAGCTATCATAATTCTTAATCGTACAATGAAGAAAAGCGTCAATTTGAGTTTTAATACTTACATTAATTTTAATGTTTGCGATTTATTATCGTATGCGAGGGTGAGTAGGCATTCTCTTTTTCAAAAAAACTCATTTATTCTCCACCTCTAGGGAAATTAAAAGCCATAAACAGGAGTCGCACCGCTTTATCGACGCACAATTGCGAAAAAAAGCGGAAAAACAGATTTTCACTTTCTCGCATGGGCGTCCGTGCGCAGCAGCAGAGTGGTGGCGCGGCCCCATCATTTATAACCCCCGTTTGTACTATAAATACCGGAACGGCTGTCGATAAAGCATCGATATGAATGGCGTCGCAAACGTAGCGCAACCCCCGCGCATACAGCCAGCTACAAAATGACTTTCTAAACATTTTCATCGAGCGTTAGCATAGGCGGCAAGATGAAAAATGAAAGGGAAGCGCGCCCGGTCCTTGACTTCTCTCTCTCTCTCTCTCTCTCTCTCTCTCTCTCTCTCTCTCTCTCTCTCTCTCTCTCTCTCTTTCTCTCTTTCTCTCTTTCTACATTTCCACGAAACTACGTCAAGAAAAAACGCCAAACTATCGCGCGGAGAGCAAAAAACGAGCTGGAGAGAAATTCGACCTCGTCGCTGCTGGCTGGCTACTGGCGCACATCCCAGCGTTCTCTCGACTCTCGTGTATTTACGTAAATACGATGCCATTGGGGATCGTAATAGCGTGGAGCTCGTACTGGCGCGCATAGGGAATGGGAGAGTGCTGAGGGTGAGGGTAACGCTCGAAAGCTGGGGTCGACTATACAGGTCTCTCTTTCTCTCTCCCTCTCGTGGCTTGGTATCCCAGTATTCCGTGGGACAATGACAGCCATGCACCTGGACCGTGCGTGAGCTGCGCCATGCTGAAAACGAGGTCTTCGAATTACATCGCAAGCCGAAGCGCGTCCGTGCGCGCTGAGGTGGCGCTTTCTGCATTTCTGAATTCACGTGCTTACTCGATAAGTTCTTGAAAATAGATTGTCGTGAATTGCGCGAATTATCGTGCTTTTGTTCTTTGTGGCTTTTTTACACTGTATACTGTTAAAAATATCATTAAATTTAATGCACTTTTAATGTACACTTGCGCATTAATTTTCATGAACTTGTAACTTAAATATCATTTAATGCACATTTACCATAAAATTAATGTGAATCTATACAATATTAATGAAAGTACATTAAAATTATTGTACCTGTACATAGAAATTACTGTACGAGTACATGAAATATCTGTATTATTATTAAATTACGAGTGTAAATTAAAATTAATGTCTCATGCACAAAGTTTAATGAACATGATGATAAAAATTACAGTTCACGTGCATTAAAATTAATGTTGAAGATAACGAAATTTAATTACATTTCATAATATTACATTACATTATACGAATAATTAAATCAACTAATGCACATTAAATTTAAAGTACCATGCTTTAAACTTCATGTACATAAACATAAATTATGCAGTTCGTGTGCATTAAAATTAATGTGAATGTGAAACAAATTTAATAAACTTTACATGAAATTCCATGACAAAACGAAATAGGCTTTTCCAGTACTGAGCATTAAATTTGAGTAACGATCCATTGAATTTCATTCACATCCGCATAAATAACACAGTTCACATGCATTAAAATTAATGTCATGATATTAAAAATTTAATTAACTTTACATAAAATTTGATGACAAAACGAAAAAGGATATTCCAGTTCTGAGCATTACATTTGACTAACGATCCATGGAATTTCTTTTCCATCGGCATAAATAATACAGTTCACATGCATTCAGATAAAATGATAAAAATGTAGATTCCCCTACTTATCGACCACAACGGTTTTTATTTAATTAAACAATTTTTTAATACTTTTCGGAAAGATACATCAATTATGCACTCCGTATATGTAAATACTGCATTCAGAAATTTTTTTGAAGGGTTCTACCAGTAATGGCCCGAGAAATATTTTTTTGTATTATGTCGGTATCTCACATCACCTTATGTAGATATGTATGTACCGGTACTTGAATTTTATTTTTATTATCGTATTGAAACACTAATTTTAGAACAAAGTGTTCTGTCACGCTTTCCGGAATGCCATTAAGTACACTCTATTAAATTTTCAAATGATTTCACTGATTACATTTTTCAAAAATCGTTTTTGAAATGTTTGAGGCTTAGTTCTGATTAATTACAAATAACAAAAACATTTTTGGAAAAATCTAATGGATGGAATGATTTGGGAATTTAATAGAATTACTTAACGCCATTTCGAAGGGCGTGAAAGAACGCATTTTTCTAAAATTTTTGTGTATATGTGATGCAAGAAATAAAATTTAGGTGCTGATAAGGTAGGGATCTATATTGGAGTTGAACATGATCTTAAAATTAATAACATTTTTAACAAAGATAGATGCAAGATACTTAATATTAAAGTCTCTTGTTTAAACACGATAAAAAAATGAAATTCAGGTGCCGGTAAGGTAGAGATCGTCACGGTACATATGGCTTTAAGAAACATTTTTAAGTTAATCAAATTTAATTAATTAATGTCTTAAAGTAAGTTACTCATTTTCTTAAAATATTATCTAAATAAATAATTACTAAAAACCATTAATATTTTAGATGAATGTATAATATCAATTGATATGGATAGTGCACCTTATATAGATGAAAATGTCCAAACTGTGACATGCGAGCGATAGCGTAACGGATAGCGTGCGTGCGTAGTAACCCAAGGGTTGCGGGTTCGATTCCCGGTTAGGTCGAAAATTTTATGTAAGTTTTTTTTTGCGATAATAATAATTCGATTAATTTAAAAGACAAGTTTCTTTAATGAAAATGCGAAAATTTATAATATTAAAGAGTTTATATGCATAAATTAACAATTGCTGCTGACACAACATAAAGACGGTGAGGTAAGTAAATATATTATAATAAATTTGAATCAATATAAAAATTTCAACTACAAACTGTGTAGCATTATTAAATTTTGTAACAATTTTTTATTTTTACAAAATAAAAAAATAATTTGTTAAATAAAAAGAAAAAAAATTATTTTTCAACCAAGTAAATAATGTTTTGACCTAAGTAAAATTTTACTAGAAATTTCAAATACGTTTATGTTAAGTTTTATGCATTCAATTGAAATTTCAGTTTACGGCAATTTTTTTTAATAGGTAGCAATTAAATTTTCCAGTTCATTAATTGTAATGCAAATTTGCATTAATTGTAATGCAGATTTGCCTTAATTGTAATGCGGATTTGAATTAAGAATAATGCACATTGCATTAAATTCAATTTACTTGTACATTAAATTTCATATTTTTTCTAAAACAAGCTGCATTAAAAATAATGCACATTGCATTAAATTTAATGTATATTTACATTAAATTTACGTTACGCCCTTAAACTGTTTTAATGCACCTGCTTGAAATTTGCTTCCAGCACATGTACATTAAAGTTAATGTAACTTTTTTTTACAGTGTACATTAAAAGTAATATAAAATTGCTTTAAAATTAATATTCATTTGCATTAAAATTCATTTACATCATTAAACTACTTTAATGTACACTAGTGAAATTTGCTTCCAGCACATGTACATTAAATTTAATGTAAAATTTTTAACAGTGTAGGTTGATCAGAAACATTTATTCCATCAGGTAAAGGTTGTTGTTGCTCCATGATTAATGAAAGAGGAGATAGGTGGTGTCAAGGAAGAAGGGGAATAAGTCCAATTTTTATGAAAATCGATTTAAGGTCATTTTTTACTTTTTACACAGATATATGTATGTACATATGGGTGAAGAGAGAAGAAAATGAGAACTACGCGATTTAACGTTTACGGACTATTCTATTGTATAAATATTTTATAAATATATTCACTTTTTTCTATGTGCCTTTAGATTATGGCGTTAAAATAGCCGTTATAATAAATTATAAAAAGATAAATGTGAAAGGATAGATCAGGAAATGCCAAAGGATTAAGCTACTTTTTATTCAGGAACAAATTTGTATAATGAAACACATTTTACGATAAAGCACCTAACAATATAAAATTAGTGTCTATCAAAATAATAAAACGAACAAAAGTAACGTAATTTTTTTAAATCGTTCATCTGTCGTTCTTCATCAACTTTTTTAGAACATTAATAGCGTCTACAAAGAGCTACAAGAGAATATAATTTCCAATAATTAAATCCATTCGGCCACTCTCGGTATATTTCACGTCTCCCAGCCGTGATCCCACCTCCTACGTCTCGTTACTCTTCCGCTGCGCTTCTCTCACTCTGTCTTTGCCGGTATACGCTTCATCGTCCTGCGATGGAATCTCTTATCAACCCCCTCCCGTTCCCCGTAAGCCGCGCCATCTCTATTATCTCGTATTTTCAGCTGACTGAGCGACGACCGCTTCCGCCACTCTCCCCCGCCGCCAAAGATAATTAGATTGGTAAATGAGCGGAGACGATCCTTGATTTATTATACCCACCGAGACCGTAAAGCGATTTTATTTATAATTCGGAGCGCGATTTGCGGTGCATGGATGAATGCTCGTCAAGAGTGAAATCAACTCTAATTTTGAAGAGTTTGAATGCAATTGTAATTTGGCTAATTAGCGATGGAGCATGAAGAAATTGTGATCAATTTATTTCTCTCTTAATTATTAAGTGCCATTACGACAAAAGTATAGGTTGGTCAAGCCGAAATAAATGGAAGGATGGGAAATTTTCATTTGAAGAGGGTCTTGATTAATTTTTAAATGTGCATACATATGTGTTTGAATAGTTGATGCATCTGAAAGTCTTGACGATGGTAGGTTTTTTCAATCAAACTTTGACAATGATGAATCACTAAGACATCGCGTTCTACTCTATATTCGTATTTTTGTTTTAAATGATTGTTTTTATATGCTTCTTTAAACAGGTTTCCGCTAATTCCCTATACAGCTATGTGATACTTACTCTATCCAAGCTGTCATTTTACAACATTACTTTGCATAAACAATTATCAAACATTTAATAATCTTTCACCTTATAAATACTTAACTGAAGGCATAAAAATTCACACATCAAATTTCCGTATGTCAGAGCGACCTGCAAAGTGCATTATCTCTGAAAATAGAAGTAAATAATCTATCTCTCTATCCTCGCAATTATTCAAGGAAAGCGTAGGCGGAGGCGCATTGTTCTTCCCACGGGACGCGTTTATGACGGCACGGTTGAGCAGAGAAGGGCGACGACGACGAGGACGTAATGCTCTACACGAGCGTAATTTTTGTTTATAACATTTACACGCTGAATTCATGCATACGTGTTTGCAGTTTATGAACAAGACGCGCTTGTTCATAAAGGAGAGAATAATTTGGTTAAGTGTGACTATGGTGACTGCAATCTTTGTTGTGTGTGTTTGTGTTTGTTTGCATGTGTGTGTGTGTCTCATCTTCGCCTTCCCATGCGCGCTCTTGATTTTCTCTGCTGAACGCCTGGATCTCTCGGCAAAGACGATCCCCTCTGACCGTGTCTCTACATTCCGATCTGCTCCCTTTCTGATTCGCTCCGCGATGTCCAAATCAGCCGCCTTCGTCTCGCCGCGCGGGCGTTCGTCCGTCGTTCCCCCTCACCAAGGACATCTTTTTCCTTTTCTAGTCTCTTTCCTTGGTACGCGAGCTCACCCGCTCCGCACTTATAGACTCGCCATGGTGACATCGAATCTCCCGTGTAACACACGGGGGCTCTCGCAGCGTTGGCCTGGCTCTCTCAGCTCCGTTTCGTTGTGCCTCTTCCCCGCGCTCCTTCCCCTCTCGGATGAGACGCGAGCGCGCAAGGGGTAGTTAGACACACTGTGTGAGTGGGTCGATAGGCGCCCCCTCGGCGACGGCGCGTGCTCTCTTTTCTCTCTCTCTCTCTCTCTCTCTCTCTCTCTCTCTCTCTCTGTCGCTCGGCCCCGAAAGCAGTAGCGGTGTGGCCCCACCGTCTGATCGCGCCCCCAGTGGCGTCGCTAGCTGAGCTAACCCAGCGTCCCCCCTGCGACTCTGACTTTCCGTGTCTCTCTGGCGCGCACATGTGCCCTGTACGCTCTGCGGAGCATGTATACGCTTTTCATTGTCAGAGACTGGCAAGCGTGCTTTTTTCACTCGTCAGCTCGCTCGTTTTCGAAGATTTATCCGAATTTTTTCTCTTTTATTTTTAGCCTTGTTGGCGCCAGCTCTTTTTCATCCCACCTCGGTTGATGATTAATTTTTCATGCACTATGTGGCATTTCAAAAGGAATGAATCCATTAGGAGTGTTGTGTATTTTTTCGCAGATTTTAATACGTTTACTCTCTGCTTTTTTATTTTTATCTCTGTTATTTCAAGAAATACTAACCAAGTTGAAATGGGGGTTTGAAATGCGAACAGTATTTCAGAGGTAACTTTATAATACGATAAAAAATTCTTGTAGCTTATTGCTATTTGATTTTAATGAGATTGACTGACACTCACCAACATCAGCGTGATGGAACAATTTTTAATGAACTGGTGTGACAAATTTCCTAATTTAGCACGAAGAAGTAAATAAAATAAAACCTCGTTATAACAATATTTTTAAACAGTAATTAGTTTCAAAGATGGACTAAAGCGTTGTTCTGAATTGCAATTCATTAAAACCAATTTAGCTTTGAATTCAATAAATTTTTAATTAACATGTTACAGATTGTGTTTTATTTACACATTTTATCCCCTATTAAAGTAAACCGTTAACAGAACAAATAATTTAAATACAATATATTTATAAAGATTAATTACTTATAATAAATTCATCAAGATGAAAATAGTAAAATAACATTCACTTTGATCGCCATCAAATAATTCTTACGAAATAGTTTAGGTAGATTTTATATAAATCTATTATCTCTTAATAATATTAAATATTAAATATCTGAGAACAAACAAAAATAAAATTTTGTATAAATGCAATATTTTCTTAAAATTTTAGATAGTTATTTTTATTGTGAAGTACAACCTGCCTAGCATTCCGCACTCCCCCCTTCCCTATGCTGACTCACGCGATAACTTTCTACTGATGGTTCAGTGCTTCCCCTTACTTTTGCTGTTTTCGGTGTCAGTATATCCTCTTTCAAGGTTCATCGAACTCACCAGTCAAGAAATGTACTAGAAGTCCATTCACGTGGAGCATTATTTTTTTCAATAAATATTTTTGTTCTATTTTTAACAAAGTTATTATAATTATGAATGCGCAAAATAAATCTTTATTATTTATTATTATATATAACTATTTTTTTAGGGTAAGGTTTTTATAATATTTATATTGTTTACTAGTTTTTATGTTATTGTTTAAATGCAAAATTTAATCTTCTCTATTACAAGTTGTTTATGTCTTATTTTATTACATACTTACTTGTTTCTGCTTTTTTGATTTTTGCAGGAACTGCAGAATTTTATGTCATGCATTAAAAGTAGTTATAGTACTGGCGACTATGTTATTCAAGTATATAAGGTCATCATTTTTTGATGATTTCGTATTTTATTTCTCAGTTGTAAAATAAAACATGAAAATAAAATACAGAACTTTCAGTTTCTATTATACATCCTGTAAAATAAAAAAAAAGCAATAATAATTTCAAACCTAACAAAAATGGCGCCATAATAATGTTCGGACTTCGGTAAAATAATTTTGAAAGAATACACGTGAAGCGCGTTGAACCTAGCTGGTTTCGTAAAAATGTAGATTCGTTAATAATAGCTTTTTTTGTTGCAAATATTTAATCTATTAAAACTTCATTTTTGACATGGAAACAACCATTTTCTAACTAAACAAATTCTAAAAATTTAAATCTAAAATGAAAAACGTTAGATCAGAGACTTATTGTAATGTAACTATGTAAGTCCGGAAAGAATTTCATCTCGATAGGTTCTGTTATTTTGTATAACTGCCAAGCACGTATAGTCCAGGATGCTTGCATTTGCTTTCATGGAGCAACTCATCCCAAAGTCGATTCGAGCATCATTTAAGGATCCTCGTGCATGAGTGCTCTCCATCAAAGGTTCTCTCGTTTTGCCCGAAAGTTCGATGACCAACAGAGAATTCTCCTTCGAACTTGCGGTTCTCTCTCTCTCTCTCTCTCTCTCTCTCTCTCTCTCTCTCTCTCTCTCTCTCTCTCTCTCTCTCTCTCTCTCTCTCTCTCTCTCTCTCTCTCTCTCATCTAAGAGACTCTAAGACGAGATATTCCACCCAGTTATAATTGGGCCAAGGTATCTATGTCTGCTCCTCACCCTTAGGAACATCATTAACCAGATCCTATTCACCTACAGCTTCATCAATTGTTCTAGTTACGATTGTAAAGAATTCAATATGTCGGCCTTAAAAAATGACAATTAAAAATTTGGCATACTAGCGAATTCAAACATGCTTCGCGCGTACTATTTTGTTTTTACGGTTCTTCACACTATTTTTCAGTATGATTTAGTTTTAATTAATTTAAATGATAAGATATTTACATACACTTTTAAGCAAAAAATCAAATGTTTTTATTCTATTTTAATTATTTAGTAGTTCTATAAATACTTGAGTTTCAAAATTCAAATCTAGCGAATCCTCGCACCTATTTCATACAGACCAATCAAACCAATCTTTAAATGCTTCACAACATCCAACCGTCGTTTTTTTAAGAGTGGAAAAAAAGAAAAAATATATATATATATATATATATATATATATATATATATAATATACTTGACTTAAAAAAACATATATTTTCAATATAAAAAATTTAAATATTCATTTCTTTAAATGAGCCAGGACTCTTGATTGAGTGAATTTCACAGTATTCAAATTATGAGTATTTTAAACTAAATTGAAATTGAAGTACCTAAATTAAAATAAAATATAGTTTTCCGGTATACTTATAAATGATTTTCAGTAATATTTCACTGATTCATATTTAAAGAGTAATAAAAGATTACAACGTGACATCAGGCATCAATTTAAATAGAAAGTTGTAAAATATCAATAAGATTTAAGTACAATGAGATTAAATTTAAGAAAATAAACTTGTTGATCACCCATATTGCATATATGAGCAATTCTACAAGAAATCCATTTTTAGAGAATTAAAAAAAAACATCTAAAAGCACACCTCTGCAATAATTTTTTTCTTATTTTATAGGCGAAATACTTGCCTTCGGAGCGTTTCTGCGCTCCTTGATAATATCTGAGAAAATGGTGAACCCACGAAAATAGTCTCGTGACACTGTTTTAACCGCACATCAATTTTTCTTATGGAAATTTAAGGGAGTACCCTCGGTACGTAGCTAGTCAGTTGAGGGAACGCTTCGACATGTCATTTACTCCCACAGTAACAGTCGTAAGTTTGGCAATGTAGTGTCATATTATACGTCTCATATGATTCTAACCTAATTAATAGTTGAAGAGCACGTGTGTTATTCGAAAAAGAGGCTCTGAATGATAATTTTTAAAGCAGATATGAATCTGGGATAAATTTCTGCATATATCAGAATTTTCTCAGAATTTTTTCATTTTGCAATATTTTTATATACTACAAAAGGTGCATTTATTCATAAGATCCTATGTTATTTTCAATCACTGATTTCTTGCTTCTGAAGTTCTGAATCTTCACAAAATTTGAACCAGAGTTTCAGTGCACTTTAATACAGCTGTCATCCAAATATCAAACAATTTTCATTTTAGATTCTATTACCGGGGGTACCTATAATTACCTATAATTACCCTTAACATGGTAATTATAGGTGAACAGCAGTGCCGAAATCAAACTTTAAAAGACGCGAATAAATTTTACAAATGAAGAAAATTAAAGAGGAAGAAAAGAACTTTAATTTCAGCTATGAATCGTTAAAATCTGAAGCTCCTGTGCAAAGTTACGTGAATTGGAAAATCGCGAAAAATCACAAGGCATCATCAGGAGAAAAACATGAATTAATAGTACATTTCGACACTGGTGCGGAAGGTGATGATTTACTTCATGTGACGTTTTTCGCACTCGCTTCGCTTGTGCGAAAAACGTCACATGAAGTAAATAATCAACTTCCGCACTCGTATCGAACGGTATTTTATACCACGAGCGCCGAAAAATCATACCAAAGTTGTGATTTTGAGGTTAGAGTGGTATAAAAAAACAAAATTCAATATTTCTATTGTATTTGTATATATTTTAATAACATAGGTTTAATTTTGCGAAACCGGATCATGTTTTTTTCGATTTACTTTAGAATGGTCAACGGATTAATAGACAAAAGAAAATTTTAAGTTTATCATAATTTGTCATAATTTTTTCACATGTCAAGTAAATAAAACTTTAACCTTCCTTATCGATCTTCATTCGTCTTCTAATTTCGTATGTCAGAGACAAATAGGACTTATTAACCATATCCTTGTCTTATGAATAAATCATACACCTTGATCGATTTTATTTAAAATTCATTTAATCCACACATTCATATAAATTTTATAGCTGCTAAAAATTCAAATTTATAAAGGCGGCGGGTAATTTCGGCGGATAAGGCTTTAGGCTCTCTCTCACTCTCTTTCACTCTCACTCTCTCACTCTCTCACTCTCTCACTTCTCACTCTTACCTCTCTCTCTTACCTCTCTCTCTCTCTCTCTCTCTCTCTCTCGCGTCACATTTGCTCGAGTTTTTTGCCGGAATCAATTTGGAAAGAACGGCGACGCGCGAACGACGGTGCTCCCGGACTTAGAAAGAATTCAACCAGATTTTCCCGGCAAATAATGCCGAAGCCTGGAACTTGGCTTTTAGCCGCCTTCCTGTACAGAGGTTACTGTGAAACTTTTGCAACATTGGAAGAGTGCTTAAGTCAGGAAATGATGTTGTGTATAACGCTGAAAAGAAACTGAAAAGCAAAAGTGTTTCCATAGTACGACAAAGCTGTGTATCGTGAGTTTTTAGTTGCAAAATAATAAAAAGGCAAAGTATACTTATCCGTTTCGGGTTTCGGTTTTCGTTACTGGAAAAGTTTATCCTAAGTTTTAAACTTTATCCTTAACTCATGCTTTGAATAAAAGTGGAAACTGAAAACGGTTAGTAGATAATCGAAAACAATTAAATCATTTGATGCAGAAATCTTGCAAGCATAACGTAGAGGGATATGTAGTTTAGGGTTCATGAATCAACAAATAATTATAAGATTAATTATGGTCCTTTCAATTTTAATTTCATCACATTCGTGGTTAATCAAGTATTGTTATTTTTTACTAAGAAAATTTACCAACTAAATCGCCAATTTCAATCAATGCATTTATAATTGCATATTTGATTTGATTATGATTCCGGTGTGCCAGTGAACCGCAAGCAACTTTAACCATAATAGGTACATTATTGCGTATGTATTTTTTCCACGATATTTTGGAGATCGATATATTCTATCTTTAGTAGATTTCCTGCGAGACTTGTAAATTCGTATAACAATATACTTTTTACTAATGAGTACAATATTTATTATTATTTATTTATTATTTATTTAACCAGAGTAAGTACAAATGAAAGAATACAAGATATCCATTCATAGTACATAATTACATTATACAAGATACGGTACGCTTAAAACTATCTTAACCTAAAATAATATATATGCAGATGTACATTTTTAACAAAAAATAATATATAGCAAAATCGATGTAAATTAGTAACAAACTATATATAACTCTATAGATGTCAATGCTTAACAAATGTAGTATAAAATTGGAAATTGCATTGTTAAAATAGACAATGTCTATTTAACAGTGCCCGCTCCATTACAGGCATTGATATATATAAAATTATTATTATTATTATTATTATTATTATTATTATTATTATTATTATTATTATTATTATTATTATTACAGAATAATTAAAAACTATATATTAACTGATATACGTTTGAGAAAATGATTAATACATTTGCATAATCATCTTATGTTCAGACCTAAAAATTTACGAACAGTAATTAGGCTAACTTCGGAAGGAAAAAGCTATTTATCAAAAAGACAGGAATAAATATTTATGAGGCTCGTTCACGCGTAACTGAATAGGCCCCGGGATTTTTCATTTTCGAATTTCCCTCCTGTGCCTTTAGCAACTTCCCCAAAGTTCGATCATTATTTCGGTACTTCGAACAATAAAGCAAGCAACGGTAACCCTCGGAGTATTTCACTACGGGTGCGCTCGAAAAAGTTGATTGTACGAGGGTCAGAAACTTTCCCTCTGCCAGCTCGTTTATGGGCATGCGAAGATAGTCAAAGCCTAATTAGCCGCCACCTCAGGAAGCGAGATCGGTTTTCCTGTTCCCCTTCGGCGTGTTCTAGCCCTCCTCGACTGTCTCTTTGTGTCCGTCAACCGTGTAGTCACTTTTTCCGGATCGCGCGATGCCATGTCAACGCGTGCTTTTTAGCGGAAAGAGCGTGAAGTTGCCAAGTTGGGATCGCGGAGTGAGAAACTCGGACCGGTTTCCCTTTGCAGGTCCTCTGCCTTGAGATTACGTCTTTTAAAGGCGAATGGATCCATAAGTCTTCGTCGAGAATTTCTGCTTGGCTCATTTTAGCCTTCACTCGTCCTTTCGCGAGGCGACGGCTCAATGTGCCTTACCCTTTCATCAATCGCTCCCCCGCTATCAGAGGATCTTCTGCATCTATAGCATTTTAAACTTAGGGAGTGAAAGGAAATTATGGATTCCGGCATAGCTACTTATTCGTCGATTTACATTTGGTTCAGATAAGGTTTTTCAATTTGCAAAAATGCAAGTTAAAATTTTCACTTAATAACATAAAAAAGTATGCGTAGCGATACAATCTTCAGAAAGATATAAGTGCACAGAAAAAGATATTTGACTTGGGACGACTTGGCTTGAGTTATATTCCCGAAATCAACATTCACGAATGTTTCATGTTGCAGACCGGGAAAGTTAGTGCTGATAACCGGTGCTGCGCCAACTTTATTATGTTAGAATTGACACGCGCAGAATTTAATCGATCGTAAACTTTCTCGTGACTAAAAGAAGAAGCACGTATGCATTACAGCGTGAACTTTATTCGTAAAAAGCGAGATTGAAAGCATTTTAAAAGAGAAAAAATGCGCATCAAAAGTGAAGGGAACATAGGAGAAGTTCTCGAAACGTTCGACGTTTTGTCCGCCTGATCAATAAACGTTAAAACAAAAACTCTCGGGCTTCCGGGGAGCAAAAGGACGTGACCCCACCTCAGATTTTCTTTCTTTACATTCTCAGCGGAGATTTCCACTTCCGCCATGGTGGCCATCGCATTCCTCCGCGTGTGTTCCGGTCTGAGAGATGACTTGTTCGTGGGGAGAATGACGACGAGCCAGTCGGCTCTCTCTCTCTCTCTCTCTCTCTCTGTATTTCTCTTTTGCCAACAATTCTTTGCAATCGACTCTCCCAGCTCTCACGTTCGCCTTTATTTCTCGCTTCCTGTCTCTGCACGCCACTCGAGAAAAACTGAAGCGCCATCACAAGACCATGTGCCCATTATCAAACCATTCGCAAACGCCTCGGCACTTTCAATGTCCCCCTTAAGCGCCATCGACTATTCCTCCGTAGTACTCAGCGTGTATACTTGGCCCAAACACTGCTCGTGATCGCGCAAGGCTAGTGTCTAATATCAATACTGACACTGTTCAAACTGTAGACAGTTCGTATTGAATAGATTTTGAATAATTTACGTTATATATATATTCTCTCTGATCTGCTTTCAGTCCCGTGTAAAAAAAAAGTCTGGGCGAAGTCTTGCAGAAGTCTGGCAGAAGTCTGGCTTGAAAAGTCTGGCCAAAGTCTTGCATGTCGGACGATCCTAGACTTTTTGCCAGACTTTTTATATTTTCTATTACAAGTCTTGGAAAATATCCCCAGACTTTATCCAAGACTTTTCACCAGACTTAGCATACTTCGTAAAAAGTCTGGGAAAATGCCCAGACTTCATCCAAGACTTTTTACCAGACGTAGAATACAGCGCCAAAAAGTCTTGGAAAAGTGCCCAGACTTCTCGCCAGACTTTATCCCAGACTTTTCGTCAGACTTTATTGTCCGCGCATGGCGGTTATGCACGCCCGGCACCTCCCGCATGCATCTTCCGCTGCAATCCCATGGTCACTGCTGTCATCATCGTCGTTGTCGTCGTCATCTGCAGATCTAATAATTATTGGAGACACAAAGAGTCGGGTTTTGTAAAACTCCAACCTACAAATCGAATTTCCCACAAAGCATCTCTACTACAGCGCAAGTAAATATTTTATAGTGAATTTTAACTTATCTGATGTTATCTCGGTGCTGTCCATTACAGTTCCTCGTAAAAAATAGTTGCCATTACTCGGGATTCCGGACAAATTTTGTAATCTAAACGTTTATAGCAAGATAAAAATATTTTGAAGTCGAAACAACACGAATTGAACGACAATCGTGTGAACAATGTGAACATAGAGTATTCTGCAACTAGTTTCAAGTTATTTATGGACCTCAAAATATTTTCAGCTCGCTACATATTTTTGCTATTCAGTTCTTCTCTATGTATGTGTCTAGAGAAGGTGCGAAGATTTTCCACGAGGAATTGTAATTGACAACACCTAGATAATAATCAGATAAGTTCCAATGTTCTATAAAATATTTACTTGCACTGTAAAAGAGATGCTTTGTGAGGACTTCTATTTGCAGGTTGGAGTTTCACAAAGCCCGACTGTTTGTGTCTCCATAAAAAAAATAGATATGCAGATGACAGCGATAACGATGATCATGATAGCAGTGAGTGACCATGAGATTGCAGCAGAAGACTTATATGAGCATCGGTTTCATGCGGGAGGTGCCGGGCGTGTATAACCTCCATGCGCGGACAATAAAGTCTGGCGAAAAGTCTGGGAACTTTTCCAAGACTTTTTGACGCTGTATTCTAAGTCTGGTAAAAAGTCTTGGATGAAGTCTGGGCATTTTTCCCAGACTTTTTATGCAGTATGCTAAGTCTGGTGAAAAGTCTTGGATAAAGTCTGGGGATTTTTTCCAAGACTTTTAATAGAAAATATAAAAAGTCTGGCAAAAAGTCTAGGATCGTCCGAGATGCAAGACTTTGGCCAGACTTTTCAAGCCAGACTTCTGCAAGACTTCGCCCAGACTTTTTTTTTACACGGGGTGGAATTAAATATAAATACACCACAAATATACATGATCGGAATGTTATCGGTATAAAACAATTTTTTATAATCTATCAATCTTCATTATGGTATCAGTTTTTGAGTTACTAAGCGAAATCAGGACTTAACGATTTTGATGAACCTTGTGCTGCTGATCCAGCCGCTGTGATTGATCGGACAACGCTGAATAACAAGACTGTGTGGCCACATCGATGCCTGGTTACTTTCAAAAGACTCACATTAGACCCTTTTGATCGCTCGATTTCAGAACTATTCATTTTTACTTTATAAATCTTTGATTAGGAATTATATTTTTTACTACCCTTTGCTAGGATTCTGTGTACGCACCACTACTCAAACTAGAAATGAGCTGGTATTTAACGCGAGAACGTCCAGCTTGCTTTGCTTATCGCTCGCTCGTATACACTGATTTTTCCCAATGATTAATAGCCGCGGGTTTTAGAAAATATACAAAAAGTAATATCTTACCCTTAATTAGTGATGCCAGCTCCATATATCACTGCTCGTACCAAAAGCGTCCAAGCATACTCTTTTCAGTCTGTTTTTATTCTCCGCCGTCTTATTAATTGTCTCTACCGTATTTCAGCAGATATTTACTATACGTGGAAATAATGCTTTTGAGAAATAGATTTTTTAAAATTTACAGCCCCTCAATTTAAAGATTAAATTAGTAATTTAAATGATCATTCCACAGAAACGTATTCGCATGCGATAGAGCTATCGTACCGTGGTATTACAAGATAGCTGACCTAACCGACAATATCAACAATTCCGCTGCTGCACGTCGTCGCACACAGCCCAGAGCTTCGCCACTGTGGAGAAGACTACAGTTAGAGTAAAGGGTGAAAGAGCAACTACGCTTCCCAGCAATAACACACCACCGCAGCTACAGCTACACTACTAGTCAGTTGAATTATTTCAAAAGATCACTGAGTAAAAGGCAGTTAAATAAAGGAATATCGTCAATCTGCCAATCGCATGGTCGGATTCGTCTCTCGGGTGGGTCCGCACCGTCTGACTATTTCCGCACGTGACGGACCGTATACACACACACACGACGCACGGTGTCGAATGGAATCCAATCGGTCTGGACAGTGACTTATATTTATAAAAAACATTAGGATTGAAGTTGGAATGAATCACGAAATTATAAAACAAAATTTAATTTTTATTACAAAAATTATTATTACTTTTATGAAAACTGTGCCACGAAACAAATCAAGTTCGAACCGGTCTTTAAGAGACGATTTCTTGTATAGAAATGAAGCCTAGTGTTTACAGTTCAATCTCATAAACCATTTTTCTTTGGAAATGGACCATCTAATCTCAACTATGCTTTATATCGTTAAAAATTTCACTCCACAGGTAAAAAATATGAACGGCTTACCAATTTCACAGACAAGCCGGTCGGTGCACTTCGGTAATTCTAATACTTCTATACTCTCGGCGCGCGCTTCCGCGGGGAGGGAATTCCCCAGAGATCACAGGTAAGACGCGGTCGCACCGGCACCGCCTTCGCGCGCACAACTCTATTTTCGCAGTTGAATTGCTTGTTTATGTTCGGCTACGTAGCCTTCTGCGACTTTTAAATGATTCTCGTACCGCCTCTCCCTTTGTCTTCTCGCGTGCGGGTCGATTCATCTTCTTACATCAGATTTATCCCTGACCCACTATTTTTTTCGCGCTCCCGCCGATAGAGCGGAGCGCCGTCGCTATATATCGCGGATTAGACGGCTGAAGGCGCTTCCATGGCAGTTACCGTGTAATCTTTAGCTTAAGGCAGGGCGTTTTATTTGCGCCGCGAGCATCGCGCTGTCGTCCGCACGCTCGCTGGTGGCGGACAACAGTCCCTGCCGTAGTCTACGGCCCAGCTGTAAGAAGAAATTTACTACATCGTTAGGCGGAGTTACCTTTCCGTGAAAGAATTACCGATCCGTGAGCGGTGAGTAGTATAGATTCTCGATGTGGTCATTAGTACTGATTCTCAGTGAGTACTGTGATATTACGGTCTTTCAAAATTAAATATATAGTATTATGGTAAATAATACTTAAAATCATCATTCGATTACGGAGGTGAAATTCAATTTCGGCCGATCCATAAATGCTTCGCATTAGTAAGGCGTTTAACTGGCTAAGTTTCGAACAGAGTTAATGTTGTCAATTCAAATAATATACTTTTATTAATTTTTTGAAATCTGTTATTTATTTTTGACAGTGCAACGCAATATACAAGTTGGGCAATGTTATCTTACCGTGTGATATCGTTATATTATTAGTCTACGTACAAAGCGAATATATCTGTACTGTGAGAACCCAAATGCTATCCTGGATTTTAATAGTAAAAAGTTGGAATTTGATTAGTATTCATTTGATTCCTTTTACCAACATTACAGGAAAGGTCATTTTTATTCAGAATTTCAAATCATTGGGCGTTAATAACAAAGTTTTGTAATCTCGCGAAAGTTGATCTTTCATTACCCGCGGGCAATTTCTGCAAAAGCAAAAGGATCCCGTCGTAAAAATTCCGGTCACCGTTCTGAGGGCGACGGCCGCGCGGCACTAAAATAATGATTTGTGCTTATTTGAAACTTGAACTTTTAAAATCCGCGGATGCATGAAGTTGCATATCGATGAGGACTGTCGGCGAGTGTGACAGCCGCGCGCGTGCGCTCCCGAGGGAATTTATTCAAGCTCGGAGTCAACGCGCGATCGCGTTGCAATATATATGCAGCGAGCGCTTTTAATATCCCTTTTCTCGGCGAAGGGAACGAAAGCATTCGGCCAGTGTGCACGAACCTCAGCAACTGCCCTGCGAGTGCTGGGGTTGTCTAGTGGAAGCAATGCGATTTCACATTTCCCATCGCTTTATTCAAGAGGAGAGGAGAGGTGGAAGTACTTTTATTCCGCGAGCCTCGTCTCTATCTCTTTCTCTCTCCCCCTTTGTCCCCCAGCTTCCTTTGATCTCTTTTATATATATTTGTCCGTCCTGCGCGCGTGCGCACGAGTGCAGCGTCTATGTGGGCGCCAAGCCGGTCGTATATCACGGAAGCACGTTGCAGCTCCTTCTTTCTACATGTAGTATCGCATTTTTTCTATTGGACTACGTGGAATTACATCGTGTCTCATGGAAGAGCGTTTGGTTTTTTTATTATTTTCATTGTGAATAGTGAGATTCCTTGGCAGCGTGTGCGAACGCTGATGCTATAGATAGACATTTCTATCTGTATAGGAGAGGTAGATATCAGATCCGAATACTCTTGATCTGTGTATTATTCGGATTAGCATATATAGATTCTTTATTCGTTTGTTTCAAGGATGAATAATACTTTTTATCATTCATGCGTGAAAAGTGGGCTATATCGTAACGGTTTTGCATGTGGATAAGTAGCCAATATCGCACGCGTGCGATATTTTCTAGGTGTTTGAAATTTCGAACGTTCATAGTGAACGAAAGATTTTTGCCATTTTCAAATTTAGCCGAATTTGGTTACTTAATACATTTAAAATCGGATAATAATTGTATTTCTTCACTTCTCACTCTTGCAGTCACCAGTAAACCACACTCCGGGGAATTCTAACCAGAATTAGAAACTTTAAGTTAATATTTCGTTTATTATGAACGTTCGGAATTTCAAACACGTTATTTTCTCATATCGCACGCTGCTAGAGGTGGCGGCTGCGCACTAGTCTCCTTAAATACACATACCTCCTCCTTACATACACTCAGTGCTACTCGAGACGCAGCGCCCTCGATGTGCAGTGAATAAACAGTCACGCTACAGTCAAATGACGAACTGTTTAATCAGCGACAGATCAATTACCGTGTAAAGGTATAACACTAGCTGAGATTTCTGAGATTTTGCTAAGAAAAGAATGAGTAAGTATAAAAATAATAAACACAACCAATAAAATTGTACATTTCGTGATACACAATTTCTTTTATATGTATACACACGCAATATCAAAAGTAAAATCTCAGCATCTAACCTCAAAACCTATTTTCAGTGAATCAACAAACAAAATTCATTGTATCAGATAGCGATCCAGACAGTAGTGGAGAAGAAAGTGAAAAAATTTTGTCAAATGTTAGCAATGCTGCTACTTATAACAGTTTGCCTAGTACGAGCGGCTCATTATTATCTTTTCAAAGCCAACTGAATGATCCACTAGACGCAACTGCAAAAGCAGAGAATAACAAAGTTTTATCAGATATTAGTAATCCTCCAGCAACCTTCAGCAGCAGCCCTTTGCTATTTTCGCAAACACAACCTGATACGACACAGTGTGAGTACATTCCTCAAGATATATTGAATAGAGCTGCAAAAGCAACCGATAAGTTGCTACCGTATAAATCTAAACCAAAGTACATAGCTACTTATAACAACTTTATGTCTTGGAGAAAGAGCAAAAATATTACAAGTTTTGCTGATACAGTATTCTTAGCATATTTTGATGAATTGGCAGAATCAAATGCACCAAACACTTTATGGTCGCAGTTTCAATGCTCAAGAGTGTAGTGCAAGCAATGCATAATATTAATATCCATGATTATGGAAAAATAGTACAATTTTTAAAATGTAATTCAAAAGGATATGTTCCCAAAAAAGCAAATGTTCTGGACCCTGAACATGTTCAAAAATTCTTGAAAGAAGCACCAGATGATCAATTCTTAGCTGTAAAGGTATAATATCAAAACGCTTAACTGGTATACTATTAATAAGTAATTAATTAATGTTAATATATATACATATATATTGTCATTTTTAGGTAGCTTTAATTTTTGGATTGCAAGGAGCATGCCGTAAGCATGAATTAGGTGATCTAACAATTGACAATGTTAAAGATAAAGAAGATATGGTCGTTGTAAATGTTCCAGTTACTAAAAATGACAAGCCAAGAATATTTGTTGTAACTAATGAGTTTTATCATATTTACAAAAAGTATGCTAAGTTACGTCCAAAAGAAACTGAAACTAGAAGATTTTTGTTAAGCTTACGTAATGGTAAATGTAGTAAACAGCCAATTGGCATAAACACTATTGGAGCAATGCCAAAAGTAGCAGCAACTTTTTTGAAACTCGATAATCCAGAAACTTATACTGGTCACACCTTCCGCAGGACCTCTACTACTTTATTGGCTGATGCTGGGGCTAGTAGGCAATTCATTAAACGACATGGAGGATGGAAAAGTGATCAAGCTGCCGAAGGTTACATAAAAGAGTCGATGGGCAATAGAAGAAAAATTGGGAAAATGATTGCTTCTAGTATATTAGGTCCTGAAGAAAAAAGACCAGCTTATGAACAACATGCAAGTCTCACAAAAGAAAATATTGATATTGCAATAAAACAAGACAACATCCAGTTAAGGCCATCAACAGCCAATAAAACGATCAATTTGCAAATATCTAATTGCAATAATTTAACACTTGTCGTCGAAGACAACAAAAAATGTTAATTTCAATTTAAGTGAGATAAATCTAGTATATTTGAAATACCAAAAATGTTAATAATATTATACTTAAAAGTTTATTAATTTAGCCTGTATTAATGTTTTGTATTTTAATATTTTAATAAACAAAGAATCTTCATAAATTGAATAAGTATTTTCCTTTTTAGGTTAGGTTTTCTTACTTAATAATACGACATAAATATTTTTCTGACTGAAGGGGGGGCTCCGCCCCCCCAACCCCCCCGTCCTCCGCCCAAAACACGCACCCACGCATTCACGCATTCATGATAAAAAATAGTATGAGCAACTCGTGTGTAAAAGTTGCCAATAGCGCTACTCAGGCGGCTTGCTCGCACTCGCTTCGCTCGTGCTCCCAAACGCCGCCCTCGTGCGCTATTGGCAACTTATCCACACTCGTTGCATAATATACTATTTCGTAGAAGGTCTATTTCGAAAGTTACACTTTTCTTATTAGAGTATTGTGAATTAGTTTCTCGACTTGGATGTCCCTAATCCTTTCAAAATTAAAGTTATTGATGGTTCTGCAATTGACATTTGGAGATTTACATTGAGGAATTTCATCAAAAAATTCGATATTCCGTTAGCCCTCATAACGAACGCGGCTCTTAATCTTTCAGATGAAGAATTCACAGTACGCAACACGGTAAAAAGTATCATTGCAAATAAAACGATGACAAAGTTTGATTCGGCTATTTAAATTTTAAAAAATTGGTATTCGAAGCAGGCCCACGTTTTCTTCAAGCCGATTCTGCCAAGTTCGGCCCTCGCCAAGTCCTTTTCACTTTAAAATATTTCGTTCTCGCAAGTTAATTAAAGTTAGAAGAGACATGCTCAAGCTGTGCCGATACGTTGGCAATCGATTCTTCTCACCGTTTGAAAGAACTATACACCGACCCGCACTCGGGCGCTAATTCATGAAAACCGAACTCTTCTCTCGTGATCTTTTCATTTCTGCCGTGGCTTTGACGAAGGCAAATTAGTCAAGAGGGCAATTATAGGCCCTGCACAAAGGCACGACCCTTTATCTCCCTTCTCTCTCTCCTCTCTCTCTCTCTCTCTCTCTCTCTCTCTCTCTCTCTCTCTCTCTCTCTCTCTCTCTCTCTCTCTCTCTCTCTCTCTCTCTCTCTCTCTCTCTCTCTCTCTCTCTCTCTCTCTCTCTCTCTCTCTCTCTTTCGTCGGCGCTTAAGCGTTGGCGCTTCGCGCGTCGGCAGTCGGCAACATTTATCATTCGTCGGAATATTCACGGAATCGCTGCAGCAGCAACCTTGAATAAATCAATGCGAAAGGTTTCCCGAGAGTTGCTGGACGAGAACAACGAGACAAGAGGAGGAGAAGAAGCGAAGTTTAGGTTCTGGCTGAGGGAATAAGAGATGGATGGACGAAGGAGCGAAAGAAAATTATTGAGCCTTGGATTTTCGCCGCTATGTCCTTACTCTTTAGCCAACTATCACACAGAAGAGGATTCGTTTCTACTGGGAGCAAATTTGAGAAAGAGGAAACTAAATCGACGACGTGCTCGGTGCACAGAGTCAAATACGGGACCATTGTTTCGTAGGAGTATGGTTATGATTGCATGGAGAAAAAACGATTGGATAAAATTACTACAAGTCATTGAACTTTCACAATGCAGTTTAGAAGTATTTAATTTTTATTTTGAATTATCATGTAAAAATTATTATTTCACTTTTTACTCAGCTCCTAGTTTTAAAAAAATGTGGCTATTCGTGTGAATTAAAGTTATTAATAACCGTTTGTATAGGTTAATGACAATTCAATATTCTATGTTGGCAATTCGCATATCACTCAATCTAACCTTCTAAAGCCCTATCGTAGCCTATAAAGAAATGGGTGACACATCTCGCAGTTCCTACACGCTTACATATTTTCTTCTTCATGGCAATAGTCCTATACAGTAACCAATATCTAGTTTGGTCGTTTGCAGATTATAGTATATTCCTTCATAACTCACAAGGAGAGCTTCGTACCTCCGATTCATAGATTTAGCTAAAACTTTATGACGTAATTTTTTGAGCCAAAATTGAATTCTCGCTTGCCTATCCCTCTTACGAGTAGAGCTACCGCATCGCCAGTTGCACTTTACGAATATGAGAGGTTTAGGTTCTAGGAATTTCCCCCGTTGCGCTCGCTTACAAGTATTGTACATGTCTTCGTCGGTGCGCGCGCCTGCATATTAATATCGCATACATGCACATGGCTTGATCTGGTATAGTAGAAATCGTCAGAAGTCAAATCAGAATAATCATGCAAAAATAAACAGAAAGGTTCCATTTAAGCTTTAATTCGATAAAGAACATTAAGTCCTCAGAAAGTTATAAGCAATCAAAAGAGAGTGAGAAAATAGTTAAAAATATCAGCCACACAAGCGTTAGAAAGCAATGAAAATTTAATAATAATAATATTTTCAAACGGGTCAAAGCTTAAATTAAAGCTTTTTTAGCCTGCTTTCTGTTTATTTTTGCATGACTGTTCTGTTATTTTTAGATATCTGAATAGTGCATATAAATCTGTGTAGCACCTGTCTATAGGAATTACAATTGAATTTAGATTTTTTTTTTAAAAGTCGAGTATAAATGGGTTTGTTTTTGAAAATAGTGTAATAAGTTTTATCTTTATTATTTAGTCAATAACGAATGGAACGAATGGAATATTTGATAGTAAACATTAAAATTATAGTAAAAAATTATATACTAAACTCAATACAGGTTACAGTACGCAATTAGTCTTTCTAATTTGGAGGAACTAGACTAACGCAGCTACCGGGAAATGCAATGCAACGTCCCACGCGTTCGATAAGTTACAGGGAAACTCATTCGTGTCTCGAAAGTAGCAGCGTTGCAGGTGCATCGCAATTCCTAGCGTATATATAAACCAGTTCTAGAAGTAGCAGCCGGCGCTAGCTGATAGATGCGCCATCGTTGCGCGCGAGGAAATATCCCGAAAAGAGAAGCGAGCGCGTACGCGAAGGAAAAGAATAATGGAGCCGCCATTGAATAAATTGCTGGGGCGCGAGAGTGTCAGCCAACTGCGACTTTTCCATTTCCGTCGAAGGGGGAAATGGAAAAGCCGCGGGGCGATGACGACGTGGGAGACGCCGCACGGATTGCCGGGCGAAACGATATGACCGTTTGTCTGATAATCGTCTCCTCCGCCACCGCCATCGCCGCTTCTCGTTCGCTTGAATGGCGATGCGTCGGAAGAGAGCCAGCCCCCACCTCCGAATCTTATTCCGTCGCTTTCGTGCCCGCTACGGCCTCGTAAACGGACTTATCTCTCCCGCGTGCGAGCCCTTCCTTAAACTACATCTTCGCGAGAAACTAAGTTCCTAATTTACTTCCCGTGCCGTTTGGGTTTCGAGGGGGCGATTAAAGTTTTGCGAGTTTTAAAATAATTGAGGGGACGTTATCGGGGAAGTGCGTCGGAATTAATTACTTGCGTTACACGTGCCCAGACGTTTTCTCTTCGTCCCATGAACTTTAAATTCCATTCCAGCAGTTAAGAAGATTAATGTATTCTAAATGCATATTTTTTAAAATTTATTTTGCGATAATTCTTTTAATCGTTCTTTTAAACAAACTTTCAAGCAAACTCATTGTTACAGAAAAAACTATTTTAAAATTACAATTATAAATTACGAGCCTATGAAACTAAATACGAAATATGGAATTTTGGCTTTCTAATGAAACAGTTATAAAGGAGATCGATATTAATAAAAATAGATGGCTAGATATTAATAAAAATAGATGACATCCGCAATCCTGTTTAACGGTTAAATAATACAGTTATGAATACAAAAAAAAAGTAGAGGTAAACACTTTCAATATCACTATGAGTGTACGAGTTTGAAAATGTGGTTTGTATGTGTGAATGAGGAACGCCGAAAGCCCAGCGTCCGAGCCCCCCTCGCGATGGTGCGAGCGCGTCAGACCGAAGCGAGGAGGTCGACGAGCTGGAGGCTCTGACGCTCTGGCGTATAATCCAGCAACGACTTTGACTCTTCCTCTTTAATTCGTGATAAGTGCGGAGCCAATCCCGCACGGTTCGCTGTGGCGGGCCTTGAGGACGTCGCTAAGACCGCACTGGCACGAGACGACGAGACAGCATGCTGAGATAGATATGATAATTAAGATAAGTACTTTCTGGTTCGAAAGAGAGAATGTGATTTTGAGAAAAGTAACGGTCTTATTGGTATACCCGATTTACATTGACTGATTCGTTTCTCTAAATATATGTATTTAGTATTGTCCTTTAGATACTTGATGATAAATAGTCAATGTACATGCGTGCGTGCGTGCGTACATGCGTGTGTGTTCGTATGATTGAGATTTTGTTGCGATATTGGCGAATGTGCGAAAGCGATTTTATTACATAAAATTAAAATTCTGTAACTAATTCTTTTAGTTTTCCCTCTGCAATTTTGTCGAAGTAATTAGGGAGATTAATCTATAAAAAAGTCCGCAAAATTAACTGTTAATATTTAAATCCAGATATTGCAAAGAGAAAGTTTTGGCCCTAATTAATTTAATTAATTTGTTTATTTTGTGAAAATGAACAACTAATAATATCATTTTCACAAAGTAAACAAATTAATTAAATTAATTAGGACCAAAACTTTCTCTTTGCAATATCTGGATTTAAATATTAACAGTGAATTTTGCGGACTTTTTTTATTAGATTAATCTCCCTAATTGCTTCGACAAAATTGCAGAGGGAAAACTAAAGAATTATGTACAGAATTTTAATTTTATACAATAAAATCGCTTTCGCACATTCGCCAATATCGCAACAAAATCTCAATCATATGGACACACACATACACACACACACACATACACACACACACGCGCGCGCGCACGCACGCACACACACACATTGACTATTTATCAAGTATCTAAAGGACAATACTATATACATATATTTACAAATAAGACCGTTACTTTTCTCAAAATCACATTCTCTCTTTCGAACCAGAAAGTACTTATCTTAATTATCGTCAATGTACGTTTTACTTTTACACGCAGTGAAGAATGTTGATTTTTCCATATGAGTGTGGATTCTTCTACGGGATTTCTTCCTTCGTATCAGCCAATTCTAGTAATTCAAAGATTCTAGGTTCGAGTCCACTCAAAAAAATTTTTTTTTTATATTTTACAGTCACAGTACATGCCCAATAGGATTGTTTTTTACGCTTATTTTTTTTGTATTTTTTTTTGTTAATGGTTCTCACGAAAATAAATATGGGATTAATATGGGAACTATATGGGATAATGGGGGGAATACTATGGTCAGATTCCGGCCCGAATTCGGCTCAGGGGCCGGAGCTGAGTATCTCCCATATATTGCTCTAATGTGGCTTGCAATGGCCCATATGCCCATCACTTGTCTAACACTGTGGGCAATATATGACCCACCAAATTTTTTTTACGCGGGATAGATATCCTATCAATAATTATTAATTGTATTTTTTTTTTAAATAGCTCGATAATTCCCCGAGGTATTTCTCAATCGTTCCCCTTTCGCTACACTACAATCACTTCCATTCTAGGAGACAGTAAATTCGAGGTGGTTCCCTCCTCAGAATGTTTTCATTCGCAGAGAAGAACGCCTCCGCCCGGGTACGTCAAAGTAAAGCAAACACCGCCGGGAGAATCATCCAAGCCGCGGAGTCTGGAAAGTTTTCGTTTTTCCGCGACCAGTCGCTCGGCGAGACAGTGACGGCGGCTTCTCCTCGCAGCGCATTCTCGCACAAGACAATCGGGCTTTCACGTCGCGGCGAAATCCGAAATCAATATCCAAATGAATTTCCTCGCTGGGCGGCTATTGAAAATTTAACAGACCGAAACTCGATCTCTCGGGCGGAGATATACCAGTGGAAAACAGAAGGATAGGCGGCGAGAGGGAACGAGAGACGCGCAGAGGTTGCCTAGTGTACTTTTGTCAATTTGCGCGACGACGCGGAAAATATATCGCGCGCAGCCGGCGAGCCAGAGACCGCGAGGGTAGTATAGAAAAGTCGATCGCACGCACACGTGCATACATGCACACCTACAGGCGTTTTCCACGGTGGTACAGGCGTGGAATAATAATGGCGAGAGCTACCGCGCGTGCGCGCGCGCGCTTGGCTAAAAGCAGAAATACATGGCTGGAGGTGTCAATTGGAATTCTGGCCGATATTAAGCTTTCGGCGGACCTACTGATTGGCCGTAATTTCATGCGCGCGCGTGGCCTTCTGGTTGGGAATTTATTCCAGCCGTCGCCGTCCAATGCACGAGGGTTCGTTTTCCATGTGTGTTTGGGATTTTCGTTGTAATACTGGAGTGTGTTTCGAGGACCATGTAGAGTACCGGTGATTGGCGTTGGAAACTCAATCGGTGGGTTATTTTCGGCAAGCGCGGTGGTAGGACAGTGAATTTTTGCGATTTAGTTCAAACGGTGCATTAAAAATAAAATTTTGCGCATTTCATTGAATATAAATCAAGATTTTAGTCTGATTTGCGTTTCTATAACAAGATGAGATCATTTGTATGTAGAGGAAGATTATTTTTAAACGAAAAGAAGAAGTATTTTAATTAAAATTGAAAATACGCTGTAAAGTGAAATAATGATCGCGAGGATGACTCTTGATCGTCACCTTGTTTCACTTGACTTTTTTCTGTCTTAATTATCCTGCAACGCGCTTTCCGTCTGTCGCCGAGTGACCTTTTTTGCTTTCTTATCTCTCGTTTTCCTTATTCTCACTTTTTTCAAAATAGTTTAATTTAAAAAGTAATTTTTATTCTTTCATTGTCTGACTTTATCGTTTCTTATTCCAATCCTTGACTCCCATTCTTTCAGCTTTCATTTTTTTTTTTTTTTTTTTTTTCATCAGTTTACTTTATCTACAATGAAACTGTTACAAAAAATCCTGTATTATTTAATGCTTTGCAGCAATAAGTTTTTTGTAAACTTTAATATGATATCTAGTATGTCTGTTTCGTATTGAATTTCAATTTAGAATTACTTTTACTTTTTTGCACATATATTGTTTGAATGTGCGGCATTTTATGCATGTTATTGATAATTCTGTGTAAAGCCATCTTATTCTTCGAATTCCACTTGGAATACATGAACAACTAATATCATCGTCAATTTCCAGTCCATTATTATAGCTAGTAATTACTACAACTAAATTAATATTGATATTGACAATAATGATGAGAATAGATCTAATAATACTCATGATGTTTATCAATAAAGTAGAACTGTGTTTCAGATTTCACTTAACCGGAGAGTGTTATAATGGTTTCCCGGTGAATAATTCATTTGTTCGTCATAATTTTTTAATCGAAAATCAGATGAAATTTCGCATGATTATCATGATTTGCACTTTGGTAGATTAGTAGAACTGCTGTAACTCTCTACCTTGGATAGGTAACTGATGCAAACCTACGCAACTTTAAAGATCGCTTAGAGGTGACTTGCCGTAAACATAACCTAAAATATTTTTATTCACCGAATGATGCTGAAGCCAAAATAGCAAACTCTCAGTTTCTTTGTACGAGGCAGAAATTTGAATAGACTGCCTGTTGTGGGGGTTGAGATTATTGATAAAAGGGTATGGATTTGAAAGGCCAGTAACCACAAAGGTATATTTGCTGGATCAATATAGAGTGCAGGCGGATAAAACGAAAAGTACATAAAATTATTTTTATTTATTTTTGATTGAAATTCAAAACGGTAAAATTGAGAAACAAAAAATTAAAAATACGATAAATCCTGTCGAAATTCAATATCGGAAAAGCACGAAGCAAAAACAAAGTAATCCATTAAAAGCGCATGAATCAGCAAGCTCCGCGCAACCTCTCGTGTTAAATATCCCGTGAGTTGATACGATAAAATAAAAGCCGTCCGCGTGCGCGAACGTCTCACTCAGCCGAAATACAAGCGACTAACGCACACAAGAGCTTCCTCGCGTTTTCTTCGCTATAGCGGCGGACAAACGCGAAGGACGTACACACGAAGCGCGCAAACCCCATTGTGGCGGAAAAATTGTATGTACAAAACTGTCGGGATAAGATGTTCGCTCGGCCGTGGTAGGCTAAAGCGAGGAGCTATGCTCAGTCTGGCATGTAAACTTCGTATACATGCCGACTACGCGACGTCGGTGCGCATCTCTCGTCGGTTTTGGCCACGGCACGTACACTCACGCTCAACAGCGCGGGGCGTGGGCGAGGAGGGGAGGTGGACGAAGAAAAGGGAGAGCGTGGGGCGAGAGAGGGGAAACGTGACGAGAATAACTGGGTGACGTACTGTGTATGAAAAGCTTGACAGGCCTCCCACCGTAGGCACGCGCGGCCGCGTAAGATTATTACATAAAATCTGCATACTGGAATCAGCTCTCGGCGTCGAAAGCCCACCACTGCCGCCGCGGTTTGACTGACGAGCGAAAGAGAGGTGGAAAGCTTCGTACCCGTAGAGTGAGACAGAGAGAGAGAGTGTGCGTGTTGTATGCCATATAACGATCGATCCGTATGAAACGGCTCTCCTGCGCCGTTCCGCGCGACGAATTGACATATTGCATATTATAGACGGGTCGCATGGAGAAAGGGGAAAAGAGAGGGGGAGAGGAGACTGGCTTTTGGAAACATCCCGTGATTGCGCGTACAAACTATATAGCGGGGCACGCGTGAGCTACTCGAAATTGGCAGCCCTGTTAATTGACTGTTCGCTTTGTACACAAGTCAATTTTTTTTTTCATCGCACCCGGTTTCAGTTTTTTTTCGTGTCAACAATCTCTGAGTATATTTTGAAATTTTATTCCGGAAAATGAAAAGGTTCATGTGTTCATGAAATTGGTGATCATTAATTTTAATTTTTTTCACTCTAAATTGCACTCTATAAAATATTACGGCGGTGAACTACTTTGAATCTAATATTGGCTGTAGTTGTTTCAAAATGAAAAATTCAACAACTTTTTTATTTCTACAGAGCTAGGTACTTTTTCAAAAAACTCAGTTTTTATTGAAGTAACTGCGAGAAGTCACAACCGGTAAAAAGACATGTTGTTATTCATATCAGCAAACATATAGGCATATGCTAGAAAATTGAAAAAGTAAGTTGTGACAAGGTTTTCATAGCAGCTGAAAATAAAAAAGGTTGGTTTGAAAGTTATTTAAAATAGGAATAAAAAAAGTAAAAACTTGTTCGGGATAACAAATATTTTCTGAAGTAGTTTTCAAAACTCTTCAGGAGAAAATATAGCAAAGAAGTAGTTATTCGTCGGTCGTAAGCGTCAAACCGACGGCTGTTTACGTTTCCGACAATCAAAGATCATATCTGCTAAATAATATCTGTCAGGCGAGTCGGTGGCATTTATATTTTCGCCAGGCAGCCACGGTTTGCCTACTCCCGCGTGCATACTTTTCTCCGGAACGGGAGAGCCAATGACGGACACTCTTATCGCGCGACTCAATCAGCTAACCTTGACAGGACCCGAAAGTAAGTCTACCGCTTTGAAATGACGCTTTTTGCTCAACCTCCATCCTATAGAAGGCTTCTCTCTCTTTCCTCTCCGGAATGCAAAACTCCCGTGTCCCACAGAGAAACGGCGTCACAATTTCCTTGATAAGATACTTTCTCTCTCGCTCTTTTCTTCCTTGTGCCAGCGCCGTTCTTTCATTCTTTCTCTGGTCGTTCGATGCCCGGGCGCAGATAAAAATTCCGGAGCCACGTTGCGACTACGACTTCGAGACTCTTGGCGCTGGCAAGCCGCAACCGACATTTTCTCGACCCTCCATTCCTCCCAAGCACTTCTTCCCTCCTGCTTCTCTTTTTGTCTCTTCCTCTCTCATTCTCTCCCCTCAGTCGCGAAGCCACGAGGTGCGGAGGAGGCGAAAAGCTTTCCGGGAAATAGCGCCGGCAATTTTTAAGCCGTCGTCCAAGTCTCACAAATACGTGAACGAGTGCCATCCCACCATGGAGGAGAGAGAAGCGCGATACCTATGAGCAAACAGCCCATGCTAGTGGCAGTAGTAGCATATATAGACCTGCGCGCCATACCATTTTCCATCCCCATCTCGCCGACAGCGTTTCTCACTTTGCCAGCGGGATTACAAGCGCACGTGTGTGCGAGCATGTACATGTGATGATACTCTTTCTCCCGGTCGCGATTTTGCTCGGGGTCCCGGATTTTTTTTACCTCGCCGTATACGGCATTAGCCAAATCGCGCGCCCCTTTTTTACAGCACGTCCTTCGAGCGCTGTTTCTTTTTATCCATTTCCTGATTAATTTCACCCATGAAATGCGAGGGAAGAGGAGGACCGCCCTCCTCCCTCTATCCTCTACTCCCGTGCTAACGTTGGCGTGCGTGACTCGGGACGATTGATTAAAATTTATTATGGTAGAAATTTTGATTATCTCTTTCCGCGAAAATTACGCAAGGGGGAAAGAGCCCTCGGAGAATGGGAATTTATTGGGCTGATTTTCTGGTACGTCGCTGCGGGTGCTGCTCTCGCACGCGCACTTCTGTCGTAAAGAATAATCGAGTTTATTCTTGTTTAAGCATTGTGAGCATATTCAAAATCTGTGCGTTTATAGAAAAACAATACCGCCTAGAGGGACGAATTTGGAGTGTGGATCTAATCCAAAATGAAACAGCATATGATTTATACATTTTTATCATTTATTTTTCATGGACGTGTGGATATTGACGAAGTTCCTATTTGATGCTTCAATATCGGGGTTTTCGGAATTTGACTACCAAATTTTTTAATTGAAAGTTCAAGTTATTAAATCATTATATTTCCGCTACAGAATTTCCACGTGTTTTTCGATCCTCAAAATTTCATAAAGCTTTACGAAAAAACAGAGAATGCCTATAGCATATCTGATTGATATTTATAGATAGAAATATTTTTTCTATCTAAAAGGAGTATGAAAACTTAATTAGCTTAATTGTATAAATAAATGTACCAAACAGATACAAAAAAATATTAACAATCCAATAAAATAATGCAATATCTGAATTTGCATAGAATAAATTACTTGTTAATTTTATAGTTGGTTTAATACATTTCATGCCAAAGAGATTCATAAAAATATTAAAGAATTAAAATTTTTCAATACGTAAAATAATTTGACGTCGACAATCGCGAGTAATCCAGTTCTTATATTGTTACTATCCGGTAAAGGAAAAGTTTCCTCTTTTGTTCTGCATAAGAAGTGACTAATACGTCTCTGACACATGTTTTACATGTACACGTTCTTTGGTGAGTTGAGGTAGAATCCATTTGCCGAGTTTCTTTTCTTTTTCGAGCAACTTTGTGCCAGCCAGAAGACTTTTGACGAAAAGTCCTTTGACTGTCTAGCTCTTGTGACATCTGACAGAATTTCATTGCTATTCTTAATTGTTTACCAATAATACGAGATGATTCCAATATTGTTCTTTTGAAAAATTCTTTTTTAACGTACTAATTGCATTAATAAAAGCTCATTTTCATAATAGTATATATATGAAGTAAGATATATCTGATATACAGACAATATTCTTACTCTAAACAAAGAATTGTGTTTGCTTTAAGGGAACCACCTTGAAGGGTTTATAAATATTATAATTTGTAATAAAAATTTATCTATACTTACCTTGGTCTGAAGATCATTTATCCCTTAAATCCTTAAAGTGGCGAAAACTGGGATTGATTTACTATCGTAACTCTTATACCTATGGTTGTTGAACTGAACAAATCAGTTCAATACATCCAGGAAAAGAACAAAAAATACTTATATTTTGAAGAACTTGTTTACTGTATAATATAAAAACAAGTATATTTACAGAATTTAATGTGCACCTGCTGCACATAATTCTTCTTATACTTGATTTTAATTAAGCTTGCTATATACATCTTCAAGAATCATTGATAACAGACCCAAAAAGAAATTCAATATTGGGAAGGTGTAAAGTAACTTCCTGGGTGCGCAGCTGCATCCATCGACTCCTCCACAATGTTCTGACACTTATCTATCATATGTTTATGTACTGAGATGAATGCAAGATGTACAGAGGGTGGTGGAAAATTCACAATTTAATAAGTCGATCTATCCTTGGACGAGAGGAAGTAAAGCATCAGAAACACTTTTTCTATCGACTCCCGTGCATTATCTATGGGGACAACTTTATTGTTGTCACTGCAGTTTTTAAATACTGGGCATATCTTGAATGTCATATCACATATCTTATATACTAGAATCACTGAAAAGTCAAGGTGCAAGGCACTCATTACAATCCACAACTCGATCCACGACTGTTTCGAATTCAGGAAATTGCATATGAATGTGACACTTACTTTATTTATTGTTACCCGGTTAACTGCTAGGCTTTTTTCAGTTTTCATGCCAAAAGCTGTTAATATGTTAGCGCTCTGAGATGGTAGCTGTATTGACGTCAATACTAGTAGTCAGTCAACTGGTCACTCTCAAAGGAAAAAAGCCTAATTGTCTGTCATAAGACGCTTCCGTTCGGTGTTAAATTCAAATATGGTTGACTCAGTTTTTGTCAAACATTTTGTTCGGAAATCAATTAATTTACCTTTTACTTTCATACTTATGCATGGAGAGACAGATGGATAGCTCACGCTTTCGGTAAGCCGAGTTCCAACTTTGGGTCATCGGATGACCAACTGAGAGACATCCGTTGACCTTGCGGTCGGTAAACAGCGCCATATTATTATCTATAATTTCAGAACGAAGTACTGAAGTAATTTGAGTCATACTCTATCGGTAATTAACGATCAAAATAGGTGATAAAAAAAATCATTTTTTGTGGTTCTTGGATGTCTCGTTTCCTCAAAGTGGAAAACTAAATTATATTTGTAGATAAAAAAAGACGCAGTAGAGGCGCAAACGTTAAGAATCGCTTTTGTTTTTTCCTCCCGCATCTTCCGGTTGCGCAGGCGCGTACGCCCGCTATAGTAAATTCACAGCACGAGTTTCATTTGTTTCATCAAACTCAATTCACCCAGCTGGCACACGCGCCGGCGCCGTTGCGGCTACAGCTGGCCACGACCGCTGCTGCCGCGAATAGCAGCTGCGGATGGGAAAGCAAAACATCGCGATGCGTCTGCGCCGACGCCTTTTTCTTCTTGGACCATTTCTTTTTCGATCCAGCGCGCAATTGCAGCTGAAATTCAACGTGCGAGCGTGATTTGCCCGAAGGCAGCCCAAACCGCTTTTCCTTTCTTCGACTAACTAAGGATGGCCCCCGTTTAATTGCAATATGATGCTCCCTAAATTGCCTCTCTTCTTGGTCTTCGGAAGTAAGTTGAAAAGTCGGTGAGGAGTGGAGGGACGGGGGTTAGTTATTTATGTACACTTATAGTTGGTCCACAAATGTTTTGATGACTTTATAAATACTGTATATTCTGCTGAAATAAGTTGAGCTGTTTTGAATATATTCAAGATATCTGATAGAAAATCTTTATTGTTTTATTAAAAAGCTAATCATTTTTAGTTCACAAAATTAATAAATTTTTTTCTTGTTTTTTTTTTTCAGGTGAGTTCTATTAATATGAGTTTCATCGTGGTTATTCGTACCTATCACTTATTACGTAAGTAAATGGATACTGTGATTCTAACGGAAATGTAGTATGGCTAAATTTTGCCGTTTATTCTTAACCCTCGGTGGTCACCATGGGGTTCAGTAGAAGGTGCCCGAAACGTCGGCGAAACAAGAATAACACAGGTCTTCTATTCCATCACCAACCTCCTAACACCAACCACTCGGCAGCATTAATAATTATTTTTAACAATCAGATTAGCAAAGAAAAACTAGGTGAACCGCCCCCCCCCCCAGCGATGTCTATATAAAAACTTTGTTTTTACATAAAAGGCACAACCGCTATTGCTCAGGAGATCCTTATATTTTTAACTTTTGTCCTTAATATTTTTTTTTTTTTTTTAATGAAATTCTGCAAAATATAACCGAAAAAAGGTGCTTTAAAATTGTTTTTATTCCCATCTCTACTATAATAGCCATTTTATAGCCTGAAAAGCGGGGCAAAAGTGGCGTCTGATTCCCACGTTTAATTTATTCCCGCATATGCGGGAACATTACTTACAACTTTTGTTTTTAATATTTTTTTGTAAAATCAAATACTGCTAAGTTATAACCGAAAACGACTATTTTAATTACATTTAGGCGATCAAAATCGATTTTTGTCAAAATTTTACTTGTGCTCGCATTTCTACGTATTTAAGCGGATCTTTTTCAAAATAGAACCATCGCGTATGTATAATAAGACGAAGGTTTGGTATCATTTTCGATGAGATCGATCGAATTTCATTGAGATAATTGGGTTACTTGATCACATACATATGTACAGACATACATAAATCCCGGGAAACGCTTAAAATGGACTCGTTTTGGGTAGAAAATAGTTTTTATATTCTAGACTTTTAGAATTGGAAGTGTTACAATTTTCGCTCTGGCGAAAATATGAGGCTCTCCCGAGAAGCGGTCGTGGCTAACAAAGAAATTCACACAACAATATTGTGACGTCCCAAACGTGATGGCTAGCGTCATGTTACACTTGCAAATCGAGGACGACTTAACAAAAGACGTACATGGGCATCGGTAGCTCATCAGGGATAGCATCAATCGCGAAAACAGAAGGCTCCCAATTTGATCTCTGGCTGAGATACGTCGTGCCGTTTTGCCGAGTCCTCTTCCGTCTGTTATTAATTATTTGCGAGCCCTCATTCGTAGCAGTTGTATGATCTCGTATTATTCACTTCATAGGCTGTTGTCAGAGAATTTCACAGATCTTATCAATTCTTTTACTCAATTAAATCTTAAAGTAATATACCTATTTACAATATACATTAAATGGTAAGATAATTTACTTAGTTTTCTTATTCTAACACACCGGATTCTCCTTGCAATGAAGTCAAACATTGCCCCGAAGCTCAAAAAATTGAAAAACGCTGTTTCTGAGTTAAGTCAAAAGGAACGACCGCTTGCATATACTGCATACTTCTCGCCGCGCGCGCTCTTTGTTTAACTTCAGTAACTTCGATGCCAGTAGCGGAATAGCGCACAGCTGCGCACCTCCCCTTCGGTACTACCACTACTGCTCGCCTAGGCGTCGTGCAACCTTTATACATTCTGATTGCCGTGACAACGGTAATTGCACGGGTGTGTACATGCGCAAGTCCCGCGTATAGTGACGACGCGGTACAGGGAGAAGTGCTGGAAGCTCCAGACAATGCAAATGCCATAAACCCGAGAAGAGCGAAGGTGCGCCCTGGGTCAGACTTGCCCGTGGTGCTGCACCGGGGATTCGGGTTACCAGAAGTCAGACTTTTATCGAATTCTATGGAAAGTAGCGGTTGAAGTGCCACAAAACTTGCTAGAATGACGATTAGTTAGTCAAATGAGGGACGGAAGAAAATTGTTCTAGAAACTAATGAAATCGACCAAGCAAATTATTTAATTCAATTAATAAACATCACTTATTTGGAGTCAATTTCACTAGCAAAGGGAGCGCACAAGCTTTAGCAAACGGATTTTAACTGGGCATGGAGAGTGGAATCCTGGTGGCTAAAATGAAGCCCAGTACCGGTAATTAATTCTTATAGGCTCTTTTTTCGAGATATGGGCTATCTAATCTTAAATATTCTGTTACGGGTTCAGCTTGACTGTCATCTGAGCCCTGATGCGTCAGTGATAAGAAGATGCGCGCGAGGCTTTCGAGCAATCCTCGTAACGATAGCTCGATCAGTGGTTAGAGTACCGGACTAGTCTTTCGGATCCATGAGTTTGATCTCGGGTCGTTGCATATTTTTTACACGATTTATTCATTTTAATTCGCTCCATCGTCTTCTCATACGTAACAATACCTTACTTTGTTAAAAAATGATTTCCCTTATATTGATTGTAACTCTGCAAGTATTTATGTTACAAAGCAAGAATACGAGCAAAAAAGATTATAAAAGTAAGCAGGAAAAGGTTTAATTTAAGCTTTATTTTGTTGAAAAATATTAATTTCTAAGGAAGTTACGAGTAATCAAAAACAGCGTAAAAAAATTGTTAAAAACTTCTGTTCCTTTTCAACAATTTTAGGGGAATATTTTTAATCATTTTCTTGCGCTATCTATGATTGCTGATAACTTACTGATAAATTAATATTTTTCAACGAAATAAAGCTTAAATTTAAATACTTGCAAAGTTAGTTATTTTTCAACAAAAAAGGCATACTTAAGATTATAGGTAGCTCATATTCCGAGAAAATCGGTCTATGAGAATTAATTATCGATACTGCAAAGATTGAGCACTCTCCTTGTAAGTAGTAATATCCAATGTAAAAAAAAATATATATGGCAACTTCGCCATTTTACTTGTTTATTTGCGAACTATCTATTTCTCCTGCACGTATAAGTGCAGATTATAATAGTATCCTACTATTCCTCAAAGAAAGTTGACCGCGAACTTTAAAAGCACTTGCAGAGGTAATCTCAGAATGAAGAAAGGATGTAAAAACGGACGTCTGCCAAACATAAATTATTTGATAAAATAGAGAATACTAAAAAAATATTAGCTGAAAAAATTTCGTAATAAGGAAAATTTAAATACTACTAGTTATCTCTAAGCGTGCTTCGCGCGCCGTAATGTTAGCAACACTTCGCGCCACTTTTGTTTTTGTAACCTAGCAACTCATTACTCCCACCAACCAAATCACGAATAAATTGATATCATAACAAATAGGTTCATTTTTTAAAGATAGGATATGTTACTTACGTTTGTCTCAACGTGGCCTAATTAGTACGCTGCGTAAAGTGTGCATCTCGATTAACCAAATCGGCGATGTACGCTACCCTTTTAGTTATCGATTATATCGATACGTGGAGGGAAGGAGGAGGGAGACCGGGATGTTGAGTCCGAAAGGTTTCTACACGGACGGACGGACGGGGGGGGGGGGGGGGGGCTTATATTTCGAATGTTGTGTTGCTTAGTAAAATTGTTTTATCAAAAACAAATGGGGTACGTAAAAAAAGCCAATCAAGAAAAAGAAACAAAATGTCATTTATGCTTCAGACGTGTAACAAGCCGCATCGTCGTCAATAAATTTTATTGAAAAGTTAATATTGTACTTATTTATTCAAAAGAGTATTAGTTCGTTACTAAGGTGGTGTTGGAGTCAATTATAGATTCGTATCTTCGATTTTACATTATTTAAATTAATTTCTAGTTTTTTTTTTTATTTTGTACAGATAGGCCTTGCCATCCCCTTAAGGCTGCAGTAATACATTTTCTCCAATTTTCCCCTGATGCCCGACAATAATCCAAGCTTAAGATTACTTGTTTACGTCTTATTTAATAACTATGCAAAGTTTCAGTCACTACATAGACATCTTCAAAAATTATAGGACCTCCTTAATTTTAAAACCAGTATATTTTTAATTTATTATTTATAATTTTTAATGTAATTAAATTGAAACGCACTGAACGTATAATTTATGATATCTATATTTGAGGTCATTTTTACAAATTAAACCAATCAATTTTTTTATTGTGATGGATAACGTTATCATGTTTTACCTTTCAGTCCATCATTTTTTTCGTATAAGTGGATTAAATACGTATATAAATTTTAACATATTTAAATATATATAAAAATACCTTATTATTTTTTCACGGTAATAATAACAAGAATGTTAAAATTAAAATCTCATATTTTATTTTAAATAATACCGAGAAAAATTAGGAAAACTTAAATGACGTGTTCTTGTTTATGCACATACTGATTGTACACATATTAATTGTGCACACTTTAACATTGGTATATATCTATATATATAGATCTGTACCAATGCTATCTGTGCACAATAAATATGTGCACAATCCTTATGTGCACAAACAAGAACATGCCACTTAAATAAAGAATAATATGCTATTGAATACCTTAGTGCTTATCAAAGACCATTTTCCAGTATACCCCTTAGGTGAACATTACTTCTTTTGTAATGCACAACGGCTTATTTGTCTGAATTTTCAACTGAAAGTTTCCGCCTTTTGCAAAATGAGGTCATGTTAAGAACTTCATTGTTGGAAGTTTCAAGTTGTCAAGATTATAATAGAAGTTTAGTACGCTAAATATATTTTATTGTTGCTGGTTAGATAAAATTCATTAAATTAATCATACCTGGATTGTGCATTTTTTCGGATTATACAATTTAGACTGAGATTATCGTTTCAAAGCTAATAAACCTTTTCGTGAAAATTACAAAAATTCGGTCGTTTTAGAGGCATGTTCTTGTTTGTGCACATAAGGATTGTGCACATATTTATTGTGCACAGATAGCATTGGTACAGATCTATATATATAGATATATACCAATGTTAAAGTGTGCACAATTAATATGTGCACAATCAGTATGTGCATAAACAAGAACACGTCGTTTTAGATAGGCAGATATTAATGACCCGATAAATTTTATCTTTTAAATTAAGATATTGCGGTTTATCATTAAAAAATTTTATTCTTTAATAATTCTTAATATTAGTCCTAAGATTCTTTAATAACTTTTCAAATCAGCATATTAAATTAAAATTAAACACAAATTCATTTATTAAAAATTTATTATAGTGGGGTCTAAAGTCTCTGAATACAGCCCAGTGTTTACTATGGACATGGCGATATTTCGGAATCTAGAAAGTTATAAGCAATCAAAGACAGCGTAAGAAAATGGTTGAGAATTTCCTTTTTTTCTAACAATTTTATTATGGATGAATTTTTGACAATTTTCTTACGCTGTTTTTAATTGCTTATAATTTTCTGAGGAATTAATATTTTTAAGCTAATTAAAGCTCTTTCTGACTACTTTATGTTTATTTTTGCATGCTTATTATGCTACTTTTAGCTATCGACTTATTTAGGTATCTGTGGATACCTATTTCCCCTAAATATTTCAGAAAACTGCTCTCTCTCTCTCTCTCTCTCTCTCTCTCTCTCTCTCTCTCTCTCTCTCTCTCTCTCTCTCTCTCTCTCTCTCTCTCTCTCTCTCTCTCTCTCTCTCTCTCTCTCTCTCTCTCTCTCTCTCTCTCTCTCTCTCTCTCTCTCTCTCTCTCTCTCTCTCTCTCTCTCTCTCTCTCTCTCTCTCTCTCTCTCTCTCTCTCTCTCTCTCTCTCCCTCCCTCCCTCCCTCCCTCCCTCCCTCCCTCCCTCCCTAAAGCCTAATGGACAAATTCCTAAAACAGCGGTTCATTTTTTAGCTAAAAAAGTGACACCCTGAAGTTTTGCCATCCAAATCCATTATCCGGAGGTGAGAAGCGCTCTTTGTTAGTATAGCTTATGGGTAGATGCTATATTTTCTCCTATTTTATTTTTTTTTATTGCTAAAATACCATTGTTTACTAATTTACGCATATTTAATGCAGTAGAAAATCTTTTATAGAGGTATTTAAATAATATCTTTGTATTTATGATTTCCTATATTGTTTTTCATAAATAGAAATAAATAAATGGAGTGTAATAGAACATAAAGATTTTTTGTTTTCTTAAAGTAACAAACATGTTTGAATATTTAAATGTATGTTTCTTTTTAATATTTTTCATGACTTTTTAAGTACTCCATATTAACCCACTTCTAAAAATCGCGAAATTTAATTTTTTTCCTTTTTAGGATCTCTTTTTTTTTTAATAACGTAATCACGTAGAAACTGTAACGTACTATTTTTAACGTGTTTTCCAAGAGACTGATTACTCCGAAATCTTAAATTAATATTTTATTCGGCTTTTATAGCCATTTGAAATTCAGTGTGCTTTATTGGGAACCTTTATCCTATAAGTCTAAAGATTGCGTTTGAAACTACCGATATTGATTTTACTTTACATCATGTAACTTTTGTAATATAAAAATCTATTGATAGAAGAAAATTTATCGATTTTCACGTATAATGAAATTTTGTTCTCATATTTAAAATTTCATTTCACAAGCACTCGTTCGCATCAACAAAACGAAGAATTTACTGCAACAAACGAGCATTTTCAAAGCCCCATATATAAATATACACTCGAGCACCGCATAAGACTGGCTCTGCAATTTTTCATCGCTCGTTATTCACAGTGCGACAAAGTATTTGGTCGGCCACCGCTAAGCTCCCATTCGGTAAATGTCCCCTCGTGCGCGACAAATACTCGCTTCGTCCGTATATAGTTATTTCAGTTTCGCGAACGCGACATCGCCGCTAACTGTACATTCGATCCAGCCGCTACGAGCCGTTATCGCGTGCGCCTGTGCCGTGGATATTTTCGAGATAACCCGATACTAAATTTTACGAGTGTGCCACTATGTGTTCGTGAATTATTTTTAATATTCGCGAGCTTTCTCGAGACGACCGGATCCCGACACTTTTCGAGATGATTTGCACTGGTCCGCGCTCGTATAATGTCACGGAGGCGACGGCGTCTGCTACGGCCGGAGTGTCTTTAATCTTGATTCAGTAACTGGCAGCGCACTGAGTTACGGCGCCGAACGTCGTTAAAGTGGACGCGCACGCGGTCGTTTAGTTGTACGTTGTTTGACTTTAAACTACCGCCGTTAAGTCGCTGGTTATATATATTGTTTTCGGAATTTTACGAACATTAGGTACGTCATTTTCGAACAATTATGCTGTGTAAGTGAGGCACTTCGTAGAACAAAATTTAAGAGGGTGTTTTTGTCAAACTATAATCAACCAGAAATGCTGATATTACAATTTTGTATAAATACACTCATTAAGTTGACTACATTATTATGTTTGAATAATTCAAAATTATATATTCGTGTACGTTGAAATAATATTTTTTATTATTAGTACGTACCATCAAAGTAATTCGTATATTAAACTATAATCTACGCCATAGGTATACCAATGGTAAACATTTAGGTGCACCTTGCAAATGGACAGTTTGGTTTCTGAGAGCCCATTTCAGTATTAATATTACAAGCATACCCTAAGTTATGATTGAAGTTATAAACGTACCATTTGTAGTTAAAATGCTCGGGAACTTGAATTAAAGAAAACATCATAATCTGGGTTATTAAACATTAAATGAAACTGGCTTTTCACCGGGAGAAAAGGCTTAATAAGATTTAGTTAGAACCAAAGTAATATTCTAAATACAAAATTTTTGTATTATTCTCATATCTATTTATTTAGTTCTATATGCGGTAATTCTATTTTCCTTAAAACGTATCTTTTTAATAGAGAATTTATTTCATTTATTTCTGCTAGATAAAATTTTAAATAGACCTAAAAATTCTGTTTTTACTATTCCAATGATTCTCCGGCTACTTAAAATTCTGACATTTCTATTCTGCATGTGATCGATATATTAAAATATCCTGCCAAGAATAATTAATCGTAGGTAATAAAAAAAACCGCGCGTGACCCACTTTGTTATCCTGCCACGTCGTAGGTTATGCACCAGCGGTCACACTCTTCCTCATCACGGGATAGCGCGATTCCGGCACCGAAGATGAGCTCTAAAAATCAGATTTTACAAAAAATAGTCACGTGCTGCGCCGCAGTCGCGCGCAGCGTACGTCTCGCATTAGCACGACCCTTGCAATTCCACGGTCACGTTTGGACATATCCGTTTTACTGCGCCTGCGTCGCCTCTCTTTCTCCTCTCTTCTCTCACTTCCTCCCCCTCTTTTCGCCGTCATCCTCGCCAAACTATCTTCTCTCTCACTGCTGCATTCCCTGGCGAAGGGGAAACTTTGGCTGACGCCCGGACCGCGTTTGGCCCGGACCAAGTTCCGCGCGATCTTCCAGTCTCGGGCTCTCCGCGTCTATGTGAGCGCGCGCGCAGCGATTTGAAGAAAAGGGAGCGAGGCGCAGACGAAAATATCCATTCGCGCCGTTTCTCCTGCCAGGGGATATATACGTAGATGCAAACCGACCACTCGTGGAAAGTTCTCAGACGCGGCCGGCGCGCGTGCTTGTGGCCGGCCACTCAAATGAAGCAGACTATCGCTCAGTCTTGCATGCACCGTATTTTTCCGGAAGTTTAGCTAAAGGTCCGTCCCGAGACTTGCTTTCGGATTTTGAATCAAGTGCGGTCGGTCTGTTAAGCCATTTGATCTTCTAACTGATACTGACGATTTCATGATGCATTGCTTTGTAACTTTATTATTTTTATCATTTAAAGGCACGTAAAGAGTAACGTTGAAATAATTTACATCATCATTAATTGTACTGCAGCTATGTACACAAGGTCGTAGCTATCAATCCAATTACAATATCTTGTCAAGTGTCTGACTATATTGATATTTCTCTACTTTGATATAAAATATAAGATTTCTGCAAACGATTTTCGTTTATAATAACAAAAAGGTTTATTTGTCTTTATTTTGAAGTAGTAAATGATGTTAATAAAGTGAATTCCATAATGAATTGGGTTTCTACTCTTAAAAATGTTCATACAATCCAATAAACCCCCATATCTGCTGCTGTTTACATTACAAGTCAAAGCAAAAACTTTTCTTAATATCTCCTTTTTCATTAGCTAAATTTTCATCCGCTTCATACTTACTTTAGCTTTTGCAATCTGCAGAAAGTTTACAGACGCGCAGGTGCGCGCAATCAAATAATGAGCTCGCTCTGCGTCTTTCCCTCCGTATTTTTCACGAATTTTTCGCTGAAAAGTCTACTCTCTCTCTCTCTCTGTCTATCTCTCTGTATCAAAGTCGAAGCTCCGAAGCTTCCATTTAGGCATTTAGCCGGCACCTGTAGGCCGGCCCTCGCTCACTTTTTTTGAACGCGCGCGTGCGCGCCGTAAGAGAGCGAGCGAACCCCAACTTTTTGAGCGCGGCCCTGACGAACTAGCTGCAAAGTCTGAACCTACTTTCATTGAAACGCTAGGCGAGGCCCTGTGCCACTCGCATACGTATGTATATAGGTAGAGTCGGCAGTAGTTGAGTCTGCAGTTAAGTCGAGAGTCGAGTGCCGCGCTCTTGAATCTCTATTCAGGCGTTTTACCACGCTTTACATTTTCTCTCCCTCGCGTTCTCTCTTCGCTTCAGCCGCGAACCTTGGACAAAAACGAATTTCCCACTCCTTTTTATGTCTCTATTTCGTCGGGTGTAGGGTAGCGAGACTCGGTGCGCTAGGGAGCGAGAGCTGCTGCTTTTTTGCTTCGTTTCCGCTATTTCGCCACGCTCGCCCACGATGCTGAAAGTTTCATAATTCGCGAGGATTATTTTTAGCGCGTTATTATGCACGCGCGCGCCGCGAGTGTCTGCATCCTTGTGTACCCGCGGTTCATTTTTTACGTCTGCAATTTTTATTTTCTCTTTATCCGAGCACGTGGTGATGCGGTTAAGTCAATTTTTTGTTATTGGTTTTTTTAGTGTAACTGAATACAAGCGTACCTACAAGTCTAAGAAAGAAGTTTTCGATTCAATTGTTACTCTTATTGCTTATGTTACGAGTGAGGGGCTCGAAAATGTTTAATAATAAATATAGAAGGACTCGAACAAACAAAATGGCATGGCGTATCTTGAGCGGACATTGAACCTTCCTTTTTTGCTTCTCCGATACCTATGCGTGATTTTTTTTCGAGTTTTCCTCACATCAGAACTGTAACCTTATCCCCGTCCTTATGTCATACACTTAACCCATTTAATGCGCTAAATTTTTTCTAATTAATATTTCGTGCCATTCAAAATTTACTGTGATTTTTTAATTATATTATAGCTATATTCTCAAGTGTGTTGCACAAGAACTTTACCAACCATATTATTCATGTATCTTTCAGGGCAGCTGTCTTTTTATAAAAAAGCTTGCAAGCACTTTGATTTAGAAGTGTTTATAATGTAATGTAAAATGATAAAAAAATAACGTAAAAATAATAAAAATTATGCAAATCACAATAAGGGTATGGTAAAACAACGTAAAACAACGTAGATTAACTTAAATTAATGTAAATTCATATAAAAATAACGAATAATGATGTAAATATTAAATAACGTTAAATCGATATACATACCCGCGCAAAAAAAAAATTTGTGGGCCATATTAGAGCAATATATGGGAGATAACTCGGCCCCGGCGCCTGAGCCGAATTCGGACTGGAATCGGGCCATAGTATTCCCACCAGTATCCCATATAGTTCCCATATTAGTCCCATATTTTTAATTTCATGAGAACCATTAACAAAAAAAACAACATAAATAAATAAATAAGCGTAAAAAACAATCCTATTGTGCATGTAGTGGGACTGTAAAATTATTATATATAAAAAAAAAAATCTTTGAGTGGATTCGAACCTCGAACCTTTGAATTACTAGACTTGCTCGCTACCGACTGAGCTATTTAGTTATGTTTATATCAAAGGATCAAATGGAGGTTAATACTTGAACGACATCATCATTCGTTTCAGATTACAGCATAGATAATCTCCATTTGATCCTTTGAGATAAACATAACTAAATAGCTCAGTCGGTAGCAAGCAAGTCTAGTAATTCAAAGGTTCGAGGTTCGAATCCACTCAAAGAATTTTTTTTTTTATATATTTTACAGTCCCACTACATGCACAATAGGATTGTTTTTTACGCTTATTTATTTATTTATGTTGTTTTTTTTGTTAATGGTTCTCATGCAAATAAATATGGGACTAATATTGCAACTATATGGGAACTATATGGGATACTGGTGGGAATACTGTGGCCCGATTCCAGCCCGAATTCGGCTCAGGCGCCGGGGACGAGTATCTTCCATATATTGCTCTAATGTGGCTTGCAATGGCCCATATATTGCCGATACTTGTCCAACACTGTGGGCAATGTATGTCCCACAAATTTTTTTTTGCGCGGGTAAGCTGATGACTTTGTAATGTTGTAGCTCTTGTTTTACTTAAAATATAAATAAGGTTTGCTTGTACAGATTAAAGTAACTAAAAGGGTCTATAAATTTATCGAAATCGACATCTATTTCTCATGCTCGTTTTTATCAAAATATACTCATAAAATTTTACGATGTCACATTGTGTATAGAGATTATCACTTATGAATTATTTAAAAATTATTCGCTTTTTCAATCCTCTTTTACTGTACCAGGTATTACGGTAAATGTGGGTATTACCGCGGACGCTGCAATTACCGCGAATCGACGAAAGCGGCTCTGCAATTTCATTTTTTCATAGAATAATTCGACATTTAATATTTATTCGAACATACAAAATATTAATTTATATAAGAAATCGTCTTAAAAAGGGAATAAAGCACGATGTGTATGAATATACTACATTACTGTCTGGCCATCCGCGGTAATACCGTCATTTGTGTACAAATACGATTGCAGGTATTACTCTGGCATTGGTCCAACGTAACCTCAAATAGTGAAATCAAGAAGTCTACAATATTTATGAGAGCATTTGCCAACTGCTATATTCTAAATAAAATATGATGTAAAAATATACAGATATGTTCATTTTTTTGGTTGTAAAATTATAAATAATATAACAAGCTCAAGGTAAAGTCCTGCAGTAATACCCTCGCAGTGATTGGCGCACTCGCAGTAAATCCCCCGCGGTAATTCAATCATACCCGCAGTAATATCAGTCTTGGATCTATTTTTTAGGTTGCATTTCTCAATTAATTATACGTTTTTGATCATATTATAAGTCATTTTTGCATTTCTAGTAAGTTAAAGAAGAGTTAAAAAAAGAATTCAACTTAAATCATCGAGACAAAGCTTTTAATTCGTGTACTATAAGACGCCCATGCTCAAAAACCGCAATAATACCCACATTTACTCTATATTAAAAAAGTTGCAAATTCCAGATACATGTCTGTTTAATCAATAAAGTTATCATTTTTAGTGCATTTCCTCTGTAATCATTACATGAATTATTTTTGATTTCAAAATATTACGTTGAAATTATTTTTATCGTTAACGTCAACAATGTAAAGTAAAGTCGCAGATTATTCTTGCCTCGCTTCGCTTGCTCGGGCAGTGATCACCCAAGGGAATGATCGACTTTACTCCCGTGTTACATACCGTATTTTATTCCCAGCTCCACTGATTGTCACTTTATAGACTTGAAAAGTTATTTTGTATTTATGTATAATTTAGTTAGTTTTAGCCAAATTTGCCATAAACGTAAAAAATTAGACTACGTTACTTTATTCCTGCTAATTTGGCGGGAATCAGACGCCACTTTTGCCCCGCTTTGAGGCTATAAAGTGGCCATTATATAGTGGAGATGGGAATAAAAAATCTTTCGTACCTTATGGATCGGAGCGTAAGATAATTGGCATCCCAAGACTTTCTTTGTCAATGTCACTGTTGCATATTAGTACAAGTTCATATGAGCATCAAAGCTCCATGTTCTTACTTCCTTAGTCTGGTTTATAGATATGTCAGCGTAGTGCCAGTGCGAATAGAGGTATGCGAGACTTGCCTACACTCACATGTGCAAAAGCGGGAGGGAGAACCTTACGAGATGATTCGAAATTATTTCGTGGAAATTCTGGTGTGCACGCGCGCGTATCTGCGCGACAAAATGTATGTATGCTGTACAAACGTCAGGAATTCGCTCCCGCACAGTCCTCTCTACCCCTCTTACTGACTCTCTTTATTTCTCTCTTTCTACCTCTCTCTACATGCGTATTGCATCAACGGATAGAGCGAAATCCTTGCAGCTTCCTCTTTCTCTTTTTTCGCAATTCGCACTGATTCGCTGTGTATTTTCGCTCTCACTCGTTTTTCCTTTATTTTAAAGCCGTTCTTTTGCTATTACATTTTTTATTTGTTTCTACGGTGTTTCGTCTCGGTTACCTCTCACTTTCAAAGTGCGTTTCTAGCGTCGATAATTCATGCATGGGCTGATCGTATTGTTCCGAGCTCTGGGTGTAGGCATGTGGAGAGAAGAGAATGCTAGTAATACATTTTATCGGTCGGTGGTGGTTGCGCTCGAAGAGGTTTGAGCCCGGGAACGTGAATAATTCGTTTGCCGTTTAGATTTGATTTTGTTTTCCCTCGCCATCGCAAATAAAGTTTTAAATACTTTGGTTTTATTCACCTAGTAGTATCTGTTTGAGTATTGAATTTAAACACTAGAATAACGTTTATTTTGCACTCGGTATTTGTTCATGTTTTACACAATCCATAAGATTAGATAATTATCCAGTGAAATACTTAAACTTATCAAAATCATTCAAGCTAGAATATATCATAGCAAAAAAAGTTGACGAAGAAAAAGCTTTGGAGAATGAAGTAATTAAGGGCTGCATGAATAACTGCTATCACTAATCTTCACGTACTCGCGAGCTACAAATCAGAAATTAATTTAATCCACTTAAATGGAGGTAGTCAGCTTTACACAGCGATATCATAGTCCACTGTATAACCTCTGATTAATGACCTCCGTAAATTTTGCCCTTTTTTCACTGTCCAACATTGTCTTCGTTACTTCCGCACGCGCTTTCACCACGTCGTCGACGACGACAACGACGACGCACTCGATTTTTTCTTTTCTCTTTTTCACCTTTTAGCGCGTTTCCTCACCGCCCACACGGCTGTATCACTCGACGAGACCTTGTGTCGCACGCAACTTGAAGAGGGTCTTGCGAGGGCGATATACACCCAAGAATAAAGGACGAAGAAAAAGCTCAACTTCTCTCTCTCTCTCTCTCTCTCTCTCTCAGGCAGAAGAGTCGAGGTAACGGAAAAAAGAGGCTTCGTTGGAAATGCCGAAACGTATATACGTATGTATATTCGCGCAGGGGAGCGAACGTCGCATATCTCTGCCTCTGTGGAAACGCATTTGGGAGTAGTTTCCGGGACGAAGCGCTAAAAGCTCCCTCTCACTCTCTCGACTGGGGCAGGGAGAGACACGAGAGAGACGAGATGTCTCGTCGCGCGTGATGAACCTGCAAACATTCTTCGGTCTGCCGGGTATTAATAAAAGATAAAGTGGATATGAGCTCGGGCGGTTGCTGCCTGTTTTTTCTCTGCGGCGCCGCTGCTTCGTCGTCGTTGTCGTTGGCTTGGGGAGATTATGCCGAGTGAGGCTGCGCACGGGCTTAGGCTGATGTGTGTTACGTGACGGCGATATAGTTATGTGGTATTTCGTGGTGGCGATGGAGATTTGCATTTTATTAGCGCTTGTAACCGAGACGCGATAATCGATGATAAGAAAGCGTTCGTACAGCGCCAAAGATAAATTAAGGGAGTTCTCTTGATACCCAACAAGTCAAAATGAGGGCTGTTTATCTATTTATTAATTTACGAAGTAAATGTTGTTGAAGAAAGCCTTATAAATACCGGTAAACTAAATAATAATTATACATTCAAACAAAACAATTCTATTCTTTTGAATTATCAATAACGAGTTTCGTAAGGAAGCTTATTTGACTCATTTTTTGAGGTTAAATGTATAGTTAACTTCACTAAATTTTTTTTTATACATAATCGTTCGTTATATGCTCATCTTTAGTTGAAAATTTTTTCATCACAAACTACTCTTACTGTGAAACAAAATACGTAAATTTGTGCGAATCCCCACAAGACTCCATGTTAAATTACTTAAACGAAAACATTCATATCTTGCTTTCTGGGTACCTTTTGGTTCCAAGAATTTAACTGAGTTATTTTAAGACTTATATGAACTAGTCCTCCAAATTTTATTAAAATCTGCTTTCTTATTCAAAATCGAGAGAACTTCCTTAAGCTTTTAAAATTTTCAATAAAATTACTTGTTTTCGTAAAAATAACATTTTAGGTTTATTACAGAATTTTAAAAGTCCTATTAGGCACGGGAATGTAGACATTCACATTAAGCCCAAATAAAGCAACGTCTTCCCTCCGCTACCATAACTCGGAATAATTATGTTTACATTAGCCACTACTTGGAACCGTAAAGAAAGATAGGCTTTATCATGCAAATTAAACGACACTACACGGTTTTTTAATTAAGAAAACTGCGCGCGCTCACTCTCTATAGCTTAATTACTCCAAATCCTCCGGCAAGAATTCCAGAAATTAAAGAGGAAAAGAGCCTCCATGAAATTCTGTACTGAAGGAGCCCCGGGCCGCTCGCTTAGCTCTCAAGTCAATGGTCCACTCCTCTTCTTACTCCCCTATCTCCTGTCTCTTCTCAGCATTAATCCTACTTCGCGAATTCCCGCGCTAATCGTCGCCGCCTGGATGCAAATCCTAGCTGCTGCTGCTGCTGCCGCCACGAAGCCAAAAGGCCGAATATATACGACGGGGCAAGTTTGTCCGGAGCCGATAAATTTTCGGAAATCCCGGCCATTAGAAGTAGCGCAGCCCTGGACGTCCTCGGCTTGATAATTTTAGCCTTCCAGTCAGGGGGTTATTCTCCGCCGCGCGCGCACCGGAAAGGCCACTCCGGGGCAATTCGCGTTCACGGTCGCTGAATGGCGCGTGTCTCCACGCCGTCGGGCTTTTCCTTTGCGCGATCTTCTCTCGCTTTCTCTTTCGAGCTGTACACAGTTCCGTCTTCCTTTTCTTCTGAAACGACGCGCGACTGGCTCCGTAAATGAATCGCAGTTGGGAAGAAATTTAATTCCAGAATGCTTTTTCGGGTTTGAAAATTCTGAAAATACGGCGATTAAAGCTTATAGCTATTTTTGTATTAAATTATCTCATAAAAGTTTAATGTGGACATCAGGATGCATTAATGGTACTCTGGGATATAAGGAGGAATAAAAGACCATTGTTCGGTATTACATAAAATTTTATTACGCGTTTATGTGTTTTTATATTAAAAAACAATTTCATGTTAAAGAAGAGTAATACGTACAGAATATAATTGAATGATGCTATACGAATGTGCAAGTTATCAATGTTGGTGATAGCAGCTAATGGTAGTTTAAGTATAAATTTGTAGAGGTGCAGCTAATGGCCTAGTTACTACCAGGACGTAGAGATGTAAAAGGGTTGAAGTGAACAACACTAATTAGTTCAGTTTCAACGTTTCGGACACCTTTATTTTATGTCCCTCTTCAGGAATAATAATGTATTTAATACAATGTCAAATGTTTGCGGAAAACTATCCGCTCGTCAATGAGTATTTAACGAGCGGATAGTTTTCCGCAAACATTTGACATTGTATTAAATACATTATTATTCCTGAAGAGGGACATAAAATAAAGGTGTCCGAAACGTTGAAACTGAACTAATTAGTGTTGTTCATTTCAACCCTTTTACATCTCTACGTTCTGGTAGTAACTAGGCCATTAGCTGCACCTCTACAAAAAAGTGCAAGTTATCATTTTATTTCATTTGAAACGTAAATCAATTTTTGCGAATTGAAGTGTTACGTGTGCATGGAATGCATGACGTTTTAAAATATTAAGTCAACTGTAATCGATGTGCCGTATACATCAAGAGATTTGGTGCGGGATAATTAAATCACACATAGGATTATATATAATATAAAACAAGACGAAATTCATTGGTAGAACAGAACCACAAATATTACGCGCAATTTTAACGTATTTGAAATTCCGAACGTTCATAATGAACGAAATATTAACTTAAAGTTTCTAATTCTGTTTAGAATTCCCCGGAGTGTGGTTTACTGGTGACTGCAAGAGTGAGAAGTGAAGAACTACAGTTATCCGATTTTAAATGTATTAAGTAGCCAAATTCGGCTAAATTTGAAAATGGCAAAAATCTTTCGTTCACTATGAACGTTCGAAATTTCAAACACCTCAATTTTAAATATACAAAAATGGAGATCTTTTGAGGCCTTTGAGACGTTTTGTGGCCTTTTCAGGCTTCGATTTGACACATACACATATACATGCAAAATAAAATCGCTAGTAAAAGACGATTTTTCGTCAGTTTACACCAATGCATCGTAAATATTGTTTATTTGGTACTGTATTTTTCTGATTTCCTCATTTAAATTTCAATCTTTTTTTTATATGTTTGTTTAATAAATTTATTAGAAGTTTAGACGCTAGTAGTATAAAGTTTTATTTGTATGTTATAAACGGACGACAGACGAGCCAAAATATCCTCTCACGAGTTTGCCATTTCTAAATTGTTTAATAAATACCTGAAGCGATCAGAAGACTCTCTCACAAAACGTCACAACAGTTGAAGCTATGTTTATATTTTATTGTAAGAGCTACGGTAGCTGAATCGTCTAAAACTTCGGAGATTTGACTCAGAATGTTTGTTTACCCAAACAGTATAACCATGTTCGAATCGCGGCCTCAGTGATTGACTAGCACCTCTCTGTCGAGTTTTTTGAAATTCGGAATTTGCACGTGCTTATCTCACTGTAGCTCTAGTGGTTCGGAACCCACCAAAGACTGTAGGTCCCAATTGCTGCGCGAGTTACTAAGGGTGAATCCATTGCATCTAAAGTGGTCACTGTCATAGCATACAGGACTATATAAGACTCACAAAGAGGACTTCAAATATCAGTCAAATATACAAAAAAAAAATACCATTTTCTTGTCATCGGCATTCAAAGGTCGGAGACTATACAGCTATTTTACTTTTTCTTTTTCACTTTTCAATTTTTACGAATTGTTTAAGCCATCCACTATACTTCAAATTATTGCAAACAGTGGGTCGCCGCAATAATTTTATAAAACTTAAAAATAAATGTAAATAATGAAAAATCCGGTGTAGGAGCCCGTAATTGGCTCCGAAATTCCATCGACAAATTATTTTGTCATATAAAATGTATTAGAAATTGAATAAATCGGGTGAGGTATAGTAAAAATAAACTTACAGACCCGAGGACTCTAGTTCCGTGCTTTGAGCTAATAGACACCAGTGCTACTTAAGTGCATTTTGGGCTAAATATCATTTTACCAAGTTGTCATACCTTTCATCGCGCACTTCGTGAGCATGTTAACGAATACTTCGTTCGTAACAACAGTTTATAGTTTGAAGTGATTTTAAAAGAAAAAGGAAGATTTAAAACTATTAACTCTATTTTGTAATAATCTAAAAAAATATTTTTGAAACTCCGTGCGAGAAGTTCGATTTCTCGCACGCTGCGTTAATCGATGCGTGCAAAAATCTCACTTCTCGCACGTCGTGTCAAAAAATACGGTTCGACACTTGTGTGAGAAGTTGATTTTCTCCTCGTGTGATCTTTTCACCCTCGCTTCGCTCGGGTGCAAACAGTCACACGAGGGGAAAATCAAATTCTCGCACTAGTATCGAAATGTACTATTTTTTAACGGGAGTGTGCGAAACTCGCCTTCTCGTGCTTGTTTTGCGTGCGCGAAGTAGCTGTTTTACACACGGCGTGCGCGAAAGTCGCGCATGCGCAGATCAATTTACTTTCGCGCACGCCGTGCGAGAAACAGCTACTTCGCGCACGCAAAACAAACAATAAGGCTAGTTTCACACACTCCATTAAAAAAAATAGAGTTCGATACACGTGACCGAAAAGGGTCATCATTGCACGGGTGTTTTTGTCACCCTCGCTTCGCTCGGGCGACAAACTACACCCGTGCGAGAATGACCCACTTCGCACACTTGTATCGAAAATGACTATTTTCTCTATTCCTCGGGCGAAAGTACGCGTTTTCACCGTTTGTTTATACTAGAAGAAGAAGCACTTTTGCCCACTGCGTACGTCACTTGTTTCACGCGCAACTGAAAGCTCTGTGAGCAATGTTTTGAATAGTCTAACCCCATATACGATACAGCGGATTGTGACTTTGCCGCGCGGAAATCGCGAAAGTGTGCGACTTCGGCGCGGAACTGTCTCGCATCGGGAGCGTGGTGCTTTCAAAAAGGATGATCTACTATGAATTCATGTTTATTTATTTGGAAATATCCTCTCTCTCTCTCTCTCTCTCTCTCTCTCTCTCTCTCTCTCTCTCTCTCTCTCTCTCTCTCTCTTTATCTCTCTCTATTTTAGCCTATTGGCGGAATATTATGATATTCGTATAAGTATTTTTATACATATCTTATTTACCACATGTTCTCTTATTTATTATTTCAAAGATTATCTTTTTAGTTTTCTTTTTCATTCTTACGTTTTTGATAAATCTTTTATATCTCTTATGTATTTTACGACATAATGAACTAAATTGTTATTGTATTGTATTGTAATTGACTGAAATTTATAATTTTATACCTTTTAATGTATTTTCTAATTTTTGCCGAAAAGGCAGAATAAAGATTTATCTATTTCTCTATCTATCTCTCTATCCCTCTTTCTCTTGACTCATATGAGTATGTAACAATCTGCTTGTTCATGTATTTTCGATGCCCGCCCCAACCAGCAGCACTCGCTACGCTCGTGCTGCAAATGTTGGGCGGGCATCGAATACACATAAACGCGCGCATCGGGAAAAACCAATTGTGACAGGTAAAATAAAATTGAAAAATATAACCTGCAAACTACAAGAACGGCGTGTCGCTAACGCTATCAAAGCATAGGGTGAAAGTAAAAACATGGCTGCACAAAGTTGATGTCACCAGAAAAGACGATGATTTTCGACTTTTCTAGACTGATTAATTAACGTACTTTCGCCCGGGATTCGGGAATAGAGAAAAATACTATTTCTTACACGGGGGTTAAATGGAACTTCTGCATGCACGTGATATGACGGCCTCGGCTTCGCCTCGGTCGTCATATCACGTGCCTGCAACAGTTCCATTTTTCCCCCTTGTAAGAAAATCTACTATTTTTCTATAAGTGCTACTAGGACAATAATGTAAGATTGATATATTCTTTTAGTTGAATGTGGTTCTTGGCCACTACAACGAATATATTGGATAAAAGAATTGAAATGAAAATAAAAAGTAGAAAAATAAATATGTCAATGTACAAAATTAAACTTCAACTCATTATCCGAGAAAGCGCGATATTTTTTCACAATTATTAAAAAAAAATTATAGAAATGATAAAAGTTTTATCCAGCTTATTGTACGCATTCATTATTCATGTATTCGTAATTCACACGCTCGTGGTATTAATTCGCTTTATTTATTGAAACAATTTATTATATTCATTCTATTACTGTTATTTGCAACGGCGGACTCTAATTTACTCCTTACTCATTATATAACAGTAACGACGCACGGTTCCGGTTCGGGCTTTTGCCCATTCACCTCACGGGTGTAGCTTTCGTACACGTATATACGCATACAAGCGCGCGTACAGGTCGATTCGCGCGAGTGCTGAATGGCTCGTATTCCAGATTCCTTAACGCGGGCAACTTGCATGTATGGGAAATATAGGCGTGTGTGTTGCAGCCGACAACGCCTCTAACGTACTAATTGCTAGGAGTGCATTAGCGGTTACGCGAAGTGGCCTCCGGGTCGGCCCGCTTGTTGTTTTCACATGCGGAAAGTTTTTCATCCTGGTTTGAGTGACTTATAATTTCTTTTTGATGGGATCTATTAAGATGAATGATTTCGATTGCAGCATTTGTAAAACTAAACTATTACTACTGATAAAAAAGGATTTTTGATTATTACTACTGTTCGTAACTTTTTAAATATTTTATAAAAATTATTAATTAATAAACATTATTTCACAAATGCGATAAGCTAAAAGTGTATATGTACGTACGGATTATAACGAATAACATATATAGTATTAAATATCCAATCATTTTATGCTTAAATAAAGTTTACTAAGTTTCCAGAAAGCATTAAACAAGTTTAATGAACACCAGAGTAATTCAGTGCTCTTTACGCGTACATTTTTAACTCGATTCGTAGTAAACTAAATGAGTTTTTCAACAAACCTCGCGCTGTTATTTGTTAAAATAATTTAACTATTCTACAAAAGATAAACTGCAAAAATTGTATTTTCTTAAAATAATTTAGTGAAAATTCGTGCATTGATACTGTTACGTGTACGTGGAATGCATGACGTGACGGGGCGGATCGGGTTGCATCTAGCTATATGAGGGCAACGCGACAAAAAGAAGTGGACAAGCATCGGCAGCTCAGCTCCGTCGCGGAAACACGAAGATTTTATTCCCGGTGGAGATACCTTGTGTCGTTTTTATACGATTTTGTAGTGAATATCTACTATGAAATTAAATTTTCACTGTCAAAAACTAACTTTCAGTGCTGATTTTCTTAGTTTTTTTACTGATTCTTTGAAATTCAGCACAGTCTGCAATATCTAAGTTTTAAATTGAATAAATTTGTTAATTGATTAAATTTTACAGTGAATCGTATAAAACAACGGACCTCGCTGAAGTTTGCATAACATTAAACATTAAAAATCCATGCTGTCATCTACATTCCATTGTTATTAAAGCATACATACATTAATAACGATTATAATATGTTTATAAATGTAGTTACTGCATATAAGAGGCAAGGAAACTATATACAAAATTCACATGAAAATGTATTATATTATACGTATTAATGCTTTTCTCGTGTCGCGTGTGCTCAAGTTAGCTGTAAGAGCAAGAGAGCAGCAAAACGACGTCGATGCCATTTTGCTGATATATTACACTACTGATACCACAGTCTCGCAGTGGCGTCCAAGTCAGACTAAAAAGAGATACAGTATCTAAAAGAAAAAATTGCAATTTTTAAACCTGTACGTGTAAAAACATAATTCTGTAACTCTTTTACATAAACTTTTCCCGCTACAACCCCGTTGATTCTTCGTTGGGTTGTAAAATTGAAATAATGTAATAGAATTGTTTAATATTCAGCAATTTGTATGTAGAATACTTCACATGAAAATCTTATTCCAATCACTTTACAAAGACGTTGAACTAAATTTCGCCAAACTTTATTCAAATAGTGTATTATTAGATTATTGTAGGTAATGGTATTTGAATTTAGCGCTCCCTATATCGATGCAAATTTCATTTAGATCAATTTATTCACTATTCAATTGAGCAGTGGTAAAAATAGGACTTTCGCAAACTCGTTTATGTCAGTGAGGCAACTTATGGCTAGGACTTTCAGTTGAAAACACATCTCAGAGCCGACAAGCACCGCAGCTTGTCTACACTGACTTCAGTAAGCCGCTGTCCTCGTCTTTGCTTTCTTTATCCACACAGCATTCATTCTACTTACGTTTCACAGTCATCGTCACAGCAACTATCGTTGTTTTTGCTTCATGTTTCGTTGTCTTTAAAATAACAAGATTTGATATGATTATCCACTTCCACGATACATTGCGTCATCTGTAAATCGAAGCCATGAAAGGATTTGGTGCTTCTTAATAATGTTACCGGAAACTTTTTCGAGTTGAACTCATTGATATTTTATATCTGAATATAATATTTTTTTTTATAAATAAATTTACAATGTACTTGGAATTTCTTTAGATGGACGAAGTTCGTATATGTTCATATACAGATTATTTCGACTTCTTTCCTATTTTTGGATTTCGATTTTAAATACTTATTCTTTATTTCTTTCCAAGCATTTAACTTTCTAGTTTGAAATAAAAAATATACTTGATGTTGAAATGCGTAAAATGAACGTATTGTTCTTATAAAATCTAAATTTACAATGAATATAACTTTCGGCAACGATAAATAGCATCTGTTGGAATTGTATATAACTAAATTGTATACTTTTTCCACCAGTAAAACCTTTCTTGAAGAATGCCTCACCCTGTACTCTCATAATTGAATAAGAACTCATAAAGCTCAACCCCGCATTCTTCCTAAAAATGTTTATGGTTTTCACGTGAAACATATGGAGCTTTCCCCATGCATTCTTTCCCACACGGCTCGCGTAAACACACGACACTTGCGTCGCACGCGCAGTCAATATTTCCTTATTCCGCGAAATACGAGGCACGCGACGTCTCTCGCTCTTTCTCCGGGTGGGAGTGTGCGCGTGATCGGTAGTGTTTCTCTTCCATTTCCCCAGAGAACGTGCGAGTAGTCCCCGCCGAGTTACGGAGAAAAGGATGGGAACGACGACGAAGCCGACGGGGAGAGAGGGAATTCCTTGTAATTTGTAACAAGCAATTACATTCGTCGAGTGCGGGGGAAGGGCTCGAGAATCTATGCGCCGGATTAGCCGTTCTAATCTAGCCCGCATTAACGTTGCAGCGCACTCCCCCCTCCAATGCATGCACGTGCACATATATGAGCACGCATGCCGCAATCCGAATGCTCTTATATGCTGCCGTCGACACGGCCTGAGAGGTTTACTTATTTACCTATATAAGCTACGCGTAACACGAGTGCCAGTTTATGCTCGATATGCCCTGAGACTCGGTGTACCTCTGTGCAAGAGTATGTGTGTGTATATCTGTGTTTACGTTGCTGCACCGTGCACGCGCGCGCTAGAGAGAGAGAGAGAGAGAGAGAGAGAGAGAGAGAGAGAGAGAGAGAGAGAGAGAGAGAGAGAGAGAGAGAGAGAGAGAGAGAGAGAGTTGCTGTAGGGAGAAAGTTAGGGAGGGAGATCGGAGCTAACGAGAGAAGAGGCGCCGCAGCGAGCGATCGTGTTTCGAAATTAATCAACGTGACATCCCGATGTTGCCGTCGTCGTCGTCGTTGCTTGACTTTTAACTTCATCGGTAGTGTCTGACTTTCTGCAAGAACTAACTGTTTTCCGCAGCATCTATCGGTTTAGGTACATCTCAACTTGAGTCGAAAAGTTTCCTGCATTTGGAATAATATGAATTTAAATGATTGAAGGTTGAGTCGCAATTTCATTCCCGTCACTGCCAGGATCATCTGCCGAGCTCGACCGAGATATCTTTCTCCCAGTTCTTGTGCTTAGATGTACACTACAAAAGATTTAGGTTTGATTAAATTTCAGATATCAATATTTTAAATTTATTATTAGTATAATAGTATAATAGGTAATGCTAATTAATTTATCAAATAGCAGTAATAGTTCTTTTAGATGTTATGTAAGCGAAAGTGTACAAAATTTTAATATTTCAAAAGATTTGGAAAACATTTTTAAATTTTAATAAAAACAAATGGTTGAAAAGTGGATTAAAAATCATTTTATTGTTATTGAAAATTTTGTTAAAAGCCTTACCAAAAATATAAATTTACAAATATGTTTGATTTTGTTTACCCTTTTTTAACGAATAAAGTAGTAATATTCAAATTTTCAATATAAAGTTGGCCATATTTTAATGTTTTTAATACTATATTTTTACTATGTAGATTTATAAAACTTTTTTTTAGTTTTTTATTAATATGTATTGTATATATTTTCAAGCCGTAAAAAATATATCATTGATAATTTAGATACATAATTAAAAGCTCTTTCCTTTGACCACTCGCAACAATAACGATCTTACAAAACTAATAAATTAAAAATGACCTATCCTCAAAGAATCAAAGAATCGCGATTGGGAAGGTAAAGCGTTGGCGGAATGATAATTAGCCTAAAGTGTACTCGAGCTAGCATCGCGGCATCAGCTCAGTGGTACAGCACAGGCCTGAAGCCAATTGCCCGACGAATTCGAACTCAAATTTTTGCTAATCTATTGAGTTTTTTATATGTATCAGACGTAATAGGATTCTTTTTTAGAAATTTTTCTCGTGAAACGTCGGGGATTAATAACTGGCTTTACAGTCGTTTGTTGGTTTTACAAAAAGAAAGAACCAATAAAACGTATTTGAAATTCCGAACGTTCATAATGAACGAAATATTAGCTTAAAGTTTCTAATTTTCGTTAGAATTCGTCATAGTGGTTTTAGTGGTGTCTGCAAGAGTGAGAAGTAAAGAGATACAGTTATTATCATTTTTTAAATATATTAAGTAGCCAAATTCGGCTAAATCTAAACATGGCAAAAATCTTCCGTTCACTATGAACGTTCGAAATTTCAAGCACCTCAATAAAGATTGAGCCCCCCCCCCCTCTCTCTCTCTCTCTCTCTCTCTCTCTCTCGGCACACCAATACTGCGCGCGATGCGGTTATCGCTATATCTACAATAAACGAATCCACAAAATAGGTCGGCAATCGTAAAACAGTTGGGTCCCGCACAATATGTGATGAAATTCTTCTCGTGCTTTCTCTCGCTCGGCTTTTTCCTGATATTTTTCAGCGATCGTTCATGCACGCCGCGAAACGATCGATTTTTGGTATGTACATTCACGCCACGACTGCTGGCCCGCGCGCCCCGCCAGTATTTGACGAACATTTTTATTAGCCTGCGGCCTCAAAAAAAATTTTATACGCACTTCATTCACTTTATTTTTTACTTTATTTGTAAGTATTTTTCTTCCGCCCTTTTTATTGGTGTGCTCCACATTTTCATCTGAAAGTTATTCAAATGTGTTTTTTGATTGGATTATTTGATGAATCCAGGCATGAATATTAAAATCGTTGAAGTAACTCTCATTTTTATGCAAAGACCAGAAAAGTAATAAGTTGATTCGGTATTAAAATTTTATCCATAGACTTTAAATAAATGAATTTTTATTTTTATTTTTTTTTTCTTCAAAAAACAATCAATAATATAGGGTATTCATAAAAATGACCTTTTATTAAAAAAATACTTCGTATTTTCAAAATTTTAACGTTGACGAAGTTATAAATTATTGTTTACTCAAAATGATTACAATTTTTCAGTCGTAATTTACGATAAGCTTTCTATCGGGGAAACTTGAAAATCTCCCTGGAATTAATTGAGGATCCAAAGCTCGCTCGCAAAACTCCGCCCAGGCTTAAATCTCTTAATCCTTGAACGATCGTGAAAAAGGATCCCGTTTGACGTGAACGAATCGGTGGGATGTGCGTAATATACAAGTCGCTTCGCTAACACGTAATCCAGAAGACTGATTTTACGCGCGATACGAATGCGTGCACAAATGTACAATCTTCCATATCTTCGGATATGGAACAACGCGGTAGTACACGCGGTAGTAAATTATTTGTGAATCATTAACTTCTAAAGATCTAATTTTTTCTATTTCAGTCCTTTTTGTTCTGATTTTATTTTTATTTTTCAATAAAGTTTATACATACTAAAATAAATAAGTTTTCACAAGAAAAAATTTTTTCATGCACAAATTATCATATACTTAAAATGTCATGACTCAGATTTCTTTCGGTTCATTTACTTTTCTTCTTTGCACTTTTCAACTTTCAGCTTTCGTTGAATAGTGCCGTATACTGGTGTTAATAATGTTGGTAATGCACATACTATACAGGAAGTCACGAACAAACGTGGGTGGCATAGAAAGGTTTTGAAATAATGATTGAACCACTATCTTTGAAAAAATAATGATATCTCTTTAAACTTTTTTTTTCATTTCGTGCATGAAAAAGGACCTTTTCTTACCTAAAAGCGAATAGAGAATCGAGCATGCTAAGCGTTTAGTGAGCAGCGGGAGGAAAACTACTTTACACCATTCTAACCTCAAAATCATAACTTTAATATGATTATTCGGCTCTCGTGGTATAAAATACGGTACGCCACTGGTGCGTAAGGTGATTTTTACCGCATTCGACTTTTTGCACTCGTTTCGCTCGTGCGAAAAATGTCTCCTACGGTACATAATCACCTTCCACACCTGTATCGTAATGTACTATTTCCTCCTGTTGCTCACAGATGATGTAATAGTACATTGTGCAACTATGGAGGAAAGATGATGATTCATCATCCTCGCTAAGAAAAATTCAACTTTCATTCCAGGTTGCATAATGCACTATCATGCCTGCTTTACAAAAGTTATATTATTTCAAAATACTATTTGCTTTATGAACAACCCTATAGCCCTTTCTACCTAAGCAAGCATTCAATCTTTAGAACTACAACTTCCTAAAAACTCTTTCTACTGATGAAACAGAAGAAGTTTCGCCGGAAAACTTAAGATACGAAAGAAGTAAATTTGTAGAAGCGTTTCCCTTGGCTACTCCGCCGCTCTCGCCACTATTTCATTCCATTTTAATAATTCCTCTCTTATTCCCGGCCGCTTTTTATTGCTTTTCTTCTCCCTTCCGAGAAAGAATCTTCGCTACCGTCTCTTCTTTCTCCGCCACATTCTTTTTTCATGACTCTTACTAAATACGCTCCGCATATTTCTTTCGCTGGGTCTCTCTCCGCTCGAGGGCATAATACAAAGTTGTGCCCGCGCAAACACACGGAGACGCCGTAAACATGGAACATAGGGCGCGTGTATTTGCGCTCAGCTGCCTGCGCACGCATAATTTCTCCCAATATGTAAAGACATGCTCGTGAGTCGAGATGCTTTATGTGTTGTAATTTATACGCCGCTAAAGCAAATTTACGTCACATTCCATAAAAGAGAATGCTGATACGACTCCAAAAGAGTATAAATAGGAGACCTAGTTGGCTATGTCTACGGCGAATCCATCAAAATTTAAGTATTTAAATAAAAATTTATTTGTGTTTGAAAAAGGAAATACTTTAAGTTGCGATTTTTTCTACTTTTTTTTTAGTTTTTTATTGTGATTTCTCACAGCTTGGGTTTCATTTTCCCCGATCTACTTTTTTCTTTTCAATTGCACATTTCGACAAGTTCTAAGAAATAACATTAGTGTGTTGAGAATGTCAAGGTGGAATCAGGAATACTTCACTTAAACAATAACAACCACTTTTGTTTATTAATAAACTCTATTAACATAAAAGAAATACCTAAAGGCAAAATAACAAAATACAATTAATTAAATTTGAGTGGTGTTTCAACGAAAGTAATATTTGTGTTTATGTCGCAAAGATACAGCTGTCTGTCTTCGGTCACGGCTCGACGAGAACTACATTTAAATTTCTCGGCAACGCGATGTGCCGGGTGTACTATTGGTGCTCAGATGTGTGCGTATTTACATGGGTGCGTGATTATGTGTGTGCGTGTAGTGTATATCGAAACATATTATTTCCGAACAATTAGTTTTGTATCGGTCCCAGTGGTTCCTTCCGTATTACCCATTCGTGGGTGCATCTTCCGTTAATTCCTTCTTTTTTTAAATTACCTAGAAATACTGTAGTTGAAATTTTTAATAGCTTATTACATGCATGCAGCCGCAAAGAGTAGAACTGTTATAAAATATTCATTGCAAAGATCAATGAAAAATCGCTGTTTTAAGGGGGTTCTATGGGCAGATATAGTACTTAAATATAAAATATTCTACAATAAATTGTTCTCATACTGCAAAGTGAGAACGCATATAGTATCATAGACCGGTACTTTAAGTTACGGAAAAAAATTTTTTTAACGAAATTTCAGTACTAACAAAGTATTTATCGTCAATGTAAAAAAATGATACAACAAATCGCTTTAATCTTTTTCAGTTTTATTTCAATTTCGATTTTTAAAGGCTCATTTTCATCTTTGTTAAATTTCATTACGAGGTATTGTGGATCAAATTAAAAAATTTTTAAAACCTTAAAAGTTAAAGGCAATTGTTTATCAAGTTTTGTACGAATCTGATATGAATTCGAGCCAAACTTGCCATAAACAATTGCCTGTAACTTTTAAGGTTTTAAAAATTTTTTAATTTGATCTACAATACCTCGTAATGAAATCCAACAAAGATGAAAATGAGCCTTTAAAAATTGAAATTGAGGCAAAACTGAAAAAGATTAAAGCGATTTGTTGCATCATTTTTTTTACACTAACGATATCTACTTTGTTAGTACTGAAATTTCGTTAAAAAAATTTGTTTCCATTACTTAAAGTATCGGTCTATGATACTATATGGGTTCTCACTTTGCAGTATGAGAACAATTTATTGTAGAATATTTTATATTTAAGTACTATATCTGCTCATAGAACCCTTAATTACGTTAGGCTTTAATGTCAGCAGCAAGTAGTTAGCGTCCAGATATGGTCAGACAATAACCGCGTATACATTAACAAACTTTATCAACGACTTTAATCACGTTTCTAATCCCCTCCTCGATCCTTTGACATTTCCCGCTGACTTTGTTGTTTCAACAAATTCGATTATTTAATTTCACGGGACCCGGAACTACTTTTCATAATTTAATGTTTGTACAAAGAGAGCGCCTACTGGTGGAGTGTGCGCATTTTAATCTCTGCAGGCAACCGGCAGAAAGCTAAATTTTCAAAGGGCACTCGTAAAGAAATTCCCTTCTACACACACACATACACACAATTCTGAAAGCTTCAAGGCTAAAACGTGACAGTTCAACACAGTTGCGCGGCGGTACCTTAAGAAGTCAGAGGAAAACTCAAGTGGATGGTTTTGATTGAAATTGCTCGCCTCTTCTGTTCTAAATAGCGGCCACTTATGCCAGATGTCAAGTAGCATCTCCATCTACGCCCTGAGGTCTGACGCCCAGAGGGTTCTGTCTCTCCCTCTCCCCCTCTCCCTGTCTTTCTCTTTCCCCCCCTCTCTTTATTTCTCTCTCATTTTTCTCCTTCATAGTTAGGGTTGCCCGTTGTACTCTCCTTGGATGATGCGAAATTTCCTGGTCACGCCAGCAGTCATTGTAATCCTTTTACTTCAAGGAGGCTTGACTGCTCTTATAATTTTTTTTCTTGGTTTCCTTACGATTAGTCGCCACGGGTGTCTTTGCTGAATGACCATCTTGTTCACGCTACAGCTTTGCTTCTTCTTAAATTAAATGTAATTATAGTGATAAGTGATTCGGGCCTTGCTGGTGTGTATTTAACTTTCAAATGAGTTCCCCTTCCTGTACTAATAACAAGTTTCGAGATTTTATTAGAGATGAATTTTATTTAATGAATCAAATGTATTTCAAAAATAGCTTCTTTAAAATATGAAGAATCCCTTTTAATTCTTCATTACAAATCAGGTTTATACAATCATTGTTACACACACACACACACGCGCGCGCGCGCACGCACACCCACGCACCAACCCACACACACACACACATACACACACACACACACACACAAACACACACACACACACACACACACACACACACACACACACACACACACACACAATATTTTTTGGACAATATTTTGTTGCACTAATTTTTATGTGGAATTACATTCTGAAATTGCTCGACAAATTTATATCACAGCTTCATTGGTTCTGTATTACATGATAGTGATTTGATATGTTCTATATTAATATAATATAGATTCCTAAGCGGATGCATATAGGCATTTTGGAATTACACACTAGTTTGCGTTTCCTGCATTTCAATGGTCTTTATAAGTTTTAATGCATGCATAGGATATTTTAAGGTAGTTCTCTGGCTGTAGTGGTGCTCAACTCGTAGTTAAAGGAGAAAAGTTCTTTTCTAAAATATTGTACAGCGTTATCGTATGTAAAAACCTCATAATTTGGTATCAAACATCAGAATTTTGATAGTAAATGTATAGAGTATCAAATATTTACAAAAGTCGGAAGAGATTGAAACACTGCAGTATATATAGATTTACTGATAGCACGGGATTAAAATTTCAGACTCGAGTATTTTAAAAAGAATCACCCCTTCCACTATCAAACTTTTTGTTTATGATTTTTGCCGTTATTTTACATTACATGCTAATTTTTCAAAAAATTTGAAAGAAAACTCGTTCTGCAATTGGATAAAAAGGACGTTTCACGGACACTCCGACTATACATCATATATAAGGTGTTCAAAAAGTTCTGGAGCGGTAAAATAACTTGCCGGGAAAGAATTTGAAAAAACTATCAGGTAGAATGGCCATTTTTTGGGACCTACTAAACTTTTGGGCCTTGTGAGTCCCAAGTTCAATTTTATAAATGGGAGTCCCTATTTTTTTTACTCCAAATTCATTTTCAGCGCCAAATTTTACGTTCTGATAGGCATTATTGATTGCATTCTTGGCCAATTTTTGGACCTTTTGGACTTCTTTACTATATACTAAATACTATATATACTATATATCGACGGCTGAGCGGAAGAAGAACGTATCTCGGCGCGCGGATGAAGAACGACGTATCTCGGCGCGAGGATGAAGAACGACGTATCTCGGCGCGCGGATGAAGAACGACGTATCTTGCCGCGAAGATGAAGAACATCATATCTTGGCGCAAGGATGAAGAACGACGTATCTCGGCGCAAGGATGAAGAACGATGTATCTCGACGCCAGGATGAAGAACGCCGTATTTCGTCGTATACTGACCGTGTACTGGCCGTAAGAGCGCCGAAATACGTCGTTCTTCATCCGCGTGCTGAGATACGTTCTTCCGCCGCTCAGCCGTCGATATACTATATACTATACCCGAATTTACATACATTTCCCGCTGTCACCCATTCACAAACGCTGAATGCTGCTTAACTTTAAAAAATGGCAATTTAAATTTCGCGCCGAAAGCGCCGCTCCGCCGTGAGTGTAGTTCCGCGCGCTCTGCTAGGTGGCGAGCGGCAGCCGTTGCACTGCCCACTGCTGAGTAGGCGCAGTGCCGGCTATACGTCAGGCCCGGACCCTCGGCAGTCAGCTCAGAATTCAGTACGAATTCAATATGACTACAGCAACTTTCCACTTTCCTGATCCACGAACGAAGGTGATGGATCTGCCGCTGCCACCATTCACATTATTAGCCAAGTTGGCTCCCGTGCCATCACTAATAATGCGAATGGTGTGTTTGAGGACGTTGCCTGAAGCTGGGATACCTCATAAGGAAGAAAAAAAATAATGCAAATGGTGGCAGCGGGGTAAATCCATCACCTCCTTCGTTCGTGGATCACGAAAATGGAAAGCTGATGTACTCATATTGAATTCGTACTGAATTCTGAGCTGACTACCAAGAGACCGAGCCTGACTTATAGCCGGCACTGCGCAGCTGCGCCTACTCAGTAGTGTGCAGCACGGCCAGAAGTGAGGTAGCTCACCTACTTGTGATGGACGCATATAATATATTGACGTAATAGCAATTTCATTTAAAATATTCTTCTTTAGAAACTACAGGTTAATTAAGGTGATTGTATACCGAAATGAATAATTTAAGATCATTTCAAAAATTTAATATGCTGTTCTTTGATTGATTTTCTATAAGTATGCGAAATTCTAGATCGTTTGGCCACATGATTATGAAATTATTGAACTTCAAATATACACGGGTTCTTATGGAATTACCTTTGCTAAAACACAAAACACTTATGATGCAATTTTTTACAAAATATAAAAATGATCCAAAAAACTATTCGCAATATAGTAAATATACAGGAGAATGTTTGTACGAAGTTTGAACGCGGTATACCACGTCGATTCTGAGTACTGTGGCAAAACGTAAACAAACGATCGAGTTCGTAGGCTGCGAGTGGGGGTACGCGGTGAGCGGAGCGGCGCGCGCAGTGCGAGGGGAAACCTTCCTCCTTCCCCGCACGCTGAGAGGTATACAACCTCCTTAAGTAACTTTATATCACTCTAACCTCAAAATCACAACTTTGGCATGATTTTTCGGCTCTCGTGGTATAAAATACCTTTCGAAACTAGTGCGCAAGTCGATTATTTAGCTCGTGTGACTTTTCTCACTCGCTTCGCTTGTGCGAAAACGTCACGCGAGCTAAATAATCACCTTCCGCACCCGTGTCGAAATGTACTATTATAGCACGGTGTGACCTAAGTCCGCACTTAGGTCACGCCTATCCGTGACTTAAGTAGTCGATTATTGCACCGTGTTTATCGCGCTCGCTGCGCTCGCGCGCTAACCTCGCGGTGCAAAAATGGACTGCTTAAGGCACGAATAGGCATGACAGCGGACTTAGGTAAACGTGCTATAAAATAATATACGATACTTATGACTTGAGTGGCCCATCACACGACGTGAATTATCGCCCTCGCTACGCTTGGGCACTAACCTCACGCCGTGCAATAATGGACCACTTAAGTCACACGTATCGTAATGTACTATAAAAATTGAAATTAAATTTCTTATACATATATGTACTTTCTCTCGTTGCAATCGGCGGAAAATTAAAAATTTACACAAATGTATTTTCGTACATTGATTTCTCTATTTCGCGAGCCACTAAAACTAATAGTACCAGCCAATCCGCTGTTTGCGCGCCGTACACGGCAATCCACTAATGATATCGCCTGGAATCCCATACGCAAAAGCTCGCTGCTGCCGCTGCCGCAGTGATCCCCTCTCGGTCAATGAAACTCGGTATCTTTGCGCACACGCACAGTCCCTATACGCGTACACGCAACGCCGCACCCACGGTATGTAAATGTAACCCAGGAAATTGCATTACATTCAATTTCTCGAAACGCGACGTACGCGCACGCATCCCTTATCCCGCGGAACTTGCCTGGCCTGCTGCTGCTGCTGCTGCTGCTAGAAACTTAGATAGCCTGACTGGCAGGCGCGTCGTTTTCCCTTGGCCGCAAATATGCGCAGCCTTGAATTTCGTTAACGTATATACGGGGTGTGGCGCTCGCGGTAGCTTCCGAAGTAGCCAGACACATCCGGCACGTGTGTACACGCTTGCGCATAAGCATGTAATTTACAGTGGTGGTCGCCGCGCTGCGGTACAAAGCCTATATAGGGATGAGTATACGTGAATTCCTCGCTCGAACAATTTAAAGCGCTGCATCGGCGTTGCTGGTGTGCTCGAGTTATTTTCAGAGTTATTTGTTTGGTAATTGATGCGACATGCTTATCACGAAGATGTTTTATTATTAAATTTAGAATTCACTGGATTAAAATTGGATTTTAAATTTAATATCATCAGAAATAATTCATTCACATCTTCATGTTTTTCATGCTATTTTTCAATGTTTTGTGTTGAGAATTCTTTCAGTCATTCGCTGACTTTTGTCGTATTACAAATCGTAAACAATGTAGGTATTACCATGATTTAAGAACTTAAAATAAATAAATTACATGGAAAAAAAATTTGCAATTGTCTTTGATGAACTATTTACGGAATAATTTAATTTTATGTTATTAAACTTTTACCTTATTCTTACTTGTGAATAATACTGAAAAATCACACTATACGGATCTGAACTTATGACGAATTTCGAGAAAAAATAACGTATCAAACAAGAACACTTTCTGGAAATTTTTTTTATTTAGCTATTTATAGGTCGTAATCTGACTTATCGCCTGATTGTTTTACTTGAAGTTACGGCAATATCCTCCATTGAAGACTGACTGGTTTCCGGCCTGCAGAGTTTACCTTTGCGTCCAATTGAAGCGCAACTCCCCCTTCCACTTTAATTGAAAAGTATTTCCAGAAACTTTATTAAACAATTAACCAAGGCTTAGATGTTTGCGTTAAGTGTGCGCAGCGCGGGTCGTAACTTTACGGGCAAATAGCGAGGCGAAGACGCAGCATCAGCAGTGTGGACCTGTGTACACACACACACACACACACACACACACACACACACATATATATATATATATACTATACCTGCGGCTCGTAGACGCGCAGCAGCAGCTGGTAATAGATATAGAGCTCGGTAATAGCTCGAACGGAGGGGTCGTTCGCTCGGCGCAAAATTCTCTCCAGGAGCGACTTGGAGTCGCACTATGGCCGTGAATTCAGCATGTGCGCGGGGACGTGCGAAAATTTAACGGCCTCTAATAGAATAGCCGCACACCTATCGGGCTGCGCGCAGACGCACTCTGTCGCGCGGGGGGAAGGGGTTGCGATGCCGCGCCACGCGCTAAAACCTCGGACACGGTCTCGTTTTCCCATCGTTACAGCGCGACGATTGCAGTAAATTTTGCATGGGGAATCGGTTTTGGTCTATTTTGTTCTATGCTGCTTCGCCTGCGGCTATTTGTTTTTTCGACTGGAAAAAACAGTAATGGATGGATATCGATTGTACCGCGTCGAATCTACTTTTTTGTTGTCGAAGAAAATAGTTTTTTTAAGACATTAGGTTTTAGGATTATTGAGGATTCTAAATTTGTCTTTGAAAACTTTTTGTTGTTCAAACCATAGTTGGTACATAATTTACTATACTTAAAAATTGTCAATAATTTTGTTCCATATTTTAGATTTCACTTAATTTATATACTGGAACTAACATAATAGAATTTCGTAATGCTTGAGTATTTTCATCATTAATTTTTCATATAAGAAAAATTATTTATTGTAAAAAGTATTAAGAGTGACGAAGGGATCCGACTATTAAAGCTCATTACCCGTTCATGATTCGTCGTTATAATCAGCTTAATTTTTTATTAAAGATGGACTTGATCGCATTTTTCATGCCTTAGTAAGCAATATGACGACGTTAATAAATTGAATTGTGATCCCTTGATCCTTTTTAACCTTTCACCGCATTCTTTTCCCGCCTCTCTTCCGTTTTCACCTCTTGCTTCATCACGACGTAATAAGGCCGTATCATCCGATGGTACTCGTAACGAGACAATTTAAATATTCATACATCCGCTCGCGCGTACCCACCCGAGGCTAGAGAAACCTCTGCGCGCGCACACGGACGTGGCACACGCCCGGGAATATCTGCGGGAATTTTATATTCAGCATTACGAATGCCGTTTTGCCCCGGGATTCCGTATTTTCACTTTAGATTTTCGCTCCTCGCCCCCGCCCCCCCTCTCCTTACAATTGTGCGCGTTCTCGCGCTCTCTATGGAAGCTGAATGAACGCGACGTCGCCCGAACTTTCGACTGCTCGTGGAGCAGCGAACTTTTTTCGTATTTTTCGAATCCAGCGCAGGATTATTAGCTTTCAATTAGCATCGTGTACTTTTCACTGCAAATGGATTCGCTTTTAACTTGTATAAGCAGATTCCAGAGCTCGTATCTTATTTAAAGGGTCCCCGAAGAAGTATCTTCGGGAGTACGAGCGTGCGTGGCGAAATCTTAAGAGCTGTGAAATTTTTTGGCGTACGCGAAATAAAGTGCTTTCGAGGAACTGGAAAATGTGCTGATGATCAAAACGTACTCAGAGTCTACCAGAAATACGAAAAAAATGCCTTCAAGGAAATTGTAAATGTTATTGCAAAATATATTTAAGGCCAGAGTAAATTTATGTTTATTGTATAACAACCAAAAGCTGTCGTTCGAGCCATCATCTTACTATTTATTTTACTTGCTCGTTCATTTTCTCTTACCGTATAACTTTTAGCTGAACAGATGGTCTGTTAAAATCCTTATATTTGACACTTTATCGCGGCGTTATGTAATATTCTTTCGAATCGTGTTTAATTCTTGGCAAATTGATAATTTATTTATCACATTTTTATTTATTGATCATTTTTAATACTTGTGTTTATGTCAACAGGTTTGGTTTTATTTGACGATACTTGCTTCATTTTCTATTATTTTTTTTTGTATCCTTTGGAATTTATTGTACTTATTTATAGACTATTTAAAACTTAAAGTTCTCAGCCAGAATGTATATTCTTATTATGATTCTCTTCTTCCTTTTTTTAAATATTCTTGTACAGACATTGTATACTGTCGTTATCTACTTTTTTATCGTTCCATCGGGAAACATCATCTTTTCCCCATCAAGAAAATTGACATTAAATTGAATAAAAAACGCATTTTTAACGATAACTCTACAGAGAAGAGACATGTATAAGTCTATAAAAAGACTTGTACTTCAACCTTTTTTTTTTCTAGTAAAAAGTACATAAAACCTTAGTCAGACGGTACCGTTACTCATCCTTGTGAAGAGGAAAAAGAATAAAACGACAGCTTATCACAGTTACCGAGTTAAAAAAAATCGAAACTCGAGGGATCCGCGCTATTCTTGAGCGCATAAAAATGAAAAAACCGACATAATAATGAAATACGACATAGTGAAATTCAAATCGCGGAGGACCGGCGATGTCGAGGTGCCTAACGAACCTTCAGTGTCCACTCAGCGCAGGCGCGCGCGAGTTCTCACGGGGCTCTTCACCCGTCGCGTATAAGCACGGCGCCGCTTCAATTCTCTCGACTGCGCCGAATTTGACTTTTAGAACCGAGAGCAGTTGTTATCTCCACATGCGCTAGAATGCCAGTAGAAGCGGTCCTCGATTTTTACCCTTGCGCTCGCGACTCCGTACAAAGGCAAATAACGGTCTCTCTCTTGCTCTCTCCATGAGCCACTTTTCCATAGTAGGTGAGAACGACACCTTGCAGAGCGTGGTCGTTAAAACCTTACTAGCTGTTGGTATCTATCTTGTGAAGTTGTTTCATTCCTCCTTGTTTGGTAGTATTTTTCTGATTTATTTTATGAAAGAAAGTGGGTATTATTCTACTAAAAAAGAGTACAGCGTCAATATCTGAATCAAACTTTAGGTTCATTGCCATATTAGATTTTCTTTCAATGGTACTAGAGAAAGTAGCGCATATATAGATCTGGGAATGTCTTAAAAAAAAAAAAGTGGACCTTCTACAAACAGATTTTAGACCAAATCATCTAATCCGGACAGCACTTTTAAAACTGATTCCGCTTTTTTCATATTGCTGCATCCAAAAACATATCTCAAAGTTTGAACCGAATCCGTGATCGGAATTCCTCATATTCTTCTAGTGAGATTTTACGCTTACTATAGCGTTCCTGTTTCCTCAGTTTGGTCATTGTTCCGTGCCAAGGCCAACGTTGAATGCATCCCAGGGTGCTTCGACGCTGACTGCAAATTTTACAGAAGTCCTATGTGAGATATATATTTGGTGTTGGATCTGATGAGCATGTCTCTTCTTGATGATATTTTATCTTGACTATATCGATTTATTTCCTCTCCCCTCTCTTTCTCTCTCGCACACCCTTTTCGTATCAGGGCTTTCGTGTTTCCCCCGTCCTTTCGCTTCTTTTCTCTCCACTATACGCTTAATCCCTTTCCATCTTTTTTCTATAATCTGCTTGCCTGCGTAGTGGAGGTCGAGGAGGAGAGGAGGGAATTTTTTGTTCGCCGACAAGCTGCTGCGAGCTGCAGTCGAGGAAAAGTTAAAAATGCCTGACTAATTTATACAAAAACAATAATAAATTAATATTTAACAAAACGATTGTTACAATACTGTAATTAAATGAACATATTGATATTTTTTTAGAAATAAAAAAAATTTTCTATATATAAACAATTTTATTTGTTTCCATTTTCATATTCACACAAAATGATTTTTATAAATTTTATTTTCATTATATAAAAGAAATTCAGCATTTTAAACAATTTATTAAATGTCATAATTCTTCAAGTCACTCAGTATTTCTTTATACAACTTTACTGCTTGAGCGACCGTTGTAGGAACACTCACATTTGGATTAAGTATGGTAACTAATTCCTTTATAACTGGATCCATCAATTGTGGTTTCGTGGTTAATCTAAAGAGTCTATCTACAACACCCTTACTAACAGCTTTCTTGTAATTTCTTGAACGAAATTTTTCTGCTAAATGGTACATTAAAAAAGGACTACCACAAATGTTGTTTTGTGTTGCTTGTTTCCTTATTCTATGTTCGTTCCATAACTTTTTAGTGACATTTAAATCAACTTTATTTAACGGACCAAAGCAGTGTTGCAAGCACTTTACATGTAATTGACTTCCATCAAATAGATTTTTTTGCTGTAAGCACTTGAAAACTTGTATATAAAAATCCATTGAATGCTTACGCATTTGGCCCCAGAAAGCTTCAATTCGTTGATTGCGAACGCTTTTACCTTGAACGAAACTGTTTTCTCCGCTATATCTATCTTCATGTTTGGATCGCAGACAAATTTGAAGAGACCCAATCAAAGAGTTTTCTGAACCTTTATCAGATCTTATTATTGTTGGTATCAGCTCTAATTGTCAAACAGTCCTGAGAAAAAAAAAATGCTGTTACTTTTGGATTGTTATTAGTTGTTGCCACATCCAACCATATTTTCCTGGAAAATCCGTCTATACATCCGTGTACAGCAAAACCAAACTGTTTCAACTTGTCATAGCCGTCAATATGCCAAGTAAAATTGGGGCCAGGATTCAAATACTGTCTTCTTTTTAATCTGTTGCCAAATCTATTTGCTATTCCTTCTGGATCTGCTATTTTAAGTATTCTATATATGGTACTTCTCTTGACAGTAAGGTTGTACTTTTTTATTTTATACCACAATGCTCGATAACCGAGATTGTATCCACAGCTGTATAATTCCTCAACGACTGCACTAACAATATCCTGCATAGGAGATTCTTTGATATTTTTTCTTCGAAGTCCTAATACGCGAAGACATTTCTTTATTGTGTATAAAGAAACATTTAAGTTGCATTCTTTCAATAACAATGCCCGTATTTGTAGTCGAGTGCAATGTTTGTGATAGTAATAAGATACTAATTTTAGCAGATTCATTAATCTTCAATTTTATCTACACATAATTTTGTCTGAAAGAAAAATATTACATTACAACTTACTGCTCAACTTACAACAATGCTCTTAATCTATTGCAATATAATATAGAAAAGCTTCTTAGCTAAAAATCCAATACAAAAATTTTATCACTAAAGTAATATTTAAGGGGTGGAACTTTAAGATAAGAAAGAAAGTACGGACATGCAAAATATTTTTACCTGTAATATCAGAGTTTAATCCAAAAGTAGATGTCGAAAAAGTCTTGGCGCAGCTAACAATAATATTAGTTGTTAAACTTTGCCACCAAACCTGTGTCCAATCTAAACCAGTCAATGCGCAGGTGTAATCAGCCCTACTGCTTTACCAAGCCAGGACCGTGTCACCTAATACTGGGAATCAGAATAAATTATTATTTAGTGAAATAGAATATTAGAAATGTACATAATGGCAAAGCGATGTCAAAGGTAAATCTTATAAATTCAATTATTCGTGTGATCGATCAAGAAAAGATAAAAAAAAACTTTGCAAATAAAGTAATATTTAAGGTGGAATTCCAAGATAATATAAGAAAGGAAGTACGGACATGTAAAATATTTTTACCTGTAATATCAGATTTTTATCCAAAACTGGATGTCGAAAAGGTCTTGGAGCAGTTAACCATAATAATATTAGTTGCCAAAGTTTACCTCCAAAGCTGTGTGCAATCCAAATCAGTCAATGCGCAGGTGTAATCACCACTACTGCTGTATCAAGCCAGGACCGTGTCATCTAATACTGTGAAACAGAAAAATTGTTATTTAGTGAAATAATTTTGTACAAAATGCTGTAGAAAAAAAAATTGTAGGTTAAGTACATTACGTGTGGTAAATACTACTCATTTAACAGTCAGCGGTACTGCTCTTGATTATATTACATATTAGATATAATTACATATAATAGCTATTGTTCTTTACAAAATTAAGTACGCGACTTACCTTCAATTTTCTGTAAGAACGTCGGTGTCGAAGAATTCAGCGTAATGGTGTCTACATGTGCTCCGAATCTAAAATCATTTCGTTGTTTCCGATTGTTTTTTCTGCGCATGCCGATTTTGCGAATGCTAACAGTTAGCCTTAGCACAAGTTTGCGCATGCGCGACACAGGGAAAGCGCGCGACCACTCGGGTTTCCGTACTTTTATCTGTGTGTGTGTGCGCGCGCCGCACGCAATGCACCGGTGCGCCTGCGCGAGCACGCGTTTGGCTATTTCGGCCTCGAAAGTTTTCGGACATTTTTGCTCTTTTATTTCTTTAGTACTAATGCGCAAGTGATGCGTGTATTTCATTCCGTATCAATGGCGCTGAAATTATAGCATTGAAATACGAACGATAAAGTTTGCGGTATCGCGCGAGTGTGAATTTTTTTTTTTATTTTTTCCGTAGTTCGGAGCCCTATTTAAAGTTGGAGCATTGGACTTGAAACTTAGAGAGCGTTTGCTGTTCGACGACTGTTTTTTTTGTTTAAAAAGTTAATCATATTTGTTCCAGTTTATAAGTTTTTCCGACAGTTGTTAAACGTAATCAAAAATTTGAAAATTTACTTATTACTATGGGATTTGAATGAAGCACGTTTCATCATTTTGCACAATGCAAAAAGTTAAGTGATGCTCTTGTTCAGATACACAACCACACGTGAATGTAGACATATACCGAGCATAAAAGTTTCTTCGGTCAAACACTGAAACAAAAAGCGCGGAAAAAGAGAAACCCATTTTAGAGAATTGAAGTCCGTACTTTATTTCTGACAAGCATTAGAGGAAGTTTAAAAAGTTAAAATTTTTAGTTATGTGTAAAAAAAAAATCTAGAACAGAAAATAGCAATAAAACATATTTTGTAATATATTTCACAATTGAATCAACGTCGACATTTTTGTTATTTTATTATACTTTATGCTTGACCGACAGTTTGGCACGTAGCGTAGTGGCCACTTCGGCCGATCAATGACTTTAAGCAGCATTGTACGCGGCCACTATACTTGGATGGGTGACAGCGTTTTTTTTCTGCGACTATAACCTCGTGTGATCGGTTAGGTGTTGAATTGCCTTCTGATAAATTGAGCGGGAGGTGTGGATAAATACAATTTCGGTGTCTAAGCCCACGAAATGTGACCTAGACATCCAAACTGAATTATTCCAATACACCGACCATCCCAAGGCGGACTTTCCTTCTTAGGATTTATCCCACGTGGTTTGCCTATAGGTTTTCCCCGCCCCGCAGGCATAATTCTGGGCGAATGCGGGATGTATGATAGGTATGGAAACCAGTTTATAGAAAGAGAGATTCTCAGGATAAATGTATAGGTTATGGTGTAATAATAGGTAAAGGAAAATAAAGGTGTGGGAGGATACGCGCTAGGCCAGTAGGCTCTAGGCTGTGTGAAATGACCAATTTTTTATATTTTATGCTTATACTTACATCATATGACCTTAGCAACTTCTTTTTTTTTTTACTAAATAACTTAACTTTTGTTTCAGGTAAGTTGTTTTGGAATTACTATACCTTGCTTCTCTTGGGTGAGTATAAAATTATTTTGAAATATACTGGTTTGACAATCATTTTAAAAAATATGTTGCCGTTGTAGTAAGAAACGCAGGTTCAAAATTTAAATAATATTAAAGCTCTCTATAATTTTGTTTGTAAGGGTGGAATTATGTGATACATAGTATGTTCGTACGATCTTATACTGTACATCATAAATGATAATTTATTTCAAAATAATGTCAAAAATTCAACTTTTTATACTACTCTAACCTCAAAATCATAACTTCAATATGATTATTCGGCTCTCGTGGTATAAAATACGGTTCGAAACTGGTGCGTAAGAAGATTTTTAGCTCATGTGACGTTTTTCGCACGAGCGAAGCGAGTCAATCGAAATAATCCCCTTTCGCACCCGTGTCGAAGTGTACTATTTTTCTATTCGAAATTTAAATTAAATTATAGTTATTATTGAAATACGTGAGAAGATTTCAGGACCATTATCGTTAAGTAGCAGAAACGTGCCGTCATAAAAAATGCCACGTATAATCATTTAGAGCACAAAGCGCGAATCGCCATGCAAACGCTCTCAGCAGCGGAAATTTATTAACCATTACAATTCCCTTATCGGCGTCATTGATTCGCCGAGGCGCATTCGCAGTCCCATCGATCGGACCGCATTTGTAGACCTGGAACTTCCCTTCTCGCCGTGGAAGTTCGCACGAGCCGACTGCACGGCAGCGCATTCGACTTAAGGAGAGCGCGACGCGTAATGAAGCAAGGACAATACGCGTATAAGGCAGGACGCTGCGCTCAATTTATGGAGACGGCTTCGGGCCGTCGACGTGTTATTCATTGGTATATACACAGCTTTTCGGCAGCGGCTCGTCGGGCTAATGAAAGGGCGAAGACTGGCAGTATACCGTCAAACACGGACTCTCGCCCGCACTCCGGGCTCCGAGTCGCTCTCGGGGGTTTGTCGCTGCAGAACCATCGCAGCGCAGCGCGAGCCGAAGACCGCAAAATAGCGAAATACCAGCACGCTAGACACCGTCGACCCGTTTATGCAAAGTAAAGCAGCTGCTGCTGCGGTGTGTGCTGCCCTTCGGTGCTACTATACTGTACTCGCATGCGCTGTTGCGGTGCGCCCGCGCGCGTGCTCACGTCCACTTGGCTCGTCAATGCGCACGCTCGTGCGCTAATTATTCGTTGCTGAATTAACGCTGCGCTGCGCTCGAAGTGCAATGTTAAATGGCTGTTGGCAGGAATGTCCCCTGTTGGAGATTCTGCGTGCAGACACTCGTTCAATAATGCAGGACCGTCGGTGCCGCAATGATTAAGAGATCGGGATATTGGATTAGCTATGCTTTTTGCGTCGACCATGGTGAGGCGCACGAGGTCAATCGAATCAGCGGTTTCTTATATGTATATCGGAACGTCGTTTTTAAGAATGATGTGAATAATTATCGTATATGATGTAGAAAATTCATTCGATCTTTCAACTAAATCTGTCGCGGGAAATTGATGCATTCATTAGCTTTATACAGAAAATTGTGATAGGTTGGTAGGTCAGCGTAATAGCGTCCCCATTCACTCTATCCGATTACTTCGTCCGGCAGATATATCACTACATGATGTACCAAGCGCGGATGTAACGGTTTCTCTCAGAATTTTATACCGACAAAGAGATTTTATACTCAAGCAAAAAGTAATAAACATTTATAATCATGAAATATTGTCATGTGTGATAAATATAGGAAGTCTAAATGAGGTGAATAAGTACATAAGTGATAAGTACGAAGTGTATTCGATTGCAATATGAAGACGAGCAGAGCAGAAGTAAGCCAGCCAGTGACATCCGGTGGCTGAGTGGATGGCTAATAATTGCGGGGTCCCCAGTACAAATTTCATCGATCCCCGTGTAAAAATTTTAGTCTCGGATTGATCTGTCAAAAGTCTCGCGAAATAAGTCTCCAGTGAATCTCGCAATAATCTCGCTAAGGCCACTTTGCGAGACTAATCTTTTTTAGTTTGTAAAGTCTCGCACAAAATGCAATATGAATTGCGGGAGTTTTAGCTAGACTAAATTGTTACTTTAAAAAGTACCGCATAGAGCCTAAGACTAACTCCGAGACTTTTTCTAGACAAAATTTTTACTTAAATAAATCTCGCATGAAATCCAAGACGAATTGCGAGATTTTGGCAGAACAAAATTTTTACTTAAATAAGTCTCGCATTGAAACCAAGACGAACTGCAAGACTTTTGGTTGGACAAGATTTTTACTTAAATAAGTCTCGCATTGAAATCAAGACGAACTGCAAAACTTTTGGCTGGACAAAATTTTTATTTCTTTTTTTTTAGTAAAAAAAAATTACTTTTTATAAAAATTTATACAATTTTATTATTTACAGAAAACATTTATCGTCAGAAAAAAACCTACAATAAAATATCTTCTTTTGAGGTCAACCTCAACGTTGTCCACACGATCGTACGTGCTCTGCAGAGGCATAGAAAGCCCATCACTTCTAAGGCGTGGAGGTGGAGTTAGTCAGGCGCGGGGCTCATGCGGCTCATGCCCACGGTCACATATAACCCTCTCGTTGCCGTTGATGCCGTTGTTGTCATCGTTGCCAGCCCGGCCGTCATTCCCGCCGAGCAATCAACCTCTCACCATATCACACCGACTGTCTTCCATTGCTCAGCCATCCTGAATAAAATTTGCACCTGTAAACGTTATCACCCACAAAGAGTTTTGTTCCCGCTACTACGAAATGATGATTATTTTTAGAAAATTTCTACGTATCTAATAGAAAAATGGGTTCCTCGCGAATTTTCACCACAAGTAATTTATAACCAAGATATATCGATAACGAAACTGTCGAGAAGTCCAAACAACATGAAATCAGTTACACATTCTTTGTTTTCAATATATATATAGATATATTTATATCGGACTTCTCGACAGTTTCGTTTTCGATGTGTCTTGGTTATGAATTGGATAGGAATAACCGCATACAAAAAGAGAGGTTGATTGCTCGGCTGGAATGACGGCCGTGTACATGTGACCGTGGGCATGAGCCGAATGAGCCCCGCGCCTGACGAGCTCCACCTCCACGCCTTAGAAGTGATGAGCTCTCTATGCTTCTGCAGAGCACGTACAATCGTGTGGACAACGTTGAGGTTGACCTCAAAAGAAGATATTTTATTGTAGGTTTTTTTTCTGACGATAAATGTTTTTTGTAAATAATAAAATTGTATAAATTTTTATAAAAAGTAATTTTTTTTTATTAAAAAAAAGAAATAAAAATTTTGTCCAGCCAAAAGTCTTGCAGTTCGTCTTGGTTTCAATGTGAGACTTATTTAAGTAAAAATTTTGTTCTGCCAAAATCTCGCAATTCGTCTTGGATTTCATGCGAGATTTATTTAAGTAAAAATTTTGTCTAGAAAAAGTCTCGGAGTTAGTCTTAGGCTCTATGCGGTACTATTTAAAGTAACAATTTAGTCTAGCTAAAACTCCCGCAATTCATATTGCATTTTGTGCGAGACTTTACAAACTAAAAAAGATTAGTCTCGCAAAGTGGCCTTAGCGAGATTATTGCGAGATTCACTGGAGACTTATTTCGCGAGACTTTTGGCAGATCAACCCGAGACTAAAATTTTTACAAAAAAGTGATAGGCTTCTATACATAACAATATTTTACATGATAATTTTATCGAAAAGATATGAATTTTTTGTTTTAAATTCTATAATACTAGACAAATTTAATTTTATTACGGAAAAAATTAATTTTGTACAGATATGTGTACAAATAATTGAGTAAAAATTACAAAAAGCTTTGCAAAAATTGACCATACTGACTTGTAATACTATCACAGACTTTAAAAACTTTAATTTTATCGTGAAGCATATGACATTTACTTAAAACCGTCGTAATAATTATAGCAAATATGTGTAAAAAGTTAGAGAAAAGTTAGTTGTTCCTTGAATAACGCGAGTTCCACGGTAAATTTTATTAGAATTTTCTCATAAACTTTGTAACGTTGCACCTTAATTTTCCCTGTGCATACGCAACAACTTATTTCTTTGAGCCGGATCTGGAGGCTGACGCTCCAATCGTCGCGGAGTCGGTGGGATGCCGACTCCTGTATTGAGAGAGGAAAGTTATTTGGAGAAGGCACTCGTAAATAACACCAGCATGTAAGAACACTTTCATTTATTGATCATTTCTCACAATGTTAACCCGACAATAATCACGTGATTCTAAATTACTTGCGTTAACCGCGCCGACGACAATGGAGATCCTACATAACTCTAATGCACGCGCATCGGACGCGGCCTCACAACCGGGGTTTCCGGCCCCGCACTCTATACCCGAGAGCGATCGCCGTGCGCAGCCGATTACCGGCGCTCAGCGGCGATACAAACTTTCGCACTCACTACCACACGTGCGCTGGCCAACACGAGGCCCGGAGTAACTGTACTCGCCTTTCCGGGAGAGAGTGATGCTCGATGGTGCTGGACTAGCCGCTGCCCCGGCGCCGCTCGTCCTGCCGTCAGCTACGGCTCGCCGCTGACGGAGAGGATGTGCTCTTCGCTGAGGGAGGAGAAGGCCTCTGTGCTGCTGGAGCTGGTGGACGAGAAGGGGCCAGCAGAGCTGGCAGGGCGACGTCAATACTGTCTCGCTCTCTCTCTCTCTCTCTCTCTTGCTCTCTCTTCTCTCGAGCTGCGTGGCTTCTTCTCCAAATCAATTGCGCGCGCGTTGGGTATTCAGCCGTGACTGACTATCGCAGAAATTAGACGCGCTCTCTCGCGCTCTCCAGCGTCGCTCCCCTCTCCGCTGGTTCCTCTGCCTGCGTGTGTGTATCCATGTAAGTGCGTACTTCGCACCTTGCGTCGTTGCCGAATCCTCGTAACAGAGAAAAGCCCGTGTAAGTGTACACACACATACTTCGTATGTACACGGGCATTGGCCAGCGCGGGCAACGAGGAATGCGAGGCGACGAGGGCACCGCTGTTAAGCGTGCTCCTCGTCACAACTTCTTGGCCATTTCATATAGATGAATTCATATAAATGTAAGATTTTTCTACTCTATAATAAATTTTAATCCAAATGGTTTTATCTAAAATTTATTATAGAGTAGAAAAATCTTACATTTATTCAAGTAAAATATTTACTTCGTCCTCCTAGTAGAAATTCATCTATATGAAATGGCCAAGAAGTTAGAAATTAGCTAGTAAAACTGGCTAATTAATGGCTTTGATGAAACGATTTTTCGACTATTATTTGACTATTTCTTAGATTGACATCAGAACAAAATATTCGTATTTGATTTTCGTACTGATTCTATCGTACATGAAAGAGCATTAAAGAGCATTGGATGGCTTACCAAAATATAAATAAATAACATTAACTAAAAAATCATTTGCTGTACAACTTCTATGAATAATTCAGCTAAACTTTTATTTGTCCATCTGACTCTGTCTCTCTCACTCCTTGTCATAACAGCAAGCCTTCTACTAGCCATTTCCAAACTAAAACTGATCAGTTTTAATACCTTTAAAATATTCAAGAACAAGCTCGTGCTTCGAAAAACTCATTCTATTTATGAATCTATTAAATGGCCATATAATAGGGGAAAAAGCGTTTCACCGAGAGCTAGAAACTAGACAAGATAAATTCCCATTTTATAACAAGTTTCTAAAATAAATAATCAGTTATTCGTTATAAAAGTTTTTGGATTTCTACCAGGGCCATTAACAACCTCGTTCGAAAATGAAAACCGCAACAATGGGGGGGCTGGATCGCGGCGCGAGTATTTTTCCGCGATTTTTTCCCCTCTCGCATTTATACGAGGCGACGGCTATGCTTAATCGGATGCGAAAGTCCTCGAGAGTGGCTGGATTAAGCTTATAATTCTCCGCGGTGGGCTTCGTAAAATTCAACAGACACACATATACACAACGCGCGTGCATTTTCCGTTTCCCCATTTCCACGAGATTTTTTTCGGCTCTCATGTCTCCGAAACGAGCTCATTGTTCCTCGTGCGCCCTCATATTTCCCGTATTTTTTCAGCCCGATCTCTCGGCCGCGGCGGTGCACTTAATCCGGTGATTCATACATATAATCCCCGAGCAATTTTATCTCTCGGTTTTCAATTAGCTGTTCCTCCCTCTTTTCCCCCCTGCTGGCCGATCCGTCGAATCGCACGCAAATTGCGCACACAGTCGTCATCGGCCGGTATTATTATCGACGGGGGAGTCTTAATTAATTTTACTCCCTCTCGCTCTGTAAGTGCCGTCCTATCAATGGTCTCAATTAAATGCACTTTTCCAATCTCGACGAGAAAATGAATTCTATTCGGGCAACTTTTCATTGCCCTCCAACAGTCGCGCAATAAAGTTCCGTTTGAATAAACGAGCGCAATTATTATTAGAGGATTTTGGGAAAGGTTAAGCATAACATCGATTGAATATATCAAACCTTTGAACTGATCAAATCGTTCAAATGAGATTGAAGAACACTCCTCTTGCTTTTAACGCTTATTAAAGTAGTCACCGCTGCGCGGTACAGGATTGAAGCCCCAAAAGCTTCCAAAAGTTTGCCTAATGAGATTACTTAACGAAGCAATTTCGAAAGTTGACACGCGCGCTCGTTATTTATTAACTGCGCAGCCTTGCTTGCGCATTGCGTTGCTACACGTGGCTGCTGGTGCCCGTATAGCAAGAGAATATTGTTCTAGCGGAGCGGGCGAAAGTAGGCTAGGCGCGAAAACTCTTCCACCCACCATCCGGCAAGTGGAAATAAAAGTTTTCATTGAGCGTGTGTGACAGAGAGCTTGAAGACCTGGAAACCGCCTTTCATCTTCGCAGTGGCGCTAAGAGGAAAGCCGCAAACAACGCTCGCTTGGCTCCCTTTTTCCATCGTCCCGCTTTTCTCACTCGTCATTTGTATTCGCCGCGTTCTCTGCTTGTGACTCTCGACTTACATATTGCCCTCCCCATCGTAGCTAAGTACGCGCGTGCGCGCCTTTCACTTTTTCCCTCCTTCCGTTTCGCACCGCCTCTCGAACTACTAGCCTCGCTTTAAACGTTGAGCCTGCTGCCTGTGGCTTCTTTTTCTTCTCCACTTTTCTGCCTCTTCATATCGCACACGCGAGCGCGCCCATCCTCGTCGTCGTCGTCTCCCTATCTGCTTTCTTTTTTACCCGGTATTGCTCTGCGCGCGTCAGGCGAGGTATTGGTTTGAAAGTTGAAAGCTTCTGCGCGACGGTGCGTTCGTCAGGGCAAGCGTGAAACTCGTCGCTCCCTTAAAGGCAAACGATACAAAGTAATTAAAAGTCGATATTGTGAGTAGAGAAAAAGAGGGAGAGAGAGAGGGCGTAAGAGCGAAAGAGAGGGTAAAGCATACTGCTCCGCTACTCTTTTACCCTCACGAGAGACGTATCTTCTCTTCCTCTCTCGTGCTATCCGTAGCTTGGATGCCGTCCATCTGCCTTTTTCGTCTTTCACAGTGAGGTGGGAAAGTTCTCTGTAAATATAGTCTTATGGCACTTTATGGAGGGTTGAGGTCGTTTTGCGGGTCCGACAAAAATATCACCCTTTCCATTCTGAATTTCGCTAAATATAAGGCCAATTTCTCTTCGTTCGCTTTCTAACGGCCGGAAATTAGACGAAAAGGGAACGTGAATAATGCCCGTGATTTATTACCTTGAAAGCTTTTGATATTAATCTTTTATATGAGTATAATTTATTAGCTACTTAACGTACTTAGTAGCTTCAAAGTTGTTTTAATATATATGGAAGGTAATGTTTCTATTGTAATCAAGCTCGCACTCATGTTAAAGACTAATATGATAATCACCACCCTTTAGAAAATTATCTTTATAGCACATAACATTCGTAATTTAATCGGTTTGATATTAAGTTGCATTATAATCCGCGTTAAAACAAAATTAGTGTTATCAATATATTAACAAGGGCAACACGTGACCTGTATATCAATAATATTTTGTCTATAATTTGTGCAATATATTTCGTCCATATATTACCCATATTATAAGGTTTATATTTCAAGAATGGCTCACATATTGCCCAAACATCGCCAATACTTTCTGCAGCATATTGGCTATACCAACTTTTTTGGACGAGGAACATTTTATAAAGTCTCTATAAAGTAATTATTTAGTTACTATCTTTTATATGTATTTATGCTCCCATTTTCTTTAACTTTCTAATGTTAGAAACGTTTTAAAAAGCTTTGAAAATTTTGGTACATAATATATGTGTAAAGCATATCAAATAAATACAATCTTCAATGCAATACATTAAAAAGCTTCTTTATTTTAGTCTACTTTTTCTATCATTAATTAAACGAAAGAAATGTGCGTATTATTTTGCATCATCAATTCTGATATCAATGAAAGAAATCATTTGCACCTTTATCGTTTATCTTCTTATTGCACGCAAAATCCATTATCTACAAGCATCAAACAATGTAAAGAAAAGTTTTTATGGTAAAATAATGCCGCGCATTCTACGTGAAAGATATTTTATTCAGTTCAAGAGGCATATCGCGAGCTTCGGGGACAAAGAACCCTTTCTTCGTATAAAAAATCGATAATGATTGAGCTCGAGCACTCTCAACTAGGATTTGTGTGTGCGATTTGCTCGTGTCTTGTTTTAGTGCTTACATTTGATTCTTTATTAAAGCGATGAAACAAGGTGTAGGGTCGTAGATTAACTTTAGGAAGCTTTGGCATACTGTCATTTAAGTATACTAACCCTGCTCGATATGCGCATATAGTTAAGCATGTCTTGTACACAAAATTGTTCAGCGATTTATACTAGCAAAGTACACGACCATCGTGTCATTCTGTACTGTCATGATAACATTTCGTTCTCATTGCGATATTAGTATTAGAATAATTTTAAATAGTTAGATTAATTTTCTAGATTTATTTATTTAAATGATTAATTAATTTACAAGAGTATAATTGGAATACAATTGTGCTTTAGTTGAATAGAAAACTAACTTTATTTGCACTAATTTATTATTTAATAACCAGTGTTTTATTGTATTTGTGTACTGATAAGAAAATAGTTAAGAAACGATTATCTGTAAAGCGAAAAACTACACATGAACACGCACAGATTTCAACTGCACATTCTATCATCCTTCACAGCAGTACATTTTTAAAATCTAATAGATCTGTCAGAAGCATCCTCGAACAAGCACGCAAAATCGCGGTGAAAGTATTAAATGGCTGACTGTGGAACTGATTTCAGCAGCTTTACCAAAAAGCCGCGAGATGTGCACGACGGCTAGACGGCGGACTTCGGTTATACCGATTGCAATAGTTGAATATAAGCAGTTTTTCAAGCCGTGGCAATCGACGAAATTTACTGTTCAAGGCTCTGCGCGTCAGTATCACCTGACCTGAATTGATTTTTTTTTCGATGCTGACGCTGCGAATACAATACCACGTTAACTAATAATATAACCGTTTCTTCCGAATGTTCGTGATTGTCGTCGTGGAATATAATTGTATTACTCTGCAATTATGGCAATTGTAGAAAAAAATGGCGTGTGTCGATACATGACGTTTCAAAAATATATAACATTATTACATTACTTTCGAATGGGTCTGAAGTTTGCAACGTTGTAGCGCAACGAAATAAAAAAAAAAACTATTTTGCTTCATGGTTATACTAATTGATATTAATTTTGTGTTTAGATTTAGTATTTTATAGAATAAAATAACTTTATAACAAAGCCTTAGATGAAATTTCCATGGTTTAAGGTGATGTGAAACCCTAATTTCAATATTTTTTAAATCAACATTCAAACGTTTATTTAGAAAAAGACGGTTGTCAAGCGCTCCGTACACGTAAACACTATATTCAAGAATTTTTTGAGTGATTTTATTAGCATTTTCGTTAGCTATGCTCGTTAAAAAAGTAGGTCAAATGCAGATTCCTACTTACCGACAGTACGGTTTTTATTTAATTAAATAAATTCTCATCATTTTTTGGAAAAACACGTTTGTCAAGCGCTTCGTATACGTAAATACTATACTCACAATTTTTTTTGGATAATTCTATTGGTATTTTCATGAGATGTACTCGTTTAAAAAATAACATCGGTACTCACATCCCCTTAGTGTTAAGTATAAAATTTATTTATATATTAGTAACGTATACTGTACATAGAGTCAATTAGCCTAAAGTTTTTAATCACTGCACATGCGTAGTTTCCACTCTACAGTTACTTCCTGATGTATATTACCCATCCTCCTGTACAGTCATATAATAAAGAAGGTTTATGCATGTAAGCTTGATTTGTGTACATCTTTAATCTTTATTTTTCCTATCCCATCATAACTTTAATTAAATGTAATGAATGATTTTGTGGCACTTCAACGATGCAAACTTTAGATCCATACTTCAAAAGTTTTTCTACTATTAAACTAATTTCATTAAGCAATGCATTTATTCTGATTTAAAATATCTATAGATATATATCTAAAGCTGTATTGAAGCTGAGAAGTCAAGCAAAATATTTTTCCAACAAAATAGGTTTTTTTAAAGTAAAAAATCATAATATTTAATACAAGAATCACTTTTAAATAAATTGGATCCATTTTTTATTATGTCGCAATAATTATTGGCCTTCAAAATATCATTACCATACTTAACGTAAAAACATCAAGATAAGAGATGCGCAAGGAAGCTTATCTTAACTCATCTTAGATTTGTATTATCCAATTTCGCACAAAATTGGTGGTAATAGTTTAGTTTGTTATCTAGCGTAACGAAATATTAAAAAAATAAATATTTTACTTTTATATAATCCCTACTAATTATTTCGAATAAATTAACAAATTGGACCGATTTATTTCCAGTAGCAAAAACTTAGAGTATTATTTCAAATTGCAAAAGTGAAATTAATGTCTAACAAACCTTTAGACAGTAGAGATTACATCTTTTTTGTATAAGTTTTTAAAGACAAATAATTTATATTTCAGTAACGAAGTTTCTATAAAATGTGATATACTTGTAGATATAGTTAAATTTATGCAGATAATGCAAAACATCATCAGCATACTGAGTGAAATATTATCAAATTTACTGATAAAAATTTTATTTTAAGTAACAAGTTTTACTTGTAATTATGGTAGATAGCCTCAGTTAAAACGGCGGAAAAATTGAATTTCTTTTTATTGCATATTAACTTTTTCACAAAAATCGTTTTTTACCATTCTAGAAAAACTTTATAAAGTTTTATAATATCTTATATATAAGATCTGATAATGTGAGAAAGATATATGTTGACAGAAGTAGAGTTAATAAACTGGAAAAAATTTGAAATTGTAAATTATATTATGGCAAGTGAGATATTGTTCACTAAAGAAATAATCATTCAAAGTGCCTAATTTTTTTTTTTTTTTTATTCGATTTCAATATACAAAAACTCATTGAGCAATTATATAAAGATCCAGCGTTGAAAAATTCTGAAATAATTAATTTACAATGAGTAAAATGTAATTATTTATATTTCTAGTACATTTTTTACTTTTACAACTTTTTCTCTTTGCAATTGATTATTTCAGAATTTTTTCACAAAGTAAATCTAGATATTCATGAGTATTCATAATTTGTGAGACTACCGTACATCGATCGGTTTGCATTTACGTTTCAAATTTTACTTCATAAATATCATTATCAGCAAGATTCTTAAGCAACATTTCTTTCAGTTTTCTTGTATTTGGACAATCTAAACAGTCTTCGACAAAACATGCAGTCGATGGATTAGTGCATACAATTGCCTGAATGCAATCATGATAATTTTTTAGAGGTAATTCTGTGTCTTGTGTTAAACGCTCTACATCTATTCCGTTAAGCATCAGTTTCATGTTTTCATGATGTACGCATACATACACAACATGCGTACCACTACTTCCTGCTAACACACAGTGTGCCGGTCTAAGTTGAATGAATTTAGTGAAACCTATCTTAACATTTTCATGTTCTTTTTACCAACATGAACTCGTTTGCCTTATAAATCATCACGTTCATAAAAATGTTTTACTAAATTTTCAGTTTCAACAGGTAATACTTCTCCTTTATTTTTATCCGTCGATCTTAAAATACCATGTGCAGCCACTAAACGGGCCCCTGCAATAGATGGTAAAGGGCGATCGCACATCATCTTAATTAAGAAATAAGTATGTTATTTTTCAAGAAGATATATGGATAAAACAGAACACTGCTATGTCAAAAAAGCAATATTTCTATTATATACATATATTTATTATAGACATACTGTTTACATCAATACTTTTTGTATAAAATGGCATTTTTTTTATAATAATCGTTTTCTTTCTTCTAAAAACAGAATTTTTCAAGTTTTCTTTACAAACCGATTTGAAAAAAATAGTTTTATACTACTTAACCCCTTAAGTAGTATAAAATCTCTTTGGTCAGACTCTTTTTAGAATGACGTTACACGGTGCCTACATTACTGCAAATGCTTTAATGATTATTATTCTCTTTAATATCAGATATACAATTTTGTTTTGAATCTTATTTTCAAACCCGATTAATTTCTTTATTCTCATCTCAACTAAAATGACCACTTTTTATGGGTCTGAAGTTTGCAACGTTATTGTACAATGAAATAAAAAAATATTTGATTTTACTTCAAGTTTATAATAATTAATATTAATTGAGGGTGTAGATTTATTGTTTAATAATATCAAATAACTTTATAACAAAGATTTAGATAAAATTTCCATTGCTTCATAACTTTAATTAATTGAAAAAAATTATTTCGTTGCACTCCAACGATGAAAACTTCAGACCCATCACTTTTTTCCCTGAAAAGCGGGACCAAAGTTAGACTTGCTTCCCTCTTTTAACTAATTTTACTTTTTGCGGGACAACAAGTACTTTTTGTCACTTTCCTCAAGTATTTTTACCTTCAAGTTAAATTATGCGATCACCAAAGAAACTAACATACTATAAAATTAAAAAAAAAAAACTTGATGTCATTAAGACGAAACGGTACTCCTCGGCAACAAAATACATAATTCTTTGCCTCTTAATTTTTCCGCATCATAGATAATTCCGCTGCGGCCGCGCGGCGCGCCCGTCTCTCCTCGCCTAACGCAATTCCGCACTTCGTTTAAACGCTACAGCGCGAAGTTTTGTATTTCTGCGCAAGCGCTAAAACTTTGTCGAAAGTGCCGCTCGCTCGGGATTCGAGGCTTAATTAGTCGACCCCATCCCCGCCCGCGCGCTCACACTCGTGCAAGCCCTCCTCTGTTCCGCGTCAACAAATTGACGCACGTGGCCTGCTGGGGCGCGCCGCGCCGACCGGCGCACCCTCTGTGACTCAGGCTCGGCGCCAGCATTCCGGTAATTTTCCACCCTCGATACGGTAGGCCGCGCAATGTTGCCTCGCGGCTATTAATTTCCGGTCATTTTTTTAATGTCGCCCATTGTGCATTGCTCGCATGTTTACGGTTTTACGGGATATCTCCGAAAAAAAAACGTGGGTGGGATAATTAGTGATCATTGTTTATCGATCGCGTTTTATTTACCTCACTATTTGAGAATCACCGGAATCACTTGTAACATAGATTTGAAAACTAACAATACTACAGATAAATCAGAGCAGAAATAAATATCTTTTTCCACTATCAAAAGTAGGATTAAACAAAATATTAAAGTTCAATGCGCTCACAATTATCTTCCAGCGTTAAAATTGCACTTGCTCACATTGGCAGCCAGCCTCGCAGTTCTTTTCCTCCACTCTCCGTGCGTGGGTAAAACAGAAATCTGCCGCTGCCCCAACCGGTGTCGGCAGACCAGAGCTTTCCACCCGTCGGTCTCTCATTTTCCTGCGCGGGCGCGTTCGCCGGAATATCCACCCTTTGCTCGCCGTTCGCGACTTCAACGATAGGTGGAGGCAGTAGCGTCGCCGCGCCCCGAGGGCAAATCGATAACAGCAGCCGCCCCGGCGCAGCTTTTCAGCAGTCCGCCTCCGCCTTCTTCGCTTAATCGAATGAGAAATCGACACTCCCCCCCCCCTCATCTCTCTCCCACTCTCTTTTCCTCTTACAACCGTCTCGGCTCGTAATGCAATCTTAGACGAAATTCTCCGAGAAAATTGATACAGTTAATTCGATACTGATGCGCTGGCATTATCATTTTAACGCGAGATTCATTTAGCAGCCCGCCAACCGCGAGCCAGATGAATTCCCAGCGAATATTGAGATCACGCGCGTTTCGCGGATAATTTTTTTTTGCAAGTAATGTATTCAGAGAATTTTTTTGTTTTTTTCTGTATTTTTATGCGACAGCGCGTATAGAGTGGGTTATTTTAAGAAAGGGTCTGTGCTATTGCGTAATGTGGAAGTTTTTCGGCCTCCATCGTGACTGCTTATGTAAATAATACCAATTATGCATGTGTAAAAGAAGAGGTTCTTCATTTTTCTTCAACGCTGTGCAATATTTTCACTATTACGGGACGCAGCCGAGTGTAAACTAACATTTTTGTATGTTTTATTACATTTAGTGACTATTTAGTTAGACCAGGGATTTTTAGTTATTGTCATGTAATAAGAGTACAATAAATGAAGAAGTGATTTTGTTTGATATTTTTCTTAGTTTTTTGATAACATGCCAACGCAACTCAATTGTTTTTTCTTCCGTTCTTACAGAGGTTGCTTTGTAATGGTGAACTTTTCACCGTCTTTTGTTCCAAAGTAATGCTCCATTATGAAAACTATTGATCCATATATCAAAAACTCTGCAGATTGACTGAATTCATTTCAGTTGTTTTATCTTTATATCAATTAATAATATTTCGAGTCACAGTGAAATTAATTAGGTCATGTAAATTGATATATCGGTCGTGCGTATTTAAAATATCTAACGAACATTTGGAGAATATTCCAAAATAATTCCCCGTATTACAATCATTATAGAAATCCAGCCAAGCCGCAAAATCGATCATCCGGCAGTAATCTTTGGAACGATTCAGTGCGTCCGATAATTCCGCTAATAATCATAACTCGCAAAACTTGGAGGATGCAGAATGAGCGTCGCTGCAATTAGCTATTAATATTGAACAGATCCTATGTATCCCCTCCCTCGTCTGTCTCTCTCTCTCTCTCTCTCTCTCTCTCTCTCTCTCACTTTTACCCCCACTCGACGTTGTCGATCGACGTCAATTCGCGATTGGCGTTATCCTCGGATAAAGTTCCTAGCTCCCGGTCGCCAGGCGGGGCTGCTTGCGTGCGTCCCCGGTAATCGGCGCAATTAGTTCCCGCGCGATTTACGATTGATCCGCGCTATCGCGACTAATAATTCAGCCGCTCGAATTATAGACTGCGTTGGTCTACGATCTGCACTGATTTTGAACAGATTAAATCATATGGGTACAAAATTCTAGACTTCACTTTTTTCGTGGTACGGTTGTTGAGTGTTTGCTAAAGCACATGATGAAACACATCATCGCAGCACGACCGCTCAACCAGCTTGAGTGTACCGCAAGATCGCAAATAGTTGATAATTAAATTTAGCTGAAACATAGCTAGCTAATCAATCAATTCAATATGTGCTCGGTAATGAATTTTCAATACATTTGTGAAATTTAGGATACGTACTATTTGGGAAATTTATCAATTGCTCTTGTTCTTCAGTATATATTAGGATACAAAAGCACGCGTATGTGGGAATAAATTAATGCCAGCACTTCCATTCGCCTTCCATTTTCCGCAGCTGAAAAACTCAATGAAATTGCATAAGTGTCGTTAACAAGATATTTTTTTATAAAAAAAAATTTGAAAGAAACTATTTTAGTTATAAACTGAAACCCTACGTTTGGTTACCCATCCATAAGTGGTGAAGATAGGTGATAATAATGACACTTACATATATGTTATTTATTTATATTTTGGTAAGCCATCGAATGCATTTTAATGCTCTTTCATATACGATAGAATCAGTAAGAAAATCAAATATGAATATTTTGTTGTGACGTCAATCTAAGAAATAGATAAATAATAGTAGAAAAATCGTTTCATCAAAGCCATTAATTAACCAGTTTTACTAGCTATTTTCTAACTTCTTAGCCATTTCATATAGATGCATTTCTATCAGGGTGGACATGAGGGAAATAATCATTGGAATAAAATTTCCATATTGGAACAAAATTTTTAATATATATATTAAAAATTTTCAAAAATTCTCATGAAATGGAAATTTTATTCCAATGATTATTTCCCTCATGTCCACCCTGGTAGAAATTCATCTATATGAAATGGCTAAGAAGTTAGAAAATAGCTAGTAAAACTGGTTAATTAATGGCTTTGATGAAACGATTTTTCTACTATTATTTGTCTATTTCTTAGATTGACGTCACAACAAAATATTCATATTTGATTTTCTTACTGTTTCTATCGTATATGAAAGAGCATTAAAATGCATTCGATGGCTTACCAAAATATAAATAAATAACATTATCTAAAAAATAATTTGTTGTACTCCTTCTATGAATAATTCAGCAAAACTTTTATTTCTATATCTGATTGTACCCCTCTCACTCCTTGTCGTAACAGCAAGCCTTCTACTAGCCATTTCCAGACTAAAAAAACTGATCAGTTTTAATACCTTGAAAATACTCAAGAACAAGCTTGTGCTTGTCTTAAAAAAACTCATTCTATTTATCAATCTATTAAATGGTCATATAATAGGGGAAAAAGCGTTTCCCCGGGAGCTAGAAATTGGACAAGATAAGTTTCTAAAATAAATAGTCAGTTATAATTATAAAATGTTTTGGATTTCCACCAGGGTAGCAGCCATTGTTAAAAAAAGCTTCCTCTTTGATGAAGCAAAAGATATGGATTGTCTAAACAAATCAATATTCTCTAAAATCTTATCAGCGTTTGATTTAACAACAATATTTATGTTTGTGGTAAGCTTCCAAATGATTTTTTCGAAATTTGCTTATTTTTATAGACAACATCAAACTTGCCAAAAATTATCTATACAATCGATCCAAGCAGTGCAGAACCGCCAAAAGATAACTTGTATTTATTTACCCTGTAGCTTTGCAAGTATTGGAATAATCTTGGTCGAAGCTGTTTATCGTCTATCTTAACTAATTTCGATAACTCATCATCAACAAATTAAATAATAAATCCCATTGTTACTATTAGTATTTTACGCACTCATATATAGTTTGCAACATCGATTATTAATTACACATATATTTATTACAATTAATGGGAAGATAGCATCTTATTTGCTTCCCTATCCTTGATTAACGCCTAAATTGCATTGAAATTTTCTTTAAAAAGCTTAAAAACTTCTTCATTTTGTAAAAGTAGAAAAGCCATTTGGAGAAAAGAATGTTCAATTCGAAAAATACTCGTTCTATAACGTAACGGTATAGCAGCGGCACTTGTAAGTTCATCCGAAAAGTATTCGGGGCAGCACAGCACGAAAGAGAGAGAGAGAGAGAGAGAAGGGGCGCAGTATTTGCTGAAACCCTTCATTATTTACAAGGGCAGAAAGAAACGCATGCCCTGCTGCAAATGCGGCCGCGCCGCTACTGCTCCCATTATGCATTTTCATTCTTTCATCACTAACGACACTAACGAGCAGTTCTCACGAGGAGTGGTGCTTCGTATTGATGCTATGCTTTGACCCAGCTATAATACACAGCGCGGGCGGCGGCGCGCTCGGTAAATAATAAGGGCATTGCCTGATCGGCTTATTTTTATGTATGCCAGTTACGTACTCTCGAGTACGCGGGAGCCTGAAATTTTTGTATATAGTTTTGCCGGCCCCGCGGAGAGCTTGTATACGCCCTAATAGTACGTCGTTCACTTTTTTCCACGTGTGCCGTACGTCATAATTGAGGTTTCAGGATGCCGTAACGTTTTTAGGTCAGCGACTGCTCGAGTACTGTGCCTGAGATTTCACGTGCCAGTTACATTTTTGCACAGGCTGTTGCGCGTTTTTTTTTCACCCCGTTATAACTGTAACTTTTCCCAAGTACTATACGCGTGCATTAAAGTTTTCTACAAAAGATTTTGTTGGCGAGCGCAAATATATGCGGTATTTGTGCGCGGTTTTACGGTAACCAACCCATCTGTAACGCGCGCGCGCTCTGTTAAAGATACACTCTGCCGGAGAATTTTGAAATGTTGTATAATTAGGTATGTACAGCAGCTGTATAATTGTGGTGGTATCTATAATCATTGAGCTCCAGAGCGGGGGTTGCGTGTACACTCTGTGGTTTCCGGCCGGTCCGTGCGCGCGGGGGATAATCCCGGCCGGCCGAATATATCGGATGCGCGGGATTCCATAAAGAGGTACTAGTCATGAACATAACGCGTGGCGTTGATGTTGATAGACCGTATATTTTGGGCAAATTGACGAGCTGCGGGAGGGAGAAAATTCACGTCGAAATTGCACTATCAAGGTTTTAGTATCACGCCTATACTGTGAACGACGTGCTTTCCGACCTGTTAGCAGCTATGATTTTGATCACGTCTTTCTATGTAGAAATTCAATGTTGTTCATATCAATTTTTAAATGTAAAACCCATACGTGGCTTTGAATTTTTCATAATTTCGAGGATCTATTAATATCTCTATCTAATAAATAACACAATGTACGCGAATGTTATTAATTACATACTTGAAGCTTTTGTGATGATAATGGTTACAGTATATATATTTAGTGCATATTTCATCACCTCTCGTTTGCAGTGTGTTAGCGCGACATATTTCGCAGCAGAATGTCAACTATTAGTCGCCATAGTGTCAAAGCTCCATCAAACAATATTTCGACAGTATATTGAAAATTACGCTACAGTAAATAATTAAATGATTCAACTTCAGCGCTTCCCCCGCCAAAAGGAATAAAACTCAGTGCCTTCCTTTCTCCCTTTCCCGCTCGGGGCATTGAAATTCGAAATTCCTCGAATATCGGGATGATAAAAGAAACGCGAATAGCGAAGCTAGAGAGCTGGAAGCTCTCGACTCGCGCGCACCTGAGCGAGGTAGCTCTAACATACGTATATACATTTGTAGAAAAATTCGGCCCAGAGAGGAGAAAATGACAGATGCGCGCTCGCATACATTCCTCGCACATACACCTCCACGCATCTCGGGCATCTGAAATCGCTCACAGGTCACATTGCGCGCGTCGCGATGTATAAACATATATACACGCGCATATAGATGTTCTCTCGCGCGTGTAACCGGCCAACTCTGCGGCCGCTTTCAAATACACGCGTGTGCAGATCGAGAGAGGGAGAAAGAGTATAGGCGGAAGGGCCGAGAGGGGGATTGGAATGGCTAGCAGCGGGGGGTCTCGAGTCCACTCCAATATCTACTGCATAATTACCTAACTTGGGAATGAGCGCCTTCTGTACTCGTGCAAACTTAATGCTCCAAGTGTGCCAGAGCCACCGAGCGCGTACTCGCGTATGTGTGTACGTCTGTGCGAGCGGACGCGAGTGAATGTTTGTACGGGGCGTGGAATTGAAATGGCGGTGCGGAAGGTGGGGAGAGAACGCTCGGGGGTATAGGTATATGTGCGGCGGTGCTGGCGGTTACAGCGACGACAGTGGCTTTCTGGAAACTCATGGATGCGCCCAGACGAGCGATTTTGGCGACTAGCTCGAGCGTGAATAATTCCCTGCTTGCGGTTGGAGAATTATTGGGAACTGATGTGCGTTTAGGCGTGGATAACATTTTCTTGCCAAATTAAAATCTTCATTTTCAATCGAGTATACTGCTATTAATTAGAAAAGATAACTGGCTTCTGAATATTAATTGTATATAGTAAAATTTAGTTTTTATTTTCATCTTCTTTAAAGAATATTTAGTTTTTAAGTTGAAAACCTTTATAAAGCGACACGTTGTATTGTGGATGTAATTTTTTGTTAATTAAATTTTTGTCATTAGCCTCATTACACGCACTTACTTAATTGATTAACTCGGGACGTGGAAAGAAAGAATATGAAATTCTTTTATGTGCGACATAAAATTAAAATCAGAAAAACAGACACAGCTCTTTGTGTTCATTCGTAAACGCATTTACCCAACCTTTGTCTTCGCACGTTGGCACATTTCTTTTTGTGACTATTATGTTGTTAGAGAATGTAAACAGCCTTGTCAGTAACGCAAAAGGAAATTAAAGAAGGCCAAAGCACAATTATAACGCTGGATTATTACGTTGAAAGAACAAACAAGTCTGTTGTGTACTTTAACAAAATCTCGAAGTAATAAAAGCTTTACTTTATTAGATTAAAGCCTTGAAACAGAAGATATAGAGCTCATACTTGTATTAAAATATTCGTATGTTCCGTTCTTTTTAATTTTTTGATTTTGCAAACACTTGTGTCGTCCATTAATCTGTAACGCGTTACAAAGAGTTTGGAAAAGAGTTTAAAATAATTACAGTTGCTATAATTGAATTAAAACAATGAAATATTGAATTTATGCTAGCTCCAATATCCTTTAAAGGTCTAGGATTATAGGTTATAAACGCTTAAACATTTTAAAATGAATACATTAATAAACACATTAATTATACTTGTAACAAGAATAATTTTCAAAATTATACGTTTGAAACACCCAATCAAAAGAGAGACTACTTTTTTTTCTTCTTGACAAAATGCATAGAATAAAAACTGTATGAATTAAAGTGAACACTTACGATTGCTGCAGGAAAAGTGCGCAGCATCGCGACAAATCGCACGAAATGTTCAAACCGAGTTTTTTGCAACAGTAGTGGTGCGCACTTTAATTTTCGTGTCCTCAACAGCTTGTGCCCGTATCCTCCTGCTTTTCTCCGGCCGAAAATAGAGGTAAGAAGTCGCGCGCACTCTTGGAAAAAGAGGCACGCGTGGGCGTCGAGATGAGAGAAAGTTCGTCTCGCACTCTGACGTGTCCCTCGCATTGTATGAAAATTCGTTTGCCGCGGCGGCAGCAGCAGCTGTAGTGTAAAATGTTCCTTCCTCCAAGAGCGTCTCTCGAGCACAGACGCGCAAACAAGAAGTTTCATTCGACCATCTCTCGCTCCCCGCATCCAATTCTACTCCAACGAGCGTTTTCCGAAGAGCTGTTATGTCATTCGGCTATATACGTTATAATGCAAAGCTCACGCGGTGACGTCAATTCGGTTGTAGCGCGCGCGCACGAGCTTCGGTGACGTGACGGAACGTTAACCGCACCCCCTCCCCACTAACATTACGCGCTCTTGCTCTTTCCCGCTGCGGGCTTCTGACATACATACGTATGCACTTGCGGCGCGCGAATGCAGATTAGCGCGCATCGCGCGCGTCGTATAAGAGCCAGAAGACATGCGTGTACCCGCGTGCATTGTTTCTGGGTTAACCATTGTTCATGGTTACAGTACACGGATAGAATTTTTCAGGAAAAATTACCGTGAAATTCACGGCAATCAGGGAACTCCGAATTCTCTGGGAATTTTTACTGTTGTCACGATAATTTTTACTAACCTTCCCTACAAATTTTCTCTGAGTGTAAAGGAAAATTTGTAGGGAAGGTTAGTAAAAATTACCCTGACAACGGTAAAAATTCCCAGAGACTTCGGTTGTTCTCTGATTGCCGTGAATTTCACGGTCATTTTTCCTGAAAAATTCTATCCGTGTAGAACTAAAAATAATTTTCTTTTTTATTTAGAATATGTTATAATTTTAAGGCAATTTCTTGATTATAAGGAGATTGATTGATCTCAGCGGCTCTGTCCTGCTCACAGCGCACCCGGGAGGAGGTATTTTATCAGAATGGTAAAATGTTAGATGGGTACTTCCTTAGAAAATATCGTCGCGCGGTACGAAGAAAAGCCAACTTGGAAGTTACAGGCAAAGAAAAGCCAAAAACGCGTCTAACAATAAGACGAAGAAAAGCCAGTTTGGGTCCTCCCAGACGAAGAAAAGCCAGCTTGACTTCTCAAACGAAAGTAACATTTAGTTGTTATCTTATAGATAACTTTCAGATAATAAGATAAAGATAAAAAGATAACCAAAAAGATTAAAAATCTTTTTAAAAGATAAAAAGATGATCAGTCAAGATAATAAGATAACTAGTAATTGATTAGATGCAGTCAGTTGGCAGATTTTTCCTCCGCAGGAACGGCACAAACTGGCTTTTTTTCGTCTGAGACAAGTCAAACTGGCTTTTCTTCGTCTAGGACGACCCAAACTGGCTTTTCTTCGTCTTAGACACGTTTTTGGCATTTCTTCGCCTGTAACTTCCAAGTTGGATTTTCTTCGTACCTCGCGACGATATACTACCGTTTATAGTACATTTCGACACGGGTGGGGAAGTCGATTATTTAGCTGGTGTGACTTTTTGCACGAGCGAAGCGAGTGCGAAAAAGTCACACCACCTAAATAATCGACTTACGCACTAGTTTCGAACGGTATTTGATACCACGAGCGCCGAAAAATCATATCAAAGTTGTGATTTTGAGGTTAGAGTGGTATAAAAATATTTTCCGAATCCGATACTGTAAATTCCGAACATGAGCTATTCAGAACACACAAAGGATTTCTTTCGAAAAAAAATATCAGTAAAATTTGCGTCTATAAAAATTGAAAACAGATTGCATAAAATTATAAAGATATTTTTTACTATAGAAGAATAAAATTCCGAAAAATGTAAAACATTCATTCCTATATGATTTTTAGCTCATTTTTCGACGTTATAGCTTTTCTATAAATCACTGCATTTTCTACAATAGATCATTAGGCAGAAATGGCATTCGAAAAATTGATGTCACATATCATATAAAAATAATTTAATGAAAATATTATGGACTTCTTGCCAAATTTTTTCTAATTTTTATATATTATACATTTTTAAACATTCGGAAATTTTACCCTTCTATCATAAGATATTCTAATTTGTTTTTTTACCTTTTTGAGAAAATATCCATCTAACATTTTACCATTCTGATAAAATACCTCCCCCCAGTGCACCCCTCCCCTAGCCTACGAACTCGATCGTTTCTTGACGTTCCATCGCAGTATTCAGAAACGCCGTTGTATACCGTGTCTAAACTTTATATAAACATTGTCCTGGTTATGCTAAGCAATCACGTCCTAAGTATTTTGAGTTTTAGCGAGGTACTTACATGAGAACCCGTGTATGAGAATTGAACTTTAAAGTTGAACAATTTCATAACCATGTTAGCAAACGATTTAATAATTGGCAGACTTCTAGAAAATCAATCAAAGAACCGCATTTCAAATTTTTAGAATTATCTAACCATTTTCGTTTTGGTACCAAACCTTCTCAAGGGGATAATAGGTGAGGAGGAGCCGGAGCGGGCTCGAAACGTTGGGCAATTGGGCAATTTGGTGGTGGGGGGCAGTCAGATAGTCCTTTGCTAATAAAATTTTTTTCCAGGTTTTAATTAAGTTTTTATTTCAAATTCTGTGGGGGTGATTATAAACAAGGGCAATCTGACTACCATAAATATTAATTATTTTAATTTAATTTATAAGACTGTAAGACCGACGGAAAAATTCTCATCAGTTGGGGATAATAGATGCCAATTACAGATCCCTTAACCTAATAATGTAAAATTATTGCAGTCATGCTTTGTTCGCAATGATTTGAGCAACAGTTGATGACAGAAAGATCTATTAAAAAAATCAAAAATTGAAAAAGAATACAGTAAAATACTAAAATGTCGATAACTACGTAAATCTGTGTACTAGGCTACGACATCTCCTCATTTTTTCATAATTGCGCGGTGATGTGATTTGGATATTATTTAATTTTTTCATTTTTACTTCAAATCATCATTTTCAAACTCATAATATTGAATTCTCGTTTTCCCACAGATATAGTCAACGTAGACACTTGATTAACTATTTATACAATAGTATATTGTAGGATTATTGCGAGAAGTTGGTATTTTTTAGCAAGTTTGAAGTTTAAACAATCACACGAGTTAAAAAGAACTCTCGCACTTGTTGCATATACTATTTTTTTAAACAAGCCGCGAGAAATTCAAGATAAGGAAAAAATGGCAGAAAAAACGAATACAATAGAAATTCATTTTGTTCGATGGGATGCTGTGATAGAGGAAGACGAGGGTTGATATGGGGCGGATGTGGGGTTGGAGCGCGCGAGACGGGTGGTTGTGTGTGTGTGTGTGGGGGGGGAGGCACTCCCAAAAAACAAATTCCGCTTGTATTAACATATGAAACATCAATAAAATGGAAAAACAAACCAAGTTCTTTTCATGTGAGGTCAGCGTATGAGAAATCGAACTATTCGCATATACCCAAATTTAAGCCATAAACGATCATTTTCAGTAAAGATTATGCAACCAGCATAACATCCATAAGACATATTGTTCAAAATGTTTTATGTTTAGAAAGAATACATATAACTTTCTATGAAAATACGCACTTTTGTCATTTTTCTGTAAGAAAATTTTGTATTTCAGTTTTCTTCTTTTTTTTATATTTGTAGTTTAGCCTCAATACACACCTGTGTCGACAAGAGCGCGAACAACTTCGTGTCACTCTCTGTCTCTCTCTCCCCCTCGTCTAGTTTTGATCACTCGTGTTATTGTGTTAATGCGTGCAAACTCGCGTACGGGAGCAGCTGCGGCTCGCGATCGCGCGCGTCGCGGCAGGTGACCCGTGAGATCTCATTAAATTCACATGTACGTACGGCCTGTCGTAGCTTACCGGATTGCCAGCACGCACAGCTATCCGTCGTAATATTCTAGTGTTAATCCGCTTTCAATTAAATACAGATTGTTGCTCTGGCTTCGCTAGAAAACTTATTAGATGCGCTGATTAATCGTGATGTTGATGCACGCTCGTAATTAATTTTGGTTGGTATGGTCTAAACTTAGGTGCAAAGATTTTTGATTAAAACAAAAGTTTACTGACATATACATTCATTCTATTAAATTACGAAATTTCATACCTTACCCTTTCCTTTTCACAATTGAATTGGTAAACGGACGACGCAATACATGCAAATTTGTTCGAGAAGTCGTACTGTACCTATCGCATTTCAAATTTATGTCAAAAGTGAAGGTGGACAAATCTGACTGCTGTATATTATGCATATAAGTAAGTTGCTGTACATACCACAGATAATTCAACCACGCAAGTTACTTTTTTGTAGTGTAACGTATAGTGCTTTGAAAGTTCGCGCGCATTCACCAGAAGCGTACGAAGACCTAGCATGTAAGGCTATATGTATGATAATCGTCGAATTACGGGGGGGGGGGGGGCGCTATTATTAATAGCGCTCATTCGAGGAGACACAAAACTGGCAAACAAGCTGCGATCGCTCTCTTTTCTTCGCCGCTCGTCGCCTCAAAAACTTCGCTCCGTACTCCAGCGCCCGACAGACATCGTACGCCCCGATCAACTCGCTCTTCTGCCGCAACCGAAAGAGACTCGACGTCGTGGCCGACGACACGCATCCTCCAAGTGCAGCTGAATTCAGCTACCTGTTGGTAGCACTGCAATCAGCGTTTAGAAGAAGCCTGAAGTCGAAGACTGCCATATCCAGGACGAGCGGCGGCCAGCCACGGAAAGAGCCAACGAGATCGAGCCACGTTGCGCGCCCGCTGGTTAAGTACTCGAATATTACTCGTACATGCGCGTCATATATTCCTTCGATTGCGTTGATGTGATGTATTCGATATGTGATTATAAATTAGAATGAGAATTAGATAGTAAGCGAAGTAAATCGTGAGCGCGTCGTAGATTAATTATAAAGATTATTTATAATAATATTATAAAAATGTAGGATAAGGAAAAGAATTTGAATATCTGACTCCCCATAAACAAATATCTCATTATAATTATAATAATTTAATCAGATAAATGAGTTGTCATTAAATTAAAAAGAATCTGTTCTTGATATTTGTTAACAATCTGCATTATTATGTAAAACATCACATTAATAATTGTCTGTAAATTTTCAATAGAAATTTCGACGTTCTATGAATTATATAAATTCATAATATAATAGATGAATATAATATAACAAATACGGTTTCCATTGTATTTTACTACATAATTATGCAAAATTGAATTTTGGTAATAATTCATAATGTTGTCTTAATATCTAATAAATATATAATATCCCTAATACAAAAGTTATAATAAAAGAATCAAATTTATAGCTCGAAAGTAATAAAGAAAATATTTTCAAAAGCCAATCCTCCTCGACTTTCTCTACACCGCGGCCCACGAAATTAGGGCATTTGCCGCTCTTGCAGTTGGCACAAATGTCGTCTTCCAACCGGCTCGTAGAGACACGGTGTATAATAAGCAGAAAAATGAGAATCTCTCAGTCGCAGTGCGCTCGACAGAGAGGTTGTCGATATCAGGCTGCGCCATTAACGATGGTGTCTGCATATCGACTGGTTCTCTGTCTCTCTCTCTTTCTCTCTCTTTCCCTCTGTATCTCTCGCTCTCTTGTCCGCTTTCCACTTCAAAAATCCTCGTCGCCTCTCAATAATTCATTCGACGTAAGCGTTAGCGTATCGGTAACTCGCGCCTAGGGTAAATAGCCTGGCGCAGAACTTTCGTTTCCCCTATTCTCTTTTCCGTCTACTCATCAATTCCCTCATGCTCGCGCGAGCTGTCCATTATTTATTCCTTTTCCGTTGCACGCCGCAGAGTGTTTTATGGCTTCGTAGTGTTACTGATAGGAGAAAGTGAAAAGGCGAAATGTTTAGCAGGGCCTAGAGAATTGGAAATATTTTGAATGGATATTTTTTAATAATGCCGCGTAGAACAATTTGTAGTAGATACGTTTATCCATTCATGATTATCCGTAAATTTGTGCCATAACAAATAACGTATAGTGCACATAACAAAGTTATGTGTACTACATAGTGTGATGTTACATTTCATATGTAATGAAAAGTATAGAATAGTGAAGGCTTTTTATTTGATAGTCAGATCTCTGTATATCAGACACTGCGCGAAACTGTATGAGTTTGCTGTATTTATTTCATTATCATCACGAGGTGAATATATGTTTTCGATCTATGTCACATTCCGTAGATTGAAAAATCCAAAACATTCAAGTCCCCTAGCCAACAACTTTCTGGTATAATATAGCTGCAGAGTGAGGTAGATAGGACGTGGCAGCCAAGAATGAAATTTTAAACATATATTCCGTACATCGTATACAATATTCCCTTTAAATTTCAACTCAATATATGGAGTTGTTCTCGAGAAATTGCAATTTGAAACAAAATTAATAAAAAACAAATTTATGAAACAATCCTTCCGCTCAACGAATTGGTCCAACAGATATGTAAACTCTAGCTTTCTACGAAATTTCAAAGCGATTAAGTCCTTTGAACTCCAGCTATCGTGCCAGAATGAGAACAATTTTTTCGTGATTTAAGGGGGTGTCAAACTCAATTTTTACCGACCGAGCAAAAAATATATTGTTTTTAATAGAAAAAAAAAATATAACGATATATGAAAAATAATGAGTGCATTGCCCTACGTAATTACATTATTAATCATTCTGCAAAATGCCAAGTCAATATTCAAAAGCGTCTAAGAATGGCATTTGAACGAAAATTTCGTTCAAATGCCATTCTCAGATGCCTTAAAATATCGACGTGAAACTTTGCAGAATGATTCATAATGTCATTACGGAGGGCAATGCACTCATGAATATGCATAATATTAAAAAAAAAAAAATAGATTATTGTACCATATGGGTAATATGTAGCATCGCGAGATTCGCGAGTCGGCGACGGCAGCGACGGCAGCGGCCAGCGGCGCGGCCTTGCCCGTGTGTGTGTACGCGCATGCGCTGCTGGCTGCAGCACAGCTGAGCTGTCCATCGCCGATGCCTGGGCCTAGGCCCTCCGGGAGGCGGTCCCGTGTTGCCGCCACCACCTCCGCCGCCACCTTCGCCACCTGTGCCCTCCTCTATCCATTGATGCTTATCGACGTGTCATCGGTGTGCCTGCCGCCTGGACCGCTCGCAGACGGCGCAGCCTGGAGCGCCGCATCAGCCGCCCACCTTGCAGACCGTAGCGTCCGTACCGCACCGTGTGCGTGCACACCCAACGGACCGTGCCGCTTGGACTTGGCCCCGCCGTAAGACAGAAAAGTAAGTCATTCAAGAATTTATTTATTTTACGGCGTTGTTATTTGTACGACAGATCTGTCGTACAAATAACCTATAACCCACTTAGAAACGTGTAAAAATCACTGTTTTGAAAGTCTGACATGGAAGGGACTATTATTTCTTTAGTCAAGCGTCAATCCTTGCCTATTTTTTTCTTTAATCAAGCGTCAATTCTTCGGCTAAAGAAAATTGAAGGTTAGGTTTTACGTATATATAGGTATACCTATCTAGCAATCTGGCGTATAAATAACAACGGCCAACTATAGATTTGATGCGCTTTTTCGACTTTTCATTCCAAAGATTACAGATCTAAATAATCAGCAAGTGTGGAGATACTGCATTTTCTGTGTATTTTTCAAAATATTTTCAAGAAAAGTCATTTCCTCCAAACTGGCTGATTGAGTAGATCTGAAACCTAATATACAATGCCTCAGCATGTACTGGATTGTGTGTAAACATTCTCATAAACTTTAAGCGAGGGTGAGGAGGTCTACATTGGAAATGCACACGCGCTTTTTCGACTTTTCATTTCAAAGATCCCTTTCCATTCTCTATAAATATTTCAAACTTTACACACACTATGTAATACATGCTGAGGGATATTGTTTATCAAGTTTCAAATCTAAATAATTAGCAAGTGTGGAGATATTGCAATTTGTATGCTCTTTTTAAGAAATGTTCAAGAAAAAAAGTTATTTCGCCTACACTGGCTGATTGAAAAGATCTAAAATTTAATATACAATGCCTCAACATGTATTGGATTGTGTGTTAACATTCTGGTAAACTTTAAGCGAGGGTGATGAGGTCTTAGTTGGAAATGCACATGCACTTTTTCGACTTTTCATTCCAAAGACCCTTTCCATTTTCTACAGATATCTTAACTTTCCATCTATCTACTCCCTCTGTTTCTGGCAGGTCGATACTGCTATCCTCATTCCTATACTGCTTAACACTTTATTAATATATTCTGTTTTGCCCTAGGCAAAGAGCTCCTGCAGAAGACAACACGTCTTCATATAATTCTACTCTCCTCCAGGGCAGCCAACACAACTACCACGTCCTGAAGACATCAGCTAGACAAACATATCGTAGAAGTGAGAGCGAAGGTGTATATAAATATAGTTTGATCTCCTGTGCCAGACTCGAGTAAGTATTTCACTTCGGATTTGGACTTTATCTTGTAGTACAGCCGAACCTAGTCTCCAATTTTCCATCGGTCTACTCCTCTGTTCCTGGCAGTTCGATACTGCTATCCTCATCCCTACTCCTTAATACATTATTAATATATTTTGTATTGTCCTAGGTGAAGAGCTCCTGTAGAAGACAACAAGTCTTCATATAATTCTACTCTTCTCGAGGACAGCCAACGCAACTACCACTTCCCGAGGACATCACCTAGGCGAACACAACGGAGAAGGGAGGGCGAAGGTGTAGTTGAATGTAGTTCGCGCTTCCGTGACAGACTCAAGTAAGTACTTCACTTCGGATTTGGACTTTATCCTGTAGTATAGCCGAACCTAGCCTCCAACTTTCCATCTGTCTACTCCTCTGTTCCTGGCAGTTTGATACTGCTCTCCTCATCCCCACTGCCTAAAACATTATTAATATATTTTGTTTTGCTCTAGGCGAAGAGCTCCTGCAGAAGACAACAGGTCTTCATATCATTCTACTCTCCTCGAGGGCAGCCAACGCAACTACCACTTCCCGAGGACATCACCTAGGCGGACACGACGGAGAAGGGACGACGAAGGTATACTTGAATGTCTGCGCTCCCGTGACAGACTCGAGATGTAGTCTAGGCGCCAGGGGGGTTTCCGTGGCCGATGGATGTCCACACTTCCACCAAAGCTTTTCTTACGTATTTTTGACTGCTGATTCTGAATTTCGAAGGTGGAACGTCGCCAGACGGTTAGTTTTTTGTTATTAATAATTTAATTGTTTAAATTGCTGCCAAATCAATATGATTAATTATAACTGAATCCTAACTGCCTAAAACTGTAGTAAATTGATCTAGAATATGCTCGTTTTTTCAGAATTGAAAAATTTTGATTAGAACCCGAATTATTGCAAATTTAGTGCACTAAGTCGCGAATTCGAGCGCAAACGTGCATAATTCTAGATCCATTTACTACAGTTTTAGACAGTTAGGATTCAGTTATAATTAATCATATTGATTTGGCCGCAGTTTAAACAATTAAATTGTTAATAACAAAAAACTAACATTCTGGCGACTGTCCACCTTCGAAATTCAGAATCAGCAGACAAAAATACGTAAGAAAAGCTTTGGTGGAGGCGTGGACATCCATCGGCCACGGAAACCCCCCTGGTGCCTAGACTAATGTCAGTATTTAGGGCACACCTGATTTTTAGGTACGAATTATATCTCCCCAAAAAGTAACAGTTTTCTGCGGGTGCACACGGAAAGAAAACTCTTACTGCTACAGTTAAAACGGCTTACTCGTGGAGTATAGGAGTTCCTTTACTATATAAGTAAGGTGGTTTTAGCAATCTTAGTAAGGGACCCATACTTTTACGGTATGTTGCTTTTCATACTACAACAATTACACAATTATACGATCGTTGGATCAGCGGCATATACCGACGTAACAGCGTCACACGATTTTAGTATACATTGCTTCCACCTTCAATTGTAAGGGAGAAATACTATAGCGGTAACGGTTGCTACCTGCTAATACGGAAATGACAACTATTATAAGGAAGTGTTACTTATCGATAATTGAAAGCATCGAATGCGTCGTCTAGGTCTTTGAGGTGGTCAATGATGGAGTCGAGGTGATGCGCTCCGAAGTTTTTTGCGTTTAGATCCCAGGACGCATCTAATACGTAGTCAAAGTGTTCGGGGTAGCCGATGATGATGTCTAGGTCGTGCGCTCCGTAGTTTTTTGTCTCTAGATGTTGGAACGTATCAAATCCGTGGTTTAGGTCTTTGTGGTAGCCGATGATAGAGTCTAGGTTTTTTGCATTAAAATATCAGGGCGCATCTAATACGCAGTGCAAGTGTTCAGGGTAGCCGATGACGAGGTCTAGGTGGTGCGCTTTGTAGTCTTTTACGTTTGGATATCAGGGCGTATCTAATATGTGGTCCAGGTCTTCGGGGAAGCCGGTGACGATATTTAGGTGGTGCGCTCCGTAGTTTTTGGCTAATAGGTGTTGGACATGTCAAAACTTAAAGTATTACTAATCACGTAATTTTATACTATAAGTAAAAATCGTGATTATAAATAAATACTTATTCGAATGTAATTACGTTCAAATTGACATGTGTTTGTAATAAAAAAAAATAGTAAATATTAAAATGCGTATAGGCGAAATACGCACAATTATTCATAATAAATAATGCGTATATGCGAAATGCGCACAATTATTTATCATACAAAAATGCGTATAGGCGAAATACGCACAATTATTTATAATAAAAAATTCGTACAAGCGAAATACGCACAATTATTTACAATATCAAAAATATGTATAAGCGAAATACGCACAGTTGTTTATAATGCAAAAATGCGTATAGACGAAATACGCACCATTATTAGTTATAAGGAAAGGTGTATGGGCGAACATATTTAATTATAACAGAAAAGAATTACAATTACATGAGTTTATTTAGTTATCTATTTATAAGAAACTAGATGTCTTGACATAAAATTAATTCTTTTCCGTTTTTTTTCAACAAAACTCATAAAATTTGAAAAGAAGCTAAAGAAACTTATGAGCCTAGCTCAATGAAATTATAGTAGCTCTACTTTTGTCAATCATTCAGTAGCATGACAAGTATAATGCAAATTAATTATTAATGACAATACTTCTAATAATACAAATTTTGTTAAAATGTTCAATTTGCAGTTATGCGTTTATATGATGGAAGGTGTATATTTTAAAATGCGGATCAACTTATATACCATACTCAGGTTCATTTGAAGTTCAACCCTTGGTCTCAAATTTTGTTACACCCTCCTGTTGTTTCAGGTATATGGGATATTTCACGTGAAGTCAGCAGCTCAAAATTTTAAAATCCCTCAAAACTCGTTTTCTTTTAGTTTTTATGAACAAAAAATGTTCCTCAAATTTTAGGTCGATATTTGCAAAAATAAAAAAGCTATGCAATATTGAAAATTCAATTTTTTTGCAATTTTTGGTTAAAATCCAAGTTTATTCATTTTTTAACTGAAAATCTTGAAACTTTTTGTATAGGGCATGGTGTGGTTTGTGCACATAAGAATTATGCACATATTTATTGTGCACACTTTAGCATTGGAGTATACACATAGATATAGATATACACCAATGCTAAAGTGTGCACAATAAATATGTGCATAATTCTTATGTGCACAAACCACACCATGCCTTGTATAGTACATTGATTGGCAAAAGGTTTGAATTTTTTCTGTAGAATGTGCCAGTATTTATTTTATGACCCTTTTTGAAAGTCTCTGATTGGCTGTTTTTTAGTATACCTTCATCAAAGGATATTGAGGCTGCGGCCAAATATTCTTTATTCGACAAATTTTTTTTGTATTCTTCTTCGAAAACCCTTCAAAATGCTTTTTTATCAATACTGGCCGAGCATAGGGAAAAAAGTTACAATTTTTTGAAATATCAAGAAAAATCCATAATTTCAATTTTTGATAACATGATTAATGAAACTGAATATTATTTATACATCTTATGGCATGGACCGTACCACTGAATTTTGTTAGAGCATCAAATAGAACATTACAAATATCTATTTTCAATAATATTAGGCTTACACAATAAGCGATACCTAATTATGAATGAAATTATCAGTCTGTTGCCTGATTTCATTTTGACAGCTTTATAGTAATTAACCTCTATAGCTTAATTTATTATTAATTCATAATTAGGTATTGCTTATTGTGTAAGCCTAATATTATTGAAAATAGATATTTGTAATGTTCTATTTGATGCTCTAACAAAATTCAGTGGTACGGTCCATGCCATAAGATGTATGAATAATATTCAGTTTCATTAATCATGTTATCAAAAATTGAAATTATGGATTTTTCTTGATATTTCAAAAAATTGTCACTTTTTTCCTTTGCTCGGCCAGTATTGATCAAAAAAGCATTTTGAAGGGTTTTCGAAGAAGAATACAAAAAAATTTGTCGAATAAAGAATATTTGGCCGCAGCCTCAATATCCTTTGATGAAGGTATACTAAGAAGCAGCCAATCAGAGACTTTCAAAAAGGGTCATAAAATAAATACTGGCACATTCTACAGAAAAATTCAAACCTTTTGCCAATCAATGTACTATACAAAAGTTTCAAGATTTTCAGTTAAAAAATGAATAAACTTGGATTTTAACCAAAAATTGCAAAAAATTGAATTTTCAATATTGCATAGCTTTTTTATTTTTGCAAATATCGACCTAAAATTTGAGGAACATTTTTTGTTCATAAAAAACTAAATAGATTGAAATTTGTTTAAATTTCAATAAACAATTAAACCCTCAACCAAAAAAATAAAAACCAAATCTAAACTATCTCTTGGTAGAAATTTTGTAAACTATATCCAGAATATGTACAAAAAAGTGCAGTACTGTGCCACAAAATTTCAGATGCAGGTAATATTTTGAAAATCATAATATTAAATTGGACTCCATCATCGGCCATCTAAACACCTAGATCTCGCATCCGACCTGTCCCTTCACCTGGACACAAAAACCTACGGAGCGCACTACCCGGACTCATCGACCATCTGGAACACCTAGACCTCGCATTCGATTTGTTCTGGCCTCTGGACACAAAAACCTACGGAGCGCTTCACGTAAACTCCATCATCGGCTACCTGGAACGCCTAAACCTCGCATCCGATCTGTCCCGACACCTGGACACAAAAACCTTCAGAGCGCATCACCCGGATTACATCACCGGCCATCTGCAACACCTAGACCTCGAATCCGACCTGTCCCTTCACCTGGACACAAAAACCTACGGAGCGCACTACCCGAACCCCATCATCGGCCGTCTGGCCAACTAGACCTCGCATCCGATCTGTCAAAACACCTGGACACAAAAGTCTACGAAGCGTATCATCAGCCGCCTGGAACAGCTAGACCTCGCATTCGAGCTGTCCCGACACCTGGACTCAAAAACCTACGAAGCGCACTACCCGGACTCCATCATCGGCCATCTGAAACACCTAGACCTCGCATTCGATTTGTCTTGGTCTCTAGACACAAAAACCTACGGAGCGCATCACGTAAACTCCATCATCGTCCACCTGGAATGCTCAGACCTCGCATACGATCTGTTCCGACATCTGGACACAAAAATCTTCGGAACGCATCACTTACACTCTATCACCGGCCACCTGGAACAGCTAGACCTCGTAATCGAGCTGTCTCAACACCTGGGTACAAAAACCTATGGAGCGCATAACCCGGACTCCATCATCGGCCATCTAAACACCTAGACCTCGCATCTGATCTGTCCCTTCACCGGGACACAAAAACGTACGAAGCGCACTACAATTTTTAAGAAAGCATTTGCAATCATGCGAGGCGACGTCCTGAATTTTGAAATGTCAATAATAACTGAGACTATATAATAAAGTGATGAATCTGCATCTCATTATTATAAGAAATGTGTATAGGCGAAATGCGCACATTTGTTTATAATAGAACATGTGTATAGTCGAAATACACAAAATGATTTATTATAAAATGCGTGTAGGCAAAATGCACACGATTACTAACACTGAAAAGTGCGTATAAGCGTAATACGCATAATTATTTATAATAAAACATGTGTATAGGCGAAATACACCAAATTATTTATTATAAAATGCGTATAGGCGAAATGCGCACAATTAATAACACTGAAAAGTGCGTATAAGCGAAATACGCATAATTATTTATAATAAAACATGTGTATAGGCGAAATACACCAAATTATTTATTATAAAATGCGTATAGGCGAAATGCGCACAATTGATAACACTGAAAAGTGCGTATAAGCGAAATACGCATAATTATTTAGAATAAAATATGTGTATCGGCGAAATACACCAAATTATTTATTATAAAATGCGTATAGGCGAAATGCGCAAAATTATTTGTAATAAATATGCGTATATATGTGAAATACGCACTATTATTAACAATAAAAATGCGTATACGCAAAATACGGATAATTAATTATAAAAAGAAATACGTATATGCGAAATACGTACAATTGTTTGTAATAAAAAAACGCGTATCTTTAATATTTTTGAAATATGTAGCGCCATCTATGTTAAAATCTATTACGATTTTCCAGAGATGGCGCTTGTGTCATATTTCATCAATAGTATGTACTTCCTACCTTACCGACCTATGGGTCGGTCAAATCGCAGAATGGAGTTTGACACCCCCTTAATTTTTTAAATAGAAATAAAATACGTACATAGTTTTTATAATTACACATTACCATGATTTTTTTTTTCTTTTGCAATGTTAAGTAAGTCAGATGTAATTTAAAAAGAAAATACGTTTAGTTGTATGAAAAAAAGAACAAAGAGAGATAATTCCAATTTTCGAAATGGAAAAAGTAGGTAATTTTATGCTCTTGTACGTTTTAACTAAAATAATTTTATTAACTTTATCATTGGTAAAGGGCAAAAAACGGGTTACTAAAGCTGAATAATGAACATAACACAAAAACGCATTAACAAAATCAAAAATGGTTTTTTGACTGAAATAAAAACAGAAGAAATTTCATTAAAATCGATTCAGTATAAACTAAAATCTTGGCGTACACAGACACATCCTTACAGACGTTTTACAAAAAATATGTATTTCGACTCTAAATGACTCAAATGTTTTTAACAAAGAACTTAAACTTTTACTATTACAAATGAAGCAATATTTTTCTCAAGTAAACTTTACCTGCAAAAGATTAACGTTTTAAACATTATAAAGAAAATACTTTATTTACTAATAAATTGAAATCCAGTTTAAACTGTAAATATTTGTATTTGAATTTTTTAAATCATACAAAATTATATTTAACTTCGTGGTGAAAACGTCTTTTACATCAAATCGAATGAACCATTTTCAGTGACACATTTCCAAGATATTTCTCACCCCCGAGAACTAAATGTTCAATGCTGCTTATTCGTAAATTCAAGCAATCGCCTCCTACCTTTTTTCAAATCCATTTTCCCGGGAGCGCGTATATAACACTCGATGCTCGCGAGGGAGCGCCCGATACAAGCGATAGTCACCGAAGCCGAGAGCTTCGACTTCACGGGATTTGCGCTTATCCTGGTCTCAACCTTCGGCTCTCGGTAAAACGCCCTCTGCGTTTTCTTTTCGGCCTCGGGACTCTTCCCTCCCTCTCCTCTCTCTCCTCCTCCTCTCTCGTTCTCTCGTTCTCCCGCTCTCCCTCTTGCAGCCTGACGCCGCTGAAAGGCGTAATACATTTCGTTTTACGGTGGCTGCGGCGGAAAAAAGAAAAAATACAGGTGAAAAGCGGAAAGAAGGGAAAAATATTGGTTGATTTTCTGAGAAACGCAGGAGAAAAGAGAGAAAGTTATGAGGATTTTTCTTTAATCGAAACACTGGCTTATCCTTTCTGTTTGGTGAGGAAGTGAAGTAGAACTTGTTATTATGAAATGTTTAAAATTTTTAAGAAATGCGCAGTTTTTGAAAATTTTTTTATGTTTTCTTAAGTGATACGACCCGCGTAAAAAATTACATTTTGACAAAGTTTATATGAAATTCTCGTTTTGGCTATTTGACAGTTCAATTAGTGTATACAAAGTATACATAGTATATATAACGATATACGATTTTTCTATTCAAATATCAAAACAAAATAAACATAAGGAATAGATTGTTTTGGAATTTATACTCTGAATCAATGAACTTTATATCTGATGGTGATTTAGCAAGAGCCTATATTTTAATAAAGGATTGGGACATTATAAATGGTAAGAAATAGTCTTTACATTTTAACTTTACTTTTTTTATACATAAACTATTAGTTTCTTTAATCACGAAAAATTTTTTACATTTCTTCGCCACTTTATTGTTAAAGTAGCCATTACTGTGTTAACTGTATCATTGTCATTTTTGTTAAAGTAGAGATAAGAAAGTTCGCCTTGGTTTATCAATAAAAAACATAGTTTATTCAATAAAAAGAAACTTCAATCATAAATTCAATGTAGTTTGTGCACTACATTTAATTCCAATATTGTTTTATGTATAAGCATTTATTCTAAAAATATTAGATAATGAAACCTAAAGTAAACGAAAAAAACGTTATCATTAAGGATGCAATCTTTTTCAACCCACATAACTTTTCTGGTAGACAAAATAAAATTTTCAACATATTTAAATGACCTATGATCAATGCGATTTTGATGACACTTTTCTGCATTCTAAATCAGTTAGGAATCCGATCGTTTACGAGATGCTTCTGATACTAGATACTGATCACTTTTCCGAGAGTCTTCAAGATAACAGTTTTTGCTGGAAAATGTACTTCAATGCAAAGATAGTTGGGCTCGATTTTCAAATAAGTTGTATTGGATTTATGAAGTCAATTTTCGATCATTATAAATGCATCGCAATCGCCTTTGTCTGGAGATCGGCCCTAAGTTATTTCTCCTTACTGCTGGCCCTCTAAAGTCACAAAAGCGGCAATTGCAGCACTTGGAAGACGAATTCCCGAGCAAGCGGAACCGGCCAAAGACGGCCTTCGACAAACACGAATAGATTGGATCTATTATTTTTATCTTTTCCCCTTCCTCCCTCTCTTCTCCCGCTACTTTCAACTATATGCTTCGAGTCTTCCCTCGTTGCGCCCGTATTTTCGCGTCGCTCTTTTCTCGCGCGCCCCTTTTTAGGGTACAGCCGTAAAGAGCGAAACGATCGTCGAGGCAAGTGGTGGTGGCTGGTGGGAGGGGAGGGGAGGGGAAGAGCACCTTTTCACACTTTTAGATCGACATCTCGGACAAGTGGGCGAAAACAATGGTTTGTTCGATGATTCCTTTCTCGGCCGGCTGAGGAGCGCTTTAAAGTGCTCTTTTTCTCTCGAGGAGAAAAGTTGCATGTATTCACTTTGCACCACTTACTCCTTGAATCTTCACTTGACGAGCGTGAGCCCGCCTGCCCGCGCACGCGCAATGTGATTACTCGTTTATCATGGAGCGGCGTTTATCGCTCTGGTCGCTAAAAGGTATAACGTCTCCTGATTTCTTTTCTAGGTTACATCATAGTTTCGAGAAATGGAGCAGAGATATGACCTGGATAACTCGTGGCTGGAAACATTTATCTTTGCGAAAGTTTCAGAGTGTGATTGGATTACTAGGAGACATGTTTTTTAAGTTACGTCGTCAAAAGGTGCTTACTTTGTAGTTTATGTAAAAAGACGGTTGCCAATTCATTGGCATGTTGCTTCTCTCTTCATTTCTTGTATTTATTTTCAATTCTAATAATTAACAGTTCTGCATCAAATTGAGTTTTCATTACGGTTGTTAAAGTTTTTTACTAGGTAATTTTTTAAGTTGTTGGCAGACACCATATTTATATATTAATATTTTTAAGCATTTCATTTGGTATAATGCTAAACATGAATTTAACATCTTTTATCCTATTAGACATACCTAAAAAAAAATATTTTTATATAAAGTATCATACACCTAGTCCTACATCTTTGGCTATATCAGCACCTCCTCGTATACGCGCGCACGCAATTTTTTATGGTTGAACTGTCTCTCTTGCTTTAGTGGTGCTTTCATAATGTCGGTATGCGCGATTGTTTACCTCGCGTATGCATAAATACTGCTATTCTTGTAGCGAAGGAGAATAAGTGAGGAAACTGTCTCTTTAACTTCGTTTTAAAATGAGATCGCTACGCTTAATATCAATGGTCGAAACGTTTGTATCATGCTATCTGAAGAGGTTATGCTGCAATCTCCTTCTGCATTGTAAAATCAAACCAGAGAAAATAAGCTGTGTCCAATCCAAATCGGTCAAGTAGCTCTTCAGATACAAATTTTAACATGCACACCCACACACAGCCATTACGGACATTTTCTAAAAATAGTGTATTTCGACACAAAATATCACAAAACTATTATGCTATTTCATAAACTTTTTTTTTTCACTAGCTTTTTGTGTGAGGAAGCAAAAAGCGTTTTCACGATCCAAAAACTGGAAAATATCATTGGCCGTTTCTGTATGTAAATGTGCGCAAGTGCACTGCTGCTGCATAGGAGTAAAAGCAAAAAGAGCTCATAGATGACTTCTGTTCCCGCTTTTTCTGGGCGTTTTATCTATTGCTGCAAACGGTAGGAATTAATAATCGTGTAAAAAAATATGTGACATCAAATTGAATTGGTGAAAGACTCTACGGAGACTTTAAAAAGTATGTTATGCTTACAAATTCTATTATCTTAACTAATTCATTTATGAATTGTTGACGATTAGCAATGTTGTATAAGATAGGAGAGGAATTCAAATGGTTCTGCTGTCTTCAATCATCAAGTTATCCATATTTATTAATTGTCTTATATTTCTTGCGGCTCTATTGCACATTCTCAGGTATCTAAATAAATACTGAATCGAATGCCGATAGTACCGAGAAATCAATACTGCAGAGGCCACAGATCGCAATCTCCCGTTACATTCTGACGATTTTAATCAATTAAGGGCATTTGCCCGGAAAATGCCTTTCCGTTTTGCTCGACGCAAATGATTCGCCATCAATCTCCCTTCCTCCCTCACTCATTCGGTCTCCGTCTTTCTCTCTTTCTTCCGTTTTGTTCCCAGAATTTCTTGCCAATCGTGGAGTCGAATTCAGACAGGAGGCGTCTTTGTGCCGCGCGGGCGCTTCGGCGGCTTGTTTCCCGCTGACACGGTAGCGACGGCCACTGTACCAACCCCCCAGTGGAAATCAAGCAGCGGAGGCCGATGATTAGGATAAATTGGACTTCTCTATCTCTCTCTTGCCTTGTCTTCGGCTTTTCTCCGGCTTATGGACCATACGGTTATATTCCGCGGCCGCCAGTGCGCCGTCTACGTACGTTTTTCGAAACCCAACCCCCTCTCTCTCTCTCTCTCTCTCTCTCTCTCTCTCTCTCTCTCTCTCTCTCTCTCTCTCTCTCTCTCTCTCTCTCTCTCTCTCTCTCTCTCTCTCTCCTCTCTCCCTCTCTCTCTCTCTTTCTCGCTCTTTCTCTCTCCTTTTTTCTTCGTCTGGCATTTCTCCTCCTCTCCTTCTCTATCCCGTATTTCTTTTTCAATTACCCTTCGCTATTTCGTTTCCAGGAATTACCTTCGCTAGGCGACGAGAGGGAGAGGGAGAGAGAGAGGAGAGGCCCGATTGTCGGAGCGCGGTGGTGCGCATTGAGAACGGAGTAGCGCGGCTGTGGAGCCATTGTCTCACATAATCCTACTAACGACCGCGATTCCCCGATGATTCCACCTTGTTCGCCGTTCTTTCCTTTTCTCTTCCACCTCCGTCGCCTGACGTCCTTTCTTTCCGAGCTTTCAACTCGCTTTTTTCCACCAGCAACGCTGCCCCCTTCCTTTTTTCCCCCGTTTTTATTCTTCTTTCTAAGCGGAAACACCTATTATCCGACATTTCGAACAGGCCAGATTGGAGTTTCAACAAACGATGGAGAAGAGAGAGAGAGAGAGAGAGAGAGAGAGAGAGAGAGAGAGAGAGAGAGAGAGAGAGAGAGAGAGAGGGAAAGAGTAGAGAAAAAGAGGATTTGGAAATTTTTATTTCCGCGGACAAGGGCGAAAAGTGCAAGTTACAATTAGTTCAATCGAATAATGACTTTACTGGCCATTGTGCGCGTAATACTAATGCCATTTAAGCCAAAGGCCTTCATATTTCTTTTGCTCTTTGTTTAACTGCTCACTTTATTTTTATTGGTATCGATTAATCACTAATTAATCGATAGGCAATGGCATTTGTAAGAAATATGAACTCACAAAGGAAAAATTTCAACCACTTTTAGTGTATACTTATTTACCGCTTTTAACACATCTCTTCCCTACACTGGAACGACAGTGTACCGAGATTTTTCTCCTATAAGGACATTCAGCAATATTTGCACAATGTTCACCGGTAAAAAACTTACGGGGGCGTGAAAAAAAGCTCGTCAACCCGGCGAGTGATTGAATTCGACGCTCTCGAGGGAGGCTGCAGCAAGGAGCAGCAGCAGCAGCAGCAGCAGTGAGAACGAGAACACGAGCGCAGCTACGGAAATTTCCACAGCCATCCATAACATTGTTCAACAAAAATCCGAACGATCGTTCGACTGACGCGTGCTACGCGAGCTCGTTCTCTCTTCCAATCCAGCGAGTGCGCGCAACGCGTCGCGCGAGAGAACAAACTGCGGCTGCGGCGCGACCCTATTCGTTTTAATAACTCGGTTTAAAGCCATTCGTTCAATCGACTGTCGTAATTAATTGGAGTGCTACACCACGCGTGCAAGAGGGAGGAGAAAGAGGAAAAGAGCGCTCGTGAACGTCACGCACGCGGAGAGTTTTCTTCCGTGCCTTAGTCCGACGGGCGGTTATATAGCGTTTGGGGATTCGCGAGCGATAAATGCTAATCACCGCGTTGGTTGTCGATACGTCAAGCATCGCGCGCCCGGGAGAAAATATCAGCCCCGCGAGTGCCGTGACAATTGTGCATTCATTAAGGGAGGCCCTTGTTTGCGCACGCGTGAGCGCGAGATTGGAGAGTGCGAGGGATAGGGTAAAGTTTGCAACGAATGAATGCCGCGCCCGGGGATGGAAAGCGAGAATGTAATGCTGCATTTTCCAAGGATATCGCCGTGTCCTCGTGAAAGATGTAACAATGGCGTTGATTACTGCGCATTTACGGCCACGCGACGCGAACGATGCCTCTGTTGTTTACGGAAAACTTCGCGCGCCCTCAATATCACGTTCACCACTGTTGTATAACACGCTCCTGCTGTCGAGGCGGCGGACAATCGACTCGTGACGACTCGCGCTGCATGTTGTACGGATTTTTCGTCACTTTTTGAGAAAGCTCGCGCGTGACGGTTGTCGCATTATTACATTTATTAATAATTAATAAAGCATGGTAATTTATGATCCTATTTACGTTGGAGTCGCGCGGGATATATGATAATTTGTGCTAATGATCACGTTGTGTCGTATTTGCTATATATATGCCAAACCGTAATACCTCAATTAACACGGTAAATAGAGTAGTAAGATTCGTCCTCACATTGTAATGATATTTTACATCATAATTTAGTAAATTTAAAAAAATCATTAATATATATTTTGTCCCATAATTCAAAATGAGAAAAAAATGGTTTAAAAAGTTCAGTTGTTAATTCTTGATCCTGCCGTAATTCCGTTTCACACAGAACAGGACTTTTTAAGGCTCCTTCCTACATATAATAAAACGAATAAGTGAAAATACTATATTTATACAAAAATTAGCAATTCGCCCATATGTTTTTTTTTTATAATATCGAGAAATGTTCTTAAAACTACAAGATACAACGTCGGTCATTGGACAAAATTTGATTATCATAAATTCCATCTTCCTTTTTCTCCTAAAAGGAGAAAATGTAGGCTTTCACGGGCGACGCGAAGATTCACTGCCTACTCCGTTCTGCGTAAAAATTCACGCCCGCATCCTCGTATATCTTAACGCTCCGCTGTATACGCGAGCCCGAGCACAGCTCGTAATTGTTCCGAAGGCGTGCAAGCTCACGCGCGCTCTTATATACAGCGGGTATACGACTGCAATTCTCTCTCGGCGGGGCTGTATGAGCGGACTATGTGCTGCCGCGGCCCAATCTCTGCATCAAGATTTGCTGAAAGTGAGCGACGGGCATATATCTATACGCCATATCGCTGCGCGCGGCAGATACGCACGCACGCGGCCCTCTCGAGCACTTTAGCACTTTGTGCGCTTTCCGCTCTCGCCTTTTCCGCTATCTCTTCGGCCGATTTATCCGCGTGTGCATCTGCGCCAAGTATTAGCGATGGCGCATTGTGTGCGCGCTTCGAGCGCAACATGAACGTACACCGACAGCCGCTCTGGTGCGGGAAATTCTCGGAAGATTTGCAAGTACGTGGCGGTGCGTAATGAAAGAGATTCAAACGGCGAAGAGGGCAACTACACGAGAGGATGGGAATAATCTGCAACGTACTACTCCTCGTCAAAACGTTAATTGCTCTTGTTTCAGGAGGAGGATAGAGAGCATGGCTGTAGGAAATAAGGAACAACGTAGAGCAAAGGAGATGCAGGGGTGGGGAAATTTACTGTACCGTTCAAATCAGTTAGATGCTGCCAATTATGGTGTATTACGTGGAGGAAGATAATTATGTTTTGGGAACTGAGATTGTAAAATACTTCGAACCATATTCTGTGTGTATATGAAAGCTTCACTTCAGTCTACAACAGGAATAATGCGATTACAAAATGTGGAAAGGCAAATTAATATTAAATTTACCTTTGATCATGAGCTGCCTCTGTCAAAGAAAACTGTAAAAATCTAAAATCAGATTTAAATAAACACAAGATGCCGTAATAAAAATCTGTTGCCAATTAATAGTATTACTAACTTATATATATATATGTGTGTGTGTGTGTGTGTGTGTGTGTGTGTGTGTGTGTGTGTGTGTGTTAGTTTCCAGGACATTCCAGATGTTTAACGTTGGTTTTGGGGACATCGGCCCCCATAAGAGACATTATTTCTTTAGTCACGTATAGGTATGCAGTAACATGGGTTCCTGGGAACTAACGTTATACAAGTTTATATATATATATTGTAGCATCGTCAGTAACATCAAAGAAGTGTGTTTGTAAGAAAAATTTCAATAAATATATTTTAACATAAAGAGGGTGAGTAACGCTCTTCGCTCTCCGTTAATTTGTCCTCTTTCATTAGTACACTCCCGCTGCTGAATATTATATTTCAAGGGAGACAAACATAAAGCATACACTTACCGCCCGGGTTTTTAGCCCTGCGCCCTCCTTCGTCGTCTCTGACGCGCGCTGACGCTGTAAGCGAGAGAATTGGCGAGGTTCTATCTGCAAACGAGGTATCTATTATTCTCTTAATTAATTTCAGCGGCCTCGTTATTATTCGTATAGCTACCGCGAGCCAAGTGCGCGCGGGAGATGGAAACAGTGCGAACGAAGCTAGCTGCCGGCGCTGGTTCGTTCCTCTCTTATACATGTTCCTCCCGTGAAAATTTATTGCGCAGCTTTCGCTTCCTGCCCTCGACCCCGTGGCGAAAGCGGCTTATAATCCGGAGAAGACGCGGAATGAAAGATAAATTGATGCGCAACGCTCGCCACGTCGACGTGACGAAAATTTTCGTTATATTCCAGTGCAGGGATTGGAATTTTCGTCGTATAAAAATGGCTGGTTTATACAGTAGGGGTTATTGTTCGCTATCCAATACAAACACAATGTAAGTGGGTTACTGAATATTCGAGGGAGATAATGTTTGTCAACCCATATAGATTTTTGGAATAGACAAACAACAGAGGTATTATATGTTAGGACAACATTGCCGTTGCAATTGTTTACATGAGAAGTTTTAGTTGATAGCAGCCGTTTGAAAAGGGTAAAGTTTAACGAATATTGATAAGCTAAAATAATTCGTATTTTATCTAAAATTATTCTGTGATATCAAGGAAATTAAAAACTGTACTTTCTCAGCACAAAATGAAAGACAGAATCCATTGAAAGTAGAAGGCTGAGTATGCTGTTCACTTTCCTTTTTACATTCAGCGCTTACTTAATTATTGTGTCTTTTAAGTTTCTTGACTCTTTCTCTCTCTCTCTCCCCCCCCCATCTCTCGCTCTCTCTTATTTAGAGCTTTATCCTCTGCCTGCAGTAGGGCGCGAACAAGCTAACCATTCTCCTTCTTTTTTTCTCTGAAATAGAATATTATTAAACGCCACTGCAAATGAGCCTCATTAGTTTCTCTCGCTAATTGCAACTAATTATTTGAGCTCGAGGTAATAGCAGCCGTAGCTTCTGTGCTATCTATTTTTGCCGCATCCGATGTTGATCTCGCTTTTTCTCCTCTTTGCCTGTCTCCTATACCTCTATATCACGTGCGAATTCCATGAAGTTGGGCTCACGTCACCCCGACGTAAACGCGTTCTTTAGTGTTGGGGGAAAATCGATAGCCTGCGCTCGCTTACGCTGGGCTAATAAACTTCGTTAGCGAAGCCGTTAATTATGACTAATTATCCAAATTTTTGCTACTTGCAGAAAGGGTGGATTCAATCGCAATAAATTACTTGCAGAGCCAGAAATCCCAATGTGTTCATCAGTCAGTTGGAGAAGCGCGGTTTCGAAATACTGTAACAATTTTGAAGGGGAATTGAATTTTCGTGGAAATATTTGCGAATGACGGGAAGGCTTTTTTAGCTGTGAACAAAGTAAAAAAATTTATCTTAAACAAAAAAGAACGGGTTTCAAAGTAGTTGAATATAGTGTTTACGTGTACGGAGCGCTTGACGTTCGTCTTTTTCCAAATAAACGTTTAAATGTTGATTTAAAAAATATTGAAATTCACGGTTTCACATGGCCTTAAAACTCGTGCACTACCGAAATAGTGAATATGCACTCAGAAATAGTGGGCATCTACTATTTGAGTAGTGTATATTAATTTTTTGAAAATAGCGAAATTTACCCGTGTAAAAAAAAAGTCTGGGCGAAGTTTTGCACAAGTCTGGCTTGAAAAGTCTGGGCAAAGTCTCGCAGGTCGGACGATCCCAGACTTGTTGCCAGACTTTTTATTTCTTCTATTAAAAGTCTTGGAAAAAATCCCCAGACTTTATCCAAGACTTTTTACCAGACTTAGTATACTGCCGAAAAAGTCTGGGAAAAAATCCCCTGACTTTATCCAAGACTTTATGACAGACTTAGCATACGGCGTAAAAAGTCTTGGAAAAAATCCCCAGACTTTATCCCAGACTTTGTTCACCAGGCTTTGTGGTTGGCGTATGGAGGTTATGCACACCCGAACAGAAGATTCCGCTGGTGTGATGAAGAGAGAGGTTGAATTAAATATGCGCCTGTAGAGCAGCGAGGCAGTCCGTAGCTGCGTTTACCATGACTCCTCGTGGCTGCTCACATTCAGGCGTCTTCTTCGGGGAATCAGGAATTCGCCATCTGAAATAACTACATCATTGAAATAAAAATATATTCGCAAATTCATTATAACATATGACCAACACGACTATTTTGAAGTGAACGCATAGATTTCAAATGTTTTGTTTGGTTTCCAAGTTAACGCGCGTGTAGACTTGGAAACCAAACAAAACATTTGAAATCTATGCGTTGATTTCACTTAAAAATGAACGAATTCGCGGAGATGTTTTTATTTCAATGATGTAGATATTTCAGATGGAGAATTCCTGATTCCCCGAAGAAGACGCCTGAATGTGAGCAGCCACGAGGAGTCATGGTAACGCAGCTACGGACCGCCTCGCTACTCTACGGGCGCACATTTAATCCAACCTCTCTCTTCATCACACCAGCGGAATCTTCTGTTCGGGCGTGCATAACCTTCATACGCCGTCCACAAAGCCTGGTGAACAAAGTCTGGGATAAAGTCTGGGGATTTTTTCCCAGACTTTTTCGGCAGTATAATAAGTCTGTAAAAAGTCTTGGATAAAGTCTGGGGATTTTTTCCAAGACTTTTAATAGAAGAAATAAAAAGTCTGGCAAAAAGTCTGGGATCGTCCGACCTGCGAGACTTTGCCCAGACTTTTCAAGCCAGACTTGTGCAAGACTTTGCCCAGACTTTTTTTTTACACGGATAACTATTTTAAAAAGGTTAATATACACTATTAGAGCAGTGAATGTCCATTATTTCGGAGTGCATATTCACTATTTCAGCAGTGCACGAGTGTTAACTCTTAGATAGTGGATTTTCCGCTATTTTACATTTAAAGTAGACTTTGGAAGATACATATACATTTCCTGACCCGAAAATCAACTTTAAGATTGAAAAACTACCCTCATGCATGGAAAAATATATATTCTACTTTTGTATATGATTTGAATAGATAGATTATTTTTCCTCTCACGGTATTAGAATAAGCTATGAGGAGCGAAGAATTCTTTGGCCATATCTCGTTTTCTATTATTTGTGAAATACGTTATTACTGATAAAAAAATGTTGTTGATTAGAGATGTTACTTCTGAAAATTCCTTCTGGGTCATTAATCACAAACATGTCAGATTAGGCGATTATAGAACGTGGCAGCTCTTGCACATATCTCATTAAACTCAGTAACGTATTGAGAATCCTCCTGGGTGTCAATGATTATGCATTCGCCTGGTACTAACGCTGCACAGTTCGTGGAACATCAGTCATACGCCATTTCCTGAAAAAATAGGGAATACGTAAGAGTGAAATACGTTAAACAAAATACTGAAGATTTTATTGCATTTCTTTTATAGATAAACGTTTAACTCAGTTCGTTGAAAAAAAAAGGACATATATACGATATATATTTGATTGTAAAAATCTTTTATAAAATGGCTGAAAAACTGTACGAACCTCACAATTGCTTGAACGTTAACCCTGGACAATAAAAGTAAATAACACCGGACAGTTTCCAGCTCGACGCCGTTATTTTGAGGACGCTCAGTTTTTGGCGGTAACTCTCTTTCTCCCTCCAGTCACTTTAATCTCGTCAGAGTATTCCTTTAATCCCCGTAAAAAATTTGGTTTGTCTCGTTCAGCGTGGCGTCCGCGCTCGCAGCTACCGCCGTTGTTTCAGGAATGTTTTTGCAGCAATCGCGTATAAAAACACAAAAAAGATTAAAAGATCAGCGAGCGGTCCACTAATAAAATAATCACGCTAGTTCTCTCTCTCTCCCTCTCTCTCTCTCTCTTTCTCTCTCTCTCTCTCTCTCTCTGTGTCTCTCTTGAATAGGTCTGCTCGCGCTGACCAATGTGAAAATGCCTCAAAGCAGGCCGGTGCACTGTTTAAAGCTTTTAATGAATTTTATAAAGTCCTCGTGTTCCGGAGCACCTTTCATGCCATTGCCCCGCCACGTTTACGCTCGGACTAATGCGAATTCAATTTTAATCCGCATTATACGTACACCGTTAAGTGTCCCGCCGCCAAGTATTCATCTTGGTTATGAATAAACACGCTTTTTGCCCGCTAGTTTCAGGGTAGGTGGTATTAAACGCGACCAAAGTCCGTTCGTTTATTTTCGAATTAATAATTGTCGACACGCTCGAAATTAGAATAAATTTTGCTGAGTACCTAAAGTGCTTTAGAAGTGTTCCCAACTGCACTTTCTGCAATATCGTTAAAATTTTACCGAATTAATTTATTAACATATTAGTCGAGTTCTCGAAAGTCCGGTGATAATGTTTGAATGAGTGAATGATGAAGAAGGGTAAATAATAGATTTTGACATCATTCTTCTTGATTTTCATAAAACGGGTGTATAGCAAAATAAACAAGCAGGTGTGTTGTCAGTAGTAAATCTCTCAATAATATTCTTGTTGCTTCTTTGAAAACATCAGTATAGTGAAACATGTAAAGTATCTAAAGAAATTCAGCAAAAGACTTGCAATACAAAATAGAACAAAGAATTTCATTATTCAATATTTAAAGAACTGTTGATAAACCTCTCAACTCTCACAACAACTTGAAAAATAGTAGCTACTCACACGTTTCTCATAGCGCTCCCCAAAGTTGAAATTGAAGCGCGTGCCCGCTCGCCTTTACTGCTAAGCTCCAACTGTCTTTCCACGCCACATAGACACACACACTCTTATGCATACAGTTCCTCATACATACACAAACCGCACTTTATCTCGCCTGCTCAGAATTATGCAATCTGGATGCGTTCGCGGCGCATCGGGGCGAACTTTGTGCGGCAACGTCGTTATGTTGCAGCCCGCGCGCCGGTTTCTATTTCGCCGGGATTAACTCGTCAGGTGGCTCGCACTTTACAATTGGTAATCAGTTCTCGATTCGGGCGAATAGGAGTCTGGCATGTAGAGCTGCGCCATATCGGCAATAAAGTAATTATGAATTGTGTGGCGCTGGCAGATAGTTAGCTGCACCTTCGCAGCAGCACATAATGCGACATGCAAAATTTCATTAAATAATCAAACGACGTGTCAATAAGCTTTGAGAGCGCTTCTATTAATTTGATATGAGATATGTTATACGCCTGCTCGCTTTATAAATAATAGATTTGCGCCGTTCTTTGAACTTTTAGTAGAAATGTAACAAGCTTTGCCGTCTGTGCAATTGACAGGCATTTTTAAGTATAATATATGGATAAGATCTCTTTATGTTCCTCCTACACGTCTATTATATTTTTTTCCTTATAGCAATGATATAATTTTTTGTTTAAATAATGGTCCTCAACGAACGAGTTTTAGGTAAAATTCTTTATTTATGCCGATGTTTAGAGAGTGAATTTTACTCTTCTCCTCAGGACATAAAGTTCAAATTTCGACCTTAACGATGTCAAACAGTAGAAATTTACTCTCGAAAAAACGTCGGTATAAATAAAGAATTTTACCTAAAGCTCGTTCGTTGAGGTCTATTATTTAAACAAATATATTATTACGAACGTCTCTCAAAATTACGATATAATTTTTTTACACAAAATTTATTTACATATGAAAAAACCAGCTTCTGAAGAGCTTTGAAGTTTGTTGACTCTTATAAAATTGTGTAATTGCATTGATGTGACCTCCTAGATGATGACGTCTGACAAATGTTATTGATTATAGGTTAAGAAAATGTAAAATCTTTATTGAGGTCTCTATGTATATTAATATTTAAATTATATTTGATATTTTAACTGTTCTTTAAGATTGTATCGATGATAGAAAATCCATAAATTTCATTGCTTTTGAAAACGTGGAAGTTTGAATAAATATTTAGAATACGGAAGCTGTAAAGGATTTTAGCGCAATAGAATAATAGAAATGTAAATATATGAGTCTTTATTATAATATGTAGATAAATCTTAATTTCATTCGCATAATCACTATCAACAAACAACTGGTAACTTCATTAAACCAAAATAATTTTCTTCATTAATTCAACTTAAATTTTTTTTTTCTTTAACTACGCGAGTATAACTATAGAAGTTTCCATCTTGCCGAGGTTTGCTAAGTATAATCAAAGCTTCAGGTTCGGGGAATGTGGAACAAGCAGTGTATACACTGTATAAATTCTTACTATATTCCTTAAAGATACCAGCGGTATAATTCTCAGAACACGGAAGGTTGCCACGGGTAACCGGTGCGCCCACGTTGCGAAAACCTAAGAGGAGGAGAGAGTGGGGCTCTTAAAGGAGTTAATAGGGTACCAAAATGACAGGGTTGCTTTTAAATGTAGCTCTCTTCGTTGCCCTCTTCGTTTTCTACGGTATCTCGATATTAAATTCCGCAACATGATCGTTGGCGGTGGTTTCTTTGCGCATACAGACCAAGAGAGTGAAAGAGAGAGCCGTACGTAGACCATTTCTAGGTAATGGCCCGGAAAAGCTTCATTAACGTTCCAGCCGCTTTTTTTATTTTTTCTATTAGTAGATCTTGAATCGCACAGCGTTTTTTGCTCTGTTCGGTCATAATTAGCTCTAACGGTTATTAGAATATCACGAATAAAGTAACTTCATGAAAGTTATCACCAAATTTTAATGTAAATATTGTAGGAATTCCTCATGAGTTCCATATTTGGACTTAGTATAGTTCAGCATTTTGCTTATCTGTTTCTGTTTTTCATATTGAGTTGTAAAGCTGTTATTAAACATTAAAGTATTTATTCGATCAACAAAAACGTAAGGCGGAGACCGTGACAAATGTCATTTCCGAAGAACTGAAGTTTTAATTTAAGTCTTGCATTTAATTTTATTACGCTCGATCAATTTTATTATTTATTACTATTGGCTTACTATTAATACTGAATGAGTTTTTGTTTCATTATAGAATTTAACGTTGACTATAATTCGGATACCTGCCAACACGTACTTTTACTCCTTTTCACAATGTGAATTCAAACTCGCAGCTTTTTTCGCAACACAAATGTCGATATCATAAAAACTTTACAGAAAGGGTAGAACCAACTGACCGGCAACAGTCGGAATTCTGGAGTTACGCACGACTAGCAGCAATTCGCATCGATGCGTTTAATACGCTGTAAAGCGCGCATTCGCACAGTAAACAAAATTCGTTAGCCACACGCCCACGGCAATTTTCTCTCAAAACCTGTATATCGTCGCTTGCACGTGTATTAATGCATTCGAAATGATACTTGGCATTTCTGTTTTATTAATTCGTTTGATAAATAGAATTTTCCGTGAAACAAGTTGGGAACTAACTTGGACCTGGCAGCTTTATGCCTACGCCCACAGTCATTTGAAATAAAATTACTCGAATGCTTTCGTTCCCGCGTATTTTTTTTAAAGTTGTTACCTAGTTACATATGGACACACCAAAAGCGCTGGTAAAGTTATAACTGTTGAAAACTCTTTTTTTTTATACTGCTCGTATGATGCTACTAACTTTTGATCCTTAACCTGTTTGCCTGGCTTAGAAGCTTTGAAATTTTTTTTCATATAGAAAATATAAGGATAATTCCATGATTCAAATAGATAGTTTTTCTATTAAAAAGAAGAACGGATTTAAAATATGGCAATAAACGTAATTCTAAATATTTGTTAAATTTCACATACCGTAAAAAAAAATTGTTTAAATAATAAACCAACATTACGCGAAATTCTGAAAATCTATTTTCAATTTTTCAATAAAAGTTTGGGTAAATAAAATACTTTTTATACTTTTTAATAACCTTAAAATTCGAAACCATATATTGACATTTTCATTATTACGCATCGAAAGTTAAAAAAGATACACAATACAGCTAAAGTAAACATGCGAGCAATTTTTCGCTCGTACAGTTCTATGTGGGCTCGCGCAAAAAGAGCTTCCAACCTTAAACCCAAGTAGACATGAATAGGAAATCAGAGATAAAGAGAGGAGGAAGAATGGAGAAAGTAATGACACAATCGGTCGGAAGTAATCGTTCGATTTTGCAGGACGATTCCCCGCCCGCACGCTTTTGCATTTATTAAAATCAAACAACTTGTCTCCTCGGTAAAATGTAAATATTCCGGGCCCGGGGATTGCGCCCTCGACAAAAGGAGCCCGCCACGCTACGACCGGCCGGTATATCCCCTCCCGAGGGGTTTCTCAGCCGTTCGCACGAATCACGCTTTTCCGCGCCGGCACTGCCGCTTTTATTCGCGCCGCGTCTAACGATCGTTTTTTCAAATGCAAATAAGAGGAGCCCCGCGTGCGAGGCTCGAGTCTCTCTTTCTCTTTCCCTCTCTCACTCGCTCGCGCGCTCTAAGGTTGTATCCCATCGGCGAGCTATTCTCTCGCTCATCTCGGTTGTCTCCAGGGCTCTTTGCATATCGAGCGATTCGCCGCCTCCAATTTGCGAAGGTGCACGACGACGTGTCGCGAATGAGACCGTAGCAAGTTTTACAAGGTAACGCCGTTGTCCCCGCTGGGATATCTCTCTCTCTCTCTCACCACGCTGCGTGTATATGTGCGCGGTGGTCGTCGTAGTAGTGCGCGGCGGCCCGACTGAAGCAAAAATCAGTGCCGAGTGCGACTTCCCGCGGACCTTGCTATTCATGGAAAAACTTTAATTCACCACGAGCGGGTTTACGCATTCTCTTTCCCGCTCTTTCCTTTCTTGGTTATCACGCGCAGGACTGCGCCGTGGCTGGAATGGATTTGCGTCCTCGGGCGTGCGAATTGTCATAATGCGAGCCACGCGACGCGCCGTGTTTGATGCGTCGTTATATAGCGGCACAAATGCACGCGGATGCTCGCGATGGTTGGTTTGAAACTACGTCGTCGTTTCTGCGCGCTTTAATGAAATTTTCAAAGGATCCATAACTTTCAAAGTAAAAATGTATTTGCACTTTTACTACTTTTAGTTCTCGCATTTTCTTGTGTATGTATTTTGAAGGATATTAGTAAAAAATCGTTACGAAGGGAATCCATCTCGCTCCGTGTGCGCAGTAAAAAGTCGGACGGAAAATTTTTCCTCGTCAGCGAACTTTTAATTAATCGCGTTATAATTAGAATTATTCATTTTCCCGCTCGCGTAAAGTGTTTAATAACGCGTTAGTATATCGTTTCGCAAAAAGGGGCGAAATATAATTTTCGTTGCTTCCGCTGCTACAGTGTTTTATCACTTTCTGCGAAAATGGGCGTGAGCATCGTTCGTTTTTATTTTTAAACTCGAAAAGTTTTGCTAATTGTTTTGTTTATTGTTATTCCATGATGAATCTACTAGAAATGTGTGATAATTTGTGATATTCGTTATGTGTATACATACCATTCGAAAATGTTCTTGAATAGAGTTGCGGACTTTAAACTAGAAGCAGTAGCGTAACTACCCAAGACTCCAAACTAATTCTATCAAGAACGTAATTCATAACATCAACTCCAAACCGATAATATAATAGCAATAACGGCACGACTTAGATTGCTCCGTGCGGATCGGGGAATAACTTCTTGTAAGATCTCGGGTAAACTTATGATTACTAAACTTCTTGAGATTTGCGGTGTTTATAAAAGCTTGATTTACGAGCTTTTGTGTAGCGGGCAAAATGAACTTTGGCATTTTTCCTCTTTTACAATGTATATAAGTCGCATTTTCATTTACATTAAAACCTCGTTCCTTTGTTCCCTATTATTTATTATTTTATTTGTATAACCAAGTATTAATTTACTCGTGAAAGTTATCTCGGTAACTATTGAATTTAATTTCTCTTTCATGTTATCTCTTGCACCTTTTCTTCACTGCGCGCATAGCCATTAAACATCTACCCGGAAATTCCAACTTATAGTCGAAGACTTCAATTTCCATAAATTAAATGCTATACGGCGACAGACTTGTTGAATAGTGAAGTTTGGAGCATTGCGAGAGCTAGCAGCTTCAGGGTCGCGTATGGGGTAGCCATTTCTATTAGCTTCGGCAGTTGGCACATTAGTATTGCACGCGCCCGCTTCACAATATTCTTATTGGCCAACGAATGGCTCGCGCGATTCACCCTTGTCCAGGCATTAATCTTCCTCGCGTATTTCGACCGATTGTTCCGTGATTACGCCGAAGTAATTGCACCAATGAATGCGGAATTGTTTAGGGGCGAGGTGATGTAAATTTCGCAATTAAACGTCATTTCGCCGCATTTAAACAAATTACTCTGCGGTCTTTTTCGCGGAACGGTAATGTGTCGTGAACTAGCTGGGCGCCACTATTGCGTAATCCTATTACGAAGATTCCTCTAACAGTTTTGTTGCAGAGTAACGTGGAGCTATTACTTCAACGAAAACGTTAATTAATCAGCTTATTTGTTAGTCTGCTATTATGTAGTCGGTTGCGGTGGTATTAAATAATTGTATCTTCACTTGTATCTAATGCGATCATCCGGGGGTGTTATATTTGCAAACACTGCATTCTAGAAACGTCGAGATTCTCTTTTTTGAAAAGAAATTTCATGTATTGGTTGTTATAAAATATTTCTATTTGAAGAAAAACGAAGAGCAATGAAAACATACAAATTCTATCACGTGCGTTTGAAATGGTCCTTTTTGGAAGGAGTACACGAGGGGAGTTATTTTATCAAACCACTGAATTTTCAGATCGGTATTTTTTCAAAAGATTCAAAAAAAGAATTAAAATATTTTATGATATAAAGGAAAATTTCCGTATGTTTAAAAATACAGAATATATAAAAGTACGAACAAATTTGCAAAGAATTTTACAATATTTTTATGAAATTATTTTCAAATAAAACGTGATATCAATATTACGAAAGCTCCTTCTACCCAAAAATTAAAATTTAGAAAATGTAGTGATTTAAAAAGGTCATACATTTTTTCGAAATTTAATTTTTCTAATTAATAGCATGTATATAATGCTATATACAATTTATTTTAAATTTTTGTACACACAAATTTTTCTGACAACTTTTTTCTACATAACTTTACCTTTTGTATTCTCTCCTTTGGAATTTATATAGTATCGAATGTGGAAAATATTTTAAACATTATTATATTATCTGAAGAAATACCCATCTGAAATTTTACCTTTCTGATAAAATACCTGCCCCGCAGAGTACACCATTTAATTAAAAAGAATGTTTTAATAAAAAATTTTACGTTCGGAAAAAGTATATTGTTAGACTTTCGAAAAATTAATTTACACTTACAAATATGTTCAATCGCTCAATTTTATAAAATCAATTATTAAAATAACAATTGAAAAATTCATCCCCTCACGAGTGAAATACAGTGAAGAACACGCAAAGCATGATAATAGCGGGCGCATTAATCATGCAACTGACACCCGCAAACTTTTCTCCCTACTACACTCAGTCCCATTATGGCGTCGACTCTTATGTCAATTCATCATGTAAATAAGCCCGCACAGGTGTTCCCGTCACGCGGCCGCTCAGTCGCGTATGCGCGCGCACGCACGCGCCGTTTCATCAAGATTTAAGTGACAACCGCATACGCCGCATTAATTGGTCTTTGAGCCGTATATGCGGCGGGACTAATTTACTGAGCTGAGCAAGTCAATGAGTGAGTGAGTGAGAGAGACCGGGCTGAAAGCTCCCTCATACGTACGCCTGTTTGTGTTTGTTGCTCTATCCGTCTCCTGCAAACGTAACCCGCGATTGTGTGTGAGTGCACGCGCAGCTACTTACGCTGCTGTTTGCAGATGCACGCACGCGTATATGTACGGGCGTAAGAGGTACGGTGCGTATGCCGAAGCTGCGTTTGCTTATGAGAGGTTAGGATCGCGTTAAGTGTGTCTTATAGTAAACCGTAAGAATCATCCCAGTCAGCATAGCACTATTATTGCAAATTTATAGGTAATGATGAATGTGCTAAACAATCAATGTTCACTTCTTTTGCAACATCAAGTTTATGCACTATTAGGTCTTGTAAATAGATGTATTCATAGTTGGTATTTTAACTTTTCATACGTGTGATAGAGTCTGACGTTTGCAACGTTGAAGTGCAACGAAATGAAATTATTGATTTTACTTCAATTTTCGTTTTATTTAGTGGCACTCCAATGTTGCGATTACTTCAGATCTTGTATATATTGTGTGTGTGTGTGTGTGTGTGTGTATAGTCAAGGGTACTTCAATAATATAAATGATGAAAATTGTTTTATGTAGAATAATGGAATCTGGCTTTATAATTGTTGTATAAACAGTAACTAATGTTTTCATAATTTAAACAATTCGACGAAACTTAATTTAATTGTCATGCAGCTGAGAGCAATAAAGCTCACTAATTACATTTTTTTAACTCTATAAACGACGAGCAGCGGTTGCGCGCGCACATAGAATCATGCTCGTAAACGCGGCGGCGACGGATGTGTCCTCTCGCGCACTCACACAGCCACACACATATATATACGTGTGTGCAGGATAAGCAGAGTACTTGCGCCGAACGACGAAATTGACTCTGCATCTCCGCAGGCTGATGCGCATCCTTAGGCGACCGTCAGAGCGAGAGATCACTGCTCCAGAGGTAAACGCGTCGAAGGCGGCGCTCCGAGGCCTTTGAGGGCTCTCTGAAGGAATTCTCGGCGCACAGCTTTGTAGTCCCCGCGACTACACTGAGTCCTGCTCATAATGAAATTCCGTAAGAGTTTCGATAATGAAGCGCGGCGATTCGCATCTGCGTTACGCATTCCATATGGCTTTGCTCGGCTACGCGTATATGTATATGTTGAATTCTACAGAAAATTACCCCTAACTGTGGTCGAAACATCGTAAAAATTCAAAGTTGAAGCACACCTCCAACAACTGGTTTTTCTCATTCTGTAGCAAAAATAATGCACGAAAAGTGTGTCGAACCAAGGAAATCGGAATAGTGTTTTTCAAGAAGCTACATTTAATTTTTCTTATGGAAATTTAACATGGGAAAAATAGACGAAAAGTAGTCATCGATGATTAACCAATAGCAAGCTACTGAAGAGGCAAAAACAAATTTCACAAAAAGCGATTAAAGTAGAAGAAAAGAGCTTTAATTTGAGACTAGAATCGTTAAAATCGGTCGATTCTGTGCAAAGCTACGTGAATTTGAAAATGGCGAAAAATGACCAAAATGAGCGACTTTTCCCAAATCCATGTAATTCTTAAAATTTTGGTCATTTTTCGTTATTTTTCGCCATTTTCAAATTCACGTAGCTTTGCACAGAATCGACCGATTTTAACGATTCTAGTCTCAAATTAAAGCTCTTTTCTTCTACTTTAATTGCTTTTCCGTGAAATTTTTTTTTGCCGCTTCAATAGCTTGCTATTGGTTAATCATCAATGACCACTTTTCGTCCATTTTTTCCATGTTAAATTTCCATAACAAAACTTAAATGTAGCTTCCTGAAAAACACTATTCCGATTTCCTTGGTTCGACACGCTTTTCGTGCATTATTTTTCCTACAGAATAGGAAAAACCAGTTGTTGGAGGTGTGCTTCAGCTTTGAATTTTTATGATTTTTCGACCACAGTTAGGAGTAATTTTCTGTAGAATTCGACATATAGATTTGCGGCATTAACCTAATGGACATTGTATAAGGGCTGAGGGAAAAAACGTGTTGAGATGATGTGTTGGTTTTCAATCTTCGAAAATGTATCGGGGGATTTTTCGACTCTTTAAGGTAGTTCTCTTCATATTGCAAAAACTGAAAAAGCTTCTGAAGAAAATATACAAATATTCTTCAAAGTCACAGAAATGATACCATATGTTTGTTTACATACATTGCGGAACAAATTTTTGAGAAAAAAATTCTTGAAAATGGTTATTTTTACATGAGAGTAAATGAGTGCTATATCAACTGTGACCGAAAGTAATAGTATTACTCATCAAAAAAACTGGACTTCAAAAAGAAAAACATAGCTTAAAAAAGATGAAATTCGGCTCTTTCTATTAAGTTTATCAAATATGTGTCAAGCCGATCTTTTTAAAAAGATATTAATGATTATAAACACAAATAGCAGACGACGTGCACGAGAGCGAGAGAGACAGAACGACGCCCATGGTATAGTTTGTGTTCTCGCTGAGCCACAAACTGTAGTGCCCGAGGAGAACCCCCTTAAATCATACTTTTTCAGAGTTACATTCAATATACTGAGTGATCGGAAAAATCAGTTCCTTTGGGATGGGATATTTATGAATGAGAGATTTCTTGCCAAACTAGTACTTCAACAAATTGCTGTATGATACGACTTTAAAATATTTTCAAACATATTGAATTTTTTCATCACGTCACTATTGAAAAGAATATATTATAAAACTGTCTGGCGTATACTTTCAGAATAAATTATTGTATTAAATGCTTTAAACAATAATAATAATAATACTAGCAATACTTATGTATGCCTCAGTATTTATTAACTATTTTCTTTCTTGTTTCAGGTAAGTGCCAATTATTACATCACTTTTACAATCTGTTGACTCTTCGGGGGTAAGTTAGAATAACGCCGTTTTAAATTGAATAGTTCAATATTGTTTTTTTCGAATCAGATTTATCCCCCTTTCACAATATTTGCATGCGCTATAGAAAACAGAGTTATTATACCATGAAGTTTGGCCAGCGTCAATTGATTTAACTTTATCGCTGAATGCCCTCAAAGTATTCAATCAACCGAACGGGCATTCAGACAAACGAGAAAATTAATAAGTATTCGCTCGACGCTCCGACAAATAAAAACTAATTAAAACTAGCCAGGACCCGTCGAAGAGAGAGTTCGATTTTAATTCGCAAGTAAAGCAGAAATTCGAAAACAAGATCCGCGAGCCCCGGGGCGAAGTCGAGGGAAAAAAGTAGTCCTCGAAGGAGAAGGAAGAGAGCAGGCGCTCTAAACGAATTTTGGTCCGGCTCGAGCCAACTTTTTCCACTCGTGTCCGATATCCAAGAGAGAGCTAGCGCGCGCGTCACGTCGGCAGCAGCTCTCAGCTTTACACCCCCGGCGCTCTGTGCCCGCAGATGTTTGCCGAGTCAGGCGGCGCGAGCAAAATGAGACGGTGTTTGCATGAGAAATTAGACGCTGCCGCGAATTGCGAGCCGACGCTGCTGCTGCTGCTGGAATCTTCCCTCCACCTCCCCCCCGTCCACGCCCCCGCGTGCAAACATTGACCAGCGCCTGGCGTTACGTCACCCCGTATATCGGTGTCCTAAATATATATGTGTGCTCCGACTTGTAGTTAGTTTTTCCCGGACTTGTCGTTCTTCGAGAGGGATCCCTTTATTTGGATTCCCGACCCGCGCTGATCAAGTACTTACCAAATGAAGTGTAAAGATAACTTGAGTTTTCCATTAAGCACACAGAAACAATACATTAAAATTAAAACCATTATAATATGTCCCTTTAAATATCCACATTTTGCTTCCTCCTAGAGTAAGCTTTGTGATAGTAAAAAGAAAAGTTTTGGAGAAAATTTGTTAGGAATGTTGTTTACTTGCACATTTGGAATCGAAATACACTATTTTTAGAAAATGTCCGTATGGATGTGTGTGTGTGTGTGTGTGTGCGTGCGTGCGTGTGTGCGTGTGTGTGTGTGTGTGTGTGTGTGTGTGTGTGTGTATACGCGGATATCTCATGATCTACTTGACCGATTTTAACTAGAGAGGTATCTTTTTTTGCATTTTGCTTTCACAGTTGGGATCAATAGTCTATTTTTGTCAATTTCGATTTTCTTTTTTTTATAGCCATTTTTCAAGTTTTAAAAGTTTGAATGCACTTTATGCAGGATAAAATTCTCTACATTAAAAAAAAAAGTCGATAGCTATATTCTGTCATAAGTTATTGATAAAAACGTAAATTTTTGAAAATAGGTTATATTTCGAAATTGAAAAAAGATATTGACATGAATATTTTATTGGTTAAAAAGAATATTGAATACTATAATTTTCTAAATTTTCATATTTTTTTATTGATTATTTTTTGAGAAAAAAAATAATTTAAAAAAAGTGACTTTTTTGTCGTTGCATAACTAGAGTAAAATTTATTTAATCGCCTTGAAATTCAATGTAGGGATAGAGTTTGTATACGAATCGAGTCCTTCCTTTGGGCAAAAGAAACATTAACATTTTTTAACTTTTTTATTAATCGTAATTTCTCGAGAGCAATTGATACATTATTCTGAAATTTATGAACGAATTTGCCTTTGAGATAGGCAATATGTGTGGAAAATTTGATCATGATTGATCGATTATTTTCAAAGTTTTTTGAAATTGCAATTTATTGAGAACTGTTTGTTTTTATACATAATTTAAATATTTTAATTATTCTTACGTGTGGATTATTTTATTTTCATTATATATTGGTCAAATTTTAGAAGTAAAAAGTTTGATTATTATGCATTAATTATTATCCATTTCTTCTAAAAATATAACATAAAATTCTGTAACATTATTTATCCATTTAAAATCGTTGATTATTGTATCATTTATTTGAATATATTTATCATTCTTCATTAATATATTAGTATAATGTCCGTCATTAATTGTATTTATTACCATGATGAAGAATTGAACTTACAATTTTATAACTTTTATTGCCTATTGTTATATTTATTTGTGGTATAATTTCAATATTATAATATATATTTTTTTTTAATTCATATGAATCATTTACTATAAGTAAGGACAATTGTATAATTAAAATTGTATTATTTTTTGGTTGTATTATGTTTTGTTGCTGCAAAATACATTTACAAATATTGCATTTTCCTTCTATATCTGTAAATTTATTAAAATTATAGTTAATTATTTGTTGTAAGTTATAATGTTTATTTTGATTTTTAAGTGTAGGTAAATCTAATAAAATCACATTATTATTATTTGATTTTTTAATGAAATAATTGCAATTTTTACATTTTGTTTGCACGATCAGTTTGTGTTCTATTGTATATTTTAATACATGAGATTTTAAACATACCATATATCCATTATAAATTCAGGTACATCTTGTTGACGTTTGGTAGTATATTTTTCGTCTATAAATTTTCTAAAATTAAATATATCTCTTTTTATTTTTATTTGTGTATTGTTCCATTATAGTTTTTAAGCAATCTCCTGTTACATCATTATTAATATTATTTCTTAAAGTTGAACAATGTAAAAGTGATTGAATTGCTGCATTAGCGTAACATGAAACTTTATCGGTATTCGATAATCCTTTAATTTAAAAAAAAGAATTATTATCTACCTGATTTTTTTTATTATTAAACGTAAAGTCAATACTTTCATTTTGTATATTATAAAAAGTTGTATCTTTTGAATTTTTACATGTATTAGGTATATCTATAAGTTTACAAAAATTATTATCTTTTTGATTTTTGTTTTTATTCAATGCAAAGTTAATACTTTTATTATTTTGTACATTACAAAAAATCGCATCTTTTAATTTTATTTCTTTTTTTGAATTGTTATTATGAATACTATTACTTTGTTCAATTTCATTAGATTCATCATGAATAATTCCTATATAAATGGGTTTAAGATCTGAAAAAAAAGTTTCATATACTCCAGATTCATATTTTTGTATGTTATTGTTTATGAATACAATTATGCATACATAAATTTAATTCGAATTATGTTATAAATAGGTGCATTAATTTTCAAATTTGGCTTTAAAAATTAATTAAATGAATCAATAAATTAATTTTGAGGAAGCCACGTGCCAATGAATTGGCAGCGGGTTTTAAGGTTAGTGTAATTTCTTACAATTAGTAATGTATACGTTTTTCGATTAATAAACAAATAAATTTATAGTGTCGAACAAAGATACGTCTCTATTTGGTGGCTGTTTCGCCGTTAATAATGAATTTTCTTCCGAGAGCGCACAGTGTCTTAAAGAAAGCAGTAAATTCGGAAAATTTAGCGACGCAACGCTGCCCTCGGACGCGCGGTACATTTATATCACTTATCAGAGCCGTTGCACTCCCCCGCTATAGCACACTACATATTTTTCGGAACAACTGCTCCCTTTTTTCCGCCGCGGAGAGTATTTTCCGAAGCTCCCACGGAATCGTTCGCGGCCGGGCGAATTTACGGCGGCGCTAGTTCAACCCGCGGTAAATAACGAACGCCGAGCGAGCGCCGGCGCGCCGTCCGCGGTATTTACGCCCGTACCTTTCTCCCCCCTACCCCCCTCATTGCTCCCCATTCTCGCGCAACGGTAAATTTTCAAAAATTCATTCGCTGCCGAACAATTCGTCCGCCGCCGCGAGGCTTTTTCATTATTAAACGAGGGCAGTGCGCGCTTATTCGTTTTTCTTGCCGCCGCCGCCGCGAGGAGGCACGTCGCCGCCCTTCTCCCGCTGGATTATTGGATATTAATGCAATGACGCGGAAATTAAGCCGCAGATCCGTCCGCGTGCTTTTGCGCTGCCATTCGTTTAACGCCGAGATAAAATATTAAATTCCAGCTTGTGGATTTTGCGCTGCTGCGATGGCCGCGTTTGCCGCGTCATTATAAATGAATATTGCCGCTATTTCAATGTTACTGCGTTTCAATCCCTTTTTGCTGCTTTGTCACGGATGATCGATTTTCTCGACAACTTTCAGTTTCAAAATGCAGAAACTTGCTTATAACTGTTTTAATGTTACTCGGATTCGCGAAGTACAATGAATCCTTCCGACATATCCAAACGAAAATGACGCTGACCTCATAATCTATTCTTATGCGGAAAGTGCACCGTCAGGTATAATGGTTAGCCGAGCGATCGGAATTTTGCATGCCGCCGTTAACTGGAAATCCCACCGCATGCGGTTACGGTCATTCTATTTTATTTGATAACTAGTAAACTTGACCATTACCGGTAGCGGTGAGGTGGGCTTGCTGCCGCTGCACAGATCAAGTGGCGGATTGACTAAGCCGCCTCGCCCGGCTCAGTAATTTCCGCACACCGGACGATCTTCAATCAATGCTGCGCCAATTCGTCCAGTAGTCATTCCGCCGTTATGAATTGCCATTTGCCGAACTAGATTCGAACTGATCGCGCGAAGCGTAAAGACATTCAACCTGCTTCCAATCTTCATTCTCGGCCATTGTGATCGTACAATCGAAACACACGTTCTTGTTAAAATCTATACATTTCACAATTAATTAATGAAATTCTCTAGCCATTTACGACTTAACTTCCATACGCAACGGGGAAAGTAAATATTAGAACAGAATTAAAATATTTTCCAAGTTATTACAATTACGAAACGATATTAAATATAAATGGGGTACAATCAGAGATAAATAACCAAAATTTTGTTTAATACGTTAATATTCCATTAACGGGGAACAAAACTGGATATAAGAGCAAAAGAATGCCACTCTCGTCCCCCCTCTCCGTTGCTTTTAATTTCCATAATTTAGTTTGCTACGCGTAAAGTTCCACGTGCGGGGGAGTGGTTTGTTTAGTTGCCGGCGCCGTAGCGGCGCGTACGCTGTACCCGCACCACGGGTTTGTATTTATCGCGCGCTGGCAGAGGGCGGCCGGAGTGCGCGGAAAATTTATGTTGTGCAGGTATTCCAGCGGTAAACTTATCACGTATACGCGCCGCGCATGCCATTCGATATTCGCTCTAGCGCGCGTTTATTTAGACGCAGCACGAGCTCTGTGATTCGGTAACTACGAGCTCGAACAATCGGGAAATCATGCGATTCTTCGGGCCTCCCCCCGCAACAGCGTAGTCGCCGACGATTGGACATTATTTACGTTGGCTCTGTTGGCTTTTGGATTTTCGAATGGAATATTTCGAAAAATATGTACGCATTTGCTCAAAAAGTACCGAAAAACTCAAATTTATGGTGTTACCTGTGAAGATGGAATAACTGAAAAAATGACTGAAACAAATTCCCTGAAATAGTACGTAACATGACGATGTTATTTAAAAAATATTGGAAATACGCATCGTTGAAATACCGAGGATCGATTACTTTACTGTTGTTTTGAATATTATACGTGTTTTTGTCCCTATACCTGGTATACGCGGCGTCATCCATCCGCGATCGATTTATTTCCACGAGCACAGCTAGTATCCTGTCGCGTCAAAGCTGGCGCTGTTTGGTACCGCGCGCAATTTGTCGCTGATTATTATTCATACTTCTGGTGATCCTCCCCGGAAGTCCTCGCTTGCCCCGCCTGTGGGTTTGCACCAGTTGAGAGAAAACATATAGTTTGTTTCTATGGTCACCCCTATATCATTCTGATTCCACGTATCCGTAAACCATAATTTTGTCATCGAACAACGCTTTCAAGACATCTAAATAAAGATGAATTCGAATTTTTCACGGATCAAGAGAGAGAGAGAGAGAGAATGAAGGTTCGCCCCTGTCGCTGGTCGGCGAAATTTGCTTTTCATCGGTATCAGCTGTGGATGAATGGGAGAATAACCATTTTTTTCGCCTCGCTGAGTTTTCGACTTCGATCCATGGGCTTGGCTTTTGAAGAGCACTCCGACAATTGATGGCTACGATGAAATCTTTGTGAAATGTGGAAGGTATTCTGAAAAAAATTGAGATCCGGTCTTATTGAACATGAAAATGTTTAGTGTATCAACCAAAAGTCTAACTCAAATTTATAATAATATTAATGGACATTATAGTACATTAGCAAGAAAATATTTGAAAATAATTAGATATTGAATGAAGTAAGTACATACAAAGTTATAATTTTTGCATTCGATTTATTTTATTAAAGATTCTTTTATATTTCACTAATTAATCAAAATTCTCGAGAAATCAGGCGTAATGAAATTGCAATCAAGAGGCTATCAAAATTATTTCGAAATTTGATAGTAAACATAAATTTATTCGGTTAATATGTTTACAGCATTGATTCTGTGCTCATGTGCACAAATTCATGTAAATAATAATGCATTAAAATCGATGTTTATATAATATAACATAATATTACATATTTCCTTTGATTTCAACAATTCCAAATTTCGACGTTCAACGTTTCATATTAGTGCCAATAATAGACAGCAATACTCATTCATGCTCCATCTGACATTTAATACGCTTTGTAATTTGAGATTATTTCAATCATAACGTTAGAATCAATTCAAATGTTAAATTCATATAAATATATGAAAAAAATTTTTAACTCTAAAGTAAATGTTGGAGCTGTAAGCGCAGCTTTTTACGTTAAGTTTCTTATTATTTTGATTCCTTATTGTTATTATCGAATTCATTTGTTTTTGGCAGTAAATCAACAAATTTCATCATATAGATTTCCGTATTCCGTTAAATAACATTTAAAATTGTAATATTGACTTTTGAAAAGCATTTCATTATACATAAATATAATCCTACAGGTCGATGAGAGTGTAAAGTTCCACGCACATATTGCTGTTAAAAAACACCACTTACTACAACCAAAAACAAAACTAATACTCTTTTCAAACGGGCCGCTATCCCGAAAAGAAAAACAATGCAGAAAAATTTGATGGCGCACTCTATCGGCACGAACGCGCCCTCAGACTTCAACTCGCGCGTACGCCTCTTGAAAATCTCGGTTGCCGTGATTGGCGTTCATTGCCGAGTGCGCGCGCGCCTTTAACAGGGAAGCATTGTAATTTTGATCCAATGCTCTGCCAGCGGGATAACAAGCGCCGGAGAGAAGGATGATCGACAGGGGCAACCGGAGCTAGTAGCCCCCTCTGCGGCTTGTCCCGAGATTAATTTCCATCTAAATTCTGCGAAGCGCCGGTGCGCTCGGCCTGTTTACAAGGACCTCAATAATACGCTGAACGTGAGCGCTGTGTAATACACGAGCCTGGCGCCGCGCTCCTGGAGCCTCGCAATTTGATGTCATTCATCGGGTTTTAATGAATCGAAAGCCCCGCGCTCGACTGAATGCGGGGCGTCCGGAAAGCTCTCAGCGTCAGTCTGAAAATGTAGAGGAAAGTTTGTAAAAAGGCTAATGAGAACCGATTCCTCCTGACTGCAGATTTACTACGACGCAAATTAAGGAGTATTTTCTACTGCGTTCAATATAAATGTACGCGTGTTGAAGTATAACAATTTTTAAAACCATCTACCGGCGTAGAAGAAATTATGTTTGGGAGACGTTTGATTTGACTAAACTTTGCCAATATTTTTTAAAATATATTGTTCTATCACGAATTGAAATGTTTGGAATGTTTTCTTATTACATAAGTTTTCCTAAACTTCATCCAACCAAAACTTTTTCCAAACATCTCCTCGTAATTTTTTTTACGTGGGTAACTTTAAAAATCTGTTTCAAACATATGATTTACATGTTCTACAACTTGACTCTTTGCAATCGTATCATACATACTGTGAATATTTTAATTTCACTCTTGTCATATATTCTAGCACTACCTTACATGCACTCTGTTCGAACGCCACCTAACATTACGTAAACGCTCGGCGCATCAATCACACCCCCTCATATTTTATTTCCGTACTGGAAAAATGTCTTTCGAATTGCAGGACCCCTCGCATTCCCTCTCTCTTGCTCGCTCCCACTTTCATAAATGTTATCTCCAATTGCAGCGCATTACTGCGAGAAGATGGAAAGCTTATCGCTCCTCTTTGCGTAAGTGCTAAAGTAGATTCGCGCGAGCGTGATATCGTGCGCGATGCTAAAGTGGATCCGCATAAATATGGCATCCCTTGCCGGCACGCAAGCAAGCGCTCTGTGACGCATTTTACGGACTGCCGCAGAGCTGTGCTCCTGTGAGGCATCTTTTTCCTTTCGTGCGTTATTTCATATTCGCGGATTTAATGTTACTTTAGACGAAACTGTGTTTTATAATGTCTTGAATTATCTTATATTTCTTTACAACGATATAAAATATGCGATAATGTTTTGTAAGTATGTTATTGACAACATCAAATATTTTATCAAATAAAATAAATTTACTTCGTATAAAAGTACACCTAGAGCCCTTTGATTCCGAACGTTCCCCGTTGGTGACCGACACACATAACCTTTTTAATGTTTATATAATTTTTTAGGTATGTTAACGTTCAAAAGGTTATGCTTGATGGTCACTAACGGGGCACGTTCGGACAAAATCAAAGGGTTCTGGGTGTACATCAATGCATAACTTATGCTCGACTGAGGAAAATAGAAAAATTCTGACACAAAATCAAGTTCTGTGAACCTCTTAGTGCCCAGGGTACGTTCCTACAAAAGAAATTGTTATTACATGTTATATATCATCAAAAAAAGAGTAAAACATAAACGACCAATCGTTAAATTAAAGAAAAAATTTGCGGGCATAAAAAGATTAATATATTATTTTTATTATTATTTTATTTTAATAGCATTAGTCACTTTTTTCAAATACTTGAGGGAAGTAATTGAATTTTAATGTATTATAAAATTATCAACAACAATGATATTTATAACTGAAATTAAGTTAGTGGTATTTTAAATTAAGAAACCAAATACTTTTAAAATTTTTAATTTATGAACAAAAATTCTTATTACCCACACTAAGAAAAGGATATCTTTGTCATTAAGATGGCATTGTAACTGTTAAAATAGCTAAGTTTAAATATGGCTAACTACTATGTATTGTAATGGTTAAGATATCATCTTTGGTGTAACAATTTCAGCATCTTTAAGTAAAACATTGATATTGTAACAGTCACAATATCATCCATTAACTACACTGAGAAAAATGTTGTAGTAAATTTTATTATAACTGTAATAAAAATTACTATAAAGTATAGGAAGGGTGAGACAAATACACTTTATGCTGCATTTTTATTATAATTGTATGAATAATTACAAAATTTCTTGTAATTTTTATGCAGTTGTTGATTAGAAAGTATTACGAAATAAAAGAAAAATTGTTATACACATAGCAAAAACTGTGATATAATAAAATTTAAAATATATGTTTTTAATTTTTATTAGAATAGAATATAAATTTTATTTTGTAGCGTTTAAATTTTATTTTGTAGCGTATAAATTTTATTTTGTAGCGTATTAAAAATTACTATAAACAGTAAAAAGTGCCACATTCAAAAATTGCTACAGGCCATAAGAAAGTTTGCTATCCAACATAGTAAAAATTGCTACAACATTAGTACTTTCTGCGCAGATCAAGGCGCCCACGTGTCTGATTGAGGTTATGTTTCTACGGGAATTTCACTTTGTCTTGCTTTTAAGTTTACAAAACATTCAAAACCTTACTTCAATTATTTTATTTTTATATTATGCACATTAATGATAAGTTTCTTTGTGTTATCAAAGTTATTTATTGTCATTATTTAATATTATCTGAAATTTTCTTGAAATCGATGGTTTGACATGTACAAGTTCCAAAATTTTACACTCAAGAATCCTATTTGGGTGAGTGGTTAGCGCGTCCGATTGCCGCGGTGAAGGTTGCAGGTTCGATCCCAACGCTCGTAAAAAAAATATTTTTATTTCTCATTTTAATTTATTTTCACATTAAGTATTGTATGATTAGAGTCTGAAAATAGTTTTGAAAACAGAAAGAACGAGAAAAAATTTAATTTTTTGAAATTTTTAAGGTCATTCATAAAAATTATTTATACTCGATTTACTCGAAATAATGAAAAGTGGAGATAAGTGATTTTTCCTGGAAGCCACAGATATATATTTCTGAAATTTGACACAGATATTCTTTGACCATTAAACTTTTCATTTCTGTCACGAAAATAAAAGGTCAACGATCAAATTTTAGAGAAAACTAGGTTTATAAAATGTTTCTTTTAACATGTAACCTTATGGGGAAAAGACATTAATTTTGTATTTATTCCATTATTAAGAGATAGTTCTTATCAAATGAGGTATCAAATTGAACATTTTTTCATGTAGATTCCAATGCTGTCGTCATAAATATGAGTAAACGACAAAATTAAAGAGATATTAGCGATAAACTTTTTAAATGTGCTTCTGCGCATGCGCACTGAGAGCAAGTACCCGAATAAATGATAAGAATGGCGATTTTTCCATTTTTTAACGAAACTCGTAATTTTTAAGACTTTCTGAACTAGTCTCGACGTAATGACTGATATTAAAATTTCTAATATTAATAAAAACAAGAAAGGCTCCCACTGGGACCCCGACTTGATACGGCACCACGCGCCCAAGCCACCTTAATTCTTAGACGCGTGACCTAATAAACCTATCAAAAACAACTTTGTCCGCTATCTGTTCGTCGAATAGCAAATTCAACGACTCGGACCGTTCTCTTTAATCGATAGATACCAGCCGATTCGCTCCAACTTACGCGTTAGCGCCGGGTATATGAAACTTGGAAGAATCCGACGACGAACGTGATGATACGTTAATCGCATTTCGAAGAAGTCCAAGACACTGTTCACGGCTCCTATGTCGACACCATCGGAGGCCTCTCTTTAGACTTGGCGTCTTCCTCCACGCAGACTGAAGCTGTGGTGCGCCGGGCATTTCGCCCCCCCCCCCCCGGTCCTACGCCCCAATTCCCCAGCGCGACGACGGATATCCGGGTCTTACTTATGCTTTCGCCGCACGTATTCTAATCAAGTTCTCAAAGAAATTTTTGCGGTCTTTTTGAATCTTGTGATGTCCTGCTTCGATTCTATTATGTAGTTGGTATAAGGTATAAGTGTTTATTACGCACGCTTACACCTTTGAAACTACCTTTTGGAATTTTGATACAATAAAGACATGCATACTATGAATTTTGTTTAAAAGGGAAGTGTTCAGAACTATGTATAACAAATATAATATTTTTGTTTACACACAAATTGGGTCGCAATGATTATAAAAGGTTTCGGTGGAGATTATTATTGTTAGTTTTTCGTAACTATCTTCAAACGTAATAGCTTTTACTACTAGTTGTTGCAGATAAAAATGTAAAGATATTATATTCGCATTTATTAGACTTAAAAGTAGTAGGAGCAGTTTTTTATCCAAATTTCTCTTTTACATATAATAATTAAAATCTAATTAAGAATATTGATCGTTTTAATAGTATTTCAGGAACATGATAAAAAATAATCGCGTTAATTAAAATTCAGTTTTGATTCTCCCATCGTGGCTGCAATAATGGAATACATCCGATAAATGTCTACCAATTCCCGGAGAACTAAAAAGGTTAAAAAATTAAATAAATCAGTCTAAAATATAAAAACTTTTATTTTTCCACCTCATTCCATTTACAACAGAAAAAATGAATCCTTAACCTCAAATTTGGTTTCCGAAATCAACCCACTACCATAGAGTAAGTATACAAAATAAAAACAAAGACAAGACATCTGGACCAAACGAAAACAACTAAACACCCAACTTAGAAAATTATATTGACTGTTAGAAAGCCTCAACTAACACGATTAAATAAGGTATACTTATGCTGAGAAGCAATTAGAGCATCATTAGCGCTCCTTGGTTTGTATTTAATGATATAATTAGAAAGGACTTTAGCAAGTATCAACAATAAAAAAACCGCTGCCAATTCTTTGGCACTTAGCTTCCTCAAAACAATTTATCGATTCCTTTCATTAAATTGAAATTATAATAATAAATTTTTCACAAAAAAAAATAAAAAATTTTCTAAATTAAATTATCTCAAATTTATGACTTTTAAAAAATACATTTTCATATTAATAGAATATTTTTGTAAGATTATATTAATATAATTTTTTAATTTTATCTTATTGAAGAAGAAACTATTTGTTATTAATAATTGATGATTTCCAAATTGACTTTTTTACAGTTGCCCAGCACTTAGTTTATCTGAATATAGTGTACAGCATTTATGATTAATACTATTTTACGCAAATTTTACGTGCAAAAATAATGTTATTACAGTTACAATAAATTAAGCTCAAGTTATTTTGATCTAATTTTATTCTAATATTAATACATTTATATTTGCCAAATTTCAATACGATTGGTTGACTTTTACTCCTGTTATCGTGTCCAAAAGAAAAAAGCACTTTTTTCCAAAAATTTTTCTTTCTCGAAAACAAATGAAGATAATCACTTTAAATTTTAACCAAATATAATCCTCAATGAGTATTATAAATGGTTAAAATTTTAGGTCAATAAATCAACAATTTTCTGAGAAAACACAATTAGAAAATTAAAAAAAAAATTTTAACCTCAAATATCTTTTTATTAATTTACTAATTTTTTCAGCAATGAACTCGGTTCGAAGATATAAGAAAGCTGTCTATGTGCCAAATTTCAAGACGATTGTTTGACTTTTACTCCTTTTATCGTGTCCGAAAGAAAAAAAAAAATTCACTTCTATTCAAAAATATTTTTTCTATGAATAAAATGAAGATAATCATTCTAAATTTTAACAAAATATAGTCTTCAATAAGGGGTTATAAGTGATTAAAATTTTAGGTCGATAAATCAACAATTCTCTGAAAAAACGCAATTCGGAAATTAAAAAATTTTTAGCCTCAAATATCTTTAATCATAATTGATCGATTTTTTTTGGCAACAAACTCGGTTCGAAGATATAAAAAAAAAAATCAGTCTCTGTGCCAAATTTCAAGACGATTGGTTGACTTTTACTCCCGTTAACGTATCCGAAAGAAAATTCCCTTGTTTTCAAAAATATTTTATTTCTCTGAAACAAATGAAGATAATCACTTGGAATTTTTACCAAATATAGTCTTCAATGAGTGTTATAAGTGGTTAAAATTTTAGGTCGATAAATCAACAATCCTCTGAAAAAACGCAATTCGAAAATTAAAAAGAAAAATTTTTAACCTCAAATATCTTTAATCGTAATTGACCGATTTTTTTGGGCAACGAACTCGGTTCGAAGATATAAAAAAGCTATCTCTGTGCCAAATTTCAAGACGATTGGTTGATTTTTACTCCTGTTATCGCGTCCGAAAAAAATGCAATTTTTTTCAAAAATATTTTTTTTCTAGAAAAGAAATGAAGATAATCACTTGAAATTTTAACCAAATATAGTCTTCAATGATTGTTATAAGTGGTTAAAATTTTAGGTCGATAAATCAACAATCCTCTGAAAAAACGCAATTCGAAAATTAAAAAGAAAAATTTTTAACCTCAAATATCTTTAATCGTAATTGACCGATTTTTTTGGGCAACGAACTCGGTTCGAAGATATAAAAAAGCTATCTCTGTGCCAAATTTCAAGACGATTGGTTGATTTTTACTCCTGTTATCGCGTCCGAAAGAAAATTCCCTTGTTTTCAAAAATATTTTTTTTCTCTGAAACAAATGAAGATAATCACTTGAAATTTTAACCAAATATAGTCTTCAATGAGTTTTATAAGTGGTTAAAATTTTAGGTCGATAAATCAACAATCCTCTGAAAAAACGCAATTCGAAAATTAAAAAGAAAAATTTTTAACCTCAAATATCTTTAATCGTAATTGACGGATTTTTTTGGGCAACGAACTCGGTTCGAAAATATAAAAAAGCTATCTCTGTGCCAAATTTCAAGACGATTGGTTGATTTTTACTCCTGTTATCGCGTCCGAAAAAAAATGCAATTTTTTTCAAAAATATTTTTTTTCTAGAAAAGAAATGAAGATAATCACTTGAAATTTTAACCAAATATAGTCTTCAATGATTGTTATAAGTGGTTAAAATTTCAAGTCGATAAATAAAATATTTTTTGAGAAATTAATTTATGAAATATAAAAATGTTTTCCTTAATAACAAATGGCAGAGTAAAGATAATTCAACTTTTAAAAAAAGAAGTTGTAGGTAATTTGAAGACCTTTCAAAAACAGTTTACTATATTATGTAATAATGGCTGTATGATATGAAAAAATCAAAAAAACTGAAAATTCAAAATCATTTTTTGGTTATAAAACAAAAGAAAAACGATAAAATGAAAAAATAGGTTAAGCTATCTCTATTCTATGTCCAAACGAAGAGAATAAGCCCTCATAGATGAAAATTGGTCAATTCGTTCAAAAGTTATAGCCGGTACACACACACACACACACACACACACACACACACACACACACACACACACACACACACACACACACACACACACACACACACACACACACACACACACACACACACACACACACACACACACACACACACACAGACACGAAAATTTTTGTTCTCAAAAACATCGGATATTGGTGCCAAAAGTCTTAAAAAATGTTTTTAAACATTTTTTGTTCCAAAAATTTTTTTCACCATTACAAAGCTTCCTCTTTGAGGAAGTAAAAAAAGAAAGAAACTAATTTTTCAAATAGATATATTGTTAATAAAGAGAATCCAACCTATCATCCAAACCAGATACCAACTAATCTACTTTGACAGACTTTTGCCGACTAAGACGTACAAAGAGTTAAAAATACAACACGTTTACCTAAATTAATATACAGATTATAAAAGCTTTTTTCCATTGTTTTGTTAGAATTTCAAGCAACTGGACAACTATTCACAAACTATAATTATAGTAAAAAGCTAAATTTAGATGTTATGAATGTACTGATAGATTTTAAATATAAGTAGGATAAAAAAATTGTTTGACTAATTTCCACAGTCTTAGTGAATAAAAAGAACTTAACACTTGAATACACATTACCTTTTAATATAAGAATAAACGGGAGATAAAATAAGCGCTGATTACAAATTAATTAAAATCTTTATTAGAAAGTAGTCCTCTGAAGCATTTGCCAACAATTTTTCTCCCCGCTTCATCCTTCCAATGCTTTTCAACTCCCTTTTTGTTTCCCACGACTACAGAGCCGGCTTACTCCGCCTTAGGGTGGAGAAAGTCTCGAGGACAGACCAGGCAGATTTCCACGGAGATTGGATTGTTGCTCGGTCACGTGATATATACATTTCTTCTCCTGCCCTCTATCTATCTACTCCGTTCTCTCTCTCATCTCCCTTTCTCTGTCTCCGCGACCAGCAGCGCAAGCCGAAAGGTCGCATAGCTGATAAAATACCTGCAGGTGCTGCAACAGGATAGAGAGAAAGAGGAAGTTTGACACCATGGAGTTTGTTCCCGAGTCCAGGCATCTTCGAGGAAATGAGGGTGTCAAAAAGGAGAAAGCTCCTTTGATCTGATCACCTGCGGCGGAGTCGCCCTCACGCGTGGCCTCCCATGTTCGCGCTGCTAAAGCACCAGCGGCAGTAACTATACATACATATTGCGGTCGCGATTACCGTTTCACCACCACCGCGACGCTCTTGCCCTTTGTCGCGCGCACCCGTACGCATATTCTTCGCTTTCGTGCTCCTTTGTGCTCGTAGGTTTTGACTCGCGCGCGAGCATTATTCAGCCATACTAAGGTTACGTCTGCCGTGAAAAAAGAGAGGAAGAGAGGAAGAGAGAGAGAGAGAGAGAGAGAGAGAGAGAGAGAGAGAGAGAGAGAGAGAGAGAGAGAGAGAGAGAGAACGAGTTCCTTACTGCCTGCTATTGAAAAAGATAATGATTTTCGTATTTGAACTATACCCTGTTCGACATCGAAAAGATAAAGTTCTAGGAGAAGTCTGATTGCGTGCACGCGCGCAGCGCTGCTGACGGCCCTTTGTTTGCGCAGACGTAGCGTATATATGTATGCACGAGAGGAGGGTGTTTGATCTGTCTGTATTAACGAGGAGAAGGTGGTGTATTCTTCCCTCAGCCGCGTTTCTTCTATGTCTGCGTGTAGTATATATATGACGAAATTAAATCTGGATAGCTCGATTCGATTTACCAGTTTTTAAAGGAAGTGAAGAACGACTCGTTCTGATTTGAAATCCTATCCTATAGCGCGTTCAATTTCATCGATGTGTTTGAGTCAATTTAACTTTCCAATCGTATATTTTCATATCGAAAAAGATGTTTTCATTGAAAATTTTGAAAGTTTAATGTCGAGAGACATTAGATGAGTTTGCACAATTTTGCTCGCGAATTCCCTTGTTCCCAAGTGTACAATGTTAATAGACGAGCAATTCTATTAGTTATGAGTAAACTTTAAGACTTTCAGCTTAAACGGCTCACCATTTTGTGGGTATTTCACCAGTTGTAAGATAAGTAGGTGCGCCGCAAGGGTGTACGAAATAGCTGAACAATTTATCCAGCTGCAAATGACAAAAAAAGGTAAGCAACTCAAAAAGAGCATGGCTGAATCGTTCTTTACAGCCTTACCATTTCCAGGTAAGTGTCTAGGTAAATACAAACGCTTGAAATAAAACCACACATTGCATGTTTCTTTCGCGGACGTTCGTACTAAGAGTAAAATAGAGAGTTGGAAAAAGCAGGAAAAATTACATATAATTTTTATTCGGGGCCGTGAGGTAAATATAAAAGAATATTAATATTGATCAAGAAACTGATCGAGAAACTAATTATGAAATAACCCTTTTTTATATGTAAATAAATATAAAGGAAGTTTATTTCAGTAGGTGGGTTTTCTCATAACAGTTGATTTATTCCAAAGATATTATCGCATATCACGATTTTATATTTTCTTTTAGAAAACACATGTTAAGTAAAGAAAACAATATGTAGACATTTGAAAAATATGAAAAATATGAGCGTATTAATTTTAAAATAAATAACCGAATATTTCGAATGTATTTTTAACTGACATATCTAATTAACTTCGATTTTCACCGAAAAGAAAATGCGCTTTTGACATTGTTATATCGTTTGTTTTATATTCGACAGATTTATTTTTCAAGTGTAATAGGTTATTATTAACAAGTATTAATTTATATTTTCTTGATGCCCTGGTTTTCGATAGCGAAAAAACGACATTTAACCATTACTAGGGCTTTCGCCACTGACAGCAGCTTTCGCCACGCATGCTTCTGAGTTGGTAACTAGGCAACTGCAAATTTTATTAATAGATTGTTTTAGAGGTTTTGTCAACATATTCAAAGTCATTAACCTATATGTACAACAAAAACAATCACTTCTGATCATCAATCAACAAGCGATTTATATTGCTTTAATTTGTGAAATGGATAAACAGTACATTACGATACTAATGGCATAATAGTTTTACTTTACGCTCATAGACATAAGAGAGATAGACTGCGGGTGTAGGTTAGCGAGAGTGGCACCCGTTGAGAGAGAGAGACAGATGCATAGAAGGTATATGTAATAGAAGGTATGCTGTTTCTCTCTAACGCATATGCGCCAACATGGTTATAGAGGTGCCACTCTTACTAACCTACACCCGCAGTCTATCTCTCTTATGTCTATGTTTACGCTACGCTCGGGCACTTACACACGTCGTGCCATAAAGAACGACTTATATCATACATTATTTTATAGCACTGACTGCATAAATCCGCCATGTCACGGATAGGCGTGACATAAATGCGGATTTATGCCACGCAGTGCTATAAAGATTATTCATTAATAATGAATTGTCCTCATCCGACGAATCTGAAGATGAAGAAGAAGTGTGTAGAAAATTGATGTTTTCGAACGTGATGTTTTCGATGCCCCCCCCCCCCCGACCAGCAGCACTCGCTGCGCTCGTGCCGCAAATGTCGGGGCGGGTATCGAACTCAACGCGCTCGAGCTTCGATGAAATGAAAGACTCCTAAGAGTCAGAGCAGAAAAATTGAGAATTAGTCGGGTTACATGCGAGAAGCTGAATGCATGCTATTGCGGTGTTATCATTGTCGGTGGCAAAATATATATCGGCGAGACTAATTATGTAATAGTACATTATGATACGGGTGGGGAATGTGATTATTTACCGAAGGAGACGTTTTTCGCACGAGCGAAGCGAGTGAGAAAAGTCGAATGCAGTAAAAATACAGTATTTTATACCACGAGAGCCGAATAATCATATTAAAATTGTGATTTTGAGTGCTATAAACGTACTTTCCACCGGGCATCAAGAAAAATAGTATACGGTACACAAGACGAAAGATCAAGGCCCACCACTGCGGCTTCGCCTCGGGCCCTAACTTCACGCAGTGGCGGAACTTCATCTTTCGTCATTTGTACCGTAATGTACTATTTTAAGATTCATTAATCATGAAGTAGAATAATTTTCCTTTTGCATCGTGAATACAAGGCAACTCGATATATCATTTTCTAAATTGTGAAAGTTCCAAAAACCATTATCCTCTGTGCATTTTAATTAAAGACATGCCACGGCGGTGTCATGACAGGTTCAAACAAGAAATATCTTTTAAGCCCTATTAGATTTCTTTTGAAATTAAGCTACAAAACGCTCCCTAAACCGAATTAAATGGTATCTAGAAAATCTTCAAGATTTGGGAATATTTCGAATCTTCATTCACTCATACCTCTGGAGCAACAAACCAGTTGCACCCTCTGGTCCATCATCCACAGTGTATTACCCGAAATGGAATTGAAGAAGCGAGAGGCGCGCGAATAAAGTAAATTCCGATAGGTCGTTGCAGCACTGATTACTCGGGGCTTTCTTGTCTTGTGTGCATCAAACGCGCGCGCGCCCCCAACGAGAATGCCTGACCTCATTCCGCGCCCGCCCGGTGGCATTAGCCCTCCCTCCCCCCCCCCCCTTCCTCCTCCGCCGCACCCCTTTTCTGTGAGGGATGCGTCCGATGCAGCTGCCACCGCTGGCCGTGTGTAGGCGCGGGTGTGAAACCTCATCCCATCGGCGAACGAACGAGTAATCCTATATTCGCCATCTTTGTACCACGCGCCGCTCGTACCTGTTCAATGGAATTCGTTAACTTTCGTCTCTTTCGATATGCGGTAACGTGATATTTTCAAGTGCTTTTACCACAAGATGTCTAGTACTAAAGAGAGTATTTTTCATAATGAAGAATATTAATTTCCCCTGGGCAAATGAAATTTTAAAGTTGATGACAAGTTTAAATGATCATATTCTTGGCTTTGAGCTATTTAACCAACCACTATGAAGTTTTGATACGTTTTATATAAAAATGGTAGTAAAATAAATCTGATAGCATTAGAATACCTATCAAAAATATGTAGAGCGCAATTTTTAGTTCATTTAATTTTACTGTCGATGTAAATTAATGATAAAATATAGTTTTTTAGTAATAAATGTTTTGAAAATTGTTAAAATATTTAAATTGTCGACAAAAATTTAGCTTTACTCAATTAGTTCTTTGGAAACATTAAACAATCAATTTGACACGTATATTAAATTTTTGTAAATCGGCTTGAAGCTTTTCATTTCCGTCGAGGTGAAAGGCGCTACTAATTACTTTTTTTGACAAAAAAATTGCGTGGCAAAGGGATTGTTCGTACTTTTTCATTTCACTGTAGGTGATTTTCAAAAACCAATTTCATCATCGCCTCCTCCTCCTCTCTCTCTCTCTCGCTCTTTCGCTCTTTCTCTCTTTCGCTCTTTCGCTCTCTCGCTCTTTCGCTCTCTTGCTTTCTCTCACTTGGTTCCAGTCAACGAGCCTCGATGAAACGCTCCAACGTGAACGGACACGAGTGTGAAACGTGATATTTTTCAAATATCGATGCGAATATACTAGTTTCGCGCGCGACCAATGGCTTAATCCGCTAAAACTCATGTAGTCTATTGTAAACTAAAACTGAAATTAATCAGCTTCATGCAAATAGAATGGGAGTGAAGCTTTATGTCGAAATTCAGACAAAACGTGGAAAACGAAATCGAGAGAGAGAGCAAGCTCTATGAGTATTCGATTGCTTCCTGCACGAAACGACGAATGAAGGGTAAATTACGCGAAAACGAGAGAGCGAGGGAGAAGGGGTGATCGAGCAATTATTTCTGCTCAATTATGTATATATTCGAGCACTGAAGTATGGAATAAAGGCTACAGATGAACCGTGCCATAAGAGGTTTACACTCGTTGCTGCGCAAACTCATTAAACAGTGCAATCCCAAGTCAATAACTGTTGGAGCCGGCGGCGTAGCGAGTGCAAATTTTATCTGTCGCGCTAACTCGGTCCATAAGACCGCGCTCAGCCAGCGCTTGCTTTATTTATGAACGTCTTACCTGGCTGTAAGAGAGAAAAAGGGAGTAAGAGATAGAGGATATTTTATGAGAGTGTAATGAACGGCATGACGAACACCTCTTTATTACGGTCCCACTAGAAGTTGTAACTGTAGCTCGGGTAAAGCAAGAAAGATAGGAGGGGTAAGGCTTTTGACTTTCATGAAATTCCGATCTTACGAATTATTGCGGGGGAAATGCAATTTCATTAGATAATTTATTTTACCAAGTATAAGCGTTTCTTAGGGCTTTTCAAATTTCGCGTTACCTGAAAAGTTATATTGACTCATATATATTTATGAGAAGTTCAATAATCCTTGTAGGTGAATAACGGTATATTTCATTTTTACTTTAAACTATTCAATGTATATTTGCTATATTAAATTAGATTATATTAATTATTTTTTACATTAGTCTATAATTTTTATAAATATATATTTTGAAGGCTCAAAACAATGATTAAATGAAAAGATAGTTATGGCTTTTTTCATTTGTAGGGAAGAGATGATTACATAAGATTTGAAACATAATACTCGTAAGCAAAATATACACTGAAAAATTTTCTGAAACAGACTAACAAGGGGAGCTTTATAGCTTGAATAGCTTTATACCTACAAGTCCTGAAAATATATATCACAGTTGAAAAATCTTTATTCGTCCAATAGGTACATGAGATTGAAGTAACTTAATAAAATGACTACAAGATTATCTATTAAAAAAGGGTTTAGGTATAAAGCTATTCAAGTTTCTAGAGACATCAGTTCCCCTAGATTTTTCAAAAAATGCCTTATTTCTCCTAGATTTTTCGGAAAATGTCCATGTCTTTATTACTAAAGCCTATTGAGAAAAACGCCCAGGCACGTGTCCATTTATTTTTTGTAAATAAAAACATTTCCCGGAGTTTCATGAAAATCGAAGACCCGCGTGCCTAACGCTCCCCTTGTTAGTCTGTTTCAGAAAATGTTTCAGTGTATATTTTGCTTCCGAGTATTATGTTTCAAATCTTATGTAATCATCTCTCCCGTTTTTCTGAGTGGGCTTTACTCAGAAAAACGCAGAAACACATGTCCATTTATTTTGCAAATAAAAGCATTTCCTGAAGTTTTATGATAATCCGGGATCCGCATCCCTAAGTGCTCCCCTTATAAGATTAAAAGATGACTAGTGTCAATAAATTCCCTTCTCATCCATAAAAACCTTTTAAATCAATATTATAAATCAATAAGCAATAAGAAATATATTATACGTATCTTCTAAATGTGCATAACGTACTTTTTAACCATGTTTTTAATGGTTACACTAAATTAAATAAGTGTAGAAAACAATTTTTAATATAAAAAAATAGAAATAAATGACCAAGATATAGAAACAGAAATTTTGTTTCATTCGAATTCTGAGTAACTTCATATGTATTTTATATTAAATAAAAATTATCATAAAATTTAGTAAAACTTCCTTGCCTCTTTAAAAAACTAGTCTTACTAATGGGATTAGCAACGCTTTTTTATGGAACAGATTATAAAAAAGCGTTGTTATTAAAAATTAATATTTTTATGAGTATTTAAAAATACATAACTTTTTTTTTTATAAAATATTAAATGAAAAAGCAAATTATCTAAGTTAAATCCAATAAAACTTATAATAATTAATAGCTGGTATTGTTGTGTGTAAAAATAGTTAGCGCGCTCTGATCATAACATTTTTTAATAAATTGAAACTTTATAAGAATAGTAACAGAATTGATGTATCAAGAGGTATTATTTTACAACAAGATTAGGCATGGCCTAATCAAAATGGTACTTTCAATCTGATAATGAGGAAAAAAAGACAAATATTATCAAGATTTCGTAGCGGTAAGGCGCAGATGGACGAACTAGAGCGTTGACCTAGCCTCCCTCACGTAACACCGAGCACGGGACGTCCCGCTAACCTAGAGTATTGCAATTAAGCGTTTATAGCAATTTCAGCGCGGTTCAAACAATGGACCATCGTCGCTGGCAGGCACAATCGGATCGCCGGCTCGATACGACGCGGATCTTCTTGGAACTGGCCACTGAATCTTCGGGCGCGCGCGTAGCGGTAATTGGTAGCCTGGTAATTAAATCAAATGACTTTCCGATAGTGAAACGACGGGATAACTGCCGAGCGAACGAGAAGCAGAGAGAATGAGGAGGTGAGAGTGAGAGAATGAGAAGTGGGAAAATATGAGACGACAAAAGAAAAGCAGCAGTTGGTGATGCGAGGGACGAACGAGGGGAAGAGGATGAAAGAGAGAGCGAGAGAGAGAGTTGAATTCCCGCCGAGCCGATCATAGTCGGGCTTTATTATCTCTCGTCTCTTGTTTGTCTCCCGCCAACTCCCGCTTCTCATTCGCCGATGTGCCAGATAGCCGTCACCGACACCAACTTATTTAAAACTTCGCGGGAGTCTTTAATTAAAAAAGTTTACGCCCTTTGCCAGTCTAATAGTCGTCTGAGGAAGCGTCCGTCCTTGACGTCGATATCCCGCAGGCGTGGTGGGCATTACTTCTGATGTAATAGAAAATTGTCAGGTCTGTCAGTTCATTCAAATTTCCAATCAGGGTATAGAAGCATTTTTAGGGTGAACATTGCATTTTCCAACATCCTTAACCAAGATGTTTTCTATTAAACTTTTCATGGAGATAAAAATTAATCAAAACGTTTTTTAAACTTTCCTAATTAAACACTACTCTCGTAAAGTCTTTTCAGTATAAAAACTTTTCAGTAGAAGTAATATTATACGATAAAAAATGCAATTTTTAAAAGCCATTACCATAACGTAATTAACACTAATACCCTAGGATTTCGCACTTGACTCGAAATGTACTTATAGTTTTCGAAATAGTCTCTTTAATTCAGTTAATAATGATTGAAAATTTTAATTGCTTGCCATAGAAAAAGCTGAAACAGCAACAAACTACTTAAGTTGGTTAGCGAAGCTTTAAAACTTTCACATATTTGGTAGTTAGGTTTCAACGACGAGTGAACTCGTTCGAGCGTGTTTAACACGTTTCGCATTTGACCAGCTTCTCTCTTTTTTTTCTGTCAAAATGAAAGCGGAAGTATTCAGTACGTTAATGCTTTTTCAGGGCTGATACGAGTATTGTACAATGTAAATATCAACGAAAATATAATTAAATCTGGCACAAGGAAAATAATGTCCTGTTTGCTTCGTTCCTACCACTAAACTTGTTCCTCGCACAGTGAGAATTTTTTTTTTTGGATTTGAGTTAATTATTCAAGTTGGTATGCTGTTGACGCATTACTCAATAAAGTATACTAAACTATCATTAAAACTTATTTAGTAATTAAGTACAGTTAGATGTAATTGTTTATTGATGATCGATGCAGTAATAAAATAATATTTTATAAATTTGAATAAATCAATGGAAATATTATTTTATTAGATTTAGCTAATTTTGAAACGTTTAAAATAGTTTCGAGTGACTAAATTATTCATTGCGGAGAGAAACAACTGATCAACTCGACGTTTTTGAGGTTGTTGATTACCAACTCAATGTTAGAATTGCAAAATTAATTTTTAAACAAATACGCAAAAGTAACAGATGTGTTAGGATTTTGATTACGATATTGAAACTTAAAAAACATTTAGAATAATATTTTGTATTATGCATCAATGATCAAAAATCAATATAGTCAAGTTTAACCTTTTGGTAACATAACAAATTAACAAAGTTCACTTGTAAAATCAAAACTGCAATGAAAAAAAAGAACACACACTAAAGAATAAAAAATTCATAATATCTCTTTACATCTTTGAGATAAAACTTATCAGTAATATATTTTTTAGGGCATGGTGTGGTTTGTGCACATAAGAATTATGCACATATTTATTGTGCACACTTTAGCATTGGAGTATACACATAGATATAGATATACACCAATGCTAAAGTGTGCACAATAAATATGTGCATAATTCTTATGTGCACAAACCATACCATGCCTTTTTTAGTATAGTTTTATTAAATATCACTTTAAATAAATATCTCAATGGATACATACATTGACGATTTTATGATCATATAAAATTTGATTTAAAACACGAAGTCAAATTTATCCGTAAAAGAGTATAAAACTTAATTCAAGTCATTTGAATGACAGAAGGACTATATATCTTAATATTGGGCTACCGAAATATATATATATATATATATATATCCAATGTGTGTGGTGCCTGATTGTAACATACTCGTTCTACTGCTGTGAAGTCGATACTGCTTCAGGCTAATGCATTTTAATATTACAAAACGTCAATGAATAAGAAGTCATAGATTTTTAATAATAGTATAATAATATCCTAGGTATCCTAATTCAAGGTTAATAATTTCCATAAAAATACTTTTTGCGCAAAATAGAATGAGCAAAATGTGTTCGATTTAAAGATATTTTTATTTCTCAAACATTCTGAAAATGTATACGATATCTGTCAGAAGCCAGGTGAGAACATATACAGCTCGAGCGTCGCGATATCAAAAGACGTTTCATCCTGTTCTCTCTCCACCTCCGTTTCATGAAATATATCCGGCGTACTTAGTTGCAATATCGACTTTAATAAATACTCCAAGTCGCATCGTCGCAAGCGGAAGGAAGTTTCACTGCTCTTGCCTGCGCGACTCCCCTTCTCTCCCGCCTTCACTCGACAGGAAATGTGCGAAATGAAATTCGGGCCCGTGTAAATGGGCAGGTGATAACTCGATATCGGCCAGAAAAGGGCTTAAGTAATCCTATTTCCGCATTTCCTCGGTAAAATGCACGCCGCGTTTTCTCTTTTTCTCCCCTTCCCCTCCCTCTCGCACCATTTTTTCTCCCTTTTTTATGGTTGACACTCCAGTACGCGACCGCGCGCTTCATTAAAAACGCTTTGAATGCAGAGTTCGTCAAAGGTATTTTATAATTACAGGAGAGTTTTATTCAGCTCGACTGCCCTTGTACCTTTTAAATAATTTGCCGTCATTAAGTTTGATACCGGCAATGGACTGACGCATCATTCATCCATCTAGTTGCTAGGTATTTCAGATCTAGTTAAAATAATCTGACTCTCTGCACTTCAAATCTTATTCCTAGAACGTATTTATTTTTGTAAAAGATGAAAGCACGAAGGTTGCTTCTGATTGAAAAGATTAGAGAAAAATCCGACTACATTTTCAACAATGTTTTTTCAATAATTGTTTGTCAAGGAGATCGTAATACATGGCGCGAAATTGTGAATTCAGCGGCGAATTTATATATTCGCCACGGAATTTCAAGGATTCTTTGATTTTCTCCGGGTAAACAATCTAACAATCGAGTTCTAGCGAGTGAGCGGAGAATAGGGAATCCGGGGCTGTGCTGGGTCTTGCCACCCGACGTACTGTGGAATGTAAATGAGTGCAGCAATGCCGAGAATAAACTCGGCAGTCGAACCGTTCTGATGTTTATGCAGTATCTCTGCGTATTCGCATTTGGTTTGAGCAGCGTTAATGAAGCAACGTGTTTGCAACCTTTGCGCGCTGGGGACTATCAAAGGCTTCGACTTTCTCGCTCTGGCTAAACTATTTTCCCTCCCGGTATGTTATGTTGATCGAACAACTTTCCTCCTCTCTGCCCCAAAGCCGGCGAGCGCGTGTTTTTTTCGTATAAACTTTCTTCTTCCTTTCCATTACTTTGCATTTCTCATGCATACGTTTTTCAAACTTCACTCTTCGAACTCTTTGCATTTCCACCTTATGCATTGCGCTTTCGGAATGGTGAATGAATACGCAAAATTGATTAAAAAATAATCGCGAAAAGTGTAAAAATGCAAATCGAGTTTTTATTATAAAACATGGTTTTTAGTTAAAAGAATGATGAATTCATTGTAACAGTGAGCAAATAGAAATGAGCTATTCTGTGTGGAAGCAATAATGTTTTGGTTTAGTTCCATCACGAAGAATGTGCGTAGGTGCGTCGTAAAAACGTATTTTTGTGCGTTTCGCCTTTATTGGCCTCATAAAAAGGTTGTGGAAGAAGAGAGGGATAAGCGTTCGCGCGCGTCAAATGCGTTTCAATTTAAGTTTTCCCGGCGTTGCATTTATCACAGAGCTGTCGCGAGTTGGTTTAGGATGAATTTATGAAAATTTCATATGCAAACACACTTTCGCTCGCGGGCTTTTATACCGAAGCAAAATCTTACGACGCACTTTAAATGTGTATTCCTATTTTGTACTTGCATGCTTTTCTTTTACATAAATATGAGACACATTGTATCTATTGTTTATTTCGTATTATTAAGAATTCAGAATTTCTCTTGCGTCAAAGTATGATTTAATAAATATTTTTATCGCAACATTGTTTTACTTCCTCGGGTGACTACGTGTTGTTAAATTTTTAACACTGAATAATTTTCAATCAATAACAGTTGCACTCGTTCTTTGGACATGTTATTTAAAACTGCAATTAAATTTTTCAACGGTACATAAATATGTTTGCCGAAATCAAAATATTGGTTCTACTTTTGTAAATATATGTTGTATACATAAGAAAACTTTTAATTAATAAACCCTTTCCTGATTGTTTTTCTAGTTTCTTTGAAATATGAAGCAGTTTTTCCGTTGAAATTTCTTTTGGCTTCGTTTTTAATTTTAACGCTGCTACTTCCATTAATTAGTTTTAATTCATTATAAGTGAACAATATCCTTTATTTATTCAATGCTCAAGGTAAATTATATTTTTTACAAAGTAAACATCATAATGAAAGATCCATGCTGCACTTGGAACAATATCGCACTATTTTCACGCTGCAACAAAGCGATTGTTTGCGAGCACGAAATCATCGCTGTCGGAAACTCGGCTTTCCTGAAACACGAGTATCGTTATACGTATACCACGAGTGAAACTCGCAGGTAGCTATTTTGCTCTCTCAACCTTGCGCGTACATGAAGGGGGTGCTGATAATGGCGATATAGAGCATGCCGCAGTAGGACGTAAGCAGAATCAGCAGATGGTTGCCGAGACCGCAGCGTCCGGATTCATTTCATCACGTCCAAGTGGCCTTCAAGAAATGCAATTTAGCCAGCTGCCAATGAAGAGATGACCCGAATAATTTGTGTTCAGCTAACGAGTACGACGACCAAATGGTGTGCACGAAATGGGATGAAATTGAACGTTGATTTGTACTTTTGGATGCCATTATTGCTGTTTGCTTCGTAACTTTGGGTTTGCAGAAATTAATATGTTAATATAAGCGACGGAATTTTGAAAATACAATTCGTAGATGGAATTTGATACGCAAGAATGATTGATACAGTTTCGGGCTGCACTCGGAATTTCCAAGCGACTTATAAGAGTTTAATAACATAAAAATTGCAAAACCACTTTGATACCTAGAATAGGTAATAAGTGCAACTCGATTCATCTTTAGTACATCGTAGTAAGTGTTGCACGCTATACCACGGTATTGAAAATCTTCCCTTCAGCTGTAGTAAGAAAGGAAAAGAATGTTTATGACACGTAACTCGTAAATGTATGAATGCGGACAGAGCGCTTTTCTCACAAGTGACTGGATTTCATCACCGGTGCACAATTTATGGCAAAAATAGAATGCTTGAAATAAAAATATAGACGCTATTAGGCCCTACGTATTTTCAAATCATGCGGAAAATACATCGAACGCAGAAATAAGTTTGTGTTCATGTTGGTTATTGTGTGCGAGTGTGTGTGTGTGTGTATGTGTATGTGTGCGTGCGTGCGTGCGTGCGTGCGTGTGTGTGTGTGTGTGTGTAGAATAGAAGAAGTAGTATAGTTGATTATCGAACCACATTAGCGTCTAATTTTCCCTTATTCACCTCGACCTTCGCATCCAAACTTATCAGATCTGTCAGCATTCACCGTCCCTACGCATACCATCCTTTAACTTTCGCAAGCGTGCGATCCGCGTTCGATCGGGCACGCCGGTCGTGCAAAAGTAGAAACCGTTCGCGCTGCGCTCGGCACATTTTGAACAGGTGTAAACTGGACGGGTTGTAAAAGGTGACGTAAGAATCTTGAGAACAAGCAGGTGCGACGATTTACGCCGTGAGCCTGCTCTCCAGCGCTGCCCAGATAGCAGTAGCGCGACGACGAACCCTCTTTCTCTCTCTCCGCCCATTTTAAGAGTTTCGTGCCGCGGGCGCTTTTTTCGGAAAATTTATTTGAGCGGTACCACAGCGAGTTAACCATCCTTATTTATTTTAAAGCTATCACGCGACGGCTGCTATCCCATTTTATTTAGGGCGGATAAAATAAGACGTTCGCTGCGCGGCTCCGCCGGTGCGCGTTTGTTTCTGCGCGTGGGGAGTTTCATTGTGGCATAAGAGCGATAAATTACGGTAAGGGTTGCTGTAAGAGCCACTTAGGACTTTCTTGCCGTGCGCGTTCACTTTTACCGTTCTTTGCGTACCTGACCTTTTTAACAATGTCTCTGGCGTCAGGGCATTAATTACATACGTACGAGTAATCGGCCTTATGTGTGAATTTAATTGCGAACCTTGTCGAGACTTTTTATATTTTGTAAAAGTCTTAATAAACGTTGGCAGTATCATTTTACTTTATTCATCGTTAAAATGATACAATTTTGTAAACATTAAAAAAAAATTCTTTTTATAAGAGGTGGTTTTCTTGGAGATTAGTTTTAAGTCATTATAATATGTCTACATGTAAGAAAGTCATGCTGTTTTTTATTGTATGTGGATGGATCGTGGACTGGAGAGGTTCAATAATTGAAGGCGTTTCGTGTGGAGATAAGTTGGTTTTATTGTCGATGTCCGTGGTGCCTCTTGACGTACAGAAGGTTGCTGCTGTCTCTCTTGGCCGTCGCGCTTGAACTATCGAGAAGAATATCGATGCGTGAGGTTTCGAAGTACTTGGGGTCTGCTAGCTGCAGCCCTCTTAAGTATTCGAGGTTAGAAATACCACCTACAATGGGAGGCTTATACAAAGATAATCTTGGCAAGATTATAGTATCAACTCCTAGAGAATAAGTTGAATCAAAATGGGGTTGTATAGTAAAGCAGGCTACCTTTGAAGACACGGCAGCTGTCTTTTCTCCTATACCTTGAATGTGCGTATGACTGGTTCTACAATTTAGAGAAAGCAAGTTACACAAAGCTTGTGTAACAAGTGAGATTTGAAATCCAGGATCGATCAGCGCACAAACTTGAATTTTGGTTCCGTTAGGACCAAGGGCGTTAACCCTAGCGGTAGCTAAAAGTACTCCTGTACATTTAGTACTTACTCCACTATTAAGAGAGTCTGCTTGAGAAGCAAATTGATCGTCTTCTGAAAAGACGAGATTGCCACAGTTTGGGCTAGAGGTGCTGGACACTGAGTCAATCTGATCAGTCTGTGATGAACTGATTACCTGATTACTGTCAGTGTGCACCAAAGTGTGATGCTTGGCTTTACAAAGGAAGCATCGGTACGTAAAAGTACAATTTTTAACGTTGTGCTTTCCTAAACAATTGAAACAAAGATTAGAACATCTGATCAATTCCTTTCGCTCAGGAATCGTTTTATTGAGAAATCGTTCACATCTATTTGTAAAATGATGTTGATTACAGATGAGATAGAAGATGAGGATTGATGCGAATAAACCGACTGAGCATTGTCATGCTCTGATTTACGAGGTTTTGAATTTGTGGATTGAGCTTTTGAATTATTTGTTGAAGACGATCTAGTGCCAGCTTCGATGGCCTCCGGAGTGAGGGTTTGACTACAAAGAAAAGCTTGAAGTTGCTCCATTGTCGGTGGATCGACACTATCACCTAGATGCTTTTCCCATTCTTTACGAGTATTTAAATCAAGACGATTCAACATAAAATGAACAATTAAATCACTACCTAACGAATCAGCTCTATCAAGGGATGCCAGACTAGCGATGGGATTGAAAATTTCCCTATAAATTCGCTTAATTTCCAACGAAGTATCTGCCTTCATGGATTTGACTGAGAAAATTTCTGAAATATGAGAGCTAACAATTCGACGTTGATTTTCGTAATACTCGATTAGTGCTGTCCATGCTCGTTCATAATTATCACCCGAAATGGGAAGAGATTTAATTATCTCAAGTGCCTCACCTGCGAGGTGAGTGCGAAGATAATGCAGTTTCAGAACAGGCGTTAAGTCTTCGCGACGATGTATGACTGAGCGAAAGACATCCCTAAAATTCTCCCAATCAGAGAATTTACCTGAAAACTTGGGTAAATCTACCTTAGGTAAAGATTGAAATGAAACGTTAGTAGAAGGGACAGGACTTGGAATAACTGACTCAGTAGTAGAACTAGAAGAGCTTTGAGCAGCAGTTTTAGCTTTAATAGTTTCCAAAAAATCAAGAAAGTCTCCTCTGCGGTCATAAAAACTATCCTCCACCAGGTCCGAAAGACCACTTGTGAAATAGCTATGCTTCTTATCTGAGTCCTCGAGAATCAGGATTTGTTCGTGATTTAATTGAAAAGTCATGTAATGTTTCTCAAGACTGGTTCGACGAGACTCTGCATTACCTTTCGTCATGTTATCTTTACCCTTAGATTTGAAATTTTGAAATGAATTATTAATTCTAGCTTGGAATAACAACTGTCTAGTATGTAGTCCCTCCATTTTGAGATCAAAGTATACTGACTAGCAAGAACTTGACTATTTAATCTGAGTGAACTAGTAAGTTACTCTACTATTTCCCCGAAGGTAGTATTAAAGTAAAGACAATTTCTTACAGCTAGGACTTAAGCTAAATTACAATACTTATGCTACTATGCATAGAAAGGTGTGTCGTTGACTGTGACTGCGGAAGCTCCCACGGCGAATCAAATGATGATTCACAACGTTGACTGCTCGAAGAGAAGTAACTGCAAGCGATGAATTCAGCGACTCCCTGCAGAATAGTCAGCAACTGAATCAGGAAAGCATCCAGTTGTTGACCAGCAGTCGAAGTTGCAGTAAAAATGAAGTATCGCCAGGCAGCAATACAACTGCAAGGTCAAGTCACATAAGTAAATTGCAATTATAAGTAATTGCACCCAAGTTCAAACTCGGCAGTGATGTAATTCCCAAGTTCACATACAAGTATTCCAAGTTCAAACTAAATAAGGTCAAGTTCCCCAAGTTCAAGTGAGATAACATCAAGTTCAATCAAAAATAGGCCAAGGTTCTAAATTATAGATACTATTAGAAAAGACTAGATCAAATAAATTGGAACGATACTTAGGTCCAAGTATTAGGACGATCGATGTATCCGTTCTCTTCTTGAAGTAGTCCGTGGATGGACTGGTATAGACCTCTGATGCGCGCTCTACGTGGGTAGTCCTTGGTTTGACTTGTGTGAACCTCGTAGCGCAGGCTGCACGTGGGTCGTCCTTGAATGGATGTGTGTGAGCCCCGTAGCGTATATGCTGCACGCGGGTCCTCCGTGTCTTGACTGGTGTGAGTCCCGTAGCGTGTACGCCGCACGCGGGTACTCCGTGTCTTCACTGGTGTGAGCCCCGTAGCGTGTACGCCGCACGCGGGTACTCCGTGGCTTGGATGATGCGGATCCCGTACGTGTACTCTGCACGCGGACTGTCCGTCTGTTGGCTCGTCCGAGCCCGTAGAATCGTTGCCCTTGTCGGCGACGATTAATTGATCATCGTACGATCGCGATAATTCTAGAGCGGGTTTACAACGCACGCTCACCCAGGTTGGAGCTGGCTTTACAATGCACGCTCCTCTGAGTTGTAGATTGCCACTTGTTGCTCTTGGCTACAACAAGATGGCTGCCGATCACCGTACACGCGGTGATTCTAGAGCTGGCTTTACAGCGCACGCTCTCGGCAACGTCTTAGAGTCGGTAGACACGCACACCCCAGGGCGCTTTTAGAGATGGGGAGAATAGCAATTGATGTGCTATTTCCCCTCGGAAGCCTTAGAAGGTGGCTTCCGAATGCACGCGATGGCGAGACAATGAGAGAGACAGCAACGAACGCGCGAAGTCAGCATGCGGACACGTGTGACTTTATCGGCACTCACGGCCACGAGTTATTGATGCATACCTGCAAGAAAAGCTGCTATTCCTGCGCTCCCCGAAGGTCACGCAGAAATAGAATCGAAACTTTCTTCTGCGATGTGGCCATGGCGATGCCATGGCCGGATCCTCACGATCCGGCTCGAAGGACCAAATGTTTTTTGTTGTATGTGGGTGGATCGTGGACTGGAGAGGTTCAATAATTGAAGGCGTTTCGTGTGGAGATAAGTTGGTTTTATTGTCGATGTCCGTGGTGCCTCTTGGCGTACAGAAGGTTGCTGCTGTCTCTCTTGGCCGTCGCGCTTGAACTACCGAGGCCGGCCGGCGTTGCGAAATGCTGTCGGCGTGCCTGATAGAAGGAGGGGCGGTAGAGGGCCGCGTGGAGAGCGCTGACTGGCTGCACACCCGCCCGAGCCGAATATCGCCTTATAAGGCGCGATGACGTCAGCGTCGCGAATGTGCGAGGCGTTGGATCGCCAACACATGCTAATTTTGTTTGCTAATAAAACCTGGTCAGACTGTTTATTCCTTAAAATACAATTTCATATTAAAAAATATAAATAAATTATTAAAGCATCTTGAAAAACAATGTGTCTCTGCATGTATTATTGTAAAGCATGCTTACGTTGTTACGCATATAGGAAAACCGTACTTATTATCATAACTCAAATCTTTGTAGATAAGGTAAGAAACGCATTGGTATTATATATACCCTTTAATATATTAATAATTATATTAATCTTTTAATTACATAATGAATTACTTTAACAATGTATATTTGATGCCGCTATAATGTTGATTATCTGTGTCCAATTACTAATACTATAATTGATGTTACATACATATAATTTTTTATTTCTGTAAATGAAATTATCACTAATGAAAAAGAGTTTTCTTGAGCTTGAGCAAGTTCTGAGTCCCTTTTCAATATTTGTTAAAACCCCTATGCCACTTTCTCTGAAGAGACCAGGAGACTCGGCTGGCGTTTGTCATCGATGTCGACAAACAGTCGTGACCTGGAAAATCGATGATCACGTCTCGGTTTCGAGTCTCTCTCTGTTGGCGAGTAGAAGAGAGAAAGAGAGAAAGAGAGGGGGGGTCTGGAGGGAATCCTTTGTGACAGTCCTTTGTAAAACGATTTTCTTTTGTTTCAGGTACGTATGGATATATCTTTTTTCCTTCTGCAACGCCCTGAACCCCCACTCGTCGTTTATCCGGGTTAGGGGCACCGAGTGAGTACGACACTATATATATACGTATTTTTCCTCTGCGTTTTATCTATCTTTTATTTTTCCCGATACTCCGATTCGATCTTTTTTTGTTGCCCTTAATTAAAAAGCAACTCGCACAAGCTGCGAAAAATAGATGATACCTTGATGGCTACACATTAATAAGTAGTACTTGGAAATCGATAACAGTGTTCACTGATTTCTGAGATATAAAATTGTAAAGTGATAATAACACATATTGTATAAAAGCTTTTATAAAAGTTTATTTGCGGTTTCCCAAGATATTTATGATTAATAACTACTAAAAATGAATAAGTGTGTGTGTGTGTGCGCGCGCGCTTTTCGATCGATTTTAACCAGACAAGTCTCATTTTCTAGTTATTATTTATCCGAATTCGGGAAAAAAATCAGTTTTTTGATTCGTTGATGCTTTTTTGTTGGTGAACCTTCGATTTTCGCAAAATTGATTTTTGCGCTTTAATAATGATAGGATTGAGATATTTGAATTGGACAAATAGCAGTTCAAAGAGTATAAAAATGCCTATAATTTCCAAAAAGAATTTTTACATCAACTATTACGGTTCTTTTGTTTTTACAAAAACGTGTATTATAGGTTATAACTCACAAACTGAATAGTAAAATGTTTTTAAAAAAAATCATGATAATGCAGAATGTAAATAGCTATAATCTGTAAAACTTTCAATCCATTTTGTCGACTATTTTTTGAGTAAAAAATTGAAGACTGAAGAAAATGAGTTTTCTATGTCCAACGACTGCACAGCTCCACAAAAAAAGAAAAGGTTCTTTATTTTAGATTGGACTATCATATCTCGGTGTATTTTGGCCTCCTAAGTATGATTTCAAGGTCAGAATTCGTCCACCACGTCTGAATTTTGAGATATCATTAGGTATAAGATTTTTGAGATATCTTAAAAAACAAAGTAAAAACAATTTTTTCTAAATCTTTTCTACAAAACAATGTAACATTATTTGTGCCCTTCAAGACTAACTTTACACCATCCCTCTACAATTTTTTTTCTCGGAGATCTGAATATGTAAATTTCGAGATAGAAATAAAGAATTTGCTTAAGAGATATGTGCGAGTTTACAAAATTCAGGTATTTCGATCTCTGAGAAAAAAAATTGTGGAGGGATGGTATAACTTGGTCTTGAAGGGTGCAAACAATGCTACATTGTTTTGTAGAAAAGATTTACAAAAAAATTGTTGTTACTTTGTTTTTTAAGATATCTCAAAAATCTTATACCTAATGATATCTCAAAATTCAGACGTGGTGGACGAATTCTCTGACCTTGGAATCATACTTAGGGGGCCAAAATACACCGAGATATGATAGTCCGATCTAAAGTACAGAACCTTTTCTTTTTTTTGTGGTGCTGTGGTATGGGAGTAAAATTGGGTTAATCGCTTTGAAATTTTTTTAGAGGTAGATTTTGGATAGCTTTCGGCTGATTTGAGCAAAACGACTGGTCCATAAATTTCGAAGATATTTGAGGCTAACATCTTTTAAAACTTTTTCAAATCGTATTTTGTCGAGAACGGCTCGAGTATCAGCTCCAAATTTATAGACAATTTTGTATGTGATAAAGATAATATCTGTGTGAATTTGCATAAAGATTGTATGATCATTTCTCGGTCTTTTGGCTCAGATCAAAGTGTAGTTGAATGAATGTGAATGAGTATGTGTGTAGGTGGGGTGCCAAGGAAATAGGGTTTTCGGAGACACTCACACCTGCAGAAGCATGTAGGTGTGTAGAGCCGAGGGAACAGAGTTTCCGGAGGCACTATACCTTGTCTGCACAAGGTATCTCAAGCGCAGAATTTAAAAAAAAAAAAAGATTTTATTTTTTTTTCTACTAACCGCGCCAGCGATCACCCGGTTAGTCTATGGACAACAGAGAATAGTAGGGGGGAGGGAGTAGCTATACCATCTGCTCTCCCAATTAGAAGACCCACTCTTCTGCTCCTCTCTGATACGCGCGTACCGAGTGGTAACGCGGTTGGAGAACTTTGACCGGTACGTTAAGGAACGCCACCTTAATGTCACCTCAATCAACTACAGGTGCCAGCTGCATGAGTTTATGGCCCCCGCGGATAAACGTTATCCTGGGAAGATCGTAACCACTGACATCTTATCCGTCCACCCCGAGACAACATGTTCTTCATGCTCGTCCTTCGCAGGCGAAGAAGGACGAACGTAATTCACTTCAGTACCTCGTCAGCCACTTTCGCGTCCACACACACGAGCTCCCCATCAGCGAGGCTAACACGCGACCACCCCTAGTGACGGGTCACATGGGATTTCAGCGTAGACTAACAGCGTAGGGATGGGGGAGTCCACCACCATTATCACTGCTCTACGCCGAAGTCCTGAAACGAAGTCTCAGTCGCTCGCTATCAACCGAGAGTACCTCCCATTGCGGGAGGCCCATCGAACCACCCTGCGATTCCTACCGTCAGACCACTCATCAAGAGGGGCCGGCAATTAGGCCCGAGGGAGCTGCCTCTAACACCATATGCCCGGAGGCCTCGGGTAACCATCGGTTGCCTAAAAGAATATTAAAGGCCCCAAATCCTGCTGCACTCGTGCGGCAATACGGGAGTCTTGTTGAAAAGCTCAACGCGATCCACACCCTAGAACTTCCCGAGGATATCTCTCCCCGTATGATGGAGTTTCTGGGGAGGTTGGCTCAGGGCTCTCACGGCGAGCAACAACCCCGTCGAGGCCAACATCGCCACCATGCGCGTGCCAACCTCGGTCGTGTGCAGGAGGCGAATGGCTTCAAGGTCTCTATCGTAAGAACAAGCAATGCACTGCTCAACGTGGGCTTCAGGATCAGCAGAAATACTGTGAAACCCCTCTGGCACTTGTTCACGAGCATTTTGCTCGTCAGGCAGCGCCAAGAGACGGAGAAGCCGCCTGTCCGTCTGTACTCGACCAGGAAACCCTACGCCGCGAGCACCAGTAGACTTTGCGCTGCCTTCTTGAGGGAAGAGGTCTGCAGTCGACTCTGGAGCCGCAATAACATCGCCCTAAGCCCGGACGGCATTACATACTCTGTCCTCCAGGAAGTCCTTCGTGATGCCAAGTCGAGAAGGGCGGTGTAGGCTGGCTAGACCTAACCACTGCCTTCAACTCAGTTTCGCACTCCTCGATCTTTGAAGCGCTCGAGCTCCATGGACTACTACCCGAAATAACAGCTATCATCGGAGAAATATACTCCGGCGCAACCACCCAGGTCCGTATTAGGGATAGGGTACCAGCGCCCATCCCCATACAATCGAGGGTAAGGCAAGGTGGTCCGCTGAGTCCGGACGTGTTCAACTTCACGCTAGAGGTCCTCGTGCGTGAAATATTGCTCACGGGGGAAGGATATGTCCTTGGCGGTAGGCGACACGTCACTCCCGCGTACGCTGATGACTTAGCGGTCATTGCCGAGTGCCCCCGACGGAATGCGGCGGCTTTTAGCTGCCACAGAGCCGGGGACAAAGGCGGTGGGCCTCACCTTTAATGCCGCTAAGTGTGCAACCTTATACTTCGGCGTCGTTGAGAGAGACGCCCAACCAACCGAGTTCTCCCTCCACAGCACCCCTATCCCGGCGTTCGCGACTGGCGTCTCATAGGAGCACCTGAGCATCCCTACGGGGTACCTGGTGTCTCAGACGTCAATCCCCATACTATGCCGCCTCGTCGCCGATCTTAATAAGATCGATAGCTCGTCCCTTGGCAAAAGTTAGACGGTAGGAACTTTTCTACTGCCGCGTTTGACCTTTATTATGCAAAGGACTGACATCAAGAGGGAGTACCCGTCCGTGATAGACAAAAACAAGCGTGCATCCAAGAAGGGCTGTACATCCCCCAGCGTACTAGTGTGGTTTTAGTTGACGTCCCTCCCTTTCAAGGGGGAGCCGGGTTGCTCCCACTGGCAGACCAGTACAACATACTCACTGCAACGCATGCATACCGAATGCTCCGGGCAAGAAACGCTAGAGTGAGAAAGCTGGCTAAAAATCTACTGGGAGAGACGGTCGCCAAGAGGCTGAAGCGGCGAGCCACTAACAACGAGCTCGACGCCTATCTCTCTGGCGATCTCGTCATACTGCGATCAGAGGCGCCCAAATCTGACTTTGGGCAAAATTGCGCACCGCGTTCCTGAGATTAAAGACCATTCTAGGGATCTGGATGCACTCGATCGGCAACAATTAACATTATAAAAGATCTAAGGTGTGTAATGTCTCAGCACTATGCTGCCAGTCTTGCAGCCAAATCCGATCAAGGCCGATGTTTCGAGATCGTGCGAAGGGAAAGAGTATCCAACCACTTCCTCCGCACCGGCAAGTTCGTCCATTTCTGCGACTGGCGCTTCTTACATTGCACCCGCCTCGGTGTTCTTCCACTCAATGCCACCCGAAGATGGGACATTGGGGCCGACAAACGCATTCGCAGATGATCTATTTATTTAAAAATTTTGTATATACTAATGACTCAGAGGTCAATAGATCAAAATAAGCATTGCATAGCAGGCAAAGTGCTAAGTTGTTACCCCGTTTTAGGGACATTTATTATTTAAACGACATAATTCCTCTGTTCTTGTGATGCTTAAAAAGAAAGCAGAGGGGAGGTTGAGACTACCGGAAGGCGCTGGCCGTGAAGGTATTCCCTCAAAGTGCCATTGACTCCTGGCAGTTGGAGCTTCTGCATATGTGCTAAGCGAGGCGGTAATACACCTAATAAACCAAAACCTGCAGCTATCCAACACTGGAGATCTTCGCCCTTAAACCGCGATCATATACGTGTATCCAGCTGCTTGAACATAATGTAATAGAGGATTATTTATTATTTATGCATTGGCATACCTAAAATCAAAGTTGAAAATTTTTAAATAGAGAAATGATGTAAAAAAGTAAGGATGACGACTGAGATGAAGATCCTTAATATAATAGTGGATCATTTATTATTTATGCATTAGCGCATCTATAGGAATCAAAGTTAAGAAATTTTAAGTAGAGGAGTATATCAAAAACTGATGTCGACAATGGGAATGAAAAACAGTAATACAATAGAGGAAGACGATTATTATTTATTTATTAAGCAATGATTAATCGATAGAAATCAAAATTGGGATATTTTGAATAGAGGAATGATGTCAAAAAGTGATCCGACGACTAAAATGAAGTACTTATTAAAGTTATATTAATAATTATTATTATATTAATAATAGAGGATTATTTATTATTTATGCATTGATGCATTAATAGAAAATAAAATTGGGATATTTCGAGTGAAGAAATGATGCGAAGAAGTGAGCCGACGACTCAAATGAAGCACTGGATCATAATAGAGAATGATTATTACTATTTATTATTATTTATTTATTTATTATGCATTGATGCATCAATACAAATCAAAATTGGAATATTTCGAGTAGAGGAATGATGTCAAAAAGTAAGCCGACGACTAAAATAATGTACTTTAATATAATACAAAATTATTTATTATGTATGCATTGATGCGTCTATAGAAATCCCAATTGAGATATTTCGAGGGCGAAATGATGTCAAAAAGTAAGGCAGAGGACTGAAATGAAGCACTTCAATATAATAGAAGATTTTTTTCCGAACTAACAGTAAACATTGAAAAGCAAAATAAATCAACTCATAGTCACGAGAAAGGGGGGTATCGAATACAATCAGGTACCAAAAATAAATAAAAGTTTTTTGAGGGGCAAACCTATTAGACTCATTTTTTTTCGGTTCTCTGAGCCATTCTGAATATATAAAAAGTCGCAAACATGGTCAATCAAATGGCAAACTTTTCTCCCAACAATAACCTTATTTGAAAAACAAAACCTTTAAAATGACCTCCCTTCGCACATATATTTCAAAAGAGAAAATAAAACTAATAAAGAATGCAAGCTTTCATTTGCTTTTTACACATTAAAAAATGTTGATTCCTTCAAAATTTACAACATAATTTACACAAAAATACTGCTAAAATACACGTACAGAAACAATGTACTGTTTTAAGGTGGCTCATGCGATTTCTTATAAAAAAGCAGATACATCTTAAACTTAACAAATATGTTCTTTAGACATTAAACTTTCGATCTGCACTAAGAAAATTGTAGGTCAACGACCAAATTATCAAAAAAACTGAGTTTATAAATAGCTACGTTTAACACATAACCTTATGGGAATGAACAGTTTATTGCTTCGTAGTAACTTGTAAAAAAGCAGTTTTTAATGTACAATATATGAAATTAAAGATTTTTTTGTAAAGAATCTAATGATATCATCAGAATTATAGATTAACGACCAAACAAAAAAGATATTAACAATAAACGTTACAAATGTGCTACTGCGCATGCGCACTGCGACCAGTCATATAAATGTAGCGACAAATTAGCAAAGTTTTTACTTATTTATAAAATCTTTTTTTGTTTGAACATTTAGAAGTTATTTACAATAAATTTACGTAAAATACGTTAACTTAAATTGGCAATAATAAAGAAGCCCCTTGCGGGCCCCGACTTGATACGGCACCAAACGCATGAGCCACCTTAAGCACAGAAACAATTTTCCATCAATTGAGGGTCTGCAACGAAAATGGATAACTTATGTCCCCTTTCTATTCACAGGCCCTTAATTATCTCAATCTGCATCAACACATCTTAACGATTGACACCTTAGTTCTAAGACCCAGTAGAGAGACTTCGCTACTGTACTAATCCTAAGGGAAAATCGCACCTCTCCATCTTTTTACGAGCGAAAGGGCGCGTGTTCTCGTGAGAAGAAGCTCGGTGTTGGCGAGCGCAACGAAGGAAGGGATGGGGGGTGGGAACCGCAAAGCGTCATCTCTTTTTTATTTTCGCGTCTGAAGCGAAGCGCGAATAATCGCAGTAAAATTCGGTTCGCTAGCTCGTGAAACTCTTTGAGCTATGTACACTTCTCCACGTGCAAGTGTGTATGTGTGTGTGCACGGGTACGCATCACAACTCGATGTATACATAAAAGAACGGCTAGGAAGCTCCGACAGCGCGTCCACCTTTTTCCATCTCCCTCTTTTGTGCTTTATCTTTGTCTTTCTGTCGGCCGCGTTCTCTCCTCTCTGTTTATTCTACTTCCGTAAAAATCGTCACTCTTTCATAATTTCTTTGAGGAATGCCAACGCTAAAACCGAGAGCACTGCTAGTGAGGAATAATGGAATTTTACTGTGAGGCCGGCTCGAATAGAAGATGCGATGCACTCGTCGCGTGTCTGCGACCTCATCTGTATAAAACCTGTACATTCGAGAAAATCCTCTTGAAACTGAGAATGAAAATGTCCCTATCCCTTCCCCGTGTACGGGTGAAATTTCGATATCAACTATAGTGTAAGAGTAACTTCATTATAGAAGCGAATTGTTTTCTGATTCTAGTTTTGTATTTTTAAAAGCGTTCATCTTCGCACCATAAAAATAATAATGTTTATTCCAAATTGTAATTGAAAAAATTAGTATTTATTAAATTTTGTCGTTTGAATTTTTGCAATAGTTTTTTTAATTGACATTTAGTTGTTGACATTTTTAGTGAATTAAAAAGAATCATTTTTGGAATAATTAATAATTATAGACAATAAATATACTAATTTTTTATTCTACGAGATTTCGGAAATGTTTTTCCTGTTCTAAAATCTTAGAAGATGTTTTCCATTAGCTTATTGTTATTCAGGTGAATATCATGATTTATGATATACCACGCATAAAATACTAAGCATGATTTATTAGTATCTTTTCCAAATATTTAATGGTTTTCGCATACATTTCCCCAAGTAATCTACACTTCGCATTCATAAGGTAAACTTTGATTCTTCTCATATCATGCAATCATTCAGGAAAATGGAATGACTGCGTATTTTTGAAAGACTTGACTGTACGGGACGAACAAGCTTAAAGCCATCACTTTTTCACCTTCGATAACAACAACAACAAATGATACATCTGTGCAGAAGAAAGAATGAGAGTAAGTGGGGCAGGGTGAGACGTGTGGGAAAATGGAATGACTGGCTATTTTCCGGAAAAGATGGGCACTTACCCGCACCCACATGTACGCGCCATGCATAAAACTCGTTAACAGGGCGAATTCGTTTTCCAATCCTTTCGATACCGGGAGTCTGTTCTGTCACTTGTCTCTGCACATGTGGCAAGAGGAAGAGGAAGGAGGTGAAATGAAGAGGGAGAGAGAGGCGGACAAAGAAGCATCAGAATGACTTCCAATAGATGGAAGGAACGACGTAAGAAAAGTGCGCGAGTACTGACAAAATAAAATGACTGCGTATTGTTCACACGGGTCCACTTCTCATACGCATCGGTAAGGGGAAATGCGCCGGCGTGCGGTTCGCGCACTAGCTCCCAAAACCAACTCGTGTATGCAAATTTCCTCATTTCTCTCTTTCTTTGTGTCCTCTTTCTTCTGCATTCGGAATTCGTCTGCTCAGTCATATGAATAAAACGCATGCAGAGAAAATGAGAAGGCAGAAAAAAGGGAAGAGAAAAGGGAAGAGAGCAGGGAACGAAGGAACCGCGAAATCATATAGAATGTAGGTGTCACTCGCAGGATTCACAGCAATTTCTCTCGGGCCACTCTTTTTCTTAAACAGAACCTAGAGAGAGGAATGGAGAGAAAGATGGGAGAGAGAGAGTAGTTGAGATACATTAGCTAGATCCTTCAATATTTTCGTAAATAATCCAGCGCACGCTTTCTCTGTATGTTTTCACTAGCGTCCTTTTTTATATATATTTTCGAAGCATTTTTCTCTTTTGGGGCGACTCATTTCTTCGAGCGCGCTATGTGTGACCTAATTTGCACCAACTCGTCCATGAATTATCCTCCAGTTGGTTTTTCATATTGGTGCCGCACGTGTTACTCTCTAACTTTCTACAAATAAAATAAATATATTTATTTCGCCTGATATATACTTATTTGCTGGGGGAAAAACGCGTCAAACTGCACTTGAGAACTTTTTCTTTTTTGCGCGATGATGGAAAAATATAAACTAAATCTGTGTCGTGAAGAGTAAAGTCCACATTCATCGGTAATATTTTCATCGAGTGCGTTGCACGTACAGCGTAACATGCGAAATGGATGCGAGTACACGTGACTTTGTTTGCAGAAAACGTCATGCTATGTATAAAATTAATTTTGCGTTGTAATGAGTGAATAGTAATCATTATTAAACATTGGTTTATTCTTTTCAAGAATAAAACTTCGTGTGAAGGTAGTCGAAATTACAAGATTTACAATAATTTAATTAATAAACGACACAAATAACAGATACAAATAAAACCCATATGAGAGAAAGACAATGCCATACAATTATAGTAATAGCATCCCAGCATCTGCCGACCCATCAGGGGCGAAGATACGAGTAGGTTCTCGCGCCGGCCGTCGGATTAGTTCAATCCTGCTGTACGAATGGCCAATGACATTTAGCCATTAACATAATCGTACGTTTGCGCAAACTTCAACTCACTTGACAAAAACAAAGAAAATATTTCTTATATCGAACCAATTATCTGATGCGTATCCTCCACTGCAATTATTCGCCAAACTCTCGAATCGATAAACCTGACTACAACAGACTCATGCGACACTATTTATCTTGTGACTAATCATGGCGACCTTTCTGCCAAATTCTAACGGCTACTGCTTTGAACCCGCGACAGTTTTCTCTCACACAATTACAGCCATGACTATTTACAAATATGATGTACAGACACGTATTTATAGTCTAGCTCTTACAACGTTTACAGAATTTTTCAGATGTGTATTTGTAGTCAATAGCGCGATATTCAGTCAGTCGATTGCATTAACAAGACTGCTTACTGAGGACGTTGCCTGAAGCTGATACCTCCTGAGGAAGAAAAAAAAAAACAAGACTGCTTTCTCAAACAGAAAATTTCAGATCTACAAACTGACAATCATTTTTTTCTATATTTCTTTGGTATAACCAAGAAATTAATAGTTTTTTAAAACAATGGAATACAAAATATTTCGATTATCTGAAATTAATAAAAATAATCTAATTGTTTTAAATATTGAAATTAATTTTTTCTCTTAAAATTTACAAGTTACACACACATACACACACACGCGCGCGCGTACACACACGTACACGGTTTAAAAATATACCTTATTTCTGAGATATTTTCAATATATTTAGCTAAAAGAAGTTATTCTAGTTTTGGTTATATATTTTTTAGTGTTATATTTTGCCTTCATATTTATTTTTAAAAATTCATATAATCCTCGCATAGAAATTCTTAAAATACATCTTGACTCTTTAGAAATTTCTAATATAATAAACCGGAATAATTTTTTTGATTCTTGAAACTAATAAAAAAAGCAAAAAAGCTAATCATTTATAGAATTTATTGGGGACGATACCATATTAGATGTTTTAAAAAATCCCTGTATTTCTCATAACGATTATTATACAAGCGCATAAAGCCGACTAAATCTTTAACTGAGTCATTCCTTGAAATATAAATATTTGTAAAGTCACAAAAGTTTCAAGCTTACGAAACATCTCTCTCTCTCTCTCTCTCTCTCTCTCTCTCTCTCTCTCTCTCTCTCTCTCTCTCTCTCTCTCTCTCTCTCTCTCTCTCTCTCTCTCTCTCTCTCTCTCTCTCTTTCTCGCCCCCTCCCCCTATCTCTCTCTTCTATGGACAACTTCAAAATGCACTCGAGCAAGTTTGAAGCCTGCGCTGCAGCTCTTCGCAGCTTTGCTCATGGCGCATCGAAGATCCTCGTTATAGCCTTTTTTGTTTTTTCCGTTTCTTGCTTCATCATCGAATAACGATCAATTGCGTCAACTAAGGAAGAGAAAGTGAGTGAGTGAGTGAGTGAGAGAGAGAGAGAGAGAGAAAAATAATGTTAGATAATCCAGACACACACACGCAGTGGCCGGTATGTAAGACCCGGAGAAAATTACTTGTAGATGGGAGGAGTTTCTTAGACGGCGGCGGTGGAGAAACTCGCGGACTATATTCGCACGACGCGGCGGCGTAGTTTCGCTGTCAGAACAACGGTGACCAAACCCTTGGGATGCCCAGCGGATGGAACAAGTTCGAAACTGTTAATGATTGCAATGTTGCTCACACACGGGAGGGGTAACTGTACGTGCGCCGCTGCTTTAAAGGGATTGGAAATGAACGAGGTACTTTGCGCGTTGCGCTTTATATAAATATACTTCTTGAGGTTAAATGGAATTAATTTTGGTTTATTATTTTACTGGACCGATAGACTAGTGCTTGGTGGAGATTTATTTCAAATGGCAAAGTTACTTACCAGGAGATTACTCAACTTTTGGAGATCGGATTGCTTATAACTTCCTGAAGAATTAATATTTTTCAGAAAAACGAAGCTTAAAATAGATATAGTTTCTTTTCCTTGTCTTAAGGTGGCTCATGCGATTTCTTATAAAAAAGCAGATACATCTTAAACTTAACAAATATGTTCTTTAGACATTAAACTTTCGATCTGTACTAAGAAAATTGTAGGTCAACGACCAAATTATCGAAAAAACTGAGTTTATAAATAGATACGTTTAACACATAACCTTATGGGAATGAACAGTTTATTGCTTCGTAGTAACTTGTAAAAAAGCAGTTTTTAATGTACAATGTATAAAATTAAAGATTTTTCTGTGAAGAATCTAATGATATCATCAGAATTATAGGTTAACGACCAAATGAAAAAGATATTAACAATAAACGTTACAAATGTGCTACTGCCCATGCGCACTGCGACCAGTCATATAAATGTAGCGACAAATTAGCAAAGTTTTTACTTATTTATAAAATCTTTTTTTGTTTGAACATTTAGAAGTTATTTACAATAAATTTACGTAAAATACGTCAACTTAATTTGGCAATAATAAAGAAGCCCCTTGCGGGGCCCCGACTTGATACGGCACCAAACGTATGAGCCACCTTAATGATTTGTTTTGCTCGTATTTGTAACAAAATACTTGTAAAGTGAGAGTCAATAGAAGAGACATACGTTTTTAACGAAAGCTTAAGGTAAAAGATCCAGAAGATGAACACTTATGACTCAAAAAATTTTCAATGATTTTTTTCTGAGTGAAAATCATTGGCTTGGGTAAAAGTTTCGGTATATGTGTGAGCGGAATACATTTTTGTAACGAATAAGACAAAATATTGTTAATAAATGATTAAAATACAAAATTTAAATCGGCTTTAAGTAATGACTCAATTATCGGAGAAGATGGACAGGTGATTTTTTTCTTTGCAGGAGTAGGTGGACAATTTAGTAGGAATAGTTGGACAGCGAAATTACATGTAGTTTAACCTTTTAGCTGCGGGGCTGGTCCATATATGGACCAGCAGTCAGATCAGCAACTCTATCTGAAATATCCAGTGATATTATGTATACATTTTACATATTCTGAGAGGTCAATTTGTACTGAAATTTCCCCGCAGCCTAAAGGTTAAATGGTCCAACTACTGCTACCACTAAATTCATATATAAGGTACAGATGGACAGCACCATCGGCTTTCACCATAACCTCAATATTTGATTCTCTTAATTTTTTCTTTTTGTAAGCCTGAAATCTATTTCAAATTAGCTTCATAAGAAAGTTCATACAAAAACGAAAATTAGAAAACAAAATGTTTCAACATTTTTGAATTTTATATATGATTTTTGTCACTGTCCATCTATTGCTTCAACTTTTCAAAGTGTCCATCTTATGGGTATTTTACCTTATTCGAGAAAAAGAGCGAAAAGTTCGAATACATACCTAAAGCAATCGTTCCAAAGCATCCCATTAAAGCTGGCTGTAATAATTTATGTGATTCGCTGAAACATTCACTCTAAGCCGTTGAAGCACTGCGACTGAACTTTTTCCATGTTCATCAAAAGCTCTCAAAATGTAAAAATTATTAAGCTGCAAATCCTCTGCAAAACAGTAAACGGTAAATAGTAATTATTGATAATGAGATTTGCTTATAAGTTCCTGAAGAATTAATATTTTTCAAAAAACGAAGCTTAAAATGGGTATAGTTTCTTTTCCTTGCTTTTATGATTTGTTTTGCTCGTATTCGTAACAAAACACTTGTAAAGTGACAGCCAATAGAAGAGTTACATTACGTTACGTTTTTTACGTTTCGTTACGTTTTTAACGAAAGCTTTTTTGAGATTAGGTAGCTCTGATCTTGAGAAAAAGGGCCTATGAAAATTAATTACCAGTACCGAGTCTCATTTATAGCTTCGAAGATGATGAAAGTATTTTTTGAAACTGCTATTTTAATAATATTCTTTATATATTTAAAAAGTTGACTTTTGCTTTTCTAAAGGTAAAGTCTACTTCTAAAATGAGTCTCTTACGTACTCAGAATCTAAAAAATTTTTTTTCATTTTTTTACCTTTCCTTTAACCTTTGTATGAAAAAATTTTAATTACTCTTTGCTAAATTGCTACCTTATTTTCTCTGTAAAATATTAATTATAATTGTAACTGCTTCACGAATTACAAAGAGGGACATAAGTAATTTGTTTAACACTCCTTATCCCATTATACCTTGTAATTAATCTAATGATTGTTTCTTAAATGGTTATAAATTCCTAGTAAAAAATCTGAAAAAATAGTAAATTTACATTAATGTTTTTTTCTTCAGAAAAAAACGATGGTCTAGAACTGTTGGGATATTGGATATAAGGTTTCGCAGAAATAAAGAACAAAGATATCAAAGTAACTTAAGTAACGTTTATTAATCACGACGCGTCTGAACTACACGAGAAGCGCTCTCGGACTGACTGTGCTCCGCACTCTCGCCTGACACATCTGCTATGGGGACGCTACATACTACATACTGTAGCGATATACAGCATAGAGCATTCGTTATATACTAACAAGAACACTAAGCATAATGCTAGAATTAAACTAATATTTTAAATAATTGAATTCCCTTTCCGTTGTAAACCTTTCAACTGAAAATTCCTATTAAATCATACAAAAACTTCATAAACCCACAGTAAAAATATATTTGTACAAATAATTTAATTTATTATCACGCTTAAACAATTTTGTTTATAAAATTCAAATAAATTTGAAAATACTAATGTATAATTATTTTATTTTATTTTAGATACATTTACGGGTATAAACCCTTAAGTACATGATTAAAAGAACATTTATTTCAGTCGTATTAATAAAATTGTAGTAATAGTGGCTTAACAACATTTTTGAACCTCAATATTGATGTAATTTCAGATAGATTAATTCTTAATGAAATCCAATTTCTACGCAACCTAAAAGTGTGACAGTTAAAAGTAGATACAAGTACACACTTTTCCTCTTTTAATTCTCTAAAGTGCCTAACTGAGTAACTGAGTAGCACTCTTAATAAAAATAAATCTGCTACGGCTGGATGCTTAACAGTAGAGGTTAAAAATTTGTACATAAAAACGGCTTTATTGAAACAATGAGTAGATTTGATTGTAAATAAACCAACTTGTTTCTATATCGAACTATAATTATGGCCCAATCTACCCATTAGCACAAAAAATTTATAAGACAAATGTCGCAAGAACTTATGTTGAACCGATTCCAGTAGCCTCGTAAAGATATCCCTGATAGGGAGACCAGATCAAAGGCCCGTACAATAAATTATTGTTAAAAAATAATGTAACAGTTGATTTTGCTTCGTTATAAACTCTCTTACAACACTGTAATTTTTAAAACTTTAATTCTCGTGTGGAATGAACAAATAACAATGAGTACTTTGATCGTTCCATTATTTTTTAATATCCCAACAGCTTAGCCCGATCAACTTCTCCGTTACAAAAACAAGGGATGCCCTCAACTCCGCAATGGGAAAAAAGTCAGGATTAAACGGTTAACGACAACTACGCCCACTATCAGGGAACTTCACGTGTGAAGTGCTTCATTATCCGCACCGCGCAAACATGGACACGCAGGCGCAAACACGTGCTCGGGCTCTCGCGAGCAAAATGGATACTTGCAATTTCTTTAATCTTGTTTGTTCAGTAAGCAGGCGGCACTATTAATCTCACCCGCGCCAACGCCGCCGCATATTTTTCTCTCTTCCCATCTCTCTCGCTCCTCGACGCACTATAACGCCTCTCATTGTGCATGTGCATAATCAAGCGGCCGCTCGCATCGTATAATCCTTGCCGCGCTCGTGACGCAGAGTTTACCGAGCGAGCTTGCACGCGCGTGGAGGGCGGTTTTAGCAGAATGACGCGTTATTCCGGCGCGCAAGCGCGTCAAATTTTAAGAGCAACGCCTCAATGACAAACGCTTATAATGATATCATAAGCGAGCCGAGCCCTTTGACGATCTTTCACGATACCGCGCACGCAGCCTATGTGGCTTCGTACATCGGGGTGAGTGCGTGGCGTCGTTCCGCGTCGTATATCCCCCGAGTTTTACGCTGGAAATTCGCCTTTGCGATCGCGCCATGAATTGCTAAGTGCGCGAGGAGAGGCTCTATGTTGTTATGGTTTTCGCAGTGTTTAAATTGTAAGCACACTCGGGGAAGTATAGTATTAGGAGGGGTGGCTTAAATAATAAACGATCGACATTCGGGAGTTAATATTAAGTAAATGTAAATTATAGATAGGTGATTGTAAACTTTTTAATGTTAAACCTTGATCTACGATAATCAAAAACAGATAATTCAAAACCTTGATAATCGTTGCAATATAGACAAAACCAGTAATTTATTAAACCAAATCTTTATGGTCACTGTAATAAAAGAATGAAGATGGCTAATCCCAAATTTCGATCGGAAAAAATTGCCTATTTTATGGTCTTTCTGATACATTTTAAGTGAATTAACATTTTTAGTGAATTAATTTTATTAATGCTATCATTGACAAAAACACAAAAAAATGGATTACCAAAACTGAAAAATGAAAATAGAACAAAAACACATCAACAAAATAAAAAATGGACTTCTGCCCGGCATTGAGAAAAAAAAAAGAAAAAAAAAGGACGAGAAAAAGAAAATATTATTGAATGCAACATCGCTGATTGAACTTTTTGAAAACACGAGCACTTCAATGAACGTGAAAAATAGAGTTCAGATGTGCAAAATCAATACAGGTTTGGACGAACTAGTAACACTACCCAGAATATATTCGAAAAATCCTAGTTCATCGCAAAAATAAAATGCCAGCTATCGTACTCTCACTCTCGTATATCGGAAAATATTAATTCCCGCGTATATAAAACAAGCTCTGTTTGTCCCCGGCTCTCGGATCCGCGGACGCAATAGCAAACGAAAACCTCGAATTCGACCTCGAAAAAACCGCGGCCGACCCCGGAGGGTATCTTGCACGAGACCGGCGTGATCCGCCGTAGATTTGTTTGGCTTGCGTTAATTTTTATTCGAAGGGCGCGCGTCCTAAAATAATACCGGCCGGCACAAGTATGAGGAAAAATGGGAGGGAAAAAGCTGGCGCGGCGTGCCGGCTCTTCGAGATCAATTGGGGACCGGCTGCGGTCAACTGGGTGCCGGCCAAAAAATTTATACCGACAATGCGCGCGCACACATACACACACACACACACACTCACTCTTTTTAGTTTATTTACAAGTTATTGAATTGAAGAGAAGGGGCGTTTATTTCGTGCGCTTTTATGAAATTCAACCCGTTATTTGAAGCATGAAAAATATATTTAAATCGGGAAAACTTTTTGTTTGGAAAAAGCTTTTTTTTATTATATTTACTGTTTCGCAGAAAATAAAATAAATATAAAGTGTTTACCGCCAGAATGAAAATACACAAATCACTTAAAAATGAATTTAAATTTCCAAATGCATATTGAAAACTGCAACATCAAAACGTTCATATTCCCCGTGTACGAATGACGTGACAACTGCAGCTTTATCTATAGGACGTCGAGGAGTCGACGAGGCGATTTTATTAAAAGTAAACGGCCAGCGTCTCCGGGGCCGGGTCTGAAAAAGAATTGGGCGATTAAAGAAAGAGGTCCATTCCGGGTAAACGCACGATCGGTTTCCTGTCACCGGTTCTGAACACGTCGAAAATTCAGCACGCGCTGTGTATCGATCCCCGGGTGTCGTCCCTCCTCTCTCACTCTTTCTCTCTCGCTCCCCACCGCTCTCCCGGCATCACGATTCGTGCCAAGTCCATTAATCTTCCGACGGAGTCTGATAGGCGCATCGCTTACCGTCAGGACGTCACGTCTGAGGGAACGGAGGCACACAGGTCCTGTTCACAACCCGGCTAGCATACATATTTACTTGGGCACGAGAAAAATAATTTCTAAAAGGAGAAGGTGGGGGAAACGTCTGTGCTGTCGAAATCGGCTTAATCGGCGCTGGTTTCAGTTGAATTAATCGTCGGCGTGCGAAAATCCTTGCCGTATCTCGTCTCCTCGGCGACGTACGTGTTCGGCCAGGATTGTCAGGGTATGTGTGCCGAAGGGGAGAAATGGTCATCTGGAAAGTGTCGCGACGTAACTGAAATCGCTTGACTTATTTACAATGGTTCATCCGCTTAGCGCCAACTGTATTGATAACGCCGGGGGCACGAGATGAGTAAACCCAGCTGGCAATCGCCATCGATCGTCATTAAATTACGATCAGAGATCGAATGCTCCATTGCATGTAAATCGCAAGACTAGACTCGACAGGGAGGCTTTTAAATCATTCGGAGTACGGAAAAATAGGAGAACGCGTCATTTGAATACGCACCTAAAGCAATCCTTTCAAAGCATCCGATTAAAGCTGGCTGTAATAATTTATGTGATTCGCTGAAACATTCACTCTAAGCCGTTGAAACACTGCGACTGAACTTTTTCCATGTTCATCAAAAGCTCTCAAAATGAAAAAATTGTTAAACTCCAAATCCTCTACGAAACATTAAACGATATATTGTTGATCATGAGACTACAGAGATTTTCATTTTGCAGTTTATAAAATTTGCAACAGTCCTTTTTGCAAAAGTGCACCATTGCTGTTATTATAAGTACACGCGTCGCTGATTTTAAGGAAAAATCCTCTCTTAAAGATAAATAAATTCTAGAAAAATCTTAGCACAAAGCGTGCACACCATGTTGAAGATTTATCTCTGATGTAAAAAGTGTGCCCGAGCGGGCGGGTAAGAAAATTTATCGAGCCGCTGGGAGCGGAAATATCCGCATATAAACTTTTTGCAAAATGCAAAGTGCACTCCGGCGCTGCGTGGAAGAGAGAGCGAGAGAGAGAGAGAGCAAGAGAAGAGCCAGTGCAGAGAAGAGGAAGAGAGGATGGCGGCGCTGGAGCTTGCTTGCGCGCGTCAGTGTCGGGGCCACGGTAATCATTCAAAGACCGACACAAAGACGACGCACTCCTCGTAATAGTATTTACTCGCTCAACAGTGACTTCCTGCCGGATGTTGACATCGGGTAAGATGGATGCTGCCGTCGCCGCTGCTGCAGGCGAGCCGAGGAAGAGCACCACTGCTGCTCCTCTCTGCAGAGGAGATGCGCGGGAAAGTGGCGCGGATCGGGCGCATATTCGGAAGCGCGGAAATTTACATTCCCAAGTCGAGTCTCCGCGCTGGCCGTATATTAAGTAAAGTTAGTCCGAGGCCGCCAGTCGTAAACGTCGAAATATATCAATAGCCGCGGGGCCGGGCACTAAATTTTCGGACTTGTCGCGGGAGTGGGGAGAGTGCGCGCGACTGCAGCCCTCTGCGTGCGCTTTCTACCCGCGCGGAAAATCACGCGAGCGACGATAGATTAGTTACACGCCCGCTGCCAACCTGGCGGCTCGAAATAATTAATAGCCCCGTGTCGGGCTAGCACTGGTCACCGCGCTCGAGCGTGAATTTCTGCCTTTGCTTCGCCGGGGGGTGGAAAAAAAACTGGGTGGTCAGAGGGGAAGGACTGTCAATTCAACTATCCACTAAACACCGAGCTGCTACGTGCGCGCGAATAATACATAGCGGTGGACGAGTTGAACGAACCTACCCACATGCACGTGCGCGCGTGTTTAATGAACGCAAAATTCAATGTCATTTCGACTTGCTACCTCTAACGCGTTGTTGCCTCGCATTAGGAATCGCAGCGAGGCTGTTTTTTGCGCTGGCTTGTAGCTGCGCGTTCTCTACGCGTGGCTGATTCTTATTGAATAATGCATGGAAGTCATTTATTTCAATGGTAAATAGAAGAAGGTAGCTCAGAGATAGTTTTGCATTATCGATTGGCGTTACTGTCGACAAAGAATTTGCGACGTGCGTAGGTGGTACAAAGGGAATAGTTTCGACGTGCCGACCAATGCTTACTATCGGACACTAAGCGTTCCTCGCTTCTAGCGGTATCTGGTACTCGAGAGGCTATTCACATAGAAACTTAGGGTATAGCTCGGGGATGCGAGCTCCGCACAAAAAGAGTTGCGCAGACTTTAAATAATGCGTGTAGATCGCACGTCTATCGCATGTACTATCTCACATCATCGCAACTCCCTTTTTTTGCATGGAATTGGCGTCGCCCTGGTATTGGGTTTAAAACTTTTTTAAATAAATGACACGTGTACTGTCGGAAGTCAGCGTAATTACGCTTTCCCTAATCACCCTTTTCTTTCAACACTTTTGTATAATTTTATTCCAACCAAGTAGATATTTTGGTATAGCATTTTACACCCCCTGCGTAAAATAATATTGTTCGCCCGACGGGCGTAGAATTGACGCCTTGGATACAAAAAGTATTATTAATAATTTTTTACACAAATTTTTCGAATTCTTTTGTAAGGTATGAGGTACCCTGAGTAAAGATATTTTTATTATTTACGTTGGATTATAGCTACATGAATATTACGTACTGTTATAGTACGCCGTATAAAAGTAGAAAAATTGAGCTTTTATTTGTGTTACGAGTGAGCTATCGCAACTTTTAATAATAAAAAGTGACAGATCCTGGGATTGAACCAGAGCCGCCGACTCGCGAGTCAGAAACACTAACAACAAGCCACGGCCGCCACCGCTCGGCTTTCTGCTAATCAGCGTCATATTGTAATCGGACTCCTTGCTTATTTTGTTCTTTCATATTCGTGTGTGTATCCACACGTAACATTTGTTTTTCCTAGAATTAAGTAATATCATTTTTTATATAATATCAATTACAAACAAAGTTATTCAAATATCAAACATACGAGATAAAAGTTTGAAATGCGAGATTTTTCATTTGATTTTCATAAAATTAAGTAATATTAATTACAATCAAAGCTATTCAAATATCAAATACACCGGATAAAAATTAAAAAAGCGAGCTTTCGTTTGGTTTTTACAGAATTAAGTAATATTAATCACGAACAATAAGTTGTTCAAATATTAAATACACAGGATAAAAATAGAACACGCGAACTTTTTCATTTGCTTTTATCAAAGTTAAATAATATCATTTTCCAATAAAGTTATTAATTATATTATTTAATTCTAAGAAAAGCTAAGGGAAGTTCGTTTTTTGTTTATATTGTATATATTCGATATGCTTCAGAGAATCTATCTAAACTGAATGGTTTATATTTTGCGATCCTAAAACATATCCCAAAGTTTAAATATATTCATCACCCACAGATTTTTTGTTTAATTACTCTTTTTGGCTGGCAAGAATAAATTTTCTACTTTTACCCGTGATATTTGTTTTGGTTTTGATTTATTAGGATCTCGATTGATGGCAGCGATTACAAATGAAGGTCTTACTATTTCATACGATTTCAGTGATTTCACTGTTTTCGCACTGATTGCGAAAGGGGACAGTACGAAACTTTGCTTAGGCTGAGTATGCACAATTTAATAGTAAATAGATCATCACAATAATTTTCATCGTGAATAACTTTTATTTAAATCTCTGATAATATTTTAATAAAAAGTTACATAAATTTTCTAAGAATTATAAAATGTATTTTTAAATGCAAAACGTATAAAGTACTTTAAAGAAAGGAAAATAGCTTTAGTAGATATGCATTTGTGAAAATAGAATTTAGATCATGAAAAATCAAAGTAAAATAAAAATCGCTGCCAATAAATTGGCCCGTGGCTTCCTCAAACTTAATTTGCTTATTCCTTTAATGAATTTTTAATAACAAAATTTATAATTTTTGCAACAATTTATGACATAATTATAATTAAATTCATTTATGAAGATTAAAAAGTATTAATTTTTAAATTATGTATAAAATATAAATAAAATAATAGGTCTGATTTTTTTTTAAATTATGTGTGAAAAATAAATAAAATAATTGATTGTAATATTATCAAAACCTTTTAAAATTCCTAAATAACCTTTACTCTAACGTATCTCTTATATATATATATATATATATATATATATATATATATATATATATATATATATATATATATATATATAACGTATCTCTAGTAGTATGCTATCCGTATTTGTGTGCTTTTTCAGCAATTTTCGATCTAAGAAAAAGGTTCTAACATTAAAAATAATAAATGACTATTAGAAAACAAAAGCAGGTATACAACACACGCGCATCGGCGCAAAGCGCATAGCGCATGTTATTTCCATTTTCTAGTATACATAAATACGTTCCCGAATTCATAAACGATTTGAACATAATTTCTAAACTACACACAAAGTTACTTATATAAGGATTGTTATATTTGAACATAATTTCTAAACTACACACTTAAGAAGAAAGTATAATAGCTTTAAAAATTGTATATAAGGATTGTTATATTTGAACATAATTTCTAAACTACACACTTAAGAAGAAAGTATAATAGCTTTAAAAAATGTTACAGAACATTGGACGTGTGTATTTAACAAAGAAGGCACGAAAGGATTTTATAGAACTTCAGAGACATCGAGCTGAAAGATACATCACATAACTTATATGGACTTAGAGGAAAGTTAAAAATGTTATTAAAAGAAAAAACGATATTGTCGGAAACGGAAGAAAGGCGTATATTGCACTACATTACACGAGAAAGAAATACTGTAAACATTAGATAAGATGCAATACTAACAGAAGATTGGAAACAAAACAAATCAATTACATAATTCTTCTCAATATATATATATAAGTTTTACTAATAAGAATAGTACTTTTTTTAGTATACTCAACTAATTTATAATATTCAAACTGAATTGAAATTCCATAAATTAATATTAAAACGTTCAATATTTCCGCGCTGATGCAATTAATTCGCAAAGTACGTTTGAGTGTAAACTTTTCGAAAGTACTAAAGGTGCGTTCATATTGAATATAGCAAAATTGTGATACGTTGCAATGAATCGCGATCAATCACGACGCGTACTAACGAATGACAAAGCACCAAACTGTTTCTTCTTCAAAATTTGAATGTTTGCCATTGAATCTTCATTATTTATATTCACACAAATCGCAAATCTAAAACAAAATTTTCACTTTTTTTACTTAAAACAAACAATTGAAATACTACAAGGAGATGTTCAGGGATGCGGGTCCTGGATTTGGCTAAAACTGTCGGAGGTGCTTCTTTATGACAAATAATGAGACCCGTGTCTCGGGGTTTTTGTGAATGGGACTTTTGTTCCGAGATTCAAGCTATTTTATGTCTAAAATGAACAATGCTAGATAAAAATGGGGTCTCTTTCTTTAGTTATAGCTTTTTGAATATTTCGGTCATATAAATGGACTAAAAAGTTTATAAAAGAAGACAGAAAAAGCTTTATTTTTAGCTGTGTTTCGTTAAAAAATGTCGATTTCTTAAAAAGTTATAGGCTATCAAAAATAGAGTAAGAGAAAATGACTAAAAATTCCTCATTTTTTTCAAACATTTAATGGATGGTATTTTAAGCTACCTTCTTCCAGGACCCGCATCCCTGATCATCTCCTTGTTAGTTATATATTTTCAACTTAATCGTCTATTTTGAATAATAAGCAATTCAAGCGGTGGCTCAACCCCCGTCATTCATCGTTAGAGCTTGTAATCTTCCTACTCTCATTATGAATGCACCTTTGCACATTTATTTAAAGAAGACGCTAATGGTAGTAGTGATAAGTAAATGTTGATTGCAACTAATGGCCAAGGTTACTACCAATATTTTTTTGTACGAGATGGTAAAAAATAAAACAACAAATTTATTTTACATTCACAACGTTTCGGACATCTTTTATTACTGAATGTCCCTCTTCAGGTAACTAGTAAACAAAAAAATAGATACAATTTTATTTTATACAATACGTATGAATAAATAAATTAAGCAACACGTAAGAACAATTAACGAATACACAACGTCTGTTTTGCTTTCTCAAAGAGAAAGCTTGGTAACGGTGAAATTTTTCGACCCCGAGATTTCGATGATTTTCGATATTTCTGAGCTCCCTGAGTCGATATATGCGTTTTCTAGAAAATGTCTGTGTATGTGTGTGTGTGTGTGTGTGTGTGTGTGTGTGTGTGTGTGTGTATGTGTGTGTGTGTGTGTGTGTGTGTGTATGTGTTTGTGTGTGTGTATGTGTGTAATGAATTTGTCCGCGGCATAACTCGAAAATGGACAGAGGTATCAAGTTTATCTTTGGCAGATATCTAAAGTTCATTTTGAAGTTGTACAAGTTCAATTATATAGTTGATCGGATAATATTAAGTCGGTTAAAAAAATAAAGAAAAATATGGAAAAATCGAAAATATTTTTTTTCAGCTCTGGGTTTGGATATCGGTCTAAAGTAGTTCCAGTTTCTGAAAGGTCTTAAAATTATCTATCAATCCATATTTTTGTCGACCCGATCGCATAATTTTAAGTCGGTTAAAAAAAATAAAGAAAAATATGTCAAGTTATTATAAATATATCAAGATGGCGGGGCAGCATACAGCCCCCGCCGGTAAGCCACCTGAAAAATATTATAAGTGTCATCCTAGTGCCAGATTTGGTGCGATAGTTTGTTTTTTTTGTGAGGATCCTTACCACTTTAGTTGTTTTGATAGATTGAAAAACACAAAAAGAATTGGTGAAATCTTGGCAGTATGCCCGAAGCATGCGCATCTGAAACTAACCTCAAATTTCAACGTGGATACCTTGAGTGACGATGTAAAATTGATAATAGCGGAAATAAAAGCTACACGAAAAGAAGTAATACAAAAAGAAATACTAGATGAAATTGCAGCTGCCAATGTTACTAACGTTGAAGACTCTCATAATGAAACAATCTTTGATAATAACACTGAACTGGAAAATTTAAAAATTGAAACAACTCTATTAAGAGAACTTAACAAGGAGCTACAAGAGAAAAATTATTTACTCAGGGAACTTCTAAATGCTGAAAAAGAAAAAGTAAACTCAGAAGTAACAACTAACAAGAAAACGTATGCTGAAGCTACAATTAACAGTAAACCCTTAAAAAACGCATACCGAAAATAATTATTCAAATGAAAAATGAGGACGACGACATAAACAAAATTAAAAAAAGGGTTACCCACTATTTAACGAAAGAAAAAACAATCAAGACGAAAAGTTTACAGGTAAAAAATAACAAGGAAATCAACATTAACTGCCTTAACGAAGATAGTACCAATAAAGCAGCCAAAATTTTAAGTAGTAAAATGTCGGATAAGTGTAAAATAGGAACAGAAAGCATCTCTAAACCGAAAATAAAGGTGGTGGGTATAGACAATTTTGAAAATATGAATGATGAAGAATTAGAAAGTGACATCAACACAAGAAATTTTAAAGACTGTGATGGAAAATGTGTAGTGTTAAGTACTTATAAAAATACCAAAAATAATACAATAACAGCTATTATTGAAGTTCCTTCGGAGATATACAAGATAATAAGAGAATGTTATAATAATAAAATCTACGTAGGATATCAAAACTGTAAAATATATGACTTAATAAATATCAAGCCATGTTACAAGTGTGGACGTTTTGGACATAATTCAAATAAGTGCTCTAATGATTTAACATGTTTAAAATGTGCAGGATCTCATGTATCAGCACAATGTCAAATAAAAGATAATTTCACATGTGTAAATTGTTTCTACAGCAACACTAAATATAAAACGAATTTTGAGGTTAACCACATGGCGAATGACAGTGAGAAATGCAAAATCTTAAAAGGTAAAATCAACCGAGATATAGATATGACAGATTACCCAGTGAGGCCTTATGTACCCAGACTCATCGGTAAAGTAGAAAACATCAAAATTACAACTAATCAAACACAGCCACATACTGTTACTGCAATGCCAATGAGTCAATCTGTTTTATCCATTGCCCCCTTGGGCTTGCAGTCTTCGAGAGAATCGCTAAATGATAATGGATCAAGTCCAGCAAGACATTGAAAACTTTTTACAACGTGAATGTAGCTGCGCTAACATGCAGACTCTCAACAATAATCTAACAGGCCAAAATAATCTAATTATGTATGTAAATATAAGAAGCATAAATGCTAATCTAAAAAATCTAGAAATTATTATTGAGAGTCTGTATGTTAAACCATGTGTAATTGTTTGTACAGAGACTAGAAAACTGGAAAACTATAAACAATATCAATTACCTAATTACAAAATTTTTTATAATAATAGTAGAATTAACCAAAACGACGGGGTTCTTGTATATATAAATAGTAAAATATTTGAAGACACAGAAACAATAGTAATTGATAGAGTTAGTTTTCTATGTTCCAGAATTAGACTAAAAAATAAAGATGAGTTAATAATCTCGGCTGTCTACAGATGCCATGACATCTCGAAAACAGAATTTATTTTGAGTGTAAAAAAATACATTATGAATTATATAAACAGTAAAAATCATTGGTTAATCGGAGACTTCAATATTAATATAATGAGCAAATCTCTTGATAGTGCATATGACATGACTTTAAGCCAAGATTTTTTGAATCATCTTTTAGAACATGAGTATACCCCATGTTTCCTTGGAGTCACACGACCAGACCCAGAAAATATCTTCGGGGGTTCATGTATCGATAATATGTATCTAAAAAGTAAAAATCTAACAACAAAAGCCTACAAAATAACTACTCCATTTACTGATCACTACCCTTTGTTTTTAACTTTCGATCATATAATACATAGCGACTCAAGAAAGCAGAACAATAAAACCATAAATTATAAAAAACTAATTAACGTAGCTAGAAGCATAGACTGGAATTCGATTTTGACTATACAAAATCCTAACTCTGCCTCAGAGTTATTAGTTGAACTAGTGAATGGATGTGTTGAGAAGGCAACTTTTTCACAAAAACAAAATAAACAAAAAAATATGATTCCTAGAAAGATATGGATCACAAACGCAATTATAATATCATGTAAAACTAAAGAAACTTTATATAATATTTTTAAAAGAAACCCAACTAGTGAATCCGCAAAAAAAGAATACAGGGACTATTGTAAAATATTAGATAAGATTATTAAAGATGCCAAACACAAATTTGATTTCGAAACGTTTAAAAAATGTGACAACAATCCTAGACAACTGTGGAACTTAATAAATAAGAAATTAGGAAAAAACAAAGTGCAATCAAATAATATAACTAATATTTACGATCAAGACAATAAAAAAATAGAAGATCAAAGGGAAATTGCTAATGTTATGAATAAGTATTTTTGTGAAGTAGGATCTAAAGTAAGTAAAAAAATTATACAACCTACAAATAAAAGATTGAATATGCCTAAACCAAATAACAAATCAATGTTTTTAGAACCCGCTGATGCACTTGAAATAAATACAATTATACGTAACATGAAAAACAAAGCTGGAGGTGTAGATAATATAAATACAAAAATTTTAAAGACGTTAGCAAACTACATAATTATTCCTTTAGAACATATATACAACTTGAGTATTGAAAAGTCTATCTGGCCAGATAATCTCAAAAGTGCCGAAGTTGTCCCTATCCACAAAGCTGGAAGCAAATCATGCATTTCTAACTACAGACCAATATCTCTAATATCCAATATTGCCAAAATTTTTGAAAAAATACTTTATAACAGACTTTATACTTTTTTGGAAAAACATCAAATACTTTCTGAACACCAATATGGCTTTGTTAAAAACAAAGGTACGGCGGATGCACTTAACTACATAACACATAAAATCTATCAAAATCTAGATAAAAGCAAACGTATTATTGCTACTTTTTTAGATCTGGCAAAAGCGTTCGATACTGTTAACCATGACATATTACTTAGCAAATTAGAACGTTATGGAATAAGAGGAAAGGTCTTACTTTTGTTCAAAAGCTATCTCTCCGATAGACAACAAAAAGTTCGAATACAAAACCAAATAAGTGAATACAAATATGTATCTTGTGGGGTGCCACAGGGAACAATATTAGGACCGATACTTTTTATATTATATGTAAACGATCTATTGAGAGATATGCCGGAAGGGTCTATTCTGTCCTACGCTGATGACACTGTCATCATTTCTAGTGAAGACACGTGGTCAATAGCGCAGGATAGAATAAACAAACTACTAGATCAAGCGGCGGAATGGCTTGCTTTAAATAAGCTATCCCTAAATATACAAAAAACTAAGTTTATAACTTTCGGTAACTATCGTAATAGTGTCCCAATTAATGTAAATATAAATATACAAAATCAGCAAATAACTAGAACAGAATGTTACAAGTACTTGGGATTAATTTTCGACTTTAATATGAAATGGGATAGTCACATTAAATATTTAATTAACAGAACAAAATATTTAATATTTATACTCGCAAAGCTAAGAAAAATTATGGATACAAACACATTGATGATTATTTATTACTCCTTCTTTCATAATGTTATAAACTATGGCATCATTGCTTGGGGGGTGCTTGTAGAACAGAAATTAAAATAATACAACAAATCCAAAATAAATTGCTCAAAATCATTGCCAAAAATAAATTCCAGGTGCACAACACTCCGCTAAAAATAGAACAAATGTTCACTCTAGAATCCTTATGCTATCATTATAATAATCTAAAAGATGCTTTTCTTACAATAAAACGCAATACTAGAAAAAAATCACTACAACTACCTAAAATGACCAAAGCTATTAGTGATAAAGATAGTCTGGTAGAAGCTATGAGGGTATTTAATGAATTGCCTAATGATCTCAAAATTTTAAATTATAAGAAGAGTACAATTAAGTACAAATTAAAACAAAAGCTCTTCCGATAATAACATTTAATTGTAACATTACGCACAACTTCATATCATTTTCACTGTTTACTTTTGGAAAAATGAAGATTATAATATTACGTTTTGGCGGATTTTATTTATAGAATATATAAATTGTTAAATGAAATAAAGTTTTTGAAAATGTTTATGTTACTCGAATGAGTAATCTGTTAGTTTTAAGTTATAGATATAGTATTAGTTGTATGCAACCAGACTATTGTACAGGTAACAATGTTTACCTCTAATAGATTTTACTTTGTAAACTGCATTGTAACTTTTCTGGTTAAATAAATAAATAAATAAATAAAATAAAAATAAAAAAATAAAAATGGAAAAATGGAAAATATTTTTTTTCGGCTCTGGGTTTGGATATCGGTCTAAAGTAGTTCCATATTCTGAAAGGTCTTAAAATTACCTATCAATCCATATTTTTGTCGACCCGATCGCATAATTTTAAGTCGGTTAAACAAAATAAAGAAAAATATGGAAAAATCGAAAATATTTTTTTTCGGCTCTGGGTTTGGATATCGGTCTAAAGTAGTCATATTTTCTGAAAGGTCTTGAAATTACCTATCAATCCATATTTTTGTCGACCCGATCGCATAATTTTAAGTCGGTTAAAAAAAAATAAAGAAAAATATGGAAAAATCGAAAATATTTTTGTTCGGCTCTGGGTTTGGATATCGGTCTAAAGTAGTCATATTTTCTGAAAGGTCTTGAAATTACCTATCAATCCATATTTTTGTCGGCCCGATCGCATAATTTAAGTCGGTTAAAAAAAATAAAGAAGTATATGGAAAAATCGAAAATATTTTTTACGGCGTTGGGGGTTTAGATATTGTTCGGAAGTAGGCCCATTTTCTTAAAGGTCTTGAAATTATCTATCAATCCATATTTTTGTCGGCCTGATCGCATAATTTAAGTCGGTTAAAAAAAAATAAAGAAAAATATGGAAAAATCGAAAATATTTTTTTACGGCGTTGGGGGTTTAGATATTGTTCGGAAGTAGGCCCATTTTCTTAAATGTCTTGAAATTATCTATCAATCCATATTTTTGTCGGCCTGATATGATGATATTAAGTCGGTTAAAAAAAAAATAACGAAAAATATGGAAAAGTCGAAAATAATTTTTGTCGCTCTGGATTTGGATATCGGTCTGAAGTAGTCCTATTTCCTTAAAGGTCTTGAAATTACCTATCAAACCATATTTTTGCCGGCCCGATCGAATAATATTAAGTAGGTTCAAAAAAATAAAGAACAATATGGAAAGATCGAAAATATATTTTTTTGGCTCTAGGTTTGGATATCGCGTGAAATAGTCGCATTTTCTTAAAGGTCTTGGAATTACCTATCAATCCATATTTTTGTCGGCCTGATGGGAAAAAATAAAGAAAAATATTATAAGAAATTATAAGAATTATTAAATTATAAGAAAAGTCGAAAATAATTTTTGTCGCTCTGGGTTTGGATATCGGTTGGAAGTAGGCCCCTTTCTGAAAGGTCTTGAAATTACTTATCAATCCATATTTTTGTCGGCCCGATCGCATAATTTTAAGTCGGTTAAAAAAAATAAAGAAAAATATGGAAAAATCGAAAATATTTTTTTTCGGCTCTGGGTTTGGATATTGGTCGGAACTAGTCCAATTTTCTTAAATGTCTTGAAATTACCTATCAATCAATATTTTTGTAATTTAATAATTACTACATAACTATTTTAAATATAATTTTTTAGATAATTTTAAATAATGTATTTATGGAAAATGAGATATGAAGAAAAAATGAAATTATATATTAAAATATACATTCTAAAAAATTATTTGATGTAATTTATCAATTCTCTTTGAGAAAGCATTCTGCTAAAGCAGTTAGCAGCGGTTTTTGATGTAGTGCGGAGAGCTGTCCGTTTGTCAAAGTAAAAATTAAATCAGAAAATCTCGTATATGGGAGCGTCCAGCAGAAACGGGCCACCGAGCGCGCGCGGTGCCTTTTTTCGCGTAAAAGGCGCTCTGTTTAACTCGCTCATAATCGTATGCTGCGTCTTTGAAAAAAAAACCAAGGACCTATATCGATAGATTTTTTTCTGCTCTTTCCAATTGCGCCATTGTTTTTATTGCGAAACGCGTTCTTCCGGACGAAAACTCGAGTTGAATATTGAAAGCCATTTTTCTCAAAGTATATCATGCTTTTTTTCAAAATAAACTACACCATTGGAAAGTACAACTCTTAAGCTTCAAAACCCTATCTTGGAGAAGTTGGAGAAATAAAGGGTTTAAAAGTAACAACATGAAAAAGACAGCGCCGAGGGTCCGCGCGAGCCCCTCGCGCCCGTGCGTACGGCACGTTTAAGTGCACGCTCTATTCAATTCGCTAATAATCGTGTACCAAGTCTCTGAAAAAAGAACTAAGGACATATATCGATAAATTTTTTCCTGCTCTTTCCAATGGTGCTATTATTTTTATTCCGAAATGCTTCCTTCTAGTTGAAAATTCCATTTGAATGTTTAAACTCTATTTTTTCAATATAATATCAGTCTTTTCTTCAAAATGAATTATATTCTTCAAAAGTACAAGTCTTAAACTATAAAATATTATATTTTTAAGTTGAAACATGAAAAGTTCAAAAATAGTAAGATCAAAAAGACAGCGGCTGCCCGAACTTTTTACGCTATGCTCAAGGGCGGATTAATACACGCGATGTGCTATTTCGCTCTTTCTTTTTTGTAAATATAAAATGTTTTGTAACTTACAATGCCAATGCGTGGACATAATTTTGTGGATCTAGTTGTAACAGTTAGTATAATATTACAATGAACTTTGTTCATTTATATAACAAAATTTGAAAAACATAATATATTAAACATAAAAATATCCATGAACGCACTGAAAGCAGTGAAACAGAAATTTAAAATAACCTTATAGATTGTTTAATCTGGCATAACAATATTACCTTTCGGAAGCATTTCGGAATAAAAATAATAGCACCATTGGAAAGAGCAGGAAAAAAGCTATCGATATATGTCCTTAGTTCTTTTTTCAGAGACTTGGTACACGATTATTAGCGAATTGAATAGAGCGTGCACTTAAACGTGCCGTACGCACGGGCGCGAGGGGCTCGCGCGGACCCTCAGCGCTGTCTTTTTCATGTTGTTACTTTTAAACCCTTTATTTCTCCAACTTCTCCAAGATAGGGTTTTGAAGCTTAAGAGTTGTACTTTCCAATGGTGTAGTTTATTTTGAAAAAAAAAAACATGATATACTTTGAGAAAAATGGCTTTCAATATTCAACTCGAGTTTTCGTCCGGACGAAATCGTTTCGCAATAAAAACAATGGCACCATTGGAAAGAGCAGGAAAAAATCTATCGATATAGGTCCTTGGTTTTTTTTTCAAAGACGCAGCATACGATTATGAACGAGTTAAACAGAGCGCCTTTTACGCGAAAAAAGGCACCGCGCGCGCTCGGTGGCCCGTTTCTGCTGGACGCTCCCATATATACTAATAATTTTGAGTGTGTGTACAATATATATATATATATATATATATATATATATATATATATATATGCACACACACATACACACACACACACACACACACACACACACACACACACACACACACACACACACACACACACACACACACACACACACACACGTGTAACAATGTATCTATGTCATTGAGCCATACATACATTGTTACACGCGTGTGTGTGTGTGTGTGTAGTACACACACTCAAAATTATTAGTATATACTATATACGAGATTTTCTGATTTAATTTTTACTTTGACAAACGGACAGCTCTCCGCACTACATCAAAAACAGACGTTGTAAGTGTCATTCGTTAATTGTTCTTACATGTTGCTTAATTTATTTATTCATACGTGTTGTATAAAATAAAATTGTATCTATTTTTTGTTTACTAGTTACCTGAAGAGGGACATTCAGTAATAAAAGATGTCCGAAACGTTGTGAATGTAAAATAAATTTGTTGTTTTATTTTTTACCATCTCGTACAACAAAATATTGGTAGTAACCTTGGCCATTAGCTGCAATCAACATTTACTTTGTACATTTAGTGTACAGAATAACCTCATACACTCGAGGAGGTTCTATAATTTTAGAAAATTTCTAAGCAGTAACTGAAATTTTCCATAACTATTACTAACACGTTAAAAAATTTAGGAATCATCAAAATATGTATTAAAAATTACTTCATAATATATTAATTTTTCTAGATAATACTTTTTTTTCGTCATAGTAGACATAAAGTGCGACTTTGCGCCGGTAGGTCTTAAGTAAAAAATGTTGTGAAAATTTAAGGGAGTTCTATTCATTGACAATATTGGTCAAAAGTAGACTTAGCAACATCGCTTCCACATAATTTTATGGTTGTAAAGCCATTAAATTCAAAACTAATGCTAATAATCTGTAAAAGTTAATAATTTCACATATGATAAATGTTGATAGCTAATAACACAAACTTCAACGCACAACAGCAAAGCTACTTGTATCATGTATTGTGTGCGGTGCAGTCTTATTAGTGATTGTTTTGAATTCCGCGCTCTGACCATTCTATGCTTTCGCGTACGCGATGTTGTCAGATTTTGAGAGTCATGGAGACCGACTCGTGAAAAATGCATTTTGCTGTAACAGATGAATTTATTACCAGTTTTCTAAGCCACGAATATACTTTTGAAAGCTATGTATGTTTGCGTACACCATTCATTTATAAATTAAAAAATTTCAGACACATCTGGTCAATTATTACAGTGCATAATGCTAGCAAAGATATGAAATGTGGAATTGCCCATAAGACGCCGTGTTAAATTTGATAACAGAAATTCTTCAATATCTTTTCTCCCATGCCATGTAGCTTTTTAAAATTTTACCAAGAACTTTTTAATGACATTATCTTGTTATGTGCCAACTTTCATTATATTTCGATTAATTATTGACTTATGAATAGAACTCCCTTAAAAGTTATTTCGTATTTATGTGTTATAATTTTGTTTCATTACCTCATATGTGGGAATAAAGTACTTTATACCCTCATATGCAGGAATAAAGTAAAGACGAAATCAGACCCAACTTTTGCCCCGTTTTTTGGGATATAAAGTGCCCATTATAGTGGAGATGGGAATAAAGTACTATCTCGCCCTTGCGAGTGTAAAGTACAATTTCACGCCTCGTTTTGCGAACGAAAATATAAGGCTCTCCCGAATAGTAGTCGTACCTAATAAAATGTCACAGACCCGGGCTTGAACTAGAGCCGCCGACTCGTGAGCCAACTAGCCGTGGCCGTCACCGCTCGCCTTTCTGCTAACCGACGTCATATTGTAATTATACTCCTTGTCTATTCTTATTCTGCGTGGCTTTCTTGTGACCTCTCTCATAGACCTCTCGCACCGGCTGCGTCGCTTTTTATATGCTCGTGCTAATATCTCGCACCTTCCCAATTAACTAGGTAATTATAGATGTCGATCGGCTGCACGTGGAACTTCAATATTCCGTAGGTGCTGATTTTGCAGTTTTCGGTCGCTTCGACCAATTTGACCGACTCCGATTTCCTCGCACCATAGTCGCGACGCAGTGCCGGATGTTCTCGACGCTTCGAATGCTGATTCGCAGTTTTACCTATGCGACCGAACTTGTGTATGGACTGCTTCCACATGTAACAATAGAATATTCATTTTTAGAGGAAGATAATTTAGTAGAATTAAATTCTGATAATCTTAACTTCTAAATTCTTAACTTAATCTCAATTAGATTATCTATATTTCTAAAAAGTATCCCCAGGGTCAATTGTTCAAACATAGCGTGATTCAATATCTTTATAGAAACTCATCACGTGTATCTATTATGATATTGTTATTACCATGAACGGTAAGGGTAATTTATCTATCGGCGATTCAAGACCTTCATTTCGTAATTTGTTTGAGTAGTCTCCTTTTTCCACGAATCATCATTCGACTTTGCATACAGTGCCGGTGTCGTCAGAACCGATCATTTCTGCAGCCTCAATTGACTATATGATCTGGCGCCACAGGGAAATAATGGTTGGACGAATTTTCAGCGAGTCATCGAACTAACTATGTTTTCTTTCAATGAGTGCAGATTTGGCACGCTCTCGCAAACGCGAGCGGTGGCCCAAGTACGTTTTATTTCCGTTCCAAATTAGTTTTCCGCGATTACCCTAAAACGCGTTTGAAACTAGCTTCAAATACATTCATTTCCGTGACCTACGCTCGAATTATTTTTGTTGAGCAGAGCACCGAATTCATAAAATTAGGGCATTCTCGAAGATAATTCTGAGAAATATTATGTCGGAAATGTCTATACTGATAGGAGAATGTGATTTTATATCCTTTCATTATAGTACTTATTATAATTTGCAATGGTTTCTTTGAGAAATCTTTTCGTTTAATTGAGTGTTAGAGAAGTTCAGAGCTGTAAATTGATAATTTTAAAGCGTATAACTGATTAGAATTTTTCATTTTGTTTCCTTGAGAAGAAAGCTTTTTTTTAAATATTATACAAAAAGACTCCATCATAATAAAATTTTATTATATTTTTAGTTTGTAATATATACGAAAAGTACATTTACCATAAATAGTTGTTTAGTACTTCTTTCAGAATATTTATATTATACTTATTGACTCATCTTGACTATGATTGTTGTGTTTCTTTTTTAACAGAGGCGGTAATACTTTGAAGTGAATCACTAATAAACTTACCGCAACCTATAATTCAATTTATTCGGAATTGTCAATGCTGTTTTTCATTCCAACCACAAATCTTGTGTCGTCAATTCACTGTAAATCCATTGATATTTCAGACGTGTTCAATACTTTACTGTGAGTTTGAGGCTGATATTTGCGCTGGTAATAGTTTTAAAACGATTTGTAAAACCTGAAAACATAAAATCTCCGTATTGTATGTATCATCTTCGATTTTTATGAACTAAGGAAAAGGACATTCAGAAACTTGATAAAATATATAATTGACGTATCTTTTCTCCAAAAAGCTATGTACCTTTATAACCTAGAGTGTAATTTGTAATAGTTATTTACTATTAAGCCGAATTATTAAACCTATGTCCTTCATCCGTGGGCTGTTTTGATTACGTATTTTTTATGTGTATTAGATGAAAATTAAATTTGAATAAAGATTAATTGTTAGCAAAAATTCGATACATTTCGTGAATAAATTAAGCGCTTATTTAACATTTCTAAACATTGCTCGACACTTTTGACTGAAACTCGATACGTTCCCAGCGAAAACGGTCTAGTGCTAATTAGTTAATTTAACTAAATGGCCTCGATCAGATACTCCCAAAATCCTGTTGAATTTTCGTTGCGCTTGCATTTATCGGACTAATAAGGTTTTAGGGGGGGTGGTCCAGGCGCGAGAGCGCGCGTTTCGGCTATCGCCAGACTGTTGCCATTGTAGAGAATAGTCGCAACGCGGACCGCTCGCTTATCCAAGCTGTTTCCTATATCGATCTCTACTGTGCAGGTATCTAAGCCTTTGTTCTCATAATTAACAGCACGTGCGCGCCTCGCGCAGCAGCGATCAACCGTTAACGCACGTTAGCGCACGCGTAGCAATGAATGGACAAGTCGTTAACGCAACGCGTTAATTACTTGGCATTTGGGAACGGTGAAACCGTCGTACCCTCCCTTTGCTTGAAACCACTAAGTAGAATTGTAGTGCAACGAGTAAACGGATGCGAATGCATCTCGGCGGAAAACGAAAACCTTTTGTATACCTTTGTATAGAGAATCTCCCACGATTGAAATAAAAGTTTTAGAGAATTAAATTGGCATTTTATATGATTTTTATGATATTTCATCAATAATTGTCTGTAGTTAAAAACGAATATTCATATATCAAGTTCAGTGTCGATAGAATAGATTATTTTAATTTTCAAACAACGAATTTAGAAAAGTTTATATACTGTTTTAAATGTGTATTGCACCATTCGTCTTTACCCACATTTATTTATTTTATGTGATCAGGGAGATAAATAAATAAAGTTATACAAAGTAAGCTGCAATTTATAACACAATTACCTCGCAAGGGTTCTTGCATGAAAGATAAATTTATATTTTATTGAATACGTCATGTAGAATGAAAAGAAATAATCGACACGTATTTTTTCTATTTTCGATTAGTTAAAAATTCAAAGAGTTAGAGCTCATTGAATTTTCCCGTGACATCACATTCATACATGACTGTGACGTCATAATTAAACATTGCAGTTTATCTATATATATCGAAAATTCCAAAATTTCAAACGTCTGTAACTCGGTTAATATTGATCTATATAGATTCATCTATTATAGATATTCTAAAAGGTCGATATAATAGATTTTTTCATGCAAAGACCCAGTTGAGGTATATAATTCATATTGACAAAATCTTCTTCAAGAAGAAGACCTTCTTTTATTTCTGATATGGAACCTATCTTCAAAACATTATGTTTCCATGAATATTTAAAAATCGAATATAGTTAGAAAAATTTGTCTTCGAAATATAAAGCATTTTATACGATGTGTAGTGTATTGATACTGTTACGTGTGCATATATTTTACACAACGTGATGAGACGGATCGGGTTTCATCTAATAATATGAGGACGACTTGAAGAAAGACGCGGATAGGTATCGGTATCTCAGAGGAAGAGCATTTGGCGCGAAAACGGAAAATCTGCGGTTCGATTCCTCACCGAGTCTCGCTATGCCGTTTTTTATCGAGTCCTCCTTCATTTATTTATTTATTGGCGAAACCTCTCCCCTAACATTGCATAAGCAATATACCTTTACAGGATAAAAAATCGAAAAATGGAAACGTCAAATACCTGGAACACCGTGCAAAAGAAATGAAAATTAACTTCCATGAAAACAGTTTTTTCTTGAATTAAGTAAGAAAAATATAAAATATCCTTAAACACATTGATAACATTTTATTTTACGCTTTTTTGCTTTTTAAAGGAAGACGAAATATTTTTTCGGAAAAAGTTCATATCTATAAAATTCGGGAAATTAAGGCAATATGACAATGACAAATTTATACATTCTCCGAAAGTTTACCAAAAATATTCTAAACTCCAAAAAATGTTAAAGTTTGGAATTTTCTATTGCATAAGATTTTCTAAATTTTAGACAGGTAAAAGAGCTTATTTTTAACAACCTATTGTTACGTTGAGAAATATCAATTTAATGAATGCCTGATATATTAGAATAAATGAAATATAAATAATAACAAAATAAAAAAAGAATAGTCTCTGATGATACATTACAATTAATTAAATGTTGAATTGAAATTCAAAAAGCCTTACATTAACGAATCGAAGAATATATAGTGATTTTTGTTATTCTTTAATGCATTTCATTACATTAATCTTGAAATCATAAATCGTAGTTAACTCCTATCCGTAATGACCGTTATCTTTAGCTCGCAAATGAAACCGCACCATAACGACGAGACCTTAATAGATCAATGAATCCATCAAACGTAAAAACGTAAGTGAAAAAGGGCCGCGAAAAGAAGATTAAGTGCACGAATGATAGTTAAAATGAAGAGAGAGAGCGAGCGAGAGAGAGAGAGAGAGAGAGAGAGAGAGAGAGAGAGAGAGAAGCAACGTCGATGGTGACAGTAGTATAGTCGTCGCGTAGGTGAAAGAAAAAGAAAGCGAGAACAGCATTCGTGGAGAGGGTGGCACACGCAAAAGGAGGAAGCGAGACAATAGGAGGATGAATTATGAGAGCAAGAGACGAAAGGTACAGAGGCGCCACGAGGCAAGTAGTAGTGGTAGTAGTAGAGCTAGCGAAAGAGAGTGAGAGAACGGGTGGGGGGTACGACGGCACAGCGTTGGTACAGAAGGCAAGGGGTGGGGGATGTGGAAGGGGAGGCTTGTTGGGGTAGGGCGGATACGGGACGTGGGATGCGAGAGAGCGAGATAGCAAGAGAGAGAGGGAGGGAGGGAGAGAGAGAGATAGATCTCGAGAGCGTGCGCAGGGGTGGTGGCGCCGCGGGCCGCGCCGCCGTCGCCCAGCATCTCCCGCTGGTAAACTGGCGCACCCTCGCACAGTTTGCTCCCATCCGCTAGTCATACGCTGGCTCGTTGTGCGAGCGTTCCGTTTTCACGATCGCCGCGTGACGTACACGCGCTCTCTTTTTCCCACTCGTGTTCAGACATACACAGCACACTATCTCTCTGTTATTCCTCCGCGGTCTATCGTCCGTATATGTGGGGTACAGGTGCAGGAGTAGCGCGTGCCGCACGTATCGTTGTCATCGCCGCTCGCCGCACGGCTCCCCCTCATTAGCGAAGGCACGTCGCGTGTCGTCGAGCCTCTCGCTAACCCAGTTGCGAGCCGGCAGCTGTGCGTAACCCATAGACCCAGTAAGACAGATCGCCAGGACGGCTGCATGTCAGCGAGTGCGCATTATGCGAAAACGACGGCGCTGATCCATCAGTGTGTAATGGTGACAAGATGACCGTGCCATGCGTCGATCGCCATTAAATACTTTTGCGCCGACTGATCCACCTGCCACGAGAGGGAGAGAGAAAGCACCTCCGTTGCTTCGCTTCGCGCGCTCCTAGGGCTTTAGCGCCGACGATGACACCGCTGTAGGCAGTCTCCTCGACTATCTGCGACACGCTTCTCTCGATGCATGGCCGATTTGTGTCTTGATTTTCGCTAGGCCAGCCGCTCTAACGCCACGCATCGCCATCGCCTACTGTCGCTGCACGGTTATTACGTGCGATTCCGCCGGCTGCTGCTACTACTGCTGCTGCTGCTGCTGTTGAGGCATTTCACGTGCGCTCTGCTCCCTGTGCTTTACCCGCTTATTTGACCTCAACCCGGTGAGCATCTAAAGTGCGCGCTGGACTGCGAGAATCATCTAAGTCATCAAAGCTGATCAGCGAGCCGGAAAATCATCCGTGTTAACGTCATTCACACTCTGGCATATGCTCGCATGCACCCTTCGCTGGCAAATAGCGGACGGCCCATTGTACCAGCGAATGCCGTCATCAATGGGAAATGAGTTATCGGTAGACGGTGGTAAAATTTTCCTCCGCTCAGTGCGCCTCTTAAGCTTTCAATACGCAACGCGTTGCTAAACCTAGTGCGTGCGTATTCACGGAGCGCCGCAACCAGCGTGGGGCGAAGGCTGTGTGATTGACAAATGTGCGCCACGCGTCTAATGCACGGACCCAGTGATCGCTGATAGATAACTTATCGTTCGTATACTCCTCGATGTTTATTTCATATCGGCGATAGAATGAGTAGCTGCAAATTGCCAAGTTTGCCAGAAAAGTGAAAAATAGCCTTGGAAATGCTTTGGCAGTCCGTCGATGCAGAAGACGTGGTAGTTTAGTATTTCTACAAAACAACCGAAATGGATACATTTCTCATTTTGGGTATATGTTTTTTATGCTACGAAGTCTGTGACATGCTCAGACGGTACTCCACGCCACCCATGGTGGAACCGCAAAAGTTGGGATCATCGCCGTCGTCGGCATCCTCATCATCGCCATCAACGCCGCGAAAGATCTACTCCATCTCGTAGAGATCATTGTTTCATGCTTACTAAATCATTTGATATATCTAGGAGAACGTTTTCGGCCAGCATCGATTCGATTCAGTCTGTAGCATCTGCATCCGTTTATATTCGCTCTTGCAAAAATACGTAGTTTGGAAAAACGCCTGCTCTATCTGTCTTGCGATCCTTGGCAAATACACGCGAGCACTTATCATGCATCGAACCATTTTCTTTCGTTCGCCAAACCCATCAGATCGACGCGTAAGGAATGAAGAAAATGCGATCGAGAGCAATGGTCGGGAACAGCTGCCGGGTTGTTAGAGCTTCGCGGTATGAACAAGAGCGGCGCAGGTATTGGTTGCCACTGACGAATGCCTCGTACGTGACCGAATGCCTCGAAACTAGATTCGATAGGACGTCTGGTAGGACAGTACTGTGTTTGACCCACATTGTCAATGGTATTTGTCGTCTTGATGCCATTCCTCGGGCTTGATAAACATACGTTCCTGCAACGAATCTCATTTGGTGTAATCAGCAAAAACTTCAACGAGTTACTATCAAGAACTCAACGAGATTCCCCAGTGTTGTATTAAGTGATTTATGTAAACCAAGTGTTGTACTTTGAAGACGAAAATTTTCTGTGCTAATTATTGACATGTATAAAATAGGAAATCATGTGCATGTATTTCATTTGATCTGATTCATTATGAGTGTTTACTTTATGATATAACATTGTACACTTTTAGAGGCGTAAATTTAAAATACTCCAAGTTAGGTCTAATGAATAGTAACATCACTCATCAGATAATTCATTTCAAATTTACGACTGATAGAAATAAGCTACACTATACTAGTAAAAATTCCCAGGACTGGGGTACATCTAGTTTTAAGCAACTTAGGCTTATAGGTTAGGTGAGAGTGTCAAGAATGCCAGATCGTAGAAAAAGTGATGCTAACGGACACTATCGTTGCTTATAATGGCAAGGCATGAAATTCTGCCTCCATTAAAAGCACACTAAGTGCACTGTATCGGTGATATTTTCGCCGGAGTAGTGGCATTGAGGAAAAGCTTAACCGGAGTACCAGCAACGGAAGAGCAATGGACTCGCTGGAGCGTCTAATGAGCACAGTACCTCATCATCCAGCCCTCACGGCGGCCTCGCGATCACAAAACTCTTTCGTACAAGCAAGTCTCTGCTCGGTGATTGGCCGCAAGGGCCGACATCTTACCGGTACATTTAGTCTCACGGGAGATACAATGGAGGGCATCATACAGTGCCTCGTCTTCCTCAAAGCCTTTTCGGTAAGATAGACAACATTCTATTTTCCATTTAAATCAATGACTGTGTTTTGAGGTTAATGTTCTTTCAAACGTGTAAAAGGCTGAATGACTAATTAACTACGAATTATTACCATTTAAATATCTGAAAGTTTTATAATGTGCAAACAAGACCAAGAAAATATTAAACTTTTTACCGTTTTCATTTTTTTCTACAAAACCAAACTTCATGTAAGAATTGAATCAAAGAACATTAGTTTAGAATTAGGTGAATGAACTTTTACGTTGACACTTGTTAGAAAATGACTTTGGAGCTTTGTGCATTCTGAGTGTGGAACGCCGAAAAGCAGTGAGAAGTGCGAGAGCCGGTTGAGGCAAGAAAAAGAGAAAGAGGGAGAGAGAGAGAGGTACATGCGAAGGCTCGTTAACCCTGGTTGCGCTCGTTAATTTCGGTATACATTTTTTAGCGGACTTGCCAGGGGCACGAGAGCAAAGAGTGTAAAAGAGCGAGAGAGAGGGGATGAACGAGGGAAAGAAGGCAGCGGAAGAAAGAGAGGGAGAGAGAGAGAGAGACATATCGCCGGGGGAAATTGTGGCGAGACGTGAATTACAAATCGCTGTGGCGCGTGCAAGCGTGCGAAATTTAGAAGAGAGCGAAGGAGGTACGAACTGTGTGCTTTATAGAAGAAGCCGCCCGTATTCTTGCAGGATGTTTGTGTGCCTACGGAACTTTTTCTCCTCCTCGTGGGAGGACGAAAACTCGCCACGGCAGCTTGAGGGTGGCGCGAGCTTTAAAGCACGTCGTATTCCTCTGGCAGCCTCCCTAGCATTTCTGAAGATAGATCCTGCCGGCGCGACCCGCCCACCACCACAAGGAAGTTTACCAGAAAAGAGGAGCGCCGCCGCTGCCGATAGCATCTTTCGACGAGTCCTCGAGTTGCGAATTCTTATCTGTCACGTGCGCCACTCCTTCCCTTCTAAACTGAAAAGAGAGCGAGAGAAAGGGCTGGAAATCTCGGTCCCGGAATTACAAAGTGCGGGTTATTACGCCGTTAAAGACACTTGCTGATATGGAGCTGATAAGATTTGATGGAGTGACGGAAACCCATTTAATGTATAGATTCATTATGTTATCATGTATGAGATTATACAAGTAAATTCTTTTTGCAATTTATAGTAATATTTTTGAAGAGAATATATAATATACACTGTATACGTTATATGTGATATCAGATTGTATTAATGTTACGTTAATATTGTGTTAAAAAGATAAAGAGGAATTCTAATAAATGGTATTAATAAGATTTCAACATTTATCCAAACTTCATTTGCCAAACCTTAACTCATCAATTTTTGTCTATCTGTTAAATGATATTTTTGATAAGTAGCAACAGTAGCTTTATTTTTTTTATCATAAACAACATCTCGTTATCATTTAATTTCCATATTTTAGTTATAGTTGAAATTTTTTATTTTTTTAATTTATAAATGCTGAAAAAATATATCAATATTTTCTTAAATATTTTCTTATAAGTATGTCGTCTAAAAAAATTTCATTCAGATAAAGCATTTGCGTTGTAAATCTCCTGTGGGTTTTCCCAAATCTTTATTTAAATAAATCTTTTATGTTAAAATAATTTGTAATCATTATTTTTTACCAACTTTTTCATTTTAAAAAGAAAATTAGATTTACAAAAGTGTGATAACTAAATTTTCACATAATTATTGCTGTTCCTTATGTAATAAATATTTATACGAGGGCACTGTCCGGCTGATCTCTATCTTTACAATAACCGGAAGTCATGATCATCGCCTTAGAATCTGTTCTGCTTGCTGACGTATATTACACACCCATCACGTGTTTGAAATTCCGAACGTGCATAATGAACGAAATATTAACTTAAAGTTTCTAATTCTGGTTAGAATTCCCCGGAGTGTGGTTTACTGGTGACTGCAAGAGTGAGAAGTGAAGAAATACAATTATTATCCGATTTTAAATGTATTAAGTAGCCAAATTCGGCTAAAGGACCCCGCACACAATGTATGGAAAATAATCATTCGGTCAAATTGGATCCAACTTGGGGAAAAGATAGATCTTGAGGTCCTGAACAAAAGTTCTCATGGGCAAAACCCCCCAAAATTTGACCGAATGATTTTTTCCCATACATTGTGTGCGGGGTCCTTTGAAAATGGCAAAAATCTTTCGTTCACTATGAACGTTCGAAATTTCAAACACCTCACCCATCCACCCACACACACACACACACACACACACACACACACACACACACACACACACACACACACACACATACATATTCATACGCATACACACACTTCCAGCAATCTTCTATTGTCACGAGCCTTTATTCCCTCGAATTATTCTCTGAAAAGGGTGAAAATGCTTTTCACAAAATCCTCAGTGCATTTAATTCTATAACTTCTTTCGCAATTAACTTGATTAATTATCCATACGCGAGACGATCTCTTTTTTATACGGTATAATTAAATTCATAATTTCATACCTTTTCATTATACTTAAATCGCCTTAAAATGAAGGTCCATTTGTCATTTATTATTAGTATAGAAGAGAAATTCATTTTAAAATAGAAATGAAAGATTAATTAATTCTTCTTTCAAAAATAATATGAATATTTAAGTATTTTGGAGATTATATGTTAACCATTTCTGAACTACCTTTTGTGAATTTATAAAATAACAAAGTTATGTAAATTATGTATTGGCACGTAGATTTTGTTTCGTACGTGCAATAAAAAGAACATTTAACGATTCAAATGATATAAACTAAGATTAATTAAAGGTGTCTTCTATTAAAAAATTTAGTTAATGCATTTAATTTTAGAAATGCTGCAATGATCCCTTTACAAATTGAAAATCGTATTTGAACACCGAAACTCATGAAACTCATTTATAAGTCACAAAAAAGTTTTTACCGATACAAAGCTTTCTGTTTGAAAAGATAAAACTCTCGAGTCTCATTATGTGCGAGTACATATCCTAGAAATAGTAAAGTTGGATACAATAAAACTTTAAATACTTACTTTTAGTGCATTGAAGTTAGAAACACTCTTACATACTGCACTTCAGGTCCTTTTATTTTTGGTGTGAGTGCACATATATTTTCAGCCCTAGAGAATTCAATTCAATCCGTGTCCCTCAATTAAACGAAATGATAGTATAATCCAAGTAGATAACAGTGAATAACGATTTTGAGAAAATAACTCAATTCAAACAATCATATAATACTCTTACATTCATTTTATAGCTTTGGAAACGAGTAATCGTCAAATTAAATATCTCGAAGGCAAAATTATTTTGAACAAGTAATGCATATCCTCGTAAATTCAAAGAACATTAATCACGAGAAATAAAACGAGTAAAAAATTAACTTTTCCTCCAATAATGTGAATATATATCACACAAATAACCGAACAAAACATAGCATTTTTCATCCAGCATCGGAAAAGTCATAAGCAGCTACTGTGGAATTGAATCTCTCTCCCTCTCTCTCTCTCTCTTTCTCTCTCTCTCTCTCTCTCTCTCTCTCTCTCTCTCTCTCTCTCTCTCTCTCTCTCTCTCTATCCCTCCAACGATTGAGCGTACAGTAAACAGAATCCCCGCGTGCTTTACGATTATTGGTTTTATCGAATTGGCTATAACTCCAAAGTCATGCGTAGATTGCGATGAGCTATATGCGCAGGGGAGAGAGCTTCCCACGAATGCAAGCCCAGCGCTAGATATACGACGCGGCAGAGAGATGTACTGATCCCGCACGCCGTTCGCGGTGACATTTGACGACTCGGTTTTTATTTCAGTGTATTCATCGCCGCATTTATTAGCCCTCGGCCGTGACGGTGATTTTCCGCTTCAAGTTGACGGGACCTCCAATCGAATATCACGTTTCTCGACTTTTTTCAATTCTTTTTTATTTTTTTTATCTCGCGGCCTGTTTCTCTCCGCGCCGCTCTGCTGGGAATGAAATTCAAAGAACGGGTAACGAGTAATCCGCTACGTGGGATATTGATGAGGTCCGGCATTACACGCGCTCGCTCGTGAGCTTTGCAATGTTTATGCCCTCAGTTCGGGCTCTCTCTCTCCCTCCCTCCCCCTCTTTATCTCGTCCCCGCTCCGTGTCTCCCGTACATACTCTTGGCAGATGTAACAGTCGTCGCGTTGTCGGCGTTATTCAAAGCACGAGTTAATGGAAATTTCGCGTTTATCCTATGCACGTATAGCTCGCTTGAGAATAAGCTGCCGATATGTAATAGAACCCGACTCCTATATTTTTGTGCCATTACTATACTATCATAATATCTACTTTCTGTGGTCAATATTTGTCGTATATAGATTAAAACTATTTCAGAAAAATACACGCGTTATAATGTTTCTATTATAACATAATATTTTACTATTTGCCAAGTTATTAACCAAATCTTTTACAAAATTGAAAGAACATTAATTATTCGACGTTTATTTTTCAGTTAATCAATGTATTTCTATATGTAATGCTTATTATACTATTCAAAAGTGTAAAATGGATATCTTTATTTACACTGCACACTTTAAAAACTGTTGCATGAGACTTCCAGTGTTTTTTTTATTTTTACTAGATATGTAATTGATGCTTGCATTAATTTGCGTATATTAGATGTGACTCCATAATTTAAACAACATAATAATTATGATTAAATATTATATTCTATCAAATTCAGTAAAATGATTTTCGACCCAATTGTTCTCGAGGCTTTTAGTGAAGAATTTCCTCTGAACATATCTAGTACAAAATTAATTTCATCGATAACTCTCATCTTTTCAAGAGCGTTCTCTACCATTGATTCAGGAATAGCGCATATTACATAAATTATTTCACGTTACATTTGCAGACTTCGGCCTCGTTTTCGGGGCCATTTATAAAATGCGAAACATTGTTCACAGAGTTGCAACTTCTGCAGCTGGTCAGGGTCATGAAAGATTTTCTTGAATATACAATAAATGGAAACGAAGGCTCTTTTGAAGTTAAAATTAAACCGTTAATATTGATCACAAGATTTAAATTTCAGTAACAATTATACTTTTTGTTCATTTATTAATTTATAGTCGATCTATATTTACATATAGATTAGTCAAAAGTTACAGATTTCTTTAGAAGAAAGAATCGACGAGGTCGATTTTACATATAAACTTTAATACATTTTTAATATCATTGTGGTCATTCAATATTGTTTTAATATACTTATTTATAGTTAGTTTTCCCCGATGATGTGAGTATAACGCACATTTTTTTAGTAATTGTTATTTGTTATGGTAAAAAACATGCTTTATGAGAAAGATGACTTCAATACGTAAACTTTTTCAACTACTTCATTTTTTATTTTTCTTTCTTTGTGTTATTTACGATTGCAAGTTTTTTTTTTTTTTTTTTTTTTTTTTTTTTTTTTTTTTTTTCAACCGTGTTTATTTACAATCTGTCTAGTTGACAATAAGTAAATAGTATACAAGTATTTACAATAACATGAGAGTATTAGACCCACTGGTTAATACTGTTACAAATCCTTTAAATATAGGCTTTTACAAGAGAACAATATTTATGATAATATAATATTATAATAATATAATGATACGTTAGTATACAGAACATTTTACAACTACACATTAATAATTTGATATTTTTTAAGTCTTGTACTGGATCGGATTACATCAATTAAATTTGCTGCCAGATGGTTCGGATGTTCTGTTAGTCTCTCCTTGTACCTACTATAGTGTGCTTCTATTTCTTGTTTGACTGTTCGTATGTTCAAGTCATTCCTAATGATTTCATTTGTGACAAACCAAGGAGCATGCACTATGTTTCTAAGTATTTTGGATTGAAATCTTTCGAGTATTTCAATATTAGAAGTTGCTGCAGATCCCCAGAGTTGAATTCCGTAAGTCCACACTGGTTTAAGAATAGTTTTGTATATAAGTATTTTATTTTCAAGTTTTAACTCAGATTTATTTCCTAGTATCCAGTACATTTTTCTTAGTTTGAGATTTAGTTGTTTTCGTTTTGTCCATATATGTTTTCTCCAAGTGAGGCGACGATCCAGATGTATTCCCAAATATTTAACGTTGTCACTTTGCGGTATGGGTTTATCATTTAGCAGGAGTGGGGGCAAGTCTTTTTACAAAGTGTGAATGTAACATGAGTTGATTTTGTTTCATTGACTTTAATTCTCCATTGTTTAAACCATATATTGATCAGATCTAAATATTTTTGTAGTTTTTCGGATGCTATTTCAGGACTTGAATGACTTGTGAGAATTGCTGTATCATCTGCATATGTTGCTGTAGTGATTTCTTGCATTGTAGGTAGATCAGAAGTATACAGCAGATACAAAGTAGGGCCTAGCACGCTTCCTTGAGGTACTCCGGCGTTTATAGGGAACAGTTTTGTTACGGTTTGGTTAATTTTTACTTGAAATGTTCTGTCTGTTAAATATGATTTTAATAGTTTATATAAATTTTTTGGAAAGTACTTCTTTAGTTTATAGAGTAATCCCTTCTGCCATACTTGTCAAAGGCTTGGGCAACGTCTAGAAAAGCTCCAGAGCAGTACTGTTTATTTTCGAAGGTCTCTTGTATTTTTACAGTTAATCGGTTAACTTGTTCAATTGTAGCATGACAGTTGCGGAAGCCAAATTGGTGATCAGGAATCAACTTCTTGGAATGAATAATTGGATTGAGTCTGTTGAGAATAAGTTTTTCGCAGATTTTTGAAATAGCTGGCAGTAAACTGATAGGTCTATATGACGTAACGAGGTCTGGACATTTGCCTAATTTTTCTATTAATATTATTTGTGCAACTTTCCATTGGCTTGGAAAATAACACAAACGAAAGACTGCATTTAATATAATAGTAAGAAATCGGATCGCTTTCTGTGGTAACTCCTTGATTATTTTGCCATTTATTCCGTCGTATCCAGGTGATTTTTTGTTCTTAAGGGCTTTGATTATCTTTTGCACTTCTTTAATTTTGATGTTTATTGAAGGACTAACTTGGGCATGGTGATCTTCTTGTTTAAACAATTCTTCTTCTTGTGGTTCGGTAATTTCTCGATTTATTGGCTTGAAAACTTCACTGAGATAGTTTGCAAACGTATCAGCTTTTTCCGTTTCGCTTCTGGCCCAATCTCCATTAGATTTCCTGATTGGTGGTATATGTTGCAGTGGACGTTTAAGTTTTTTAGTGGCTTTCCAGAGGGAATATTCAGTTGCTTCATTTGCAGTTAAGTTTTGTAAGTAATTTTGGATGCCGACATTTTTTTCTTCTATAAGCAAGGTTTTTAATTCTTTAATTGATTTATTTAATTTAGTTTTTATATGTTTGGATCTATAAATTTGCCAAGTTTTTCTTAACTGTCTCTTTTCACGTATTTTTTCAAGTATGTGTTTAGCAATGTGCTGTTGTTTTTCCGGATGTTCAAATAATGTGATAGCTTCTTTAGCGGCGTTGTGTATTTGTATGTTGAATTCTTCTATTGCATTTTCGAGTTCATCTATAGATTTAAGTGAGATGTTGCAGTTTAGATTATTATTTAGATATTCTTTGTATTTTCCCCAGTTAGTATTTTTATTGTACAAATGTGGTGTTTTTTGGTTCATTTTAAGTTGTTGTTGTTTAAAAGAAATAATGATCGGTGAGTGGTCTGACGAAAGATCTAAGCAGGATGTAGCTGTGAGACAGTCGGGGTTGATACCTTTTACTACGGCAAAATCAAGGAGGTCCGGCGTCTTATTTTTATCAGTAGGCCAGTAGGTGGGTTCTCCGGTTGAAATCGGGAATAAATTCTGTGACTGCATAGTTGCATAAAGCTGTCTACCTCGTGGAGTTCCAGCCGAAGATCTAGACCCCCACCATGGGTGCTTAGCATTGTAATCTCCGGCAGCAATGAAACGGTGTCCAAGACTTACGAAGAATTTTGAAAACATCTCTGTTTTGATAATGTGCTTAGGTGGGCAATATATTGCTGATAGAGTGATTGATCCTTTTACATCTTCCAGAGTTACGCTGGTTGCTTGCAGATAATCATCCATGTGTTTTACATTTTCATAATGCTTAATATTAGATTTAATGATAATTGCAGTTCCGCCGCGCGCTTTCCCAGTAGGACATTTTGTATCATATATGAAATAGTTTGGAATTTTCAAGTAGTTTTTATATGTAAAATGAGTTTCTGATATTAACATTACGTCAATATTATGTTCGATTAGAAACTTCTTTAATTCAAGACTTCTTTGTGCTAAACCGTTCGCATTCCAGACTGCTATTTTTATTTCATTATTGAATTTTATTTATCAAACTTGTAAGAAGGTTTAACATTGTATCTATTCTTGTCATCATTTGAAGCATCATTTCTTCGAGTTTATTTGTGTTTGATTTTTCTGCTATTTTTGTTATTATTTGGGATTCTGTCTCTGTTTGTATAGATTCTGTTATGATGTTTTTTGGTTGACTGCTTGTGGCTTGAGCGAAAGATATATTAGATTTAATAAAATTATTTAAATTTGGAGGATAACTTTGTGAGTTTTGCACTACGGTTTTTTCTCTGAGTTTAGGAAATAATTTTTGTTGCAGTTGCTTACGAACAATGCATCCTTTATAACTAGCAGGATGATTACCGTCACAGTTTGCACATTTAACGTCTTGTATTTTTTCTTTTATCGAGCAGTCTTTTGTTAAATGTTTTTCAGCACATTTAACGCATACCGCACTCCTGTAGCAGTAGTTTTTGGTGTGACCAAATCCTTGACATTTAATACACTGAGGTATATCTCTTTTTTTATATGGTGGTTCAAATTTAACGATTGTATTCAATAATCTATCTATATTGTATATTTCCTTATTGTTATCATTGGGTTGAATTTCTACAAAGAACAAGGGTAACGGTTTTTGCGTGTATCGATCTCGTATATTTGTTACTCTTAATACTTTATGGTCGTGTTCCTCTATTGCCTGTTGTATTTCTCCAGTATCAGCTGACGGGTGTATGTGTCTTAAAACAGTTTTATAACTTTTGTCTTGCTTCCTCTGGTATGTGTAAAATTCAGTTTTTTTCTTCTTGAGCTCTTCTACTATTGGAAGATATTTTTCTGAGGAGTTTGGTAGAATTTTCACCTCGTTATTAGAAAGTATTTTCAAAGTGTAGTTATTCTCAGCTATTTTATCGAGAAGGGTTTTCAAAGGTGCTATATTCTCCACTCCGCTTACGAAGATTGGTGGTGATTTTTGAGCACTCGCTTTACTAGAATTCTCACTATTTTCTCCTGCAGGAACTACATCCTCTGCGAGTTCTAGTTTTTCATAATTGTTTTGAGTCACCACTGGATTACTTAGCCAGTAGTCTCTGATTTGCGTTTGACGTTTTTTAAAATTAGCTTTTATTTCATCTGGGCTGTTTCTTTGTCGTTTTTTATAAACTGAGTTCCACTTTTCGTTATTATCGGTATTTATCGGCGAAGCCAAAGTGACTTTTTCAGTAGCGGCCATGTTAGCCGATTGACTTTTATTAAAAAGATAAAATTTTGAATTTTGGTTAGCAGTTTATGTCTATTTATATTCAAAATTGAGAAAATCAGTGATTTTAACGTTCGCACTTATACACAGTAACACACTTGAACTAGTATTTACATACTTGGCTGGAGCTCGATGTAAACACGTCTACTCTTATCGAGAGCACAATTAGAACTGACGATTGCAAGTAATATTGTAAGATATTTATTTTAGATCAAACGAATGAAACTGCTACATTTAGTTTAGTTACAGCTACGTTTAGTTTTTTAAATTTCTATTGTAAAGCACGTTTGCTGTATATGTATCGCTCTTGTACCTTTGGCTTCTCCACAATCGTAGAATTCTTTCACTCGTAATCCAATGGTTCTCCAGCGTCCCCAAACTTATAGTCTTTTTCGTGCTACTGCCTCGATGTTTTCATTCGCCACTATTCGCTTTTCCTTGGTCTACCTTTCTGCCATACCTCGCTTTATTTTGCTATTTTTCTTTTTACATCCCTTTGAAAGTTTACAAAACGAGAGAAGCAAAGGAAGGAAGAGCATTGGGCAGAAGGCGAGAAGTAGCACAAGACGAAAGAGGCAAAGTCAAACGTCGATACTTTGGCAAAGTTTCGAAATTCTTTTACATCGCCTGCTTCTCTTCCTCTCTTTCCCTCTCCTTCTTTTTCCATCTTCTCAATTTGCCTCCTCTATGTGTTTACTCTTGCCTATCTGCCTACATTAACTATAGATTAAAAAATTGCATACTTGATTTGCAAAATATAATGTAGTACTCATTTTCCTTACTATATAAAAATAAGAAAAAATACTAGTTTTATAATTCATTCTCCTTACACTGAGAAAAGGATTTTTTACTGTTAACATGGCATTGTAACTGTTAACATGCGTATGTTTAAATATGACCAAATATAGGCATTGTAACAGTTATAATGCCATGTTAACAGTTAAGTTACCATGTTCTCATAAACAATTTCAATATGTTAACTGAGAACATTGATATTGTAATAGTTACAATATGCTTATTATAGTAGTTTTTGAATCTAATAGCCAATTTTTTACCAGGATGATGTTGTTATATAACAAAAAGGTTTAAAATAAAAACTACATTTAGTTTTTTACTCCAACGTTTCGAACATTTTTATTGTTTATGTCCCTCATCAGGATAAACAATAAAAATGTCCGAAACGTTGGAGTAAAAAACTAAATGTAGTTTTTATTTTAAACCTTTTTGTTATATAACAACATCATCCTGGTAAAAAATTGGCTATTAGATTCAAAAACTACAATTTACAAGAACTTCTACCATCAGCTACTTTCAAATCTGAATATGTCTATTAGTTAATACAGATATTGTAACTATTACAATATCACATTTTATCCTTAAACATGCCAAATAGTTGTATTTCAAATAGATAAATATGTTAACAGTAACAATATTCTTCTCTCAGTGTAACTAAACATTGTTATCTTCATTTTGCAACTTACGGATTATGTTCCGAACAAATCGAAAATACAGCAGGAGAGAGAAATCACAACACAATTGAACTAATAAACTTTAATCAAAGAAATCCACAAATCGGGTTATCTTTCCGGGACGTGTTATTGAATCGAAAGCTCAACAACAACTGACTCTTTCTGTCCAACACTAACAACTAACTAAGCGACGCGCACCAATTGTTTTTTTGATGGTAGAAATCAATACATTTTAGAATCTCTTTTGTAACATATATCTATTTCTTCGTATGAAATTCGGGAATTACATAACTATATCTATTCTCTATTTTAGTTTATTTTTCTAATTGACATTCAAATAAAGGTTACTATTTCGTTCCGTAACAGATTAAATAATTGATTAATATCTGAAGTTTCTGAAAATGAAGCCTAGTGTTCGTCATTTCATCTCATAGACCCTTTCTCTTAAGGTATGGGTCATCTATAGTCTAAAAAAAAAACAGTTTCCCTTCTAATTGGTTTCCCTTCTAAAGGTGATAAAAGTAGGCAGGAAAACCTAATATTTAAGTTTCGTTTCGTCAAAAAATATTAATTTCTTAGAAAATTGTAAGCAATCAAAGATAGTGTAAGAAAACGGTTTAAATTAATGAAATTATTAAAAAAGAAGGACAATTTTTAACCGTTATACATTATTTTTGAACGCTTATAATTTTCTGAGAAATTAATATTTTTTGACGAAACAAAGCTCAAATTTGAGCTTTTCTTTTTTACTTTTATAATCTTCTTTGCTTGTTTTCGTAACATAAATACTTGCAAATAGGCAGTCAATAAAAGAGACGTAATTTTTTAACGAAATAAATCATATTTGAGATTAGATGACCCATTTCTCAAGAAAAAGCGCCTACAAGATGGAATTACAAACACTGTGCCGTCAAAATCCATTTCCCGGCAGGTGTGTACTCTCCTTTTTAGATGATGTTCATAGTATCTATATTTTAAACTATTAATAGTAAATAAAAAGGTAGGATGAAAAATAATAAAATCTTGTTTACCAATTTACGCAAAAATTTAACGTTATGATTTTTTGAACTTTTAAATTCTATATCACTTTTGAAATTTGAAACCATACAGCCCAAGTTAAAAACAGAACTAGATGACTTTTCGTCTATTATTATATATTTTTTGTCAGCTGTCGTTGATAACAAAATTAGAAGTGTCCAGTCTCGAAGTGCTTGGGCTACCCGCTTCAAATCACTTGCAAATCACAATTCCCAAAGATCCGAGCATCGTTCGACGACTAGTACTTATAGGTCATCTGCGTGTAATGCTGGATTCCCGTTATTTCCTTTCCCCTCTAAGTAAGGTCTACTAATTGATTGTCCCGACCCGTAATTGGACAGAAATCTCTTGGCCAGTCTCAGAGTATTGGCGGCACATGAATCATCTGCTCAACTGAAAAAGACTAGAGGCACATAATTATCAAGAGGGTAATTCAATTAAAGATGAGAGGTCAGATGTTTTATCATCGTTACGAGACATTTAAATTCAAATGAGATTTCTGATTGTTTGTGCTCTTGACATTACTCAGGCTTAGAAAAGAATTCATATATATATATTGGAGTAAAATAATCTTTTAAGATGGTGACATTAATTTAATTTAGATCAGCTTAAATTAGTTTTACTTATAATTTCTACACTTTAACTTTTGTGATTATTATACGTGAAGAAGTATAATAGTTATATTTAGCATAACTAGGAGATAGTGTCAGGCATCCGGATCACGTATTGGGCTCAAGACCCTAAAACACCGAAAACTCGAGTTCTGGAGATTTTCCATTTTATTTTGAGAAAATCTTGAAAAAAGGCGACAATCGTGTACATTTTCACATGATAGCATTTTTTACAATTCTTCTTAAATCCGAAAAAAAAAACTAAAATAAAGCCTTTCTACGCCTAGCTATCCTTACCGTCTATTAAGCCCAGACCTTTAAATCGTCCGACAATAGTCCACATTAACGCTCGCAGACAAGCCGCAATATTTTATTGTCATGATACCGGGTGCGTCCCTCGACCCCCTCGCTCATAAGTATTTTTTTTTAATTCTCGCGCGTCCGCTCAGCCTGCCGAGATCGCACATCCCCCTGGGAAATCTTCACGCGTAACACCTTCCCCACTGCAGCACGTCGACGTCTGCTGCTTTTGCATACGCGCGCGTCCCTTCCGTCACAGCCGCTGCATCCTGTATCCGCGCGGCAATACGGTATTCCGGGGGCTTCTCGACGACACGTGAAATTGGTGGCCTCCGCTTTGCGTCTCTCTCTCCCTCTCTCACTCAACGCCAGGATTCGCGCGCGCACACAGGCTCGTTACGCATTATTCCCGTAAGGATATATGTGCGAGCACACGCGCATGGTTGCCTAGACAATCGTTCCGCCTCGTACGCGCGTACAATTGCGCCGGCTTCGCGCGCGTGTATGTGAGGAGGCGGGGAGTGCGGTGGGTTTGTCGTAGAGATAGAGGCAGCTCGATCCGCTGAAAACGGAAATTTCGGGAAAAGCTCGAGCGCCCGCGCGAACGGATTTGTGCCCTGAGGAGGGTTTGCGCGGAAAGCACGAGCCCGTCGAAACTTTCGTGCCTTTGTGATGTGAGCGCCCAGCTGCAGCAGCGGGGGTGGCGGCGGTAGTTTTCTTTTTTTCACCACCGCATTTCCACGAAGCTTGTTAGTGCCTCGATGGCCGCGGGAGAATATTCGATTTGCAATGCTAAAGTTGGCGAATGAAGAGAGATAGGCGCATTGTAGGTTTTGAGGCTACCCGGGTTTTTGAAATATTTTGTAAAAACGATGGAGTTATACTATTTTCAAATACAAATTTGGCATACCAAAAATATTGGAAATTTCTTCTTTTTAGATTTACGCGGTATTGGGAAAACACGTTGAAAAATTCCTTTATCAGGTTGAGCAGAATTATTATTGTTGAAATTTTATTTTTCATTGCTTCGAAACTTCTACATTAAAATAAACTTTTTAATATATTTCCATATTAAACATTTTTTTTCTACCAAATGAGTTTATTCGATATAAAGTACTGTCACGTCCTAAAACATAACACGACTGGGATTATTAACTCAATTAAGAATTAATGCTCTTTTTGGTCGTAGCTGCGCCAGCTAATAAACCATGGACGAGTTAAGGAAAGGAGTGCAGTAACAAAATCGTAATTAATCGTTTAAAAATTGAATAACTAAATTTTCTTTTCGATTCAGGATTTGGGTCTTATAGGGACCAACAGAAGCAGCACATTTGTCTCTTAAAAACAATTTTTGTTGCACATGCCTCTTGTATGGATAGGAAAAGGTCACAAGCCCTGGAATGATGTGTGTTGGATAATACTAAATTCTTCCCATCTCAGGTTATTCTCAGCTTTGCGCTTCCCTAAACCCGCCTAATCAATTTTTATCAATTTGTATTTCTCCTTAGTTCGTAAATTTTAATGATATTCAAGATTTGAGAAAAAAAATGAACTTTGAATAAGTCAGTCGTTGCCTTGTCAACTCAAATTGCACAAAGCCCTTAAGACTCGCACTAAATGAATTGTGTATTATGAATAGCTTCTGTCCACTAATCCTTAGGATCAAGGCCAATCGGCTAATTCACAATCCAAGACAATTACTACTTTTCTTATTTGGAATTTTAATTTTTACTACTTTATTTTAATTTATTAGGATCTCTCTTTATTTCATTAATGATTCAAGTATAGTATAAATTTCTTTATTTTCTAATAATAATTCTCTTTAAGATAATTCAGTTGTTGCCTTGTCAACTCAAATTGCACAAAGCCCTTAAGACTCGCACTAAATGAATTGTGTATCATGAATAGCTTCTGTCCACTAATCCTTAGGATCAAGGCCAATCGGCTAATTCACAATCCAAGACAATTACTACTTTTCTTATTTGGAATTTTAAATTTCACTTTTATTTACCTTTCTTATTATTTTTTTTTTTTTTAATTTCCTTCTCTCTTATAATTTTTGATTGTAATAAATTTGGAATTTGAAGTTTGGTGAAAAGAAAATTGAACTAAGAATTTGAGTAGTTTGAATATTTATTTAAATCTGAACAATTGAATGTTTATACAGAATTTTAAAGCTTGTGAGGCTTGTAAATCTGCTCGAGTAGTCAGCAAAGCTTGTGAGGCTTGTGTTGATCTGACTGCTTTGGTCGGTTCAGAAAAGCTTGTGAGGCTTGTGGTGAACTGCACGCTCAGCAGTGCGCGTTCGGCGTATTTAAATCAGTTGCTCCTCCTCTTCTTCGGCTGGAAAAACTGCGGTGTCGAATCGGGTAGTTGCGTCATCTTGTGTTAACGAATCGCTGGTTGACATTTGTAACGGTGGTTGATGCTTTGCATATCCGTAATGTTAAATGGAGCGAGTGGTGCGGGAAAGCGGTATCCAATAGTGCGGGGGTGGCATCCCTTCCAAACGTCAATTTTCAGCCGAGTGGGGAAAATCCTATGTTTTAACATAGAGAGCGGTAGAGAGCGGTCGCTCATCCCTTCTCTATGGTATTTTCCGGCGGCTCGTATCTTCCTTAAGGAGTGAGAGAGAACGCTATAGGAGTGACAGAGAAAGAGAGAAGAGAGAGACAGAAGATATACCTATCTCCCTCACTCTTCAATTCTGTCACTGTCTTTTTTTACAGTTTTCTTCACTTTGTTTAATATTCATTACAGATCGCTAATTTACAAATTATTTATAATTTTATTTCAATAGATATTTCTAAGACAAGATATTACAAATTTGAACGGTGGTTATAAATTGATTATAAGTAAAGTTATGATGAAATACAAAGGTCGCAAAATATAATAGATAGTTTAACAGAAAAATAATTAATATAATATTACAATAATTATAAGTCTCGTAAAAAATGGTAAAACTAATCAGTCAAGTATAATATTATAAAGGTGTTCGCAAAATTGTGGTAAATATCGCTATTATTTATTTAGTTACAATGTTTTACTTAATGGTAACGCAAATGCAGAAAAGATTTCATTTCGTTATTGTAACAAATGTGGTTCCAGATTATTTCCAATCATAAGATTTATTAATTTTATATTTATTCGTTGTCTAATTAAATAATCATCTCTCTAGGGTTTGGATGTGAATATTTGTAATTTGTAGATAATGAAATTATTATAGGAATTAGTTTTTTAAGATTTCACAAGAAAAATATTAATAAATCAAAAAATTTATAAACAAACAATTATTTTTAAAGATTGTGATTAGGGATTAAATTTATATGAAAATGTAAAGAAAAATTATTGCAGATGAATTGCGTTGGTAAAATGTAAAAATGTAGAATAGTTAAATAGATATAAACCTTATAAGTTTTAAAATTGGAAAATAATATTTCGTCGCAGGGTAAAGAAATGAAAAGATTTCCTTAAAAGATCGTATTTTCGATGCTTGTATATGCTATGCAACAACTTAGGGAGAGATAAGAGTTTCCAGATGTGCAGGACATTTCCTGTATAGGTCCTCAGTAACGGTTTTCATAAAATGTATTATTTTATGTTATTGGTGAAATTTTCTTATGCAAACTTTGTGAAAACATTAGATTATTCTTTCTAGCTAATAATTCAATTATATTATTAAGTTATCTTATTAAGTTAATACACTTTTCTTAGAGCTTCTATTGTTTATTTTAAATATTTGAAATTTAATTAATTGCTTTTAATATCAATGTGTTAAGATACAACTGTTGTATAGCAAAATGTTTTATCTAATGTGTACAGTTCATAAAGTTTGCATTAACAAATGAGAATCTCTTATAAATAGGCGTAATAGTTAATTATTATTAGAGAATGTACGATTTACAATGTATTATTCAAATTCGAAACAGTTTATTATTTTGAACTTAAAGTTAAGTTAATTAATCTAATAGAAGTAAACAAATGGATTATTGTTACTACTAAAACATATTATAATAACGGTTTTATTATCTTCTAGTTTTTACTTAACATAATACAACTTTTATCTTGAACAAAATTATTTTCCCTACTTATAGTTATTGAAATATTTAGTGTTATTCTAAATAATATTCTTATGCTATAGTACATTGAGTCCCAAAAGATGCTGGAAAATACGTCACCACGTGGAGGGACTTGAGGAAATCTATTTTTATGCATGCGATGGAGGGTACAGATAAACACTCTCTTTGTCTCGGGTTTTCTTATAATTAACAATTCTGAATGTTTTACAAAATGTGAAATTACCTCTTTAATTAGATAATTGCATAGCAAACTATTACAAATCTGAACGAAAACGCTATGATTATTTTAACGATAGTTATTCGCAATATGAAAGTTATTAATACGAAAAAAAAAAAATCTAATTTATAATGATATTGGATTTGATAAGTTTATAAAAATAGCCGGTTATATAAAATAAACTAGTGGTTAACATAACTTGTTGCTTTATGTAATATAATAAGTATTATAGTAATTATTTATCGTTTGTTAATAAAGATTCTTTTCATGTTTATTGGTTGCATTTACAAAATGCATATGGTTAGTTATAGAGTTATATTTTTGGGTTTTTGTTAATAGATCTTAATATTATTAATACGGAAACAAGGAAAAGCTGTTGATTGCAATTTAACAAAAGAATATGGAATTAGTATTATTTTTCCTAATTTCCTTACTGCTATATTTAATATTCGAAGTTGTTAAAATAATTTTATCTTTAACGGTTTGAGAGATATTGTCTAATAATGTAAATAATCTTTTCAGTATATAGTATAAGTCGTGTATTCAAAAATTCAGAAAAGCGCGTCCCTGCGTGGGAAAGCGTCGTATCTATATTTAGTATGGGCCATGCGTTTTGCAGCCCTCAGATAGCGTATATGCTAGGGCTATCGTCTTCTTAAGGCTAGCTCTACATTTTGAAGGAATATTTGCAATCCACATGTAATTGTTTAAAATGTTTATTAAATTTATGATATGTAATAAAAACATTTTATTTATTTATAGCGGAAGAAAAATAGAAAGTTGAATAAGTTTTATTATTTGAGTAGGGAAAATATTCCTTCATGAATGTGTCTTAAAGTAATTATTATAATTTATATTTATTTGTGATTGTGAATGTTAAACCTTATATACTCTTACACCTCGCGTTCCGAACGGTTGCTAGTTAAGTCAAACGTATTAAAGTAGGAATTACAATTGTGATTTGTTTGTTTAACAATTCGCACTAAACTTATTATTCAGAACATAACTTTATAGAAAATTAGCCATATTTTGCAACTAGAGTGTTAATGAATTATTAGTATAATTCACTTAGAGATTTTAAATTTACATATGATAATATTTTATTCGAATTGGTACATAATTTTAAAATATAAAGTTTATTGAAAAAATTGCTATTTCTGATTAACATTTCTATTAAGGTGGGTTACTGTTGATTGTATAAAAATGAAATAGTCTTTGTTATCAGTCCTTTGTTTATTATACCCGGGGATCGAATATAACTTTTAATTCTTATTTGTTATTCGGCATTCACCAATAAGAGAAAAAGTTTTAACAAGAAGCCGAAGGATGAATTTAAGAAAGGTGATAACTATAAGATTCTAAACTGGAAATTAATATGTGCGCTGCGTCGTCGTTTTTATGGTAGCTTGGGGAAACTCCCTGTAGCGCCGGTCGCACTTACAACCCTTGGTGCAGTAGTGTCGATAGGTTAGTAGTGGTTCAGGGCTATGATCATGTTTCGTCAATATGTGAAAAAAATTTTTTTCTTTTTATGAAATGACGTAGACGGTGCCGTCACAGTACATTTGTAAAATTGCAATGTAAGTAGTATAAGTCAATCTTGTGTTGGCCAGGCTGGACATTTATATTTGAATGTAGGTTAAATTAGTAGATTTTAGTCAGTCCGAGATATAAATATACTTTATCAACACAAATAATTAAATATAATTCAGTGCCTCATTTCTTTAAATATTAAAATATTTGTGATACTGTTACTGTCACACGCACTTAGAAGCCCTGAAAAAACTCTGTTACAAGTGTTCGCCTGTTATCGACTCTTACGGTCATGCGTCTGAGATGGCGCTTCTTCCTCTACGAAAGTTACGAAAAAAGGACCTTAAATTCTCGATCAGCGAGCCCGAAAAAAAAAAATAAATGGAAAGTAATTCCGGCCTCGCTCGCTATGGAGTCCAAAACTGCTTTGGACTTCCGGTCTCATTGACGAATTAAGTAGACTATTGACTCAAGTATTTGCAACCCTGAATGAATCGGCGTGTAATTCCTTCGACAGCGCGAACATGGCTGATTAATGAATTCAATTACACGCGTGCCCGCGTGCGATATTTTGCGAGAGCGATTGTTCGTCCCGAAAGGGGCAGGAGAAAGAAAGAGCACCGGGGATATTGAAAATTGCACAGCCGCGTGTACGAATACGCGCAGCCATAGCAACGGCAGACAGCCGCGTATATAGGCGCGCCCCTCTTTTACATGCAGGCTGCTGCGTGGCCGCTGCACACAACACGAGTGTAACGAGTTCTACACATCTTCGAGGGGGAATCGATAATAATTCAAGCTCGCGCGCGCTTGCTGCTGCGTCGATTGCTATCGACGAATTAACGCGACTGCGCACCTCTCCTCTGCCACGCGAATAATCGCCCTCTCTAACCATTGCGATATCCCTTTTGTTTCAGGTATGTATAGAGTTGGCGAGAATGTGCTGTTGAAGCGGCGAGGTCGCTGAAGTAGCTATAGTATACAGTGATGAGTACTTAGTTTTCCCATGGGGTTTGGAAAGCTTCAGTCCGCGGCCGTGTAAGCCCTTCTCCCGCCGTCTTTTCCCATCGAATCGGCTTGCACTTGCGGAAGCCTGCACATTACAGCACGCTCGAGGCTCGGCTATTTTCCTTCCTCCCATATTCCCGTCCTCTTGTACACACGGCCGCGTTTTTCCTATAGCTTCCGCGCACGATTCGCCTCCAGAGCGAAAGCGAGAGTTACACAGAGTCCAACAAAAACAAACTTCGCCTATTCGGTCGGGCAAAAGCGAGGTGGGGCATATGCTCGCGCGCGCTTCTTCTGCGTCAATATTTGTTATAATTTGTTTGTGAGCTCGTCAGCTTCTCGATTTATCGAGGGAGATCGGTGATGGATAGAAAATATTTTGTACCCCTTGTGAGCCAGCCCTCGAGATGTATATTGTGGCCGTCCCGTCCTTCCCCTTCTCGGAAGGTTAATCTTTTGGCGGTTGTTTTTGCAATGGGGCGTGTGTCGCAACTAAATCAGCGATTCCTCGTTGAGTGTTTGCTCTGTTAGCGCGCAGATGTGTACGTGTATATATGTGTAAAATGTTGACAAGACCCGGAGCTGCTCTGTCGCCTGCGCGCGTGTGCATGTGTCGTGTATACGTAAGTGTACAAGTGTGCGAGGTGCGTTGACATTTTTTCCCAAAACAAACTTTCATTTGCATTGTTTGAAAAGTGCGTCAGGCCATGGCCCTGGACGAAAAAAGGCAATTTTATTTTTGCCTTTGTTCAGAATTTTGATGGACTTCCAAGTTCAAATATAACAATGTAAATTTGATTTTCTTTTCAATTACGAAACTTTATTATTTCAAAGCCGAAAAGTATTCTGTGCTTTTTATACTTATTATTATGGTAAAAAGTATGTATTTTAAAATGAAATTGAAAAATTAATTATTAATATTTTTTGTTTTGGTATTTATTTAAAAACTTTAACATCTCTTATTTACCTTTAATCTTTTTTACTGTTAATTATAACTGTTAATTAACCCATCGAATGTATATTTATTTATAAAAGAAAAGTTTTACTTGATAAGCTGTGAATTTATTATATATTAAATTTTTAATACCTGAAAACTCGTTATATTTTTATAAATAGAAAAAATATAGTAAAACGTAAAAGGCATCTTAGAAAAGTTACAGTTATTAAAAAGAATGCACTACACTGATTAAGAACTTGTAAGAAACAATGCCTCTATGTACATTTTTCAAATTAGCGGAGGGGTTTGTAAACTACGCGCTAAAAACTTTTCAGGATACTTCCATGCTTAGGCGATTCCTTTGAAGTGGATGCTCGCACTTCCTTTTCGAGGCTAGCAACCTTCTTGAAGTTTGCACAAACTTCTTTTTATTTCCTCGGAGACTTGAGACACGTAATGAGAAATGCGAATTGCTATACAGAGGACACCGGATACATATAGAATCTAAATACAGTTCTGCAAAAATATGAAACTATTTTTAGCTGCAGTATATCGTCGCACAGATTGTAGTGGAATATGAAGTTCTTTTCCCGAATATGGTAATTTTAACTTTGCGGCAAATCATCTATTTCTGTTCAGGCATTACAAATAAGGCTATTTTTAACTATTTTCTTTTGAGTATTTTGCATTACTTTGAATAATGATTAAAAAATATAAATATTGTTATCATTTTTCTTATGAAATAAAAAAAAAACCGCTGCCAATTCATTGACCCGTAGCTTCCTCAACCGTAATTTGTTGATTCCTTTAATTAATTTTTAATAACAAAATTTATAATTTTTTAAAAAATTTATTGCATAATTATAATTAAATTCATTTATGAATATTAAAAATTGTTAATTTTTTAATTTATTTATTTAGTTATTATTTATATCAAATTTATATAAATTTTGAGCTGATAAATAAAGTTATCATTTGAAATAGAAGTAAAATATCTATATTTTATAATAAAACAAATAGCTATCACGGTTGTTTTGTTATTAACAAAAACGTGTTTTTTTTTTATATTTCATAATTCATATTTTTTAAGAAAAAAAAAATTTATAGCTATCATTGTTCTTTTGTTATTAACAAAAACGTGTTTTTTTAAAAACAGGTTTTTGTTTTTGATGATAACTAAAGAACCGTGATAGATAAAAAATTTATTTCTTTTAGAAAATATAGGTATTTTAATTCTCTTTCGAATGCCATCCACCCCATTCAGATACATAGAGCCGTTCTCGAGAAATTACGATTTTAAAAAAATGTCAAAAAATTTTTAACCTCAAATATCTCTGAAATTTATGGACCAATCATTTTGCCCAAAGAACTCGACCGAGAACTATAAAAAATCTACCTCTAAAAGGAATTTTGAAGCCATTAAGTCAATTTTACTCTTGTAATCGTTGGACATACAAAACTGATTTTTTTCATTTTTCAATTTTTTACTCAAAATCTAGCTTACAGAATGTATTCAAGTTTTAACAGATTATAGCTATTTATATTCTGTATTATCATGATTTTTCTCAAAAAAATTGACCGTTTAGTTTCGGAGTTATCAGCTTTTCAAAAAAAAAAAAAAAACACGTTTTTGTCAATAACAAGAGAACCGGGATAGCTAGAGAAATTTTTTTTTTTCGGAAATTATAAATTTTTTTACGCTCTTTCGAACGCTACCCATCAAATTCGAATAACTCGATCCTATCATTGAAAAAAATCAAAAAACAGTTTTGAGAAAATCGAAAATTTGAAAAAAAAGGAAAACGCATCGCCCCAATCAAAAAACGGATTTTGACCCGCCATCACGCAAAAAGAAAAAACAAAAAAAATGAGACCTGTCCGGTCAAAATCGACCGAGTAGAAGCTGAGATCCAGGCGTACACACACACCACACACACACACACACACACACACACACACACACACACACACACACACACACACACACACACACACACATCCATACAGACATTTTTCAAAAACCATGTATTTTGATTCCTAACACCTCGGAACACAATTATAACATGTTTTTACAACAACTCAAAAATTTACTATCACAAAGCTTCCTCTAGGAAGAAGCAAAATGTTAGTAACATGCATTTTATGACCAATTTCAAGTATACAAAATTTTATGTAAAATGAAAAGTAAAAGATAAAATTTTTTATTTTTAAAAGTAAAATATACAACTAAAAATGACTAAACTGAAAGAAACCATCAAATTATTAAATAAAGCGTCTTTATTTTTAAGCACAACCACTGCTCGGAAGAACCTTATTAATATTATAATGGATGAAGTTGGTATGATGTTACTTTATTTAAGGTGATATGATACCCACGTTATTACTCAATTCTGGATTCCCGTTTTTCTCCTTCAATTTTAAACTTTTTGAAAAAAATCTTTGACACGTTTTAAATTTAATAAAGAACTACAACGTATCAGAGAGTTTTTTCCTTAAAATAAAAAATTGAATGAGAAAAACGGGAACTCAATTTTGGGTTATAGCGTGGGTATCGCATCACCTTAAGTAAGTGAAAATAAATAAAACCGCGTATTCGAAGTACTCCATCTTCATTTCTCATTTTTCAATACAATGCAGAGTTCGAAAGATAAAATTCCACTCGGTACGGAGTAAGAATATAACTCGTTACATTAATCTAATTCCGCTTTTCGTCTCCCAAAGATAAATTCAAACTGGAACGTATTTTTCACGAGCTAACATCCGTTCGAGAAAAGTTCACTTCGTTCGCGAGTCTTAGCCCAAGTCCAACAAACACATCTTTCATAATACAAGTTTTCTCTAATTCCACTTTCCCGAAGCCGAGAAAGAGAAAACTCGCCTAAAGTTTTTTCCTCGCGATGTACTTCACTTGCTCAATGCAGAGGAATAACAAATTCCTATATGTAACCCAGTATATATTACCGGAGCGAAAATAAAGGGACAAATTAATCTTCGTCGGGACAAACGTTTGAATAAGCGATAAAGAGCGCGCGAGACGCGATAAGAGAAGGGGACGAAGGATGGGGGATTAAGAGGCACAAAGTATAAATACGGCAAGTTTTGAGAATAGCGGAATAAATCGATTCAGACATTGAATGACTTCCTAAATAAATTGTTAAAGCGACGCGAGTGTTGTAGAGAAGGGGCGGAGGATGAATAGTTGAGGAACAGAGCGAGAGAGAGAGAGAGAGAGCGCAAGAGAGAGACAGAGAGAGAGAGATGAAAGAATCAGAGGGTGAAGGAATGAGCAAAGAAAAGGCACAAATAGAACCAGAGACGTAGGGAAAGAGAGAGTGAGAGAGAGAAGGGGGGGAGAGGGAAAGTACGAATAAATCGAGCGAAAGATAGGGTGGCACACCACTGAAGCGCGCGAGAGAAGAGAAGAGGGGTGTAGAAGGGGAGATAGCAAGTGGGCAGAATGAGAGGCGAAAGATTAAGAGGGATATAGGAAGGAGAGGGAAGATGGACCGCTGGATTTGATGGGTAGGAGCGAACCATTACTCCTTTCTGCTAATCGAGGGGGTACGCCCTTTCGAAATCCACTCGATCTGCCTATATCGATCTTTTCTCTCTCAGTCTCTCTCTCTCTCTCTCTCTCTCTCTCTCTCTCTCTCTCTCTCTCTCTATCTCTTGGCCTCCGTATCTCGACGAGTGGTGCTTTGTTCTTGGTTTCTCCCTCTTTATCGGTATAATTGCAGGTGCGCTATGATCCGCAAGATCTGTGACATCAGTGATTTTCCGTCTCTCGGACCTTTTCCTCCTTCATCATGTGCTTAGTCGCTAAAAATTTGGGCCGCCCCTCGGTCGTTGTGTGCATTTACCTGAGAGAACGAGGGTCCTTCGGACGAATGGACCTATCGGGGGGAGAAGACTTAGCGGTGTCAGCGATTGACTTTGTATAAAGCTCTATGTTTGTGTTTTTTTTTCTCATAAAAACCAATGACATACAAGACTCATTTTCCATATTAGAAATCTTACGTGTTCATGTATATTGAATATTTAATTTAAGGACATTAGAGATCTTCACACTAGTACTATGAGAATTAAAATTATAGTAAGAGCATTCCATACCCGAAATAGTTCTAGCAGTTTTGACACATAATTAAGAGTAAGTTTTGCGATAAAACATTTACTTAAGGTAACTATAATCTTCATAATGGTCTTATTTGAGTATTCATCACGGAAAGAGCTCATTTATAATGTGATATCTAAATGCGATAAAGCTCTGAATATTGCCAGATCTTTTCGGGGAACTTGTCGAGTCGACGAACCAGCTACCATGCTGATTTTTTACGGATGCAATGTTTTCGCAATATTAAATTATTGTTGTTTTATTAAATAATAAAAATGCATGAACCTTAAAAAGATAGCTTTCAAAGCTTTGAATGGAAAAAAATAATTTTTATAAAAAGTTAGTTAGGTACTTCTCACTTTGGCAACGAGTCTTGCTCGACTATTTATTTTGATGTGTAAAGAGAACGGAGAGCAAGATTCACGATGTAGGATTTTCTCTTCCAGTTTCATATCTACGACCCGCATGAAGCTGTTAAGAATCCACTTTATCTCCGTTAGCTTCACTGTTGACAAAGGAGAGCTTTACTCATTCTTTTAATCTTTCTGATTGCATTTTTTTGTATTGACAACGGAGTGAAAAAGTATAATAAATTTATGAAATAAGATGGAGTCTTTCACTATAATTTTAACATGTTAATGTTTAAGGAAGTGTGCAAAAGTAAAAATTTTATAACGGTTAAAAATAATAGAATTACAAGGAAAATAATAAATTTGAAAGTTTCAGAATCTTATCAGAATCAAAGTTTTACTACTACATTTTTATTAGGGTTTTAATTCACCGAGAACTCGTAACTAAAGAACTAAAGAACTGACTGTCTAATTAGTACAATTAAAATTTTAATGAATATTTCAATGCCATTGTTTTAATATCTAGGATAAAAATGCTACTAAAGAATGTGAACAAATAAAGAAACGTGATATTCCACAATAGTAGTCGACCTTATCAACAGTGCAGATGTCATTTGCAATCAGCGTAAAGCATAAACTTGCGAGAACTGACGACTTTTTACGATCTCACGCGGTATGCCAAAATAGGATAGCGCGCGAAAATTACGCTTGTCTTAACCCTTCCGCTCTTCCCTAGTCAAATGAGTGCTAGAAAAGGTTACCTAAAATTTAAAAAACCGTTGTTGTAATGTGATTTATTTATTTAAAGTGATAGAGATAGTCAATGTATTATAAATAAAGTGTATTTAACATGACCAACTTTTTTCACAAAATGTCAATATTTTAGAAACGAGATATTCTCACTGCAAACAATTATTGATAAATCACTGTAATCTTTTTTGTTTCTCAACCGATTTTAGTTTTCAAGGTCTCATTTTGTTCCTTAAGTAATTTCATGGGGACTTAAAGCTATAGTTGTTCAGAAATTCGTGAACGAGGTTATAAAAATATTTTATTTAATTGGCTGTAACTTTCTGGGTTTTGAATAATTTTGAATTTTTCCTTGGGCAAGTTCCCATAAAATTACTTAAGGAACAAAATGAGACCTTGAAAACTAAAATCGGTTCAGAAACAAAAAAGATTCCAGTGATTTATCGATCATTGTTTGCAGTGACAATATCTAAACGTCAACATTTACCTTAGTCATGTTAAATACACTTTATTTATAATAGATTAACTATCTCTATCATTTTAAATAAATAAATCACATTACAACTATGGTTTTTTTTAATTTTAGGTAACCTTTTCATTTAGCACTCATTTGACTAGGGAGTCGCGGAAGGGCCACCTTAAGACACCTTCTTGCCTCTTTGAGCTGCGCGAAATGAACCGCGTCGGTCATAAACATTTTAATTTTCGCGCCCCACTATTTGAGATGCCTATCCTCTCCAGCCATAATAATCCTTCCTTAGGAACTCCCAGAGATATAAGCTACTATCTACGCTGTGAGTAACCAGAAATAAAAACCCGACCGCTGTTTAATTCACTTCGTACGTTGACGGGGAAATTAACAAATGGCTAAAAATGAGACTATAAGAGAGAGTGTGCCAGAGAGAAAGAGAGAGAGAGAGAGAGAGAGAGAGAGAGAGAGAGAGAAAGAGAGAGAGAGAGCGAGAGAGAGAGAGAGAGATTCCATAGAAAATCATAAAAAAATACCATGGAAAAATTTTATCTATTTTCATAGAATTTTTAAGTGACGTACTTTGATTGTATGTCATTTGAGCTTAAATAATAATATATCGTAGTAGCGTCGAATACAGAATTAATAGTTTCCCTTTAAAATTGTGTTCTTGACCGATAAATTGTGATAATTATTGCCAAATTAATGTCAGTCAATTACATTTTTTTGGCGACGTGTACACTAAATGGAGTTATACTGTAAAATTAAGTGCGAGATATTTGTAATTAGGTAATTAAATTTCATTATCCGTTTTGGCTTATCAGCGGAATGCAATTCTCATCAGATTGAATTTAAATTTATTAAAATTAGATTCTGCTGAAAGTAGCTTTTTATGTTTCAGAGAATGAAGAACTTCTGTTTAATACATAATTTATACTTACAAATCGTTTGGTCGAATAAATTTTAAAATTTATTATATATTATAATAAATTTAAATACTTTACATAGAATATTACGAGTGCTTCTATATTGTAATAAACAGTGAAATGAGTGTACTCCTAAGTGAATGCTTACTTTATTTGGAGAGGAAGATTTTAATGATTCTCTTTTTTTTCCGCGAAAATTGCAAGCTGTACAATACTTTTATCTTCTACATAAAGTCTCCGTGACCTACAAAATATGTGCATTTTCATTACTCTTCTTAATTTTTTTTTTTTTTTTTAATTATTTCTTGTCTTTTTAACGCTTTTTACAGCTCTAGAGCATCTCGAGTCAAAATTTTGAAATAAAAATAGAAAATTCATTATCACAAAAACGTACTTGAAAAAACAAATGATCCCTATCGTACATTAAAAGAAGTTGTGATAAAAAAAGTAAGTGCAGTGACGATTCACGTTAACGCTTTATCTCATTACTCCCCACTAATTTTCATCCGACAGCCACTTCGGAAAGAAACGATCAATTACTTGAAAAAATTATAAACCTCCGCGGAAAAAGAAGGGAGAGTTCGCCGAGAGTTAATACGCTCGTGATCCCATCAGCGGAACTTGTTATGACAGTCCAGTTTAATGACGTCATTAGTCCCATATTCTTCATTGCTTCGGCATTCTGAATGCGGGATTATCTGCTGCACAGACAGTGGTAGTTAAAAGCGCGAACGCCACCGTCGCTCACGCGTTTAGCAATCTCGATTCTAGCGGTCGGCATTTACGCGAAATAGACTGTGTTCTCTCGTTAAAACGTTAACGACGCGATTTTCGACGGCCCTGTCTTTGTGTTCCCGTTTTGAAAATGAAATGCCAGGGGAAAAGAGAACGAACATACGCTAATTCGAGGGCATTTCGCCGGGGCTGGGAGATAAGAGTCATCGGACGACTAATTGAGAGTGTTGGTGTGCAGTGACTGCACACGGAATACGGTGACAACCTAAGCGCCTTTGAAAGTTTAACGTCGAATTAAGGTTTTCCCGAAGTCGGGATTAAAACGAGCGCGCCGAATTATTTAGAACTTTTAAACACTGATGCTCATTGGTATTTAAAGGACTTTTAGTATCTATAACTTATAGACTCTCTATCTAACAAAACAGGCTCCTTTCACACACTGAGAGAAGAATATTGTTACTGTTAACATATTTATCTATTTGAAATACAACTATTTGACATGTTTAAGAATAAAATGTGATATTGTAATAGTTACAATATCTATACTAACTAATAGACATATTCAGATTTGAAAGTAGCTGATGGTAGAAGTTCTTGTAAATTGTAGTTTTTGAATGTAATAGCCAATTTTCTACCAGGATGATGTTGTTATATAACAAAAAGGTTTCAAATAACTCCATTTAGTTTTTTACTCCAACGTTTCGGACATTTTTATTGTTTATGTCCCTCATCAGGATAAACAATAAAAATGTCCGAAACGTTGGAATAAAAAAAATAAGTGATGTTTTTATTTCAAACGTTTTTGTTATAAAATAACATCATCCTGGCAAAAAATTGGCCATTAGATTAAAAAACATAAGCATATTGTATATTACAATATCAATGTTCTCAGGTAACATATTGAAATTGTTTATGAGAACATGGTAGCTTAACTGTTAACATGGCATTATAACTGTTACAATGCCTATATTTGATCATATTCAAACATAAACAAATCCTTTTCTCAGTGCAAGATAAACACACCATTTCGTATTAACTGAAAGAAAGTGAGCTTACAATAGATATCCAGACTATGGGTTAGTTTACAATTACTTTTATGAACAGATTTTAAAAACGCAAAAATACACACAATTTTAGCAATAGTTAGAAGCGCGCCGATCTTGGTTACGTCGACACACATAATCCTTCTCATACCTCATGCAGTCGTTGATATGCGATAAATTTCCGCCAACTACTTGTTGTGTGCTTGTATATATGTACTTCGCTAATCGCTCTCATAGTTTACATAGTTCAGCCTTCAATCGGGCCATCATATAATTAAGCACTCGAAACTTGCGCCACTTACAACGCAGTCAACCACCAACGGGTAAGTGTGTGAGCGCGCTCTCGCACACATACAGTCAAGATGAAACCTAGTTATGGCAATTATGCTCACGAGCGAGGTATGTATCCGAAATTAATAAGTTCGCGAACAATTTCAATAAAGCCCGCTGCTCTCTTCAGCGATGTGAGTATATACAGACCGTCGAATTATTAGATCGGTACAATTATTATATAGAAATTTCCGTCCGCGTATAATACGCACTATGTTCGGGAAAACTGCGCTGCGCTGCTTTCGCGACATCCGATTTTCGCGCACGCCTGCTTTTTTGTTACGGAAAGCAGGTGACAGCGCGCGTCGTCGTCCCTTTTCCTCTCTCCCGCACTTCTTGTCGCCGCGACACATTACGCTCGCACGTGCCCCAAAGAAATATACGCGCGCGCGCAGATGTTTCGCTCTTTTTCCCCCTTTTGCGCGGCGTGCATCCGTCGCTGTCTCTGTGTCGTCCGTGTCTGCGAGAGGCGCTTTTTCCCTTTCTCTCGGCCTCTTTCTCTCTCTCTCCCTTTTTCGCTCGCGCGCGTGCGCACCTCTGGCCTCGTTTTTCCGCGGCTCGACTCACATTTGCCAGTGGCGCGCTTGCGAGAGAGAGAGAGAGAGAGAGAGCGCAGAGTCGGTCCGACCTTTGAATTTCTCTGAATAACTTGGGCTGCTGCTCCGCAAGAGAGAAAGAGAAAGAGAGAAAGGAAAGAGAAAGGACGGGATTTTCGCCGCGCACAGGCGAGAGATATGCAGAAAATAGCTTTTACGGGCATTGGAGCAGCGAGGCGAGGAAACCGACCGGTGGGCATGTATCGCTCACACACATAGAACCGCGTCGCGTGCGCACACCTTCATTACTTTCGCTCGTGAGAGCCGCTCTCTGCCACGGCAAAAGAGGAAGCGGCCATCAAGCGGACGATTCTCGCTCTATTCCTCTCGTTTCGATTCAGCACCGGCCTAAAAATAGAAACTTCCCTCTTTCTCCATTCCTTTTTCGCGGCGTCTCTCCGGTCCGTGGCTCCTTGAGGCTGCTGCGGCGGGCGCACAATGAGGGCGAGCCTTCCGCATCGCCAATTTTCTTTACCTTAATTCCTTTAGATCGCGCACTTTTCCACGCAGAAACCTCGGCGTTCGCGTAAGAAAATGAACGAGCGGATCTCGATATTTTAATGGATTCTCCTTCGTTTGCGGATTATCAAGGCCAGTCCTATGTGACGCGTAGACGATTTGGTGTGCATCAGGAGTCTCAATCGATCTCTACCGGCTTCTTTGGCACCTGTAGCTTTGAAATTAATTTCCCTCATTAAAAGTCAAGAAAATTGAATGCAAAGTTTTCAGTGCTGAGAAATTATCAGCCTCGAAACTTTCGAATGCACAACAACTAGTAAAGAGCTTCTATTGATATTATTTTCAAGCTTATTATTGACAGAAAAGTTTTACTGCCTTTACATTTCTATATTAATTATTCTATATTAAAATTGTTAAGGTGTAATGATTCTAATATTAAAATTGATTAAATATATTTGTTCATTCGTTTTATTTTAGTCTACTTTAATTTATTTTATTATTCATCAGTGTTTTGATTTATGAACCTTTTTGATTTCAAAATACGCCCTACACACGAACTTTATTAAACCATTATTTATTATCACGTTATAGCATAATTTAACAATTGCACGTGTAGTGAAATGACATTACTAATTGATACCTAAATGTGCAATAAAATTACTGCCAGAAATTGCGAAACCAACGACGGTGGTGTTCGTATACGTACAACTGCCTGAAAAACTTGTCTGAGCCTCTCTCACACGAAAAAACGCAGGAGCAACTTGTATTTAAACTACTCTCTGAAACAGCCCAGAGTTATGCGAGTGAGTGTAGGGTTGCCTGTGTCTCTAGTTTCCCTCTGTTTTTTTCCTTCGCCATACAGTTTTTCTTCGTCGTCTGTTTACCCCGTAAACGAAGAGCAGATGCCGCCGCCGCCGCTTTACTTCCACTTTGCTGCCGCCAGGCTTTTGACTTCTCCCGAGATCCCTTACGGATCTCTCTTTCCCCTCTCTCTCTACACTATTTCTCTTGAGGCTACTTTCGTCCTGACATTCCCTTAGAACGACTTTATAAAGACATCAATCTTTTCGCCAAACTCTCCAATTACATTTGTGCCTGAATTCTACCGATTTGTACTGTCTCCAGTTTCTTCTGTCGCCTATATTTACCACTTGCTCAATTAAAGTGGTGTAATAGTCCTACTTTACCACTAACCCTGTTTTATCGATGGAACGTGTCAAAATAATTAATATAAATAAAAGGATAATGATTTGCGTCTTAAACAAATTCACTTGCCCTGCGTAATCCTCTAATACATCGTTCTACGAAGTTTTGAGACAAAAAAACGACGACACCTTTGTTTATTTTTGGAACGAAAATTAACGAAAATTAACCAAATTTCGTTTCAAACATAAACAAAGATGTCGACGTTTTTTTGCCTCGAAACTTTGTAGAATGATGTATTACACCATTACGCAGGGCAACTGAATTTGTTCAAGGCGTAAATCATTATCCTTTTATTTATATTAATTACTTTTACATGTTCTGCCGATAAAACAGTGTTAGTATAGTGCGACACCCCCTTAACTTCCTATTTTTTCCTGCCTTGTTGACGCCAGGGTCTTTATTTCATTAATTTCCAAATATGTATTCAGAAAAATATGATCTCCAACGCAACCGTTTATACAAAAACTCTACCCAATATTACCGTCTACAAGGTATACATGTGTAGAGTGTTACTCGCTTAAGGCCATGTGAAACTGTGAATTTCAATATTTTTTAAATCAACATTCAAGCCTTTATTCGGAAAACAAATTTTGTCAAGCGCTCTGAACACATAAACACTATATCCAGGAATTTTTTTGAGTGATTCTATTAGCATTTCGTTAGATATGCTCGTTTGAAAAGTAGGTCAATTGCAGACTCCTACTTATCAACAGTACGGTTTTTATTTAATTAAATAAATTCTCATATTTTTTTTTTAAAAACACGTTTGTCAAGCGCTCCATATATGTTAATACTATACACAGATTTTTTTTTGGATGATTCTATTGGTATTTTCATGAGATGTACTCGTTTGGCCGGAAGTAGTGAAGCATTTTAAAACGCAATATGATTGGTTGTTGAACTGAGCGGTAAAATTCAAAACAAGCAAATTTGTAATCTTAGCAATAAAGAAGGTTTCGAGAATTGAAATGAAAAGTAAAAGAGATTCTCTATAATAAGTTATGTCAATATTATGTTCGAATTTTATTTCTTATGCAATACTTTGTGAAAAACAAAATTCAAATAAGCTTATAGCTTCTAACCTTAAAATTTATAGTATAAATTAAGGGTAACTGTACTACAGTATTATATCAATTATTAAAGATGCATTAAAAAAGAACATAAACAAGTAAAGCACGCCTGAATTTAGCTAGTTCATAAAAACGTTCAATAGACATTTGAAGCTTAATATTATCATAATTAATCTTAATACCATAACTAATATTCAAAAAACGAATCCCGTCTTAGAGCTTTGCAAGAACACCCCAACCAACTCAGTTTTAAAAAAAAAATGAATAACGCCGGCGCACAGCTTTTCAAGAATACCGCACGGCAAGCTTGCACGTGCCACCGGCATATATTATATTGAAAATTCAACAATCCATAATTGGAGCGCGAGCGACGACGGAAATCATGAAATATTAATGGAAATCGTTAGGACGTGAGTTTTGAAGTTCGAATTAAAAAATTATTGACGAAGAGGGTCGATAAAGAGAAGAAGGTAGACAGACTAAAATTATATTCATTCGCCTTAAACGGGCCGCGCCGTCGCGCTCGTTAGTCTTCATCGATCGACTCGAGACAGACGCCAGTATTAAGACTTGTTATTCTCTCATTTCAATTTCAAACTCTCGGGCTGTTTATAGACCTGGGCGACTTGACGCGCCGCTTTAAAATACATGGCATTTCTAACGACTCCGCGCGCCGTGCGGGGAGGGTGGGAATTATAACAAACAACCCGTCGGGCACAGTAAAGCGCAGGTGCAAGTTTATTTATCGCTTCGGGCGCATTTGAAATTCAATAATACGGCCGCCGTCGCCGCCGCCGCAGTTTAGCATCTTCCAAGGCGGTTTGCATAATACTCTGGGCGAAATCCGGCGCTCTGTGGGCTGGAAATCGCTCCCGTGACGCGGGCCGTGCGTCGGCCCCGACTCCCATCGTCGCTATAGTGGACGCTGCGCGGCGTAAAATTTGACTTTTCAGCCCGCGGCTCGTTAATAAAACATGCCCGCGTCGGGGGAGTGGAAAGTGCGTCGCACGGTAGTTCGGTTTTTCAACGAGCAGCGCCGGCGCCGCGCCTCTCAATCGCATTAATTCAGCGCTGAATAAACACGGCGAACTCTCCGGCGGTGGAGGGGAGGGCAGGCACGAGTCTCGCCCATTGATTTATGCATGCGAAAGCTTGGGAACTCGGGGGAGGCTCGAATACTCCATTCTCCGTCGGCTGCCTGTTGACCGCAAACGTCTCAATTACTGGGCACCTGGCTCGCATTACGCGGTAATTGAGACGCCTATGTACTGCCGCGCCCCTGTTTTCTCAGGCCGAGGTGGCAGTCGTACGTATAGGATTAAAACCACATCGGGCTTTTTTCCATTGCGCGATCGACCCTTGCCTCGTTCGGAAATGGAGTTAGTTTTAGTTGCGGGTACGAAATTCGAATGGTACGACTGGATTAATTATAGCTAACGTTTCCTACTCTGAGAAGCAAGTGTGGGAATTTACGTTTTCTTTCCTAATAATATTTTATTTCCCCTTCTGTGAATATCATTTTCTTTTATATTTGTACATTAAAATGATCACGTTTTGTTTCTCGTGTAAAAAATTTCTTCTAAAAAATCCAATTAAAATATAAAAATAGTAGTATTCAATGTCATAATAGCGATAGATAAATAACCGTACTGATTTAGTAACTGAGTTAATTAGAATCTTTCGTATCAAGTTCATTACTGCAACGTACCGCATATCCAGATTATTACGTATTAATACCCAATGCTGGAGTAGCAATTAAATGAGGATTCCGTTACTAGAAATAAATTAATAATGATTGAAGTACTATAAGTCATTAACCAATCATGCTCCCGTAAGACGTAATGATACTATTACATTAATTAGTGATCACATTATATATAATTAATTATTATACAGTATAGTAACGATTTTCCCATAACGAGAAACAGTTTCTCGATGAATGAGTATGGCTGACTATATCGATGACTCATACTACGTACTACTTTTGTAGATTGAATTCATTACGTATTTTACGTGGGAACAAATTTTTTTTTACAGCTATTGATTCTATTTTCTTTAACGTTTCTTCTTTCTTTCTTCGTTTCTTCAATAAATGCGCAATGGAGATAGAAATCTATTTACGAAGTAAAAGTCGACAATATCGATCGCTCCCACAATTCCAATTTCTTATCTCTTTTGCCAGCCTCAATCGATCCCGAACAAACACTTCGAAGACCCAAGCATTATTTTTTCCTCGTCGCCCCTAGTATATATACATAATACAAAAAACAATAATTGGATTAGTTATAATACTGTATCGTCTTCGAAGACAAAGAAAAAAAAACTACTGGCCGCGTCGTCGTTGTCGTCGTCGTTGTCGAGGAAACTCGTCGTAACGAACTAAGGCAGGGGAATCGAGTTCCGATGGAAAGAGCCAAGTTTTTTTCCTGCATCTTCGAGCTTTCCGCGGCTTTACGCGGGTGGCAATGCTTATCCCAGCTTCTCACTTCGGATTTCGTATACCTTCTCGCTTTTCCCCGGGCTAAAGTTTTTCCCGGGCAAGCACTCGCGCTGCTTCATAAAAACTGTACAGCCACTCTTCGGCAGCCATCTGGCGTTTACGCGCCGGAAAAGATGAATCGTGAAAGTCTCGCGCAGTCGTTTGCGTTATATACTGCGCGGGCCCGCGTGAGCTGACCGATTTTTCTTTCTTGCGCCCACCTGCCTTTGCATTTTTCATTTTACACCCACGCCGCAAAATTCGCTTTGCAATAATAGTGTCTCGCGCAGGAGGGAAGTGCAGCCGCCCGTCGTGCCCCTTCCAGACCAAAGTTCCGGAGCTACTTTTTAGCGTAAAGAATTTTTTTACTGCAAATTTTACTACTGCGGACAGGTTTAATATATGTACTTTTGTATTTCGAAGGGATAAAAGTTAATGAAGTGAGTATGATACTGAGATAAAATGAATAATTTAAAAAACAAATTTTACAAATATGCAAGCATAAGAACACGGTTTATTGGTAAATAGTTCTCTTATTTCTAAGATACTGTATTTTTTTAATAAGAAAGTTGCTTATTTCTTTGCATATATAAAAGCAAGGTTATTTCCTTTTTTATTAGCCTACATATTATAGGCTTAATCTGGTAATCTTAGCCACGAAAAACAGAGTACACAATGAAATGTCGTATTAAGGACAAATTAATTTATTTCATCCTACACTTTACCCAAGAAGGTGCGTAATCTTTACTACATCTTATATAAGAACTAAGGTGAATTTATTCTTGAAATTATGTCATACTTTATCCAAATCGAACATTATTCTCTACTGAAATAAATAAACAAATCGAATAACACATAAAACCAAAAATATGTGTTAAGATATCTTTTAGCTTAATACGTGGAACAAAGTTTCGATGGGATAATATAGAACAGTAATTTAACGACAAATCATTAATTATGATGTTTAAATCAATTAAAAGCAATTATTATTTTTGTATGTAATTACAAAATCAATTAAAATCAATCATTATTTTTGTATGTAATTACAAAGCAAATCATAGACATTCATAAAGGTGTGAATCAACGCAAAAAATAACACAACTTTTACCTCTACGTCAATGAAAATTACAATGCATGATTCAGATTTCACAAAATAAAGTAATCATCAATAATCACGATTGATCACGAAAAATAGATAGCATAATTTTAGAAAAAACATAAATTAAACGAATATAGAATGAATATAGAACTGGCCTTGAAGGACCTCTCGCTGATGAATCGAATAAAGCAATCCCGAGTACCAAGGCCGTATCATGATGAGCGAAATGGACGTGGAAGCGAGAAATACGAAAATTGTTAACGGAGTTATGGCGAGAAACGTAAATTCGTCCTCTCTCTCTCGCCTCTTTCTTTCTCCGGGCCATGCAATTTTCTCATCGTATCGCGGGGGACGACGCGTTATACGGCGCTCGCGCGTACGCGTTTCGTATTCATTACTCGCGTGGCGAGGGGACGCCCCTTATATCCGGCGCCTCTAACCAATCAGACGAAACCTATCGAATTAGCGCACGGGCGTGTGCTTCTATTAACCGGCTTCTCGCAATCAACCCAGAGAGGCGCCGGAACGCCGGCTCCCCGATAGAATACCTTTCTGAGGTTTGTTGTGTCTCCTTTCTCCCTTTTCTCGTTCCCTATCTCTATCGCATAAGAACGAGACGATGTATCTGCTTTGAGGGCTAATTAACTTGTATAGCACGCTTTCCGTGATTAAATTTGATTGAGTCATTCGCATTTAATGAGAATAAATTTTCGAGGTCGCATTTTCCTCACTCAATTATCAAGATAAATGCCATTGACGCAAAGTTAATGTAAATTAAGAGTTTGCCCTTGACATATACAGATGTCAACAAAGTAAGAGGGCAGCTGCGCAATCGATATTATGTGAGAAAATAGTAAGTATGTATGTCAATTGCAAATTAATGCCTAACTAAACGTCATCTGCTTCCATGTTTTTTATAGTACTCCGGCCAATTTTGGAATTTCTTTTATGCCCCTAGCTATATTAAATGAGTCCATAATAACTATTATTTAACAGCAAGGTAATGAAAAGCATTGTTTTCTTCTGATCCTTATGATGACATTAGAATAATGATAATATAATCAATCATATATGGAACAAAATATAGAAAGTAAGGTTGGCGTGTGGGATTGATAAAACGACCGACCGATGACAATTGGAGTTCCTCCCCCGAGCGATCATCTCTCGGTGCTCTTCATACTAGAAGTGGAGGCGCGTTCGCTTGAGGGGGGGTTGCCGCCTTCGCAGCCGCCTTCGTCGTCTTCGGAGATGAAAGTTCGAGCAACTCAGCCAAGAGCTTAATGACGTTCAAACGAGTTTCCCGGAAGTTCGAAGCCTAACGCAATCATCCTGTTTATATCCCGTAATCCAAATGACCTCCGGCTTGCGGTCGTTCCGCATTGACAGTGCACCAGTAGCACGGGGCTTTAATTGTATCTCTCTCTCTCTCTCTCTCTCTCTCTCTCTCTCTCTCTCTCTCTCTCTCTCTCTCTCTTTCTCTCTCTCTCTCTCTCTCTCTCTATCTCTGTCTCTCTCCCTCTCTCTCTGCCGCAATCGCAAACTGTACCGGAGTATAGAAATAGCGTCTCCACGGTATTAAAGAGGTTATTACGTTACAATCTATTTCAAAAGTCAAGTTTTTATTACATCACAGAATAATGGAGTTTTTCGCAGTTGGGACCACGTATTATCTTACTTTATAATGAAAAGAAAGAGAATTCATATGAAAAGTTGATAAAATTAAAAAAGGAATGTAGTGTGTACGAGCTATTGAATCCGTCTGTACCCCTATATAAATATACTAATTGTATTACGATCGTATTTTAAACTGTTTCAACTAAAAATGGGTGATGTTAAGCTTCCCGCATTGTAGTATGTTATTCTATTTGTAATTCTAAAAAAATACACACACACACACACACACACACACACACACACACACTAGGGGGGCTTCGCTCCCTGCTCGCTCCGCTCGCCAACCCCCATTTTTAGTGTGAATTGTTAAAAAAAATATTATAGCAACAGCTAATACAACTGAAAATCGTTTTCTAAAATATGTGTAAACTGAATTTTGTTTTTAAAAATGGTTTTTTTCTAATATGCTCGAATATTCATTCGGTGAATAATCACAAAAATTTGGATCAAATAAATATGGAAAGTTATTTAAGTTTTAATTATATATAAAAATTGATTATTTAAAAAAATATAACAATGTGATGTAAAATTAATCTTATAATTGTAGTTGCGGATTATATTTAACATGAAGATAAATATTGATAATAATAAATAAGGATAACCAACCCCCTATTAAATAATATCATGAAACATTTATTTTTTCTTTTAAATTTTCTGTATTGTTTTTTAAAAAAATTATTCTTAACATTTATTAATTTTTAAAATATTAGGTATATTTATATTTAACAAAATAATGCATAATATATATGTAGTTCATTACGTCAGCTCTGATATTATTTGTTATTTATTGATTATAAACTAATTTTTCAGCAAAATCCAGTAATATTTTAATTCTTGTCCGCCATTTTGAATTTTCAAAATCTGAGTTCAGATTCATAATCAGCGGGGTAGGTACCCATTTTGAGCCTTACACACACACACACACACACACACACACATACACACACACACACACACACACACACACACACAGTCCTCGGAAAAATTGGTAAGAAAACTTTTTATCCTATGAGTAAAAACGTGAATTTTACGAACGATGTCTCCATAAAAACCAATTAATAAGCACTATAACTTTGCGAATTAATTTCTCGAATTCAATGACGCTACCCCTTTTGAAATATTAATATGTATCAATAGGTATCATTAATAGGTATCATTAATAGGTATTTATTAATAGGTATCAAAATTGGTGTCTGGGAAATTTTTTCAAAAATTTCCTAAGAAAATGCATTATTGTTATAACCCCCTTAATGCATGAGCAATGTCGTGCCGGCTTTTTTTTGTTTGGCAAAAAGCTGATTGTGGGAGCAAACTATTTTAAATGGTTCCGAGTAAGTGGAATTGAAGTTCGAATTCGAGCTTATTAAAGTTTTACTTTTAGTTTTCCGAGAAGGTTTAAATTTCAAATCAATTTGACGTAATTATTTTGCTTGCCGAGTTTGGAGCCAACTTAGGCAAGTAGGTGAACAAGCTTAAGAGATTAAAATTTCTTAAGCAGGTTCTCATCAGTTTTTTTAGTCAAGGGGGAATATAAATAATTATGTTACATAAAATAGTTTATATCGATCCATGAAATTTCTTTACCTACCTCGTTGTAAACAAGTATCTAAAAAAAGGAATTCAATCTTATTTTTTAATTATATTTTATCATTTTTTATTTAAAAATGTTTTTTTTTCCATCTTATATCTATTTCGAGATCTAGACGTGTTCTTGTTTATGCACAAACTGATTGTGCACATATTAATTGTGCACACTTTAACATTGGTATATATCTATATATATAGATCTGTACCAATGCTATCTGTGCACAATAAATTATTTCAAAAGCAATTTTGCCAGTTTTTTGTAACCATATAGAAACATTGCTTTCTTCGAATCTCTTCACTGTGATGAAAAAATAACGTTTCATGTACAAATATAATGAACAGTAAAATAGTCTGTTCATAAAGCATAAAAATACTTTTATCTGATATTAAGAAAAAACGAAATATTAAATGAAATTGATAAATCGAAATATTGCATGTGATAACAAAATTCTTATTACGTGATCTCACCTGCATCTTATTCTTAGACACAATAGTTAGGATGGCAAATAAACGAACTCGTACTTTCTCAGTGATATTCGGGTTTTACAGCATACCCAAAGCAGGATAAAATTCTCTTAAATTTCAAGACAATCGCGCCGATAACTATAATCAGTCCTTAGTTATTAACGAAAACGTGTTTTTTTGTAAATAGGTTATATCTCAAAAATATAAAGAGATTATTACTTGTCAATAATAAGTTTACAACAAATTAGTGTAGACAATTTTTAAAACTTTTTTCGTTTCGGTTATTTTGTCTCTTTTTAATTGAAGAACCGTATGTAGCAATGAAAAAAGCAAATTTACCACATTATAAAATTTATCTTTTCCCTTGTAAAATTTGTTTTTTCCTTTGCAAAATCGATTTTTCTAAATGAATTCATAGAGATCATATTATTTTATACTTTTTAAAAAATTTAATTTCACTTTTTTGCGAATAAAATATTCTTTGATTTAAAGTTTTTTATTAAGACAATTTTTAAACTTCTCCATAATTACCATCAAGTTCGCGTACGTGTACCCCACTTGAATGCAGGCAAGAAAAGTAATGAAATGGACGGTTAAGTCAGATATTGCTCGTATTGAATCACGCTAACGGCTCTTGGGCTATAAAACAAAAGGAAAAAGTTCACTCGCTTTGCCGCTCTCCTTCCCTCAAATAAAAGTAAATAAACGGCCGTTTCTCCCCCCACGACGTTTCTATCGATTCAAGGCGGGCCCGCGCACCGCCGCCGCCGATTCAGCGTCTATTGGAGCAATCCGCGATATTGCCGAACCATCGAGAACGCGAACTTGCCAACGTCGCGCAACAAAAAGAGGAGTGTGACGGGGAGCAAGAGAGAGAGAAAGAGGGAGCGAGATCTAGTATAAGAGAATAAAGAGAATGAGCCGGGCGGAGGTGGAGGAGAAGAAAAAAATGCGCACCAGAGGAGAAAGATATGAGACGCTGGGTTTCGAGAGGATCTCCTGGGTAGGAGTAGGAGCTGGAACGGGCGAGAAAACTGTGAGAACTCGGGCTATATCGGAGGTAGGTAGGGTAACGGCCGGGTTTAAGGGTTGCGATAGCTAAGGCGGAATGCGATAACCCGCGCGAGCGAGATATCCTTCATTTACTTTCTCATGTTCTTTTTTTCCATTCGACGCGAAAGCGAACAATCGGATTACACCCGCGGAGGTGTACGAAATTGTTCGGCCGCGATATAGGAATTCCGTCGGCGTCGTTCTGCTGTATCGTCATGCACGTGACGCAATTCAACGATGGACTCGGGCGTGGATTCACGCAATCCCCGCGAAAAGTATCACGGAATTGGCCGGGCGGCGCTTGATTGGACCTTTTATCGGCGCTGTTGTCGGGGTGCCGAGCTGATATTGGCTGGAATAAATTTCTTAATTGATGAATGAGGACAAGCTACGGACGAGACAAGGTTTAGCGTGTATGTACGCAAAATGTTCAGTTGCGCGGAAATTAATTAATTTATGCACGCGTTCGCATTGACCAAACTTAATGCATAAAGATAGAAAAAGGTTGTAAGATTATATTACACGCCTATAGAGAGTCAGACACGTGCTATGGGGTGACCTTCTTTTCTCCGTGTTACGTGTATGCTATTTGTCGTCATACTCAAGGGAAAACTACCACATTTGAGTTTTTTGGAAAAAATGTGATGCTATTCGCCAGGGTGTGGCGAAAAAAATTATTTGTACAATTGCATAGCATATAGTTACATAATGTAAAATTATGGGTCTGAAGTTTGCATCGTTGGAATGCAACGAAATCATTTTTTAAGATTGATTAAAGTTATTAAACAATGGAGATTTTATCTAAACCTTCGTTTTAAAGTTAATTTATACTATAAAACCCTAAATCTACACGCAAAATTAATATTATTTAATATAAACGTGAAGCAAAATGAATTATTATTTTTTATTTCGTTTGACTCCAATGTTGCAAACTTCAGACCCATCTAAAATTCGAATAATTTTTTATTCAAGACAATATTCGAAACTATATTTTATTTTAGAAAGTCACATTTACGAATGCAATAGTCCAACAACTCGACTGCAAATAATGCCCTTGAAATATTGCATAGTACAACGTATAACGGCATATTGAGCTTTTTTCAATAAAATTTTTTTTCATAATTGTGAATTTTCCTCCATGCATGTACATTGCGATCCGCAGCATACGAGCGCGGAAGAACGCAACCAGAATGGCTAGCAGTAAGAGCGAGAGTAGAAATACATGAGCAACTGAAAAGGAAAAGATTCGTGGAAATAAGAAAGAGCGTGAGAGACGGCGAGAGAGAGAGAGGGGGGGAAGCAAGAGAGAAAAATAAAATGTGGAGAATGACAATGTGAGGGTGTGCTCGATAGCCTGAACATGGGGAGAAAGAGAAAGTGCGAGAGGAAGCTAGCCGGGCGCGGAAGGGCAATACTATAGTCGTACTCGGACGCCGTTCAGTTTCTTCGAGGTGCGCGTTGCGTCCTTTCTCTATCCACTCTCTCTCTCTCTCTCTCTCTTTTCGTTTCCTCATACGAAGCAAACTACCTCACGCCACTCGTTTTCTTAAGGTCGTAGCGCACACGATGAAGGATGTAGCTGCAATACACAAGACGATTCCGAAGCGCCGGGGTTATATCCTTCGCGTGCCTTAGCCTTTCTGTTTTACCGAATCTCTTCCACTTTTAATTGCTGCTAATTTTCATTCTATTTTATTTTGCGAAAAGAATGGGAGGCTTTCAAAAAGAGAGTCATGCAGTGATTTTATTGATTTATTTCTGTACCAAGCGATTTAAGCGATAATTTAATAGTATTTTCAAAACTATAATTCATATACAATTCAAGTTTTATAACGGTTTATAATGAATGTTTCCAATTAACTAACAATGATACAATTTAACAACACGATATATAAACAACAATCATGAACATAATAGCTGTAATACATTAAAAAATGAATAAATAAATAAAATAAATATACAAAAGCCGGAATAACTATTAGAAATATCCCTCAATTTGCAAATTCAATAAAATAATGGTAATTGATGAATAACTGTTGATATTAATATTCGTTTTAGAATAAATGAGATGCTTATTTAACTTTAATCATTCATAATAATAAATAACATTATTATTGGTACACTGTTAGAGTAAAATATATAATAAATATAACTATATGTCATTGGAAATCTAGCAACATTCATCATACAATTTTTTAGTCAAAGTAGTAGTAAAATTGAGGCCTGAAATATAGTGTTATTTATCATTTCAATTGTGTGAGAAATCATAAATAAGGTTTAAATTTTTTAACGAACTTTTGTACATCGGATTCGGAAAATTGTCTATTTTCTTCGCAATACTACATCTACGCATAATTATTACACATTTAGGTTACCCGTCAAAGATAGAAGTAAACTTCAAAAATCAAGTATTCAAAAATGAATTTTATTTATTGACAGCACAACATACACGCCTCAGTATGAAAAACAGCGCTCTATAAAAAAAAAGTTGCCGCGTGAAACAATTCAATGTAAAAAGTGAAAAAAAAAAAAAAACACTTAACGGAAGATAGTCTGCTCAGGCACAAAATACACTAGTGAGAGAGAAAGAGGTCTGAAAGTGTACGCAGAGAAAATGAATTGTTATGCGCATTCATTCCGGCTCCCGTGCATACACGTATATAGATAAAACTTCGCAGTAACAGCGCAACTATGTATGTGTGTGTTTTTTGTTGTAAAAGTGAAAGAAAGCCGCACGCTCAGCTTTGCTTCGTGGTCTCGAGCATGCGTGGAGGCGGATTAAAGCACGGGGTGCGCAATTCAATAAGTAGGATTCCCGTAATCTCCGTTCTTTATGTGAAGCTTGAATCGACGATGCGTATGCTTGTGTATATGTATATGAGTGTTGGTAGGGGTGCATGCGGTGCAAAGAGAAAAACGCGGGATAATGAAACCAGGGTGGAGAGTATTGATGTCCATCATCTACTCTTATTCATTGACGTATGTCGTTCTTCTCATCCAGTATATTACATTGATTATCTGCCGATAATTACTACGCGCGAGCCCGGTTCATCGAAAAAATGCATGGCAAATATTTGTTCAATAATATGTTATGACAACGACAGTTTTGCGTTGTATATAACCTTTATTTATTTTTTCGTGGATAACTGCCTTAATCTGTCATACGCTGTAAATTTTTTTTCATTAAATAGTGCGACGGGCAGAGAAAATAGAAAATATACACCTGCAAAATAGAACCATTTTCATTAAAAACGAATAGTTAATATTTATAAAAAATTTTTACCAGGATTTTAGGAACTTATAAATAGTATTATTGTTTTATTTAACTTACAATTTATTACTATTTATGTTTTATATTTTCTTTCTTTTCATTTTACAAACGTGAAAAATACAATTTTAAAATTGCATTTGCACGCACAGGCAATCTCTATATTTTCGCGTAAAATTCAAAATATTCTGCGAATTTCGCTGAACAAATAAATATATTGTTTCAAATGGAGTTTTGTAAAATGTTGGGAAAAGAAACATTGCAGGGTTAAACAAATAAGTTGCCAGCGCGCAGTCAAGTAGTAAATACACACGTATAGTCATACGCAATATTTACAAAAATATCTACCGCAAACATTGTTAAAATTTCCAAGTTTTATCCTATTTGAGAACCAACATAATTATAATAGATGCAATTTTTTCCTCATGGAAAAATTGAACGGTACCAAGAAGCAAAATTAAATCAATTTCTCAATTCATCTCGTACAATTTGCGTGCCATCGCAGAGCGCCAGCGGCGAGTAATAACCTCAAGAGTGCCTTCTTCCTACCCCATCCTCTTGCTCCTCCTCCCCACCACTGACGAAAAACATCCATTCTCCGGGCAATTTCCAAGTCGTTCGCGCACCGTCTCCGCGTTGTCGACCGCGTCGAATCTAATTCCGCGAAATCGCGTACGCGCGGGCCTCGCATATATAATTCTCCCACAGTCCTCCCGTCTGAATCCAAAACGCCTCATAAATAAAATCCAGGACCTTCATCACTCCGCCCCTCTCATTGTCTCTCTCCCTCCGCAGGATATTTCCAGAGCCATAACAGATGCAATTGACGCGCGCCATCTGTCCTCGCGGCGGAAGCTCTACTGCAAGCTACTCCTCCTCCGTCACCTGCTTTCCTCCCACTATATATATCTCTCTCTCTCCCGCTTGCTCTGCGGTTGTCTAAAGAGGGAGCGGCGATGAAAAAGCAGTTTGTCTCCCGAGGCGAAATGTAGGTCGTACGTCGTCGTCGCCGTAGGGGCGTGAAGTTCACGCGCGACATTTCGCACGTTTCGCACAATAACCTGTTTACGTCGTCCTCTGCGCTCTGACGGGGAGGGGGAGCGCATGCCTGTGACGTGAATAGTAATTATTCGGCGGGCCGCGCGCGCGCGAGCGGCTGAACGTGTGTGTATTCAGGCGGCGGAGGTGACCCCGGCGTGCGCGTGGGCGTGCATAAGAGTTCGCGCTGGCTGGTAGTTGACAATCTCCAGCGGCGCGCGGGACAGCACGCAGAGAGATGTATAGCGAGGAAACACTGGGGACGCCCAGCTGTTTATCTTTCGCACCTCGGGGGGAGGAGGGCAAAGGGTTTGTCATCACAGAGGAAGGGATAGTTGCGAGCGCGCACACAGCGCTAGCTAGCGAAAATATGAATGGCGCTAAAGAAATTTTTACGAGGTCACCGCGGGAAAAACGATGCCGAAGCAACTGTGCCCGCTGGTCCGATGTTGGGTGCGCCACTGGCGGTTGAAACAGCCCGCCGCGGGCCAAGTTCGCCAAGTTCCGCTGTCGGTCGTTAGGACAGATTGAATTGTTCCAAGCGGTATACGAGGAGTCGTTTTCTGGCATGCGTCACAGCATAGTTCGATGAATTTATAGAACGTGATAATTGGAATGGAATTACGTTTGTCTTAATAATCGGAGTTATCGATGCGACAAGCAATTGCATATTCCCCGAATCGTCGAATGAATTTCGAAATGTAAAGAGTTATTGATCATTGTATTTGAGTTTCAGAAAGCATTTCAGTCTGATAAAAGTAAATTTGATTGGTACTGTAAGCTAAACTCTTCTCTGAAAAACAATTACGAAATTCACGTTGAATAAGAAATAAAGAATGGTAGGAGTTTTATATATCTTGTTTTTGTTTCTCTTCTGGCATGAATTTGTATACATTAAATTCTCCCATTTTGATGTAATTTTAGGATGTGGCTATAAACGAGAAAGTGGCATTTTAAATTTTCGCAAATTTCTCACGTATTCCAAATCTAATAGAAACATTTTTTTAATATACGTTCAAAATATTTATTGCCCAAAATTTTGTTATAATAACGCAAAATAACAAGTATCAAGATAAACTTATTTATTTGATTTGATAAAGTCATTTGTTCTCAGTATGGACCATGGAGATATTCTATATTGCTTTATCCTAGAGGGGGGTTTGTGAGAAGTTAAAAAAAATATTTTTCTAGAAAACATGGTAGAAATGTTTTATACATTTTATGGAACTGAAATACACTATGTTTAGAATATGTGTGTGTGTGCGTGCGTGCGTGCGTGCGTGCGTGCGTGCGTGTGTGTGTGTGTGTGTAATATCTCGTTATTCACTAGGTCGATTTACAGATTTGCACCGGAATAGGCTAATTCTTTATGTTTTCTGTTTACTTATTTCGGGAAAATATTTCTTTTTTATTTTTATTTTAAATTTAATAGTATTGTTCATGTATTATTAATAAAATTGAAGCAGTATGAAATTCTCTACAATTTAAAATATATATTTAGTCCTTCTTTATTTTATGGAAACATGATTTTTCGTAAACAATTAATGTATCTCAAAAGTATAAAGATCACAATGAATTTTTTTTTATTATACATAGAGTCCCTGAGGAGGAGCCGGCTCGAAACGTTGGGCAATTTGGTGGTGGGGGGCAGTCAGATCGTCCTTTCCTAACAAAGTTTTTTCCAGATTTTAATTAAGTTTTTATTTCAGATTCTGCGGGGGTGATTATAAACAAGGGCAATCTGACTGCCTTAAATATTAATTATTTTAATTTAATTTGTAAGACTGTAAAACCGATGGAAAAATTCTTATCAGTTGATTATACATAGCTTATGTAGAAATTTATAATTTGTCAATAATAATTTTACAACGAATCCCTAGACGAATTTTGGTGTACAAATGTTAATTGTTGGAATTAAAAATGAGTGTACAATGCATCCGTCAATTAAGTTTGGGAAATCAATGTGTCAATGAATTGGCAGCGATTGTTTATTTCATCAAGACAATGTGTTAATAATCTCAAAGGATAAATACCAAAAATTTTCATTTGAAAAGGATATTGCTGTCGATTGCTTGGAAGGAAACGGAATGAAGTCCAGAATTCCAGGTCGACATATAGCAATATAACCGTGATGCATTTACTAAACCGTTATGATTGTTAAAGTCGGAAAAAGCGGGCCAGCCGAAAAAGCCGTATAATACCGCAGTGCATTATACGTACACTAAAAAACTAATATCACGAGGATGCTCGGGCGCGCGGGAAAAACCAAATAACGCCGACTAGCTCGGGCAGCCTCCAGTCTTCACACAACCGTCAAATACCGAAAGCTTGTTTGTGCCGAAAAGGAAGAGAGGGGCGGGGGGAGGAGGGAGACTGGCTCTCCGTGCCAAATTATTTCAGTGTTACCCTCGTCCCTGTTTACTCTGAAAAAACAGACAATACACGACGCCGAGGTCGGCGGGCCACTACAACACAGCTGCCAACAGCCCGAGCGAATGATTCTCAACGGCAGTTCCCTTGACCCGTCCGTTTCTGCACACGGATCGGAAATCCCGGGCGAAAGAGACAGAGAGATAGAGCCGGCACTGCCGCCGCTGCTGCTAACCCTACGCTCTCGTTCACCTAGCCGAGCACGAAATCCGGGTCGAGATAACTTTGAATAGCCGGTGGCAACGGCGTGTGCGCTCTCGTATACATAGCGCTCGAGAGGGAGAGGGAGAGAGACGAGAGGCGAGAGTAGCGCTACACTTTCTTCCCCACCCGATCAGATCGGTTGGCCGGCGCTCGACAGCAGCGTCGTTATTTCGCGCGCGTTTCATTTCGCGAAAATCCCCTGTTTTCAGCGCAGGTAATCCAGCTCTGGCGTACCCTCGGCTTCTCGTTGCTGGCGCGCATACACGCACACGCACACACACGCGGCTCCCGAAATATACGCGGGTGAAAAAGGTGGTCAAAGCGAGCTAGCCAGCGCTGGAGAAACGTATTTATTCGCGCGCTTCCTCTCTCTCCCTCTTACGCGCGTGCTCGTACGTAGCAGTAGCTTCGCCGAGAAATTTATTCGCATTTTATTGACAGCAGGAAACGAATGAGTACATCGACGAGGTCTGTGTATGTGCGTCTGTATGTGTGTGTGTGCGGACGCCGCCAGGATCTAGCGGATTTAACGAAGCGGCCGCAATCCTTTCGCGATTTAATACGTTGTCGAAGTGGTCTAGCGATGCTCGCGGTGAGATTGGAATACTTTGAAAAAAAATTAAAAAAAAAAGAAAAATGTATATTTCGAAAGCTTGCGTGATCTTGTTGGCTCTAATACCGATGGTTATATTCTCCTGAAAGCTGGATCTGCCGATGATTGAAGTGCCGCTTGCAGCAAACTTGGCTTTTGCCAGGGAGTATGCAAAAATTAAGTAATTAATTTTTTACACAGCAACTCTTTTAAAACATATGCTACAGTTTGAGTTGAAAGTCTGTTTGAATTTTGTTAGCGTTTGTCTGTTTACTTATTTTAAAAAATAAGCTTTTTAAAGGCTTACCGAATGATTATTTTCCATACATTGTGTGCGGGGTCCTTTCGAAATTGAAATTCAATTTTAAGTTAGTATATCGTTTCAAATAGATCCATTATGTAGTATTAAATGCAGTTTGGTATTATTGAATGAATATAGAGACAACCGATTTGGCAGTATAACACCAAATTTAATATCAAAACTCAAAAAAAGAGCTATCATTAAAGTAGAATTTCAGAAAATCGACTTTGCGTCGATAAATGTTATAGAATTCAATGTAAAATTTTAAATAAAATTTTGTAAAATCATAATAAAATACGTAAAATCCTTCCACACATTGAGTTGTATATTGATTATTACTTTCGCAAAGGAGAATGCCAACGTACGGACAATAAGTACAGAAACGCAGACCATCGTAGAATATCAACCCTATTGAATAGAGCTTGGAAAAATATGAAATTAAAAGAAAAATTAATCAGAGAAAGTGACAGGAAAGGTGCTAGAAAGAGTAAAATATCATAAAATAAGTAGAGAAGTAAATATTTTATCCGACATTCAATAGTAAAAATTGAAAAAAAACTTTTCCCATACTTCCCTCTTTATATGAGTAAATTTTTAATTTAAATTTTAAACTTTGCACGAATTCTTCATACTCACGTCACTTTTTATAGGATCTCTATTGATATATTAGTTAGGTGCTCGTTGACATTCTTCCTTTTCTATCCTTTTTATAAAAAAAAGTAAATTTATCTTTAAAAACTAAGTTTTTTAAAATTTAAGATTTTAAGAAGTGCATAAAAAATTACATATCAACAAGTCACAGTAGTTTATACCGAATTTATGTCTACCGACTTTGACACCCATTGTCAGTTGACGTTAAGACAACTGTTTTCATTTCAGCGAATTTGCAAATTAAAGTAGATCTATGGTACAGTTAACCGGTGAAATAGCGCTACCTAACGTAGATTTAACGAGAAATTACATCGCTTTTTTACAAAAGCACTAATTACGCTATAACTAACTCGTAACAATATTGAATTTACGCTTTAATTAAAGACCAACTCCCGTGCGGAATCATTTTCTATCGAGCCACTGCTGCTGCTGCTGCTGCTGCTGCTTCTACTACCTCTATATCCAACTAGCCGGTTGTCATCGTTGCTCGCAAAACAGATTACAAAGTAAACGTTGACTTTGCGCACAAAGAAAACGTCATCTCCCCCTCCTCCCTCTCCGTCTGCACCTCTACCTTCGTGCGTTCCATTGTAGTTGGGCGAAATAGCGCGCGAAACTCCGAGCTTCCTCGCTCGCTCTCTTTCTCTCTCTCTCTCTCTCTCTCTCTCTCTCTCTCTCTCTCTCTCTCTGTATAAAAGGTACATACGCCTCATGTCGAATGCACTGCACGCCGCGCAAAACTTGGGGAGGGTGATACGTGATTTGTCATCTATTTCCAAGGCGAGGCATCGCCTCGAGAGGCAGAGAGACGCGCTACTGAATCGTCCCCGGTGGCGGGTGCAGCAACACGTAGCGCCGAGCACTTTGCCATTTGACTTTTCCACCTGACGAAACGATGCTACGTGTCGGCCCGCCTGGCTGCTGCTGTTACTACTGAAACTCGCCGCGAGCACAGATGGATGAAAAATGAATACAGATGGGGCGGTAGGTGCGACAGAGCAGAGGATGCGTGCGAAAGTTAAACGGTCGAGGAAATGGTGGGTTTGAATGCTGTGCCGAGAAATTTAATGTACCTCTTGTTTGAGCTTATTGAAGAAATTCGAAAAAATATGTTTCAAATACTTTCAAAAGTTGCTGAAAAACGGGTTAGTTGTAAAAGAGAACTATTCAATGGTCAAAAAAAACTTTTAGCAGACGGAACATATTTTCATTCCAAGTGAGAATGAATATATTGTGTTTTGAGTGTTTTCAATGAATGTTGAAAATGAAATATTCTTTATTTAATTGTAGTTGAAATTCATCATGTTCTAATTGCTATTTTATTTTTCTGTTTCAGGTGAGTTCAATGCAATATCGCTATTCTCTGTTACGTAAGTTTTATTAATAACATTTTAACTTTTACCCTTTTACCAATGAAAAGACCATCAGATGAGCCCAATACAATAGACTTTAACCAAATGAATAAGTGTTATCTTGGTAAAGATCTTATGTAAATGTCAAAACAATCGAAATGGGAAATCGCCGTGTTGATTCATCCTTGGTAGATAGGATGACTGTTATAAAACTAACAATGGGTAGTTGAGAGGATTTTTTATACCTAATATTTATTCATCTGCCGTTTGCTTTTTACGATTTGCTTTATGAATCAATCTAGAAAAGATCAGCTGTAAAAAAAGAATACATTTTAAAACTTTTCTCAGCTCAGTTGAAAACACATTTGAATCAATCTAGTAAATAACTCTAAGAACACATTTTTATTTTTATAAAGTCTTTTCTTTTTACGTACTATTAAATTTAAGATCTAAATCCAAAGTTATAACTCTTAAGTACGTGTTAGAGGAGTAGTAGAATAATTTAATATACGAAGGAAGGTTCATGAACACCGAGCTATAAATACCACCGTTATCGCCATCTTATGATATTATAGCAAAAGTTAAGCGCTAGTTTTATGTCGTCCCGCTTTCGCAATCCGCTATAATTTATGAGTAATACGGGCCACTCCGTACGCAAGTTGCACTCACAAAAGAAAAAAAGCAGAGATATTTAACACGGTTCCAGTAGAAGCATGGGCCATCAATATATATTTTACAGCAACGTCCTGCGCCGCGGCGACTTAACGAAGCGTCTTGAATTATGCTCCTTTTATAAAATTTCCTTTCATATTCTGCTCTGCTCATTCCTCTTTCTCTCCTCTCCTCTTATATCCGAAAGCGATAAAGGAGATGACGATGCGTTATGGAGAGGAGGACGAAGGGAGGATGGTTATTACGAGCTCTGGCACAGCTCTCAGAAAAATCGGACGGAAGGCGGAGGACTCGAGGAGAGAGATAGAGAGCTGAGTCCATAAAGTATGAGGTGAGGGATGGCGAACCCCGCCGTCGGCCTATATGGTCTTGATCTGCTTCCTACCCGGAGATTGCCAAGGTGGCGAGAGTAACGATGTGGAAAATTCAGGCTGTGGACGCTTTTATTCATGACGTTCGAATATTTTTTATGCTGTGGGAGGTCACTGGAAAGCGACGTCTGATTGATGTTATAGTCTAAATTGTCATTGCGTGTGGACCAATGAAATCCAATAAAACCGATAATGGAAGAATCAATAATGGAAGCTCTAAATTGTATTTCAATTTAGTCATTAGCTGTTTCTGAATCGCAGGATTATCGTGATCTGATTTTACACAGTACGTGACACATTTACCACAGTTTTTCAGTAAAGAATTAAATTGTATTTCCAATTTAATTATAGATCTGTCAAAGTTTATTGGCAAATGCCTTGGAAAGTTGTTACGGCGAAATAGCAGTAATAGTTTGTAACAATTTATACCGCTGCGCTATGATGTTTTACATTCCGTTTGCGAGACCTAGTTAAACAAGTATAAGCTTGCACGACGAACTTCAAAGCCAAACGCCAACTCACGCGCGGTGGCTTTGTCCTTTGAATTCTATCAGCAATTGAAATCGATTCTGCTTTAATCCGCGCATCTACGCATTCTCTCAAATTTGTATGATTCGTTACAGTTTTCACTTTAATTCTGATTGAAATTTTATTTTAATTGATATTTTAAAGGATTAATTTAAATTCGTGTGACATAATGTACTATTTTGGACGATCTATAACTAGTATCGATGGTTTGGACAGAAAAAAATGAAATAAAAAATATTCAACATTAATTTTAGGAAATCTAACAAATGTATTGCGCTTTTTTAAACTCATAAATTTTAAAAATATTGTGAACTACTGTTTATTAAGAGTAATTATAATACAATTGAAAAGTAACATTTTACATTAATTGCTATAATCTATAATTTTGTAAATTATATATCATGGGAATAAATAGTAAATTGCAGTGACTATGAGATCAATGCTTTATTCGTTATGCGATGTGTGTTATTACGATTTAACCCTTATCATATTGAGCATTGATGAAATGCTCTTTTCGTTTATTGAATAGTTTGGATGGGTCTGAACTTTGCAGCTTTGGAGCGCAACGAAATAAAAAAAAAATTATTTTGCTTCATGGTTATACTATATTAATTTTATGTGTAGATTTAGTCTTTTATAGAATAATAAAATAATTTCCATCGCCCTCGTAGAAACTTTAACAACATATTGGCAAATTGTTGGTTAATTTTGGAGTTAAAAACGTCACACTAACATTATTTCGTTGTTAAAGTTAAATATTCAATTTTTGTTGATAAGAACGTATTCTATTGTCAATATTTGAACATGTGATTATAATTTTTGATACTTTTAATAAAGTTTAAATATTGATTTTGGTCGAAAATGCTTCCATTTGATTAATACGCTAACCAACAAAAATGGTTCATTTTCTACCAGGGTGTTTAATAACTTTAATTAAATGTAATAAATTATTTCGTTGCACTTCAACGATGCAAACTTCAGACCCATTAGTTTCGCAACGCTTTGCCTGATTCCATCTGCTATTAAAAATATCCATAACAAGAAACAGATTTTCGTACATATATGTATATCATTTGTTAGATACCCGCGTAAAAATTGAAGCTATTGCAACAACATTGCTACTATATTGGAAATTAATATCGCTGATGTATTGACAATACAGATGTACAACAATTGCAAGGCTATTGGCGCTATTTGCCTTGGGTGTTATTTCCAATGTATTGCCAATATCTTAAGATTTAATTTTCTAAAAAAAAAAAATTCTTGGGTGGATTCGAACTAGGAATCTTCGGATTACTAGACTTGCTCGCTACCCACCGAGCTAATTCGTTGTTTCTGTCAATAAACGAAATAGAGGTTAAATCTAATTCAAAACAAATGATCACTTGTTTCAACTTTTAACCTCCATTTCGTTCATTGACAGAAACAACGAATTAGCTCGGTTGGTAGCGAGCAAGTCTAGTAATCCGAAGATTCCTAGTTCGAATCCACCCAAGAATTTTTTTTTTTTAGAAAATTAAATCTTAAGATATTGGCAATACTTTGGAAATAACACCCAAGGCAAATAGCGCCAATAGCCTTGCAATTGTTGTACATCTGTATTGCCAATACATCAGCGATATTAATTTCCAATATAGTAGCAATGTTGTTGCAATAGTTTCAATTTTTACGCGGGTACCTCAAAATTTACGTCTTCTCCCATTAAGATAAAATGAATTGCGTGTAATAAGGATGAGAATTCGTTGATTTTCCGACTCGTCGTAAAAGATCTTGCAGACAAGCATCTGGTTTATTATGCAGTATTCATTGTACCATCGAAGTCTTGAACAACGAGCGCATGACACAATTTGTTTCTCCTGCAGAAGCGCGCCAGAGAAGGTAGCACAATTCGCCTTCATCTCAGCTAATTCCAACGGACCACTGACGAGCACAATGCGTCATACTCATAAAACAGTGATGCGATCCCCTGGCAGCGCGTATTCCCAGAAGTGTCGCGAACGGCCGAGCTTCCTTTCACCCTCCCCATCCCAGCCGCGCGATGCGAGGATCGTCAAAAGAGGGAGAGGGAGAGGGAGAGAGATACGACGGAAGCGCCTTTTCGACCATCTGTATAGCACTGCTGTATTCGAGGCCGCCGCGCGGCTTAACTTGCTAAGCCTTGCAATCTCGGTTAACATCTTGCTCGGTAATATTAGACAGGCAGAACTGTCGCGCGTATACGCGATGGCCGTTTGTTCGACGGAAACGTATATCCTCTCGTCCGTAGGGTGTTGGCAAGAGAGGTTGAGAGAGAGAGAAGGAGAGATCGGTAATGAAGATACAGTAGCTCAGGAGAGTGCGGGAAAATGAACGATCGCTTTGAAACTCCTCGAGGCCGCGGCAATTAAATGGTCTCCCCGTGAAAGATGCCGATACGCATTCACGCACAGTACCTGCGCCTTCGAAGGGAAGGATTCTAGGTTGACTCATGGAGAGTCTCCGATTTCGTTTTAACTTGTTTTCATTAAACACGGGAGGAAGCGACGGCCTGGGATTCGGCCTCAACTGACAGCATAATCTTTTGTAGCACACCGGGAAAGTCGTAACACCCGGGCTTGTAAACTGCCAGCGGCATTAAAGTCTTACAAAGTTTCCAGGCCGGCAGCCTTCCAATTTTTTCCTAATTGTTAATATTAAAACTTACGACACTTATTTCGATGAAATTAAAGCTCTTGCCCGTGCTTAAAAATTTAATTTAACACTTTGATTAATGTTGTCCTTGTAGATGAGGATAAAGAATTATTTATCTCGTTATAATTTAAATGATAACAGGCTGTTATGAAAAGCACGTGCTCTGAAATCATTTTATGTATGAAAAAACATCTTATATATATTATGCTGCGGTTCTCGTAATTTTATGAAAAGAAATGTAAAGCTTTGTGCCTATAAAACTAGAGCTCTGGCCCATTACTGTTTTACAAGAGATCGCGTTGGATTCATCGTATACATTTGAAAAACAGACATAGACACAAACACACACACACCGTTACACACATATACACACACATACGTAGAGGACACGGAGAAATTATTAACGTCGGCAGAGTAACGAGCTCTAACGTTTTTATTAGATTTATAATAGATAAAGAGAGCGAAGAAATCAAGTCTCAAGTACATCTCGAAAAAAATACGAATTTTTCACTATTTAAATAGTTACTTCATGTTGTGAGCGAGCGATATAGAGGGGGGGGGGGGACTCATCCGCTTTTATGAATATAAAAAGCAACTCATTAATTTTCCAGATGTTACGTAATTTTAATTAATTAAAATGATAATTTTCCAATTAAAAATAAGAGACAACACTCTACAATTTAACACTGCCAAATATTAATCTTGTCCCCCACGTATCCTAAAATAGTAAAATTAGCGAAATTTTTGCTTCGTTCCTTTTCCTCATTAGTCCGGGCGCTAGTGGGCTCTGAGTATTTTTTTCGAGGTCCCCTCGGTACCTCGGAGTTTTTTTATGTTTTTGGGTCGCTGAATCAGAATTTTGAGGGTCCAGGCAGAAAAGTGGTCAGGTTATTTATTATTAACATTTTTTATAAACAATATAAAAAATGTTATATTTCGATTTTAAAAAAATACCAAGCTATTCTTTGTCATTTTCTGAGCAAAAATTCTCCTTATCAACGTTTCTCTCTGACCCATAGTTTCCGAGAAAAAAATTCCCAAAGATTCAAAAAATCACATTTTTTCAAACTTTGGGAATTTTTTTCTCGGAAACTATGGGTCAGAGAGAAACGTTGATAAGGAGAATTTTTGCTCAGAAAATGACAAAAAATAGCTTGGTATTTTTTTAAAATCGAAATATAACATTTTTTATATTGTTTATAAAAAATGTTAATAATAAATAACCTGACCACTTTTCGGCCTGGACCCTCAAAATTCTGATTCAGCGACCCAAAAAACATAAAAAAACCCCGAGGTACCGAGGGGACCTCGAAAAAAATACTCAGAGAACTACATCCATTTTGCGCGCTCTCGTGGATCATAATTAATTGATGTGGCACATCACGAATTTGCCATTTAATCTGCGTCCTCTACTTCTCTCTCTTTCTCTTTCTCTCTCTGTCTCTGTCTCTGTCTCTCTCTCTCGCTCGCTTCCTCTCCCTCGTGTAATTCCTTCCCTTCGCATTTTCCTTCTTTTCCCCTCTCGTGCACGCGGCTAACCAGCGTGAAATTGCATCCAATTGATACATCCAGCAGATAGGACTGCGCACTTATTTCGGCTAACCGCGGCCTTTTTATCTCCTTGCCAGCCGCTTTCTCTCCCCGGCGAGTTAAATTACTGGCTGCGGCGAGCGAGAAACGTCCAGGCGTAGCAAAAGAAACGAGGCTTCTTTTTTGCGCGATAGTAAATACTCATTTTGCACCCGAGCCCGATATTTGCGCGCGCGAATTTGCGCGTAGGAAAATCACCCACGGGGCTCGGGTTTCTTGTTTGTCCGCTTCACGTGAGTGTACAGAGCCCGCATTCCTCTGCTCCTTTTTCCGTGTTTTTTTCCCCCAGCTTCCTCGTGGTTTTCTGCTGATTCTGGGAAAAGCCGCTTCTCGCGTTACATTTTCCGTTGGAACGGATACGATGTCATAATAGGTATTGTTTCGCAAAGTTGATAATTGCGATCTCGAACACTGAGGTGATTTTTCAAAGATTACTTTAATTAAATTGTAATAAGCGATATGTCCACAAGAAAAATATTTTATTTTACTTTATCAAAAATTGAACAAATGTGTAATAAATGAATTATAAATTATATTATTATAAAGATGCATATGGGCATCGGTAATTGAGCTGGGGGAGCTTCTTTTTGAATGTTGGAAAGATGATAGGAGTGATCCAGCTTTCGAAGTGGTTCAAAATGAATAAACCAGTTGTTTTTTTGCCGACGTTTCGGGCATTTTTATGCCCCTCTTCCCTGGTAGAAAATTAACCATAAGTTGGCCAGAATATGCTTAACCAGCATATGGCTTAGCCATATTCTGGCCAACTTATGATTAATTTTCTACCAGGGTTCTAGCCTGAAAGAGGGGCATAAAAATGCCCGAAACGTCGGCAAGAAAATAACTGGTTTATTCATTTCGACAGCTGGATCATTCCTATCATCTTTCCAACATTAATACACGTCGCTGTCATTCATCTCATCAAACATCTTTTTTTTCAAGTTCTCCGTGTTCATCATTAATTATTTTTGAGTTCTTATTCATGAAAACATAAAAGATAAGTTTTTGTTTTTATAAATAATTTTTCTCATTAATTGCAATTATTTTATTATTTCGCATGATTGATTTCATTTGGCTACTATAATACGATAATATTTGAGTGTTAAGGTGGTTCTATGGGCAGATATAGTACTTAAATATAAAATATTCTACAATGAATTGTTCTCATACTGCAAAGTGAGAACCTGTATAGTATCATAGACCGGCACTTTAAGTTACGGAAAAAAATATTATAACGATCGTAGATATCGTCAATGTAAAAAAATGATGCAACAAATCGCTTTAATCTTTTTTATTTTTGCCTCAATTTCAATTTTTAAAGACTCATTTTCATCTTTGTTGGATTTCATTAGGAGGTATCGTGGATCAAATTCATAAATTTTTTAAACCTGAAGAGTTACAGGCAATTGTTTATCAAGTTTTGTATGACTCTGGTATGAATTCGAGCTAAACTTGATAAACTATTGCCTGTAACTTTTAAGGTTTTAAAAATTGTTGAATTTGATCCACGATATCTCGTAATGAAATCCAATGAAGATGAAAATGAGCCGTTAAACATTGAAATTGAAGCAAAAATGAAAAAGATTAAAGCGATTTGTTGCATCATTTTTTTACATTGACGATATCTACTTTGTTACTACTGAAATTTCGTTAAAAAATTTTTTTTCCGTAACTTAAAGTACCGGTCTATGATACTATGTAGGTTATCACTTTACAATATGAGAACAATTCATTGTAGAATATTTTATTATTTTATTTTATATCTGCCCATAGAACCACCTTAAAATGAAAAATATTTATATAAAATTTTACGTATAGAAACCCTGTAAAAAAAGATTTCCTCTCATTAATTTCCTCCGATCACTTATTTCCAATATTGCTTAGTAAATTTGCTCGGCGCCACTTGTGCAAATACGACTGCAAGTCCATAATTCCTTCGCAGTGTCTCGAATAGTATTGAAATTTGCGGGATAAAGAGAAAACTTTGTGGGAGAAGGAGGATTGCGTGTTGTTCCTCTCTCGTCGCGTAAGGCTTAAACGGAGTTGCACTACTTCGCCTCAAGCCTCTCCCACCTAATAGAAACAAGGCGGGCTACACAGAAACTCTGATACTTTCGGGATCTCTAACGGAATCGCAGTTTTACAGACTTGTAGGAAAGTAAAGCTTAGTGACTGTCAATTTTTTTACCAGATATCCGGATTTCGTACGTGTGCAAAAAAAGAATTCATCTTCAAATAATATTTTTAACATAATTTTACTAAAAATTGTATTGAAATAATTTGATATTAATATAAAAATAACTAAAAGCTTAACCTCAACACGCATGTAGAAACCGTCAAGGAATTATTCTAAGTAATGAACAAGTAACGTAAAAAAGGAGAATAATGATTTTACCACGTACGTAATTAAATACATAACGCCAGACGATGAGTTTCGACACGTTTGCAGCATCTCGATGTTAAAGCGTTTCATGCGTAAGGTCCAAAAATAGCTCACCCCGAACGCAAGCACTCGAGAGGGAGAGAGAGACGAGGGAGACTACATCGAGAAAAGGTATAACAGCGTTTATGCTCGCGGCAATTTCAGAATATTTTCCAGATATTCAAATTGTCACGTGTAGCCGTGGGAGTTTCTCGCCTACGTTTCTCGCGGCGTTTAAGCTGGATAATAATTTTCCGACTTTATTATAATAACGGTGATAATAAGTAAATTATAAATAAATTTGACACGCGCAATGTTGCAAAGTAGGTCGCAAAGCAATTTTCGAGGAATAGTTAAGACATATTGAACGTGATTTCTCGTTAATGTTTTATTAAATTGTTGCAAACGTAATTTTAACTTGCAAATCAAGAATGTCGACAGGTTATTATTATGACATATGTAGAAATTGAATACTAAGCATATACGTCGTGTACCAAAGCAAAATAATTTCCAAGAATATTTAATGTAAATTTGTTAAAATCTCTATTGGAGTGTATATGTTTAAAACGTTGAAAATTTTAGCAAATAAACCGATTTACATATTCATAATATATAAGTTACAATGGCTGGATTCAATGCGTAATCTTTTATTGAAGTTAAAATTATAAGCTAACGTTCAAGTTTTAAGTTTTAAATAAAAAGCTTAAGATTCAGTTCTTGTGGAAACGGTTAGCTCAACTTTAAAAATCGACGCATTCCAGTGTAAAAAAATACGGGGAAAAACAGTAATGATGCGAGTCTGGGAGTTTCCCCTCATTAAGCCATGCATACGTTAACCTCACTGTTCTATTTTTTGCGTAATGGATTTTCCTTCCTCATCGTATAAAAGAATTTTTTTAACTGCAGTTCAAACAATTCTATATTAATAAAAAGAATTTTCATATATACGCGTTACAAAAGCATAACGTAAATGAAGTATGCATCGAATTTGATAATGATATATGTCATCTAATGTATAAACAATTTATTCGAAATTATATAAAGCTGAAGAAATATTTCGTAGTTTTAATCGCCATATTAAAATTTTGGAGTTTTAAATACAAGTATCCATATCAATATAAGTTTTCACAAAAGATATCATCTATAACTCATCCACGATTTTGAAATTCGTTACACATTGACATCAGGAAAATTGGGCTAAAAAAGTTTTAAAATCTTTTTTGTAACAAATATTATACATTTTCATCAGTTTATGTTGGCAAAGTTCATACAAAAGTTATACAGCGATCTTCGTTAATTGTAATTTGCAAAATTAATGTGATTATTACGTTGTATTATTTTAATTTTTTTTTTTCATTTTCCATTGCGCAAGTATTTAATACTTTAAAATGAATTTACAATTTACGATTCGCAATTGTAAAATACATAACGAATAGAAGTATTAAATTAGTATCCATCTCATCAGTAAAATGTAATTTTAGTGACAGCACAAAACTAATCAGAGAACATGCAAATCCCTGTTCATCCGTAAAAATGTCGTTTCTCGTATATCAAAGAGACGAAGAGAATCGGCGGAAACTTCCTCTTCCACTGTCTCTTTCTCTCGTGTCGCTAAATCCCGGCCATTAGGGGCGTAAGTAAGTCATGCCAATTGCAAGAATTTATGGCTCTCCCGTGCACACACACACACACACACACACACACACACACACACACACAATCTCTTCCTCTTTCAAAGCACTAGAGGTAGCACGGACTTTCTCATCGTGGGGTGAGGGGGCAGAGGTAACTAACAAGAGTGCACTTGCTTGCTTGCTCTCTCGTGCCGGTATTTCAGTGTAATGCCCCGGCAATGAGTTCGCAACTGTTCAACCACGCGCGACCGTTCGCGCCACGGCTGCTGGATTGCGTTCATTGTCGTCGTTTACTCGCTCTCTCGCGCGCTTGCCAGCTATAGGGTAAACGGCAATTGTCGATGCAGCCGTTTTTCAGCCGGCTATCTATTTTATGATGTTTAAGCAGTTTGCGAGATGCGATATATATGTGACGGAAATTGTAGAACGGCTTTAGCAGTGTTGAACTCATTCGTGTCACATGAGCTTTGCTATTGAAGTACGTTTCATTCATTTTTATACGTATTTCTACTTCGCTGCGAAGTAATATTCTAGGTGGTATACAATTCTGTTATCATACGAAACAGTCAGAAGTAGCATTACCTCTGTAATGAGACTCTCGACATTTATGTTCACTATAACAAAGAATAAACCCAAACTCTCATTTCTTTTGTATACAAAACTTTGTTCTATATGATATAAAAAGTATTTACGTGGCAAAGTAGATACAAAAAATTCTTTCCATTACCAAAAGTTCTTCAACTAAATAGTATATTACATACCTAGGCCAGTAAAATAAGAAATGTCTCAGATCACATGTGATCTGAGGCTTTCTTTTTTATTGGCCAAAGTGTGTATACTATTTTTCTGCTCGACGGTGCCGGAAAGCGGCAACTTCGTTTCGCGTAGCGGCCGGGAAGTTGGCGCTTTCCGGCCGGAGGGCAGAAAAGACAATTGATTTCACTCAAACTAGAAAATTCTCTTCGAGTATTTTGTCGTTGAACGCAACAGAAAATAAAAGACTCGTCGTGCGCAGACAGTCCTTTACTCGTTACTTTTTAACCCATTCATTCCTTCTTCCTCGCTCAGTCATCATTCTCCGTGACCTCTTTGTAGTGTTAGAAGAAAGAATCGTTCGTCGCACTGTCATCGCGTTTGCCCCTACGCGTTGACGCCGGTCTGATTAATGGTTTCATGTGAAGAAGAAAGCGAGAGAGGGAGGGGAGAAGAAAGGGACGGAAAGAGGACGCGCGGGTGCGAGGGAAAAAGAAATTCGATTTTGGTTTGACTTTCCTTTATTCATGCCGTCGCCGAGGATTCAGAGGGCAAACGTTACAGAAAATAATAGGTGCACGATGAAATTTGACATCGAAAGAGCATACATCTTGCTGTGTTCACGGTACTAATTTGTAGTTGCTTTCTCTTTGAATTAAGATACATATTTGATATAAGAAGAAATAATTTACAATTTGTTAATGACAAAAAATAAATTTTTTTATTATAGAAAAGTAATGTATAATATATTAGAGTAATAACTCTTCGCCTTTTACAAAATTTAAATACAAAGTTTTCTTTCTGAAAAAGCATTAAAAAGAAATGACATCGAGGCTAGAAAGAGGTAGACTATGCTGCTCTCTGTCCCTGCAGCTGTATAGATTTAGCCCCAAACCATTAGAACTGTCCTCTCTACGAAGATCATTATGGCGGTGCTTTTATAACTGTGTCCTAGTAGAAGGGAGTAAACTACATAGCCATACAAACATGTCAATTATTGTTAGTGCATATAGTGATCAAGCCAGTGTATGAGCGACTTTTTTTAGGATAAATTATAGTCTAGATAGAAGCATCATTAAGAGCTATTGATTTACTAGATAATGAGACTCTACTTCATGCTGAGAGATAAGATCGACGAATACGAGAGAATACAATCATCACAAGAAATAAAAAAAACTCAGGCGCGACATTAGAAGACAATTATTTCAAAACTCTATAAAAAAGATCAAAAAGAGTAGTATAATGCCAGGTGTTTTTAAAATAAATTTATATTTGGTGTGGAAAAAAAATTAATAGTGCATTATAACTTTTATGTTTACATGTAAATCAAAGTTTAAAGTGATGTTTCTTACAAGAAGAGTGTATAACTTGTGAAAACCGATTAACTGAACTTTGAGAGTCAATTTTGTGTGATCAAAAATGAAGTCCAGTACCGGTAATAATTACCGGTACTAATTATTAGTTCTCATAGGCCCTTTTTCTCGAAATATGTGCTACCTAATGTTAAACATGCATTATTTTGTTGAAACATGATGTCTCTTTTATTGACTGTAATTCTGCAAGATATACGAATGTTACGAGTGGGAGTAAAAAAGATTTTTAAAAAAGGCAGAAGAGCTTTAATTTCAACGTTATGACGCACTCTCCTTGTGAATTTATTTTTGTGCCAATGTTCATAAAAGTTTCTACGCATCTATTTTCAAAAAAATTTGTCTGCATGTCCTGGTCAGTGTTTCCAGGATTAAGGGGGTTCATGCGATTTTAAAATGGGTTCACTATTTAATTTTTATGTCATAAATTATTAAAATATAATAATGTAAGTTCACTCAGATATGAAAGACAAATACTTTCTGAACCGAAGAAAACTATTGTGATAAAAAAATTGTTAATCGAACACGTAGATATTGTTCAATAAGTAAAAAAGTTACTTTCGCTATTTGCCAACTTCTTATTTTTCATTAGATTTTAATGTTTAACGTCTCATTTTACTCCTTAAACATTTGTCTACCACCCATCTTTATATTATGGAATAATTAATATATACAAAGCAACATGTAATTGTTTACAGTATACAGTATAAACTTGAAGTTCAGTGTGCTTAATCTGTAAACAATTACATGTTGCTTCGTATATATTAATTATTTCATAATATAAGCCTGAATGAATCGTAGACAAATGTTTAAGGAGTAAAATGAGACGTTAAACATTAAAATCGAATGAAAAATAAAAAATTGGCAAATAGCGAAAGTAACTTTTTTACTTATTAAACAATATCTATGTGTTCGATTTACAATTTTTTTATCACTATAGTTTTTGTCGGTTCAGAAAGTATTTACCTTTCATATCTGTGTGAACTTTCATTATTATATTTTAATAATTTATGACATGAAAATTAAATAGTGAACCCATTTTAAAATCGCATGAACCCCCTTAAGGCGTGTTTAAGGTGTGATTTAATATTTTAATTTGTTCCACATTATTTAGGTTATAAACCACTAGTTATTTTATCATTTTATAAATAATTTATAAAAACTTGGCTATTTCTAGGTTTTGGTATCAAAAAGCATGATTATGATCCCAGAGCTGGGAAATAACATTAATGCGTAGAAAATATTTCTAAATGTCTACATTTAGTAACATTGAAACGGCACTTCCGGACCCTAAGAAAATAGAGGACATTCTAGATGGCGCCTTCAATCCATTTACATTCTCTTGAAAAAATAATTCTACGTCTAATATCCGTATTATTAGAATTCACATCTAACCTTTTTAGATAAAAAAGAAATCTTGATTCCAGTTAAACTGGCCTAATGATTTCTCCAGCAAAAATATTCTTGACAAGTCAGCTGTGAGGTTGAACATTCAAGTCGGTTTTGATGCGAAGACAGAGCGAACGTAAAAGGGGCGGAATAGAGATAGTAAGGGGAACGTGCGGCGGAGGAGAACCAAGGGGTGATGAGAGCGAGAGAGAAAGAGAAAGCGAGATACGCAAGCTCTCTTTTGAAACTACGCCAAGTATATCTCTCTGGGCCGGCTTAAATCCAGGTCAAAGGATACGCGCGCGCAGAGAAAGAGGCAGATCCTGTACACAGAGAGCCTCCCCCGTATACAAACTCCGGCAGTCGTGCGACGAATCCGTATCAAGTAGGGGCCTCTGGCCTTATATAGACTGAAAAACGTACAAATCGACGCGCATACGCGCTATTGTGCGTCGACGGCGCGTAGCCTTACGCGTACGTGTAGTAGATTCCCCAATGCCAACGGTATAATTAAAAATACCGCCGAACTCAGCGTTGAAAATGTCGATAAATCGCTGAGTAGTCCGACAGCCGATGGATGCTAGAAACAAGAGGTTAGAGCAGTGGATGGGGCGTGGCGGCGGCGGCCGGTATATATAGTGACTGGCCAAGCCTGTGCGATATTGTGAGATGAACGGAGGTAAAGAGAAGTGTAGAAAGAAAGAGAGAGAGAAACGCCAAATAACATGATCAGACAGAGATTGATTAAAGAATACGAGCTCTTAGAGTAAAACTGTGGAAGAAAGTTTAGGGTAAATTATGGAATATTTATCTTAGGTTGTTACCATATGTTACGAACCGTTTGTTAAAGCCTTTTAGTGATTGGTTATTATTATTCATTCTTAACATTACTTCGATAGCAAATGCTCAGATTGCTAAAAGTTTTATGACGTATACTTTTTTCTTTTCATGAAATTTTAACTTTATTTATATTTAAAAATGAATAAATAATGTGAAGTTGGCATGTTTTATGACAATATTAAAAAGATCACAGCGCTAATACAGATTTAACAATCCTTTTAGTCTTAATTTAAAGATTTATGGCTCGCTGTGGTTTTTTTTAATAAATAAATATATTTTATAAACCTTTTTATGTGGAACACAGGAATATGCTTTATAAAAAATTACTTGTAGTAATTAATGAACAGCCATAAAATACTACAATGTATATGTACTAAATAAATATTTTATAGAATTTTGATAATTTAAGTTAATTAATTTTCATACTAATGCTGTACCTAGTAAACATATTTGTTTATTTGTAGAATATTGTACAATCATACTGAAAATCATATGAGAGATAAACGAAATTTTATTCGCGTTTCAATGACAAATAACTTTCATTTTGAGCCATTTTATTTAAACGAAAGTGCACATTTTCAACATTATATTCATTAAAAGCGTATATTCTTTTACAAAATACATGAATAACCCCAATGTACCGGCAATATATTTCGCTAAATAAATTTACACAATGTGTATAAAACGGAAATACGTCCAGTTCTCCACGGACTTTGTACCATTAATCCCAGAGCCTTTTATTCCTGTTTTGCCTGGTTGACCGCGGTAACGTGCTTTCGGGTTCCTATTGTTTTTGCTGCGTCTGAATTTTACTGAATCTTTGTCTAAAAAATGTACAAACAACAAAATAAAACGAAGCCAGTTAACTGCGTGCCGAAGTAGTAAACAAAACCAGAATAACTACCACTAAATATAAACTTAAATTAGGTGTTTATGTGCTTCTATTTGGAATCATGTACTTACTTCATTTAAAATAAATAAGACATTAGAGTCATTATATTCTCTCACTAAAAGAATTAAATCATTTTGAAGTATTGATACAAATATTATGTAATAAGTACTTTTAACTTGTTTTAATTTTTCAACTTAAAAATCCTCTTTATTCTAGATACAGACCTTGTAGAAAATAATTTTTATTTCACTTATATAGCATCTGATAATGTGAGGGGTGTTAGATGTTAAAGAAATAAAGTTAATAAACTTTAAAGGCATATTTTGTTCCTTGAATAATTGTCTAAAGATCCACCATTGATAAATTTTAAAATAATTAATTGTAAGGAGAAATACAAAGAATAACAAAACAAGTTTTTGTACATAAAATTTAAATTAAAAATAAAAAAAAATTCGAAATATTGTATGACTATTTCTTTAACGAACAATATCTGCATTTGCAATTATATAATTTTGGGTTTAAAACTTTTCTTGAGTTCATTAACTCTACTTCTTTAACATCTATAATCCCTTACATTATCAGATGTTATATAAGTAAAATAAAAATTATTTTCTATCAAGGTCTGTATCTTGGGATACAACTACCTTAATTACATTTATTGTAGTTATTTATTAAAGTTATCGCATTGAAAAGTGTGAATTAGTGAGCCCCATACGAATCCAATGAAATTCCGCGTTTGACAACAAAAGAGATGAACAAATAGCGAAAGAGTGCTTTGTAGCACTGCACAGAGAGCAGAAAACGATGGCCAATATCAAGTAAGACTGAGCGACAGAAGCCAGCGCGAGCGTTTGTAACGCGTGTATTGCTGATTGCTTCGGATACGGACTTCAGTTTGGGAGTACGCCATTGGGTTTGTTTGCCGGGAGCACTCACCAATTTGTTGCCGAGCCATTGCTTCATTATGCCGTTGTGTGCGTGTGTGAAGAGCGAGCGCACGAGCGAGGGTGTAGAGACAGCAACGGCAGCAGCGGTACCGATTGGACGAGACAAGCAGTTGTCGACGAGAGGCAGAGGCGAAATCGACTTGCCTAAACGCGTGTCATTGCAGGCTATGCTGATTACGATTTCAATGAAAATGCCGATACCAGAGATGCATTCCGGGATCTGCGTCCTGCTGGCTTTGCTTGACGCTATGTCTCGATCCTCTTATACGATATTCCTCCATGTGAAATTTCTCGCGTTGTGTGGCTGTTGGATTGATTGATACTGACAGTTTCTACTCTGCGAAGGTAGTAGGTAACATTTAATGACTAATAAGTAAATATAATTGATAATTTGATCGCAAGTAGAAGAACTACATTAGATGGGTCTGAAGTTTGCATCGTTGGAATGCAACGAAATAAGTTTTTTCGATTAATTAAAGTTATTAAACAATGGAAATTTTATCTAAGCTTTTATTTTAAAGCTATTTTATACTATAAAACACTAAATCTACACACAAAATTAATATTATGTAGTATATAAACGTGAAGTAAAATGAATTATTTTTTTTATTTCGTTGCACTCCAGCATTGCAAACTTCAGACTCATTACATTAGTACAAACTATTAATTCGAATGGTTTGCTCCATTATGTGCCTTACCGTCGGCTTTGCGAGGTGCCTTTGCATAATCTTATGATTTTTCTCAAACAACGGACCAAGCATTTATATCAGCCCTAAGTTGATGTATGTTCGGGTTAAAGTGGTTTCATCCCATGGTAGAGTCAGTAGGAAAGTGTCAGAGGTGGAATTCGGACGCCTAATAACTAAGCCACTGAGTTATAAGTATATCACAATCGACTTTATTTTTCATTTATAGATTTTTAGGAAAATATTTGGTTTCTTAAAAATAGTTTTCGAATATATATTTGTATATTATCAATACAAAAAATATAGGTGGTGTATCTTTATTCATAAATTTAATGAAAATTCGAAACCTATCTCAGCTTTGTTTTACAATAAACTTTTGTCTTATTAAAAATAGTTAATTTTAATATAAAAGAAGATTAACGAAATTAGGAAAAAAATTATTCATATAGCATAAAAAATAGTAAACTAGGGTGTACTTATTAGAAATCTCTTTTTATGACATTTTTTTAAATGCTTTATAAACACAAATGACTTAATAGCTGGTTATTAAAAATGAAAAGTAAATTAGTTTTACTTTGAACAAAATGAATTGATAATATTTTAATAACAAAGCTTTCACTCTTTATAACCCTACATAATAGTGCAACTTATTAATATTAAAAAACTCTAGATATAGACTTTTTTAGTGATCATTACAGATAAGAGAATGCTATCTGTGAATTATGAATAGATTATTTCCGTTATAAATTCAATATTAATAGTTTTGTTTATTGTCTAATGTTAAGTTCTATAAATTAATTAAAAAATGTGTGATTAATTCTATCCATAAATTTTAGTCGAATTCTCTCAGACTAAAGGATTTAATTAGTTAAACTAAAACCTAAAATACCAATTTTAAAAAACTGCGTAACTACCTTTAGAATATTGACTTTAAATATTTAAATCTAGCCAATCAAACTTGACTTTGCTTGTCGCATCACCATTATCGTCATAATTACAGAAGTAGAACCATGCAGTCATGTCTGCGTAAATAATCAACTCTCACGCGCTCCATAGCTATATCCACACCCTAAACCAGCACTAGGCTCTCTCTCTCTATCTATCTCTCGCACACAGAGACACACGTTCACACAACCCCACATATATCATCCATGCGGTGGCGACGGCAGCTCATCGCCGCCTCGTCCTGAAGTATCGCGTTTGCACCTAGCACGCGAGCTGGCGGCGACGTCGGCGTGCACGCCAGTCCCATTGACGAGATATAAATTGAGTTGCGGTCACGTTTGTAATTGACTCTCATTAACGATGCCACTTGCGGTGACGATCGCACCTCTCACTCTCGTTTCCCTCAAGCTGAGCAAGCGGGCCTCGCATGTCTGTCTGTACGTTTGCGTGTATATATAAGCGGCCTCGCGGCTGCTGCTAGAGCCGGATAAGATGTAGCTTGCATATATGCGGCTGCAACAGCCGGGGCTTGTACGATCTCCATTTCGCCTACCTACTCTCACTTCCGCCTCCCCCTCGTCGTCTCTCTTGTGCTGCCAGAGTGGAGATGTGTCGCCTTCTCTGCTGTCCTTGTATCTCTCGCGTGATTCTTTTTCGCCCGGCCCTTGGAAATTGTAGAGTAGAGCGTCGGTTTGGTACGTCTTCGTCTGTGACAATAAGAGAGTGTAACTTCTTTTATTATACTCTTTTGTCTACTGGTACTGTTTGGCAAGGTAGTTTTTTCATTTGCCAACTGTTCGGTTCCTATGTATGTGGAACTCTCATATACACTAAAAATTTACAAAAACTAATATAAAATTAAGTATGTAGGTGGTAGACATAGGTACTGAAACTTTGATATATAAAAAGAAACTATCATGACAAGCAGTACAAGTAGATTCCTTACTACCTATACGCATGAAAAGCTGGCATTCGCTTCAAGAAAAAAACATCAGTAAATTATTCTAAATTTTAAATTTTCGGAAAATAATTACTAGAAAACAATTTGATATACATAAATAAATATTTTGTCCAGCTAAAACTGTGACGCTAAACGAATGGTTCCGCTATCCATAATATCTAATAAAATAGATTTTTTACAAATATACAACTTAAATCATGAAAATTAAGATTTTCTGTGTCGATAAATTAGGCGCGGAAGGTTGAAGCCTGGAGGCCCGTCTTCACCTGGGTTAGAGCAGCGGCAATTGCTTTTTTTCCAAAATAATACTACTATTCTTTTAGTCTGCGACTGTTGCGGATGACAAAATGTTTATAATCACTATACTGTATTCGATTTATTTAACTTATTTCTTTCTCTTTATCCTTGTGCTTTCTTATTTCCTCTGCTCTGCCGTCATCGATTGCACTTGCACTCTACATTTCCACTTTTACCAATTGTCTAGGGCCTCCTCGACTCCAGCACGCGTCATAGTGCGATTCTAGAAGTGACCTCCCAGTCATATCCCTGCCGCTGGAAGATAGGATTGCCGTGTATACGTATCCTCAAAATCCACAACGGCAAAGACGAATATCTGACGTCCGCAGACACTGCAACGCTGCAATGTTGTTCCCTATATTGTTTTCCATTGTTCATCGGGTTAATGGACTGTTGTTTTTTTTTTCTTCTATCGATGATCTAAGTCGGTTAAAGCGACATTTATACGCTGAGACGCGTCGTAAAGATTTTTAGCAAGTGATCGACGATTTTTTCGCTATTCACTATAGGACGACGCTTAATATCCAAAGCCTGTCACAAAGTTTCGCTGCCGTTAAAATATCGTAAAAAGATGAAATTTACGGCCCCTTTTTCGGGAATCGCCGTAAATTGAAATGTAAACTGATATTTCAGTATTCTTGAACAGTAGTTTTCAATAGATTTACAAGTGCTTTTACGTTCTCTCAGAATTGAGTGAAAATCGATTCACTTACAAGTTTATCTGTAAGATGAAAATCAGCAGTTTTCATCCAAGTTTCGGCAATGAAGCTTTACTTTATGAGAAAAAGTTTCTTAAAGTCAGTTTAATTAAAAATTACTGCTCTACAGCTTCATCTATTTGGCGTAGTAATACGGTTATTAGGTTATCGACTTTTCTCATATTCTCTCGACAGCCCTTGTTTTCATCATCCTTAATGTAGCAATTAAGAGCCAAGAAAATCGCATGTCGGAAGAAACCAGGCAAGTTACTCGTCTCGTCTAACCGCATGCAGCGAACATGTATGCACGATATGAGATTACCGCATTATCCTGAAAATCCCGGCTTAGGCTGGAAATACTGCTCTGCGCGAGCTACATACGTACAAGCTCGAAGGCCGCCGAGCTTGCAGCTCGGTCAACTATTTTCCCAAATTACGCAACATCTTGGAACACCTGAAACCAGCCCGCCTCTGCCCTTGAGCTCTTGACGTCTTCATCAAATTGCTTTTTTTCTGATAACAAGGGAGACAATTAAGAGCCAAGAAAATCACAATGTCGGAAGAAACCATATTATTACTGATAGAAGTGTTGGTCCTTGATGTAATAACCAAGCCTTGTAATTTATTTATCATTACGAAAGAAGTAGTAATCCTTAATATTTTTATTAAATGCAATTAATTAGTCAATTATCTTTTTTAATATTGATTGAAGTTATTTTAAATAGAAAATATGTTTGGTAGTTATTTTACATATATTTACTTGTGTAAGACTTTTATTGCGATTTATCTCTAAGAGTAAATAACGATTGCAAAGCATGGTTATGTACTAAGATTTCCTCCATTATTCTCCCTAATTTACTCATTAAATATAACCTAAATTTATGGCGTATTTAAACTATTACCAAAAGCCCCTATTATTTCCATAAAATAGTTAATGGACTATAAATTATAAAATTGTTATAACGCCAATTCAAACAATTATTCAAGTCACATCTTACTGCTAGCTCTTACTGCTGAAAACATTTTTTTGGATAATTCCACATTCAATTTATCATTCAATTACGGTTACTTCCACTTTGACGAATAATGGTTCAGCAGTTCAAAGAAATGTTTAATTTGGACCGAAACAGGAATCATTTCGACGCGACAATAATGAATTTTTCCCGCATTCCAGATTCACTGACGACAGAATTTTCGCAATCATATTTTATAATAATGCCGCAGCTTTACGTAATTCATCCAAAGTCTAATGGGAGGGTACGGTACACGCAACGAACGAATGGACGAGTTGCGACCGCGCAATGATCTGCCGAAATCCCATAAAATCTCTGGCGGCGACGCGCTTATCAATTATACAAAGCGAAATTAACGGATGGACAGACGGACGCGCAGGCTCGTATCCGGGTACAATACCGTTCTAGTTTTTCTTTTGCCATTATGAGGGGGGGAGCGCGAGCCGCGAGCCTGACCGCGGGTTCGCTGTAATTCAATTCGTTCCACGTGCAGCGCGCATCTATATTGAATACTGCGCTGCTTCCTGTCTCTCTGTCTCCCGGCCACACAGCGAAACAACTGCGCTGTAACTGCTGGTGCAACGGTGCTAGCCAAATGTTCAGAATAATGGGCTGCGCGCGCGCGCGCGTTGTCGATGAATATTCATCTTGGCCCAACGCAAAACCGATACCTAAGGCTATCTGCGATTCAACTTGTCGGCGGAGCCGCCGGCGGCGAGGGATATACTCGAGAGTCAAATTGTGGATACAGCTAACTCTGTACGTCTTCTGCGGTCGCAGTAGCACTGTGCTCCAAGGATCTCATGGAAATCAAGCGGCTGCTGAAATGCAGCTTCGGAGCGCCTTTAGATCCGTCCATGTCGGAGACTCGTTGTCGACAAGTGTACCGCGGTGTGGACGCGAAACTTTTGACGCGTGCGCGCTCTAGTATTTAATCGAATCAGGCGAAAGAGGAGCGGGCCGAGGAGTACTTGTGGAAGGCTATGTACGCGACTCGGAATTATTTGTCTTCAGTGAGCCCTGTAGATTGTTCCCTGTCCGGGTTATCGTTCATCAGCGCGTGAGAGGCCGAGGGGAACGGAATGGCATGGAATTAATTAGTATTGTTGTTGAATGAAACGTGACGCCGCCTGATGCGGGGTATGCTTTCGCGAGTCTCCAGTAATGCGAAATTGGAATGTTTTCCGAGGGTTTAACTGTCGAGAAGGTGCGTTTCAATTTTATACTAATGGGTATTGATGTTGAACAAGTGGAATAGACCTTTTTTGACGAGTAAATGATCTTTTTTACGCTTTGTTCACATGATACGAATATATGAGAGCGTATACCAGAACAGAACTGGGAAATATTGACTTTGACAACTTTAAACGTAACTGAGAACATAAATAATAGGGATTTATGCTTATATATTATATAAGCATAAAATTATTATTATTATTATTATTATTATTATTTATTTTATTACATGCTTTTATGGATATCCTAATTTTTTTAATCAATACGCGATGCTTATTTATTTTTATGTATCTGTGTATTTTATTAATACTTACATTTTACAACGAATAGATATACGTGACAAAAAGTTGTTTGCTAAATTAATCTTTTAGTCAATTCTATTAATTTAAAAAAAAAGGCAATACCACTGATAAATGCGCAATTCAATGACCGATTGAGCTCTAATACCCGACAAACATATATAAAAATACATCAACAATGAGATCAGATTCCGAGCTTGGGATTATCGAAACTCGTTATTCCACACAATTCCCCGCAGCTCTGGGCAAACAAAAAATATTATCAGCAATGCGCAAGCAATCGCCGATAGAGACATCCAATTAAAATAACGTCCCGATACGCGGTCAGCGCGATCGATTTCATTGCAGCGAAGCATTTCGAGAAAATGACAACGTGCGCGCGCTATACATATAGCACAACGTGAATAAGAAAAGCGATTCCGTGAACGGGGGGGGGGGTGCAAAGTTTAGACGACTCACTTGAAAATTGAAGTCAACTACACTGAGAAAAGTGATTCCTTGCTACAAAGAAATAATTCATTTATGACCCGAAAAACTTATATGTTTGGTACAAATTCCCCATTCATTAACAGTTAAGAAATATGACTTTCCGAGATGTAGCTAAAAAGGTAGGTTAGGCAATTTGCAATCACGATTAGTATTGAAATCTTCGTACTTTATTTAGTTGTATATATTTGAACTGGAATGTATTCTATAAAACAATTTTATTTTGCATTCACAAGTTATGTGATTCACCTGAGGTACGAGTAACATATTATTTAGAAGTACTGTAGAGCACTACACCAGCGCAGCGGTAGTATATGGATTTCAAATAACCATTTCTTAACTGTTAATGAATATTCAATTGACTATATCCCAAATGAATATTTCTTAACAGTTAATGAATGTCATTTGGCACAAAGAATCACTTCTCTCAGTGTATAGACGTGCTCGGTTTCGATATAAGCTACTGCAGATTGTGCAAAATTTCGAAATTCTAAATTACGAAAATCATATTTTCGAATCTAACAATTCACCTACTGTCCAAAACATCGAATTTCATCAATACGATTTCAAAGCAAATATAACTTGTTTCTAATGATTTATTTCGAAATATGTTTATTGTATCCCTATTAAAATTCTATTAATGCAATTCGATGTTTTGGACAGTAGGTGAATTGTTACATTCGAAAATATGATTTTCGTAATTTAGAATTTCGAAATTTTGCACAATCCGCAGTAGCTTATATCGAAACCGAGCACGTCTATAGTTGACTTCAATTTTCAAGTGAGTCGTCTAAACTTTGGACCCCCCCCCCCCCCCCGTGAAGCTCGCATCGCACGTACAACTTTCCACGTGCGACATAATTGTTTTGTCCCCGATTGCAGCGCCTCCACCTTTTATAACATGCGTGGCGCTACCCACGGCGCGTTATCTCTTACTTATCGCCGATGAGCGAGAGGCAACGCGCAGCTCCAGTTTTCAGTTATAGAGCGGGAGAGATACGTCGCTGACGACAAAGGCCGCGTTTGCCCTTTGTATCGGGGATGCACAGGAGCGCCAGATAAACTTTCCCGTCTTTGTGCAAGCGACACACGTCTGTCTGCGCGTCTATCTAGCGAGTTTTTGCGTCTCGGTGTTTGGTCTTTCAGTAGCTGTTTTTGTTCCTGGCTCGCCGTATCTGATCATCACCGTTGTAAATGTTCGATCGAGCGAAGGGTTGACGCGCGAAAGCACATCGTGACGTAATTATCACTTGGTTTTTCCACTGTGTGCAATCAATGCAGGTGTCTCGCTTTAGTATTGTTTGATTCCAAACAATTCTGGATTTTTTATCAACAAAATATAATTTTATTATGTCTCTCGACTGTTAGACCTCCTCTTATATGTAACAGTTTGTTTACATTTACATAAAATTTAATTGTGAAAATGTTATATTTCTCATTTAATCGATGTGTTAATTCATTCCAATTAAATATTCATTGAACAGAATAAATATTTTATTACTAATACACGCTTTTGTGTGAAAAAAATATTGATAAGTAGAAACTAATTTAATGCTCTAATAATTATTCCATGCCCATTTATTCCATTTGAATTAACGTGTATTTACAGAAAATTAATTATAACTATAACTAATTTTATTGAACCTTAATTGATCATTGATTATTGATTAATGGATTATTATCAGTATAAAGCGAATGGAATTATGCACTGGGTTATTTCCGTTTACGGAAATAAATGTATTTCTAATACATTTATTTCATGAACTGAAATTGAAGGGCATAGGGTGACTACACCAGTATTGGAACAGTCACCAGTGAATGAACATTTTGATATAATATTTAAAATTGTAAAATTTGTACATTTTGTGTATCAAATATAAACATGATTTTGAAATCTTTGCAAAATTTCCTTTCATTTTATATATTGTACATACTATGAAATGAATTGCCTTATAAGGAATTGCGCTATAAGGGTGACGCAGATGCACTGTAGGCATATACTGAAGTTTTTTCAAAATCGAAAGTTTTTGTGCTAAAATCTTACGTTTAAATGAAGTTTTATACTTATTAGTTGACGATTCGACATTATTTTTAAGAAAAAAGTTAATTATTCAAATATAATTTACATGTTCCAACGTTGGTTCATTTTATACTCCTGAATCTAGTCAACGAGCGAACACTTCTTTGCTGGGCCGCGAGTCTTATCCCGGCAACCCAGTGAACCAACGTTATTCGCACCTCATGCTGCACTGTATGAAAAATCAATAATGTTTAATATTTAATGTTTAGTTTTAATACATAAAGTGTAACATTATCATCCTGGTGTCAACTTTCAACATTCAGATTGTAAAACTACTGTTACTGAACTTACATAAGTACAAAGTATAAAGTGTTCATTCACTGGTTTCAAAGTGTTCAGTCACTAGCATCACGTGCTCATTTACTGGTTTTTAGGAGATATTTACAGATTTCTTTTAAACAAAATTTCTACTTTTATTCTGTATCTAAAATTTTGTCACTGACGTAAAGTTTAAAGATTTTAAAATACTAATTAAAAAAGATTTTTACTTTTAATCCATTTTTAAGACTCTTAATTAAATAAAAAATTATAATTTCCTTATTTGTTCATTCATTGGTGAAGTCACCCTATAAACTTTTATTTATGCAGAAGCATCTTTGTAAATAATAAGATTCAATCAGAATTATAGTATAATTATTTGATTTATACTATTTTATAAAATATTTGTTTAGAGCAATGCACCTTCATTTATTTAAATTATAAATCATGTTCTGTATTTAAAAAAGGGTAAAAAAGAAAAACTAATCGCCGTGATCTTGCCCTCATCGCGACTAAAGTTCTAATAGACGGGATCATAGCCCGGTTGAAAAGGTCTGATAAAAACTAATAAAAATTTGAAGATTCGGGTGCAACAACTGCATAGGTTGTTAGGTTTCTGCACTTTTTTATCTGGTTTTATCAGAACTTTTCAACCGGGACTGAACCGAATTTTCAATCCGAGCACCGCCGTGCAATTCGAAGTCCCTCCTTAGTGCTGCCTGTTCTCAGACATAATATTCTCAATTATTCTCAATAGCTTTCGAAGACATACATTGAAAATAATTTTTGAAAATAAGACCTCTGTGTGTGTGTGTAAGTGTGGGTGTGCCTATTTACTTTAAAAAATAAAAAGAATTTCTTTTAGCGTACGGTTTTCTATATAAATGTACAACTGATTACTTTGCTGATAAAGGCGTCAACGCTACTCACTGCTGAATTCAGTACATTGACATTTATTCCTCGTATTCCTACAATTTCCTTACAAACGCAATCAATAATTAACAAGAACGTATACTTCGTTCTTTTCTCACCACCACACAAAGAAGATTAATCTTTCAAAGTAAATACAGCTTTGCGCGCGCGCTCACAAACACACTTAGAGGAGGAAAAAACTCATTGTAACAGGTCTTTACAGTCGTCCGTACGTAAAGAGTAAGTAATGAAAAACGCCAAAGTTTCGCGCGGTTTTTCGAGAAATAGGATTGCAACACCGAGAGAGCAAGAGAACGAACACGTACGCTCGCTGAAAAACGTCCATGTGTAGGAAGATGAAGAAATAACCGCGCGAGAAAGAGATACAAATAGAAAAGCTCTGTGTGTGGGTGCAGGGGCGTGCCGAGGAAAAGATCAAACGGGCGTGGAACTTGACGCTTGCTAGGTTCCAACCTCCACGCGAGTAGAGCTGCCCTTCCTTCGGTTCTCTCGACATTCTTTCCGGCTTTCTCTCTATCCTTCTCTTTTCCTCTATCCTCGACGTTTTCCGTTTTTTCGATGCTTTGCAGTCTCGCTGTTGCTGCTGCAGCTACTACCATCGCTCTTTTTCTCTCGCTCCTCTCGTTTCTTTGCGGCAAGAGGGCTGACTCCCACGGGCTCGCTTTCGCGGTATACTCTCACACGTGACCTAGAGAAATGCGCAGAAGCAGAGAGGCGGATTGCGCCTAGCAAGCTGGCGTCGATTCTAAATGCATCCCGTTACTGGATGCGTGCTCGGTTGTCTTGGTTAGTCCCTGCGGTTGATATATATATACTCGGTCTACGCTCATGTTAAAAATTCAGCGTTTATCAAAAACTCACTTTGCATGTATTGACTATTTTTTTACTGTAAAATATTGACTTTTTTATTATTAAATCATATAAGTTATGCTATTATACTGATCAATGTTTATTTTTCTGTTTTAGGTAAGTTACAATGTTCATAAATTTCATCCCTCTGAAAGTACGTACCACAAAAGTTGATATGAGGTAACTAAAATTATCATTAATAAAAATATTGTTTCTTGATTATATTAAATAAATATGTCAATTGAATAGTGATGAATACATTTATTAGAAACGAGAGATAGCGAGCGGAGTCTAATTGAAAAGCGTATGATAAAATTGGTAAAAACGAGCCTCATCGACAGTGGAAATAATGTGGTTTCGAAATATCGAAGAAATATCGATTCATGAAGTGGAAGTAACGATAAGTATAAACAGTTATATTGGCAGATTTACAGATACGATAGATCAACAAATTAAAGGAAAATATCAAAACCCAATCGTCATAAACCTTTTAATATATTACTAATGCCATTTTATAGAATTTTATACTAACAAATTAAAGATTTTACAACGAATAGTAATATATTATGCATTACGGTATTTGAAAGATTCGCTTATTAATATAGCTCATTGAAATTTGGTAAGATTCACTGGTAAACAAATTTTGTTGTTAGCAATCTATAAAATAATTTTATTAATTTTAAATTTCTTTAATTATTTTTAAAACATGATTTCAATGAAAGTGGCTATATTTCAGTTTTTGTATAATATTGGTTTAGTTTGTGATGTGGTGACGTCGCTATCCCTTATTGTATCGATTATCTATTTATTTACTTATAATAATGTTTATCATTGCCCTTTGAATTATGTGGGCTAACATCCCGAGGTCACTATAACATAAAATGAGCTCGGTTCGCTCGGGATAGAGTCGTTTGTTCAGACGGAACAAGGGAATTTTAAGTATATTTGGGATTAGCATGCAACTGATAAAAGAGCAGAGTCAAAGTTATAAATTTGGATACTATATCTGTTACGAGTGAAAACTCGCAGATAAATAAATAAATGGAGGACAACTCGATAAAAAAAACGGCATAGCGTGACTCGGCGGGGAATCGAACCCAGGACCTTTTGTTTTCGCGACGAGTGCTCTTATCACTGATCTACCGATGCCGGTGCACGTCTTTCCTCGAGTCGTCCTCATGTTGCTGCTATATGCAATCCGATCCGCCTCGTCACGTTGTGCATACTATGTACACGCAACAATCAGATGTATTGTGAATCTGTACTCTATATTACTGTAGGGTGACTACACCAGTATTGGAACAGTCACCAGTTAACGAACATTTTCTTTATATACAGGTTGTTAAAAAACAACCGCATTGGGTATATATCACGTGAAAGAGCGTAAAATTCTAAGATAAAAAGTCCAATGAACCAACGCGATTGGATCGATAGATTTTACGTAATCGATTAATGAAAATTGCTCGATTAGACCAATGAGCGCACGGCGTTAGCGGCAAGAGGCGGCGGAGAGCGCGGGTTGGGGAAGCCGTCGCGCGCTCATTGGTCTAATCGAGCAATTTTCATTAATCGATTACGTAAAATCTATCGATCCAATCGCGTTGGTTCATTGGGCTTTTTATCTTAGAATTTTCCGCTCTTTCACGTGATATATACCCAATGCGGTTGTTTTTTAACAACCTGTATATGAAAATGTCAAGCTTTGACGATAATTTTCGAATCCTTGAAAATTTTTATTTCATTTTATATAAATATTTTGCATGAAAGAAATTATTTTGTTAAGAATAAAATCATAAAATCGCCGCTATTAAGTGTTTCTTCACTGGCGATGTATTCCTTCACTGGTGAAACGTATTTAAATACTAAGATTGCGTGTTCCTTTACTGGTTTTTAGGAGATATTTACAGATTTTCATTAAATAAAATTTTTACTTTGATTCTTTATTCAAAATTTACTCACCGACGTAAAGTTTGAACATTTTAGAATATAAACTTCAAAAAGGTTTTACTTTTAATCTATTTTTAAACCACTTAATTAAATAACAAAAGTTACAATTTCCTTATTCGTTTCTTCACTGGTGAAGTCACCCTATTTAGTTGTTTCGTAACGTGCTGATTTACACGTTACAAGTTGAATCAATCTTTCTTTAATTTGATGCAGGGATATCAATATATTAATAAAAGCATTTTATAGATACAAAATATTTCAGAAAGAAAATAACCTTTTTCCTCAGTACATGATATTAAATATCAAATATCAAATCATTCGAATTTTGAAATAGTATATTACTCACCAAGCGGATGACTTCACAGGCGTAATTAGCCCCCATCGCGCCCGAGTATACAATTTTTTCTCATACCTGGCGGAAAGTCGTTAATTTTTTATTTCAGAGTCGAAAACGTCACATAACCTCATTCCTAGAAACTGTGACGTCTATGATCGTATCTCCACTTTCTTCAAAAAGTTTCTAGAAAACAGAGAATGTGGCGTTTCGTTCCCTGAAATCAGGGAATAAACACAATATATTATGCCACCGTATGCGAAAAAAGTTATAACAAGTGTAAGTGAGAAAACTAAAAAGAAAGGAAAAGAAAGTGAGAGAGTGAGTTCTCTTTCGTGCCTACACATACACACTTGCATAAATGAAATTTATCATCTTCACCTCTCATTCGATGCGGACGCATGGAATGAACTTTATTTACCTTGAATTTGCGAACTATTCTCGAGTCGTTGCACGTGCGTTTCGCTCTTCAATGGAGGGAGTGGGCAACCGGACATACAGTTAGTTCGATCAAGCACTTTCCGTGATTTATTTGCCAAGTCGAGAACGCGACATGACGAGTGAGAGAGAGAGAGATAGAGAGAGGCAGAGAGAGTACGACTGCAGCCGCAGTAGGTGCAGCTGAGCTGAGCGTATCCCCGTCAGACCGCATTATTTGCCGTGTGTGAAGCTGTCCTGCGCGGCCGTAGTGTTTGGGTCGAATGCGCACACTCGAACGTTAATATACTTTATTGACAGGCCTTGCACGTAAAGTGATAGAGTTCATTAACCGAGTTTGACGGTGCTCGCTATCCACGAGGAACGAGAGTCGTCCTATACCCTGAGGATTCTTGTGATGCGTGAGCGCACGCTGGTTCAAGGGTACTTGGCCATTACGTTCATTAGGGCAGTTTGATGATGACGATATTTCTCTGAACCACAAATTGTGATTGGCAGTTCCTTCATTTTGCATTATGTATCTTCGGGAACATTCAGAACATTTTGAGTATCACAGGCTTAAAAAAAACATTCTTTTACTTGATTCGGGCGTTTAAGATGCTTGAACCAATTTTTTTAAATTATCTTCTAACAAGGAGACATTTTCATCTTCGGATTATGTGTTTGGATAAAACTTCAGTATCTTATTTTTAGAATGTTGTCCATTGGGCTCTAGGGACAAAGATAGAGCAGTTTTTTGACATATCTAGTGGAAATGGTGTCCACGGAGATCTAAATAAGTCGATAGCTAAACAAGTCGAAATAATCATGCAAAAATAAACAGAAAATAGATAAGAAAAGCTTTATTTTAAGCTTTAATAATTCTTGAAAATATTGATTTCACATAAAGTTATAGTCAATCAAAGACAGTCAATTTTATCACCCATGAAATTGTTAGAAGACAAGGGAAATTTCTAACCATTTTCTTACGCTGTCTTTGATTGCTTGTAACTTTCTGAGGAATAAATATTTTTAAACGAATCAAAGCTTAAATTAAAACTTTTTTTGTCTACTTTCTGTTAATTTTTGTATGATTATTCTTACATTGTTAGCTATCATAACTTATTTGTCCTTCCTGGATACCTATTTTCCCTAGATATTTCAAAAACCTGCTTTATCTTTATCCCTAGAACTCAATGGACAAAATCCTAGAATAGGGGCCGAATTTCACGGCCTACATACACAGTCCGTTTTAGTGAAATCGCTCAATAATAAATTTCATTGCGAGGATAAAATATTTACGCGAACTAAACATAATTGAATTGCATGAATCCTAAAAAGTTGTTTCTTTTTTTCAGGCGATGTAAACATTTTTTCGCTTCCCTGGTGGAAATCCAAAACATTTTATAACTAATAACTGACCATTTATATTAGAAGTTTGCTATAAAATAGGAATTTTTCTTGTCCAGTTTCTAGCTCTCGATGAAACGCTTTTTCTTCTATTATTTGGCCATTTAATCTCTCTTAAAAGAATAATGACGGAAATGTGAAGCCGAAATAAAATCTTTGCGATTGGTCAAGTCCGTTTAAATGAAATCCGTGATTGGTCTGCAGTGACGTTAGCTATTAGCTTAAGGTTTTAACTGATTCGTCCAAATAAAATCCATATAATTTGAAATTATGAAATATTTAAACTAAAGATATAAGTTATAAATTGTATTAATGACTTAAAGTTTAACATTGTCTAACAAAAAAGTATTATTATTTTGTCTGTAGTTAATAATGAAGGATTATAAAAACTGTTATGAAAACGGTTAAATTTCTAACCTCGAAATTTTTGTATTTTAGGAATAAACTAAAATAAATATAAATACAATCCAAGTTTTAATAGAAAATATTGGATGAATTTGTCTATGTTAAAAAATAAAATGAATTTTAAATTCATATTATTTCAATATTAATTGTATAAGAGGTGAAGCGAAGAGTGCGCGCAGCACACTTGAACTGGCTAGTAGATTAAACAATAGAATGAGTTTTGCGAAGACAAGCACAAGCTTGTTCTTGAATATTTTAAAGGTATTAAAACTGATCAGTTTCTTTAGTCAGGAAATGGCTAGTAGAAGGCTTGCTGTTATGACAAGGAGTGAGAGAGACAGAATCAGACGGAGAAATAAAAGTTCTGCTGAATTATTCATAGAATGAGTACAACAAATGATTTATTACCCTGGTAGAAAATAGACCGACTTCGTTCGTTAACATATTAATCACTATATTTTAAAGCATCTACAATATAATATTTCCACATGTATAAATAGTTATTCTTCGTCGATAATAGCAATATAATCATGGTGTGACATGTGTAATTTAAAAATTGACGAACGGTTCGCCAACCGTTGGTTAGCATTTCTACCAGGGTAGTTAATGTTATTTATTTATATTTTGGTAAGCCGTCCATGCACTTTAATGCTCTTTCGTGAAAGATAAAATTAGTAAGTAGATCAAATACGAATATTTTGTTGTTACGTCAATCTAAGAAATAGGCAAATAATGGTCGAAAAATCGTTTCATCATAGCGATTAATTAGCCAGTTTTACTAGCTATTTTCTAACTTCTTGGTCATTTCATATAGATGAATTTCTACCAGGGTTATGTCGTTGTAATAAAAATATTTATATTAGAAGACTTCTGGAGATTCATTAATTAATAGTTAAAATGAGATAAAGCAGTGAGTGTACTTTTTCTACAAAAAGTGAAAATTAAAAAAATTTATTATGTAAAGAGCAATAAAACAACTTTCTCAAACTGACGTTAGCACGAAATTCAAAAGAAACTTCTTACGTCGCTCGCAGTAAAATTCATTTCTTAATAATCCTGTATAAACGTCACTTTTTCCACCCAGTGTTTTCATTCCGAGCAGTCCATCCAGTTACCACTCCCCGCTTTCTTTTTCATGCTCGCAACGCCGCACCACCACGTGGCGCATACTCCAGTCTCTTTTCACGACTTATCGTCTTCATTCTGTGGCGCATGCGCGTTTAAGCGCTCGTAAGGTAAATTCTCTCCGCGAAACTCGAGAGTATAAACATTAATACTACGCGCGCTTCCTCAAAATTAAAACGTCTTTGCCCCTCGCGTTATATTTCTTTTATGCGGCACTCAAAACAAACATTGAGGTTTCGTTACAACTCAACCGCGCTTAATAAAATTCGCGCTGACGAAGAGGAGCAAGGAGTGATTCGGTTGCAGCCAGACAAGATACATTGCGCAGATGAGTTTTTGGGGGGTAGAGGGAAATCGATCGAAAAAGTGTGCACGCCACGTTCATCTCGGTTCGATGCGCAAATACTTTTTACAATCGAGGACTAGCGAAATGACGAGGGAGCGGGCGGTCGGCGCAGGGCTAATCCTCTTTCACCTCGTCTGTCATCGAGGTCTCGGGGAGACGGCCTTCTCCCGAGCGAGGGAAAGCTGAAACGAGAAGTGAGAGAAAGAGAGCGAGAGGAAGGTAGGGAGAGAGAAAGTAGGAAGGGCGAGGCGAAGAGCGCGCTGGCGGGTAATTAAAAATGTGTGCAGTCGCACATGAAATGAAACGGCGCCAGACGGGGTTAGTGCTCGGCCGCTATTTCTCTCTCTCTCCCTTTCTCTTATTCTCTTTGCTCCGCTCGTGTATACGAGAAAAGAGAGAGGGGAGGAAAGAGAGAGAGAGAGAGAGAGAGAGAGAGAGAGAGAGAGAGAGAGAGAGAGAGAGAGAGAGAGAGAGAGAGAGAGAGAGAGAGAGAGAGAGAGAGAGAGAGAGAGAGAGAGAGAGAGAGAGAGAGAGAGAGAGAGAGAGAGAGAGAGAGAGAGAGAGAGAGAGAGAGAGAGAGAGAGAGAGAGAGAGAGAGAGAGAGAGAGAGAGAGAGAGAGAGATGAAGTTGTGCTGTAGGGCGGCGGTTCGCGACCCGGAACTCAAGGAGTAAACCGAAACTTCGTGGCCGACAATGAAATCACAACAGTCAAGGAGAGGGAAAATTCGTGACTTTGACCAAATTGGAAACGCTCTCGGCTCTGGTACTCCACCCTTCCCTCTCTCTATCTCTATTTCTCCCTGTCTTTGCACGCCTGTCTCCTTTAATTGTTTCTTAACTTATTAGAATTTTAATTACAACGAATGCGCTGGACGTTTGCTGTCGGGAAGAAGGTAGATAGTGGAAATTCGTGTATGGCGTGCAATAATTATGAAATACTTGAAATGAATTCATCTAGAGCGTGCTAATTTATTTTTTTTTCTTTCGAAGTGAGAGAGACTAGAACATTATACGAAGACCCGAGAAAAAAGTAAATCGAGGTTCCTTCATTTAAAGTTTTCCGTTTCTTGCAAAATAGTTAATTATTTTTTGTACGTAGTCCTTTCAAAAAAACATGAATCAACTAAGAAATTTTTGTTCATTCAAAATAGTAACTCTGAGGAAATATAAAAAGCACAAAAACTCTGTGCAAATCTTAATAAATAAAATCAGGCTCGCTGTCAGTGTGCGATAGCCAAATGTAGGTTATGGAAGTACGCGGTAATGTTACCTTTACACGCTTCATATAGCCCTTTAGTAGGCCTCCAGGGGGCGACCACGCGAGAGCCACGCCACGTTGAGTACTGCCGCCCGGTAAACGTAACACATTGCCAGGGGCTACATAAACTTCCCACGTGTAGATTGTGCTAGAACTTTCTGGCAACTGGTACAGTTAATTTCTTAATCGCAAGCTGAATTTCAGAGAAATGAATCACACTATTCTGAAGTTAAATTTAAAATTCTCTACTAACTCACGGATTAGGAAGATTGCCTTCTCAAAGAAGCAGCTATCAAAGTGACGCGGTAATTTTCACCGGTAATTTTACGAGAATCAGCAAGAGAGGAAGGTACCTGGAAATCGATAATGGAAGTATGTCACAAATAAATTCATTTATTAAGTCTATACGAATAAAACATCTCATCAATATCTAAGATGTTTACGCGATCAAAAATCGACATTTCTTAATTCTGTAAAACTGAAAGTTAATTCATTTATTTAGACAATAGACAGCTATTCATGGTACACATAATTCACCATAAACCACATAGCTTCATTTAGACAAGCGAAAAAAGGCGACGAAAAAGTATAAAGAACAGTTTACTAGGAAAAGTTAATAAAGACACCAGCCCATCTTCCGTGCGCACAAATTTATTCACATTGCGAAAAACAGACGAAAAAAAAAAGAAGAACAGATTGTCCGCGCCGCGCTATCCCAACCTTATTTCGGCTATTCCCGAAAAGCTCCTACGCTTGCGCTTTCGTCGCTGTAAATAAAGTCGGGATTTTATGGCAACCGGGTGGGCTTGTAATAGAGGAAGGGACGTAATATCGCGCTACGTGCATATACTCTCTTGCTCGGTCTCAAAGAATTACATCACCACGGGTATAAGGTGGATAGGTAGGTAGGTAAGTAGAGAGAGAGAGAGATGGAGGGAGTGGGAGAGACTTCCAGCGAGCTTTGAAACGAGTATCGCCGGGCGCGCGAAAGGAAAGCCACTCTTAAACTCGCTTATATAGACGGCGAACCCCGCGGTACGCCATTTGTGTAATGAGGCCGCGTGTGACACCTGCTTGCGGCTTCTTGTGTTATTAGAGAGAAAATAAACTCCCTCGCGTGTCACGCGCTCTCTTCTCTCTTTCTCTCCACTCCCCTTCTTCTCTTGGTGCTGTGCGCCCGGCGCGCTCCTTGACAAATTGCTTCTTGACTTTGTGACGGCGGTAGTGTAGTAGTAGAGTTGGGCTTGTCTCTCTCTCTCTCTCTCTCTCTCTCTCTCTCTCTCTCTCTCTCTCTCCCTCTCTCTATTTCGCCCTCACTCTTCCTGGAACTTTATCAATAACCTTCTCTCGCTACAACTTTATTCCATTATGACGTTCCCAGAAGCAACTGCATTGTAGCCGGGGTTACATATTTAAGTATTTTAAGGCCCATCAATTTTCGATCATTTTCTTTTTATTAATTTTACTAACGGACTGGCAAAGTTTTGCCACTGCCATTTGCATGTATTACATCTCACAATTTGTGATGATAAAAACTTTCTAAAAGATCCATTTAGCCGAAGGATTGTGGAATCTTCAAAGATTAAAACTTTGAAAAATTTTATAAAGTGAAAAAAGTTTTTTAATATAATAAAAAATGAAAGAAAATTACGAAATTTGAATTTTCAATTTCAAACTCATAAATGTAGTATTCTTCTGACTTTCAAAGAATGAAACGACTCTACAATCAAGTCAGATTTAAACATGGAGATATACTTTCGAGTCGTAAAAGTTCCAATTTTACCTTCGGCAGTCAAATGTTGAATAAAATCTGTCGGTGTTTCAAAAACTGGAAACCGAAAAAGTGAAATATATTCGTCGATAGTTAAAACTGCGAACCAAATTTTCGACATCGTTATTATAAAAATACTTTACTACTTTTCTTTCACCTATTATTAATCCAATCTATTTATGTATGTTGACAGATGCAGATCATACTTTTATACACATAAAGTTCTGTTGAAAATATATAAACATTATTAAACAGATAAAATGAATTAGAATGATTTTTAAAAATTTAACCTACTTTTAAAACCTTTCTGCCCTTTTCTAACATAATAGCGTATAAACGAATAGACTTTTACAAAAACATTGTTCCACTCTCATTTCACAGTAAAATATTCATGCATATTCAAACAACAATTTACAATAGCCATAAAACGTGTCCCTCCACTACCCCCTGCTCCCCGCTCTCTATGTCTCTCTTTGTCCCTTGTTCCGAAAATGCATCCCAAAATTGCATTACAAAGTTGAAGTAGTCCGCCGCTTAGTTGCGCTCGGCCCGGTCTAACCCCGTTTCCCTCTCTCCACGCGCGGCATAAGGGCGGTACGATGCGGCTAACGCGGCGCCCCTGCCTTTAACTTTCCTTAATCATGCAGGGGCCCGGGCATCCGTCCGAAGTGGGCAATCTGGCTCGGAGAGAAGCAGAGAGAGGGAGAACACCGCCGAGCTGCAATCTCAATTTCGCGGGGGCAGGTGTTGGGGCTGTTTGTTCGCGTCGTAAAAACATTGCTGGGCGAGGGAAATTCTTGATTAGGCTGACGAAAATATTCAAGCTGACGTTAGTTTATTGGGATTTTCTATGGAATACTTGGATTTTTTCAGGTCCTAGTCGATATTGCTATATTTGTGGCGAAGGTTTCTTTTTTCTTCGTAGAGAGACAAGTTTCTAAGAAAAATTATTAAACGAATTCGAAAATTTACCGTTCTGTACGGGTGAACCCGGCCGCAGACTGTTAGTCGGATACTTTTCATTAAAGAAAATAGTAATTTGAATACGTGTTTGAATGCTTAGAAAAAAAAAGATTTTAACCGATTTTTATTTACCTTACACATTTTTATAGATGAAAAAAATCATCTATGTCAGTGACAGATACTTACCTATTACGATCCGAATAGTCTACATATGTTACACTATACTGAAACTTTTAAAATTGACTCATTCTTTACACATTTAGAAAATAGAGATTTATAGATACAGAATTATTTCATTGCTGATTAAAATAAGTGATATAAGAGGTATCCCGTTGAAAGTGAGTTTTTTAAACTATAGAATTTGCAAGTTACGTCGTGTCAGCGTGAGCGTATTTTACTATATACATTCTAAAAATTACTACATTGCTTGTAACGTTGCACCTTAATTTTCCCTGTGCATACGCAACAACTTATTTCTTTGAGCCGGATCTGGAGGCTGACGCTCCAATCGTCGCGGAGTCGGTGGGATGCCGACTCCTGTATTGAGAGAGGAAAGTTATTTGGAGAAGGCACTCGTAAATAACACCAGCATGTAAGAACACTTTCATTTATTGATCATTTCTCACAATGTTAACTCGACAATAATCACGTGATTCTAAATTACTTGCGTTAACCGCGCCGACGACAACGGAGATCCTACATGACTCTAATGCACGCGCATCGGACGCGGCCTCACAACCGGGGTTTCCGGCCCCGCACTCTATACCCGAGAGCGATCGCCGTGCGCAGCCGATTACCGGCGCTCAGCGGCGATACAAACTCTCGCACTCACTACCACACGCGCGCTGGCCAACATGAGGCCCGGAGTAACTGTACTCGCCTTTCCGGGAGAGAGTGATGCTCGATGGTGCTGGACTAGCCGCTGCCCCGGCGCCGCTCGTCCTGCCGTCAGCTACGGCTCGGCGCTGACGGAGAGGATGTGCTCTTCGCTGAGGGAGGAGAAGGCCTCTGTGCTGCTGGAGCTGGTGGACGAGAAGGGGCCAGCAGAGCTGGCAGGGCGACGTCAATACTGTCTCGCTCTCTCTCTCTCTCTCTCTCTTGCTCTCTCTCTTCTCTCGAGCTGCGTGGCTTCTTCTCCAAATCAATTGCGCGCGCGTTGGCTATTCAGTCGTGACTCTCGCCGGCCTGCGCCGGCAGGCGCCGAGATTAGACTCCCCGCGGCAATTAGACGCGCTCTCTCGCGCTCTCCAGCGTCGCTCCCCTCTCCGCTGGTACCTCTGCCTGCGTGTGTGTCCATGTGTGTGCGTACTTCACACCTTGCGTCGTTGCCGAATCCTCGTAAACAAAGAAAAGCCCGTGTAAGTGTACACACAAATACTTCGTATGTACACGGGCTTTGGCCAGCGCAGGTAACGAGGAATGGGAGGGGACGAGGGCACCGCTGTTAAGCGTGCTCCTCGTCACATGCTATGTAAAAAAGCTTCCTCTATGAGGAAGCAATTTGTCAATTGCAAAGCACAAAAAAATCTTTACTAGTTGCCAGCGTAAAATTTACTTTACAGTTTTATAAAGTTTGTTTTCTAATTTTTACTATATGCTAAAGTAATGCAAATTACTAAATAATAATTCTGCTTATTTTTTCATATTAATTTTTACACAAATTTGTGGTAATTTTTTGTTGCCGAAACTGTAAAATTTATTAAAAGTTTAATCAATACGTTACTTTTGACAGTCTGCAGTCGGATTACTCGTACAGAATAGTAAATTTATAATAGTATAATAATTTATAATAGTAAATAGTAAATTTCCAGTTCGTTTTAGAATTTTTTTTTAGAAATTTCTCTCAACGGACAACCACGGTCGATCGAAGTAATGGAAAAATAATTGGTTCAATCAACAATTATTTTGGTATCCTTCGTTTGCACGTAGTTACGTAAAAATTGTGCTGAAATAAATTGAAAGAGTTAAATAAAGAACATCCGCAACCCTTTTTAAACGAGAAACTGAAAGATGAATTCAAAACAAAAGTTGAACAATTGCTTTAGCGATATTTAATCATTTTGTATTTAAGTATTTAATAATAAATACATCATTGTAGTGAAAAAAAAACAGTAAAACCGCAAAATTATAGTACTCACACTGAACTATCTAGTTTTTCATAGATTGACAAAAATCTTATTGTCTGTTCTTTATTAACATAAAATTGAAAAAGCTACGTATAATGGTCATTCCACCAAAATATTTTGAAAAATTCTATAGATTTGTCTATATATATGTAGCCGTTAAAAGTATTCTTTTTGTGTAGTCGTCTTTTGGCATGAGCAATGATTATGAACGTACCTGATGTTCAGAGCACGTATATACATCTAATTTTATGCTGCCGTCTAACTGGAATATGTAATCGAAAGTAATATTTTTCAATAATTTATTTATATAACATATTATTTAAACTAATAAAGAATGTAAAACCAATTCAATTTCAATAAAACAAAACTAAAGCATTTTTATTTCTATTCCAAATCTCTTCTCTTTAAAAGTTTGCTTCACTGCATGAAATTGGATTTGCGAAATAAGATCTCTAAATAAAATTCATCAATTGAGCCACTCCAGTATTTTGCGAAACATAGAGGGGAGAGCGGGAAGATCAGATCTCGTGCGCCAAGCGCGTTTATTACACCATTAGAAAATCGACGGTTAGAGTTTATTTGCACTGCTCTGCTGTGAAAAAGCGCCCTTTGTGAATTCGTTTGTGTAAGCGCCGGGATTCGGGTGTGGTGGGCTATCTCGAGCATGAAATTGAACCGCGAATAAACACGGGAGAAAGCGGCGCTGTTGGGCGATGTCAGAGTGCAATCAACGTTTATCATTATACGATTAGGTCTTGCGGAGCAGCAACGTAAACTGGCCGCCGCAGACTGCCGTTGCTGTGTGCGTGTGTACCTCGGTCTTTCGGTGTCTGACTACACGCGAGATCGTACTACTTGTCGGCCAAGCCGCGCACCAGACTCAACGCAAAAGCGCGAGCACTTTATTCAGGCACAATGAACTGGTGCGTAGAATAAACAACGTTTTACAGTTTTTTTTTCTTTTGGTTTTAAAAAGTGTATTGATATTAAAGAAAAGTTCCTTTTGATTTATCTAATTCTAATTTGCTTTTACGTCCTCAAATACATAGCAAATGAAAAAAATAATTTGAGAAATCACAAATTTAAACTAAATAATGATAACTACGCAAATTTTAGGAAGTATTTATTATAGAGACTATCCTATATTCACTTAGTCGAAAATAAATTATGTATTTATACTATTGTTACGTACTCGTTAGTCGTTATTGCAACTTTTAATAATAAAAAGTGACGGACCCGGGCTTGAACCAAGGCCGTCGACTCGCGAGTCAGATACTCTACCAACTATTGTACTCCTTTCATCTTCTGATTCTGCATATTCGTACGGATATCCATCCGTAACACTATATTCCATGTACTAAATAATGTCATTTATATTTTTTAGCACAGACTTCAATTTTTCATTCGTGTAGTTGTATAATGTTTTGTAATAACCAGGGCAAAAAAAAAGTTTTGTGGACAATACCTGATCCATAGTATGGGCTTTATATGGGCCATACTTACCATATGAGGGCTCATTTATGGCCACGGCGCCGAAATCAAATATTGACAAAAAAAAATATGTATATAGTTTTACGCGGGAAATATTCAATATCGAAAAATATACACCTTAAACTGTACAACAAGGGGTCTGCCAAATACATAATATTTTGTACTTCTTTTTGTTTTAGTTAAGCAAAATTATGTATTAAAATGGAATTCACTTTTGAAAACACTGTATGATAAAATATTTCTTTTGTGACCTAAAAATTCACAAGCATGGAATCCTTTAAGGTTTGTTTCATTTAACAATAGCATGATAGCACATTACATTGTCCCACGCTATCCCTGGTGGAAACTTACTTCATTATTTGACTAATAAATAGCTAGTTTTAGTGTGGTGTAGCTAAAAAGATAGCTACTTTTCTTAGACATTTCTATCTATCAATGAAACGATTTTTCCAACATTATTTAACCATTTAATAGATTGAAAATAGAAATACTTTTTTTTGAAGATTTACACAAGCTTGTTCTTAACTATTTCAAAGGTATTAAAATTGCAGACAAAAAGAAACTTGATCAGTTTTTTTAGTTAGGAAATGGCTAGTAGAAGGTTTGTTTTTATGACAAGGAGTGAGAGAGGTAGAATCTAATAGAAAAATATGGGTTTCAGTTAATATCTAAGAAAGGAGTACTGTAAATGTTTTTTGAGTCTGTGTTTATTGTTTACATTTTGTAAGCTATCTAATACAATTGAATGCTTTTAAATGTAACGCCAAGTCTATGAGTAAATTTAAATTCAATATTTTGTCTACTTCCAATCTATTAAATGGTCGAATAATAGGGGAAAAAGCGTTTCAAAACAGCCATTAACTAGCCATTTATTCTAGTTATTTACTGACTTTCTGACCATTTCGTAATAGACAAATTTCTACCAGGGATGATTGAAATTTAATTTTAAAAAGTTATTTTCATTTGTAGTCCCCTGAAATTGAATACATTAATGATAAATAAAATTCTTTTATTGCAAGGAAAATCAAAATTAATTCTTTTCGCGATAAACAATGGCAAGTTTCTAATATAAATGGTCAGTTATTAGTTATAAAATGTTTTGGATTTCCACCAGGGTTGTTTGTATCAAAAAGATGACTTTTTGAGATATGACATTCCTTTGCATTTTATAAAAAAAACTTAATTACAATTAAATTCTTGAGCAATTACTATTAATATTCACTAATATCGTAAAAATATGAATGAAACGTTAAGAAACACTTTTAGGACGTTTCTGAAAAAATCCGCTGATGGAATTGAACTCACAGCCTTCAGCTTAGAAAGCCTAATTGACCACATAATATTCTAGTTCTTATTTTTACTGGGACCTCCAAAATAAAAAATGAATGTTACAAGAAAATAACGTATTAAAATAAATATTAATATCTCTCGAAATATTTTGTCCAATAAAATCCCTTTAAGAACTTGAAGAATCAACACCATACAGAAACAAATATAAATCTTTTTGTGTGGGAAAATGATTTTGTAAAAGTAAATTAATTTTTTCGAAAGAAGAATTACTTTTACCACATAAAATCTTCTAGTGAGATGAAAATTAAATTTAGCGTCGAAAAAATATCTTTCGAAATAAAACAAAAATCACGTTATTATAACTAGAATACTTCACTTTTTTCAAAATGAAAAAATACCTATTACAAGACTATTTTCCTTTTGCTATAAAACAGCTATCCCTCTGCATAAATGTACCCGAATTCATTCGTTACGAATACCAGGCCACGGGGGCGGGTGGCGTACAAATTTTCATTTTTCTTCATCTGTTGAAAAGTAGGTTTCACACTCTTTCAGCGCCACCTATATGCATGAAGAACATAGTAGTGCGCGCCCGTAATACGACGAACTATGAGTGGTCACGCGGAAAGGGATACGTGACGCTGCAACATCTGTGCGGCTTATATATGCGAGACCTCTGTCTCTGTTTCTCTCTCGCGCACATGCGCGGATGGATGGAAATGTATATTCGTTGCTGCTGCCTCTTGACAGCCTTTACCGCGCTTTGTACTTCAGCCGAGTGAAGTTCACTTTGCCAGGGCCACATTGCGAATTGTATCTAAAATCTGTGGCGCACGCTCGCACTCAGCCCCTAAATGGGCTTTTATTACTGCTTGATAAAATTTTTGCACCCGAATTTCAGAGGCACAGAATTTCAACGAGAACGATATTTATTAATCATCAATGAACTTTTTGATAGAAGCTTCTGATTATTTGATTTATTGTGCAAACTAGAGTGAACAATTAATTTGTGAACATTTAAAAGGCAGAAAAATAATTTCAATTTATATTTCAATTTGTTATAACGATTAGTTAAATGCCGCGAGGGTTATTCAATACGCGTCATCACCTCATTATTTTGATCCGCTGATTAAAAGCTTTTATCGTCATCTCGATGATTGACGTTTCAAGGGAAGTCAATTCTATTATGAATATGGATCTCTCTCGCTACCGCCATCATCCTCGAACAATTATAACACAATAATCATCTTCATTGAATTATTACTTTCACAGTTATAGCTATTTGTACACCAGCACTCGAGTCTCCTCTCTGTGACACCTGCTCTCGCCCTCGCAAAACATTGGCCTTTGTGCCGGCACACGGGCCGTGTATCTTCGGGAGCATATCGCGCGTCAGCTCAACGTCAGCCGGAATTTTCGTTCGCCTACACTCGGGGGCAAAACTTTTTTCCGCCCGCCACTCGAAATGGAATATTCGCGTGTACACACGTGCGCGTACACATATATATACCCCCTTTCCTCTTCTCCGGCGGAAACTTTTCCACTTACTGTCGCAGCGGCCGCGTACGAGAGCGATGTTTCGCGATCGGTGTACGCCGAAATTCTTTTGCCCCCATCCGCGAGAAACGCGAGAAGCTCTTGTGTGCGCGCGCATATACTCGTTCTCCGCTGCGATCTCGTTATCTTCCTTTTTTCCGCGGCGTTTGAGCTCCATCCCGGGAAGTTCTTAGGGGGGGGGGGGGGCGTCTCCCGCTTTGTCGGCGAAGAGAAAAAGACGGAAAAAGCAGGAGGGAGAGACAGTCATCGGACACTCGGGGCGCGCGCTCCCGTACTTCCCAACCGTTTTTCAGCCGCGCGATTCTAACACTGATGTGCGCGCAATTTTCTTGCTGAAGGTGCATTCGAAAAAGTTCCGTCGGAAAAGAGAATGGGCAAGGGAGGAGGGAAAGGGGAGAGAGAGGACGAACATTACATTATGAGGAATGCGCGCTGTATAAAGTTCTTGCTCGTAAAAGCGCGCGCGAGGAATTTTTACCGGAGCGTGTAAATATCGTTGCGCAGAGCTGTCGCTTTTCGAGAAGTTCGTTCGAGGCACTTTTATAATTTCACGGAATATAATGTGCTAACGTTTTCAATAAAAACAGATGTATATGTTACATGGCCATGCGCTAAAAATATTTCTTGAGAACGAGAAATATTGATTTAAAAAACACAAAAGACTTTGTGAGTGAATAGTATTTACTTGAAAATAATGAGTTGAAATATGAGAATGCAGTTGAATATTGCAATGCACTGACAGTCGCGTCTCAGTTGCTTGCAAATCAAAAGACTCGAATTCAAAACGGGCTCGCCGCCTTTGACATAGGGAAACACATTATAAAGTATAAATTGGCATTAGATTTTAAGAACTTTGTTTAAGGCAATAATTAAACAGCAACAGCTAACATTAATCATTTACAACAGTAAATCTATATCAATATCGAGAGACGGGGCTATGAAATAAATAAAAAAATAACCATGTTTCTCGCAGACCAGAGAACACCGATAACGTATTTCCATACACTTGAAAATTTTATTTGGCCTACCATTCATGAATAGCAAAATCGATTAAACGTATACCACTCGAATTTAAAACCAACTCCGGAAATTGGCCTCCTCTTTTAAAAAAAAATCTATTTATTCCAATCACCCCATAAGCCAAACACCACGTAACGCCCTTGCACAAATACACGTATCACAGGAAGATACACTCGGCCTCCATTCGACTCGCACAAAGTTTACTCCCTGCACGCGAGATTCGCCAATTTGCGAAGGAAGTCTCGAGGTTAGCGCTCACGCGCGCAAGCCACATGCCAACCCTCGTTAGACCGTAAGTGGCGCACGCAGCACGTCGCGACCTGTCACAAGTCTCATTAATTAAGCGAATCTCAACGAGTGGCTGCGGCGCGGGTGGCAGCGACGGATTCAAGTGAGTACTGTATATAAGAGAGCGAGAGGGAATACTTCAAGGATGTCATGGAAAAGTCGCCCGGCAAGTTAGTCGTATTTATCATGGACCGCCGTGCCAGAGACATGCTCTCGGATTAAGGTCTTCTATTCCTCTGGCCTACGAGTGCACAGCTTTTGGGCATTTGAGGTCTTCTTACTCACATGGCTTCTTGAAGAACGATGAAGAATGTGATAAACTTAATAGCGTGTACTATATTTTTTTATCCTCTTAATAATAATAATAATTAAAATAATAATATATTTATTATTATTAAATATTATTATTTTTTTTTTATTTATATTTATTATTATTATTATTATTATTAATTATAGTTTTTGTTGCGGATCTAAATAACATATAATTTCTCTTGTGAGTTTTATACAAAATGAAATAAAATAAGATTTAATAGAGTATAATTTAATTAATAAATTGTTTATTGTACTCAATGCACGCTGTCTCGGGCAGAGGTTGCCCACCGCCAGTCCCACTGACAAGTCTTGTGATATAGACAATCCTGATGTGAAATGCCTCGCTTCTCTTTCTTGTCTTTACAAAATAATAAACAGTCTTTTGTTTGTTAGTTTTACCAAGAGTTTAAATAATATCTAGAGTAGACTGGAGCTAGGTGGTCGACTTTTTATATTTTCGTTTTTTTTTCGAGAACTATCAATTTAATGAACAAAGCTTTTTTTATGTTATACAAAGTACTCAATCTAAAGAATACTTATGATTTTTTTTCAAACTTGTAGGATGACCTCCAATAAAGTTAGAATCAATTTTTTAATCACAAGATTCTCGGCCAACCTGCCTCGAAAGCGGGGTACGTCAGCCAAGAATAAACCTTAGAATAAAATATAAAAAAATAGCGATATTATTTTGTTATATTTAGTAAAATAATTGAACTCGAGAATATCCAATTAAGCACATAACATAATAATTGAACAACAAAAATAAACCCAAATGAGTTAACAACTATAAATTATTTACAATTCAGACAAACAAAATTTTTTTGCCTGCACATGATTGCCAACATGCCCTAAGGGTACATTTAGTTTAAAAATTAGGCTAATAATATTAAAAACTGCAACATAAAAAAGTAAAATTGACAAATCCTGCATAAAAAACAATATAATCTAAATTCAGTGAAAATAGATAAACATAATTTTTTAAAGAAGTATACGATATATTTCCTAAAATGTAAAATTTGCTCCGACATATCAGAACATTTTTAAGCTTACGTCTTTTCACGATGCATGATGTTTTTCAACTGAAAATCAAAATAAACGTTAAAATAAAATAACTTACCTGTAAAATTTCACCGCAATCATCCTTATAGTAATTTTACTTTATTACGTATTTGTACAATTTAGCCTCCGTAAATACGGAATTTTTATATGCACGAAGCTCGAACTGCATGCATAAAAATGCTACCACGCAGAAAATTTGCTTTATACACCAGAAATATAGCGCGGCTTGTTGTTATACTTTAGAGAATGTTTGTTACAGGCAATACACATATATCATCATTTATTTTATACCTCTAGCTTGTAAATAACTGGAGAAGCCAATACACCAATACGTTTGTTTATTTTCAGAAATTGCAAGTCTATATTATTGTGGAAATGTTTCGTAGATAAAATTAAAATCATTCAGTTTGATCTATACGAGTCACGTAAAAATCGTAATTTTGGATGTAATAATAAATTATAATAAATAAATAATATTTCAGATAATTTGTAATATTTTAGTAATTATAATATTAATTCTCTAAAAGCTCAATTGCCGATATCTGATCTACTTCAACCTAAAAATTAATGAGCCTCACGGTCGTCAACGACGTAGTCCACACTACTTATCACCCTTCACCCTCAAGATAATACGGCAAATTAACCTCATCTCAGCGAAATCGACATGTACAAAAAAAAAAAGAAATTCCGATCTTCCATCAAACTTTACCCCCTAAATCGATGGCGATGACGGCATTGTTCCTTTGACAGCAACCAACCACCGCGCGCGTGCCTTCGCAATTGTTTCATTAGCGTGCTCGGCCGCGTGCTATGCACCTGCCGACTGCTCCCCACACGACACACATGCATACACCCACACCAAGGCTTTCGAACCTATAGCTATAGTCTTTGCGCTGAGGATTGATTCGCAGCTAAACTTCGAGCATGCAAATACGCGCGCAGCTTAAGCTCCCGAGAGATTACGCGCATTAGCGGGCCGAGATGCATGCCCGAGTTCTTTGCTCTTTTTTACGCGGTGGGGCATGCAGGAGAGGGCAAAGAGAGATTCATTAACCGAGCAATTGGGGTGGAGGCGATCTCGATTGAATTAAATTGCGATAGACTGGGAGGAAAATTAAAACGACCGCGAGCGCGTGACTTTACGAAAGGGTAAGTTTCCGGGAATCGCTTTGGGTAATTAGGAATATTAGTCGGAGTCGAAAGTGGCTAAGCGTGAGCGCCGAGTGGCAAATATAAATAACTCCTTTAATTCAATTGCGTTATCGCGAAGATTGTAAAGAACGGCTTGGTCTTTGGCAAGTTAGCCCAAGAGCTTTTCGCTCTTGAATGAAAACGGTTTCCTGTGTGGAATTTAACTTTAAAAAATTAAATTACACGAGTCTACAGGAAGGTTATCACATTAAATATCAGTTTTGTTTATTTCATTTTCACAGTGACTCGTACGTGGAGCATGTAGTATGAGAATTTTTAAGGTTAAAAAATATTTCGGGAATTATGTAGCGTTGTATTTTTACGCTAAAGGAGAATGAAAATGTGCGCTTACACATACGAGTACTTCGTTTTCCAAGATTCCGGAATTACATTTAAAATGTACTGCAGTAAAAAAAAAAAAATCTGCTGTAATTCCAACAACATTAAGAGCAGCATTCCGTGACTTTTGTTTAAACTTTCAACAAAACTGCTTTTGTAGTTTTTACAAATCTTCTGGCTACGTTAAGAAAAATACTGAAAACACATAAAGTGGAACGTCGACTTTCTTTCTTCCCTTTAAAAGAGATTTCAACTGCTTAAACTAAACGGCACAAAAGGCAAAAATCTTAGCCGTAAAAAGCCGTATGTACTCCAGGTTCTTTTATCAAATATTTTCGACATGTTGACCTGCTATGACTTTTTCACAGAGCGCGAATTCCCCGTCTTCGTCTCCATTGCTCGCGCACAACTGGGTCAGCTTCAATGGTGCTGCAATAAGTGACTAACTTAAGCGACAGCCGAGAACTACCTTCCCCGGCAAAAGATCTCGAGCCACAAAAGTCTGTGCGCGACGGGGGATCGCAAAACTCGCGCATGCACCCCAAAGACACGGGCCAGGTTTATTTGCGATACGCGACAATCGTCAAAGAGGCAAGTTCTCCTCCAGTAGTCTCTAAGTGGCAACAATGCAGATTTAAACGACGAGAGGAGAGGGGACGCAGAGCTTTCGCAAAAGTAAGCGGTCTAATTACCAGGGACTCAAGAAAGTCGAAATAGCAGGGGAAGCGGGGAAGAAGTTCGCTTAAATATGAATGCCGAACCGAGAGCCGGTACAAAGAAGTGCACGGGCAGGAGGGAAGGGAGAACAAGAGGTGAGAGAAGAAAAAGGCCAGTCGTAAGCGCGGCCCATTAATGCTCCTTTCTTGCCGTTTTATTCGCAAGACGGCTCAGGGCGTACACATGGGGGGGGGGATAAAGAGGCCAAAACGAAAAAGTGAGCTCACAGTGTCCCACAACGCCAAGCAGAAATGCGTAAGAAAATTTACGGCCCACAATGGTATACATGCGCGCGCGTGCTGGATGAGTCTCGCGTGAGCTCTGCGGAAAGAGAAGAAAGTTCAGCGGGGGCATAAAGTAAGCGTGGATCATGTTTCATTTGTTTTCATAAATGCGCCACTTGAACGTTAGCCGAGGAGACGAGCTGCTGCATTAGCTAATTACCAAGAAGCCGTCTGGACTTTGTCCTTCCTTTTTTTCTCTCTCGATTTACCTCTCTCGCGACCTGCATTTCCTTTCCCTATCTTTTCTTTTCACCCTCGTTTCGCCGGTCTGTGAAATGCGTTGTTTGGATTGCTTTTTAATTCTTTCTCTGCCCGCGTCCTGTGCTCCCCCATCTCCCCCGTCTTTGTTTTTTGTAATTAGGCTGTTGCCATTTGCGGGATGCGACCGCGCCTTTCTCCTCTGTGGCGTGTGTTTTTTACGCGGACCGCAATGCGCGCGCGCATCATCCCTCCCCTTTAACTGGATATTAGAAAGCGTCGAAATTGCGCTTTAATTAGATTTATGCTGGTAAAAAGATTATACCTTTGCATTACAACGAGGTATATCTCGTTTAATTACGTTTTGAACAAACTTACGATAGAGATTGTGATTATGCGGTTGTTTCCTTTTAAGAATCTACGTACTTTGTTTTTATCGTCATCCAAGCATACAAGCAACTATTTTGTTGAAAAATTGATATCTGACAAGCAAAAACGCGTTATTTTAATTTATACGACGATTTTATGAATTCACTAAAAATGTTCACGGTTTAATATAAAAATATATGGTCATATAATAAACAGTTTCGTATCTAGCATGGGCACTATCGTTTTATGATATAATATCTTATATTCAGGCTCATGGGGACGATAAAAAGTAGGGGAACGTGATGGTTATGGCAGTCGTTCAATTTCTCTCTAACAATCCGTCAATATTGGGAACCAGGGCATAGACTAAAATCATCAAAATTATTTAGTTATTTATTTTCGGCTACATTCATGCCTTGAATGTGAGCCTTGTAAGGAAATATTGATAACTTTTGATCAAGGGAAATATGATAAAAATTGTGTAGACTTCCTCAGATATGTGTTAGAATTTGTAAATAAAAAAAAATAAAAATGGTTTCATAATCGTTAATAGTATTATACGTTAATCAATCGGTGAAGATTTTAACTTAGTTTAGATTTATAGTTGGTTTAGTTTGGAAATAAAAAATGATTCATTAAAGTAACGCTGCTTACATATTCTGATAGGTTATCGCTATCTTTTCCTCTATAAGAGTCAATTTTACGGGGCGCATAAAAAGAGGGCGACATTCTCAGAGGGGCTATTGAAAACCTTTCACTGCAGCCAAACACACACACACACACACACACACACACACCCACCCACCCACACACACACACACACACACACACACACACACACACACACACACACCCATACAGACACATGGGTGAGTCGTCTTTAAAGTAACTCTATCAGAAATTGCCGCGTGAACAGTGGGGAACAAGAACAGCAGCCTCAATTTCAGGATGAACGACTGACCGTAAAAGCGCTTTATTTGATAAAAGAAAGGAAGAAGCACATCGGTGGTCAGCAAATCGACAAATACTGAATGTTTTTTTTCGGAGCGTGAGTGTGGCCATATGGGCGTGGGCATGATACCGTACGTACGTGCGAGAACCTCAACTGCCGTGTGACATTGTTCTACCGTATATATAAAAGGCATCGATCTTGCACAAAGATTGACGACGAATATTTTTGTAAGTTGTTGATCTAGTCACGGTAAAGAAAAAATATTTGATTAAGAAAACTTAGTAAGTACAGTAACTTGCATTATTAAAGTGAATTGCTATTTTTGAAGTTATAGTCTAACATTGTTGTTTAATGTTTTAATTGTCGACTAAACTGAAGCTCAATCAATATTATTAGTTTAAGCTCTCAGAAGGCTAGACTTAAGCTTTGAGACAGCTTGTTAAGCTTGTTTCAGATCCAATATAAATTTAATTCACAATTATTCTCATTCGAATAGATCGTATATATTTAAAATGATGATAAATTATAAAAGTAGTTAAATAATTTTCACCAAGTGAATCATCTTTACTATGAACTCAGAATAGTATAAAGATTAATCTTATTATTAATCAGTGAAATAATTATTTCACTGTCTAAAAATTGTTAAAGAAGATTTATATTGTTAAAAAACATAACTGAACACGAAAAAAAAAGATTGATTATCTTAATCAACCGGTTGATTAAAACGCTTAGAACAAAAACAAATAGTTAAATTGGCAAACAAGTAGTAGTTTTGCTAACCATTTTTATATGGTTACCACTTGCTAATCTATCATTATTTAAACTTACCCATTAAAATAGTCCATCGCAAAATCTCTAACTCGCTACGGCTGACATTTAACTCTAAAAGATATTCAAAATTAACTGGTGGGCACATACACCCCACCGCACATCTCCCTCACGGTGTCTAGCCAGTATAGTTCAGAAAGGAATTCAATCTTTCCTTCTTGCAGTTGAGCAATTTGACAAGATTAAATTCAACTTAACAGTCAAGTATATAAACGCTTCGCTGCCAAATTTCCCGTGCTCTCTCCCTCTCTCTCCCCCCCTCTCTCTCTCTGTCGCTCTCTCTCCCTTTCTCTCTGTCTCTCACTCACTCGTCACTTTTCGGCCGATCTTCATCAGGGGGAAAGTGTAAAACCACGAGTGACCACCCAATTAGCAGCTATCCCGTCTGACGGAGTCTCTTTCTTACTCTCTGCCTCTCTCTGACTCTCTGCAGAAAAGCATGTCTCCCTCTCTCGTTTGCTATATATCTATCTACCTATGTGTCTGTCTTCTGTGGTATTCTCTCTTTGACTCTCCCCTCATGCGCGCTCGTAGGGGTTTTCTCCAAAATCCCAGCCCCACCCCCAGTCAATTCTCTTGTTTCTCTTTCTCTAGCTCTCCTTCTCCTCCTTCCATCCGACTGTTTTACCCCAAAAAGCTTTCCCCGTCAGATTTTTTTCTTCTCTTCAGGACCCATAACGGCCAAGGCGCTTACTCTGTTCGCTTTCGTTTGTTCTTTTGAATTGCGCTATAAAACGCACTTAGCTCCCATTTCTTCTCAGACTTTTTCCCACCCGATAACTTTATTTGAGATCTTTGGGTTTCTTTTTTCTCAACGTAGTTTGAATGGGACGAAGCATCTACTTTTTCGAAATCTATCATTGTGAAAGTTCGGTTAGCCGGTCTGCACTTGAATCGCGGGTAATTGAATAAGCAATCTCCCGTTTATTTGAAATCTATTGATGGTCGTTAGCGATTTTTTCAAAGATTCCAAATTCTATATATATAAAATATAAAATATATGAAATATAAAATTCCTGAAATTTATTCGTTAATCAATGAACAAGATGCTTAAATAAATTATAAACTAGATACTATCATCATAAGGGAGCATTATCTACATTTAAACTAATATATCACCGTATACATTTTTGATCGGCATAGATAATCTACAAGCTATCCCCATAAATGATCGTTCCATCTCGTCAACATTCATGACGCTGCACACCCACATTAACCGCTCTCTTTATGATTAACTTCCACAGTCGAAGCGAGCGCCACGTAGCCGCGCCCCTCGGATAATAATAATTCCGGCGCCTCCTAGTCGTAATAATAATAATACAGTCGCAGAGCGTCGGCATCGCCCACGCGTTCGTATATACGTTTGCGAACGTATTTCCCTCATGGGATGAACGAGAAAGATGAGTCTCCCCTACACGTGCCGGAAAAATCATGTCTAACTATTGTCGACGGCGCCGCGTAAATCGAGCTTATTTTTTGACGATGACCGTAATAGTGGTGATTCTTTCGCGAGAAAGTAAGCTTGAGCCCACCCTCAAAATTAATCGATTTTACTCCCGTGTTGCATATAGAACTTTATTCCCGACTCAACTATAATGGCCACTTTATTGACCCTCAAGGGTATAGAAGTAACAGCATAATCGTTGCGTATTACCGGGATACACTCGTAAGTAAACAAATCTTGAGAAATTATACAAAACATTCGAACATTTGAGCTTCATGTTAACTATTAGTAAGGCGATATTAAGAAAAAGGACAATTGATGTTGCGACTAACTTTCATCATTCTCATAACCCTTTATCTGTCATACGTAAATTTTTAGTCAGAAAAACCAGGTGATATTTATAATCATAGGATTCATTCCACTACCATATATGTATTGCTCTAAGGTCCAGTTTTTAAAAATTGAATGTTTTAGTTTTATTTTTACTGTACAGTCATGTTTCTTTTATTCCATCATCATGTGAGTGGGATCTTTTATTATTTAATTGTATATCAAAGGAAGAACTTACACCAGCTGAAGAAATTTTATCGACTACTTATAAGTTTTTTCTTCGGTACTTAAAAATAATTTTTTTAAAAGTTTAATAATAAAAATATTCGTTTTCAATTTTGTTCTATTACATCATATAATTATTATACTCTAGGTTCTTGTATAAATAATATGAATCTTTGAACCAACAGTTTACCAGGCAGCACAGTTGCTATCTCGGCCGATCACCGAACTAAGCAGAAATAGGCGCGGTTAGTATTTCCATGGGTGACCGCTCATTTTTCTGCGATTATTTCGTATGGTCAGTTGGGTGTGTTGATTGCCTTTCGACGAATTAAGCAAGAGACGTGGAGTAATAGACTTTCGGTGTCCAAGCCTAAATACGGGATGTGATATAAACATCTAAACTGACATTACTCCAATACACCGAACTATCCGGGGGCAGGTTTTCCTAATTAGGATTTATCCCGTGTGGTTTGCCTATAGGTTTTATTCGTATAAGGTAGGAATAAGCTTGGGAAAAAAGTGACGATATGTAAAAAGAATGGAAATAATAAAGGTGTCGAATGATACACACTAGGCCAGTAGGCCGACTGCGTATAGAAACCGCTAATTTCTTTTTAATATGAATCTTTGATTTTTTTACAACATTTTAGTTTATTATAATTAGTGATTAATTATTTGATTAAAAAAAAACAATTGAATTTATGTTTTAGATGCATCGTGCAATGCTATGTATATTGATTTTGACTAGGGAGGAGTCTCCTTTAAACCGTAAATGATATATGGTTGAAATAAAATTATTAATAATCGTAAAATTGTATAGTATTGTTTTAACTGATGACCACTTTGTCATATATGAAATAAAATAGTAGATAAAGTAAAATATAGTTCAAATTAAATAGAATAGATTGTTAATTATTTATATATAATGTAGTTATTATCAATCATCACTTCAACTGTACTTTGCAGTTGTATAATAGTTGAATTTTATAATGATTTATGTAATGCAGTTAGGTAATAGATAAGATTAACTGTCAATGCTTTTACTTTCTTAGGTCTTCCAGAATAATTATATAATAATTTCACGACTGATTTTTGCTAAGAAATCCACTTACCTCTTTTTCTGAAGAAAATTTTTCCATATAAAAAATAAGGTTTAATACTATTATACGCAATATTCAATATTTAATACTATACTACTCGATCTACTATAAAATTAGTGTATAAGAATTTAGTACATTAGAAGATAATGAGGAAGAATACACTGAAAAAAATTTTACGTTGTGAGAACTGAAAGTACGGCTCTGACAACGATACTGTTTCGCTGATTTTCTTTTGACTGAATTTTTTAGGTACAGTAATTATATGGTACAGTTGTGAGAACCGTACAAGATACAATAAAAGCACTAATGTATAGAGTTTTTTTATCGGAGCATTAAATAGGTTATGATTTGATATACATACATATTTTTCATTAAAATAATCTCGAATAATAAATACACTAGATTACAGATGAAATACGCAAAAGCAGATATCGAACAGGCGGTTGATGCGGCGGATTTGTTGACTCCTTCAGTTTATAACATAAACATCGGCTTCGCGTTGTAGCGTTGGCAACAAACAAATACAGGCGGCAAAACTAAATCGTAACGTTGTCAGAGCTGTACAAATACATTTTCCGCATCTGACAAATGGTACCGTTACATTATACAAATAAATAGACTGCTTCAGCCATCTGTAAGGGTAAATGATCTGTACAGATAGTGCTAGTACAGTAAATTGAAACTATAATTTCAACAACCTAAAATTTTGTTCAGTGTAAAAAAGCTATTGATAGATATATCGAGTGTATTGCCAACAAGTTGTAGGGTCAATAATTCAGTCACGTTAATGCAATGGAAAATATTAAAATAATTTATATTTTATTCGCTGACTGGTTGCTATCGATTAAGCAAATTTCACTACCAATAAACTAAAAACCTTTGAAATAGTGAATTTGAACAAACGGTGACTCAGATAATGACATAAATGTGAAAATCGAACGAAAAAAAATTAAAACAAAGTAACAATAGTCAAATAAAAGGAATCTCATCGGAGCATTCATTGATTAAACAGAAACTAAAAGAAACGCGACTTATGGAGAGGATGAAGCGAAGTGGACAAAGACTCCTATAGCGGGTGATAAAGAAAACGTTTTCATTTACGACCCGCTGTTTCCCAAGGCAAGAACAATTCTGCAAAGGTTTGGATTTAATTAAGATGGAAATAATTTTCCCTCTCCTTGGCGCGTTACAGTTTCACCCATCCATTTCCATCATTCCTTCTTCCAGTCCCTTAGTCGCGTCCGTCTTAACCGTTTAACTTTTTTCTTTTGTCTTCAATGGTATTTTTCTTCCTTTGCTCTTAATAAGAATTGTTGGCGTTAAATTGTAACTTTCGCCCTCTATAGTCTAAGCTTCCTTAAGGACGCTTGCTCATTGCAATCGTAGCCAAAAGTACGCAGAGTCGAACGCCGTACGCCCAGCGCTCTCTCGGGTCTCCCAACTCTCAAAATTTCACGCGAGATTGTACACGTACACATGGCGCCGCTTCATCGGTGTGTACATTCACATCGAAGCGCTCCGTCTGTGTAGACACACGCGTAGCGCGCGGGCACGCCATTGGTTTGTTTACACGCACACAAGGACACGCGCGGCCGAAGTTACTTTAAACAACTGTTTCTTGAAAACGGTGCTGCTAGGCTTTCTGGATTTTGGAGAGCTTATTTAAAATATCATCATTAGTAAAATATCTCTTTTTCGTTCAATTCTATAGAAAACTTTTGGCGTTATTAATGAAAACGTTAATTTTTTCACGACTTTTTCATAAGACACCGTATTAAATTGTCTAACTTTGATAGCTTATAGGGTAGCTGTCCGTATTAGTGTGCCTGTCCATATTTGTGTGCCCTATTATTAAAACATATCCTAGAAATGAACGAGTAAAAAAGTAACGCTAAAATATTTTTTTTCATAAAGTATAGTTAATTAAGTTTAAATAGAATTAATTACTTAATTTGTTTTCATTTACTATAACATTAAAAAAGAACTTTCAGAAATATGTTTCACGGCTTGTGGTGTGTCACGGCGTTTCCTCGTCTAAACTTGCTAAGAAATAACATTTTTAAAACTAACATTAAAGAATGTTTCGGAAGGATTTTAATATGGGATACAATTGATTACATCATAAAATAATATTATGTTACATAATAAACCTTAATATAAAGGTTTCCAATTGATTTTAATATTTAATTAATGGTGTCTACTAATAGGGCAGTGAAAAATGACTTGTCCAGATTTGTGTGTGCACAAATACAATACGAGCATGCTCGTATCGGCGCTTGAACAGAAAAGTTAGGTTAGGTTGTCTGCGCACAAACGTTGTTTCATATCGCATTGACGACCTTCAGCAGTTTTTACCGTATTGGAATTAATTCACATTCAATGTAAACAAGGGTTAGAAATTGATTATAAATGCACTACAGTTAACAAAATAATTTTGTTGGCAACGATAATATTATCAAGACACACTAATGTGGGGCACACAAACGTGTACACCCACATTAATACGGGGCACACAAAAATGTACTTTGTTGTCTGCTAGGGCACACAAATGCGTACAAATTTTTTTTTTTTTATATTGTTTGTAACTTTCGTAAATATTAATATTTTTCTATAAAAAAAAATTGTTTCGTGTAGATTATTAGTTTTATTATCAACATAATCTGCCCGGAATCTCTGAGACCGCTTAAATAGTCTATTATTATGCGACAAAACTGAAGAGTTTCTTAAACCCACACTAATACGGACATCTACCCTATCTCATGAACGGTGTTGCTAGGCTTTCTGAAGTTTGCAGATGTTGCACATAATAACAATAAGAATCTACCCTGCAAGTTTCATAAGATTCTATAGAAACTCATTTTGTGAGCAAGCATCCTTAAGATATCAGTGTTATTTATTAATAGTTTTTCCCAAAAATTTGATAATATTATTATTTACTAGTTTATAGTTTGAGAAATCGCATTATAGTCAAAATTCTAGTTTGGATTGAAATGTAAAAAACCGCTGCCAATACATTGGCACTTAGCTTCCTCAAAATAATGTATTTATTCATTTTTTTTTAATTTTTTATAACAATAATTAATTGTATCATACCTAATTTTCTTTATGAATATTCGTAATAAATTAATATATATTTTTCGAAAATTCATTCTTGTTACTCTTTTTCTCGTGCGACAACCCGATATTTTTATAAATCAATTTTTTCAAAATATTATCACATGTTCAATTAGTTTTATTTTAAACCTCAAATATCTTTCGTCGTAATAGTTCGATTTTATTGGGCAACGAATTCAGTTTGAAGATATAAAAAAAAATATATCTCTCCCAAATTTTAGGACTATTGGCTGATTTTCTTAATATTGTTATCGCGTGACATCAAAACTCCTACTTTTTTATAAAACATTTTTTTTTTTTAAACAAATAAAGATGATCTTTTGAAATTTCAACCAAATATATTCTTCAATGAGTATAATAAGTGGTTAAAACTTGAAGTCGATAAATCAATTATTATTTGAAAAATTTATTAAATAATTTTGAGCACATTTTCGTTAATAATAAATGACAGAGTGAAGATAATTTAAATATTAAAAAAAGAAAATGTACATAATTTAAATACCTTTCAATACAAATTTATGATGTTAAGTAATATTCTAAACTAGTAAAAGAAATATTTTCATGTATTTCATGAGAATGAATTAAAAAAAAGTCCAATGCGCTAATAACAATACCTTAATGGTAGCGTGGAAAATGCTAATAAATTAAATACCTATAAAATTTTTTTTTTTAATATAGGGTTTTTTATGCTCTTTCGAACGCTACCCATCCGATTATAAAATTTAAATCCAATCATTAAAAAAATCAAAAACAATTTTTTTTAAAATGAAAAATTCGACATAAAACAAAAACGAATCAGTCGTACAAAATTATTTTTTTCCCGAATTCGGAATCAAAAAACAAAAAATGAGACCCGTCCGGTTAAAATCGACCGCGTAGATCCGAAAATAAAGCGGTACACACACACACACACACACACACACACACACACACACACACACACACACACACACACACACACACACACACACACACACACACACACACACACACACACACACACACACACACACACACACACACACACACACACACATCCATACAGACATTTTATAAAGTCATGTGACACAAACTTCTAACACCTTTATTCATGTTTCTAGAGCAATTTAAAGAAAATTAAAATTTTACTATTACAAAGCTTCCTCTATGAGGAAGCAAAACAGTACCCTTGTCTGAAAGGACTGATAGAATAATCACATTAAACATTAATGAATTACAACACTACCCTGATGGAAATCCAAAACATTTTATAACTAATAACTGATCATTTATATTAGAAACTTGCTATAAAATGGAAATTTCTCTTGTCCAGTTTCTGGCTCCCAATGAAAGGCTTTTTCTCCTATTATTTAGCCATTTAATAGATTGAGATATAGAATGAGTTTTTCGAAGACAAGCACAAGCTTGTTCTTGAGTATTTGAAGGTATTAAAACTGATCAGTTTCTTTAATCTGGAAATGGCTAGTAGAAGGCTTGCTGTTATGACAAGGAGTGAGAGAGACAGAATCAGATGGAGAAATAAAGTTTTGCTGAATTATTCATAGAATGAGTACAACAAATAATTTATTAATTAACGTTATTTATTTATATTTTGGTAAGCCATCCAATGCACTTTAATGCTTTCATCAAAGATAAAATTAGTAAGTAAATCAAATACGAATATTTTGTTGTTACGTCAATCTAAAAATTTGGCAAAAAATGGTCGAAAAATCGTTTCATCATACCGATTAATTAGCCAGTTTTACTAGCCATTTTCTAACTTCTTGGCCATTTCATGTAGATGAATTTCTACCAGGGTAGCGCAACTATTATCTTGAACTGATTACATTTGTCTTAAATTACTTTTTCTACAATAACTAAATTTTGTATGATACAGCTTATTTTAAACTTATGCTTTCAGCTGTTTTCACGCTAACAGTAATGAAAATGAGCACTATTTTTATTATTACATTTATGATAGAAAAAGAATTTTTAAATTATGATTTTTTTCAGTGATGGTGGTTTTACTATACCCCTTTTTTAAATGACATTTCTCAGTTTACACGTCATTTTTTTGTTTTCTCAGTACTAAACTATTTGCAAATGAGTTTACATTTTGAGATTTTTTGTTTAAACTGTACACGGCATACAAATTCGTTGGTAATTGAAAAAGTAAGAAAACCGTTGCCGTCCCAGGATTTATTAAATTCCACATGCGTAATATGAGAAATTCCACACACATTTTGTTTATTAAATTCCGCATTATATATTTTCAACTTTAAGTCAGCGCATGTATCAATTTTACTGAAATAATTTTGGAAAATAAAAAGCTACAATTTCCTCAACATATTTCAGAAGTGAATTCTTTTGAAGCATACTTTGTAGCAGTTTAAAAAATGTATAATGAAATATCTTAAAAATGAACGAAACCCTGGTAGAAATGTTAACCAGAAGCTAGCTATTTTTCAGTTAATTTTCAAGCTAAAAACGAACATTGCTTGTATTTCATAATTATGTACCTTAATTTTCTACCGGGCAATTTGAAACGTAATAAATTCAAACCACCATAAACACGATTTAATTATCAACTCAACTTTGAAATGAATAAATAAAGTAGTACTGTCGCCAATGAAATATCCAGACGCATCTCTACTCATGCGATATAGCGAAGATTTTCAACGATACGATATTATAGCCCAGCAATCTCAGCTCTCAAAGGCAAGATTTACCGAAACATTTCCGAAAGGCGAAAAGAATTTATGATCGATAGCAGTAGCATCGCCAGAGAAGAGCTGTGCGATCGAAAAAGAAAGAAAATAATAATTTTCTTAAGCGCGCAGAGGCGCATCGATAAGAGCGCGCGCGCGCGAAACCAGTGAGGCGTGAACTTAGGAGCCGAAGGATGGGTTCATGCAGAGTAGAGATGCTGGAAGAGGAGGATAAGGCGAAAAACGAGAAAGAAGAAGAAGACCACGACGACGGGGAGGAAGAAAGGCGTTTACGTGTATATGTGTGTGTGCGTGCGAGCGCACAGGGTAGAGAAATACTTCAGCGGAAATTACACTCTCCTCTCCGTACGCCGGTACACGTCCGTCTGTTGAGCAATACACAGCGCCATCAAGGGAAGGAGGTGGGTGGGTGGATGGGGGGCAAGAAAAGAAAGGTCTCGGGACCTCTATACGTCTTCCAGAATTTTATATCAGACGGAGGCGCGCTGGGCGTCGCCCCCGCCTCTCCCGAGGCAGTCAAATGCAGAAACGCTTTGTCATGACGTCACGACGGATAATATTTACCGCTCGCGCCCCTCCCCGAAGTGACGGCCCGACAAAGTACCGAACTGCTTATATGAACTATTCTGTTTAGAATTGGTAATGTTCCTTCTTTACTGTTGTTTTCTTTTTTAAGTGTCATACATTTTGCTTCAAGTGTAGACTGAAGTCAAAAATAAAAAATACAGTTATCATATACAATTTAATAGAAAAATATTTTATCTATATTTATATATGAAAATGTATCTTTTGATACATTTTTAGCTTAAAATATTGAAAATTGTGTCAGCAATCTCCTTCAAAGTACACAGAATTCCAGGAATTTTCAACAATCGGCTGCGTTGAAATTTTCATTGTACAGTCTGGAGTTCGATGGAACTTTAATTTATAACCTATAAAAAACAAAATTATGTTTGAAAATCTTTAGTTTAATAATATCTGACAATTTATACTTATATTTTTCATAATTTTAATACTTATTTAAATAATTTTTAATAATTTATTAAAAAAAGAAAGATTAAAATTCTATACAAAATTTAATTATTGAAGAAAATACTGATATTGCAACATAACTTTGTAGAAAAAAATATTTTAAAAAAGATCTTACAAGGGCAAAGTATTAAAATAATTATTTCAACTCAAACGCTCTTTTAAAATTCAAAAAAATTAATTATGAGAAATGAAGATTCAAACTTATTTAAGCATTTGATAGGAACTTACTTAACTTATATACGAGTTGGCTGTTGTTATTTCAACTTATGTTAGTTAATAAATGCTAAAATCCATTTCCATATGTAAATAAATAATGTTTTTCGGTTCTGAAGATGTTTCTAAATATGATTTCGCCAGAAAAAAAATCAATTTTTTCATTTTTTTGACTTCAGTCTACCCTTAACACGTGTGTACAGTTTACACTAATACTTTATTGAAGTAAATTTAAAATTGTCAATGAAAAATATATAGCTGTAAAACAAAATAATTATAGTGTCGTATTTCAAACCTGGCTCGTACACTCTAAATTGAATCTTTACAATTAATTAGTAAGTATGAAAGGGTCTCTCAAGAATTAGAACAATTTTAAGAATAATAAAAAAATTTCCGTCTCGTCATTCACGTAACTCTATTGTGCTTGCCAGCGTCTCATTACGCCCGAATATTGGCGTGCACCGCAGCGTCGCGCGCACACATTTCATTAGCGCTAAAGCAGGCGTAATTAGGGAGAATAAAAGACTTCGGTTTTACTCCAACACGGTCTCCAAAGAGACTCAAGAACAAGTTGTAAAAAAGATGGTAAAAAGCTACGCTGTCCTTATGAAGAATGGGCGGGAACGGGGTGTGAGAAATGACAATAGCACATGCGGCAGAGCTCGAGAGTTTACGCATATAAACACGGAAGCCGGGATGCAGGATTTTCCGTGTTAATGGAAACGGGAGCAGTGCTGCGCGGCGCGCGTCGGCTTTTTCTCCGCTTGCAGTTGGTAGTTGCGCCACGTTCGTAGTAATACCGCCGACGCGCGTACAGCCAGCCGCAGACTAAATACAATGAGCAGCAACGCGACGAAGATGCGAATAGGGTGCATATACGCGAGGAAATGGAAAACCCAGCTGGTGGTACGGATTTCGCTAGAAATGGAGCGAGAGCAGAGGTGAAATACGCATTGGGAAGAAATTAAAGGAGCGCCAAGACTGAATGTGGTTAAAAATTTAAGCGCAAGAGCGCATGAGCGCGTGAGCAATAAGAGAGAAAGAGGAAGAGAATTCGACGCTGGGCGTTTGATATAATATGAAAGGCGCAGTCGGCAGTATAGTACAATACTTGCCTATGTACGGAGCTTTGCGTGTGTACGGGGCTGCGAGACAGTCGGTTTGATTTAAATAATTCATAAAAAGTTGCAAAGTAGGCGCAAAAAAAATTTCGTTTGGCCAAAGTACAGCGGAAGTTTTCCGTCCCCGAAGTTTATGAATAGTTGTACCAAGTTTGGGAAATGATAAAATCCCAAACTTAATAAATAAACAAGCAAATGTTAAGGCAAAGTTTGGCGAAACTTTATCCAAACCTTTGACAAGTAAACTAGTAACTTTTGGGGAACTTAATCCAAACTTTTGCGAAACTTCAAGTCAGTCAATACAAGTTTGGCGAAACTTTATCCCAACTTTGGCCAAACTTCATGTCAGAAAATTATTATGACAAATAATGTTTGGCGCGAGTACTGAGGGACTTATGTCGAAGAGAGCACAGTCCTCTTTCCCTCTCTCTCTCGCTCTCTCTGCGCTCGGGACCATCAGGTAGAGAAGCTGCGCGTCTTGGTCAATTCTTATGCCTTCTCCGGTTTCTTGGACAAGCAGATTCAGACGCCCGAGACTTTCATGTGGGAGTACAATTCGAATCCCCTCAACAATGTGTACATGGCCGACTGTCTAATAACGCTGCGAGTGGCCGGCCTCTAGTAAAAAAATTTACTAAGATTACCTAATAATTTATTTAAAAATACCTAATAATTTTTCTAATATAAATTCGTTAAAAAAATGCTACTATGTGTATATATTATGTGTATATAATATGTTCTATTCACATGATTTCCTGACAAGTAAATACCATGTACACAAAATAGGAGACGGAGAGATGCCAGTAGAAATATATCTATAATCTCACCGCTTTTCCTCTGGTAATAAAATTAATTTTTCGTTAGCCCATGTGCTTTGAAATAATTTCGATGCTTCCTCAAATTTTCTTCGTGCAAATAGTTCAAGCTGCCAGTATTATTGAATTGTAGGTTCTGCATAAGCGCAGAATTTCCGCACCTAGAAAAATAAACACAAAAATTCACAAAGTATTTGCTCGGACAATTTGAAGAAATTTGCGGAAGCATCAAAATTATTTCAAAGCGCATGGGCTAACGAAAAATTTACTTCATTACCAGAGGAACAGCGGTGAGATTATAGATATATTTCTGCTAGCATCTCCCCATCTCCTGTTTTGTGTGCATGGTATTTACTTGTCAGGAAATCGTGTGAGTAGAACATATTATATACACATAATAGCATTTTTTTTAACGAATTTATATTAGGAAAATTATTAGGTATAAATCTGAGTAAATTTTTTTACTAGAGGTCGGCCACTCGCAGCGTTAGACAGTCGGTCATGTACACATTGCTGAGGGGAGTCTCAGGCGTCTGAACCTGCTTGTCCGACAAACCGGAGAAGGCACAAGAATCGACCAAGACGCGCAGCTTCTCTACATGATGGTCCCGAGCGCAGAGAGAGTGAGAGAGAGAGAGAGAGAGAGAGAGAGAGGGGAGGAGAGGAGGAGAGGACTGTGCGCTCCTCGACATAAGTCCCTCAGTACCCGCGCCAAACGTTGTTTGGCAAAAGTTTACCTGAACATTTGCCAAACATTATTTGTCATAATAATTTTATGACATGAAGTTTCGCCAAAGTTGGGATAAAGTTTCCCCAAACTTGTATTGACTGACTTGAAGTTTCGCAAAAGTTTGGATTAAGTTCCCCAAAAGTTACTGGCTTACTTGTCAAAGGTTTGGATAAAGTTTCGCCAAACTTTGCCTTAACATTTGTTTGTTTATTTATTAAGTTTGGGATTTTATCATTTCCCAAACTTGGCATAACTATTCATAAACTTCGGGGACGGAAAACTTCCGCTGTACTTTGGCCAAACGAATTTTTTTTACACGGGCGGCAATCTAAAACGAATATCTGAGAAAAGACGGAAGGTACCATAAGAGCGTTCGCAGTTACGCGTGCAAAATTCAAGCTCGCCGTTGTAAACCCCGTCATTGTTGCCGATAATAAAAATATGGAATGGCATTTTCGTTTTACTGAAGGTTCGCTTCTACTTTTTACAACAATATTCATTCTTCGATTAAGCTAATTGTATATACAATTTTTCCCCAACAATTGAAAATACTGTAATCATGGGTTATCGATACGAAGATGAGTGATTTATAAAATGAATTGATTAAATTAAATTTTGAGTTATCAAGTATATAAAAATATTAAAATGAAAATTTTATCATTCTTGACACACCTCGTGAAAATTTGTGAATAAATTCCTGCCAGTCAGATAATATAAATATAATAATAATAATAATATATCGATGATTATATTGTCATTATTTTTCCAGCTCGTGGGCGGTGAATTTGATATGGAGCTGAACTTCGTAATCCAGGATGCGCAGAATATCAGGCACATGCTGGAGCTCCTCGATCATTGTCCACCAAATTTACAGGTAAGTCCACATTATTGCGTAAATCCGAAAATAAACCGGCAGCCGCATCATGCCAATATTCTCGATAAAAAGTAGTATTTTCCTGAAAATAATATTAAAATTCGTAATTTGCAGTCTTTTGCTATTATTAAATTGAAATTGATAAAACATGCGTAGCCAATTCAATATTCTATATCAAATTAATTGAATGAAAGAAACGTAACAGATAAATGATCAACAAAAAAAAGCGAATAAAAACCTGTATCAGGAAAATCTATTTTCTCCAATTTTTTGTACTTCGTTTCAAGCGCGCGCGTGCAAGCAATTTATTTTAAATTTGGAGTGACAAAAAGGAAATTAAATTTCTCTTCTGCACGCTCGCTGCCGAAAAGCCCCCTTAAAAAGAGGATCTAGCTACCCAAATTTAAAACACTGTGCGAAACGCGCTCGACCCATGCTTCTTCACCGGCAGTTTCCTCGCTAATGCATTAATAATAATTTACTTAAAATTCATAAGATATCGTTACGCGAGATCCAGCCGGTGGCGGGCGATGGCGTTTCGCTTTAAAATTCGTTGCTTCGCCGATAATGAAGACCTGAGGGATGCGCGCCAGGGGAAGCTAGAGAGGGAGAGAGAGAAAGCTAAATGGAGTTTTGGAGTTGCTAAGCCAGGTCGAGATCGGCTTGATCCTCCGTAATCGTTAAATTTTTAGACGAGAAAGAGGGGAAGAGAGAGAAAGAGAGAGGGAGAGAGAGAGAGAGAGAGAGAGAGAGAGAGAAGGAAGCTGGAAAAGAGAGACGGTGAGAGAGGACGCAGCAGCGAGCGGCAGGCTTTCCATTCCGCTATTCTGCGGAAGCTCTAAATCCACCTCTGGCCAAACCTACTCTTCGCGCGCCCGCGCAACCGTTGACGCTCAAGTTGTGTTTCGGCTTTTCCTAATCCTCGCTGAAAAAGTTAACCTTGCGGACCGCGTGCCCGCGTGTATATAAATTTTTCAGTCTTTTTTGCGTCTGTGCCTTCCGACACCGGTCCTTCTCTTCCCGGTGCGTTTGTATCGACGGGATCTCTTATGCAAGAGTTGATAAACAGATAAATATTTCAATAGTTTTTAATTTAAAAGTAATTATGTACAATAAAAATACATGACTTATCATTGCGGTACTACTTTTTAAAATTATCCTGCAGTATGTTTGTTTTAGAACTAATATCTGAAAATTTTGGGCTTCATATTTGAATTTCAATTCTCGGAAGAACCTGCGTAAGTTATTTGATTCGACGTATGGAAAGATTCATATAACTGCAGGTGCTGATATTAGATCCTTTGCGGTTTTAAATATACTTTTTCAACAAAACACGTTTATTTAAGGAAGAAATATAAAAGCAACTTTTAATTAAAACAGATGCGCTCTTTGCGATGCCACAAAAAATTAATAAAATACTGCAGAAATGAGGAAAATAATAACCTTTCTGCGTTGTATGCGTTGATATACGGTGTACCTACGTATTCGTTTGCGATCAATACTTATCAATTCTATAAATAAATATACAAGTTATATAATCCTTTATATGATTGCATTCTTTTAATAAATTAAACATATTTAATTGCACAAGGGGGATATAAAAAACAAATTTTTAGAAATATTGCAGATATAGATGTTTGAAATCGGAACGGCAGTGCAGAAACACTTTATTACGTTTACGTACTTCGCTCAAAATTGAAAAATAAAATCTATCGAAATCGGATTCTATTTTAGTGGAAAATTGAAAACTTATTAACTGGGGATAATAAAAACAACCTCCATTAAACTGGAAATGAAACTGATTTCTCTCGGAATCAATCATTCTTCCTCTACCGTACTAAAAGCGATAGCAACAACAACAACAGCTTTCGCGTCGAACCCAGCTGCACAAATCTCTCAATCTAGTAAAGTGAATTTTCCAGTCAAACTATAGCAGCATCTGCGCGATATTTTCGGTACGACGAAATGAGAAATACCTCGGCCACTCGACGCGAGTTTCTAAATAAACTGATAATCGTGCTTCGGCAAAAACAGCGGCAAATCGAACCTTTCCTTCCTTCCTTCCTAACTCCCTCTCCCTCTAGGGGAAATATCCTCTCTCCGAGTGGCTTACATCGGCGGTACGCGAGCTGAAGCGTGAAAAACACGCGGGCGCGCACAATAGACTCGTTAGCGGAGTTTTCATCCACGTCCGACTGATCCCCGAGCGAGCGAGGATGCATGGATCGTCGACGAGTTAGTATAATCCAAGAGAGATCGGTTCTCCTCCTATAGTCTCGCCCGGCCGACTCCTTGAAATGTTAATACTGTTAAGGGAGTTTCCAGGTCGCGCCCGATCTCGCCGTACTCCGCTGTCTCTGTTTCCGTCTCTCTCTCTCTCTCTCTCTCTCTCTCTCTCTCTCTCTCTCTCTCTCTCTCTCTCTCTCTCTCTCTCTCTCTCTCTCTCTCTCTCTGTCGCTTCTCTTCTTGGGCTTTGGCCGCGCCCTGAATGCGTCTCACTGCGGGACGGTCTCGATACACACACACACACACACACACACACACACACACACACACACACACACACACACACACACACACACACACATACACACACACACACACACACCGACACAAATTGTTCTACGCGAATCGTCGCTTTGATCTCGCGACCGCGCGACGTCTCATTATCCCGGCGCGCTGTAACTTCAGGGATATCCTATCGGCTTTGAAGAGCGCAAGGCGCCTCTCTCCTTTCTTTAAGGTGCGCTCGGGTGTGTACGTAAGCGTCTCGCCGCAAAGGCCTTGGCGTTTATCGCTCTCCGATACATACTTTACATTTAATTTCCGCAACGTTCTCGCGGGTTTTTTGGTATTTATAGCCGGCAACGTCGTCTTAAATTAAAGCATCGGAGAAATATTTGAGCGCTTCTTTTATCAGGAGACCAGAATAATCGTAGTGAATATCCGCCAAGTAGAGTGCATATGCGTTCAGTAGTATAAGTCGAGCATAGTCAGACTGTTTCTATAAGAACTCCAATCAACTGCCAGTCTAGGTAGGGTAAATAGAAAACAATTATGTTTTGTTCGTTTTTCACACTTTATAGATATCATAGATATGTGTTTAGAAATAAATAACATTCATGGTTAAGAGAGTAAAATAACATTTACCCCTAATAATATATATTTTCAAATAAAGCCAAAAAACGGATGAAAATGTATATTGCTAATCATGTAGCTCACATAGAGGATAGTTCATATTTAATTAGAAATATTTCGGGCAGTTAATTATGTTACTAATTTGAATTGAAAATCTAAACTATTCAAAGTCACAATGACCTGTCATCACACGAAATGCGTTTATTATCTAAATATAGGTGAATGTCGATGACGCATAATTACGTTATAGACCGAGAGAGAAAAAGAAAGAGAAAGAACTCAAAATATCTATGATGCTTATATCCTCGTGACAAATAACGTTAAATTTAATTGTTATGTATAAAATAATTGTGTGTATTCCTTCCTATTTGTTATACCCCTTTTGTTAGCGTGACGAAGTTTATCGAAAATGTAATTGTTTAAAAAAAAGTATTTAAGTAAAAAACTCAATACTTACCTTTGTGATGGATGAACTCTTCGCCAACGTTCAAGACTCATCAAGACGAGAGACATGACAATTAAGCAAAGAATAACTAGCCTGCGACGCATTCGATGTAGCATCGCTACGTCAGCTCTGTGGGATTGTGTACGCATTGCATGCAACACCAGATAAATTTTTAATTCGAAGTAAAATCGAGACTTGATTTAGTAGGCAATATTTTGCCTAGAGATTTAAAATTGATAAGTAAATTATTTCTTTAAAAGTTATGAGACGCAAAGAAAAAGTGAAACATATGAAAACAAAACTAGTAACATAATATATAAGGTCCTTTTTTTTAACAAAATATTAATCTCTGATATTAATCGAAATCGTTGATTTGTTTCCGCTATTTTCATTCATGTGTTCTTTACATATTAACTTATAGAATTATTACTTATATTTATATTATTCTTGCCTTTTATTTCACAATAAATGCTTTTATGATATTACATACAAAAATTTTATACTTTAAAATGAGAATTCCAATACAAATATTTATTTTTAAAATTATTTTCTTGCAAATGTAACATGCGCCATGAACTCTCATTATTTTTTTTATGTTCAATTTTATTTGATGTCACAGTTTATTTTTTTAATTTAAATATTTTTTTCAACACACCACAAAAATAGATACTCAGTATATTCGTTTTACATCATCGTTATTACTCAATAACAAGATCGTATTCGCCCACTCGTTAAAATGAAATGCAGCGTGTCAGATTGCACGTATCGAACTATGAAATTAACAACATGGCGGTCGCAATTATAAATTTATATTTGCTATGATCGACATGTGTGGCTATGCTTTGTACTAGTGGTGACTATTCTAGCAAACACACTGCACCTAATTATGCCACTGATTGTATGTTACGTAATTCACATATGACTTGACGGTCAAATCGTCAAACTGTTATAATACATGATCATAACGTAATTAACTATCTATTCAAATTATTCTCGGAATATTTCATATTTTTCAGAAAATTATTTCAGATTTATCATTAGAATATGAATAATATTTTTTGTATAGAAGATATAGAAGTATATCTGCTGCTATAACTTGCTTCTTTATTTTTCATGTCTATTCGTTTAAATACAGTAAGAGCGTATAGATTTCATTCATTTAATTCATAGTCCATCAAAGAACAATGCAATTTGGCAAATCTAAAATTTTTAATCGATATTAGACTTAGAACCATAAATTTGCAAACATTATAGCGGGGTCCCTCCTGATTGAAACGTTATAGCTTTGAATTCTACGAGTTGTACTGGTCTGTCATAAATTTCACCCCTAAATTACGGACATACGTCGGTCATAATGTCAGCCAATGTAGGAAATGGTCCCGGTTGGGTATCCGATTGTGCTGCCCCGTTCGCTTTTATGTCGAGGCTTCCATTGTCACACACGCCCAGCTGGGGTAAAAATACGGTGTCGATTAGATTGATTGGCAGATAGATGCGTCACTGAATTCTTTTATCAGCTTGATGATTCATCGATTTTTCGTGCGTCTCGATAGCGGCAAATGCAAAACTCCCTCCCGATTGGTTTCCCAGTATTTCTGAAAATGCACGGAATATCGTAAATCTATAAAACTATACGCTTCGTTTCAAATTATTTGGAAGAAAGGTATTTTGTCGAATCGCAATTTTTCAGAAATATTTTAAGTGAAAATAAAAATCCATCCTCTAAATGAAATTCTGAGTAGTTTTTAAGAAAGATTGAGGATTTCTAAATAAAAATCAAATTCTGTCAATATATAGCTTTTCATTTAATAATTTAATAAATTAAAAAAATAAAATGTGAGGTTTTGCGAAATATTTGTTTTATATTATATTCCATGTTTCAAATTTATACATAAAAAATGATGAAAAATATGGATTTTTTTTATCTATACAGAAATATATGTTTTATCCGTACATTTGTAAGTAATTTTCAATAAATCGAAAAATGAAATCTCTTATTCAAAACTATAAAGAAATCCGAAAACAAGTAAAATTCAGTGACGCACTGTTTTTCAAAAAATCTCTTTACATTATCTTTTCATTTGAAACTAGGAAAATAACAAAGATCTCCTCGTGGTCGTGCACTCTGGAATAAGTCAGTTTTTATTGAAATCTCATTGAAAAAATGCAAAGTATCGACTTTCGTACAACTATACTATAGCGAAACTTTGCTTTTTACCCTTCCGCCGAACTATTCACTAGCGAGAGCTATACTGCATACATATATAGCGCGTGGATTGTACTCTAGAAGCACAGGAGCGCATGTACCTCCAAATCCACGTGAACTTTCCCGGAGCGCAGTCCTTTTGTAGGTCCCCTAAGTAAAGTAGGAAGAGAGAGAGAGAGAGAGAGAGAGAGAGAGAGACCTTGCGATAGGAACAATGGGCCGATCGCTCGATGGCTTGACTACAGATTTGATGTCGTTATATTACTGCGTGAGTAGAATATACCGGTTCGACCCTCGGTAACTTTAGTGTCGCTGCGGACGCGCGTGCGCGAGAACACCTGAGAACTAAATTCCGCCTGGATTTCAACACCATAACACGTAATATTCACTTTTCCCTTCTGCTTCTCTGGGATATTCTCGAGAAATATTCTATACCTCTAGTTACATGTGTCATTTCCCGCGCAAAAAAGAGTACTATTACCAATGTCTTGGCAATATATTGGCAACATGCATTGGGCATATGTTGGCGGTATATTGGAGATCCTATTGGCGAGATATTACTCATGTCTCGGCACACTACAGTTTCCCATATACGTCCAATATACAGCCAATAGTTGTTGGCGTCTCGTTAATTCATTAATGCAATATATGCCCAATATATTGCCAACATATTTTCAATATATAAAATAATGGGTTAGGAGAGCTTTTTGCAGAATTTTCTTTCGTTTTTTTTGGAATGATGTAACAGTATTCCCCCTAAGATTTGACACGTGGGGGAAATCGATAATTTGAAGCATTTACTTATATCTTAAAAAAAATTGAAAAAAAAGTTAATTTATTTTACGCAGACATGGCGTAAAATTTTGAGTCCCCAATGTAAAGGGAATACCAAAAACAAGGCCAGCCTTGTAATTTTGGATTCTTCGTAAAGAATCATTTGAACGGTTAAATTACTCGGCTTATATACCTTCGGCCATCCCGTGTATCCACAGAAAGCACTACCAGGGCGCCGCATGGCGGTGACAAACGGGAACTTGTGATGGGCGGCTCTCGATACGTACACGGAGAAAAATAACATAGGAAAAATTGCCATATTTGATTGTAAGTCGAGGACAGACTGAAATCCTCCACAAAATTGCTATAATTTATGGTAAAAATTGCCATAAATTTATAGTAATTTTTACAATGTAGGAAAAATTGCCATAAATTTATGGCAATTTTTACCATAAATTATGGCAATTTTGTGGAGGATTTCAGTCTGTCCTCGACTTACAATCAAATATGGTAATTTTTCCTATGTTATTTTTCTCCGTGTAAGCTTCGGCTATTCATCCGCTATGCGGCGCGCCGGTAGTGCTTTCTGTGGATACACTGGATAGCCGATAGTATATAAGCCGTGTAATTTAACCGTTCAAATGATTCTTTACGAAGATCCCAACATTACAAGGCTAGCCTTGTTTTTGGTATCCCCTTCACATTGGAGACTCAAAATTTTACGCTATGTCTGCGTAAAAGAAATTAACTTTGTTTAATTTTTTTTTTTAACATTACCTATAAGTAAACGTTTCAAATTAACAGTTCTCCCTCGTGTTATTATTAATTCTTAGGGGAATACTGTTATATCATTCCAAAAAACGAAAAAAAATTCTGCAAAAAGCTCTCTCACGAATAGCCTAACCCATTATTTTATATATTGAAAATATATTGGCAATATATTGGGCATATATTGCATTAATGAATTGACGAGACGCCAAAAACTATTGGCTGTATATTGGTCGTACATTGGAAACTGTGACGTGCCGAGACATGAGCAATATCTCGCCAACAGTATCTCCAATATACCACCAACACATGCCCCATGTATGTTGCCAATATATTGCCAAGACATTGGTAATAGTATTTTTTTTGCGCGGGCTACAATATATACTATTAAAAAAAAAAAAAAAAAAACGTTTCTTAACTACAAATAGTTAACTTTCAAAGCTATTATTTTACACAGCAACTGTTTAAATGACTTTAAAAGAATAAGAAAGATTTCATACATTTCCCCAGCATCTTTTGCCTACTCGAATTGAAATGCAGCAACCTCGGAAGCCCGCACGCGGTAACAAGGCTGAGGATCCGAATGATTTCGAGGAGAGTCCGCCTACTCGACTCCTGTTACGATCGGATCGAGCTCCAGCCCTTGAGCCCCGGGGCTTCTTTGCAGAAAAAGGCGGCTGCAGGCGGTGAACTTTCCTCTTCCTTCCGTCGTCACGCGCCAGAGAAAACATACACGCTCGCGCGGGGAATCCAAAGACGAGGAATAAGAGGGAGGAAAAGCAGGCTCCCCTCTTTGTCGTGTCGTTTCCCGCGAAACAGCCCAGTTAGAGAATCCAGGGGCTCGCGCCGCCTCGTTTGACTGCCACGACGACGTCGTCGTCACTCGTTATGCGCTCTCGATTCTCCGACGCGCGCACGCGCTCCTTCCTTCCGGAAACCCGCGCTGATTGCCGCCGCGCTCCCTCTCTCTGACACACAATATCTCGACGTCGTCGCTGTCAGAGATATAACGACGTACCCGTCGTCGTCGTCGTCGTCCTCGTTGTTCGACTTTTCAAAGGGTATATATACGCCGAGCGGAGGGTAAAGAGGCAGTTCTGAGCCGCGGGGGCTAAATAACCGAAGCTCAGCTCCCGCGTTCTTCCGTTCTTTATACGCTGCCCGACGGATGTAAGGACAGCGCGACGACAGAGGAACTTTTTTCCCCCGTCCACTGTGGCATGCAAAGTTGTACGTCGCAAAAAGTCGAGCGCGGATGGTACGAAAGGGAGAGAGAGTCGTAGGAGGAGAAAAGTAATTAGGGTGTGTGCTTTTTCCTTCTAGTCACGAATTTGAATTACGAGTCGTACGTGGGCTGACCGCGGGTAATGATGGCTTTTTATTCCTCATGCTTCTTGTTAAGCAACGTCATCTCTTTCGTTTTACTTACCGTGCCTTTACTTTTCTACAATCAAAGTGAAAATTTAAGAGACGTACAGGAATGAGACATTTATTATATAAAAAAATAATGTTGCTCAATTCAAATCTTATTTTAAATTGGTTTAGGGGAGACCGGGGGGCTAGTTGGCCGACTTTTTACATTTCATTTTTTTTTTTTTTTACAAAAAACAATAAATTTAATGAACAAAATTCTTTCAATATTTCAAAGTACTCCATCTAGAGAATATTTATGATATTTTAAAACTTGTAGGAGGACCTCAAGAAAAGCTGGAATACATTTTTTAACCACACGATTTTTGGCCAATCTGCCTCATAAGCGGGGTAGAATAAATTACAAGAATTAACGATATTATTATATTAAATAAAACAATTAAACTCGAGAACATGAAATTGAACACATGATAAATAATTGAACAACAAAATAAGCTATAATGAGTTAACAACTATAAATGATCCAATTTTCATTAGCACTGTTTCTATAAAGCTCTGTTGGGTTCTCTGTGTTATATATCAATCGGCTATTTCAATCACAAGTCATTTGGCCAACCTACCCCGTATGCCAACTTGACCCAGTCTCCCCTACTTATTGTATTTCGAATTTGTATTAGTTAACTGCATTTTATTATATCATTTTACCACGTTTATTATAAGCGGACACACACACACACACACACACACACACACACACACACACACACACACACACACACACACACACACACACACACACACACACACACACACACACGCACGCACGCACGCACGCACGCACGCACACACACACACACACACACACACACACACACACACACATATATATATATATATATATATATACACACATACACATACACAAACTCGTAATGACTTATGAATTTCATCAAGAGGGGATTACTTTAGCTTTTATGCATTATTATTAAATTGTTGTTTAATGTAATTACGAATTTCTGATGAATCAAGTAAATTAACATCGATTGTTACACACGACCTAAATTTAATAATAAGTATTTTAGCAGTAAACGCCAACGCTGAAGATTTTGAGAGTGTTTACCCCAGATAAATATCAATAGAAAACGTATACTACTGCTAACAACATAAAGAATACATGCAAACTTACGTATCTGCATACGAATTTATCAGTGCATAAAATGGGAAATATTTTAAAAGTTACTTTTTTTTACAATTTTTACTACTGAATTTCGCATGAAATCTTGATTTTTCTACTTATTTTAGCAAACTTCGCCTTTATTTATTTCAACTTTTCGTTCACTTAACCCAATAGAAATTTTTTAAAATTTCATTTTTAATAAGCTCTGTACAATAGCATGTGTTATACAATGGTCTGCGTCCCTCCATTTACTATACATATCAGAAGGCATCCGCCTTTCCGTTAGATGTTAAAATTATATATTTGTATTCACACAATAAATAGGCTTTAATGATGAGCTTTTTCATTATACTCTGAAATGTGTATTGAAATCTTTATTGGTTCTTGCCCATAGAAGTACCTTAAAAATCTAAAATTTTAATTCAAGTTTTTCGACCAATTTTAGAATCATGTTTATTTTACCTTTCCCCTAAATCCCGGGTTACTACAGGTTTTTCAAGAGAACGATTTTAATATAATTTATCTGGATCAGAAGTAAGAATAATTAGACGATTGATCTTTTGATATATCGTCGCGCGGTACGAAGAAAAGCCAACTTGGAAGTTACAGGCGAAGGAAAGCCAAAAACGCATCTAAGGCGAAGAAAAGCCAGTTTGCGTCCTCCTAGACGAAGAGAAGCCAGTTTGACTTATCTCAGACGAAAAAAAGCCAGTTTGGACAAAAAATCCCAACTGCCGACATTTCGCGCGAGAAAAAAATTCAATTCTGTTAGCGAAAATACTTTTACGTACGCGTATTGATAAATAATGTTGTATTATGCTTGTAAATTTTAATTATCGTAATAAAATTACTCTTAATGCTATTAATAAGTGGTACTAAGAATCTTGAATCAATGTACTGATAGTCAGTACAGTTGATTCAAGATTCAGTCAGTTCCTGGATTGTCATTGGCTTTGAACATATGTCAAAAGCATGCAACGCCGTTCATGAATTATAAGGTACTCGCAATCACAAGTTTATTGCGCTTTCTGATATATCCGAAAAAAGAGCAATGGCTCCGAGCTGCAGACGCGCTTCAGCGCAGCTTTCCCAGCGTTTGACGCAGTAGTGTCGCCGGCCGAGGCTACTGCGTTCGGCGTTCCTAAGAGTTTTTCTGTGTAAGTATAGCATAATAAATGTACAATTACGCGTACACTATCATTTGTGAACAACTTATTGCAGTGCTTTTGACAAATGTTCAGAGACAATGATAACAAAAACTGGAATTATCAGTACACTGATTCGAGATTCCTAGAACCGCTTATTAATAGTATCAATAGTAATTGTATTGTGATAATTAAAATTTACAAGCATAATATACAGCATTATTTATCAATACGCGTACGTAAAAGTATTTTCGCTAACAGAATTGGATTTTTTCTCTCGCGCGAAATGTCGTCAGTTGCGATTTTTCGTCCAGGAACGGCGCAAACTGGCTTTTCATCGTCTGGAAGGACGCTAAGTGACTTTTCTTCGCCTGAGACGCTTTTTTGGCTTTTCTTCGCCCGTAACTTCCAAGTTGGCTTTTCTTCGTACCGCGCGATGATATTTAAACTCTATCAGCTGCCAGGTTAATAGCCGCCTCTATAATCCCCTGAAAGCTCATAAAGACCAAAACAGGAAAACCGTCGTCACGTTTTTAAAAACGAATTTCCCAATCGCAAGAGAGCAAATCAAGTTGAAGAGCGAAACGAGTTAATTCGGTTCTGACTTTGTACTTCCTGCCCACGCGAAAACCAGTATAATGGAATCGCGGTGTAATTTCTAATTTCGAGCTTGCGAAAGGTTTCATCGCAACTGTGTCCTTTGCAGCCTCCATATATTGACCACTCTGACGCAATTTTGCCGCGTTCGCGTAAATATTTGCCGGGTGCAAAGAGCCCCCCCCTCTCTCCCTTTCCCTTCCTCTCACTCTCGTGCTTTCGCCTCTTTATTTTTTTGCCCTCTATATCCGTCTCTCTACTAACATTTTCCTGATTTTTTCTCCCACCGCTTCATTGTTTTACTCTCGTTCTCTTTTACACTCCCTGGGCGTCTGGGCTTTCGCTTTCTGATTTTTCGGCGAAACTGAATAAATTCAGCGATAAGAAAACAAACAGCCTCTGTTTTCCACCCGGTATGCGTCGAATAAACAATGCGTGCACTGGCCTCCGCTATAATAGCGATAAAGGGCAAAAAACTCATTAAAGTTTTGTTGCTCGCCGTTATTGTGCGAGCGAACGAGGAAATTAAAGGCGGACGGTATATCGTAGCTGGCCCGGTGAAAATTAAATATTTAGCCTGGATTAATAATGAAAATCGCAGCGGGCGACTTTCTACCGAGGAATTATAATTACGCCTGCGCGCGGGCGCTACCGATGAAATTGCTTCGATTGTTTCTGCGCAAGTAATGCAGTGCTCTATATCCCGTTTACACCGCTACGCGTTATTGTTGCAATGATTGATTTGAAGCCGCTCCAATTGCTAAAGATAATTATGAGCGCAGTTTGGCGATCGGGCTTCGCGCGCGACATCAAATTTTAATCAGAACTATCAGGCCGCGTGCAGCGAATAACGACGACAGCCAAAATTGAACTGCAAAATTTCATTTTCGTCGCCGCCGGCTCGTAAAACATTTAGACGCAAAAACAAGTCCGGAAAATGTAATCCACCTGAAAGCTGAGCTCGAACGGCGTATACGTCCGTACTATCCTCTGGCTTTTTAATAAAAATTCTGAAAAAGCGACATTCGAGTGTTGCGTGTATAAAAAGTGTCGCGTTACGTTCTTCCACGCCGCGAATCTCAAAATTATAACGCGTCCCAGCCAGAGCAAAGAATTTCTCCCCTTCTCCTATTCGCACACCTTCATGCCTCGAATGTCAGAAGTGTATATCCGTATCAGCGTTCACGTTGTCGCTGCAATTTTTTTTAGCTCGGCTCTCCAGCGAGGACAGACGGAACACACAGCTGACCCATCGCTTTTCGCACTCGCGTACAAACGAGCTTCCTCTCTCTCTCTCTCTCTCTTCCTGTCCCTCTCTCCATAGACTATTAGTATGCACCGCACGTGGCTGACTAATGGCTTCCTGCACGCGCCTGCGCCGTCCGCTTAAATAAGCAGCACACGAAGCCGCGACTGACAGACAGCCGAGTGACTTGAACTGTCTTAAATGCATCTGCCTTCCTCCTCCTCCTCCTCCTTTCTTCCCCGCTCTCGTATCTTCTCGTGCTCTTTTTGCGCGTGCGCAAGGCGCACAGATTTGACGGCGGGAATGCATTACCTGAGGAAGAGGGGAGGTGGAAAAAGAGGGCAAAGAGTGGAGTGCGCGAGGTGGGCTGCGAAAAATCGTCGCGCTTTTCGTTCGAGAGAGTGATGCCGAGAGGGAGAGATTTTCAACGGGCGACTGATGGCCAACTACTCGCTTTCTCTCTCTTTCTCTCTCTTTCGCGGACAATCGACTCGATGGAAATATATTTCGGCGAGGGAGCAACGATTTTCCTCTATCGAGCAGATTTGCTGTGAAAAACGCCGAGATAAAAGTGTCCTCTACGCCCGCTCGCTTTTTATTTGCCCTCTCGCGCTTTTTTGGTCCTGACTGGCCGCGAGATTGAAATTTATCGAGAATCTAGGGATGATGGCTCTCGCCGATTATTTATTTCTCCGAACTCGCGCTTTATTTCGGCCATTATTCTCGGCTGCGCGCGACGACTGCGGGGCGTATTCTTGCGCGCGTTCGCCTATGTGTATATGTGTTCCAGTTTAGCAGATAGAGAGGGGGCGAAATAGAAGTTTGATGAATTATTCTATTCAGGGGAAGATAAACTGGCGAAAAATGAGGGCGCATCATGGGGGTGTCGAGACGCGGGGACAGGCTTTGAAAATGCGCGCTGTTTGACAAATCTATAGCGATCTGGGTGAATAAGTCTCTGAATTCGCAGCCGTCGCTGATGTATGCGCTTCAAATTTGTCCTACATTTGCTCGCGTATTTTTTACTTTAATGATCATATAATGGATACGAATTGTACATACTTTTACGGGAATTTTCATACGGATATTAATGGGGTAAATATTTACAGTAAGAAATTTTTATGTAAATAAAAGTAATAATTATTACCTTCTTACGAATAAGTAATTACTATTCTCAATTGATATTCAAAAATAAAATTATTAAATATATGTGTGACGTAGGGAATGCTGATATGACGGTAGGGGTCTGGTTTCACATGCGATATACAGACGACTAGATGAAAGATGCGTAAAGACATCAATAACTCAGCTGGAAAAGTACTTGTTTTTCCGCAAAAACGGAAGGTGCCGGATTCAATTCTCAGCCGAGAGACGTGTTATGCCAAGTTTTATCGAGTCCTCCCTTTATTTCTTAATTAAATGCGAAGTCTCATTCGGAACATATAATTTAAATATAAATAATCCTTATTAACTGATTTTAAATATAATTCTTTGAATAAATATTGCCTTTTTTTAATTAACTAGTTTTTATTAGTCTCTCTTATGGTGCGATTTTGTGAAAAATAAAAAGAGGACAGATTACTTTATTTGAGATACCTCCACTTGATGGGTCTGAAGTTTTCATCGTTAGAGTGCAACGAAATAATTTTTTTCAATTAATTAAAGTTATTAAGCAATGGAAATTTTATCTAAATCTCTGTTATAAAGTTATTTGATACTATAAAACAATAAATCTATATACCCTAAATTAATATTAATTATTATAAACTTGAAGTAAAATCAAATATTTTTTTATTTCATTGCACTACAACGTTGCAAACTTCAGACCCATCCCCCTTGCGGATGTAACGGAACCGTCTACGTTGTGAATTTTTTTTTGTGCATATATTTTTATACGAGTAATCATGATCATAACCCTGACCCACTACTACCCTACCGACACTGTTGCACCAAGGGTTGTAGATGTGACCTGCGCTTCTCGGAGTCTCAAGCTGTCATAAAACACCGACGCGGCGCATGCTTTAAAATTTCTGAATTTTTAAATACTTACAATTTCGCTTTTCCTTATATTTCGGCTTTATATTAAACGGACTGTAAACTTTCTTTTCTTCTTGATGAAGAACAAACATTATTTCCAATAAATAAAATATTGTAATCAACTATACCTACGACCACGAGTGTAATAAAATATAGTATTAAATCATTTATCGAAAAATATTACAAAATAAGTAAATCACTCTAGAGAACTGTTCATCACTAATTAATTATTAACACAACATAATTATGAAACAATCCGAATAAGAAAATGATATTTACATAAAAATAGTAATAGTACCCTTAGTTAAAATTACAATAATTCAGCATTATGATTTTTATTAAAACCACCTCAGTTGTATTAACGCGCTAGTTATAAACTATGGTAAATTTCCTACAAAGATATGTTTAAATAATAGCTTAAGTATGAGTTGTTAATTATAATTTTACTTTTATATGTTGACTTAATATTTTGTATTTTTATATATAAGTTAAGTTAAATAAGTACAATACATATTAACTAACAACCGTTCAGGCGTGGGATGAAAAGTGTATAAAATATAACATTAGTAAAATAGATTTAAGATTATAATAATTACTTTAAGCCACACTCTTGAAGGACTATTTTCTATACCTGAGTAATAAAACTCATCCCATAATTTTTCTTTTGTTTCCTTTTCTTACTTCTATAAAGGAAACTCACCAAACAGCAAAATATTTGGTTTATACAAGATATTCTTTAAATAAATAAATAAAATTTTAACTAATTAACAAATAAATAAATTAATGTTTTTCAGTTTGAGATAACTATATTTAAGCGCGAAAATACTCTTTCAAAATGTGAAATTGGCTTTAAGGGACGCTTAGCTCGAGCGGATACATTATCTTGATGCTGCAAAACACTTGACTCATACTAAATATAGATACGACGCTTTCCCACGCGGGGACGCGCTTTTCCAAATCATGAATATATACGACCTATACTGTACATTGGAAACATAATTTTACATTATTAGGCAATATCTCTCTGTTACAGATAAAATTGTTTTAACAATTACAAATAAATAACCACCTGTACTTTTGCAACTACAACTTTTAAGCATGAAATGGATTATAACCAACTAATAATGAATAATAATTATAATAACCACTATATCATGTAAAGTAACAAGCTTATTAACCACTAGCTTAATTTTTACCGACTGTGTTTATTTTTATATATAACTTTATCGAATACAATCTCATTATAATTTAGATTTTTAAGTATTAGTAACTTTTATATCGTAAATAACAGTTTGTTATCCTTATGTTACCATATAAACACTCATACCAAAAATAAAAAAAACGATAACTATAATTTTTAATTAACAACATGTATATACAGAATTAATTATTAATAAATAACAATTAATTACTGTAATAGCTATTATATTATATAAATCAACAAGTTTTGATAACAAAATATTTAGGTTTAAGTTTATTTTAGATAATTGACTGTTATTATAAATTATCATATATGATTACATTGTAAATTAGATTATTAAGTTAGTAAAGTTTTGTATTGCGAATAACTATCATTAAAATGGTCGTAGCGTTTTCGTTCAAATTTGTAATATCTTGCTACGTAATTATTTAGTAAGATAAATAATTCAATTCATGGTAGAATATCTAGATTGTTAATTATAGAAAAAGCTGAGACAAAGAGGGTGTTTTACCGTTACAAACAGCCCCACGCACATGGCTTATCTAAAAATAGATATCCTCAGCCTTACTGCGCAGAGACGCATTTTCCAGCATTTTTGGGACTCAATGTACTATAGTCTAAGAATATTATTTCCAATTTTAAAACTTATAAAGCTTATATTTGTTTAACTATTTTACATTTTTAATTTCTAACAACACAGTTCAGCTGCAATAATTTTTCTCTACATTTTCATATAAAATCCATCTCCAAACAACACTTTAAAAATAACTGTTTGTTTGTAATTTCAATAATTTATTATTATTTTTCTTGTGGAAACTTAGTAGTTTTATATTCTTATAATAATTTCATTTTCTAGCAATTACAAATATTCACATCCAAAGCTTGAAAGGACTGATTACTTAATTAATCGATGAATAAATATAAAAATAATAAATTTTATGATTGGAAATAATCTAAAAACACATTCTATGTAAACCCTAAGAGAATCATTTATGTCACTGCGTTAATATTAAGTAAAACATTATAATTAAATAAATAATAGCGATATTTACGACAATTTTATAAACATGTTTATAATATTTAGCTTGACTGTTTAGTTTTACCATTTCTTATGAAGCTTCATATTATTGTAAAATTATATTAATTATTTTCTGTAAAACTAAAATTATATTTTTCGATTTTTATTATTCACTATAACTCCATTTCTAACCAACGTATAACCACCGCTCAAATTTGTAATAGCTTATTATAAAAATACCTATTAAAATAAAATAGTAACTAAATTGTGAAATTGCGATATCCAACAATATTAAATAAAGTGAAGAAAACTGCGATAAAGTCAGTGACAAGATTGAAGAGTGAGGGAGATAGGTATATCTTCTGTCTCTCTCATCTCTCTTTCTCTGTCACTCATATAGCGTTCTCTCTCGCTCTTTAAAGAAGATACGAGCCGCCGGAAAATACCCTAGAGAAGGGATAAGGGACCGCTCTCTACCGCTCTCTGTGTTAAAACATAGGATCTTCCCCACTATCACAGAAATCGACGTTTGGAAGGGATGACGCCCCATCATCATTGGTCACCGCACTCCCACACCACAACATTACGAGATATGCAAAGCATCCCTCGCCGCCGAACTTATCACGTATGATTCGTTCACCAAAATGACGCAACTACCCGATTTGACACCGCAGCTTTTCCAGCAAAAGAAGAGGAGGAGCAACGCATTTAAATACGCTGAACGCGCACTGCTCGCCGGTCAGTCAGATTTACAAGCCTCACAAGCTTTGCTGACTGGTCCAGGGTGCAGTTCACCACAAGCCTCACAAGCTTTACTGAACTGACCAAGTCAGATCAACATAAGCCTCACAAGCTTTGCTGACTGTACAGCAGATCGACACAAGCCTCACAAGCTTAAAGACTCTGTACACAAATTCAAACTCTCAAATAAAATATTCAAATTTTTTTTCCAAAATCAAATTTTCGAAATTCATTTTTTCCAAAACTTATAAAAAATTTTAACATACTAATTCCAAAATTATCAAATTAATTATATTCGAAACTACTTTTCTAAACCATAGTTGTTACGACCTTACGGGTAAGCATACTCCTATTGGTTTAGAAAAGAATTAAGTAAACATAACGGCAGTTGTACGACCTTACGGGTAAGCCTCACTGGTTGTGTTTACAAAGAATATTATTAATTATAATAAATTTCATATTACAAGATTCAAAGGAACTTATATTGAAAGAAAAAAAATATAAAGAACACAAAAATAAGAAGGTAAATAGAATCTTCAATTAACTGTATTCAGTATTTCTTCTCTAAACCATAGTTGTTACGACCTTACGGGTAAGCATACTCCTATTGGTTTAGAAAAGAATTAAGTAAACATAACGGCAGTTGTACGACCTTACGGGTAAGCCTCACTGGTTGTGTTTACAAGGAATATTTCAATTTATAAGATTTTTCCAGTTTACAATAAGAAAGTAATAAAATCTTCAATTAGATATATCCTAAATTACTTCTCTAAACCATAGTTGTTACGACCTTACGGGTAAGCATACTCCTATTGGTTTAGAAAAGAATTAAGTAAACATAACGGCAGTTGTACGACCTTACGGGTAAGCCTCACTGGTTGTGTTTACAAGGAATATTTTAATTTATAAGAAATTTCAGATTACAACTCTAAAACAATTTATATTAGAAAAAAATTAAGAAACAAGAAAATCGTAGGAAAATTCTAAAGAAATTATCCTTTACTAAGATAAAAATTTATTTATTAAAAAGAAAAATATATATCAATCCCAACAGGGATAAGTTACATAAATAAAAATTAAATTCACACACGAGCTCTGCTCTTGATAGGGAAGGGCGAATCTGAGAATAACCTGAGACCGGGAAAAGTTATTAGAATCTCAAACTCCAGGTATCCAAAGAAAATCGTGCCCTTATTCCTAGTCCATACGGGGGTACGTGCGGCCAAACGATCTTTACGAGACGTTCGTGCTACTCACCGTTGGTCCTTACGATAACCAAATCCTAAACCAAAAATTAGTCAAACTTAAATCTCAGCGATTAACAGTGAATTTGATATTACACTCCTGTCCATAGCTCGTCCATGGTTTATTAGCTAACGCAGCTACGACCAGAAAAGAGCATAACTCTTAATCGAGTTAAACATCCCAGTCATGTCGTGTCTTAGGACGTGACATAAGACTATAACAAAAATTTTGGAGGCCCCGGAGGGATTGAATTGGAAAGGATGTGTAAATTAGAGTCATGTTAGTCGTTTTTTTTTCTGCTGTATTACTTACATTATGTAATAAAAGAATTAATAAAGTGTAAAATTTAATGAAAGTTGGTGCAAAGTGTAGAAGACAACCAAGCTCATTTACTTTTCTAAACTTAAATAATACGTGAATAAATAAATGAATTAATAAATAATATTAAAATCAATGAATAAATCAGGAAATGAACAAATCGAACTACGAAAATTATAAATTTAAAAGTTTTTTGTGAAAATCCGAGTCTAACAAGGAGTGCAAATTAGCACTTTTCCTTTCGTCAATGTACTTTCAATGATATCCGGAAATGTGTTCAACATTCGTGTTCGTAGTGTTTTCCTTGTGAATCTTTGAAACCTCAGTTATGTTGCCATTAGTGGGTTTGATTCAACGTGCTTTAAGTTAGTAAATTATTAGTTGCACAACAAAAATATATACATATCTAAAATTAAAGAAATTGAGCGAAATGAAATAAAAAAAAAAATGAAATTAAAGAATTCTCAAATAACAAAATTTTCAAAATCTAAAATTAAAACATTTTATACAAAAAAAAAAACATGTTAGAAAATTTTTCACTAAGTTGAAAAATAATTTTATCGTATTAGTTAACGCCTCAAAGCCTCTGTGTCACAAAAAGATGACCACGCGCAACGGCCTCTCGACTAAATCTTTAACTAACGTTATACTAAATCAAAAAAAATAATAATTTTGCAAAATATTGGTGTACGCCCCAAAGCCTCTGAGTCACAAGAAGATGACTATGCGCAACGGCCTCTCAACTAAATTTTTATTAAATTTTTACTAAATCAAAATTTATGAATCCTCTATAAACTAGAGAAGAGAAGTTTTATTAAACTTCTACAAAATTTACTAAATCTGAATCCTCTATAAAAATTAGAGAAGAGAAGTATTATTAAACTTCTATAAAATTTACTAAATCTACAAACTTATGAATCCTCTATAAAACTAGAGAAGAGAAGTTTTATTAAACTTCTACAAAATTTACTAAATCTGAATCCTCTATAAAAATTAGAGAAGAGAAGTATTATTAAACTTCTATAAAAATTACTAAATCTACAAACTTATGAATCCTCTATAAAATTAGGGAAGAGAAGTATTATTAAACTTCTACAAAATTTACTAAATCTGAATCCTCTATAAAAATTAGAGAAGAGAAGTATTATTAAACTTCTATAAAATTTACTAAATCTACAAACTTATGAATCCTCTATAAAATTAGGGAAGAGAAGTATTATTAAACTTCTACAAAATTTACTAAATCTGAATCCTCTATAAAAATTAGAGAAGAGAAGTATTATTAAACTTCTATAAAATTTACTAAATCTACAAACTTATGAATCCTCTATAAAATTAGGGAAGAGAAGTATTATTAAACTTCTATACAAAAGTATACTAAATCTAAAAATTTAACTTACTAAATCCACAAACTTAAAAACCCTCTATTATTGAGAAGAGAAGTTAAGAAAAATAATTTCTAAAATTTATTACCAAATCCACTGTATTCACTATATCTTAAAGCATTAAAAATTGAAAAGAAACCTCTATTTTACAGAAGATAAGTCTTATAAAACGTTTATATTTACAAAAAAGGGAAACTGAAACTACTATGTTATCAGAAAAATTCTAAACCCACTGTTTTCTCTGAATCCACCGTATCGTAATTCTATATTTTGAAAAACAAACAAACAAAAACAAAAATTACAAAAAGATTTCAAGTTTTTAATCTACAAAACTGAATTTTATTTTTCTAAGTCTTTATTTGAATTCAAAAAGTGAAAATAATATTCGCTAAGTTTTTTTTTCTAAATCTTTAAATCAATAATAACTGTTCAAAAGAAATTTTACTAAATTAAAGTAAATCTGCATTTACCTTTTCTAACCCTTACTACTTTACAAAGCGAATGATGTTCTAACAATAAGTATATAACTCACAAGACAGTTTTGCATTTGACTTAAGTGAAACTTAATTTGAAAAAAAAAACAAGTCTTCTAAATTACAACTTATCTTTAATGAAACGTTTTCCAAACTATTGTAGATTAAAAATTAAAGGCATTAGAATTCAAAACATATTTAAAAACCTTACGAGAATAAAATTAAAATTGTGAAATTAAAATTATAACTAAATATCGTGGAAAAAAATTTATGCCAATTTGAAAATTAAAGTTTTATTCTTTATTATATTTACCCTTTTGAAAAATTGGTATTTAAAGGGTGCGGAAGTGATTCTGCATCTCTGCATTTTGCTATTTATATGAACTTAATAAAAGAAAATCTTCTAAACCCTTTGAATTTTGTCAAAGTAAAAGTTGTATAAAGAAAATTACTATTCTTTCGGAATTCTCTAAATCCTACTATGCTCTTTTAAATTGTTAGATCGTTCAAATTTGTTCTATTAAATTTTGAAAAACTATTACTCTTTCCAAATCCTCCGAATTTTATTATGATAGATTTTTTTTTTATTATTCTACTAAATTGTAAAAGGCTTTTAAACAAAATTATTACACATTCAAGGTAAATTATTTACTTACTATACCAATCTCACTGTATCTTACTATTTCTAAAAATGTTTTCCGTTTGCCAATTGTGCCATAAACGTGGTCACATTGCACCACAATGCTCTACAATAAAGATTTGCCAACTATGTCATAAGCTAGGGCATATAGCTTTAGAATGCTCCAAACTAGTAAGATGCCAACTCTGCTCTGGAGTAGGCCATACCGCGACTAATTGTTTTAATCGTCCGATTCAATCCGAAACCCGGTCATTTAATACCGTAAACGACAACATTAAACATTTAGACAAGTTAGATACTGATGAATTTCAAAAAATTTTAGAAAATGATCTATTGGCTAAATTAAATGAATCTTTGCAAAATATTTGTCAATTTTCTACTGAATGTATAACTCAGTACTCAAACAGATTTATTATTAAAGCTAATAAAGTAATGAAAAAATGTGACATAGAATTTATACTAAACAATAACATAAATTTTAATAAAACAATACAGAATGTACTTATTGAACATTTTCTAATAGGACTACAACCTCATTTATGGTCTCACGTTAATCCATGTGGAACTTTCACCGAAACCGTTAAGCATGCTATTTCGGTAGAACAGGAAATATCTAATTATAAATCTCAATCGTCTTCCATTCAAATAAATAAAAATCCGAAATTTGGTCACCCAATGCCTTAAATGATAGCAATAAGCTATTAAATAAATCAGATGCTGACAAGTTTCAAGAAGTTCTAGAAAATGACTTACTAATTAAATTAAACGATTCCTTACAGAACGTTTACCAACTGCCCAACGAAGGTATTATTCAGTATGCGAATAGATTAATTATTAAAACTAATGAAGTGGTAAAAGAATGTGATCCAGAAACTACACTAACTAATAACATAAAATTTGGTAGAACAGCTCAGAATGTACTTATTAAACATTTTATAAAAGGATTAAAATCTGTTTCATATTGTAAACCATGTAAAACTTTGCGTGAAACTGTTCAGAATGCTGTTTCCATTGAAAAAATTAAATCATGTAATAATTCTCAATCATTTTCAAATGAAATTAAGTGCTGTACAACTAAATTACAATTTAAAAATTTATATACGAATAATAATGATGTTTCTTCTAATCTTCAGACAAATAAGAATAATTTTTCTAACAGAAATTCTTTAAATAATGTAATTCATAATTCAAGTAAACGTAGCAATGATTGTAGTAATATTACTAGTTCCAACAAGTCAATTAAAATTTCAAAATCAAATCCTTGTGATACCAGAAAATCACATGAAACCAATACAAGTAGCAATTCACTTACTGAATCTGATTTTGCAGCACTCGAATATGCTAAGACATTAAATAATCAGGATAAAATAATTGTAATTCCAAACTCCACTAGTGACTTGGTTGTTTCAAGTGACTCACATAGTACTAATAAAATCTATAATTTTACATCATTTATAATTTTACCAACATCAATCGCGCCTAAAGGCAGCAAGGAAGCAAACCATTTAAAAGCATTTTCTAATTCTCCAGTTTCAAACTCAGATATTATATTTGACGAAGCTTCTGCGCTTTCAAAATATCAAAATATAGGTTCTGATTTTAGCATTGATAACGATATTGGAAATAACACCAGTTCTCCTAGACGTAACTTCCTTTTAAATATAAGTGATGATAAAACCAAATATCAAACAAATTGCATTTCACCTGATTGCAATACGTTTGAAACGAAGGATACAAAAGCATATCACATTTCAAAGCCAGATAAAAATTTACAAAATAATTGTCTTACCAATAAAGGTAAAGTTTCAAAATGTAATTTTATTTTTCAAGCTTTGAAGTATTTTCATAATTTATTAAAGAGCTCACCTGTGATTCAATTAATGTTCAAGCCACTTAAATTACCATTTGGATATTCACGGGATATCAAACTAATACCTTTCAAGTTCAATATCAACTCGAATGAATCGAAGAAAAATTTGATTACTTGTAATTCATTGCTAAATAATCTGCATAAACAAATGTGTTGCCAGTCCAGCTACTGTATATATAACCATTTCGACATTAAAAATATTATACAGAATTTATTAAAGCATGAATTTAATTCAGAAATAAATCTTGAATTAAAATTATTACCAATTTGAAAAAAAATTATCGTTTTTTTTGGTTTTTCTTTTTTCCCCAAATGACATTTAAAATTAGACTAAAGATTGAATTTTTCTCTTTTTTTTTTTTTTTTTTTTTTTTTTTTTTTCCTTTCCCTAACCAATATTCTACCAGATTTCCAGCTTATTCTTATTTATAATTTTTAAAAATTTAAATCATTCTATATCAAATATTAATAGTTCTCTCTGATTACAGATGAAGTAAAATAAAAAAAAAAAAAAATAATTATAACAATTACCCCAACCATGAATATCAAATGAGTGTATGCAAGATATATCCTAAAAGGCGTGCTGTAAATTTATATTTGTCAAAAGGTATAATTTGGAAATTTAAATTGATATTGAAAAACTCGAAATTCAAATAATATAACAAATAACATTATTATTGTAATATTAATTATTTGATGGATTCAGGATGCACGGTGATGATTATTATGGGAGAAGAATTATATATATACAAATTATTTTTAATATTCTAAAGACATACATCTTCGAGAAATTCAGAAATAACATATTTATTATTAATTAATTATAAATTTGTTTAACAAAATCTTTGCTTCATAGATAATGAAGTCACAAACAATAGAAATAGAATTTTTTTTTATAAAAACAAAATTTAACCTTCAACACATTTTCTAATTTATTTATTACACAGGCAGATAACAAAGCTTCTGGAATCACAATTTGTGACCATGCAAAAATGTCTTGTTGCACATATACAAAACTCTCTCTATTACGTTTAGATCATGAGAAGTTTTCTTTTTGAAAACCTTAAAGGCTATTGTATCAATTAAATAACGATCAATACGTCACAATCTCAGACAAACGAAATCTAGCACGTGCGGCAAATCCGTTTTTAAAGCTCAGATTTAACCAAATGCTAGTCAGCCAACATAAAGGCATAAAACCTATATTGCGACTCAGCCTATGAGAGACAAAGTTGTATCTGATGATGACAATAAAAACAAAGAATCTTTATCCTTACTACCTTTATAAATTATTTAGAAATAATGTGCATTTGAATTTCAAGTTAGTTTAAAAATCAATTCAATTTTGTTTGTGATACAAATGATTGATATTTGTTTTTCCTGTTATCTAAAGAAGTATTTTTGTTATAACAAATACAAAATTATGTTGATGAATTGCTCGAAAATCAACGTTTCGATATAAAGTCTTATAAATTAGTTTAATTCTTCTAATCAAGATATAAGAAAGAAATATTTTCATTTTTCGTACTTTTACAATAATCATAAAATCCATTTATCATTCCAAACTATATCTTATCATTATTACTCAGAGTAACGCTTGCTACACTTGTTGTAGTAGCAACCATTTTAGTAGGGGGGTGTAACGGAACCGTCTACGTTGTGAATTTTTTTTTGTGCATATATTTTTATACGAGTAATCATGATCATAACCCTGACCCACTACTACCCTACCGACACTGTTGCACCAAGGGTTGTAGATGTGACCTGCGCTTCTCGGAGTCTCAAGCTGTCATAAAACACCGACGCGGCGCATGCTTTAAAATTTCTGAATTTTTAAATACTTACAATTTCGCTTTTCCTTATATTTCGGCTTTATATTAAACGGACTGTAAACTTTCTTTTCTTCTTGATGAAGAACAAACATTATTTCCAATAAATAAAATATTGTAATCAACTATACCTACGACCACGAGTGTAATAAAATATAGTATTAAATCATTTATCGAAAAATATTACAAAATAAGTAAATCACTCTAGAGAACTGTTCATCACTAATTAATTATTAACACAACATAATTATGAAACAATCCGAATAAGAAAATGATATTTACATAAAAATAGTAATAGTACCCTTAGTTAAAATTACAATAATTCAGCATTATGATTTTTATTAAAACCACCTCAGTTGTATTAACGCGCTAGTTATAAACTATGGTAAATTTCCTACAAAGATATGTTTAAATAATAGCTTAAGTATGAGTTGTTAATTATAATTTTACTTTTATATGTTGACTTAATATTTTGTATTTTTATATATAAGTTAAGTTAAATAAGTACAATACATATTAACTAACAACCGTTCAGGCGTGGGATGAAAAGTGTATAAAATATAACATTAGTAAAATAGATTTAAGATTATAATAATTACTTTAAGCCACACTCTTGAAGGACTATTTTCTATACCTGAGTAATAAAACTCATCCCATAATTTTTCTTTTGTTTCCTTTTCTTACTTCTATAAAGGAAACTCACCAAACAGCAAAATATTTGGTTTATACAAGATATTCTTTAAATAAATAAATAAAATTTTAACTAATTAACAAATAAATAAATTAATGTTTTTCAGTTTGAGATAACTATATTTAAGCGCGAAAATACTCTTTCAAAATGTGAAATTGGCTTTAAGGGACGCTTAGCTCGAGCGGATACATTATCTTGATGCTGCAAAACACTTGACTCATACTAAATATAGATACGACGCTTTCCCACGCGGGGACGCGCTTTTCCAAATCATGAATATATACGACCTATACTGTACATTGGAAACATAATTTTACATTATTAGGCAATATCTCTCTGTTACAGATAAAATTGTTTTAACAATTACAAATAAATAACCACCTGTACTTTTGCAACTACAACTTTTAAGCATGAAATGGATTATAACCAACTAATAATGAATAATAATTATAATAACCACTATATCATGTAAAGTAACAAGCTTATTAACCACTAGCTTAATTTTTACCGACTGTGTTTATTTTTATATATAACTTTATCGAATACAATCTCATTATAATTTAGATTTTTAAGTATTAGTAACTTTTATATCGTAAATAACAGTTTGTTATCCTTATGTTACCATATAAACACTCATACCAAAAATAAAAAAAACGATAACTATAATTTTTAATTAACAACATGTATATACAGAATTAATTATTAATAAATAACAATTAATTACTGTAATAGCTATTATATTATATAAATCAACAAGTTTTGATAACAAAATATTTAGGTTTAAGTTTATTTTAGATAATTGACTGTTATTATAAATTATCATATATGATTACATTGTAAATTAGATTATTAAGTTAGTAAAGTTTTGTATTGCGAATAACTATCATTAAAATGGTCGTAGCGTTTTCGTTCAAATTTGTAATATCTTGCTACGTAATTATTTAGTAAGATAAATAATTCAATTCATGGTAGAATATCTAGATTGTTAATTATAGAAAAAGCTGAGACAAAGAGGGTGTTTTACCGTTACAAACAGCCCCACGCACATGGCTTATCTAAAAATAGATATCCTCAGCCTTACTGCGCAGAGACGCATTTTCCAGCATTTTTTGGGACTCAATGTACTATAGTCTAAGAATATTATTTCCAATTTTAAAACTTATAAAGCTTATATTTGTTTAACTATTTTACATTTTTAATTTCTAACAACACAGTTCAGCTGCAATAATTTTTCTCTACATTTTCATATAAAATCCATCTCCAAACAACACTTTAAAAATAACTGTTTGTTTGTAATTTCAATAATTTATTATTATTTTTCTTGTGGAAACTTAGTAGTTTTATATTCTTATAATAATTTCATTTTCTAGCAATTACAAATATTCACATCCAAAGCTTGAAAGGACTGATTACTTAATTAATCGATGAATAAATATAAAAATAATAAATTTTATGATTGGAAATAATCTAAAAACACATTCTATGTAAACCCTAAGAGAATCATTTATGTCACTGCGTTAATATTAAGTAAAACATTATAATTAAATAAATAATAGCGATATTTACGACAATTTTATAAACATGTTTATAATATTTAGCTTGACTGTTTAGTTTTACCATTTCTTATGAAGCTTCATATTATTGTAAAATTATATTAATTATTTTTCTGTAAAACTAAAATTATATTTTTCGATTTTTATTATTCACTATAACTCCATTTCTAACCAACGTATAACCACCGCTCAAATTTGTAATAGCTTATTATAAAAATACCTATTAAAATAAAATAGTAACTAAATTGTGAAATTGCGATATCCAACAATATTAAATAAAGTGAAGAAAACTGCGATAAAGTCAGTGACAAGATTGAAGAGTGAGGGAGATAGGTATATCTTCTGTCTCTCTCATCTCTCTTTCTCTGTCACTCATATAGCGTTCTCTCTCGCTCTTTAAAGAAGATACGAGCCGCCGGAAAATACCCTAGAGAAGGGATAAGGGACCGCTCTCTACCGCTCTCTGTGTTAAAACATAGGATCTTCCCCACTATCACAGAAATCGACGTTTGGAAGGGATGACGCCCCCACATCATTGGACACCGCTTTTCCACACCACAACATTACGAGATATGCAAAGCATCCCTCGCCGCCGAACTTATCACGTATGATTCGTTCACCAAAATGACGCAACTACCCGATTTGACACCGCAGCTTTTCCAGCAAAAGAAGAGGAGGAGCAACGCATTTAAATACGCTGAACGCGCACTGCTCGCCGGTCAGTCAGATTTACAAGCCTCACAAGCTTTGCTGACTGGTCCAGGGTGCAGTTCACCACAAGCCTCACAAGCTTTACTGAACTGACCAAGTCAGATCAACATAAGCCTCACAAGCTTTGCTGACTGTACAGCAGATCGACACAAGCCTCACAAGCTTAAAGACTCTGTACACAAATTCAAACTCTCAAATAAAATATTCAAATTTTTTTTCCAAAATCAAATTTTCGAAATTCATTTTTTCCAAAACTTATAAAAAATTTTAACATACTAATTCCAAAATTATCAAATTAATTATATTCGAAACTACTTTTCTAAACCATAGTTGTTACGACCTTACGGGTAAGCATACTCCTATTGGTTTAGAAAAGAATTAAGTAAACATAACGGCAGTTGTACGACCTTACGGGTAAGCCTCACTGGTTGTGTTTACAAAGAATATTATTAATTATAATAAATTTCATATTACAAGATTCAAAGGAACTTATATTGAAAGAAAAAAAAATATAAAGAACACAAAAATAAGAAGGTAAATAGAATCTTCAATTAACTGTATTCAGTATTTCTTCTCTAAACCATAGTTGTTACGACCTTACGGGTAAGCATACTCCTATTGGTTTAGAAAAGAATTAAGTAAACATAACGGCAGTTGTACGACCTTACGGGTAAGCCTCACTGGTTGTGTTTACAAGGAATATTTCAATTTATAAGATTTTTCCAGTTTACAATAAGAAAGTAATAAAATCTTCAATTAGATATATCCTAAATTACTTCTCTAAACCATAGTTGTTACGACCTTACGGGTAAGCATACTCCTATTGGTTTAGAAAAGAATTAAGTAAACATAACGGCAGTTGTACGACCTTACGGGTAAGCCTCACTGGTTGTGTTTACAAGGAATATTTTAATTTATAAGAAATTTCAGATTACAACTCTAAAACAATTTATATTAGAAAAAATTAAGAAACAAGAAAATCGTAGGAAAATTCTAAAGAAATTATCCTTTACTAAGATAAAAATTTATTTATTAAAAAGAAAAATATATATCAATCCCAACAGGGATAAGTTACATAAATAAAAATTAAATTCACACACGAGCTCTGCTCTTGATAGGGAAGGGCGAATCTGAGAATAACCTGAGACCGGGAAAAGTTATTAGAATCTCAAACTCCAGGTATCCAAAGAAAATCGTGCCCTTATTCCTAGTCCATACGGGGGTACGTGCGGCCAAACGATCTTTACGAGACGTTCGTGCTACTCACCGTTGGTCCTTACGATAACCAAATCCTAAACCAAAAATTAGTCAAACTTAAATCTCAGCGATTAACAGTGAATTTGATATTACACTCCTGTCCATAGCTCGTCCATGGTTTATTAGCTAACGCAGCTACGACCAGAAAAGAGCATAACTCTTAATCGAGTTAAACATCCCAGTCATGTCGTGTCTTAGGACGTGACACGGAATATAAAACGTTCGTAACAAGCTTTTAAAATAGAAGCTCACATAAAAATGTACACTCCTTTGTCTAAATAATCGCGATAATCGCGTCGTAAACTTTTCAAAATACTGCATTCCTCATCAACAAATCTCAGTGTTCAAAAGACCGCTAATTTTTTAACGAGATTAAATGACAAACAGTATTTTCCGCAGCGCAACACGGCATATATATCAAGAACACGAGGGAGATAAATTTATCCGGCTGACGAAGTCGCGACGGAAAGAAAATCGCTGCCGAAAGCTCTAACGAACCTACTTTCTTTTGCTCCGCCCCAGAGAGAGAGAGAGAGAGAGAGAGAGAGAGAGAGAGAGAGAGAGAGAGAGAGAGAGAGAGAGAGAGAGAGAGAGAGAGAGAGAGAGAGAGAGAGAGAGAGAGAGAGAGAGAGAGAGAGTCTCTTTGTCATTAGATGCCGCCGCGGCGGCAAACAAACCATGTATATATTCCAAGAAGAGCGAAAGAGAGAGAGAGAGAGAGAGAGAGAGAGAGAGAGAGAGAGAGACGGAAGGCGGGAACGAGGTAAGGCAGACGCTGTCTTATTGCCCTGCGGAGTAACTGACTCCTGGAGGGAGATGAATCAGTATTAATGAGAAACGGTTCGTCATGATTTTCATGCGGCGCGCGTGCGTCGGCGCATGGAAACGTGAGGAAGAGCAGAGACTAAAAGAGAAAATAGAGGAGATGATGCGAGGTTGGACGTGGAGATTCTGAAAAGGCGAATTAATTAGTATAAATACGTTGCTTCGTTAAATGTTAATTACTAAAATTATGCTCAAACGTAAAAGCATACAGCCGGTCTACTCAAAATTTTAAATATTAATGTTTAAAGAGCAAAATGCGGCAATTAAAATTTTTCATTAATTTACTTATAAATAGAAAATGTATTTAAATTAAATTAATAAGCATTATGTAAACTCGTACTGCGTAACATTTTTCTATTTATAATCGAAAAATCATATTTATAATATGTATAGTAATGGTAATTTAATAAAGTCAGGATAATACTCGGGGCAACAATGTAACAATCAGGAACGAATGATATCAAGTATATCAGCTTGGCTTATTAAAATTTCAGATTTTTCTCGTATACAATCTAAAACCCAAAACATTTAATAACTCTAGCAGAATTAATTCTTTTCTTATTTTTCACCGACGACAATTTTCATCTTTCCCCCATTACCATTACTTATCTCGCGCCCCGCATACGTAAAATCGTGACCCGAGCACGAAAAAAATCCCTTGTGCGCTAGAAAATAATTAGACGCCATAAACTTAAATTACGTGTAAATCAGGGGGTCGACCGTGATGCAATTAAAGGCCAATAACAATAAACCGGCTGGCTGTGGCCTTAAAGGGAGGAGAGAATTGATCTGGGGAGCACACGTAAGTCTATTAGGGGTTGAGGCAAGCCTGCGACATTGGAAAAGGAAGAATCAGGTCAGAAATTGAAAAACACGGTGAAAAAGAACGGCAGCCGTCGTCGTCGGCGACGTCCTTGCCGGACAGAAAAAAAAGCTCGCAAAGGCGAGGCAATTTGCATGAAGCCGTTCTTAAAAGTGGAACGAACGCGCGGGCATGGATGTACTCGAGGAATATTATGCCGGCGCGTAAACAACATGTAGACGTGAGCGGGCGCCGCGTCGGCGACGCAGTTCACCTTGTCGTTGCCCCGGGGGTCGTTGAATTACAAGAAGGGTTATGATGGCTTTTTCCCTCCCTCCTAGATCCCGCACGCGCGCGGGTGGCGAATATGCGCAGAAGCGCGGTGTGCGCCTAATGGCCGGTTCTCGTCTTTTTGCCCCCACGCGGTCATCTTGAATTACGTCGCATGCACGGAAGCGGGGGACGTAGTAGTGTTTTGCGGGTCGCCGTTGTCTCGTGGGGTAAGGACTGTCGGGCAGCTCCATGCAGTTGGGGTAATGGGGTAAATGATGCTTTTGTTACGTAGTAAATACAGATGGATCGGGTGGATTGGAGTTTATTAGGAGTAGGAGGTATCAAATTAGTTATTTGCTTCTAGGGAATGGTGTATAATAACCTATTTTTTTATTTAAGAAATGAAAATCGTACAATATCTACGAAATTTATCCATGTGATTGAAATTATGCGTAAAATTGTAACATTTTATTATGTAATGCAAATTAAGTATGAATGATTCAATAGTTTTGTGTATAAGGAGGTCTTTTAATTATAGCCTTGTCGTTTTTTATTAAGAATTAATTATGTAATTCGAGCGTTTGTAATTATTCATAATTGAATTTGGTTAATGAACTGAACAATTAAATTGTGTAGATTGGATATTTCTGATGTTGCCCAGGGCCTAATATAAATTATTATCAATATTTCACTCTAATTATTTTTTTGGTAATTTTTTCATTTATTTTGGTAATTTTTTCATTTATTTATTCTCAAAGTAGAAGAGATGGGTCTGAAGTTTGCAACGTTGGAGTACAACGTAATAAAAAAGATAATTCATTTTACTTCACATTTATGCTAATAATATTAATTTTGCGTGTAGGTTTAGTGTTTTATAGTATAAAATAACTTTAAAACAAAGGTTTAGATGAAATTTCCATTGTTTAAAAACTTTAATCAATCGTGAAAAATTATTTCGTTGCATTCAAACGATGCAAACTTCAGACCCATTAGAAGAGACAATTATTTGTTTTGAGGTGCATCAACTTTAGAAAGCAGCCGAGGTAGAATGTATTTTGATTCGATTTATCTTACATCACGTGCTCGTGTTATGATACATTGCATATATTACTTGTCTTTTTTTTATAACCATAATAGCAGTTTTTATGAACTTATATTTATTTCTGTAAAAAATCGTTTATAATGGTTTTTATAAATAATTTTTCCATTTATAATTTATTAAAAGCCTTCAGTTTATAATTAATCACATTGTTAAAATTTACTTCTAATTGAGTATATTTTTAAATACGGTGAAATATTTTAGGGGAATTCAGTAGTACATACCTCATATAGTCAGCCTTTTACTTTAAATTAAAAAGTAGACACAAGCCCCCTTCTACGTCATCAATTGACTTTATTTCGGCAATTATTTGAAGTAAAAAAATAACAGCCTATAACAATGGAATAATATTTACACGAAGAGAATTTTCGCGTAAAAAATATCATAACAGTTTCGTAAACCTGGAACAATTGATACAAGTAGATAAGCAACAGGGCTTCTGGATCCCCCCACCACTCGCCCACTGACTCAGAGAAGCGCTCTGATTGGTCGAGACGGACAGGTGCGAATTAATTACAGGTGAGACAGTGACGTCATCGAACCTTCTCGAAGATTGCATGCTCTTACGTAATAGCATCCAAAACGTTTTGAAACGTTTGCGTATGATGTCAAATATGCGATGATGGGTGTCAAATTACAGAATCCAAGAAATAGCAGTTCAAGGTTAGGATATCAAATCTCCTCTAATTATTTGTAATGCAACACCTTCGTGCACCCATCCCCCATCCCCCATCTCTGCATCGATGATGCAATTGCGTGAACGCATCCCCCATCCCCATCCTTGATTTGCGATGACGTCATTAAATATTACGCCACCCTATTAAATATTGCAAAATATTATGCCATATACACCTATGCATGTGTGTGTGTGTGTGTGTGAATGTGTACACATTAACTTCTAATGAACATATATTGATGCCCACGTATATGCAATGCCCCATCCCCCATCCCCGATTTGCAATGACATCATTAAATATTAGGCTTAAATATTGCAAAATATTACATCGTATGTGTGTAAAAGAATGTATGATCATCTTGATACATACTAGCGAACGTGTATTGATGCCCATGTACATGCGTTATCTATCGCACCTCCTCTTTGTTCCGATATTCGCACCGCGCGATTCTTGGAACTGGAGAGTATTTCAATTGCGCTCTCCTTATCCACTCTCTTTCGTTTTGTCTTATAAAATTTAGGATTATTAATTTGTTAATAAAAATTTTATTTAACAATGTCAATGGGTAGAAGGCCCGATAATCACGTCTCATGAGGAACCAAAAATTTCATTATTTTTTCGATATCTTGAGCCGTTTACGAGATATAGAATAAAATTAATTTTAGCATGAGTTTATTGCTGAGATTTCGCATACAATTTCTTATAAGCTATTTAATACTTTAATTTACGTATGAGATATGAGGAAAAAAAAATGAAAACAGTAATATTCAGTATAAGAAATGTTTATTAAGCACAATTTTTACATGTATTGCGTAATAATTTTACATTCATTTCAATTTATTTCATTGAACTGCAGCCCTTTATTAAACATAATTTTTTACAAGGAAGTTTTTCATATTATATTAGCATTGCATTGAATGCAATCTCTTCTTAAAGGTGGCACTACAGTTTCCATATAATTGTGCTCTCGACAACGTAGACATTTTAAAATTTCTTCATCACTTTTTAAATCTTCAGGCAGCTTATCCCACGCCTGCTCGAGACTATTTGCTCCGAACGTTGTGAGAAATGCCTTAGGCAACTGAGCAATATCTGTAGGACTCATAAACGACAAATGTTCAGTGCGAAAAAATATCTTGAGCGATCTTTCTAGTGATGGAGTATTATCATGATAAAATTTTCTGAGCAATAGTACATTCTTATATGCACAATTTGCCTTATAAGCAAGTCTATGATGTGGGCATAGCTGCTCCAACACATCAAACTTGAGTCTGTAGTGATGGACAGCGCATGTCACTCATATCATATGCGTTGAGGTTATATTGTTCAAGCCATTGTTTGTTCTCCAGGCCTTTAACATAAACAACACTTGCATCATGTAGACTGTTGCGTAGCACATTTTCGAGTTCTTCATATGGCAATTCGCCAGAGCTCCATGATAAACCGTGATAATTACGCTCCAACCAGCAGTTTTGACTCTTATATTTTGCTGAAAGTCTACACCACGGTGTGGGTGGCTTGAAGGTAAACACCGCTGGTTTCACGTTTCCACTCAGAGGCACAATGGCTAATTCTTTGACAACAAATTCATTGATAGGTTGCTTGAACCCTTGCACATCCAGCACGTACTCCATGTTGACTGACTGATCAGATGGCTTTGCAGGGTCTTTTATACCTTCACCCCCTCCTTAGACTAATTTCTTAATATCCCCACTCATGGGATTATATTCAATAATACGATCCTGTAATATCAAGCAGTAAGCTGATGTCTGTGCTAGAAAATTTTCTTTAGCTTCGAATTCAAGACGAACGTCAACTGGAGCCTGCTTCAACGACTCATTCTGCTTTGAACAATCGATGACAATTAGAGGAGCGTGCTGTATATACTCTCCTTTCTTGACCATAGGTTCTGCTGCCTCTTTTCCATAATACACACTTTGAAAGCTTACATACATATCATATAATAAAGCGAATTGATTTTGATCAATGTTAAGATTGAGATTTCCATAAGGATAGTATTGTGAATTGAGAAATAATTTCACATTACTTATATTGCAATGATCAAAGCGGCTAGCATTAGATCCACTTTGTCCTTTACGATTAGTCTGAAAGCCTAGAATGACGAATCGTGGTTTTTCCAGCTGATTCGATGTCTTTACAGTCCAAACATGCTTCGATGTGGTTGGGAATAATGGATACTCGTATAGCTCCCAACTCCGGAAACTCATAGCAATCGATTTTTCCTTCTGTAGGTAATGAAGGAGACGTATTTTATGCTTGTCAGATAATACCACATACGGCATTAACCATTCAATTTTAATTAGATTAATTTTAAACTCTTCTGCTTGCGTTTGCACGATAGCATTTACATCAGTTTTGGATCTTGTTAGAACAAGCTCATGTTTGCAATTGACTATAATTTTACGATAGTCTTCCGCAAAGCCTAGAATCATACTTAGCGGTATGGACACATCAAAGTAGCCAGCATTATTGGTGATTTGTTGAGTTTCTCCAATATCAATCCAGCCTGCGTTTTCCAAGTTTTGTGTAGGATTGAACGATACCAAATCTTTCATTAGACTTGTCAAGCCAACGTTTTTACATTTATCAATCTCTACAGCATTAATTTCATATCGGATTTCTTCGAAAAGATGACAGAGAGCATTATTTACAAGCTTTGTGTTGACTGCAGCTGTACCATCTGCCTTAGTTAATCGACCATGAATATGTAATGAACTACGTGAAGGTAGTAGACAGAGATCTTGATGTTGTATGGCGATACGAATTTCATCGCTGTTATTGAAAGTGGATGAAGTGTAAGGCTGATGTGCATGCACTTCATAATGAGCGACAGATTCGTCGAATTCCACGGGTGATTGTACGTTCAATATGTCTTCCATCTTTGAAACAGCAGAAAAACAGACAACTTATTTTTTTTCAACGTTTCTTCTGACCTGGAGGCCTAGGCTTCTTAGGAAGCGAATACTCTGTGGTGTTAGCTCTTTCACTGCTCGATGATGACTGATCTTCTGGAGACATGGTTTGGTCTTAATATAGCTTTTGCGATTATATACGATTCCCATGATTATGATGCTGCTTTGATGTGTATTCTGATTGTTATAATTTCTCCACGAAAATTCACAAAGTTTCCGTCTTGATCGACAATGCGCAACTGTATATTATCGATAGTATGAGCTGTAATTGGTAAATAAATAACTTGTGTTGGAATTTCAATGATCTTATAGCCTGGAGGAACAGCTGGAAAAAATTCATGTATCGTATGTACTTTCTGTCCGTTTATATAGGCTCCAGCTGTAATGTTGCACTCAACTCGCAAAGCGTTAACCTTGAGAATAGCTACAGGTAAATCTGATTCGTGAGTGATATTTGCTGAAAGAGTACGCTGTGTAAAACCTAATAATCTTCCAATAGAATCTTGCGGTTGAAAATCTATCGTATGACTGCACTTTATAGTACTGCGAAGAGTATTATTATTAGGTTTAAGGCTGAGTACTATGCCTTTAGGTGTAAGTATTTCCTGTAGATGGCGCTCAATGTCTTCAATCTCCCAGCTACCTGTCGGTAATGTCACTATCTCTTCTCCGACGTAAAACTTGTTATTTCCAATATCAATATTGGGTATTGAATTGAAGTTTAAAAGTTCAACCAATCCTAGAACGTATCTTTTATTTGCCAAGAGTTCAATTGGTGGAAAATATTGAGCTTCTAGTATAGATGACGTTCCAGATAAACTTAGCATCAATGATTCACCCATGAGTGCATAATTAATACTGACTATGTACAACATTTACATTGTTTTATATAGCCTCACTCAGAAACTTTAAACAGAGATGTCCACAGTTGTACGAGTTATAATCTTGATATCTATCGTGATTATACTTTACGGCGCTAACGCCCAGGTAATCCAGAAGTTCTACAGGTGGTTGAAGGTCTCCAAAACTATCAAAGTACACAACGTTATTACCTCGTTTTCGATAGGCTACCCAATGTGTGCCAAGTCCTCTTTCATCATCGAGATTAACGATTGCTGATTCGCGGTAATGTGGACCTTTTGCTGGTAATGTATTTCGCATGAATATACCTCGAAAGTATGGAATTTGCATAATACGAGCATACTTTATCAAGTCAGCATCAGTCAGTGCTCTATGAGGCAATTTTACATTGAAGTTTTTTTTTTGCCACGTCCGCTGTAGGGTTTAAGATGGATACCATAACCCGTTTTGTGTGGTTTAAGGTAGAGACCTTTACCAAGAGCAATAGCTTCCATCGCACTGTTATGTCTTTGACTTTCTTCAAGTTGCCGTTTAGCAGCTTTTGCATCATTTACTGCTTTAGCTATGCCAGCAGCGCCACCTGCCAGTGCACCAGTTGCACTTAGACCCGCAAATAATGGAATCAGAAAAGGTAGAAATCCACCGATTTTTCGTGGAACTGGTAGTACACGAGGAATGCGTACTTTGGCTTTACCACCAGCCTCCTTTACAGCATCTCGAGCACTTTTCAATGCAGCTTGAATTACCTTGTGTGAATCACTACTATGGGAAATCGGTTTTGAGGCTGCTTTAACTACTTTAGCGAGGGTTGGACTCTTTTTCAGCCCCATACCGAACTTTGATTTTAATTTCATAGCGTTTGTTACAGTATAAGCTGCTGCTTTCTCACCAATACTTGCGTCTTTAGCGAAAACACGTTTCCAGGCTTTATTTGCTAATACTCTATCAGCAGCGTTTCTAGCCTCAACGCTCTCTCGATTCCGTGAGTAGGCAATGTCGTGTTCTTTACAAGCTTGGTCTAACGGATTAATTCCAGGGTCACCTCGAGCAAGACGCTTTGCAAGTTTAGTCCCAGGTCCGCAGTATTGATAGCCAGGCAGATGTAATTCAAATGGAAGCTTATTGATGACTGTATTGACTAAGCCTCGACCTTTACGCGTATTGCGTTTACGCTGCTTATGCTCAATCATGATGTTAACACCTCGGAGGATAAATACATACTAACTGGAAATGTATATAAGTATGATGTATATATACGTTCAAGGTTAGTTTTCTTTGAGACGTCAAACATTGAACATGGAGTTTAAGGAGCAACACGTTAAACTACCTGTTGTGAATTTTGATAAATTAATGACGCAACAAAAATCAAAAAGACGTCATGGAGAATTACTTCCCAATAATATTAGAGCTGTATTCTGTGGTCCATCAAACTGTGGCAAAACAAACGCTCTACTCTCACTCATTACTCATCCTAGTGGATTAAAATTTGAAAATGTATATGTTTACTCAAAATCACTGGAACAGCCCAAGTACAAATTTCTCAAGCTTCTCTTGAAGCCTATAAATGGAATTAAGTATTTCCCATTCAAGGATTATGATGAAGTAATATCAATAGAAGATGTACTTCCAAATTCAATTATCATATTTGATGATGTAGCATGTGAAAAACAAGAAAACATTAAAAATTTTTTTTGTATGGGAAGGCACAAAAATGTAGACTGCTTCTATCTATGTCAATCTTATGCTCACATTCCAAAGCATCTAATACGAGATAATGTTAATTTATTAGTATTATTTCGACAAGATGATATGAATTTAAAGCATGTATATAATGATCACGTAAACACAGATATGTCATATGCTCAATTTAGAGATTTGTGTTCAAGTTGTTGGAATAATGATAAGTACGGATTCCTTGTTATCGACAAAGAGAGGGCACTTGGTAGTGGTCGATATAGAAAGGGGTTCGATCAATTTCTTATAAATATAGCTGCCCCAAAGCAAAACCGATTAGTATGATTTCAATTGTTCATCAGACAATATGGCACACCTCAAGCAAGAGGAAAACGTTCTCAATCAAATTGTAAAATCGAGAGAAGCAATTAAGCGAAAGTACAAGCAGTTGAGGCAAGATAAAACAGATGTAGAAAAGGTGTTGGGGGAAACATTTAAGCCTATTGTAAGTCCACTTGAAAAACTCGTTGATGCTGCACAAACAGAGAAAAAGAAAGTAATTAAAAAAAAGACCGAAGAGGAGCAAGAACCAAGTTATGTTCAAGAACTTAGCTCAGATAATGAAGATGAAGAGGAATCACAAAGTGATCTTGATGAAACTGTAAAGACTAAAAGAGTAGACGCATCATTTGAAACAGCTGAAAGCGGACAGGATGATGATGATGAAGAAACAGAATTTGTTAAAAAACTTACCTACAGACCTTAGAAAAACGCCCCAACTCACTCGATAATATCTATGGGGTACGAATAGAAGATAATGTAATGAAAATTGGTGACTCACCTATAGATTTTACAAAAACATATGTGAAAGTTCAAAATGTAAACTATCCAAAAACAGCAGGTTTACTTCAATTGCTCTTTCAGAAGCAACCTGACTTGATGCACATAGGTTCCAATGATATTGAAAATTATCGAAAAATCGTAGAAGTAACGAATGCTTTTAGAAGAAATTATAGTGAAACTCAACCTCTGCGTAAGAGTAACAGTAACAAATATAAAGACTTCATAGGTCCCTATTTCGATAAATCAATAAACAGAAGTGTTAGTGGCTCAGGCCTCTTACCTAAATATAAGATTGCAAGAAAAGATATGCGTATGGACTATGTATACTGGGATGATCCTAACGAATTAGTTGATCGTCTTCGCTTACTCTTGGCTGAACTGGAAGCTGGCAATCAGAGCCACACAAATGAGATTCATTCAATCATTGAAGAACTCAAAGAAGCAGGTTACATACATTAAGATGTCTTCGAAGAGAGTTCACTTTGATGCTAAACCAGTTATTCATGTGATGCATGTGTGGTCCTATGCCAGTCGAGCTGCACGTCACGGAGAATGGGAACAGATAGCACGTGATCGAGAGCGTTTTCGAATGCGAATTCAAAGATTATCTGGAATTATTACGCCTGTGCTCGTACATAAATATAATACATATTTGAGTATAAATTGATTGAACTCGATGGTATTGCAGTCAGTTGCAATATGAGTGTTGATGTATTCGGACGTAACCTCGAGCGAGGTGGAGGCAGTCGTGGTCCTCCAGGTGTTGGATTCAAAGTAACTTCTGACGGACAATACGACATTGACAGCAAGAGGTTATGTAACATTGCTGAGCCTACCCAACCAGGTGATGCTGTTAATTTGGATACTGTACAGCGCATAGTTAAAATGGAAATCAGAAGCTTGTATGAAGTAACTGCGAAATTACGCGGAGACTTGGATAATTTAGACGTTATTGTTGAGGCTCAAAAAAATGAAATTGATACGAAAGTCTTAAAATTGCAGTCATCAATTCAGAATATAGAAGATGTGAAAGCAGATAGTCAAGAAGCTTATATACGCAATTATATATTATCAAACAAGTCAATGTAGATCTTATAAATAGCTCTTCAATTATAAATTTATCGCAGTATCGTTCAACCACTCGTTGAGAATGGATAAATCAAATAGTACTGCTAACAGTAATATACCATACACAAAACTTTCTGACAACAGTCAAAAAGATAAACAAAAGAGCGAATCACAGTGGAAAAATTTTATGAATAAATTTTCTTCGAATACTTTTTCCTTGCCTGAACGACAAAATTACAAGAGATTTCAATAATTCAGGATGAAGGACATGCAGCAGCAAGTGGTTAAGGAGCTTCATACACCTGCCCGTCGAAATTACCGACGACGTAAGTTTATTGTACGTGGCTTGGATGAAACATGGCAAGCTGATCTAGTGGAGATGCAGCCTTATGCTCGAGAAAACAATGGCTATAGATATATGCTCACTGTTATCGATGTATTCTCCAAGTATGCATGGGCTGTTCCGGTAAAGCAAAAGACTGGTAGTGATGTCACAGCAGCAATGGAGTCTATCTTGCAGCAGGGCCGCAAACCAACAAATTTACAGACCGATCGAGGCAAAGAGTTTTACAATGCTACATTTCAAAGTCTCATGCAACGATATGGAATTAATCTCTATTCGACATACAGTAATCTGAAAGCATCTATTTGTGAGCGTTTCAATCGCACCCTTAAGCAGAAGATGTGGATGCAATTCAGCTTGCGTGGAAAATATAAGTGGCTTGATATCTTACCCAATTTGCTAAAGGAGTATAATAACAGCAAACATCGTACCATTGGAATGAAGCCTAAAGATATAACATTGACCAATGAGGCAGGAGTACTTGCAAAGTTTGCTCAACAGGCGAAAATAGTGAGAAAGCCAAAAGTTAAGATTGGAGATATAGTAAGAGTTAGTAAGATAAAGCAAGTATTTGAGAAGGGTTATACACCTAATTGGTCAACAGAAATTTTTACAATAAATCAAGTGATGGCTACTAATCCAGTTACCTACAAGCTAAAAGACTATCAAGATCAACCCATTGCCGGTGGTTTCTATGAACAAGAACTGCTCAAAGCTAAATATCCAGACGTCTATCTTGTGGAGAAGGTGTTGAAGAAGCGTGGAAATAAGATTTATGTTAAATGGTTAGGGTTTGATAACTCACACAATAGTTGGATAAGCAAATCAGATATGTAAAGGTTAAATAAATAAACATGTGATGTATATATAAGATAAATTCTTTTATTTATAAACCTTCATTTACAATCAATCTTCATTAATTTCAATAGTTTTATAATGCCCCCAAGGTAAAGTATCTGTTTCTCCAGGTATTAAGTATCGCTTATCATCGTAGGGACTTAAAGCTAACTTTTTTTGTCTTACAGTTTGTACTACATGTGCTTTAGATTGTATTACACACTGCTCTCTGTGTTGTGTTGACAAATTTAATAAACAATCAACATAGTCATCAAAAGTAATGGTTCTATCAACAACTCCAGTTTTAACACCTTTAACTTTTTTAACATGATCTTGTCCATTTACACGAATGCTGTACATTTTACTACGCAATCCAACAAATTCAGTCATAATTTGACCATTGCATTCATCTTTCATTAGGCCTACAACTTTCTTATTGACTTGAGGAAGCCAAGAAAAGGCTGTAATTTGATACCCTTTCGATATGCCACATTCTTACCGTTATAAAATTTCATTTATGTCTCAATGTATAGTAAATTATTTTAAATCTCAGCAATAAACTCATGCTAAAATTAATTTTATTCTATATCTCGTAAACGGCTCAAGATATCGAAAAAATAATGAAATTTTTGGTTCCTCATGAGACGTGATTATCGGGCCTTCTACCCATTGACATTGTTAAATAAAATTTTTATTAACAAATTAATAATCCTAAATTTTATAAGACAAAACGAAAGAGAGTGGATAAGGAGAGCGCAATTGAAATACTCTCCAGTTCCAAGAATCGCGCGGTGCGAATATCGGAACAAAGAGGAGGTGCGATAGATAACGCATGTACGTGGGCATCAATACACGTTCGCTAGTATGTATCAAGATGATCATACATTCTTTTACACACATACGATGTAATATTTTGCAATATTTAAGCCTAATATTTAATGATGTCATTGCAAATCGGGGATGGGGGATGGGGCATTGCATATACGTGGGCATCAATATATGTTCATTAGAAGTTAATGTGTACACATTCACACACACACACACATGCATAGGTGTATATGGCATAATATTTTGCAATATTTAATAGGGTGGCGTAATATTTAATGACGTCATCGCAAATCAAGGATGGGGATGGGGGATGCGTTCACGCAATTGCATCATCGATGCAGAGATGGGGGATGGGGGATGGGGGCACGAAGGTGTTGAATTACAAATAATTAGAGGAGATTTGATATCCTAACCTTGAACTGCTATTTCTTGGATTCTGTAATTTGACACCCATCATCGCATATTTGACATCATACGCAAACGTTTCAAAACGTTTTGGATGCTATTACGTAAGAGCATGCAATCTTCGAGAAGGTTCGATGACGTCACTGTCTCACCTGTAATTAATTCGCACCTGTCCGTCTCGACCAATCAGAGCCCTTCTCTGAGTCAGTGGGCGAGTGGTGGGGGGATCCAGAAGCCCTGTTACTTATCTACTGATACAGCGAATCCACATCATTTTTGATTGTAACAGTAATTTTTTCTAACCGCCTCAATTGCTTCAGGTTAACCCACACAGTAATTTTTATAGAAACATTCTCTCCGTGTTAAGATCTAAAATTGCTATTAATAGTACCTTATAAAATACAATCAATTAAAACGTTTCACCTTCTGACGCCAGCGCAGTTCTTTCACTCATTTCAGCGTGGGAGCTTCCAACAAATCCAAAAGACAGCATTAAAAAAAAGGAAAACATTTACCCTACTAGCTAAAAGAAAACGTCACTCTGGCATCGACGAAGTCTTTAGCCGATCGTATTCGCTTTCAACCTCTCCCCTTGACTCGATGAGGGGCTGCTTTATTGGCAATCACGCGCACAGTCTCGCAAAGAGAAATGGGACTTGCAAAGTCGCGTGGCACATTCCGTCCAGCCCCCCCTTTTACAAGCGCTCGCGACTCATCTCCCTTCCTCTCTTCGGTGGAATGCAAAGTGCCGATTTAAGGCGCTCTTAAAAGTTCGGGGGGTGTGTAACGCGCTCGTTGATTAAGGAGTCGGCCGATAACTTTTCAGACGCCTAGGCCGGCTGCGAGCAATCGATAAGACCCTCGACTGAAAGAGAGAGAGAGAGAGAGACAGAGAGAGAGAGAGAGAGAGAGAGAGAGAGAGAGAAAGAGAGAGAGAGAGAGAGAAGTCGGACGCCGCCTGCCGGGGAAAGCTTGCGATGTGACAGTTATTACTCCGCGCAAATCTTACAGGTGGCAAGTGTCTGCGTTGCCGTCGCGTCCTTGACGTTGGACTTTCGCGATCGACTCCGACGTTCAGATGCGTCGATGAAATAGTTATCGGAATTTCTAAGACTAAATGTATTTATAGAGACTCTATCAATATGTCTGCTGTTTGCCGATTTCCAACTGGGAATGTTTACATGAGTTCAGAATACGAGAACAAGTTAAATTAATATCTTGAAAAAGTTGGTAAATGAATATAATTTTAAATTCTTATTAGATTGAATGCATCACAATAATTAGACAATAGGTTATGATGACGACAGTCGCGTGCAGGTGTCATAGTAGATAATTGATTTAATTATTGTCCCTGTTATAATGTACGATTCTAAATATTATAGCAACACATATACTTATTAGTCATCGATGTCGCTGTGAAATTAATTGCGATCATAAAATTAATTAGGAGATATTGGATTTAGTAGATTATAAAATTTAACCATTTCTGTGTAGTATAATTTTATGATAATAAGTCTAAGCAGCAAATTATTGTTACTCATAACTGAATTTAATATTAGTAACTAAATTCATCCTTGTGAAAAAATCATTTTTTCCCCGACAAAACTTTTAAACTTTTTTATTGCTTCAAATAGGGTGATTACACCAGTATTGGAACAGTCACCAGTTAATGAACATTTTCTTTATATATATGAAAATATCAAGCTTTCTATGTATTGTTTATCTAACATGACGATAATTTTCGAATCCTTGAAAATTTTTATTTAATTTTATATAAAGATTCTGCATAAAAGAAATTATCTTGTTAAGAATAAATTCAAAAATCGCCGCTATTAAGTGTTTCTTCACTGGTGATGTATTCCTGCACTGGTGAAACGTATTTAGATACTAAGATTGCGTGTTCCTTTACTGGTTTTTAGGAGATATTTACAGATTTTCATTAAATAAAATTTTTACTTTGATTCTTTATTCGAAATTTGCTCACCAACGTAGAGTTTGAACATTTTAGAATATAAATTTCAAAAGGGTTTTACTTTTAATCCATTTTTAAACCACCTAATTAAATAACAAAATTTACAATTTCCTTATTCGTTTCTTCACTGGTAAAGTCACCCTATAACGTAATTTTTAAACAAGAACATTTTTCCTACAAGTATCCTCGACTAGTAAAAAGGTTAATTGCATCACTACCTTAGATTAGCCGAAATTTACTATGTCGTTAGTGAATATTCACTATTTTATAATGAAATGTAATTTCACTATTAAAAATGTGAACATCCAGTACTAAATATAATTAATGTTACCATACTAAAAATTGGTGGTTTCCACGTAGCCTACTGACCTAACGCGTATCCTTCCACACCTTTATTTTTCAATTTCCTTTTTTTTACACATAACCTATAAATATCTCCTGTGGAGTGTGAACCTTCCTATATACCTTTTTCCTACCTCATCCATCCTGTATTCGCCCAGGGCTATGCTTGTGGGGGGCGGGGAAAACCTATAGGTAAACCACATGGGATAAATCCTAATTAGGAAAACCCGCCCCGGGATCGTCGGTATATAGTAATAATTCAGTTTGGATGCCTAAGGTCACATTCCGTAGGCCTAGACATCGAAACTGTATTTTATCCACATGTGGATAAATACAGTCTCGCTCAATTTGTCAGAAGGCAATTCAGCATCTAACCGATCAATCGAGGAAGTCGCAGAAAAAAACACGGTCACCCATCCAAGTACGGCCGCATTCAATGCTGCTTAACCTCAGTGCGCTACCTGCCAAACTGTTGGTCAATGTTACCATACTAAAGTAACGACAGACTTAATACTACCATAATAGCACATTTTGCTATCTCACATTTAGAGAGTACGTCAAAAATGTGTTTATAGTAAAACAACAAAGGGATGTAAATATAAGTTGTTTATTGATTAAAGTAAATAGGTTTATCCGTCGAAAGGATTGACTAGATCAAAATTCATTTACCAGAATCGCGTAACAGTAAAATTACAGAAGTATTTAACAGCATAAAGTTTTAATAAAATCTGCTGAGGGTAAAATGCACATTAGTCTAGTTCATTTTCTATTTCAAATCGTACATGCTGTCGTAAACTAAATTAAAATATAAATTTCATTGGTTCCTCTACGTTTCTAATGGAACATATATATAAATATATCGCTCTTCTTGTAAAAGTTTGAAATACGTTATCGGCAGGGAAAAATAGACTTTGAAAAATCGAAGGAATGATCAGTCAATGCATGAAAATACTTGAAAGTATAGAGTCGGGTTAAGACTCTTCACTCGATCAACCTCTCTGGCGAACTCCGCAACGAAATAAGATACATTATTTTCTTCGATAAAACCACTGTATTTCCCAAAAGGCCACGTCTGTTCATTTCCGAGAAAGTAATTTGAAGCAATTGAAACCTTTTTATCATTCTAATCACTTCAGTAGAGATGAACACAATGGAGTAATGAACCCAACGAACCCAAGAGAATAGCTAGCAAAAACGATAACTCTATTTTTAATTTATGTTATAAAATATTTAAAAACCGTTTTAATATCTCGTTAAAATAATTTGCACGTTCGAGATGGAAAAATTCATCGTTTCCGCAATAAATTTTACGAAATCTGTAAAAATGTAGGACCCATTAAAAGGCTTGAAAAAATGTATATATTATTTCGTTTATATAATTTCGTCCACTTTCGGAAGAACTCAGAGTCCTTGTCTCTAAATTCGAATAAGTGAAATTCACTTCAAATAAGTGAATATTCACTTTTTGTAAGTAGGGGAGAGTGGGGCTATGTTGTACACTCAGGGTCAATTCATTTGCAGTTAATACTTTTACATTTCAGTGTAATGTTTGTTTTGCAATAAAATGAAACTTAATTAAGCCTTATGAGTATATCCAAAACCTCAAATTTACGAAAATTATAAATTACATTATACATTACGATCGAAAGTGTACAAAAGAAAAGTGTACAATATATCCCCACGTCCCACTTACCCCTACATAGTCGTCCACTTATTACAATCAGTGCAACTTTCTACTAAAATAAGTGAATATTCACTTATTCGAATATAGAGAGTTAGTATGGTGCACTTACAAGATTGAACATTTTTTATTGTCATTTCCCTTTTGTCTCTCCTCATCCTTCTCTCGGGAAAAATCCCGTACTCACAAAAATGAGGTCACGCATAAGAGTCGAAACGCGCTGATTTTCGAGAAAGATGTTCATTCCCGCGCTCTCACGTCCGTCGGTGAGGAAGGGAGAAAGACGAGTAGAACACATTACTTCCACGCGAATCACAGCGCCGAGATAAAATTTCAATTTATTTGAATTACAATTTGAAGCGCGTTTCTACGTCTCTTTTTCTTTTCACCTCTCTCTCTCTCTCTCTCTCTCTCTCTCTCTCTCTCTCTCTCTCTCTCTCTCTCTCTCTCTCTCTCTCTCTCTCTCTCTCTCTCTCTCTCTCTCTCTCTCTCTCTCTCTCTCTCCCTCTCTCTCTCTCTCTCTCGGGCTCCCTTTTCGTTTCGTGTTTATGATTCGAAGCGAAAAATATCCGATTACGCCCCCCAGTCCCCTACTCTTCTTCCGTTTAATATTCTCACGACCAAAATCTCGATCGGCTGAGCCCGAAATTTATTCTTGAAGTTCCACGATAACAGCCCAAAGGCAGAAAAGGGAGTCTAATAGGGCTGAAATAATCTCGGCGCCTTCGCGTTTCCTCGATACAGCTCCGCCGGTAAGAGGATTTCCCTCTGCGCGCGCGTGCACGCATGAAGAGACGTAAATCTTCCAAACGCCTTCGATGATTCGCGCTCGTTTCATTTCTTCCCTTCATCGACAATCCTGCCGACTGACTGTGTATATATCCATCTGTGTATATACACATAGTCCCTTCTAAGACGTGGTGCGATCTTATTCGGGCTTATCTTCATAAAACACCGTTAAATTTGAGCATCGCGATCCCGCGCGTGTCGACGGGGCGGCAGTTAGAGATCTGGAAATCGCTGCTTTAGAGGGAGAGTAGATCTTGCTTGCTATTATGAAGAGTAAAGAGGGGGGCGAGAGAACACCGGGCTATTCGAAATTTCGGGATCAAAAGCGCGGGGGGGGGGGGGCAAAGGTCGGGGATTTGGCGCGCTCGCTCGCATATTCAATACCAGGGCTGCGGACGCATCCGTTGGGATTACGCGAGGAGAAAAGTAATTTTCTTCGGGTAGTGGAAGAGATGTGCTTTTACTTTTTTCCATTTTTGCGCCCGTAAGAGCGGCGTGTAGCGGCTATAGGAGCGGGGCTCTTTCTTTCGAGGATTCTAGCGGGAGTAGTAGGTACACGCCTAATACGATTCTTCTTCCGTTGCGCGTCCAGGGATGAGGATTTGAATTATGAAGGAAATATTCTCCGCCGAGAGAGAGAGAGAGAGAGAGAGGGAGGAAGAGAGGGAGAGAACGAAAAGTTTATTTAATCAGCTGTGGGAGGAGGCAGCGGGCTTTCTTGTTCCCGGGGCTAGCTTGTTTTCAATTTTCGGAGCTGGTCGTTGTGTACGTGTATAAAGAACCACGAATAAAATTTATTTGCATTTAAGCACTTGTGAGCTCGTTTATAAGCAAGAGAGAAGCTGATTATTTACCAGTTGGTTATATTTTTTGTTTTAACAGTAGAAAAACAAAAATAATCTTGGTTTATGATCAATTTTTTTTTCTCTTGAAAATTGTTGAAGTATGAATGAAATTGATTCTTCTTCTTTGTTACAAATGACATATTGTACGAGATATTAGTTTACATTACGTAAAAATAATTTTACATTGTATTTTAATTAAAACTCCTTTTCTGTTTCAGGTGAGTGAAATCAATCCTTTCATCTTTTGTAAGTATTAAAGTACCGATATCCTGCATAATTTTGATTGATTTTAATTCTCGGTAATATATTCTGATAACAATTATTTGTGAAACGTGTCATTATTATTAGTATGTATTTCAAATTTTTGTCAAGAACTGGGTACTTTGGAAATTCTTTACTACTAGCAGATAAATATATAGAAACATAATATTTATCAATGAAATGGTTTTCAGTTTACGTTATAATTCGTTGGTAAAGTACATATTTATAAAAAATTACACGAAATCTATGCAAATATTTGAATATTTATTTTTATTATTTATTAAATCACATAATTTACAATAATGTGATTTGTATAGAGGTAACACGTAGTGACCTATAAATATGTCTGATATGCAATTAATATACACAGCAAGTGTTCGTATAAAAAAAAACACTTAAAATACGTTAAAAATATTCATAAATAAGGTAAATGTACCAATGATTGAACAGAATTGGGGCAGTCCCAATACCTAGATGTTTTTTAATGCATATATAGGGCGTTCAGATATTGGGTGGTACCATTCCTTAAGCGTCCAGTTACTAGTACATTTATCTTACTTTAAACCGGGGCTCACTTAAGAAAATGGAGTGTGAATGATAGCAAAAGGGAATCGATTTCATGACGATTTCAAGTGATTTCAAGAATTACAATAAAATCAATTTAAATTGATTCTATATAAAATTGTTACGTTTTTAAATTAGAGATTAAATTCATTTAAGATCTTATTCTGAAGCTTTACAATGAATAAATAATATGCGTAATACTTTTAGATTTTTTTTTTATAGGACATTATTCTGCGAGTAAAAATGTTTTTATTATTTACTTTCCGTAGCGATATAAATATTACACACTGTTATAAAATAAGTAAGATAAAAGTAGAAAACGCGACCATTTGCTAAATCAATATTTTTTAATAAAATTAAAATACGTGATAAATTATGATTGTTACAATCTCTTTGCGAAATTTCAAGGTAGCTTAACGAAGAAATAAATGATTACGATATTAATAAAAATCAAGTTGCACCATTTTTATACTTCCAACCTATTCTAGTCAGTAAGAAAAGGTATACATGTACATTCTAGAAACCATCAGGAAAGAATATAAATGATCAAATATATTGGTCGACGTCGGCTTGGCAAAGTTATTTAGTATTAATCTCGAAAATTTGAGCAAAATGCATGGTTTTTAAATTTCTTAACATTTTTTAATTCATTTTGTAAGCAAATTTTATATTTTTTTACCTATAAATAGATTAATTCATTTTTAATTTAGACTTTAGATTACTTTGCAAGCAATAATATTAATATTGGGGGCTACAAATTTTGGAGGCCTTAGGATGCACCCATTAAATACGCTTCTTAGCGAAAGACCCTCCTTCACAGCTTAAATTTTGATGTCTAATAAATCCATTTTCAAATTTAAAAACTTACTTTTTCTTTTACTTTTGCATGTAGAAAAAAATAACTAACACGTGCACACTGTTATTTTGCCCTTTTGCAAGAGTCTCTATACTTACAACATCCAGACTATCGTTTGTAGAAATTTTACGATTCAAAGGTGACAAGTATCAGTAAAGAAAGTTTTGTTCTCTGCAACTAATTTTAATTATTAATGATTCGTAATAAACATACACAAATACTTTAAACTACAAATAACATTTATCATATAACATATCGATTGTCCAAAATATTCTTATATTCATAAAATTCAAAATGCGTGACTATTCAAGTATTTGATGGTTTAATAAAAAAAAATTAATCGTACCCAATACATATGAGAGTTCAATAACCGCAATAACAAAATGGAAAATGAAAAATTAAAAAAAATAGTATTTAATTAAACGAAAAGTTAGAATCTGCGGAAATTACCAACAATAATATTTAAATTTTACTCTCAGTATAACAATACCTATATGTAACCACGAGCATTAATATACGAGATTTCAGAGAAAGAGAGAGAAATTTATTTAGTCTGGCGTAAAGTAGCTCAGCCACTATATAGCTCAGTAGTAATTTTGCTTTTAGTCAGCCAAAGCGGATTATTTTGGAATTGTTCCAAGGAAGGTTACCCTACCCCTAAATGCACGGTATTTTCCCTTTTAGAACAAATCTACGATAGCCGCATTCTCAACGAAACAAGATTATTCAGAAAAAAAAAAACAAAATAAACTAAATTGCTCTTCCGGACAGCACTCCTGCGCAACCATATACAATTTAAAACAAACACTTCTTGTAATAGCACGTAGAGCATCCCGTTACATCATTCGCTACTTCTTTTGCCGATATAAAATGATTAAAAGATATTATATACGCACTCCGTTCACACTTGGATATTTGAGAAAGGATTTTTATCTACCGTTCGCGTAGAATGACGTGTATGCGAGCGAGGACACGGAAAACATTTTGAAGGTTAAGGGTATGGCTTATACCAGCAGAGTTCTCTGCCGTACCGACCATAATGTTTTTAATTAAATATTAATTGTTATACGTTTTTCCTTGAATTCTGAGAGTCGGCGCACAAAGGCAAACTTATTATCTAATTCCTGGTCAAATTTTAGATAAATCTATTGGAAAATAAAGACGAAATTTGAAAAATCGCAATGTTGCATATTACTATATTAAACTCAAAATATGAGATCTTGCGATTTTTCAAATTTCGTCTTTATTTTTCAATAGATTTATCTGAAATTTGACCGGGGATTAGGTAATAAGTTTGCCTTTGTGCGCCCGCGTAAAAATTGTTAGTATTGGACATACGTGGCCAATATATTGGTAATTCCTATTTGCAATATATTGCAAATATATTGGACCCGCAATTACCAATATATTGACGGCACATCTGCAATTGTACCATTTCCAATGTGTTTCCCATATATTGCAATTTTCAATAGAAAAAAAGATTAAAGTATACATATTGCCAATATATGGGACACATGATTAGATTGAAACGTGAAATGTTCTTTAATAGTGTCGCTACTTCAATAAGTTATCTTTATGTTTTATAAATCAAAATTTTTTCACGCAAATATTTGCGGAAATTTTTGAGTCCCTATACTGTACATTGTACAAGAAGGGCTAACAAAAACAAGGCAAGCCTTGTATTCAAATTTCGGACTCTTCGTAAAGAGTCGTTCGAACGGATGAATTGCATGGCTTATATGTATACTCTCGGTCTTCCAATGCGTTTAAAGAAGCCACTACTGGTGCGCCACATAGCGGTGGCAAACGGGAACTTTTGATGGGCGGCGCTCGATAAACAAGTTTGCGGCACATGCCGCTATGTGGCGCACCAGTAGTGACTTCTTTAGACGCATTGGAAGACCGAGAGTATATAAGCCGTGCAATTCATCCGTTCGAACGACTCTTTACGAAGAGTCCGAACTCCGAAGTATAAGTCTTGCCTTGCTTTTGTTAGCCCTTTTTGTACAATGTACAATATAGGGAGTCAAAAATTTCCGCAATATTTGCGTGAAAAAATTTTGATTTATAAAACATAAAAATAACTTATTGAAGTAGTGGCACTATTAAAGAACATTTCTCGTTTCAGTCAAATCATATGTCCCATGTATTGGCAATATATATACTTTAATCTTTTTTTCTATTGAAAATTGCAATATATGGGAAACACATTGGAAATGGTACAATTGCAGATGTTCCCGCAATATATTGCTAATTGCGGGTCCAATATGTTTGCAATATATTGCAAATGGCAATTACCAATATATTGGCCACGTATGTCCAATACTAACGATTTTTACGCGGGCGTCGACTCTTGGAATTCAAGAAAAATCTTTTAACAATTAATATTTAATTAAAAACGTTGGGGTCGGTATGGCAGAGAACTCTGTCGGTATAAGGCATCCCCTTAATGAACAATGCTCGAGAAGCATCGTATTTTAGTCCCCTAACTCACCAGGCGTAAGGCTGAGCGATACTGTTTCGCACGATGCCTATCGCACCGCAAAGAAGGCTGCTGCATCGGCGCCGAAAAATACGGTGCTGACTTACTGAGGGCCGCGGTGGCTATCCCGTGTTGTTGTCGGTGCTCGCCTCGTGGCACATGGGTGCTGACCTCCAGACGCATGGGTGGCGCTATTACCTAATACGAGGCAACGCCACATACATGAAGCGTGCGCTGTTGACTCGACCACCACGCTAGTTCGGCACCTGAAATCTGGTGCCGGCACCTTGCAGCACAGCCAAGCTACCGTCCTTATGCGTGCAAAATGTTTTCCGTGGAGATCGTAACGGGCGCGCACACCTTTGCAGCGACGATACACGAAACTACAGGGGGGGGGGGGGGAGCAGAGTCTATGAGCACGAGCAGCAAGAGAAGGGTAGTAAGCCAATGCTGTGGATGTGCGGCAAAGTCACTTACCCTGTCTCACTCCCACTCCCTCCCTGAACCGATCTGCACTTATCTGTTTACAAACCACTGACTCTCTCCGTGTAGCACGAGCGAGCGCGCGCCGCACAAGGCGAAACGTGATCTTCCATACAAATAATTTCAGCTCTGGCTTCGCTCGCATGAACGTAATTAGCTCGGGAGCGCCGGAAGGCACTTCCTCCTTCCCCGGTCTTCGTACTTCATTTTTGTTTGTATCGAGTCAATTATCGATCGCGTGACCTGCCATAGTAAGAGCTAATTAATCATTTCCATTAATTAATTATCTAATTAATCCAGCCTTCCCAAGCGCATATATATACGCATGGACTGAAATGTTTTTCGAGTGATTGATATTTTTGCGGTTTCTTCGGTCGCAGAGTCTGATTGATGCAGAAAACGTAAATTAAAAATATTGCACGATTCGTTTCGATGTTTTTATCACGCTAATTAAACTCGGCTCTTCTTCGATAATAGATCGCGATATTTGTCGCCGTATGCAAGGTACATTGAAAAACCATTTACGCTTTTTAATTGCTTTGAATATTTCATGCGTTTTCATTTTTTATTGAAGAAAGGTGCTATATCCATCGACTAAAATATATACATTTTCAAAAACAAAAGAAAAACAAGGTAAAATCAGAAACTGTTACTTATAAATAAAAAAAAAATTATTTTTTATAACTTTCATTAAAAACTGCGAATTTTCATTATTGAGCACACAAATTATTAGAACTATTTTCTAGAATTTGGAATATACGGTCCCGACTTCCGTCCAATTTGCCTATAAACCGAACAATACCGGGCTAAGTTTTGGAATACATCAAAAACGCCATTAGAAGTTTCGGAGGACGTGGTGCGAGTGAAATTCCCCATGATAGGAGCGTCTAACAAGTCCAGGGCGAGGATCGAACGGCTAAAGTGCCTGCCTCCGGTTTCAAAAGTTCCGCGCGCTCGGCCTTTCAAACCCAACGGCATTGTTAAATTTGCCATTCATATGGGGACTATTCATATTTTCTTGGGTATATCTACGTGCCTCACAATGCAGTATGAAATTTCTTGCAAGTCCAAAAACCCCTGGCAACATATTTGTAAAACGCAAAACGAACAATATGTTGTAGTTAATTCTCACTTTTTTTTAATTCATTCTCTACATTTGCTCCGTCCTAGAGGAGGCCTTGTTTCTTAATATCTCTTTTGAGAAATTTGTTTCCTCGCTACCTCTCCCTCTATTTAAATTCTAATGTAAATTATGTTTCATACCGAAAAATCTTAGGTGAGATTTCACTATATAATTGTTATATTAATATAAATAAATTCGCCCAGTTAACTGTAAAAAAAAACTACACAGTAAATGCTACTTCTCGGAAAAAGTAATATGCGCACAGAAGAAAAGCACATCAAAACAAACTATTTTCATCTTTAATTAAATGCACTTTATTAACAAAAAGTAAGAGTAGGAGTGAGGCTGAGTTTTTCCTCCAGTTAATTGATTTTCCTCGGGCTTTTCATTTTTCTTTCCGTGCTTGCGCGCTTGATACGCGGATGTTGCTGTTCCATTTTTTCTCACTTAAGTCATGAAGGAAAAAGTATACGATCTGTGTTCGCGGCCTACCGTCTTTAATTCCTCGCCCCCTTAGAAAATACAGGGATGTCAATGGCAGTGGCATACAGCCATCGAGAATATTACAAATTGTAACGTTACAAAATTAAACAATATCACGACAAATGGAATAAAATAATCCTGAAATCAGCGGATTATTCGATCGCAAAACAATGAAACAAATCATCAAGATGAAGAAGCTAAGTGCAGATGAATTGGTACACTGAAAAAAATAGTCTATGAAAAATTATTAAATTATCTAGGAAAATTTACTATGTTGTAGAGAACAGAGCGACAGACTTGAATTGTTTTAAATTTTATAATGTTTTCTATCAAATTTTACAATACTGGAAAGTAAAGTGGAAATTCATCAAGAAAAAAAATCTGCAGTGACCGGGAATCGAACCCTAGCCCCCTGGGCCAGAAGCCGCGCTCTTATACAGACATTAGCAGACGACAACTCAATTTTTACTATGTTGGCTTGTAAAAATTCATATAACCTTCTGTCAATTATTAAAATGTCTGAAATTTACGATGTAGTATAGTAAAATTTGTGGCAAATTCTTGGCAAAAATGATACAAAGTATGTACTAAAAATTATTTCATATCATATTAATCTTTCACTCTCAAATTTTTTACTATGTTACTTAGTAAATTTTATAGCCATTTCTATTAATTTTTCATCAATATTATATTGATAATTACTAAAAGTAGACTAAATAGGCTTAGAATACAAGTCTGTCGCCCCATTACTAGCGAACATAGTAATTTTTCAACAAACATTTTTCTCCGTGTAGCGAGTGTTATTTTGTATTTGAACTTCTAGGATTCAAGCGTAATTTGCACTTCCGAGCACGATATCTCATTTAAGTAGTCGAGTCTAAAGTTTAACGAACGACGATGACAAAGAAAAAACACCATCTTGAATCGTAAGCTATTCAGGACAAATTAAGATCGGCTGTTTCGAAATCCAAATACCAAAGGTAATTTGCGCGAAGCGATGGATCGTAAAAGACGGCGCAAAATCCTCCCTCTTTTTATAACAAAAACATACGAACTTTATAGTTCCGCGCCAGCTCCGGATAAACTCTTAACGAGATTGTTGAATTTAACTTTCTTTTCACGAGTCTCGACGGCGAAATTATATGTACTCAGCAGAGTAGCAGTGCGCACGCGCACTCATTTCTGCAGTCCAGATGAGATTTTCACGCACACTTCATAAATACAAACAATACGGACGCCCCGTCCTCCCACGCAGCTCTTAAGCTTCGATGGTCCTGATGGGATTTCGCGCGCGACGCCCACGGGCTCTCTCATTTGCTCTCTGCGCGTGTAATTTTTTCTCTTAGTTCTTGTCTATCCTCACAGTGGGGGTTTTTTAGGGGGGCTTTTTAATAGGCACGCCATTAGTCGTAAGATTTATTTTTGGAGTGTGTTCATTAACAGGAAATAAATTTTTTGAGTTTTATTTAGAGAAGACGATTTATTATATTCCCATCATTATTTATCAATGAATCATTTCCTTTTTGTTGTCATATAAAAGAAAAAAACATAAACATTCAATTTTCTTCCTTTTCATAATAGAATGAGTAAAACGTATTTTCTCAATACGTTATTCTCAATACGTTATTAGGCTCTTATAAGAGGGGCAACAGGAGACGAAATGATTATTTTATAAAATCAGGTCACACAGCATGTAAAATATATAATATAACGAAATGTATGACGAAAAGAATTCAATGTTCTTTCAAAATAAGTTTCAATGTTTATTTGAATTATTTCTTTTTCAAGTAAAGTATTATGTTCATAATACGTCGCGCGGTACGAAGAAAAGCAAACTTGGAAGTTATAGGCGAAGAAAAGCCAAAAACGCGTCTAAGACGAAGAAAAGCCAGTTTGGGTCCTCTTAGACGAAGAAAAGTCAGTTTGCGCCCTCCCAGACGAAGAAAAGCCAGTTTGACTTGTCTCAGACGAAAAAAGCCAGTTTGCGCCGTTCCTGCGGAGGAAAAATCCCCCAACTGACTGCTTCTAATCAATTACTAGTTATCTTATTATCTTGACTGGTCATCTTTTTACCTTTATATCTTATCTTTTTATCTTTTTAAAACGATTTTTATCTTTTAGGTTATCTTTTTATCTTTAGCTTATCTTATTATCTGAAAGTTATCTATGAGATAACAGCTAAATGTTTCGTTTGAGAAGTCAAACTGGCTTTTCTTCGTCTGGGAGGGGGCAAACTGGCTTTTCTTCATCTTAGACGGGTTTTTGGCTTTTCTTCGCCTGTAATTTCCAATTTGGCTTTTCTTCGTACCGCGCGACGAATAATCCAAATCTGTGAAAAGCTATTAAAAATAGCTCTATTGATAACTGTCAATAGCTATTATTCCTTGTTTTGCTTCGTTTTGTATTTCGCCAGTTAAATGGAGTATGAAAGTATGAATTGAAAAACAGGAATTGACGAATCTCGTGTTAACCATTTTTCCACATAAACCGTTGTATTAAATTTTTATTCAGTATTATTTTTTTTAACTTTATAATCATTTAAAACTATTTAAAAAATCTTCTCGACACTCTTAATCTTAACTTTTCAAATTTATGATAAACAAGCTATGCCAAAACTAGTATGAAATATAAAAAATGTTATTCTTGGATGAATAGACGTATGAATGTATAACTGCATTTCTTGAAAAGAGGAAATGTTTAAACCTCGTCATACATTATACAATCAATCGCACCTGCTTTCCGCTTCCTCTACCGCTCGTCTCCCATCGATGCGGTTTTCCCGTGTCTTCCGCATAAACACAAGCAATCTGAGCCTCCCATCGGCGTGTGCACACACACGTGTATGTATGTGTGCTCACGCGCGTCTCTCCCGACGAATCTCAGCCTCAATCCCTAGCTCCTCTCGAGGCGGAAGAAGAGAGAGCCGTCTTCTCATCTCGTCTCCCTTATCAATTGCTTCCTTCCCCTCTCTCTCTCTCACACACACGCCCCCCTGTCGTTCTATTTCTTCCTGCCAGTGAATTATCGGAATTCCCGGTGACGAGCTCGACGAAAGCGCTCGCGCGCGCACACACACACGGATAGAAAATCTCGCGAGACACCTGCTCGGCGGAATTCCACTGACAGCGCGCCATTACTTTGACGTATTCATCCAGATTGCACGCACGCACGCGCGTTCCGCATAGCGTCATTTGTCAATGTTATTCCGTTTGCGCATCGGGAGTGGCAGCAGCTTTTCCTCGGTATTAAGCTCTTTCCTCCCCCGAGCTTTTTCTCATTCTCTTGCAAGCTTCAACGTGCAAGAAAGTTGAAAAGTGTGAAAGAGAAGGGCGGTTGGATGGCGCGCATTCGCGCCTGCGGGGTGCGTATACACGCTGTGATTTAATACTTGATGCCGAAGAAATTGGATGCGGCGCGGCCGGCTCGGCGCGTGCTCGTAAATTTTAAACGAGTAAATTGCGCTTTAAATTGCTTTTCAAAATTTACATGGCAATAACTAATTTATTTTTTTGTATATTACAAAAAAATCGATTGGCTGACGGTGCCTAGCCGCGCGCGCGCCCGCGCTTTACGGGAAATGAGACGATGAGAATTTCTTATTTGCAACGCACTTTAACTCGATAAGTTTAATTTTTGGCCGTTATAGTAGAAAGCTTTTTGTCATTTTTCCAAGAATATGCATTGTTTCGCGTACATTGCGTTTTACAAAGCAATTTTTGACTAGAATTTCATTGAATTTTTCCTACTCTTTGGTGATGAAAAATTGCTTGCAAAAGCCCCCGGGTAGTTTCGAAATTGACAAAGCAATGTATCCCCCGGCTTGGAATGCACAAAGTGACCGGAAAATGACTTCTACGTTTTTGATATTTAATAGAATTCTAGAAATGGCATCTGCTCGTTAAATACTGAAAATTGAAATGCACGAAATCCCGATTGTTTATCAAAATAAGTCTAGAAATAAAAAAGAGTGTTTATTTGTTCAAATATAACTTTAAGATTTTTTAACTGGGCAATAGTATATTTAAATCTTTTCTTAAGGGGGGGGGGTATGGTTAATTCGTAAAAAAATGGGTCATTTTTAATGATTTTTATATTCGCTCCAGTAAATGAAAATTTATTTTAATAAAAAGTATACGATTCAGTAACTATTGTACAATATTCTGTGAAATTTTCATTGAAAAATATTAAAAATTAAGCCGTTGGCAGCAATTCTGCGGAGGTGCCTTGACAAAATGTTGTTTTGCGGTGGACAGCATATCTCAGCACTGGATCGTCTGAAATTAAAAATTGAAACAGATATCGTTAGATAAGCACATTCTCGAGGTAACAACGAGAGCTTTTTTTTTTTAATTATTAAGAATTTTACAGTAACAAATATGTCAATTTTTTTAGCAAAAATCGATGTTTTTATGTCAAAGTGTCACCAAAAATTGAAAAATCGAAAAAAAATTTCCTCTCGTTGTCACCTCGAGAATGTGCTTATCTAACGATATCTGTTTCAATTTTTAATTTCAGACGACCCAGTGCTGAGATATGCTGTCCATCGCAAAACAACATTTTGTCAAGGCACCTCCGCAGAATTGCTGCCAACAGCTTAATTTTTAATATTTTTCAATGAAAATTTCACAGAATATTGTACAATAGTTACTGAATCGTATACTTTTTATTAAAATAAATTTTCATTTACTGGAGCGAATATAAAAATCATTAAAAATGACCCATTTTTTACGAATTAACCATACCCCCCCCCCCCCCCAATGTTTTATCCACAATACTGTAATAAGACATTATTTGATACATTACAATAAGAACAACTTATGAGTGTTTTTATATAGCTGCTTAAATATAGAAACGTTAATACTTACATGTAAATGTTATATTCAGAATTATAGCCTAATGAGATTGCATGCTTGAAAGACAATATGGTTCATGTAACAGTATCGTGTCAGTCTAGTGATTTTACGTCCTTTCATAAAAAATTCCTAAAGCGTAAAAAATTGATGGTATTGCAGATCAAGATATTCCCATTGGTATCACATTTCTTGATTACTAAAATATGCTACATCCAAAACGTGAATTGTTTTCAAAGCAGGTAGCCCGTATTAAGATTGAGTTGCATTAATTTCTTGCGATACAGATAAATATTGTAATATTCAATTTCAAAGTATCGATAACAATCTTGTTTTTATTTAAGCTACATGTTGACAGTATAATAAAGCTATTATATTCACGTAACAGATTACATTTCATTTGATATATGATACAATTTATAAAGGATGTAATTCCAAATTAATTGCTATTTAAATGCTAATAAAAAATCGCATGAAAGGTATAAGATTTTCTACTCAAGCTCACACATTCATTTTGCGAAGTAAAAGTTAACAAAGCCTATAGACTAGAAAAGCCATACGTAATGGTTTAATGATACCCCTAAAACAAGAATCGCTACTATTCGCTCCGAACTGACAAAGTGAGTGTTAATTGAAATACTCGAATAGAGACACCTCTTGCCAATTCTGGTATCCAAGCGCGCACGCGTACGTAATTCGAATAACGTGAAATACGTCACGGGCGTCGAGAAAATTCGAGTTCTCCCTCGCTCTCTCTTTCCCTCCCGCTCTCTTTGTTCTCGGCGAAGCAGCTACACCGGTATTGGCGAGGGCTTGTTCTCCCGCGTACAAAAATGACTCCTGCCGTTGTTTCATCCTCTGGCATCATTGATTCCGAGATATTCCGTTCTCTCTCTCTCTCTCTCTCTCTCTCTCTCTCTCTCTCTCTTTCTCCACTTTACTTTGAAGACTATCGCCTTTCTCTAAACTTGGTAGGGAAACTCGTGTATACGACGGGCTACAAGTTCGATCATTCGAAACTGCGCATGCACTAGCACTCTGGGAACGGGGAACCCACCTTTGGAGGGGGGGGGGGGGCTGACAGAAGAAACTATTATGCCGCGATTTGTCTTCTTTAGTTAGAACGGGACTTTCGGCGCCAATCCATATTATATGCAAGAAGAGACGGGGAGCAAAGTTTGATCGACTTCGCGATTAGATTTTCTATCTATGTGTATAGATACGCGCTTTTTGAATTTATGAGACGGACTGGGACTAGGATGTCAGGCCGGGTAATTCAAGGAGAATGAGAGAGAAATAAAGAAAGAGAAGGCTGCTTGAGAAATTGCTCCCTAGGTGGACGGAGGGGAAGGAGTAGCTGGAGAATTTTCATGCAGATTTTATTTATGTTTTTTTTTCTCTCATGAGATAGAGAGAGAGAGGGAGGGAGAGAACGAGGTGATTTATTGGAGGCGTGCTCATCGCGATAAATGTTAAAGTGATAATTTTCATGTTTGTTTAATGACAGTTATATCGGCGAGGGCTCTTTATTGCTCCCGAAGTGGTAATAAATCATTTTACTTCGTTACGTTTAAGGAATATTTACTCGGGAGTTGAGAACAAAAATTAACGTCTCTATTATATTATTCAAATGGTAACAAAATATTTAATCTCTCAACTATAATGTAATTAAACATCTCTGGTATTTGACCGTCGGAATTTCTCTAGTTTAATGTCAAAAGAACACAAACAAGGCAGGTTATTTTGGAACGTATACTCTAAATCAATGTACTTTACATCTGACGGTCAAATAGCAAGAACCATCGTTAAAAGATTAAATATTTTTAAAGATTCACTTAAAGACAGGTATTAAAAACTTTCTGTTTTAACTTTTACAATATGTTTGCCCACTAACTTTAACAACCCAAATAAAAGTCCATATAATAACCATAACAAGGCATCTCCATAAAACACGTGGCGCATAAAAGACGAGCGCGTGCATGTCCAAAATTTAACGTCTGCAAAAACAGCATTCGGCGATTATGCAAACTAAACAGCCGGAGATTCCCGAAATCCAAACAATACGCTAATGTAATCCGTGGGCATTACAAACGAAACATTATCTCTGGAGGGCGCGAGCGACGGCGGTTCGTTCTTCGCGGCTTATTCTTCCCCGTCATTTCACTTTTCGCAATAATCTTCGCGCGCTAATCTGGCCCACCCGTATTCCCGGGGCTGCTGGTGCGGTTTTGCGGTCGGAATCTTAGTTACAGCGTGCCGCAGACCGACGACTCCGCGGCTAGAGGCATTAGCTCGGCTAAATGTTTTCATTATGCAAATCTATCTCTCCTTTGTAAGTGGTCCGAGCAATTTGTGAAGTTTGATGCTCGCGCGCCCTCTCTCGCCCCCTCTCGTTTCTCTATGCTCTCGTCGAAGTAATTTTTAATGCCCTTTCGCACAATACTTTCAGTTCTGTAAACGTAAGCGGCCGCGGGCTCTCCTGGAATGTTTAATAGAGTTGGTTGTCTTTTTCGCTGCGAGCTTTTTCTCATTAGCCGGGCTTTTGTTCACTGTGAAACGGATAAAAGTCATATGGCTTTTCATGGGAAGAGAGGGACAGAGGGTCGGACTATAAAGTTTTGTGAAATTTCATTGGAAATCGCATTCATTATTCAGTTATTAGTCTGCTATTGTAAGTAGAGTTATGAATTCTTTGAATTTTAAGGAGAAAGTCCATTAACATATTAAGTCTAAAAAATAATTTGAGACTATCTTTTACAATTTCGCTTATAAGAGGTTTCTCGTGTGCGTTCACCGTGATAAATAAACGATAAAGTAAATTTTTCTTTAAAAAAAATATGACTCCGATTACCAACGGATACATTTTTCTAATACCTTATATTATTCAATAACGCTATTCAAATGTATACAATACTCATCGTTAGTCTGCAATGCAGTTCCACTGCATTACTTTCATGGAAAGCATTATACATTGTCTATAATGATGATATCAACCTACAAACGGGAAAACAAAATGCTTTATACGTGCATCGGCGTGCGTGCGATTTTCTCACTCCTTAAGAAAACACACAGATCCTACTAGTATTCCTTCTCAAACTTCCCCTCAACCTCCGCGTCAAACTGAATTCCATCAGGCGCATAATACTCTTACGCGCAATATACTTACATAAGTACATCAGGCTCGTACTTGCTGGCTTGGAACTCCTTTCTCTCTCTCACCCCCTTCTCTCCCTCTTTCTCTCGTGATGCGTGAACTTCGCAGCGTCTCTCTCTCTCTCTCTCTCTCTCTGACTGCGCTTCAAAGTCAGGCGAGGATGCGCAAATGCGCGCGTGGTTGCGCTCACTTGAGATCGTAAGCGAATCTGCACCCGACCGTGCTGCTGCACACCTAACACCGTCTAATATTTCCATTAAGGCGGGAGTCAAAGGCGCGCATGATTATTCCGCGAAATCGGGCCACGTGTCTGGGGAATTTCAATAATGTTGCGAAAGTAAGAGTTGTGCTCTGGGCGGCGTGATTTGGTAGGTCAGATTGACTTCGGGAATTTTTGATTTTAAATAGCGCAATGTAAATTTGTCTAAATTTTGCAACTGTTAAATCTGGAAATTTTTTAAACTTTTAAGGCAAAGAAAGTTCAGGATAATCTCGATAAAATTGCGAAAGGATTATGAAATATTACAAAATTTATGTTATAAAACAAACATTTTTGATCAATCAACTATAAATTGCTGTTTCATTTTCTTCACACAGGTTTTACTACAGCACTTACGCCGGTTATTATCAAGACTCTGATACCATCTAGGTTGAAAGCAACATTTATCTTGATAACAGCTAAACTGATTCGATCATATTTTGAGATATTCTATAACATAGACTCTAAACTGGTAACTCGATGTTATTATTAGTATCACCTCTTATTTGTCAGAAATGTTTTTAGTAACACATCTCATTTGTTTTATCTATACAATGCGAATTCAATTATTATTACCCAATGAGAATCTTAAAGTGAACGTAAATTATTCCAATAAAATCACTCATCAGGCTTCTTAAATTGTTCTACTGCAACCAATATAATTGTATAAAAGAGCAAATACATCAACAGTGTTTTGCTTGTTAAGTATGGATAGCATAAGTATACTAATTAACTTTAAAAATATTTATCTTACTGGCAGTAGGTACACCTCATCCATTGTATAATTCCAAAGTAAACGAAAACGTTATTTCGACTCCCCCCTCCCCACCCACCCCTCTCGCGGCTACAGTGGCGTAGCATCATTTTTCGCCTATAATTTCTCATCAAATTAGCATTCCATTTACATCGGAGCTCAGCAGTACTAACATCGCAGTCGCAGTCAAACAAGTGTCGAATAATTTATTATTCCGTGCATATAATTAATTTCTGTTTATCTTTCATAATAGCGCAATTTCAGCGCGAGCGCCATTCACATTATTGCCGGTCACCGTGCGCACGCGCATGCGCTTTTATACGCTAACGAAATTATACCCTTCCCTCGAAACGAATTCAATTCCGACTCGCGCACGCGCGTTAATCAGCTACTTTCATTTCAATACATCATTACTCGAGTGTACGACTTGCGTAGAGCGCGCAATAAATTGGTGCAACAAGCGCAAATTGGAAAAGCGCCGCGCTGCGGAAATCCGTCCCGAGATTTCCTTTTAATATCAAAAATCCGAGTGATTTACAGTTTAATATTTGAGCCGCGTGTGCGCCTAATGGCTAGCACGCCTCGTGTGCATAGGTATATAAGCTCTGCGTATATCTATATACATGCAAGCTTCATCTCTCTTTCTCCCCTGCTCTCGGTGCACAGCTTTTATGACTTTCACAATCGCTCGCAGCGCGAGCCGAGACTTTTTCACCGGAAATAACTTACTCTTGACCTCCGGCGAAATCTCTTTGCCCGCGCGCACGGCGAGTTCCTGTCCCGCCTATAGCACCACGGGGTCGACGTACGACATCGCCCATTCAGCGAGATTTCCTCTGCGCTTTTCTTCCTCGCCCAGACGCTCGCGCGATAGCAAGCGTTTTCCAAACGATTTTTTGGCACTGACAAACTGTCGGCGATATAGTTTTCGACAAATAACTCAAATCTAGCGCATCTCCTGGGCACGTCATTCGGTTTTTCGAGGTATTTTAATGGAGCTGAAAAGAAAACTTTTCATATTCGCAGTCGAAGTGAAAGGATCAATTTTCATGCTTATAAGTATTTCGGTGTCATATTTTGTCTTTGAAAATGAGTACCTATATGACAGAAATGAAGTTTCCAATGGCATTCCAACTATTATAACATACTAAAGCTTAGCGTTCTAAATTCTACAAATTGTTGATAAATTCTTCATTATATGTACTGATAATTTAATTAAATCTCAGTGATAATCCAGAAAAAATAATATTAATTTGTGTCAGGGCATTCCGTTTTCTTTGTTCTCATACATTCTAGTTTAATTTCGCAAATTATTCGGATTTTAATGAAACATTTTTAGTAAAATTTCTCTGTGGTATCGTGCATTAATTTCAACTCCGAGGCATCGAACTATAGAATAGCGCTTTTAATAAATTTCGTAGTTCCTTCAGAAGCCGCATGATCAATTTCTCCCTTCCTCCTTGCAATATTCCAAAGCATATTAAATTCTGTAAAATTAAATTAAATAACAACAAGTATTATATAGTTTTAGAATATTGTCATTTTATGTTGTGAGCTCAGTGTTGGTGAAGTTACAAAGTAAATAAATTTTTGTTAATAATTTTTATAACTTTACAAACTCCGCTACAATATTATAAATTTTATAAAGGATATAAATATATGTATTATATATTTATTTCCGACCATTTCCAGTCATTTGGTGCAGAAATTACCGTTTATAGGTATGGAATAATAAATGAAATAAAATGTACGTCCTATATTCAATGATACAAATGTTCATTTATTGAAATGAATACTTTTGCATTGAAAATGATCCTCAGCCAATCCTATATCAAATATTTTTGAAAAACCGAATATATGAATACATGAATATCTAAAATATTAATATCAGGATGAAATAAGCATTTTCGTTGAACTTCATGGTTATTCAATTTGATCAATATTTATGTTTTTCGGTAGATTGGTATTTTAAATTATTATATATTATATAAAATTTCGAAGGAAATTATTAATTCTTATTGGTATAATTTTACGTGTAAAATTTAAAGACGTATTCCACTCCATTCCATTAATAAAAGAAAAACCAACGCGATAAATATCGAATTGAAGGCTTTTATTCGCGCTCTTAATGATTAATTTTTAAACACTGCAGCTTACTTCCCGTTATTTAGTTTGTTTATTATAAATGTTGTGCAAGGTTAATGTTTAGAACACACAGGATTACGCTGGTATGACTAAATAATTACTCGGTATTCATTATGATAACCATAACCTAGAATACGTCAGATAAACTCTATATACGCTCTATCTCCCTCCAATAATAAAATAAAATCCGACCGTTAAACAACCTACTCCCATTAAAATCCAATCCCCAACAATATAACCCGCCAGCACTTCGGCGCGCAAACGCTGTAAAAGAATCTATATAATAGCCTCTTCGAGTCTCTTCGAATACTCTAAGTGTATCGACGAGCGCACACACACATTAGATCTATAAACCTTGCGGGGCCGAACAACACCGACGACGAATCCGCGCGCGACGCTCGGCATGAAGCCATAAATGAAGCTGCGCAAGCGCGGGCTTTTACGCTAAGCCCGACCGCGCGAATCGAAGGATACTCGTCCTCCTCCCCCTCGGTTCCTTTTACGCGTGAGATGTATAATTTCGCCGAAGGGGCGGCTGCGAGATAGACGTCTCGGGGATTCGATAAGACTGGCGACGGGACGAGAGATGGCCTCCTCTCACTCGATTGCCCTTCGATTGGGGCGCGCGTCCGTTGATTGCCGCCGGCGCCTCGGAATTTCGATTATGACGATACATCTAGCGAGATCTATAGACGCGGGCTGTGCTGGTCGTAGGAGCGCCTCAAGGATATCGCTTTAAATTCGCCGTACGTAAGCTATGGGCAGCCGCCGCGCTGTCCGGCGAAGGGGGGCGAGATGCGCGCCTTGTATCATTCAGCGAGAGCGGGAGCTTCGCCTCCTCCCCGTTGTTAGCGAGATGCGGATTATGCTTATTGGCCCGTGCGTTTAATCGCCGATGAATATTTATCAATGGGAAAATGTCCCTTATCTCTCTTTTTTTTCCTTAAGCCGCTTAGACTGAATCTACTGCATCCGCAATATTTCAGGCTCGTATAATACTTCCTTTAAATTCATAGCCAGGTTTATTCGATTTTTTTATATGTATAACGCGCTTTTTACGAAAATCGATTATCATAATGAAAATATACGGTGAGCATGTTATATAGTAACTGACTGACGAAGTGATACCTACATTTTTTTTGTCGTTTGAGATTTTAACCCTCAAGCGTGATTTTAAATTTGATGCGATTCATACTGAGCATCACATACGAGGCACTATAAATAAAGTAGAATCAAGTATTTATTTGAAATGAGTCCCCGAGGAACCATTGCCTGGAAAAGAGTTAACGTGGAATTAGGAGGATAGAGATACTGCGTGACTCGACTTTCCAAGTGCTTTTAATTATGTTAGATTATTCCCTGCTAATGGAAGTATACAGTACGCACAGTAAACTTTTAATTAGAAAATCTTAATAGAATTTAAGAACTTGTGCAGTTTGGGAACTGGTACAAAATGCTTACACCTTATATATTTTGCAACTTTCTTGTCAGTATATAGGTAGCGATTCGCCAACACTCTGAAATCGTGCCATTATACAATTGTATATAACTCATGATCAACTTTAATACATTGGAGCTTTTCTTTGCGGGAATTATATGTGTAAACTTATATTTTTCCGCGCGGCTCTCTTTTTGGTTCTAAAGTTTTAAAAATCTAGTTTCCTTTTTCTCTCTCACAAAGCCTCGACCGTTTTATTTGCACCGGCGTTTTCATCTTGGCACACTTTACCGAAGGTCTTGACTTCCAAAGTTTCTACCCCCGAAGCTGTAAAAACTACGGTCAGCACATCGATTTTATGCGCCAAAAACGTGCCGAACGGACTCGAGATTTCAGGTTCAATTTCAGCTCGTGTTCGTCTTATAAAAAAAGTAATCCCTCTCTGCAGGGCTCCGCTCCAGTCGCGTATAGCGCATGACCGTGGCTCGCATTGTTCTGCCGTATATGCAGCTTATAAAATTATCTTTATTTTTCCTTTTAATCAGTTTTAATCTTCTTACAAATGCCGAAATTATGATGCCGTAATATTCTGTTTTAACGTTTTTTTTTTTTTTTTAAATCCAGGTTTTAACATAAAATGAAACGCGAATAATTTTACTCCTCGGTGCACGAATATTTGATTCGAAAAATTTTAAAATGATGTGGATTAATGTTCGTTCGATATTACAAGCGCAATTTAATCGAGCAGGGCACCCGCGCGTTCGCATTTATCGTCGAAAATTCATGTTACACAAAGCGGCGATAATATCGCACGACAGTGCGCAAAAATAAAGCAGAATGACGCGAGCAAATTCGACTGATTGATCGCCCTTTTGGCAGAAGACAGGGGGATTATATAACGTCAATACTCTCCCTCTCTCTCTCTCCCTCTCGCACGTGCACGCACTTCCTTTGGTCCTCCTCGGAAGTCAAAATGACGATGAAAAATATATCGAAAGAAGAATTTTTTTCTCTCCCGCTCGTACAACAACCGAGCCTCGCGATATAGTGACGAAGCGGAAATGATGGCGTGTAGATATACACTCGAGCTTTGACAAGAAATGGATATCGATTTTCTCTTCACTTTCGAGCGGATCCGCTGCGAACTCGGGCGCCCGCCACGCGCTCTGTCTCTCTCTCTCTCTCTCTCTCTCTCTCTCTACATAATGTTACGCGAGAATAAATGAAAACTTTCCGTTTAATTTGATTTGCCGTGCGGCGAATTCGATTATATTAACAGGATGGATCTTCAAAGAGGATTTATTCGCGCAGCGCTTTGGGCGACGAATAGAAAAATATCATCGAGCGAAACGCGCATCAGAGATTTCCTGCGAAATGAATTTTCATCCGAGAGATATTCTATTTGCTGACAGCCTGCGCGAAAAAATTCGACGTGATTCACGACAAAGCTGGCGGCCTGCTTCGACTATTCGGCTCCAACTTCCTCGGCTGGAGCGCCCTGGCTAATTAAAACTTGCGGACGGTTTGATTATAAAAAAAAAGACTATCATTGTCCCTATGTTGTAACATCCCCCACGCGCGTCTGTTTACTTTTTGCGACGACTGGTAGTGCGAAATTAATGCGCACGCGCGCTCTTAGTATGCCAACTTCGGCTTTTACCCCAATTAAAACGGATAAAAGTTTGATTACCGGCACAACTTTTTCGTCGTCGTTTCCCCCGGCCGCCGCTGCCGACATTCTCATTAGAGGAAAGGGCGCCGCGATAATGAACATGCGCGTCACGAACCGCTGTAAATAACATATTTCCCGAATATATTTATTTTGCTCATCAAAGTGTAATATTTTTTTTGTTCCGCGGTTCTGCTCTCCTCGTGCATATTTTAATTTCGCTCTTCTTATCCCTTATTCTTCCCTATCGATCGTGCCTTTCCTTTCGCCCCCCGAGTACCACGTCAACTTAATCTCTCCATTATGACTTTGAGTTCCCCTCATCCCGGAACGACAAGTGTTTTAGTAGCTCTCGACGCGACGCTTTTACGGCTTCGATACAAGATTTTTCAGCTGTTAAATCGCCGGTCGTAAATCGCAACCATAAAGCCTTGATAAATCAGAATTTGCATCCGTTTTCGAGGATTTTCGGTCCGGCAATAACGCGAACGTTCTGAATTCGAGCGAGATTCGTCGCTATTATACATCGCACTTCGACGAGCAGTCGAGTAAATACAGCAATAAGTCGACGCAGAGGCTCGACATTAGTTTGGAAACATTCTATACCTCTCGGTTATTTTCCCCGGGGCACCCGTATCGGGAAATCTCATTCTCCATGCGCGGCTTCCGTCCGAACGTCGCGGAGTTCCCGGCACCGTTCAATCTTCCGGCCCAAGAACTCATGGATTTTCCAGTTCATCTCGCTCATCCAACTTCTTTCTTGCCCGCGCAGCACTAAATTAAACGAACACCGCCATTCTCTTCGTCTCGTTAACAAAGTTAACCTCCCGCTGTTGCTTCCTCTGATTGTCAGAAGGAAATTATTTAAAAAAGGTGCGCATGCTAGCGCTTCTTACCCCCGACCGCAAAGTTTTTGCGCGGCGGGCCGCTTTTAATCGAAACGAAACTTTTCCGCGTATATCGATTTCATGCAGATGAACCCTTGGCTGCGGACATGTGTATATATATACCATACCCGTCGTTCCGATTCGCCCTGCTCTTGCGACTCCTGATTGACGTCCGCGGCGCGCGGCTCGGAGCCATTGGCGTCATTAATCGCGAGCACGTCCTCTCTCTCCCTCTCTCCCTTGTTTTTCCCCTCTTCCCTACGCTTCTTGTTGCCTTTTTTCGCTTCCCGTCTCTAGCGGTCCTTTTGTCCTCGGACAGCGGTGATGAGGCACGGATAACGGGTTGCTGCTGCTGCTGCTGCTCATCTCTCTTTTCCACAGAGTGCCCTCGTTATACCGTGGACCGTGACACTAATTGTTCGGTCCTGGCTTCTCGAGCGTGTTCTCTCTCTCTCTACGTCAGATTTCGCGAATTCATAGACGTTAATTAGGGGGGGGGGGCGGATTGACACGGCGAAAATCCGCGATATCGAATTGTTAGCGGAATTGAACGGACGATCGAAGAGAGATTCGACGCAGGAGAAAATTCGATGTCAAACAACCTACATTTTCAATGGGACGGGGTGTTGTCGTGTTTTTTTCCACGAGCGTACGCTGTAAATCCTCCGATGGCTCGTGCACACGTGTGAAAGTTAGTGGGTCGCGAAAAGTAATAAAATCTTCGCTTTACTACTGTGCTACTCGGATGTTACGGAAAATACACGTTTTAAGATCAAGATAAAACGCCATAAAACCAAATTTATTATGCTGTTACTCAAATAAAAAATCAAAATGCTGTGTATGGGATGCTTTTAATAATGAAAATTACTTAATGCAATTGAAAGATTTATATAAAGTAATTTTGATTATACAGTTTGCTATTTTTTTTTTCACGAAACGAAACTGAAGTAAATAAGGGATATATTTTTTTAATTACAAACTCGGAATAAAGAGCCAAACTTTTTAGGTAATAATCTAGGTCGGTACATATTGTAACGAAATCGCGTTATTGGATACGAGTTCTCTCTGTCGAATGGAACAATAGTATTATAAATGCGGATCAGCTTTATATGAAACCCAGTATTTACAGTAACAATAGTAGGACGCAAGCAAAATGAAAACCGGGCAATATACCGTTCTGATTTTTAATACCACAATGTTCATAAAATGACAGTAGATATATATATTTCCTTGAACGTGAACAATTCAGTATTCTATATCTTCCTATTCAAGCAACAAAATCAATCCGGATAAACAGCATATTGAGTTTCTATACAATTTATGTATAGCCACGGTCGGGTATAATTTAATTAAAAATACTTTCGACCTACATATAGTACGGTTAATCCCATTATCGCCTTCAAAGGTTCCGAAAAGAATTTCATTGGTTTGGAACATTCGCGCTCGACAATTACGCTTTATCCGACGTAAGCTATTTCTGATTCCAACTCCTTGTTATCTGTTCGTCTGTTTCGATCCGCCTCCTCCCACGTGTTTCGCTCGGAGATAAGCTATCTTGCCTCTATCGTACCTTCTCTCTCTTTCGCACTGTGGCCCGTCACTCCGTGTCCCCGACAACGGCTCTGATTTGGAATTGATTTTTTCTTCTCCCGCGTAACAACATTTCGCGTATTTGTAGGAAAATGGCATTTATCTTCGTTCGCTACTTGCACTCAATTATTGCGCGCTCGCGTGCAGGCTGTAAAATAACCCGCGAGCCTTGTTTGGAGTGGCTTCGAAAGTGCGCGCACGCTCGCCAGTGGATACAACTTTAATTCGCCGGGAGAACAGGTGGATTCTCTCGGCCGCAAACGGCCGTGCATGTGCAAAATCCCAGAAGGATTTAAATTGGACGAGATTGGAATTGCGTGGCAGAGGAAGAGCCGACAATGGGTATAAAAAGAGAGGAGCTCGGGATACAGAGAGGTAGGGAGTGAAGAACGTAAAAGCGAGGGGGAAAATGGACCATGTCGAGTCTTATTCTGCGTGAAGAAAATTCTTTTTCCGTTTTTTCGTTTGGAGTTTGACTCGTAAAAAAGTTTCGTATTATAAATGAAAGGGCAAAAATGAAATTATCCGACTGTCTTGTCCGCCTGATGGAAAAATTACGCGAGATTGGCAGCCGGCGAAATAGAAAGCAAACAGTCTCTTTTGCATGGTAATTGAAATATACTGCTATCGCAATTTTCAATTTCAGTTGGAGATAAAAGTGTTCAAACAACTTTATCGAATAATACTATCAAATATTCAGGAAATAATAACGTACCACCATTTTTTGACTAGCAAAAAATAAATATATACAAATGAAGTCTTTTAATCCAGAAAATTGCTATTAAAATGGCATTTCCCCTCTTTTATACGAAATCAATAAAATACATAATTCTAATATTACTATGTACAGAATTTGTCTGACTCTACCCGGGCTTATACTACTTACTGTACACAGCAGGATATCATGAAATATTATATTACGTTTTTTAATAAACCGTTCGCTTTACATAAATTAAACGCAGTTTAAACAATTACTGAGCATTAACACAGTTCTCTCACTCATATTTTTTTCAGTTTTTTATATATTTGTTTACTTTATTCCCACGAATACCGTATATCCACCAAATCCAATTTACGTTTACCCATTTATCTCGTAGTCATTGCTGAGCTAATATACTGACTCTCCGCTTGATAAAAGCAATACATCAACGATAACAATAATCTCCACTCTCCGCCTATACATCATTACTGGCCGGTGCACTACCATATACAACATTCCCCGTCCCCAAATAAAAACATCAATATATATTTAGACATTCGTACAAAAGCCAGCGCGCTACACGCACAGCAAATCGCATTTCCGGCCGTCGCCGCGAGAGATATATATCGCCGTCTATACACGCACCCACGGCCGCCCCATATTTGTCTAAGTGACGACGTGCCGGCGGGGGCGCCTCCTCTCCACTCGCGCTCCAACCATCTCCCTCTCGCGATTCGAGGTATATCGGTACGAGTGATAGCGCGTGCTAGCTCGTGGGTAATTGAAATATGGTTAGAGCTCGCCTCCGGCGTGGCTATAAGGCCGAGTCAGACAGTATCGGTATGTGCGCGTGTGCGCCAACTCCATTTGCCGCCGCGACGACGATGGGGTAGCTCTCAGGCCGTGCTTGCCATTCACTTATGCACCGCTGTAATGCCTCGGAGAGGGAGACGACTCTGTCTTGTGGATGATGCGATGATATCTCCAGCGCCGCCGCAGATATATTTGCCTCGCAGCAAGCCAAATTAATGGCGATCGGTCTCGTCACGCTTGTGTTTATGTTATGTGTGAGTGTGTATGTGTACGTATGCGTACATCCCCTTGCCAATGTTGCACTGTTTTGCGATCGATGCGCGAAAGCGCGTGTGCGTGCGAGGTGGCTGATGTACGATGATGGATTGCATTTAATTACGGCTGATATAGTTGAGCCGCTCTGTATGTCTCTCTTTCCCCTCTCTCTCTCTCTCACCCTGTGCGTGGGCGGAGGATGTCTCACACTCGAATGTGTGTATGTGTGCTCGGGGGAAAAAGGAATAGCGCGAAGTTTTACTGAATAGACGGATGACCGATGCTTTTTAGGGCACATATTTTTTCTTATCAGTCACAATTAGACTTGCAGTAAATCCGTGTTCATATAAATAAATAATAAAATATTTTTAAAAGGTATATTTTTGTGGTAAAAAGCTTAACATTCATCACGAGTGGCATGTATATTTTGTAGTGTAGCTCTAACTCTGATATTGTTAGCAAAGTTCGAATCTTTCGGCAACATCAAAATTGAATGGAAACCCAGTGGTGCAGTTACGAAGTTGCAAAGCGCTCGCTTATCAACAAGTCAGAAACAACTGACTACCAACCAAACGCGATAGTTCCGCAATCCGTTAACCCGAACGAGCTAATATTGAAGCAAGATTTTTAAAATAGTATATAAATGTATTAGGAATAAAAAAAAAAAATGACGATAATTCTTTTAGTTGTCGACAAGGTTTTAATGACAATTCACAATGTTTGCAGCCAATTAGAATTTCCCCACCTGTCTTCATGAAAAATAGTTGAGTTTACCTTAGAATCTCACACGCAAACAATCTTACGTGAAAATGTAGACTAGAACACGTGCGGAGTTGTTGAATTCTAGTCTCGCAATCCCGAAGTTATGCGTGTTGGGAAACAGTAGCGTATGCAGGAAGAGCCGCACACCCGTGGCGGAAATTCTGCGTTGCCACGGAAAGTCGTAAGCAAGCCTACTACTACTACTACTACTAGCTCTGAGAGCACCTGCGCGCGGCTCCAGAACTATGCGAATTGTAATGTAAACTGCGATGCCCGCGATACGAGGGAGATTGTTGTGGAATACTGATTCGCCGAATCTCGGTTGTAAATTCGGCCGTGCGCACTAAAAGATTAACAGGAACCTGCAAGTTTTCTGCGTCACGTAATGGTTCACGTCGACTGTCATTTGGATAAACGCTGAAAAAATAAATTGGGGCGAGGAATAAGAGTCGTAAATTAAATTTATTCAGATCTCGAGTGGGTCGCGGAGAGAAGAGTTCCATATATCATTGATTTATGGGCGTTAAAACGTTTATTTAAGCTCGAGGTACCGATAAGTGAAACCGATGGGAAATCAGATAAGTGAGTTAGAAGAGAGCGCTCGTAAGATATAGGATTTCTGACCCGCCGAGAAATCCTAGATAATCTTCACCATTTCCAGGACATAAATAACCTAGTTTTCCTTTAAAATTTTTTTTCTTTTTAAAAAAAGATGATTTGTTTCAATTGATTATTATTTCATAATGCAAAATTTTAGTACGAGAAAAAAGAAGTATTTTTTCTACTTTATAACTTTATCTTAAGTTTAAAGTTACACTGAGAAAAATGTTATAGTAAATTTTATTATAACTGTAATAAAAATTACTATAAAGTATACGAAGGGTGAGACAAATACACTTTATGCTGCATTTTTATTATAACTGTATGAATAATTACAAAATTTCTTGTAATATATTTATGACAGTTGTTGATTAGAAAGTATTACGAAATAAAAGAAAAATTGCTATACAACATAGCAAAAACTGTGATATAATAAAATTTAAAATATATTCTTTAATTTTTATTATAGAATAGAATATAAATTTTATTTTGTAGCGTATTTAAAATTACTATAAACATAGTAAAAAGTGCCACATTTAAAAATTGCTACAGGCCATAAAAAAGTTTGCTATCCAACGTAGTAAAAATTGCTACAATTTTCTCGAAATCGATGGTTTGACATATACAAGTTCCAAAACTTTGAACTCAAGAATCCTAGTTGGGTAAGTGGTTAGCGCGTCCGATTGCCGCGGTGAAGGTTCCAGGTTCGATCCCAACGCTCTTAAAAAAAACATATCTTCTTATTTTTCATTTTAATTTATTTTCACATTCAATATTGTATGATTAGAGTCTAACAATAGTTCTGAAAACATGGAAAGAACGAGAAAAAATTTAATTTTTGAAATTTAAGGTCATTCATAAAAATTACTATGTTGCATAGCAAAAATTATTATAATTTCGATTTGTCCCTCCGTTTCTACAAAATAGAGTAATTTTTCTTATTTTTATAATAAATTTTACTACAACATTTCTCTCAGTGTACACGTTTTTGTTTTTGATGAAAATAGAACGGTTAAAGCACTTTGCTCGTGCAATTATTCATCCCTTAACTAAAAATTCCCAAGTTATTAAAAACTTGGAGAAATCCGCGTGATAATCCCTTTTAAAGTTTCCCCCGTTCTCTATCTTTTTCCCTTTAAAGCTAGAAGCTCCTCGCAGTCAGCGAGGAATTTACATGGGCCCTCCCGGCCGGTCTACAAGATCATTGCCCGCAATTAAAACGAAGAAGCGTAAATGAAGCCGCTCGCCGAGTCGACTGGAGCACTCCGGGGTGAACTTTCACTATCAGCCGAGAGGCAGTCAGGACAACGGCAAAGTATTTCAGAGTCACGCACGGCCGCTCGAGGGAGTCGGAGCGCTAAGCAGGAAACTTGATAATAGCATTTAGAACGAGGGACGGAGTGTTTGGCTAACCTGTCTCATCGCCGGCGGTCATTTTTTCTCCCCCTTCCCCAGGCCCCTTTTCATTTCGCCGGAGAGGCTTTTCTTTGGGCTGGAAAATACAGGACCGGAAGTCCGTCAACTTTATTCGTCCTCTGTCGCTTGTTCGCCAACCCTATCTATATACATAGGCGAGCCTTGGAGGTTTTTTTTATGAGAGAGGCTGAGTAAGTTGTTCCTGCCGCTCCCGTAAAAGTTGCATGCGCGTGCGCGCTCTTGATGCGATGTAACAAGGACCTTATATTCGAAGCGAAATAAAGTAGACAGTTTAACGATGCAAACTTTTCCGCTCAGGACGCACGGGAGTCTCGTAAAGCAGCTGCGCGTTATAGGGAGCCGGCGAAACTGGCGCGTTCCCATAATTTTATTAATTTTCCAATTACGGGAAAATGAGGAGGCGTATTTCGTTATCGTTCATCATTACGCGCTTTTTAGCAGAGTGCTGTCTATAACGTTAGCGTTTGATGTTGATATCGAGGTCAAAAACGAGGACGCAAATCACATTATTTTATAAATATATATATATCTGACATTTTTTTTCAAGTGGCAAATAAATTTTATCTACTTTGACGATGAACTCTTTGAAATGCTAAATATTTCGAGGAGTAACGTCATTTACGTTCAGTTTCTTTCATTTTTTTTCTGCGAAACTCAGTTTGAAAAGGTTCTTTGCAAATTCGGCATTAAAAGGGCTAAAAACTTGGTAAATTCTATTTTATTTTCCTTTAACGAAATTCGCAAACGCTGACTTTAATCCGAACCTAATTATCCATCCAATAAACGAGCTCATCAACTTTGCCAATTCAATTGAAAAATTATACGCAAAATTTCAAACGCCACCAATTTCCGAAATATTTAACGCGCGATTATGCAAATCCGTTCGCACTCGTTGGTGGCATGAATGTTGGTTCGTGACTGCCATTAATACAGCCAAAACGAGCCCCATCGATCAACCCGAAAAATCCGCATTCTCTCTAGCTCGTCGAAGAAAGGACGAAAGCGCCCGAGTATCCAAAGTATTCCAGGAGGACGACGACAACGCGGCGCGTGGGCTAATAACCAATTTCCAGGCGAAAGCCCGCGCGCGAAGATAATGGCACTTTGCGCTCGGTAACGCGAATACCGGAATGAATTAGGTCGGGAAATTAGCGAAAATGCATCCCTAAGGCAAGGAGCGACGCGAGATATAGCGTGCGGAGGTAGGAAGAAAGAACGATGACGTCGACGACGAGGAGGAGGAAGGGGCGGCAATACATCGAGAGATAGGGAGGAGCGGCGGGCTGCTTGACGCCAAAGCACTTAAGAGGAAAACCGTAGTGCCCCGCGCGCTCAAGTGTGGTTTTCTCTTCGTCGCCGCTGCTGCTGCAGCGTCGGAAACGAGGGGTTTTCGGGGTTTGAAAAGGGGGATAATCTCGTGGCATAATGCGCCGCGATGGCTTCGATTTTAAAATCCGATCGTCGCGCTTCGCTTCGCCTCTCCCTCCCCCTCGTATCCTACCGTCAATCCGCGCATGCGCTCGCGCGGCCGTACGCCTATTACGCCCCTAAATTATTCTCGCCACGGAGTGGCGTTAAATTGAAGCGCCACGGCTTTCCGGACGCCAGCCGCATTTTCGTCCATTATACAGACGCGAAGGGAAAAATCCTTGCGCCCGCGCTCAAATTGCAAGCGCACGGGCGCATCCTAGTCCCAAGAGATAATGGATCTTGGTTGGAAATATTTGGTTATTCGACGGTTGGAAAATGGAAGGAGATGTGTATTGTTACTTATATATGTATTCTTATAACAGCATGTCTAACATAAAATAGGTATGGGTTGACTTTAAAACCTTTTCAGTTTCAATATTTGCTGTGAAGGGTCGTTAGAATTCAATAAGAACAAAAAGTTTACCCATTATTTCAGAATTTCTCGTGTAGAAAAGGTCAATTTTTCCGGACATTTTTTTTTCATATCGTAAATTTTCACAACCGTTCATGCTGGTTTCCGTTCGAGTAAGTGGGTCAACAATTCTTTTGAAATTCAAATTTTTATTTTATCTCGATTATTCGATATAACGTAATAAAAGAACATATTTTAAGTAAATAATATTAGTTTGCGTGTATCGGCATGATCACTTGTGCAAAAGAAATCGTTACTGAAATTGAAAAAATATAGATTCTCCAATATTCAATATTGTTATTTTTATTTCATCAACAGATATCGAGGCGATTAATCAAGATAAAAATATGGGTACATCAATATTCAAAAGCAATGAACATTTGCGTAATTTTCTCTGGTATATCTTTATTGTAAATATACATTTATACCGAGAAGAATAAGCAAATAAATATGTAAGAAAGTATAGCGCGTGAGCCCAAACGTTATAGAGAATCTCAGTACAAGCTCGGGCATACGCGACACATGGATAAACACGTGTATGCCTCCCCACCTTTGTACACATCGCGTCATCGGTGCACGAGCCGGGCGCTGCCGACTCGCACCTCACTTCTTCTCATGCCGCTGTAAGTCCAGCTCAGCTCGCCCAAGCGTCAAGTGTCGCACGTCGCAAGCATGAGGCTTGCATCACTTACTGTAATATGTTAACTATAATAAAGTTACTACTCTTATACTCTCAACCACGTCTAAGTTTATTTAGTAATTAACAACAATCTTAATTAAAAATTTTAAACCATAGATTGAAAAAACTTCGTAAAAAAGGAGCAAAATTAACTTATATTCTCTAATATCCTGGTGCAATTTGGGGGATGCCATACTCGTACCATTACCGACCGAGCAATTCACACAGTTTCAAGCTGATTAAAAATAAAATACGTCGAATCACAAAAAATCAAGAGAACACTCTTCTGTATTTTTTAACGTTCTATCATCCAGTCAAAGTTTGGAGTTGAAATATCAAGCCGTTTTTTCAAAAACTTTGAACGAAATTAAATTTCGCTTTGTTCAAAGTTTTTGCAAAAATGACTTGATATTTCGACTCCAAACTTTGACTGGATGATAGAACGTTAAAAAATACAGAAGAGTGTTCTCTTGATTTTTTGTGATTCGACGTATTTTATTTTTAATCAGCTTGAAACTGTGTGAATTGCTCGGTCGGTAATGGTACGAGTGTGGCATCCCCTTAATTCCTACCATGATATTCTCGCGAAGCTTTCTACATCAATCTACCACACCGTCCAAATTGTCGAGCAAAAAGTTTAAGCCCGCAAAAACACTGCGCGTATTCCAGCCTCGGGAAACAGCGCTTAATTTCTCTTCGGCAATGTAATGCGCTCATCGGCGCGGTCATCCCGGCAGAGCGCAATACTGTACTTCGCGGGATATAGCCGTATGTCTCTCTCTCTCTCTCTCTCTCTCTCTCTCTCTCTCTCTCTCTCTCTCTCTCTCTCTCTCTCTCTCTCTCTCTCTCTCTCTTTCTTTCTCTCTCGCACGCGCGCGCACGTCGGTGACGACGACGCCAAAAACTACGATCGTTACCGGGCTCGTGCGGCTTTTAAAGTAGATTGCATCGCCTGGCGGCGTCCCGCGGCAGTCGGCTCGGTTATTCTTCACTTGCTGGAACTTTTTGTCGTCAGAAAAAAGACAAAAGAGAAACGGGGAGGGCGGGGGAGGAAAAGAGAGACAGAAAGTGGGAGAGGGATTTACGAAAAGTTTTCATTAAAAAGCTTGTCGATGGCGATATTTAAGCTTTTTCGTGCAAGCTTTTTCTCTACATGTTTAAAAGCATCTTTGTGAGTTTGCCGATTGTAAATAGAACGGAGATTCATTTGGAGATAAAATAGGTCGGTTAACAGTATACTTTAAATTTAAATTTCTCAGAACACATTATTCAGAAAAAGATATTGTAAAAATAAAAGAAATAATTTCCATAAATGTATAAATTTTGAATAAATATGACGGTATAAATATTTATTTTGGTTAAATTATATCTGAAGGAAATATTATTTATAAAATAATGACGAGTTATGACTCTGAATGGAAAGATTGCTTTATAGAAAACAAAAAATCTAAACCCATGGTAATAATAAGAATAAGTATAGTACTTATTTGGTAATGTAAAAAAGGTTAATATAAGAGATTAAACAAAAACGAGTAATATGAATATTGAAAAAAATAATTTTAAATATAAATAGGAGTTTAAATTGCATTATTTCTTGTATGTATGAAACGTCGTATTTCTCGATAAGGCTATGAGCAGTAGAATGAAATCATTCATTGTACAATTTCAAAATTAGAAAAAAACATTACCGGCGAACTATACAGGCACCGGTAAGGTGAAGAAGTCTCCTCATAAAATATAGGCACTAAAAAGTTTTTGAATAACTTACAAGACTCATTTACTGCACGGGCCCTATCTCACAAGAACTAAAACTTCTTCGTGGCCCTTACTCTACAGTACGTCAAATTAGTGCGAAAACTTTATTGTTAAAAAATCATAAATTGCCGAAGCGTCAAAGAATGCCGAACATAAAAATGGTTTTCTCAGAGTTATCGTGAACTGTAATAAAGCCATATTTACAAACATTAATCCACGATGTAATACCCAAAGAATTTTTTCAATATAGGAATTTTCTCATATTTTAAAATAACAAGTAAAAGTCTAGATTAAAATAAAACTCAAATTTCATCTTAATCTTCCACCTCGTTCCAGTTTTTCATATAATTATTAAACCAAAATCTTCTAAAACTCTTGATCTTTTGATTATCGTCATCTCAGTACGTCTTCCTCTTAATTAAAATATAGTCACTGCCCGAATGCGCAACAAAAGACCGGCACCGCAGGGAGTCAAAACTGTCTCTATCCCTTTGTCTCCTCCCTCTTTATATATCTATACATACTTTTCTCTTTACCCGCGCGGCGAAGACTACGCGAACAGCGACTGCATTTTCCATCACGTTCCTCGTATTAATTAATCCGTGAAACTGAATCTCATAAAATCGACGAGCTCTCGCTATCTTTCTTCTCGCCCAGCGGGTAAGTACTCCGCCTTTTTATCTATCACTCCACCCTCCCTCCCTCTCTCTTCGCGGACTGCAGAGTCATCCAATTTTGCTCTTTCCATTTCTTCTCTCCCTCCCAGACTCTTTTATCCGCGCACCTTCTTTTCTTTCTTTGCCTTTATCGTTGCGCGCCGCCCGATTTTCCCGGCGGCTACGCGGACGCGCGGAATGGAAAATGTAATATTCAGTTGCGCGCAGCTCCAGGGCGAATTCCATTACTGCGCGATGACCGACAATCCGTCGGAGGAACGTCTGCGCGCAGCGATCGAACCTTTGTTACGCGGCTGGCAAAGGAAAATATTTATTCGAGCTGCGATTTGCCAGAGACGAACGACTTATGCAACGCGCGGGTATAGTGTAACTTCTTTGATGTAATGTTTGCACGATTCCCGTGTGTGTGTGTGTGTGTGTGTGTGTGTGTGTGTGTGTGTGTGAGTGTGTGTGCGCGCGCGTGTGTGTGTATATATCGAAGATCGAGGTAGTTGTTGTTTGCTAACTGGTTACTGGATTACTCATTATAACACACTGTGATATATTTTTATTACTACAAATTAGAAAAATAGATTAATTTTGTTTATCAAATATTAAATTTACTTAAACCAAAATGATAAATTATGCATAAATTATAGAACATTTACTCAATCCCGAAATTCTGGAACTGTATAGTTGCAGTAGATTCTAAAACACTGGTTCTAAATAAATCGTTGAAATCCCATGCAGTATATTGCAGAATATTGCAGATATGCTGAAACAGTTAAATTTAGAAACTAAATAGATTGTCGAGAACGTAAGCTTTACGTCTATTCATATGCACGTATCATGTTTGAACGTACGTATTCAAATTACCGATGAATACGATATACAATATTTCTAAAGCTATCCCTTTATAGGAATATATTCGGAGCTCTATATGTGTGTAGTTGTTACGAATATAAACGAAAATACATATCCCGCAGATTTCCCATTTGCTTGCCTATTCTGATATTATTTGATGTTGGTGAATTTATATCCACCAGAATATATTTAATAAAATATAGTTTTGAAATATTCAAACGAGTTGACTACTTGAATATATTTAATGAAATGTAGTTTTGCTAAAACGCCTTACCACTAACGCTGTTTTATCGGCGGAACATGTCAAAATAATTAATATAAATAAAAGGATAATGATTTGCGTCTTAAACAAATTCACTTGCCCTGCGTAATCCTCTAATACATCGTTCTACGAAGTTTTGAGAAACGACGACACATTTGTTTATTTTTGGAACGAAAATTAACGAAAATTAACCAAATTTCGTTCCAAAAATAAACAAAGGTGTCGTCGTTTTTTGCCTCGAAACTTTGTAGAATGATGTATTACACCATTACGCAGGGCAACTGAATTTGTTCAAGGCGTAAATCATTATCCTTTTATTTATATTAATTACTTTTACATGTTCCGCCGATAAAACAGTGTTAGTATAGTGCGACACCCCCTTAAAGAATAGTATCTGAAATAGAAAAGTTCATATTTTTATAATAAAACTGTTCGGTCTTCTGATTAGGATGACATTGTTCACTGAAATGTTAAGTAGAAAAATAAACTTGTTTTACTTATTTTTTGCTTAACCCTTTCGTACCTCGGGACGATCGATATTTTAATCTCTAAATTATAGTATAATAACTATATTTTTATTTAAAATAAAACATTGGAAAATCTAAAACTAAAAAGTTTTGTTTATAACCATAACAATTCATCACAACTAAATAAAAGAATTTTTGTAATTTTTCCAAAACTTTTTCTCCCCGTGCGCATAAAAATGTTTCTAGTGGCACTGGATATTTGAATTTTTTCAAGCCAAACTAGGGTCGATTGCAATTCAAACATTTTCAATAACAATATTTTCAACTGAATATTCATACTTTCAAACTTTTGTTGCGCAACAAATTTAGTTAAAAAACTGTATATATATATGCATACTCTTCCTCTGCCCCTTATACGGAACAACAAAGAATTAGCTGAAAAGGAAAGATTTCTCGAGTCGGCAACAACCGCTTATGCTGTCGCCGAGCAGTAGTTCGGACGTATCCTCGAGAGCGCTGGCGAAATAGAAAGGAAGCCTTCGCACCCGTCGTGATAAACGGCGTCGCAGAAGTTGCCAGCGCTCACGCGTGTCCCGTGAAGCGTGAACCGCCAGCGTTGTTTTTACGACGTCCTTCCTCTTCCTCCGTCCCTCCACCCCCTCCCCCTCTCACTCCTCTCGTGAAAACGACAGCGGCGCGACGGATTCGACTCTTATCAAAGCGAGCTTTCGTATATATCTGTGTGCGTAGTCGTCGAGTCACTTTGCGCCCGGAAAGTGTGAGAAGTAGCCCGAGGAGGGGAAGTTTAAAAGTTCAAGTTTGTCTCTGTCGTAGATGGGAGATAGAAGAATAAAAGTGGAATCTCCGTAAACACGGCGTTATATGATCGGAGATTTACGATAAGGAATGCCTGTGTATGTGTGTGCGTCTGAGATCTTAAAATCTGTCGTTGTGTCGAAGGAGTTAGAGGTACCGCGTGGAACGCGAATGGCGACGAGCAGTTGCAGCTGAGAGGAAAATTTTGTTTAACTGCGCGCCATGGAAATTTTTATTTTAGCTCCTGAAGCGTTATTAAAATTTTTACGAGCTATAAAGTCGGAAGAGCTTCCCGGAGAGACTTTAAATTGAGTTTATAATTAAATTTAAATATTGCTCGCGTGTAAATTTGAAAACTATGAATAGAATATTTAACGGCAGCGCTTGAATATTTTACCTTCGTTGAGTTTGTTGCGGGGTTGCGCGTTGCCGAGAAATCTCGCTGAACGACATCAGACTCGTCCTTTTTCAAAAATCTGAGAAGGGGAGAAAGAGTAGTTCGATTCAATCCGAAAGCAGAACGGTTAGAGCTGCGATTTAGCTCTCGTTGAAAATATACGACCGCTAATTCCGGATCCGCAGTGGGAAATTAACTTGAAATAACGCCGTTATTTTAATCCGACACTTTAATTTTAGACACTGTTCAATCGATGATTGCTAATTTACCGAAAATTAAATTTGATGTGGCTATGTAAGATATAGTTTTTTAATGGAAAATCGATTTAATCGTCATAACCGATGTTCTGCTCCGTAAATCGAGCAATCCGCGAAAGGGTAAAAATGCTCGACCTCAAAGCAGCAACTGTTTTCGAAACTTGAAGAACTCGCCGGCAGTACTTTCATTGCTACACACGCGTATACAAGAGAGCAAAAGAAAGGAAGGAAGGGGGATGGAGAGAGAGAGAGAGAGAAAGAGAGAACTCGACGCGACTTCTCGAGTGCGCGAAAGCCGACTCGGGCTCGCATCAAGTTTGCCTAAGAATTCGGGCCAAGACCATCGACGCGTTATGAAAATGTCAAGCCCCTTTACGAGTTTTGCGCGAGCGGGCGCGCATACCGCCAAAGAGAATTAATATTGCTCCTTGAAGTTTGCGCAAGAAACGCGCTAGTGCTCCTCTTGCGCAAGAGCTACTTCAGAGCTCTGGCTTTCGGCGCGCGCATGCGCGGGAAAGTTACACTGGCGTGTATGTGTGCGCGGCGCGAGCGCGCGCAAAACAGCAAGTCGATTAGAGTTTGGCGGCTGATTGCAATTTGAATTTCCCCTTCTCTCTCTCCCCATTGCGCTGGATGCGTAAGGAGGGAGGCAGTGTGGCACGAGGTTACTTGTTTGAGCAGCTCCTCTCGGTTGGTACGGTTTGTTCTCCCGATGCGCCGCGCCTTTACAATTTGGCTTCGGAACTTTGCGTATTACGCGCGGCACCTGATGCGTGAACGAGAGTTTATATAGAAAGAGGGTTTTTGGACAAGTTTTAATATGATTTTGTCAAAGGAAATTTGTTAAATTCACCGGTTCTTTCGAATATATAGGTACGCGGAGATAGGTTTGTAGAAACTTGAGAATTCACATCACCAAATCGAAGATAACATGTAAAAACTGTTTTTATTATAAAAGTAAGATTCAGTCACAAAGAGGTTAATATCCATGAAATTACGGATGAAATATTAATAGGCAACCGATAAAATTGATGTCGCCATTAAAAAATCGAGAAAAACATAAAAATTTAAATAAAAATTTTTCCTGATCGTTTTTTTACTATTGAACTATTTTATAATTTCTTTACCAACTATTCAGTGAACATCCGCCAGCAAAATCATTAGAGTTTTTTAATATTATTATGTAACTTTTATTTTATGCGTATATTTGTTTTCCTCTCTAATGAAATTTTTCACAAATGAGTTGAATTGTTAAAACTTTTAGTAGTCTCATATGCGCTATTTCCTCGTAAACTTTTTTTGGAATAAATAAGAGAAAAAACCAGGTGGAATTAAAAGTGCCTTCTTGCCTGTTTACTTTCGTAATACAAACGCTTAAAACCCTATATGCGTGTTCGGAAACCGCGGTACACATTTTTATGTCATATTCCAAAGTAAAGAAAAATGCATTACATTGCATTAGTAATCCTGCAGAGGAAAATAAAATTTCCTGTCGTTAATTCAGTTATTTTTTGTCCTAAAACAATGAATGGACGCTGCTTTGCAATCGGTCAAACTCGAGGTACAGAACCGAAGTGGATAATAATTTTTTAGAAAAATTAAGTTTTTATTTGAGTTTGTTAACGTTACTGATGAAACGTTTATAAAGGAGAGGGATCGATGCTTGGTTATTAAAATGATTGCTGATATATATATTTGATGTTCACATGGCGAGATAAATCTTTATTATAAAAGTAAAATAGCGAAGTAATAATACAAAAGTACAATAGGCGAAGCAAGTAGTATTCGTCGTGACACTAGAAATCTACTTAGCCGACAAGGGCGGCACATTCGAATATATTTGAGCGTTTATTCCAACAGTTACTCAGCTTCGATAAATAATATATAACAAACACTCAGACGGTGCGCTTGACAGCAAAGCTATATCACAAACTTGATGCCACACTAAAATTTTTAATTCTTTTAATTTGCTAATTTGATGGATTAAAATAATCAATTAATTGACAAAAATACATTTTTTCATTTAATATTATCTTTCAAAAGTAAAGCTATAAAAATAAATTAAAATGCATTCACTGTACGTGCGAGTAAACTAAAAATTTGTTATTTTATGATGTCATTACGCTGGTAGTGCATGTTTCCTTTAATATAATTCATGGCAATATTGCCTTCGAAATTTATCTCCGTGGATCTTCCTCGCAGTATCTTCCCCCAAAAACGCTCCTAATCCCTCTAATTTACATGCATCAGGATCCAAACCACGAGCAGAGCTCCGCCCAATCTCTTAGCCGGCGGCGCCTTCCCTGCACTTCCTATCCTATAACCCAAAAGACAAACTCGAAAAGTTGATTAAAAATTCAAGAAGCGAAAGCTCCCTGCCGGTGTATGTGTATATAGAAAAGAAGCCATTCCGGCGGCAGTGCCAAAACTTTTGCTACGAAGAGAGAATATCGGATGAAGGAGCACGCGCATACGCACAGTCGAATTCCCGTAATACATAATGCACACGCGAATTCGGCTCTGTACGTACCTATATGGCGGGGCACGTATATATATATTCGCTTATGCAAATGCGAAAGCGAGCGTGCGCTGCGGCCGCGGGAAGACGACAAACATTGACATTGCGGTGTGGCAGCGCTGCTGAGGCCGATTCTCTTCCGTCCCGAGAGATTATGCGCCATCTCGTCGTCGTCGCCGTCTAAGTGCCATAGCGCGCTCGTCTTTGCGATCGCGTTTCTCGGACGGCGAACATCAGCAATCGATTTCGTACGACGCTGCTGATGTTATTTGCAATGCCGCGACTAGTGTTTCGTTTAACTATAGCACGCGCGAGCGAGATTTCGTAGTACATGTGGCGTAGTTTTGATGTTGCGCGCTTCTTTCGATTTCAATGAAACAATACTTATCTACACGTTCAAAATAAAGTTAAAGTTGTAGTAGGAAAAAGTTTTTCAAACGCAATTGAAGAGGTAACTCCTTTGTGGAGAGTTGAACATTCTCCAGCTACTAAGTTATAAAGTTTAAAGTGCGACAGAGCAAAATAGCGCCAAAGAAAATTTTGCATTCTTTTTAATGCGTTCTTTGCAGTGGTGAAATTTTTTCATTAAACTGATGCGAAGGAACGGCATAAATATATAGCATTTGAAATATAACATATCAAATTTATAAACGTTTAACATTTAAATCACTCAATTTGGCCGCTGCATATGTGCATTTTATTCTTGATTCACTCCTCAGTGCTCGCTTCAGCATGTTATTAACGTTGAACTCGTATATACATATATTAAACGTAAAAGCTCGCCTTTTAACTACTCACTTTATCTTATATAAAAAGCGCTTATTTGCGCGAATGGTCAGAGATGTTTCAGAAAAAGAGAGGAACTCTTAATTCCTGTCGGCTCTCGTCTCGGCGAAAGCGTAAAAATATCCTTTAAATGAAATTTTCCCAACTCGTTGCACGCGTTATATTTTTAGCCGGGCTCTTTTGCGGTGAAAGAGTTCACGGTTCGTCCTTACGCTTCTTCTTTGAAGCGTCAACGGTTATGCATACTTGTATAAATCCTTCGTGCATAAATATTTTGCGCAACGTGCGAGAAAAGGAGAAGAGAGAGAGAGAGAGAGAGAGAGAGAGAGAGAGAGAGAGAGAGAGAGAGAGAGAGAGAGAGAGAGAGAGAGAGAGAGAGAGAGAGGAAAAGAGGATGGGGAAAAAGTGCCTTCCCCTTTACAGCTTTACTTTTTGGCAAAATTTCGTAATTATCTCGCGTGAGTTTAATTAAAAACTGGCAAGATAATCTCACAATCAGATTTCATTAAGAATTATTTCGTAAGCGTGTAATTACGTCGGCAGCGCGAATTTAAAGCGATAAACTAGGAATTTATCTTATTTAATTACGCCTTTTGCGCATAATTCTGAGGGAACTTGGCCAACTGTGTTATGAATTGGATGTAGCGCGGAAATAAACGTCGTAATTCATCAACTTATCAGCTCAAATAATTAACGGGCTCTCTTTCTCTCGAAATGATTGATGCACATCATAATAACTCAAAGAAATATTGATACAAATAAAGACATTTCCTTTTTACTCCCCCTCACGTGTCGCCCCTCATTTACCCCAAGAGCAATTATCGGCTGGCGGCTGGGTAAGCAATATTTATGTTTGCACGCCTCGCGGAGTGAGAGAGATCACCATGTTGTCTCAGGCCCGAAAGGACTCGTTGATAAATATGAGCCGAACGAGACGTCGACGGAATGCGCAGGAGGTTAGGGCGCCAACTTCCATCAATCATCGGAGGGCGGAAATTATCGGAGTCACGAAGGAATGCGCGCGCACGCCAAAGCTCCTCCCTCTCTTTCGATAATGTCATTGTCATTAGTTATATATCGGAGAATCCGTACGTGCCCTCTTCGGAAATGATTTATCGGTTCGGCATTTCGCTGCTGATAAAGAATGTAGAAAATGGGAGCTGCAATCAGTTTCTTCTGCTTTTTGAAAATTTGAAAAATTTATGCTCTGATTCAAACTGACGGTAACAACTAAACCCGCTAGTAGAACACATCGGTTTTAGTCAGACAAAACTTTTCTATCCGTAGCCGTCAATGCTATAAACGAAAGTTACTGTTTGAAGAAAGAAAATAATCAAAATCTAAATTAGTAGTGTTTTTCCATAGTAATATATAATGAAAAAAGATAAAATTTTGTAAAATTAGTGTATTTACAGTATTTACGTGTTGTACTGCATAGTAATAAATATACTTTATAGTAAATTAAAAGAAAAATAATAGTTTTTTAGTTGTTCGAGTACTAGATTGGCCGTTATCGAACAAAAATGGCTTATGTAATACTACGTCGTGAATCAATTTTATTAGTTCGCCAATACATTGATTTTGTATTCAAAGTCCACGGAACATGTTAAACATATTAAAAAACTGTAGAAAATGAAATAAAACCTCAAAATTCATTTTTATCTAATGTTAATAATGTAATATCATTCAAAATTCTTATGTAACTTTGTAAAACCCGAATTTAAAATATCAAACACGAAATATATTTGATAATGTTATGCTACACCTAAGCAAAAATGTATATGTGCAATTCCTGGGAAATTTCCCTCTTACGTCGCCAAAAAAAATGAAAAATTTTTTTGAATGCACGCTTACTACACAAGGTTTTTCTCGTTTCTTGAACCTTACAGAACGTGAAAAAATGTGTGTTCCAAGCCGATTGAGTGGTATCATTTTTTTACAGCACTTTTAATTTTTCTTATGGAAATTTAACATGGGAAAAATGGGTGAAAAGTTGTCATTGATGATGAACCAATAACAAGCTATTGAAGAGGCCAAACCAAATTCCATAAAAAAGCGATTAAAGTTGAAGAATAGAGCTTTAATTTGAGAGGGCAATCGTTAAAATCGGTCGATTCGGTGCAAAGCTACGTGAATTTGAAAATGAATGAAAAGTGCGAAAAATGACGAAAATTTTAAGAATTACGATGATTTGGCAAAAATCGCTCATTTTTAATAATTTTTCGCCATTTTTAAGTTCACGTAGCTTTGCACCGAATCGACCGATTTTAATGATTGACCTCTCAAATTAAAGCTCTATTCTTCAACTTTAATCGCTTTTTTTGTGGAATTTGGTTTGGTCTCTTCAATAGCTTGTTATTGGTTCATCATCAATGACAACTTTTCACCCATTTTTTCCATGTTAAATATCCATAACAAAAATTAAAGGTTCTGTAAAAAAATGATACCACTCAATCGGCTTGGAACACACGTTTTTTCACGTTCTGTAAGGTTCAAGAAACGAGAAAAACCTTGTGTAGTAAGTGTGCATTCAAAAAAATTTTTCATTTTTTTGGCGACGTAAGTGGGAAATTTCCCAGGAATTGCTCATATATATATAACGTCGGCGACTAAGCTCACCACTATTATGGTGGTACGCAACGATATCGTACGTTTTTGCTTAGGTGTAGCATAACATTATCAAATATATTTCGTGTTTGATATTTTAAATTCGGGTTGTACAAAGTTAAATAAGAATTTTGAATGATATTACATTATTAACATTGGATAAAAATGAATTTTGAGGTTTTATTTTATTTTCTACAGCTTTTTAATATGTCTAGCATGTTCTGTGGACTTTGAATACAAAATCAATGTATTGATTTTGTATTCAAAGGTGCTATCGGTCATGGAACCCTCCCTAGTCTTCATTAAGGTGGCTCATACAATTTCTTATAAAAAAGCAGATACATCTTAAACTTAACAAATATGTTCTTTAGACATTAAACTTTCGATCTGTACTAAGAAAATTATAGGTCAACGACCAAATTATCGAAAAAACGGAGTTTATAAATAGGTACATTTAACACATAACCTTATGGGAATGAACAGTTTATTGCTTCGTAGTAACTTGTAAAAAAGCAGTTTTGAATGTACAATGTATGAAATTAAAGATTTTTTGTGAAGAATCTAATGATATCATCAGAATTATAAGTTAACGACCAAACAAAAAAGATATTAACAATAAACGTTATAAATGTGCTACTGCGCATGCGCACTGCGACCAGTCATATAAATGTAACGACAAATTAGCAAAGTTTTTACTTATTTATAAAATCTTTTTTTTTGTTTGAACATTTAGAAGTTATTTACAATAAATTTACGTAAAATACGTTAACTTAATTTGGCAATAATAAAGAAGCCCCTTGCAGGGCCCCGACTTGATACGGTACCAAACGCATGAGCCACCTTAAGCTTAATCTACTCACCGCTCATACGTATAAATTAATTAAATGAATTAATTACAAAATCATCTATAACAAAATTCATCAAATTAAACATCAATCTTATTTTCAGGCTATCAGCATCATAACTCTATACACTGCATATCCCCCCCCCCCCCGTCAATATTTACTTCACCGAGCGATTTTCGTGCGACCTAAACTCCTCCCGTGCATGATTAAACGCTCGACTACACGGACAGCCGAACGAGAAGGCTCAGCGCGCTTTCGCGAACGAAGATTGAAGCGCTCCTCGCGTTTAAGCCGCGCGCGTTCTTAGACGCTCCACTGCCGCGGAGTGCACTCGATACTCTCTTTTTGCGCGGTGATACATCACGCTTCGGGGTAAAAGTAAGAGGCCGCCAACCGCGACCGGTGCTTACGTGCGCGCTTGCAAAAACATGGACTAAGTGGGGAAACATTTTTTACATACTCCCGCGCGCGAGCTTCATTCATCTTATACCGGCGCCTCGTTATAAACTTAACATGTATATTCCATTAGCCAAGTTTTCGCGAGTGGTTAGAAAGTAGACTATCATTTTTTTCGGCTATTAGTTTGCCTGAGATGTAACTAAGTTCGTCATAATTTTGCAAGATATGTTGAAAAAAAACTGTGGAAATTAAAGAGAATGAATAGAGAATAAAGAGAACCCTCTCTTAAAAAAGTGATGACAGGATATTGTGAAGCATTTAAAGAAGCAATACGATTGGTTGATGGTTCAATATCCGGTCTGAATATCGCCAAAATTCAAAATGTTCTCTGATATAAAATGAATATTTTGATATAGAAATTAATTAAATGATTTACATGTGCATTTGAGTAAATCAATAAAATAATCATTAAATTATTCAATATCCCAATTGATAAAAATTTTGTATTTAATAATTTAATTACAAAATAAACTGTTCCAATTGATTTCCTAACCTCAAAATTTAGAATTCAAATTTGTTGTTTAGTATAAATAATATATTATGCTTTCTGAAAGAGAATGTTAATAAAAAATACAGTTATGAAATCTAAAATATTTGTTGATTTCGTTTCTATGAAAAATTGAAGCGCGCGCAGCGCGCATGGATATGACTAGTAAAGTATATATTTGCATGATGATAGAGAACCTCGCCCAAAACTTCGTTAAAGAATTCATCCATACATAAATTTAAACAAAATATAATGTCCCGCTCCGCATAAATATAAAAAAAAAGAGACAGAGGAGTAATCGGAAAAACATTTTCCAGCAAAAGCGTAACAATAGTCGTCGAATACGTTCGGACTCGCTTTAATGACTTTTTTCCTCCTTTGTTTCGCGTCGATACGCGAAAAAAAAAGAGTAATATTCCTCGTTAAAGCTGCGCTGCGATTACAAAATCCTCCTCCCCATCTCCAGCCCCGCGCTCTACTGCATTAACCCGAGTAAAACACGGGCCAGTCCCGTTTTTCAAACCGGCGACGCTCTGTGTCGCGCAATTTGTCGTTTCGCCGGCTGTATAATGCCGCACTGGATTAAGGGCCGACGGAATTTATCGCGATCCGGCGCACGCCCGCGATGCTCTATACCAAAGCGTTTATTTAAAGCGATATCGACTCCCACTGCGGATTAACCGCAATGGAAAATTAAAGGCCGACAATGCAACTTTTAATTGAGATTCTACAATGACCGAGGGGGATTACAAACTTTCGCCACCGCGGAACGTGCGCGAGCGAGCCTAGCATTCCGATTTCTCCACCTCCTCCCCCCCTGCAGGTGCGCGCCAGATTCATTACAATGGCTGCGATAACGCGGGCAAATGTGAAGACAGACCCGCGCGCTCTCCGATTTAATCCAATATTTTCATTTTATTACTGTCATTATTATTATTTTATATCCGCTCGTTTCGTTTATTCGGCCTATTCTCATTGCGCATTGTTATTGCGGGGTATTATTATTGCTGTAGTCATTGTTATTGCGGGCGCGCTCGCTTTTCATTTGGCGCTGCCCTTACACGCTGTGATTGATATTACACGGAAATGTACCCGAGCCTTCATTATTCTCGCATGCTACTTGTGGCTTTATAAATATTAAATGTTTTATTATGACCTACTTTGATGGCTGGCGGTGCCCTCTGGCGTGGCTATTTTTCATTCTAGTATAATTAACGCAAAAGCATGACGTAGCGGATGATTGCGTCACTCCTCGTTCCTTCGTTATAATTCTAAGTTTTTGTATAGGACACTGCAAGGCTAGTACAGCAAAACAATATTAAGCCGCTTAAGCTTTATGGTGTACTTTTCGAAAGGCAAAAAGAGTTTACTCGGTAGTACGATATAAAATATTGTTAATGGTATACTTCTTACTGCAGTTAATTAGTGATTTACGAAAAATTTTGATATGATCTGAACTTTATTTCGGACATAATTGTCATCGATATTATTACTGATGTCAAAATGATAAAAAATGCTTTATATATATATATATATATATATATATATATATATATATATATATATATATATATATATATATATATATATATATATATATATAGCATTTTATATATATATAAAATGCTTTATATATATATATATATATATATATATATATATATATATATATATATATATATATATATATATATATATATATATATATATATATATATATATATATATATATATATATATATATATATATATATATATATATATATATATATATATATATAAAATGCTTTATATATATATATATATATATATATATATATATATATATATATATATATATATATATATATATATATATATATATATATATATATATATATATATATATATATATATATATATATATATATATATATATATATATATATATAAAGCATTTTTTATCATTTTGACATCAGTAATAATATCGATGACAATTATGTCCGAAATAAAGTTCAGAGCATATCAAAATTTTTCGTAAATCACTAATATATATATATATATATATATATACTTAATAAAATGAATAATAAAATGAAAATTAATGAAACAATAAAGAAGAAATAAATATTTATGTGCATTTTATCAATAGGAATCCTTGTACATTTTATATAATAATTAAATCTCGATTTTATCAACTTTGCTTCATTTCCACGCCGCTTTTATATGTATAAAATTCGCGGCAAAACATTTCAGCGTTTGACAAAGTACACCGGAATACGATAAAATGAAAATTAATGAAACAATAAAGAAGAAATAAATATTTATGTGCATTTTATCAATAGGAATCCTTGTAAATTTTATATAATAATTAAATCTCGATTTTATCAACTTTGCTTCATTTCCACGCCGCTTTTATATGTATAAAATTCGCGGCAAAACATTTCAGCGTTTGACAAAGTACACCGGAATACGATTTATCTTGAAAAAGTTTGAGCAATTTTTAAAACTCGGTAAACCAGCGACTGCTCGCGCGTGGGAAAAGCTCGGGCTACGTTTGAATAAAGATTTCGAAGCTTGAAATGTTTTCTTTCGTGTCTTTCGCGCTTAAAATGACTGGCAAACGTAAAGGCGCGCGCGTACACATTTTTTTCACCGCGAAAAATAAACCACAGACGCCCGAGGCACGTCAAAACTTTCGAGAAAAATGTTTAACTTTCAAACACCCCGGCACTGTGCGCAAAGGAAATTTTCCCCCAACCCCCGTTCTTCCGACGATTTTCGAGAGGATATTTTTCTGTCGCGTCTTCTTTTAAATATTTCGCTCGCAATTGAATCGCCGCGCCTCCTAACTCGCTTACGAAATAAAAACTCTTTCGCGCGCACGCGCTCACGTTTTCAATAGTTCGCAACTAGTTCAGTCACTTAAGAGCTAATTAAAAGAGCGCGAAGGTAGCAGTGTAGTAGGAGCGACAGCGAACTTGTTAAAATTATCCTTAATAATTAAGTCTAAAAAAAGACGGGGCGAGAGAGTTCAAGACCTCGCGCGCGCCGCGGCAGCTGCGCCGAGTCTCGTCGCCTCTCCTCGACTTTGACTCCGGTGACACACACACACACACACCTACACTACTACTACTACACTCTCGGGGTCGGCCCATTGAGGAAGTAGTAGAGGGAGAGGAGAAAGCGTTGCATACAGGCGTAGCGCGAAGTAGTTCACGCTGTGGGTCTGTTCTTGTTTTGTTCGCGAGCTCTCTTTTTTTAGGAACTGCCGCGCTTGTTTACAGCTTCATACTTTTAATCAACTCTTTCGCCCTCTCTCTAATTTTATTCGAAGTCCAAGTTTTCCACGATCCCACTTTACATATCGTGCAGTCGGTTCAGAGTTTATCATTGACTATGCCATCAAATTGTAAATCAACGTACACGCGGAAAAAAATAATTAGTTAATTCTATATTTCCTACAGTTGATTTAACTGTAAAGTGGCAAGTTCGTTTTACTTTAAAAAAAAAAAATCGGTGGAATTTCCATTCTGAAATGTAAAATCTCCATTCTGAAAAAGTTGAATTTCCATTTTAAAAAGTAAGTTTCATTCTCCAAAAGTAGAATCTTTATTTTTGAAAAGTATAACTTCCATTTTTTGAAAAATGGAATAATTACTTCACTACACGGAGAAAAATTTGATTTGAAAAATTACCATTAATCTTATCAAAGCGAAGATATACTCTGATTCTGACGCTTTTTACTACTATTATAGGATTTTCTACCATTGTAATGTATTCCTTTTACAACTTTCATTTTAAGTATTACAAGTGTCGAGATAACTTTCTACTACATTTATATAGCAAAAAATATACATATTGTAATATACTATTAAAAGTATCTTCTTTTTTTTATAAAAAATATGGAACATTACTATATTTTATGGCAAAAACTGCGAAGACTTGATATTCGAATGCAGGAGTTACAAAAATTTTGATATTTAATTCTAAGTTTTACAATGATTTATGGTAAAAATTATGATGTGTGAAATGCGCATGCGCGCGGCGAACACGCGCAGTCTGCTGCTCTGTCTTACCGACGTCCCTAATTTTCAGGTTATCTAGATCTCACACAATATGTTTTGCAACACAAAACTGGTCGGATATAATAAATTCCTATTTATTTTTACTTTTATAAATACATTATCAGTTGCTAATTTTCCTTTACGTTAATTATAATGCCGTACATTAATTGAAATTCAACAACGCGTCTAACTCAAATCTGCCATACATCTAGCGATAGCTAATGTACAAGTTCCAAAAATTTGTAGTCTAATGTTGTTATGGGTAAGTGGTTAGAGCGTCCGACTGCCGTGCCAAGGGTCGAGGGATCGAATCCGACCGTCTCCGTCGAAAAAAAATTTTTAATTTTCTTTATTCTTTACTTTAATTTATTTCTTGTATTTCTTGTATTAATAATATATGTATGTGCAACCTTGAAATATATAGAAAAATATTTCCTATACGAGTTGTTATAAAATGTACCCATATTAAATTGGAAACATTAATAGGAAATTTGTCTGTCTCCGTTTTACTATGAAAAATTGTAATTTTTCCTATAGAAATTTGTAAATTTTGCTACATGATTTCTCTCCGTGTAATTCAGTTGATTTTACTATTTATTTTTTTTCTGTGTAGAAGTCTGATTAATAACGTTATTTTAATTTCAGATTTATATTTTGATATGTCATTTTCCGTTGAACAAAGTATGAAAAGAGGATACGGATAAAACAAAAAAAAATGACGTCGTAAGTATCGAACAAATCCACCGATCAGTGTCCAAAAACAGGACAATTTTCGATTCGAAAGAGAAAAGTTTGCTACCGCGCGCTACGGAAGCAACTCGTGTCGCATCCCAGCAGCGACGCGAGGCAAAACTTTCCTCGTACGAAATTATTGAAAAGGGGTCAAGTGGGTCAGCTTACTGGCAACGTGAATCTGTATTATATTACAGGCGTGCACACGAGAGCGAGCGCGTTTCCTCCTGCATCAATTTAATATTCAAAAAGAGCTCGCTCACCCGTTGACGTCATTACTTTTTCACGGAGTAAACGCGCGTGTATATATACCCGCGCGTTCACGGGATAATACAGAGTCGAGGTATATGTATTATATATATCACGCTCGACGTCTAGTCGCGCGACTCATCCCACCCGCGATATTCATTAATGGGAGCTAGGGGAGGACGTCTTTCAAAGGCATAACGAACGGCGTCGGCGTCGGGTCGTTAATCAATTCGAATAAATGAATCGGACGGGCTTTTCCGCCACCGCCGCCGACAGCCGGGCGACGTCTATATTTTGATTATTAAAATTAACTGCTGCCTTGATTGAGAGGATATTCCTCCGTGCTAGAAAGAGCACTTCTCTCTCTCTCTCTCTCTCTCTCTCTCTCTCTCTCTCTCTCTCTCTCTGTCTCTCTCTCTCTCTCTCTCTCTCTCTCTCTCTCTCTCTCTAATTAGTCGCCACGCGCAAGTAATTAGAAAAATAATCAGGTACGCTCAGGCGCCGTGATTTGATTTGAATCGACAACGCGATAAATGACGGAATGCACGCGAACGTCGTAACGAACGTTAATAAATTAAAATCTTTACGAGGCGGGAGTGAACTTTTATCTCGGCCGCGCGCTCACTTTGTCTTCTCTTCGTTCGTCTGTTGCGCGGTGTCGTTTTTTTCCCCGTTCGAGAGAGAGAGAGAGAGAGAGGGAGAGAGAGAGAGAGAATGAAGAACCGCTCTTGCCTCTAAAGGGAGCAGTGCCCCTTTCATCGGCTGTAATTGCTATTGTGATTGACGGTATTTTATAGAGAAAAGCCGGCTATATCTAGCGATCGTCGATCCTATAGATCGTATTATTCGTCTGCGAGGCTGGCAATTAAATTTTTGCCAGGTCTTTTGTTCGCTTTTGTTCGTTTATCATTATTTTTTCAATATTATGATTTATTTCAAGCTCTGCCGATTTGGCTTTAAATGAATGCCCCGAAATTATATATAGCGATATTACATTGCAGTTATTGAAAGGGGAAACCCTATTTAATAAGAGTCTTTTGCAAAATGAAACCCAGGGGAATTCAATGAAGTAAATATATATTATATAAATAAGTTCGTAAGAGTGTCCATCTAAAATCTCAGTATTGGCTGATGATTTCATTAACAAGAAAAAAAGTTCAAATTTCCAGGTTATGCTGCACTTTATGTTTCAATAGTTGGAAAGAAAAATTAATATAGGCTTGTCTGAGCATACGCAACTTATTCTACTTGAAATACTTAATCCATTCTCATAAAATTTTAAGTAAAACTAATATGCTTATAAAAACGATAATTTTATTATCACTCATGTACTACTTCATAAAATTAAATAATACTTACGGTGATACAAAATTTCATAAAAACGAACTTGGTTTAAACGGTTTTCATGTACGCGCAAGCACATGTTAACCGTTCTCTATTGATTACAAATTCACACCTTCCCCCACCCACTTTCACATATTTCTTCGTCACACTGTAAGCGCACAGCTGAGACATTTTAATATCACACCCACAAATTCTGACCGCGCGGCTCAATATAAACACTGGTTCCAGCGCGATAAATACGCCAGAGATGGAATAACAGCGGTGTAAAATTGGAAGCGCGCGCATATAGCTATGATAATATATTTCCCGCGGCATGTCGTCATCGCGCGCGTAGAAACTCGGATTGAAAAGCCTCGCAGCAGTAAAGTGCGCGCGCATAAGCATCGATATAAATCACCGCTCCCCCCGTATATACATGCGTATAAACGTACACGCGCCATCCGTCGGCATTATGCGGTTATATGCTCTGTTGGTAACCGTACGGACGTATGCGTGCCAAACTATGGCAGAGGCTTTCGGCGATGCGTATACGTCGCCGCGCGGCTGCTTTTTGTTATTGCGCTGTTCTCTCGTCGAGGAGAGCGATGGAAATGCTCGAGGCGATGGTTGCACGTACGGTACGCTTCGATTTCGAGTTTGTGATGGTTTCCGATGTGCTCTAAGCAGACGTATCTATCGAGTTTTTGTCATTTCAGAATTTCTGTTATGATACTGTCGAATCTACCGTTTTTAGGGTTTTACAAGTACAATGCGTATTGTTTTTTAAATAAAAGGAAGTTTTTATTGTCATGCTTGAAGAATGACTAAAATGAAACATAAAGCTGATTATTTACTTTAGTAAAAAGTATAGGTATATACTAACGAAAGTAAAGCGCAGCCGCAACATTATGAAAAGCCAAGATTTATTAGAAAGTTTTCATAAAGCCTTATTAAAGTTTCTTTGTTTACCTTTAATTATTACAAATACGATTCGTATGCTGCTTGAATTTTGTGATTTAATTCGTCGCTGAAAGCTTAAAAAATATCTCGGCTTTCAGAAACTCTACGAGGAATTTCAAAGGCTTTTCATTTTTGTCGATTCCCACCGAATTAAGAAATTTATAGTGCATGAATTCACTTTTATTAGAAAAATTCATATAAAAAAAAATACAAAAATGAAATAAATGTTTATAGTTATCTTTGTGATTTCTAGGATAAATTTAATATAACAGAAATTTAAAGGATTTTTGTTTTAATTGTTTCAGGCTGAAATTTGGAGTGTCTTCATCGCCATTCTGAGGAAAAGCGTCAGAAACCTGCAGGCATGCACAGATGTCAATCTAATCGAACACGTTCTGCATCGGTTATCGCGGGCAGAAACCGTTGTTGCAGGTTTGTACTCGATTGTTACTTATTTCATCGTTTTTTTAATAAATCCAATGAGTGACAGAAAACTTTACTTTATTGTGTCCTAGAACGAGTTTTTGCTATCTTTACTCAGTTTTTAATTCAAATGTTCTGGGTATTCCTGCTGTTGATACGAAGCATATAATATATGGAAAAATCTTCGATTTTATGAATTCAGTCTTTTTAATTATCGGACATTTTTGAAATCTTTTGAGCCTTGTTTTGGGATTTTCCATAGACTATACCGAAAAAGAATTTTATAAAAATGAACATTAGAAATCAAGGTTTGTTTTTGTTTTATTTTCCTCGAAGTTTGTTTCGTTTACTTACATATATGTTTATTCTTAAAAGTTCATAAGGGTTAAGTTTATAACTAACTGCAGAAAGCTGTTATAACTTATTTAACAAAAATCTAGTTTGATGCATGGTGAATAAATATATCAAGATCCCTGGTGGAAATTGAAATCATTTTTTGAGCAGTAAATGGCTAGTTTGATCCAAAATGGCAAAAAAATGGACTCCAGTTTTCTTCCATAAGTGTAACGATTTTTTTAACCTATTTTTCACATTTATTAGCTGCCAAGATGGTCACAATTTTGTACTATCTATTAATTTGGCATTTTAATGTTAGTTAAAATAGCTAGTCGATGAAGCCATTATAAATCTAGTAACAAGCGATTTGTTATGGCGATGAGTAAGAGAGATAGAGTCACGTGTCAAAATAACGATTTTGGTTTATATCTTATAGAATAAAGCTGTAAATAGTACAAAGACTACTAAATTTTGTTTATATCCCGGTAAACTATCTCTTAAGAGTATAAGTTTTAAAATATATGATTGAATTGTTATGAAATTTTAATGTAAAAATTTTCAGGTTAGGGCCATTCCATAAAATGGGAGAAGTTGATAAAAAAAAGCGTTACATGTCTGTCTAATAACTAGCCATTTCTAATGGCCAGTTTCTGTTTTCTTTCCCATTTTTAATGGACTAATTTCTACCAGGGATACAAGTTTTTGAATAACAATGTACCATGGAATAAATAAGTTATAAATATCTGCTTTTAAATATTTCTGCTTTCAAGAATATACATGAAATTCTTTTAATTTTTCTCGCAAAAGAAAATTTATTTCGGAGCCATTAATTAAAATTATTACCCAATAAGTTCAAATGATTTGCAATAAGACTGTAATTTTTCGTAGTTTCACGTAATGAAATCCTCTGTGAGCTAACCTAATTATGAATCTCGTACAAGATGCCGATCTCCGGTATTGCAACCCCGGAAATAACGAGGCCGTTAGCTAAGAAGGATCACGTTCCGGCAATTAGAGGAAATTATCCACAATTCCTGGGTGTCTACGCTCGCGCCGAATTATGTACAGCCTTTGTGCACACTATTTATCAAAGCTCTGCGGGCTCGGGATGCCTCATCTCTTCCTCTTCTTGCAATGAATAGCGTTTACGCGCCCCGGGAAGAATGATCGTCTCTTGTCAGTGCCAAGATTTTTAGTAAATCTAAAAGATTTTCTATCTCCATCCCTTTACTGCTCGTAACTTGCGAACTGTTTTATTGGCATCGTTAACAGATAAAAGAATTTATGACACTTTGATCTAGTAAGAATGATTATATTTAAAAAACGTTCTCGTTCATTGTTCTTTATTCGCACCAGACAAAGGCACTGTTTAGAATTTGATTTGTCTCTATATGAAAGCACCGATACTGCTTAGTACAAAGTAATTGAGACAGAGCTTTTATTCGAGCAATACGCGAACAATAAAAGCGTCGTTGCTGACTAGTTTCATCGGTTATTTGCCAGCATCTGGTCTGTGAGCCCTCTGACAACTACTTTTCAGTTGTTCTTTGACACCGTAATACAAACCTCCCCCTCTCTCTCTCTCTCTCGATAGAGAGAGTTTTGCGAGGCACGCACCAGCGCCATTTTTTCTATTGTCCTTTCGCACAATTCAGCGGAGCTTTTGACGCATTAGAGTACGTAAATTCACAACTAGAAAGCTCAAAATTCGTTTGTTCATATGAATTTTACTGCACACCGATACGGTATGTGTTCAGTATTGCTGAAATAAAAGAAATTATCAAAGGAATTTATCAAAGGGTATTATCAAAGAAGTATTTACAAATGGAACTACATTATATTGTGAATCACAATTCCTTTTAATTCTTATACTGCATTACAATATTTTTCGCGATTCGCTATTTACGTTTTATAACGATTTGACTGTAGCAGGTTATATCCATGACCTTTGATACATTAATTAACACGTTTACTGCTATATGAGTATGTTTGTTTTCTCATCTACGAAGCAACTCATGCGAAACCTGTATGACTAGTATAGTAGTGAAAATGTTAAATTATTTATTATGAATTATATAACATCATCGTTATTTACTTGTATCATCGCATCCATAACCAAATGTTGAAAAATATTTAAATATGAAAGTTTGAAGTATCAATGATGGATGAGTGATAAATCTTTACTATGGTATAGTAACTTTACGATTTTAACAATTATTACTATAGTCATAAAAACAATGCGATAGTTTGAATGTTACGAAAGATTCATAAAAATAAATGATATTGCTAAAAAATAAATAAAAAGTAGAAAGAACTATCAATTTCGTTACAATACAATATACGTTTACCGTAACGATTGGCAATTGCAATTTTATTTGAGTCACGTATCTCATAAACCGATGTACATATATTCCACTCTGTGTAGGATAGAGCTTCTGTTCCCGAATACATACATTTTAAAACTAAACTATAGTATATAGTCTTTACCCCTCATTTAAAGTAGAAATCAATCCAAAAAAACATTATTTCCATCATTAATAATGATTTCCGATAAAGCACGCCTTTTTTCATAAGTTGGAAAACAATAAAAAGCACTCTTTGACCTAGTTATCTTTATGCCTTCGAGTCAGTTAGTGCAAAATTCGTTTCCTCTCTCGCTTTCTCAATCTACATCTTACGCATCTCACGTAAGCATATTGAAACTTACCGCATTATACCTAACAACTCCACCGAGTTTCCTTTTGTGCCTGCGCTAAATTCTCATCCAGCAAACTTTATAAACTTTCGTGGTTTCTCTTTCACGTTAATGGTTACCGAGTTAAAATTATCTCTTTTTGACTGTACCTCGCTAATTTGAGCGAACGCTGGATTCCCTTAAAGCAGAACAAATTGATTAATATTTTGGCTTGGCATCCTTTCAAGCAATAACTTTCAATAATAACTTTTACAAACAATCAATCAACATTACCAATCCTTTGACTTATTAGGTATCGGCGTTCGATTTGTTATACATATAGTATATAAAATATAATAGTATATAAAATATAGTTTAATTACGATACTTTTGATAGAGGTCATAATTCGAGGTAGCCGATAATTAAGGAAGTATATTTATAAACTTTCTATTTAGGACACGATATAATGTAGAAACTTTATCCATGCGCTCCATATAATAAAAATACACACAATAGAAGAGTTTTACTCGGTAGAACTAATAATGAAATAATAATGAAAAAGGCAAAGAGCGCATTATTGTTTACATTTTCCTTTAATCCAACAGATTTGCTGATCGACATGCTTGGCGTGCTGGCGAGCTACAGCATAACCGTGAAAGAATTGAAGCTTTTGTTCGGCGCGATGAAGGCAGTCAAAGGGAAATGGGTAAGCGTTGTACTAAACCGGCACGCGCGCGCTTGCGCCTGTGTGTAGATTGGCGCCGGCGCTAGGCTCAAAGCCAGCGCTTGCGCGAGACTACGACGACGACGTAACGAAATCAATTTCTCGATTTTTGCAGCCCCGCCATTCGGCGAAGCTTTTGAACGTCCTGCGGCAAATGCCGCAACGAAACGGCCCCGACGTCTTTTTCAGTTTCCCCGGGCGAAAGGGATCGGTGAGTCGATTAACCTTCTTCTTTTCCCTTCGCGGCAGTGACTTTTTTCCTCCCCTCGTCTTCCACTCTCCCTGTCCCCAAGTATGTGTCTGTCCTCTATCCTCCTACTATTCCCTTTCTCTCTGCGTCATCGGCCTGCTCCACGCTTTTTTTCTGCTCCGCCGAGTTCAAAGAGAGCTATAAGGGTTGTAAGCGTCTACAGGATTTCCTGCCTCACTTTTCTAATGTTTTTATTTTTGTAATAAAATTTTTGTTAAATATGAATATTTAAATATTAAGTATAAGTATTTTTTTAAGTAAACCTTATAAGAGTCTTTATGTTTGAAGTTTTTTTTACATCAGGACACTATGCGGTGTTAAAAATTGTAAAACTTTAAACTAACGAGTACCTGTTGTTGCTCATTCAGCGCTCTTTTTTAAAAAGATTTCAAACAGTTTTTTCAAATCCAATATTTATATTTATTTTTTGAAAAGCTTATCTTATCAGTTTTCCGTTGTTTTGTGCCGATTACCTTTTCAGCAATAATAAATTACATCGTATTTTTTCTTTATTTTAAAGTCTTGTAAAAAAACTCATAACGTTTAAAAATTTTGCTAAACTAAAGGATTTTAAGGATCGTCATTTTTATATACGTGCTAAACCACATTTACGTTGGTGCAGACACGCACAGAGATAAAAATTCAATCTCTGTCTCTGTGAGACGACGCTATATTTCGCCAATATTATTGCCGCTAGCAGGTGGCCTCATGGCACTCCAACGTACGCGCGGAACATGCAGTCAAAGGAATTAGCTGATGACGCCTATTAGTCTCTACCTCCAAGATTAAACCATCTCGCGTTCTATACGTATGACGTCATGAAAGGCGCATCACACATACCTATATTCATCTATTTTCAACCTATATCAATCCTCGAACCCTATATTCATATATGAAAGTCTCTTTTGTACTTGTCACAGTAATAATCTTCCGTCTGTTTAGGCAATTGTCCTGCCGCCATTAGCAAAGTGGCCGCACGAGAGCGGTTTTACGTTCACGACGTGGTTCAGGTTGGATCCCATCAACTCCGTTAATATCGAACGCGAGAAGCCGTACCTGTACTGGTGAGTATATATTATGCGCCGCGCTGCGCAGCCCTCGATACAAGTGCGATATTTGTTTTTCAAAGGGCGCGCGTTTAATTACTTCGCCAGCGCCCCCGGAGGCAATGTGAAACTTTCGAAATATCTTGCGCACTTAAATATTCCCTTGTTCTCGCGCGCCCATTATAACCGCCGAGAGACCCGTTCGCTTATTGATCTCGTTATCGAAAGATAAATGGAATAAGAATCATTATTGTGCCTCGTGTTTCCTGTGATTGCGTGCGTTTCGGTGAATAACGAATAATGGAAGTGTTGAAAATTTTTTTCTTACAATGAAATGTTTAATCACAATGTCACGAGAAAATATTTAATGAAAAGAATTATAATATAATTAAGACAATCGAATTGAATTAATGACAATAATTGAGTCGTGTAATAACTTCAATGACGCCTCAATTGTTTCAATTTAATTATCTTTCAATAAAATCTACTTAATTAATTCAATTAAATTTTGTTTTCTCGGTGTACGTATAAAGTCGTCGAATTTCAATAATAACTCTCTCAAATAATAAAATTGATTTTTCTTTAATTTCAGTTTTAAAACTAGCAAAGGTGTAGGTTATTCAGCGCACTTCGTTGGCAATTGTCTAGTCCTTACGTCGATGAAAGTTAAGGGCAAGGGCTTCCAACACTGTGTCAAATACGAATTTCAGCCACGAAAGGTATACATTTTCTTAAATTAAATCATTAATATTGAGTATTTTTAATACATTTTTTATTAAATGTTTTTCACATCTGAATCTAAAACAGTACAAATGAAGTGACTATTCAGTGATGAGAAAACACCATGTCTGAGCAAATTGTAAAACTGTATTCTATGATTTATTCATACCAATTTTCCTTACTTTACTAGTTTAATCTGAGAATAGTTACATCGATAAAGACTTTAAAAATAGAGATTATCTTAATTAGATTTCATATGCAATAAAATGTGTTATAAAAAATGTAACAAAAGCATTCTTTTCATTAGAACTGCTACTAAAAATCGTTAAATTTGTAACATTCCAGTGGTACATGATCGCGGTAGTGTACATATATAATAGGTGGACTAAGAGCGAAATTAAGTGTCTGGTTAATGGTCAACTGGCCTCGAGCACGGAGATGGCTTGGTTCGTCTCGACGAACGACGTGAGTACTCTTTCAAGCGGGTTCGCTCCCTACCCTCCCTCCCTCTCCTCCTCATTGGTGGGATCAACTGGACAGCTCGAGAGAGCGCATTTAATCTTCCTCCTATCTCGCCTCTCGCGCCCGCTTTTTCATCGTAAACCTCTCCTACGACGCCTTTTTTTTCTATACTTCACAGCCATTCGACAAATGTTATATCGGCGCGACGCCGGAATTGGACGAGGAGCGCGTCTTCTGCGGACAGATGAGCGCCATTTATCTCTTCAGCGAAGCGCTGACCACGCATCAGATTTGCGCGATGCACCGATTAGGTCCCGGATACAAGGTGAGTTATGGGCCCTCCCGTGGCCGTTTTTCTCAATTACGTGCGCGACGTCGTAAAACGCGAAAATGCATTTCAAACCCTGTGTGTATGCGCACTCCCTAAATGATCCATTACTTCTGTGAAATAGAAATTTTCATATTTTTATAATATTCACTCCGCAGTGAATGGTAGGATAAGAGTGCAAAAGTTGAAAAATTTATTTAACACTTGTTTGACGTGGAATTATTATGCGAGAAAAGTTTTAAAGCGAATCTGTATAGTTACTGACCTCCACCATGCATCAGCTGTTTGCGGTGTAGAAATCCGCAACGAAAGCCTCTGCCGGGCGCATAAAATTTAATGCATTTTCAATGGAGTACGTGTTTACAATGATGTTTACAATGACGCGCGTCAGACCTCATTTATTTGAGAGTCGAAAGCCGGCTCGAGTCTATATAAAGGCCGAAATTGTTGACACTCGAGCGCTCGAAATTGAATTTTGCAGAGTCAGTTCCGGTTCGACAACGAGTGTTACCTAAATCTGCCCGACAATCATAAAAGGGTGAGTGCTGAGCAGGAATCAAGCATGGTGGACCAAAGTATGAAAACTGTAAGCATCCCCTTTTGATTTTGCCGTTTTTATTTTGCGTTTCGCCTCTAATCATCATTAACTTTGACATGTATAAATATAACAATATTGCAATACTGCGCACGTATTCGTCCGTTTAATTCAGCTCACCTTCGTCAGAGGTAAAATACTCGATTAAACACGAGTAGTCTGTAATAAGCAAAAACATTATGCATTTGTTTAGTGTATATATCTGTCTTGATTCATTATTTGCATGTGTTTTGTGCTGAATTTATTGTTTACAAACATTTTCCTGCATATTTCTTCATATAATAAGTTTTTTCTTGTTCTATATACCACACAATACACGAAAAAACTTCAGAACATAGGAAAACGCTCTTGTAACACAGTTTTATACGCATATCAATTTTTCTTATGGAAATTTAATCTGGGAAAAATGAACGAAAAGTAGTCACTGATGATTAACCAATAGCAAGCTATTAAAGGTGCCAACAAATATTTCACAAAAAAACGATTGAAGAAAAAAGCTTTAATTTAAGCTATAAAGATCGTTAAAATCGGTCGATTCTGTGCGAAGTTACGTGCATTTGAAAATCGCGAAAAATGACAAAAAAAAGATAAAAATCTTAAGAATTACGTATAAAGTTAAAAATTGCTTATTTTTGTCATTTTTCGCGATTTTCAAATGCATGTAACTTTGCACAGAATCGACCGATTTTAACGATTCTCATCTTAAATTAAAGCTCTTTTTCACCATATCCTAGCCGAAAGTACCACTTTCGCTCCCGGTTCAAGTACGCGAATGTGGTATTTTCGGCTCGGGTATGGTGAAAAATAGTATACGCACCACGGGAGAAAAATTGGCCAGCCCACATCTCGGGTGGCAATTTACACGAGTTATCGACTGTCAATAGTACATTACGGTACAAGTGACGAAAGTTGAAGTTCCGCCACTGCGTGAAGTTGGCCGTCTCGTGTACCGTATACTATTTTTCTTGATGTCCGGTGGAAAGTACGTTTGCCACTGACAATGATAACGCACCCGTCGGGCTCGAGAGCATTGAGTTCGATGCCCGCCCCCGACATTTGCGGCACGAGCGCAGCGAGTGCTGCTGGTCGGGGGGGCGGGCATCGAAAACATCACGTGCATAATTTTAATAAGTGAATTTTACTGAAGATCATGTAAAATATTTTTATTTTACGTGCAATTGTTACAATTGTTACACGTACAATTATTAAACATGCGGCACTTTTACTCCATTTGCAGCAACAAAGTCAACTACTTTATTTGTATCTGAAAAAATAAGTGATCACTCAAGAAGAAATTCTCATAAAAAGTGCGACATTATTAACGAACAATCTTTTATCCATTTCACAAATTAAAGCAATATAAATCACTTGTATACCCGATGGGCCGCATTGATTCTGACAATGCATACCCCATTAGTGACTGTCACACATAATATTTAAATCGTTAACATACCTCGAAAATGATGTGAACATTCAAAAGGTTATGTGTGAGTGCCACTAACGGGACATGCATTGCTAAAATCAATGTCCATCGGGTGTACCTTGATGATCAGAAGTGATAGTTTTTGTTGTAAATATAGGTTAATAGACTTTGAATATGTTGACAAAACCTCTAAAACAATCTATTAATAAAGTCTACAGTTGCCTAGTTACCAACTCAGAATCAATGGTTAAATGTCCTTCTTTCGCCATTGAAAACAATGACGAAACCACGTACTTTCCACCAGGGTATCAAGAAAAGTTTTTTCTTCTCTAGATGTGGAATATACTATTCTTCTACTTTAATTCTTTTCTTGTGAAAAATTTGTTGATGCCTTTAATAGCTTGCTATTGGTTAATCATCAGTGACTACTTTTCGTTCATTTTTCCCATGTTAAATTTCCATAAGAAAAATTGATATGCGTATAAAACTGTGTTACAAGAGCGTTTTCCTATGTTCTGAAGTTTTTTCGTGTATTGTGTGGTATATAAAACAAGAAAAAACTTATTGCAGAGGTGTGCCTCAACTTTTTTTTTTCGTCGTTTTTATGACCAGATAAAGGGAAATTTTCGGAAGAATTGCACATATATAGTTTTACTAAGCTTACAAACATCTAGTGACAATAACTATCAATAAATTCTAATATCATTATTCTAAAAAATATGTAGGAAAATGTTAATTATTTGTTTATGATTGTGTTTTTTACAATTTTTTACCTTGTATTTGTACTAGAAACTTTTTGTTTTTGTCTTGTTACCGTAAAAAATGATTGTGTCTAGTTGTTAGAGTAGAAAAAGTGTTCACTGTAGAAAGTTGATAGTTATAATTGTGACCGGACAATTCATTTCGATTAAACGCGTCGTCCACTGTTCTCTTTCAAAGCATCACGCATGCGTATACTGTTTCTGTTTCAACACCTTTTCTTCTTATCATCCTTCACCTATATATCCCATACAATTCCGGTATTTACTCCGGCGTGCACCCATTTTTCCGTAGCTTATTTGGGCGTGCATAGCTCTTGTCTGTTTAAAAAAAAAAAAAACGCGCGTAATTTCAATAACGTCGTCGCATGTACACGCGTCATTTTTTTCAATTGAGCTGAACACGCCAATAAGAACTTTTTCAATGTCGCAGGTGCTCTACGATGGAAAGTTGTCCAACGCAATCATGTTCATGTACAATCCAGTCGCGACGGACTCCCAATTATGTCTACAGAGCGCACCAAAAGGAAACGTTTCTTACTTTGTACATACTCCACACGCCCTAATGTTGCAGGTTTGTTCATTTGCCTTTATTTATCGTTTTAGATTTGTGTTTGTAATGCTTTAAAGATACGAACGATGTTTCAAAGAAATTAAATTACTAATTATATATAAGAAAAATTGAAAATATTTTTTTCAAATAATAAATTTGTTTATCATAGATAATTTTTAATTTTTTTTATTAAAAAGCACTTATCTACATCAATAGTATAAGCGTTTTTCACTGTAGAAATGTTACTTATTCATCAAATAATGTTTTAATAAATTAATCTTTTGTGATTATACATTTAGGATGTTAAAGCTGTAATTACGCACTCTATACACAGTACCTTGAACTCCATCGGCGGAATTCAAGTTCTTTTTCCGTTATTCTCACAATTAGACATGCCTTATGACTGCATAGCGCCTAATGATATCAAACGAGATCCGACGTTATGGTAAGAATTTTTATTGAATTTTATTAATAATTTATCATTAATAATACATTAATAATATATTTTTACGTACTTTAAAAATTTCTCATATAAACGTCAACTCTAATATCATTGTTTTATTGATTATTTGATATATTTAATCAGTGAAATGTTATTCACTCAGATCAGCTAAAAAATTATATGATCTTTTTGCTTGTATCACTTTGGCTTTATTTTCAATTCTATGCTAAATATTTAAACAATGTTTTTTTTATTCACAATTTTGACTAAAAATATATATGTTTAATAATGAAGTTTAAAAAATGGAATAATATAAATTATATATAATAGCTCAGAGCTCAAATTAACTTATAGTTTCAGAGCAAATTTTAAGATTTTCAATTCTCTACACTGAAAAAGAGTTAGGACGCTGCAAGCGCCGCGTGCGGCTGAACAGCTTCGCTCAGGTTTTGAGTAGACGTTGCTCTGATTTTAGCGCAGTATACGTCCTAAAATAAAGATCGCCGACTAACGCGCCAATTCTGCTATTATACGGAGCTACGCATGCGCGACAGTCGCGCGAGGGCTTTTCTAAAAGCGGGCAGTATACGCGCTAAATGGAAGCGTACGTACAGCATAGTCGTTAGAGCAGCACGTATCAGCGAAAGGGCGTCTTACGCGCTAACTCTTTTTCAGTGTACTTACGTAAAGTAATATTACTGAAATTTTAAATTCGTAATGTTTCCAATTATATTCATTTATTTCTAATAGATTCAGCACTAAAGAGCTAAGTTCAAAATTTCAAAATTTTAATTTATTAGTTACTGTAGCCATATTATTTTTTATTCTATTGCCATGTGAATGAAATACTGAATTGCATTTTGAAAGAAAGGACGTATAGGTTGAAAAAATGTATCTAATTATAGATGTACTCAAAATTAGTTGTTAAAAAAAAAATTCGTGACCCATATATGCATAACGTAGTGCTGAACTGACAAATTTTTCATTTACAAAATAACATCTTTCTAATGCTAATTTTAATTTGCTTCTCTATAGTTCAAAACTGCTGGGATTTATATGTGACCTAGTAGAGAGCTCGCAAACAGTCCAGCAGCACATGGTGCAAAACCGAGGCTTTCTCGTAATTAGCTACATGCTTCAAAGAGCAAGCCGAGATCATCTTACTACGGAAGTTCTTGCTTCCTTTCTCGAACTCACAAAACACCTAGTCACATGTCTCAGTGCTAATAGTGACCTCCTGTTGAAGCAGGTATTTCAGAGTAGCTAATAGCTTTGTTTAATCGAAAAAAATACTATGTAAATTTGTACTAATTTCACTTAGAAGACGAAGTCATTCCGACAGTATGGATTCTGATTAATCTAACTTTTTAACAGTATTTTACTCACTTATTTCTTTTTTCCTCTAATAAAAATTCACATTAATTCACACTGACCAAATTCATACTAAAAAATTATTGTAATATACCGTTGATTGCTCAATTGATTGGCTATACTAAAACTTTTTAAATTTTTGGGAATGTCTTTTTTTCTTAATTTTTCAATTAACAATATCTAATGAGCACCTTTTATTTTTACGCACTACACAGCATTATTTTGCAAATCTTTTTTGCGCCTCATCTATTGAGGCCTATAAACGGATACTAGTTTCACTGCTAACAAACTCAATTCACTATAAATCAGTTAATATATTTAAGAAGCACAGTGGCACATACAATTGCTATAAGCATGTACAATGAAATGACTACTGGCCGAATCTACAAACAATTTTTCACGGAACGCATGCAATCTACCGACTTTTAAATATCTCTACATATCTACTCAACGCCTATCGCGATTTTTTAGTTTGACAAGCTGCTTATATTATCGCTTGCCTTGCTACTCGTAAAAAGTATTATAATGTTTATTTGAATATATATTTACTTTGCACTTGTCAAAAGTAAACAGATTAAATTAACCAATAAAAATTAATATCATTTGAAGACTTCTGACACTTCATGTTTATCATTAAAACAATATAAATGAAAATAAAATATTTATCATATTTAAAATTAATATTACATTTTTGCATGAGAAATTATAAAATACATTTTAACGATCTATTTATACCTATTTTCTAAGTATATCTCGTTTGCTTAAATCATTCATTAAATAATAATGAAGCGTACAGAGTTAATTTCATCAAAATTTAGTTAATTTCATGCAATCAATTTATTTTAGAATGCATAATTAAATCAGTTATCTAATTATTGAAAACTCTTTTTGATGCATGTTCACGTTTATGAAACATTGTCAATTTCTATATTCGTGTACTATCAATTAATTCCAATGTCTTATTAATTAGTATACAAATAATTTAGGGTCAATTCCTATAATCTTCTGTGTTAAGTGTAAAATGTCGCAATTCAATTCTTTTTTTAGTAACTTCACATTTGTAAATTATAAATATGCTGTAAATATATGAAAATATAACTTAATAAATATCAATATTTCGTTAACATTTTAAATCTCATTTTGTAAACTGGTTAACAATTAAATTCCTTCTAGACAAAATTATATAGATATTTTTGAAAAAAAAGCTAATGGATAAATATAATAATTAATAAAACTTATACTTCAATTAATGTCTATAACTATTTTAATAAAAGAGAATATTAAGGTAAGATACATATCATATATTTTGAAAAGAATAATAAAAAACTAAATTATATTTCATCTATAACCGTCAATCAAAAAAATAACTATTTTCAAAGTTTTACTTCGAATCACTCTGTATTCATCCAATTAAAAAATTGCAATTTACTGAAATTTGTTTTCCATTTGGAATTTATCATTTCCATAAGGTCAGCAAGTTACATATAGCATTTTGTAAATATATCGTTTGTTTATCTAAAAAAAAACTTTTTTTTTTAAATTATGACATTCACAAATATTTACTCAATGTATAGCTCAGTATATAGCTCAAAAAAAGCGTAAGAGAGTAACTTGTGAAAGAGAGTGGCTAAACCGAGCCTATAATGGCAGCTTTTGCGCGCATGAAACGAGCCAGTGAAAAGCTAAACAAAAATGGAAAGAAAGAAAAAAGCAATCGGAAGCGTAACAAAGAGAGGGTAGTAGAGTAAAGTTTGAAAGTCGGAACTAGATTGGTGTGTCCCAAGAACAGGCAGACCCATGGTGATGTTAGTATTTCTACTTTTCATTCCTGATATGGCAGCTGCTCGACCACGTCCTCTTCAATCCGGCCCTCTGGATCTACACGCCCGCGCCCGTGCAAACGCGCCTCTACTCGTACCTGGCCACCGAGTTCCTCAGTGACACACAGATCTACTCGAACGTGAGGCGTGTCTCTACGGTCCTGCAGACCGTGCACACGCTCAAGTACTACTACTGGGTGGCGAACCCACGCAGCAAAAGCGGCATCACGCCAAAGGGACTGGGTGCGTATAACGTCCTAACCAACCGCGAGTTGAGTGCACTGCTCGACACTGCGCGCACAAAGGCGGCATCCCTTTCATCCTTTTAGTCTGGGCCCTCGCTCGCGTCCGGCCATGACTACTTTTATAAATACTCCCTGAGCGTCGACCAAAAATATGTTACCTTTTAAATTTTTTTGTTTTTATTTTTGTCATTTCAAATTTTGTTTTGGATTTCGCATTCGATTAAAAAAATTCAGTGAAAACAAAATGAGTTTTCGGATAACAAAGCTGGATTGCAGAACTCGAAATTTGAGCTTTTTCAAAAAGTTAGAAGTTTATTTTCGAAATACTACGGGAAATACTGGTTTCTATATTAAACTCTTTTACATCATTGTAGGAACTGTTCTTAAATTATAAAATAGTTTCGAAATAGAATTCGTTTACGTACATATATTTTTCATATTTTGTATACTGAGAGAATTTCGCTTGAAAAATTCTCATGGAATTCGTGATGAAAATAACATACCGTCCTGGCAGTTTTTCTGTTGGTAACCGACGCTGCCGCGGTAAGACCCGTACTTTATTAAAAAATGATAAACAATAAATTGAGTAGGTTTTGAATTAATTTTAACATTTCCACAATCTATACTGTCCTCGTCAGATATGGATAAAGGATCGAAGGTTTTATTATGGTAATATAGTTTGTATGGCGGTATGAGGAGCCACGATCCTCCATCCATAATTCTGACGAGGACAGCGTTGACTATCGAAATGTGAAACAAAATTGGTGATGTTTCTCTTTTAGCCCTCCTTTTTTACACTCGGCGAGATGCATACATTTAAAACCTACTCAATTAAAACTTTCGACTGACAGAAGCCTTAACTGAATTTATAAACAATAAATATTTAACGTATTTCACTTTACTCTAAATATTATATCAAAGTTTATAATACCGGAAGCCATATATTTTATAATTATGATTCAGTTATGTCATTTAACGGAACGTTTATGATAATTTTCATTGAAACATTCTGTCTGTATATAATTAAAGACCTTATTTTGCGATGGGTGATTCAATTCTATGTTATATTTCGTACGTATTTTTATTATTTCAAATGTAATAGTAGACTTTAGTAAGGAAGTAGTAAATAAGAAATGACACATTAAAATAGTTGAAATTGAACAATATGAGAATCAGAAATAGATTTTAATAAATTTTTTGTATTACCTTTTTATACCTAATAAAGATATATTTCTTTTTTAAAGATGGACCAAGGCCACAACAAAAAGATATTCTTACGATACGATCTTATATTCTTCTTTTTCTGAAACAACTAATTATGATTGGCAACGGAGTCAAAGATGACGAACTACAAAGTATTTTAAATTATCTGACGACAATGCATGAGGTGATTGTTCTCATATCATTGTAAAATTGATTATAAATAACTGCAAATTAATAATATTTTTGTCTAATTTCTATAATAATAATAATATGTAAAATTATAATAATAATATGTAAAAACATATTATTATTAACATATTATTATTACATATTATTATATGTATCATATAATAATATGTAAAATTGTTTTGTAGGACGAAAACTTACACGACGTACTGCAGATGCTCATATCCTTAATGTCGGAGCAACCATCATCCATGGTTCCGGCATTTGATGCGAAGCAGGGCGTCCGGACGATCTTCAAACTCTTAGCAGCCGAAAGTCAATTGATCAGGCTACAGGCGTTGAAGTTACTTGGCTTTTTCCTTAGTCGTAGTACACATAAGTACGAAACTATTACTCCATGATTAACTTTAGTTCGATTTCAGCAACAAATAACTTCCACTGTTTTTTTGTTATAGAAGAAAGTATGATGTAATGAGTCCTCATAATTTGTATACATTACTTGCTGAAAGATTACTTTTAAACGAAGAGACGCTTACTTTACCTACGTACAATGTTTTATATGAGGTGAAGTATTTATATTAATTTAATTATACCACAAATAAAATGTTCCGTTCGTACGAGTATTTATATTATTTTATTATTATGTAGATAATGACGGAACATATTAGCCAACAAATTCTTTATACGAGACACCCGGAACCAGAATCACACTACCGGTTAGAGAATCCAAGTAAGATTTGAAAACTCATTTCAACTACAAATAAACATATCTTATTTCACATTAAAATAACAATGTTTTTATTTTTCAGTGATTTTAAAAGTCGTTGCGACACTTATCAGGCAATCGAAGCAAACGGAACAGTTGCTCGACGTGAAGAAACTTTTCCTCTCAGATATGACGCTTTTGTGTAACAACAATCGCGAAAACCGACGTACAGTTCTACAAATGTCCGTCTGGCAAGAGTGGCTGATAGCCATGGCTTACATCCATCCAAAAAACACGGAGGAACAGAAGATCTCCGACATGGTCTACTCTTTATTTCGTATGCTCTTGCATCACGCGATCAAGCACGAATACGGCGGTTGGAGAGTTTGGGTTGACACGCTGGCTATTGTTCATTCCAAAGTACGTATAAACTATCCAGATTCTTTGATAATTAGAAAATTATTAAACAACTTTACATCAAACAAATAGGGCAATATAATTTTTTGTAACGAATTTATTCTCTAATTTATATTTTATATTAAATATAATTTTAAACAAAATTTTATGCTAACTCTTATTTTAAGTCTCAATTTTGAATGGTTTATTATTCAATAAAAAAATAATTAAATAAATTTTATTTGAGACTAATTGAAAATTCTTTATTCGATCAGGTGTCGTACGAGGAATTCAAACTGCAATTTGCTCAAATGTACGAACACTATGAGAGGCAACGATCGGATAACATTACCGATCCTGAGGTTAGGCAACAGAGGCCAATCAGCACAATTTCGGGTTGGGATCAACAGCACTCCGGTAACAATGGTTACACTCGACCAGGACAGTGGGTGAATGATCAAACTCGAGAAATCACACATACCGACGGAAATTACAAAGTATTTAACACTTTTATTATCCTTATGATATATAAAAACAAAAGAATTATTTATGAAAAAAAAAAATTTATAAACATCTTGACCTGCAAATCGTTTAAATCAATTGACGTAGCCTCTTTCACATAAACACTGAAGATAAATTTGGTTTTTCTTCGAATAGTCATTGTCAAAACTTCTTTTTTAAACGTTTCATTATTCTCTGAATTCTTTATAATCAGAAAGTTAAAAAAGTATTTTATCTGCTTAAAAAGTCAAATAGTCATTTTAGTTAGATTTTTCGTTTATCTTATTCTATTTCTTTAATTTCTATTGTGCCATAAATTAAATTTTGTTTAATTAACTTTTATTCATCAAGAAATCAAGCTAAAATAATTTCCATTTAAATGTAATCCTTAATTACAGGAATACGACGCAATTGAGGCAAATGATCGGCTCGACGAGTCGTGCAGTTGCGACCTCAACTCAATCGACAATACGGAGAGCGACGGTAGTCCGGCGATTGTTGCGTCCCGCAATCAGGTCAACAACGGCAATCAGCAGTCGCCTAGCGAGGTTGCCTCTCTGGACTCGGGCTTAAGCGACAAGCCAGAAACTATGCCGAGGACGCAGCAGACGGAGACGCCGACGATACTCGAGGAGGCGAACAGTGAACTGTCACTACAGACGACGCAGGAGACGAGCGAGGTTCAATCGATCGAGAGTTCGAGCGAGTTCTTCAGCGATGCTCAGAAGCAGGAGAGCTCGAGTCCCGACTCGGCGGTGCACGAAGCCACTAAGAAAGACGACGAGAGCGAGAAAACGAACCAGGGCGAACAAAACAACGAGGACTCCTTGTCAACCATTAGGGAGAACGAAGAGTCGGTCCAGACACCCTCCACCGAGCCTGCTACCGAGGAAAATTCCAATAAGCTGGAAGCCGAGACGAACGAGGAGAAGTCGACGGAAGGAAAAACTAAAGTGGAAGAGAAGGAAGGGGCGACTGCCTCGCCGATAAAGGAAATGACAAACGGATATTGCGATAAGTCGGAAGCCAGCGACACTGAAGCTCCTGTATCCGATAAGATTTCGTCCGAGACGTCCGAAGAAATTGCTCTTACGGAAGAAAACATTAAATCGGCTTCCGTTACGAGCACAAAAGTCAATACCGTTATTGAAAATACCAAAACATCGAGTGAATTGACTGAAGAAGTTAGTAAAGTCAGTGAATCAGAATCGAGCGAAGAAAATAAAGAAGTTGACAATGTTACTGCACGAATAGAAAGCGTAGCCTCTGAAAATAAGCAAGCCGACGTGAACTCTCTTAGTGAAAATCAAGAAAATGAAAACAAGGAGAAAGAATCAGAAAAAATCGAGGAATCATCTGAACGAGTCGAGCCCCTCACGATCGCAGCGGAAAGTGAGGAAAAACAGTTGGAAGAAACCAAGGAAGAAACGGAGAGTCAAACCGACTCGTCCAGTTCCGCAAAGAGCGCGGAGGTGGCCGATAATACCGAGAGTAATGAAGCCGAAGGCAAAGACGCCGCGAGCAACGACGCAGTGACGAACAGTTCTCCGCGGAACAGCGAGTGCGCGGCGGACGAAGTGACCGAGGAAAAAAGTGCTGTTATTAATGGTAGCGAGAGTGACACGAAGGAACCGTCCATAATTTCTACTAGCCTAGGTGATAAGGATAAGGAGAAGGAGGAGGAAGAGGAGGAGGAGAAGGCGACGGAAAAGGCCGACGTCGACGACGATGCCGTGGCCGCCGACGCGAACTCTAGTGATGTTTGTAACAATAGCGACGATGTTGAAAATTGTGTAGATAGCGCGACGCAAGTGCCAAATGCCAAAGAGCAAATCCCAACGATATCCGCGGCAGCGGAAGCGGCGCAGCAGGGTGTGCTAGCCGCCGACGTTGTTACGATGCCGGTCGTCGACGCGGCTGACAAGGACAGCGAAGCCGAGACGACGGTAACGCCGACGACGACGACGAAGACGGCAGTAGCGGCTGCTGCTGCCGCCGCTGCTGCTGCTGCGGTCGCCGCCGGCGATGCGCACCGGCGCAGGTCAAGTTTGCCGAACGTCTCGACAGAAAATCTGGACGGGGATGGCAACGAGAGCGATGGCGCCTCAATGTCCCAAAGAAAAAATTCCTCGCCGCAAAAACGACCAAGGAGTGCCTCTACCTCGACGCAAGTCGATTCCAATCATTTTGGTAGGCATTTCTCTTCCTAACATATTATACTTTCTTCAAAAATTATTTCGCTTTGTATACGCTGAACTTTAATTCTGCTTAATATACATCAATTGTCATCTTCTTTTTTGAAGTAACTAATATACTCTTACAACGATGTATTATGCAGTTTATGTTGTAAGGAATTTACGTGAAGTTTTCATGTGCATAATTATTATTACACTGACGATTAATTATGAAAATATAATACATACAATTTCTGAGATTTTTTTATATTAACAGAGTCTAAAAGAACAAAGCAAGCGAATCCCTCCACAAGGCCAATGTTCAGTCCAGGACCTTCAAGGCCACCCTTTAGAATACCGGAATTTAAGTGGTCATACATTCATCAAAGACTACTATCTGACGTACTATTTTCTTTAGAAACTGATATTCAAGTTTGGCGGAGGTATACAATATTTTTATTTTTACGATATTTCGTAACGTAAATATTATATGATTTAATGTTTGCATTTATTGTCTTTGCAGCCATTCGACGAAATCGGTTCTAGACTTTGTTAATAGTAGCGATAATGCTATATTTGTTGTTAACACTGTACACTTGATCTCGCAATTAGCAGACAACCTAATTATTGCCTGCGGTGGACTTTTACCACTGCTCGCCTCTGCAACATCGCCAAATGTAAGATTTGGAAACTGTTGATAATTTTTATACGAATTAAAATTTTTTGTTAAAACTACATGTGTTTTAAAAACTATGAAACAAGAAATGTATTAGAGTGAAATTTTACAGAGCGAAATGGACGTAATTGAACCTACACAAGGAATGCCAATTGAAGTTGCTGTTTCCTTTCTACAAAGACTTGTCAATATGGCAGATGTTCTTATTTTCGCTAGTTCTTTAAATTTTGGCGAATTAGAAGCTGAGAAGAACATGTCTAGTGGTGGCATACTAAGACAATGTTTACGACTGGTTTGTAGTTTATAGATTGTAGATATTTTTAGAATTAGATAATAGTATAATTAGTAAAAATTAAAAGTCTCACATGTTATTCGAAACATAAACAGAATTCTATTATTCCACTTCTTAAACTACGATACTCACTACTCACGTAAAAAAACCTTCTTAAAAACGAAATGAGATACTAAGCACAATACCTGCTAATTCACTTCTCACTAACGAAAATTCTGTACAGCTTGGAGTATGTAATTATACTCAATTGAACTTGAAAGTGATGTAGTGTGGATATTTAATTTAGTCTATATTTATATTATGTAAAATGTTTAATATAGTTGCTAAAACTCATATTTTAAATATTACAGAAAGTACTTTAACGTACTTTATATAAATTACATTAAAATTAAATATTGCAGCGTAAATGATAAATGTTTAAAGCAGCTGTAGCTTCAAAATAAATGTAGATTATCGTTTTTTCTTTCTTTAATTAGGCAATAAATTAGAATCCATGCCATTGTAATAATACCATTTTGAGTATTTTTTAAAAATTTTCTTTGTAAATGTTATTACAGTGGTTGGTAGCATTACTCATTTTGAGAGTACATTTTTTTATTTTAATTCTCGATAATAAACTGCTTGTTTAGGTCTGTACATGTGCCGTTAGAAACTGCTTAGAGTGTAAAGAACGTGGCAGAACGTACAGCATGTTAGGTCGACAAATTGGTACTAGTAATAAATCACAGCACATACAATCACTTATTCGTGGAGCCCAAACTTCACCAAAGGTATGTAGATTACAGACAAAACCACCACCTATCCGTTAACAGAAACTATCATTATCCTCTTAATGCTTAATTCAAGTCAACAAAGAATTAATAAAAAATATGCAAATCCATTAAAAATTTTTATATTTTGCAATTTATGATAATACAAATTTCCTATAACGATATTATGTATTTATTAACGTTAATAATCATAGATTGTAAAATTTAATTTATTGGCTGTATGGACATTATGTTCTGCAAAATACATAGCAAATATAGTATTTTACATAGTAATGATTGTATAGTAAATGGCACTTTTTAACGTATTTAACAAAGCAAAACTTTGTTTATGAAGGTGGCTTCAGTAAGATTGTCGACCAAACTATTAAAAAAATTAATTTTATGGTATAACACGTAACCTTGTGAGGGTGAACAATTTGCCGCTTCATCAGAAAGCTAATGTTTCTGCAGTCTATGTTGCTTTCCACAAGCTTAGCAACTCGTCATTCTCATTGTCAGTCCCGGTTAGAATAAAAATTCACATTTTTTTCATTCAACTGTTGCGTCGACCCTCGGAGAATTTGGGAAAACACTTTTAACCTTTTAACTACGGGAAAATTTCACTTCAAATCGACCTCTTATTAAAAGCGAAATTTATAAATAAATTCAATGAATTCCTTACGTGGAGTCCCCGACCTTACTACTAGTCGATATATCGACCACTACCGCAGTTAAAAGGTTAAAAGGCACGAATTTTAAGAAAATTATTAAGGGAAGAATTAAATTTTATAATATTAAAATAATGAATTATTAAACGAATTGTCGACCTCAGTACTGTTTGACGAGCTTGCCATGAAGACGCATACAGGCCTTACCTCGACACGATATGATAAATCTGAATTTTACATGATACAGGCATAAATGTTTGACGAAAAATATGTGAATGTTTTCCCCGGGACTGAGAATGAAAAGTTATCAAGCTTTTGAAAAGCAGCATAGATAATTTTATTATAAAATAGTCTTTTTTAGTCAAAGCTTTCAATTAATTGTAAGTAACTTAAACCCATATTCATAAATAAGAAATTCCCGTTGGAGTTTCGACTAAACACTACATTAAACACTGAAGCCACTTTAATGGCTTCTTATTTTCTATAATTTTTAAAATTAATATAAATATTCATATTCATATTATTTCATGCATTTTCAGAACATTGTTGACAACTTAGCAAATCAATTAAGCCCTGTCAAAGATCCTGAAAAGCTTCTTCAAGACATGGACGTAAACCGTTTGCGCGCAGTAATATACAGAGATGTTGTAAGTATTTTCAATAAAAAGATAACATTTTACGTCGCAAACTGTATAATATGATATTGCATCTTACCATTATAAATTTACAGGAGGAAACCAAACAGGCTCAGTTTCTGTCCCTGGCTATAGTTTACTTCATCTCTGTATTAATGGTGTCTAAATATCGAGACATTCTTGAACCACCAGTTTCCCAGAGACCACCGAGTCCTGTTCAGACAATACAAACAAATGGTGCAAATTTAAGGCCGGGCAGTCCATCAGGTTAGTGAATGTAACATCCATTTTATGTTCCATTGGTGTAATTCGTGTTAATAATAAACACGTCACTTAACGCCTATGATAATATCAACATTAATTAACGAATAATTTTATTCAATTCATAATAATTTTTAATATACGAATAAATCAAAATAAGGATTCCCTTTACAATTTTTTATTAAGAGTAATATTTCTTATATATACGTTTTGCACTGAACTATTATCAAATAGAGCAAAATTTAACACAAAAAAAATGTACTAGAATCTACATAATTATGAATTTCTTTATAACGTATCATTCACATTACACTATCCACTTTTTTAGAAGAATACATTAATACATTTACAACCACATTTAGAAAATATCACAAAAATACTTGAGACACTTCGAGCAAGTCCATACTAATACAGCGTTGAGTTATGAAGTTCTTAATGTTTTCAAAACTCTTACATGTCAGATATTTTCTATATGCTCTTTCATCTTTGTCACCGCGAATTTCTGATAAGTGAAAAATAACTACTTTCGTAATAGTTCTAAATAAAGTTTTGTAAAGCACGATCGTAACTTTCTTTTCTGAAAGCATGATCTTCATCCCTTCTTAAAGTAAGTAACTTGCTGTAAAATTTCTTAAGTATCTTAATAAACTATCTGTATTAAACATTATTTTGATATAATTAGCACTTTCAAATAATTGTTCATTCTCACATTGTTTAAATTAAAATTTTCCTGATACTATTTGTGTATTCATCCAAGACGAGTCAATAAGCATGAACAATATTAAATTTTAAAAGAGCACAAAATCTATGAATTTCATCACGCAATGCTCAATTCTCGAGACAAAGAAGAGAACAGGTTTTGCCAAACAAAATTAGTGTGTTTAATTATTGTTATTGTTGCCCCTACTGAGCGCGTTCTTATAATTACTTTAATAAGGTGTTAATGCATTCTTTAAAATATTAGATGTAGATTCAGTCCTTTTTATCAGTGGTCAAATCTTTCTTTCGCACGAACGAATCACGAAGAGCACAATAGAACTTTCACTTGGTAGTCCGCATGCGTGGGTGCACTTGCATTAAACTTTATAGAGACTAACATCTTACCTGTATCTGACAGTGAGAGTTTTGATGTTTGTCAAATGTGTTTGCACATTATATATTCGATTTTTAAATGCATACTGCATCATACGTGATGCCATCTCGGAATTTTTATTGACAAAGCATTGGTATGTCATGAAATAAATCATCAAAACTTGAATATTAAAAGTTGTGTAACTATATAATACAGTACGAGATGTTTTCACGCGCTGTTAATTGTGATTTATCTCAGTTCAGATCGTAATGCAGATATAGTTTCAATCATCATCATCATCTTTCACAATCATTACCATCACTTTCCTGACTAATCATTTCACACAATACACATAACATTATGAATACATGTTCTAATCCTTATATAGGATAGTATAATAATGCTTTATAGTTAGTAAAATGACAATAAGGAAATATTATAGACAGCTTGTATTAGATTTTTAGATAATCATCTAATCTATAATATCTTCAGAGCAAACTAGAATACAAAAGATGTAAATAATGACAAGATTTAGGTAGTTTTTCTAAATTTTAAATTCTCACTATAATAATTATGGCATAGGTGTAGTATTGTAATAGCTACAATTTCATCTGATTTAGAAGGTAAAAATGTTCGTAATTTTAAATGTTAAAGATTAAAAATGGACGTAATCGGAACCAAGTTGTATATTATTCTACCAATGTTTCGGGAGTTTTTGCTACTCCTCTCTTCAGGGCTACAAGTATAAATCAGAAACTTGACATGTATGTAACAAAATAGACGAACAACAATACAAAAGTGATAAAAATATAAACATTGGCAGAATAAAATCAATTGATACACAACTTGGTTCGTCTTACGTCCATTTTTAATCGTCCACAATTTCATCTGCTTACAAACCTTAGATTTTACAGTTGGAGTTTTATTCACTTCGCCTCTTTCTATTTTACAGTTAAATTTAATTGATTATTGAGTATATTGAATTTCTAACAATCATCCGAAAACATGATTACATTTACCAGAAGGAGATGTCAGGGCCTTTGCGAAATTACATACTTACCAACATTTTCATATTTTTCGTTATTCTGTTTTAGTTTTTTACTATTGCTAATTCACTGTTCTTTAAGTCATATTAAATAAGGGATTATAGTGTTCATTTTTAAAACTTTGAAACAAATTTAAATAACGAAAAAAATCATGCAGAAATCTGTAATGGCTTATATATATATATATATATTCTAAATTTTTGTGAATTTCGTTGAAAACAAATTTTATATATAATTTATAATATATATATATATATATATATATATATATATATATATATATATATATATATATATATATATATATATATATATATATATATATATATATATATATATATATATATATATATATATATATATATATATATATATATATATATATATATATATATATATATATATATATATATATATATATATATATATATATATATATATATATATATATATATATATATATATATATATATATATATATATATATATATATATATATATATATATATATATATATATATATATATATATATATATATATATATATATATATATCAATCATTATAAATTATATATAACATTTTTTTTCAACGAAATTCACAAAAATTTAGAATTTTGCAAAAATAAAAATAATAAATAAATCAAGTGATATCTGTAATGACTTTTATATATTAAGTAATAGTATAAAAGAAATATTATTTCATTAAAATTGTAATGAAATTTTTTTTTCTTTTATCAGTCGAGGACAAAATTATTATTTACCGAAAATATCTGTGCAAATATTAAAAAAAATAATAATATCAATTAAAATGGAACACCCCAAAACCAAAGACAATGTAAAAATGTGTTTTTTTCTTAGAATTAAAATTATAAATGGGCTTATTGGAAAGGTTTTCTATCTTTACTGAATTGCGTTGAGTATATTTGACAATCTTATCGACTTTAAACTTATGAATGTATCGAGCAAATTTTTTAAAATACTAAAAGTGAATACAAGTAGATGTCCTAAGTGATATCCGAGGTATTTGAAAATTCGGCTTTTACTAATAAATTGAGTACCACTGTTTACATGGGCAACAGGGTAATAGCCAACTGTCGATAAAGTAGATACCTTCGAGAAGCAAGTACCATAGACTTGCAGTCGATAAGCTGTCGCTCAAGCAATACAATTATTCTCGGGGGGTAAGTATCATTGACCCCCGAGGTAGAAGACAGATAAAAAAGAGACGCCTGTATAACGAGTGAGGGTGAAGAGGTGAGATAAGCATGGTCGCGCCAATGTGTGCTGTTGTTGTCTCCGCAGCAGAGGGGAACGGCGGCGGAGGAGGTCGGCCCCTGTTCCCGCAGTGGTCGCACCACGTCTATCCCCAGTTCCTCCCGGGGTCCCACCCGAACGCTAACGCGAATGCCAACAACCACCACCACCACCACCAACACCTGAGCCAACAGCACCACCACGAGCACCCGTCCGCGCAGCAGCAGGCGCCGCCGCCGCCGGCGGGCGCCACCGAACAGGCCCTGATCCGAGGCGGCCCTGGCGCTCGCCGCCAGCAGCAGCAGCAGCATGTCCGCGCCAGCAATGGCCCGCCGACGGCCGCTGCCGCCAACGCCGCCGCAGCCGCCGGCTATTACATACCCAATCACTATAGCAACCACCACAACTATCACCCCAACAATTATAACTATCATCGTCACCATCATTACCATCATCACAATAACAACAACCATCATCATGCGCTACAAAAGCATATCGATCAGCCCCGAAACGTTTATCATAGAAACTCTGGTTACGGTCTGCAAGGTAATTAACGCCGAACGAGGACATGCCTACTTTCGTTTCGTTTCGTTTCGTCTTGTCTGTTTCTTCTTTTCTTTTTAGAAAAGAAAAGAAAAAGAGGGAAAGAGACGTGATATGGTCTACTCTCACGGAATGCGCTCGATCCTCTTCTTTGATGTTTTAGCCTCTGGTTTTCGCCTTTTGTCAGATCCATTCTTTTTCTTTTTGTATAGATACAAGCCTTTGTTCGTGTGTCTTCCACCTTTTAGTTATTTTATTCCTCGAGCCTGCTGACCTTATCCAAATATTTTCTATTTATATGCTTTTTAGAATAATAACATTTTTTAGGGTCTTTAAAAGACTTCATCAATTCATTTTAGTTATCAAAGCCAGCAACAGAAAACAAAAGAGACCATAAGTTTTTGTAGTTGTCTCTGATCGATAAATCAAACTTTCGACTGATTTAAATTTACTTTTTTATTCGAAGAAAAACTGAGAAAACGGCCGAAGTTACATTCGTTCATGATCACAATTCAACAATAATTTATTTTAATTAGTTTGTAAAGACCCTCAAAAATTCAAAGAGTCAGTGTTTTGCAATATCTTCGAGAAAAATTAGTTATTTAAAATTATAAAAAATATATTTATAAAAATTAAAATTAAAACTTAAAAGTAGAGAGCTTACTCAACTCCAAGCCATATAGTTTGTATATTAAAATATAAAAATATTATTTCTTATAGATTTAAGAACTGTAAATAAGTGAACTTGTTTAAGAAATTATATTAACAATGCGAAATTAATTCGATAAATATGGAATAAATGTAACCATTCATTAAGTAGGGGAGGGTAATTCTGTACGGACGATTTTCCATAGATTTTTGGCCCATAAATCTTTATATATCTATATAGAAATGAACATTTAAAAAATAAAATGATCCTTGATCAGTCTTCTATAAGGTAAAATAAGTTTTTTTACAATCAAACAAGCAATTCATCATTTAACAAAATAGTTCATTAGTAGTAGTCGATTTAATTATATTCAAAATATCGCTTTAACAGCTTCAATACTATACCAGTTATAGGACTCGTAATGTAATTAAGGCTTCTACCTAATGGCTCTTGAGGCCAAAATTACCTCAAAAAGTAAATTAAATTATAATTACTATAAAACAAACTATATGTATTTCTAATACAAAATCCCGCAGGAAACATGTCTCTAAACACAATTTATCGTCAGAAAAAGAAACGCTTGATTGCCGGTGCTGGACGCCGACCGGTACAATGGAACTCTCTCCTACTTATCCATAAACTAATGTCTATTTGTATACTATGAGTTCTCAGACTTGACTATTTTTTCGAAAATATTAATTTGCATCACTTTTTTTTATGCGTTTTCACGAAAGATTTATAATTTTACCTCGAAATTTATTTGCGTTTCTGCTCAGAAAATAGTAACGTTTTATAAAATAAGTTGTCTGAAGTAACAACTAAGAAGTAAAACCAATAGCAAGTCAATGCTAGCACTATAATAAGTGTTCACTTACGTTGCTTTAATATACTTGACATATATTACGTTACCTTTTCTGAGCATTTTGACGCATGATGTTCAAAATGCAACCTGTTTTAATTACCGCAAAACCTTTTTACTTTATTACAAAAATGTTGTAGTCGTTTCCTTGACTTGAAATGATATTACTTATTTATCAGCGTTATGGAACTTGTTAATGAATGCAAAAACTGTTTATATTACACAGCTTGGTTCCAATTATTATTTGCTAACGTTAATGTTTGCACGACGTTTATAATAAATAGCGCACACAAACACTTATAATCACTAATAGTTCCCCATATTCTAGATTTAAGATTAAAAGTTATTATAATTATATAAAATATGTTATTTTTAGAGATTAATGGTAGTTCTTCAATGTGTTATTTAAAATATGTAAATATACAACTTGATAAAAAAGTACCATAAGAAATAATATTGTCGTTAAATAAAATATGCATCGATAAAAAACATCATGTTGTGGAAACTTAAAAATGAACGTTAGATAGTACTTAAAAATTATATATATATGCTTGATAGTCGCGTTTTCTCATTCATTTTTACAATAAACTTAAAAAAGAATATTATGAAAATGATAAGAAAAATTCGTTCTTATAATTTTAAGGATTTTGTAATCGTATTCATTTTATTTCTAAAAACATACTTTCGAATAGGGGGAAATATTTTAATTGCTACCACAACAAGCAAAAAGATTTATTATTGAAATACAGCATGATTAATATTGATACTTTATATATTTTAAATAAAAATGATATATTCTAGCCATTGATAAAAACGGTATTATTCAATAATGAATTTCAGAAAGCGGAGGTGTTATGAGTCAATCTGAATCACAAGATGATGGAGAATATGAAGTCATTATTGTAGACGAAAATAATTCATCTATTTTAGCCGATCATGATGTGCCATCATCGGGTCCTCCTTCCACGAAGGTAAATACTTTTATTTTAAATGTTGCATTATGCAATTATATTATATTTTTTAAATATAATAATCATCTTATACCTGCTTTACATATAAATAGTCTTATATTGTAAATTTTTGTAAATAGATTTTAAATTAAAAACACTTCTAACTACTAAACTAAAATGTTTATACTTGATATTTTCATAACTTTCGAACTTATAAAACAGATTAGAGTTAATTAGATAAAATGAAATCTTAAAAACTGAACATTCTTAATACTTAAAATAATGGTAATTTATTCATATGAATGATATGTGCATGTTAATAAAAGTATAGTAGTAATAAATATTTTGTAGAACTATGTAGCTTTTGTGGTTTATATAAATTAAGGCGCAAAATATGCTATTTAGGAAACTGCGCTATAATTTCTCAATGTTATCAAATAGATACTAAATAAAATACTTTTACTAAGAAAACTTATTGCTTATCTATATGATGCATTAAGAAATTATAATATTTTGCTGCTTATATTTATTGCTTAGGAGAAAATGCTTGCATGTAGATGCGAAAAAATTTCATGTCTAAAACTGTACTTTAACGATTAAAAAGCATTTCAACCAGCGAATTTTGATTCATCAGTTTGCAAATAAATTTTATTTGTATTATGGTCATATTCTCATATCAATTTATAGCATGTAGCGCTTAAAAATATAATTGATGTCTTGCATTTAAATAACCCTTAACGTAATTACCTTATGTAATGCTCCTGTTGCGTGTATTTAAACGTTTCGCACGTACTACTCATAATTCGAAAGAGGAAGATACGTGACTGGAAAGTTGACGTCCAGGATATTGTCGTGTTTCTTTTAGAAGGTAGCCATCTTCGCTTTTATGTTTTTAATTTTATATCAGATTTAATTTCTCACCTAAAAATTACTTCATTTACGACAAAATGAAAATGACTATACCTTTTTTGTTAGAACTGGTTATAGAAGTATGTATTCCAAATAGTTCTTCAAGTCGATCTAAAGATAGGCCTGTTTTATATTAAAATTGTGAATCACTGGTCGATAGTTTGTAAATTTTAATAGCAATTTTTACATAAAATATTTATATGTATTTGATTTAGGGAATAAAAAACTTGCAAACTAAATTTCCAACCATTTTAATAATGCTGATTGTAAATAAAGTAAAATTGCATTGCATATGAGCACAATATTGTTATGAATAAAATATTCCGATATTATTTTAAGTAGATAACAATGTCATTTAAGTATGTAAACTAATATGATGTGTAAATAAGAACTGCATAAACTCACTAATGCCTAACAATTTAAGAAAAATAACTATACTAGGATCTCTTCAACTACAAATAAAAAAAAAATATTGAAAGCATGTGCAAGTCTCTAAAACTTCCTTCTGTACTTTTTCATTTTTAACATCCTCTATACTTGCATTGCTATGCGTACTAACTTCCGGTACTGAAGGGTGGCCACAGTGGTGTACCTCGCTCAAGGACAATCCTAGAGGATTACACCTCGACGGAAACGACAGTTTGCCCTACCCCAAGAACCGAACCACTGCCACGTAACGCACAGGTAAAAGAGAATCGCCGCGAGCGAAAGTGAACGAAATATTATCAAACTCAAAGAACTATAAAATAACATCTTATAAAATTATTTGAAAAACAGAACAATGAACGACTCGAAATTAGGCGATTCAAATACATTATTATAATGCGATTTGAATATAACAGTAATAAGATTTGGTGTTATTTTTGCTGTCTCCTTTTGTACATCATTGATATTTAAATCTTTTTGATGTTTAATCCTAAACTTGCAGGCTTTGTATAAACGTACGGGTTTCAAAATCATTGTTAATAACAACTAAATATATATATTTGTGTTTCTAAAAATTAATGGCAAAGAAAGGATACCTTATGATTTCATAAAAATATATTCATCTGACATCTAGTGTGCTTCAAATAAAAGAATGCCTTTTTATTAATAATTTTTTACGCTCGTACAATACTTCATCTGTCTTCAATACAGGGCTTGAATAAAACCAGCTTTCTTTTATATTAAAATAACTTGCATTTTTTTCTATATATATCTTTATTCTAACTATATTTTTTCTTACATATATTATTATCGCATGCTAATAATACTAATTATAATCGTATATATATATATCAATTGAAATATATTTTTGATATTTGTCGTAAACATTTTTATATATTTTTCATAGAAATAGAATTTACGTAAATTTTTTTGTGTGAAAGTATGATAAAAGTAAGTGTTACTATATTCGAGTAGTTATAGTGACCATTTGCAGAGTTATAACAATAGTTTTCGACGCATAATAATTACAATAGATATTAATTAGTTAGTTCAATTAATGCTACTAATAGAATAGAAATTTAAAAACTTGATTTGTGTAATTAATTAATGAAGAATCAGAACCATTGTCTATCATTAGAAAATATAGTTTTCATACGAATAACTTTCCTTTTATACAATAGATGACTAATTCCACCTTGTTTAGAATATCATGATTACTTAAAAGTTTATGAAAAAACTGAGTGTTATAAAAGTTTACAGCAAACACGATAGAAATTTACTGCACAGTACAGGCAATTCTTACGGCAAATTTAAAAAATGGTTAACTTTACAGAGTAATGATTCAAGTGAAGAAACTATGCATCGCAACAATGCCACTGCCGACCCAAGTCCATCGGAAATCACAACCGATAACGAAAACAAACATAACTCGTCGGAAGAGGCTTGGACCGACGTCAATCTTAATGAAGACGGCGATACTGTCACGAATCCTCGCGATGATCCGAGAAATATTCATAACATTGCTCATTCTCGAGGTAGTCTACCAAAAAATTTCTCTTATCTATACCTTTACATAAACGAGAACACATTTAAGAAATGTAACATACGATAATCTACAAATTATTCAATAGTTTTCCCTGATGTAAAAGTAAATAGTTATTTTGTAGATAAATTACGAAAAATGAAAAATCTTCAATTTTTTATTTCTTATTGTATTTAGGTGGCTTCAGCGGTCTAGTAGACCTCAAGCCATGAAAATCTTTTACAATGATTTGTTTACACATTTCAATTTGAAAACTGATATAACAGGAAGAAGGGTTTCTTAACATAACGAAAACAAATTTTGTTAGCAACTTTCCAATGTTGCAAAACTAGATTTTGTTCACTAAAAAGAAATTCAGTAATTAATACTAATCTTATTTCGTTTCTTTAATTTCAGGAGAAGATAACGATATAAAAATTGCAAAATTTTCAAACCTGCAAAGTTATATCCAATTGTTTGTAGATTTGTTCTTGAATTTTATTGGATATAACTTTGCAGGTTTTGAAATTTTTCCAATTTTTAAATCGGTACCTCCCCCTGAAATTGAACAAGGGATAAAATGAAACCTTTCAAATTAAAATTGAATGAAAAACTAAAAATATTAGTATTTCTTATTGAATTTATTTTTAGTCGATAAAATCTACTTTTGGAACATTGGAAATTTGCTAACAAAAATTGTTAAGAATCCTTCTTCATGTTATATCAGTTTTCAGATTGGAATGTGTAAACAAATCATTGTAAAAAATTTTCATAGCTTTCGGTCTACTAGACCACTGAAGCCACCTAGTATTCCCTTGAGGATATAATTTGCTGCAAACGATTTTAAGGGTCTTTAACTATTTGTGTAGTTAAATACATCGCAACCCAAGTATATTATTTGCAGAGAAATCCTTGAGATCAAAAGAATATTTAGAAAAAAATCTATTTCAATGAATCCAATCCAACAACTGAAGCCTAACCCTGTTTCACTTGAACGGCTAGATAACGAGGGCAACGTGCTCGACCAAGAGATGCTGAACAACTCGGAGCGCGGCGAGAAGCCGACGACGGAAATCTCGGTGGTGCGAGTGCCCGATCACCTGGTGACGGTGGCATCACCCCGCCCCGACGATCTGCCCATTAAGAGCTTGGTGGATCACCTGCCAGTGCCAACGCCATCGCGCGAGGCCTCGCTCACGCAGAAGCTCGAGATGGCTCTCGGCTCCGTCTGCCCACTCCTACGTGAGATTATGGTCGACTTCGCGCCCTTCCTCTCCAAGACTCTCGTCGGCTCGCACGGCCAGGAGCTACTCATGGAGGGTAAAGGTGAGAGATTGAACATTGGAACTTTTTCTGCAGTCAACTTTTTTTAATAACTATAAAGAGTTTGATCTTCGCTTGAGTCAAATTAGATTTCAAATAAAACGATGGCTTGAAAAAGCTATATAATAGTGATGATTTAAGGTAAATTAGCATATTATTTGTGAACGTTTAACGTAACTAAACACTGAAAGTTTAATCAAACTCTACTTTGATTACAATTTTCTATTTTTACGAGATATTTCATTATTTGAATTCCTGTTATCACCTCGGTTACAACTAGTATAGTGGCGATATCCTGAAATATAGCCGGCTAGCCTTGTATATTTCAGGATAGCCTTTCTGTAATAACTATAAAGAGTTTGATCTTCGCTTTAGTCAAATTAGATTTCAAACACAACGATGGCTTGAAAAAGCTATATAATAGTGATGATTTAAGGTAAATTAGCATATTATTTGTGAACATTTAATGTAACTAAACACTGAAAGTTTAATTAAACTCTACTTTGATTACAATTTTCTGTTTTACGAGATATTTAATTATTTGAATTCCTGTTACCACCTCGGTTACCACTAGTATAGTGGCGATATCCTGAAATATAGCCAGCTAGCCATTATTAGTATTCGCGAGGCGCTTCCAGCATTGCGCGTATATTTAAGGATTCTCGAAACGTCGGGAATGACGATCGTATCACGCATTTCGCTCATTTTCTTTTTATGGACATTCCACGATCGAAGTTATAAATCTAACGGCCATCATATACAGTAATCCTTTTTCTCCCTCGTTGCTGATAAGAATACCAGTAACCTTAAAGGTTTTTCCTTCTTTTTCTAGGTTTAACAACGTTTAAAAATAGCAATTCCGTCGTGGAGCTTGTTATGCTCTTGTGCTCGCAAGAGTGGCAAAATTCCCTGCAGAAACACGCTGGACTTGCATTTATCGAACTCATCAACGAAGGAAGGTGGGGAGTCTTGAGAAACATTTTATTACCGTCTCTTATCTTCGATTACACATATATTTATTAATGTAAATGGATATTTTCAGACTGTTATCCCATGCAATGAAAGATCACATAGTGCGCGTAGCGAACGAAGCGGAATTTATTCTGAACCGAATGCGCGCCGACGATGTACTTAAACACGCCGATTTTGAGGTAGGATTTGAAAATTATGATATGATTCAACTATTATATTAAGTATAAATGCTAAATTAATTGGATAATACACTTCAGACTCAATGTGCCCAAACCTTACTGGACCGACGGGAAGAGGAACGAACGTGCGACCATCTGATCACAGCTGCTAGAAGGCGTGACAACGTCATCGCCAGCAGACTACTCGAGAAAGTTCGAAACATCCTTTCAAACAAGCACGGAGCGTGGGGTTACATGGACCCATTGGCTGCCAAGTGAGTCGCCATTTACCGACACTTGGAAAAAATCAAAGGACCTTTGACAAAATTTAAAACGCCCAATCGCGCTCCCGATGTTCCAGGTTGAGCGAGTACTGGAAACTGGACGCGTGGGAGGATGACGCGCGACGGCGGAAGCGCTTCGTGCACAATCCACTGGGCTCGAGCCACCCTGAGGCGACGCTCAAGGCCGCGCTCGAGCACGGCGCGCCCGAGGACGCGATCCTGCAGGCGCGCGAGGAATTCCACGCACACCTCGCGGCCTCGCGCGCCCACCAGCAGCAGATCCAGTCGTCGGATCTCATGGACGATAGCGAGCTTCTCACCGACGACAGGGACCTCGACGCTGACCTCGCCGGTATGCGCGACCCCTTCCATCCCTCTGCTTTTTTTTTCTTATTTTCTCGGGTTTATAAATGAGATGCGAACGCGGGTTATTAATTGTTGCTTTGATAATTGAAGTTTTTTTAGAATCATTCACTTTTTTGTGATTGCGTGGTTTTTGAGACGCAGTTTATTGTGAAATGTTAGCGGTATTTGGAATTTCTCGAATTGTATTAACTAATGATATGTTCGAGAGATAATAGGAATATGTTGTTTTGCACTGATAATACGCAAAGGTATGGTTAAAAGCAATTTCTTGCACCTCATTATGAACAAACGACGGCAAAAGTGTTTTCAAGAACATTGAAGGCCATTCCATACAAATAAAAGATAAAACTAATTTAAAACTTACGTCTGTAATCCGAAGGTGCTGCTTTTTTTACTAAGATTGCGTATTTTACTTACACACATTTGACTTATCTAAAAAAACTTTACAGAGTGTTGAAATTAAGCTGACTATTAAATTTTAAAATGCAATTTTATACTTAAGTATCGTCTTTCGGTTCAGTAACGATGCCGTTGAGTGTACATTAAGATTGCTGTAATGTTCTGTAGGTCCAGTGAACATAAGCACAAAAGGAAAGCTGGTAGCTCCTGGAATCGTCGCCCCTGGAATCATTTCTGTAACGTCATCAGAGCTGTACTTCGAAGTCGACGAGGACGACCCAGAATTTAAGAAGATCGACTGTGAGGTAAGATTTGATCATGATATCATTCGTTTATACCAGTGCCAGTCATAACATCGCGTACATCTACGTTTTTACCGAAGCGAAAAAAAAAACTTTTTCTCTCGACTTTCGAGCTAATTTGTCACCGGTTGTCCGTACTTATAGCTCGTACGATTCATCAGAATGACCCGTTTTCCTTGCCTAATCGCTTTAAGAAATTACTTCTACCTCTTTTTTAACTCATTTAGATAGGACCGACTCGATGCATTTAAAAACGACCTGTTATACGAACGCAAACCGTTTATCTCTTTAAAATATTGTCACTTTTTTATCTGCGTAGCGGTAGCGGCCACTGCGTATAAAAAGAAAAACATTGAATACTTTGCATTATCTTGAAACGTGCGATATATTCATAATGCAAATTCGTTTTTAAAGTAGCTTACTTCGCGTGTAATTTATTCGTCGCAACATTTTACGATTTTGCTGATTCGATTGTGAAATTTACGCAGAATTGATAAACTTAAATTAAAACATAAATTATATTTATCTGGAATTAGTAATTTTCGTGCTTTCCAGTATTATATGTAAGAAATATTAGCAATAAGAACATTTTTTACAATGCATTTACAACACATAATTTTTGTTCATGTAAATATACTATTCTACGATTGAAATTTAAAAAAATATCACTACCTCGTATGAACCTTCAACTACGTACTTCTGTTTTATAATTTTATAATCCAAATAAAAGACCTTTCTTCGACTGAGGCAAACATATATTGGGTACCATCTCTTTCGCCCTCAAGAAAACGCAAAATTTAAATCTAAACGCGGCTGCAAAAGGCGACTAATCGACAGGCAATCCCGTGGGAATTGTTAAACATTGAAAAGACACGTAAAGATACGATTTTTCATAGCGCTCGCGCGCAGCCGATAAGATCGCGAATTCTTGGAGATCCGTTAGCCACGAGCAGCGCCGATCGGCGACGCGGTGGCGGCAGCGACGTCGAATCCACGAAAGCGCGATAATAAACGTGAGAGTGCTCCGCGACGAGAGACGCCGCCGCCGCAGCCGTATAACGGTGGAATATTAATCACCGTGCCAGGAATTCGAATAGACGCGATCCATAAGGCGAGAGACGTGACGAAAGCTTCCACCTATGGGCGGCCGCGTACGTGATCCCGATAAAAATTTATCTCTTCGTCTCGGGAGAGACGTTTGGCTTAGCGCGGCGGCCTGCGTCGTCCTGGACCTTGATTAAATTTGTAAATGTTTGGAGAGATGTACCTGTTGGAAAGGGGATATTCAAGTCGGCGTGAATTTCGAGGAATTTATCACTCAATTATATGGGAGTTGTGGAAGGAAAAGTCACTCTTCTACTAATACATCATCTTATTCCGGATTAATTGGGGTGGAAAAATATCAAACTGCTCAAGCATAAACGAGACGCGCACATTTACTTTTATATTACAGTTGCGTGCATATCTTTTTGGCCACCCTATACTAAAATCACTCAATATTAAAAGTTTTCTAGCTCCGTTAAAAATCCATGTTTTTAAAAAAATCCAACGCGGTTCTTAGAGTAAAGCAACACCTTTCATATCCCGTCCGATTAAAAAAAAAAAAAATTAAATTGCATTTTTTACATTAAAAAATCCAAAACTGTTTTTTCCTCACACCGGGCCGAAAGTGCCTCATTCCCGCCCGGCTCCGAAACGGAAATATGGCATTTTCGGCCTCGATGTGAGGAAAAATAGTATACGCACCACGGAAGTAAAATTGGCCAGCCCCCAGCTCGCAATTTACACGAGCTGTGGACTGTCCAAGTTTTTTCCTCCCATGGTGCGTAATATACTATTTTTCATTTTTCCCCTCCTCCTCAAAAAAATTCTTCTAACTTTTGAAGCAGTCGACAGATTTTCAAAAACCAAATTGGAATCGATACGTATTCGTCTTATCTTTAAAATAAGAGCAATATGGTCCATTTCTATCGAGCCGATAAAAAGTTATGCAATTTTTTGTTAAAAGAATCACTCTTTTTTCAAGTTCGATTATCTTTGAATATAAGCACTGTTGAAAAAAACTTCTAAGAGAAAAAATGTTTATTTTTGTATGTAGAATACGTATTTAATAAAAGAAATTATTTTTGAGAAAATTTTTTTTTTTCGTTTTGAATTCCAAAGTTTAACCAGAAATATTTTGAATATATGTGCTTGAATGTTGTCATATATTTCATAATTATTTGGTTATAAAGATGTACAATTTGCTCTGTTTTTCTCATTAAAAAAATCCGTAAAAAAAGAAAAAAAATTCTACGGTAAAAAATGAAAAAAACTTTTTTTTTTCAAAAATAATTTCTTTTGTTAAATACATAGTCTACAAGCAAAAACAAAAATTTTTTCTCTCCGAAGTTTTTTTCTACAGTGCATATATTCAAAGATAATTGAACTTGATAAAAGAGTGATTTTTTTAACAAAAAATTGCATCGGTTCGATAGAAATGGACCATATTGCTCTTATTTTAAATCCGTTGACTGCTTCAAAAGTTAGAAGAATTTTTTTGAGGGGGGGGAAAATGAAAAAAACAGTTTTGGATTTTTTAATGTAAAAAATGCCATTTTAATTTTTTTTTTAACGGATGGGATATGAAAGGTGTTGCTTTACTCTATAGAACAGCGTTGGATTTTTTTAAAAGCACGGATTTTTAACGGAGCTAGAAAACTTATAATATTGAGTGATTTTAGTGTAGGGTGGCCAAAAAGATATGTACGCAACTGTATTTCTAACACTTGATTTACCAATTCAGGTTTATAACGAACATAATAACCAAAAAACTTAATTTTCTGTACAATTTTGTGCGCTGTACATCACTGCATATTTTAGGTATAATAATAGATTTATCACGTTTTTCACCAAGACCCAAATCGACCGCATACGCTCAGAAAAATGATCCTCCTGTCTTGAAATAAAATTCCTCCCCAGAAAATCTTCATGCGACAAAACGGGATTCCTCCTGCGCAAAAAAATTTCCTCCTGCGCGGAAAATCATCATCCCGCTACAGGAAGCTTGACTTTCTGTTGTAAGATAATTCCTCCTTCCATAGGAAGATATCCTCTTGGCCCTATTTTTAGCGGAAATCCTCTTCCGACAGGCAGATTCTCGTTGATACAGGAATATCGTTTTCTGAGTGTAACTCTTGTCTACTCTCAGTGTCGACAGAAGAGTGTCCCTTCACAACTCCGGCCGCGATGTTCTAACGAGATTCGGACAAATTCCGATGGAAATGGAGACTCCCGGATTATACGGTGGCGGTGGCCGCTGGGATCATCGTCGTCGTCGTAGTCGCGCGTGGGATGTAGCATATATAGGGCCAAGAGCCGGCCGCGCACTATTATCATACATCGCTCGTAGATCTCGCGTTTGTATAAATAGGGAATAAAACAAACAATCTCCGCGGGGCGCGCCCGATCTTTCAGGGTCGGGGCAATTATGGCTGCCCCCCGCGGGTTTCCTCTGCAGCCTAAACTGTCTCTCTTTTTATCCTTTCTCTCTTGCTCTCTCTCTCTTTCTTTCTTTCTTGCGAGATATACCTACCTCTTTCTTGAGGCGTACGTACGTTTCTATCGGTGGGTCGCTTCGATTTTATCGCACGCTGCATCGTCCGTGTTCTGCTTTTTACGATCAATCGGTTGTGTGTCGCTCTTCGCGCGCCATTCAATGAGTCTCCGTCTTTATCTATCTCGCGCTTACTGATCGCTGTTACTTGTTCAATCTCTATTCTGTTCGCGGCTTTTTTTTAAACATGGAACCAGGGCATACGTTATATTTGTTAACAACATCGATCGCATCGTCGAGGCGATTGGTAAAGTTTTCCGCTCTTTCATAATTTTCGGTCTTATCTTGTTCAGGAGGTGCAATGGTCCGCGATAAATAATCCAAATGCGTAATTAATATGTAAAAATGGGGTTTTATCAACTTGTAAATGACGTGTTCGTCTCTAAAAATTCGGGATTATTTACACTTCATATGGGTGTTAAGCGGCTAAATTTCCTGTCCCACGGGTATTGCCTTACCGCACATTTCTTTCATTTTATAAGAGAAATTTTGTTGATTTTGTTAACTAAAAATATACTTTAATATTCTATTGCTTTCATAAGTAATAAAAGCATTGATCTCGTTTACTTATATTTATAATAATCAACTAACTTGCTAATCGTTTGATTTTAAAATTGCCCCCTAAACCAGTCATTGTATAACAACACCTTATGCAAATAGGAAAAAAAAACTAGTTCACTGATAACGACAAGAGTTGCAGCAGTACACGACTTCGTACGCCTGCATTGTAACACATAAATGCTTATACCTCTACGTTCTATCCGTATCACTAATGAACTAGTAACTCCCCTTAAAATTCAATCAACGTTAAAAGTCTATTCTCGTCTGACCGCAGCACGAAGGAAAAAAAAAGCGACGGTTACAAAAAGCCACACAAACGGGCGAATACATCGTTCCCAATTTCGCCGAGTGTTTATTTAGAGTACACTTTGCACTTATTTTTATGAGACTCATTAGTCGGGCCGCATCAGGACCGTCGCGCTCGAGCGCGCGCCTCGGGCCCCGAGAGGCTTCGTAGAATTCGCATAGCGATGGATCACTGGCCGGCCGGTATTGGACTTAAGCGATCGTAATACGCGTACAAGGGAAAGAGAGACAGAGAGAGAGAGAGAGAGAGAGAGAGAGAGAGAGAGAGGGAGAGAGAGAGAGAGAGAGAGGGAGAGAGAGAGAGAGAGCGAGAGAGAGAGAGAGAGAGAGAGAGAGAGAGAGAGAGAGAGAGAGAGAGAGAGAGAGAGAGAGAGAGAGAGAGAGAGAGAGAGAGAGAGAGAGAGAGAGCTGCTCCGGAGAGGCACAGCGAATGCATATATCGGCTCGCATCCATTTGACCATATCCCCCCTCCTCTCTGTCTTTCCCTCTCTCACTCCACCTTGCTTTTAATCTCATGTTTCTCCTTCTTCTTCCTCGATTGTCGTCTTTTTTTCGCTCCACGCCGGTTCGATTGATTTCCTTTGCTCTCTTTCTTCTCCCGCGCGCATGTTCTCTCTCTCTCTCTCGCTCTTTCACTTTCGCATATGCGCGCACGTGGTACTGCTCTTCCCCCCTCTCTTTCTCTCTCTCTTCTCTTTTATAATGGCCCGGGCAAACATATTTATCGTGATTTATCGTTTACACGAACCTCCTCTCGTCCGCGCACGCTCGCGCGCCTGTGTATATAGAGAGGCAGCGAGATAGAAGGGTATAAACGCACTCACTGTGCGATTAAGGCCGCTGAGTTATTGATTGTTTAAGAGGAGCATTAATATCGACGAAAAAGACACGCGTACCTCGTTCTCTCGCTCCCTCTCTCTCTTTCTTTGGAGAGCATCGCTATTAGCATTTTTTATGATTAGCGGAAAGTAGCTTCAGAACTGCGCGCTGCGGCTGCGTATCTTGTTAACGTTATAAAACATCTGGCGAAGGAGCAATGAACGCGTACATCTTGCTGCGCGATTTAGTGGGCCCATGATTTTAAAAATTTTATTTGAAGAAAATTTTAAATTTTTTGTATTTTTGGCCAAACAAAATTAGACTAAGAGTATAATAAAATATTACTATACAGGAAGAAAATGAGCGATTTCGTGTAGAAGCAGTTGAAAAGCAGCATAATGATTGTTTTTATTACATCACTCGGCGGTAACTGATGTTAACTACCATGTGAACCTTAAGTATTTAAAACTAAATATGAAATTCAAAGTATATACATTAATACTTGATTGATGAATTTAGTAATTGTTAGAGAGTAATTATTGGTTTATGATTGATAGGAAGAAAATAGAAGAGTACGATTTATTCTTTTCCAATACCATTTATTCTGACTGATTAATGTTTATAATGTACAGTTCATTTTTGTGCATGATTTTTTTTTTAAAGAAGGTATACTTAGGTAAATTAAGCTATTCTTCATTAATATAGTTACATGCATTTGCATGATGATCAATAGAATCTTTAAAACTTGATGAATAATATTGTGCATTACAAAATTACAAACATACATCCAGAATACGTACAATTAGTTTCAACTAAATGCCATAGTAAAGTAAAAAAAATTATTATAAAACTTTTAATTATAGTTAAGGTAAACAATCATTTTATTATCAATTTAACGCAGCTACAATTACAATTGCAACAATTCCAATACCACATACACATAATCCTCAAAATAAATTAAGTTCTCACTTATCGCGCAATCACCCATGGTAACTATCCGTTACCCCGCACTGAACCTCCGCGAGACCACCATAACCGGCAAGCATCCGTATTACCATAATACAAGTATAAATTTTCGTCATCTTCGCTGAGGCAGCCGACATGCGCCACCCTCAAAAGAAACTTGCTCATAAAATCGCAGAAAATTGCTGAAAAATCGATTATCCCGCTCGCGACAAGGAGGGAAAGGGCCGATGCTATCGTCGTTGCCGGCACCGTGGCTTGCGTTAACTCACGGGGCCGGTTAACTTCGGTAAACATCCATCAATTGGAGGTGGGCAGGAAGGCGCGCGCGCGCGCGCGCAAGGCGGGACGGAAGGTTTCCCCCTCTCGCTCTCAACGAGGCAGGGTAATCACTGCTATTAGCGCGGACATTACGCCGGTGGTCCGGCAATCTTCCTAGCACTCCGTCATATGCGCTGCCTGCCTCCTCGTGCACTCACACGAGCATATACATATACACACACACATACACGTATAGCGAGGGAAGAATTGCCAGGCGCTGTGCTGCAACGGCCCTGCTCCTGCTGCCGCTGCAGCGAACCCTTCGCGCTCATGAATAATTGTCTCGGACTTAAGTGATAGTTTGCGCCGATGGAAAAGTGCGGATAACGGCCCGTTTTAGATACTGCGCGCCAGCTTAAGTGAATTCGTGAAGGAGTTAGTGCGGAGATGGGGGTAGACTGAGAGAGAGAAGTGCTTTATGACAGTCAAGATGCGCCAGGTTCCTTCGACTGTTTGCGGGATTAATTTTCATTTATTATATAAGGATTTTAAATAATGGATCATCGAATATTAAGTTTCACACTATTTTTTGAGTCGTTTTATCGAAAATTTCAAATTTTTCCTTGTCATTATAAAAATCCTTAGAACCAGCAAGCTGTTTAAAAATACAAAAATATATTTTTTTAAATACTTACGTATAGTTCATAAAAGCTTAAAATTGACCATAAAAAATTTAACAGGAAAAGCCATTTTTCTTAAACCTCGAATCCCTCATACCGATAAACTTCAAGTTGAAGTATCGATTAATAAAAATTTCGAAATTCAAATTTACACTCTATCGCCGCACAGGCGCCACTGGCACCCAAAACCTCACTCCATCCGCATGCATCGGCCAGCTGAGCGCGCCCGTATATACATATACGTCGGCTCATCGGAAGCGATAAAGGAACGAGCGAAGAAAGGAGAGCCCGAGAGAAGCGCCTCGCGCAAAATCGCATCTCTCTCATACACACACGCACTGCGGGCTCTGCTACAGATACACACACGCGCGGCCGAGCGCAATAAATATCGGGCCCTGGATATAATACGCGCTTTCTCTCTCTCTCGCTCACGCGGCGCTACTTACGCCGTCAGCGATAATGACGGGGTGCGCTCGGGCTGTTTGCTTAGCGAGGAGATTAGTGAATGAATCCACAGGTGGGCACCATCCGTCACGGGTGCGCGCGCCAGCGTGCACCTCCGCCACGCCTATAAATTCACCGCGACGACGCCTTCTTCTTTGCTTTTTCTCCTCTCTCTCTCTCTCTCTTTCCTCGTCTGTGATGTACGCGCGATCTCCATATATAGAGCCGCTATATACGTGCGCGACTGCTACCATAACCGAGCGAGCTCTCGTTTGCTCTCTTTTTCTCTCTATCGGTTAATGTATTATCGTCGCGTCGTGGCTGCCTGGCCCGCCGCTCGAGATGCTCGTTTTTTGGGATCGCTTTTTCCTTCCGTTTCCCCGGGTGATTTTTCTTCTTCTCACTTGGCGCGCGCGTGCGCTCTGTGATTCGGTGCGGTCGACGGGCCATCGGGATTCCTTTCCTAAGTGGACCTGGCTTATGTTAATTAGGTTTTTTCTCCTAATCCTTAAATTATAGGTCCCGAAGTGAAGAAGGTATTCGTCTTTCTCGCGGTTTCGTTATAACGAGATGGAAACACGTGTCTGACGTTTGATTATAGTCGACTAATTTTTTCATTTATTTCTTTGTTAGTTTTGAAAAGAAAATGTACAGGGAATACCTTCGCAATATTATTACGTAACAAAATCGTGTAATCGAAAGTAATTTTGTTTGTCATTGTAAGTGGATATATCAAAATACTTTATTTTTAATTACAAAATCCAATTACTCGACGATTTTAATAAGAATTATGTCGCCGATATTTTCAAATTTCTTCTTATCCCACATAGTATCGAGTGACAACGTATCATTACAACGTTTCAAAATCAATTAAATTCATGCTCACCCGTGTATAAAAATTAATAAAACTTGGTTAAATCATCTGTCACCCGCACGATTCGATCCCGCATTATCCGTCCCAAGCGCCCCGGATGAATTATCATCAAGATCTTAAAAAGCTGTCGTACACCCAGAATTACACGTTAAGAACGCCGAGCCCCGCGTGTACCCTGAAATTTCCTATGCGTACAGAGCCCCTCCGCGGCGATCGAGCGATTCAATTTAGCCAGGCTATCAGCGCCGTATTTAAAAAAAGAAAAAAGCGTATCCTCTCGCTCTCGTTCTTCATGAGAGCCTACCTGCGTGAGCAGGCGAGTAGTGCACCTGCCGACAGCTAGGACGACAGACAGCAGCGCGAGACAATTGCCTATGATATCCATCATCGGCGCTACTTCGGCCCTCCTGCGCCCGGGTGCATAATCGACGGTCACGCCTATTATATAGCCGAGGCTGCCTCTCTTCAACTCCTTTTTTTTTTCTTCATTTCATCGAAGAATGCCCCACTGACTACCGATATTCGTACGTGTGTGCAGCGGGAGTAGCAGCTCAGGTACGAAACGATCTGGAGGGGAATGAGAGAGATGCTAATTTTGTAATCAAACATGACAGTGAGTCATTGGAGGCGTTTAATAATTTTTGACAGTTTCATCAGTTCGATGACCGGCTGCTCCCCCCCCCCCCCCCCCCCATCCCGCGCTCCCTAACTCACGAGCGCGATGATTATGAGTTTTCGAGTGGCTGATGCTGACGGTTATTTGCATGTGGGCGTAGCTTTATTGGCGGTTTTGTTGGTTTCTCGCTTCATTCGCGCTCTTTAAATATATATTCTAAAATCGCTCAAGTCGCTACATTTTGCTTTTTCATTAGACGCTAAAATTATTAGATCTTAAAGTAGCTCATAACATTGGAGACCATTGCGATCATTTTTTTTAACGTTACGTGCGTATTTCATGAAGATTTAAGTAGAGCATACAGAATCATTAAAAGTTTAATAAAGTATTTCGTATTTCTGCATAAAAATTCAATAACTCAGATTTAAACATTATTTATTGGAATAATTTACAATGCTTTGTAAAAAAATTCCTATAAAATTCTTCGTTTTTTTTTTTTTTGCACGCTATTCAATTTACTTTGAAAACGGCCGATAAATTGAATATAAACGAAGGAGGAAGTTAAGGAAGAGAAATTGCCGGTAAAAGATGGTGAAAGCTTAAGAATACAGAAGTGCGGAGTGAAAGAGAGAGGGAGAAAAGGGGCATGTGCCTGAGCCGCTTGAGAGCAATTATCCGGTTGTTAGGCCCCTCGAATTGGTGGGAGGAGATGCACTTTTCGACTCTGTTTTACACACATTATGTAGCTGCCACACGCGATGTAAACATCTATCCTCTTGCCCTAAATGATACCCTCCTCTTCAACAATTTTCCCATTCTAATCTGTGATTTAATACTGCCGTTATCAGGATTCGATAAATTTCGGCCGAGAGATCTTCAAAACTGTTAAGAAATTGTAGGACATTTAATCCCTTAAAGTAATTCATTTTTTTTAATGCTAAATCTTGAAGTTTTAATTTTGAGTAATTTAACAATAATTTGTAAAAATAATATAATAGACTCGTTAGTATAGTATTCAGCTAGGGTATACTTTTGTATAATGCGCCTGATACCAACGAAAAAGAAAATCCAAATCTTTTAAAACTTCTTTGCATGAAAAGACCAGCAACAAGCCGATCAATAATAAAAAAATCGCTCTAATCTGAATAAACAAGGCGGACAGGCAAGGCCGCGACGAGAAAGCGCGAGCAAAGCCACGAGGCGAAAGAAGAACCGAGCTGAGCGAGCGCAGCGAAAAAAAATCGGCAAGGAAAGAGAAAGGGAAGAAAAGGAAAAAACGGGGAGGAACAAGAGAGGAAGAGAGAGAGAGAGAGAGAAAAGGGAGAGATCTCCCAAGCCCGCTCGCTCGCTCGCTCGGACTGCCCGCGGCTGGTGGCGCGACGTGCGCTGAGTTATGGCGCAGGTTAATTATACAAAACATTCAATTATACCTTCCTCCGGTGAACACACACCCGCGCGCGCGGGCATGAGCTCGGTGCGTGCGCGCGCAGCTCGGTGGAAAAGCTCGTTAGACTCCGCGCGGATAAGAGGGCGCGGAATTTCTTTGGACTGCTCCAGCCACTTGTGATAAGAGGGAAAAATCTGCTCGGCCATGCGTGACGCCCTGGCTTATCTCGGAAAGAGACCGATCCGCTGGTTAATCCGAGTGCTGACTAATTGGAGCGTATTACAAATTGGAGCTGGACGTTTGATAGTCGAAGGCAAGGAAACGTGCAGTAACTTCGCTGTGATTTTGTAATTAATGGTACCGAGTGGGAGATGGTATCGTGGATTTACTCGCTTTCGAAAAATTTGATCAGCCACGCGCAGCAGATTGTTTTTAAGACTTCGTGATTAGGCGCGAATGATTAAAGTTCGAGTTGACAAGTTGTCGAAATTTATGGAGCCAAAGTATTTCTCTACGAGCAGCTTAAATCAAACTTTAAACTGGTTTATCTAAAAAATCTACATTTAAGGAATACACGTCGAAGTATATATGCGAATTCATTTTTTTTTTATTAATCACGGCTTTTGAATGGATTCTTTTCGTTCAATTTCGAATCGAATTTATATTATATATTTCATAATTTTTTTTTCATAATATAGCTGTTTTTTATTTGGCTGCGATCTTAATCACCATTCGCATAGAAACTTTATACAACTGTTGGTCAATTTTGACGTCAACATCCACATTTGCTATAATTTACAAACAATCGCATTCTTAATTACACCACAAATACTGGGGTTAATGATCCCACTCTCAAACCAGGCATTAATCATGAAAGTAGGCTCAAATTAAATAAACGTACACTGTTAAAATTCTGCATGAAAATTAATGTATGTACTGGAAGCAAAATTTCATTGCAGTACATTAAATTTAATGCAAATTTTATTAAATTTAATGTACGGTACATGAAATTTAGTGTAAATTGCATTAAACTTAATGTAAATTTTATTAAATTTAATCTACATTGCATTAAATTTAATGTACTACGATGTAATTTTGCTTCCAGTACATACATTAATTTTCATGCAGAATTTTAACAGTGTATAATTCGAAATATTTGACATTAAAAAAAAAAACGGGAAGGAACGCTCCCATACCATGCACTTTCTTGTTCTTCACCTTCCATAAAAAGAAGGAAAACGAGAAACAAGAGAAGCAAATGTTACGCGCGCTCGCCGTAATTTTCTCATCGCGCGCGCGCGCTCTCGCGACTCATTTCCATAATACGGCTCGCGCGCACGCGTCCTTCCAAGAAAACCACAAGAATTATACGCCGCGTCGGCCGAATCGAGAATTCCGTTCCCAAGAGTCGGTGATACCTACCTATATACGCTGGCCGCAGCGATGAGACATCTCTCGCGAAACCGTGTCACACACACACATCGCGGGCGCATCTCTCAGCTCTATAGCGTTCGATTATCAGCTCCTCACTCCGTCTCTGTCGGGCATAACAACGTAACTTCTCTCGCTCTCCGGCTCTCTTTCGGCGGCGACGACGACGACAGTATGGGAAAGAGAGAGGGAAGACCATTTATCATGCTCGGCAGATCGCCTCGGAATGCCTTGAAACAAAAGCCACGGGTCAATTTTCGAGCTGGCGTCTTGCGCTGCTGAGAGAGAAAGAGAGAGAGGGAGCAGGAATTCGAGAGGATATGAAGAGATAGAGAGAGAGAGAGGGAGGGAGGTTAATTTTTGGTCAAGGGGGTTTCACATTGCCGAGCGCGTTATTAAGGATCTTCATCTTGATACGCGCGCGCAGCCAATTAAAAATTTCAAGCTTGCATATGGATTCGGCTAATTAATTATCTACTAAGAAATAATATATTTACATATCTTAACCGCAACGCTCCCAGGCCCTAAGGTTATTCTGTTTTACCAAAATTGCAAGTGCCTCTTATACAGAACTGAAATTACGCGGGATTAATATAATCAAAGTGCCTAATTTTAAACGTTGTACTCAACTCAGATTTCACCAATGAATGTAATGCTTCTTCGAAATTAAAATTATCACTTACTCTCTTGTTAAACTAAATCCACGGTAATAGAATTATGTTTATTACGATCTCCACCCTTTAAAATGTTAATTTTAACCGTCCATCCAACCTGTCACGAAAACGAGCTCAGATCCCACGGAGCCGTGAAAAACGATATTTCACTGCGTGAATGTCCAAATCGCTCGGACGTAATTGGTTCATAATCATCAGTCAAAGGTAATCCTTTCCGCCTGCATTTTTCAAAATCGACGTTGTGAAGCCTCCCGCAAGACAAAAGCCGAAGAAAGCAAAGCCGAGGGAGAAGGAGAGTCGACTGGTGGCCACGGGTCCCATAACGCAGGGACTTTACGCGCCGGCGCCGGCGCCCCCCGCGGCCACAGACGCCGCCGCCGACGCACGAGACATCAGATATGTACGCGCATATATACGTGCGCTCGTGGAGAAAGCCGAGGTAAGAGAGAGGGATGACCCGAGGAGAGAGGATGTGCGTCGAGGTATAAGGAGGCCATTGTGGACGCTAATAGGCGAAATTAATAGAAAATCGATGATTGGGTTACGATTTGTGTAATACTATTGGATAAGGAAATTATATGATTAGCGGGAATTTCATTTAAAAGTAATTTCTTTTCATAAATGCGAGACGTTAATGTTATACGGGAAGCTCATGAGTTTGGTCGTTGTTACCGTGACGACTACTTCCACTTACTTTGCTGTGTGAATTAAGCGTGTTGACAAGCGCTCACGCAAAACAATGCCGTCACGCGCGTGACCAAAAATGATTATAATTTGCCGAATTTACTGAGTTGTCACTTAGCGAGTGACTCTAATTTAATTTTTCACTAACGAAATTAAAATGTTCGAACTGCATTGTAGATGCAATATGAAGAGTTTTAATTATTGTAAAGTAATTTTTGAGAAATTCTCGACCAACACTTCATAATCAATTATTTTCGAGGATATTTTAGAGACCATAATTTTCCATAAAATTATAACTAATAAGGTATTTAAGAAAAAGGAAGAGCATTTATGATATACTTGGCATAGAAAGTTGTTAATGTTACCGTAAGAGATTTTATTAACAAACTAATATTTTATCCCGATGTAACGTCTTTTTATCAAAAAAGGCTCGTAATAATGAGGGCTTTTATTATCCATCAACCATATATAACAGCGTGATGTTTTTTACAATATGTTTACATCGTATGCGAATCAATCGAGATTCCCAAAAGCGAAGTATATTTGGTGCATTTTTACGAGGCACGAAAGAAGCCGTGAGGGCCGTAAATATGAAATAGCACCGGTTTTTACTCTGTCTCTTAGGATTCCGTCGCTTCGGAGAGATAAAAAAAAGAAAAGCACGAAAATCCGCGGCCAAGCACAAATCGGCGAATCGCAGTATTCGAAAGGGCACTTTATTGTTTTATAGTGGCTGTAAACCCGTCGGACAATTATAAAAGTTCCGAGAGCTTGATCTGTCGTGTGGGTGAGATAAATATTCGTGTATATAGGGTCCTTGGCGTATAAATCACTTGCGAGACGTTGAATAAATAAGAAAATGTCATTCATTGCATTAATTGTTAAAGACTAAACGCATAGATAAACGAATACAGATAATTTTCAAATGATTCAAAACGTTTGTAAAATGCTAAAAAAAATTGCTAAATATAAGTATATAATAATCAAATATTTAAGAAAGATGCATAAAATCCTACGATCAATAATCATAAGTTCAGTATTTTCATTAAAATAATGGACTAATCATAAAAGAGATTATGTAGCAGTCACTATAGTCTCGCACTCCAACGCCATTGCTAAGTCCCAATCGGCGCGTGCATTGCACTATGCTCACGGAGTAAATCGAGGCGCAAAAAGACAAAGGAGGCGGCGCGAGCAAAACAAAAGGTATAAGGAGGAACATCGGCCGAAGAGCATGTATATACACGCGGGCGTCGTCGTCGTCGTCGTTGTCGCTGCTTGTCCTGCCCTCGGTCCAAACCCATAAACGTCCGGCGGCCCTCGTGTGATATACTGGTGAGCTGTATATTACGCAGATAACGCGCGACGATCTTCGCCTTCGGACTTTTTTGCCCCGGCATTTGGCGCCTCGAGGACGTATCGCTCGCGCGCACCACGGACTTTTTATCGCGCGTGCGCGCTCTACGGTTTGTAATAAAAATATTAATGTCGGCCGATCTCATGCGCGGCCGACTGATGCATCGGCATTTAAGGGCGTACGCGCGCTCATTGTATACCTGTCGCGGTTCTAGGAAGGTGTTTTACAACAGCTTTTATTCGATGATACACAAGATGTATATTTTATATTCGGGGCGAGAGCTGTGTGCGCGGAGGCCGAAAACAAACGATTCTTTATAGGAAAGTTTTGGCGAAACTATATAAAGGCTGGTTGTATGTCTGCGAGAGTTAACTATCACGTTTGGAATAGGTATTTTTATCGATGTGTAGAAATAAATCTCAGGGCTCGGATTTGTCTCTATAGATGGACAACTCGGCTAATAACGTCGTTCTGTATAAAAGCATTTTTAATAACTTACCTACTGGTCAGTTGACTGATACTAATAAAATAGTTTTATATATAATTTCACTGTGTTTCTACTGTGAAAATAAATATTTTGCTAAGATTCCTCTCTTAAAAAAACGATGGCCGGACGTTATGTGGATTGGTATGTAAGGAATAGGCGCGAAAATTCGCTACTTCCGCTACATTTGAATTTTTGAAATTGAATTTTTATTCTTAACTATTTAAAACTAAATAATTCAATCAAATTAGAATAGAAAGATTAATTTTGTCATGCTTTAAAAAATTTATCCTATCATTTAAACCAATTAAAATGAAATCATAATGAAAAATTATACATTCATAACCCAAAAAATAAAATAGTACACGCGCAGCGCGTTTGGATTTTGTTGGTAAAGTTTTTAAAAAATGAGTTTGAAAACATATCAGCAATAAGAATAGTGAAAAAAATCGCCAACACGACTTACATAAATATCTATACGCGTTCCGAAATATCGACGTGATGGTTTATCAGCCAAACAATCTATGAAAACATCGACTAAGAAAAAAAGCGACTATTCCGCACACACAGTGTACATATTAATCACGGCAAGCGAATAAAAATATGGTAGCAAGTCGAGCCAGCAGAACGCAGTTGTCAAAGTCAAAATTCCTGCAAATCACGATCCTCCTCCTCCTCCCCTTTCTCCGCTGCAACGATCAATCTCCCACACATACTTCCCGCCACATATATACATACATATCCCTGTATACAGACGCACAAATTCTTGCACGCTCGCGTCAGTTGTGCGCGCGCGCGCCACGCTCTCAAGCTGCCGAGCGAGATAGCGATCGCGCGCGTGCGTCGTCCGAAATTATGGAAAAACGCGCGGGTGCCGCCTGTCCGGGCGCGTTTCCGCTCGGGAAAAATCGGACACACACGCGCGCTGCTATACCTTTCAGATTAAAACAATACCAGCCGGCGAGATAGCGTCGCGACAGCCGAGGAAACTCGAGAGAAAGATCTTAACGAGTCCCCTCGATAAATTACGCGCTCGTCTTACACGCATGCGCGCTGCGCTGCAGCCAGTAGAGCGATATGGGGCTCCCCTCTCTCTTTCCCCTGTTTCGGAGAGAGAGAGAAGATGGATGTGCTGCGAGGCACCGCCGTCACCTGGTTCACTGGGCTTTCAGACTTTCCAGGCCTCGAGTGCTCCTTCTCTCCCGTCACAGGTTTCGCCTTATTCCGCCCCTTCGATTCTTCCTTTTATCCACTCTCCTTCGCATTCGTCGTCCCTTATTTCATTTCTTGAGCCTCCTCGCCGTGCGGGATATATAGAATCTATTCTTTTTTTCTTCGCGTTATATATATACGCACGCACACGACACGCGCCTAATGTGATGCTTCAGCTCCGCGTGCTCTCGCTTCTCTATCTGCTATTGATTAATAACGGATTCCCTCGCGGCGAGAGCCCGCGCGGATGTTATTTTACTTTTTAACGAGGGGAAACGTCAAATTTAATCTCATCGGTCCTCCTGATTTCTTTATTTTTCGCCCGTGCCTTTTGTTTCAACTTCTTTTTTCCGCGCCGTGGCTCATCTCCTCCTTCCCCCGTTGTATCATCTTACATCTTCTCCGAGTTTTTGTCTTGTTTTCTCGCCAGCGCGAGTTTTCGGAGAGTCCGGCGCTGCTGCGTCCCTGCACGACGCCGTCCAGTAATGAATTTCAACTCGCTTCGCGGCCACTATTTTAGCGTTGTAATGATGAGAAAAGTCGGATTCTCTCGTAAAGTTTTATTTACGATGGGAGCTGGGGAAATGGTCAGAAAACAAGCATAAACCGGAATGTCTCGGTAAGTGTTTGAGATAAAAGAGTGTGTAGTGGTGCTATGCTGTATACCGGAGTCGTCCAAATTCTGAGAACTACCAATTTATCATTCCCGTTAGCGTATCGTGTTTCCCGCTTTTCAAGGTCATCAATTATGAAGCCATTATATTTCCTCTGTGATCCAATTAACGTTCTTTTCCTGAATTTCATTATATATCGAAGTGGGGGGAATTTATGGCTTTTGTATTTTCGCTTGGGTTATTTTTATGCGGATCTCGAAATATTCTTTTTTTATTTATATAATGTTGATTCTTGGATTATAAATATATATTATTAAAAATAATTCAGTATGTTTGAATGTACTAAATTCGTGGCTGAATCGCATTTCATGTCAGAACCAATATCTCAGTTTTATTTCCATTTACCTTTTTTGTGCACTGTGCTAACCTGTAATAATAAGAATTTTCGTTGACCAAAACACATTCCTCTCATATACTCCCAGTCATCCATTACTTTCACAATATTTTCGGTATTTATCGAAAAAAAAGAAAGAAAATGGGTGGGCAGGAAAATCAGCCTCCCGGCGATCCTCTTTTTCCCCAATCTCCTCTACCTGTTTACTAAACGAGACTTTCGCCCTTATCTCTGGCACCTATCTTCACGGACGTCATACGTGCTACCTGCACGGAACCGCGCACATGCGCGTCACGAAAAATTTCGTTGTTCCCATGCAGCCGCTGCCGTAACAGGATCAGATTACCCTTTTGGAAAAGCGCAGGCGCTTGCAGGTAAATCCCTTTATACATGGCCTCGAAGGATCCTCTGCTACGGCGACGGCGACGGCGTATTGACCTCTCGTTTTTCCGCCGCATTTCACCGGTAGAATTTCCGGCGAGCCGGCGGCGCTTGCCGAGGGAGGCCCGCGCCGCGGGATACTTGTATATGATTCTTGTCTCTTCTTTTTTTTTTCTTTGAGAGAGAGAGAGAGAGAAAGGTCGGGATTGTTAAGCGACCAGGAGATCGCAAAAGCAAGCACGAGAAAGTACAACGTCTTGATAGTGCATTTGTAGAGGGATATAAGAAATTCTCTAAATTCGAATAAGTGGAATTCACTCTCAATAAGTGAATATTCACTTATTCTATGTCCAAATCCGTCTACACATTGAATAAGTGAACAACTTTGGACTTACAATAAGTGAATATTCACTTATTGAGAGTGAATTCCACTTATTCAAATTTAGAGGAAATAAAAGGTGGCGCAGAAATGACTGCAGTTTTGAAAGCACAGTAATAACATATGATGGGTTATAGTGAGGCTTTTAAAGTTTTTTTATTGAATTTCGTTTATTGATTGTTTGAGATTCCCCGGTAATTAATCTCATTCCACCACAACCACAACGTGGGTTCCTCGAGTCTTACAGAATCATCCATAACAGCACAGAGTGTGCCACAAGAATTTCACTACAGTAATTCCATGCTGACAAAAAACTGTTCATTCTTAAACTCTAATTACTCTCCATTTCGAAATCTCGACATAAATCATCCAGCCATCACTCAATTAATCCGAAAGAAAAAACAAACGGCGCCCGTCAATCGGACCCTCCGAAATCAAATAAATCAATACTAGCCCATCACGCTACACACACCAAAACAACAACTTTCCCCTGCTCGAAGAAAAAAAAACGAGCTTCAAGAGGCTGTGTCCCTCCTCATAACCCCTGGACTCTGGCGCCAGGCTATATGTGCATAGCACAGATTGACACGCGCGTGCGTGCCTGGCTGCGCGCACGTTTTAATAGAAACACAACTGCGATGGGCCAGGGGAGGAGGGGCCCAGGGCAGGTCCCGCCGCGCGGCGGGTGGCCATTGTGTGGTGCGCAGGGGGTATACCCCGATCGCTCCCTCGTAAAGTCCAGAGAGACGTTGACACTGGTGACACCGCCCACGGCTCGATGATGCTCGGATCGAGCTCACATTAGTACTCCTTTGCTGTGGGTATATACGGGACATAATCGGCCGTATTGTGCGTGTTTGCGTACACGTAGGGATTATCCTCGTGGGTGTGCTGTCAGGTGTACGAGTTTCGTGGGCGAAGAGGAGGAAATTGTTGGGGTACGTTCCTGAAAGAAATTAAGCGTTGTGGTTTCTTGTGCTGGAAATTCAAATGCAGTATGAGTTTGTAATTAGCATTAGCCAAATATGTTTTGGCTATTTGTTAAGTGGATTCTAAGGTATGCCGGTTAGAGTATTTGCAAATCATGGAGTAACTCTGGTACTTTTCTGCGGTACGTCCGTACTGGGGTGAGTTGTTAGTGTAAACATACATAACTACGAAAATCTTTTAGATGATTCTTGACAATAAGTTGCTGGATACGTGACTTAAATGGTTTGCGGAATGTGACATTAAACTTAAAATATATTCGTTTACTGGGTCGCACTAGAGACAAGGGAGCAAAAACCCATCTATTTCTCTGTACGTAGAAAAAACCGCTGCCAATTCATTGGCCCGTAGCTTCCTCAACCGTAATTTGTTGATTCCTTTAATTAATTTTTAATAACAAAATTTATAATTTTTTAAAAAATTTATTGCATAATTATAATTAAATTCATTTATGAATATTAAAATTGTTAATTTTTAAATTTATTTATTTATTTATTATTTATTTATATCAAATTTATATAAATTTTGAGCTGATAAATAAAGTTATCATTTGAAATAGAAGTAAAATATCTATATTTTATAATAAAACAAATAGCTATCACGGTTGTTTTGTTATTAACAAAAACGTGTTTTTTTTATATTTCATAATGCATATTTTTTAAGAAAAAAAAATTTATACCTATCATTGTTCTTTTGTTATTAACAAAAACGTGTTTTTTTAAAAAAGTTCATAACTCACAAATAAATTATAATAATGCAGAATATAATGCATTCATAATGCATAATTCATAATTATAATAGACTATAACAGATACTAGAGTTAATTTGGCGCGCTACGCGCGCCCTCTCTTCACTGTTTCTCGATTTCTTTCGAGTTTCGAGATCGAGTCGAGATTTCGAGATACCTCGCAAAAACGCTCGAAAACCGAACGAATCTCGATCGCTCAATTTATATTAAGGATAATTTTTAAACATTTTAATTCATTTTGTTACACATCATTGGAGTTATGAGTTAAAAAAAAAACACGTTTTTGTTTTTGATGATAACTAAAAAACCGTGATAGATAGAAAATTAATTTTTTATAGAAAATATAGGTATTTTAATTCTCTTTCGAATGCCACCCACCCCATTCAGATAAATAGAGCCGTTCTCGAGAAATTACGATTTTTAAAAAATGTCAAAAAATTTTTAACCTCAAATATCTGTAAAATTTATGGACCAATCATTTTGCCCAAAGAACTCGACCGAGAAGTATAAAAGATCTACCTCTAAAAGGAATTTTGAAGCCATTAAGTCAATTTTACTCTTGTAATCGTTGGACATACAAAACTGATTTTTTTCATTTTTCAATTTTTTACTCAAAATCTAGCCTACAGAATGTATTCAAATTTTAACAGATTATAGCTATTTATATTCTGTATTATCATGATTTTTCTCAAAAAATTGACCGTTAAGTTTAGGAGTTATAAGCTTTTAAAAAAAAACACGTTTTTGCTAATAACAAAAGAACCGTGATAGCTAGAAACGTTTTTTTTAGAAAATATAGGTATTTTAATTCTCTTTCGAACGCTACCCATCAGATTCAAATAACTCGATCCTATCATTAAAAAAAATCAAAAAACAGTTTTGAGAAAATCGAAAATTTGAAAAAAAATAAAAATGCACCGCCCCAATCAAAAAACGGATTTTTGACCCGCCATCACGCAAAAGAAAATGAGACCTGTCCGGTCAAAATCGACCGAGTAGAAGCTGAGATCCAGGCGTATACGCGCGCACGCACGCACGCACGCACGCGCCCACACACACACACACACACACACACACACACACACACACACACATCCATACAGACATTTTTCAAAAACCATGTATTTTGATTCCTAAAACCTCGGAACACAATTATAACATGTTTTTACAACAACTCAAAAATTTACTATCACAAAGCTTCCTCTAGGAGGAAGCAAATCTCTCTGCAAGATTCTCTTAGAAGTTTAATACGAGAACCTCACTTTTTATAAACAACAGGTATTTTAAGAATATTTTCAGGATAATACTCGATACCAATAGCTTGTGTTCCTCTCCTCGAATCCTTTCTTTTGCAAGAAAAGCATAATATCGCTTTGATGGTACAAAAAGCAAACAGGTTGTGCCGGCAGATGTCGCTGAATCACCTATGAGTATCATCATAGCGCGAGCTCGTCCTCCTCGTTTTTTAGAGATCGTTTGTTAAATTACAGGGGCCTTTATAGGTGAATTAGCAAGCTTAACGACCTAATCAGAGGTAGCAGCGGACTTTCAAAGTCGCCGCTCGTAATCATTCTAACACCATGCCGACGCCTCGAGCTAAAATGCGACCTGCCTCGGTGCTTTGTTCTTTTGCCGAAATTCGCTTTGTCGCAAATTCAAGATTCAAGGTATATGCAATGGAAAAACATAGTTTAAAAACTATTTCTCAAAATAAATTTAACCCTTTCGTTTTTAAAATCAGTTATGTAAATATCTAATAACGCTGAACAAAATATTGAACAGTAAATCGTTCAAATTTGATGATTATACTTCATTTGAACGAACAAATTGAAAAATACAATTTAATATTATTCATCTAAATAAATAATCTATACCTCGAATAACGACGTGTATTTGTTGGTACAAAAAAACGCTACACACCAAAGAAACTTGCAAACTCCAGATTCTGAGTTCTTTACTCTCTAGATGTAAAATATAGTGATCGCTCCACTACCTATAATTCCAGCACTGCATATTCTCATTGAACTCATAAAATTAAACTATCATCATACAGTGAAAATGAGGTACTGAGATAATGGACATCGGTTGTTCTGAATAGCGATTGAATTACACCGCTAATGAAATAGCAAAAATTCCCTATATTTTAAAAGAGAGCAGTTTGCAAAAATTTCAATCGTCGCTGCACAGCATCAAACTAAAGAAAATAAACAAAGCCAAGTCTAGAGTGTATAGACCCCTCCCAAGAGAGCAAAACAAGAGGTTAGGCCAGCCGCGAGCGTGCGCATAATATGCTACACTGCACACACCACGCGCTGTTTCGCTTTCTCATGCGCGCGCGGCGGCGGCGGCGAACATCAAGGCGGCGTCACGCCCCCCGACCGCCTCCTTTAATCATCGGCTCATTACTCATTAGTCCTAATGAGGCACGCGCGTGTATATATCCGTATACACTCAGGCCAAGAGATCTTTCTCTCTCCCGCTCGGTCTCGTGTTATGTGTGTACACCTCGCGCTCATGCGACGACGACTGCGCCTTTTGTCGTAAACGTCCAGGCGTTTTTCGTTTGCGCGCGCGCTCCGACGGCGGCCAAAGTGTTCGAGGGCTCATTTTAAATGTCTGTGTTTGGTTTTTCGATTTTTTCGGGGGTTAAGATTTGTGAAGAGGCAACAATGCAGTGTTCGCTGACTTTTAGAAAACGATTTCATTCCAATCATTGTCCATATAATTATATGAAATATCTGGGAGATGTTTTAGTACGATCGTCAAAATTTTTGCAGTATTTTACATATTTAGATACATAATAGCTTTATATTGTTGTCTAAATCTTAAGTCAAGTGTTTTGAAAAGATCTTTTATACCACTCTAACCTCAAAATCACAACTTTGGTATGATTTTTCGGCGCTCGTGGTATAAAATACCGTTCGAAACTAGTGCGTAAGTCGATTATTTAGCTGGTGTGACTTTTTCGCACTCGCTTCGCTTGTGCAAAAAGTCACACCAGCTAAATAATCGACTTCCCCACCCGTGTCGAAATGTACTAATAAAGGTTCTATAAATATAAAAACTGAGCTATTCGTAGTTAAATTTTACTTAGGCTTCTCGTGGCTAATTAATGCTTCAATTGTAATAAAACAAAACCAAATTGGCTTTACGATTAATGTTGCTATAGTATAGACCATATATTTATGGCGCTATATCGTGCACGCCTTACATTTACTAGCCCACTTTCGTCGGTGAAAAAATTTGGAATGTGCTCGGAATTCCATTAAAATTTTTATCTTTGTTATATAACTATAGTTCAAGCTAAATATAGCCTACATAATTAATCCATTAATTAATTGTAACGATTTGACCGAACTACAATGCCCAAAGAGTTTTTTTTAGAGCATTTAATCGTTGTTAATAATTCCCTATCTGTTCTCAACCGAAAGCAATTTTCTCATAAAACATGGAAAAGGGTAGATAGACGCAAGGTAAATTTCAGAGCTGAAAAGAAGGGGACGCATAGAAGCACACAGACGATGTCTAGGCCTATATACGTTTATATCCGTGCACGGCGCACGCAGATAAGACACACGCGAGCCTCTCTCTCTCTCTCTCTCCGGCGCGCACGATTCCGCCCGGGGGTCGATATAATTCACAGCTGACTTTATTCTACTTGTCGGCGAGTCGGTAAGAAACAAAGAGCGTGGAGGTGACGACGACGGTTTTTTTATCTCTGTACGAGCGCGGCGTCTCCCGATTGAATGCGCGCAGCTAGAGTATTTGAATATACGCGACCGAGTCGTAAATCACGAGCGATCGATGAACACGATCAATTAAACGGATATGAGCGCGTTTGATAAACTATTCTATGTTAATCGCCTTGTCGCGGCTTTTGTCTTCCGAGCGCAGCGGAGTCGATCAAGGAAATCATTTTTTCTTTTCTTTTCTGCGCTGGGTTGATGCTGAAGATTAATAAGTCGCGATAGCTTTTGATAATTTATTATACGTTTGTGATAGAATCTATGAATTTTCTTGCGCGCACTTGAACGCAGTACTCAACTTGGATGATATTATTAGAAACGTGCATCGATATAATGAAGTTTTACCTATAGGTTTATATTTGAAAGTGTAAAGTACTACTGAAGTACAATTAAAAATTCTTCACCGAAGTGAAAAACTTCATCTGAACTTCTCGTAAAACAATATCCACCTCACGTAACATTACACCTCTCACGAGCCCTCGGAGAAGACAACAATACATCCGCAAATACAAGCCACGAGCCACTCGACTGTATACCATATCCAGCTCGGCATCGAGTACCTCTCGAAGCCCATCCATCTGGGAGAAAAAAGCGGAGCTCTCGGAAGAAAAACGATCTCGGATCTCGAACAAAATCTCCTTGATTACACCACGAGGAGGCTTTCCAAAAGTCAAGGGGAAGGAAGAGAAGCGCAATCGTCCCACAGGCAGCTTCTCTCCCGTATATATAAAACAACCCGTGACATCGTGTGCCCAGCGAAGCGACCACGTGTAACGGGTGGGAGGGAGAGAGAGAGAGAGAGAGAGAGAGAGAGAGAGAGAGAGAGAGACGTCCACATCCGTCATGGCCGTCGGTCCGTAAAATTGGCGCCACCTGCCACCCCCTCGCTTCTCTCGCCCTGACTCACGACGAGCCGTCTTCGCACGTTTAATGCATTTATAATACCGGCGCTCAATGACCCCTGACTCTTCTTTGCTGCTGCCCGGCCGAGTGGAAGTTATTGCGGATTGAGTCGGTGTGCGCGCAGGGATAACGAGAATTTCCGATGCGATGTACATCATCCTGCCCCCAGTGACACGCGTCGATTTTCGATGTAGCGGAAGGAATATTACCCACGCCGGAGGTTCGGTCATAAGTGTGTAGTGCTAGGGATGGAAATGAAGTCGTTGGATTTGTTGAAGAGTGCGAGTGGGCGTTTGTATTGAGTCGGTGAATATACTTGAATGACGCGTATAATAAAAAAAAAACGTGAAGTAGTTTAATTTGTATTATTATTTGAATAAATAGTTATAGTTGGTTAATCTAATGATCACGACGAGCCATAAATTTGTGTAAACTTCTTTATTAGTTGTCGACGTTTACACAAATTTATGGCTCGTCGTGATCATTCATTAGATTAACCAATTAATTACCAGCGAGCATTTCCTACATATGAATAAATAGTTATAGAATATTATGTTCCGTGTTGTATCACTTGAAGCTCATACGTTTCTCATTATTGTCGTTTCTTTTGTGTATACTTGTATACAACGGATCGGCTTTGATATTTGATGCATCCGAGAGTTCGTATTCCAGTCTCCTCCCCATGTGTTTTATACCCTGGAGGACTATTCGACATTCTGCTTTTCATACTCTAATACAGGATAATAGAGACTTGATACAAAAATTCGATATAATCTCTCGGGTCGTATCTTTCAACCGAATGTTTTTCCCGTCTCGAAAGTGAAGTTTTTCTGTTCACAAAAAAATATTTGGACCCCAACGATATATGAATTATCTGACAGATTACGCTTCTTCTATATTCCACTCATAAGCACAGAACACTGCTGTTATAAATAGTACATTATCAATACTGTTTATTAACTATTACAATACTATCGTTCGTATTAAATCGTATTATTTTTAATTTCATAATGAAACAGCTGATTAGCATCCTCCGCCACACCGAGCATCGTCGTATTAATTGCTCCGACGACACTTAAAAAATTCGCTCAATTATCCCAGCGTCTCCCTCCCTCTCCGCTGGCTTCGCTTCCATCAACGAAAGCCTCTCCAAATAAATAAGAAATCATTGCGTTACATCAGATCCTACCATTAAGCCACCGGCCTGCAGAACGCGAGCAACAGCTCTTGTGGGAAAGGGGAGGAGAGAGAGGCGGGGGTGCGCACGCGCGTAATGTGATTGTTTCCGAGCGAATGGAATGGGTGATGGTGGCGTCGGCAACGGGATGACTTCATTCACCCTCTCCCAGTGCGCGCGATTTCTTTCCCAGCTTTCGCGCGGCACTTTGCCAGCAGCGAAAGATGGACGAGCCCGGCGCGACGGAGTGTCACTAATGACGAGTTGCGTCGATGGAGAGAGGGGAGATGACAACGAGGAAGAAGATTACATTATTTTTTAAGCATGGTGTAGCGGGGCGATGGAGGAAAAAAGAGCGTGAAGACAGGTTGCGGAGTGTAGAAATGTCGGTGCGGACCATATGACAACAGTGTTTGGAAAATGACAGGAGAGACAGCTGTTCAACTATACGAATCTTTTATTTTATACTACAATCGCGTACATTGTGTAGTTGTGGTGAACGTTCAGCAAGCATTATAGACCAAATAATTATTGAACTGATCCGTGCAATGGAGGCACGAAGGCAGAGTAATTAAGTCTTGCTCGTAAAGACGAGAACAGTTGAATTCTAGAAAATACACTTTATTTTTATTAATTAATCACTGACAAGTATTTATTTATAATCCTCTCAGTATACCCGACAATTTTGACGTTGTAATACATAATATTAAATATACTAAACTACTTCTTGCTGAAATTCCCACGCCTCCCATCTTATTACAATATTGTACATCTCTTTGCCAAGCAACTCTGAAACCTCATGCATGCAGACCGTATCTCCAACGTTACAAACCCGGCGCTTGCTTATACCCAACACAATACGTCAAACATCGAGCGGAGATAAATCTCTGTCGATCTATACCCTCGCTCTGAGAGATCGGAAATCTCCATCTCGATAAACAACGGCAAACTTGCACGAAGAAAGAGATTTCCGAAAAACGTCTTTCTCCCGCAACAGTCGTCGCGTTGAATCGCAAACCGGAAGCGCGTCGATATAAATCGACTGCACGTCGCGCCCGAGCCATGGCAAAGAAAATCGAGCAGGAGAGACAGATCGGCGAGAACAAAAGCGAGCCCAGTTTTCGTCGTCTCCACGTTCGCAGCAACCCTTTTGTGTCCCTTTTTCGCTTGCTTGCTGGCTGGGCCCGAAAGGATTATACACGGCAAAGTAGGCAGGAGAGGGGGGCGATCCTTTAATGGCACATTGTTGCCATTTGAATAACACGAAATATGATACGAGATCAGCGGCTCGCCTAGGCTGCTCTCTCGTGCCTCCGCCCCCTCTCGCGCCTCTCTCCCCGGGTATTGGGTTACCCCGGGGATGCTAGTGTGTGTAGTACCGCGAACTCGCGCGACGGATTAATCGCGGCGGTCCGTTGATGCGCCCTTGATACAAGATAAAGCAACGCGCTGTGGGTCGAGGGGGAAGAGGGCCATGCGCGCGCGATTTTATTTCATTCGCGTTTTGTTTTATTGCGCTTCCGCGAAAGCCAAGGGACATGTATTATATATAAAGGTGCGCACAAGGTGTGCAGCTATTGGGCTTAGCCGAGGTAAAAACCCTTTTACGAGTTAACGAAAGCGGCTTTTGTGCAAGTTCTGGCGTTTTAGTGGGCCGGATAAAGAAGCTTTTGTATTTTGCTTTATATTTGGTGTAAGGATTGATATTCAAGTAAAAGAAGTGTGTAAGCGAACGCTGCACGTTCTCAAATAAATGCATAAATTGACGTACCATCTGAATACTAAAAGATCTATGTTCAATTCAGTCTGCATAATGTAACGTTTCTAATCGTGATATTTACACGGGTATTCTTATCTAATGATATTAAAAAAAAACACTCAAAATTACGTTCAAATAATAATTCACACTGAACACGGTAACTTTTTTATTGCTCTCAAAGTTGCGGAGGCATTTATCATGAACTCAACAGCTACAGCATTAAAAATAGCACAATATTTTCATGCATAATGTGATTTGCATAATGAGTTTGAAAAAAAATAATAATGTCCTATGATTCTGTAATAGAAGAAATAAGGTTTCATACATTCTTTTCATAATTACAGCGGGATTTTTAAAATTATCACTCTTTGCACTCAGTCTGGTTCAACCTTCTCACCATGCGAGAATTTGCAGGTTTTATTGTGCAATGGCGTCGCGCGATTCACATGAAATATTGCGCTTGCCACAATCTGATTTGAATCTCGCATAGGTCTCGTGACAGGTTTCGCCGCGTGATTAATAAACTTTCCGAACTTTTAAGAAGCGACGAAATAAATTTGCATATTATCAAATCATTCATCATTCGATGTAATAATAAATCACGTTTCATTTGCATTTAGTCGTTCAAATAATAAGACGGTATTGAATCCAGCATATAACGTTAATTCGTAAAAGGTCATGTCAAACACTTAAAGACTGACCAGGAGAGTGTCAGGGATCCGGATCACGGATTCGGCTCAAACTTTAGGATATGTTTTTGGACGTAGAAACATGAAGAAAGCTGCAATATTAGACCCTAATGCTCCAAAAAACTCAAGTTACGAACATTTTTCGCTTTATTTTGAAAAAATCTTTTTAAAAAGCCTCTTCTTAAAACAGTAACCATTTACTCTAGCAAAGTCTTAAAAACTATTTCATGAAGAGAAGATAAAACTAGAGAAAATAATCTTTCATTTGCTTTTCTCAGAATTAAAAAATATTGATTCATTCTAAAGTTATGAAAGTTTAAATTTAAGCAACAAAAATGCAACTATAAACTGTCATAACTTTGGAAGTAATTAATATTTTTTAATTCTGAAAAAAGTAAATAAAAAATCGGTTTTTTCTAGTTTTATTTGCTCCTCTTGAAATAGTTTTTAAGACTTTGTTAGAGTAAATGGTTACTGTTTTAAGAAGAGGCTTTTTTAAAAGATTTTCTCAAAAAAAAAAGCAAAAGATGTCCATAACCTAAATTTTTTGGAGTGTTAGGATCTAATATTGCAGCTTTTTTCATGTTTCTACGTCCAAAAATATATCCTAAAGTTTAAGCCGAATTCGTGATCCGGATCCCTGGCACTCTCCTGGTGAGTTTGATTTCAATTTTTTATTCACCTCGGTCAAGTGTGAAACCATTTCGATCGTCATTATATGGCACGTGATAGCAATATTTGAATGTACTCTTTCGTTCCGAGAATTAGGCTTTTTATTTTACTTTGCGATTCGTCCATTATTCCGACACTTTATCCGCGTACCGAGCGCCACCTCCTGCTTATGTATTCAATGCCGCTTTCTGGAATACACGACAGGCATGGAATACCATAATAGCCAAATTTTTGTCGTGTATATAAATTCTCGACGCGGATGTCTACATAGCACTTAAAAAGAAGTAAAAGTGTGAACTTTCGTAAAGGAGTAAACGCGTACTAAATGGCTAAAATCTAACTCGACGTGAAAATAAAATACAGTATTTTATACGCCATATTTATCACAAGCAAATACTATATAGAAACATTAATTTATGAATGTCGAATCCATAATGTATTATAAAAAAGATTTTATTCGATATTCCTCATAGATACTGCGATTATAATATCTTGAGATGTGCAGACGACGAATTCCCACAGTCTTTTCTAAATACTTTGTGGTTCAGATTCCCGTACTTTTCGCATGTAAAACATCCGTGTTTTTTAAATATTCGCGAGTCCGACATCAACACTCAATAATTTCCAAGAACTGCTCGCCATTTAAAAGGAAACGAGGCTCGAGCGTGAATAAACGAATGCTCATCGAGCCATATAAAAAAAAGTGCTTATCGATAAGAGCCATTGAAATCGCTTAATTTCAAATAAATTTTTGCCTATTAATAGACATTTAGATAAACCCAACGAAACTTTTCCATTCGCCGGCCATACATTGTGTCCCTCGAGTTCTCTCTCCCGCACGTATCCCGTATTCACGCGCATACAAGGCGCACCGTGAGAGCCCCGCGCAAATTTATGTCCCGCGTTATTACCATACTTACACGCTCGCTAATCACACGGCATCTCTCGAATCCGGCCGAGCAATCGGAAATTTATACTCGTCGAAATATTTATTTCGCGCACGCTGAATTAGCTATTCGCGTGCTCGCACGTCTGGCACTGGCTCCGTTCTCACGATATCTCGCGCGCGCGCGCATGTCTAAATCGACGAAACTTTATGCCCGCCCGTCTCTTCTTGTTTCAGGTGAGTAGATGCACGATGTTGGATACCTCGCATACATTAATTTGGGAAAGCGGGTACTGCCGCTGTGTGTGTGTGTGTGTCTGTCTATGGTGGTCTCCTCGTAAGTGAGTATTATTATTGCGCGTGTAAGTGGAGTTGTCTAGTCGTAAAGTCGCCTCGACCTAATGGCGAGAGGCGCTTAACACGCAGCCGACGACAATAAGTTGGAAAAGGTGAGGAGTGCGTATGCGCCTGTGTGTGTATATATAGCGCGTGTCGTTGAAATTTCGTACAGGCATCTGCCGCCGTTTATCCTGCTGAGTTCGTTGCGGCCATTTCTCTCGGAAATTCGAGCCAACGTCTTTATAACGCTTTTATTAATGTCGCATTGCGACTGCCAAGGTATTATTTCGCCGAATTTACGCGACGTTTTATGAGTATAGTATTCAAGTTTGAATTTGTTATTTCGTTCGTATTAAATGCAAGAAGTGTTGGTAAAATTTAAGATAGCAGTGAAAATTTTAATCGTGATAGTAGCATGGAAATTATAAAACTTATACCAATCGTTAAACCGCTTCATACAAAATGATAAATTTAGAAAATAGCTTCTCTTATAATATACATTATGTTTTGAGTTATGCGTAGATCCATTTATAAAAGATGCAACTCGATAAATCTCGAATTGAAGGCAGCGCCTTTATTCGTGCTCTTATTCTGGTTAATGTAAAAAAAATGCAGCCTACTTCACCTTATTTGTTTATAAATTCATGAGAAGTTAACGTTTGAAATACGCAGGACCGCATTCGCGCATCGCGCACACAAAAATCCCCTAGTGTAAAAAACGAATCCTTATTTTACCACAAGATATATGTATTTTTATTTTATATATTAATAAGAAAAATATTCGAAGTTTATAATCCACTTCTGATTACCCACTGAGAAAATAATTCAGAGTTTTGCAAAAATTACCATACGGTCTGCCAGGGACTATAAACCTAAAAAATCACGATACTTTACAGGAAATTTTATAATAGAGTAAATTTTCTCGATTGTCTAGCGAATTTTTCTGCAAATTTTGGTAATTTTTGGGGGTTTTTACAATCTATGATAATTTTACGAGTTAGTATGGTAATTTTTGCAAAACTTACTTTTACTAAATACTTTGTCAGTGTCAAAGTGTCATTAAAGTTCAGCTTTTATCATCTTCGAATACTTTTCTTACATATATTATAATTTGTCTTGATATATGGAAAGTGTAATATAAGGTAAGTATTTATAAAACTAATTTATTATAAACAAATGCAGAGTATTCTTCTAAATAAATAAAGTCCATTTTGTTAAGAAAAAGCAGAATTTAAAGAGAATTAAGAAGCATATACAAAACATTTTTTTATATACGTATAATTAATAAACCTCAAATGTAATTTGCTAATATTTCTTAATGAGAACTTTATATGATTGAATTACTATTATTATTTATTATCACATACTTAGGAATAAATTCCTGACGAAACTATCTTGTTGTGACTTTATTTGAAATTCGCGCAGTAAAATACTCTGCAATTTACTGGACACGCAGGCATACACAATTTTTCCCTCTCGTATAGCCACAAATAATCGCAACAAAGCACCGTGAGATATAAAAACGGCCTGCGAGTTCATAAATACGATTTGGCGAGGTGTTTAATCTGCCGCGCGAGATAGCTCGAAATTGATTGTCTCGAATTCGCTAATGATTTTTGTGCGAATCACTCGGGAAGCATCAAAATATCCGCCCCGCGCTCGTATAGCAGCGCGCCGAGTTTCTCTTTGAAGTTATACGAGTGTAAACAAGCGATATACTTAGCGCTCGCGCGTGCGAGTTGGAAGTTTAGCACGCCGACCAAAGAGAGAGACAGAGAGAGAGAGTTGCGCAAAAAAACGAGGATGCGAAGTGTCGGGCGGGACGAAACGAGATATACAGTTAGGGAGCAGACAAATAGTAAAAAAGTTAGGAGAAAGAAAGAAAGTGCTTTACAGGAGGTAGAAAGGCATGTAAACTTAATAAATATTATACACTTTATGCTGATATGAATGTTGTATGTATCATAAAAGAGCAAAAATGTAGTGAATGTTTAATCCGTAACGTAGAAGTCAAATGATTCATATTTTATTTCTAACTTATTATATAAAATATTATCACGTTTCCATTTTTACGATACGGTCTTTAATTTTTATATTGTCGGTTCTACATAAAATGAAAGCAGTATTTAAAATAAGAATTTAATCAGAAGCAAATATTATTGTGCACAATATAAATACGCACATAAAGGAAAAAAAGTTTCTACTATTTTTAGTGATACTCCCGCAAGTAAATCTTCGATTCATATATTTAAAATAACTACGACTCTCAAAAGAATGAGCGAGGATTGACTCATATTCGTATTTTATCACTTGACGAACAAATTATCCCCATAAACTCGGCTACCCGTGTCAGTGGCAAACGAGCTCTCTCTCTCTCTCTCTCTCCCCAAAAAGAAGTAGTCCTAAAAAGTCAACGACCATTTAAACACTTCCGATGCGCCCACTCGGAAGCGCGCGGCGATATTAAAAGAAAATCCTACAACTATATCTCTCGCACCCTCGGCCGAAAAAAGTGCGATCTTTGAGGACGCGCGCGCGCGGGACAATAACTCAGGCGAAAGGATGCATCCATCCTGCTGCCGCTCCCCGTTTAACTGTCTCTTATATGCGCGCGAGTTCAAAAATAGAGTCCACTCACTGCTCTTCCTCCCACTACACGCTGCGTGCATGTATTATATACACGCGCGGCCTTTCTCATCGCCGAAAAACTCATCCGCTCGCTCGCTCCCCCGAGAGAGTTTTTCCCCGCGCGCGCAGAGAGCGTCGAAGCATAAATCTCCGTAACGCGCTGGCGCCGCTCCTCCCCCGAAACTAATCAAATTTGGATTCGGATCGAAAGCACTCGAGCCACGCGCCTGCGCACCAGTGCGGTGCCGAGTGGGAGGCTCCCGGTGGCAGGGTAAACAAACGTATCTATAGGGAGCGTGTGAAGTGGAAAGGCAGAGAGTGGATGAATGTATATGCGGTGTTTTTCCTGGGGTTCTACATTTGTTGTTTTAGATTGTTTCTTTAGTGTATCTATTCGAAGCGATTTATTAATTACATGTTTGCTTTGTAACCTGTAGTGTATGGTAGATTCAAATGTTATTCTTAATTTTGTATAAATTAGATTAAAATATTTAGTATACTTTGAAAATAAATAAAATGTATGTTAGACGGAGTGAAGAAATAATAAAAATAAAAACATTATAATGATAATAGTTTATTGATAAAAAATTATACACGGGAAAAAATAAATCTAACTTAACTTGTTTGCACGAGTGAAATCAGCTGGCTTAGGAAAAAGTTAAATTAGTATAAAAAAAGTAAAATTAACTTTATATTTAAAATTAGAATACTGATTCGACATTAATAAAAGGAAGATTCTACTTTTTTAGTGTAACATGTACCTAAGTATATTTATAGAAAGAAAGCTTTTTAAGTACTTTAAATAAGTAGGTTATTGTTATTAATAGATAAGAGATAGTCATACTGCCTTATTTTTTCTAACTCTGAAAATAGTTGATTAATGGCCCGAAAAGAAGAAGTCAGATTTAGGAACTCGCCTACAGTATTCCATTATTTTTTTTATATTTTCACGAGTTGCGTCAGCAATTAATAAAGCAAGCTTAAATAAGATTATCTCTTCTAATAAACAGAAATATATTATTCCCAATTCTTAACAAATTAAACATTTATTTTTCCGTTGATACGAGTTAATTTCAGAGAAATATCGTGTTTTCGCTATATTAATCGCAAGTCAAATAGCGTTCCATCGCAATTTCATTCAGTAGTTGAGACACGAAAGCTCTTAGCAATTGACCCGCTTTTAACCCGTTTTCGTCCTCCTCTCATCCATTAGCGTCATTTCTAAAGGATTACATTTCCCCCATAGCAACATGGAGAATATTAAATTTGACTTGCCTTTAATAAGGAGTAAACTTTCTAACCAACGCGCTAATACCTACACTGATATAAATATTTGAGCCGAATTCCTGTGACTTAACTGTTAATACACGAAACTAAAATTATTAAAAATATGATGATGTTATTAATAAGTAAGTCAAATTGAATTAAGTAAGAAAACTAAAACTGTTTATAATACATTTTATGAACTTTTGATCGTTTGTAAATATTTTATTTAACGTTTAATTTGTATATCTAGTCAATAGTTATTATTTCGTATTAAACAATTTAAAACATCAAAAAAGTATTACAAATACTGATAATGTTAGTATGATTATTAAAACTTTGAGAATACTATTAATTCTTGTTTATTTATTTGTAAGATCAATTAATTTTTAATAATTTTAGTTTCGTGTTTTAACTGTTAAGTCACAAGAATCTGGTTCAAATATTTCTTTCTATCACTGTAATAATCAATCTTTTCAAGTGAAAAACTAATAACCAAGTTTGTAAAAGTCAAAACGGTTTCTACGTAAATCAAAAGTCAAGGGAGCGGTCGAAGTAACTTTTTCGAAAACACACGCGTCGACAAGGCGCTGGGGAAAAGTCGATTCCTAACATCCCTATAAACAGATTTATCGGTGCTTTCGAGTGCGCGTCGGCCGACGCGATGTCGTGCATGCGTCCGATTATCGCCGTACGGCCATAACAAAGCCATTATCTTGCGCGGCGTGTAATGCGTGAACGGCAGCCGGCTGGCATCGGGACAAATCGGACTTCGAATACTAAGTCCACTCGTTCCTACCGTAAACACCAAGACGATTGAGCGCGACGGTTATAGCCTCTCTATGTAGCTTATAAATCGGCGCTTTAAGCCTATTCAAGTCGAGTGTAGAAATCGAGGCCTCGTCGGGCGCGATGTTCCTCTTAGCGCGCGTTCATGCAATTGTCCAATCTGCCGATGGGGACGGTGGGGCCGTGCGCGCTCGTTTGTCTCAATTTGTGACACCGCCACGTGCCGGGTTTTGAAAAATGTGCCTTCGCACGCGCGCGTGTGCTGTTATTGCACGTGAAACTGTGTGCAGTGTAGTGCGTAGTAGCCTCGGGGGACCTGCTTTTATGGATCAAGAGTCGGCGATTTAGTTTTTCACTTCAGGAAATTAAACAAAGAAGTCAAGTGGTATCTACTGTATACATGGGGAAAAGTGGTTTAGGAAAAATTACTATATTTATAGTAACCGTGGGACAGACTCAAATTATCATAAAATTTACTACAATTTATCGTAAAAACTCCTATGTTTTGAGTAATTTTTACTATGTATATAGCAATTTTTACTATAAATTGTAGTAAATTTTATGATAATTCGAGTCTGTCCCAAAGTTCCTATAGAATATAGCAATTTCTCTTACATTTATAGTAAATTTTCCTACAACACTTCTCTCAGTGATAATGTATGATCGGTGGGTCAGAAAAAGACGAAGAGTTTATTGATGAAAATCTGCTGATTTTATGATTCATACTACACTTGTACCTTTTTAGTTGAGTTTTAACGCTCGTTTCGATTCTATCTCCTTTTAATGCGCCGAATGAGCACATCAACATCGCCCGGCATTACTTTAATATACTTACACACCGCTAAAAAGTGTCCCAAATCCAGTGTCCCAAAATGCGCGCAATCCAAGCGACTCTCCACGTGGAATCCTTTGATATCTGTTTTTATCCATATACCTATACTGCATATATATACACACGCGCTCTATCCGAAAAAGGTGTATGTATATAGATAATCGCTCGAAATACCGGCGTCTCGCGGGCCGGAATCCTGAGGAAAGACTAAAAGGCCGCCGCTGCTCGTACATCGCTCTAATTTACCGACGGCGGATGTAGCGCTCCCCGAGCCGTAAAACAAGATCGTCGCGTCCGCAAGAAAGAACAAAGCTGCGCAGCCGCGCGCCGCATACCAGCTCGCGTCAAAGTTCCTCTCCGCGCGACGGTCGCCGCCGACGGGAGATCGCTCCTCTTTTTGTCCTTGCGCCTGGCCGCGAGCCGAGAGAAAGAAATTCATCCGGAATAACTCGCGAGAGAGTCCCGAGGATATGGGATACACATCACGTGTGCTTTTGCTTGATGGTCGGGCACGAGGTTAAGGGATATAGATGTATAACGATGAGGGGGATTCGGAAATTTTTATCGGCTCGCCTTGACGAATGCCCCCTCGTTATTTTGTACTTCAAATTCTTTATAATACGGGACTGGCAATCGCTTCATCCACAATTACTTTATTTCTTGTATTTCAAAATTTATGCGGTCTATCGGGTACAACGAAAAAGTCTCGTTTTCTTTAAAGATGTATGTAAGGATGAGGATATATAACTTATTCCGATTGGGAAATTAACTTGATATAAATCAATAATTTATATGTAATCGCTCCAATTCGTAACTCGACAGTATACAGAAGCAACTTCCAATATATTTTTCATCTCTCTTCCCAGCAGCAGCATACGTACAGCAAGTTTATTCGTCCTGTGGGACACCCAGCGGGACGTTGGCCAGACGCAGCACATCACGCGGGCTTTTCTACCTCTCCTTTGCCACTCGAGTATATAGTCGTGGTTCTTTTATCTGCTCGCAGTTCTCGGCTGCTTTCGACGACGCGAGTTACGCGCGCGCGATGTCTCTCCTCTTCGAAAGCAAAGCAACGAATTCTCGATCGGCGAATTTATCAGAGCAGCGCGACGATAGGAACGTGCGATAAATGGCGGGAACGAATGTGACTTGATAAAGATTCAGCATACTATAGCAGTCGCAGAATGCATTCTGCGTGTAACGATTAGAGATTGACCCTTTTGTTGGTTTATTTTGAGGCGAATGCTTGATTTCGTGGAAAGGAAGATGCAAGGGGGAGAATAAGGTCTCACGAATGTATTCCTGGGGATTGGTTGGGCAGTAAGTTTATGATTATTGCCTACTTATCTTATTCCGTGTTTGATAGTGAAGTAATTTAAGAGGTCTAGTTCCATCGCATGCGTATATAAATATAAATTTTTTTGCACAAAAAGAACGACTCGCAATAAAATGGTTGAACATCTGTAGGAACTTTTATCTAATGGGTTATAAAATTACCTACATCCTTTTTATAACAATAAATAGTAATAATATACCTTTCATAATAGTTCACATATCGGTGTATCTTAAATAAAATTTTAACAGGTAATTTTAAAAACACATTCGATATAATCATTATCGTAAACATTCATAAGAAAACCTATGAAATTTACCGGTAAGTTCCTTAAAAGTACCGGCAGCGCAGTTGGTTAAAGTCGTTACATTTCTTCTCGCGCACGTGCGCGTTGCGCGAAACGGGATCGCATCAATGTTTCATATGAATGCTTGACAATCTCGCGTCTGCGCGAGCGATATCCTAAGTGGTTTCGCTCATAAAACCTACGACGCTTCTCTCGCGTGTAGGGATAAGTGCGTCCTCGACGTTAGAATCGCGAAGGGACGAGGGCTCGGAAATTACGAGTGCGAACGCGTGGGAGTTTTATATTTTCAATTTTATGGTGTAATATCATTTTATTAAACAATCAACTTTGTTTTATTGTAAATATCGAGTTAAAGCTTGTATTTGAATTTTGTAAAGATAATAAATTGTCATTTGATCGGAGTAATTTGTTTTATGATTATGTAAAATATATATTTATGTATAAAAATACTCGATGAAACTGAAACCAATTTCTACTTGAAGTAATATAAAAATTCTTAGTTATAATTTTACTCTAATTGATACTTGTGTAAAAATCGTGATTTGATTCACGTGGTCATTAAAAAGCTTCATTACTTTTATACGAAATTTTACAAGGATCATGTTACATTTACCGGCCTCTCTGACAAGTGCCATAAATTGATAAGCGGAAAAATTATTGCCATTCGACACGAAACTTCGTTAATGTTCGTTAAACCCAATAAACCTATATTTTTACTGATTCCAATGTGAAATCATTTATATAAAAACATTCGTGCTGGATTACAGTTGTGATTGCCAATTTGACTTGTAATTACGTGCAAATATTGGCACTCTTAATTACTTTTATATTTTTTATGAAACTCAAACTGCAACCTCAAAAATTCCAATCATTACTTAGTTCATAATTAATTTTATTGCTTGATTAAAAAAATGTTATTCATTCTGGCTCAACATTAAAAATTAATTCAGCAAAAATTGACTTTTAAAATCGTTCCCATGCTTTTCAATTGCTTAAATACTAAAATTTTTCTTATAAAATTTTCAACTCTGTCCTCGTGTATTTTTTTAACAGCACGTCGCAAAAAGTCACCTTAACAGCTGCACGCTTCAGGCATACGAAATTACATTTCCAGGATCCGGCAGATAAATCTAAACATTTTCAAAAATACAACAAAAATCCTCTCGTAAAAAAGACAAATCCAAGCACCCTCACTATACGCCGTGACAATTATATCCGGCCACTTATGAGCCTCCCCGAAAAAAACAGCGGAATAAGATACCGCCGGTTGCGGTGCTTCGACACACTGTCGTGTGCGCGTCCCCCCTCAAACTCGTCGTCATCGTCGTATATGCCGTAAAGCTGAAAACGCGCTTGCGCGCATATAGGGGCCTTATCTTGCTGATCTCTTTCCAGCGCGTATATATATACCTGTGCGCCATAGAGTACAAGGCGCGCGCGCTGTCAGCTGCGCGAAAGCCGCTAAACCTACCTACTCCCTCTCTGTCTCTCTTTCGCCTGCGCGAAGGGAGAGAAAAAGGGCAATGCAGCGCGGCACCGGAGGAAAGGAGAGAAAAAAGAGGGAAACAAGATCTGCGCGCGACCGAGTATCGCGTTACCCGAGGTAGTACGGTTTTCATGTATAAAACTCGGATGCGCGCGCGCGAGTCCTGAACGAACGGCCCAATAAAGTTGGGAGACACGCGCCTGAGGTCGAATACAGGGGGAATATAGAGGAGAGTGTGCTAATCTTTGTGAAAAACAATGGGGTTGCCTCGTGAATGTAACGAAGCGACAGGTTCAATATTGTATATTTGGATTTTAGACGTGAAGGCGATCGAGTAATACTGTTTTATATATTGCACAATTTTCTGTAACTTTTAATAAAAATTTTTTTGTAAAGATTAACTTTACTTTTTATGAGTTAAATATAACAACTAGAGTGATGTAGAGAGTATGGAGAAAGTAGATATTTTATATTAAAATATTTATTGGCACGAATTTATGGGAGTTCAGTCTATAATATTATTAAAATAATGTCTGATGCTCATAAAATTATCGCCTGATTAAGAACGTTTGCTGGCGATGAAATAACTTTTCAAAAAATTTTTGCAAGGTAGTTGTACGGGATGATCATTTTTCTATATAATTTAAGCAGCCGATTATGTATAAGCAAAATTACATTATCTCTATGTCGTAATTATCAACGCTCGTTTTTCCTTCATATAAAAGTAGCTTTAAAAAATAAAACGCATAAACTTCTTGTGCGCTGTATAAACATCAAAATAATAAAAATTGACCAAATATACAGCGTATTAACCACATAAAATACAGAATTTATCTGTGTTTGCCATCGTAGTATATTTCTCTTTAACGATTGGCCATGTCGAGCGAATATGCCTATGATGTGATATGACGCAAATTCGTATACTGCAAGGTTTTTTCCAATGTCCGTCGGAGTCAGATTCTAAATAGTTTCTTTTTTCTCCGTTTTTATTACACTTTTAAAATTTTCCTAATAAATATAAATTATTGCATACAAATAAGTTTTATTGCTACAAATAATTATAAAATGTAAAATTAAATACTTATTTAAAATTCAAATCTCATTTAATTCATGATTATAATAACGATCATAGTTATCAAAGAAATAAGCATTCGTCCTATTGGTATAATTATGTCGAAGCATTTCCTTATCTAATTGATACCAATAACGATATTGCTACCATATATAAGTTTTTATATGTATACTTCTAAACGTGCTTTAGGAAATACAACAGCGCACTTGAAATTTCGTATTAAATTTTAATCTTTATTGTTGCCCTCATCATCAAATAGTTTTTTATTTAAAAAAAGATAATAAAGTCAGCATCATTGTTTTATCATTTCCTCCCGCTGTTTCCTTTTGTATTTCCACGACTCGCGCGCGCTTGTTCTCGCAATTTTTCCGCGATCTCCTCCTCGGCAACATGCTGGTCCCGGTTAGGCGCATGCAGCCGCGCCGCTGTCTCCGCGGCCGTAAACATCGCGGTTTTATCTGAGCGAGTTTTATTGGAGCATTTCTGCCCGCGCGCTGAACAAGATCTCAAGCGCGGATCGCCATTTAAGTGCGTCTATCACGTAAAAAACGTCGTCCCGCTTGCACGCTTGCGATTTGCGTTCTTCTTGTTTCGCCGCGGTTTTTACGATATACTGCGCGCTATAGCTTTTCGCGTGGATATATGATTGTTATGTTATGTTTAAGAGGATGCTGTAGCGTTCGTTTTGCCTCATTGGCTTCTTTGAGTGGTTATTGAGAAAGTGCCCGAAAGTTTATGAGATGTACTGCCGAATCAAAACTGCGGTAAACAGCGAATGAGTCTGTAATGAAGCTATTATTAGTGATAGTGGTGACTATAACTTTTAAAATTTTAGCGTGGCTTATGCTTCGAAAATTCAAACTGATTTTATTTTTTCGTCTTTTCAATAATATATTTAACCCATAAAGGGCACACAATCTGAATGAGATAGAAAGGCACTAACAAGGAGTGTATATCAGATCCGGGTTATGGATTCTCACCAGCTCGCAGGATCTTTCTTCTTTTACCTAAAAATGAAAGCCGTGCGATACTAGACCCTAACGCTTTGAGGATTCTGAGATACAAGCCTTTGAATTATTTCAAAATTGAATCGTATTTTGCACTAAAATTACACTTTTGGCGGATGAACCTCCTTTAATACCTATAAACAAGCATACAGACATAATTACTTGCTTGATTATGGTATCACATGGTAAAATGTATAAAAATCTCTCATGAAAGTATCCTTAATTTTATATTACCTTATTTGATGAAGTAAAAGCCCTTAAATTGCTTATTTGTCGATAAATCCTTGATTTATACTTATAAATAAGCATTCAGGCATTATTATCACTTAAGTAATGGTTTTATATGGGCTTCTTTCCTAATATTTCTCATTTAAACTACATTATAAGCAATTGTCGCCTTAGAGCATGGCTTTACATTTTCAGTCCATCCTTAGTTTTCTAACTCAAAGAATAATTAATGTATTCATGTTCCAATGAATCCTCTTTATCCATTGATTACTGAAAAATAGGTGTGACACTATTCTAATGTCTACAATCCAAAAAGTGTTGATGTGCCATGTTGCACTATAATAAGCTGTGTCTTGAAGATAACCTGTAACAGAGTAAAAAAAACAAACACAAAGTACCAATTTTTTTCTAAAGTATTATTTAATATAAATAACGAAGTTATACGTATCTAATATAGGCATAATTGAAGTTCTTGGACGTCCTATTGATGGTGTAGTTTACCTCTTGCTCCTTGCATCGTCTTTGAAAACGTCTTCTTGCCTTCTTGGATCTGTTTCCCGTCTTCTCTTTTCTTCTTTTCTTCTTTTCACTTGTTCACTACACTTTACCCTAAACACCAATACCTAAAAGTACACTCGTCTAAAAACAATGAGTGAGAAACAAGAGTTGATAACAAAGAAGATAGACCACACCATTGCTGTCTGCTCCATGTGTTTTGATAGCCGATGGCTCTTTGCGTGCACGTTGAGCCGAATAATCGATTACACGGCACTGCACCACTGTCACCAATATCAAGTCAACATAAAAAGCAATATTTATGAAGTCTGTATAAAGTGGAAAATTATTAATGTAATATTTTTTTAAATAAGAATTAAATTAATTACCACAATTAAAATTGAAAAAATGATTTAATGATAAAAAGATTATACTTTAATTTTTAAAGAAAATGTTTTAAATTACTTTATATGCAAATAATATTTTTTAATTTTAATTGTGGTAATTAATTTAATTCTTATTTAAAAAAATATTACATTAATAACTTGCCACCTTATACAGACTTCATAAATATTGCTTTTTATATTGACTTGATATTGGTGACACTGGTATAGTGCCGTGTAATCGATTATTCGGCTCAACGTGCACGCAAGGAGCCAAGGGCTGTCAAAACACATGGAGCAGACAGCAATGGTGTGGTCTATCTTATTTGGTATCAACTCTTGTTTCTCTGTCATTATTTGTATACAAGTGTACTTTCAGATATTGAGGTTTAGGGTAAAGTGTATTGAACAAGTGAAAAGAAGAACAGAAGAAAAGAGAAGACGGGAAACACAGGTCCAAGAAGGCAAGAAGACGTTTTCAAAGATGATGCAAGGAGCAAGAGGTAAACTACACCATCAATAGGACGTCCAAGGACTTCAATTATGCTTATATTAGATACATATAACTTTGTTATTTATATTAAATAATTCTTTAAAAAAAATTTGGTACTTTGTGTTTGTTTTTTTTTACTCTGTTACAGGTTATCTTCAGGAAACAGTTTTTATACTGTAACACTTTTTGGATTGTAGACATTAGGATATTGTCAGAATTATTTTTCAGTGATCTATGGATAAAGAGGATTCATTGAAACATGAATGCATTAATTATTCTTTGAGTTAGAAAACTAAGGATGGACTGAAAATGTAAAGCCATGCTCCAAGGCGATAATTGCTTATAATGTAGTTTAAATGAGAAATATTAGGAAAGAAGGCATTGTATAACTTCAAACAAGGTAATGTAAATTTAATAATAGTATTTTTGGGAAAAAGTATAATATATTTTACCATATAAAACCATTACTTAAGTGATGATAATGTCTGAATGCTTATTTATAAGTATAAATCAAGGATTTATTGCCAAATAAGCAATTTAAGGGCTTTTACATCATCAAATAAGGTAATATAAATTAATTAAGGATACTTTCATTAGAGATTTTTATACATTTTACCATGTGATACCATAATCAAGCAAGTAATTATGTCTGTATGCTTGTTTATAGGTATTAAAGGAGGTACATCCGCCAGAAGTGTAATTTTAGTGCAAAATACCATTCAATTTTTAAATAATTCAAGGGCTTGTATCTCAGAATCCTCAAAGCGTTAGGGTCTAGTATCGCATAGGCTTTCATTTTTAGGTAAAAGAAGAAAGATCCTGCGAGCTGGTGAGAATCCATGACCCGGATCTGATATACACTCCTTGTAAGTTATAGGATATATTTTTTTATATTTTTACATAATAATGTAACTGGATACTTTTGAAAGTTTGCTTTGAAAAGTAAATAGAATTATAAGTAATTGTGAATTTTTCAATAAAGATATTATTTGAGCATAAGTTAATAACTTTTGACTGAGTCAGTGACAATCACTGTGACCTTTAAAGGTTAAAAGTTATATCTGTGTATATAACTATTAATTTATTTTTAAAATAAGCTATACTTGATTATGCTAAATTATAAAAAATATATAGTCGTCAATTTTTTCTGTGTCATATGAGTATTATAATTATATTATCTAGATCACTCCGATAATATTTGTAGTGTATTAATCAGGAAGTGCTTTTTTGACCTATGATTTAGGTATTTCTAGTATTAATATGGATTTACTCAGTCAATACATACGTATAAATAAAGTCACGCAATGTATACTTTTCATCGCTTTTCATTACGTGCTAGGTAAATATTTGATTTACTGTGTTCGATAAATCTTGCCAATCTTACGAACCTCTCCTGTGCATAAATGGAGCATATCAGTGACGAGCAGCTGCTTATGACATGTTTACTTTTCTGCTCAAATTTACTTAATTACATCATTTTAAAATGCAAGGCGGTTGTAATTTATTATCATTTAAGAAAAATATGAGTGGATAAACGTAATCCAAGTAAATAGACTACCAGTGTTTTAGTTCTACGTCATCTATGCTAAATTCCTTGATGACATCTGGTACACTATTGAAAATTAAGATATTGCGCTCGCTATTGGTGTCAATTTTTAACAAGCTTCATCGTTGTAACCCCATTGTAATTTCATTTTTCATTACGTAAAGTCACTATACCTACCTAATAGGACTTAGAACTGTCTTGTCTAGAGAAGAAAGAGTGTTTAGACGATTCATTTTAAAATTAATGTCAATTAGCGCACCCAAATAGTTCGACTATATTATTTTATAGTTTGTGTTTTATTCTGAGCCTCTAAATTAGAAAAATCGTGTTTTCCAATGCAATACTTTAGCTACAGTCTAGAATACCGAAATCCATCAGTAAAATTTTAATTTATTTTAATTATAACTAGTTACAACGAATTTATATTTCGAAGAATATTTTATACCACTCTAACCTCAAAATCACAACTTTGGTATGATTTTTTGGCGCTCGTGGTATAAAATACCGTTCGAAACGAGTGCAGAAGTTGATTATTTACTTCATGTGACGTTTTTCGTACGAGCGAAGCGTCGAAATCATCACCTTCCGCACCAGTGTCGAAATGTACTATTAACGAATTTATCAAGCAGATTTAACTCTTTTAAATTTATATAATACTACGAAAAGTTTTTGAAATTAGGAATATTGAATGAACTGCACACATGGAAAATTCGACACACGAGTCTTTCTAAAATCTTTATTTTCCTCTAGTATAAAATTAAGATGTATGATTTTAATACAATAGAACTTAAACAAAATAAGCAATACTGTTAAAAATTTTCTGAAATTTCTGTAATAAAACATGCAAATTTCCATTAAATTTAACTGAAATTTAATAAAAATATTGAAGGTTTATTACAGGTGATGAAAAACGGTTATGTGATTTACCATAATCCCAAAATATTGTATGTCTATACAAGTGATTATAATAACAATAGTACGTTTATCAGTGCAACGCAGCAAGTGTTCATCTGACTTGCTCGTGGAAAGTCCAAATATGCGCACTGATTGCGTTGTGACGTTAAAACAGCTGCACGCTGGCTAAGCTATATTTAAAAAACAGATGAATTCTTTATGTACTCTATATGTACTCTTTATCTTTATGTATGTATGTATCTTTATGTACTCTTTATATACTTTAATCGCAATTCTATTCACCGGTTAGAATACTATCTACTATGTTACCAAATCAAAAATTACACGCACAGCGTACGTCACACACAGCCTACGTGTAATATTTGATCTAACGACACTAATTCACTACGCAGTATCAAATCTCAAACATTCAGCAAACTTTTTCAGTACGCTATTAAAAACGAATCGACGACTGGTGATACGTTTTCCATGCACACACACACACACACGCACAGACTAAGAGCAGGCGAATTCTCTCGCATCATGTTTTATGAATGAATCGAAGCCCTCTAATGCCTTTTGTTCTTCCGTGCCCCTCTCTCTCTCTCTCTTCGGCTTTTTGCTCTCTTTTTGCGCGCCTGCCAATTACAATGTTCGTTTTCGTGCGCGCGGACGATCGATATTTATTCGGTTTCTCTCTTTGTAGCTGGGCCTCGCGCTCGCGCGCGTTGTCGCGGCTTCTTATCCGTCCTTTTTCTCTCCCTTTGCTCCGCGGCGTGCACAATCTATCGCCTCGACTGCGGCGTCGGCGTCCGCGTAAGTGGCCCCGCCGAATAAAGGTTTCTTATGAGGCCGAGCGCGCGTGTAAGCGGCGGTGGCGAGCGGTGAAAAAGGAGAGAGAACTGGTCTCGCGATGCGCCGTGTGCGTACGCGATTTGCATATTGAAAAAATCGAGGTGGTCGGAGGAAGAGAGCGAGAGAGAGAGAGGAGAAGGTATAGAGGAAGAGAGCGAGAGAGAGGGCCTCTCAATCACCTGATACTTCGCCGGTTAGTTCTCTCATTGTCCTCTCGCGTCACCACCCGAGAGTTATGGTGACTCAGTTTTAGGGAGGTCTAGCCTCTGCACATGTTAATGAGAGAACTGCCGTGCCAAATCCTCTTTGTGTGCGTCTTATGTTATTCCTTTTGTTTTGATTTACTTTATTTAATTTAGAATACCTTATGGCTTATATAATATAACTCTTACTGTCTTATACGTTAACGAACACTTTCCCATCATACTTGTAATAATAACAATAATAATTTGTAAAATTTTAGATTTATGTAGAAAAGAAGTAGCAAACTTATACCCGGGATTCGTCCTTCAATCAAAGTATTTTTATGCTAGCGCGTATAGTGATAGTTTACAATTACAATCTTATCAAGCATATAATGGCTTCCTCGCATATAAAATTCGCTACATAAATCGAGCTATGAGGCCGCGCGGCGCGTAATACTCATCCGCTGGAATTTCTCGCAAAGTGTCTCGGGAAAATGATTTGTGAGAACTTGGAAATAATTTACGGTCCGACTCGCTCTCGCGCGCAACACTTTTTGCCACACGCCACGGAACGGACGAGCGTGAAACTTTCTTTCTCATAGCATCGAGAACGCGAGCGCACGCTTCGAAATTGCCCTTTCAGCGCTGCTATTATATCGTCTACTGCGGCTGTTCCCGCGTCAACTCGCTAACAGCCGGTGTATACGCCTATATGCGTTTCATCGCGAGCATTCGCGCAAATCTGCTATGGAAAATTTACGAAACAATCGTTACGTCAAATTTCACTTTCTATTTGCCTATTTTTGAAGAATTTACGATATCTTTTGTAGTAATTGCTATTTTTGACGTTAAAACTTTTCATTTAATAACCGATTTTGCATCATCACCAATTGAGGATAAGTTTTAACGAGCCGTGTTTTCCTTTTAAATGCCCTCATTATTTCTATGACAGGTAATTACTATTCAACAATAACTTTTCATATTTCGTAAATAGATATTTTTATCTATTTGAAGAGTAAAAACTTCAATTACTTGATGTGTAATTGAGTTGCTTTCATAATGATCAAACAGCAATGTTCGTTTAGTTTTAGTAGAAACATTTTTATAAAAAAATTTTTTTTTTTTAAATTGAATAAATTACCAAAATTTGTGGATTTGAAATATCCCTGAATTAAATTGAGCTTTTGTACTATCTTTCTACAAAAAATTTCTGTTATTCATGCAAATCATTTCAGTTTTTATTTCTGTCAACAAGAACTTCCATATTTAAATAATGTCTTATTTTTATTTTAACTTATGAGATTTGCAAAAAAAAAACAAATTGTGTTTTAAATAAACAAGTTTTTAAAAACCTTGTCAATTGTATTGATAATGCGTTTCTTTGACGTTTTTTCTTTCACTTTTTTATGCTTCTGACTGATTATTAGGACTTTTTATTCTGTTTTATGCTTCGATTGAAACTAAAAAGCACATATATAGGATTCTTCTTAATTCATTAATATTTTTCAATTACTAGCAAGTTCAGGTGCTCTGCGCGTGCTCTTCCTTAGCTTTGATTATACCTGTACAATTAATATTGAAATATTATGAATTTTAAATTTATTTTACTTTTTAACATCCGCAAATTTATTCTATATTTTTTATTGAAACTTGGATTGTATTTATTTTAGTTTACTCCTACAATACAAAAATTTTGACGTTGGAAATTTAACTGTACTCTGAGAAAAATGTTGTAGTAAATGTTATTATAACTGTAATAAAAATTACTATAAAGTATAGGAAGAGTGAGATAAATACACTTTATGCTGCATTTTTATAATTGTATGAATAATTACAAAATTTCTTGTAATTTTTATGACAGTTGTTGATTAGAAAGTATTACGAAATAAAAGAAAAATTGCTATACACAGCAAAAACTGTGATATAATAAAATTTAAAATATATGCTTTTAATTTTTATTAGAATAGAATATAAATTTTATTTTGTAGCGTTTAAATTTTATTTTGTAGCGTATAAATTTTATTTTGTAGCGTATTAAAAATTACTATAAACATAGTAAAAAGTGCCACATTCAAAAATTGCTACAGGCCATAAGAAAGTTTGCTATGCAACATAGTAAAAATTGCTACAACATTAGTACTTTCTGCGCAGATCAAGGCGCCCACGTGTCTGATTGAGGTTATGTTTCTACGGGAATTTCACTTTGTCTTGCTTTTAAGTTTACAAAACATCCAAAACCTTACTTCAATTATTTTATTTTTATATTATGCACATTAATGATAAGTTTCTTTGTGTTATCAAAGTTATTTATTGTCATTATTTAATATTATCTGAAATTTTCTTGAAATCGATGGTTTGGCATGTACAAGTTCCAAAATTTTACACTCAAGAATCCTATTTGGGTAAGTGGTTAGCGCGTCCGATTGTCGCGGTGAAGGTTGCAGGTTTGATCCCAACGCTTTTAAAAAAATATTTTTATTTCTCATTTTAATTTATTTTCACATTAAATATTGTATGATTAGAGTCTGAAAACAGGAAGAACAAGAAAAAATTTAATTTTTTGAAATTTAAGGTCATTCATAAAAATTACTATGTTGCATAGCAAAAATTGTTATAATTTCGATTTGTCCCTCCGTTCCTACAAAATATAGTAATTTTTCTTATGTTTATAATAAATTTTACTACAACATTTCTCTCAGTGTAATGAGAACAGCATTCATAGTCCTTCATTGTTAACTACACGGAGAGAAATTTTGGTAAGCGGATCGCCGAAGTCAAAGCAGACGGATAGCTCACGCTTTTGGTAAGCCGAGTTCCAACTTTTGGTCATCCGATGATCAACGTTGGAACCCGGCTTACCAAAAACGTGAGCTATCCGTCTGCTTCCATTTCGGCAATCCGATTACCAAAATTTCTCTCCGTGTACAGATAAAATTTTAATACTTTTTTATTATACAAAACCAAATTTTAAGTCATTAATACTATTTATGACTTATATTTTTAGTTTAAATATTTCATAATTCCAAACCCTGTGGGTCTTATTTGAACCAATCAGCTAAGACCTTACGCGAAAAACTAACGTCACCGTTGACCAATCACGGGCTCCTTTTAAATAGACTTGACCAATCGTAAAGGTTTTATTTCGGCTTCACATTTCCGTCACCATTCTTTTAAGAGAGGAATAAATTTAGATAGCCTCATCGAATCAGTTAAGGTATATTTCATTGATGCAGGTAAGAGATATATTTCATTAATGCAGATAAATTCAGATAAAATTTCATTCATAAGAGAATGCAATTATACAAAAAATTGTTAGATATTAATTATATCAATGATTTGCTTTAATATACATAATAATACAAAATAGAAATTACAATTATAGTTTCCCTGGTAGAAATGCATCTATATGAAATGGCCAAGAAGTTAGAAAATAGCTATAGTAAACGATTTTTCGACTATTAATTGCCTATTTCTTAGATTGACGTAACAACAAAATATTCATATTTGATTTACTTACTAATTTTATCTTTCATGAAAGAGCATTAAAGTGCATTGGATGGCTTACCAAAATATAAATAATAAATAACATTAACTAATAAATTATTTGTTGTTCTCATTCTACGAAGAATTCAGCAAAACTTTTATTTCAATCTGATTCTGTCTCTCTCACTCGTTGTCATAACAGCAAGCCTTCTGCTAGACATTTCCACACTAAAGAAACTAATCAGTTTTAATTCTTTTAAAATACTCAAGAACAAGCTGTGCTTGTCTTCGAAAAACTCATTCTATTATTCATCTTATTATAAATGGCCAAATAATAGGAGAAAAAGCGTTTCATCGGGAGCTAGAAACTGGACAAGAGAAATTCCCATTTTATAGCAAGTTTTTAATATAAATGGTCAGTTATTAGTTATAAAATGTTTCGGATTTCCACCAGGGTAGTAAATATAATACCGCTAGAGCGGATAATTTTTGTAAACTTATTGATTTTCCACAAATTGTGTACGCTAGCTACTGCATGTAAATATATCGTCGCGCGGTACGAAAAAAAGCCAACTTAGAAGAGCCAGACGAAGAAAAGTCAGTTTCGCGCAAAAAAAGCCAAAAATGTGCCCATTCTTTAGCTTTTTTAGCGCGAAACTGGCTTTTCTTCGTCTGGCTCTTCTAAGTTGGCTTTTCTTCGTACTGCGCGATGATACACGGTACAAGGTGGCTTACAGTACAGTGCATAAGAACCAAAATAAATATTTGAAAGTTTGTTTCATTCAAAAGTCGGTATTTAAAGTGATATAGTTTTCTATAAGTACATCAGTACCTATATGATTAAACAATTTTAAAAATGAATCATTCATTAATATATTCACACGAGAATAATAGAAATAAAGTATGTGCTACTTGTGGGTCGATAATTTCAATCGTTAAAAAAAAAACCTGAGTATTTTCGGATCACACGCATGTATAATTATTATGATTTGTATAATTGCAAGTTTCAGTATATAATATTTAATAAATAAGAGTTTAATTGTAGAAATATTTGCTTTTATTTGAATTGATTTTAATTTATTCACTTGTAAACTCCACTGATAAACTTATTATATATAATTTTACTCAGCAGTAATTCTCAGAAATTCAAAAATGAAACCTTTTCTTCTTAGATAAGATTATCCGAACATATTAAAACAAAAACACTATAATATTGTCATAATTAAATCAATTCGTTAAGCATGTCGTAGTATTAATGATGAACACTCATAAGAAAATAGTTTTTTCGCTATTTCTCGAAAAAGGAAACAGGTAAGATTTGCATTCAAACGGATTCTTAACTTATAAACATGTGCCATTTGAACCCCATTTTCAATTTTCTTCCACATTTTAGTAAGTCCTATATTGTAGTTTCTAGAGCACCGTGAACATATTATACAAAATTAAGAAACTCCAATTTTTTATTGTAAATTCTTGTTATATAAGTCTTTACATTACACTTTGCTTAGCGACAAAGCATATAATATACGGAACTTTTATTTACACAAGTGTATTTATTCATGATTAAAGTTTCTAAATTTTCCGCCAAATAGGTTTTAGTTAATCACTGTCAAATATGTTTGATCCAATGAATAAAATTTAGTGTCAATATTAAAATGATGAGAAGTTCCTACTTTCTCTTGGTTCTTAATTGTTGTAAAAACATAAAATCTACAAAACAGTAAATTATTTTCAAATCCATTAGTTACACATTTTCAATTTAAATTAATTTTAATTTCTTTTTAGTGTATTTTAACTGTTAATGAAATAAATAATTGGCGCGAAAAATATTAAAAACGTGATAATTATTTATAAGTAAAATAGAAAGACAAAATGTTATACCATATTTATTTTATTCACTTTTATTAAGGAAACCGGCAACTAAAAAGGAATTTTCTTCCAGTAACCCATTCACATAAATTGATTCTATGTAGCCTCCCAAAATTTACTGAATGAATCGAGGATTTCTGAATGGTGAATATTTAGATAAAGTCTAATTAGCTTATCGATAAGTACGTACTTATCGACCTGCTACCGCGTGAAAAAAAGATAACTTAAACTTACGAAGACTATTTCTCTAATTTACTGAATGTCTTCAATGAAACGGAAAATTTACAACAAATGAAAAAGCAGTTTATGATAAAGTGAGTGGTGGGTTTTAAGAGTAATCAAAACAATTTTTTTCATATAAATATCACTATATTTTTTCGAAATTCATTACAATTCAATAAATAGCTTTTTTAATCGTATATACAAAAGCGAGATAAGTACAAACAGTATGGAGGAGAAATTACCAAAATTCCGAAGCAGACCTTTACGATATTTAGGATTAAAGTACAATGTTTTACGATGAATTTTCTTACACTTTTGCGCAATGATTATTGAAATTTACGTTATCGTTGACTGAAGTTTATAACAATTATTTTTCAACATGAAAAACTTGGTTTGGCAGTGACGTAATATCCGTAGAACAATGTTTATTTCGCAATTGAGCCACTGTTACGGTCTCTGTGGTTGCCGTCGCTCGGCAAATCTCGTCAAAAATACGGGCTGTTCAACGTTGGACTACAATAACGTTCTTCAAGTTCGTTTACCGGGATTGCTAACATTTTCACTTGCATCGTTTTCTTCCGTCACGCTACTCGCCTTTAAATATCTTCCGACACATGACACGCGCATCCTCGTACACTCTTCATTTTAAAATTACACTAACAACAATGAAACATTTTTGATTTTGCACTCCGCTCTCGGCGTGTGTATCCGAGTCTCGTTCTCCCAGAGTGAAAAGTTCACAAAGAAAAAAAAAAAGAAGCTACACAATAACAAACAATGTCACCTTATAATTATATATATTTTTTTATCGCATATAACACACTCGAAACGTCAGCATTTATGGCACTAAAATTCGAATAACGCAAATATCGTGTACTTATCGTTGACGCGTACGCGGCCATCGAACGCGCACACAGGCATCACAGAATCGAAGTTCCTTCGGCATACAATTTTCAAAAACAAGAAAGAAAAAGAAAAAAACTACAGCTTTTCGAGTGCGGCACTGTTTGTGAGCAGCTCCCGCGTCAGTCTCCAGACTTGCTTGGCCGCATTATCCAGCCCACTCGGCGATTTGCCCTTGAAGAGGTCGAGGTTCGGCAGGAAGTAGTGCGGACACCTCCGACATTGCAGACACGAAATCAGCTGCAGGAAGATACCGTTGATTCGGTCGGCCAGACAGATATCGTCCCACTCGGCCTCGTGCGGATGTTTCTCGCACTCGTACAGCAGCAACGTCTTCATGTGATAACTCGCCACCGGGTTGCCGGGCAAATCCAAATGTCGATCTCTCAGAGTCTTTAATATACTCAAACACCGTCGCCTGCTCGCGCCCTGGAGCAACTTATTCTCCGCGTCCAGGAAGGACAGTGCCCAGGCGTCGCCCTCCATCGCTGACTGTTTGCCCTGGAGTCCTATACACTCCTTCGACAACATGTCGAAGCCCTCGGTCTTGACGTCGGCCACCAGGTTCGGATGGGGCCAGGGTATGTGGGGAATCGGCCAGTGCGAGGCCGACCTCGGCCACAGTCCCGCGCACTTGAACGCCGGCGTTATTTGCACGACGTACCGCTCGCGAATCCGGAGCTTCACCTCGGTTGTGTCCGCGATCATCTTCACCGAGTCCCGGTAGGCGCACTTGTCGCAGGCCTGGGCCACCAGGGTCTGGAACCTCGAGCGGATTTTACGAGCCGAGAGGTACCCCGAGGCGGTGATGAACTCGACCCAGAGGGACATCGACCTCTTGCGGCCGTCGCTCAGCTTGAGCACCGCGCAGCCCGGCAGGGTGCCGTCGTCCACGAAATTGAGCACTCCCATCTGGTTGAGGTAGATGACGATCTCGAACTCCGTCGGCGAGATGACGTCGAGGCCCTCGAACCGACCGCTGTAGTCCGTCAAGGAGGAGAGGAAGCGCGGCTCCTGGACTTCCACTTCTTTGAGGACGTCCTGGACGATCCTACCAACCTCCTGGACGGTTTTCGCGACCTGGCTTTTACGCGCCATTACGCGGTCGCTGAAGAATTTGTTAATTTGGTAGACCATTTTGGTCTGGGAGTTGAGCATATCCGCCGGCACCAACATCTTCACGACTTTTTTTCTTAGATCCTCTCTGGGCGAACTTCGAAAATCCTCTCGTTACTATCTGCGATCGAAAACTTCACGACAACTAGCTCTTTCATCACTCGTCATTTCACTATTCTCAGCAGATCCATGGTCGCAGGCTGCGTGCACTCGGGCGAAGAAGCACTGACTGCCCGGAGTCACCTCGACTTCCACGTACTCGAGGAATGTATTCCTCGAAAATTTCCTCGGCTGACTAATCACCGCCTCGCTCTGCTTTTCCCGGAACACCCGGGCTCGATCCAAGAAAGAAGCGCACAGTCCCAACCGCCAACAGTCGAAGACAGCCGCTCGCTCGCTGCTCTCGGTCGGTCTGGCGTGAAGCACGAGACTGCGCCCCGACGGTCGCCGCCGCCGTCACCACCACCACCACCAGCCCGCAGCAGGTGATGTCTCCGCTGCCGCTACTGTAGCCACGCCTCCGCGGCGCGCCGACCGGCCGAGCTCCGGCCAATCGCGTGGCTCGGTGGGCGGAGCCGCCAGCCGCGCCCTTCGCTCCGCGCATCGATCCGCTTGCGGTGAGGGATAGCGCGAGGCGAGAGAGAGAAGGAAGAGGTACGCACTACACGTTGTATTTTATGTGGGTAGCGCGAGGTTTACCCTCGCCCCGACCCTTTCCCGAGCTGGCGTGAATTATGCAGCGGCAGCAGCGACCTCTCTCGCCGTTCATTCCGCTCTCTTTTTTTTTGTCCTGGATCTCTGCTCTTCGCGGCGGTGCTCGCTTGTGTTTATGTTACACGTGTGAGTTTCCTTGGACGATAATCGCAATACGCACGCGCCTGCGCTGTGTACGTGCGGATGGGTGAATCGAGAGGGTAAAGGGAAGCGAACGCGCTTATAGTCCCTTCTTTTTCGGCAGCCCTTATTTATTTATCTGCGCTTTTTCAACATGGCGGTCCCCCGCGCCTCCCTCTGCAGTGTACCGGCGTGAGTGATAACCGACATTTACCAAATTGATTTAGGTATCATCATGATGAAATAGCGCATTGTGACACGCGCGCGCGTTACCACTGCGAGATTTAATGAAAGAGCCGGGGCTTTAATGAGTGAAATCTCGGTTTATCGAATTTCTAGTGGAATCATACACCGTGAGAATTACGCGATTACGTTTTGGATGTATATTACGTCATTGAAAAATATTATAAAAAACCACTTAGTCAGAAAAATTTGTAAGATATGTTATTATGAATAAAGTAACGTAAAATATTGAATTGTACGAAAAAAAATTATGTATCGCGATCGGTATATAGTAGTGCGTAAATATATTGGAGTAAAAGTAGGGTCAGTCTATAGTCAAAGATTCGTAATATGATCTTCTGTAACGTATACTTATTATATAAAAATTGTATTAATAAAATGAATACTTTTTTCTATCTATTGATAACAAGTGAAACGGTTACACGCGTTTAAAATAATAAAAAAAGAATTACTTAACCCAAAGTAACTGAACGCGCAGTATTTCTAGGTGCTTTTATCGCAGAGTTGTGATAAATAAAACGACTTTATTTTCATAGAATTGCCATTCGCTTGCGAACAATCATTCTGTAAAGTTGCGCAAAACCAGTAAATTGCTCTTATCGAAGTTATTATATGAACAATAATGGCAACGTAACTTTTTCAAGGCACATATATGAAAACAACATTCGGTGACAAAGAAACCTTGCTTTTCTTTACATCAATAATGCAATTCATTGCATTTAGTTTGTTTCGTAATAAATTTAAACTAAAATTCATCATTAAAGGCTATATTATACAATAAATATAATAACTAGCGTTCGACAGAGTTAAATGGTCAGGGAAATTAAGGGATTTGGAAAAAATTAAATACTGGTAATTTTAAATAATAAAATTTATTTTATTTCTTATGTACAGCGTACTACGTAACGTAATGTTGCTATATAAAAAATAAATATATCATTTAAATAATCTGAAAAAATTATGTACATTCAACAATAAGTATTCAATGCTATATACGTAAAGCGCATATTCTTGAGTTTAATTATATAAAAAAAAAAATTGACAAACAAATTACATTAATATTCAATTATATTTCTTCATCTTATTAAAATAATATTTCTATTAAATATTTTTAACTCAAGAAATTTAATATCAGTTAACAATCTTGATTTATAAAATAAGCACACGATAATAACAAAATTTGAAATTTAAGAATTATTAAAATATATCTTCGTTCGTTAAAGCTCTAAAAATAACAAATATGCCAAGCAGCACGAATTCAATATAAAAATTATAATAAATAGTTCGTGAGTTACCCACTAGTTTAACAATCCATATCAAATTATAATTTTTTCTTTTATCTCGTACATATATACAAAGTATGCGATTGAATTCTCAGAACCTTATAGATTCTATTTATCCTATTAATATGTGGTATACAATATATTAAACTTTTAAGACAGTAAAAAATAAAAATCAAAAGCAATAATTCCGCAATTTCTTCGAATTCATTCAATTATACATTTCATATCACAATTAATTACTCCGCATGCAGATATAATCCGCATTATTAATTAAATTGCCCCACTTTTGTACGTATACCCATACATAAATGACTTAGTTATACTTCAACCTTCCTCTTTCGAACAAATAATTTACATAAAAAATTCTCCGAACGTATTCAATAGCTACTAACGTATTCCTTACTTCGTAAGCGACTATTGTAAAGATAGTATTTGCGGTTAGAATAATAATATAAGGAAAAGTAAAACGTAGAGACGAAGGTAATAACCGGAACAATCGCGAAACGAACGGCACGCATATAGTGACGCTAAAGTTTCTCCAGAGCACGGCTGTTCATCAACAGTTCCCTCGTCAATCTCCAGACTTGCTTTGCCGCGTTTTCCAGTCCACTCGGCGACTTTCCCTTGAACAGATCCAGGTTCGGTAGGAAGTAGTGCGGACACCTCCGGCACTGCAGACACGATATCAGCTGCAGAAATATCCCGTTGATGCGATCCCCTAAACACGAGTCGTCCCACTCGGTCTCCAGCGGATGCTTTTCGCACTCGTAAAGCAACAACGTCTTCATGTGATAACTCGTCACCGGGTTGCCGGGCAAATCCAAGTGTCGGTCCCTCAGAGTCTTCAATATACTCAGACATCGTCTCCGGCATCCGCCGTGCAGCAGCCTTGTCTCTGCCTCGGTGAAAGACAGCACCCAGGCGTCGCCCTCCATCGCCGACTGCTTGCCCTGCATCGCCACGCTCTCCTTCGACAGGAGGTCGAAGCCCTCCGTCTTGACGTCGGCCACCAGGTTGGGATACGGCCAGGGTATGTGAGGAATAGGCCAGTGCGCGGCCGACCTCGGCCACACGCCCGAGCACTTGAAGGCCGGCGTTATCTGCACGATGAACCTCTCGCGAATCCGGAGCTTCACCTCCGTCGTGTCGGCGATCATCTTCACCGAGTCCCGGTAGGCGCACTTGTCGCAGGCCTGGGCCACCAGGGTCTGGAACCTCGAGCGGATTTTACGAGCCGAGAGGTACCCCGAGGCGGTGATGAACTCGACCCAGAGGGACATCGACCTCTTGCGGCCGTCGCTCAGCTTCAGCACCGCGCAGCCCGGCAGGGTGCCGTCGTCCACGAAGTTGAAGACCCCCATCTGATTGAGGTAGAGCACCACCTCGAACTCGACGGGCGACACGACCTCGAGGCCCTCGAAGCGGCCGTTGCACTCCGTCAGCGAGGATATGAACCTCGGCTCCTGCACCTCCACCTCCTTCAGTACGTCCTGCACGACCTTGCAGACCTCGCGGATGGTCTTCTGTATCTGCGCCATGCGCACCTGCACCTTCTCCCCGTAGTACTTGTTAATCTGGTACAGCACCTTGGACTGCGCCATCATCGACGGCGGCACCAGCAGCATCTTGGCACACGGGGGGGAGATATTATGGAGAAGCCAAAGCAGGAACCTTATCACGTGACACTGTCGGCGGCGATCGACATCCTCGGCTGTCAGGGCTCCTCTTTCGCGGCGCCCCTATCGCGTCCATCTCTCTTTCTCTCTCTCTATTCCGCGCGCTCGCGGATCAATCCGCGATAAGGAGATGCGCGGCGCGCTTTTGTAAACAAGCCGGGGGAAAAGCGCGAGAGGCTCTCCGTATAGCGTCCTCCGTACGGACGGATGGCGCGCGCGCGACAGCGGGTCCCGCTGCGAGTACAGGCGGTACGTGTGTGCGGTGCCGATGGTTCGGCGCGACGTACACCGCGCTGTCTCCTTCCATATTCCTCCGTCCTTCTCTGCACACAGTCGTCTCCGCCGCTGTCTATGTATATGTCTCCTTCCCGCACGCGCGCGCGTGGATGTGCCAAGTCCCGCCTTGGCTCGCGCCGGGGTCACGTGGCGCCTGCGCACCGCGACCACGCCTACCGCGCGTATATATAGAGGGAGACCGCGAGGAAGAGGCAGGGAGTCCTCCCTCCTGCGCGATGTGTATATATATAGTTATATAGAAGTGGATTACCCTTTTCTATACGCGCGCTCGCTCTCTCTCTCTCTCTCTCTCTCTCTCTCTCTCTCTCTCTCTCTCTCTCTCTCTCTCTCTCTCTCTCTCTCTCTCTCTCTCTCTCTCTCTCTCTCTCTCTCTCTCTCTCTCTCTCTCTCTCTCTCTCTCTTTGTACATGGTGGTTTATAGGTATATGGTTATAGGAGAAACTCGCGGCTGTGAAACCCTCTGTCGCGTGCTTATGTGCCGCCGCACGCCCCGTTTTGGCCCCGGGGGATGCGCGATTCATTGCCGGTGATTACGCCAGTAATGACTGTCGCGGCCCGCGCGCGGCTCCTATTTCGGGTCGAGACTGACGCATTGGTTTGGATTTTTTTTTTCGTTGGGCTGAAAAAGGAAAGATGGAGGGGTTTGAAAATTTAATGGAAACTATTATTTTGTAGAACAAGTTATAAGGTAAAGCAGTGGCGGATCCAGGGGGGGGCGACGGGGGCGATCGCCCCCCCCTCTCTGCAAAACTCAAAGATAAAAATATTCCGAGGAAGGTACAGAATTGATTTTGTACTTTAAGGTAATGTGTACTTACCGACAAATTTTAGAATGTATATTTCTTTTGCAAATAATAATAGAATTACTAACAAAAAAATTGAGTATAGTATTTACATATACGGAGCGCCTGAAAGAGCTGTTTTTCCAAAAATTTACTCAGAATTTATTTAATTAAATAAAAGCCGCAATGCCGATAAGTAGGGATCTGTATACTTCGAATTTTGTCAGTTTTAAAAAGTGTTTATCTCATGGAAATGCTGATAGAATCGCACAAAAAAAATCTGAGCATAGTATTTACATACACGGAGCGCCTGAAAGAATTGTTTTTCCAAATAAACGTTCGAATGTTTATTAACGGGGTGGCATAGTCCTACCGTTACCGACCGAGCAATTAACACAGTTTCAAGCTTATTAAAAATAAAATACGTAGAATCACAAAAAATCAAGAGAACACCCTTCTGTGGTTTTGAACGTTCTATCACCCAGTAAAAATTTGAAGTCGAAATATCAAATGGTTTTTGCAAAAACTTTGAACGAAACCGAATTTTGTTTTGTTCAAAGTTTTTGCAAAAACCACTTGATATTTCGACTTCAAACTTTTACTGGATGATAGAATGTTCAAAACCGCAGAAGGGTGTTCTCTTGATTTTTTGTGATTCTACGTATTTTATTTTTAATAAACTTGAAACTGTGCCAATTGCTCAGTCGGTAATGATACGGCTATAGCACCCCCTTAATTAAATAATGAAATTGGGTTGATTTTGAGGTTCACATCGCCTTAAGTAATAAAATACAGTTTAATAATCGCATCAAGCGTAGAATATTGTAATATTATTATACGGGTGATTCTTATATTTTGAAAAATACTCTCTATCTATTTCAGTATTAAGTTCAATTCGAAATCAACTTCCAAAATACAAAGTTATATACTTGTATAGACTTTGCAACAAACTTTGCCCACTACCCGTACCTTTTTTTTTTTTTTTTTTTAGAAATTTTATTAGCTATTCACCAATCGCCCCCCCCATTTCCCAGTGCTGAATCCGCCACTGAGGTAAAGTACCCAGTACTGGGACAATTTTGACCATACTTTTTTTATAATCTATTCTGTTACCAAAACTAAGCATAATACATGAAAACTAATTGCTTGAGCAGATAGCTCGTGTTTGAAGGTTTATTTAAAAAAAAAAAACGTCTTTTTTCGTTGCTGGTGTATTAAAATAATTGCATTAAAAGAAAATAACTATCGACTGGTGTAGTGGGACACGGTAACTTATTTGGAACCAGTAGTGGGACGCCCGTTCGAACCCAGCAGTGGGACAATACTTTTAAATGTGTCCCACTACTATATGATATGGGATTTAAGAGGCACCTAAAGTGGGACAAAGTTTTCGCTATGCGCACTATTGAAACATAACCTCGAAAATTTGGATCTTGTTTGTTCACTAATTTAAGAAGTAAATCAATAAAATAACGAAGTAAATACATAGTTAACATCATAAATAATGCTAATGAATAATGCTGTTATCGTATTCACTGTTTATTGTAGTTTTTTTACTGTTGTCCAACTACTGGTTCCAAAATTGGCTTTGTCCCAGTACTGGGTACTTTACCTTAGAGGAAATGAGAGAAAATTTACGTTGGTTACGTCTAAAAGAGCAAATAAGAGTAATTACTTAGAAGTAGGTGCAGCCTAAGGAAACGTATAAGATCTAATTTTTTTTTAGTTTCTCGATTAATACACATAATTATGTTTTGAAGAGCATGACACAACTAGTAAATTTAAATCACTATAAGAAGATTATATATCTTATAATGGACGGCCTTTATAAAAAATGTTTTTTTTTTTACTTGGAAAATGTAATTATCGCATATTACACAATGATATATGGCATTATTTTATTAAACTTTACGTTCTAACTTAACCATTCATAAGTATTTTCAATCTGACAAAGTATATGAAGACCAATAATACACAAAATTGGATATCGGGACACGAAGCAATTAATTAAACGCCTCACCTCCGCACTCTTATAATTGATTCGCGATTGAGGCGTATTAGTCTCAAAGTTGCGCTTCTCTCTATCTCTCTCTCTCTCTCTCTCTCTCTTTCCCTCTTTTCATCCTCGAAATGCGTATTCCACGAGCGTGAACTCGTAAATCGAATCGCGTGGCCGCGGACAGATTTATTCCGTCCACGTGATTCGACATCGATGTTCGCCTTCGCGTGCGCGGGGGTTAATTTAAATACTCAACAACGGCATAAGAAGTAGATAAGGATTTATATATATACATGTAGCGCCGAAGCGCGTGTTCGATGCAGCGGAGCGCGCGTATGCACTTTTTAATCCTCGCGCGCGCAGAATCTCGGATTCGAGCGTCTAATTGATATTCAATACTAACGAGGTAATAGTCGTATAATCAATTGCTTCCGTGGAAAGCTGTCAGGCGTACCGAAATGCAGGAGGATGCCACCAAAGGCGTATAACTATTCGTGTGTTTCTCCCTCGCTCGATTCACACCGTTTGAAGCTCTTTCAGGATAATAAACTTTTTTATTGTTATGAAGATGCTTATCACTAATTTCGTATTGCTTTGTATACAGATTTCATAAAGTTCGTCGAAAATTGTTCTAAAAACCCAGCTTCCACTTAAAAATCCTGGTTTTTAATTGTAAATACAAATGCTACTCTGCAATACATGTAAGATATGAAATTTAAAAAGAATTTTGTAGAACATTTTTTTTTTTATTATAACAAAAAAGCACCTATTTACCTGTATCATCCCTACATATTTAAAGCTACTGCTCTCTATTATCTACAATCGGTATACAAATTGTATACAAATTATATAAATTATTGTTTTTTTCTATTATTTCTTATACAAATTGTATACCGATTGTATACAAATTGTATACGATTGTATACAATTTGTATAGAATCATTTCTGTATACGGATTTTATTCATCGGCTGTATACAATCTGGATAAATCATTTTTACGTGAGTAAAGTTGAATTAGTCTATACGGTGGTGCAATTTTTACTAATGTTTAGTGGTTTTTTCACTAATTCAACTTTAGAAAGTAAGTGGTAGCTATATTTATAACACCTAAATAAGCGATTCCCCTACTCATTACTCCACCACCGCTGTATAGATAAAACTGCACCACCTACTGCAAAAAAAACTTTAGCCATGATCTCGGCATAGGAGCCGCAGTCATCCGCAGTGGAGATGCTCCTCGTTCACGGCTAATTGAATAAAGCTCGGGGATCCAATCTACTCTGCGAGGCCGAAAGATTGCTACACCCCCGCTCGCGCGCGCCCCCCGCCGCCTCGTCTCTCCTAATGCGACTTGATTCATGAGAGCGCAGCAGTAGCAAGTACTATACGCGAGGGGTCAAAGGCTCTCTCCCCGGGAAAATGCGCTGCTCGCGCATGGACCCCTAAATGCGCCTTTCATCATCCCGTGCCGGCGTAATTCGGTTAGCTGCTGAATTATTTGTACACTGCGAAGAGTGCGGAGTAAAGGGCCTACAGACTCGCCCGCTGATTAGATAATAACGGACACCGGACAAAACAAACTGCACGTTAAGTTGTTACACGCGGTGATGGGATGCTGCGTGAGCTATACTGATTCGAGTTTAATGGCTTTTATTCAATGTTTGCAAGTCTTTGCTATGGGTACTCGAAGGTCTTGCAATTTCTGCACTTCGGAGTACAGTTAGGAATCTTCGCGTTTATATTATCTTCTTATTAGTGTATAAGAAATAAAAGACGATATTAGACAATATTATAAATTCAAATTTATTAAACTATAGTAGAATAATAATACGGTTTAAATTCAGCGTTACCTTAAAATTCTCATCAAATTAGCCGATACCTTTAGTCCCGATGAAAAAGGTGTCTACGACATTCTTAACGAAGGCGTGCAGTACTAGACTACTCATCTCCCTTTTATTTCTCAGCGCTTCTTCGCTCGTTGCCGTTTTATCCCCATCGTTTCGTTCGTCGAAATTCTTGATCATTAACCTCCCGCATGGTGTGTCCCCGGGACTTGATTTTATTTTCTCGTCTTCTCCTTAGTCTTTTTCTCTCCTCTCTCGACGCTCGCGCTCGCACACTCGACTGATAAGATCAGGGAACGCGCGCGCGCGCGCGCGGCCGCGTGTTTTCACCGCTGTTTCGTGGAACGGAGAGAAGATAGAGACCTCATGCGCAGCGGGACAACGACGAGGTGATGGAACATGACCTCTTTCTTCATAGCAATCAAAATAATTTCCAAACGCCGCGTATGAAGATTCCTTTTTAATATACGCTTCGGGTATTCATCGATGCCGTTTGCTGGATGCACATTTAGTATTTTTGATCAAAGTCTAAACAAATATTTTTCCTGTACATCGAGCCATCGTTCAAAATAAAAATCTTTTATTTTCCAAAAGAATAACTGTTATCTGTAATTTTATGAAGAAACAATGTAATATCAATATAAAATTTTTAGTTACGTAATCATTCAAATCATAACGCTTAAAATGCTGGTTCAACGCTTTACTTCTTTATCATAGAAACTAGTCTTTAAAGCATTTGACAATAAATCCATGAAGTAAATGTAGGTACATACACAGCCAACGTCGGTATAAAATGTTCATTTTCTGCCAACCATAGCCATATCCTGGCTACTTACACTCCCCAAAGCACAATGTACCTCATAACATCCCCGTATCTCCGAAACCCCGAACAAGGATCGCCATCCTCGCGCTCTGCATTGACACATCTCTGATTCCCAAACATCTCCGGCAACTGCAAAAGCGCAAACGATACACCCATGCAAGCCTCACCTTCGCTACAAGGCCACTCTACAACTGACCTATTCACCTCGAGCACGATTTCTCGAGAGGCTTTGTCGGCGTACGGGGGGGGAAAAGAACGGAGCAATCCGGCCTTTGTAAATCAAGCATCGCCTCGGGTAATCCCCGGGTAATCCGCCGGTCTATTTCATGCGCGCGCGAGCAAGCCGAGCGTGTGCCGCCGTCTTGATTTTACGATACGGCTGCGACGACGTCGGATCGTGTAATGTTGCGAGAGCGGCTCTGTGATGATCCGGGATGCTTTTTGTACTCATGCGCTGGATATGGCGCGGTCGCGGTGCGGAGAGAGGGTCTTTATGGATTTTTTTTCGTTACTGTAGGGGTCGGAGAGTGGAGTATTTCTTAGGCTTTGGAAATAATGCAGTTGTCATGCGGTGTATATAAAAGGTACTAGTGCTTCAAATATAAAGTGAAATAATAATAATAATTACGATTGAAAAAAATACGAGAATAGGTGTATTCAAAGTAAAACTCATTAAATTTCTCCTATACACATTCATATAACATTGAAAGATATGCTGGTCATTCTTCATTCGAGTGATCTCCCTTTTACAACTACGCAACACTCTTCTAATTAATACAGGAGTATAATAGGCTCTCGTTAATTTGGCGCCCGGGCAACTCCTTCGGTTAATCAGCGTCTGGAATCGGGCGGAGGTCTTAATTCAAGGTGATTTATTAAGTGAAAATCGTCACGTATATTTTATAATTTACATCTGCTTGTTGTACTTGGTATATACACTGCTCCATGTAACACTGTATTATTGATGTTAATACATTCGTCTAGCCACGGGGATCATGCTATAGCCTCTCCAACAATGCCAGATGTTGGCACGTTCGGACTCATTTAACACGGGCAGTCGTGTTCGTGTTGTGCTGTATTACATCTGTACGTCTGCAGTCAATGGAAATTTATACTTTTTTTTGCATTCTGAGCCAAAACTTCTATCTTTTACTCAGATAGGATGACTACACCAGTATTGAAACAGACACCAGTTAACGAACATTTTCTTTATGCATATGAAAATATCAAGCTTTCTATGTATTGTTTATCTAACATGACGATAATTTTCGAATCCTTGAAAATTTTTATTTCATTTTATATAAAGATTCTGCATAAAAGAAATTATCTTGTTAAGAATAAAATCATAAAATCGACGCTATTAAGTGTTTATTCACTGGCTATCACGTATTTAGATACTAAGATTGCGTGTTCCTTTACTGGTTTTTAGGAGATATTTACAGATTTTCATTAAATAAAATTTTTACTTTGATTCTTTATTCAAAATTTGCTCACCTACGTAAAGTTTGAACATTTTAGAATATAAATTTCAAAAGGTTTTTACTTTTAATCCATTTTTAAACCACTTAATTAAATAACAAAAGTTACAATTTCCTTATTCGTTCCTTCACTGGTGAAGTCACCCTACAATTTATTTAGTGACGAGCGTCACGAAAATTGCCCACTTTGCAAATTTAGTCCGACCGGTTATTATACATAAATATCATGCAAAACAATAGATTATTCTAGACTACAATACCACTCAGGCCAGTACCATTACGCAATACCTCAATTTTCGCTCTTACCTTTTCTCTTTGAAGTCGCTCCACACCTCAGAGCACACTCGTGGTAAATTTAACGCGTCTGTATCTCTCTCGTGCGTCGACGTCGCGTATATACCCACGTGTATCCTTCCTTCCTTCCCCTTTTGTACTTTGCGCGTAGGTGTGTTATCTCCGGGGGTAATGAAGGTACATTATGAGAAAGCGCACGTGGCACGCATAATTCATCCGTTCCGCGGCCGCTTTTCCATTGTGAGCGCGCGAGCCCGAGAAGGTGTGTATCGGGGGCGAGATTAATCGTTCCGATCCAGCGCGGAGAGATCGTATGTATTATAGGTGAAAATCGTCCCTCGCACGAACGCGCGTTCAAGTGGGGTTTATGTACGCTGGCACGCGAGTCTTACCGCATGTTTATATGGCGTCGCGGTGGTTGGCGGGTAATTTTTCGAAACATTGATGATGTGTTATATTGGTGAAATTTTACGCCGAGGAAAAAAAAATGATGGTGTACTTAAGAACGGAAACATTTCTATTTAGTTTTATTGTATAATTTGTCATTTTACCGCACATTTTCTTAGGAAAAATTTAGCATATGCTATACTTTTGCCACACTTGCTTTTTATCGCCCTGTAGTAGTATATAATACAATGCCAACATAAATCAGCAAACGTAATTCACGGTATAAAGATTTAAATCCTCAGGTATAGCAATAATTAATTTTTTACTCGCACAAATTCTACATTATTCACTTACTCTCTCCGAAATTTTTGGAACATTATATGAGGATCTGGTAGAAATTCATCTATATGAAATTGCCAAGAAGTTAGAAAATAGCTAGTAAAACTGGCTAATTAATCGCTATGGTATGGTGAAATGATTTTTCGACCATTATTTGCCTATTTCCTAGATTGACGTAACAACAAAATATTCGTATTTGATTTACTTACTAATTTTATTTTTGATGAAAGAGCATTAAAGTGCATTGGATGGCTTACCAAAATATAAATAAATAACAACTAATAAATCATTTGTTGTACTCATTCTATGAATAATTCAGCAAAACTTTTATTTCTCCATCTGATGCTGTCTCTCTCACTCCTTGTCATAACAGTAAGCCTTTTGCTAGCCATTTCCAGACTAAAGAAGCTGATCAGTTTTAATAACTTTAAAATAGTAAAAAACAAGCTTGTGCTTGTATTCCAAAAACTCATTCTATTTTTCAATCTACTAAATGGCCAAATAATAGGAGAAAAAGCGTTTCATCGGGAGCTAGAAACTGGACAAGAGAAATTCCTATTTTATAGCGAGTTTCTAGTATAAATGGTCAGTTATCAGTTATAAAATGTTTTGGATTTCCCCCGGGGACACTCAGTCTTCAAACACTGGTTTTTATTCCTCTATTAATAGACTTCGGCGTTTATGGAATACTCTTCCCTAATCCGTTCTTGATTCTGCGACTTTTGCAATATGTTTAAGAGAACCGTAACGGCTCTATCATTGCAATATTAACTGTCTTTATTCTTTGATTTATACAACCGCTTCAATTTGTCATGTTCTATTTTTTTTTGTAATTCACTTTTGTAAAGGGCATCAAATTATTAAATAAATAAATAAATAAATTATTACGTAAGTTTGTGAACCATAAACCGTAAAAAATATCACTCATGTAGTAAGTACAGCATTCCGTTTTGTCCCGATCAATAGAAACATCGCGAACAACCGATTGCCGCTTAAGGTGACACTAATACACTCATGAAAACCCCATCTCCAAGCTCAAAACAATACTCGAAAAACACGAATCCCATGATTCCCATCACCCTCGCTGCGCGCGCACGAAAAAGCCCTGTAATACAAAAGTGCTCTCGCACTTAGGCACTCTTCCCCGGGACAAAAAAGGAGCGATGTCATCACCATCATCATCATCATTGCGCTTAGGGATCGGTCCACAACCCCGCGCCGTATTCTCTCCCTTAATCTGTTTGCCGTGTGTGTGTGCAGAGCGGCCGCTAAGTGGTCGCTTCGGGCGCGACACATGTCGGTACATCTTTTCCCCTCTTTCTCGCCCATTGTTATCTCCCGCGCGATGCTCGCTCGCAGGCTGCGTGTGCGAGGAGCGAAAAAACGAAGTTGCGCGCGTATACACTAATAGAACAACACTTGACGCTCCGCAGGACCTCGCGCGTAGTCCTTTGTGAGAAAGAGAGAGAGAGAGAGAGAGCTCCGTTACGCACCGCCGGATGGGGAGGCGACGACGTCGTACGCTGCAGCAGCGGGGCGTCTGTGCGCGCCGAGGTGTGCGCAGGGGATTTGCTCAAGAGCGTCCTCGGTGTAATGAGATTCGCGAAGAATTGCGACAGTTGCGTGTGGCTCGGAAGCAGTATACATACTTTATGGCTTTGATGTGTCGGAAAGGAAATGAGGTGGAAAACGTTATAAAAGAAAACGTGGATGTTGAAGGTTGAAAAGTGTATAATATAAACTATTTAAATCTTCAATCTCTTTATTGAAATCATTTTATAAGCTGACAATATAACCTTTCCTTGCGTAGACAAATATTTTTAGCATTGCAAAAATTGCGTATGAAAAAAATGAGGGAATAATTTCTTGTATTTTTACATAGCAGGATTGATTATACAAATGCGCGACGGTTTATATGTATTATTATTTCACTCATCTTACGTACATACACTGAGAAAAGGATTTATATACTATTAACATGGCATATATTGTAACTGTTAACATATATATGTTTAAATATGACCAAATATAGGCAGGGACCAAATATAGGCATTGTAACAGTTATAATGCCATGTTAACAGTTAAGTTACCATGCTCTCATAAACAATTTCAATATGTTACCTGAGAACATTGATATTGTAATAGTTACAATATCAATGTTATTATAGTTACAATATTATGCTTATTATAGTAGTTTTTGAATCTAATGGCCAATTTTTTACCCGGATGATGTTGTTTTATAACAAAAACGTTTGAAATAACATCATTTATTTTTTTACTTCAAAGATTCGGATATTTTTATTGTTTATCCTGATGAGGGACATAAACAATAAAAATGTCCGAAACGTTGGAGTAAAAAACTAAATGGAGTTTTTATTTCAAACCTTTTTATTATATACCAACATCATCCTGGTAAAAAATTGACTATTAGATTAAAAAACTACAATTTACAAGAACTTCTACCATCAGCTACTTTCAAATCTGAATATGTCTATTTGTTAATATAAATATTGTAACTTATATTATAATATCACATTTAAACATGTCAAATAGTTGTATTTCAAATAGATAAATATGTTAACAGTAACAACATTCTTCTCCAAAGTTCAGATACCAAAATCCAGATGCTTACCATATATACAAACATTTCCATTGAACCAACGGATTTCTCAACCCGCCAGCCATTCTGCGCACACATCGCTCTCACCCTGCTGAGTAATTGCAAACTGAATCCTTCTCTCGATCCGTCAAAGATACATTTTAACGAGACGTTAATGCCCCTTATACGTATACGTGACGTATCTCAGCGTGGAAGTCGCAGGTAGACACGCGCCGGCAGCAGGAGAGCAGCATCCCGACAATGGATTCGTCGGCACGACCGACGCGCGCTCCTTATCGCAAGCTGTCGCGCTTGCCATTGGGGGGAGGGAGAGGCGCGCGCGCGGGGTTGGCTCGCCGGATTGCCACCCCCTTTCTTATCTCGCTCGGCCCGGCGACTCCCGGGCTTGCGCACTCACGCGCAGGAAGTGGTGGTTCTTTTGTCCCGACGGGAAATTTATTTGTTTCACCACGGGGGATAATGGGATTTTTATACTTGTGTAATAAAGTTGAATAAAGTTTTCATTGAAACGTGTAGAGTCTCGGACGCTGGTTGTATACTTGTAATATTTCGAGGAAATGTTTTTATCTTTTACGAGACTTTAACGAAGTTTTTCGATACTTCTTTTATCGAGCTTGAATTGTTTAATATTTTCTAACATATTATAGATATTGAAATATTCGATGTACTCTTGATCTATAAGAATATTAGCAAAATTGTTACGTACCGGATGAATATGTTATACTTTGTATTGACAGTAGAAGTGCAATGTGATACATTTATGAATATCTGAAGAAGAAAAAACATAATATGTTGTATTGTTTAGAAAAACCAAAGGTAAACTGTAGTTATAAGACATACATCGAGCATAAAAACCCTATTTACTCGTGTACATAGAAATTTGGACAAAAATTATGTGTACACTGAGAAAAATGATATTATTATTATTATATATTAAAAATTACTATAATATATAGAAACGTGGGGACAAATCTTAAATACCAAAATTTTTACTCTATTTTATAGTAAAAATTGATATATACATAATAAAAATTGCTATATAGTAATAATTTTAGTATTTGAGATTTCTCTCCACGTTCCTATATATTATAGTCATTTTTAATACATAATTTTTCTCAGTGTAATATAACAAAATCATAGTATATTCTTAGTCGCGCATGTATAGACAGCGGTAATCCAGAAAAGCCCTCTAATAGGCCGGCGGCACTATGTCAAACTCTCGTTTGTAAAATATTGTAGCTGCGGCGCGAGGGCACAGAAATAGCTCCTCTCAGGCGGGCCTGGGCAACTGGCGTGTACTATACTATTTTCATCCGGGATATGCGCCGCGCTTCCCGAGGGACGCAGAGTCAACGCGCGCAACGGAGTAATTGGGTTTTGACGTTTCGGCAGTGCGTGCTCGAATGTCATCGGATGGCAGGCTGAGTTTGTTCCGAGATGTCAACGCGCTTGTATTAAAAGCCAGACGTTTCGCCTTTCGGGGCGGTTTCATAATGTGTGTTGGATTGATTCAAGTAACGAATAGAGAATAAAAGTAAGTAATTTTCGTTGTACAATTTGTTTGTGCAAGGTACCTATGAAAAGAAGAAAAATAGACTGTTAGTCGTTCGATTTAACGCAATATTATAAAGAATACATTATGAATAAATTTATAGCTGTAACGGTGATAAAGATACGAAACTATACAAATAAATAATAAATCTGCATAGATATCGGAATCACATGACAACGCAATCATTGTCACGCAAATTAATCGATTTCCCTATTTTTATCTAAACCGTCACATATACACAAACTGCGTACTCTCACGTGACTTTATCGCGATAAGACGCTACTAAAATACCCACTAAACATTGTCGACTTTTATTAAAAACAGTCGACAAGCGCTATCAAGCATCAATAAGATGTTTTATTCATGAGCGACGACACTATACTATAAACCGGCATCCCGAGTCACGCGGCAGCGGCAGCGAGGGAAAGTGTCGACGAGTCTCGTGACAAGTTTTCCCCGCGATAACGTAGATTTCGTCACTACGTTCACGCGACACGTCTCGGCGCTTCATTAGTCGGTGGCAGAACCGGCGGATTTCGTGTCGGGATGTCGGTGAATCATTCGAAAATTTCTTTTTTCATTATAAAATGTGTATGTGGAAAAAATTTGTTTTTCATACATGAAGCTAATCTAACGGTTTTTATTATATTTCGATGTTATAGTATTTTTCAGGTCCAGTATGTTTGCGAGTAAAAGTTCGAAAAAAGGTTTAACGAGCCTTGTGAGGATTTTTTGAGCTTCTATAAATCTAGTCATTTTATTAAATTAATGTGTTGATTATACAATGTGAGTGAGTGATACATTTCTTTTATCATTTATACTATTATATTTAAGTATATTAAAAGAAATCGAATACTCGAACTGTTCACCGACATCCGTACTTTAATGTCTTGTCCGACCAATAAAGCAATCGAATACTAATAGCGTTACGGAATGGGATCGCTTGGAGTTTGCCGATTGACATTTGGTTACGAAGTGTTGATAAGAGAATACGTGAAGACGACAAGCCTTGACGACCGGTTTGATAGCGGTGAGAATTTCGATGCGTATAATAAAAAGGATACTCTAGATACATTTCGGTGTGAACCTTTCTGCTTGAATTGATTTTTAACATTTGAGATAAAATCTATGTTTATACCGTTCAGTATATAATTACTAAGTGGAGCTACTATATTTATAGGTAATATCTTACTCAGGAGTAAATCAATTTTTTCCGAATAATAAAATTTTATACCGATACAAAATACTTGTACAACTCGTGCCGATAAAACTCTACTTGTTATAACTTTATACAGCCTTAAAGATATAATAATTACAATTCTAGTTATATGTACAAGAATTTTAACGCTCAACATGAACATCACGTTCAAACTATCCGGGAAGCACATATTTTCAGCCATTAATTGGAATACATAATTAAATAACCAATTTGATTACCGCGTATAGCACATGCATGCTTCCCCCAGTCGTATACAACTAAAGGGTAGTAAAAGTAACGCTGCGCACAGTCGCAATAAATTTCCCGTGCAAAAATCTCGGACTTTATTTTAAACATAAACTCAGCGCGCAACGCCGCAGTGTCTTTTTTAATAAAACGCGGATTTTATCGTTGCTAAATGCAAGCCGAAGATTTTATCGCCGGAATAATTCAAAATAATTTAAAGTTGATCCTACGACGGTGACGCGCGGCGTATTTCTTCAATGCTATCTGGTGGCTGTGATCGCGGACGCGCAGCACAGCGCGACTCTTTTTCGCCTTCCTCCTTGTCGAGGCGCGTTTTCTCGAGTTCGTGATCGTCATCGCGCAATACGATCGAGGATCATTTTTTTTTTTTTTTTTTGTCTACCGAGGAATTTCTCTCCGGGGTCTCGTTAGGGAATCCGAAAATCAGTATTTTCCGCAATGGTCGTTTGTTCTTGGATTAGCGCGGATTTTCTATCTGTTGCCTTTCTTAATATTCGATATAATGTTTTATATTTTTTTTTAAGGCAGGTGTTGGAAATGAGAATTGCTTTTAATATTCGCAATTTCCAATAAACTATTTAGTTATTACTTAAGGATTTATTGGCAATCAGGCGAAGTGAAACATTTAAATCTACTAGCAAGTTCAGGCGCGCTGCGCGCGCTCTTCCTTTACCTTCAGTTACACAATTAGTATTGAAATATTATGAATTGAAAATTTATTTTACTTTTTAACATCCTCAAATTTATCCAATATTTTTTCTTGAAACTTGGATTGTATTTATTTTAGTTTAAATACAATACAAAAATTTGGAGGTTAGAAATTTAACTGTAACCAGAACAGTATTCATATAGTCCTTCATTTTTAACTACAGATAAAATTGTAATACTTTTTTATTTAAATATTTCATAATTTCGAACTTTGTGGGTTTTACTTGGACCAATCAGCTAAGAACTTAAGCGAAAAGCTAACGTCTCCATCGACCAATCACGGGCTCCTTTTAAACTGACTTGACCAACCGCAAAGGTTTTATTTATAGGCTTCACATTTCCGTCATCATTCTTTTAAGAGAGGATCTCATTGAATTATTGTGTTTATTATATTACTTCAAGTTGTAGTATGTTTCAATAATAAGAGCTTTTTTCCCAATAACGATAACACTCTGCAATTCAGCAAGACTCGCTAAAGTATACAAATAAACAGCACTTTTCTCATATCTTCTCGAAGAAACCACGCCTGGCTTGTCACAATTTATCAAACGACAACAAACAACATCAAATCATAGACCCGAGCGATTTCTCTCCGAAAACCTCCGCTTTTTCTTCCCTTATCGGGGGAGAAAAATACTCCTCGCGCGGATTCGGGCATAAGGGAAAGGTGTCGCGGGGGAAGGAGAAGGAGCGCAAACTCGCGCCGCGCGCACTCTGCTCGCGCAATGTCCTGGAGATCGATTCTAGACACAGCAGGGAGGCTCCTCCCACCCGGTCGGCCATCTTGCGCACCGACCGTCGCCGCCGCCGCCGCCGCCTCGGCTCTCTCTCTCGCTCGTACTATATCACATCACACTTGGCTGCGTCCAGGATTCCGGACTCCGGCCTGGGCCGACGTCCTGATGTGCGACTTCCGAGGGTACATGGAAGAGAACGCTGGAGATTACCGGGCATTAAGAACTCGCCCTTCCCCGTTCCTTCCTTCGTTTCTTATGTCCTGGAAGAACTAGAGTTATGGTTATGGGGCTTTTCGTAATTAGCGGATGAGGTTTCAAGCTTCGCTGGTGTTTTTATACTTTTGCTTTATTTATCAGGGATTTTGCGTTTTTAAAATCGTAATAACTCGTGTCTCGACTTATGGAGAAACGTACCTGTCGGTGGTTGGGGAAATCGTAAAATTTGTTAAAACTAGATATAAAATGTTAACATTTTATTTACAAAAGAATTTAACATCATTCCCGATCTTAGCCAAAAGGCTATGATTAAAGGTTTCCTTGATATTTAGGTACAATCTATTTTCATGTGTATATGGACTGCATGATGTGATGAGAAAGATCGGGTTGTATATCTAACGATATGAAAAGAAAAAGATAAATTCTTTTTTATTTTTAGTAGCTTGCGTCAACTCGACTTAAAAAATTTTTATTCTGATATGAAGACGACTTGGCGAAAAGATGCATAGGCGCATTAGTAAGCTCAGCTATAGGAGAGCATCCGTCGCGAAAACGGAAGGTTCCGGGTTTGAATCCCATCCGTCGATTTTTTATTACTCACGAGTCCTTACTCGTAACTCTATTTTATCAAATATATTTTATTCTATCAAAAGTGAACTGTTATTAGATATAAATATATACACGACGCAATAATAATACTCTAAATGTATGACAGGTTTAAAAATATTAATTATGCTTTTCTTCTATATATTTATTTGTGTGGTAATAATTTATCAATATAATTTGAAATTTTTGTTTTAGGTTTTGAAATACTGTGATCATCTCCACGGAAAATGGTACTTCTCCGAAGTCCGCGCGATCTTTTCGCGACGATATTTACTTCAGAACATTGCCATCGAAATCTTTCTCGCAAGCCGAAGTGAGTATTACCTGTTATCATATATTTCAATCATTATAAATATTCGTAGTCATTCATACTCTACCTATTTTATTTATTTCATGCGGGCATTATATGTGGTTAACAATTCAAGTCATATTTTGAGTTTAAAAATTATCTCGTTTATTGTCCGTAACATTTATAAACTCAAATTTGGCAAACCCTAACGTATGGATTGACTTAAATTTTTCAAACTTGTATTCGTTATACGATTGCGTAGAGTAATCACTCTTGTCCTTTTCCTGAAAAAGTTGCTAGAGTCTTCAAAAATAAATAAAATGATTGTACCGTTATGATACGGATCTATGCACTTGTTTCACATCCCCTTACTTTAATTTGATTTTCTTCTTAACGTCAAATTTATACATTAAAAATGCCACAAAAAGGTGTACTATTAGAAATCATTAACTCTCGGAATCACAAGTATACGTATATTACTATACCACACTATCAGTCACTAAACACTTCCAGCTCTCACGCGTGATGTGTCAACTTTTTCAACGCGGCCAATATCGTTCGTTATTTCGCCCATCAAAATGCCTCCCTCGAAATATCTCCTTTTTTTGCCTATACAAGCGGAGGGACGAACGGGCCGCGAAGCGTTACACTTCGCACGATTCGAGAGACAATCGCCGTAATTGCCATACAGTGAGTCTCGGCGCGCGGAATCCGGAGCTCGCGACTAGGTGTTCGGACTGCCGTTCGAACTTTTTACGCGGCAAATATCTGCGACCCGCACGGTATGCCTTTTTCTCCCATCGATTTATTTGCTGCGGATTTCTGTACACGGGCGTGCGCACCTGTTACTGATATGAATCTCCAATTCGAAACATATCCCTTAATTTCTTTGTTTACAATTTTCACATTTATTTATATAGAGAAGATAAAATTTATAGTTAGAAACTCCAAGGTATTTATACTCCAAAGCAAGTATATATAGATACACACCGCACCAAATAAAGTTATTAAATGAAAAATATGGTTTCATATCTGGGTAATGAATATATAGCACTACGATTCACATCACTTTATTAACAAAGGCCAGAAGCCAGAGCCCGTAACCGCACAAAGCTAATTAATATCCGAGCTCAAGAATCTATCAACGCACGCTGGGAATTAATAGGAAAGCATTATAAAAGAGCGTCCCGAGCGCGATGACGAGATTAGTGTTTGGCGAAGGACTGAGAAACGCTCTCTCGTCTATCCCACAGCCATGTAAATTGGGCAGTTGCTTATACATATATAAACATACCTGCGTCGCAGCAGCAGTAAATTCCAGCCGGTACGCGCTCCTCCGAGATCCTAATCTATACCTACACGCTGGCTCGTCGCCGAGACAGGACTGCGTATGCGTGAAATTTCGGGACGCGCGACAGTTTGGCGACGCACGTCCATATAGCTTCAGTTCGAACTTTCAACTAAGCGGAGACATTTTCATAGAAATATGAATAAGGTAGCAGATGGTGTTATTAATGAATTCTTTATATTGTGTGAGGCGTATTATTATGGGGAAGCGCCCTGGTAGAAATTGTAACCAACCGTACGCCATCCGTTCGCCAAATCGCAAGGATTTGGCCAACCGTTTAACCAACAGTTAGCGATAAATACCGCTTATTTCGTCACGGAATCACCCTTGCGCTTGGTCAATGAATGCTTAATATTAAAAATCTTAAATAAAAATCGTTTACACAACTTATTATTTAAATAAAACTCTCAAAATTTGTATTATTCATAGAATAATCAAAACCCACATATTAATAGTATTTTTCTTCAGATAAATATGGTTAAATCGGTAACGGGTATAGTTTTGTTTGTTCAAATTGAGGTTAGGGCGTGTTAATGTGTAGTGTGCGTGACTTTTTGACGTAAGTCAGGACATGTACAGGTGGATACTTACATTTTTTTAAATTTAAAAGTATCCTATATTTAAAATTTGAAAGTATCCTACATAAATTCTTCGTACTCGTATTGCTCCGTTTTCTACACGGTGCTCCGTTACCATCTGACCTTTACAGTGAAGCAAAACCACGCGATCCCGGCAATCCCGTCACGTGACTCGTATGAGTCTGCGCAGTTAAATACTTTTACCTATACATAACACATGAACCTGTGATCGCACTCGTGTGTATGTAATATGTGTGTATTTATGTGCATGTGTGCATGTGTGCTTGTCTACGCGCTCTACTTAACCTTCAAATAAATTTACTCCCAACTTCATTCAAATATTTTTTTAATGCATTACAATAATTTTTATTATTGTTTATGTATCAAAATCTTTTTACATATCTATATTTCTTATTAATTTCTATTATTGTTTTATGAGTTACTCAATGTTTTATTATTGATTGATAGTCCACCAACCGTTGATTAACCGTTGGTCAATATTTTTCTTATTCGTTGGCCTAAATTATTGGCCAACAGTTAGTAGATAAGCCATCCGAGTTGGTTTATTTTCTACCAGGGCGTTGTCATTACACAGATTACATTATACATTTTCTTTGACTTTCGATTCTAGGAGACCTACTGACGTCAAATTTTTACTTTAGGAGGGTAAATGATTTTGCAACGTTAACGTTACCGGTATTGCGTACACGTATACAGATCGTCAAAAGTATTAAAAATAAAATAGCCATAAACAAGCGCGGCGATATTTTCAAACGAAGGCGTCGATAAATTTGTCTTCTATAACGTGCATAATGCGAGCCTTCATTACAGCTCGTATATAGGTATAAGAGCGCGATAGCTTTATGAGTCGAGCTATGTGCCCCTCGCGAATTAAAAAGAAATTTTAGAATCGATGTTAATGCAGTCGTTAAACGTGTAATTGCGAAACGTATAGCGTGGCGCGCGCAAAATATGCGCAACCTGTTTTATCGTTTATGACGATACAGACCATAAACAGCAATATATATAAAAAAATTGCTATCTCGTTCGAAATTTCTAAGTGTTCAACTGTTACGGTCCGTTATTTTCATTATTTCTTTATTTTACACCGTTCCAAAATTTTAAATAATATAAAATTGTTTATATATTCGAGAATATGTGTTGTTCACATGCACTCAGATTAATGTGCAAGTATACTTACTCAAAACTAATAAAACGAAAGTGACGTGCAAGAAAATTTTTTTTGTCATATTTTATGTATGGCATGGTAATAAATCAGTGTATCTTTACAATACGAAGTTTGAACTATAAAAACATCTGCAACTAAGTAAGACACTGCACATTCCAAAACTGCATTTTCGCATCCACACAAAAATGTGAATAACATTTTTCAATACAGCGCTTACAAAAGCTCAATACATTGCAGTCTCTTTAAAAAGTAAATACCCTTATATTATTATGCTCGCAAATAGTGCCGTGAAAGGCCATATTCATACCTCGATGTAAATCAATCGCGCGAACTCTTTATCATATAAAGGCAGCCTTAGCCGCAGCAAAAACGAGGCGCAGTGGAGTGTAGTAGCCGATAGCACGGACTCGAAGTTACGGGAGGCAGAGCCGCACGAGAGAGAGAGAGAGAGAGAGAGAGAGAGAGAGAGAGAGAGAGAGAGAGAGAGAGAGAGAGAGAGAGAGAGAGAGAGAGAGAGAGAGAGAGTAAGGTAGCCGTACTTATGGTTACAGCTTCCTCACACGCCATCTCGTCCTCCTCCAGAAATTTATGTAAAATCGACAAGCATCTCGTGTAATATCGCGGCTGCGCGCCTCCGCCGCGGTAATAGAATAAGCGAGACTTTGAATGTCGAATTAATTCCCCCCCGGGAGAGAGAGAGAGAGAGAGCGGGCGCTGAATATGCATGATGCTCCTTTTTTCCCTCTACTCGATTCTATTTTTTCTCTCTCTCTCTCTTTCGTATAAATATATTTTCGCCAATTAAGGTTTGTATATTTTACAAACGCTGGCGCTCATTTGCATAGGTATATAAAACATGTATCACGGCGAAAATAATGGCCGAAGTGCTTCTTTTTTTTTTTTACTTCGCTAACTAAGTTTAAGTCCGTAGAATGTCGCGCGCGAATACGCGGCTCTGTTTTGAATCGTTAACGTCACGAGGAGTTCTGTTAGTTCCATGAATTTTGACTGATAGCGATTCTAATTAAGATTACTAAATTAGCTCTTTCTGTCGAGTTTGTAAATTTTTGCATTTTTAGCGTACTTTATTTGAAATGCCATCGATCTTTTGCCAAGATACAATCAAAGGACTTATATTTATATAAAATAAACAGTTTTCACTATAAAATTATACGAAATTAAAAACATTTTTAATGTAAAATACTTCTTTGAGGTATCTTTATGGAGTAGTGATTCAGTAATGGATCTTGTAAACAATATTCATTAAATTCAATACAGTATTTTTTCGAAAACGAACATTACACGAGCTATAAGTAAATTAACCAGTAACTAAATATTTTCCTGCGCTGCTCGACTATAACTTCGGCCAAGTGTCGGTCATTCATTATTTAGCAGAAGCGGCCCAGCCTCGGAAAATATAATTCCGAACGAATCGACCGGCTCTCTCTCTCTCTCTCTGTCTCGCTCACTCTGCAATCGAGTTTAATTTCATCCGCGTCGAGGAGAGAGTCCCGCGGTAAACTGCCGGTACACACGCTACCGGCCGCACTGAGCGACCCCTGCGCGCAGTCTCCGAGGGCGCGTATTGTGCGTGGCGGAGGGTACCTATCGTTTGTCAATTTCTCCCCACCCCCTGCTCGGTGCGCCCTCGAAATGGGAAAATCATTTTTCAAGTGTAATTCTCGTCGGTAATCAAAACAAATGTTTTTCCGCGTTTCGAGGGGGAAAGAGCAGGTTATCGAATTGTATGGAGGTGTTATTGTTATAAAGTAATCATAAAATTATTGATCGTTTTTTTTTTAATTCACCTCTTTTGTTCGGATGTATAAGTGAAATAAAAATGAGACAAGATGCTTAGAGAATATAGTTGTATTCTTAAAGTATGTAACTCTGGTGGAAATCGATTCCATTATTTACCTAATAAATAGCTAGTTTCCCCAATAATCGTTAAAAACTAGACACTTTTCTTGGCCATTTCTATCCATCGATGAAACGATTTTTCCGATCATATTCGCTATTTAATAGACAGAATAATAGAATAAGTTTTTTCACAAATTTACATTAGCTTATTTATGAGTATTTAAAAGATATTAAAGTTGGCCAGTTTTTTTAGTCAGGAAATGGCTAATAAGAGACTTGCTATATTTTATCCCCTGAAACAGTACTATAAACGAATTAAATACCAATAATTCGTGTTTACATTTTCGTTAGTTATCTTTTTTTAATATTTGTTTTTAAATACATGATCAAGTTAGAGAGAAAATTTAGTAAAAACATTTTAAGGTTGTGTAATCTCCATTAAATAGAAAATATGACCGGAAAAATCGTTTCATCACTAACCAGAAATTAGCTATTTTTACTAGCTATTATTTTCCTGGCTATTTCCGATAGAGACAATTTCTATCAGGCAAGTAGATTGTTTTTCATGTATAATATTTGAAATTAACTTTTTTTATTCTAAATAACAGAACAATTGTCAAAGTAATAAACGTAATAAACTAATAAACGTCTACATTAAGGAGATGTCGGACCCCCCCCCCCTTCCCCTTCCCTACTCAGGCTGTTCCATCGATTTTGTTTTGCCAATATTTTGGAAAAACTACATGTTCAATTTACTTTATTTTCCAAGTTCATAATATTGAGCACTAGTCGGGGAGGTGATTGTTTCTAACAGCTCAGAACTTTCCGAGCAGCCAAGATCAAATGAGCGCATTTTATTAAAGTTGAGTGATATGAACTGTATTATACATGAATATTATTCTCGCATCAGTACAAACTATTTTATATCCATTTGTTTTGATTAAAAAATATTTTTACATTATTATGTGATAGAGTACTATTGAAAACAAAATTAATAATAATAGTAAAACTCAAAAGCTCCTAATATAATTCTCCAGAATTCATAGTATGGACCATGGGTGCATTATATATTTTTCCAGATTTTTATTTTTGATTGCTAAAATATTAATGTTTATTAGCTTACATATATTTATTATTGTAGATCTTGCTATTGCTTTTAATAGTTAAAAAAAAATAAACGGACCATCTTAGAATATGAAAAAGATTTTTTTGTCTTAAACAAATAAACATGTGTAAAGACTTGATTACATGTTCCTTTTTAACATTTTTTTTAAATCGCCCATATTATAAGAACCAATTTTTTTAAATTGCTATTCATTTCATGTTGTTGTCTCCGTTTTCAGGGTAGTATTTTTAACAGATTTCCTTAGATTCATCACTCCAAAACCTGGGTGCTTGAAATTTCGAACGTTCATAGTGAACGAAAGATTTTTACCATTTTCAAATTTAGCCGAAGTTGGCTACTTAATATATTCAAAAAATGATAATAACTGCATCTCTTCACTTGTCACTCTTGCAGTCACCACTAAAACTACTTCAACGAATTCTAACCAAAATTAGAAACGATAAGTTAATATTTCGTTCATTATGAAAGTTCGGCATTTCAAAGACGTCAAAACCTTAAAATAATATTATGCTCAATTTTTATCGCCAGTATGCCTTATTGAAGGTCTTTACCCTCATACCTTTTGAGTATATATAAGTATGTAGAACATTTTTAAAGCAATTCATTGCAGCTATTAGCTTGCCGTGCGTAACTGCAGGACAGAACGAGAGGTCGTATAAGTCTACCTAAACAGTTACCATTTTCTAATATGGCACTTTTTAAAATAAGGTTCATTTTCTAGTTTCCATTTAGGATTATGAAGCCATTCAAAATATGCAGCAATAAATTGCTGTAAAGAAATCGCCCCACAATGGTTAAAAGTATTGTCGATTTGCTCATATCAGTGTATAATCAATCGATGGAAAACGATTCCGGGGATGGCACTTTATATATGTTTGTCCAGCTAGAGTCTTTGAGTGAAATTAGTGATGTAAGAGTATAATAAGCTTAATACTTGATATTAGAAGCGTATACCCCTAACATAAATTCCATATTACTACTCTATATACATTTATTCACCATAACATGCTCTATCAAATCATTCTCTCATACAGTTTCATCAAGCACGTTCTCTTCTTCTTTTTTTTCAGCCTCCATCTTCTTCGTGTTCCCGGACCAAGCGACGGTGAAGAAGGTGATCAAGGCGCTACCGCGCGTCGGCGTCGGCATCAAATACGGAATCCCGCAGACGAGGTAAGGCCCGGGAATTTAAATTCGCGGCGACGGTGGTAGTGGCCGCACGCAGGAACCCTTCGCTCGTGAATCCGGTCTACTTTCAGAATTTCGAAGGGAAACATGCCCCGCACATTCCGCACCGTCTTTGTGTGCCCCTATTCGCCTTATGTTCTCCTCTTTCCTCTCGCTGTCCCGTTCTAGAGTGCACACATCTTTCTCATTCTCTTTCTCGCTCTCTGCGCTTCTCGCTATTATAGCACGCTTGTCATGCGGTGCCGCTTGGAAAGCGGACCGGCCCTTTTGTCGCTGTCCGAATTTTAAGTTAGTTTTCGGACTTTTTCGTTTCTTCTGCTTTAACTACATTTTATTTTTTTCCCTCTTTGCTGATAGTTTTTCAAGAAATTTAGATTTTTATCACACTTCGCGGTTCTTAGTGGATTTTTTTTTTTCATAAATCTAACACACTGAATTAACTTTGTTTATAAAAGAAATTCTTGGAAATGAACGTTGTACTTTTTACAATAAATCTTACCAATGCAAAATTTAAACATTTTATTAATTGGCAATTGTTTTGACAAATTTTAAGGGTAAATTCTATGAATATATTTATTCTCAATATCCATATATAAATATAACATTAAAAGAATTTATATAGATATAAAATACCTTACACAGGATCCCTACAGATTATCATACTCGTGTGCTTATTATTTAGTGTGCATTAAAACTAATGCTACTTTATGAATTGTATACTATGCAGAATTTTTTCAACTTATTAAAGTTTCAAATTTTTAATGACGCTCATAAATCATTCAAAATCGCAATAAAATAATAAAAATTAACTTTTCCCTCTGTGTCGTGTATAAATATATAAATATTCCTTATCTCTGCGAATTTCGTCTTCTGCCGTGAGCGCGCGCCCGCGAGTATAGTAAATAGCCGTACTCTCCGATTTCCTTTTGCCCCACTTCACGTCGTCTTTCAGCCTTTATCCGCTTCAGATCTTCCTTATATTCATTTTCATTCACCTTCTCTCTCTCTCTCTCTCTCTCTCTCTCTCTCTCTCTCTCTCTCTCTCTCTCTCTCTCTCTCTCTCTCTCTCTCTCTCTCTCTCTCTCTCTCTCTCTCTCTCTCTCTCTCTCTCTCTCTCTCTCTCTCTCTCTCTCTCTCTCTCTCTCTCTCTCTCTCTCCTGTCCCTTTTATTTCTCTCTTCTTCGCCCTTTCCCGTTTCTCCGCGAATATTCAGCCCAGTAGAAGCGGCGAGAACACAGAGATAGGGCCGATTCCGCGTTACTCTCTCTTCTCTGGACCATCCATTAAACGCGCGAGATGAGGAGGAACGAAAGAGAGAAAGAGGAGAGGATCAAGCGAGAGAAAGTCGGCGTAAGAGATACACCGACCATAAATATGCGACCGCCGAGGAGCTTCGCAGAGAAGAGATGCGTTCCGAAGGAGATGCCTGGCCAGCTACAATAATAAAATAACTCTTTTTTTCGTCTTTTTTCGGCGAGGAAAAAGGTTGACTTTTTCGTCCGCTTTTTGAAGGGTTCTGTGTTTTAGAGTTTGTGACGCAAGTTTATGCCCCTACTGCGTGATTATTTTCCTTGTGGATTTCGAGATTGATAACTGCTGTTTGATTTATACCAGGACTACTTTTTAATTGGCTTCTCTTATGTAATATTTGACAGCAAGAATTCAGAAATAATATATTTTATTCTATTATTTTTCTTTCTAAAAGTATAAATACATAGGTGTATACTTTTCAGAATGTTAAGCCAAATTATTTTACCTATGAATCTGTGTAAACGTATTCACTTTTAAATGGCATAACAATAACAAAAACAAGAAATATTAAATTGGTAAAAAGAATATTAGCATAAATCTTCGTTATTTTTGTGATATTATGTAATTATATCAATAAACCAATTCAGAAAGTATATATTGATGTACTACATCCATTAGAACAGAAAATGAATAAACAACTCTTGCAAAGGAATAATATTCACGCTAATAAATTAGTAAAATCCCCATCGATACCGTCTCCAATAGATAGTAAAAGCCCTATAAACTAACTTCTACACCACATATCGAAACTAAAAACAAGCCAACGAGAAATTAGCAAGCGATTAGAGCCGACACCTTGAAGAATGACTACCTCGGAAAAGGCGAAAACAAGAGAAAAGCAGAGAGCCAAGCGCGAACGACGTTCTCAACGGGCAACTTGTCAAAGCCCGCCATGATAAACTTATCGGAGCACGCTAAAACACTTTTACTGTCCTCCCATACGCGCGCCTCACTTTGATTAAGCGATAGACGAACGCGAGTGCACGAGCAAAATCCTTATCGCTCGGCGGGCGTGCGCCGTATTTATGCATCCGGTCGTCATCGTCCTCGTACCTACATACACGACCATTAAAAATTTCTCCTCTCTCTTTCTCTCTGTTTCGCGCCTGTAAATTCCGAATCAGAGATCGCACAGTTCATAAAGCCGCGCGCGGCGCGAAAATTTACGGCGCGAAGTGTCTTGGCGCGCCTGAGCTTTTTGATCTTGATATATATAAAAGGGCCTGAGTATGCTCTCGTTTTAATAGCTGAATAGCGCGCGGGTTATGCGCCGAGGGGAGGGCGCGCGACAAAAAGTGCAGTCTTCGCGCGCGGCGCCGTGTCAAGTTGAGTAGTAGGAGGGAGGAAAGGGACAAGTGGGAATTTTAATTGAGGTTTTATGATTGATAAATTTCGAGCACTTAATTACGATTTCGAGAGGTCGCGCGAACGATGATAAGCCCGTGCATTTGTATGGATGATTTGAAGTCGTTCCACGTGCGATATAGGATGAAAATGTTGCTCGTACTTTTCATTACTGTTGGAATATAAAATAGATCGAGAATAAGAGAATTTTGGTTTTCATAAAAAAAATTTTATTTTTTCAGGCGAGCATCTATGATGTCACCCCGACAACTAATGAGGAACTCGAATATGACGCAAAAATGGCAACGACGTGAAATTAACAACTTTGAATATATCATGTTCCTTAACACCATTGCCGGTACGTTTTTATGTCTTGATATTTTGTTGATTTTTTTTTTACAATTTTTAATGTTTCATTTCCGAATGAAAATTCTCAGACTCATTGATAATTGCATTATTCGAATACTTCTGATAACAACTATAGCGAAGAAAGATCTATTAATAGCAAACGAAACTATTTTAGTGCAAGAGGAAAGTATAACCTTAATTTGGTTATCAAAATGAATTTATTTTGCTACAAGTTGAAAATTTTTTCATGGAGAGTGATGCTTGTGTTAATTATTAAAAGGATATTCTTTTGCGGTAAGGATAAACCCTTTCGGGATTAAAAAGAATTAATTACAATTTAGTTTATAAATTATTATTTTATTATGTAATTAAACCTCAAAAATAGTAAAACATATCCAGAAGCCACGAATGTAACCGAAAAAAACACTTTAAGAAGCTTTGATAAATTCGAAAGTGGAATTGAACTTGCAAGCTTTACTTAGAAGAACACTGCTCTTAACAACGCGAGTACTACAGGTCAAGACCTGTAGTACTTGCAAGATAAGAAATATCAATAATAATAATAGACAAGACTTGCAAAATAAGAAATATCTGTTACCAGATATACGTATACGGTTTTCCTCTTATGGCAAGAAGACAATCTTTTTATGGAAAAATGATTTTGTAACTGGTCTTGGTGTCTCTTCCCGTTGCATAGGTTATCAGATTATGGGCTCGTTGAAGAGGGTGTTTATAAGATTCTCATGGTTAAGCTTACGATACATATAAAAATCTGATGAAAAAAATAAAAAGTTAACATTAAATTTGATTAGATGAGATAATTAAATAATTAGTAAATTACACCAAAAGGAAATTAATTTATTTTAATAATTTCTACTGACTGGAAATTCTGTATTGTGCAGAGAAAAATATACGAATTTATGTCTTGTAAGGAGATAGTTGCCCTATAAGTAATGTAATAATCTACCACCCTACAAAGTTTCAAGCAAAAATCAATGACAGCCTAAACAATTTTGTAACGATCAATTTTCGTTACTTTTGTAGAACACACCCCCGTAAGAAGACAAAAATTTCTTGCAAAATCGAAAATCAAGTTTTTACTGCAACACTTTCTTGATGAAAATACTGTAAGAGTATTTGAACAAAATAACTTTACTCTTGCTATAAAGGGATTATACAAAAAGTGTGTACCAAAAGCTCTTACTATATAGTAAGAGCAATTTTTATTAAAAACTATAGTCATAAAAATAATCACTTATATTATATATGTATAAGAAAAATGTTTCTTCCCTTCAACATCAAGTTCAAATAAATTCAAATATATTAACTGCATATTTATCATGAACTATATTTTTCGGTGAAACACACAGCGGAAAGACCGGCGCACAAATCCACCGAAAAGGAAGCCCCCTGGCCGCGACGGGAAAAAAGACATCGGCGGCCTACCGCGCGTTCGGTAGTCGGCTTTTTAAGGCCCTTATTTACATTTTGGAGAAATCATAGGGTAAAAAGAGAACATAAGAATACGCTCTTCGTTGTTCGTATAATGCATACACACACACACACACACACACACACACACACACACAGAGAGAGAAAAACACAGAGAATACGAGGCGCGCGCGCGCGGCGTCGAGGCTTTTTGTGGCGGCGGGCGCGCTGCACGCGCGGATGGAGTCTGTCGGGGCGCATTAGGGACGTTCTCAATCAGGCGGCGGCTACGGCAACCCCGAGTAATCCCCGGCGCACGTATACGTACTCGCGCGCTCTTTCGATCCACTCTCTCTCGCTCCGACGGTAATCCTCCATCCCAGGGGCTGCGGCCTTCTTTCTCCCTCCCTTTTGTCTCTAGATCCTTCGCCGCGTAATATATCGAAGCTACGCACGCTCGCCTTTATATATATATATATATATATATATATATATATCATGGACTGTTTTTCGAGACAGTGTATAGTCGTAAAATCACGACGCCCGGGTACCGCCGCGGGCGAGTCTAATATTCCTGCCTGATGGGGGGTGGTGCGTTGGCGTAATTAGGGAGGCTCACCGCGAGATGCGACCATGATTGGGAGATATCGGGTGACGAGCGAGTGACGCTCGAGGTCTTTCATGATGTGCTCTAGGTCTCTGTTCCTATAGGGATAAATTATAATAGGGGGATATATATTTTAGTACATTAATAGAGTCATATAGAGCCGCATATAGACGAAAAAAGGTTCACATAAAAATTCGAGTTTATTCAAATTGAAATTTGTAAACTGCAGCCTATGAAAACTTTTTTGAAATTCCTAAACAAAGCATTCTTACACGGTGTTTTTCATATTCGTTATGCCTAATCAAATTATTCGCCATTCAGTTATTCAGCTGTATAACACGTTGCTCAGCCACTTATTATGCATTTTCAGCCGTGATAACAAGCCTAATAAACATTTCTCGGTGCATATCAGCATTCTAATTCCTAATTAAATTAATCCTCCTCCGATTTTAATACTCCTCGCTTCATTTTGCAGTAACGATTTCAAAATTTAATTAAGCATTCTCTTGCGCAAACGGCCCTAACGATCCGAATTTATACGACGTTTAAGCAACAATACAGTTACAACGGCTCTCGCGTCTCCCAGTATAAACGCAGAAATTCCAGGCGATAACGTCCCGTGCGCAAGCAAAAAGACGCCTCCTGGTGCGCGCCCGCGCGCGCGTTTTACGACAGGTCACGAGGCTGCACACGCGCGTGCGCGCGCGCGAGGGACGTTAATGACGCGGATGAACGGAGACGTGTAATTATATGAATTTCCGTAGCCAGGACGCGTGCGCCCGCGGCGCGCCTTTATTTACGAGCATTATATATTAATTGCTCGAATAAATAGCCCGCGGCGGTAGATGCATGCGCGCGAGTTGCGGCCGAGGATGAGATGAAGAGGAGTCGAAAGGTGGAGCATCTAAAAGACCAGCCGGTCTACTTTCGCTCTAAAGCTTTTATTATCAGCTAAACCATTTTTTATCACGTTTTTATTAATATTTTTTTTTGGCCTCATTTTTATATTTTAAATTTACTTGATTTTTTTAGTTAATCCTTAAACAATTTTTTTTTTCAATACTTCTTAATGTGAAATTATTTAATCCTATTTTATACATTGTTTTTTTGAATTCTGAAAGTTTAATGAACTTCTAGTCTATAAAAAATATTTAAATCCATTATTTCTATTTTTTTTAATTGCTCTTTATAGTTCATTTAGTTTAATTAAAACAATTCATCTTTAAGTATAATTTTGACTATAATTTTGCATACAAGTCTTATACATCATGTTACATTTTTCTTGCCTCAGCTGGCAGTATGATTTTTTTCAACCACCCACGCGCTTCCACGACACCATCAATCGCACTCCTCTTCTCCCTTATCTCTTGGCTCTCTTTCCGATTCCTCGCTCTCCCTCTTTCGTTCTCTCTCTCTCTCTCTCTCTCTCTCTCTCTCTCTCTCTCTCTCTCTCTCCCGCAACTCCTCTTTGCTCTCCTTCGCGAGGAGTTTACGCGCATTTGCCTCGCGGTATTGGTTTATTAAAAATTAATGACAGTAAATCTCATGTAAATATGATAGCCTCCGTGACGGCGGCGGCTGTGGCGAACTCTCCTTGGCGCCACGAAGGCATAGGTATATATATATATATACGCTGTATTCGCGCGCATTTCGATCTTCTTGTTGCTTTCTTTCTCAGACGAATGAATTCGCGCGCTCGTGAATTATAACAATGGCTCTACTCGCCGTCGACTGATTCCTTCTGAGTAATTAGTATTCTTTTCTCTATATGTAGCTGCCTCGTTATTAATCGAAGATCGTTTCATTTATGAATGAATCGATTTATATGGAATTATTTCGCTCGTATGATGTACTTCATATTTTTTATATACATTATTTACCATACTGAATAGATACTTCTTATTCTTCTCAATAATAGAATAATAATTTGCTATTGTTATCCGTCTTTTCTAAAAAAGAAATGACGAAAGTGTATTTTAATGAATCATATATAGACAGCCTGCTTCTCAACATTAGAACTGATACCAACAAAAACGGTTTCCCGTACCACAAATCACAAAATGAAATCTATAAAGAAAGTAGTTTTCTATAAATTTCGTCAAAACCAGAAAGTCATTTCTCACGGAAAAAAGGCCTTAAAGCCTCGATCCGCCACATATCAAGCCATTCGATAACATCTCGAGGCCTGTGCGACGATTCTTCAAAAAAGCGATCCTATAGTCACACGGCGTGTCTCGTAGAAGGACACATATACAAGCGCGCGCGTCCCGAAAAAAGGCCCGCGGCAAGCGAACTCCGCACCTCATCCTTTTCGTGCGCATCCTTTTCTCCCTCGACGGCGGCGGCGACCGCGAACCTCATAACATATAGCAGACGCAGCTGCCAACAGGTCCTTGCATTCATCTTCGATCGTATCTGCGCCGGTGAATTATTGTTCGGCCGAGCGTACGATAGCCGGCCCGCGCGCGCACGGCACACAACACACAGATCTTTACCTGCCCGCGCGTATATAGGACTTGCACTCGCGGTGCAATGCCTTTACGGGACTTGAAAGTTTTGTTATTTTATTTGATCGCGCCTTGACGCGGATTAAGTGTATATAAATTCCTGAAATGATTCAACGCGATAACGATTTTAGTTAGTTATTATGATAAAATTAAAATTAAGCAATAAGCTTTTAAAAAACAATATCGAAATAAATAACTATAATCTTCAGCTGTATGAGGTACAAAAAATATTTTATTTTGCAAAAGAATAAAAGATAAAACTGCACTAATACTATGAAATAAAAAAAAGTCATTTCCTAATTTCCTAATTTATTTATACCAAACAATTTTTTAAACTGCCAGATAGATACCTATATTGAAAATTTATGCACAACTTTTGTTCAAACTACCATCCGTAAGATACCGTAAAAAAATTATAAATACAATACATAAATTAAACAGCCGTTTATCATCATTGTGCCACAGCAATTTATTTTCCCATGCTTATAAACTTCCATCTTCGCAACTACAAAATAAAAAGAGGCGTAAAAGGAAAAAAGCCGAAAAAATAAATCTCCTAATTCATACGAATAAATAACGGCGGATTGCATTTCGCGGTTTCGCTCTCGTATACACGCTCGAAACAAATATACCATTAAACCGAAAGGGATACACCCAATTAATTCTCTCTCTTTCTCGCGAGAGAGGGAGGAGGAGGGGAAGAGAGAGCTCGAGAAATGTCTTGACGCGCTCGTTGAGCAAGCACGAAAATAAATACGAATAAAAAATCGATGCGCCCCCCCCCCCCACTTTTTTGTACACATCCGCGGCAATTGAAACCGCGCGCGCCGGAAAGAGAAGGCGGACCACCGCGGCGAGAAATTATTAACAGTAAAGAAGAGACGCGAGCGCACGCGCGTGGGTCTTATGTGGTGTGTGTTTATACACGCGGGAGAAAAAGGAAGAGGGAACCCGTCGTCCTCGCGTATAACACAAGCAGCGGGTGCGAGCGCGGAAAATAAAAATAGAGAGGGGGGAAATAGCGAGCTACTCTCTCGATTATATATAATGCGCCGTCGGCTCGGCTCAGCCGGGCTCTCGCTCATCGAAAAGCCACCATTAATTATCGCTTTGATGCGCGACCGCCTCTCTCTCGCTTCTCTTCTATTATTTACCGCGTTGACGCCGCGACCCGCGCTTGATTTAACGGCTCATTGTGCCACGCACGAGGTATGCCGAAAAAAATGGCAGTATAGTGGCGACTTTGATCTCGAGTAGTATTGCGAGTAAGACGCGTGTCGTACTCTTGAGTGCGTTTCCAAACGTGTAGGTAATGGAGTGGTTGTGTACCTATGGGCACGATTCTTGACACGAATTTTCGTGCTGAGAATGGGTCAATTCTTCTTCCCCATGGAAATAATCTATCTTGGGATGACGACAAGAGTGGCGATGTTGGAGACAATTTATTTACACTCAAAGGTTTTGTTTTTATGGGTGATAAATGTTTTATATTGCGAAGAGTGCCCTGTGCACTTCGAGTTTATGTTCTTTTTAAACATTTTCAAAATAACTCTTCGTGTAATAAATCAAGCCAAATCTTTTATCAATTATTATAGACATCGACAAACTTTTTATTGATATAGTTTTAGATGTAAGAAGGAAACTCGCGGCCCTCTTGGAAAATTATGTAACGGATTTTGAAGGAAGAAGAAAAACGTATGAAAACATTAGAAGGGAAATAATTATTTAACGTAAAGTTTCTAAAATTACACAATTTTAGTCTAAAATCTAAGTGAGAAAAATTAAATAAATCAAGTGCGTCGGACGAAGTTAAAATGAGAATGTTATGCGCGCAAAGGCTGTTATGTTGCCGACTACGTTAATGCATCGTGAATGGGATTCCGAGTTCGGGCAAGCGGCAAGAGTGAGACATCGCGGAGTGACAATTTCAAGAGTGATTAGCCGTCACGCTCTGACTTATGCGCTTACTAAATGCAGTAGCTCCATAGTGAAACAGAATAACCAAAGCAAAGCGTGATGAATCTGCTTTTATGTTTTTACACGAAAAATGTAAACTCACAAAAGCAAATAGCGCAACAAAAATTTGGTCGGTGTACTATTATACGCACGTGTTAACGTTAGTTTCATTTTAACTTTAGTTAGAGAACTCATGTCGATACTTTGAATTACTGCTATAATTTAATAAATTTGCACGAGTATACATAAATCTTTTTTAATAATTAGTTTTTGCTCAAAGAGTGGACTATTTAAAATTTTCCAATTTCGCGCTTATACATAAAAAAATAATTTTACGATGCCTAGTTTATTTTCTTGGGACATGGATATTGTGAACAATTTTCTGTGTTACTGGTTCGTTTTATCGCAAACGAGTTTATAGCTAGCCGCGCGGCACTAATCAATTTTCTGGATCTACAACGGCTAACAACCGGTTTTTCCCGCGAATTATGCATGAGCCGATGGTCTTTCATGCCGTGGATAGATGATGTACGAGCTCTCATTAAGAGGAAAATGTATATCTGCTGGCAAGAGACATAACAATTATCTTAAAAAGCCCTGTCAACAGAGCCTATTTCAGATGCAGATAGAATATGATAAATATTTTTCATTACTCATCAACATGCGGAGTTCTATCAAAGACTTTTTCATCGTAGTTTAAAAATGTAGTGTAATTACGTAAAGGTTTTTTTTTAATTTATTAACCAAAACGGTAGCTATAACATTTATAGAGTGTGAAAAAAAGATCTTGCGTGATTTACGAGTGCAAGTTTATTTGCACGTTTCTGAAATATTATGGTCTGAGAATTTTCATTAACAGATTAATGTAAAGATTAATCACCATTTAATTCGACAAAATATTTATTTCACATACCTTTTTCATTGTACAGGACGAACCTACAATGACCTGAATCAATATCCAGTATTCCCGTGGGTATTAACCAATTATGAAACAAAAGAGCTTGATTTGAGCCTGCCAAGCAATTATCGTGATTTATCGAAGGTAAATTAAGAATTTTAACGAATTCCGGTTGAAACAATCAGCTTTCTATCTGCTTTTCATACAATAGTCTCTTATATTTTTGACAATCGACATTTATTACAGCCCATCGGAGCCCTGAACCCGAGCAGACGAGCTTACTTCGAAGAGCGATTCCAAAGTTGGGAGCACGATAGTATCCCGCCCTTCCACTATGGAACGCACTACTCTACCGCAGCATTCGTCCTCAACTGGCTCATTCGAGTCGTAAGTATCTATTCAAACATAGATAATAAAATGCACAACAATCGCCGATTATTATAGCCTCAGTCGTTACTTACGCCTGGTAACACACAAGTTGGCGCACTTTGCGAAAATACTTTGTTTCAAGAGGCCGCGCACTAACTTATGAATCATATAATAGACATAATTCTCATTTCCTCTCACCGGCCGATGGTAAATTGCCCGGCAAATAAGCCGTAATTGCAGTCGGACAGTCCGTCTTTTGATCCGCGCAAGAGCGCACGGCTGAGCAGTACGACGGCTCCTCCGCGTAACAGGATAGTCACTTAATTTCCTCGCAGCACCGAAAGATCATCATCCCGCGCGGTCACTCGCGCACGCTCTCAAAGCGCCTTTCGGCTGTCGACGCGGCCAACCGTAAATCTGCTCGACGCATTTAGTGGCTTCCCCGGTTGCACTAATTTGGGGGCGTGAGCAGGAGGAGACGCTCTTATTCTCTTTTCGCTCCTCTCGCTCTTCTCTCGAGCTGCGGCGCTGCACTTCCTTTTAGCCCCAAATAGACTTAGCGCGCGTTGACTGGCCCGTTTTCTCGGGATTAAGCTGCTCATGCGGTGCAGTGTGTTTCTCGTGTTGTCGTTGGAAGTTCGGTTCGCACCACACGCGCGAATCGTTCTTGTTTCTTTTTTTTGTCAGGGGTGTAGTTCATCTCTATGCTGCGGACGATTTTTCACTTTTCAGGGAGCCTTAATTGCCTTTTCGGCCTCATTTATCCGCGTAAACGATGTTGAAATTCGTGAAAAATGGACTGCGCTTTTTGCTAATTATTTCATATTTCGGTTATTAATGGTCTGTCAAGAGATGTGTTGAGTATAGTTTTGTCTGTTTTAGGTACTTAATAATTATTAAGATAAAAATAAATATTTTTCAATAGGGATAATAATAAATGATTCCTATATTTTTTTCAAGCAGATAATATGCGCTATTAAAATGTAATTTTTCACCCAATCAAATAGACATATAGTAGGTAAAGTTGCATGTAGAACAAATCCACTTGACAACGGAAAGCCTACAAATTTACGCGATTAGGTAGAACGGTAACAAGCGAGATTTGTGGGCAAGCATTATCGAGTACAACTGCGCAGCTTGTCGCCGTAGACAGCTGGCTGACTGACGACGATGAAAGGTTTCAACAGACAGCTCCCCGTTTATATATATGCACAAAAAGCCTCGTGCAAAGTGTGTCTCTAAGTGGTTCTTCAAAGTAGTGCCGACGTTGCGAGCTTTCTCGAGGTGAGAACGCAGCGCGCATGCCAGCGGCGCCACTCGTGATCTCTCAAACAACTGGCTACTTTATTTAGATCGAGTGCATACAAGCTGCCGTCAACTGATTTTATAGGAATACATGAGGGAAATGAGAATTTTTGTTCGCTTCCTATCTGAAATAACAATTTTGCATTTTGATATATCTTTCGATTTTTTAAATGAATTCAAGTTTAATTTTTGTTGTCTTATACAGTTTACTTTGTAAAAACAATTTTTAGATATTCATTATGTTTTTATCGTTTAATTACACTATTTCGCTTGGTAACTGCCAAAACTCTAATAATGAGTTACGTAAGTTTTACTTGTTAAAAAGAATACAGGTAATCGAATCCAATAATTTGTCATTACAGGAACCAATGACGACTATGTTCCTAGCCCTTCAAGGCGGCAAATTCGATCACCCAAACAGACTTTTCTCATCTATTGCGCTGTCCTGGAAAAATTGCCAGCGTGACACCTCCGACGTGAAGGTAAACTTTCGTTCAATCATTCGTGACTGGATCCTAGCTAAGTTCCACGACATCGATCAATATAAGCATCTAACTTATTTATTTCATTTTTTATAGGAATTGATACCCGAGTTCTTTTTTCTACCGGAGATGCTCGTCAACACGAATCGATATCGGCTGGGAAGACAAGAGGACGGCAGCTCAGTCGGTGACGTTGAGCTACCACCATGGGCTTCCTCGCCCGAGGAGTTTATCCGTATTAATCGAATGGTATATATTCTTTGACACTGTTAAAAATATGTTACAAAAAATTCTGCGTTGATGCATACGAAGTTTTTAAAACTATGAAAATGCTTCTATAGGCGTTGGAATCTGAATTCGTTTCCTGTCAATTACATCAATGGATTGATCTTATTTTTGGATACAAACAGAAAGGTAAGCTTCTACACTTCTAGCTAAATTTTACATTATACTTTAACATATAATTAATTTATTGCTTGCGTATAAAAATATTAAATAACGTTAAAAAATCTAATTCAATTTGATAACACAAGCTATATTGCATTTCGAATTGTATTTCGTTTTAATCAAGATGCGCATTCAGAATAGTCATGACAACCTCCGACATCATTGTGCAAATCCGTACGATTCCGCGCGTATCGTCGCGTCGAAAAAATCCTACGTCCCCTCTGGCACACGTCTCGTCGAATGCAGATTCACGGCGATGTTAATTACAGGCGGCGCCTCCATATCCGTCCCTCTTCCCCGAAGATGCGCGCTCTCGCGGCCGTATGGAAGGAATTAGTTTTTCGAGTGTCTCTCGAAGTATATACCCGGTCCAAACCAATTAGGCACGTGTGCCGGGGCGCACGACACCCGCTGCTCCCCTGGGTGTAAAGACGAATGGCACGGGGGTGCAGTCCGGCAGCGGCCGGAAATAGAGTCACTTACGCGCGGCGATATCCAGCCTCGGCGCGCGTGGTATAGAAGTAACTTTATCCGGAATCGGAGCGCCGATGGTTTTTTTTTACTCTGGAGTCTTCCTTTTATTCTTCTGCTACAACTGGGCCTGTGTTACTACAGTTGTGGTCTTTTTTGTTGCGCCGCGGCGCTCTCGCTCGACGCGACCTTTCTCGTTCGTGCGCGCGTTTGTTTTTTCGTTTGTCGTTCTGTCGTCGTTTCACGCCGCGAGCGCAGTTTGGGCTGTTTAATGTAGAAGTAAAAAAAGTGGAGATTTATGGCCCGACAATTAACGGCATGCGAGGGAGCGCGCGCGCGCATGACCTGTGGGATTTGAATTGTAATAAGCGGGGGATGAGATTATTGAAAATGGTTTTGAAGAAAAAAAAAATGGGTAAAAGTGGAAAGGCCTTTTTCATTCTATTATTGTGCGTTTTTTTACGGAACAAAAAAGGTTTTTAATTATCTAATAAATCTTTGAGGAGTGTGTATTTGTATTTTTAAACGGTGCCTTTAAAAAGGAGGATTTGATAAAAATACATGTTCTATTTATGTTGCTAAGCCTTATTAAATTTTTATAAATTAAAACACATGTAATAACATAAAATATATTTCTTACGATAATTAATCACATATACCTATTTTGATTGATATCGTCGTCACACAACTAATTAGATTAATTGATATTAGGTCCTGAAGCTGTACGAGCAACAAACGTCTTTTATTACCTCACGTACGAAGGCAGCGTCGACCTAGAGTCAATCACCGACCTCGTGATGAAAGAAGCCATCGAGAACCAGATAAGAAACTTCGGCCAGACGCCATCACAGCTTCTTATGGAGCCCCATCCACCGAGGAGCTCGGCTATGCATTTGGTATGTGTCAACGGTTATTTGAAATACGTTCACGCACACTCCAAAAAAACTCTTCTCGACCGAAAAAAGCATGATTCACACCAACATCGACGTTTCTTTTTCATTTAATGAAGACAGAGTGCTGGCTATTAAAATTGAATTATGATTCAATATCTGTGTGGGATTCTCAAGCATGCTACTAACTTTAGAACTAATATTATTTTATACGCGGAACAAAAATTTTTCTTATGATTTAATGCAGTACAAACGTTTTTGTAGAGTAGGTAACAAAATCTTCGCTGAAATTAACAAGCTATAATTTTTCTTTAAGAATAACTTAATTTTGCAGTCACCGATGATGTTCTCGAGCATCCCCGACGACGTGTGCATGACGCTCAAGTTCCCGTCAAATTCACCGATTTGCCACATCTCTGCAAATACTTATCCACAGTTGCCTCTGCCTTCGGTTGTGACTGTCACGACTGGCCAGCAATTTGCCGTTAACCGATGGAACACGAATTACGCAGGTAATTTTTGTTTGTTTATAACACATCCATGGATTTTAACTTATGTGTGTCTTTTTATGGTATGAAAAATGTAAATCTGTCACGTTTGTAGCATCTGTTCAATCACCGAGTTACGCGGATACACCTCAAGCACAAGCTGCAAATCAACCTTTGTCAATGGATCCTATACTATGTAAGGATGATAAATATTTCTCAGCTTCAAATAAATTTATCTTTCGTTTTGCTTTGACAATATTTCTGCAGTTAGGAATATTTCAAAGCGAGATAAATAATGTTGCGTGCTAACGTTTGAAACGATCAATAAATTGTTAAATAACAAGATTAATAACTATTCTTATTTAGCACAAACAGCGAACAGCTCGAATCCAGCATTGCGACGACATCTCGGTGATAATTTCAGTCAAAAACTGAAAATTCGAAGCAACTGTTTCGTCACTACTGTTGACAGCCGATTCCTTGTTGCGTGTGGATTCTGGGATAATAGCTTCCGTGTCTTTTCCACAGAAACAGGTATATAAATACAATGTTTGTTTCTTTCTAAATAGTACAAAGTACAATAAAACATATCAAGATGATTATGAAACATCTAGTAGTAGGTAGTAGCTACTTAATGATCGTTAACGAATCTTTTGCATTTAGTTAAACAAGGTGCAATACCTAATCTTTATTAAGTGATTGAGTAAATTTCACAGTTTCAAGGCTATTTAAAAAAAAAACACTTCATTTCAAAATTCTTGATTTAGTATAATTCTAAGTATTTCTTTTTATATAATAGAATAGAATATATATATATATATAATAGCTTCGAAATTGAGAAATTTACGCAATCGGCAATAGATCCCCTTACGACTATTATAAAATTTCCACTAAATTACTACGCAAAGCCAGAATTTCTTAATGAAAACTTTATGCGTTCCAGCTAAAATCGTCCAGATTGTCTTTGGCCATTACGGCGTGGTGACGTGCCTGTCGCGCAGCGAGTGCAACATCACGTCGGACTGTTACATCGCGTCCGGCAGCGCAGACTGCACGGTCCTGCTGTGGCACTGGAACGCGCGAACGCAGACGATTGTTGGCGAAGGCGAGGCACCCGCGCCCCGTGCGACGCTCACCGGTCACGAGCAGCCTGTCACGGCCGTCGTCATCTCCGCGGAGCTCGGCCTCGTCGTCTCTGGATCGTACTGTAAGTGCTTTAAATAGACTCAGCGTTAGCATATGGAGGGAGTATAAAACAAAATGATAAATTTATTTTCATAAGGTGGACCGGTACTGGTACACACGACGTTCGGTGACTTACTGAGATCGTTGGAGCCTCCAAGTGGTTTTTCGTCACCCGAAAATATTGCCATGTCGAGAGAAGGTGTTATTGTTGTTAATTATGAACGCGGACACATTGCCGCATTCACAATCAATGGAAAGAGACTTCGTTACGAATCACACAATGATAATCTTCAGGTAAAATATTTTTTATTTTTCTACTTATCATATTCAATGTTATCATCACACTTGATTATCTGAATTAATTGGAAATTCACTACTCTTTGTACTAGTGTCTGCTACTGAGCCGAGACGGTGAATATTTGATGACTGGAGGAGACAAGGGAATTGTTGAAGTTTGGCGAACATTCAACTTAGCGCTTTTATACGCTTTCCCAGCTTGCGAAAGCAGTGTTCGCTCGTTAGCTCTTTCTCATGATCAACGGTTTGTATAGAAAACTATTTAATAATAATAACATTTTTTGAATTTTAAAAAACTTTTATTATTATACATTTAAAGTTACCTTTTATTTGAACAATATACAACTTTTATGATTTAATTTTAGGTTCCTTCTTGCTGGTCTTGCAAACGGTTCCATTGTTATTTTCCACATTGATTTCAACCGGTGGCATCATGAATTTCAACAGCGTTATTGAAATTTCTTTTTAGACTTCATGGAAAGAAGAAGCGCCAGAAAACGCAGAAGATGCCACCGACACAGATATGTACAGTAAATACAAAGAAACACTAGTTAAACACTGAATACAGAACATCGATCAGGGACTTAATTAAAATATACATTCAATATAAGTTGATACCTCAGAAAACCTTAACTGGTCATTATCTTAATTAGAGACTGGTGAAAAGCGTAAGTCTCTCCGTACTTTAAAAATGCAAGTAACGCCAAATAGAAAAGAATTATAATAATGTGAAATAAAAGTACAGTTAAAAAATCGCCTGAATAATAACGTCGATAAGCAAAATCTCTTTCTCCGTCGAAGTGTAATCGAGTGAAAACACAACGCTAGTCAATTATGGAGACTTGGGTTTCTACTTATCTTGCAAAAAGGAGAGAAAAATCTTACGTCGCGCAAGATCGGAAAAAATAAATACACGAAGCTCGTTACTAACTCCGCGAGCACACCAATAAGATGCCAAACTCTGTACGTAACATTATTTTTATGCTTTGAGGCAGATGTGGGTTTGGCCAATGATCGCTTAGCGAGTTCCATGTAAATACGATACGTCATATATAAATAATATAAATATATATTGTATATCTACGTGTTATGCATTGCAAAAAAGCCTTTGCCAAGGTATCGGTACTATATATTTCTGCGCCGACGTAACATTGCCGCCGATCGCGAAGTTTGATCGCTCCTAGTGGTTTGTCCAACCCAAAAAAGGAAGATCAATATTTTATAATGAATTAGTAAATTGATCGTGCTAATAAAAAAGTAAAAGCTACGGAAATTGCTTTTCAGATTTCAGTTCACCTTTGTATACTTAACCGTAGAAGTATAACCGTAAAAATATAAACGAACATTTTGAAAGACGTGCAATTCTCAGCAACGTTGAAAATAAATTTGCGCAAGTTGTTAACACGAAATTGCACATTTTTTGAATGACAAAAACTAACGCTTTATCTCTATAGAAGTTCAGTAGATTTAATCGTCTGTAGATGAGGTTTAAATACATTTTTAAAGCTCATTACCGTGATTGACGTCTGAAAAACAATTTCCCGTAGTTCAAAATGTAGAGTTTTATAATTCACTGTAAAAATTGATTACTCTCGATCGCCCGTTATACACCAGCGGTGATAATAGAAAAAATTGATAAGTGAGAAAAATGAATACGAAGGAATATTCATTTGTACTAATCGGTGCGATTAAAATGCAAGGCACACGCAAACTATTCCGCAGCCCTCCCCAAACACTATATTGAAATTCGCGTCCTTCGAAGAGATCCTAATTTTATCAGTGCCGTCCAGCTTAACTTTGTGAGGATATTTCCTAATATTTTCGCACGCGAGTCTGAAGAGGAAAAAATGATAATCAAGAAAAAATGGAGATGAAATTTAAGAAAATTTTAAACGTAAGCTTTTTAATGGCGTCAAGCTCTGTCGATATAATAATTCATCGTGTGATTCAATGTAAGAATAACGTCGTTCGACGAAGTTAACAAAAAGCAGAGACAGGAAGAGATGGACGAACAAAAGATTTAAATATTGTATCGTCTCTCTTTTCTTCACATTGCTAAGATGGATAAGCGTTGTTACTGCACGCCTCAAATGACCTTTTTACATATACGAATGCACCTTTTCTTTTATACAACTTGCAAATGTCAATCCTAATTAGGTAAATCGTGTAGTGCAATAGATGCAAGTAGATTACTCATTCTTAGTATTTTGATTGTAACATTATTGAAATATTTCTCAGGAGCCAGATCTTCTCCTAATCTATCGAATGTTTGATTCGATAGGGTTTTAATTTGATGTAACTATTATTTTCAATACATTCCATGTTTATTGATGTAATCTTAATTTTATGTTCAACATAATTTTTGTGCAATATTTGTTTGAATTTTTAATTCAGTGACTAATCATGGTAATATCAATTTTATTCCTTTCCTTATTGTATTTTAAAATTTTTTACTCTTTTGAATTTCACTGGAAAACATTTTTTATGAATGAAGAATAATATTGCATTTTATAGATTAGAGAGAAGTTTTGTATTTTTAACTTTTTATAACTGTTTCACCATTCGATTTATCGATACGTAAAAAGTAATCATGATATTTTTTGTTTTTCAAATATTAACACGTTTTTCAAACTAGTCATAGGTATTTTTTTCTTTATTATGTTTGTTGATTGTACTGAAGATAAGAGAGAGGAGGAATTAACACGCTATATTCCACTTACATGAATTTAGGCGTAAGGTAGTAACGAAAATAATAATAACAATAATAATTATAATAACATTAATGAACTAAAAATAATAATATTAATAAATAATATGAATGGGCATACGTGCAAAGCCTGTAATCCGTCGCTTTTAGCAGTGAAATGTGCCGATTGAGCTTGCGATAATTACCACGCGAAGTTGATAAGCAAAAAAGTAATAGAATAATAATCTTATTGAATTGTGCACTGTGTGGTGTCATAAAACAAGATGTGTTTCTCCGAGCGTCTCGTATCTGTTTTATTTTTAAGAAGATGCGGTTTTTCGTCGATTCGAGAACAGCAAACACAAAGAGATAAGGAAGAAAGAATAAGCATATTATAATAATTGGATAAAAGTATGTTTTTTGTGTAAGCAGCAAGGGATTAAAAAAAATTAAAAGACTTAATGTTACGTACGTACTTACGGTATATACATGCGCATTATAACTAATGATATATGTACAGTGGCATTTTATGTCCATATAAAGACGCAAAAAGAAATAAAAAAAAAAGATAATTGGTACACACGCATACATTCCGCTTGCATTTTCGCGCTATAATAATGAATTTTGTCAATAACATCTGCGTGAATGGTAAAAAAGGCATAAAACAAAATAGAAAAAGGCAAAATTAAGTAACTGCACGTAATTTTATCTAAGTAAAACATGCGGATATAGTTATTGCGACAAGAGTTTTTTATATATTTGTTTATAGTGTTGTTAGTGAATTCCCTCCATATTGCTATAACGAATATAAGTATTAAAAATTGTGAAAGATAATGAGACGATCGGGGAAGTTGGCAAACGCCAATGTTTTTCTGTCCGAAACTTAATAAATTTGAGTATGAAGTGCATAAAAGTTCTTGTGTAACGCTATTTTAAATAAGGCTAAGTACAAGGTTATTATTACAAGAGTGTGGAGTTGAAAAAAATTGAGCATGTGAGAAGTAGATGAAAAAAAAAACGAATGAATGAATCGAGGATAAGAGCGAACGCATGAAAGAGAGAAAAAGCTTTTATCGATTACACGATTCTGAGTCACACGGAATACTGATCATTATTATTAACGTACTTAATATATTATAAATATATAAATATTACAAGAACGGAGCATAGATTTGTATATTTGAGCGATTAAGCACATTTAATGTTTGAGTGTGACGTTATTTTACTTACTTGTCGTCATTATCCGTCGTAAGCTGTCGAGCGCGTAATGTACGAGTTGTGTAAAGTTTTATCCGGTTTGTTGTTGAATATGATAAAAAAAAAAAAAAAAAACGATAATCCTGTACGTTCAGGTGCGTTTGAAGGGTTGGGCGATAAAAAATCTTTAATGTTTTATAAGTGTGACTGCGGCATTACAATGAAGGGAGAAAGGACTAACTTTCGAAAAATCTTCACGCGCGCGGACTCGACGATTTTTACGATGCGAAAGAAATGGACAAAGTTAATCGGACGAAGTATTAATGAAGAGCCAGGCAGAGTTGCTGTTGTCTTCGAGGAAACCCGTAAGATCGCGACGAGCGCGAAGTCGTTGATTCTCTTTGGTATATACATATGATTATGCGGTGAGAACAGTGTCATCACGGTTTTCATCGCCACGGGCTGAAAAACGATTTCGCGCTCATGCGACATTCGAAATAACAATGTGTCGATTAAAATTTACTTTCTTTTTATGGCCTATTGTGGATAACTGTTTCACTTCGCTCCTGCTGTATTACGTTTATTTTACATAACAAAAATGTTGGTATACACGATGGCGCGAAAACAAGAGCACCGTTACTTAATGTCATCGAAGACGACGCAATTAAAAAAGCAGAGTAAATAAATCGTTGCCGCCACTTTTACAGACTACTATTAAGTAGTGAAGGTACTTAAGTCGTTGCTACTTATACCTAATTAAGCTCTATTGCTTATTTTATACTTAGAAATACCGTAACATTTCAGCTAGCGACTAATATAATGGAATAATAAAGGCAAAACAGACACACAAACACAAGTTGTATCCCAGATTATGAGGTAGAATAATCTGTAAAAAATAATTAGACGAATAAATGAAAAGTACATTTGATGTTGCAGATCACTTTTGTCATTTCTTACCTTCTAGTTTTATTTTGTTTTTCACTTACTCTTTTCCTTTACAAACATATAATATATTACTATCAATTGCGTTATCAAATTATTATGATTAATTATTATCTTTACGCCTATGATTTTTATAATTATTGAATTGTAATACTTATATATCTTTTTTTAGGTGTTAGAAATAGTAATACAGTTTGATTATAATTTTGTAGATGATATAAAGTGATAAAAGCACCTTTGCGCTCATCAAAAAGTTGTAACAAGACATCCGTGAAGATACTCTGATCGTATAATATTGTGCAAAAGAATATTATTAGTGATTCTCAAGTCATGGACTAAAAATAATATTTAAAAAACGAAAATAATCCTTTAACGAATAAAAAAAATTGTTATTTGGGGATTCTTGAAATATGTTTCCGATATGGGTCACTTGAATTAGATTACATGAAACATTAAAGCATTTTTATAACAATTAAACGAAAATAAGTTTAAAGGCATTTAAAATATATATTAAAATCTTCATTGAAATTATCGGGATATTTTAGAATATTATAATTGCAAAAAAAAAAAAATAAAATCAAGAAATAAAGTAGAATTTCAATTTATTTTACTCACTTTAACATAAACTAAAAGAAGAACAATCGGTATTTTAGAGAGCGTGTGAACTCTCGCTTCATACATATATGTATATGTAATATATCGTTATTGCTATAGTTATATTAACTGGCCGATAATGGTAAATAAAAATGTTGTTTTGATGGGTTATATTAATGTGCAGAGAAGTTTTATGGAGCTCAGTGGCAAAAGGTATCAAGATTACTAAACTTTGTTAATCCTAAGTATGAAAGATATTATGTCTACACCTGCGATCACAATATTTGAATTCTACTGAATTCTGACAGAGGGAAACAATGGTTGGATCTACTACTATACGACGCTGTTTACTATGGAACTTTGAATTCACATGTAAGGCCCTTCGCACGTAAAAAGGCACTGGTGTAAGAAACAAGAAATAACATCGGTTACTATATCTATATATCGTCGGGTGGGAGGAGGAAGTACTGTTTGGGCGACGCGTTACAAAAGGCATTTGGGTGGTGCATTACAAAAGGTGCTATTTGAGGCGCCATTTTTTTTTATCAAAATTTAAGTTGGTAATTCTGTACCTACCGAATCTTAAAATTTCTTTAAATTTATTATGAATGAATGTTTATGACATTTATAATAATAAAATTTCATTACTGTAATGAAATAAAAGATTTTATTTTAATGTCATTTGATGATGATTTTAAACACAAATTCTAATAATAATATTTTATAGATGCGCGTCGATCTACGTACTACTACAACGTACATTGATCAGTTTATCAATGTACATACGTTGGTACTTACTTTATTCTATTAATTAAGTGTTTGGTTTCACTAGCATCGGACCGTATGTTTCATTCGCTTAGCTCCTTGATATGTAAAATAATATTTATACAAAATATTGTAAAAAAAAGATAAATCATAAAATTCTACACCTCCGGTGATAAATATTCATTCATAATACATTTAAACAAATTTTTAAGATTCTGTAGGTACAGTTACTAAATTAAATTTTGGTAAAAAAAAATTGCGCCTCAAATAGCACCTTTTTTAACGCACCGTCCAAATAGCGCCTTTTGTAGCGCGCCGCTCAAATATCACCTCCCTCCTCCCACCCGACGATATAAATTTTATAAAAAAATTTTACATAAAAAATTGTCGAATTAAATTTTATAAAAAAAAAAATATTTTTTCAAAAAATTCTGACTAATAATAATAAAATACTTATTTATTGTTATTAATTACCTATTCACAATATCATTTGTATTTGTTCCGTTTATAGCATCAAGAAATATCGAATCCTTTCAAGATCCATGTTAGTCAGTTTCTGTCGGTAACGCACCATTATCTACTTATGATATTCTGAATGTAATCCTCGGATCATCTTCTCTACTTACAACTATGTATTTTGTTACCAAAACGAAATCGCATAAAAGACTTTACATCTACTTTCTTAAAATATACAAACTGTTTATACATTAATTCTTGATAAAATTAAATAATTCATGATTTTTGTTGCAATCATTCAACTACTGGTATTAACAATAAAAACTATGACAATATTTTGTTTGTATTAATATATAAATATATTCGCAAATCCAAGGATTAACATTTATTTCAGAACTGGGGTATGAGAAAATAATTTAAAGTTTAAAAATAAAAATAGTAATACAACTAATGGCGGTAAGTTATATTTACGTAGATATTGATTCTGCAAATTGGTGAACTTGAAACGGTCACTTTTCTGAACGATTATTATCGACATTTCAATGGTTTGAGGATACACTAATTATACTTTTTGTAGTTTTTCTCATTAATACTGGATTAAAAATATCTTGCTGATACTCTACAAGTAGGTATATAAAGAACTCAACATATAATATATTCCTAAAAAAATTTATTTCCCACGACAGTATACCATATTCATTATCCTAATCTTTTAAAAACGTCAACAGCTAAATGGATCCTATATCCGTCAGCTAATCGTAAACCCTCATCCCTTCTCCACCATCTCTGCCTCTAAATCCCGGAAATTAATTCCCCGAGCAGCGTTGCGCGCGGGTACCCCCGTCATCGCGTAAAAAACCTCTACAACACCCCCACACTCGCGGGCGCGAAATACGAAAATCTCAGGGGGTCTCACGCCTACGCGTCTGCTTTGACAGCGCGGAAAATCATTGAGGGCTGACGACGGCGGCGGGCTCAATCGATCCACGTGCGCGCGCGCGCGTGTGTGTGTTGGGCATGCGTCGGGGGCGACTGAATGGGCGCGCACGCGTCACGCGGGTTCGCGACGGCGTCGTGTAGTCAGGGCCGTGGAGACGGGCGAGCAGGCAGTCGCGAAGGAGCTGGACGAGAAAGAGAGAGAGCTGGTGCCGAGAGAACGTGAGAGTCGCCGAGTCGTCGAGTGAGTAGTTAAGGGCAGACTTTTAAGTGACAGCGGTGTGGTGCTAGGTGGACGAGTTCGGGCAAGTGATTCGCGAGGAGTTTAGGGAGAATTGATTTTGATCGACGTGTGCCGTCTGGCGCGCACGAGTTTTAGTCGAGGAAAGGACTATTGGTGAGAAGGTTTCGCAACACATTTTTCGAAAAAAGAAAAAAACGAGATACACGATTATAATTCACGAGTTGACAGATTTCTATAACGTGCATATATATACAATATATCCATGAACATTGACGTCGAGGAGCTGCAGGAACATATGTTCGCGCGTTAAATATATAAATAGGAGCGTCAGCAGCGAGACACGCGGAAAGGGCTGTATCTTTGCCCGTAAATTATTCACCCCCTCGCTCCGAATCAATCTCGCCCTCGCGCCTATCTCTCTGCGTGTATGTGTGTGACACCTTTACGAGTCAATCCGAGCCGAACCCATCGCGCCGTATCGCTCTCGAGAGACAAAACTTCGTGCAGCTAGATTATCGATTCGCTCACACGACAGCGTGCAAGAGATTACGCGGCGCTATATATACGTACCGCGATAAGGAAAGCAGCGAAAGCTCCTGTCGTTAGTCGAAAAAAAAATCTATAAAGCACATCGCCGTCAGCGAGCGGAATCAAGTTTCAATATCCTCGCAACGTCCTGGTACCCGCGTGCATAGATATATCGATTTTGGGTCTATTTGAAAATGTACTCACGTGCACCCGCAGGTTCGTAAGCTCGTGATCGAATTTCGAGGTAGAAGCGCGCGCCGGGGTTGTAATTGTAACGAGCGCGCTTCCTGTGATGAGAGGCGTGCGCACGTTATTCAACAATATAGTGTACAAAATTGAATCCCGACTATTAGCGCGTGTGCCCTTTGACAAAAGTTTGCCAGCGATAATTAAAGCGGTTGTTAGAGAAAATTCACTTCCTGCACCGCCACGCGACATTTACGCGAAGAATGCAATTAAAATCGTCGCATCAGTATAGTCGCATAACGTGTCTACTAGTTACAGTTTTATTATTGTACGGGATATCTAACAATAAAAAATATTCTTTGTCAAAGCTTCGGGGCTTGTTTAATAGAGAATGCAAAAGCTCTGCTAGATGGACCGATAAATTCGATAACTGAAATTTGATAAAATCATATACATGCTTAGAGTAATTTTGTTATATATATTATACAGGAAACGTTGCGTGACGAGAAAGATAAAAAGAGTATAAATATTTATAATATTAATAATCTTTTATCTTCTCTGGTAGAAATGTTAACCAAAAGCTAGCTACGGCTAAAAACGAACATTGCTTGTATTTCATAATTATGTGCAAATCCGAAATAAATTATGGGCATTTACAATTCATAAAATATGTATTTAAAGTAATAGTAAAACTTTTATGATGAATTATATTATTTGTCCATTATGATTTTTGCTAAAAATGCTTTCATTTAATTAACATGTTAGCTATAAAATATGCTTAATTTTCTACCAGGGTTTATGTATGAAATTATTGTAAGCAAATTTCAAAATTCTATATAAATGGAAAACAATGTTTTTTAACATCCAATTCCGAAATAGGAAATTTTTTTACACCACTAATGATTCCAAAATTATTCACAAAGATAAGTGCATAAAAGTTGTTTGAATTGCCAATATATTGGAAAATTAAATAATAAAGTATTATCATGTGTTTAACGATACTTGATACTTATACCGTTTTATCTGTGTTATCCGCAATACCACCAACCGTTAATTACTGAAACATGTGTGTTCATTCACCAGTCATACGAGTCATTTAATATTAGCCGTCCAATTAATCAATATAACATATGGAAGAGAAGCACGGCGATGAAAATCCAGCTGACGAATCTGTGTGCTTTGTTTTCCTTTTCCAGAGATGCCGTCGGTCAGACGAATGATACTGAGTCACGTCATGTCGGGGATGTGCGCGAAAATTAATCGGAAGAAGAAGCTCGAGGGTGACGTCATGGACACTCCGTTGAAACGCTGCCTATCCACCTTCGACATCACCCTCCTCGGTATGGATATATATAACAATACAAATTTTCAGAAAGATCCCAGTGATGCACAATAACCGGCATGCTTTCAGGAAAGTGCAATTAAGTCCCGCTGTGAGAACTTGTCACTTTGTGTTTTTTCAGCGTCATTGAGTTTAATGAGGTTTACTTACGCGTTTTTTTTTCAGATTTTGGTTTATTATAATCGTTTAATTCGAATGAAAATCCTGTTTATGGATGGTTTGGAGAAGAAATAGAGATTTGGTTTCCTAATGTTTATACCGCAGCTTTATCGAAAATCGTTGACTGTCCTAATCGGATACCCATAAATTTTTTCCAGCATATCCTTATTAAATTTGTCCAACTTTGTTTGATTAAAGGATTATATGCTTTGCTTTATATACCCTGACTTTAATCATACCAAGCTTGGAGCTTGAAGGATTAAACTATAAATCCCTAGGATAGAAAAATATCACTTAATTTTACTGAAACCTAATCTCTATATGAAAGAATAATAACCAACGTAATTTTTGAATACTCTGTATCTAGTATTTTAAGCTTATACTTAATCCTGCGCGCAAAAGTTTACACATTTACAAAGGACACACTAATCTCAACCTTCACAAAAAGTACTTTCAAATGATATCATAATCAAACAGAAATCTTCTCTTCTGTAAAGTAAACTAAAATACCATCTTTTAATTGAATATTTGCACTGTCCAAACGAACTGTTTTAACGTCATGTTCATTATTCAAACAGTAGTTGAAACAGTAAATGATTCATAATAAATTTAGTAAAGAAATGATTTCCATGAAAAATAGGCAGAAATTACAAAACGTTCGCTCTAGGTATCGGACACATGGTCGGCGCCGGTATTTACGTTCTGACCGGGCCCGTGGCGCGTGACATGGCCGGTCCCGGCATAACACTGAGCTTCCTGCTGGCCGGTTTTGCCTCCCTCTTGGCAGCTGTCTGTTACGCCGAGTTCGGGGCTAAAGTGCCAAAAGCCGGCAGCGCTTACGTCTACGCCTACGTTTCCGTTGGCGAGTTCTGGGCCTTCGTCATCGGCTGGAACATTATCCTGGAGCACATGATTGGTGCGTCAATTTAAATCTTACAATATAATCTAATATAAGGAATTAAATTTTAGTTTCAATCGATGATTTTAATTACGTAAAATATTTCAAGGAGGTTCCGATCGACAATGGAACGTAATGGATATTGATCGAATTAATTAAAAAAAAAAGCTTTCCTGTTAGTTACGTTTGCGAAACAGCTTTGCCCAATAGCAACGAAATATCGAATCGATTTGATAAGCAGAGGACGAAGCTCGCGCGTATAAACCTCCCGAAATCCGCTTCCCGTATAATATAGAATTTCAAATCCTGAGGCGGAAGCTTACGCAACTTCCTCTTACATATTTTCCTATTATTCGCTTGCCGAAAATGTGACACGCACATGTATCTGATCTGCAGGCGCGGCGTCGGTGGCACGCGCCTGGAGCGGCTACGTGGACTCGCTGTCGGGCCGGGCGATCAGCAATTTCACGAAGCGCCTGATGGCCGGCTACAGTATGGACGAGCCCCTCGGGAACGTGCCCGACCCTGTCGCCGCGGGTTTGTGCCTCGTCTACGCGCTGCTTCTGGCGGTCGGTGTCAAGTGCTCCGCCGCACTCAACTCGCTGCTCACACTCGTCAATCTCGGCGTCATGGTACTCGTCACGGTGCTCGGATTCTACCACGCCGACCTGAGTAACTGGAACTACCAGGGCCAGGGGTTCCTGCCGTACGGAGTCAGTGGAGTCCTTGCCGGTAGGTTCATCGATTATATTTTATGATAAGATAAGGCGGAGAGTTTTTGAAGCAACAGACACTTAAGTTCAGTACTTTTGCGAAATAAAAGAGTACAAACTTGATTGCTTACTCGGATTGAGGGGAAATCAATTCTAGGTTGAGTATGGAATTTTTAGCTCAAGTCAGTATAAATGTATAATTATTTTCCTGCTAGACTTTTCACAGTTTTCTTCATAAAATGTAAATTTTTAAAAAAGTTCTAGTCCGGGTCGTTGCATATTTTTTATGCGACTTATTCATTTTTAATGCTGTCCATCGTCTTTCATACGTAACAGTATACAATATAAATCCTAATAGTTTGAATAATTTTATCATTACTGTATAGCATACTCTTTTCGAGCGTCTTTTAAATTGAGCTCATTATACAACTTTTTCTAGTTATAAATCAATTTACTTTCTATTCAAATGTAGCTACACTGCCGTTTCAATTCAAGACTCACATGAAATTTTATATCTCGATTCTTTGAAATACGTCTCATTGAATATAAATAAGAAAATTGAACATAAAAAAATTGATAAATTTATGCATTTTGCTTATTGATGATTTTGTTGTATCCATATTTTCCTAAAAGTATGTCGATGACTTATCTAAAAGCTTCAAGGCGCCTTGATTCAAACGTTCTATAATATATTCCCTGATAATGGACTTTAACTGTACGTATATAGATGCTCTCAATAGATATAGAAACGATCAAATAATACACTATTGTATATGAAATATTCTGTCTTTTCATCTGATTAAAAAATTTTAAGTTGTATGTACACGCAAAAAATTGTGTAGTAAAAATTGTTATGAATGACCAAAAGAAATGTAGTAATTTTCATGCGTCATTTACAATAAAATATAGTAATTTTTACTACGAAATGTTTTCTGTGCGTATGTTATGTTTTTGTTTTTAACAAATAAGTAGTATTTTCTTCAAAAATAGTTATCTATCGCATTAAATCTATTCTTACTTTTTCTCCTGCTTTTTTGAGCCCGAAGCCATAATTGCGCGTTCGCGTGAAATTCTCGAGCACAACCTTCCTGTATAGGTAATAATAAAAACGAATATTTTGAAAACTGTAACATAGAAATTAGCTTAATTCTATTGAATCGATACAACTCCGTCGAGCAAACAATTGCGCTGCCAATCATAGCTTTCAACTAATATCTTATTACTATAAATCGATACACGTTACAACTGACTCCTCATCTCGAAGGTGCGGCCACGTGCTTCTACGCGTTCGTGGGCTTCGACTCGATTGCTACCTCGGGCGAGGAGGCGCGCGAGCCTTCGCGCAGCATACCCCGCGCTACAGGCCTGTCAATGGCCATCGTTACCCTGGGCTACATCCTCGTCAGCGCGGCCCTCACCCTCGTCGAGCCGTACTCCCGGATCAGCCGCACGGCTGCCCTGCCCGAGGCATTCGACGCCCATGGCATACCCTGGGCCAAATATGTCATCAGGTGCGTACATTATTATCATCGTTTTTATCGCTCGACCTATATATACTATATTCAATCCGTCAAAGGTTCAATTGAATGGAACTAATTAGAGGGAGATGTTTGACGAGTCGCAAGGTACTTGAATGCAATTTTAAAAGATGAAGCCAGAGAGATGAAACGACGCAGGAGTCTATGGTTACACGGGGTGAAATATGTGCGTTTGATTGAGGACCTTGGAAAATTAGTTGTTTGAAATAATATACGCGAGCGGAATTGAAGCGGGGGTTCCGTCACTCGAGTTGTTTGATCTGCGGAGAGTCGAGAGTGACCATGAATAAAGTCCGAATAAACAGGCAGTCGGCCATGAAATTGGTCGACGTTTAATTTGAAAGCGGTAGCTTGGTTGTATAAGCAAAGAAGATATCAAAGAAGTACAAAATGTTGAATTAAACGTTAAAAAATTATTTAGTGATTATTTTTGGAAACATAAGTAGATGAAACTGGCGAAAATCAGCGTGAAATCTCGTTGAGCGTTAATAATAATCTTTGTGAAGGTAGAATATAATTTAGGGTGTTATAAAAGAAATAATAGAGAAACTCTGGATAATTCGGTCAGCTTTTTGTTTGGTTCTGCAAGCATTTTAAAAAACTGATAAATCAATGTAGTAAATCGTCTATAAAGAAAAAAATTAAAAGAAAAAAATTTTAAGAAAAAAAGCCAAAATGTGAAAAGAACATTTTGTCTATATGCTAAAGTTTTTTCATTTTCTTTAAGACAAAAATTCCGAACACTACAAAAATAAAATTAGCCCTGCTATGAGAGATATATAAAAAAAGTGGCTAACTGCAAACTCAGCGTGTGTACCTAATACGGTCTTTTTCGGATTAATAATATATTCTCGTAAATAAGTGAAAAAGGTTCCAAAAATCTTGAAATAATTTATAAGCCATATTTTTCACATTTCTTAGCTACTTATACTTATAATTAAAAAAAAAGAAAAATCTGTATCGAAAGCCACTTCCAGGGCCATTCTACTTGATCAATAGTGATGGATAATGTTTCTATTTTTTCTATTTCGAGGTACGTAAATCGTTAAAAGTATATTATAACTAAGTATTAACTATTTTCATTGCAATTTTGTCCATTATTAAAGTAAATCCACCCTAAAAGGCCACCTTAAGCGTAGCCGAATTACAAGAGTTACCTCATATAAAATCAGATGTTTATAATCAATCAACCCCGCTGTTCCTATTTTAATCCGAATTATTTGAAAGATTTGACGCGAGAAGCCAAGGTAGACAACAGATAGAAAGTTAATAGTCCTTTATGACAACTGCAGCGTTGGCGCACTGTGCGGGATGACGACGACTCTCTTCGGCTCTCTCTTCTCTCTGCCGCGCACCATGTACTCGATGGCGAGCGACGGCCTGCTCTTCGGCTTCCTGGCGCGCATCAGCAAGCGCACCCAGGTACCGACCGTGAACCTCGCAATCGCGGGCTTCGTCAGCGGCCTGATCGCCCTGCTGTTCGACCTCCACCACCTCGTCGAGTTCATGTCGATCGGCACCTTCCTCGCCTACACCATCGTCTCGGCGAGCGTGATCGTCCTGAGGTACAGACCGCCTCCGCCGCCCTCGGGCACGATGGATCACACCGTCTCCTCGGACACGACGGTGGCGAGCTCCTCGACCCACCAGCTGGCCTCGCCGGCCGACCTCGCCATGGACTCCAGCGACTGTAATAGCGTGTGCACATCAGTTGAGTCGCACGCGCACGAGGACTTTTTGTTTAGGGTATATCGACCTTGATGGCGTGCAATCGTATATACATGCGCATTCAATTCTCCTCATTATTTCCAATTGGCATTTTACTTTCTTTTCATCTATTAGCTACGCTTCATTGACGAATTTTCTCCCCGACAAAAGCATATCAAAACAGGCCATTCTCAGTGTCATATACCACATTCACTATATATCATTCATCAAAAGGCGTCGAGCCATGTCTTCTAAGGACTTGTCGATAATCTTACAGCTCTCGCAAGAAGTGATTTCGGTCGGGAGGGTGAGACCGCGCTATGCCTGGCTGGCGAACTACCTCAGTGACTGCGAGCCCGGCAGCGTCGTCACCACCTGCATCATCTTCTATTCCGGATCGTGCATCTCACTCTGCTTGCGAGTGGCAGTCCTGTCCCAGAAGGCGTACTCGCCAGCCTGGTGGGACTACGTCATGCTGATCAACCTCGTCCTCATCCTCATAGGAAGTAAGTTTATACTGCTGGAATTCATCCTTCATTCCCTAGTGGAAATATCATTTGTTCAAAACTGTTTAAAACTGTTCAAAACTGTTTAAAATTGTTCAAAAGTACGTATTTTGGACGTTTAAAACAGTTTTTAACAGTTTTAAACAGTTTTGAACAGATTTAAACAGTTTCGAACAGTTATAAACGATTTTAAACAGTTTTGAACTGTTTTAAACGGTTTTGAACATTTATGAACAGTTTTAAACAGTTTTGAAGAGTTTGAAATGGTTTTAAACAGTTTTGAAGAGTTTTAAATGGTTTTAAACAGTTTTGAACAGTTTTAAATGGTTTTAAACAGTTTTGAACAGTTTTAAATGGTTTTAAACAGTTTTGAACAGTTTTAAATGGTTTTAAACAGTTTTGAACAATTGAAATTCTTAATTATTAATACTATTAATACTATTTTAAAACAAAAGTTCAAAACTTTTTAAAACTATTCAAAATTATTCAAAACCGTTTAAAACTGTTTAAAACCGTTCATAACTGTTCAAAACTGTTTTAAGCTGTTCCAAACAAATTCTTATTGATTAATACTATTTTTACAGAAAAGTTCAAAACTATTTAAATCTGTTCAAAACTGTTTAAAACTGTTTTAAATGTCCAAAAATACGTACTTTTGAACAGTTTTAAACAGTTTTAAACAGACTTGACAGTTATGAATAGTTTTAAACAGTTTTAAATAGTTTTGAACAAATAATATTTCCACTAGAGTTGCAGTGTTTTTAATATGTGTACATTTTTAAAAGAATTTTAAATGTGTCGGAGAAATTGAGCAGTATGGAAATATACAGTCGGTTCTCGAATTCTCTTAAGATCAACGATGTCATTTGAAAAAAAAATCTAAAATTTATTTCTAAAATCTACGAAATGTTTGTAGGTATGTTGGTTATCGCTGCTCATCAACAAATTCCGGCGAGTCTTAGTGGAAATACCTTTAGAGTTCCAATGGTTCCATTTCTACCGGCACTCAGCATTCTATTGAACATCGGCCTAATGTTCCACCTATCCTTGTTGACGTGGCTTCGATTCATTGTGTGGATGATAGTTGGTAAGGATCCTTTACATTAATTAAGGTAGTTCTCCGGCCAATGACGTCATAAAAATCACAATATCATAAATAATTGTGCTATAAGCATATTATTTATGGTGGGAACTCTTCATTTATCTCTGTATACTATTGTAAAAATAATAAAAAAAAAGATGACGTAAAAAAATAAGGTACCTATATGATATTTGAAACAATACGGCTTGTACGATGCAACTATATATAGATATACAAATAACATGGGAATTTTTCTTCAAATAGCCATTTCTCGGAAAATAATATCGCTTGCCAGATTACATAATATTCAACATTATTCCTTTTTGAGTTTAGTATAATATACTAGTTTTTAAGAAAATTGTAAAGAAAATTGGCTTTGCAATTAATTAAAATGAGTTTTGAATACATACTCAGCCTATGCTTCCCATGTTAAAGTTGTAAACTTTGGCATTAACTATCTCAATAATTAGTATCGCTTCCTATACTGGGGTTTCAAAAATCGATAAAACATATAAAAAGGAGTATGTACACTAATTTTTAAAAATATTTCAAGAAAATCGATTTCCAGAATAGACATTTTTATAATTACTGAACAAAATTAAGACGTCATGCAGTATATATTACTAACAAACTTTGGCATGTTCTTGTTTGTGCACATAAGGATTGTGCACATATTTATTGTGCACAGATAGCATTGGTACAGATCTATATATATAGATATATGCCAATGTTGAAGTGTGCACAATTAATATGTGCACAATCAGTATGTGCATAAACAAGAACACGTCCAAACTTTGAATGATTTAAAAAAATGTATTTTTTTAATATTAATTTTTCCTTCATATTATTTTTCAGTTGAGATCAAAAAGAATTCTTACAATTTTCATAAGAATCTAATCATATATCTTTTGTATATCGGTGCACGAGAGTAGTATATTTTAACTTAAAAAGTACAATTTAAAAATCCATTTTATTCTGGTACGGATAATTCTTACATATCAATTTCTACAATTCTGAATTATTGACTTGCAGGTCTCCTTATTTACTTCCTGTACGGGATTCACTACAGCAAGGAAGCTGTCGATCCGACCACCTACGCCGTGCTGATGGAGAGCGCCGAGGCTGAGCGTGGCGCCAAGTGGGGCTCCTGCAGCCTCCGGCTCAATCACAACCGCAAGAGTGACACGACGCCGATCCTGGGCAGCGACGAGTTCCTGCATTAGTTCGACTATTCCGCGAATCAGGAGGACCATGTTGAAAATCCGCATAGATGAGAAAAATGTCGGACTTTCGGCTAGAGACGCGCGTTCGATTCGTCGAACATGCCAACAATGTGATACAACGCCAGACGAAACGACAAAAACGACTTCGACTACGACTGCGACGAAAATTTCTATAGCTGTAGATTCACTGTTAATTATAAAAGAACACTTGAAGCGTGCGCGAATCTCTGCTGGAAATAGTCCGGATGATTAGAGCAGTAGCCCGAGAAACGAATCCTTGAGTTCTGTGCATGAGATAACGGTAGCGAAGTTATTTACGTACAAAACGGACGAAAAGTGCAGATGCAAGATGGTGCGAATGCATTAAGACTGAAAAAAAAACACAAAAAAAAGAATATAACAATACACACGACGAGTGAAAACTTAACGAGAAGCATTGACACACAATATGTTCGTTAATTAATTATCTTCCATCGTACAAAGGAAAAAATGACAAGTGTTTTGTTATCCTTAGTTTCGATTCCTTTACATTACCCCCTATCCTCCTCAGCGCGCATGAAACCGATACAAATTAAATATATGTACTGTTTATCGTTGAAAAAATGGTGTGCCTTGACGTTATTGGCATCCTCAGCTCTTCGACGAAGAGGCACGTGGTGCTATTTACATTAATAAAAAAAATAATCTTTGTTAAGCCAGTCCGTGAAATATAGAACGCAAACATTTCATTTTCCCGTCGTGTTTTCGTTCGAAGAGATAAGTATATGATATTTTCCCCAAGAGAATGGATCAAAGCAACTGCAATGGCTATGTTCCATTCGAGCCGTCGCCATATAGTTTTACATTTATGTTGTACTCTGAAACAATTTATTGTTGACTGCTGTTTTAATATTACTCGGGCTGACTTTGTGTTTACTCGACAATATACCCCGTTGCAAGGTGGCGAATAATATAAGCATGCCAGTATATGGAGAAGAAAAAAGAGACAAAAAAGAATAATTTAAAACTTTACCGAAATCATATATATATATTATGTAAAGTTATGCACGTATCATACAGCACAATTAACGTTACAAAACGACAAATTCATTGAAATCAAGTACAATTTCAACTTATCATTATCATTTAGCTCTACACCATATGTGTTGTTGAAAAGATGAAAATCTGTGTATAAAAGAAACCATCCGACTTTACGTAACGTTGATTTCAAATGATCTCATTAATGTGTGTATTATAGTTATTACGAGACAACGATTAATTTTGTGAATATACTTTACGAGACAACTGTTTATATACATGTGATTAATTTTTTTCTGACTATAAATATAAGTTTATTGAGAAAATAAAATGGAATACAAAAGCAAAATATAAGAATAATCTCTATAAGAATAAACCTATACCTACATCCATTAACCCGTTGAGAAACGATACCGAAATTATCGATATTTGCGCTGCATTTTTTTTTCCTAAAACAAACGGATAAAGCTCATTAGTAGCAATACCGTAGTGATTCGTCATAATCGACCAATGACCAATTAAAGTGCGATAAATCAGCTCAAGTTCAAAACAGTAAATGGCAGCGAGTTCGAATATATAGAGCCGCACGGACAATTGAATTTTTGGGTCCAACTGTTGCCCAGTTTGAAACGCTAACTCTTGCACGTCGAATTTTGAAAACACAAGATGCTGTTCAAAGTTCTACTGTTGGTGGCTGTATGCATCACTCTCGCGGCTAGCAAAGATCTGCACCAAAGAGACACATTGGCTGCCAAGGGTCACCAGGCTCATGATTTGAAGAAGGTACTAAAACTTACACTATTTGTTTTATTTCAAAATCAAATGACCCTAACCCTGCTGGAAATCGTCCATTTTTCGCCGATTTGTGACACGATTTTTCTCTCATTTTATAGCCACTTAATGGCGAGTTGACCGAAATCGCTGGAAAATTGATAGAAACTGGGAGAAAAATCGTTACACAAATGGAAGAAAAATGGAGGGGTTCTGTCATGGAAATCTTTAATAATTTACTTGGAATGTTACGTGAGTATTTAACACTTAGCTCGTAGATGCATTAATTAGAGTCATTCTTAACAAATGTTACATGAAGTTTGAATACAATAAGTGATTGTTCACTTTCAGTAACTAAGAGAACGTTGGTGATTGTAACACTCAGAAAAACTCAAGTAATAAATATTTTTAGTTTTATTTTGAGAAAAAAAATTAAAACTTAAGAAAACGGATTACGATTCAAAAGTTATAATGATTTAAAGTTGAGCACAGGAAAAATTTTTGAAATGTTAAATCTTTCTCAAACCTTGAAAAAGCAAATGCAAGCTTATTTTCTCAAGTTTATTGACTTTTTTATTCTCTATACAAAACTTTTTTTCACTGAATGATTTACTGTTTAAAAGAATTTTCGCATTCAAACTTCTATACAAAAACGAGTAGCATTAATCGAATTTTTAAAAACTTAATTTTTTTCATCGCAAAAATCTCAATTGATAATTAAAATCTCGTTGTTGTTTACAATAATGCATATGAAATTGAATTTTTCCTTTTTTTCTTTTCATTTTATAATAGTCAAAGACATGTTTTATGGATAAACTCAAGGAACGTTTAAAGCTTCCGCATAAAGTAAGATTATATTTTCATTAAAATAAATTTTAAATTTTGAGAAACTGAATGTTTTTAACGCTTTTCCTTAAAAAAATGTCAGTATTCTTTTATTATTTCTTAAGACAAAGAAACAAAGAATTCTTTCTTCATTTAAAAATAATCATGAGATTTCCTATTGGATACACTATTAATTTCTTTAACATAAGTCAACTAGCTACTATAGTGCTTCCGGGAATTAGTTTGTAATTGATTTTTCATCAGGACGTCAAGCGCGATGACGAGTCAGCAAAGAAGTCCGCCGTAGCCGAGTCACCGCTAGAGGATGCCGACATCGACGTAGGACAGCCCATCAGAGCTGCCACTGCTCCTGGAGCTAAGGTACTGAAGAAGCGACACGTCGAGGTTGACCATCAGGACCAGAAAGAGTGCTGCGGTTAAAAATAAACCAATAAGAATAAGAATGAACATTACAAAATGATTATGATTTTTCGCTAGATTGATCATTTTTTCATCGATTTATTGATCGGGTGTAATTCGACAGTTCTTGTAAAACATACTGAATCTTTACCTGCTGATATTGTAACACAAGAAGAAATAATAAACATATACTAACTTAATATATTGTCGAATAATTTTTTTCTCTTTTTTACATCAATACCAAAACATTGGCGGAGAATCTTACTTGTAAGATATTACAAAATTATATCGACAACAATTTCAGATGATTTAAAAGATGTTAATGTCTTTAATGATGTGTCCTACACAATTTTTTATATAATATATATATATTAACATCTTTATAAATTTATTATATACATCATACTCAATAAAAAACTTAAGTTTCATTAAACTGTTATATCTTGTTCTATAAAAATATGATTTTTGTTAATATGTTAAAGATACCATGTTAAATATTTAACTGAAAAAAAAAAAAAAATATTTTATAAATTCTAAATACATTAGGTTCAATGTCATTTCTTTACTTTTAAGCCAAATACTGATAATATACTTATATGGTTATTTGGTGTTATCATAGTCTGATCAAAGTAGTATAAGACGAAATAAATATTTTTTTATTACTTGCAGTACACATGAAATTTATTACTGTTAATAAATCTTACAAATGGTCATTTGTTTAAGTAACAACCAATTCAATATTTACAAAGTCTTAAATATATTATAAAATGAGTTTCAAATTTATTTGTCTAATGCGCATTTTTTAATCAGTTTGTGCAGGACGATCTGATATCACCCAATGAGAAGTTGATTGATGAAAAAACTCTAGCTCATGTGTTTTCCAGGTAAATATTATAATTCTCTAATTGTTACACTAATTATTACTTACAATCACCACATTATTTTCGAGTTTATCGGTAAAAATTCCATTAATTTTCCTTTTCTGAAAATTTAATTTAAATAATTCATTAACCATGTCTTATTATATTTTTAAAAACTTTTAATTATAGGCGTCTTCGAAATGTCGACCAACTTGAGGATACATATTCAATAAAAGGGCTCGATTCTATCAACATTTTTGATATGAATGAAGATGAAAATAAAAAGATGTTTGATGGTCTTATAAGACTTCTGAACACGGTAATCTTCAACGTAAAACAAGTAATAAAATGTATCATGGATAATCACTCTTCCTCTAAAGGAAAGAAAGATAATTTATGTGGAAATTACTTTAAACCGAAAGAATAATAATTATATTTTACCTCGATAACAAAATTTGTTTATTCCAGTACCTATATATAGTTTTCTGTTTGTTTTGTTTAATGTATTTTTTTCTTTATGGCACATTTGCATATAATATTAGAGTAGGTAACTCCAAGTGATTCGGCCATACATTTCCTTGTCCCGAGTTAATGGGAAAGTTTAATTAGACGTACAAATAGCTAGGAAATGTGAAAAAATATGGCTTACAAATTATTTCAAAATTTTCCTAATAATTTTCACGTGTTTACAAGAGAATTAATCCGAAAAGTGGCCGTATTTGCTATAGATACGCTGCAAGGGCACACTTATCCTTTTCTTTTTATTTAGCTGTTAGCAAGACTAATTTTATTTTTTAAGTATCTGAGAAGGGCCGGATTAAGGCATAGGCAGACTAGGCACTGTCCCACCAACCGGTATAGAATTTTTTTTAAAAAGATCAAACTTAAGCAATGAATTTGCAAAAGCAAAGTAAATTTTCTTACTTTATTCCTGCTTAGAAGCAAAGCAATTCTTTGATTTTTTATAAAATATACAATTTTTTCACTTCTTTATTTGAACGCTACGATTTACTGGTAACAAAATTAAATCTATTTTTATCTGACGATCAAAATTGTATAATAGTACCAAAAAGAGTAAGTATAACTAGCTGGGGATCTCGAGCTGAAGCTGTGCGCTCGATTTATCGTGATTTCGAAGCATAAATTATCATACAAAAATAATGGGCTTTATAAAATTATATCAAGATTAGAAACGGGCATATAAGTATATAGTTTTTTGGAATATAATTTTACAAAGAGTAAATAATATATACAACTAGTTTCAAACTACAAAGTTGTGATCCATATCTAAATACGTTTATTGCGCTACTAAAATCGGTAAACTAAAATAGGTAAACTAAAATCTGAACGAATGAGCTGAATTGAGCTCGCAAACGAAATGCTTGGCTAGATCCTTGAATTACGGCCCATCACAAAACGTCGAATTAACAGGATCACAAAAATTCCGAGTTCAGTGTTATCTGCCTGTTATCGATCAATTAATAACTTCATAAAGAATTCTCAATTTTAAAATTTGATTTTGTACTTGCGAAAAAAAAATTGATAAAGAAATCATAAAGAATTCTTTATGTGCGCTTTCTATAAAAGTTTAGAGAAATTATTTTTAAGATCTGTAAATAGTGCCCGAGTAGAAATGAAATACGGCGTGCCGTAGGTATCACACGGGCTGGATGGCGTATGCCGTGCAACGTGCAAGGCCCTCGCGCGGCATGTAACGCTTTTATTGTAAGGTACTTGAGTTTCTGCCGTACGATAAACACATTTATTGCAAGCCTTATCCGGGCCGGTATAACGCCGGAGCGCATTAATATTTAATTAAAAACATTGTGGTCGGTACGGCAGAGAACTCTGCTGGTATAAGACATCCCCAAGGTCGCCGAATTACCTCAAGTTACCTTTATGCCTCTACCACATAAGCGCGTACAACCGCGTGCGCTCTTACGCGGTCGAACGCGGTTGTACGCGCTTATGTGATAGAGGCATTAACAATGAAACAACACTTTTTTCATTCAACATTTCCATGTGTAATCAATCCCTGGCGATCTAGACCTATAAAAACGACTTTTCAACGCGTATATAAATACACCTTATAAATAGTCGATTTTTGCTTATCATTTAATAGGATTTGATTTTACATAGAAATATTGCGTACAAAAGTTGTAGATCTCAACAAACAAAACTATTTCGTGATAAACATTTTTGCGTAAAACAATTTCTAGTAAGTTATACCTAAAAGAACGATTAAAAACGCTTAATACTTAAATAAAATAAAAAAGTGTCTATTTCAATAATGATTATCTCATTCCCATGCACGCACAGTCGCACACGGATGGACGTGCGGTTAGATAAGTACCACAAACGGGCACTAACACGCGGCAGCGGCGCAGCGCTACTCGGTGCCCTCGGTGGAGCGGACCCGCCATGTTGACGTTGCTGGCGCCTTGAACGTTGAACCCTTTGACAGTAGTGGGGCCAGGGTGAAGTGCCGAAGTTTAGAGTATTTTCTGATTCCCTGGAAAAGATTCCCACGCAGAGCCCTTGTCAGGGCGGGTACGGGTAAGTATCTTCGGCAGCGTATTCGTTATAAGTACTGACAATTATTGCCAGTATTACCGATACACGAAAGCGGGCGTAGACTGATAAACTTTAGCTCCGATTTCACAAACAACCACAACATAACCTTTTCACATTTGAAGGAAATTCAAGTTTCTGCAGAGAGAAGCATTTTGCTTTGACATATAATGCGTTGGCATGTTCTTTTGTATGTGTTTAACATAATTATCCCGAGTTACCGCTATAAATATTTTTCCAAAAATTAATAATGTTGCCATCAGGTTTTAATATCAATGAGAACTATGAGTTTTCAAACTGCACATGTTGTAAGTATTATGATTCATAATGTTCTCTTCCTGTTTCAGGATAATAAAATTTCATCATGGCTACTGATAAAGTGACTTTAGTGGATGCTTTATCCAATGTTGATGTTCTTGATGAATTCACACTACCCTATGAGCACCCGTGTATTGAAGCACAGCCCTGCTCTGTTGTGTATCAAGCTAATTTTGATACTAACTTTGAAGATAGGAATGGATTTGTTACTGGTATTGCTAAATATATAGAAGAGGCAACTGTTCATGCAAGTTTGGTATGTAAAAATTTAAACATCATATTATAAATAAGACACAACTATATTAGAACAAGTATATTAATCTATTACCATTTTTCATTTGTAGAATGAATTGTTAGAAGAAGGTCTTGAACATGCAGTTATGTTATATACTTGGCGGTGTTGTTCAAGGGCTATTCCACAGCCTAAGTCTAATGAACAACCCAATAGAGTAGAAATTTATGAAAAAACTGTAGAAGTACTGGCACCAGAAGTAAACAAATTATTGAATTTTATGTATTTTCAAGTAAGTATGAATTCTTAATTCAAGTATATTTTGTTTTTTAAGCAGCTAAATCAATTATGACTTATTACTCTTTATATATATAATATACTTATACTATCCATAAGTATTCTTTGATTCATAAATACAATTTTAAATAATAATTAGAATTTTATTTTCATTAAATTATTAGATATTAGATTTATTTTATTTCATAGTTTTTATTCAAATACTTTATAAAATAATTATTTAATATTAAATTTGTAGAGAAAAGCAATAGAAAGATTCTCAGCAGAAGTGAAGCGGTTGTGTCACCAAGAAAAAAGAAAAGACTTTGTTTCTGAAGCATATTTGTTAACATTAGGCAAATTCATTAATATGTTTGCAGTTCTAGATGAATTAAAAAATATGAAATCTAGTGTGAAAAATGATTATTCGACATATAGGAGGTAACTAATTTTATCAACAAATATTATAAAGAAAATGCTATTAAAACATTTTCATTGTATTCATTTTTGTTTAACAGAGCTGCCCAGTTTCTAAAAGTTATGTCAGATTCACAAACACTCCAAGAATCTCAAAATTTATCAATGTTTTTGGCAACGCAAAATAAAATAAGAGACACCGTTAAAGAAAATTTAGAAAAAATACAAGGTTATGAAGAATTGTTAGCAGATGTTGTAAACATTTGTGTTCATATGTTTGAAACAAAGATGTATCTTACACCAAATGAAAAACATATGTTGGTGAAGGTTATGGGCTTTGGTCTTTTTCTGATGGATAGTGAATTGTGCAATATTAACAAATTAGATCAAAAAAAGAAGCTGAAATTAGACAGAATTGATAGGATTTTTAAGAACTTAGAAGTTGTACCTCTTTTTGGAGACATGCAAATAGCTCCTTTTAATTACATTAAAAGGTCAAAGCATTTCGATGCTTCAAAATGGCCATTATCTTCATCTGTAAATAGTATGAGCCCACAAGCTGATTTAATGGTGCATTTACCTCAAATACGTGAAGATCATGTGAAATACATTAGTGAATTAGCTCGGTAAATATTTATAAATGATAGTTTATGGATCTGAAGTTTGTAACGTTTGAGTGCAATGAAATAAAAAAAAAATGTATTCTTCAAGGATATTAATATTAATTTTACATATAGGTTTACTGTTTTATAGTATAAAGATAACTTTATGACAGAGGCTTAGGTAACATTTTCATTGTTTATTGATTTTAATTAATTGTAAAAAATTATTTTGTTGTATCTCAACAATGCAAACTTTAGACGCATGATAGTTTTGAATTAATTAAATTCATTTCGTTTATACTTTATTGTATTATCTTTTCATATTTTTAAACTTAATTTCTTTTGTAATTTTAATAGGTATAGTAATGAAGTAACTACAACTTGGAAAGACAGTGGAAGTGACGCTGAAAATAGAGAAACAGCTGAATTAGCTTTACGTGGTTTACAGTTGTTATCCCAATGGACTAGTGTTGTAACTGAATTATATAGTTGGAAATTATTACATCCAACTGATCATCATATGAATAAAGAATGTCCACAAGAAGCTGAAGAATATGAAAGAGTCAGTTCTTTTTCTATATAACAAACCGTTCTTTCTTTTGAACTGAACGAAATAAATGAATACATCTTTTTTACAGGCTACTCGCTATAATTATACAGATGAAGAAAAGTTTGCTTTAATTGAAGTAATAGCTATGATAAAGGGTCTTCAAGTTCTCATGGCAAGGATGGAAACTGTATTTGTTGATGCTATTCGTAGAAATATATATGCTGAACTTCAAGACTTTGTTCAATTAATTCTTCGAGAACCATTGAGGAAAGCAATAAAAAATAAAAAAGATTTAATTAGAAGGTTTGTATTTCATTTACATGAAAATAATGTCTAAAATATTTAATAATCACTGACTAAAACTTATTTTTTATTTTTTTTAGTATTATTGTTTCTGTAAGAGAAACTTGTGCTGATTGGCATTTTGGAGTAGAACCTACAGCGGATCCTGCACTGAAAGGAAAGAAAGATCCAGATAATGGATTTGGCATTAAAGTACCAAGAAGGAAAGTTGGTATGTAATATGTCACATTGTTTTATTAAATGATATACAACATGCATATTTAAATATATATTAAGCATTCATATTTATGTTAATTCTTTTTTCTAGGTCCATCATCAACACAACTTTACATGGTCCGAACTATGCTTGAATCATTAATCGCTGATAAAAGTGGAGGAAAGCGTACGTTAAGAAAAGATATAGATGGACAATATCTTGTTCAAATTGATCAATTTCATAAAACAAGTTTTTATTGGAGTTATTTGTTGAATTTTAGCGGTAAGAAAACAATCTTACATTTTTTTTAAATATTGGAAACTTTATTTCCATAAATGAAGTTCAATTCATATGTTTTAGAGTCTTTACAAAATTGTTGTGATCTATCACAATTATGGTACAGAGAATTTTATCTGGAGATGACTATGGGCCGTAAAATACAGGTAAAATTATTTTATTTTTTTAAATTATTAGACACTACTAAATTCTTTTTGAAACAAACGGTTAAGTACTTGATGGACAGTCCATAAAAATACAATTTCTATCAAAGCTTTACTATTTCGTTTTTACTATTCCATTTCTGCTTCAAATTCTATTCTTTCATAAATCGCAACTGAGACGAACGTCGAAGATATTTCTTCCTAACACGATATTAGCTATTTTCTCTGACTGTTTTCATGACTAGAAATGCCAAGTGCGACACCAGCACAATGAGGAATGCAGCGATTTGATCACCATGGAGAAACGCATTCAGGTACTCTATTCGCCTCAAAATCATCATCTCACTGTAGCGAGTAGCGAAATATTTTTTACTCGTAGTGCCATACCATGGAATTGCACGACTGGGAATTGGATACATTTCAGTTGCACTGTGCATTATTTCTGTCTTCTGTGTGATTATGTGTGCTTGATTTGTTGTGTGCATACAGTATAAAATATTATTTGGAAAATTTTAGATGAAATATCTGTAAATTCATAACAAATATTTATATATTGATATTTCTTTATCAAGGTATAATAACTCAAATATAAGTGTATTAAACTTTTATAATAGTTATATTTTCAAATACTATATAATTGTTCAATTACTTTAAAATTCGTCAACTGTTTTAGAAAAAAAAATAGTAACTCTTTTTTCATTTGAGTTATTATAATATAGTATAATTTTATATCAGAAAATACATATTAAAATGTAACTTTATTTAAATGTATATGAATATATTGAAGGATGCATCAAACTTTTGATGAGATATGTGGATTGTTCTTAATTTTAATTCTTAAAAAAAGAAAAAAATACCGTCATATATTATTATGTTATCCTCCAATATTAAAAAAATATCATATAGGGGTCAAAATAATTGAATAATAATGATTATAAGTATAAACTTTCTTAGTTGCACACTATAGTCATTATAGAAATTGTAATTGTAACAATATAGTCAATATTTATTGTAAATATTATATATTTAGATGGTCGTTTTTTTGTTCATGTACTAACGCGTGGTGGACAAATTTATTTTATGTATCTTAATAATTATAGTTTGTTTGCTTTACAGTTTCCAATTGAAATGTCAATGCCTTGGATTTTAACTGATCATATACTTCGGAGTAAAGAGCCTTCAATGATGGAGTGAGTATAAATACTTTGAATTTGTTTAATACTGACCTTAGTAATGATGTTTTATTCAACTTTTAGGTACGTTTTGTATCCGTTAGATTTGTACAATGACAGTGCACTGTATGCTTTGACAATATTCCGTAAGCAGTTCTTATACGATGAGGTTGAAGCAGAGGTTAACCTGTGCTTCGATCAGTTCGTCTATAAACTTAGTGAACAAATATTCGCGCATTACAAACAGCTGGCGGCTAGTATTTTGTTAGATAAGAGGTTCCGAGTCGAGTGTCTCGCTGCTGGTGCTTACATTTTGTCATATCCACGTGCAAATCGATACGAGACACTTCTTAAACAAAGACACGTTCAACTGCTTGGACGTAGTATTGATCTTAACAAATTAATAACGCAACGAATTAATGCTGATATGCAAAAATCGCTAGACTTGGCTATTAGCAAATTTGAATCTGGAGATATAACTGGTGTTATTGTAAGTTACTCGTTATTTTATATTTTTACGAATAACTTATTCGATTTTTTTAAAATGTGTAAAAAATGCAAGAGAAAAAACTAAAGCTTAAGGTTAATTAATATGAAGAAGAAAATATAAAATAACATTGGTTTTTCAGGAATTGGAAGGATTACTACAAGTTAACCGTTTAACGCATAAGCTTTTAAGTAAGTGGCTTGCGTTAGATGAATATGACGCTATGTTTAGAGAAGCCAATCACAATGTTCTAGCTCCATATGGTCGTATTACCTTACATGTCTTTTGGGAACTCAACTACGATTTTTTGCCAAATTATTGTTATAATGCAGCAACAAACAGGTAGGGTAAAATTAAAAATAAGTTACCCAAAATTTAAATAAACTATATTAAAACTTTTGAAATGTAAATTAATTAAATAAAATGTTTCGTCAACAGATTCGTTAAATGCCGCGGTTTGCAATTCGTGCAACCAGTTCATCGCGACAAGCCTCCACAAATGTCCCATCATTACCTCTGGGGTAGTAAGCAATTAAACCTCGCTTATAGCACGCAGTACGGTCAATATTCAGGCTTCGTTGGACCATATCATTTTCGAACGATGTGCAAACTACTAGGCTATCAAGGTATAGCTGTCGTTATGGAGGAACTCCTTAAAATCGTCAAGTCACTCATTCAAGGTAGCCTTCTTCAGTTCACCAAGACTTTGATGGAGGCTATGCCGAAAGTTTGTAAACTACCAAGGTACGACTATGGTTCACCAGGAGTACTTGGATACTATCACGCTCAACTCAACGATATCGTGCAGTATCCAGATGCTAAAACAGAGCTCTTCCACAATTTCCGTGAATTTGGAAATACCATTTTGTTCTGCCTACTTATGGAACAGGCTTTATCACAAGAAGAAGTTTGCGACCTGATGCATGCCGCCCCATTCCAAAACATTTTACCAAGACCGTATTGCAAAGGTGTGCTCTTGATAAATGTTTAATTTTAATTCAATATCTAAAACAAAACACGAAATATAATTTATCAATACTACTTCAAGATTCAACATTTTTTAAATTTCGTCAAAGCTTCTCTCGTAATCTTATTTCAATACATATTTTTTTAATGCAGAGGGAGAGAAGCCAGAAACTAAACAAAAACGGCTAGAAGCTAAATACGCAGCACTCCAAATTGTACCTAACGTTGATAAATTTGGTACCGCAAAAGTAAGTCAAAGTTACTTTTAATATAGTACAAAAATTTCAAAACTTAAAAAGATATTTATTAGTAATAAAAGAAGTTCTAATTTGGCGGTTTCTTATTTTATAATTACTTTGATAAGTGAAAATCCTTTATTTAAATTTTTTTCTTTTTTTTTTTAGCAAGCCATGATCGCCAGAGAAGGAGATTTATTAACACGCGAAAGACTTTGCTGCGGTTTATCAATATTTGAAGTTGTATTAAGCAGATTACGAAGCTTTTTAGATGACCCTATTTGGGTTGGGCCACCACCAGCCAATGGAGTAATGAATATAGACGAATGTACCGAATTTCACAGACTTTGGAGTGCCCTTCAATTCGTTTACTGCATTCCTGTAGGAGACACTGAATTTACAGTCGAGTTAGTATTCAAAATAACATATGAATTAACTGTCAAATCTTTCATGGTTGAAAAAAATTTAGCTTTGGATAATATATAGAAGTTTAAATGACAATAACCCAACTCCTTTAAAAAAAAGAAAAGAAAAAGAAAAAGAAGAAACAGAATATTTGTATAGCATTTATAAAATAACATTTTAATTAAAAAATTAATTAAAATAAATGTTAACTATTTAAAAATACATTTTAAAGTTTACCATAAAATCTTATTTTATGACATTATCTTTACTTCGATTTCAATTTTTAGAGAATTATTTGGCGAAGGCTTGCACTGGGCTGGATGTGCAATGATTGTTCTTTTAGGACAACAACGACGGTTCGAAGCGCTAGATTTCTGTTACCATATTTTGCGAGTACAACGAGTGGACGGAAAAGACGAAAATGTTAAAGGAATTGTACGTATTAAAAGTTATTTATACATTATACCTGTCATGCATTTTTGGCCATCAGAGTGAAAAAGGATATATAATAATTGTTTATCTCGGTTCCATTTAATCGTTTCAAAATCATTTAAAAAATGGTTGAAAGTTTGGAAAAAGTGCTTTTTGGCTATGTACAATAATAGTACATTTCGACAAGGGTGGGGAAGTCGATTATTTAACTGGTGTGACTTTTTGCACGAGCGAAGCGAGTGCGAAAAAGCCACACCACCTAAATAATCGACTTACGCACTAGTTTCGAACGGTATTTTATACCACAAGCGCAGAAAAATCATATCAAAGTTGTGATTTTGAGGTTAGACTGGTATAAATGTAAGTAAAAAAAAATTTTCGTGTATTGCATAAGAAAGTAGTGTGTGATTTAAGAAATACTTTCAAAATTTGTTTTATTGTTTATTTGGATTCTCAAACATCATTTAAGAGTGCTCTCTACCTAAACCCCAACTCCGGAATAGATTGCAGCGCCCCCATGACTTCATTTACGTATTTTCATTAATTTAAGTGTACTTATAAATTTTAAATTAATCATAACTCAGTTTTCCCACGTGTAAAAGTTAATAAAGATTACTTTTAAACAAGTTTCATGAATTTAAATGAATAAATGAACTTGTATTTTGTAGAGAAAATTCAAACGTTCAGTGGACATTTCTGAAAACGACTCCAAATTTTTCTCTACAAAATACAGATTTATTAATGGAATTTAATTTGGGAAAACTCTTGTAATCGTGTCTTTAATACTAATTACACGTGGGAAAACTTTATTTTTACGTTAATATTGCCCCAAATTTTTTTAATTAACAAAAAACACTTTTGACAGTAGGTGGCGTTCCAATCGGGGTAGAGAGCACTCGATTAAAAAAAAATCAATTAAAAACAAATTGCAAAATAACAAAAAAAATCTAGTTTAATTGCATATATACATAAAAAACAAATGAATAATAAACAAAAAGCAATACTTACAAAATACATCTGTATGTGTATATAAAATACGTTTTATCACTTTTTCGTAAAAGAACTCAAAATGATGGCATTTCTTGAAAAATTAATTTTTTCACAAAATACCTTCCACTTCTTTTTATTTTTTCTGTACAACCATTTTCATAAAAAGGTCACTTTTCAAGACATGGAAAAAATTGATGTAAATTTGTTTTTTTTCCTTTTTAACATGAAAATCATTTTTTTTTTTTACACATTTACTATATGCAGTCGGATAACACATTGCCAAGGTTTAGAACCATTTTTTCATGATTGAATGGAATTGAGATATAGGATTTTGTACATACACCTTTTTCATTTAAGTGGTTAAAATTCTTGAGCAATAGGGTATATAAACAATTTTGAAATGAATCAAAAAACATAATCACTATTAAATATTACAAATAGATACATTTTTTTCTTAATTTTACAAAACTATTTCAGCATTTGAAGCGAATGGTGGACAGAATACGACGTTTTCAAGTTCTGAATTCACAAATTTTCGCCGTATTAAACAAGTACCTGAAAAGTGGCGATAGCGATGCTTCCAGCGTAGAACATGTTAGATGTTTTCCACCACCCATTCATCCATCACTAGCTCATGCTCAACAGCATTATCATGCTCCAGAATACTTGCGACAAATAAATCATCCCTAAAGGAATTATAAATCGGCTTTAAAAATGTTCGATTATCTCATTTGCCAAAATTAAATACGAATTTTTTTAAATTAGTGCAAAGTATTATTTATAATCCTTGTGGGATTAAAATCGGGAAGTTTCATTTGCAATAATTTTTATTGTAATTGCTTACCCTAAGTTGTTACATTTTTTATTTATACCTACGTATTTTTGCACTAAACAATTTATTACGTGCACAATACAATAGTATTATATGTAAATTAATTTTACCAAATATATTTAAGTAATATTTGTATGGGTTAATCGTGGTTTTCAGATTAATTTAATATCACTTATAGTTCATTGCAAAACTATACGACTTCTGCCTTTTATATCTATTAGTATAAAAAGATTATTTAAATAAGAAATTTGTAAGAAATGAAATTTTACGCAGTTAAATGAAATCATTGGAACTGATAGTTTTATATTATTTTATTGATTCAATTCTTTACATTTATCTTTAGAACCTGAGAATGAATTTGTATTATTGAATCAACAGATTAGCTTTTTAAAGAAAATAATCAAAATATTATACTCTTTTGAAATTCTGCTTCAGTGTAATACATAAAAATAAAAGTATTACCCTAAATTTACAAGGGAATAAATATTTTTATGATTTTTTATCACTTAAATGTTTGTTAAGAAGATTAATCATGTAAATACATTTATAAAACTTCCATTGTACTATCAAACATTTTATATCTAAAAATGTAACTCATAATTTATTGTATGAACAGCAAATATATATATATATATAAAAAATTGTAATTAATTACTGACATATTAACGATTAGCAAAATAGTAATTGGCTTTCATTATTATTATTTAAAAATTTTTTTTTACATAAAAAATGTTAAACTAAATATTTTTGTAAAAAAAAACTTTTTGTATGCAGACTTTAATTACTATATCGAAATAATTTACTGATCTATTTAAACCAACTTCTACATATCTGCGAAAATTAATCTATTCTTCATAATTCAAAAATAACACAATTTATTAAAGATCTGCAAAAAAGTCAGCTACATTATCCTGTTTACTGCTAGGTAAATTATGTTTCAATTGTTTTTGTTTTCCACCTTTAACAGGTTGTGCCACATTTAATGTTTCAAAATAACTAACATTCCAAAATTTAACATTGTTGTCGTACGAATATGAAGCAATAATAGTGCCATTATTACAAATGTCAAGACACTCAACTGATAAGTCGTGTTGACCAACAACTCCAAGTTGTCGATTTGGAAATAAGTTTGTTGCTCTAAAAAACAAAATTTTTATTTTTATGAGCTTTTTTCATTTTATTTCAAGTTAAAATATCTAAAATAATAATTTTTAAGTACCTTAACATTTTATCTTCACCACCAGTGACAACTATGGTTTCTGTTATTGGAATCATACAATTTATAGATTTCTTCGTAATACTTGGAATTTCATCTGAATGGAGACCGAACTCGCCCCAATTGTACAGATACAAATTACCTTTATTTCCACCTGCCAAGATTTTCCTTCCATGTTTAAATAATCCAAGACATGTTAATTCTTCAGGATAGTCTTCAGTCTACATTAAAAATGATTATAATAAAGTTCACAATTTGACTGACAGTGTCCTTTTAAGTATAAAGGATACTTTATATGTATAAAAATAGAAATTGATACTAAACAGGTTCATTAAATAATAAAAATTGTTTCAATTTTACATTATAACTACAATAATAAACAAAAGAACAATATCAATTGAATTTATAAAATAGTTTAATAAAATATTTAGAAAAATCGTTATATAGATTATATTTTACTACATACAATTATATTAATAATTTTACTTACACGAACATGTAATTTTTTTCCTCTAATATTTATAGTTGTAAGTGTGCCATCTCCACTGGCACATACTAGGAACCTTTTATCATCATTTGTTACCATGGAACTAACATAATCTTCCATTTCTTTTAAAGAAAATATTGGAATTTCTCCTTGCTGCCTACGATCCCACACTGAAAAAAATATTTATTTTGATTTTCAATGAGATTTTCAATATTATTAGCCATAAAGTCAGATAAATACTTTTCACTATTCCTTCATCGTCACCAGTTGCAAAAATGTTTTCATCTATTAATGTTGTACAATATATAGGGTGTCTAAAATAGGTATATTTTATTTAAAAAGAAAAGAAATAATATATTCTTTTTATAAATAAATTTCTTACTCATGAGCATTTTCAAATACCCTAATAAGTTTTTCTGAATCAATATCACTCAGCATGATTGATTTATCTTTACCCGTAGAGTATAAAATAGTTCCACTTTCATTAAATTCAATATCTCTACAAGCTTTCTCATGCAATTCTTGTGTTGATATGAGTTCATTTTCTTCATTGTTGTATTTGTATCTATTTAAGTAGAATATGCAAATTATCAATGCATAAAAGTTAAAAAAAATTCATATTTTTACCTACATTAATACATCTCCTGTCACACTAGCAAGAGCAATAATATCTTTGGTAGGATGAAAACAAATATCAGCTAAGGGATCCTCTAATGTGATTATTGGTGGATGATCCCTAGCTATTCCTTTAGATTTCAAAATAGCTTTTATTACTTCATCTTCTTCTTCTTCATCATTTTTTTCATACATGCTTGACGACTGTCCAGATGCATTGACTTCTGTAATATTTGTTATATTTATCATAAAATACTAAGATTCATAATATAATAAAATAGTTTCATTTTTTAAATTGATATTTTATATATATATATATTTTTTTTTTCTGTACTTCCATTATATAATATGACAAATTTTTAATAACGTTTTATCAGTTTCATATTTTACTCTGTTGTAATATACTTGAAACAGTTTTAAACTACCTTGATAAACGCAATGAAAATTCTGATTAAAAAAAAAATTAAAGTAAAAAATACAATCATATATTATACTTATATAATCCAAGATTTGAAAAAAATGAAAAAGACAAAAAAGATAATATAAGTATAAAATTTATAATTTCACATACACTTAAATGTTGGAAATCATTTTTTTTATAAATTGTTGAAAACATTGAATTTAAAATAAAAACTCTTAATGAGTTAATAAAAAATTACCTGATGTACTTGCAGTTGCATTATTGCCATTGTCATCTTCAGAATCTGAATCAGAACTGTCACTATCACTGGAGTCACTTAAACTGTCATCCATGTCACTCAAAACAACTTCATTTTCACTATCACTGTCATCTCTACCAACTAAAATTAATTTATAACAGAAAATTAAAAATATTTTTTGCACATAATGAATTGATTCAAATTAAAAAATTTAAAAAAAAATTAAAAAATAAGTAAACATTACAACCTAACCTATATAAATTTTAATTAATTTTGAACTTTTCTATTACGGAGTAGCAGCTGATTTTAATAAAAAGATTATCATTTAATTTTTACCTTTAAAAAATCCTGTATTTGACTTCATATTGTGTAACTTCACAAAATATACTTTGTTTATTTTACAAAAGTATGTTACCCACGTGCGTGGTGCGTCTCTGTAAAAATCACCATATATTGTAAACTGCTTTCTGATTGGTCATTTTGTATGGTGATCAGGCGAAAATAAATACCAATTGGTTTAACAATCGACAATTATTAAATATTATAATTATTATAATTATAAAATTCTGTGCAAAATCTCAGCATGTTTGCGAGCAGGTTATCGAATTAAAGTCCGAAATTGACCATCAGAGGAGTACTAGCTGAACACCAGCGCCAAAATCCATGTTCGAATCCCATAAGGGGACAAAAGTTGCAAACGTCGGTATTACGCTCTGTACATGTCGTTGGAGGGGGTAAGAGCGAAACTAATTGAAGCGTTCGTGCCGTTCGTGGTGGCGGAAAATAGCAGTTTCTGAGGCTATTGGGCATGTATTACTCTATAATTTCGTATAAATGCTGTGCATGGGTGGTTGATGCCCGCCCGACTTTTGTAAAACCGAAGCGAAGCCGAGGTTTTTGCTGGTCGGGGCGGGCATCAAAAACACATGCAGAACGTAATGAGACCAAGAAAATATAATTGATAGTGAATTTAAGTATGTTTTTACTTTTTATTTGATACATGAGTAGATTGTGAAATAAAATTATAATTTTGTACACTAATATAGACTAATAAGAGATAGAAATAAAAGAATTTCTATTGTAATTATCGCAAAATATTTATGTTTTAATATTAAACTCCTTAAATGTAAATATGTCATAAAATTTATTTTTTGATATAGTATGCGTAAAGTACCTACTTTACGCATTGTTTTCAGTGAGTAAAGTGGCACTTTTACACATAGTGTACGTAAAGTTATATTTACTCAATATACGCACTTTGCGTGAAGTGGGGTAGTACTTACGCATATGATATCAAAAAGCAATATTCGCAACGCGTGCATACGATTTACGCACATCAGTCTTTTTATCTGCACGAAAATTGTACGAAGTTTTTTTATTCGTAGAATTTATAACTATTTAAAAAACGAAATTAGCTCAACTTCGAGCATTTGTATAGACAAAATCTTTTCTTTTGGACCATATCTTCAATATACATATCAAACTACAATGAATGAATGTTTTTTTTTATTTATATAAGTGGCATTCATTGTAGTTTGATATGTATATTGAAGATATGGTCCAAAAGAAAAGATTTTGTTAACTTGAAAAATTTCATTTTGGCCGTGTTCGCACAGTGGTCGTAAAACCGCTGCTCGGAAGAGCCTTATAATTTCACAAGAGCAAAAATTATTGGTTTTTAAAAATTCACAATGTCATGCATAAAAACTATTTTCCACCACAAATTTTAAGCGTTTTCTGGGATATGTGTATGTCTGTACGTTCGTATTTACTCAAGTTTCTCGATTATGTCAGCGAAATTTCGACGGATCCAAACGAATTTTGGGCCAGGTACTCGTCTAATTATAAGTATCGGACAGTTCTACGTTGAACCGAATTAATTGGAAAATAAAAAAACGCCAGAGCAAATAAAAATGTGAAAAAACAGATTTTTAAGCTTAATGTATCGTCCGCATGTACTCAAGTTTCTTGATTATCTCAGCGATATTTCGACGGATCCAAACGAACTTTTGGCCAGATACTCATTTAATTATAAGTACCGGATAGATCTATATTGAGCCCAATTAATTGAAAAATAAATTTTTTAAGCTTAATGTATCGAAAATTAATTTTCAGTATAAATTTAGCACATCCCTGGTAGAAATCTTAACCATATTCTAGCTATAAATTAACTAATTTTCAGAATATCCCAGAAAAATAGATAAAAATATTAAAAATTGATTTAAAAAACTAAACAAAAAATAGCATATTGTTTTTGAGAAATACGCATTTGAAAAAATCGTCATTTTTCAGTTTTTCGTAAATAACTCGATAAAGAAAATCTTAATATTTATTTGATAATTAATTATCAAAGTATAAATTTGTGTCTTAAAACTAGATAAAATTCCTGGCATTTAAAAAAAAGTCTCAAAAGGTTAAAAATTGACAAAGCTTATACAGCAGTTTGAAAATTGAGGTACATTTTAAATTTTGTAATCTCTATTTTTGTCTAATTTCGATTAGGCTGTAAAATAGAAAAAAAATTCAAACAAAATCCCAAGACACATGTCTTCTTAAATATGTTTTAGAATATATTTTTATAGTTTTCAGGCAAAAAAAAATCGATCTGTGACGGCCGCCATAAAAATTCTAAAAATTCTAGAAAGTCTAAAAATTCTCGTATTTTCCATTGTTTTTATTCAATTTTTTATTTTCATTAATTATCTTTATCATCCGGCGTTCGTTAACCCAATACAAACACCGGATGACTGCGATAATATAAAAAACCGCTGTCAATTCATTGACCCGTGGCTTCCTCAAATTTAATTTGCTTATTGCTTTAATTAAGTTTTAATAACAAAATTTATAATTTTTGCAACAATTTATGACATAATTATAATTAAATTCATTTATGAAGATTAAAAAGTATTAATTTTTAATTATGTATAAAGTATGAATAAAATAATAGGTATGATTTTTTTTGCTTCCTCCTAGAGGAAGCTTTGTGATAGTAAATTTTTGAGTTGTTGTAAAAACATGTTATAATTGTGTTCCGAGGTGTTAGGAATCAAAATAAATGGTTTTTGAAAAATGTGAAAAATGTCTGTATGCATGTGTGTGTGTGTGTGTGTGTGTGTGTGTGTGTGTGTGTGTGTGTGTGTGTGTGTGTGTGTGTGTGTGTGTGTGTGTGTGTGTGTGTGTGTGTGTGTGTGTGTGTGTGTGTGTGTGTGTGTGTGTGTGTGTGTGTGTGTGTGTGTGTGTGTGTGTGTGTACGCCTGGATCTCAGCTTCTACTCGGTTGATCTTGACCGGACAGGTTTCATTTTTTTTGTTTTTTTTTGCGTGATGGCGGGTCAAAAATCCGTTTTTTGATTGGGACGATGCGTTTTTGTTTTTTTTTTCAAATTTTCGATTTTCTCAAAACTTTTTTTTTATTTTTTTAATGATAGGATCGAATTATTCGAATCTGATGGGTAGCGTTCGAAAGAAAATTAAAATACCTATATTTTCTAAAAAAAAAAGTTTCTAGCTATCACGGTTCTTTTGTTATTAACAAAAACATGTTTTTTTTTTTTAGAAGCCTATAACTCCTAAACTTAACGGTCTATTTTTTTGAGAAAAATCATGATAATACAGAATATAAATAGCTATAATCTGTTAAAATTTGAATACATTCTGTAGGCTAGATTTTGAGTAAAAAATTGAAAAATGAAAAAAATCAGTTTTGTATGTCCAACGATTACAAGAGTAAAATTGACTTAATGGCTTCAAAATTCCTTTTAGAGGTAGATTTTTTATAGTTCTCGGTCGAGTTCTTTGGGCAAAATGATTGGTCCATAAATTTCAGAGATATTTGAGGTTAAAAATTTTTTGACATTTTTTAAAAATTGTAATTTCTCGAGAACGGCTCAATGTATCTGAATGGGGTGGATGGCATTCGAAAGAGAATTAAAATACCTATATTTTCTAAAAAAAGTTAATTTTCTATCTATCACGGTTCTTTAGTTATCATCAAAAACAAAAACGTGTTTTTTTTTAAAAACTCATAACTCAAATGATGTGTAACAAAATGAATTAAAATGTTTAAAAATTATATCTATTATAATCTATTATAATTATGAATTATGCATTATGAATGCATTGTATTCTGCATTATTATAATTTATTTGGGCATGTTCTTGTTTGTGCACATAAGGATTGTGCACATATTTATTGTGCACAGATAGCATTGGTACAGATATATATATATAGATATATACCAATGTTAAAGTGTGCACAATTAATATGTGCACAATCAGTATGTGCATAAACAAGAACACGTCTTTATTTGTGAGTTATGAACTTTTTAAAAAAAACACGTTTTTGTTAATAACAAAAGAACAACGATAGCTATAAATTTTTTTTTTCTTAAAAAATATGAATTATGAAATATAAAAAAAAACACGTTTTTGTTAATAACAAAACAACCGTTATAGCTATTTGTTTTATTATAAAATATAGATATTTTACTTCTATTTCAAATGATAACTTTATTTATCAGCTCAAAATTTATATAAATTTGATATAAATAAATAATAAATAAATAAATTTAAAAATTAACAATTTTTAATATTCATAAATGAATTTAATTATAATTATGCAATAAATTTTGTTATTAAAAATTAATTAAAGGAATCAACAAATTACGGTTGAGGAAGCTACGGGCCAATGAATTGGCAGCGGTTTTTAAATTATGTGTGAAAAATAAATAAAATAATTGATTGTAATATTATCGTCAAAACCTTTTAAAATTCTTAAATAACCTTTACTTCAAATTATATTTTCTTTGTGAAATTTCACACGTAGGGTACTTATCTCTAGTAGTATGCCTGTTCGTATTTGTGTGCTCTTTCTGGAATTTCCGATGTAAGAAAAAGGTTCTAACCTTAAAAATAATAAATGGCTATTACAAAACAAAAGCAGGTACACAATATGCGCGCATAGCGCGTAGTGCATGTCATACATTTCCATTTTCTAGTATACATAAATGCGTTCTTGAATAATTACGATTTTAAAAGAGAGCTAAAATAGTTCTAACCTCAAATATATCTGAAATTCATAAACGAATTCTTTCACCCTAAGAACTCTTCTAATAAATAATGTACAAACTCTACATCTTCACCAAATATCAAAGAAATTAAAACAATTTTAGTGTAGTTATATTGTGCGACAACAAAGAAAGTCATTTTCAAAAATACTAAAATTTTAAATATCAAACATCACAAAAAATAACCGTATAATTTGGATGAAATTTTACACAGGTATTGCCTATTTCGCATACAAAATAGTCTATAAATTTCAAGCTGATACATGAAGTCGTCATTGAGAAATTACGATTTTGAAAAAAAACGTAAAAAAATTTTAACCTTAAATATCTCTAAAAATCATGAGACAATTCTTTTACCTAAAGGACTTATACGATAATATATAAACTCTACATCTCCACAAAATTTCAATGTAATTGTTGACCGAGGCGAAGCCGAGGTTGACAAACATGTGATCTGAGGCTTTCTTTTTTACTGGCCAAGGTGTCTATACTATTTTTCTGCTCGACGGTGCCGGAAAGCGGCAACTTCATTTCGCGCAGCGACCGGGAAGTTGGCGCTTTCCGGCCGGAGAGCAGAAATAGTATATTACATACCTAGGCAGGTAAAATAAGAAATGTCTCAGATCACATGTAATTGTCAACCTCGGCTTCGCCTCGGCCGACAATTACATGTGATCTGAGGCATTCTTTTTTACCTGCCAAGGTGTGTATACTATTTTTCTGCCTGACGGCGCCGGAAAGCGGCAACTTCGTTTCGCGCAGCGGCCGGGAAGTTGGCGCTTTCCGGCCGGAGGACAGAAAATCAATTTTTGTTTTCTCTAGTTATCATGCGACAAAGAAAATGGCTGTAAAATACGAAAATTTTCAAAATCAAATATCTTAAAAAATAATCGTACGATCTAGATGAAAACTCGCACACATATTATCTATATCACATACAAAATTGTCTATAAATTTGGAGCTGATACATGAAGCCGTTCTCGAGAAATTACGATTTGAAAAAAAAGGTTAAAAAAATTTTAACCTCAAATATTTCTGAAATTTCTGGACTAATCATTTTACTCAAAAAAATCGACCGAGAGCTATCCAAAATCTACCTCTACAAGGAATTGCGAAACGATTAAGTCAATTTTACTCCCGTAATCATTGGACATACAAAACTCATTTTTTTTTTATATTTCAATTTTTTTCTTAAACACTAGTCGACAAAATAGATTCCAATTTTTACAGATTATAGCTATTTATACTTTGCATTATTACAATTTTTTCAAAAAAATTGACCGTTTCGATGAGGAGTTATAAGCTTTTAAAAAAAAACACGTTTTTGTTAATAACAAATGAACTGTGAGAGCTAAAGAAATTTTTTTTTAGAAAATATAGGTATTTTAATGCTCTTTCGAATGCTATCCATTAGATTCAAATATCTTGATCTTATCATTAAAAAAAAGCAAAAATCAATTTTGAGAAAATCGAAAATTCGAAATAAAACAAAAACGCATCGGCGAATCAAAAAACGAATTTTGAACCCGTCATCACACAAAAAAAAAACAAAAAAAATGAGACTTGTCCGCTTAAGACTAAGAGTCAAAGAGTGCTCTCTACACCGATTGGAACGCCACCTACTGTCAAAAGTGTTTTTTGTTAATTAAAAAAATTTGGGGCAATATTAACGTAAAAATAAAGTTTTCCCATAAATAAATAATAAATCTGTATTTTGTAGAGAAAAATTTGGAGTCATTTTCAGAAATGTCCACTGAACGTTTGAATTTTCTCTACAAAATACAAGTTCATTTATTTATTTAAATTCATGAAACTTGTTTAAAAGTAATCCTTATTAACTTTTACACGTGGGAAAACTGAGTTATGATTAATTTAAAATTTGTAAGTACACTTAAATTAATGAAAATACGTAAATGAACTATGAAGTCATGGGGGCGCTGCGATCTATTCCGGAGTTGGGGTTTAGGTAGAGAGCACTCTTAAAATCGATCGAGTAGAAGCTAAGATCCAGGCGTACACACACACGCGCACGCACGCATGCACGCACACACACACATCCATACAGATATTTTTCAAAAATCATGTATTTTGATTCCTAACACCTCAAAAAACAATTATAACATGTTTTTACACCAACTCAAAAAATTACTATCACAAAGCTTCCTCTAGGAGGAAGCAAAAACTCAAAACTTTGGAAAATATAGGCTATGAAGCAACGACTTTTATTTCGGGGACTTAATATTACTAATAAAGTAATATGCAATAGGCCCCGAATATTTGATATTATATTAAGAAATAAACAAATTAAGTTTGAGGAAGCCACATGCCAATAAATTGGCAGCGTTTTTTTGTTATTTATGTAAAGAAACAAATTCACAATCAAAAAGTGCGTTTTTTTATATTTCAAGAGTTTCAGACGAAATTTGATCAGAAATGTACCTATATGTTCAAATCGCAAGCGTGCCCATGTTTGTGTAGAATAGAAATACGTTTTATATTAATTCTAGAAGAAACGAATTATGTTTTTATTTGGTTTACCTCAGTCTTACTACATATACAAAATATATAATAATAATTATTTATTATTAAAAATATTACTTATGTCGACTGCAATTTACTATCAATTGATAAGAATGTTTCCATCGGTCTTACAGTCTTACAAATTAAATTAAAATAATTAATATTTATGGCAGTCAGATTGCCCTTGTTTATAATCACCCCCGCAGAATCTGAAATTAAAACTTAATTAAAACCTGGAAAAAACTTTGTTAGCAAAGGACGATCTGACTGCCCCCCACCTCCAAATTGGGGCAATTACTCAATTGGGGTAATTTGGTGGTGGGGGGCAGTCAGATCGTCCTTTGCTAACAAAGTTTTTTCCAGGTTTTAATTAAGTTTTTATTTCAGATTCTGCGGGGGTGATTATAAACAAGGGCAATCTGACTGCCATAAATATTAATTATTTTAATTTAATTTGTAAGACTGTAAGACCGATGGAAAAACTCTTATCAGTTGATAATTATTTATTATTAATAAATTTAAATTTATTATTTTTATAGTAGCACTGGGCCACACTCGACATGTGGGATTTTTACTGTTTTAAACAGTAATTTTTATGATTTTCGTAGCAAATTTTACTTTTTAAATAATTTTTATTGTTTTTGTAGCAAATTTTCTGCTGCAAAAATAATAAAAATTACTACTTCAAATAATAAAATTTGCTACAAAAATAATGAAAGTTACTATTTCAAATAATAAAATTTGCTAAAAAAATCATAAAAATTACTATTTAAAACAGTAAAAATCCCACATGCTGAGTGTGGCCCAGTGCTACTATAAAAATAATAAATATTCTTATAAAAAAGAGTAAAGTTTACAAATAAATTTTTCTGAAAGACAGTCTCATCACACGCTTTGTTTTGAACTTTTGCTATGTTAAGAAAATTTATCATTAAATTTCGGTATTAGTGCTGTCTCTATCAAGTTATTAAAATGTTAATGCTAACAAAGTGCTTATAATTACCACATGAATTTTTATACATTATTCTTTAAAGATGATTGTATGTTAAATTATTCGTACTTACCTTTCCAAGTAAATAAAACTCATTATTCATCAAAATAAAATAATATTACAAATAAAATCTTTTAATTCATCAGATATATTAATTTCAAAATAGTTAAGTTTGCCCTTAATCTTTAGTGCAAGCACTTGGTGAAAAATAAGATTGATTAAAATATAAATTAGGTTTTCTATGACGTTATCTTTTTAATAAAGCATACTTGATTTAGGTAATGCCACTTTTATTTTTGTAAAGTAAAGATATCGCAAATAGAAGAAATAAAAATTAAACATAGATGATTTTTTTCATTGTGACATTTAATTTCTTGTAGAATCTTCGTTGATTTATTATTTAATTAAAAAATAATTATAACAATGAATTGAAAGTATGCACTTCGTATTTTTAAAATCTTTAGCATTTCAATTTTAATGCTATATTAAATAACAATAAAATTAGAATTATTATAGCAAATTTATATGCAGTTTCATTGCGAATAAATAAAATTAATTCTTGATTTTTTTATGTTTTATTTTCATGCATTTAAAAAATTTTCAAAATGTGAGATCCATATGATAATCTCATAGAACTACATTATAAAAATACGAAGCGTACAACTTTCTTCTGAGGGTTATATAAAAAACGTCGAGGTCGATTAATACAGAATTTTTTTGAGAACATTATTCCTCTTTTATTTAACTTCCGCAGATATGGAACGCACGAACATAGGAGTTGCTCTGGTGCATCGAACAGCGACGGAGAAGAATGTTTATTTCATCGTCATCTTGTTATTGTTTACACGATGTATGTAAATGTTCATTATTATAAGATTGTAAGACTTCAGCCTGATTACTCGCTCGATCCTTCGGCGTTTTTTTTTTTTACGAATTTTTCCCACTTTTTTTTACTCTATGTTTATCTCTCGATTTCTCTCTTGCGTACTTCCGCGTTTTCTCTCGCTCACGCTTTCACTCATTATACGTCTCTCTTGCTTATACTCTTCACATATACCTCTTTCGTTTTTCATTTCATATTATTTTTTTAATTGTAGTTAACAAGCGCTGCATTTTCCAACATCAGAGTGGCTTCATTTGAACGTGTGCAACAAAAATTAATAAAACAGCGACATATCACAGTACCGTACGCAAAGCTTGTATGAGTCGCAGATAAAATATAGCATTAAAGGCCAATATAGCGACACTACTTTTTATTTAATTATTTTTAAATTCCTTTAATATCCCTCATTCGTCGTACACAAAGTCTTTCTTTCATTTATTTTTACTCTTTCTCACTCTCTGCAATTCATGGTTAAAACGTGTTTTCGATTTTTCTTTTATTGTTTTTTACGATTTTTTTTAGCTTCCTTATCCATAAAAAAAAACATCTTATTTATTTTACACATTAGTTTACAAGTATATGTGGTTTGTATTCATGATTTTTGTTCTCGTCAGCTTTGCACAAATCGGAGCTTTTATATATTTTTCTTTTCATTTATGTTCATTTAAAGATTAATATAACAAAGTAGTTAGCGACGGCCGGGAGCTACTTTACTGGAGCATGATTTGCTTGGTTTTGATGAAAGGAGCGAGCAAACGGAATAAAATGTTACGAGAATTAAAGTATTTAGGCTTCTTCATCTAGTTTTTTTTTTTTATACTAGCTTTTCACACTGCATATTTACAGATCCAGAAATGTAGCTCCCTCAAGAAGCGCGTAGAAGCATTTCGAGAAACTCTTGTGCTTGCTCTTCAGTATTAATATTTTTCTTTCCCAATCGCTTAAAAAAAAAAAAAAAAAAAATAAAAAAATAAAAAAAAAAAAATATAGAAATAGTTATAATGTGATATGTATGCTTAATTATACAAACAACTTAATGTTTTGAAGATGAAATATCTTTTATACTCTGTTAAATATTATAAATTTTGTTAAATATTTTCTTTTAAATTGGAAAAATTTTACTTCAGTTTCCTATGAAGGCAGATCATTATACGAAAAACAAGTCTTCGTTATTCATAATTAAGTTCATATCATATTAAAACGAACTTTAAATTAGCTTTGGTATTATATTAAAAGCTAGTCAATATCGTTATAATTTTAGAAAAAACAATTTCTGAATGTTTCATAATCAATTCAGAAGGCAGAAAATTATATCTTGTATTAAAAATATAATAATATCAATTATATTAATATATTTTGTTCTTTAGTTCAATAAGTTGTAAACGAAAAAGAAAGTTTTTTTTCAACAAAATTCTTCAAAAAATGAGTAATGCCCATGCGAATTCATGTACTCGCCTCAGGGCGCTTGCGCATCCCTTCATTTAATCTTATAAAATCTAAAGTAACCACATGTTTACTACATTATTAAATAAAATGAAAAAGTAGCGTTTAACATTAGTACTTGCCAAAATGTTAGTGACGGACTTTTTGCAATCGAAATAATCTTATAACTAAATATACAAAGTGCTAATTAATAAAAAGTGCGAATTTTTCATTAGGATAAAGGAAAACATCTTCGAGCTCGGTCACAAGAGTTTCGTTTGTTCGCTAATACGCTAGCTTCTGTCAACCCACAAAGGGACTTTGGCAACGTACTAAATGTTGGCAACGATTATCCTTTCGTGTTCCTCGTCTCTCTCTCTCTCTCTCTCTCTCTCTCTCTCTCTCTCTCTCTCTCTCTCTCTCTCTCTCTCTCTCTCTCTCTCTCTCTCTCTCTCTCTCTCTCTCTCTCTCTCGCTCTCTAACTCGTATTCTTTCGCACACTGAATACGCATGCACACATTCACCCCCCGCCCCCCCTTCCACCTTTCACATTTTACAAATGGGCATTTAGCCGTTTATCTCTGCACATATAATTATATTCGTAATAATCATAATAATAATGATAATTATAATGATAATCAGAATTATAATAAGAATCTGTACATACCACCTGCATACACACGTACCTGACACATAATTTGCATATTTTTTTAGCTTTCATCAGGCACGCACTCGCACGTTTTCAATCAACTGCAATTATGTATATATATAGAATTTGAATTATACATATACCTAGACATAGCAGATGCATGTTTATGTATATGTCTAATGCCAATAGTTAAATATCAATCGAATAGATTTTTTTCCTTTTTGTTTATCTGACACTGATCATTAATAATACGCGTTTATATGTATATTTACATACACAGTATGGAAAGTGTTCAACACCAAATAACAAATTATACAGCTTTACAAAGTTAAACGCTGGGATCGTTGAGTTGCTTCATTTATCTCATTCTCAACTTTTTCTTGCTTTTTTGACAACACTTCTTGGAATTTTTCAACAGTCTTCAATCGAGAGAAATAACACATGCCTTGTCAGTCCTATTAAATCCCGAAATTATGAATAATGTTATCTTGTTAGAAGAAAAGTTTTTTTCAGTCGATGAAAATGTATGATTTTGTGCTTTTTAGTAACTTACATTACAATAATATTAAACCAGAGTTTAAAAAATAATTACTTAATATTTACTTCTACTTTTGAACTATCCCGTTTGGAAGAAAATTTCTTCATTCACTGAAAAAATCATTTCTTTGTAACAAAAACATTATTGTAAAACTTATAAAATTAAAAAATTAAAGATTTAACATTATAAACATTCAATATCAATCTAATCACGGTACTACAAAATCACATTTATAAAAAGATGACAGTAATAGCTTTAAGCTTATCATAAACTGTCGGTTGAATTATTTGTATTTCACATAATCGATTAATGTCTTTAGATAATTTAATATTTTTTGGCTAGTCTCTTATTAAGCAAATCAATAAAAAAAAAAGATGAAATTATAATTTCCAGAGGCATGAAAATCTCTCGATGAAACGCACAATTTCTTTTCAAAAATTTGAAATTTCGTGCGCTGAAGGAAGGTTTTTACATTCACTGCCAAAAAAGTACTAGTCAATTTCTGTGTTTAATTCTTTTTTTTTATTTCATTAAATGTATACGTCGTAAGTTCGATGACTATAAGAGTGTGATAAGGGGTGCCGGTTGATGTTCCGTTACTTGCGCGTTAAAATCAAAATTTGCAATGCTAAGAAAATTCGGTATGTTTCTTCTGCAATGATTTTTATCATAAATATTAAATGATAAATGAAATGTTTTATCTCGCGAGATTCTAAGTACTTGAAATTTATGATGCAGCGAGATCGACTTCTTATAAATAAAACTGCAAATAAGAGTAAAAGTTTTTTTTCCAGATTTAATTATTGTTCTATTTAGAATTACTTTTACCAAAACAAAAATATCATTAGACCATAAGTTATTTATTACAATAAAGAAACTATTAATCAGACAGTTCATAATTTATTACGCGTTTTGAAAAAGTATAAAATAACTTGACAAAATAAAAAATAACACCAAAGTTTGAAGTTTTATAAATATTTTTGTTAGCAATTTAATGATCTAACAAAATTCATAGTTTATTTTGCAATTTACAAAAAAAAAAAGATGTTCACATATACGATTATTTGTAACTGAATGTATATACATTACAATTTGATTAATTTTATAAAACTCTAAAGTAACAACAAAAAATGTTTAATAAAATAACTATGAACTTTGCTCATGTACATATTTATACATTCAACATAATATCAGTTTTTCCATTTCAAAATTTATAATCATAAAATATGGTAAAATGCAGATTTGGAACACTTCAAATACGGTAGTAACTTAATAAAAGCGCGTAAAGGAAAAAAAGGAATACCGAACTTTACTGACCTCAATCAAATAATTTTGTTAAGAAAAAAACATTTAAATAACGTATAGTGCGTGTTTCTTTTCTTTATCACTTCTTACAGTTCACTTTTCGATAACAAGGAAAAAATGAAAGAAAAAGGGGAAAACAACAATAAAGAGCTTTCTTCTATCTAACAAGTTTCTGTACATCTGCCAGAAAGAAAACCAACAAATAAGGTAAATTGAAGAAAGATTAATAGATATAATGAAGTAGCAATTGATTAGCGCTTAATACTAAAAAGGTGACACGCAATCACATTTTTGAGGGCAAAGCATATATCCCCACGATAAAGCGACACTCGGTAGAGCATTATTACTTTGTTTTTTTTTTTTCGAATTTCTCTTATCAATAAACATTCTTCCACTCAAAAGTTGCTGTTCGAAAAATTTCGCTGGATGAGATTCTTTTGTTTGACTTTAATATATGAAATTATTATAATAGATTCAAATCTTTCAAGAGACTCAAATTCTATTGATGATTTCGTCTTATATCCTTGGAATAAAGGAAGAAAATTTTTTACTAACAGCGCTTTTTTTCTAAGACATTGATAACATTTCTCAAATTAAATTTAAAATATATTTCTTTTAACATTCTTATTTTGGCGCTCCTATTTCTTGCAATTAAAATTATGATTCTTTTGACTGAAAATGAAAGTGTATTTGAAATTCATTTCTAATTTATACCAGGGTAAAATAATGTAAATTGCATGAGATTCATTAAAAATCTGTTTCTAAAATATTTCAATTTTTCAAAAAGAAAAAAAAAACTTCGTTTTAGTATTAAAATTAGATTTTTAATCATCTTGAGATTTTGAAACTTTGAACAATTCCAAAAATGATAATGGTATAAAAAGATTTTTCATTTTTATCTCGTGTCTATTGAAATAAAGGATTTTTATTGAACTAAATCGTTTTTATGCTATTGAAATAAATTTCAAAACTTTCGCTGCTTTTCTATAAAAATATTTTTCATATTTTTAATGATTCAGTAATATCCTTTATAATAATTTTTCTTGGCTAATAACAAAAAACACTTGATTTTTTGAAATTTTAAGGCGATTTAGTCTTAAATTTATGTTCATTATTTACATGTCATTCAAAAAAACAAATAATAAATATTTAAAAAAATAAAGTTTATTGAGAACAAAAAGAGAAGTAGCGATAATTGATGAGACTTGGTGTTAAACACAGAATTCAGTATTTTTTTCTCATTCTGTTCATTTCTCTTATATTCTCTCTTAAGACACAATATCTCGGCAGGACCGCTTTTATAACATAAATTACATGGCACAATGGGAAATCGGTTAAACATGAAGTACCCGTATCGTTTATATAGCATTGCTTTCAAATTCTCGATGGACACCTTTCGTCACTATTATAATATGCGTTATATTTTTATTAAATTTTTAATAATATAATAAAGTGGTAAAATAGTCTAGTTTAATAATTTATAACAAGGCAAAAACTATATGCCTCTAAATCATCATCCAGAAATATTAGAGCCCAAGAAATTTGACTCTATTTTTTTATTTATAGGTTAATAGAAATTAATCGTACGAATTAGTATTTTTGTTTTGAATTAAGAAAACTTTCGAAGATGACACTTTGCATGAAAGTAAATATAATATATTTTTATTTTCTTGCTTCGTGAAATTACTTGTTAGGATAATATTTCACAGTAGTGAATCATTGAAATTTAAGAGCGCTGCATGAAAAAGTGAATAAATATAAAGATAAGAATATCATCGATTACCTTTCTTGATACTACATATTCCTCAAGTTTTCGGCATTTTATATATTTATTGCTTTTATCCTGCAACAATTTTTAACGTTTTTGTTAAGTTTTTCATTTTTTTTGACTCAAATAAATTGTTGTAAAATGCAAGTTAATGAAAAAAAAAAGTATGAATCAAAAATTAATATTATAGTAAATTAATTTATATATAAATTAATTAATTTATATATAAATTAATTTATAAATAAATAATATATAAAAAATATCTTTATCCTACATTCTAAAGTAATGAATTTAAACAAATATTTTTCACTTTTGTTATGCAGGATTCAAAAAATCTGAAAACTTGAATTTAAATAATGTTATATAAAGAGGTTACTTCCATTTATATAATTTCCGGCGTTATTTGCATATTTATTTATTTAAAAAGGCCAGTTCCTTGCCTAGATATAAATTATTATCTCAATGCACTTAATGAGATTTAATTATTATGTAAAATCGAAATTCTACTTTCAAAATACAAACAATATATTGTAACAATGAAATAGAATGCCAATGACTAAAAACTTATTGATCTTACATAATAACCAAAGATAATAAATATTAATAAATCATTTAGATTGTACAACTATAAACCTATTTAAACTTGAAAAGGCTCAAATTAGGCTCGAAATTATTAATAATATTTATATTATTGTTAATATTGTCATTATTTTTTTTATACTATATTCTTTATTAAAAGTAATCCTACCTACATTAATCAGTATTTTTGTATGTCATATAAATCGTAAATTTGATAAACCTATAAAAGTTCCAACTTTAAATGCTTATTAATGGTTCTTTAAAAACTTGTATACTGGCAACTCTAAAGAAAGCATCTAACAAATGGTTTTTAAAGCGATGAAAAGTGCCCACATTTATTCTTTACCGTTAAACACAATTCGTTTTTTGCTTCATTGACAATTTCCATTATAATACTCGAAGTTTCCCATGTTTTATATTACATTCAAATAGGAAATAAACCCCTTTTTCATCGAATAGTCTTACCATCTCCTTTATAGATATATATTTATACATTTACAGACTATGCATTCCAAAGGATACAGACTGATTGACTTCATCAAGCAAAACTTCGAACAGCAACATTCTCACAAAACAAAGAGAAACTAACTAGCGTAACGATTCCTAAATCGGTTTCTCTTCAAGCAATCGATCACAAGCACATATTATCCATTACCATTTACGCGTACTTAAAAGTTAGTTATTATTTAAATTTATTAAATAAGCGAGTTTGTGTAAAAATTTAACGTTTTTCCGTACATACTATTCTTTTCACACCTTTTATGCATCTAATGTTCTCGCTCTATCGTTCATTTTTCCTTTAAGTTATTCACATCGTCCAGCCATTTCATTTTGCACAACTCGAACTAAACTTTTTTCGTGTAGCGCTTCAAAAATCATTTTTCGTTTTTCCCAAATCTCAGTCAATGCACGAAAAAACGATTGTTGACATTGTCTCGTAATTTTTGTAAAGAAAGTATTCAAGAGATACTTGCACTGTCTTTGTCTTATGCTTACTTATGATGGTCTGTATGACTTTGCTTTGCAAGAAAAATCACAAGTTTTAACATTGGAAACCGTAGCTTGTACCTAACTCCCTGTTATGACGCGAGAACCACAACACATTTAATTTCACTTCTAAGCTCTTCGACAGTTTGGTAGTTTTTCTTTCCCTCGCAGAGGGAACCTTACTAAAGTATATACATTCGCGTTGTCTATACGTAAAAAGGTGCTTCATGACCTTTTTTTTCTCTAATGGCGCTACAAAGTTCCGAACTTTTGATTTCCATAATATCGATTAGCAAATGTCTTTTTCGATAAATAGAAGTGACTGGTTTGAACCCTATAAATATATGAGGGATGCTTCGCTGATTGCTGCGAAGCACTGTACATTTTTTAGGGTTTCCAAATTTCCTATTTATTTTTTATTTCATTAATTTGCATGCATTTTCTGTCGTTTTGACACGCATATATACACTTTACTACCTCCTGAGGCACTAGATTGCGCCACTTGGCTTCGTTGATTCAACGTTTTATTTTCACTTTTTGAATCAATATACTCTTCTGTATGACTTCTTCCACAAAAAGTCTTCCGCTGTTATTCTTAACACAGTTCAACTATGCTTTTACTCCCAAATCACTTGACGAAGTTCAAACGATTTATCGCACCACCACTATACGAGCACTAAGGTCAGATGCGTCACAAACAAGGCAGTTATTTCGTTATGAGTAAATGTACGTAGGAATATATGTTTATATATATTACGCATGTACGTGTGTATGTGTAGTAGTATTGTGTAAATTTTTGTTTGAATCATGTAAAAGCACTTTATCCAACAATTGTTTCTAGTTCATGGAATCTTTCTCACTGTTCACTGTAGTACTGCACACGACCTGATGATGCAGATCCGGTTTCTCGCATCACGTCGTCCCAAGCTGTTTTGCAGGTTTCATGGAAACAAACAAAAAATAAAAAGATTATTATTACAAACATTCACGGAAAAATGAAAATTTGAAAAGTTCATGTAGAAATTATGAAATAATCTGCGTTACAATAAAAAAACTCTATGAAAGCTAAAGACAAAAGCGAAGATAAGTATAAATAACAAAGTAATAATATTTATAGTATTTAGTAAAGTTGCTGTTTAATGAACTAACCTAATCCAACGAATGAAACAATCTTATCGTGATTGAATTTTTGTACGTGACTTTCATCAGGGGCAATGTAACGTGAAGAGAAATCTTCCTTTGGTTGAATCCGACATTTTTCAACAACTGGCGGGGGTGGCGGAGGCGGTGACTGTTGCTGTTGCTGCGGCAGCGGCTGTGGCTGCGGTTGCGGCAAGGGTGGAGGATGCTGAGATATCATATAAGGAGTTGAAAATCTCATTGGACATCCCATGTAGGACATGGTTTGCACTAGTACTGGATGCGGGGGAAGTGGATGCACGGGTATGTACGGACTCATTGGGAAGTTCGGAGGGAACTTTTCACATCTGACGTGCTTGTCAAACATAGGAGGTTGTCGGTTAAAGTTCGGCGGTGAATTTGAGAAGTGAGACACCTCTGCTGGACTGGCCATTGAAGTCTCCTCCTCTTCTTCCTCTTCTTCCTCTGATTGAAGAAGTTGTTCGTTGACTTCGAATCCAAAGGTGAGTTCGCTGGCTTCCGGCTCCATACTCCTGGTTTGGTCGCTGATATTTTCGTCTAACAGAATCACCGCTGGCCGCCCAGTTGATGTTGATGACGTCACAGGTGTTATGCTCATCTTGTTCATCATTTGTGATTCACTGACCTTGTGCTCTTTATCAGATTTATTAACAAGGTTCGATTGCTTCGTCTTTTTGCTTTCCAAATCCTCATTTGGTTTATCCTGTCGACTGTTTGAAATCTGTAAAACAAATTTTTTTCCTATAGTAAGAATTAAACTGTAAATGGTGTTTAATAATTATTCAAAAATACTACAACGGGCAACGGCACCTACAAATATGCTTTTTATTCTAAAACTAACTTTAACATCTTTCTATGATTTTCAATAAGAAACAATAAAAATTAGTTGGAAAATCTGTTTACTCGTATTTTCTTAACAGTAAAAAAGAACATGTCAACATGGGTGCAGTTACTGATACTCAAAAGGAATATTGTTGATGAAGATTGGAGCTGACGGTTTTGATATCCAATTCGCAAGAGTAAAAGTTAGTTTTTCAATCTAAAATCCTACAGTACCAAATGTCATAATACATTTAAGGTGGTGTAATAGTCCTACTTTACCACTAACCCTGTTTTATCGACGGAACATGTCAAAATAATTAATATAAATAAAAGGATAATGATTTGCGTCTTAAACAAATTCACTTGCCCTGCGTAATCCTCTAATACACCGTTCTACGAAGTTTTGAGACAAAAAAACGACGACACCTTTGTTTATTTTTGGAACGAAAATTAACGAAAATTAACCAAATTTCGTTCCAAAAATAAACAAAGGTGTCGACGTTTTTTTTCCTCGAAACTTTGTAGAATGGTTTATTACACCATTACGCAGGGCAACTGAATTTGTTCAAGGCGTAAATCATTATCCTTTTATTTATATTAATTACTTTTACATATTCTGCTGATAAAACAGTGTTAGTATAGTGCGACACCCCCTTAAATAGGTCACTTAGGTATAAGGGGATGCCATAGCCGTATCATTACCGACTGAGCAATTGGCACAGTTTCAAGCTTATTAAAAATAAAATACGTAAAATCACAAAAAATCAAGAGAACACTTCGCTGTGGTTTTGAACGTTCTATCACCCAGTAAAAGTTTGAAGTCGAAATATTAAGTGGTTTTTGCAAAACTTGATATTTCGACTCCAAACTTTTACTGGGTGATAGAACGTTCAAAACCGCAGCGAAGTGTTCTCTTGATTTTTTTGATTTTACGTATTTTTTTTTTTAATAAGCTTGAAATTGTGTCAATTGCTCGATCGGTAATGGTAAGACTATGTCACCCCAATAAGTGACGATATTGATATCATTCAAAAAATAAAGTATTAATATACATTGGTGCGCGGTCTACCCGTTACCGACGATTACAGGGATTTTCTCACTCAATTATCAATTTTAAGAAAAAATCATTTTAATACGCTGTAGTCTTTTAATAAATCTTCAACGTGTTAGAATTTTTTCCTGAAAATTCAAAATTTATAGAGAAAAACGGGCCCCTGCAGTTGTCCGTAACAGAGGGGCTGCACATCACCGATCGGAACGCCACACAGTGTTCTATTTTGAAAAAAAATGGACAAAATGAAATATCTCGCGAACGGATATCGATAGCCGGATGAATCCAACTGCATTTTAAAGTTGAAGTAATATACAATAAAGGAAAAATAGTCCAGTACTGATCATTTGACCCTGTGACCTTGGAAATGAAAAATGAAAGTCGAATAAATAAGTATTTTCAGCTTTTTCATTGTAGACTTTCTGGCTATCAATTTTTTCGATTAAAAAAATATGTACTCCTGTTTGTGTTTTATGCAAGGAATCCGAATTTGATGTCAGAATTGTCCTATCGCACACCAATTTGTTTTTAAATCTGAGAACTCCATAAAAAATACGAAAAATTCACCCTGAGAAAATGGAGCATTATTGAGTAATTTCGACTTCAAATTCGGATTCAGCGAATCAAAATACATGGGTACATAAATACAATTATGGAGTTTTCAGCTTTAAAAACAAATTGGTGTGCGATAGGACAATGCTGACATCAAATTCGGATTCCTTGCATCAAACACTACAGGAGTACATATTTTTTTGATCGAAATATTGATAGCCAGAAAGTCTACAATGAAAAAGCCGAAAATACGTTATTTATTCGACTTTCATTTTTCATTTCCAAGGTCACAGGGTCAAATGATCAGTACTGGACTATTTTTCCTTTATTGTATATTACTTCAACTTTAAAATGCAGTTGGATTCATCCGGCTATCGATATCCGTTCGCGAGATATTTCATTTTGTCCATTTTTTTTCAAAATAGAACACTGTGCGCCACCTACTGTCAAAGGTGTTTTTTTGCAATTAAAATAATTTGGGGCAACTATAATATAAAAATCGAGTTTTCACAATCGAATTACGTCTTATAAAGAGATAGTTGCCCTGCGCAATGTAATAATCTACCAGCCTACACAGTTTTGAGTTCAAATATCAACGGCACCCCAAAATATTTTGCGAACAAAAATAACCGAAATTTCGTTCGCAAAATTTTTTAGGGTGCCGTTGATATTTGGGCTCAAAACTGCGCAAGCTGGTAAATTATTACATTGCACAGGGCAACTATCTCTTTATACGGAGCCACGCTGATTGGTTGAAACTTTTGTAACCTCAAAAATATAATATCATAAATAAAAAAAAGTATACAATCGTAAAACACAAAAATGCGGTGATCACGTGTTCTTGTTATAATAAAGAATGTTTATGAACGTTATGCAACGTTTAATAATTTTTAATTAAGACAAATAATGGGAAATACGACGCGAGGTGAGGATGCCGTTTTATACAGAAAATTGTAAGATGACCGTCACTTTTACGTAATTACACGCGTCAATTTTAAGAATATTGCATTATGTAAATTATTGAACATTTTGATTATTGGAAATGCTGTGATCCCGCATTCTTTACACGATATCAAATCGTTAGCAACTTAATTTTCAATATCACGAAGTAAATTTCGCGTGAATAATGGGAAATACGGCTCGAGGTGGGGGTCACCATCGGTAAAGTTCGCTCCTACATCCCCTTAATAATATAGAATTTACCGAGTTCTGCCGGTAAAACAGAGTGCGTGAGTACCACACCCCCTTATAGAAAGCATTAGAACAGTTTTTACAAACTAAAGTCAATCAATAAATGCGTATTTTGTAGAGAAGTGAGGGGAGCAGCTTACTGTAACGCCAACCGGACGTTTGATTTTTCTATACAAAATACAAGTTCATTTATTCATCTAAATTCATGAAACGTGTTTAAAAGTAATCCTCTATTCTACACGTACGAAAACTGAGTTATAATAAATTTAAATTTATAAGTACACCTAAATTAATGAAAACCTGTATGATCTATTCTGGAGTTGGAGTTTTGGTAGAGGGCACTCTAATCCTAAAGGTGCCTTTTCAGACGCAAAGCTAAAACCCTATAACGCTGAAACACTGACACGGTTTTGATGTGGCATATCTCCTCTATGTATTTTTTTATGTCCATGGCTGACGCTACGAACTGATGCTCAAATTTTGGCGACTCCGCCAGAAATCATTTACGGTATTAAAAAAATCTATTATTTTAAAATTTAATTTTTTATTTAATATTTCTATTCAATAAAAATGTTTAAAATAATATAATTCCATAATTTAGCGATTTTTCCATAGTTATATATAATACTTGCCTTCGGAGCGCTCCCAAAGCTCCTTGATATAAAATAATACTAAAAAAAAAGTTTAATTGTTTCATATTTACCTCTGTTTCTTCAATATTCATGATAATATTAACTTTTCAAAATATAATGATTAAGTTCTTGAAGCTGAAAAGTTCGTTGCGGTCAACTTGTGCGTTGACATCGAACCGTAGAGACTGTCCACATAACGCCGAGCTGCAACTTGCTTCTTGTAGACCGTCGCTGATTGGTTGGTTTGTAAATATTGACCACTCAGCGACGGTCTACAAGAAGCAAGTCGTAGCTCTGTGTTAGGGTGAATGTACATAAGGGTAAGTCCAGAATAGATGCGTACGTGCGTTTGCGTTCATGCGTTTGCGTTCATGCAGCTACTTCGAGCAGAAGTCAGGAGGGTGTACTCTAGCTAGTGCCAACTGCGGGAAAAAAACTGCAAAAATCAAATGGTATCTCGCTATAACGTACTTGGCGCATTTTCTTTTCCCGCAGTTGGCACTAGCTAGAGTACGCCCTCCTGACTTCTGCTCGAAGTAGCTGCATGAACGTAAACGCATGAACGCAAACGCACGTACACGGAAAAATGTTTGGTTAAGCGGGTGTACTAGTGGTAGGAAAGCAGCGCCCTCTCTACCGTGGAGTACTGTTTCTCCTAATTTTGGGCGACTCAGAGCTCAAAACACGGGGAGAAACAGTGTCGGGTCAAGCGTTCTCCCACTGAGGGCGAATGAGTCGCCCGAAATCGAGCAACAGCTCTTCAAAACACGCAGTTACTGATTCCTCGCACGTTTGGACGAGCGGTTGTCGTCGCGAGGTTAGTTTCTGACCCAAACATTTTTCCGTGTACGCATCTATTCTGGACTACCCTAAGCGCCGCGCTGCGCTGCGCCGCGCCGTGCTGCGCCGTGCTGCCGCTGCGCTGAAGCTTAGCTCTGCCGTTCCGTTCCATTCGTATATTCTTACAAAAAAATGAGCAGTTGCATGTCTATGATATTTATAAATCACGGACGATTCCAAAATGAAAAGTTAAATAAATGAAGAGATAGTTTAGATGACGAACAATTCAAGAACAAAAGTATTTTAAGCCGAGAAAGAAAACACAAGACCCAATTGATATGATATACTATGAATTATAAAATTGATTAAAACATTGGAAAATGCAGCTATTGATGAATAAGATGGAATTAGGCGATAATGGGATGTCCTTTAACCAGTTCAAATAAATGATGAAATTGATTAAAACTCATGTTAATAAATCTATAAAACTCTTCATGATCCTTTAATGCAAAATATTTAAATAAAGTGCTATAAGCACTATAAATATTTCTTGAGGTATTGCTAAATGTGGTCGAACCCACCACCTTTTACAAGATTGTTGTTTCTTTTTTTTTTTTTTTAATTTTTTTAACAATTTCAATAACTTTAATGAAATTATACAATTTTCTAATTTTTTTATTTTGGCTTCAATCATGATCATGACCATGAAAATGATAGATGTACGACATAGATCTATAGAATTGTACTATTAACAATGGAATATAGAAACGGAACTATGGACCAGCGCAAGCAGAGAACCGCGCAGCGCAGCGCGGCGTAAGACGGCGCAGCGCGGCGCTTATGTACATTCACCCTTATGTGGAAAGTCTCTTAGCTAACTATACCACATTAGAAGTTATAGTACAAAAACTTACATAGAGTGGATATGCATCAATCTTAGAGCATATACTCCTGTAGGAAGCATGTCGTGTTAAAAAATCGTGGTTGGTTTTCGTACGGTGCAAGAGAGGCAGAAGATAAAGTGTCCCTTGTCTGTCTCTCTCTCTCTCAGATTGTGCTGTGATTGGTTGTTCTATCATCTTAGTTTGGAGGGGAGCGCGAGTAGCCAATCACAGCATAGTGCGAGAGAGACAAACGAGGGGCACTCTTTTTTTCTCTCTCGCACCGTACGAAAACCAACCACGATTTTCTCATTTAACTTACTACCTCCAGGAGTATATACTCTAAGGCATCAATACTGTTTCGGCGTTTTAGAGTTTTAGTATTACGCATGAAAAAGCACCTTAGGGACTAGCGAGATATGTGGTGTGTTGTGAGTTCCGTGCTGGGCCCTTTCTACATTTGTGTGTTCTGTCTGTTCTAGACAACTTCTCTCTATGTCTGTCTCTGTCTTACATAAACGGAACAGATCTATCTGCCTTTGTCGGGAACACACAGAACACACAGAACACACATATGTAGAAAGGCCCCTGGAAGTTCTGTGCTGTGCGTTCCAATTTTAATAAGCGAGAAGCTCATCTAGATCTCATGCGCCGTTATAGCCTATGGATATGGTCGAGTTCGTAACGTCCTGGACATAAGCATCTTGGTACGCTTTTAGATATATGCTCAATGCTCCGATCAGCCGTTTTATTTTTATTATTTTTTTTATTTTCTTTATTTAAAGAAAATAAAACGGCTGATCGGAGCAATCTAAAAGCGTACCAAGATACTTATGTCCAGGACGTTATGCCCTGTCTACAACCACCGATTTTTTTTTTTTGCGCATGCGCAAAAATCACCAGAGAGGGTTAGTGATGTAAGAAGAGCCAATCGTAAAAAAATTAACCCTAAATATTGAGTTTGCGTTGAACAAACCTAAAAATCAAAGAATACGAGTTTCTGCTTTCTAAACTGAAACCTAGTCTGGAATGATTTGGTGAATAGTTGAAACATCAATTGCATAAAACAATGCATTTTTTTGTACACAATCGCCATGTGCTAAATAGCTGTAAAAATATATGTAAATTAACATTCAATCTAAACTTGCATTTATTATATTTACTTACTTTAGCGTTATACACAGTCTTAACTCTGGAGAGGTATTGGTACTCTCCGACTATATTTTGTTATTCTATCTTTAACTAAATTACATAAATACATAAATGCTTGTACATTCATTCTAGTAAAATTCATGAACTCTTCTTCGTCATTCATCTTAAAATACGTAAAAACTCTCTCATAAGCACCATATCCTGTTAAGTAATTATTTCTAATTAATGGTTTGCACCACCATCTTCTGAATTTTTTTTTCGATTTCTTAGTAATTGTATTAATCGAATTAATGCTTATTTCCAGTACTTCAACAACCAGAGTATGATCATCCATTTTACATTAATTGAAAAATCTTCTTATAATAAAATCTCTAAATCACTAATCTTCTTCCAACACTTGACTCTTTGTTAATGTTAGAAAGCAGAAACTCATGTAGTCATGTTTTGATCTTTTTAGGTGTGTTCAGCGAAAACAATATTTAGGGTTAATTTTTTACAGTTGGCTCTTCATACATCCCTAACCCCCTCTGGTGATTTTTACGCATGCGCCAAAAAAAAATCGGTGGTTGTAGACAGGGCAGTACGAACTCGGCCGTAGCCATAGGCTATAACGGCGCATGAGACCTAGATGAGCTTCTCGCTTATTAAAATTGGAACGCACAGCACACCACATATGTGGCTAGTCCATTAAAAGTCGATGTTAAATTTAGTCTTACTGAATGATCAGAGAGAACATTTAAGGTGGTTCTCCTCGGACTCCCTAGTCAAAGAAGTGCTAAATGAAGAGGTTATCTAAAATTATAAAAAACCATAGTTGTAATGTGATTTATTTATTTAAAATGATAGAGATAGTATTATAATAAAGTGTATTTGACATTACTAAGTTCTAGAAACTAGATATTGTCACTACAAACAATTATTTATAAATCACCGGAATCTTTTTTGTTCATCAACCGATTTTATTTTTCAAGGTCTTATTTTAATTAAAAATTATTCGAAACTCAGAAAGTTATAGCAAATTAAAAAATTAGTACATTACGATACTAGTGGCATAAGTTGCACTTTACGGCACGGCGTGTATAAGCGGCGTGTATATATATATATATTATTTTATAGCACTGTGTGGCATAAATCCGCATTTATGTCACGCCTATTCGTGCCATTAGCAGTTCATTTTTGCACCGTGTAGTATCGCCCAAGCGATAGCGAGTTGCCGTAAAGTGCAACTTATGCCACTAGTATCGTAATGTACTATTTTTTAATGACGTGTACGAATTTATGAACTTATCTATAACTTTCTGAGTTTTGAATAATTTTTAATTTTTCGTTCTGCAAATCCCCATGAAATTACTTAAGGAGAAAAATGAGACCTTGAAAACTAAAATCAGTTGAGAAACAAAAAAAGATACCGGTGATTTATTAATAATTGTTTGTAGTGACGATATCTAGTTGTTTCTAGAATATCGCCATTTTTTGAAACAAGTTATCTTAGTCATGTTAAATACACTTTATCTATCATTTTAAATAAATAAAATACATTACAACTATGGTTTTTTAAAATTTTAGATAACTTCTAGATTTAGCACTGCTTTGACTAGGAAGCCCGAGGAGAACCACCTTAAGGAGGTTCGATAGCTCTCCGCTCGCGGGGCGCGCTACCCCGCTCACCGCGCACCCCCTCCCACAGCACACGAACACGATCGTACGTTTACGTTTTGCCGCAATACTCGGAATCGGCGTTGTCTATCGCATTTAGATTGTGTATAAACATTCTCCTGTATATTTGCTATTTGCTATGTAAAGCGAGTCGTGAGACGCCTGGCGGATAAATCCCAAAGCCTCGAGCATTCCTCGAGAAGCGAATTAAATTATCATCGGGAATTGAAAAATAGGATAGTGTAAGAAGTTAAGATCAGTTTTTTAATTTCAGTGAGTGATTTAATCAGGTGTGTGAGATACGGCCAAAGATGCTACGTCAAGGAAGAGCGTTTCTTGAGCGCAGACCACTTGCAATACCTTATTAAACACAGATCTACTCATATGGAAAAAAACAAGTGTAGTAAATCGTAATAAACTATACGAAAATTTAGAAAACCGTGAGAAACTGCACAAATTTACAAAAGTGTTGATTTTCGGACAGTTTGCATGGTTAATTTTTACGATTTAATACGTTTTCGTACGGTTTCGTACAGTTTTATACAGTTTCCTACATTTACTATTTCCACAGGAAAAATTTGTTAGATACGCAAAAAATTTACGAATCGTAATAAAATGTATGAAAATATATAAACTCGTAAGAATCCATAAATAAATGTACAAAACTGTACGAAACTGTAAGATTCATTAAAAACTTACGAAAATGTACGTTTTCATAAGTTTTCTTACGTTTTCTTACGTTTTCGTACATTTTCTTACGTTTTCATACATTTAAGTTTTTACAGACAAATTTGAGAAAATTTATAAATTGTATGAAAACGTATAAAAACCATACAAAAATGTACTAAAATGTACAAAATCGTACAACTTTTGTCTGAAAACCAACAGTTTCCTACACTTTCCTACATTTACCTACAATTTCCTACGGTTTTCTATGATTTCCTACATTTATTATTTCCATACGGTTATTATCTCAATTTTGTTTGAGGTCTGAGAGTTTGTGTTCAAGACGTACTCTCGCTCGATGCAGCATCTTAGCCGTTTCCCATACACCTGATTAAATCACTCTCTGAAATTAAAAAACTGATCTTAACTTTTGATACTATCCCATTTTTCAATTCCCGCTGATCCTTTAATTCGCTTCTCGAGGGGTACTCGAGGCTTTGAGATTTATCCGCCAGGCGTCTCACGACTCGCTTTACGTGGCAAATATTGCCTGTAATTTTTTAATTTGCTGTAACCTTTTTTAAAAAATCGCATTCTAAGTGTTTTATGTTTTATCAAGGTACTTCCGTAAGAACCCGTGTATAAGAGTTGAACTTTGAAGTTGAATAATTTCATGACCGAGTTGACAAACGATCTGAAATTTCGCACACTAATAGAAAATCAATCGAAGAACAACAATATTAAGTTTTTGTAAAAACGTAACCTTTTTCATCTCGGTATCGAACCTCCTTAATTCAATTCTTATCGATAGCAATAAAAATAATTTATACCGGTAACATCGACATACCAAAAAAAAAATTATACAGAAATTAGAACCAACATGATATTCTTTTGCATATGGCAGTGAAAACAAATTTATAATATTTATTTTGCTTAACTATGATCGTCGATAGTATCTTTTAAGAATGACGTTAGCTAATCCATTACCTATACTAAAAGTTATTAAATATATTAATAACGGCGCTGACGTGAGGTTATTGTGTTAATTTCTACCATTTTCATTACTTTACATTGACCTTATAATCATGACTTTGTTAATATTAGGGGGAGGGGGTGGGGCGGTTCTCCTTTTAGTTCATTCTGAATTTTTATTTCAGTTTAATTTTTAGAAATATAGTTAAAGTAAAGTAGTTAAGCAGTAAAGTAGCTTGTCGTAAAATGCTTGAAAAAAATATATAGAAAATAAATTTTTTCAACTGACAGAAGATAAAGATGGTAACATGCATTACCTGTTGTGGATAAGACACTTTTGAACTGTCCTTTAAATTTATTGGCTGTGGATCCTTTATAGCTTTAGGAAGTCTTTCAGTTTTATTTACACGCACAGTTTCAGTATCAACAACGGTTCGTGATGGCTGAACTGGTTTAACACTGCTTCCCACACGCGGTTTGGACAAGTCGCCACTATCAGACAATCCTATCAGTGTGTTATGAACACTTGCATTTTTCTTTGAGTCTTTATCATCTTGCGGAGACTGACTCGGACTATTCACAAGTTTAATAACTTCTTCCGGCTGAGGATTTTGAACTTTTTTGGGGTCACGTACATCCTCGACTTGCATTTGCGACGAGGAATATTCTCGAGTGCCCGAATTGATACTTTGCAAATGATTTTTACGTATTCTTGCACCGCTGTTTTTGGAACTAGCATTTGAATCCTTGTTACTTTCACCAACATTACTGGTCTCTGTCTCAAGCGAAAACGATGGATTCGGCAGCGATTCGGGTAACTTCGAAGGCAGTGGGTTGGTCGGTGTTGTTTCGTTTGAATTTGGACTAGAATTGTTACTGGACTGTCTACTTTCCTGTTGCAATTGACTCTGTTGCATCTTCTCGATGTCCTGCACATACTTAACTACTTTAATGATAGCTTCTTCTTGGGCTTCTGTTTTTTTATTACTATCGAGCGATGTCTTAGATTTGGAAAGAGTAGGCGAAGGCGGCTTGTCTAAGCTTTGACTACCGCCTTGTTGGACAAAATTGTGCTGCCGCACTTTCCTGTCAGAGTGTTGCAGCTCGTCCAGACTAGGATAATAGTCGTTAGGAAGCTTATCGACTTCTGCATTGTTCTTCGGTGATACACTAGGCCATGTCGTCGTATTCATTATGCTCGGCATTAGATTCGATATGTTCAAAACAGGATTCGCCGACATGTTTAGCGTCGCCATACGAGCAATGTCAGCATAACTTGCCTGCGGTGCACTCGACGAGGAATTAGCAGTCTTTGACGAATTGTGTTTTGACGAGTTTGATGTTACAGGCAGTGAATGAACAGAGTCTAAATCACTGCTGTCCGATTTATCACTATAACATAAAATAATCGAACATTTAGTTGAACTTTATATGCGCCTAATAAAAAATTAGATTAAATTCTTTTTATATAATTTACCTTGGAGGCATACTGCTAGCTGATTTTCGTCTGAGCTCCGGGGACAAAGGTGTTCTGTAATCGTTAGAAAAGCCTCTACCACGCTGTAAATATGAACCGGAACCCGAAAGATTCTGAGCTCTTCCACCGCTAGAACTTCTACGTTGCTTTTTAGTCTTCTTCTTTTTGTTTGTCACAACGTGGAATTCCGTTTCAGCTTCGTGTTCAGTGCTAATCTTCTTTACAGAATTGCGACGACTGCTATAATCGTCACCCGTATCATTGCAGTAAATTGATTGGCCCTCTTCTGTACCCCAGGATCGGCGATCACCTCGAGAATCAACTGCTGTTGCGTCACCGGTACTTCGCTGCTTTGCACGACGTAAAGCTACGTTGACTAAACCTGTGAATAGCCATTATTAATACATGAGTAAAATATTTTACTTTTTTTTTGTCTATTTAAATATGTAAGGTTTTAACTACTTTAATGCATTAATGTATTACTGAATTATAGAACTTTGTGTAAAATGGTAATAAACTACTTTTAAAATAGTATTTAATTATTTACCATGCTGACTGGAAGCACTGCTTGATTCGCTTGAAGTTATGCCTTTCTCAGTAGTAAGATCCTCAAGTTTAGTTTTTGAAATTTCTTCCAAAGAATTAGACTTTTGTAACTTCGTGGATATCTCTTCTCTTTTGATATCTTTATTGTCCCGGGACCTTGACTTTGGGTTGGGTGCGGCTTTAACTTTCACAGAGTTGCTGGTTTTGCCCTTCTTACTTTTGCACTCCTTATTCTCGATAAAACTTAATAAACTGTCAATATCTTCATCGTCTCTGTGCCCTTTTACGTTCTCGGCTTGGTACACTATTACGTTTGGTTCTTGGGCATTCTTTCGACGGGGCTTTTTGCGCTCTCCGTTATAGCCTTGCACTGAGTTACCGTTTTCATCGAGTGACTTTTTCTCACCAGATAAGGGTGATTCTTTACCAGCAATGTGTTGTGCCGTTAGCCTAGAAACTATTTCTACGAGATTAAAAACTTTATATAATTTACATTTATTTGTGTTAAAAACACACACCTTCAGAGCAAAATCGTATTACTTGAGCAAAAAATTACCTAGTTTTATCAAGATATATAAAAATAATCGAGACCTTAATAAAACCAGATAGCTTTCTATCGAAGTGTTTTCAATACCATTGTTAGCGTCGTCGGGCTGTAAAGGCCAGGTGCGCCAGTTTAAAGAATAAATCACAGCGATGAACTTACCCATGGAAATGTTCGGTGATGGCCAGGACATCACCGAGTAAACACTCGAGGGCCCACTCATGACACATTTTACGTTGTTGTATGCGGAGAAGGGAAGCGAACCTGTTCCTTCGGTCCCGTTAACATTGATCTTTGACTTCTCCAGTTTAGTGGTGTGCTCGCGGAAGTTTGGGAACTCGACAGTCGAATCGACGGGAGTCTGGGGTATATCGAAGGTCGCGCGCGTTATGAACCTGCGGTGGTCAATAACTTTCATTTCAGTTCCTTCGTCATCCTCTGCGTCCAACGAACGGGGCCTTTGAACACCTCCGAGCGCGGCTGAAGCATTTCGTTCGCTGACAACGCTGGCCTGCACAATCAAATGTAAAACACATTAATAGCGGCATCACTGCGGCTGCAGAAATAATTATTTATGCCTCGTAAAATTATTTTGCTTTATTTTTACTTCGTTTTTCAATAGTATATTAAAATATATTTACAGAAAGATTAATTTAAACCGACTTTACTATTTAAATAAATGTATGTTCCCTTCAAATTATTGCAACTCTTTAATGAACATTGCATTATAGATGAGTCTTTTTATATTATCAATATCTTTCAACATAAAATTGGTTCTCCTGAATAGCAGTTGTGCATAAAAATAAAGAAATTTTTATTAAAATGGAATCGAACTATGAAATAATTTTTTTGAACTACTATAATTATATATAAAAATAAATCTAAGAACTTTATATTTTTTCGGACGTAAAAATATTTTTTCAATATGTCGAAAATTGATCTTTATCTGTATATATCATTTTTTTTTATTCAAATAGGAATTTGACAAATCTGTAGTTTAATGATGCTACTATCTTAAACATTTTCATTGCAAAACAAAAAGGATGGTTTTTTTTTTTTAAATTATCATAAATTATTATATATATTGAAAAGCAATATTATTTGTTAAATACATAGGAAAACTGGGTTAAAACGTTTTAAAGTACAATTAAATATACTAAAATAAATTTAGTGATTAAGACAAAAACAAACCAAAGTTCTACAGCTAAACATACAGTTAAAATTACACATGTAATTCTGCATGACAATGTATATAATTGTTTATTACTATAATAAACTTTCAAAGCCATTTGTGCTAGCGACAATTTTAATTTTTTGGAATTGCTCAATTAATATGTGTTCTATAATTTTTGCGCAACGCAGAGTGATCGCATCCTCATAGTTTTACATTATTTGTGTAATAATATAACCTCCAATTACTGTTGTATTTTGCTTATTTATGTACAACAAAATCATTTTCCTGTCTTATATCTAATGCTTGTTATGTATGATTTTTAGCCGGATCTGATGGAAACTTGGTATTTTTTGTATCATCTGGATTTCTTTCGACTTTTAAATTTTTACTTAATACAAACCTCAAAGTCTTCCAGACCAATCACCATACAATCTTGTTTATTATATTCTGGAGGTGGGTTGTCTGACTCAAGCATCTCATTTGTTCCAAGTTTTCCACTGTTACTGCTTCGTTTTTCTCGCGATTCAGTTTCAATGTCACATGAGCCACTTAATTTACTTTCTTTTTTGTCCTTTTCTTTTTCTTCCTTTTTAGAATAACGATCGTAAGAAGGTTTATCCAACGATTTGGATTTTTCTTTATTAGCCCAATTGCAAAAAGTTCTCTCGGCAGCTAAACGCTTCTGAAATGATAGATATGCATTAATATTTCTATAAGTTTTATGGTTAAAAAGGACGATTAACATTCTGAGAAGAACATCATTTTTATAAAGCTTATGAAACTTGTGTCACGAGAAATTAAATTTTTATTAATAAATATTGTTGAAAACCAAAAGATGATCCGCATCCTCAATTTTTTTTCACTACGATTATTTTTACATAAGCTTAAGTACGTGTTACAAACCAAAATTATCAGTTTAGTATTGTTTTGATACATTTAACAACATGAATCCAATTGATACAAATTTCAAACTAAAGTTATTAACTCAATTGCGTAATAAAATGTATTTTTTTAACATAACATCCATAGAAAAAATCAATATTCGTCCTACAATTTACTTATCAAGAAAGTACATGCCAAAAATACAGTATACATACGCGATTACATTCCATAAATGTGCAATAATCTATGATGATACAAATACATACAATAATAGATAGATATGAAAAGCCACACAGACTAATGGAGCATGTTGCTTATACAAAAAGCATTTTTGGCCTGCACTTAAGACCTACACGCATTGTTGAGCAAACATTGATTTTCAGCAAAATTCATGAGCTGTAAAAATGTCTTTTTATCTCCGGAAATTTTTTTATCAAGTAAATTCGCCAATCGATTGCTGCCGTCATTTAGAAACAAAATTTACTGAAATTCCTTGTTTATAGTTGGCTTTGAAAATAAATATTGCCAAGTTTAGGAAATTTATTCAATTTCGCATACTTTTGTTCCCCCTCCGACTTTTAAATATCACATCTGAAAAGAGTGGAAATTCGTGAGCATGTTTCACTGTAACCCATTGACAACTTGACAAGACATGACATTTTTTTGCAGCTGAACTAATAGCTACATTGGAGAGAGGCAAAACAAGTATAAAAAATAGACAACCAATTTCAGTAAGCTCCGCATCCGAAACATCTATAGAAAAGACGAAGAGATGGAAAGACAACTAGAGAAGTGGGTAAGGAAAGAGCGAGAGGTATACGGGGAAGCTGAGTAAGGTGTGCAGGTGTGTGCGTGTGGTGTATGAGTGTGTGTGTGTGTGTTTGTGTACCTTCTCCTCGAATATGAGATCGGCACTGAGGGGTGTGTTGGTTGCGTTGACGTTGGAGGGTAGCGAGCCGCCCTCCCTCTGCCTGGCCGAGACGTTGCTCGAGCCCGCGTGCCTCTTGGACTTGGCTCCGCCGCCGCTGCGCCTGCCGCTCGTGCCGGGTCCGCCGCCGTAGCCGGCGTTGCCCGCCTCGCGCAGGCCGTGGGTCCCGAGGCCGGAGGTCAAGTATGCGAAGCCGCTGTCGAACTCGGAGTTGGGCCCGGGTTCGCGCGCCAGGTTCTGCAGCGAGCCGCCGTGCGTCAGGTGCTCCGAGACAGAGTCGCGCTTGTGGCGTCGGCTGCGATTCGAGCCCGGCATGTAGCGCGCTGAGCCTCCGCCACCGCCACCGCCCGCCGACGTCACTGTCCAGCGGCTCTCCTCGCCCTCGTCGGCTTCCGCTTCTTGAAGTAGTTCCTGCGTGCGGCACATGAACAATCATAGCAGAGACAGGCCGGACAGTTGAGACAGAGACAGAGGTGTAGACTGAATGAAGGGGAGATAGAGGGGGAAGATGCGGTCTGCACGCGCCGCAGACAGAAAGAGAGGCACTCGGCCCTCGTGGAAAGTCGTTAATGTTGCGCGAGAAAAAGGATGTGTGCCTAGCGCGCAACCCTCACTGGCGCGAGCTCTCCTTTGCTTATAAGTGCTTGCGCTCTTTCCACTTTCACGTGATCCACGCTTTCGGAATCCACTACGAATAACCTGTACTTACTACCCGCTAATTCAACCTGGAGCTATTACCGCACGAGCGGTTTGGACTCGAAATAGACACTTTTCGCCAGTGTCACAAATGCTCCTTTCCATCAGACTAAACTATTTTTCAAAGTGACAAGTAGTCTGTTAACGTTATTTGTTCCTTTCACTTAAATTTTGAACTGCAAAAATTTGATGAGACTAATAGCAACAATATAAAATCGGTTGCCTTTTGTCTTTCTTACATAATAATTGTAACAACATCTTATCTTACGAAAACATTTGTATATTTATTCATGAGAAAAGTCTAATTCATTAAATAGATTTCAATGATTAATATATTTAATTGATTATTTATAATTGAATAAATAAAAATAATTAATTGTTGATTTAAAAAGTACTCTTAAGTGAATAGATATTTTTTTAATGCATTATTTTTAAAAAAATAAATAAACAGCATATATCTAATTGTATTTACATGTAACTAACTCATTACAGTAGACACCTAATTTAGAAAAACACTAAATATCTATATATCAATTAAAAATTAAAGCATCATGTGTAATAATATATATCAAGAGTTTTTGCGTACAAAATTTCGAATTTCACAACATTGAAATTAATTAAAGAGGTTCGATAGTGTCATGCTGCGGGGTGAGGCTGGGGACGTCCCCTCTCTCCCCGTGGGAGTTCGCCACTCACCGCACAACTCCTCGCGCAGCCAACGAACTCGGCGTTTTGTTTACTTTTTCACCCACTTCTTTCCCAAATGCCTTATAAGCGACCATGATCCCTCTGCGTTTTTATTCTTTGATTATTTTTCTATTAAAATGAAGGTCTTTTAACTTTATTTCTGCTTTTTTTATAAGAGATTTTTATGTTCAAAGGTCACATAATCTCACTCTCCCATAAGAGCCTACGTTAAAAACTCGATTTTCAAGAATTTTTTTCTCTCTCGGAAAAAAAAAAAGAGCTATACAAAATACAGAAAAAAATTCATGTAATCTTCTTTCAAATTAAGGAATAACATAAAAATTCTAAATTGTTGGCTGGATTTTGATGTAACTATCGAACCTCCTTAAATCTTTAAGAGATTGTGTGTGGTAACATACCAATAGTTTTTAATAGTGGCATGGTGTGGTTTATGCACATAAGAATAATTCTTACAATTCTTACAATTATCGTACACACCAATGTTAAAGTGTGCCCAATAAATGTGTACAATTCTTATGTCCATAACCCACACCATGCCTTAATAGTGATATTACAGAACTGTTAAAAAGTGTAAATAAATATAACTTAAATTGTATAAAAATAAAAATATGTTAACATAATTCTATACCTTTCGTAATAATTACATATAACAATAAGTTAAAGAATAATTTGATCACTCTGCGCTAATCAAAAGATTATCAATTTTCGAAAATCAAGTTTTCATAAAAATCTAAATTTGTCAACATTGTCACTAGCACCATAAACAGTTTGAGTAGTTAATAAAAGCAAGGAAGCGAATAAATATAGGGTTTGACGTAAAATTCCTTATTTAACCTTAAAACATGTAATTTTAACTGTATAAATAAAATTAATCGATTATAGTAATCATAGCAATAATAATAATTAATAAAATCTTACATTTATTATTATTGACAAAATTTATAAAATTAATAATTCAGTTAAATAATTCAGTTAAAAAATTTGTAAAAAAAAACCAAGATATTTTTAATAAAAATTACAAACGCACTCACAATCAATACAGAAATTTAAGAACTATACCTTGAAAAGACTGGACTTTCCTTCACGGTCTTTGGGACATTTGTATGTGATGGCTTCATCCAACAATGCCCTTAATTCACCTTCGTTTAAGGTTGACAGGGTTGCAGGTTCCTCCTGGAATCATAAATTACCTTATTTAATAAAGTTATTGAAAGATCAGAAAATTATTTATATATTATCATTTAATTTAATATGGAATATAAAATATAATAGGACATTGTAACAATCTGTCTTTTCTGATAAGAGAAGTAAAAAATGAGATAAATTTACTGCATACGATAAGAAATAAGAAGATCTATATATTATACATAGAAGAATTATTACAAAGCAAATTGTTTAATCATATACAAGATTAAATTAAAGACAGACCATTATATTTATATTAACATCAAAATACCATATTATACATAAAATAATTATACATAATTAATTTGTAAGTGTTCTCATATATTTAGAAAAATTTATGAATTTATAAAAAGTTTCTCAGAAAAAAGTTTTTTTAAGAAATGAAAAAATATTTATAATTGTATTGGATATTAAACTTTTACAATTTATAAAATAATACAGTACAAATATAATTAACTGGACTAATATCTCACATGAGGAGGTAATGTTTCTTTAAAGTTGACGGAGTAGACTACTATGGCAAAACACGTTTTCACAACCTATCAAATAAGGGAACTATGTCGTCCAATTGAAACTGAAGATGTTGTTCCACATCTAAGAGTTAATGCCAAATGTGTTAACCAACGACTGATCAATTCTATAATCAAATAGTTTTTCATATGGAAAATTCTTTTATTTGTTATATTATCAGATATTCACCAAATAAGTATTTTAATATTACAAATAAAAGAAGATAATACAGTGGAAATTTAAGGTTTCATTTGTTGGATTTTCTCTTCAAGCGATGTGTACTACTTGTTAATTCTAGATTCACTAACAGTACACATTTGTTTACTCATAATATAAACTGAATATACATGTAATCCCTTAATCAAGTATATCTATGACTTGGTCTATTATAGAATTCAACTATTTCACAGCATATAAACACTTTGCATTCCCACCATTAATTACACTTATCTTCTATCGAAAGAATACAACACTTTATAATTCATGAAGCCTGTTTTAAAGTTATTTTAGATGATTACAAACTTTCAATTTTAGTAGTTTTCTATGCATTTAGCTGTGAAAAATATATTATTTGTCTTTTAAAGATTTATAATGACATGAGCAAAAATAAAAATTATAGTTCAAATTAAAATAACTTAGAAAAAAAACTTTATAGCAAGGCCATTTATAACTGCCTTAACCTCTCTACAAGATATATCAGTAGTAAAGGAAGGCTTAAAACAAAATAGTAGGTGGAAAAATATATTTGATAAATAAAATCTTCAATTTTAATATGAATAAGATATTTTATGGGTCTGAAGTTTGCATCATTGAAGTGCAACGAAATAATTTATTAGATTTAATTAAAGTTATTAAACAATGGAAATTTCATCTAAGGCTCTGTTATAAAATCAAGGAGCACGGGAGCACTCCGAAGGCAAGTTATTTTATTCTATGAAACACTAAATCTACACACAAAATTAATATCAACTAGTACAACAATGAAGCAAAATAAATTTTTTTTTATTTCATTGCACTCCAATGTTGTAAACTTCAGACCCATGATATTTTATCCAATATTAAAAAATATATAGATTAGTTTTATAAAAAAAATAGGCAATAAATTTTTTTTTCATTTTTGGTTTACTAATATATGATATGTATTATTATTGCACAAATTGTACATAAATATACATTTCTTTTTATAAATATATTAGTCAAATAAGTAGTGATTATCAAAAATTTTTAGCATTGTGTAAGATTTTTGTTTAGACAAATAATTCTGGGGACTGCAATCAAATACTGAAAATTTTTATCCAAACCTCAAAGATAAAAACCTTATCTACCCGCAAAAGACAGTGTATTATTGGTCAGTGCCAATCTTACACACTAGAATGATTTGCCACATATTGTAGACTAAACTGAAATCACTGTGTAGCTTCAAACATCTGCTACTATTAAAACTATACCTATGATTTCTTCATGCTCGATAAAGACGAACAGATGAAAATGGTTGAGCCAATTGAGCAGGGAAAAAAGAGAAGGAAAAGATGCCTTTGCCGTTAGTCACTAAAAAAATTTGCACATGAGTCCCTGTAAACCGTGATTAAACAGCACTTTCAAAACTTCTCATACGTATTCACACGACTGTAAAGGCAGCCATGTTCATTTTTCTAATCACACTGACTGGGAAACATTTAATCAAAAATCCATCCTCATTGTAACCAGATCCTTTATTGACTAGGGAGGGCCTACACACCAGAAAAGATGACTCCAAGCTTCATTGCTACACACTCCTATTCTCCCTCTCAGCACAATTCGCAAATTCGGCTGTTAGGCAGCAAAAAGGTAGAGATAAAGTTCAAGAAGTAGAGGCGAGAAGGAGGAAGAATCTACCTTGCAGTAGTTGAGGAAAAGAGAGACAGATAGACGATCGGAAAGAGGTAGGGGAAGACACTTACTTGAGAGGCGTGAAAAGAGGAAAAAAGTAAGGCTGGCCGCCGCCTGCTGTCGCCGTCGCCGCTGCCGGGCAGTGTGCCGACGGTGCGGAATTTATATTTTTAGAGGACACCCAGATATCGGCGTTTGCCTTTGCTCTCCGTTTCTCTCCCTCTACGCACACACACTGTGCGAGCCACTCTCGCAGTCGTCTTCGTCGTGGTCGTCAAGCGCGCGACACACTGCTCGTCGTCGTCGTCGTCGAATGTTTCGCGCGCGAGCGGCGCCTCGCCCCCCGACTTCCGTCCTCGCCGTCTCGAGCAACACAGGTATATATTCTCTCTCTCTCTCTCGTGCTCCTCCTCGCACCGCTCTTGTACGCGCCTCCGCCTCTCTGTACTCGACAAGTCCGCGCGTTGCACGACACACACTCCTCCCGAGATCCGCACTCAACTGAGAGAGAGACAAGACAGACGGACACGTATATCACAAAGTCCACACGAAAAGGCACACAGAGCAGCAGCACATCGATTCTATACTCAGGGAGGGTAGCAGCACACACAGCACCTCGCCTCGCTTTCCTCGCCAATATTGCGCCGGGTTCGCGCGAGCGACAACGCCGACAACGCTGTCGCCGCGGCCGCCGAACGTGTTCACGCGCGGCAGCAGCAGCACCAGCAGCAAGGCCTTCGAAGTGTACGTGCGAACACACAGCCAACGATAAGAGGGGGGGGGGGGGGAGGAGGTATAGCAGTCGGCTATATTTCGCCGAACGGGCGAGGCGCGCGCACACAGTGCGATTCGCGCGACGACGGCGACGGTAGTGGTGGCAGTGGCTCGGTCGGCATGGTCGACGTCGCCATTGCAGGAGAGCTAACGCTGGAGAGAGAGAGAGAGAGGAAGCTATGCACGAACCACACGGCCATTGCAGGAGCGTGACAACTGACAAAGTGGTGCCCTCGCTGATTGAAACTTTTATTGCCTGGTTTTTGGAGATTATTAGAGAGCTTTACGTTGACTTTTTAGGCTGATTGAATCTCTTGACAGCATGGAATTTTGTGTCCAAGTTGCAAAGATGGCAGACAAGTGTTTAGCCTCGTTTCTTTCTCAATTTCCATCTTTAAACCCACACTTTGTTAAGCGCGAAATAATACACGAGTTAATCATGACGAAACTAATGAAAATATACTCAATACTTACAAGGAGAGTGCACACCGTCCGGAAAACGGATTTAAACAGAGCTTTGGGCCGATTTCTGGTATCTGAAAATGAAGCCCACCCAGTGTTCGTAATTACTTGTCAAAGGTCCTTCTTTTGAAATATTGACCATCTAATCTTAAATATGACTCAGTTCGTTTAAAAATTATGTCTCTTCTACTGACTATTTGCAATTATTTACGTTACGGAAACGAGCAAAAAAGATTATAAAAGTAGGCAGAAAAGGCTAAAAATAAAGCTTTGTTTCGTTGAAAAGTATTATCTCTTCAGGAAATTATAAGCAATCAAAGATAACGTAAGAAAATGGAATTACGAACACTTGGCTTCATCTTTAGATAACCGAAATCTATTTTCTCTATTTTTTCTCGAAACTTTGCACACAAACTAATTTTTATGTTTTATTGATTTGTGAAAAGCCTAGTATAGCTTGGGGTATTAAAACTTGAGATATTTAATCTCAAAGTTGAGGAAATTAATTTCGTTCAAAGTTTTTGAAAAAACGGCTTGATATTTCGACTCCAAACTTTGACTGGATGATAGAACGTTAAAAAACACAGAAGAGTGTTCTCTTGATTTTTTGTGATTCGACGTATTTTATTTTTAATCAGCTTGAAACTGTGTGAATTGCTCGGTCGGTAATAGTACGAGTAAGGCATCCCCTTAAGGGAGTGCCATAGTCGTACCGTTACCGACCGAAAAATTCACACAGTTTCAAGCTGATTAAAAATAAAATACGTAAAATCACAAAAAAACAAGAGAACACTTCGCTGCGGTTTTGAACGTTCTATCACCTAGTAAAAGTTTGAAGTCGAAATATTAAGTGGTTTTTGCAAAAACTTTGAACAAAACAAAATTCGGTTTCGTCCAAAGTTTTTGCAAAAGTTTTTGCAAAAACAACTTGATATTTCGACTCCAAACTTTTACTGGATGATAGAACGTCCAAAACCGCAGCGAAGTGTTCTCTTGATTTTTTGTGATTCGACGTATTTTATTTTTAATCAGCTTGAAACTGTGTGAATTGCTCGGTCGGTAATGGTAGGACTATGGAACCCCGTTAAAAAATTTTTCGAACGACATTTCGTTTATTTTTTGTTCGAAAATTTTTTTGGACTGCCTTTGATATTTGGACTCGAAACTGCGTAGGATGGTAGATTATTGCATTGTGTAGGGCAACTGTCTCCTTATAAGACGTAATATTATATATTTATTTTCATAATATGGAATGTTCCATGTTCTACCGATAAAACAGAGTCAGTCGTAAGTACAGGAGTACCACATCCCCTTATACACTGAAAAAAATTTGGCACGGCGTCTGTTTCCATCACAGTTCGTCAGCGCCCCCTTCGCTGCGTGTGTCAGACCACCCACTTTTGGCACAGCGTTTGTCCCTAACGGGAGAGGAGCTGTGCCAGTACGGGGCACGCGATGCTTTTACGGGACAGGAGCTGTGCCAGTACGGGGCAGGAGATGTGCCGAACCGCGGTACAACATTCGACCCTACTTTCGGCATAGCGTATGTATTTATCGGGTCAGCTGGAGTGCCAAATTTTTTTCAGTGTAGATACTATCGATGTACCAATACACTTTTTTTGCGCATATCCTGGTGTAAAGTATTGTGTTTATTCAGTATCTGTGTACTTCACTTCTTGTATACTTCAGGGACCAAACACCACATTCTCTGCCTCCTAGAAACTGACACGCGCATGCACATTTCTCTACTTTAAGGTGGTGTAATAGTCCTACTTTACCACTAACCTTGTTTTATCGACGGAACATATCAAATAATTAATATGAATAAAAGAATAATGATTTGCGTCTTAAACAAATTCACTTGCCCTGCGTAATCCTCTAATACATCGTTTTACGAAGTGTTGAGACAAAAAAACGACGACACCTTTGTTTATTTTTAGAACGAAAATTAACGAAAATTAACCAAATTTCGTTCCAAAAATAAACAAAGGTGTCGACGTTTTTTTGCCTCGAAACTTTGTAGAATGGTGTATTACACCATTTCGCAGGGCAACTGAATTTGTTCAAGGCGTAAATCATTATCCTTTTATTTATATTAATAACTTTTACATGTTCCACCGCTAAAACAGTGTTAGTATAGTGCGACACCCCCTTAATGCAAATCAATTGCAGACGGCACTAGTCACAAAAAAAGTAGAGAAACGGGCATAGGCGTCGCAGTTTCTAGGAGTGAGGTTACATCACGTTTTTGACCCTGAAATCAAGAATTTAACATAAAACAACTTCTGCCGGGTATGCGAAAAAATCGTATACTGCACTCGGGAGAAATGAGCGATATGGACGCCCGCAGGTTCCTCGCAGGAGTCCATAGCCTCCTTAACTCCCTTGGTGACTAATATACTATTAAAATCAAATTGTTTACAAAAAATATCGCCCTATGAACCTACTGAAAAAATTGATTTCACATCATTTGAGGGTCTGAACATGATTCCATAAAAAGTAGCGTAATTTTATATCTGAAATCCGATATGGCAATTTAAGGGTTCTTTCTATATAAGCTCCAATTCCAGAATAGATGGCAGCGTTCCCACTAACCTGGGCGTGGTGACATCTGAGTGTAAATTTTCAGCTCCCCAGGGCTTATTTTATGTTTTTCGGTGCTCTGAATCCAAATTTCTTGGTTACAGAGCTCGAAACTCGTTAGTTTTTTTGTTATAAAACAAATTACGGATTTACAATAAACAAAAAATCATTTTTTGCAATTGAAAAAACCGCTGCCAATACATTGGCACTTACCTCCTCAAAATAATTTATTTATTCCTTTTTTTAATTTTTAATGACAATAATTAATTGTACCCAGCCCTATCTCTGCCAAATTTCAGAATGATTGGTTGATTTTTGCTCTTGTTATCGTGCGACAACGAAAACACGATATCTTTTATAAAACCATTTTTTCTCCAAAACAAATGAACACAATCTCTTAAAATTTCAACCAAATATTATCTTCAATGAGTTTATTAAGTGGTTAAAATTTTAAATCGATAAATCAAAAATTCTCTGACCAAACGCTATTCAAAAATTTTTGACAAAATTTTTAACCACAAATATCTTTGGTCGTAAAAGCCCGATTTTTTTGGAAAATGGCCTAAGTTTGAAGATATAAAAAATCTGTATCTCTGCCAAATTTTAGGGCGATTGATTGATTATTACTCTTGTTATCAAGCGACAACAAAAACGCAATACAATTTTTTTTCACACAAATAAATGAGATAATCTCTTGAAATTTTAACCGAATATTGTCTTTAATTAGTGTAATAAGTAGTTAAAATTTTAAGTCGATAAGTCAAGTATTCTTTGAGAAAACGTACTATTTTAATGTCGAAAAGTACTATTTTACAACGCCCTTTTGTTATGATCAAAAATGTGCGTGCGCGTGTGTATGCGTGTGTGTTTAGATAGTTGTGTGTGTATGCGTGCGTGCGTGCGTGCGTGCGTGCGTGTGTGTGTGTTTAGATAGTTGAACCTTGATCGTAAATTCGTTTTTAGTATTCTTAGAATCCATTCGACTTATCTAAAAATGATGTTTCTTCTTCGTAAAACATTGAATGGAAATTTGAAATCATCTGGATCCGATTCATTTTTGAGATATGAATGACCGAGCATCTTAATTTAATATTTATAGGAGAAGAAAAATCTTATTCAGTTAGTTTAAAATGCAGTGCGACATCAAGGAGGGCGGTAGCGTTCCGAAGGCAAGTTATGTTGTAGAAGGCAACTAATAGAATGTCAGATGATACTAGACAATACCAATGACCAATAAAATATAATACCATAAAAGAAGTATATCTTAAAATTTTTAGAGCTACAGGTATCTCAAAATGCTGGTGTGATCAAGTGTCATTAAGAGCATTATTCGATTTAGCAGCTCATAATACATAACAATACTACGGTCAGACCTGTTAAATATACTTATTTTTGTGTGTGAGTAATCATTACCACGATAGAAAATTTACCAGCACTATTGCGTATACTTTTAACTTGAACCTTGGTTGATTATCTCTACAAATAAATAACAATACACCATGAACTATTTAAAAACTCGTGCAGACACTTATACGTGCTTTATCTACGTATAATAGTGCACTTCAAATACGCACAGACACCCACACCCACACACACACATACACACACACACACACAGGCGCGCGCGCATGCACACGTAATCAATTTATACCGGAACTTTTTTATTTATGAAATTGTAAAAACATATTGGGTTCGATAGCCATGCTTATGTTTATCTGTTTCTAACCTATAACTTTTCGAAACATTCATAGTCGAAAGTCAGCAAAACGGATATGGAGGAAACCTAGTTCGTCTAATAATGCAAGAAAAGGTGATAAAATGTTTTAAAGAAGCCGTCTGGAGTACTATACATTGACGAACAATCACTACAAACTCTTGAGGGGAAAAAAAATGATCACTAAGCATGATCATGAACGTAAACAAACAACGAATTATACAAAACTTCGGAAAACATTATTCCATTTCAATTCAACTAATCAGCATTATTGCGCTGTTCATCCGCTGAAGTCGCGAGTTCTCTACATAATGTTTCATGTCTGGTGTCTTATGTCCTTTGTCTTGTCCGAAAAAAGTCATCTATTAATCTATTAACCTACGTAACCATAGATACAAAACAGACCTTACAGATACGTGATGAATAATGAACTAGATTTTTCGGTAATTAAGTAAACATCGAAGTCACGTCGGTTAGTTTTCCAAAGTTTAGAGCGCCGAAAAATCATATCAAAGTTGAGATTTTGAGACTAGAGTGTTATAAACGTAATTAATACACTGCCAGAAATGTAGTACGAAAATTTGCTAAAATACAAGAAAGAAAAAGTACTATATAGGTAAGAGAAGGTATTGTTGCGAGTGCAGCTATTATTGCGGTATTCAATATTTCAATAAAATAAAAACTTCGCAAGTAAATAATTGTTATAAAAAAAATATGCAATATTGTTAATATCAAACTGATAATATTTATGTAAAAATAAAGTGCCCTGTTTAAATTTTTATTTAGGAAAAAAAACTCTACTTATTAAATTGGTAAAAGTCGTCGGAAAAATTGTATAATGTGCCGTCAGAGCTTAATCAAAATTTTGTTATATTTTTGTTTAAAAGAAAAAAGTATCCATTGTTAAGTGATTTTTAGTTAAAGTAGTACTCAGATTTTACGAATAATCATTCGTGAAGTCGATAATTTTTATTTTGATGATAATTTTATCAACGCAGAATTACCTTCACGTTTTTACGATATTGTTGGTATTAGTGCGATGCTTTCCGCTGTGGCGCCAGACGTCAACATAACCCCAAACGCGAGTAAGCGGTTCATTTTGTCAGAAGGACGACAGTGCAAGTAAAAGCCATGGCAAGGAAAAAGAAAGTACCAAAACCAGTTGAAAAAAACATAAGCAAGACTAAAATCATGAAGGCCAGGTTGTGCTACAAGAGAGAGCATGTCGCTCTACAATATTCCGGAGTCTACGATAAGGACGAAGAAAAAGCGCCCTTTTGCTAATAAAACCTCTGGCCCTCCTACAATACTAAATTCTGAGGAAGAGCAAGAACTTGTTGATTGGATATTTGATTGCTGCAGGAAGGGCTTTCCCATAACAAAGTCAAACTTATTTGATAGTGTGAAACAAATTTGTGAAAAGATGCAAAGGCAGAATCCGTTCGCAAACAACACACCAGGAAGGTATTGGTACAGTGGATTTTTAAAGCGTCATCCAGAAGTTTCAGAAAGAATATCTGTAAATGCGTGCTTAAACAGAGCAAAAGTATCTGACAAGGAGTGTATCCCAGATCCGGATCATGGATTCTCACTAGCTCGCAGAATCTTCTTTTACCTAAAAATGAAAGTCTATACGATACTAGACCCTAACGCTTTGAGGATTCTGAGATACAAAAAAATTGATACGTTGAGCCGAATAATCGATTACACGGCACTACACCAGTGTCACCAATATCAAGTCAATATAAAAAGCAATATTTATGAAGTCTGTATAAGGTGGCAAATTATTAATGTAATATTTTTTAAAATAAGAATTAAATTAATTACCACAATTAAAATTTAAAAAATGATTTAATGATAAAAAGATTATACTTTAATTTAAAAAAATGTTTTAAATTACTTTATACGCAAATATTTTTTAATTTTAATTGTGGTAATTAATTTAATTGTTATTTTAAAAAATATTACATTAATAATTTGCCACCTTATACAGACTTCATAAATATTGCTTTTTATATTGACTTGATATTGGTGACACTAGTGTAGTGCCGTGTAATCTATTATTCGGCTCAACGTACACGCAACGAGCCATGGGCTGTCAAAATACATGGAACAGACAGCAATGGTGTGGTCTATCTTATTTGGTATCAACTCTTGTTTCTTTGTCATTGTTTTTATACGAGTGTACTTTCAGGTATTGGGGTTTAGGGTAAAGTGTAGTGAACAAGTGAAAAGAAGAAAAGAAGAAAAGAGAAGACGGGAAACGCAGGTCCAAGAAGGCAAGAAGACGTTTTCAAAGATGATGCAAGGAACAAGAGGTAAACTACACCATCAATAGAACGTCCAAGGACTTCAATTATGCTTATATTAGATACGTATAACTTTTTTATTTATGTTAAATAATTCTTTAAAAAAAATTTGGTACTTTGTGTTTGTTTTTTTTACTTTGTTACAGGTTATCTTCAGGAGAAAGCTTTTATACTGCAACACGGCACATCAAAACTTTTTGGATTGTAGATATTAGAATATTGTCACAACTATTTTTCAGTAATCTATGGATAAAGAGGACTCATTGGAACATGAATACATTAATTATTCTTTGAGTTAGAAAACTAAGGATGGACTGAAAATGTAAAGCCATGTTCCAAGGCGACAATTGCTTATAATGTAGTTTAAATGAGAAATATTAGGAAAGAAGGCATTGTATAACTTCAAACAAGGTAATGTAAATTTAATAATAGCATTTTTGAGAAAAAGTATAATATATCTTACTATATAAAATCATTACTTAAGTGATAATAATGTCTGAATGCTTATTTATAGGTATAAATCAAGGATTTATCGCCAAATAAGCAATTTAAGGGCTTTTACGTCATCAAATAAGGTAATATAAACTAATTAAGGATACTTTCATTGGGGGGGGGGGGGGGGTCCAACGTTTCGACGACTCACTTGAAAATTGAAGTCAACTATAGACGTGCTCGGTTTCAATATAAGCTACTGCAAATTGTGCAAAATTTCGAAATTCTAAATTACGAAAATCATATTTTCGAATCTAACAATTCACCTACTGTCCAAAACATCGTATTTCATCAATACGATTTCAAAGCAAATATAACTTGTTTCTAATGATTTATTTCGAAATATGTTTATTGTATCCCTATTAAAATTCTATTAATGAAATTCGATGTTTTGGACAGTAGGTGAATTGTTACATTCGAGAATATGATTTTCGTAATTTAGAATTTCGAAATTTTGCACAATCTGCAGTAGCTTATATCGAAACCGAGCACGTCTATAGTTGACTTCAATTTTCAAGTGAGTCGTCGAAACTTTGGACCCCCCCCCCCCCTCATTAGAGATTTTTATACATTTTACCATGTGATACCATAATCAAGCAAGTAATCATGTCTGTATGCTTGTTTATAGATATTACAGGAGGTTCATCCGCCAAAAGTGTAATTTTAGTGCAAAATACCATTCAATTTTTAAATAATTCAACGGCTTGTATCTCAGAATCCTCAAAGCGTTAGGGTCTAGTATCGCATAGACTTTCATTTTTAGGTAAAAGAAGAAAGATTCTGCGAGCTAGTGAGAATCCATGACCCGGATCTGAGATACACTCCTTGTGAGTCGAGTTTGTGTAATTGGTTTGAAGAAATTTTTAATTATTTGAAAGCTGAAAACTTGCTTGATATAAGCACTAATAGAATATTCAATTCTGATGAAACTGGTACATATACAGAAATACATAATAAAAAATGTAATAATTACTATTAAAAAATATCACGTAGGGTAATTACGATGGAAAATTTTATCCGCAATAATTACTGCGCAATAATTACATCACCCACAATAATACCACAGCACTAATGCCTGCATCCAGACGATCATTTAATATCGCGTTTTATTACATAACGTTTACTAATTAGCTTCTGAAACTTTGCCTTCTATCTTTAATGTAATTTTTTTATTCATTAGGACAAAAATCATATTAATTTATTATAATATACGCTTTTATAGCGTGTTCTAAGTTGAGATACCGTGGCATCCCGCAATAATACCCTCATTTACCCTATTGTATATTGTATAATAACGCTGAGTCATACTCGATCTATAATAAATATTATTATCCAACATAGTAATATTTATCAAGGTGAAAATTAAAAAAAAATTAATTTATATTTTTCCCCAGTGAAAATATTTTTATAAAAAAACTAAGGAAATGTTGCAAATCAGTAATTGTTTTCATTAAAAATCATCATAAGCATGGAAAATAAGACTTACCCATTCTTTTTCATATTTATTAATCATTTATTCATTACTATTCATAAGGTTTTTATTTATTATTTATCCATGAAGTACCATGAATATATTATAAAAAAAAACATAAACACAAAAAATTAATATCCATAAGAGTAATTTTATGAAAAAGTTATGATTAATATATTCTAAGAATAATAATGAATTTATAATTTATCACTATGAATAATTATGTTTTAGTCTGATCTTATATGGAAATATATGATTTTGTGTGTAAAAATAATGTCTGATTTGACATTACATGTTACTTTTTTCGTAAATAGTATATTACGATACGTGGGCCGGAAATTGGATTTCCGGGGCGTGCGTGGTATGACGCCCGCCCAGGGCATCCAATTTCCGGTCCAAGTATTGTATACTATTTTTCTTACTCCCCGGCCGAAAGTACGTTCTGTAATTGTTAAATAATTAATAAAATTGCGTTGTCGTCTGCTGGCTGTGTTTGAGTGTTAGTTTTTCTTTCGGCCCGCTCGATAGTAATGCCTCTCTCGGCCGCTTTGGGTAGCTCGGTCGATATTACCGACTGTTTTTTCTTTCGACCCGGCGTGGAGAGCTGGTTTTTTGGGCGTCTGCTACTTTAGCTGTTGCAGAGATGGTATGATGCCCGCCCGACATTTGCAAGACCGAGGCGAAGCCGAGGTTTTACTGGTCGGGGCGGGCATCAGAAACACATTCATTAAAAAAAGAAAGAAATAAGGTGATGAAATAAGTACATTAAAGTTTGATCAACTAACTCTTTTTTCTCGTCACCCGTGCACTTTCCTCTGTCTATTTCGTACACCCAATGGACATTGATTCGTGTCGAACGTGCCCGTTAGTGACGGTCACGCATAACCTTTTAAACGTTAACATACATAAGAAATGAGAAAATAATTGAAAAGGTTATGCATGACGGTCACTAACAACACGAATCAATGTCCATTGGGTGTACATGTCTAACCTTCACACCGCACAAACATCTTTTCCTCGGACGCTCCCGTCCGCACGTTTACTTAATTGTTTCTACACGACTCGTACGTGTAGAAAACAAGAGAAAAAAACAATGACCACGATCGAACAACACCACTTTTTATTTCAACTAACTCTTTTTTCTCGTCACCCGTGCGCATGAGACAGAGTGGCTCATGCGCGCGGGCGCTCAAGCGCAGCGGGTCGGGAAATTTCGGCAGCCAATCAGAGCGCGCGGTTGGTCTAAAATAGGGTGTGAAAGTTAACTTTCGGCTCGGAGATGCGGGCCGAAAGTACGTACTTTCGGGTGGGGGAGTAATAAATAGTATATTACTAACGCGGGCGGAAGAGGATTATTTACCTCATGCGACGTTTTTCGGCCGAGCGAAGCGAGGTCGAAAAGTCGCATGAGGTAAAAATTCTCTTACGTCCACGTTTCAGTAACGTATTTTTCCGTCCGAGGCCGCAAAATGACATTTAAGATGGCATTTTGAGGTTAAAGGGCGGAAAAATATTTTCTCCACGTTGAAAACCCTGAAAACAATTATTAATAAATAATTTCTCGACCACGTAAGCGCAAAACATCTTGCATATCGAATTTAGGGGGTTAAAATATATAAGAAAAACCTTGGTTGATCTGTGGACCTTTCGGTCTCACGGTCTTATCTATGCCGCGCCCTCAGCACGGCAATCGGACGCGTTAACCACTTACCCATATGAGATTCTTGAGTACAAAATTTTGGAACGGATATATTTGCTACTTACCTTTGGTTATGAGAGAACTTCAATGACAATTTAATGGCAATAAATAACTACGATAATACCAAAAAATAACTTAAGATTAATTTGCAATACAAAAATAATATAATTGAATCGAGACTGTCGTTGTTTTATTACTTAAAAGCAAGACAAAGTGAAATTGCAGGAAGAACATAACCTTAATCAGCGTGCACTTTGCCGTGTGCAGAAAGTACTAATGGCCTGGCAATTTTTTATGTTCGATAGCAAAATTTCTTATAATCGATGGAAATTTTTAAAACTAACGCTTTATGCTATATTTATAGTAATTTGAACTACGTTACTAAATAAAATTTATATTGTATTAAAATCCTATCTTAAAAAATGATGGATTTGTTATGATATCAACTTATTCGTGATTTAGTTGGTAGGAGTAATGGGTTGCTAGGTTACAAAAACAAGTGACGCGAAGACGCGGTAAAATTACGGCGCGCGAAGCGCGCTTAGAGATGGCTAGTAATAGTATATTATGGAACATGGACGTAAAATGCAATTTTACACCTGCGCGCTGATCGTCGTGCCGATCGGCACAAGGGTGTAATTCGTACGCCCGCGTTGCATATGCTATTTTTTGCAACATAAGTCTGAAGTTTGCATCGTTGGAATGCAACGAAATAATTTTTTACGATTGATTAAAGTTATTAAACAATGATAATTTTATCTAAACCTTTGTTTTAAAGTTATTTTATACTATAAAACACTAAATCTACACGCAAAATAAATATTATTTAGTATAAACGTGAAGTAAAATGAATAATTTTTTTTATTTCGTTGCACTCCAACGTTGCAAGCTTCAGACCCATTTTGCAACAATGTGTGTGTGTGTAAAATTATATACATTCACGGAAGTTACTATTTAAATAAAAATATAAGAACCCCGTCAAACCACCCAATTATTTATGGAAGGAGGCCCTGGCGGGGGTGCAGGGGGCGGAGCCCCCTCCCCCACCTACAATGAAATGCATTAATTAAAATAAATAATTAAATCATGAATTGGAAAACATATTCATACATTCACGAAAATCACTATAACATTTACGAGAAATAACTTTAGATTTTCCCAGACGTGTGTAGTTCCCCGCAGCCTCAGCTGCAGCCAAAAAATATCGTCGGAAAGACAGGAGTCATGATAACTCATTTTGAATACTATGACTCAGCAAGTACTTAGCAAGTTGTACTGACGAAATTCAAAGCGATACTATTTACATAACGGGCATGGATCTTCTGTTATGCTCTTTATATACTTCGTATGTGTTTTAAATATCGTGAGGATGTATTATAAGGACGAGTCTATAGTTAACTGTAATATAAAATGCAAAAAACTGTTATTTTTCATTATACGCTCGCAAGGTGTAATAGTATATTACGCAACTACATGGAGAAAAATTTGGTTTGAAAAATTATCATTAACCTTATTAAAGCGGAGATATACTCTGATTATGGCGCTTTTTACTACTATTATAAGATTTTCTACCATTGTAACGTATTCCTTTTACAGCTTTCATTTTAAGTATTACAAGTGCCGGGATAACTTTCTACTATATTTATATAGCAAAAAATATACATATTGTAAAATACTATTAAAAGTATCTTTTTTTTTAAATAAAAAATATGAAACATTATCTGAGGTCCCCAAGTTAGAACCAAACCAAGGTCGGATGTTGGCGAGTCAGACCATGACGCCTCAAGGCGTCATCCCGGCCCTCTAAGGGTTAAAAAAAATAAAAAGTTTTGAGAAAATCGAAAATTTGAAAAAAAAAAAAAAAAAAAAAAAAAAAAAAAAAAAAAATGAGACCTGTCCGGTCAAAATCGACCGAGTAGAAGCTGAGATCCAGGCGTACACACACACACACACGCGCGCGCGCGCGCGCACACACGCGCACACACCCACGCACGCACACACACACACACACACACACATCCATACATACATTTTTCAAAAACCATGTATTTTGATTCCTAACACCTCGGAACACAATTATAACATGTTTTTACAACAACTCAAAAATTTACTATCACAAAGCTTCCTCTAGGAGGAAGCAATTACTATCACAAAGCTTCCTCTAGGAGGAAGCAATATAGTATTTTACTCTCCGATATCGAGGTGTTGCAAAAAAATAATTATATTATTTTTATTATAATTATAAATAGAATCTGTTTGAAATATTTACTATAACGAAATTTTTACTATGTAATGTAATAATTTTTATTACAGGCATAGTAATTTGTATTTCTATCTGAACTAAAAACTTTTTTCAAAAAAGTAAATTTGCAGAAAAAAATGTGAATTTAATAAGAACTAGGCCAAATATCTTCCGCCACCCGCGTTTATAAACACTCCGCAACTTTCAGTTGGTCCCACTTTCCAAGTAAAAAAACTTGCCACAGTTGAGATGGGAATAAAGTACTACATGTAACTCGGGAAAAAAGTCGATGATTTCCTCGGGTGATCACTGTCCGAGCGAGCGAAGCAAGCCCACTCAAGCGGGAATCAAGAGCGGAAATAAACTTTTTTCTCTTGTTACATACTGTACTATTTTCGCACACGTAAAATATTATTTTTATTTTCTAACTTCAAGGACTAAAACGCCACATGTACTCCCTCCTAGAAACTACCACGCGCATGCGAGTTTCTCTACTTTCTTTCCGCCAAGTGCCACTTGCGTGTTGATACCCTCACTTAGCATGGGCCGGAAATCACTTACCGGTAGCACTAGTCGGAAAAAAAATAGACACACGAGCATAGACGTCACAGTTTCTAGAAGTGAGGCTATGTGAATTTTCTACCCTGAAATCAGGGATTAAACACAGATAACTTTCCGCCGGGTATTAGCAACTCCCGTGAGTTGCTGCCCTCGCTCCAATAATTGTATATACGAGTCTAAATTCGAAATATAATTAATGAAGGTACCCACTTCCCACCCGACAAAATGTAAATCCTTTTATTTTATTCTTTTTAAACTCTTTAAAATTTTGCTTGTGCGTGATTTAGGTGTTTGAAATTTCGAACGTTCATAGTGAACGAAAGATTTTTGCCATTTTCAAATTTAGCCGAATTTTGCTACTTAATACATTTAAAATCGGATAATAACTGTATTTCTTCACTTCTCACTCTTGCAGTCACCAGTAAACCACACTCCGGGGAATTCTAACCAGAATTAGAAACTTTAAGTTAATATTTCGTTCATTATCGTCGTGATTTTTAAATGAAAAAGTTCTTAGGAGGTCTTATACCTTTGGATTTTGATATATAATTTTTACGGGAAAAAAAGATTTTATTACCTATATATTTTAAAGCCAAGGTAAAAGTTCCTACACCCATTTTATGTAGATATGTAGCATTTTCAATATGCTAACTGTTATAATTGTAATTTTGGAACTGCTTGATGGATTTTCGTGGGACAGCGCTTAAATGCTTTATATTTTGTACACTTGTGGTCCAAAGAGTTGTAAATATAAAAATGATTTCCTCGCTTCGCTCGGGTGTAAACGTCGCACGTGGCGAAAATCTACTTTCCCGCACTTGTATCGTGATGTACTATTTATAATAGGCTAATTTACTTGATTCTTAAATTTCATAAATTTAATAATAGGATAAATACATTACCGAAATGACAGCACTAACGTGGTTTAAACATCAAATAATCAATTCGAAATATATTTTTAATTGCTATAACGATAACTTGGAATATATGATCCATAAAGTGCTTTGACTACATACAAAATGATATTTCAGAGAAGCATAAACTAATAAACTCATTTACGATTTTACTCGACTTGCCAATGAATCAGCAGCGGGTGGCTTATAGCTTTTTAGCGGACAAATACCTTAATTCCTAAAAAATGATTAAAAATGACTTTCTTCAAACATAAATAATTTTATCAGGTAAGGTCACACATACATTTCAAAAAAAGATAATAGAACTAAAAAGTGCCAGCTTCCGTTTTCTTATTACCGGGTGAAAAATGTCGATTCCTTCAAAAGTTACATAAGTTCAAAGATAAGCGTAAAATACACAAAATCCTGTGAAAATGAAAAGAAGCGGGATTTCGCCATTTTTCTATGTATTTAAAAAAGCTAGTTTACATTCATCTTTGTACTCATGTAATTTTTGAAAGAATCAAATTTTTTTCCATCCAGTAAAAGCAAATGAAAGCTCGCATTTTCTAGTTTTATATTCTTTTTTTAAATTTATGCCTAACTCTCAGGCAATAGTGCATTGTGCAACTAGGGAGGAAAGTTGACTTTTCTAGCGAGGATGATGATTGAGCATGGGTGTGAAGTTTGCATCGTTGGAATGCAACGAAATAATTTTTTACAATTAATTAAAATTACTAGACAGTAAAAAATGTTATCTAAACTTTTGTTATAAAGTTATTTTATACTATAAAATACTAAATTTTCGTGCAAAATTAAAATTAACCAATATAACTTTAAAGTAAAATCAATTTTGTTTCATTTCGTTGCACTCCAACGTTGCAAACTTCAGACCCATGATTGAGCACGAAAGGCTCACTCGGGCGCCCGAGTGATACACGAGTACTCACGATCATCATCCGAGTCTGAAAAAGTCAATTGCTCCCTTGTTACACATAGTACTTTTTTAAAAAGTGTAGGAATAGGACTTTCTTTTGCATGAAAAGTGGATGGGAGATCGGGTATATCGAGTCGTCATAATAGGAGACTAAGTTCTCTTCTTCCCGCTACAGCGGGAGGCCTCACTAGCCGCTCGAAATGCTCGATTTTCCATTTACTTTTCTATGCAGGAAAAGGGCCTTTTTCATGCACGTGTTGAAAAAATGATTTATGTTCAATGATTTAAAAAAAATTTTGTAACTAATTTACTGTAGGCAAAAAAGCTTTCCACCAGATTCACTGTGTTCACGATTTTTTATTTATATTCAGAATGGTCCACACAACCAAAAAAATCTGATTTGGTAATCTACTCCACTAAAAATTTTTATGTATTTTTTGTACCCAATTGTTTCATAATTTTTGTAGAATTTCCTATTTACAAAAAATTACGGTTTCATCAATAAATAAAAATTTACTAGATACCTAACATAATTTTTTTTTTATTCTAGAGAATTTTATCCTGCTTCAAATGCTAATAATATTTTAGTAGTATTGTCTATAAAGAATAAAAAAATGTAAAATAAAAAATTTAGAAAAAAAAAAAAAAAACGAAAAGCATGTATAAAATAAAAAAATGTTTAAGGCGATGTGAACCTCAAATCAACCCAATTTCATTATTTAATTAATAAACATTCGAACGTTTATTTGGAAAAACAATTCTGTCAGGCGCTCCGTGTATGTAAATACTATGCTCAGATTTTTTTTTGTGCGATTCTATCAGCATTTCCATGAGATACGCTCGTTTTAAAACTGGCAAAATTCGAAGTATTACAGATCCCTACTTATCGACATTGCGGCTTTTATTTAATTAAATAAATTCTGAGTAGATTTTTGGAAAAACAGCTCTGTCAGGCGCTCCGTATATATAAATACTATACTCAATTTTTTTTTTTAGTAATTCTATTATTATTTGCAAAAGATATATATGTTCTAAAATTTGTCGGTAAGTACACATTACCTTAATAGTATTGTTTATTAATAAACAAAAACAACAAGAAATAAGCCCTGTTTGGTCAAAATCGGCCAAATGGACCACGGCAACACACACACACACACACACACACACACGCGCGCACACACACACACACACACACACACACACACACACACACACACACACACACCACATGCGCGCGCGCACATTTCCGATCATAACAAACATACGCACATACACATAACACAGACGAACATGTTCTAAAAAGACGTGTTTGAAATTTCGAACGTTCATAATGAACGAAATATTAACTTGAAGTTTCTAATTCTGGTTAGAATTCCCCGGAGTGTGGTTTACTGGTGACTGCAAGAGTGAGAAGTGAAGAAATACAGTTATTATCCGATTTTAAATGTATTAAGTAGCAAAATTCGGCTAAATTTGAAAATGGCAAAAATCTTTCGTTCACTATGAACGTTCGAAATTTCAAACACCTCTAAAAAGTTTAATTCAATCGCAAATATTGATGGTTCTGAAGTTTACATCGTTGGTACGCAAAGAAATAATTTTTTGTATAATTAATTAAAGCTACGTGAACAATACAAATTATATTAAAATCCTTATTAGAAAGTTTGTTTACGCTATAACACATTAAATACACATGCAAAATTTTATAAAATTAATATAATTGTGAAGTAAAAATGAGTTTTTTAAATTTTCGTTACACTCCAACGTTGCAAACTTCAGACCCATAAATATCGTATATGAGTATATAACATTTCTATTATGTTTTCTCAAATAATTTTTTTACTATTACAAAGCTTCCTTAGGGATGCCCGATACAGTATCGATATAAAAAAACATCGATGTATCGGTTCACTTATATCCATATTTTACATCGATAGTACAAACCACAATATATCGTAATATCGATACAATAGTATGCGATATTGACTCCGATACACAGCTAATACACTTACTTTCTAACCAACCAATTCCGAGAAACCGACCGCTCGGCGGGCGACATCAGCGAGATTATTTCTTTACTTGTCGCCGTTGGTCTGCAGCCAATCACAGTCTCACTCGAGCAGAAGGAAAGAGTGTATAGCGCTCGAATCAAGCTGTGATTAGATGCAATAACGCGCTATAGCGGTCCTTGGCTCAGTGGCTAAGACGCTTGCCTACGGAAACAAGGCTGCTGAAGTGGTCGTGGGTTCACAATTCCCGTCAAAAAATCCGAAAAATTTTTTTCGGGCGAAAATTGAACCCATGACTGTGCTTTAGTCAGTATGTTTAAATAACAATGTAAAATAATAAAAAAAAAAAAACGGTGCACTTTTAGTTGAGAATTAAAAAAAAAAAAACAACGTGGGATTCACCATTTTCAATTGTACGAAGATTTCAACGAGGGAGACCTCTACACTATGAAGAGAGAAGTAACTACCGGGTAATGGCAAACGTAAGCTGCATGCTTCAATTAAAGCCAATAAAAAGAGAAGAAGAAGAAGAAGAAGAAGAAGAAGAAGAAGAAGAAGAAGAAGCAATAACGCGCATTCCCAATGGGCGGCGCACAGTGTAGATCTTACAGCATGTACTACTGGGCCCTTTCTACATATGTGTGTTCTGTCTGTTCTGTACGTTCCGACCTACCTACCCGTTCTATCTGTGTCGCTGCGAAACAAGAGTAGGTGTACTGTAGTAGGTGTATAACCTACTTTACTTTCGTTCCGTAGCGACACAGGCAGGTCACGCTTTCCGCGCATTGGATGCTGCCTCTAGTAGGCCTCTAATATGCTCTAAGGTGTAGACACTCCTTTGCCGAAAGGTGGAATTCTTCATAGTATTCCCGCAGTATAGGTTGGCAGCAACGCCTAAAACTACCAACGTAAACCGCAGAAAGAAAGCGAAACTGACGAGAAGTCTTAACCTTTCGGCATTACTGCCGAAATGTGTCATTTGCTATCATCCCATAGTCTCACGCGAGAGCTGCGAGTGGATGAGGTTGATTGTTACCATTGCAGATTGCGGTAAATAGAAATACTGTTTGGTTTTTGTGCTAAGTCTCAACTGCTAAGAGAAACAGATGTAAATTGAAGGTCAATTCGGTGTGCCTTTTTAGTAGCTACTTTTACACCAAACGATTCATACAAAAGGTAAAATAACATTTTAAACATTAGCTTATTAGTAAAATAATGTAGATATTACATTTTGATTTTTTGTTATAATTTTACAGTAGTACTGCTTAATTGTGTGACTCATACTGTAAGTATTATGAGTGTTGAGATGAATGTTTGAGAGGAGTTAATTCGCACGCCACACACGGATTTCCTGATTTCCCACCAAATTCTTCTATCCACATCCATCAGTACGCATATTCGCAATTCGCATAATTTTATTAATATTTTGATCAATTATAACCTTATCCATTTATTTTTCATCTTACATCATTTAAAAATACAAATTTTACTGTTAAGAATAATTTATATTCTAATAATTTATATTTTTATTTTCTATTTTCAGTGCCGAAAGTCAGTACGGTTTGGAAACATTTTATAAATATAGACCCAGGAAGTGCAAAATGTAAAATTTGCCAAAAAGACGTTAAAGGTTCTGAAAATACGACTAATTATATCTATCATCTCCAAAGAACTTATCAAATAGTGATTGAGAAAGCTGAATGTAAAACTACGGAAGGAATCAAAAGAAAAACGTCGGTATTTAGTCTTTTTACTGATAATTTTGTTTTATATTTTATGTTTAATTTAAATAATAAACAAATTTGTTTAAACAATATTTTTAAAACTAAAAATTTATTTTTTGTTAATTTAGGTGGCGTAAAAGCTAAAGAGTTAAACGAAAAACTTTTTTTTATGTTGGCAAGAGATAATATGCCAATAAGTACTGTCGAGAAGGAAAGATTGTTAGTATTTTTTAACGCTTTAAATCCTTTCTAGAAAATTCCATCTGGAAATGTAGCAACGGGTTTGATTGAACAAAAATATACTGTTGTATCTCAAAAAATCAAGAAAATATTATCAACTGTAAAGGCTATATCTTTGACCACAGATGTTTGGACTGAAAGCTATAATTCTAAAAGCTTTTTAGGATTAACAGCCCACTATATAGATAAAGATGACTGTCAAACTATTACTATTGGCGTTAAATAATTGGACGATCGTCACACTGCTGATAATATAAAAATGTGGCTTCTTGACATGCTTGATAAATGGGACATAAAATTATAAAATATTGTTGCAGTTATCACAGATAATGCAGCTAATATTAAAAAAGCTGCAACTGATGCTTTTGGCGCAGATAAGCACCTTTCGTGTTTTGCGCATACACTAAGTTTAGTGCCAAGTAAAATAATTGATTCTGATGATGTGATAAGCCCCATAATAAAAAAAGTTAAAACTATTGTTACGTATATTAAAAAGTCAGTTGAGGCATCAGATTTATTACGAGCCTAAAGTAATCTCAAAGTGATACAGAGTGTAGAAACTAGGTGGAACTCAACCTATGAAAAGTTAACAAGATTTATTGAATTATTAGACACGATTACTCTTATTCTGTTGAAATGTACATCACCCCCAACGTTAAATGGGTTAGAAATAAAATCAATCAAAGAATTTATAGAATTATTCCGTCCGTTTGGACAGGCAACGAAGCTGATATGTGATGAAAAATATGTAATAGCGAGCAAAGCTATTCCAATAGTAAATACTTTGAAGAACAAATTACAATCATTTACTCCTGACACCGACTCCGGAAAAAGACTAAAAAATTGTTTATTAGAGCAATTTATAAATAGATTTCAGAATATAGAGAAACATAGTATTTTAGCAATGGCAACGGTCTTAGATCCTAAGTTTAAAAAATACATTTTGAAGACCACATAGCCTGGAGCAAAGCAATAGATAAAATCTCAAGACAAATCTCCTGCCAAGTAAAAGAGACAGTAAAATCAGCATATATGCTGACAACAAAAATTGTTGGGATTTCCACCATTCTCTTGTTGTACAAGATCATTTATGCAAGGACAGTTGCAGCGAAGGACAAATGGCAGAATCAGATTAATTTTTGGAACCGAAACTCCAATTCCGCTCTATCGAATTTAGCAAAACGTTATTTATGAATAGTTACTACATCCCTTCTAAGCGGTTATTTTCCAAGGCAGGAAGAATTATATCGAGAGACAGAAGTCGATTCACTGGAGAACATTTGGATATGCTTTTATTTTTATCTTCTCTCTCGCAAGAAAACTGGATGCTAGACATCTTTTAGACTTTCTTAGATTAATAAAATTAAAAAAAAATATATATTTTTGTTAGATTTAATTAGTTTTGTAATCAAAATAAGTATTTCAAAGTTGATTGTCAAAGAAGATTTAAGTTTTATAAGTTTTTTAAATCAATGTAATAAAAAACTATTATACTTAGTAATCATCATGACGTTCTATTCAAAATTCTATAACTTACCTCCGAAGCCCTCCCGCGCTCCTTGATATATTTTTTCAATAATTATAAATAATTAAATACTGAGTTTTTATACATCAAATTTTTGTATTTGAATTAGTAACTTTAAACTAATAAAGATTTTATTTCCTGTGGAAGCGTTGGACGAAGAATATAAGAAGGTATGTGCAATAAAATAATATAATGATGTACGTAAATCGTTATTTAAAATATTTGTTTCATATTAAAATTGTATGTTTGTGTAGGATGAGTTAATTTTGTCGATATTGTAACGATACGACTAAATATCGATATATTTTTGGCGATATATTATGTATATCGATACAAAGCAAACAAATTATCGATATTTCCTTTTGTATCGGGCATCCTTCCTCTAGGAGGAAGCAAAATGAAGTTTGTCAAAAAGTACTTTAAAAACAGTTCTACTCGAAGAAAAAGATTCTATTAAAAAAGGATATTTTCTTTATTACTGGGCACACAAACGTGTGCCCTAGCAGACGTCGATGAACGCAATTGTGTTCCCCCAATTAGTGTGCCTGTACACGTCTGTGTCCCGATTAGTGTGTTTTATCATAAGAAATTTCATTTTTCATATAATCAAACCTATAAATATACAAACTATGATAGTACATTAGCGTTTCACGTATTTATTACCAAAATATTAATCTACCAGTGCTCCGATTTAAAAGTTGATTGATATATTTTGCATCGGCTTCTTGTGCAATTTTCTTCTTTTTGACGATTTTGAATCCACTTCCAAAATCTATTGCCAGTAAAAGTATAGGGTGACTCGCCCAGTAGATGAACACCTACCAGTAGATGGACGATGTTAAATAAAATTAGTCGTCATTACTTATTACAGCAGTAAAAACAAAAATTTGTTTTTGTATTGGGAAGAGCGGTTCTTTATACAAATATTGCACGTTGTACAATCTTTAGGAAAATGTTATTTATCTTGAAAAAAAATCATTGAATGGCAGTATCACTGCGCCGCGTGGCGACGCTCGAGATTTAGGCGCGTTCTTGTATCAAAGCGAAGCACATAGGTCTCAAAAAATACAGAAATAAAGACTTCTAAATACATTCTTCAGATATATAATGCATATAGATATATAAAAGATATTTAATTTTAAGTAAATGTGTCCAAAATTAAAATATTTTAAAGAAAAATAAGAAGAATTGAGGTTCTGGAAGAAATTTTAGTGTCTTGCCAATAGATGAACACATTAAGGTGGCTCATGCGATTTCTTATAAAAAAGCAGATACATCTTAAACTTAACAAATATGTTCTTTAGACATTAAACTTTCGATCTGTACTAAGAAAATTGTAGCTCAACAACCACATTATCGAAAAAACTGAGTTTATAAATAGGTACGTTTAACACATAACCTTATGGGAATGAACAGTTTATTGCTTCGTAGTAACTTGTAAAAAAGCAGTTTTTAATGTACAATATATGAAATTAAAGATTTTTTTGTGAAGAATCTAATGATATCATCAGAATTATAGGTTAACGACCAAACAAAAAAGATATTAACAATAAACGTTACAAATGTGCTACTGCGCATGCGCACTGCGACCAGTCATATAAATGTAGCGACAAATTAGCAAAGTTTTTACTTATTTATAAAATCTTTTTTTTGTTTGAACATTTAGAAGTTATTTACAATAAATTTACGTAAAATACGTTAACTTAATTTGGCAATAATAAAGAAGCCCCTTGCGGGGCCCTGACTTGATACGGCACCAAACGCATGAGCCACCTTAAAAGTACATTGGAATCGCTATTTTTAAGTAAAATATAAGAATTATTAACATAATTACATGAAACATATTAAATAGCAATACCTTTATATAAGTAACTTTATGTTTTGAAGTGTAAACAAACAGTTTAGTCATTTCATTCATAACTCCTATTTTTGGTTATGTTACACAGTAAACTTGATGCATCAATATTTTTGTTTTTTTATAGAAAAAAATTTCGTAACGATGATTGTTGTATGAATTTGTTTGCTATTCTATTATCCACTTTTCATATTTATTTGATTTACAATTGAAATTTTTATAATTTAATCGTTCATCTACTGGCGGAGGGTCATACATCTATTAGAAGAACTGTTCATCTACTGGTATTTTGAGATATTCTATAATTTAGTATTTTATTAATAAAATCAAATTATTTTCAAACTTTTTCGTACATTTATGAGTATTTCACGTGCTTGGAATTATCAAAATCGCTTTTGATATTAGATTTAAGAAATAATAATTTTAATAATTTGTGAAAAACACACAGTTGTACCTGAGTGTCCATCTGCTGTACAAATCACCCTAATTTAATAAAAATAAGTTTATAATACACTTTTCTATAACGTGGTGAAATATTTCTGCAAGAAAAAACGTAGTTTGCACAACCACATATGGGCAACGTATAACCTAAAAAAGGTTATGTTTACGCTCTATCGGCACACACAAATATGTACAAGTGCTGATTTTGTGTGGTATTAAGTAGTGGACAAAGTCATTTAAAATATGAAAAGTATCGTAAAATCTTTTTATAAATGGTTATTGTGTAAGTTAAAGGGTTTTATAACATAGTAACCACTTTTTATATTTCAAATTACTATTATACATTATTTTTTCTTACAAAAAAGATTGTTGTTTCTTAGCACCTTCGAATAAGAACAAGTAATGAATCTTTCCAAATCACGTTATACTTTTTAAAACATTATTGCAATCTTAGTACAGACTAAAAAAGTTTGAGACTTAAATCTTATAAAAGCTAAATAGATTAATTTTTGGAAAAAAAAAAAAAAAAAAAAATTATTTCAATGCTGTATTCGTATCTGCTTATTTGTATGACGCGTTTAAATAACAGAGCACACAAATAGAGACGGGTACACAAATCGGGATAAGTACCCTATAATAGAAGAAATTAAATTGTCGACATATATGCATTTACTCAAGTTCTTCATTACCATAGCACATACTTTGATTTCTTGTATACTTTGCAGCTGAACTGATCAAATTACTTTTTACTGTCAGATAAAATTAGTCTTTTAGTACTCATAAAACTATGGAAATGGTGACCGCAATTAATTACAATCAAATTACTTTCTTTTAATTGTTCTTTCGCTATCTGCTCATGTACATGTACGTTTTATTCAAATTGGGTATATATTTAGAATTAACTATGTAAAAAACTTTGTGTGTAAAATCGAAAAGATGTGATAGCAATTTTTACTACACTTTGGTTTTTACTTTCTTCTTTATCGTTACTTTATAACTTTCTTCTGACAGTTTTTGTTTTAAGGCTACTTGATTTCTATCCTTAATATAAATTGAGCCATCGAGATTCGTTCGGTTTTCGAGCGTTTTTGCGAGGTATCTCGAAATCTCGAACGATCTCGAAACTCGAAAGAAATCGAGAAACAGCGAAGAGAGGGAAGAGAGGGCGCGCGTAGCGCGCCAAATTAAGGTTAGTACTGAGAGAAAAAAGTGTAGAGTACCGGAGAAGGCCAAGTTACGAACAAACTATCCGGTACGCTACACCGGAGGTTCGGTAGCCACTACCGGACTACTCCAGTTTGTCTGTAGTAAACATAACCTCTTAAAATATTAATAACATAAAGTTATACCTTGTATCATTCTTCATCACTATACGGATTACACTTATTATACTTTGGAGTACTTTTGTTAATTGGAATCAAAATTTAACATAAACATTTAAAATAAATTATCAAATAATAATAGAAGGTTCGTACATATCCCATTAATAGCACTAAGACAACTCGTTAGTCATTTCCGAAGTTTGTCCGGCAGCTACTACCGGACATGCCAAACCGAAGTAATTCGGTTCCCTGTACCGGACTCTCCGATGGACACAACTTTGCTCACAAGCGAGCTTCGCTCAGGCGCAAACGTCCACGCGAGGATAAAATCACTTTCACGCACTAGCATCGAAATGTACTATTTTATATTAATACACATATTTATGACGTGATGGTTGTGTGTGGTGTGGGTTTGACGTTTGCATCGTTGGAATACAAATCATTTTTGAAAAATAAATAAAGCTGCTAGAAATGTGGAAATTGCAATGAAACCTTTATTTTGATATTGTTTTATGCTATTCGAGTTTGAAAATTTGATTTTAAGTTATCGAAAATTAAAATTTATACGAATATAACAACAACCAGCTAGAGCTCTTACCCATCCTGCACTCTGGAGTCCCATTTTTCGACAATGAGAGAAAAGCGAAATTTCCGGGGTTTATATACCCACAGGGGGGACGTTAATTTTCGCAAATTCAAATTATGTAAGAAAATTGAACGAACAATACAATCTTCAGTAACATATGGGTCTGAAGTTTGCATCGTTGGAATGCAACGAAATAATTTTTTACGATTGACTAACACACGCGCACATACAGACATTTTTCAAAAAATGCGTATTTCGACTCCCAATGACTCAAAACACATTTCTAACATATTTTCCAGAAAACTTAAATTTTTACTATAAAAAGCTTCATCTCCCTTTTATTTTAATTCTTTTGTAAATAGTACATTACGATACGTGTGACTTAAGTGGCCCATTATTGCACGACGTGAGGTTAGCGCCCGAGCGTAGCGAGGGCGATAATTCACGTCGTGTGATAGGCCACTCAAGTCATAAGTATCGTATATTATTTTATAGCACGTTAACCTAAGTCTACTTTCACGCCTATTCGTGCCTTAAGCAGTCCATTTTTGCCCCGTGAGGTTAGCGCGCGAGCGCAGCGAGCGCGATAAACACGGTGCAATAATCGACTACTTAAGTCACGGATAGGCGTGACCTAAGTGCGGACTTAGGTCACACCGTGCTATAAAATATATAATGCAACGGATCGTAGTTTTAAGTATAGGTCTGAAGGTTGCAGCGTTGAAGTGCAACGAAATAAAAACAAAATTGATTTTACTTCAAATTTATATCGATTAATCTTAATTTCGCATGGAGATTTAGTATTCTATAGTACAAAATAACTTTATGACAAAGGTTTATATGGATTTCCATTGTCTAAAAACTTTATGTTATTTGTAAAAAATTATTTTGTTGCATTTCAACGATGCAAACGTCATCCTTTGCATCATGATGCAATAGTAAATATCCAAGACATGTACAGAATGAGTTGTATCTGCATTGGGTGGGTCTAGAAAGATAGAGAAAGCGATACAGACGCCTTACCATTCAGAAAATTAAAAATAGAATATTTGCACCTCATTAGCAGATGCACGACTGTCCCAATGCGTTTTGATCAGAAAGTACAATTACTAGAGAATACAAAGATAGAAAAACATTTATAGAATTGATTTAATATTACGAAACGATAACACCGATATAGAAGTTAGAAATAATAAAAATAGAAAGTATATCTCAGAATCTAGAAACCAATAAAAATCAACAAAATAAACCAAGAAAACATATAGTACGAAAAACTCATTTATAGAAAATACATAGTACGAACGTCATAAATATAGAAGAAACTATAGTTTCTTCTATATTTTTTGGTAAGATTTTCTATATGCGTGGCATTTTTCTTATATATTTTCTATAAATGTGTCTTTAGTACTATATGTTTTCTTATAGTTTTGTTTGTTGATTTTTATTGGTTTCTAGATTTTGAGATATACTTTCTACTTTTATTATTTCTAGCTTCTATATTTCGGTTATCGTATTGTAATATTAAATCAATTCTATAAATGTTTTTCGATATTTGTATTCTCTAGTAATTGTATTTTCTGACCGAAACGCATTGGGATAGTCGTGCATCTGCTAATGAGGCGCAAATAGTCTATTTTTAATTTTCTGAATGGTAAGGCGTCTGTCTATCGCTTTCTCTATCTTTCTAGACCCACCCATTTGCATTGGCACAGTTTTTGTCTATTTACTCAAGTTCGATTCTTAAAAAATAATAAAATGTACATCTTAATATAATTTCTTCCATTATAGCCGCTCTAAAACAAAACCGAATCCAATTTTCTCTTGTAGTAATTGAACATTTTGGTACAGGTTATTGATTTTGCTCAGTGCGCATGTTTATTTAAATTTGTGCTGCAATCAATACTAGATAATTCGATTACGCGAGCAATTGTAAAAGATTTCGTAATAATCGCAGGTACATATTTAAAAAAAGTAGTGATAATAGAAGACATAGTGCATATTAATAATTTTTTTGTCACGCATTTCAACGACACGTGATTTTTTTTTTTATAATTATGTCACAATCTTTCTCACATGATTTATTCTAATGAGCAAAACCCGAGTTTCGCAATATGTTATAAAATAAACGTACTGATTAAGTGGTACTTATTGTGAATAATCATAAAAATAACAAAGAAGTTTCCCTCATAGCGATAGTGTGCGCGCGCGCGCGTGTGAATTATATTATAAGTTTTAAAATGAAATTACATATTTATCTTTCTATTATCATTTTATTCTCTAGACTTTATAGAATTGTAATCCCCTCTTTAAAAAGTGATGGATGAAATTTGTCATCACAATAAGACCTGATTTCATTGGTTGTTAAATACAAGATGGTGATGTGGCGCAGAAATTCGAAATTTAATCTTGTAGTTTTGTTAAAAGTGTAACCTTAAAATTTACTCCAAAAATTGAAATATAAGAAGTTAATACTTTTAATAAACAAAAAAGTTATATTTTAAAACTGTTGATAGTGTGTAAACAGATGTAAAGAAATAGTTACAGCATGAAGGTTATCAGAAAAGACATGAGTATATAAAATGGGTTTGAAGTTTGCATCGTTGGAATGCAACGAAATAAAAAAAATTATTCATTTTACTTCACGTTTATCCTAAATAATATTTATTTTGCGTGTAGATTTAGTGTTTTATAGTATAAAATAACTTTAAAACAAAGGTTTAGATAAAATTATCATTGTTTAATAACTTTAATCAATCGTAAAAAATTATTTCGTTGCATTCCAACGATGCAAACTTCAGACCCATCACGAAAACGCATTCGAGATCGGAAGACCGGAAGTGGGCTATCATCAGGGAGCGCGTCTCTACGAAATCAAAATGCCCTGGCAGAAGCCTGAACGAAGAGTACAAAGTAAGGTAACGATCCCGATTATGAAACACTTTCAAAAAGTAGTCCCTATTGTGAAACAGTGTAATAAAAATTAAAATAGAAGTAATTTGCGAACGTTAAATTCAATAAAAAAAATATATTTAAATTCATGTGTTATTTACTTTTACATATTCATTAGGTGTTTGAAATTTCGAACGTTCATAGTGAACGAAAGATTTTTGCCATTTTCAAATTTAGCCCAATTTGGCTACTTAATACATTTAAAATCGGATAATAATTGTATTTCTTCACTTCTCACTCTTGCAGTCACCAGTAAACCACACTCCGGGGAATTTTAACCAGAATTAGAAATTTTAAGTTAATATTTCGTTCATTATGAACGTTCGGAATTTCAAACACGTTATTCATTAATAAATATATGATTTTTTGATGTATAAGTATTAAAAAAAATAATTAGTTTCATCCATTTCTCAGCACTTGTAAATCGACTGGCATTTGAACGAAAACTGTTCTTTTTTTCTGTTTGTTGTTTTACTAATTTTTCAGTATTTAATCGATTTTGGAACATATATTGTAGTTTACAATGTAGTTTTTATATAAAAAATTCAAATTCTATACAAACTCTTTGATTTTTTTTACCATTTTCTATTAAATAAATAGATGTTTCACAATAGGTACAGAAACTCGCAGCAGGTCCCTATTATGAAACAGTATAAAAAAGGTTTTATTAAGAAATCTACAACTTATTTGAAGTCAATACCGTATACATTCTACTTTAAATATAGTTTTTTTTTTATATTTAAGTTATTTATACTTTTAACTTAACTAACAATAGTAATTATAAATAAGCAAACCTAACCTGCAAATTGTATCTTAGTCTAACCATACTGTAGATCTGAGTTATACTAATGTAAATTTAATGTTAATATAAGTAATACATATCAATTATTTAGTTTAGAAATAAATATAAATAGATCTGGACCTCTCGTATAGGTTTATTCATGTGATATTCAATTAAAATCATTAAACTTTCATTTTATAAGACTAAAGTAATAAAAAATGTTACATAGGGTAAGTGTGGGTACTACTGCGGATGTGGGTATTATTGTGTATGTATTACTGCTGTAGAATCTTATGGAAAATCGCACGTGTTTGAAATTCTGAACGTTCATAATGAACGAAATATTAATTTAAAGTTTCTAATTCTGGTTAGAATTCCCCGGAGTGTGGTTTACTGGTGACTGCAAGAGTGAGAAGTGAAGAAATACAATTATTATCCGATTTTAAATGCATTAAGTAGCCAAATTCGACTAAATTTGAAAATGGCAAAAATCTTTCGTTCACTATGAACGTTCGAAATTTCGAACACCTAAAATCGCAGTAATACCAGCGACGTACTTTTTGGGGTTCTGCGCATGCGCCAGCGCTCTCTCTATGATTTAATATGGCACCGTAATACCAACGCAGTAGTTGCAGCAGCTTCGCAGTAACACCAGCAGAGAGATGTTGTTTTCAAAGTTATTTTATACATTTATTTATCAATTTTTGTTTTAAAATTGTACTTTAATCGATAGATATGATACCTAAGTTCCGTTATTAAAAAGAATCAGCATAATTTTTTTGCGTGGAGACGAAATATATTCGTCTGAAACTAACCTGAAAAAAATACCGCCGCAGTACTCACACTTACCCTATTTCAATCATGCATTTTATAAGTACTTTTAAATAGTTTTGAAGTCATATACATTTAAGATCTTTTCATAATTTAAATTATTAGAAGTATCTTAAACTACAACACCAAATTTGATACCAAAAATAAAACGAAAAATAAGAAAAAAAGTAATTTAATTATGTTTCATAATAGGGACAAATTTTATGAAACAGGGGTACTAGTAAAAAAACAGTGTTTCATAATAGGGACTAAATCTTCCATCACTATTTCTTTAATAAATTAAATAATTTTGTACTAATTTAAATTATGAAAATGAATTATCATTCTTGAAAAGTTTGCCGATCGAATGATGTTTAACATTCAATATATTTAATACTTTTAAGGTATTTAATTGATCAGTTAAAAAAAAGTTACCGAAAACCGTTTCATAATCGGGCCCTTTACCTTATACGTATAAATGCGTTTTTGCCTTCAAAGGCCATTTTTGCACACGGAGTATACTTATCCATGTACGCGCTCCTCGCGACAGGCATGAATTGCAAATAATTGCTGGTGGCGCGCGCTCGCACGCGCCTGCCCGCTCGAGCGAAAGAGACTCTCGATTGACGCTATATAATACCTTATATATACCCTCGCGCGATGTATAACGGTAAACGGTGGAAAATATAAACAGAGAAAGAGAAAGCAAGTGAGAAAAGGGCGAGACAATGGGCGTGTTTAACCCTTTACCCGGCCATGTTCGACCCAACTTAACCACTCTTTTGTGCAGTTATTCGCTTTCATCCGAATGATACAGTTTCATGACTAAGAGAATAGCAATTGCTTTTACTAATTTTTTATATGCACTCGCGATGAAAAAGTTTGCTTTGTTAGCAAACTTTTTCATCAAAATTGTTACTTACCTTCCATCCATTGCTTTCAAACTTCATTTTACGCAGTTTCCAGTAAATCAAAAAAGTTGCAAGTAAACGCGAAAATTTTTATGTTAATGATTTCTAATGTAATGTCATGTAGATTTCCATGGAATTGTTTGATTTAAGCTGTCAATAATTCTATTATTTTACTGAGTTTTTCAATTGAATTTCTAATGTATAATAAATGAATATTAACTAACCAATAATTGCAATTAAATGTAAATCTGTTTAATAATTAATTTGCATTATTAATTACTGATTCGACGGAATTGTATAACAGGGAACTATACTGTGACTACACTAATTACGTGATAACACTATCTATTATGTAGAGCTAAAAATCTGCACTAACAAAAATTTACTTGTTTCTCCAGAACATTAAAAGCAATTTTGAATAAATATTAAGCCAATCAATAAACTTTTATTTATCGAACAATGGAAGAACAGTACCCATAGCTATCACCGATAATTTAAAGAAGAAAGCTGCACTCATACAATCGATTGATTCAAACAAGCCGTGTATCGTCAGGTTAGGTCAACGACGCTAATCGGAATTACAAATCCACTTTACGACAATTTTGCGAACTGTACAAGACCGCGACGCACACATCGGTACGCGCAGAGTGATTGTTTTATTAGTTTATCATTATACCTTTTCACTTTGTGACAAGAGGATTTTTCGTAGTTCTTGAAGACGTCGTAGCCCAAAGTCGACGGCACTTACATTTTAAACGTAGAGAAAAAAAACACAACACGTGATCTATGACAGCAGAATTTTTTTCAATCGTCGGAAAGCGGTGGCGCGTGTACGAGAGAGAGAGCATGAATGAATGTTTATTTAGACACTAAGGACACAAGGTCCTACATAGCTGCCGCAGAATACAGTTTTGACCGACATAAAAACATTAGAGAGCGAGAGAGAAAGAGTCTGAGAGACAGCCAAAAGCGTGCCACGTTCCAATCCATACGACTGGAGCGCTTTATAAAGTAACCGTAACCGAATATTATACACGCGAGTGACGCAATCGCCTCGCACTGCTCCGTCTGCTACTGCTCTGCTATGCGCTACTGTGCATCTCGTTCCCTCTCACACGCACGCGTGTGCACTGGTATAATAGGGAGACTGTCGTCCTCGATTCTCGGAGGGAATAAAAAATAAAGAGCAACAATAACAACAAAAATTAAAAGGTAACATTAATGGAGCTGAAAATATATCGACTCTCATCTTTTTAACGTAAAGGATCCTCACAATGATATTGTTTCTCAATATTCTCGTATTATTTGATAACGCTTTCCTTTGTATGGCGCACGCGCGTGGGCCACGAAAGGGTGAAAAGTCGTTACGAAGAAATAAATTCAATTTGTCGTTCGCTGATGGGAAAATGCGCCCGAGCGCCACGGCAAATGGTTTTGTCGTTTCCGCAATGATATAACGCGTTATGCGTTTATTCCTCAGCACTCCCCGTATGTATGGCCTTTCTGCTTTATGAACTAAATGACACGGAAATGGTTTTGCACTACTATGCGCCTGGGAGAAATTGTATGCGGGCCCGCGCGAGCACTGTTATTAATTTTATTTATCGAATAATAATGAGAGCGTATTTGAGGTTTCGGTCAAAATTACGAGAGAAAAGAACTTGGGATGCCAACTGCGTGTTATAATTAATTATGTACGTAAAAGGTTTGTATAGGTGTTTTTGGTTTTTATTGGAAATTTGTTTCGCTGATTTTACAAAATTAATAATAAAATTAATATCAATGAATTTTATAGTAACCTAGATTGGACAATGACTACTCTTAATAAGCGAATATGACAGGTTATATTTGTTTGTGCAATTATTAGGCCGAATTTTGGATCTGAAGTTTGCAACGTTGGAGTGCAACGAAATAAAAAAAAATAATTCATTTTACTTCAAATTTTACTAAATTATATTAATTTTGCGTGTAGATTTAGTGTTTTATAGTATACTATAAAATACTATAAAGTTATAAAATAACTTTATAACAAAGGTTTAGATCAAATTTCCATTGCTTAATACAAATTATTTCGTTGCATTCCAACGATGCAAACTTCACACCCATGCCGAATTAAAGTATTTTTTCAAAAACTATTTACCCAATATATTTTCTTTTGTCTTTTGTCGGCGTTTATTTTTTATGTATCAAATCCCTTCAAATTTAAAAAGTCGTAATAGCTTTACGTCAATGAATAATTGGTACCCATGTCACAATTATTGTATATAAAAAATCATCTCATAGCTGAATAATAAACCCACAATTGATCAAAGAGAATTAATTGCCTGCTATATATGAAGCATATAATGGCTTTACAGAACGGGATCATTTGTTTTCTCGCATTAAGTAATTACTTTTTTGCTCCATCCCTAACCTCAATACCAGTGAAACAGTCTCGTATCGTTCCAAAAATACCAGCACCACACTAAACAAGAGACAATCTCGCGCGCAAAACCATCGCGGACGCGGCAGGGTGGGGGGGATGGTATAAATGAGAAACAAGAGATAATCTTCGCACCTGGTTGTCGTCCACGAGGGCGGCGTTGTTGAGTATCGGCAGGGCTGCCTCCTGGTTGTCACTTCTGCTGCACCCGGCCTCGACGGTCTCGGATACAAGGAAGACGGCTCCGACCGATGCGCTACTGCAGGACAACGACGACGACAATGAGGACGAGGACGTGCCCGCTACCGGCGCGGCTGCACTGGAAGAGGTAGAAGCCGACGACGCGCTCGCTGTCGTGGTGGCGCTACTACTCGTTGGGGACGTCGACGAGGATGGGGAAGATTTGTCGGGCGCCACAGGCTCCTGGCGCTGCTGGTCCGGTCCTGGGGCCATTTTCATCGCGACCGACGACGACGACGGCACTGCTGCTTCTGCTGCTGTTGCTGCCGCGCTCATGTCCCTATCGACATCATCGCGATGCACTCGCCTCCTTGGCTACTCTTCCTCGCACAATCTCTTGGGGCTCTTCTCCAAAAAGGACGACAACTACCACGACGACGATGCACTCGACGTCATGCGCGACAGTCAGGGCCTCGTCGGCGAGAAGTCGCTGCTCGGTGACGGCATCTTGCTTGTCTGTCTCTGTCTCCCTCTCGCCGCTCTCCGACCACTCGACTAGCTACTGCTGCTGCTACTTCTGCTGCTGCTAACTACTCTTGAGTGGGGCAGAAAAAACTGAGTCAAGGTCATCGAAACGGCTGCTGCTCCTCTCGCGGCCGACGCATCGCACGCGTCCGATCCCTGGGAGATAGCCTTCCTCTCCTGTACCTGTGTAGGTGTATGCTCGCGTTCGTTCTGTAGGTACATGTACGTGCGCGTATTCGCGCAACTGAAACGCAGAGGCAGACGAGAGCGCGAGCGACCTAACCTCTCGGTCTCGCGCCGACGCGCCGCTATACTCTGTTCGTCTCTCTCTACGTCTGGCCGTCGTCTGCGAGGCCCGCTCCTTTTTTCTCTCCTCTCTGTCCCTCAGACCCACACTCTCCTTGCACAACCGTCGTCGTTGTCGTAGCAGCAGCGGCACGCGATCGATGCCTCTCTCTTCTTATTTTTCCTCGCTCAGACACACAGACACTGCACTGCACATAGCACAGCCGAACGCGAGCTCTCACAGTGTGTTTACGTGCGCGCGGCGACGACGTCGAGCAGCAGAGTCGCACAGCCTGACGTGCGTGTCTGTCTCTCTCGCCCTAGGTGTGCATATGGAGCGGCGCGGGAGCAGTGCGTGCCAAGTGCGGCTCCGCACAGTGCCGTATAAACCCGGTAACGATCCGCGCGCGCCGGGGCGCCCCACTTCGCGCGTGTTTTTTCTCTCCCGCGAGCACGCGGCTGGAGCGAGCGCGCGCGCGCTCACTTCGCGCGTAGGATCGGCGATAATCGGAACGACGTCATGATATCACTCGCGCGAGCGACTATTGGACTGGGCGCTCATCGGGGAGGACATCGTCGCCGTCAGCGGCGGTGGCGTGCTGCTGCTGCTGCACTAGCCGCGGAGGAGCGACGACGGATTCAAAATGGCCGGCGAGCAGCAGCGCTTCGCTGCTGCTGCTACGTCCTAACGATGATTCTTCGTCGGCGCGCGCCCGCCTAGGCCGACGGCTGCAGTCCATCGCCCCTCTCTCCACACCTAGGCCCCTTTGCGTTCCTTCTTTTTCTCCTTCCCTCTCTCTGTCTCTCACTTATCGCAGTCGCGGATATTCACACACACAGCCACACATGTGCCGGAGAGACGTCCGCACGCTTGCTGCTGTGCTGCTACTCTTCTCCCGTCGACGAGAGCGCGCGCACCCACCGCTGCACGGTATCACACTGCCCTGTCTCTCCGCGTGTGTAACTATGTGTATAAGACGCACACCGCCGCTCGTTCTGCCGTATACAGCAAAGCTACAACACAGGCAGCTTGCGCCTCGCTCCGTCTTTGTTTCTCTTTTTTATGTGCACCCGCGAGAGCGAGACGGAGAGAGTTTGTCGAGTGACGGTCGCTGACGACTATAGGTACACTTGCCGCAGCGTCTGACCGTCGCCGAGTATAGGTTTTATCTACTTCTTTGAATCGACGATACTTCCGCGAAGTGTGCTGCTTATATACTGCCGTCTGTGCGTGTGCGCATGTGTGTACTCGAAATGCAGTCGCCCGTGTGATATTGGGTTAGCATATTCCAAAGTACTTCTTTGGTTTTCGAAAATACAATGTAATCTGTTTTTTTTTTTTTTTAATTTACTGTCATTATACATTGAGTGTATTTACATTTTTGTATATAAGAAACACAAAAAATATTATGCTGGAAAGTTAAATTTGTTCACTGGCAATCATACAAGCAAGAAGTTTTCTAACTCCACTCTTTTTACATCATTGCATCCCTCCTCATCATCTCACAGCTTCATCCCCTCGCGGTTTTTCCGGCGAGCTCCAAAATCCAGACATGACGGAACGCACGCGCGCGCTTACCGGGCAGTAGGTACCCAAGTTAGCGCATACACACGTGCAATTTACAGTTCACCGAGGAGTGGGCAGGTGGGGCTTTGCGAATTTATCCTCGCGAAAAGCGTTGACAGGTTATCGATCGTGGCTTTCTCCCGTGTGCACACAATGCGCACGGCGTGTAATACGCTCTTGACCGTCTCGCTCTTCGTGTATGTCCTCCTCCTCCTCCGCCAGCGTCCGATGCTTTTGGCCAATCTCTCGGCGCACTTAGTTGGCCGTCTTGTACAGCCGTCGCCGCGCGCGAGACCGCGACTATACAATAACTTCCAGAGATTGGTATACCTATATATACACGCGCTGAGGAAAAAAGAGAGTGCGCGCGGCCGCCGAGTGTATCGATGAGTCAGGCGTCGGCGAGCCCCGAGAAGAAAGACAAAAGTGTTTCTCCCGTTGAAAAATCGACGATTACACTCTGCACGCCCCACAGTCTTGTCCTCCTTTCTTCGCCGTTTAATTAGTTATTATGTCTGGGACGTAGTCATCGGCGACGACTGACGTCTTGTGTCTTTCTCTGCCTCTCTTTCTACGGCTATATCTACTGATGCTCCTTCCGTGCGAGCGCTTCCTGTATACAACGCGCGCACCGTTTAGCGGAAGTGCGTACAGGTATACAGTAGAAAGAGTTCACATCGTGCATGCACATGCTAATCCAGACAACACACATGCTATCTCCGTTCAAGACGACGCCGCGGATTAGGGAAATTCGTGAAATACTGTCCTCAGCAGGTATAGGACTTTTTTTCGTGCGGAATGGGAAGGGGTATAGACTGGAGGGTAGATAGGTGTGCGCGCGCGCGCTCGTTCCTTCGCGTTCGCGTTTGTATATAGGTGGCAACGAGGGAGATATGAATTAGAGAAAGAGGTAGCTGCGAGGAGGGTGATGAAAACGTGCTCATCCAAGGTTCGCACACGAAAAATGTCGTCTGGTAACACAGGGCCGTACTGGGGTGAATCTGCGTGCGTAATATTATATGAATACACCTGGAGCTAACGAGATGCAAACGAATAAAACTTAAATAGTATATTACGATACGTGTGACTTAAGTGGCCCACTATTGCACGGCGTGAGGTTAGCGCCCGAGCGCAGCGAGGCTAAACGCCGTGTAATAATGAGCCATTTAAGTCACGAGTATCGTATATTATTTTATAGCTCGTGTGACATAAATCCGCCATATTCTTATTTTATTTATTTGTGCATATTTATAATGATAGTTGGAAGTGGGGTGGGAGAAGCGTGGGGTGGAACGGGAGGGGGTCGGGGGGGCGCAGCCCCCCCGCCCTGAAAAATTAATAAAAAGTTATTTAAATAATAGAATACCTGATATAGAATATGGTTATTATTGAATCTAGAATATTGAATATATACATAAAAAAATCATAAAACTAGATTCTTGGCAATTTGATTTGTATCTTTAACAATAAGTTGAAGTTTATGAAAGTGAAAGATTTGTATACGTTATATTATTAAAGAGAAAGACTTTTAAGACTAAAATCCATATAGTTTAATATTGAATATTTAAAAAGCGCGCGGTCTGTTATTCCATAGCAGATGAAACTAACCTATAATATAGAGAAGCCTTATTATCATCATTTTTATTTATTCTTTGTGGTTTGTCAACTATTAACGAAGTTTTACTTCTTTTCCTGTTCATTTTTATATGTAAAATCATATTTTTGAATAGTTTTGGTAGATAATTGGCGTTAATTACGTACCTGTGACTTAAGTAAATTCATTATTTCACAGTGTAATAATGGGCTACTTAAGTCACAACTAGCCGTGACTTAAGTGCGGATTTAGGTCACACAGTGCTATAATAGTATATTACGATACGTGTGACTTAAGTGGCCCATTATTGTACGGCGTGAGGTTAGCGCCCGAGCGCAGCGAGGGCGCTAAACGCCGTGTAATAATGAGCCACTTAAGTTACGAGTATCGTATACTATTTTATAGCTCGTGTGACATAAATCCGCCATGATATTCTTATTTTATTTATTTGTGCTTATTTATAATGATAGTTGGAACTTGGAAGTGGGGTGGGAGAAGTGAGGGGCAGGGGGCGGGGGGTTCGGGGGAGCGCAGCCCCCCGCCCTGAAAAAAATGAATAAAACGTTATTTAAATAATAGAATACCTGATATAGAATATGGTTATTATTGAATCTAGAATATTGAATATATACATAAAAAAATCATAAAACTAGATTCTTGGTAATTTGATTTGTATCTTTAACAATAAGTTGAAGTTTATGAAAGTGAAAGATTTGTATACTTTATATCATTAAAGAGAAAGACTTTTAAAACTAAAATCCATACAGTTTAATATTGAATATTTAAAAAGCGCTCGGTCTGCTATCCCATAGCAGATGAAACTAACCTACAATATAGACAAGCCTTATTATCATCATTTTTATTTATTCTTTGTGTTTTGTCAACTATTAACGAAGTTTTACTTCTTTTCCTGATCATTCTTATATGTAAAATCGTATTTTTGAATAGTTTTGGTAGATAATTGGCGTTAATTACGTGCCTGTGACTTAAGTAAATTCATTATTTCACAGTGTAATAATGGGCTACTTAAGTCAAACTGGCCGTGACTTAAGTGAGGATTTACGAGGGTCATTTGACAAGTACCTAGCCTCACCGCCAGATGGTGCCACTATCGCACCAGAAATACACTACAGTGCAGTATCTTCCTGTAAACGGTTACAGACGAAATTTCAGCCGGATCGGAGTTGTAGTTTATTTTTGAGAGCGTGTGAAAGCAAATGTGTCCGTTGATTTTTGAAAAAATGGAGAAAGAACAATATCGGTCGGTGATTCGATTCTTGTTTTTGGAAGGGAAATCGCGCAGTGAAATTAAAGAACGCTTGGATGCAGTGTATGGGGATGCTTCTCCTTCGATGGCGACCGTTAAATTTTGGTATAACGAGTTTCAACGTGGTCGTACGTCGGTTTTTGATGATCCACGCCCAGGTGCTCCGAAAACAGCCACTACGGAGGAGAACGTGACAAAAATACACGATATCGTTTTGTCAGACCGCCGATTAAAGGTGCATGAGATAGCTGCGATAGTAGGCATCTCAGAAGAACGCGTGTGGCATATCCTACATGAGATTTTAGGCATGAGGAAGCTGTCAGCAAGGTGGGTGCCGCGTTTGCTGACTGCAGACAACAAGCGCATCCGTGTGACCAGTTCAGAGCAGTGTTTGGAGCTGTTTAATTGCAATCCAAAAGAGTTTTTGCGTCGTTACGTGACCGTCAACGAAACATGGATTCACTACTACACTCCAGAGACCAAGGAGCAGTCAAAACAGTGGACCTTACCCGGTGAACCTGCTCCGAAGAAGGCGAAGACGGTCCCGTCGGCCGGAAAGGTGATGGCCACTGTTTTCTGGGATTCTCAAGGTGTGATTTTTATTGACTATCTGGAGAAGAGCAAAACGGTCACAGGACAGTACTACGCCGAACTATTGAGCCGATTTGACGCCGTGTTAGAAGAAAAACGGCCCCATTTGTCTAAAAAGAAAGTGCTATTCCACCACGATAATGCACCGGCTCACACTTCTGCACTCGCCACGGCTAAATTGGTCGAATTACGCTACGAACTGCTGCCCCATCCACCGTATTCTCCAGATTTGGCTCCGTGCGACTTTTTTTTGTTTCCGAACCTAAAAAATTCGCTCGCCGGGAAGAGATTCCACTCCAATAACGAAATAATCGCCGCCACGGAGGCCATTTTGCAAACCAAGAGAAAACATTTTTTTCAACGGGGTTAAAAAAATTGGAACACCGCTGGACCAAGTGTATTCAACTAAAAGGAGACTACATTGAAAAATAAATTTTATTTTTTGTAAAATTTTGGTGTTTTCATTTGTAGGCTAGGTACTTATCAGATGACTCTCGTAGGTCACACAGTGCTATAAAATTATTTTTATAGCTAATGGAGGATATTTTTACGTCTGAGAACTTGGTGTAATCACAGAATTAAATTAAGGCATAATATGAATAGAATGTCTACGTAAAACCATCATAAAATATACATATGAGGAATTCTCAAACGCCTTGAGTATTGTTTTCCGTACGAAAGCAATCATTAAATTTGTTTTTGAGATGTACCTTTCGAACTTGGATTTCCAATATAATATACGAAAAATTTCCTGAACATTAAAAAAGACTTTGTGGCGATGGTTCTTTCGACATAAGTAAGGACATAAAAAAGAAAATAAAAATAGGAAAAAGCCCTGGTAGAAAATTAACCATAAGTTGGCCAGAATATGCTTAACCAGCATATGGCTTAGCCATATTCTGGCCAACTTATGGTTAATTTTCTACCAGGGAGCCGTCACTTGCTTTTTTGAAATTAAAAAATATTGATTTTTTTTAAAGATACTGTAGTTTAAAGTGGGGTGTCAAAATATACAAAATATTGTACTATGATGAGCAATTTTGAACTATAGAGTAATTTTATACAAGAAATGGGTCTGAAGTTTGCAACATTGGAGTACAACGAAATAACAAAAATAATTCATTTTATTTATGTACTTGAAATTTCGAATGTTCATAGTGAACGAAAGATTTTTTCCATTTTCAGACTTAGCCGAATTTGGCTACTTAATACAGTTATAATATGATAATAACTGTATTTCTTCACTTCTCACTCTTGCAGGTCCACTTAAACCACACTCTGACAAATTCTAACCAAAATTAGAAACTTTAAATTAATATTTCGTTCATTATGAACGTTCGGAATTTCAAACACGTTTTTATTTTAAGTTTATATTAGTTAATATTAATTTTTCGTGTAGATTTTGTGTGTTTATAGTATAAAATAACTTTATAACAAAGATTTAGATAAAATGTCCATTGTTCAATAACTTTAATCAATAGTAAAAAATTATTTCGTTGCACTCCAACGATGCGAACTTCAAACCCATTACAAGGAATCAACACTTTTAATTCCAAAAAGGCAACTGAAAGCTCGTTTTCTCATATTTCATCACACATGAGCTTTTTTATTATTATTCTCTTTGTAAGTTTATATTTGGGATTCTTCATGAATGATTCAGGTTTGAAAAAGCTTTTGAAATATGCATATAAAACTTGAATCATTCGTAGAATCAAATTAATTTTTTTTTTTCAAAATTGACAGTTACATCTTAACGAAAAAAATAAATCGAAGATAACTGATCTACAGTGATTTTATAAGGGAAGAAATAGTAATATACTATTTTCATGAAAAATTGATGAACTAAAATGTTCAAATTTGTTTTTTATGACATCTCAAAAATCCTATACATTTGATTCTGAGCTCGGATTCATATTTCGAATGCCAAATAACAAGGGAATACGATTGTCTGTACTACACACCACTTTTTCTTTTTGTGAGCTCGCATAATTAATCTTTTTATAAAAATCTTTATTCCCATTATTGCCGAAAAAACTAATTTTTTCATTAAAATTTAATTAGTAAATTATATGGTTGTTCGTTAAAATGAAAAGATATTGTGTAATTTTTTAAGGGGGTGCCATAGCCGTATCATTACCGACTGAGCAATTGGCACAGTTTCAAGTTTATTAAAAATAAAATACGCAGAATCACAAAAAATCAAGAGAACACCCTTCTGCGGTTTTGAACGTTCTATCATCCAGTAAAAGTTTGAAGTCGAAATATCAAGTGGTTTGTGCAAAAACTAATTACAGGATCATATGCACTTAAATACAATTAATTTTATAACCCATTTCTAATATAAATTTTTAACCGCGTGAAAGCGTGGGTAAAGTTTAATACAAAAATTGAGTAAACTGTGTGTGTGCGTGTGTGTGCGCGCGCGCGTGCATGTGTTTCTGCCCGCGCGTGCGTGCGCACGTGTGTGTAGTACTAAAGAAAGCATTAAATTTTATATCAATAATTATGATTGCTTATAATTTTTTAACAAATTACTGTAAATATATGATTACTTTTATAGGTAGATGGTGCGAAAAAGAAGTTTTTTAATATTTTTAGTATCTAATGCATAATTTAGTATCAAATGAACAGCTGTTTTAAAAAATTCTATATACCTGACTTGGGAAAATCGAATTCAATCGTATACTGTAGAAGATCACAGAACATATATATTCTTTAGATACAGCTGCTTTCCGTTACGTCTTTGATTCGCCTTATATGTACATATAGAGATACTGATCCCAATGAAAGACAGACGCATCTTGTATGCGACGATTACGAAGGCGTATCGTATGCGTGATGATTGAGAAGGGTTTGCCTTATATGGGATGAATATGTATCGTACAAAGATTTTTGAGACTATTTAACCCTTTCAGTCAGTGTTAATCATAATGGACACCGTTTTAATATTCTTTCTGTCGTATGAGTCTGAAGTTTGCAACGTTGGAGTACAATGAAATAAAAAAAATAATTCACTTTAGTTCACGTTTATACTACATAATATTAATTTTTCGTGTAGATTTAGTGTTTTATAGTATAAAATAACTTTAAAATAAAGGTTTAGATAAAATCTCCATTGTTTAATAACTTTAATTAATCGAAAAAAATATTATTTCGTTGCATTCCAACGATGCAAAGTTCAGACCCATTCTGTCGTTATATTTTTTACCTTCGAACAAAACCTTCGAAGTTTTTGCATTTTGGACTGTCTGGAATCACTTACTTATCGGCATTCTCATATTTTCCATTGTTTTTATTTAATTTTTGATTTTCATTAATTATCTTTGTCATTCGGCGTTCGTTAACCCAATACAAACACCAGATGACTGCGATAATTTTAAGAAAACTCAAAACTTAATTTAAATAATGTAAAATTCTATGTAGGAATCTGTAATTGGCTCCGATATCCCCTTACGGGGTAAAAGAATTTAGGGATTTGTAATGACTGCGACATAATATCACTTTTCTGTTGTTATAACTCTAAAGGATTCTTGAACTTTTTGCTAATGTTATTATTAACTTTATATAAATCCTTGAAAACCCCTTTTAATGTTAAAAGCCTATTTGTTACCGCAACAAAGAAAAAGGTAATATAAAATACAGGTCTGTAAGTGATTATGAATAAAAAAGCAAAAATTAATTCTAAAAATAACGCTGCTTCATCATAACATGTTATCAATACATTCCACAGATTACGAAACCTAATTTGATTCTGTTTTATATATAACACTAAATATCGCGTCGTTATAAATTTTTCTTACTATTATAATTTTAAATTCAAATAAATACTTGGCAAATAAATTCGCTCATCGCTAGACCCAAACGCTTATCGGGGTCACTGTACTCGTAATTAGTTATAAATATAAGACGTTTTTGAAGGTGCGTAAAAAATTCTAAGCTCATCTTTACAAATAACAGTATTTTTGTCTGAACTATTTTATATTGAAATTAAATTTATAATAGATAAGCCTAAACGGCAATAACAAGGGTTTTTGGAATAATATCTACAGTACCTCGTCATTAGAAAAAAATATCAGAAGAAATATTTTTTATTAAAAAATATATTTAATGAAAAAAAAAAAAACAGCTATACGCACCTAGATATACCTAGCACATTCTCGAGACACTCCTAGCCGGACAACGCGTCTTCTGCTACTACTCAGTCGGCGCGTTCACGTCTATACGCGCGCACGCCTCGATAAAGCTCGAACTTTGAACCGTTCGATATCTCGAAGTTACCGCGGGCGTGCTCCGCTCTTCCCTCTACAATTCAACCGATTCATTGACGTTCTCAACACGCGCGCAGCGGACGACGACGACGAGGAGGCAGCACGCGTGCGCACATCAAAACACGTACATACGTCACACGCAGTGCTTATGCTGTGTCTCTCATTCGGCGCACAGTGGCAGAAGGCGACGCGCAGGGCGTATAAGAAGGTATAAATTCGCTGCTTCAGCTTCTTCCACTCTCCTCTTTTTCTCTTTTTTTCGTTAACGGCTCCTGCGAAAAACCCGAGTACGTGCGTTTGCAAGCAACGCACGACCGGCTTCTACACAGCGTACGTAAGTATATAACGTGTTATATGAAACACGCACACTTGCGCGTTCTCCCCCACGGAAAAAGCGAACGATAAGACCCTGAGCGTGGCGCGAGCTTCTGAGAGACGGAGGCGATAGGAGCATTTTATTTTGCTTCTTTTACAGATAAATCGTGCGCTGGACTGGATCTCTCTTCGGTTGCGAAGCAGAGCTAGAGCTGCGCGTACACTCGACACAGAAAGGGAGTGAGAAAGAGAAAGAGACGAAGAGTCGAGCGAGAAGGAAGGAAGCGAACCGGACAAAATGACGACGGAAACGGAGAATATTTTTCTCTTCGTGCCGAATATTATCGGTAAGTTACTGAGTTAACGAGACATTTCGGTGCGCGGGTATGCGGCATGTGTCTTGTCTCGGAGGGCATGGTCAAGGGGCGTAATTTCTAATTTAATTAGAGCTTTAATCCATATTTTATTTCAACGTAAATGGTATGGAGTACAAATATACATTTCAATAAGTGAACTGCAAAAGCATTTGAAAGACTTCATTTATTGATTAAGTCTTTGAGAGAGAATGCCATTGTTTTATGTAATAGCATTCATAGCCAATAAGCATATAATGGTATTTTATTAAATCTGATTTTACAAATCGGAACACGAAATTTTTATCATTAACTTTTTAACTGTCACTTTTATTGTATAGGCTATGGCAGAATTATCTTGGCACTGATATCCTTCTATTATATGACAACACATTACGTTGTTGCGGCATGGTGCTACATTATCAGTGCCCTGTTAGATGCCATTGATGGACATGCAGCTAGATACTTTAATCAGGGAACTAAGTTTGGTGCCATGTTGGACCAATTGACGGATAGAGCTGGTACCATGGGTCTTCTGGTAGCACTGGCACAGTTCTATCCAGAATATAGCTTTTGGTTCCAAATTAGCATGGCTATTGACATTGTTTGTCATTGGATATACTTGCACACGTAAGTGCTTAGAAAATAAAAATTATTCATGAGTAATATAAAAGAACATTAAAAATTCAACTTTATAAAAGGATCAAATTTGTTCAAATTAAACAGATAAATTATAAAATGTCACATTATGATTAGATATTTAGTTAGAATATATGCTTCATTATAAAAAATATAATTTTACATCTATTTTAGAACTATTCTACAAGGCAAAACAAGTCACAAGTTCATAGACATGTCTGAAAATCCAATCATGAGTATTTACTACACTAATCGTAAAGTTCTATTCTTCATGTGTGCTGGCAACGAAGCATTCTATTCAGCTCTGTACCTTCTGCATTTTACCGAAGGACCTGTATGTAAGTATTACAGTTTTAACAAATAAATTTTAAACCAAATTTAAACTAAGAAGAAACTATTACTTTTTAAAAGTATGGTTTTTATATATATTACAAAAACATGCTTAGATTAATCCACCAATAAAAACTTTCTGAAAACAATTATTAGAAGATTTAATATAATTTTAATACAAATTGGTTTTAAAAAATTTAATTGTATCTTCTGCATTATTTCAGTTGTTGGTATCAGTCTATTCAGAGCTGTAGTCTACTTGTCAGCACCAGTGGCTTTTGTAAAGACCTTGCTCTCTGTACTCCATGGTTATGTGGCATGTATCAATCTGAGCATAATCGATGTGAAGGAACGAGAGGCATTGCGCAAAGCTAAATAAAATTTACTCCAAACAATTCCTTCCTTGCTAGTCAAGATGAATGTGATCATAAAGATCTTCCTAAAATCTGATTGAATGAAAACTTGTGTTTCCATGATGTAGAAGTGTCAAATGTATAACCAAGTCTGCATGTCCAACTTATCTGTCATAGTGACAGAACTATCTTTTTATATTTAGTTTGAGTTTTCAATGCAGGGCATTGATAATTCCAATTGATTTACACTTGCAGACTGAAATTTTATTTCAAGTAATCTGAATATTAGGCTAATTTCTTTTATGAAAGTTATTGAATGTATAGTTTCTATTTCGTTGTCTACTTCTAGTTCTAGTTTTGTTTTTTTGCAGAAAATTATCAGGAGATAAATAATTCTATATCTATTTTTCCAAACTAAGCATAGCTGTCATGTTGGACCATCATTAGCATTTAACTTAATTAAAAATAAAAGACATAATATATTTTTAATATGAAAAAGAAAACAAATATGCAGATGTGTCTACTGCTAAAGCAAGTCACCAATGATTGTGTAAGAAGTACATTCAAAGTCTTATTTACCTTACATTAAACTGAATTGATCTAATTTGAATAAAAATATTGTCAAAAACTTCTCAAATATGTGCAAAATTTCAAGGCATTGATTTTCATACTTTTCTACAAAAATTCATGACTACATAATAATATAACTATTTATGAATTTTATTTACGATTTATAAATTAAGTTTTACCTTTGAAGTACTTCCTTAAAAAAATACATAAACCTTACAACAAAAATAATAGAAAAATATTAATCTTATCTCTAAGCCAGTGTTATCTTATGAGTTACTTAACAATGCAGGAGTTTATTTTGTAATAGCAAAAAATACATGTATTTGATTCTTGTTCAAGATTTTCTTTGTTGATGGGTTATCACTAATTATGATGACTTTGTAATGTCCTTTTTCTATTTTTAAAGATGCTTTAGCAAGAGTAAAACAACTCCTGCATTAGTAACAGACTCTGTAACATATATTTTTTTAAAGGCCTTGGTTGTGTTTTATATGCTTTAATTTTAGGTAAAGTGATATTAATTACTGTAAAAATACATGTAAGTGATAAAAGCTAAAAGTATGTGTAAATTTATTTAACTGTTGCAGTAAATTATCTTGATAGAAAAATCTGTAGATAAGAAAAATTAAACGATTCACATTGAAATTAATGTGACAAGTCAGTTTTGACTTTGCAGGTATTTTAAAATTTAAATTTGGTGAGCACATGTTTGATAAATAGAAAAATAAATTTGAATCACGTGAAAGCGAAGCAAAACTTTTCAGTAAAGCTGCACACTTACAAACTCAACCGTTTAATCAAGGAAAACAAATTACGTAAAGTTGCATATATCGCGTATACGATCGACAAGAAAGAAAGTAAGTACTAGATTGCGAGCAGAAAAGTCGCGCCCGCGTGGTTTTTTGGCTTGATACACAAGCACCGTCGTGTGCGTGTGTGGGGAGAACAAAGAAAATTAACGTTTCTCCGTCTCACGCCTTTGTTGTTGGGCCGCAACTAAAAATAATACAAAAATTTCCAAACGTCGTTGCCATCGCAGATTGCTGCACTCGGCAGCGAAAATGGCTCGGTAGCGCATCTCTCTCGAGTCTTGCTGTCTCTCTCTTCCTCGCGCGCGCGCGCCGATATAAAACGGCAAAGTCAGTCGGCGACAGAGACTTTTATCGGCGATCAATCGGATGTGACTTTCGCACGTCGGCGGAGGACATCGCGCGAGCGTAAATATATCGGCAGCGCCGTACATACATATGCGTACGTGTATACATAGTAAATGAACTAACCTCAAAGGCTGGAATTTTGATATTCGCACTTGATCTTGTTCCTCACGATGACTCTCCTCGAGCGCACGTTCGCGCTTCTGTAATATGCTCTGCTCACCGTGTGCCAGTCACGTTTCAGAGCGCCATTTTACAACTTTGAACGTCCGCGCATGTGTTACTGCTGCTACTCTTCTATATATCACTGCTTCGCACAGAGGGAGGGAGAAATTCGAACTCTGCGGCGTTACAACTCCTCGCCGAGTCGGCCGCACTCGTCGTCGTGTCTTCGAAAATCGCAAAGTCGTTATGCGATTCGTATCACATACACACGCGTACAGTATATAGGAGGGACGTGCGCGCGAGCGCCGCAGGAGCGAGCGCGAGAGCTTTCCACTCTCTCTTTCTCTCGAGCTCCCGTTGTCCTCACCGAAATTCTCGCTTTCACACTTTTGAGTATATGAAAAATCACCTGTATTACGCTTGTGCTCGGAAGAAGAACGTCTTAATGGGACAATTGAAGCCACTGAATGTACCGACGAATGATCAAGCGCGTACACCGGGGTGTTGATAAAAACAATTGAATCGGGGCGGGCCGGGGTAACCGGCTCTTTCGAAAGAGAGACGGATCACATTTTCGAAGAAGAGAGCTGGATGAATCTGCATGGGTGTGTGCGTGCACTCGCGCGCATGCAGTTATAGTACAACAGCAGCGCCAAAATCAGCTGAGCGAGTCGCGCGCGCGTTGAGCGAATTATCGTGACGGGGAGCGGGTTGCTCATGCGACATTTGTCGATTGTCGCCGCGGTGCCGGTGCTATATGAGCCGGTGTTTGAATTTTGCCGCTCCGGCTCTTGGTAATATACAATGGCGATTGCCCGCGCTAGCAGTCGCATGTACGTAATTTATACTTATAAACTATTAATATAATATGATTTTAGTTTTAGAAAACTAATTTTGTAATACATCATAGGCTGTTCATTTTTTAAAAAACAAATTTTTTTAATTTTTCTCTCGCGTTAGTCATGATATAGTTATGCATATTCCTTCCCATAAAAAAAATTCAAATAATAATTTTGGTTTGAGACAAATACCTGATTCTTATATGTCTACTGACATCCGATAGCCTATGTACAAAAATCTGCCCTTAATGTCACATGAAATTTCTGCAGACGAATTTTTCTCCTTCAATTTTAAATTTTTTTAGTGTTTTTTTCTTAAAATTAAAAATTGAATGAGAAAAACGGGAACCCAATATACCCACGCTATTACTCAAAATTGGGTTCTCGTTTTTCTCATTCAATTTTTAATTATAAGAAAAAAACTCTGATACGTTGTAGTTTTTAAAACGTGTCAGTTTTTTTCAAAAAGTTTAAAATTGAAGGAGAAAAATTGAAGGAGGAACTCAATTTTGAGTAATAGCGTGGGTATCGCATCATCACAGAATTTATGTTATATATACTTATCAGGGGCGTCAAGTTGTGTATGGTAGCTCTGGTGAAACCAGACCTTGCTAGCCAGAGGGTATGGAAAACCAGAGCTAGAAACGCCAAGTGACCCACGCATAACAACTTGCGAATAAAAAACTTAAATGCTGTACCATAACCTCCGATGACCTTTTTTTAAGGAAGTGATTCGAAATAAACAAACAATTTTTAAACCCAAGTAGCCGGGGGATATGAGGTCCACGCATATAATGGAATCATGTAGACATGAAAAAATAAGCAAAACAATTATTTAAACAATTTTTAAACTCAAGTAGGCGGGGGATATGAGGTCCACGCATGTGAGGGAATTACGTAGATGTACCACAATAAGCAAGGCCATCGTTTAAACAATTTTTAAACCCAAGTAGTAGCCGGGGGATATGAGGTCCACGCATATAAGGGAGTCATGTAGACATGAAAAAATAAGCAAAACAATTATTTAAATAATTTTTAAACCCAAGTAGCCGGAGTACACGAGGTTCATTCATATTAGCGAATTAAGCAGATGTGCAACAATAAGCAAGACCATTATTTAAAGAATTTTTAAACCCAAGTGGGCGGGGAATATGAGGTCCAACGCATATTAGGGAATTACGTAAATGTGTAGCAATAAGCAAGACAATTATTTAAACATTTTTTATTCCCAAATAGCTGGGGGAAGCGAGGTCTACGCATCATATAAGGGAGTCATGTAAACATGAAAAAATAAGCAAAAGATTACTGGAATAATTTTTAAACCTAAGTAGCCGGGGGATGCGAGGTCCACGCATATAAGGGAGTCACATAGACATGCAACAATAAGCAAGACTATTATTTAAATAATTTTTAAATCCATGTAGCCGGGGCCGCGAGGTCCACGCATATAAGGGGTCGAATTATAAAGATTAAGAATTTTTGAAATAAGTCTTGCTTACGTCGCACGTCTACGTGACTCCCTTATATGCGTGGACCTTGCGCCCACTGGCTACTTGGGTTTAAAAATTATTCAAATTATCGTTTTGCTGATTGTTTCATGTCTTCATGACTCTCTTATATGCGTGGACCTTATATCCCCCTCCTACTTAGGTTTAAAAATTGTTTAAATAATTGTCTTGCTTATTGTTGCACATCTACGTAATTCCCTAATATGCGTAGAACTAGCGTCCCCTGGTTACTTGGGTTTAAAAATTATTTAAGTAATTGCTAATTAATGCATGTCTACATGACTCCCTTATATGCGTAGACCTCGCGCCCCGGCGGCTTGGGTTTAAAAATTATTTAAATAATTGCTAATTAATGCATGTCTACGTGACTCCCTTATATGCGGGGACCTCGCGTCACCCGGTTATTTGGGCTATAAAGTATAAGCACTTTAGTTTTCGAAAAAAGGGGGGTAGGGGAAGACGAGTTTACGAAAATACCAGACCCAGGAAAATGTTAAGATGACGCCCCTGATACTTATACTTTGTAATTTTAATAGACTAATTCGTACAGATCATCATATAATTAATATAGTATATCAGAGAATTATTACCAAATTTGTGTCTCAGCAACTTCATATTTATGAAATTTTTCGAAAAATGACGATAAAAATTATTTTTCACACGGTCAATTTAGGGTGCATAAACAACCATAATAATTATCATTTCTTGCACATTTTATCTTTATTAATTTTGAGTCACATTTTTAAGCTGTTAGATAATGAAACAAGTTAAAGTTTTCAATTTTTAGAATTATTGTTTGTTATAATTGCCTCTGAAGTTTGAAAAATAAATATTTTCTTATACTTTCATCAGAAAAAAGAGAAATTGGAATATCAAGAAATTTATAAATCTGAATAAATACAATATATATTATTATACTTAAGTTTCATTACCATTTCTCTATTGATAATATATAAGAAAAAAATAATAAAATAAACGTAACTAATATTTTTTTATTACATATTATTCGACTTATAAGTTTCTATATTATTTGATTTACGGTAAATTTTGGGTAATTAGGTAAACATTAATATTTGCTTTAGTTTTAAAATGCTTTATTAAAAAAATATATTTTTACGAAAATATTCTAGGCAATCAAATTATAATATATGCAAATAAGAAAGATCTACAAATTTGAGCATTTTATAAATTATAATAGAAACATTATTTTTAATTTTTAACAAAGCTAATCGTGCATTTGAAATAATTAGGTTCATTATGTATGCTTATAATATGAATTTCACATACTATTTGTACAGTATTTCAAATATTCATTCAAAAAAGCAATAGTTGTACATATAAATGTTGACTAGCTTTGTTGAACATTCTATTAAATGTAACTAAACTTAACGCAAAAATGGAGCTATTACATAATTATTATGTTTCTTTTGTACTGAAAAAATATTATATTCACATGATGTGCGGTAAAATATTCTTTTGAAAAAAATCATATTTTTTTACAAAAACCTATTATAAATAAAAAATGTTTACAAAATATTGCATTAAAGATATGCGTTAATTACAAACATTAAAAAATATTTTTTTTACAAGTTATACACATATTAAAATTTAAATGTAATTTACTCCCTTATTACAATAACGTCTTTATTTTCGTAAACTGCATCAGTTCTAGAAGGGTAAACTGATTTCATATTACCCTCAAGATCAACAATTTTGACTTGTTCAACGATCAATTCATGAAATTTATCATCATTGTTTTGCACACATCCAAATCCTTGAATAACTAATTCTTTTAAGAATTCGTCCAAGACTTTTCTGTAATATAACAGAACAGAAATGTCTTTAATATTTTGTGTAAAGCACAATATCAAATAATCAAAAAATTATTTTAAATATAATAAAAAGACATTACAATTATTCAGTTTATAAAAGTTATACATACTTGCATATTTGTTGATTAAGAGCACTTGTTACTTCAACAAACATAGTTTTAGTATTTGGTGACATTTTTGTAATTTCGCTATTTGTTATTGGAGGGAAAGATACAACTTGACCACTGCTATCTAACAAACATGGATAAAGTGGTTTTCCTTCCAAAAGATACAAATATTTATGTATGCCTGAATAAACATTACGTTTCTTTTCTTTACGTAAATTATCAGCTTCTGTTTGCAACTGTTGAAAAAGTTGAGCACCAGTAAATTCCTTTGTACGCATCAGAGGTTTAATTTTAATATCATTGGGAGGTTTGGCAGTGTATGTCAAATCACCTACATAAATATATATAATTATAGTTACAATAAAGATTATTTCACAAAATCAAAATTAATTCAACATACCAGGAAGTAATGAATCAAAATCATGGGTTGCTAATGTTGCAGAATTTCTTTTGTCACAAATGCCTTCATGAAGTTTTGTTTGTAATTGGATGAATTTTTTAAAACTTTCTTCAGTAAAAGTTAGACTTTTAACAATACATCCTAAAACATAAGGTCGAACTTTTTTTACATCTTCTGTAACTTTTATGACAGGAATACTATCTGATACTTTCAAAATATGCAACTTATGGGCACTTCTTTCAATTTCTGCATTAATATTTTCAGTTTCTGAATTTCTTCTATTCTTCTTGCCTTTTTTTGACTTAGCATTACCACTGGAGGATAAGTTTCCAAGTTTAGGACAGTGTTGGCGAACATAATCTAGGACTTGTTTTGTTCGGCATTGGTCTATAAGTTTTGATAAGCGCTTGTCATTGAGTTTATTTCCCTTTAAATTCAGATCTTTTAATTTAATACAATCTGCTAGTTCCCCTGGTACAACTGAAAAAAAAATTCAACAAGTTGTAATCAAAATAAGATAGACAATCTGTATTATAAAATTATGACAATTAATTTATGGTCAAAAGTTATACAAATATGAAATACTTATTATTAAACTTTAAATATAAATTAATAACAATTTCTTACTTGAAATCTGATTGTTGCTCAAGTCTAATAGTTTTAATGAAGGTAGAACACAGATATTAGATGGGATTTCTTTAATCAAGTTGTCGTTTAATCTTACTTCTGCAAGATGAACAAGTTCAGAATAACATATATTGGGAAAAATCTCAAATCTATTGTGAGATAAATCTAAAGTACAAAGCTTAGTATTTGAAACTTGAGATGGCAAATTGGATATTAAATTTAAACCAAGATTCAGGGTCATAAGTTGTGGCAAATTTTCTAATTCCCATGGTACTTCTTGTAGTTTGTTTCTCGAACAATCAAGGACTTTTAACTTGATTAAATTTTCAATAGTACTTGGTAATTTCTTAATAACATTTGAATGGATTACAAGGTTAGTCAAATTCTGTAAATTTCCGATATCATCCGGAACTTCTTCAAGGCAGGTATGACTGATGTTTAAGTAGTTAATACCCTCTAATTTAAAAAGTGCTGGATCAAGACCATTCTGCGATATTTTCTCGGATATGTCTGCGCCCGTGAGTACTAACTCGTGTCGATTTTCCTTCAATACTTGAATGATTTCGAACCAAGTATCAGACATCATCTCTTTTGTAAATTACTTCAATATCTGCAACTTTGCGGTAACTTTTTTTCTTGTTGCGTCTAACACCTGCGGGAACGCTCTGTTTACAAAGCAGATTGAGGTTATGAAGCAACGTGTTATCGCACAATTCCTTGTATGTATAACTGAAAAAACTGATTAAAGATTTACCGTTATGTCAGGCTGCAAAAAATATTCGATTTAAATAATTATGACTAAGAATTAGAAACACCTTGCTACAAAAGAAAATGTAGAAATGAAGAGACAGCGCCGGCCATTCGTTCACCGGTAAATCCGGGAACGCGATTGCCAAAAGAGTTGTTCTTGCCTTCTTGGCAAAACGTATTTCATTTGTAGTTCGCAGTTTCGCACCTACGCTATGCTGCCAACTTCAGAATGCCCCCAGTCTATAGTTAATAAAATTTAAACGCTGTCTGATGAGTTTGAATTTCTGATCATCTTATAATAAATAATATACGATTTTATTTTAATTTTGAAAATCATTTTTTAAAAGATCTTATTTTCTAATATTGAGGTTTTTCAACAAAATTTTTAAAAATTCAATCCTTCTGTATTTTAACATGATTAAAATGAGATATTTTTATATTATAAAAATCAATATAAGGGAAAACAAATTAATTTCGAAGAAGCTAATTATATGTACATATTTAAATTATATTAGCTATATTATAATTTGATTAATTATTATATTTGATAGTTATATGTGTAATAGGTTTATAGGAGTCCATGAGTCTGATTCGTATAATACAGGGATAAACCGTTTTTACTTCAAATATCTTATTTTTGAATATAGTTCGAAATTTCCCTTTGCAGATGAAGTAGCATTAGATATGCAGTTTACATTGAAATTTGTTATGCTTGCGAATGTTTTTGTGTTTCTCGAAGACTCGAATGTACTGTTACTACAATTGGGAGAGTCGTATATAATGTTGCCAGAACGAAAAACATAACACCTCAAATATTAGCAGCTCAATGCATAAACAAGTTTTTCCACATAAAATAAATATATTTTAAGTTATTACAATGTACGTCGAATATAGTACGTAGTCAAGTTTATTATATTAATCATTTTAATGAAATTTAAACCAAACCGATCGGAATTCATACATGATATACTCTTCTTATTATGAATAATAATTAACGACCCTATTTTGAATCAATCCATTGCTAAACTTAGAAACGCCAGTCCACTTAAAAACTTGAAAAAATCAATTTTTAAGCATAAATCGAAGACAATCTTTTTTCAAAACAAATAACACATGGCCCTTAACTCTTAAATGTCATAAAAATAATCAGTTTTTAGTTACACTTTAAGAAAATTTAATTTTTCACATAAATGTTAAATAAAAAAGTCTTAAGGCTTATCGATATATAACTTTTTCCTATTGAACAATTTCTCATAAAAACGATTATAAACGCTAAGATAAGCTAAAATATTTTCGATTTTCGGTCGTTACGCACTACTTGTCAGGACCTATAATTATCTATTAATTATTTTTATTATTTAATGACTTCATCAGAACGATTTTTAAGACGTTCTTTTTTTAATATAAAAGCTATTTTCTTATTCCCAGACATTTTTTTGGACGATTGAATTTGTACCTTTCAAAAAATTTGGAACATTTTATTTGGCATTAGACGATTAGAAAACGTTAAAAAGCTAAATGTAAATTCTCTATGCAAGTTTTTAAAATTCATTAAGATCATCGGAGACCAAGAAAAATTGTAGAGAGATGATTCATAGATAGTTGGTATTGAAGGGCACAAGCAATCCATTATTTTGTGAAAAAAGTGAACAAAAAATTGTTTTCGCTTTTAGATATCTCAAAATTCTGACCAACTCTGACCTTGACCCGTGAATCGTCTAAACCATGCCCCCCTACTCAAATATTGTGTTTCGAAATCGTATGTTTCCGTGTAAAAATCGTTTCTGAAGTCTACCCTAGCAAAAATTTTAAAATGTAAATAATAAATGCAGGTAAATGTAAAATAATGTAAAAAAATGTAAAAAAGCGTAAACAAATGTAAAAAAGTGTAAACAAATGTAAAAAAGTGTAAACTAATGCTGGATTTTGGATATTTTTTATATTCTTTTATCCTTTTCTACATTTTCTTTACAATTTTTTACATTTTTTTATACTATCTTACAGTTTTTTTATATTTTGATACACTTTCTTTCATACTCATAATTCAAAAATTCTTTTACAGTTTTTTACACTTCTTTACATTTATTAACATTTTATTACAGTTTTTTTATACTTATTAACATTTGATTGTAGTGTTTTTATTTTACACTTTTTTACATTTATGAACACTTTATTATAGCATTTTTACACTTTCTTACAGTTTTTCAACACATTCTTGCAGTTTTTTTATACTTTTTTACAGTTGCTTATATTTTTTTACATTTTAATATGTTTTTTTTACACTTTTTTACTGTTTTTAACACTTTTGTACACTTTTTTTACATTTTTTTACACTTTCTTACAATTTTTTTATATTTATAGATTTTTATGGTTAATAAAAATTTTATTAACTCTAGGAAAGTGTAGAAAAATGTAAAAAAATATGTAAAAAATGCAGCAAAGTGTATAAATAAGTGTGGAAAACTGTAAATTTTTACGTAATTTTACAAATTTTATAAAATGTACAAAAGTGTACGAAAATGTAAAGAAAGTGTAAATAAGTGTAAAAAGATGTAAACTCAATGCGAGTGATAACGGATAAGTTACATATATGTCCGTTGTCACTCGCATTGAGGAAGGGCCATTACATTTTCTTACACTTTTTTTACACTTTTTTACACTTACTAAACAATTTGCTACATTTTCGATCTTTGCTAGGGTAAGTATATTAATTTCTCTTTTATATTGATTTATTACATAGGCCCACCAAATAAAAAAGTGATATCTGCGATGGATTAGACTGTGGTAGATATATTCTCATGTATTTTAGCCAGCTGAAACCGAATATGATCTCAGTTTTGGCCCTATATGAGCAATTCTCTAGAACTTTTAACTTTTACCGTACTGTAACATATCTTATGGTTCTAAGATATTTAGCTATCAAAGTCAAGCAAATATTTATAAAGTCCACTTCCAGTAACATGTTCCAGTACTTCCAGTACATAGTACTCACTTTTAAACAAGAATAAGCTCTGTCGGAAATCTGAAAAGGCCTAAATTTAGAGGTTTTGCATGCGAACCGTAGGAAATTTTCATCCTTTTTACATCAATAAAAAAAATAATTATTTTATAAATGCTTTACTAACTTTCTTAAGCTATCATCCTTTGTTTAGTATTCAAAAATATGTTGTCGGATTGAATGTGCCTACGTTTAAAAAAAAAGTGCACAGCATTATCTCTGCGACACTGTATTTTCGTAAAAATCAGAAATAAACTTTATTTGTCGATTAAAAAAAATAACTATTGTGTTTTTTTAACTTTCTGGAGCGTAAATTACTCGTCTTGGAGAGACGAACAAAAGGCGACTTTTGTTATAAGTGTGCCTCTTATGGAAAGTAAAGTATGATCTACTAAAACACACGGTGTCGATGCGTCCCTCGCCTAAAAAATTATCATTTTTTGGTGGCACACGTAAACAACAGTATATACCTCTAATGTAAGTATGGCTCTTTTTACTATACACAATTTCTCAAAAAAAATCACTGGGTGTCTAACGAAATTTTGGTTTATTTAAAAAAAAAATAAAAAAAGAAAGTGATCGTAAGGCAGTTTTACATGCATTTGCTCGACGCTTACTCGTACGTGCATAAACATACGAAATAAAAAAACTATGTTTAAAAATGAGGAGCTGACCCTTTTTATTCTTATTTGGGATGCCTAAAACAGAAACAAGTGAGTTTTGTGTATGTGCCTCAACATTAAATTTTGAAATTTCTATTTATCTAAAAGTTAAAAGTTCCAGAGAAATACTCATATACAAATTACTAAAACTAAAAATTTTGAGATATTTTTATAGTAAGGTCAACAAATTTTTTTTAATTATACCGTCAGTGGTATTATACAGTACTAAGAGTATTAGTCATCTGCTACAGAACCTACTTTGAATCATCTGAATACGATTTTCTTCTCAAGAAACATTAAATTGTGGACCTGTGTTATTGTTATCAAGTAATTTGACAAGGAGAGTGCGTCCCTTTTAAGAAACGGATTACAAGGCTTTATAAGAATCGATTTCTGGTATCTGAAAATTATTCCTTATAGGCCCTTTTTATTAAGACAGTCTAAGAAACTGGTTGGAAATTTACCTTCTTTTTTAACGAAGGTTAACATTTTTATGGGTTATACTTTATCCATTTTCTTACTCTATCTTTGATTGCTTATAATTTCCTGAGAAATTAATACGTTTTAGCGAAACAAAGTTTAAATTTGAACTTTTCCTATCTATTTTTATAATTGTTTTTGCTGATTTTTGTAACATAAAAACATTGCAAGGTGATAGTCAATGGAAGAGACATCATTTTTTAACGAAATGAAACACTTTTCAGTTTAGATGATCCATATCTCAAGAAAAAGGGCCTATGAGATGGAATTATGAATTCGTTTGCCGGGTGGTTTGCACTCTTCGTGTGAATTGATTGATAGACAATCGACGTCACGAATTGTATTAGATGATCATTATAAATTATTGATAACTTTTTTAAATTTACTTTCAAAAGCTATACATAAGGAATATTTAAAAAGCAAATAAAATGCACTAGCATTATGCAAAAACATTTATAGCCATCCAGGCCTTCGGAAGTTCTTTCCATCGAAATGTGACAAAATAATCGAAAAAAAAAAACCCATCATGTCCCTTTTCGTCGTCGAGAACCAGTCATTGAGCTCCTGAGCGCACGCGTCCGTCGCTAATGATGCGTCCGCGAACATTGACACGTTTGCCCAGTCGAATGCGGCGTCGAAGGCTGACAGATTAGCGTACTCATAGACTCCTTTTACTGATTTTGTCTTGAAGAAAGAGAGGAAGGACAAGTAAACACATTTCTTCCTGCATCGCGTTGCCTACTCCTACACGTCATCGCATCGGTCGTCATCACTTTTCTGCCAATATGTGAATGTGACAGTTTTATGATTGATTTAGTTCCTCGTGCCCTAAATCTCTAATCTTTATATATTGAAAAATTATATTTATGTATTCATAATATCAATTTATATTGTAACGAAAGATATTTATAGAACCAGATCCGATGTATTGCGCAAATTTGACTAATGCGTACGTAATTTTGAATAAACGACATTTATGAATGAGACCCTGCGTTAAACAAATTTTTATTATCGATGTATGGCCCATATATTGCCCATACTCTGGACGATACATTAGACACTTAATCTTTTTTTATTGCGCGGGACACATCATAAGTAGTTGAGTTACGAACGTTAAGGGAGTGTCATACTATTCTTTATCGTTGACACCGTTTTATCAGCTGCACATGTAAATTAATTAATACAAAAAAAGAATATCGACTTAGGTCCTAGCTAAATCAGCTGCTCTGCGTAATCCAGTAATACATCATTGTTCTACAATTTATTATGAAATTTCGTTTATTTTCATTCCAGAAGTAAATAAAGGTGTCGTTGTTATTTCATCTTCAAACTTTGTAGAACGATGTAGGGGAACTGAATTTGTTCAAAAGGTGAATCGATATTCTTTTTTTGTTGTTTTAAATAGTTTTTTTTATTGTTGCCACGTATAGCCTACTGATCTAGGACGCGTATCCTTCCACACCTTTATTATTTCTATTCCCTTTATAGAAATACCTATAATTTTTTCCTACCTTTTTTCTACTTCTCCTACCTTTATACAGTCGATTTTGCATTGGCCTAGGCTTATGCCTGTGGGGCGGGGAAAACCTATAGGCAAACCACGTGAGGTAAATCCTAATTAGGAAAATCCGCTCCGAATAGTTCGGTGTATTGGAATAATTTCAGTTTGGGTGTCTAGATTAGATTCCGTAGGCTTATAGACATCAAAACTCTATATTACTCTATACACTGAAATAATTAAATAATAGCTTGTTGAACACAAGCAGTATCTATGCCCTAGTATAGGTATCAAGTAGTTTCTACTTGAGAGTTCGGCTGTTTCAGCTTGGCCACGAGGAGCTTCGGCTTTCGCTGTCGTTACTAATTCGCTTCACCTCCCGCTCAATTTGTCAGAAGGCAATCAATACCTTATTATTACTGATCACACGAAATAGTCGCAGAAAAACACGCGGTCACCCGTCGAAGTGCTAGTAACTGCGCCCATCGCGCGGCTTTTTTAATTTAAATGTTTTACGTATTCCGCTGATAAAACAATGTCAGCGGAAAATAGGACTATTACACCCTATTAAAGCGATGCGAGATCCACCCGTTAGGAGCCGATTTTGTTCATTTAGTTTTTAAATTTGAGAAAATATGTCTTTGACATGCATTAGATTCAATAAAGAAACTATAACTTGTCAAACAGATTTATTCTCAATATTCAAAATTGAATAAAAAAACAAGTCCCTGCAATCGTTGGTAATGGGAGCGGGAGATTCTATGTATACTATAGTTTCATCTTTAAGACAGTTCTTCTACGCTTGATATTATATAATGAAATAATATATTATTAAGCTTTATATTTCAGTTTAAAATTATGCTAATCGAACTACTACAGTATTACTTTTTTTCTTTATTTGCTCTCTATTTGAAACTTTATTTTATTACACACAAATATTTTAAATACTTTCAAAATAATTATTATAAATTCAAACATAATATTAATCTTGCAAAGTTGCAAAATATAGCCTATTCTCGGTCAGGTATAATGAATAATAATATTATATTAATATTATTATAATGTATACGCGTTCAACATTCGAAGCTCAGTTTCAACATTAGTGAAAATTGTAACTTATTAGCTAAAACAATTTCGTCTTTCATTTCACGTTTGCGGATAGTATTTTATTGAAAAAGTAAACTTGAGCGTTACACAAAACTCGTCTCCGCGTGCTCTGTAAGAACGAACTTCTCACCCGAGTGGCTGTTATCGCGCTCCCCGATCTTATTTTCTTTCCCTACTTTTTCGGGCTGCTGCTGCGCTTTGAAGATTTTCTCTCTCTTCTCGACTCGCCCTCCTGTCGCGCTTAATTCACTTTGGAAAGTCTTGCGAAGAACGCGCGCGGAAGAATGACGAATCGATAGATCGGGCGCACGATGGATGTTCTCCTGTTTCCCTTTTTGGCTCTTTTTCTCTTCGTCACTCTCTCTCTCTCTCTCTCTCTCTCTCCCTCTCTCGCTGTCTCGCTGTCTCGCTCGCTATCTCCCTTTACGTGTACTTTCGACAGTTTGTATTATCGATTTCGATGATCTTAGCTATTTGAGGGTTCATGTCACTTTCGTTATTTTTTCGTTATATCGACGCTCCCTACGAAAACTAGCACGATTCAGATTGCCACGAAGACTAGTCCATTTGAGCGTTGGCCGCGAAGACTAGTACGCCCCATTGATTTGCGTTGAAGACTAGCCCGATCCGCTTGATTGCGGCGAAGACTAGCACATTCCACAGCCTCTTATGTAAATTAACACGGTGACGCGAAGTGCTAGTTTTCGCGGTAAGCTTGCGAATCGTCTTACTTTTCGTCGCAATCCTACGAATTGTACTATTATTCGGCGCAAACTCGTGAATGATGCTAGTTTTCGCGGCAACCTCGCGAATTGTACTAGTATTCGTGGCAAAGTCGTGAGTTATGCTAGTTTTCGTTGCAGTTTTCTGAAATGTGCCAGTCTTGGTGAGGAGGCCAAAAAAGGTGCTAGTTTTCGTAGGGAGCGTCGATATGTAGTCGCTAATTCCCATTGTCTTCTCCTAATAAATTTCATACTGAAAGGTAGATTATATTTGTTAGTTAAACATGGGCAAAAACTAATTTTATTATTTTAATGAAATTCAAAATTTTTAGCTTATATACATTTTGATTTTTGATCCGCTATCTAAATGTTCTCCATTTTTTGCCCACATCCTTTGTTCAACTTTCTATATATATCTATACCTAAGCTTGGACAGCTTATTCTGCTCTATTGTTCCCTTTACTCTTTCCCTCTTTACGTTTCCATTTTCTCGATATTTCTCTTTTCTACCATCTTTTCATTATTTTAAATCTCCGTAGCTCGATTTATGGATAATGTTCAATGTAAATGAACTATGGAGTGTATGTACATATTATTTAATATTTTTCATTTGTGTATTCTTACCGTACATCTGTTTAAATTTTCAGAATTTTTAATACCTTTCCACTTAAAAACACGATTAATTCTTTTTTAAATTCGTGTTCTTATTCACTAAATGATACAAATTTCATTGATTCTACTTATACTCGATTCGGATATAATTAAATTAACAACTATTTTTCTTAAATTTCTGTTTATTTTGTTCATTATGCAAGGAGAGGGTTGTGCTCGAGGTAATTCGAGACACTTTATGGGAAAGCTTAGTTAAGTAGCTAGAAGACACATAATTAAGTAGCTAGAAAATGTGAAAAATATCGCTTATAAATTATTTAAAAAATTTCCGAAACATTTTCAATTTTTCACTAGAGAATTAATCCGAAAAGTGGCCGTATTGTAGCTATACGCGTTAAGATCACTGTTACCAATTTTTTTTATTTAACTCTTACTAAGGTTAATTTTATTTTTGAAGTGTTCCGAAAAACGAATTTTTTTTTTCTATAGCAGAAGATAGATTGTATTTTAATGTATGTATGTTTAGATTGCATTTTTGTTAATTCTACTTTGAAAAAAATAATAAAAAAAGTTTTTTGGATTAAATTGGTCGCATTAACTAAACATGACGGAGCATAATCAAAACGCTCTTTTTACAATTTTGCTTCATGTAAAATCAGTATCACACCTAGAGTATTCTTAATTTTTTTTTTCGTAGAAGATGTACTAGATATACTTTGATGTCTAACAGTTTATTGTAAACAAAATTTCTAAAATGTCCGCTTAAGGTGGCCGAATCACCTTGAATTATCTTAGTTCGACTATACTATTTTATAGATTGATTGTTATTTTATTGTGAAGGTCAAAATTAAAAAGATTTGTATCGAAAACCATTTTAATGTATGCATGAATATACTATTCTAAACCAATTTTAGAGCCTTTTAAATACAATTACACTCAAGTTTTTGAAATTATGAACCCTAGAATGATTACCTTGCAAGCATTTGAAATTCAAAATATCAGTCGTTGTAAAATCGTTATTTGCTCTCTCTCTCTCTCTCTCTCTCTCTCCCTCTCTCTCTCTCTCTCTCTCTCTCTCTCTCTCTCTCTCTCTCTCTCTCTCTCTCTCTATAATATATATATATGTATGTATGTATGTGTGTGTGTGTGTGTGTGTGTGTGTACACACACACACACACGAGAAAGTGCTTTATATAAGTACATTGATTTCTAGTTAACAAAAGTAGATAGAATAAAGAAGTTCAATTATTCGATTTTTCGATTTCGATGTTGACAAGTTGGCAAGTTGACTTTAATTTAATAGTTATAATCATCGAAACATTTGGATATCTCAATCTAATTGCAAAAATGTTTGCAGCAGTCTCATTTAATTTTTACGCCATATAACGTTAAGTAAACCTAATGGCTTTTAAACTCGATATTCATCACTCTTCGTTAAAAAATTTAAATATTATAAGTTGAAATAAATATTTAAAAATTTCATGTACTACATAATGTTGTCACAACACAAAAATGCCTTACAAAATTGTTATAGAAAATTCATTAATGAATTACAAGTATAAACTATAAACTTTGATAAATCCCAATTTGAATATTCTTTATAAAAAAGTTTTTACTATACGGGTTTACATCTGTGTGTTTTTAAATTTTATAAAAATAATAATGCTTGTCAGTTATACTGAAATTCAACAAATATTATATAATAATAATAATAATAATAATAATAATAATAATAAAAGCGTTTTCAACTATCGAGAATCTGTAGAAAATATCTTGAAAATTATTGAATGTTAATGACACATATATCTGCAGGTTCACGGTAAAACAACCTAAGTCCATTTTCCCAAATTTGAGTTTACATAATAGTGTATATGTTTAAATGCGTTTCTTTCGTGTGGTAAAGACGAAATAAGCGAACATGCAACCGAGATATTAGTGAATGCAAAACGACTTTTAAGTTCGTTTCGTTAAAAATTGTTCCCGGAAATGTCCACGTTTTATATATCAATTACTTTTTAATATTCTTAATTGCCTTCATATTGCGCATTCATTAAAAAAAAGTAAATTATCTTATTTACAAAAGTAATTTCAATATTTATTTAATTATACAGCAGATAACATTTTTTATAATATCGCCTTTAACATAAAATAAATGTTCTACAATTATTTAAGCTTTATTTTAGTTTTCCAAAGATCTGGAAGTTTTGCAAACAAGTATGTTCTAAATCTCCAGTGTGCCAAAACATAGAATCATTGTTTTTACCGTGCCAGATCGCTCGACAAAGCAGACCTCCGCCTGACACTCCCGCTGAGGGTCACATAAGATAGCCCAACGGCAAAAGGAGCCCCTGACTTCCTTCGCATAGTGTAAAACTATTTTCCACTCAATGCACAAAAGGAACATAGTCGCTAGGGAAGATCCGGAGTGTCTTGCTTGATTGCTTCTCACGAGCATCTCGCATGCCAATTTGACTTTTTCAACTCAGACGTGTAATTAGAATATCGGAATCTTCGAATGGTAAGAGAGAATAATGGAATTCAAATTCGATTCAAATAGTTACATTCAAAACTTTATTGTTTGAAACCTGAAAAAAATTTTTTACTACAAAGTAGAAGATTCACACGTGTGAAAAACACTGATTAGTACATGATCAAAGTGTAGACTAATTACCATTTCGATGGTAAAAAAACAAATGTTCCTTATGACGACGTTCAAATAATCCAAAGTGCATACTATTCCTTCAAAAGATGTAAAATGTTCAAAACATCGAAAATTGAAAATTTGAATTTTTTAAGGTGGGGAGAGGGGCAAAGTTTAGACGATGCACTATAAAATTAAAGTCAACTAACGAATTTTTTGAGTTTGACAATAGTGTTGAGATTGTGCTTTATATCCAATTCTTATATGATTATATACACAGGGAGCAAAGGATAATCTTTTTTTAAATTAGAGATAGAATAATTAGAAGAAAACATTTTTTAGAGAACATTCTAGACACTGTAGTATTTTATATTATATTATAATTTAAAAACAACTTTATTTTTTGTAATTTCGAAAATAAGGTAGTCTTTTTCACGTATATAATTTGATCGATTGATACTGTTGAAATAATGCAACAAATTAACATATTAGTATAATTATTTCATTTGTTGTAGTAGAATGAATTGCAGGAGATTCACAAATTATAAAAAATTTTAAATTAAATTTAATATCGTGTTTATTCTTGTAGTTTACTCAAAGAGCAAAGGAGTAACATTATTATCTTTTTAAAAAAATCGCAGCTGACCATGCAGCGATTGGAGCGGAACGCGTAGCTGGGCTCTTTGAGTCGGAGCGTTATAGGCAGCGCCCTGCTTGGCGAACTTTCAATTGATTTCAAATAACGCCAATCAATTCAAGAACTCTTAAATAGCAGGTCTTTAACTCGTATAATTAAACTAAATGCGTTTGCAAGTATGGGCTTTTATAGTCAATCAATGATTGTTAGTGATAAAACTAGTATAAGTGCTATTATCGTTTTATTTTTTTATGTATAAATTGCTTTTATATGATTTTTACAAGATAAATATGAAGAACAATGTATTACTTTATAGAGTCCACCAACAATCGAAGTACCCCATTTTGATAGCAGCTTTTTACTAAGTCTTTATGTGTCATTTTTATATCCATGATTTAAACAATTGCTTTAACTTCTATAGAAATCTCAGTAATATCTTCCAACTACATCATGAAATTAATTAAAGTATACTTTAAATTATACAATAGACTTATTTATATATACACATTTTTCTATATTTAACAAATCTCTTTACCTCCACTTCTAGTGAATCTTGTTTGTAACAAAATAAGTAGATATATCACTATTTTAAATAAAATAAATTTAATAAATCACACACTGATTACCATAACTCATTTTCATAAAATAAAATGTACTTTTAAGAGCTGCATCTAATTAAAACTTCACGGAACTTTGTTTTTTAATTGTTTTTTTTTTTTTTTGCGATCACATAGTTAATAATTTACGGACCACTTCAAAAAAATCCCTATTTAAAAAAAAATTCAATTCAATATAATTATTTAGAACATAAATAACTTATTACTTCTTTAATAAGTGTCTAATATCCTTATTTTGTCTCTGCAGTGTAATGTCTGCCTTTTCTGCTTTATCAGTAATACTATCAATCAGATCATTTTGTGTATCTATCTCTTCAGATAGGCCAATAGCTAGACCTTTTAATCTAGCAATAGAACCACTCATCTCATCCAAGTTTTTCTCTAAGACAGCAGCAATGTTTTTATTAGGAACTGGGCGATAGACATCTTCTTCATCAGACATGCCACGGATACGAAATGATGGATGCTCAGAATTACGTCTTGCAGTTTCAGCAGAGTTGTTGAGTTTTTCTGCTAAAATACTATGAGATGTAGGTGATGTAGGTGATGTTGGTGATTCAACAGGAGTCTTTATTCCTCCAGCACTTGATCCAGGAGGTGCATCCATCGATTTACTACCACTGAAGTAATTTTTTAAACCACCAAAAACACTTTTTATACCTTGAATGTGTTTTTGACTGAAGCGTAGTGTACTATTTATATCCTCAAGTCGTCTATCAGTTCGTTCCAATTGCTCACGTTGTCTAATCAATTCCTGAACAAGGATAATTTTATTAATCAGAAAAAATGATATACATTACTAAATATTAATTCTCATTCTTTACAAATTAGTAAGGAGTATATTATTTTATTATTAGATTTGATCTTGAAAAATAAGCAGTAATATAGTTTTTTATTATTACTGTTCTCTTCAGGCTAACAGTTAAATGGTATATGATGAAGACTAATCAATAATTTCAATTTGTGCATTGAAATAAGAGATGGTTGGCCTTGTAAATAAAACCCATCTGCTTCATTTATCAGACAGATGATAAAAAGACTTTTAAAAATAACAAAAATAATACCTCAGCAGTTGCCATTCCAACTTCCTCTGTGTCTCGTAGTATGGACATAGAGCGTTCAGATGATTTTATTGTTCTGTCTTCAATTTCTTTCTTCCGTTGCATGAGATCTTGATGTTTTTGTTCAAGCAGAGTGTCATAGTTTTGATAATGATTATTGGTCCTAGGTGGTGCAGCTCTTAAAAAAGTTTCATCGTCGACATCATCTTCCAAAGAGAAGAATGGATTCTTTGGATCACACATGTAGTTATTACCAGCCATGTTTAGTTATGCACAGTGCCTTATAAATCTAAACAAAAAGAGATTGAACAGAGAATTTAGAACAAAGAAAATAACGAACAAAAGAATCTGAGTTAAATTACAGAAAATGCAGTATTCTAAAGCCAATTCTAATCTCATTCATTTATCTAATCAAAATTGATAGCTTACGTAAATTGTCAGAAAAAAATTCATTGTATAATCTAAAATCTACATGTTCAAATATTTGTGCGGTCCCCTAAGATTTTAATTTTTGACACTGTCTCTCATTCGAGAACTCACCCAGGAGGAAATCCCCTATTAACGTGTTAATAACCTTTAAAAACGTAGCGAGTTTCTCCCGTAAAGCAAGCGGGTCTTTCACTCGCAAAATTTTCGCAGTGTCGACGACGAACAGGCCGTCGAACGCGCACTCGCGGTTAAAACACTGGAAGTAGAGGTTTATTAAATGACGGCGTAGGAAAATCTTGTAAAAAGTAACAATCGGTTCATTGTGACAGGGCAAGGCTAAACTGGCATACTGACGCGGTGACACGACGTCGACGGCTGCGCGAGCACCGCACCACACCAGACACCACACACGTACACACGATATAGCTAACTACAACTACTGCTTGACATGCCACTTTGCCAAGTGACACACTGAAAGACTGACCTGACTGACTGAGATAGATTGAGAGAACACTGAACAGAGATCAACGATCGAGCCCGAGCTAGTGCCGCGCGTCGGTGTTAGATGGAAGCACGGTGCCATTGTTTGGGTCAATTTAAAGGGACGGTATAATTTCTAGTTTCTAGTCGGCCGATTAGTTGGTTTGTTCTCTTCAGGAGCGATTGAGTTTTCATACTTACAAACTTTCTATATCGGTGCTACTAAATATTTTTTAGGAGCTTATTGTACTCAAGTTTCTCTTATACGTAGGTAGCAATATTATAATATTTCATGGCTTTTATATCCACTGTAAATATTGATATAATCACTTATCAACTATAAATTTTAGAATATTAGTATATACTAAATTGTCTATAATATTATAGCTAATTAATCAGGTTTATAAATAAAATTCGGATACGAAGATTAGATTTTCTATACTGCATGACTTTTTAAACATAATTATATAGTTTTATATACACTGTCTTTTAATAATTTAAGCTTTATAAAATTAATTATATGTATTTTATTTGGTGTTTAAAAAAAATAAAATAAATAAAATAAGAATGAATAATAATGTACATATAAAACATCCATATGCTATTAAATTATTACGGGATAAAAACAATATTAATAAAAAGGAATAAAACGATCTAAAGATAAGTAAAAAAATATATTCTCTATTTTTCTTCATAGTTGCTTTACAATTATACACTTTTTTTTCTTTAGTCACAAAGTCATATATACATAAGTATTACTAAATGTAGCGTAAGCACGCGCAGCAGTACACTCTAGTTATTTTCGTAATCGTCGTTGCTTTTCACTTCCCGGTTCCTGGTGCTCTTGTAATACTTGGTCGTCGTCGTCATCGACGTCGACGATCTGCCACGGTGGCCGTAGACCTGGAAGTCGCTCAGGTAGCTGTAAGTGCATTTGGACCGAGGCCGCTCGACCGGGGAGTTCAGTGCTGTCGTCCAGATCATGGAGGCCACGATGCCGAGCGCCCGCGACATACACAGTAGCAACTGGTTGTAGTCCATGTCACGCAGTCCGTAAAACTGAAAGTGTTTTTTTTTATATACGTGCTAGTTTTACGACAGCGTTTTTGATTTATTACGTGAAGAAAAATATAAAAATTTGTCGCAGCCGGGAGCACCCGAGCCGTTCATGGTATAAAGGTGGAAGTAAAATTCGAAAATGAAAATTTCAAGAGAAATAAGTTATAGAGTCGACTCGATACTTTTTAGAATGAAGGTAAATAAGAAGAAGAAGTCATTATTGATTTTGGAAATGTTTGAAATGTATATAAATAATTATAAAGAAAATCCACATTTAGACAATTGAAAGAAATAAGAAAATAAAAAAGAAAACTTTGGACACAGATCTCTGCAATCAATTACAATTAACAGTCTTGGGCCACTGTTTTAATTGCACATCAATTTTCCTTATGAAAATTCAACATGGGAATGAAGAAATTGTGCAGAGGTGTATGCGCCTCCAAATTTCTGTTTTATTTTTTTCTGTTTTGTTTTTTCTTTCTAAGTGTGGGTTTCTTGTATAGAATTGCTCATATATAAGACTAAAAATTAGTGGTAATGAAATCCAGTAACTATTTCCATAAATGTTTAGCCTCAAATTTTATAGATTTTTAATTAATCTTATCGTTGCAATAAATAATCCGAATGATAAATACCTGGAATAGTGGGGCAGCAATAGCATTTTGTTCAGCAACGACCCAACGGTTTCTTGCTTTTTTATTTGCGTTGTATAAATATTTGATACGTCTTGAGATAACTAAAAGTAAATTAAATGAAATAATTATTTATTCTAATATTCTACTATTTAGATGAAAATCATTCTTCAGTAAATTTTAATTATTGTTTATTATATACGTTTCTGTGTATATATTAGTTTTGTTAATTTTTATACATAAACAAATAAAATTAAAAATGAAATATATAGGGGAGCATTATCGACATAGTATTGGACATCAAGTGGCAGTATGTGTCGGAATTGAACCACTGTGTTCAGGTGTAAAATATATATCATTTTGTTGAATGTAATTTGGGTCTAATAATTTAAACCAGGGATTGATAAATTTATGTAAGAATGCAGAATGATAAGAACAATCACAGCGTTGAAAGTTATTTTTAACACTTCGTCTTATTTTCTTCAGCTAATAGTTAATCTCTTCTCACAACCATACACAATTTGTGTTACATATTTATTAACATTTAAAATTCATTTAAAATTCATTATGTATTGGAAAATAGAACAGAAATTACTTCAATAAAAGCTTTATCTTTTTTTCATCAATAATTCATGAATGCAAATTTTCACTAAAACTTTTTCGTAGTGTCACATTAAAAAAGAACTAGAAAAAATTCAGTAATTTGAAATTTTTATTTCTTATTTTACGAGAGCCAACGTTTTATGAGAGGGAAGAAGCAATTTGGAGTAATTGCCGAAAAATCGATGGTTTTGCTCCAGTTATAGTCACGAGTGGTTTCGATTTCTCCATAACTGTGGAATACTTTTTTCTGAGCGTATGATAACTTGTTAGAAAACATATTTTTCAATATAACGTAGACTGACTAGAATAAACATCATAAACAACTATACAGGTAAAATAGGTTTTGTTTCTCAGAATTAGACTCTCTATGATAAAATCGATTATTGCACGATTAACAACTTTTATAACTTTTTTGAATTTTAATCACCTTAATTTCTGGATCATTGGGTACGTGATTCTTCACAAAGTCTCGTAAAACTGTGTACCGAGTATCTTCAAACTGGGATATTTTATGACCAGCAATTTGAAACCGTTTGTCAATAAGTGCGTTGACGAAGTTTCGTAAAATATCTTTCTTCGGTTCTCGGCCAACAGCATTTTGCAATTGAACCAGGAAATCCATATACTGTAAATGAAATAGTTACTTTTACGACCAAGTTATTATAATTTTTATGAATGTATTGTTTATTGTTGTAAAAAAACATTCTTGCTATAAAAATCAAGTAAAAATTATAATTTTAAGAATTATGGTAATTTATTTTTTTAATGTTTATAACATATAAGAGAAGTATTCTATTTTGAAAATGCTCTCTCAATAAACTTCGATTAGAATTTTTTTTTTCGAGAAAACGAATTCGGAGCACGATCGTACCGAAAAAATACAAAATTATTACGTAACGTTTCATTCGAAGCGGCTTTCGCCTTTTTAGCCGAATCCCTGATTCCTGAATTCACACATATACACATATGTACACACAGGTTTTGACGCACGCAGGCGCACACGTACAAATTTACTTAGCTTTCGCGCGAACGTGCAAGGTGTGCAAAGGAATAGGGGGGAGGGGTGGAGGCGGAGAGACAGTGTTGGTGATATTGCCTCGGCTAGTTTGCGCCCTGTATATGTATATACCCACTTGACAAAGAGTGCCGCTAGTAGGTTCATTGGCATAGGCAAGCACGCCCGCGGCTAGAGCCCGGCTCGCGTCGAACTGGCAGGATCCCATGATTTGCGCCACATGTGTCCCGGGTATGCCTCCTTCGTCATCCCTGCAACATATAGAGCAAAATAAAAGTGCGCGTGGCGTTACCCTGATTAAAAAAAAATATTAAATCCTATTGGATCCTATTAAATTCCCTATATAGTCCATGTATTAAGTCAGTAAAAAATCCTCATTAAAGTCGATTCAACTAACAGCTTTTTAAAGGAATGAATGGGTTTTTTTAATCAGGGTAGTGTTAAAAATATACCCGAGATATAAAAGCATACGTGTTGTTGTTTTATTTACTCGTTTGACTCTCATATTTATTTAATAATTTATCTATCTAATATTCGCTATAAATGTAGACTAGTAATGATTTGTCGAAATTCACGGAAAATTGAAAAATACAATCTCAATACTACGTAAACGAGGTTGAAGCTGATACGGCAATATTAGCTGCTTTTATTTACGAGAAAATGTAAATCATTTTCCAATTATTGTAAGTATTTGTATAAATTGAAATAAATACTCGGAAATAAATCATATATATAAGAATTATTATAATAGTTGTTTCTCCGTATCAGTAAAGTAGGTTGAGAAATATAAAAAAAGCTATATTCTGTGTCAAATTTCATAGAAATTGGTTGATTTTTATTATTTTTGTAGGTAGTTAACCTCTTGAAATTTTAATAGATTAAAGTGCTTTATGAGTTTAATAATTGAGCTTTTCGTAGATGTTTGTTAAAAAATGAAAAAAAAAAAACATAAATAAACGTTTTCCTTAATAATAAATTGTAGATGATCATAGATACTTAAATTTTATGAAAAGCGTTCTTTGGCCATGAGCTGGCCAAGCAAATTAAGACGTACACATATATACGTGAAAAGATTTTCCTGAAAATTGCTTAATTTAGGGGTGTACTGGCTATAAGACGAAAATAGTGAGTAATATAAAGCTCTTGCTACCAAAAAGTGAAGAAAATTGGCATTAAAATGTTCCAAAATCGATGTAAAATCTTCTTCATAGTTCTCAAAAACATTTTACACAATTCTTTACTCTTAGTACTGTAGAATATTACTGTTTTTGACGAATTATACGACCAAAATATTTGTCATAAATTTTTGAATGAAACCTTACGGCCAATACATCTTTCAAAGCCTCCTCTGAAAAGCAGCAACAGATAGCAGGCCTTTCTCCCGAAACAAGATTGTGATCCGTCACTCCCAAGCCCCTTTATCATCACTCACGCGTTCACGGCGATGTACAGCCTGAGGAAATCAGCCAGGCTCTGTCTCTGCGCCTCCGTGAAGCTCTCCGACGCGCTGTGCAGGCAATCCAGGAAGAACTCGACCCAGTCCGTTCTTTCAAGGGCGAGTGCGGGTCTCGGGCCGGAGCTCTTCTCGCACACAAGGGCCACGATCGCCGGCAGCGCAGCCAGCAGCTCCATGCTGTCCTCGTAGATGTGCTGCGTTGCCGAGACAGAGAGAGGGGGGCGTAATTAATGGGGGGAAACTGCGCGCTCGATGCGTAAATTATCCGACTAATTACGGACGCGGTTCGCCTTTGTGAGAGGCTGCCGGGGTAGGTAGGTAGGTAGCAATCGGTAACTCGAGTGGGAAAATTGATGAAGACGGTTTTTCGAGTCATTAAGAGCAAGAAAAGTAAGAGAGAGAGAGAGAGAGAGAGAGCCTTTTTCATTCATTAAGCGTACTTTGTCTTAGGTTCTTTTTTTACTAATGACGCTAATGATTAAAGAAGATGTTGATGGTATGATTTAGCACGTGCTTTAAATAGCAAATGTTATGTTGAGAAAAAGATAAAATCGAATTATTTGTGCATTACATGATTCACTGTTATCTAGAAACGTTATACTCTGCTTTTAGCAGGGATTAATATTATTTACGCGCAGTAAAGGAGCAGATAAAATTGGATATTTATAAACAATTCATAAAAGATTCATTTCATCTCGTGTTTATACGGTTGAATTTATACGTCCTGTAAAGTAAATGGCGCACAAGAAAAAAAAATTAGTTCTACACTCAATTTGCATACATTAGCATCTGTTTACGCTCCGGAAAGCTGTATATAAAAGCTAATAAAACCAAAAGCCAGCCCGCAAAAATCTTTATCTATACTTTTTTCCACGCGATACGTCACTAAACGCAAAAGTGTGGATGTATATTATGTATATTATATTATACACATTTCCATAGAGCTCGGGTTCGGTTGACGACGGCTCGTTTGTAACGACTAGAGCGGAGCTCGAGATTATAGATGGACACATAAAAATACAATGTATAAGGTACATGAAATATTTATAGGTAGAAATGTTCCATTAGTGTTCTCGAACACTGAGGGACTAATCTGCCTGCGCGCTTAGGAAGATTAAGACGGGGGCGGACAGACAAAAATGTTAAATTTTATATGGAAAAATAGATAAAGTTCAGGGATAAAAATTATAGGAATGTTAAATATTTGTTGCGACGAAACGCGGAAAATTATTGGCAGACGATTTCGTGGAAGAGAAAGGGTCGGCAAACTGCAACAAAGCGGCGGTAACTTTTGCGAAACAAAAATGATAAGGCTGATGTTTAAAAGTTATTGATAATAGTTACTAAACTATTAACGAAGCTATATGCAAAATGGCAGACGAAAAAACGGAAGACAACATCGAGGCAGACTGTTATGAAGAGTGCGGATATGATTTTCTTATTTCCCTTTATAAATTGAGCATTCGAGATAATCTATTTTGCCCTCGAACGATCTCGAAATCTCGAATAATCGAATCCGTCTCGAATCTCTAAAGGAGAGAAACAAAAGACGAAACAGTGGCGCGCGTAGCGCGCTGATTAACGCTAGTATATGAATATATTACGTATAGTCTGGAGAAGGTCATTTATGAGACGACGGTTCAGTGTACTCGAAAATTCGACAATGAACAGACGAGTATTGTGCCGAATTTTTTAATCATTATTTATATTATGCAAAGATCAATGAATTTTACGCAAAAAATGAGTCCGGAGCAAAAGTGTGCATTTTGTAACAACAGTGAAACTAAAATCACACTTTTTAACGATAAAATTTTGGAAAAATGCAGGGAGATTTTAAAAATTCGTGTGACCTACAAGCTAAAGTATAATGAAATTATTTTACCAACAACTCCAGGTAAAATCAATGGGTACCATGGAACTTGTTATCAAAATTTCACGGCTAAGCCTGATCCTAGTAAGTACATCAATTCTTACACATATATGACTTTCTCAATACATTATTGATAAATAATAAAACTAATTTATTGTTTATTTTATGTAGCTAATATAGAATCGACTGCCTCATCTTCTGGGAGTCAAGCTACACTGTCTTGTCAGCCAAGTACGAGTTATATAGGTAAGAATTACAATTTGTTTATATTTAAATTAGTGTAGAAATAGACGCTGAGAGAACCACAAAAAAGGACGCTATGGGTTCGTCTTGGTGCGGTATGAATCGGCAGGGTGGTTTTCCCCTCCCTTGATCTAAGGAAAGCGTAGCTTGCCCCTCCCCCCTCCATGGAAGGTTTCGAAAAACCTCTCGTACATTTCTTATTTGAAAAATGTAAATTTTTTTAATGAAATTTTTTATTGAGTAAAGAAAACTAACGAATTATATTTTATTTTACAGAAAATGTTGACGATTTAAACAATAACATGTCACAGTTATCTTCGCACGAAGAACAAATACATAGCGTCGATGGAATTTGTTTTTTTTTTGCGATAAATCACGTAAAATTCAAAATTATGAAGTAGTTCCGCTTTCTAAATCTGTGTCCGAAGTATTGATCGAGAAAATCGTTAGAAATGCGACTGCTCTAAACGATACGCAAATATTAAATAAAATTAAAGATATAAAACCACAAAATTTAATTTATTACCATAACGTATGTAAATTAATTTACAAATAATAACGTTACATAATCAAAAAATTATGGCACCAAAATACGGCTCTGCGATTATCAGATAAAACTTTCAGCGAATGTGAGAAGTTGGAAGTTTTAGAGCGAGCGGCATTTATGTTGAGAAAAAAAATGTTATCCGATTGAATTAAGGGGGAATGCGAAATCCCTGGTGATGGTTCGCAGTGTTTCCGTTCAGTAATTTGCGGTAATGATCCAAGAACTATAAAAAGTTGTAACTGCACTCGCAAAGTAAATTCAATCGTCCAAGATCTTATTTACGCAGTAGTAAGTCATGGAAAAATTAAAACTTCAAAACACATAACGCTTGGAATGACATTGAAAAGCATCACAAGTAGTAGAAAAGTAATTGATATTATAAATAAATACGGGCACTGCTGCAGTTAAAACACTATCGAGGAATTGGAAATTGAAGCTACGTTTGTCTCTTGTAGTAAATCGATTATTACACCGCGCACGGCCTTTTGTTTATATTCGGGTGATTTGTCTGAATTACAAAGGGCCGGACATCTGCATTCGAGCGGAGTGAAAAGCTATCGCGCGCGTGCCCGTGGGACGATTCCAAAATAAATCAGGCGATTGCGCGCGTGACTGTACTTATAAAGCTCTAGAAGGATGCGGTGACAATGAGTTCGTTTGCAAGGATAGTCCTCACAAGTTCGACGAAGATTAATTTGAAAATCAATGGGATTGGTAGGTATTTTCAGTCCGAGCGTCCTTATGTTGAACTTCAAGACAATAATTATTAAAGTTTTAATCATTGTATTGTTTATAAGGAAAAATAGGCAAAAAATTAATTTTTTACGATCACTTTAATAAATAACATATTTCAGCTTTTACGACTAGTGTTTCGTAAAAAAATGCACTGCTCTGGCAATTTATCATTTAGTATCAATTAGTAAAAGGTGAAAAAAGAAAGTCGAAATAAAACTTTTTGATATATTTTTAAAAAATTTCGTTTAACGATTAATTTTATTGAATAAATTGAATGAACAAAATATTCGGTTATTAAAGAATAGTTTGCCATGAAACTTTCTGATAATCCAAAGACCTGAAGATTTACTAGAAAGATATATGACCGAAATTTGCTGCCATGTACTTGCGTCATACTAAATTCGTGAAATTTGAAACTTTGTGCAGCGACTAAGATTTCGAACGTTAATCTTTCGGAGCGAAACACTTTATTTTATAGCTAACCAAGATACTTGTTCTGTACTTAGTTATAATTTTCTTTCGTACCTTTACCTATTTTTTGTTATACTTTAAAATACATTATGCACTCTAAATAAAAATATCTTAAAATGTTTCAAAATTCGTTGTAAAATTTTGGATAACAACGCGAGTTGAAACCGATTCATAGGAGACTATAAAACTAGTTATTTTTCACTAATTTCCAAGATAATAAAAGTTGAACCTCATTTCTTCGAAAGTCATCGGGACTTCCCGCAATTTAAACTTTTTATTATTTTCATATTTTGTCGAACTCTACGTTTTTACTGGATATCGTTGATTCTGTATGTTCTACTGTGACATGCTTTTGTGATTATTAAAAATGATTTAAGCTTTTCTACATAAAGGAAACAGTGTTTTGTAATAACATTTAAACAATTGTTATCGAAATGAGCGCAATTATTTTAATTGAAGTATTTTATATGTATTGTTCTGAAACACTTTAAGAAAAACATGTTATCGAATTAACATGCATGTGCATATTGAAATGAACATGTTATTATAAACGTTACTGATACAATTCTTTTCAATACCAAAAGCGTTTTTTAGCGTTTATCAATTTTAATATGATGTTTTTTAAACGTTATTTTCAATTTTTATTTATTAAAAAATTTATTCAGTAAGCATTTTATAGATTTCATGGTTCAAGAAAAGAAGAAAATAATCCACCACGTCTATTTTGGCGCACTAAACTCGAATCCAGGGTTAGAATTGCCCCATAACGTTAGAATTTCGAGATATTTGAAGTATAAGAATGTTTATGTTATTTTAAAAAAGAAAGTTTTTATTCTTTTGTAATCAATGTCGCCAACAAAATAATATAGTAATTATTGTCCCCTTTAAAACCCACTTTAGATCTATTTTTTTTATGACAATAAAATTTTAAACATTCTTTCTCAAGATAACTCAGAAATCGAATGTTTCAGATATCTGAAAATCCTAATGTGATCGAGTAATTCTGACATTAAATTCATATTTACAGGAGGCCAAATTCATATGAGGATGTGAGAGTCATCTGTTTTAATATATATACACATAGGCCGCAGACTGTTGGTTCAGTTGAGTAATAGTAATAGTAATAGTAATAATAATAATAATAATATAGTAACAGGAATAGTAATAGTAATAGCCATTGATATAATTAGATACCTCAAATTAGCCTTTCAGTCTGTCATACATCAATTTAGAATTCATTGATTATAGTAGTGTTTTCGCCATACCCCGGCCGAAAGTACCACATTCCCTCCCGGCGCAAAAACGGGAATGCGGTATTTTCGGCCTGGGTATGACGAAAAATAGTATACGCACCACGGGAGTAAAATTGGCTAGCCCACATTGCCACCCGAGCCGAAGCCGATGGCTCGGGTGGCAATTTACACGAGCTGTGGACTGTCCAAGTTTTTTCCTCCCATGGTGCGTAATTTACTATTCTTATCTGTTGTTTGTATTTCCGTACATATTGCAAAACTAATCAGCAATTATTTCTATTTTTACGCTCGTGTAAATAATTTTTAATCTATTACTGTACGATACATATTTAAGACAACAAAAATAAGAATTACATTTTTAAAAAGAATATTGGAGGCATTGCGGATATATGAGTTGAATTTCTCATTGTTTTACTTTATTTTCAAGTCTAGATAAAGCGTGAGTTGTATATTAGATGAAAATTTATTATTCAATCAAATGCCGCAACCTATACGAAAATGTCGGTAATTACTGTAACTTTGTGATTCTGTGTAGGTTCAAAAGTTCTTAAATTAATATTTGTAAATTATAATACTAGACCCGGGGAAAATTTGATATATCTTACTATAATATATATAGTCGTGAGCCAAATTAAGGCGCACGCCCTTCGCGACCCTCCGCGTCCCTCCGCGGATATATAAGTATTTTATTTACTTTCTATTCACGTTCTCAACATATTTCTGAAACTAGAGTGATTTCACAAAAATAAAAATTTTTTCTTACGAAGTACACTTAAATTTACATTGGACTATAAATATTATTTTACTGTTTTATAGAACAGAGAGAAATCTATGATTACGTCGACTTCCTAGAGTCCTTTATTTTCCAAGCATTGCTATGTGAATTCCAGAAATTCTTCACGACAACGTGATATATCTTTCTCCTCTGACTAATGACTGAGTGATAGATTATTCTGTTCTAGAAAACGACATAACATTAAGTAAACATAAATTTTACTTTCAAAATTGCGCAAGAAACTTTACAAAATTTTTAAATTACTTTAATTTTTTAGATTAACTTTGAAAATGTACTATTTACTTAAATAGTCTATCGCTATCTTAAATCGTGGTCGTTTTTTTGAGCTCTTGCGATGTCTAAGCAATATCGATTTCTTATGAAAACTAAAAGGTTCTTTGAGCGTACAAATTTACAAATTGAAGTAGTAGTAGAGAGTTCGATGATAAAAGCTTCGTATATTATACATTGTTCACAATAATTCGATTTTTGTGTGAAATTAGAAAACCTTTCGAAATTTATTTATTTTCAAGATCATAAGTCAAGAGTTTTTAATTGTAAGTATTTAAGAACCGGGCGCTCGACGAACCAGAAGTTTGATTTAGTAATCGTTTATTTTGCTAACGTTTCGAGAGTATAATTACTTCCCTCTTCAGGGCTACAAAGCATTTAATAATTATATAAATAATTAAGCGGTGAAATTGAATGAGAAGATCATAAATTAAGTCATCAGATGCCATTTAACTTTACAAATGGCTCAAAAAAGAGTTTTTAATGTTACTCAATAAAGACATTAATCTTTGTTACCGTTTTTCTAAGGACAATACAGTCTCATCCGGTTATTCTTTGAAAAGTTAATAACTGATAGTTTTGAAGAGCTTTCCAGACATACTTGTAAGGTTTAAAAACTCTTTTTCTATACTTTTACATTATTTCCACAATATATTTTACTTAAAAATAACAACCAGTCGATTGACTATATAGAGTGAATGTTTTTCTAAAAAATAACTTTTTCGAAAGTAAAAAAGAGGATACCCACGGGTGACCCAGATAAATATCAATATGGAACATATAAATCCGATAAGAGCATGAAGAATGGATACAAACTTAGGCATATACATACGAATTTACGAGCTCATAAAATGGAAAAAAATATTACATTTTCTACTATTGAATGTCGCATGAAATCTCGATTTTTCTACTTATTTTAGCAAAATGTATTTAGTAAAGTGTATATTATTTAAGTTTATATCTTACCCTGGTAGAAAATTAACCATATTTTATAGCCAACGTGCTAATTAAATGGAAGCATTTTTAGCAAAAATCATAATGCAAAAATAATATAATTCATCTAAAAGTTCTACTATTACTTAAAATACATATTTTATGAAGTGTAAATGCTGTAATTTATTTCGGATTGGTACATAATTATCAAATACAAGCAATGTTCGTTTTTTGCCATAAAGTTAACTGAAAAATAACTAATAACTTCTGACTAACATCTCTACCAGGGCAGTCGACATTCATTTTAATGTGATATTTTTTGAGTGTAAAGACTTTTGTTCCAAAAGAAAACTATATTTATTTTACCAGTAAAAGTTAATTTTCTCAAAAAATCTCCAGATTAATCAATATTAACTAAAGGTTTAAAAATTAAAATTAGGATGGCAATTCGTCGAATAATCATGTACCATTGTTAGAATCAAAATGCTTTTGACTAATTAGCATTCGCTCACAGATATTTTTATATTAATAGAATAAAATAAAAAACCGCTGCCAATACATTGGCACTTAGCTTCCTCAAATTTTCTCAGTCAGTAATAATTAAAAACTCTTTTTTAATGATTTGTGATTGTATGAGTGCCGAAGGATTCCCTGCATTCACGCGTTCCAATAGCATTTTTCATACACTTCGATCTCTTAGCCAAAAGGCCGAAAAGCGATGCTGCTGCAACGTTTGCAGGCACCCCCCCCCCCTCCGCCCGGTGCTGACGCAAAAAAGATGCTCTATGTTCATATGATACTTTACCTCCCAGTACGTGTAGCTCATAGCGCCGTCCTGCAGTGCTCTTTTGTAATGCTTATCGGCGTCGAGTGCTGTGAGGGCGATCGCCAGTTTCGCCGGGGGTGAGACGCTCTTGGGCACCGCCCGCAGGATATTGCCAACGACGCCGCCGATCTCACCGGAGGCCTCACTCCACCACCAGTCGCGTCGTTTGTCACGGCGTTCGAGCCAGTCCGCCATCAGCGAATCGGTCTGCTCGTGTGTGGGCACGTCGCCGGTCAGCAGCAGCCAGAACACGGCCTCGGGGCTCGGCGAGTTACCGCGACGGGGTAGCAGGTCGAACAGTTCCGGCATCGATAGGCCGCGGTACTTTATCTGCAGTGGTGTTTCAAATAGTGACCTTTTTATTTGTATAGTCTATCACCGAAAATGTTCGAGGTACGTCACCGTGGGTTTCTTACATTTCGAAAGTCTGTATACGTTTGTAAGATATAAATCCAACTAAATTTTTGTAGAAAAAATAATTTTAGCAATAATGTATCTTAAAATAACATATAAATGAATGTGATCTTTAAAAGAATTTAAATTTGTTATCTTTAAGTGAAATTAACCTTTCTAAACGTAAATTATACATCTTGTTTTTATAATATCTTATAGTAGCAACAAATTTACTGAAAAAATATAAGTATATGGGATATTTCACATAAAGTCACCAGCTCAAAATTTTAAAATCGCTTAGGCTTAGCGAGTTTACAGTTTTTTGAAAAAAACATGTTCCTAAATTTTTAGACCAATATTGTAATAATTACAAAAGTTATTCTGGATGAAAAATTGTTATTTTTTGCAATTTTTGATGAAAACTCAACTTTTGTCATTTTTTTATTTTTTGTATAGCACATTGATTGGAAAAAAGTTTGCATTTTACTTGTAGAATGTGGCCATATTTATTATATAACCCATTTTGAAAGTCTCTGATTGGCTGCTTCATAGTATACCTTCATCTAAAAAAAAAAATAGTACGGCAGAATATTTTTTGTTCGACAAAATTTTTTCTGATTCTTTATTAAAAATCCTTTAAAACATGCCCTGGATCGAGATTGGCAAACCCTCTTGAAAAAAGTTATATATTTTTTAAATATCAATAAAAACCAATAATTTGTATTTTTAACAAACGGATGGATTTGAGAACTTGTATGAATATATTATTCATACATCTCATGTCATGGATCTTGTCACTGAATTTTGTCTAAGTACAAAAAATACATTAAACATCTTATTTTCAACAGTATTTTCAACAGCTTGGCTTATAATAACATTTATATTTACTTTTCTGAATGTTCAATGGGAGCCGCTTATACTGCTAATACACTCTATTCATATTCTTCATATCTACTCAAAATTAAATTTAATAAGTAATCTATTATTATGTAACAGTAAAAAAACGACTTTCAGAAGACGCCCTCTAGCGCCGTCAGAAAGTAAAAAAATTTTTTTATGATCTTTGTTTAATATATATGAATGCACAAAAAAAAGTTTATCAATAAATGTCATAGATTTTTTTTTTAATTTTAAAAAGTGTGTTTTTTTCTCAATTCTAAAAGCAAATGCCCCCTTAAGGAGCTAATTAGAAAAGAAAGACTTCTCTACCAACCAAGTACCATTAGTACTGCTAACTATCTTAAATATAAGTTTTTTATTCTCTTTAAGCCCCGCTTTAATTTACTTTCTTTTTAATGAAAAATTAATTCCTAAAAGTGCATTCACTCGAAGTTTTCTTCCCTTTTCCTTTTTAATAAAAAAGTATTTTCGTGAACCTGTTTCGTTTTCGTTCCCGCAAATTCGCACATTTCGAGTATAGCTTTGCTTACATTATTCTAGCGAGGTTGTCACGCACGGGTGTCAAACGTGTATGAAGAGAAAGGGGTTCTTTAGCGTACGTTTCTATGTATCGAATTACCACCTCCAAATGGATCGGCGCCCTGTTGCCAACTGCGGCTATATAAACAACATCAGGAAAATGCCGAAAGAATCGTGAATTCGCTTCCACTGCGTAAGTTTTTTTATACCACTCTAACCTCAAAATCACAACTTTGATATGATTTTTCGGCGCTCGTGGTATAAAATACCGTTCGAAACTAGTGCGTAAGTCGATTATTTAGGTGGTGTGACTTTTTCGCACTCGCTTCGCTCGTGCAAAAAGTCACACCAGCTAAATAATCGACTTCCCCACCCGTGTCGAAATGTATTAATTTTTGCTTCTCTATCAACGACTTTTATTATATAGTATTTTCGGGACTCGCATTGTCGAGCAGCCGATGTTGTATTCACCAGCTAAAAGAATGTTACTCGTATAACGCGACGCGGTCATTTGTGTACCGTTGATTTATTTGGATTAGTTTTCATGATTTTCGTTGTTGCGTTAGCTCAAGCTATTTTTTTTATCGTCTTTGTGCTATTTGATCGCCACAATTGCGGTTACAAAGTAGCATATACATATATATAATTTTTCTAGTAAAATATCAAAACAAAATAAACATTGAGGATGGGTTATTTTGGAACTTATACTCTGAACCAAGGTACTTTATACATCCTACAATCAAATCGCAAGAGTAATTTTTTATTTCACTGCTCAACCTAACCGTTATTCTAAATATGACCGACTCCGTGGGACTGGCGTGCCAACATCGATCGTTTTCAGTGGTCGAAGTTCGATTATTTGTAACGGATTGCTTGGCTAAAGCATCGTTGTACTAAAACGAATTGATGCCCGCAGTATACCCTGGTAAAAATTTTTACGTGATAAATTATGTGATTAGACACATACTAAAACACGCGCTTTATCACGTGATTTGGCATGTATAAAAGCACGTGCTTTTGCACATGCCGAATCACGTATTAAGTAATGTGACTAATAACTTGTTTTTTTCGAACCGATTTGGCATGTATAAAATCACATGATTTTATACGTGATAAATCATGTGATATAAGAAAATTTGATATATAATATAAATAAGAAAACTATTATTTTTAATTCTTTCATAAATGATATTAAAATTATGGTGCAAATAATAAGGAGGTATTTTATAAAAATTGAAAACTGACTTAAAAAGGCCTTTTTACTGATATGCCCGAGCGATCACCCATCCAAGTATTAACCGCGCCGATTGTTGCTTAACTTACGTGAACCGCCGGCCATGAAGCTAAGAACTCCTCTAACGATGTATTTGATCTACTGCTTCTATAAAAGCGATATAGCAAAACTATATCATACCAACACTAAATTTTTTTTTTTATTAAATAATAGTAGTACATTGTTTTATTAAATAATAATGTCCTTGACTATTTTTTAAAAGTTATTTTAATGTTAAAGTATGTACCATGACCAAAGTGTAATTTATTGTTTATTTACTAACTATAATAGAAAATTATCTTTATCCAAAACAAAAATTACAACGAATTTCATTTCAAGCTAAATATTCATAATATATAGAATATTTATGATACATAATTTATTATTATTAATAAATTATTTGTAAATAAATACTAATATTTAATAAAAAAGAAAATTTAATGTTCGTATGATATAGTTTTGCTATATCGCTTTTATAGAAACAGTAGATCAAAGGCATCGTTGTAGGAGTTCTTGGTTGCATGGCCGTCGGTTCACGTAAGTTAAGCAAAAATCGGCACGGTTAATACTTGGATGGGTGACCGCTCAGCCATGTCTGTAAATAGCCCTTCAAGTCAATTTTCAATTTTTATAAAACACCTCCGTATTATTTGCAACATAATTTTAATATCATTTATGAAAGAATTAAAAATAATAGTTTTCTTATTTATTATATTATATATCAAATTTTCTTATATCACATGATTTATCACTTATAAAATCATGTGTTTTTATACATGCCAAATCGGTTCGAAAAAAGCAAGTTATTAGTCACATTATTTAATATGTGATTCGGCATGTGCAAAAGCACGTGCTTTTATACATGCCAAACCACGTGATAAAGCACGTGTTTTAGTATGTGTCTAACCACATAATTTATCACGTAAAAATTTTTACCAGGGTAGTGACCTAGGGTGTGAGCCGGAATAAAAAATTTTTTTTAATCCATTATATATATTTTTTTAAATATTATCAAATTTTGCTATTTCTCTTTTCTAATCATCGTTTAGCATTATTCACTTTTTACAAATTTTCGGATTTTTTACAAAGATTCGGCAATTTATTAGACATTGAATATTGAAGTATTGTCCCACTACTACTTATATTAAATTTATAGAGCTCTTTTTATCGGAATCCCACGATGCATTCGACTTACAGTTCAGATATAGGCACACCAGAAAAAGTTTCGGTATTTTTTACTCGTGCGGAAGAGAACAAAAGTATCAGTTCCAAGGAAGTCGTACCCACTCATATATATATATATATATATATATATATATATATATATATATATATATATATATATATATATATATTATTGATGCATTTTAATAGGGTTATAGAGCTTTATTAAACCTAAAATCTTTTAACAGTTTTACCTTTAACTCTTTCCTTTCTGAATCGATTTAATGAAATTCTTTTCATGAAATTTAGCTGAAAAACAATCAACGAAAAGATCCTATAAAGAATATTAAAAGGAGGTTTCTTGTTACTGAAATATTCTTAGATGTTTAGGATGGATTTCTACCTCATTCTTGGTCAAAAACTCATTTTTTTATTGCAGAAATGTATTTCTTATGTACTTATCACAAATCAGAAAAGTACTTACTACGCTAATAATTTTTTAAATAATTTAAATACATTGTAAAAAGAAATAATTTATTCAAGAAATGCTATCCATAGTAATAATTTCTTTGGAACAATTACACTGAAAAAAATAGTCTATGAAAAATTATTAAATTATCTAGGAAAATTTACTAGGGTAAATGTACCTATCACTGCGGGTGTCCCGTTCACTACGGAATTTTTAATTCAGATGAATAATATTTTCAAAACATAATATTTCGACTTGAAAAAAATTATCTTAGTATGATATAATTATAATGTATCGATTTGTATCAATTATTGACCATTCTCTTTGATTTATTTATTAATAAAAAAATTTTCAAATTGAGACAGTATGAAAAGGCTTTGAAACAGCCATTTTCGTACCTATCGTGATACCGAAGAGTCCTCGGCTAAATCATAAAAAATCAATAAAATATGTATTTATTCTTTAGTTTTTTTACCTCCACATCAACTAGAGGCTTTAATTTAATGTATTATCAATAGATAAGGTAATTTTTTTCGTTATAATTATAAATAAATGAGCCGCAGCATTAGGTATTTAAATATTGTGGATGTGCGCTATTTTGTGGACCAAAGAATACAGTTTGCGTACGTATCACGGCGGCGCTACGTCGATTCTCCCTAACCTCCAAAGTTTGGTGTCACGCTCGCGTTTGCGATAGCAATACGTGTTTTCGCTGTGCTAGGAAATGAGCAGAAAAGAATGATTTATTCTAAAAGTAATTTGAGGGACGCTGTAAATACTGTAAGAGAAGGAAAAACTATTGCATCAACAAGTCGCGCGTACGGTGTTCCAGAATCTACCTTTAGAGCACGCGTTCAGGGCAAGTATGCAGAGAAGAAACCTGGAGCACAAGCTATATTGACAGAACAGGAAGAGAGTGACTTAGTTGAATGGATTTTCAAATGTGCGAGAGACGGTTTTCCTATAACTAAGGACCAATTATTTGCAAGTATACGTCTGTATGTTGTATCCGTGAAAAGGAGCAATCCTTTCAAAGGTAACTTACCAGGTCGCCACTGGTTTGAATGTTTTTTATCAAGACATTCAAATGTAGCACAAAGATTAACAGAAAATGTAAGCCTTTGTCGAGCCAAAGTTACTGAGCTTGGATTACGTAAATGCTTTTAAGAAATGCAATCATATTTAAAAGAAAATGAGTTATTGAATATTGATAAATCTTGTATCTATAGAACTGTGATGAAACTGCTGTGTCGCTGAATCTATTTAAACGTTCAGTGTTTGCAGAAATTCCTATTTATGTAAATTAAAAAAAAAGTGATTTAATCAAGTAACCTAACCTTTAAATTTATTCGCCTTCATATTACCCCGCAGTGATAGAGACATGCGGCCCGCCGTGATAGGGACAAGCGCCAAATCCATCCGCAGAATAACGTACAAAATAGCACTTTTACGTAATTATTAATTATTTTATTGTTAGATTTATTTTTAATGGTTGTAATACTTTTTTACATATTTATGAAAAGCTATTTTATCATTTTACCCTTTTCCCAAAATTTAAAAGTCAAGACGTAAATAGTAACAGTGGAAAAAAGGTGAGAAAAATCGATGTACCGCAGTAATAGGTACATTTACCCTATGTTGTATGGGAACAAGGTGACAGACTTGAATTGTTTTAAATTTTACAATGTTTTCTATCAAATTTTACAATACTGGAAAGTAAAGTGGAAATCCATCAAGAAAAAAAAATCTGCACTGATCGGGAATCGAACCCTAGCCTCCTGGGCCAGAAGCTGCGCTCTTACTCGGTGCGCCAACGTGTTCTTACGGGTATGGTGTTTCTACTCGTCTACATTTGGGACAGCTTGAGGTTATGTTGACTCGCCGACTACAGCCATTAGCAGACGACAACTCAATTTTTACTATGTTGGCTTGTAAAAATTCTTATACCTTCTTGTAAAAATTGTTATACCTTCTGTCAATTATTAAAATGTCTGAAATTTACGACGTAGTATAGTAAAATTTGTGACAAATTTTGGCAAAAATTATACAAAATATGTACTAAAAATTACTTTATATCATATTAATCTTTCACTCTCAAATTTTTTACTATGTTACCTTAGTAAATTTTATAGCCATTTCTATTAATTTTTCATCAATGTTATATTAATAATTACTAAAAGTATACTAAATAGGCTCAGAATACAAGTCTGTCACCCCATTACTAGCGAACATAGTAATTTTTCAACAAACATTTTTCTCCGTGTACGATGTAGATATATTTCAATATTTTATATATTAACTATATTAGAACCTCATAAGTACAATATCTTATTTATGAATGGCATGCTTCCCGACATGTTTACGGTGATTAAATTTGATGATATTTACACATTTTTGAGTATTAACCAATGTAAATTAATAGATATTTCTTTACGATTAAAAACACTCTATAAGTACGAATCTTAATTTAAATAGTTTTTTAAGAAAGTTTATTATAAACGTTAGATCAATTAAAATACTAATCATGCATTATAAAGTATATGTTGCTAGTATTATATTAGCACTTTTTATTTAGCTGTATTTCACGGAATTTAATCACTCTGATGTAAAATACTCAAATGTAAAATATTATTATATCAAAAATATTTTGTGTCCGGTATTTTGTATTTCGTGTATAGCATACAAAGTTATAGACAGTAAAGCTATGGAGGTCGGCACCAGGTAACTCTATACGACATGAATAGATTTTAACGTGAAAGATAAATCCGCGTAAATCTATGGAATGAAATACTTTATAATAAATGGAGGTTTATAACCCACGAAATAAAAGATTTGGAAGATAACAATTCATTCAGATTTTGCAATATTTATTTCTAAAAAGACAGTTCCTGTATACAAATGTAAATAGTTCTAAATATTTTCAAATATTGCTTACTTAATTATTATAAACCTATTTATAGTTCTAATTATATGGAGTATTCGTTGATTGTAATGATAATAATACCTACGCAAAAAGAAAAGAAAGAGTAATTATTTCAGTTTTTCTAATATTGTATGTCTAGCGTTTTATGATTTATATGAACTTATTCGTGATAAAAATAATAACAAAGTTTGATTCCTTCTCTACTTTGTGTTTGTCAATTTTAGTTTATACTTTTCAAACTGTTTTAAATCTTAAGTTTTGATTTCTTTGAAAGCTGTTGAAATACCGAACAGGTGATGAATGAAAGTTCAAAAGTTTTAGTGAAATTTTGAAGTTAGTATACACAGTTTACTTATGGTTGTAAAATATTTTATTTTTTTTTCTACAAAATGAATTGAGTTTGGCAAAGAAGTAAGATATACAATCGTATTTTTATTAAAATGGTAATATAATTCAAGTATTTAAAAAGATAGAAAATACAAAAAAAAAGAATAATGATTGAAAAACGAATGAACATTTGCAAAGACAAACAGCAAAATTAAAATAAATATATCCGAACATTTTTTAACTGAAAAATTTTTAATTTTATAAAACTGTTGTAGAATTTTAGTTTAAAAAAGGATTCCAAACGAACAGAAAAATGTATTACGTAAGTAGATATAGTACAGGTACGTTCAGACATGAACTTATCTTTCATTCTCAGCACCGCAAACAGATTATATTTTCGATGCGTTTTATATGCTTTTAAAATATATTACAAAACCTCATTGATATTATAAAGTAAAATGCTCTTAATGAGCCCGTTGGTAAAATATTTAAAATGACACATTTTAAATCCACAAAGCGTAAAATTCATGGAAAATCATACACTGCAAGAATCTGCAAAATCCCTCGACCAGAACTTCCTGCACTCTAGAGCCAAGCGATCACGCCGCAAAAATAAGCTGAAAAAGCAATGGAATTTTTCCACGATTCGCGGTCCTCCCTGAATAAAATCCCGCTTATTCAGATGCTGCGGCCAAACACACAGACACACAGAGTGTATCCAAAGAGAGGAGAAAAGAGTCACTCACGCCAGATTTGGAATCGGCCTCAGAAGTCTCGCGTATGAGGGCGTTGACATCCGCGAGGCCGCGATAGATGTCATTAACGGTAATTTGGCTGACGACCTCGGGCCCGTAGTGCTGACGGAAGCGTCGCAGCAGGTCATGATGCAGCGGGATCTTCTCGCAGAGCGCCTCCTTCAGGTCGGTACTTGTGCTCGGCACACCCCTCGTCATAGACAACTGTTGTGGACGAAGAGAAGGCCGAGTAAGCGGGCATACAGAATTATTATTATTTCTGTCATCCGCTTGCATTCGAGTAAGAATAGTATTTTTCGACGCAAGATAAAATGCGATTTTGAAAATTGACGAACATTATTTGTTTTATATATCATATAGTCATACAATTCGATTTTACGGACAGAAGTCCGTGAAACGGAACTTTACGGGTATGATGTACAAAAAAATTTGGTTAGTGATGTAAATAATGGTTTCGTAATTTATATATATAACAATATTCGAACAAATATTACTGATTTTTATGATTTAAATTATAGTCTATATCAATTTGAGTGAAAATATTCAGCTTTATTTATACTTATTTTATAATTTTATATTCAAGCATCGTATGTAATTTCAAAGTTTATTGCATTTATAAAAGCATAGTAATGAGTAATGTGTATTTTGTTGTATAGATTATATCTCCGAAATGTGAAACGTTTTCAAAAGCTTTTTCGTTTGTGATGAATAGCGCCAATTATTTTGTAATATGCATTTTCATATTTTTTTTCATTACTAAAAAAAGATGCTACAATCATCACAGAATTTAGCATCATTTCAAAAGCTCAATCTAAAAATACGGTTTGAAGAATATATAACAAGATTTACGTATGTTAATATTTTTAACGAAATGTTCGAGATAACTCATCATAAGTAGATATAAAATATAAATATATATCTACTACCAAATTATATTTTACATTCTACTTATTTGGCACTGTGACATTCATTACGACTGAAAAAGTGCGCATTAATTTTGCCTGATTGTGACCTTAATATTACTTAAAATTTGCATTAAAAATTGTTAAAAATTAATTAAAAAACCTAAATTTGCGATTTGTTTTTTAATTTATAAAAATTACATTTTTTACAAAAAAAAAAATATTTAAATATTTTAACAAACATATATAAATTTAAACTACACTAATAATTAAAATATTTTAGTTGAGATATCATAAAATAATTGAAATGATGATAGAACACGTTTATTTACTTTGTCTGTGTAAATATATATATGTATGCAGCAACAAAAGATAACCTACAAATATTAAATTATCTGTACCTTCAAGACAACACCATCACTGTCCCTTGAAAATCCACTGGACGATGTCAAGCTCTCGAACCTCAGAAGCACAAGGTTGATGGAATTCAAGAATTTCTGATTGCTTTTCATATTTCGACAAATTTGAAACATTTTTAAGTCTGCTCAGCGGGTAGTTGGTACTTTATTTTACTTTTGGAACTTTGTCACTCAAAACCATTGGAAAATTAAAGATTCATTGTTAAAAGCACTTGTTTGAAAGGCACCATCGTCACTGAGAATTTTGAAAGTACCGCGTCGTAGCAGAAAGAAATGATACGATCAAGACAACTTGGGAATTTGGAGTGGTAGTAGGTTAGACATTGAACACAGCTGAAGTCAAGGTTTTCTCTCTCTATTTATTTCTCTCTCGCTCGTCATCGCACGGGCGTCGCTCCCGCCAAAATCTCAAACTGCAACAACGTTCACGTGGTTCGCATATCCATTCTCGTGTAATTCTCCTTCCTCTTACATATGTATAATATACTATGTATAATTAACCGTACCAACAGTTTTTTCTCACTTTCGTTTCTTTTTTATTCTCTCTTTTTCAGCTAATAAAGAGTGTAAGAAAGTCACGGTAAAAAGAGTCGACTAGAACTGATTTACCATTATATGATTCGAACATTGTGTGGCTAATAATACAACATGGCACAGTTTCAACACCTTGCACTCGCTCTCTCTGTCTTATACTTTTTCGCGCTCTCACTATATATGCACGCGCACATCTCGATGAGTTGCGAAAAGCAATCACCTCAAGGTTAGAGTAGTTTGCACTTTAGATCTAACTGAATTTTAATGGAGGCTCGACAGCTTATATGCGCGAGAGACAAATAGACTCGAAGACTTATCTTATCGGAGATTATTATAACAATCAAAGCTCGTGTGTTTGTATATGTGCGCGACAGATGTGCACTGGTATTAGAGCGCGGCTAGGTGGCCGCAAGTAACGTGACACCCTGCGTGTGTATGTATATATATATGATTCTAATTCAAGTGTAACAGATATAAACTTGGCACTGCGATATATAAGTATATTCATCCGTATGTCGTTCGTTCCTCACAAAATTCGTCACTTCTCCCCATCTCTCCCCCTTTCTCGTTTTCTCCCTGACTCATCTCGCTCTAGCCCTCATCGCCATCCTAAAATCACAAAGTGTCACAGCGGGTTGTTCATTTTTCATTTTCACAAATAGATAGAAAGCCAATTTATTGTACCAAAAATATACACGTGTCGTCTGAATAAAAATTGTAAAACAGTATATACCTAGGGCAAAGATTTTTCAGAAAGTTTAATTTTCTTCTTCGTTATTATTATTTTGTTTTTTATTCTTACAGTTCTTGCAATACTTTTAAGCAGTTTCTGTGCCAGACCGCGATCGTCGCCGATGCACATTGCACACTCCGAAGTATTCAAATTGACGTCAGCATTGTATGTAGTATAAGTTATGTATTTTGCTTTTCTCTCCAATAATAATAGTAATAATAATAGTAATAATAATAATATCGTGATCTATTTAATTACAATGTTTTTTTCGGCTTTTTGCTCATATTTTTTTTTTTATTATTTTATACATTTTACAAACAATATACTGCAACACATAACGTGCATGCCCCGCTTTTGGGGCACTCGGTTAATGACGACTACTTATAGTATTTTTGTAACTTTTTCTCCGTTTGCTTTTTGACTCACTTACAACTTATGTCGCTAAAAACGTTAGTACTCGGTGCGTATTCGTTTATTTATCCTCACCCATTTCGTTTATTTATCCTCACACATTTCTGTAAATTGTTATATTTATTTGTATGTATATATAATACACTCTTAATGTTTTTTTTTTTTTTGTAGCTTTTCGACTTTTTCTCTTCCGACTTTAATATTTCTCTCGCACGGCGCAAAAAGATCTCAACGTTTGTATTTTCTCGCAATGTAATAAAATATACAAGGTGTCGTGTATAAATACATGGTTTTTCTTTTTCCTGTACGTGTGTCATCATATATTACACGCGGTTGCGTGTAATACGTGTATGCATATGTATTTTTTCACTCAATAATAATAATACTAATAATATATTGCTTGAGTCACTTTCTGCCACTCATGGTACATTGCTACGTTAGGCCGTGTACGTTATAATCGTATTTATTATATATATGTAACCTCCATCATCTCTCTCGCCGAAACAGCTCCATCATCAGCGCTCGCGAGAAAGCGTAACTCACTCACTACGTAACATATGCGTAATCTAACATCGAATATTCCGCTGGCTCTCTAACCCCCTTCCCAACAACAACCTCAACACACTATTATGTGCTGCGCGCAAAGTCACAGAAAAACAGTTCGACTCGTCCCCCTCTCGACTAGGACGAACGGTCGCGAGTCGTCTTCTCCTCCGGTTTCGCCTAATGTCAGAGAAGAATGCATTTCTCGGAGCTGCCGCCGTTACCTCCGCTGCCACCGGCAGCCCCGCTGCCCCCGGCGCCGCCCTGGTCGCCCTGGTGGTGGTGGTGGTGGTGATGGTGATGCTGCTGGCCACGCATCGGCTGCGAGCCCGTCGGCGTCGGGGAGCTTGGCGTACCCTCCAGCGCCTGGATGCCCTTCATCAGCTCGCGGAATACCTGCGGTGGGAGGGGCAGAAGAAGAGCAGAGGTTTACAAGAAACACGTCACGGACCGGACCATAGATGCGGGTGGGTTAAAAGGGGACAGGGGATGTGAGCGATCGCTGAGTGAAAGGGGAAAGAGTGCTGGGTGAAAAATGATCGAGTGGCTGCGAGGGGAAGACAAGAGATTGCGCCAAGGGGGACGCCTGCGCTCTCACTCTTAAAATCGCTAAGATTGAGAGTGCTTATATACCTTTTTTCAGGTTATTTATTGGCGCAGGCATTATTTAATCGCAATGTTCTTGTTAAGGTTGTATTAGCCGTAAGGTCTCATTCAAAAATTTAAGACAAATATTTTGGTCGTATAATTTGTCAAAAACAGTAATATTCTACAGTATACTAGGAGTAAACAAACATGTAAAATGTTTTTTAGAACGGTGAAGAAAATTTTACATCGATTTTAGATTTTTTCACTTTTTTGTATGACTGTACGTCTTATTTCACAGTTTTTATGTTATATTTCAGAAAATATTCTCGAAGTGGCCATTTTAAAAAATGGACATTGATTATCTAACATACATTGACGACTACATGAATGTTCAAAGCTATGATACTGAGGCATCTATGGTTTTTTTTTAATTTAGTTGCTAATTTTGCAAATTCCCATAAGGCTAATGTTAAATTCGAATTGCAATAATTCCGTAGCTCTTCTCGTTAAGCCTCTGAAATTTTGCACAGCTCTTTATATTTATGACATTTAATGACTATCAAATTTTGAACAACTTGTCACTATTTTCGTCTTATAGCCAGTACAACCTTAAATGTGAAAAACCAGTTTTATATGCTTGCTTTTGATCTGTGAGGTGCATTTTGTTTCAGAGTTTGCGCGAATGTTTGATAAAAAAAAAATTTGAAAGAAACTTATTGCTGGAGTACATTTCAGAGTGAATTAAAAGTAGTAATAAATAATCAGTAACTTTACTTGGGCTTTATGTAATTTAATAATAATGTTGCAGTGTTTGCAAAAGAAAAATGTTCCATTTCTTCAATTTATATTAGGAAAATTTGATTCCACATAAATATCTCTAATACAATGAAATGTTATTTTTCTAATAATTATAAATGACTTAGTTGTTAATACTGAAAAATAGTTTATATTCTTTAAGAGAAGTAATTCAAATCATTTTTTAATTTTTAATTTTCGAAAAAAAAGTCCCGCGTTCTCGTTTATAAGTATTTCACAAAAGTACTCTGCTTCATTCTACATATGAAAGTTCAGAAGTGCGCTTTGTCTTTGAAGCGAAATGCAAAGCGAATAAGTAATATAACTCTCGTAGTACTGTGCTTTGTTCCTAACTGTGATTGATTTGCGTATCGTATTTCCTGTGCGTTTCAAAAACCAGTTAAATACAGACTTCATATAACTTTTTATTTTTATGTTAGAAGATTAAATTTTAATGAATGCATTTTAATTTTATAACTCCTATCCCTACCAAAAATCTATAATATCTATAAAAAGTTACAAATAAGATAAGAAATAGTCAAAAAATTACTTAATTTAGCGATCAAAGGCTTTCTGACCATTAGTTAACGATTTAATAGATTAGGAATAGAATAGCATAACCACAAAAACATTTAAAAACTATTTTTAACAACATTTCTACGGATAATTTAGCAACATATTTATTTCCAGTTATAGCCATGAGAATGTTATACTGGTCAGTTTAAAAGTAAAAAAAAAATGGTGATCTGTTTTTTATTTTTTTTAAATTTAGTTAGCTTGAGTACAGTTAATAATGAGTTTTCTCGTAATTTACTCTAATTTATTCTAATAAATCAGGACGTAATTCAAGAAAAGACATTTTACCGAAGATAGGAAAATAGATCCATGTTTTGCCCATCGGGAGTAAAGAACTAACTATTGACTAGATAACTAATGAAATCGACTTCTACCAAGTATGCTTAAGATAAAAATTCCTCAACTCTCCATTAAATATTTGTCAGATCAAAAAACCTTTGCATTAATAATATATTTATTATTTACAAGGAAAGTGATTTCTTAGAAAGTAATTTGCTATGGAAGGCAAATCTTTACATGATTTGAAAAACGTGTAAATATAAATTTACTTATCATCTGAAATTCCAATCATAACGTAGCCCACAAATAATATTTTACAAGAAGATTACTATATTTTTGTATAATAAGCATAAATTTGAATGCCACATTAAGGGCAGCTTCTGCGAATTAACAAGTGAATATGTTTTTAGTCAAATGTAACTTTCCCAGTTACCACGAATATCAAAGGTAGGTTTTGCAGCATAATTCCCGGATTATTTATTACAACTTTGTATATCAAAGAGAATCAAAAAGGGTTTGTAATTCTTCGTAATTGACCGTATTCCGTCCCAACGCAAAAACAAAAAGATAACTGCGTTTTATAGATTTGAACCGAAATGTCAATCATTAGTTTAGTTCATGAAAAAAGAATAATGTTAAAACAACGGTAAAAGATAACATGCTTGCGTCAAAGCAGATCGCTCTAAAATGATGTGAATTGGTATTCCGCTCGACTGACAAGCGAACATCATTGATTGCCCAAAGTTTGTAAAAGCTGCACGACGAAATTCCGCGTTACATCGTTCCCGGATTGTTCGATTTGATATTATAATATCAATGCCCACTCGATAAATGAACGAAATTCCAAGAATCCATTAACTGCATCGGTCCTGACGGGTCTTACCAAGCCGCATCCATCCGCACGTAATCCCGCGTACAAATCGCTTTGCTGGGGCGCGCCGCACGCGCTGCATATCTATCCCGTTCAGTACGCGCTCGCGCAAACAAAACAGACCTCTCACACTACCTACACAGGCGCCCGCTTATGAGCAGGAATCAAGCAGCAGCGTATGACGCTGCAATAAAGGGAGGCAGGAGGTACTTATATAGAGCTCACCTGTACGACTCGGCAGTTGAAGCGTGCGCTGCACTCGACGTAGCCGCAGCGCCAGTGCTTGCGCACGAGGTTAACGATGTCCCGATGCCGGGCAGTCGGGACGACGGGAGCGGCCCCGCCACTGCCACCACTGCCGGCGGCCCCGCTCGTCGACGACGACAGCTTGTCCTGTTTGTTCCCGACGACGAGGAGCGGCACGCCCCGCATGTCCCGCGCCTCGTAGATCTGCTCGCGCAGCGTCCTTATGTACTAAACAGACACACAGAGCGCTGTATATATAAGAGCGGCGTGAGTACACACACTCGCAGATGAATGAGCGCGAGCTCTATGAATATGCACAGGGTAAAGCAAGTACGCGCGCGAGCACCGGGCTTTCGCCAGATGAAATATGTACAATATTGACGCGCCGGGCGGTCGCTCTAGCTTGTTTGCCGAGCGGGCCTCGAGGCGGGGTTCGCCTTGACGAATTGTTTGAAATATAGGTGTTTACATGAATTACCTTTAAAACAAGCTGGATGATGCAATTTTTTAATCTAGGGTTAAAGAATTTCCCGTTTGAAGTGCTTTCTTCCTCGAGCTTTAACTTTTTTTTAACTGTTTTTTTTTTCTTTATTGCAGAGGCGAAAATTTATATGATGAATATCACAATACTCTTTTGATTAATTGGTTTTAAATAACTTGAACAGAAGATGTTACAAAATTCACACCGTATACCTAGTTTTTCATCAAGATAGATCGATTTAAAGCGGTCGCAAAAACACAGTTTTGTTCCATGGCAACTTGTTTTTTGCAAACTGAAATTTTAACACATTAAAGTGCTCTACAATTATAAAAACTAATGGATATTTCGCCAGGATTGCATATATTTGAATTCTCAATCAAGAAACTGTAGGTAATAAAAAGCTCTTTTATTTTATGCGTTTTGCAGAATCAAGGAATATCATATCTACAAGATAAAAAAATTGGAAAATTCATTTTGAAAAACTACTTTTGGCTATAAATAAAGAGAAAAGGTTTAAAAATATTAATTATTTCAATTATTTAAAGTTTTTAAGATGACGCGACTTATCCAAAATATAAAGAATGAGCTTTGTTACACCCACTTTGGTTACACACTGTTTGCCTTAACATTTTTTTTTATCATTTCTAAACTTATTAAAAGAAGTAATAAAACAATTCTAAACAGCTATTTTTCACTTTACAATAATGTAAAAGGTTTAGAATAAGTAACTTTATTGCTTCCTCCTAGAGGAAGCTTTGTGATAGTAAAAATAGTATATTACGCCCCTAGGGAGCAAAAGTAAAGAATGCCCCAGATCGCATGTAACCCGAGCCGGAGGCGAGGTTACAGAATTTATAAAACGTAAAAAACGTAAAAACGTAATTAAGTTTTTATAAACATAAAAACATAATTTATTTATTTATTTTTCTATTTATTTTTTTTTATTTTGTATGAAAATGTATTAAACTGTATAAAAATGTATAAAACTGTATAAAAATAATAGATTTGAAAAAATCTACGAAAATATACAGAAATATACATTTTTATACGGTTTCCTATGTTTTATTACACATTAACCTTTTTACTAAGTTGACATGGAAGAATTTCTGAATTGTAAGAAAATGTATTAAACTGTATAAAAATGTAAAAAATGTATAAAAATGTATAAAACCGTATAAAATATGTTCAAAAACCAATAGAAAGGTTCATTTTTATATGTTTTTATACGTTTTCCTACGGTTTCATACATTTATTATTTCCATACGAGTTATTTCAAAAAATTTTACAATGTAATGATTTTATCGAGCTCCTTGAAGAAAGATTCAAATTTAAAACTTTTGTGAATAACAATACTACCATTTAATAATAATATTAAAAATATACTATAATAAACTCTCATAACGTTATCACACTCTGTAATTATTATTTTCTCTTAAAAAGTTGTGAAATCCATCTAAAACAACATTTTACAAAAGATTAAACTAAGGTAAGTATTAGTCTCTCTCTCCCTCCCCCTCTCCCCCGCCATCCCTCTCTTTCTGCCCTGTCTCTCGCCCTCTCTCTCCCTTCCTCTCTGCCCCCCCCCCCTCTCTCTCTCTCTCACTCTCTCAACATCCGTCAAACGGAGTACCAAAAACTTTAATGGGAGCTTAAATATTTTTTAAATAATCAACATGTTTATTAAAAGCTAATTTTTAAGTACGTTCTAACAACACAATTTGTCTAGACCTTTTTTAATTCTTCTAGTCTCATCTATTCAATAAGCACTCTGCAAATGGTAATAATTTTTTTCATGACTGTACCAATAATAATATTGTTAATATAAAACTTTCTACGAAAGTATAAAATAAGGCAAGTATAGATGTTTTTTCTGTATAATCGATGAAATAATAATATTTATGATTTTTTAAAAGAAATCAAATAAATACCAGTGAAAAAGTCTTTTACTTCTTTGAGTCATTGTAAGGACCACCCCTGCTAGAGCAGCTCTATAGACTTCTATTGTCCTCCCAAGATGCGTAATATTATAGAAATTTCAAAATTGAGAAAGATCAATGAAAAATGGGGATGTGGTGGTAACGATGTAATTTTTTTATACCTATAGGCTTTGACTTTTCGTAAATATCTGATAAAATTCTTATGAATTTTAGAAATAAAAAGAAGGCATAATAGTTATATAATTAAAATAATTTTCGTCCAAACGGGCGCAAAGTGCGTAGGTTCTATAAAGTTTGGTGGGAGTATGGGAGCTATTACGCCTGTTAGGCGTTAAGTAGTACTTTATGCCCGCTGACTGAATATTTTTAAGTAGTTACGAAAAGTTGTATTATTCAGTCAAGTAAACTTATGGGTACTTGACTACAATAAATTGATTTCAGTACTTTCTTGTGTTTAATTTTGTATAGAAGGATGAACAAATTTTAATACATTTCTGAGAATAGTCATACAGTTGTTTCCGAGAGTTGTTTGCATTACTTGACTATCGATAATTGATTTCACAACTTTCATTTGTTTGATTTGCAATGAACAATTTGAATGTACTTACTTACATATAATTTGTTCAGCATACAATGACTCAAAGAAGTAAAAGACTTTTTCACTGGTATTTATTTGATTTCTTTTAAAAAATCATAAATATTATTATTTTATAGATTATACAGAAAAAACATCTATACTTGCCTTATTTTATACTTTCGTAGAAAGTTTTATATTAACAATATTATTATTGGTACAGTTATGAAAAAAATTATTACCATTTGCAGAGTGCTTATTGAATAGATGAGACTAGAAGAATTAAAAGGACTAGACAAATTGTGTTGTTAGAACGTACTTAAAAATTAGCTTTTAATAAACATGTTGATTATTTAAAAAAATATTTAAGCTCCCATTAAAGTTTTTGGTACTCCGTTTGATGGATGTTGAGAGAGAGGGTTTCGCTAGACAACATAATTCCGCCATCAATGGACAGATTCTCTCTCTACGCGTACACGTGGTCGTCTATGTAGACTACACGACGGAGGCTCGCAGCAAGAGCTGCATCACGCTTGGCGGACCGTGTATTATGCACCGCGTAGTACCAAAGGACGCGGAGATTGTGCGGGCGAGACCTTTTGCTAAATGGATTTTTGGCTTCAGCCGCACGTCACGCGCGAAGCATGTTTATTGCGCGTCAAACTAAGTAGACGCTGAGAACTGGCCGCTCTTTGGACTAAATATTATGCTATCACTGTAAAAAATGTCGTTAAATTTAATGCATTAAAATGTACATAAGCACGTTAAATTTAATGTACTTATAACAAAATGATGTAGCAATGTGCAAACACATGAATTTTATTACGATGCTTGTGCAGTAATTTATATTTAGATTAAACTTAAGGTTTTTTCTTAATGTATCTACTTGAAATTTTGCTTTTATTACATGTACATTATTTGTCATGTAGATTTTTTTTACAGTGTAACGTATAAGGGCAAGAGACGTCAAGAATATAGCTCTCAATGTTGCAGTTCTTGTTATAGTCGATAATCGTTTTACATTATCTTGAAATAATAACCGCTTTACTTTATATGTTTAAATTCACTATTGCAATTTTTCTTTAATAGTAAATGAAAATAAACGAGTAATAAAACGAATAAAGTTCATGCAAAATTTTTTTTGCTGTACTATCAACTTTAAAATAACATTCAATATTAAGAAATACTCTCACTTTGTTAGACGAAGTAATGCTTTTAATACTTAAAGAGAACTTTTTCGAAATAGTTTGAAACTGCAGTTTTCATTTTAATCCGTCTAACAAGGGAAGCATCAGGAATGTGGGCACTGGATTTGGCTGAAACTGTAGGTGACACTTCTTTATGACAAATCACGAGACATATGTCTCGGGGTTTTTGTAAATGGGCCTTTTGTTCCGAGATCCAAACTATTTGATGTCTAAAATGAACTATTTTTAATAAAAATGGGGTCTCTTTCTTTAGTTATAGACTAAAAAGTTTTCGCCATACCCTGGCCGAAAGTAACACATTCCCTCCCGGCGCAAAAATGGGAATGCGGTATTTTCGGCCCAGGTATGATGAAAAATAGTATACGCACCTAGGGAGCAAAAAACTTGGACAGTCCATAGCCTTCGGCTCGGATGTCAATTTACACGAGCTACGGACTGTCCAAGTTTTTTCCTCCCTTAATATACTATTATAAAAGAAGGCAGAAAAAGCTTTAATTTAATCTTTTTTTCGCTAAAAAACTTCTATTTCTCAAAAAGTTATAGGCTATTAAAAATAGAGTAAGAAGACCCTGATAGAAAATAAGCTAACGAAAATGGCTGGTAAAGTAATTGTGGTAATTTTTTTAACCAACGGTTACAACAAGTGTAAGCCAACGGTTAACCAACGGTTCGGAAAAAGAGCAAATATAACATTTCAAAAACAAAAGAAGTGTCATTTATAATATAAAAATTTGTACAAAAATATATTTAACCTCAAAATGTTTAAACTCTTAATATGTATAAAACATTCATTTACCATAAAAATATTTTTTTTTTCACATCGGTATATAGCATTATTATTATTAATTTGATTATTTTTATTGTATACCAAATGAATAATTTATTATTTTAGTAATTTTGAAAATTAAGGATCTGTAGGCCAACGGCTCATTAGCTCAGTACATAAATTTATAGAATTTTTAAACCAACGATTGGTTCAACTATTGGCTAAACGAACCATCATTTTGTGACGAAATTAGTAGCATTTTAAAGCAGGAGTTAGTTAAACCATTAGCGAACTCGTTTCGATTTCGCCAACCGATTGTAAACTATTGGTTAATGTTTCTACCAGGGGATAGCTTAAAATATCACCCGTTAAGTGTTTGAAAAAAATGAGAAATTTTTGGTCATTTTCTTACTCTACTTTTTATAGCCTATAAATTTTGGATAAATCGACATTTTTTAACAAAACAAAGCTTAAATTACAGTTTTTTCTACCGCCGTTTATAAACTTTTTAGCCCATTTACATAACCGAAATATGAGACACATGTCTCGTTATTTGTCATAAAAAAGTGCTTCCTAACAGTATCCGCTTAATTCAGGGCCCGCATTCCTTGTGCTCCCTTTGTAAGCCTTTGAACGTTTAATGTAGAATGAATCGATCATAATGCATCGTAAGACATCTTTAAAAGTTAAATGGGCCGAAATAAAATAATGCTGTTAGAATTGAAAATTAGTTAAAAGTAAGAAATTTTCGAGAAATTCCTGTTCACATTTCAAAAAGAATGTCGATAATGTTGATCGTGCAACACGTTTTGTAGCTGAGAAGGATAATTGCTTAATTCCCACTAGCAATTTAGCGTTTACAGCCTCTTAAGTCATTTTGTCGGCTCATTAGCTTCCGAGAAAGTACTTACGGCACGCGACTGCCGCTGTGAATTGCTTTTTAAAATTTCGCGGCGCTGTGGTGTATATTTCACGTCCCCTCTCCGCCGCAATGAAAGCTCGACTCTGTTGTCCTGGGTAAAAATAGTTGCAGTGACCCGAAAAAGCGGTAAGCCGAATCTTACAGAATATGCGCAATAAAGTTTTGCTTACGCGTCAGCAATCGCGTCCTGTCCTGCTTGTATATTTATGATTTTTTGGCGTCAGATACGGTGGCTACCGTATATCATTGCATCCAGAGGCGTGTTTTCGACTGCCGAAACGAAAATTCGAGTTTTTCAATTTCACGTATATACCTACATGTAAATTAAATGCATAGCTGCATCGCTTTCATTGCATTGAAAAATGGGAATTTTCGTTTTGCCAGTAACAAGTGACGTAATTTCAGGTGGTTTAAGAATTAATTATAGCATCTGTTTTTGGGTTTTACAATATTATTTAAGAACATTAGTTTCCTGATTGCTTGTCATTATTTTCGTATACATAAATGAATCACCCGGCAGATGAATTGGTACATATAATTTTAAAAATATATTTTATAATGAAATAAATGATCAGCATATAGTCAGCTAAAATTTCAAGCATATATATCCTGTTAAAAGATTCAATTTAATAAAAAGTTATTGCAGACCGAGAGAGCGTAGGTGATGGAAAAATATCAGTTACATTCATGTATGAATACCAAAGTTTAATTGCAATTTAAAATGATTGGCTTAATAATTATTTACACCTTTTAAAAGTATAATAAATTATAAAAATAATTTGATTTCAACTTTGTTACAGAACTCTCTTGAAATTACGAATTTTCACGGGAGGGGTGATCAATACCCTACACTATCTTTTTATATAATATCTGAACAAGCTTCTATTTGAATTATGAATACAATTTAGGTCACTTTTCAGAAATTCTAAAAGGTAGCCGAATAGTTTTCATATCGGATTTCTAACTTTGACCTAGTGAAAAGAATATAGTAATATTTATTTTTTTGAAAAATCGACTTTTTTGACAAATCTTGCTGGGCTGTTGTCAGATACGCATAGCTGTAATCGAATTTTAAAAACAACTTTTCATTTGATATTTTTTCAATATTTAATAATTTTTAGTTTTTCTAAAATAATCTAATTGTATAATAATGTAATATTTATCGTTTATTTTTCATTCCGTAAATTCACGCTTAATTTACAAAATTAAAATTGGAATTAAACTTGTACGCGCTCTATTTAAATGTTCATTTTCCCAGGATCGCAGCGGAATTGCGAGTTAGTCTGGCATGCAGATTTTCCCCGCGTAAATCTTATCAACCTTGGTACAAAGTATGTAATTGCATCACCGGGTATCTGCAAATTAAAAAGGGGGCAACCCGAAGTGAAGTCCTTATAAAATTCCCAGTTTATCCCTTCCCATAGCCAAAAATACGCGATCTTGCGTGAAAAGCTCCTCCTCGTGGTAATTGAGTTGCAATATAGGTATATGAGGAAATCTCCGCGAAAACTCCATTAACGCGTCCACAAAAGTGGGTAAAAATTTTTTTCAAGGCACACCTTCCGGACCTGATTTTTCCTACTCTTTGTACCACATAATATAGGAGAAAAATGATTAACATTAAAAAAGTCTTGGTGACAGCCTTTTTTTGAAGATTAAAAATGAAAAAAAAAATGTAAATAGGCCTTTTCTCCATTCTTTAGCCATTTATTCCAGAAATTTCATATAGACAAATTTGCAAAAAATAAAATAAAACTAAAGGAAACCAGCTTTTATTTGCTTTTCTTCAATCGGTCAGAACTTTTGAAGGAATCAACATATTTTTAATTTTTAGAAAAGCAAGTAAAAGCGGTTGCTCTCTAGTTTTAATTTGTTTTTTGCAAATTTATCTAGAACATTTCTGGAATAAATGGCTTATAAAGGTTGAAGAAAAGGCTTTTTTTATTTTTTTATAATACTTTGAATCTTTTAGAAACGGGTTTTTTTAATTGTACATGAATTTTGTCGTATATTATGTGGCACAAAGGGTAGGAAAAAGCAGGCCCAGAAGGTGTGTGCCTTGAAAAAAAAGTCCTTACCCACTTTTGTGGACTTTCGCTGAGATTTCCTCATATATTTATAAGCCCTTTACGCTCCATCATCCAACTCGCCCAATTTACATGAAAGCGAACGAAGGAGCATTATAAAGAGTATAAAGGGCTTGGTAGTAGAACGCAATACATCCCTGCCCTCGTCAAGACACAAAGGTGGACGATTTTGCGTGGCCTGAGCGCTTTGTGCGCTGCCCACGCAGCTGCCGGACTCTGGCTCATTTACGACTGACGTTTACGTATCCGGGATGCATGCGCATAGCGTTTCGGGCCGCGTGACTTGACTTTATTGTACAGTGTTGCTGCCCCAGTGTGCGTACGTGTATAGGTATACTATACACGTTTGTTGCGTGGCTACTCCTAGAGCGAGGCACGCAGTTCTTTTTGCCGCATGATTTACGGCAACGCCACGCGTACGTTTCGCTATGCTGTCACTGCTACAGAGCTTCTCTCCGGAGTGAGGAACTGATATACGACTCAGTCGTGGAAGAGAAGTATGCAGAAGAATTTGTTGGCATTTTCGATTCGATATAGTTATCAATTTGTAGTGGTCAGGTTTGTCGAGTAGGTCGGAATGTTAAAGTTCTGTTATGAAGATGTTTCATGTAAGAGGATGCCGACAGAGATTTTTGCCGCACCGGTCTCACTAATTTACACTGAAAATATATCTTATTGTTAATAGTTTCTTCAATTTCAGAGTTGATACACAAATAGAAGCTTGTTATCTACCTCCATGAGGACAAATTTCAGATAAATCAATATTAACAAACAAAGTTAAATAAGTTTTCCGATGAGTTAGGGCCGAGAAAATGAAAAAAGGCGTAGGTACTACCTCCGTCTAATTTACCTGCAGTTATGTTGTTATATCGAACATGATTGTTGAGCTTAACTGATTTTTAGTTTCTTATTTAATTGTAAACTTTTGGTTATTGTAACAATACATCAATACTTTTTAATAAATTCATTAAGTTCATAATTGCTACTACATTAAATTCCGACATTTTTTAATATAATGATTATTTTATCTTCTTTATATCCATTTTAAAAGGAAGTGTATTTTACGTTAAGTAATCACTTAAAGGTTAATAACATTATTAAATTTGTTGCAACGCAAATAATATGAATACAAAATGTATCAAATGGCCTTAAACTTTAAATACTTTTTTTTTGCACGTAAATAATAGTTATAAAATAAAGTATGAAATATAAATCAAGGTAAAATGATTTTCCAAGTTTGTGCATTTTTGTGTCATAAAAGTGATTCTCAAACTTGAAACAAAAGAATAAAAAGAGGTTTTATACTTGGAAAATTTCGGGGTCATTGACTATGAATGTATAGCATAAATTAGCAAACTTAGGAGGGAAAATTTAAATTTAAAATCAATAATGAAGTGCAATTTTTTAAAGAGGACATCCACTCCAGATTCAAAAAGAAACCTTTGAAATGCATATCATTGTTCTAAAATGCAGCAGGACGCCTGATTTGAGAGCAAAGTGGTGGTTTCACGATAAATAAAAAATATTATAGAATTCCTGTAAATGCTGGCCGTACTCAACACAGGTACAAGTAAATGCATTGCAAATATAATAGTCAGACTTGTTTGAGAATTCAAGTACTTATTGATTTTTTTCAGTTTGCCACCAGTTATCAATAAACGTACATATATAAACTTGTGTCTATTGTTGAAAATGATTGAACACATACAAAGTTGTTTGTAACGCCTGCATTTAATAATAAGTCTAACAATTTTTGAAAACAAACAATTGCAATACTATTTTTCACGAACAAAACTTTGGAAAACACGACTTCTCCCTCGTTCAATAAACATGCATCCTACTCGCGCGCGCACATAATCCCCGATCGAAAAAGGCCTCAAGCGTAGCTCCGACAGGCGGAAAACTGTCATTCTTCACTCGGCAACACTATGCACTCTCTTTGCTTATGCATGCAGATCAAAACCGATAACTCGCGCGCATGAGGGGAAGGAAACGAAAGACGAATGCGCTCGCGGGCGCCATTATGGACGTACCTGAAAGGTATCCTGATTGCTGAGATCGAAGACGAGGACATAGGCGGTGGCGCTGCGCAGGCCGTAGTAGCGGAAGTCGGTCCATTCGAGGGCCGAGCTCACCGGGAAGTACGGTATCGTCGGCAGATCCGTGATCTTCAGCTCGTACATACGCTCAGCGAGCACGACGCTCGGGTAGTAGGTCTCGCGGCGCTCCGTTGGCCGGTACTCCTCCGAGAACTCGCTCCAGACGAATTGCTGCAATCGATACATATTATACGTATATACACGCGTGCGTGGACGCTCTTCCGAGTTGATTGCACGCCCGTGTCTCTGTGCAGGCTCTTTGTCTCGATACCCATGTACCTTTCTATATCGTAACTGCTGCCCCAATCACCGGAAGCGTCGAGAATCGTTTACGTGAATATACATTCGCTGGAATAATTAGGGACGCGTGCTTCCTGATTTTTTCGCAAGCTGATCGTAATTGTATTCGGTATTGGTCCTTGTTTTGGTTGCAATTAACATTTGAATTTAACGAAATATTCATTATAAATTATATACGTATTGTCTACATGAAATTCAATATTTTTATATTTTTGTATTTACAATGATGTTACTATCGTTTATTCGCCTTTTCATTACAGAACATTAAAATCTAAAATTTTATCTAAATCTTCTTTTAGAAATATAGTTCTTAAATAATAAATAAAAAGAAAGATAAAACAGTATCCGTCGCTTGCCATGTATAGATAATAATTTACATAAAATTTTATTTTGTATGGAATATTCAACTAATGCGTTAACGAGTCTCACTTTTATTCTCGCTTCGCTCGAGCAAAAAATTGCACGTGGAGTAGGGTAAGTGAAGGTATTACTGCGATTTTACGAGAAAGGTGTACTTTAATTGAAGAATAAAATAACTTTAATACGATTAAACCAAAATCTTTCTTTTTCAAATCGTTTAAAATGTATTAAAGATCTAATAAAAAAAATTTGCCAATCTTGAAAAAATGTATAAATAAATTATACAAATTTATTTATATTTTTATATTTTTATTTTTTATTATTTTTAGGATCAAATTCGTAGTTAAGTTTATTAAGTTTTTACAGAAATTAAAATATCGCAATAATACCTGCTCCGCAGTAATACCTTCACTTACCCTAAATAGTCTCCATGCACTCGTGTCAAAAAGTACTAAACTTCAATATTCCTGAAATGTCTAAATAACCTGTATTTAAATTTAAAATCATTACTTGGAAATTATGATTTGAAAAGAAGTATAAAAAAAAATATCCGTAAATATCTCTAAAATTTATGAATGAATATTTATGCACAACGAATTAATTAACGTACATAAAAAATTATACTAAATTCAAAATCCATGAAAATATAAACATGTTAATTTTAAAAAATCGAAAAATCGACATAAAACGTAAACTCACGTTAAAATATTACAATATTACCATTACCACACACACACACACACACACACACACACACACACACACACACACACACACACACACACACACAGTCGTTTGATAAAAATAGGGTATTTATATTTTTAACATCTATTTTCGAAAGCTTTTTTTAGGGATAAACGCACGCATGCATATAAAAATTTTATAAACACAATGTATTTCGATTCAGAATGTTAGAATATATATTATAGGCCTATAGGGAATATTTATTATAGGCTTGTTCCAAAAACGTTTTAATTATTAATTACAATAGTGTAATTTTTTAAATTAATTAATTTAATCGTATACATTCGTGATTTTTATTATTTACTAGAGAGTAATGAAACTAGATATGCATAATTAGCCTTTTGTTTTTATTAATAAATATAAGAAAACTAAAAATGAATATAGCCACATATGTTAGCCAATATGCGACAAAGAAAATCAATTTCTAGAATACCAAAATTTTAAATATTAAATATCTTTAAAGGTAATCATGATTTTAATACAATTTTACACAAATATATCACATATTAAATTGCCTATAAATTTCAAGCTGACACATAACGCCGTTTTCGAGAAATTACGATTTGAAAAAGTTTAAAAAATTTTAACCTTAAATATCTCTGAAAATTACCTATGGACCAATCCTTTTGCCCAAAGAACTCAGCCGGAAGATATCCAAAATCTACCCATAAAAAAATTTCAATGCGATTAAGCTAATTTTATTCCAGTTATCGCGCGGCCAAGAAAATCACTTTGATTTCAGTAAACTCACATACTCGTTCGAGGATCATCTATCTCGCATTAGTTATAGTATTTTTTATTTTTCATAACCAAAAAAATATTCATGTCAATATATTTTTATTAAGTTTCAAAATATAACCTATTTGCAAAAAATTACATATTTATCAATAACATAGGACTAAATATAGCTAGCCACATGATTTTTTTTATGTCACGAACATTATTTTTTGATATAGTTGCCGTAAAATTTAATTTAATGGATTCATTTGCGGACGTAAAATGCGACTTCACGTACCTGGTTCCGGGGATATCGAAAAATACTTTATACACATTAAGAAGATATGCCATTATTTCTTCTATATTTTTAACGATAAACTAAGAAACCATTATTTCGAATTTTTATACGTAACCAAAATGAGTAAATGGTTCTTTCCTTCAAAAGGGCTAGACTAGAACACCTTTGAAATAACGAAAAATTATTTTTTATTTTTTAATTTGATGACGAAAGATCTATAGAATATGATCTACTATATTTCAAAGAGGTTTTCTTTTACCTTTTGCTCTTTCAAATACATACAAAATCCTTAGTAAATATATATACTTTAAAATATCAAACAATATCAATTTAGCCATTAGATAAAAACAAATAATTTAAAAAAATATAAGTAGCTATACTGTCACGGTGGTTTCCGTTGACGTTTAGACAACGTAGAAGACGAGAGATCGGCGACTCAGCAAAATAACAACTAGCTCGCGATGCACTCGTTATAGCATCGCGACGTTGGCTCCGTGGTTAACTGCGAGACTATACAAACCGCGGGTCCGTGATTTCGCGTTCTGCTCGTTACTTATTTTCTCACAGTTTATTATTTATTTTCCCACGTATATGCGTAACACTATATATAATATGAATTTGAGTAAAACCAATAAAGGAATTGTCTTAATATAAATTTCGTACTTCTTTGTTCGTAAAGTGATAACCAATAAATATTATGTTTTATAAACATTTTCCATTACATAAGAATTTTATATTGTTTCAATATAAATAAACTTTAACAGGGTAATTACTCTAAACTAAATTGTGTCCTCGGTAGAGAATTGGCATTGCCTTCGCCTTTTTAGCACGTTGACAATAGTAAATTTCTTAGGAGCACAGAAGTTTCACAGAATTCCATCCCGTCGGGTGGCATTTATTTATCGCTACATACATTGGCATACATTTCATCGCTAAATTAACCGGTTGTTAATGCAAATTCTTTGGCAGGACAATGGGCAAGGATTTAGATATGCAAATTCACGCTAGAGCGAAACTTTTCTAACTTCGTGCTCAAAGCTTATCTTCAAAGACAACCGCAGTGAAAATAAACTTAAAAAAAAGTTTGACATCTTTAGATAGATGGAAATTTAAGAAAAGACAATGAAAGTTCGCGTCAAGTAAGCCATCGGCGTATCAAGATGTAGATGCATTGTAGCGCGCCGTCAAGTCACTTCTTGACGGAGTAACGCGGAGCGTCAACTTGCATAAATGCAGATGTTCCGCAGCCGTGTTATCATTTTGACCGCATTTCACTACCCGACAATTTTTCTGGAAATCTTTTCTTGTCTTGGGTATATACATTAAGGAAGCAGAGATTTTAAATAACAAGAATATTTTTTCAGTATATGATTTATTTCCTTGTGCACATGTGAATGTTGTTTATTCAAATAAGCTAATACCTGAGAATGCAATAATAACAAAGAAAAGCGTTTGATATATTATCAAAATAATAAATAAAAAAATAAATATCTTATATGTTTAGATCCGTCTCTTTCACGTGGCAAAGTCAAAATAAGCGAGAATGCAAGGGGTGACCGGGATATTAGTGAGGGCAAAACGATTAAAATCCGTTTCGTTAAAAATTGTTCCCAGAAAAACAACTTAAGTCCAAGTTGTATACATTAATCACTTTTTAATATTCTGAGTTGACTTAATATTTTGCATTCATTAAAATAAGTAAATTATTTGACTTAAGAGGCTTCGGTTTGATAAAAGAAAACTTTGGTTGAGATGATTTGAATATTTATTGATAATATTTAAAGATGCGAAAATAACTTTTTCTCACTATAATATCGTACGTACAATATTGTAAAAAAGCTTTCAGTTTAACAACATGCCTTGCGCAAGCTGTGTTGAGGATAAAGGTTTATAATCTTGGATTAAATCCATTTTATTATTAATATATTTCAGCTCTTTAAAAATTTAGAAGTTTTGCAAACAAGCATCTCCAGTGTTCAAAAACAGAATTTTTGTTCTTAAATCATAAGTTGGTTTGACGTACTGCGGCGAAGCTAAATCGCGGAAAGAGAGTTGGAGAATTCTACTTCGGTGTAAAACTAAAAAACTTTTTAACAGATTAGAAGTACTTTTGCCATCGCTGTTCACAATCAAACTTTACGAACAAGCTGGCAAACGAATTTTTACTATATATGGTGCGTGTCTATAATAGCTCATATTTTTAGCTCGATAATAGAAAATTTCTTGTATATTGGAATGAGTATCGGAATAACGATTTAAGTCCAGGTTCCAGGTCCAAACATTGCAATATTTCTAAAAAGATAACCAACTTATTTTTTATCTAATATAATCGTAAAAGATACCCAATATTAATATAATAAAATATAATATAATAATATAATATATAATGTTGAAACGCGACTTGCATTCATCGATCTAGTGTTTTAATGCAAACCTTAAAAACGCAATCTCTCAAAAACGTGAAAAGTGATCTTATGTCATTTTACTGCGGAAACCCACCGTAAAATGTGATTTACTTTTTGTTTATTATTAAAACAACAGTTTTGACTTTTTATTATCTAATAAAAACTGAAAGATACCGTGCTTCCATAATTTTCCGCTGACAAATATATTGTGAGACTTCCTAATTATGTGATCTGCAAGCATTTGCATTTTGAACGTAACGTAATACTTTTCAGCAATAATTCAAAACCACGAGACGTCCGGAAGTGCAATTTCCTGAAGAAAATAGCTTTTAAAATGAGAACAGTGTCAAAAGTTTTCAGTTTCACAGATTTTATTCCCGCTAAACTTGAAAATGGATTAAGGAAAACGGATATAGGCAAAATGCGCAAAGAGATCAGTTGGGGAAAGAAACATTAATTTGAAAAACGGCAAGTCCAATCAGGAGATATTATTTTTTCTTTGTATCTCTTAGATAATTGGCACATTTTTTTTTCAATGTTGAATTAGAGAGTTTAGACACTTTACACTAAATCTAATGTGTGTATGTATGAGTGTACATCGACTCGCGGTGTATGTGTGTACATGTAGGTGAGAGACATTTAGACGAGCTTTTAATCAGATTTCAAGAAATTGAAATTACAATAAATGTTATGTGTTTTCAGTTATTACTAAAAAGTTAAATTTGTGATATTTAAAAACATAAATTACATTTTTTAGTAAAGAATCTTAAAATTGAACATGTATTATATTCATAAATACTTGATAATTACGCAATTATAAACACCTTATTATTTTTTTCGTAACTTTCCATCTCAACTTTTCATCAATTATCTTTCTCATCTACTGTTTTTCAACTTATTATGAATAAAATACAATTAAAATCGTTACAAAAACTAAAAATTCAATTAGAATAACAAAAAATACAATGTAGGCACCCGTAATGACTACTTTTATATAATATTTTATTAATTTTATTTTTCCTTTGATTTTAAATTTTATTTCTGTACCTTTCTCCAATTCTTTTCGTTGTAAAACAATTAAAAAAGTAATAATTTGGGACACGATATTTCGTGACCCTCTTTTCGCGAGTCCCGGATATCGGGTGTTCGAACAATGATTTCCAATTTATTCTATATAATCGTCAAATTATTTTTGAGCGCCAGATGATTGCTGTAAGAGGAAATTAACAAAAATTTACCTTTAGGCGGCCTAAAAAATGATCAAACTTTTTATACATTTTTTTTAATGGTTAAACTTTTTTAAGAAAGTGGCAAAAAGCCATCTTCACTAAACATCAAACATTATTAGCCCAGAAACGTCATGAATCATAGTTCAAAAAAGAAAATGAAACTACAAAGAAAGAGCTTCATTTCTTACTACTTTAAAAATTAAGAAATGTTGATTCCTCCAAAAGTTATAAGAATTTAAAGTTTAGTGTCGAAAAGGTATAAAAAGACTCTTAAAGTCCAATAAGACGGCTTTTTGCCATTTTTTTTTTAATTTCCATCTTTAAAAAATATGTATCGCCCGGAAGGTGTGCCTGCAAAACAATTTTGACCAGTTTTGAGGCTTTGTTATTTTCCTCATATACGCAACTAGGGCGCTTTTCCGACAAGGGACGGACGCGGTTGACGTATGGCAGCCTTATTATTATACGCACGTGTTTCTTTACGCCTCGCAAAGCCTCCTCGCGGTGCCGATGCCGTGCGGCCTTTTGCCAGCGAAAATTCAGGCTCTGATGGAACACCACTAACCATGGCTGAACACAGGCGCACACTTTGCGCGTAATTCTCCCCGCTGAGAGAATCGATCACCACTATATACCGCATTTTCTCTCGACGATGTCGCGTGTCGTTTTGCGGCACTCCCAATCGCATCATGAATCACGCGCGCACTCTCTGTCTCTCCTAACGCTTTTTCTCTCTGACTCCCTGTCACTTTTTACTTATATCCTTGTTGAAATTTTATCAGACTATTTAGGACCTGGGGTCTTTTGTCTTAATAAACAACTCTCGCTCTCTCTCGCTCTTTCTCTATCTTATATTACTCTCTTGCACGCGCTCACCGCTATTTATAGCTGAATTGACACGATACGCATGAAATTTTGATGCTAAAAATAAATAAAAAAATACGTAACAAATAATTTTTGGAGAAGAACATAAATACTTTAATTTCAAAACGATCGGTGACATAGGTATACACGGATCACCTGATTTGAGATGGATTCAGCCATATATAAATATTGTTATTCTTCGTTGACAATAGAAACATAATCATAGTATGACATTTTTAATTTAAAAATTGACCAACGGTTAGCCAATCGTCGGTTAGCATTTCTACCAGGGGAAGCGCAAATTAAATTGGAATAATTTTAAAAAATTGAAAATTATCACTTTATTTATTTATTTATTATTATACGGACTATATAGGCCCTTTACATAAATACAAATGATAGACAGGGTTTTTACATTAACTTATTTAAGTGCTGCTCGGCTATTGATATAATAAAAAATCAATAAGCCTTAGAAAGAGAGAGGGTGATTCTCGGTAATAAATTCCATTCTCTCATCCTATTTAATAAAGAGTACAATCCAGTATTTGAATTAAAAATTTCCAGTTATTACGGTAGTTTTGCAGTGAATGAGAGAGCTGCCTTTGATAAAACAATTACTACAGAGATCGTCACAAAGAATAAGAGAGTTTATAATTTTGTATGCTAAAACACAGTCTTATATAGATAGTAAACAGATAACTCACTTTAATAAAAACCTTTTACGAATCCTTTCTTTAAAAAGTGATGACCGGAAGAAGTAAAGTCCCTTTAGATTTGATCTATGACTGGCTCTTGGGTAAAAGGCACGAAAACTTAAAATTAAATACGCATTTTTATTAGATAATTATTATTTATTGGAATGAAAATGATTAAAGTGAAAAGTATTAAATAAATAATAATCAAATGAATGTTGGTTGTAACTTAAAAAAATAAATAACATATTTTATTTATTTGTTAAAATGATGGCCAGAAGTAGTAAAGCATTTCAAAACACAATACTATTAGTTATTGAATTGCACAGTAAAATTCAAAACAATTAGCAATGCTTTAATCTTAGAATAATTAATTATATTAATATTAGGATAAATTATGTCAATATTATATTCAGATTTTATTCTTTATTTTAATAATTCATGAAAAAAAAAAATTCGAATAAGCTTATAATTTCCAGCTTCAAAATATAGTATTCATGAAGAGTAAATGTACTACAGTATTATATCAAGTATTAAATGCATTATTTAAAGAAAAATATTTCCGGCTTATAAGGAATAAATTATTCTTAGAATGTTTAATAAAAAAGTACTTACGCAGCGCGGATAAATTTAGCTAGTATTTGAAATAATCGTTATTATTTCATTATATAATATAATTAATCTACGTTATAGAACTACGAGTAAAAAAAAGGCGTTGGTTGTATATCTTTATGACAGCCTCTATTCCACACCTCTATTCCACAGTATGTGATTTCAGCCTAATGCTTATTGCCTTGTTTTCCGGCGGAGGTCGTATTCCTTACATCCTGATTCCTGGCACCCCGTACTTATATAGCCTCGAGCCCTCGGCACCCCGTCACCTGTCTCTTTTTCTTTCTTTCTATCTACTTATCGCTCGTCCTCTGCTCCCGTAAATGCTCGCGCAGCTGTGTACTGTACGAGCCGGCCTGTGCGCTCGGGCACAGTCGCCTCTTAATTAAGACTGCTGCCTTTTCCTTCCGTCGCGCCAACCACTTTGTTAGAGGTGCTGATGAAACGTTTGTAATGTTTTTTCGGTATTACAACTCAACCAATGTTCATGAAACTTTGAACAGAAGTAACTCCATTACTTATATCTTCGGGCAGAGTTTGTTGTTGAAGAAAAATCGTTAATATGACTTGAAGATATTTAAGATCAAGCTTTCTTATGGTGATTCTTAAAATACATTTTTTTGACGTTGGCTTTACTATTAGATGGAATTGTTAAATTCATTTTGAATTAATAATTTCGAAAAAGAAATGTTTATTACTTAACTATAGAAATGGGTATAGTCATAAATAATAATGAAAAATGTGTTTTTTAATTAAATTATTATTATGATAAGAAATCGTATAAAAAAATTCAGAGTGTAACTCCATGAATTTTCTGGCGTTTTACAACTTTGCAAACGTTTCAGGTTAAAATTTAAATTCGTTTTTGCATAATCTTTTTATTTTTTACGTCAATTATTAATTTAATGTAATAATAAATTAAGTTTGAAGAGGCTGTTCTATCGAAACCGCAGTGATTCCACCTGATGCCGCATTCGTTCGTCGCGTCGTGCGTGAAGTTTGCGCGTTGCCATGACGAATTATTAATAAAAAAAGATTATTGAAAATTGATGCGCATTGCGTCACGTTTACTTTCTCTCGCGCCCTGGTAGAAATGCTAACCAACGGTTGGCGAACCGATCGTCAATTTTTAAATTAAAAACGTCACACCATGATTATATTGCTATTGTCGACGAAAAATAGCTATTTACACATGAGGCGTTTCACGTCAACTGTCCCAGCGCGCGGCGCGCGAGCCCCAAAACCTGCTATTTCTAACTCATGTTTATGATACTAAAAAGTATTTAAAAAAATTGTTTGATATGCGTTTTCGACGTATTTTTTCCTCAGCTTTCCAATGATGTTGGTAGTTTTTTCAAAATTTTCTTAAGTATATTTTAGTATCATAAACGTGAGTTAGAAGTAGCACGATGTGGGGCTCCAGCGGCGCGCGCTGGGACAGTTGACGTGAAACGCCTCACATGTGGAAATATTATATTGTAGATACTTTAAAATATAGTGATAGTTTTAAATAGTTTTAATTAAATTTCGATGTTAATCCTAAGTAGAAATGCTTCCATTTGATTAACATGTTAACCAACGAAGTTGATCTGAATTAACAAGATGTGTATTAAGGAAATAGCAAAACGTTTTCTTTTTTTCAATCATTTCACGTTGTGCTCGTATTCTCAAAAACATCCTGACGCTACTACGCGACTGTCGTCGACAGGCCACAGGTGATCCAGCTTAGGCTGTCTAAACGGTGGCACAGACGACAAACTTTGACTCACACACTTTCTCATATACTTTTGTCATCGAGGGTCTTTTTACCTTAAAGGGAAGAAGATAATCACGAGGTTCGCGATGTAACGCGAATTTCGACACAACAATAGCTACTCGCTAATGAATTGGCAGTGGTTCTTCAATTTTGTTTTTCGGCAAAACGTTATCTTTTATTTTATATAATTTATATTATATTTTCTGTATAAACTTCAAATTGAAAGATGCCCACGGATATGTAGTAAATAGAGGAACGCAGGTGGACGTACAAAACCAATGCCATTGTTTAAGGCTTGTCAAAATATTAAATTAAAAAAAATTCAATTCCGGAAAATGAAGAGAAAGTTGAAATAAATAAGAGTAGAATCAGTTCAAATAAGTAGAAAAATCGATATTTCATGTAATAATCAATAGTAAAATTTTAGTAATAACTTTTGAAATATTTCTCTTTTTATACACAGATAAATTCGTATGCAGATGCTTATAAGTTTGCATGGATTCTTCAAGTATAATCTTATCAGTCTTATATATTATCTATCGATGTTTATAGGATGCCTGTGGACATCGTCCTTTTTGAATTAAAAAACAAAGTTTACAAAAATGAAAAACATTGCTTCCTGCTAAATTTATTCTACATCAAAACTGATTGCAATTTTTCTGTTAATACAAAGCATGCGATTAATTAAACAAAAATAATTTTCTATTCGATTCTCGATTTAAAACATCACTGCAAAGTTATAAACGCATTAGCGGGAACAAATAAGTACTTTGAAGCGGACGTAAATTTTCGCAAGATAGGATTGCGTTTGCCCCTCTGCTGTCACTCTCCGAAAGCACCAACGTATACGTTGCACAAATCGGTCAACCATTTCCACTCGGTTTTTAATAACCCGTCAATTAATTATCGCAAAAAAACTTTTCCAATCGCTCGAATTCGCGAGCCTTACGGCCCTTGTCATCGCCAGTTTTCAGCCACCGCAAATTTTATTGACAAGCGGCTTCTCCTTGAGCGCGCGTGCGCTCGTCATTTAATTAATGTAGCTAATCATGCCGATATCAATGCGGACTGCCATCCCTCTGTCTCCACCCTCCCCCCTCCCGCCACTCCCTCTATGGATGCAGTATTTTTTCCGGATAAATCGTAAAATTGAAATCTCACGCAAAGGCCTCACGGCTTCGCTCTCCTTTCCTGCTTCTCTCTCTCTCTCTCTCTCTCTCTCTCTCTCTCTCTCTCTCTCTCTCTCTCTCTCTCTCTCTCTCTCTCTCTCTCTCCTCTCATCGCGGACAGGTTGCGGAAACGACTATCGGAAATGAGCGGAAGTCGTTCGCATGTCGGGAAATGGATTTTCCTCTCCGCCCCGTTTATAGATATAGTTGTGGTTCCCATAGATAGATAGATAATGTATAGCTACGCCGAGGTATGGATATACATGCAATGTATGGCTGGACATGGATCAGGTAAAGATATAGCAAAACTTATATATACCTCTATCACTCCCTCTTACCTATGTGCACCGAAAGATCTTGATTTCACGTCGCATGGTAACTGTTTTGCGCGAAAAGAATCGTTCAGTCAATTATCCCACGTACTTTTTTAACGTTGTTAATTTGCATGGCTTTTGTCACAGTGACATCTGCCGGAAGACAGCCAATTTAAAATATTAAGTATGATGTTATCTGCATATTACTTACTATAAATATCCCCCGACTTTTCCTTCCAAAGGCTGCCCCCCCCCCCTCTCCTAATTCTCACCGCCACTCTTTCCCTATTTTCCTCCACGTGCTGTAAAAAATGAGAAAAAAAACAGTCGAGGAACTTGTGCGAGGACTAAAGTTCCGAGAATTTATCCAACAGTTCGCGCATAAAAGGAGCAGGTGTTTTTAATGCTGGCTTCTTCATCCTCTCTCTCTCTCTCTCGATTCTCTTTTATTATTAGAAGACTCCTGGCGACGGAGTAACGCGTTTTACTACATCCAACGCGAAGACGACAGCTCGTACTTTTCAATACTTGCCGTGCCGTTAAATCTTTATGGATTCTCCCATATTTTCGAGGGAATATTTCCAAACCGTCTGCTTTTTTTTCTCGTCACGGCGCTAGACGAGGATCTCATAAATAGCTCGCGCTTTGCGCACAGGATCCTCTCGTTTGTTTCCCTCGAATTAGATAGATTTTTATGAATTAGATAGATTTTTCGTCAGTACTTTGTGTTTATCTACGTATAAAAATCTATATAGCCCTGCTAAGTGTAACTATATTTTTTTTAATTCTAATTTTCACACTTCGCTCAAATTGATTTCATTAAAATCGAATTAAAACAACAATTTTAATCCAGTAGATAGTAATTATATAGTAATAATAATAATTTTCCCATTTTTATTTTTAACCCTTTTTTTATCCTTTATTTGTTTATGACAAAAAGACGTGTAATGCGATAAGAGGTTTCCGAGTCGTAGATGTAGATTTATGTTTGAGGATTTATGTCTGGGGATAATGTAAAAACTTATTCAGTGCAAAAATATCTAGAGAGTGAGATCATAATAGAGCTAAAAAAACTGCCAAGAAACAGTCGTCAAGAATAAATGACTCAGTGCAGCAAAAGGGTAATAGATTTTTATCGAGTTTCAAATGATAAAAATCATATTATAATAAGTTAAATCACGCGAGTTGCATGTACGAAAGAAAGGTACGACGAAGTGCGAAAGTAAGCGAATTAATTATTTGAAAAAGTCTCAAATGTAAATGGACAGGAGATGCGAGTTTTACGTAAAAGACGAGAAATAAAAAGCGAGTCGATTATTTAAAATAGTCTCTGCCCCGGCTATTTAGGCTTAAGATTTTATTTAATACTTTATACCTAATATTTATATCTAATATTTCAATGAAAAATCGACGTGTCCGTTTTTTCAACGAAAAATCGACGTGTCCGCTTTTTCAACGAGAAATCAACGTGTGCAGTTTTCCAACGAAAAATCGAGGTGTCCGTTTTTTCTACTAAGCCGACGATATATAATTATTCGCACAGGAAAATGAAATTATTGCGGTGTATAGCGACTAGTAAACTCGAGAGTAAACCTTCCTTGTTTCCTTGACAAAATACGATTGTGAACTCCAGAGGTAGTTGACATAATGTTAAATAATGAAACGTTGACAATGTAACATATCAATAATATATAATGTACGTTTGTATCTACTTATCTAATTTAATCATCTTGCGTTTCTTGCATCTCACAATATGTGGCGGTATCGGACAACTATGGTTAGATGTAAAATATCATTTTATTGAACATACTTCGAGCTCAATATTTTAAATATAAAATTCACAAAGTTACATTAGAATTTAGTGTTAAACAACATTCACACTGGGAAACGTTATTTATCTGATCTCATCTCTTTTCAAATATCACGATGTAATATTTTTTTTAATAATTTCTACAACTACCTTAAACATTGATGAATGAATCTCCGGGTTGATAAAATAATATGGCTCTTGGCGGCTGAATATTTATCAAAATGAAATAATGCCTTTCTATCTCAGTATTAACTACTCAATTAGTGTTTAGTACACCGACCGCGTATTACGTATATGTATATGTGTTGAATGTTGATACCAACTAAAATCAATCTTATTTTTCTTTAATTTATTTCCAGGTAAATTAATATTTAACTTTAATTACACCATGTACATCAATTAATTACTATAAATACTGTAATTTTATCAGTTTCAACGTTGTAATAATTAATATGAATATTCTAGCATATCTTGTAAATATTTTGACGTTCATTACTGCGTATTAGCTGGAATTATTGAAACAAGAAATTTTATCAAATCTTAAGGTGGCTGTTATTAGGTAAAAGTTTTTGAAGGCGGTAAAGAATTAAAATTTTGGTTTTCTTATTATTATAATTAATTAAAAATATTTTGCTCCGTTATAAACCGCACATAATGGGACATTTTCTTTTTTAGATGTCAATAATTATGCACAGGATTAAAAGTTATAGTCGGATTTGCGACGAGTGCCAGTACCGTGCAACTTTTCCCTATATTAGATTCCTATCTTATATATAACTAGTGTCTAATTTGATTTTAATGTGTAAAAGCTTCGAAAAAGATAATATTTTTTTAAGTATTTAAAATTGTTATGTTATTTAAAATTGTGTTTAGCTCTTAAAAAATGATGCTGTAGAAGTCATTTCGTATCGAGTTATAGAACAATGTGGACGATAAAAAAGAAAAACAAATAATGGAGAAAAGACTTCGACGCTATTTTATAGATTTTTTGAATGCATAAAATGAAGTATGTTATGGAAAACTTTCTGAATTTTGATTGTGTGCTGCCTTTATTTCCTGCTAAATATGAAAATGCGCTGCGCTTACTGCAGCTTTTGTAAACTAGAGCAATAATGTAATGGAAACTGAAATTTCGCTTACAGCTTTAGACAGAAAAGTCGATGGCAAAAGTTTTAAGATAATAAGATAATACGACAAGCTCTTAAGGTGGCTCCAGCGAATTAATGAAACAGACAAAATAAGAAAAAAAAAAATACCTACTAAAAGTATGAATTTAAAATTTTTCATTGATATTTTTCAGGTAGGCTCACGAGGAAGAAAAATTTATTTAAATTATAATTTCTAGCGTAGGCTCTTATTTACAAAATAGCATTTTCTGTCTTTTCATGAAAATCAATCATTTTTTCATAGAGCCACTGAGAAAATATAGTATTTTAGTCACGGTTTTTTATCGTATAATTGTAATATTTTTATGAATCATAACATATAACAGCGCCATATGTGTGTGTGTGTGTATGTGTGTGTGTGTGTGTGTGTGTGTGTGTAGGTGTGTGTATGTGTGTGGAGCTTTCCGGAAAACCCACGTAAGTGACATGTTTTTCAAAATAGGTTTTATGCCTTATTTCTTATCTTCAAACAATCCTCTATCAATGTAATCATAACATAAATTACTAAAGTGCACTCGTTGTCTTGAATAAGCACAAGAAAAAACGCTATAACTCCATTTCTTCAACATTTCCCGGAATAACCACGTATCTCCATTTTTTAAAGAATAACTTCATAACTCCACTATTTTTTTAGTATAATTCCCGGAAAATATCCTGGAAAAACGATACAACTCCACTTTTTCAATAAGAGAGATAGACGTTCCATATTCTTATAAGTGTATCCATAGCAAGGTAATAGCTGTATTCGAAAGAGTAAACATATTTGCCCCTACACATGAAAACGACCGCTTCTACAAGCTCCCGTGAGCGATAGTTCATATTTATCATGTATAATTCCCGGAAAAACAATATAATTGCCATTGAGCCGGAAAACCTATATGTAACTCCACTGAAATTTTTTCTTATTCCCGGAATAATCATATAAGTGAAAATTGTTTTCTAAGACATGAACGCCATTTGGTCTAGTTACTATGGTAATAAATATGTTATTTAGATTAGTATTCATAGATGCAGTGTTGCATTTAATCTCATTTGTCTTGATTTAAAATAACGATGCGAAACTAAAAACTCGAGTTACTCGAAATCATGAAAAGTGAAGATAAGTGGTTATTTCTCAAAGCCACAGATATATAGTAAATGATATTGTACTCCTTTTAATAAAAAGATGTGTTGGCTATTTGAACAAAAAATTGTTGGTACTGGTGTGGGATCCCTCATAGGGAGCTACCTTAAGATCGTTTAGAATATATTATTATGTAGAATATATTAAATCGTCTTCAACTTTTATGGCTAACCAGGAAAGTGTCAGGAATCCGGATTACGGATTCGGCTGAAACGTTATGATATGTTTTTAAATGTAGAAACATAAAGAAAGCTGCAATATTAGACCCTAGCGCTCCAAAAACTGAAGTTATGGATATTTTTTGCTTTATTTGGAAAAAATCTTTTTAAAAAGCCTCTTCTCAAAACAGTAACCATTTACTCTAGTAAAGTCTTAAAAAATATTTCAAAAAGAGAAAATAAAACTAGAGAAAACGATTTTTAATTTGCTTTTTTCGGGATTGAAAAATATTGATTCGTTCCAAAGTTATGAAAGTTTAAATTTGAGCAATAAAAATGCACTGTTAAATGCCAAAAATTCGCTGTTTGAATGCATGCATTTAAACTTTCATAACTTTCGAAAGAATCAATATTTTTTAATTCCGAAAAAAGCACATAAAGATCGTTTTCTCTAGTTTTATTTTCTCTTCTTGAAATAGTTTTTAAGACTTTACTAGAGTAAATGGTTACTGTTTTGAGAAGAGGCTTTTTTAAAAGATTTTTTCCAAATAAAGCAAAAAATGTCCATAACTTTAGTTTTTTTGGAGCATTAGTGTCTAATATTGCAGCTTTCTTCATGTTTCTACGTCTAAAAACATACCATATCCTAACGTTTCAGCTGAATCCATGATCCGGATCCCTGATACTCTCCTGGTAAGTATCATTTCTGTATCATTTGAATCAGTTGAATGAACAGTAATAATGATCCATACTTTTTCGAGATGTTATGATTAAATTTTTTGTGTGGTTTTTTCGAATCGTTATTTCTCTTAAACAAATTCACAAATTAATTTAAAATTTACAGTGGATATAGTATAAGATATAGAGAATATATGTTATAAATTCTTCTTAAGTTACTTTTAAGTATTGTCTACAGGTATCGTAACAATAAACGGAATAAACAGTTCTTCACAACGATGAATTATTCGATTGCAATACAATGAAGCAAAATATTAAGTTTGAGGAAGCTAAGTGCGAATGAATTGGCATCAGTCTTTTTCTTTGTCAATTTTCATATATTGAAGATTTCAACGAAAAAATCAGTCATTTTCGAACACCTTAGAAAGTAAGTAAAGATTATAAAATAACAGTAACTGACAGAGTCTGAAAAAGCTCTTTGTCATGGCATGCCGCCGCATTTCCAGGTCGGAAGTCCGCTATTCTTCACACACAAAGTCCCGTGACCGAAAACTTTTTGCCGCTCCGATTGTCGGGCTGAACAAAAGGCGTCCTGACTGAAAAAGCTTATGTCTTGCAAGAAAAAGCAACGGCGTACTCTCGTGGATGTACGCATACACACGCATACACGCACACACACACACACACACACACACGCGCGCGCGCGCGCGCGCGTTCAGTGAGACCGGGTGTCGGTGCGGGGATTAGCGATTTTGCACGAAGTTCCTTAGCAAGTCTCTCTCTGTCTCTAATTTCTCTCTGTTCTTCCTCTCTCTCCTCTCGCTCTCATTCTCTCTATCACTCTGTCTCTTTGTCTCAAATATTCAGAGTACTTTCCACGCGAACACGTAAAAACTTATCCGCTATTAAAACTACACCAATAAGCCGTGCGAAAATCCGTTAAACTGAAACGCATCGCAGCCGAAGTTTTCACTGTATTTACACACGCTTCTTTTTTCGAACAGCGGTGTGACCCCGATAAAGGCCCTCGGAACTAACAAGTGTTAATTGCAGAAGCTGGCCTTTGTCGATCTCTCGAACTTTCTCGTTCGCGCGCTCTCGCTATTATAATTAGTTCGTTAGAGCTCAGCTGGGTTGCAGTAATTCTGCAGCGGAGACGCAATTATGCTTGCTGGCACAAAGAAAAATGAAATTTCCAGCTGCCGAGCGTTATGGAATTTTGTACTATGCAGAAAAGCGGTAAATCGTTCTCCGTTCCCGCCATTTGTGTGCATGCACGCATGCCTGCGCTTTTACGGAGGCATTTTTTTGAGAAACTTTACTATGAGCTGTGCTCACGGTTTCACCAGTACACGGTGTTCTTATAATACTAGCAAGTTGCGCCTGAACCTTGCTTATAGCTATACCATTAATATTGAAATATTATGAATTTAAAGTTTATTTTACTTAACATCCGCAAATTTGTATTTATTTTAGTTTAATTTCTACAATACAAAAATTTGGAGCTTAGAAATTTAACTGTAAAACTAACTGTAACTCTAATTAACTACTCTCTGTTTTAACTATATAAATAAAATTTTAATACTTTATTGTTATACAGAACCAAATTTTAAGTCATTAATACTAATTTATGACTTATATTTATAGTTTAAATATTTCATAATTCCAAACTTTGTATAGGTGTTATTTGGACCAATCAGCTAAGACCTTAAGCGAAAAGCTAATGTCACCATCGACCAATCACGGGCTTTCTTTAAATGGACTTGACCAATCGTAAAGGTTTCGATTTTCCTTTTTAACCCTTTCAGTCACAGGAGCCGATATTTCGGCACTCTGTTTTTTTTTTTTTTTTTTTTTTTTATCATTTTTTGTTATATATTCCATGCAAAATCCTTTTTGCATTTTCAGGTAATAAAAGACTTAAACTTTAAATCGAATATGGTTTTTTGTCAATCCATAATTGTTTATAATTATTATAATCAAATATAAGCCAAAAAAACGTGTCCTCACAACTGAATTACGTGACTGAAAGGGTTAAGAAAGGATTGTCACGTCGTGAGGATTTTGCAATAATTCTGTTTCACGTGTTTGCTGATCCGACATTAAGGTGGTTCCCTGGAGATCAGAGTTGATTCAACACATACCTGAAATTACACACGTAGGTCAATAAAGACATAACGAATGTCATATCCAAATTTCAGAGCATTTTATCTTTTAGCTTTTGAGTAATTACTGTGTAAAGTTACACGGATTACATGGGATATATATATATATATATATATATATATATATATATATGTGTGTGTGTGTGTGTGTGTGTGTGTGTGTGTGTGTGTGTGTGTGTGTGTGTGTGTGTGTGTGTGTGTGTGTGTGTGTGTGTGTGTGTGTGTGTGTGTGTGTGTGTATCTGTTTACAACAATATTTAAGCAACGAGATTCAACTCAGCCTTGGAATTTCGTGTACTCATAGAATATATAATAAGGAATGTTTTCGCGCAAGAATGAAGTTGATTCATCGTTTCATTATTAAAATAGAGCTTCTTAAATATATCGCTTTCGCAGAACTTGATATGTTTCGAGGGTTATGTACGCTCAGCGCGCCAGCGTGCACTCTATCTCTCTCGCTCAAAGCTGTCTGTCTCTCTCTTACCCAGGGAACCACCTTAAGTGAATTACGAGTAACAAGTGAGCTCATTTTAGAATCTCTTGTGGGCTAGATGGTAAGCGAATTTTTTTGAACAATAATTAATTTTTATAAGGAATATCATTACTGTGAAGCAAAAGAATTAATACATGTAATAACCGTTATGAAAATATGTTAAAAAAATATTTTTAAAACGATATCATTTTTAGAACGTTTAGAGATTTTTTAGTTTTATACAAAACATTTACGGGACTTGTTTCTAATCATTTAATCATCTCACAATAAAACAAACGAGGGTAATAACAACAATAAACTTTCCTACCCAGTTCAGGACTGTTAAAACGTACGTTGTTTGCTCTATTAACTTCAAGTTTATTTTAATAACAATTCAAAACCTAACGCGCTTGTTAACACGCTCGCCAACGCTTTGAATCTTATTATTATTCCCGATTAAATATGGTGACTGTCTAATAGTTCGAACCATATGAATGTTTTACTTTTATTTAGCTTTTTATTATTTGTATTCGTTATAATTTAATTAACAAGCTATAGCATATTGTAGATGTATGAAAATAAAAACAGTAAAAATGTATAAAGTATAACATTTAATCGTTATCCCAAATGGATAGATAATGAAATTTACGTATTATTGTGCAACAAGGGGAGAAAATGAGATATGTCTAGCTTTTCTTCTCCTGTTACATGCCGTATTTTTTTTTTAACAAGAGTATGTTTTTTATGCATGGAAGTTGACTTCGTTTCTCCATATAGGTGATTGGTCAGTTCGAATTGTGCACAACATAGTTATAACATAATTTTATTTTTTCATTATATAATGAATATTATCTTCCTCTCGAGCTTTAGCGGGAAATAATATTAGGGAGGCATGATTGGCGCACCTAATCTTTGTCCTTGATTATTTAAATGAAAAAATAGTTAAAACATAAAATGAACTATATGTGAAGATAGCCAAACATCTACTGTATCAAACTAAAAATTTTTTTACAGCATAGCATTTACAATTTATTGAATATAAACGATTTATTGAAAAAAAAATTTGCGTCATTCAACCCGCCGCTTGCGGATTGATTGGCGCACACGTATATAGCTTTAGATCTCTTGCGCAAACTAATGTGCTGCACTTGCCCGAATAGACTTTCCATCTTTAACATCATTTATAGCACTTTCCAACTTATATTTGTCCCACTCGTTGTATTTTTTTGCAATCTTACTCATCTAAATAATAATACCCTCAAAATATTTTCTCAAGGACGATATTACTTTATACACACTTGCTGAGCAAGTAAAAATATCAAATAATGCACTTAATGCGTAAACATTATAACAAGACAATATAAGAATGCACTCATTTTAATAAATAAAGCTAGGCGGTGTATTTTCATGCCTGCGCCAATCAAGCCGCTTCGGACTTTTTTATTATTTCAACTTATTTCTTAATTATAAATAAATAAATGTACTAATCGAGTTTTACTATATGAAAGTAAATAAATTAAACTATGTTATGGCGTATTTGTTTTTATTATCATAGCATTTCAGATTTGCAAATTGATCAATTTCGAACATGATACTAACCACATGAAAAGTGACTCAAAAATGCTTTTCTTAATATTTTATCAGGATAGGCTCCAATATTAACGGTTTTGTGTGTGTTTATTAATTTTGCATTTTTAATTAAGAAAAACTAGCTTGCATGCCGAAAATCTGAATAATAATTCTAATAATCAGGTGCGCCATCGAAACCGCCGCGCCAACCAAGCCGCTTCTCCCCTACTATTCCCCGCTCTAACATATATAATAACAATAATCTTTCACTTTTTCGAAATACGCTTGAAAATCGCGATTTCCACTCAACTTACAGACTTGAAAAAAGGCTTATTTCATGCTCGCGTTGAAAGAAATAAGTTATTTTAACGTAACTCGAAAATCAATGTATATTTTAGCCTCTTTTGATAAACGCTGATTTTAAGAGTGCTTTCTACCTAAACCCCAACTCGGGAATAGATCGCAGCGCTCCCATGACTTCATTTACGTATTTTCATTAATTTAAGTGTACTTAGAAATTTTAAATTAATCATAACTCAGTTTTCCCACGTGTAAAAGTTAATAAGGATTACTTTTAAACAAGTTTCATGAATTTAAATAAATAAATGAACTTGTATTTGGTAGAGAAAATTCAAACGTTCAGTGGACATTTCTGAAAATGACTCCAAATTTTTCTCTACAAAATACAGATTTATTAATGGAATTTAATTTGGGAAAACTCTTGTAATCGTGTCTTTAATACTAATTACACGTGGGAAAACTTTATTTTTACGTTAATATTGCCCCAAATTTTTGTAATTAACAAAAAACACTTTTGACAGTAGGTGGCGTTCCAATCGGGGTAGAGAACACTCTTAACTTCTAATTATATATAGTGATGAGATCGTTTCTATATTCCACACGTGCACCAGCAAATTTAATAAAAATGCAAGTCTTTGGTTGGATTTCATTTCATTTAGCGAAGATTATTATCTGCACCAAAGAATGAGTAGTATTAGTAATTTTAACGCGAAAAGCCCTGACCTCACAAATTAAAGATTTCGGATACGGCTCTCAGTTTAACCTAGATTAATATATTTTTGCTCTATATTACATTATTTTTAAAAGAAATGAAAATTTTTTAAAGATTTTCCAGTGTTTATTAAAAGAAAAATATATCTTCGTGGCAAAACCACTTTTGCAAGGTGTATGTTCTATTTCATAATAAAATTATTAGTAGTGCTCATTCAAACATCGACATCGTGCAATCTGGTGAGGGTGTTACATACGAAAGATCAAATTTTACAAATATTCATCTATGTATCCAATATGTCAAGTACGAACTAACTTCACTCATATAACACTAAAAAACTGTGAAATAGTACATTGTGCGACAAGGGGAGAAATTAAGCTTTTTCTAGCGAGGGTGATGTTTGAGCATGAGTGGAAGTCGAGGGCGAGGATTCCAACTAGGCGTCTGAGACTTACACGAGTGCTCAAATCATCATCCGAGTTTGAAAAGGCCATTTCCCGTTATGTTGCACATCGTATTTTTTTTAATTAGTGCAGGAATATGCCTTTTTTATGCCAGCAAAGTGGATGGATATTTAGAATTTTCGAGTCGTCTAACATACTTATAAAAATAAAAAGAATAAATTATGTTTAAGAAATTCGCATTAATTTTATAAATTAAAATCAAAAATTAAAAAAGTTTTAAAAAGTATAAAAAAAAAATTTCGGGAAAAAATGTCTTCTAGCCAGCGGAAGGAAAAACCGCTGCTAACTGAATTAGCAGAATGCTTTCTCAAAGAGTATCTTGAAGTAGAAAATGTAGATAAGAAGTGATTTAAAAGAATCTATTGATTTTTATTATTTTGTTTTTAAAGCAAATTATACTTATATTACTTTGACAATACAACCACAAACATTGATTTTCCATAGAATATCTGATATTTTAATTTAAACTTTTTCCACCAGACCTATCACTCTAAAATTTCCTGTTCACTTTAATACTATCATTTGATATATTTAATCGATTTGAACACGAGTCTATTTTTGGGCAATAAACTTCAACATTTCGAACTGACATCGCATAATTATATGCTGCTTTGCAGCGATAGATGCCATCAAAGCTCAGTTCAGCTTCACCTGGTGACTTTCAGCTTCGTCTAGTAATTTTTTTCGTATATAACCTTACCGTATCAAATCTTAGCTTCATTGAATTTTCGTATGTTCCATTTATTGAAAAGTTCAACGTAACTGATATTTTTATTTAATAAAATATAGATTAGCGTCTTTTATAATTTATTGTTGTTATACTGACACCTGATATATTTTGAAAGTCTTATACATACATTATTAATATGAATTCATGAAAAGTCTTGCATAATTATTATCAAATTTGATTATCCAATTTTAACAAAAGTGTACAGTTTTCTACACTTTAATACATTTGTGCATGCTTATATTTTTTAAAAACATCGGTCTACATCTTGCATATCTTTAGCAAAAAGTAAGAAAAATAATTATTTTTGAAAAAAAAAAATTATGAAAAATTGTTATTTTATCCAAATAAGATATTAAAATGATCCATTTCACTCCAAAATTTAATCAGTTCTAAGTTAGGACATACTTAAGATGCATGTCAAATTTCAGCTCATTACATGCATCCGTTTAAGAGTTATGGTGGGGACAATATTTGATAACATACATACACACATACATACATACATACACACATACACACATACATATACACATACATACATACATACACACATACATACATACATAGATTTGTTAAAAACCTATTATTCTGTCTCAGGAACCACAAAATCTCGAAATTCATCAAAATCTTTGATTCGAAAATTTTGACCGTTACAAAGCTTTCTCTTTGAGAAAGCAAAATTAAAAGAATCCCTTCAGCTACATTGTTGCCACACAATATCCCGTTTCGCCCAGTCCGATCCAATATCGCATTTCCATCCGGTCCACGTTCAACAGCAGCAGTAATCACGTCGTCTATTACTGCGGCGCAGAGATAGAAACTCGGGTATAGAGTTAAAGCTAACAGCGTGTATCTCCTTACCCGAATGATGCTGGACTTGCCGACGCCCGGGGCGCCGAGGAAGACGACCTTGACGCGCTCGAGGCTATCGGCCGGGCTGTCCTCCTCCTTGCTTGTCGCGGAGCCGCTCGTGGCTTCCGGCTCGTACCTGTCACCTCCGCGTGGCCGCTCCAAGTAGTCGAGGTCTAACTCTGAAATCAAAAAGAGTGCATATTCAAGTGCATATTCCTTAATTGTTAAATCATATGCAATTATCTGTATATGAAATCACATTCCTTGAATAAGCATTTTCTTACTCATACGCTAATTTATTTAGCTATTTGAAACATTAAAATTATATTTCTTTCATATGAAATAACCTATTCTTTTGAACTAAAGTTATATAATTACATGAAAAAAGAAGTACATTCTTCTGTGGGTCATACTTTACTACAGGGAAACAGGTTCTTTAAGATTTTATACGACCCAATGCGTAGCGACAGAAAAAAAAAAAGTGAAAGAGACGGTGTGAGAGAGAGAGAGAGAGAGAGAGAGAGAGAGAGAGAGAGAGAGTGAGAGAGAGAGAGAGAGAGAGGCTGGCTTATCAATAATTATAATTATTGTGTGCTGGGCAATTTTGACATTGCAATTTATTCGCTAAAAGTCTGTAGGTGTTTTACGTTGGAATGGTTCAATAATGCTATTACAAAGGTTTTATATGTGGAATAAGAGCCTTTTTCTTTATAAACTAAGTTGCTATACTTTCTAAAATTTTTCTACGTTCGATATGATTTATTAATTCTATTTATCATTAATTCAACAATATTATAATGCAGAATTATAATTTATCACATCGGCTTAAATCGTACGAATTTTAATAATTAAAATATTTATGTTACAGCTTTGAGTTTATTACAAATGAAAAGAACTTTTAATTAGAGGAAGTTCAGATAAAATGGCACACTGTAGAAATAATGTTAAAAAAAATAATAATAAAAAAATTAAAAACTGATTAAAAAACGGCTGCCAATTCATTTCCACATACATGCCTTCTTTAAACTTAAATTAATAATTCCATTAAATTTATTCTTAATAATTATACACGGAGAGAAATTTCCTATATTAAAAGGGAGATGGATATGAGGAGGCAGCCATATGCTTTTACGGGGCAGCCATATTGCTGAGTAAAAAATATTATTGGTTGAAACATATACAGTCAACTTCAGACATGGTCAAAGCACAGACATCTGGCGCGCGTAGCGCGCCTTAAATTCCTAGTTAGAGTAAAAATTACCAAGGTGCCTTGGTAGCATATGGATAGACTGTCAAAAGCCGTGATATTCGTGACTGATATTACCAAATAACCTAGTATTTGTTTACTCGCGCATGCGCACTACGCATTATTGTGTTTCAGGAGATTGATACTAGAGGCGTGCGCGACGTTAAAATGAAAACAATACACATATTTTCAGTAAGTAATAACGGCGATTCAAATGACTGGTCCTAATAGCTTCCGTGGCGCAGTCGGTAGAACGTCGGACTCTCAACCCAAAGATCGTCGGATCAAATCCTGCTTCTGTAAAGTTTTCAGTTTAATGTTTTTTCATCCTTGTTTCTAAGAAAAAAATAAAATAAGGTCTTGATCAAGATCTTGATTGTACTGATCCAGTCCTGATCAAGATACTGTACAATACCAGTTCAAGGTGGTGACGCTTTTCTAATTAAGCCCAGATTTGACAAATGAAAATCTGTAATGGATTCAAATTAGACTAACCTCTTATACTTATAGAACAATATTATCTGCTGTTAATATTTAATTGTTATATCATGCGGTAGGGATTAAAATGTTTTTATTAACAATGTTACATGCACTTCATTTTTTTTTACTATTTAATACGGTATTAAGATGTTGGATTTTTAGTGAAATCACTTACATAGCTTACGTCATTGACTTTGTACAAGTATAAATGATAGCGGCTAACAATATTTATGTATTCATGGTACATAATTGAGCTATTACCAATTAATCGTACTTATCAATCATTTTTGCATTTTAACAAACTATAATAGAGTGTATAAAAAATATATATCTAGGTACAGATATATGGTAAGTTCTATCTTATACTTTCTATACTGATGTGTTGTAGAGCTTTTTTGGTTTAGTAATAGTATATTACGAGACTAGTGCGGGAAAGTAGATTTTCTTTCCCGCACATGTATCGTACAGAACTTTTTGATACGACGTGTGAAAATTCGATTTCGAGCACACGCTTTTTGCCGAGCGTGCGGGAAATCTAACTTCTCGCACGGAGTGTCGAAAAATATTGCATAGTGCTAGTTATAAATCTTAAAGACAGTACACCAAAAGAAGATGCCCTTTTTTAATACAGAATGAATAGACAAGATTTTTCTGCAGCTGTTTTTATTCTCCCTTATACTGGAGCACGATTTTATATTTAATATTTTCAATATTTTGAGTACATTTTTCAATTAAAAAAGTTAAAAATTCAACGTGTCTTGTGTCCTTATAAAGTACGTTGATCGATTTTTGCGCTCAAATCAAGACCTAAAGAATTTTGTTTTTTTACACCTTAATTTAATTATAAGAATCGAGAAAAGCAAGGGTAGATAAAATGCGAAGCTCAGCAGAAACAATCTAAGTCGGCAAACGTTGCGAGTTCTTGGAGTACGCGTGCGGCTATTAATCGTGTTCGGCTGCAGTTGCACTCGAAAAAGTGCAGGCTCTCCTACGCAAACTACGGACAATACAATGCGTACCGAATATGTATGAACGCAAATACATCGAGTAACACGTACAGCTGTAAAGGGTTTGCAAAGGGTTCGCCGCAAGGTTTGCCGATAGGCTTATATGATCCAATGCATCATCGTTATTTTCATCCATGATAGAAGATAATTAAATGCAAATCAAACCCATTACAACACAATATATTACAATAAAGCTTTTAATTTAAAAAATAATTTAATTCTGTATTTTTTAACAAATAACATTTAATTGTGTATTTTTTTTACAAAGAACATTTAGTTATTAGTATTTTTTTCTGACATCCTGATACGTCCATTCCAATCTTTTACCGAATTCAAAATAGTACCAATAGCTTGGAAAAATGCAGGTTCTCCTATCTTTACATCGGCGTATGCATTGATGGTACACTCTAAAAATGTATACATATACATTTCGATTTAAAAAATTAAATTTATTTATAGTTTAAAATATAAAAACATATAATAAGATGTAGATATACAAACATATAATTTTATTCTAGTTTTTTAGTCACCTTTCATAAGAGAACCCAGTTTCGTTGATTTAAACATAATTTTGCCGTCTTTGTATTTTTGAGCAGTCAATTGCATTGCAACATCTTTGGAAAAAAAATTCTTTATTAATATTCTACTTGACTTATCTATCGTAAGAGTAGTATTAATTGTCGAAAAAAGTGTTTTTTCTGAAACAATATTAATATAATTAATATAAAATTTCTTATTAAAATAAAATCAAAGTAAACATAAAAATATAAATTATAAGCTTTACGACATACTAAATTCTCTCTTAAATCAATATCATCTTTTAATTTTTCTTCAAATGCTTCAAACTCAGCTTTACATTGAAATGGAAGGTTCAATTGATGTAGAGTACACAGCTTTGCAAAAGTAACAACATTTTCATTTTCTTTTAAACTTCTTTGATCTAAAATAAAAGTTTTTATTTCTTCCAAATCTTTTGCCATTGCATCTAATTGTTTATCTTGCACTTTTAATCTTTTAAAAACACTTTTGAACTTTTTGTTTATCAATCTTCTTAAATCTGAAAATATGTTTTTTCTGTAAATAATTTGGTAACCGTAAAACAATCCTCTCTTTAAAAAATGATAGCCGGAAGTAGTGGTTCATTTAAAGACTCAATGTAAAAATGTGCTAGATTTGAATTTTAATACTCAAGGATTTATAGAACTACTAAATAATTAAAATAGAATAAAAACATTAGATTTTTTAATTATATCTAATTATCTTATTATTTAAGCTAAGTAAAACTAAAGCATAGTAAAAAATAGTGTTCATATAACCTCAAAAACAATAGTACGCGCGAAGCGCATTTGAATTTTGCTAGTATTCATAAACGTAAAAAATAAATATAACCTAAATTATCATCTTCATCATCTGATGATAACTCATACTTATTCTTCAATCTTGATTCTGATAAATTGGTAGAGCTAAATAAGTTTTCCTTTTTTTGACTTAAAGCTGTGGTTGATTCTTCCGTTGAACGTCTCACGGATGCGTCACCATTGTTAGTGTAATCAATGTCGCTATCGGCTGTTAGTTCCATAGCTGCAATATTTATTTAATTAAAATATGTAATAATCAAATTATAACGAAAAATACTTTTCCACACTTCGTGCGCAAACTAGACTTTCCGCCTGTCGTTTTGAAAAATATTGTTCGATACACGTGCGAGAGATGATTCTCGTACGAATGTGAGTTTGTCGCCCAAGCGAAGCGAGGGTAGTTTCGAAACTCGTACTAGTATCGAAAAGTACTATTCCGCAACTCGGGAGTGCAACTTAACGCCCCCACGCGATTTTGTGGCACTTGCGTGAAATAAGGCCACCAAAAACCTGTCTGAGCGAGCAACGATCACGATTTGAAGCGTAAAGTCGTACTTTAAATACGAAAAATACTATTGATATACTAACATCCATTAGGTCTAATATTATATATTTGAATCATTCCTGATTCAATTTCAGGATTTAAAGCCACGTTTTTTCTACATACTGAAGATGGACTAATTAAGACTGAAAAGATTGAATTTTAATTATTATTATAATATATAAAACTACTTGCATTATTGTTTTTTATCAGAAGGAATAATGTACATTTATTCTTATCGGAAATCTGTGTAGGCATGCTAGGAACGGCTTTCAATGCTGATTCCACTGCACCAGAGTTGATAGAATAAATTATACTATTTACATCTTCAATTATATTTCTCACAGATTTTTTTTTTGAACTTTTATTAGGTTTTTTTTTTATTGAGTCTCATAAGATTCAACTTTAGTACAGCATCTTCGTAAGTATCTAAACATATATAGAAATTATATAGTTTTTAGAATAAATAAAATTCAATAATAAACATTATTTTTACGTAAATCTTTGAGTTTTTGTATTGTTTTTTTTTTTCATGTAATTTTTTTATTACAAAAATATTGACATCTCCGCATAAAAATAATTGAATATTTATACTTGTATCTCGTATTATCAAAGATACTTACAAGTATCTTTTTGAGAAATGCACTCGTAAGATGGCCAACTAGATGGCGGATCTACCCTTCCTTTTACCAAGTGTTGAACGATATCCTCATCTTCTGGATTATCAGATGGTTCCATATATTTTGTTTTAAAACGTTTATCATCGTCAGATAAATGACACCAGCTCAATGGTATAATAATAATAACTAAATTATCTACATGTTCAGGCAAATAATCAACTAATTGAACTATTTGAAAATGAGGATATTGATCCATCTGCAAAATAAATGAATCTGTTTTTACACTTTTTACTGTATTGAATTGATTTTAATTTTATTTACTATAAATCAGAATGCTTTTAGAGGTTATACTAAAAAAAAAGAAACAAGTAAATTTTTTAAATAATTCTCATTTTATATCGGATTTTAGATTTTAACGTCTAGTGTAATTTTGTAATTGAAATATAACAATAATCTTACCTTTTAATCTAACTCTGCATACAATTTCGGCAAAAGTAAACTATTCATGCGCATTTTGCAACACAAGAAAATGTGTGAAAAACAACTGTCAATTGTTTTTCTTGGAAAACAATGCAGAATATACTAATTATCTAAGATAATATTTTGAATGAATCTTATAACTTATAAATGAAATACTATAAATTTATATTTCATATTTGACAACATATACTACTTAAGAATGAAGTAAGGGCATCGCATATAATATACCTTCTTCTCCCAGTATATCATAGATATGTAGTAGAATAATTTTACTTGCTATGTCATTTAGTGAACAGTGTATTGGCGTTATACTTTCTTTAACAATAAAAATGTCTAAAACATTCGAAGCATTTTGAGGGTATGAAAAAGCTTCAGAAATTTTTTGGAACAATGTTCCCTTAATGTTATAAACATTTTCGCTGGTTGATTGTAAGCGATACATTTTTTGTATCTGCACTATTTCACCACTTTTTAATAAAATTACATTGTTTGGTGCTTTATTAGATATTTCAACTTCTCGATATCTAAGTCTCGTTATAATCTGACCATTGTTTTCTTTTCGAGTTTTTAATATTGAAATCGTAGGAGGAATCAAAATTTTCTTTTTAACAAAATTTTCTTCTTTCATTCGACAACATAACTGAGCAAGAGGCTTGTCACCACTTCTCATTTTTTTCTTTATTTTTCCTAATGCATTTTCAAAAGTATATGCTGAAAATTCTGTAATACCACACTTGAAATAATCGACGTCATCGCATACATGAATTAAACTATGCATATTTAAAATTTGCAACTCTAAGCCATAATATTGCTGCGATAATAAAACAAATCTCGTTAAATATGTTCTTGCAAGCTCAGTATAAGAATGAATTAGTTTAGGATTACTACAAATTCTAAATGACACGTATAAAAGGAGGAAATGCTCAAACAAATGATCTGACAGAATATTTTTCATAACAAAAGGACCAGCATACTTAAGGAAAAAATTATACTCAGTAGCTTTCCAATGAGCAATTAATCCTAAGGATCGCGTCGTTCTTTGAAATTCGCACGGAATCTGACTCGAAAGATTTGTCATTCTTTGAGACACTTGCAAAATTTCTAGTTTTTGTAATTTTGTGTTGCCGTTTAACTAATATTCAGTAAGTAATTTTTTCATAATTCCAAGACAATCTAAGTGCATTGAGTCTAAAGGGAAATCTTTTATCATATCAATATTGGGTTTTATAGTTATTAGTGGAGATACGCCAATGTGATGTTCTGCGTTATCATAATTTCGAAAGCTTACATTATTTCTTTCTTCACAGCCAACAGAAGGAAAAATCGTGCGATTTTTATATCTCTCACCTTTTACAACACATTTTTCGCAGGCATAGTAACCTGTGTGACCTTTAATTTGTTTTATAAAAGCTCTAGCTGGACGATCACAAATAAAGCACATAACTTTAATTTTGAATTTTTTCTCTTTTACAATTACCCCATTTTCTAAAAGTTCGTTAAGTTCTTCAACAAATTTCGATAAATATATGTTTACATTGTTTGGTTTTCCTTCTCCGCAATAAGTAGCAATATTGAAGGGTTCATAAATATCAGGATCAAAATGAATTTTGCATAGAATGGGCCAAAATTCTATTGAACTTGATCCAAACAGTGGAAGTCCATCAACATGAAACTGAAGCATCAGAGTATAATTTTCTTTGTGGTTATCTGTATTAAGAGTTTTTTTGAGCTGATTAACAATACCAAAATAAACAAATTCGTCTACAACACCTTTATCTTCGTTCTGTAATTTTTCAATTTCATACTTTGTGTCTTCATCGGATTTTAAAAAAGTTTTTGATGAGATAGGTATTTCAGGAAGAACAGGTTTTAAAATTTTTAATAATGCTGTCAAAGGATCTTGACGAATGCTATTTTCTACGGACCACATTCTTAATTTTTCTACTACACTGAGTTGATCATTTTCAATAAAATCATAATTCACTTCTATTTCCATGTCTGAACTTGATTTGTTGTCTATTGAAAATTCACTCTCACCACTTTCGCTTAGGTCACTTAATTTGGGTAATGGAAGCCTTGATAAATTGGATATTGGTTCAGTTTGGTCATAATTACTGTCAAATTCATTATCACTACATACACTTTCGTCGTTTGAAGAAAACACTTCATTATTTGGTATTAATACCTTTACATAAAACTTTTCGTGCACTCGTTTTATAATCGTTTTCATCAGTACTATCACTCGAATAATTTATTTTTTCTTTTAAGCGGTATTTTCTTGTACGTAGTTTTGTACACAACCGTCTTCTTGTTCTTTTTTTATTATTCATAATAATTAACACAAAGCTATTTCTTAAATAAAAATTTAATATAATTTAAAGTTATGTAAACAACGATAATTAATTATTGTAAAATAAGGTTATGGAATGTAATTAAATCGGTCGCCAAGGAAATATAACTTGTCAATTCAAGGCTTGATAAAAAAAGCGTCACCATCCTGATTGGGCTTTGATCAAGAAGCTTGATCAAGGCCTGATTTCAAGTAAGGCTGGACTGATTTCATTTCCGCTCGGGTACTATATATCCATCAATATGGATAAAAAAAATTAATTTTTTTAATTTAAATTAACTAAAAAAAAATTTACCAAGGCACTTTGGTAAAAAGTTCGAAATTGTCAGTCTGTCCATCCATTACCATAGAAACTGGTAATTTTGTCTCGAATATTTGTAATTTTCACTACAAAATTTCTCTCGGTGTAAGAACAACTTTGTTGGATGGTATTGTCGCGAATTCGTTTAGTCTCTTGATCCCGAGAATCGGCACATCCCGAGCGTTTGTTTACACCGCTCTGGTGATATGTTTTCGCGAGCTAGGTATATGAGTATTTCTCTGGAACTTTTAACTTTTAGCTAAATAGAAATTTCAAAATTTAATGTTGAGGCACATACACAAAACTCACTTGTTTCTGTTTTAGGTACTCCAAATAACAATAAAAAGGGTCTGCTCCTCATTTTTAAACATAGTTTTTTTATTTCGTATGCTTATGCACGTACAAGTAAGCGTGAGCAAATGCATGTAAAACTGCCTTACAATCACTTTCTTTTTTGATTTTTTTTTAAATAAACCAAAATTTCGTTAGACACCCAGTGAATTTTTTGAGAAATTGTGTGTAGTAAAAAGAGCCACCCGTGTAAAAAAAATTAGTCTGGCACTGGTCTGGGAGTGGTCTGGCTAAATAAGTCTGGCTGAAGTATGGCTTTAGTCTGGCTACGGCCACTATGCCAGACTTGTGATTTTGCTCTTAAATAAGTCTGGCAAAAATGCCAGACTTTTAGCCAGACTTATAGCCAGACTTTTAGCCAGATTTTGCCAACGGCGCGTGGCCTCGACGATGCGCAGTGGACGACGAGAGTATCGTAATAGCGGCTCAGGGAACTACCGCTCTATGCGATGACCCTGCTCACGATACAGAGTGGCGTGTACAGGACGTCCGCATCGAAGGAGAGGTTAGAATAAGAGTTAAACTCGTGCATTTGTCTCCGTCGTCACCATTGCCGCTGCTCTTATAAATATAACGTCGTAGATCGCCATTTAATACGCAGTTTTCCATTGATACTCTTCTTCGATTATTGAAGCCTGTCTGTATTTACTCCGAAAATAGTTAATAGGTACTCCTTGCTGTCGTGAGATGAAAAAATTTCAAAGTCCAAACAACGTGAACGTGTCATATAATGTGTTATGTCGATAATCTGAATATGCAGCTTCCATACGTATAGTTTATAGAACTATTTTCGGAGTAAATACAGGCAGGCTTCAATAATCGAAAAAGAGTATCAATGGAAAACTGCGTATTAGACGGCGATCTACGACGTCATATTTAAAAGAGCAATGGTGACGTCGGAGACAAATTTGGCATCCAATCCACATGTAATTCTAACCTCCCCTTCGATGAGGACGTCCTGTACACGCCACTCTCTATCGCAGGGTCATCGCATAACTAGAGGTCCAAAGCGGTAGTTCCCTGCGCCGTCTTACAGCCTCCAGGACTCTCTCGTCGTCCACTGTGCATCGTCGAGGCCACGCGCCGTTGGCAAAATCTGGTTAAAAGTCTGGCATTTTTGCCAGACTTATTAGGAAAAACATGATAAGTCTTGCAAAATGTCTGGCATTTTTTCCAGACTTATTTAAGAGCAAAATCACAAGTCTGGCAGTAGCCAGACTAAAGCCATACTTCAGCCAGACTTATTTAGTCAGACCACTCCCAGACCAGTGCCAGACTAATTTTTTTTACATGGGCATACTTACATTAGAGGTGTATACTGTTGTTTACGTGTGCCACCAAAAAATGATAATTTTTTAGGCGAGGGGCGCATCGACACCGTGTGTTTTAGTAGATCATACTTTACTTTCCATAAGAGGCACACTTATAACAAAAGTCGCCTTTTGTTCGTCTCTCCAAGACGAGTAATTTACGCTCCAGAAAGTTAAAAAAACACAATAGTTATTTTTTTTAATCTACAAATAAAGTTTATTTCTGATTTTTACCAAAATACAGTGTCGCAGAGATAATGCTATGCACTTTTTTTTAAACGTAGGCACATTAAATCTGACAACATATTTTTGAATACTAAACAAAGGATGATAGCTTAAGAAAGTTAGTAAAGCATTTATAAAATAGTTATTTTTTTTATTGATGTAAAAAGGATGAAAATTTCCTACGGTTCGCATGCAAAACCTCTAAATTTAGGCCTTTTCAGATTTACGACAGAGCTTATTCTTGTTTAAAAAGGAGTACTATGTACTGGAACATGTTACTGGAAGTGGACTTTATAAATATTTGCTTGACTTTGATAGCTAAATATCTTAGAACCATAAGATATGTTACAGTACGGTAAAAGTTAAAAGTTCTAGAGAATTGCTCATATAGGTATACGGGAAGAGCGCGATCTTTGCCTTTTCAACGTCGCGCTTCATTCCAATTTAGAATCAAGTTCTCTCTGGTCGACCCACGCGTACGCTACCTCAGCGCGATCTCCTTGACGGAAGCGATTACCAGGGTCCGCTAAAGCAACCGTCATCGCGGATCGCACGAATTCCCGCACAAGTGGCAGATTGGCAGTCGTTGCGACTGAGAAGGACGCTTTTCAGCTCCAACTCCTTGCATTTAATTAATGGTGACTGGTGCAAGCGAACTACTGAGCCCGTGAGTACTATGCTAGAAGGGTTAATTTCGTGATCAGACCGGTGTATACTTATACCGCGCTCGACGATCCCAGAAAACTCCTCATATTTTCGGCTCGCAGCGGCGAGCGGCCGTATTGCATTCACCGGCCCAACGATAAATAGTATATAATCGGTCGTTCGCGACGAAGCTGTTTTGATATGGCATCTTTGCAGACGCATTTTGAGAAAGTGGCTTTTCTAACGCATCGCTGAGATGGCATCTTTTCAAACACTTTTCTCAAGTGGCATCTTTCTGCACTGAACCGACGACATAAATAGGGCAACTGTATCGGTTATTGCGGAATTTTGTGAAGATTGACTTCGAATAGCCGAATAATTACGATTACTTCACCAATAGATTTACTTTCTTTTTAAAATTAAAGTTGGCGGTATTGTTTAAGGTGATGTGATACCCACACTATTACTCAATTCTGGGTTCCCGTTTTTGTCCTTCAATTTTAAACTTTTTGAAAAAAACTCTTTGGCACGTTTTAAGTTTAATAAAGAACTACAACGTATCAAAGAGTTTTTTCCTTAAAATTAAAAATTGCATGAGAAAAACGGGAACCCAATTTTGAGTAATAGCGTAGGTATCGCATCACCTTAATGTTTAATTATTTCTCAAAATCGCAACTCAAACAATCAATTAATTGCCGAAAAAACCTTGAAAAACTTGCGCGGGTAACCTAACCTATAAATTACGAAATTGAAAGACAATAATTTTTTTGAACTTCAAGACTTGGGCGCGTTTTGTATATAAATTTTAAGTATTCTCCCTCAATTTCAGCCAATCGGTTAATTATTCGAAGAGAAAACTTTGAAAAACTAATTGACGGGACTTCGGCCTCCCCTTAATGCATTAGATATTGCGGTAGAGTATCTATTATTGAGCACAAATTATTGCGGATATTTCGTTCGCAAAGAATATTTTATACAAGATTGTGAAATTATTTTAAAGATGATCATCTCACAAACCTTTGCGACGCAGTGGGTCACCAGTGACCCATCTAAATCCTAACGGTTTTTTTATTATTTGTATACGATACATATCCAATTTATCTACCTTTCCATTTGCTACTTTGACAAGATTCTAATAGTGGTTCAAAAACCACAGTTAACTATGAAATTTTTCAATAATTAATTAATATTGTAGTGACAAATGAATAACAACAAAAAAAAATGCAATTTTTTATGAAAAATTCACCCCTTAATGGGATAAACAGACGTTATTTGTTTTAATACTCGAATATGTATATTTGCTGAACCATGCAATATTATATACCAAAATTTGATATTGTTTTTTTTTTATTGCGAATCAATCTAATGGCCAGAAATTATCTATTTTTACTAGATATTTATTATTTTCCTGGACATTTCCGATAGAGACAATTTCTACCAGGGAATTAAATAATTTGTTTCACATAAATTCGAATATTTGTTGAAATTTAAATATTCCCATTACTGTTAAGAAATTACTTTAAATATTAATAGTATGTTTGCTATATTTTATATAAAAAAGAATCATGAAATTATTAAGTTTATATACGTCTAACAATGACACCGATATTGTATATAACAGTTATTTTTCTGAGCTAAGTTATTTATATGCGCTCTTATAAAATCATGATTAAAAAAAATTCACTTAACTATGATACCTGGTAGGCCCAGGCCAATCAATCTTTAAACCCTCTGAAAATCTGAACCCCCGCACTAGTGGGATAGACTCCCGGCTGATGGAAGATTTACCACGCGGGATTTAATCGTACACCACAGTGCCTCTGCTGCTGCTATACGCGGTGTGCGCTGCTCCTGAACGTATAGAAATTTTAGTGGATCCATCCGACGCTAAGCCCAAATTGCCTTATTATACATATATGTCATGCCGTAACCCAATGCCTTCATCTCACCATAGCCCCAGTGCAGCTCTCGAAATAATGCGCCGTTGAAAGACGGGCTTCGATTATAAAGCTCGCTCCTTTGCAAGCATAATTACCATCGTCGTTACCGCAGAAGCTGCTGCTATGGCGCTGTTTCTATACCCGCCGCTAATTTGCAACTCGCAAGCAATTTTTCGGAATCGGAAGCCCGGTAAACACAGTAGCTAACGTCATTAGCGAAAAATTCTCGCACGCTTGTGTTGAGGGTTCTTATATACATTATCCCGTTTTATATGTAAAACAATTATACAGTGTGTTCAAGAAGTAACGGGACAGGTAGATAACTTTTCATGAAAGCATTTTGGAAAAAAAATTAAATAAGGTAAAGTACCCGAATGCGGGACAAATTAGAAATGGGACCGAAATCGGGACAGCAGTGAAATAACTACTATAAAATGTTAATAACGGCATTACTTTGTTAGCATTATTTGTGATACTAACTATCTATGCACGTCAATTTTGTCTTCATTTACTCTTTTAATTGATAATGTGGATATTAAAAATTATAGTTAAAGATCTTCTCTATTTTATTCGTCCTTGCGAAAGAGAGCCATAAAAATGGAAATATGCAGCAAAAGCCAAAAAATAAAATATGAATAATTTCTCCGGCTGCATACCTGCTCCGTTTCTCTTTCGATGATATTAAGCACGCACTGCCTTCTGCTCTTCTTGTCAAGCGACCTATAGAGCAAAAACGAATAGCTCACTCGTGCACATTCCGACGTGGGGGCGGGTTAACCGCGGTGCTGACAGAGAGGGACACTCACGTATGCTGCGCATATTGTATAACGCTGACGCAAATAATCTCGTCGTTGGGCTCGATTGTTTGACAGCTCAAAGCGCAGGCAGGGATGGAAAAGGCACACCGGCCCTGGAAGGTAGGGGTGTCGGACTGTTCGAAATTCGAACTACTCGGGCTGAATTCTCGACTCGACGAACTCGAGTCGAGTCGGACCCATTACTCGAAAATACCGAACTACTCGAACGTCAATCGAATAGTTCAAATGATCGAACTGTTCGACATAATCGAACGGTTCGAAGTGATCGAACTGTTCAAAGTCCGATTGAATAGTTCGAAAAAATCGAACTGTTAGATATAATTAAACTGTTCGAAATAATGGAACTGTTCGATATGATTAAACTATTTGAAGCCCGGCTTGTAGCTTTTTTCTCTATCATGCATATGTAAAATCTGTGTTATTCTATTATTATACTTCCTACGAATATTTTTTACTTTAAATTTCATCCTCTGTACAGTAGAATTAAAATTCCACTTATAACTGAGATATTTATTTCAGAATAAATAGCAAAATACTATTTTCCGCCCTTTAACCTCAAAATGCCATCTTAAATGTCATTTTGCGGCCTCGGACGGAAAAATACGTTACTGAAACGTGGACGTAAGAGAATTTTTACCTCATGCGACTTTTCGACCTCGCTTCGCTCGGCCGAAAAACGTCGCATGAGGTAAATAATCCTCTTCCGCCCGCGTTAATAATGTACTATTTCCGCCCTTTAACCTCAAAATGCCATCTTAAATGTCATTTTGCGGCCTCGGACGGAAAAATACGTTACTGAAATGTGGACGTAAGAGAATTTTTACCTCATGCGACTTTTCGACCTCGCTTCGCTCGGCCGAAAAACGTCGCATGAGGTAAATAATCCTCTTCCGCCCGCGTTAGTAATATACTATTTCTTACTCGCCCACCCGAAAGTACGTACTTTCGGCCCGCATCTCCGGGCCGAAAGAGAAACTTTCGCATCCTATTTTAGACCAACCGCGCGCTCTGATTGGCTGCCGAAATTTCCTGACCCGCGGCGCTTGAGCGCCCGCGCGCATGTCTGACGAAAGATGTTTGTGCGGTGTGGAGGTTAGACACGTACGAAATAAACAGAGGAAAGTGCACAGGTGACGACAAAAAAGAGTTAAATGAAATAAAAAGTGGTGTTGTTTGATCGTGGTCATTGTTTTTCCTCTTGTTTCCTACACGTACTTTCGAGTCGTGTAGAAACAATTAAGTAAACGTACGGACGGAAGCGTTCGAAGAAATATGTTTGTGTGGTGTGAAGGTTAGACACGTACGAAATAGACAGAGGAAAGTACACTTGTGACGAGAAAAAAGAGTTAGTTGAAATAAAAAGTGGTGTTGTCTTTTTTAATGAATGTGTTTCTGATGCCCGCCCCGACCAGCAAAACCTCGGCTTCGCCTCGGTCTTGCAAATGTCGGGCGGGCATCAAACCATCTGTGTAACAGCGAAAGTAGCAGACGGCCAAAAACCAGCTCTCCACGCCGGGTCGAAAGAAAAAACGGTCGGTAATATCGACTGAGCTACCCAAAGCGGCCGACAGAGGCAGTACTATCGAGCGGGTCGAAAGAAAAACTAACACTCAAACGTCTCAAACACAGCTAGCAGATGACAACGCAATTTTATCAATTATTTAACAATTACAGAACGTACTTTCGGCCGGGGAGTAAGAAAAATAGTATACAATACTTGGACCGGAAATTGGATGCCCTGGCCGTGCGTCATGACGCCCTCGGCTTCGCCTCGGGCGTCATACCACGCACGGCCCGGAAATCCAATTTCCGGCCCACGTATCGTAATGTACTATTTTTCAGTTTTCAAAATTATTTCATTGAATGACAATTTCAAAAACCTGGTTCGAACGGTTCGCCAAAACCGAATAGTCCAACTTCGGTCGAACAGTTCGATGAAATCGAACAGTCCGATCTGGTTCGAACAGTTCGAAGAAATCGAATAGTTCGACTTGGTTTGAACAGTTCGACTAAATCGAGTAATTCGATCACGTCTGAGTAGTTCATTTGGTCTAAACAGTTCGATTGTGTACGAGTAGTTCGTATGATGTTGAACAGTTCAAAGCATCGAGTATTCGACTCGAGTTCGAAAAAATAGTTCGATACTGTTCAAACGCGTCAACTCGAGTATTCGTGCATCCCTACTGGAAGGTAAGGGAAATTACCTTTCTTTTTTTACTTTCAACTCCAGCGCGCGTGCGCTCGCGCAAACTCCATTGAGAAAGAAAGGATTAGTCCTGAAAGGCAAAACGGGAGACAGATATAAGCCGGTAGAAGAAGAAAGAAAGGATAAGAGGGACGTGAAAGATTTTGCACCTACGTGTAAGTAGGAGCTTATCGAACGCGGAGAGGGGAAAGTCGCCCCCTGGTAGCCGGAAATCAGAACGGGGCGGCAACTATGCTTGAATTGAGATTTGGATGAATTTATTCTAATTTTTAGGGGCGTTCCTCACTTTAGGGGATCTTATACCTTTGGATTTTTATATCTAATTTTCCTGCAAAAAAAAAAGAGATTCAATTACCTATATACTGCGAACCAATATATCGACGCTCCCTACGAAAACTAGCACCTTTTTTGGCCTCCTCACGAAGACTAGCACATTTCAGAAAACTGCAACGAAAACTAGCATAACTCACGACTTTGCCGCGAATACTAGTACAATTCGCGAGATTGCCGCGAAAACTAGCATCATTCACGAGTTTGCGCCGAATAATAGTACAATTCGTAAGATTGCGACGAAAAGTAGCACGATTCGCGAGTTTGCGACGAAAAGTAACACGATTCGCAAGCTTGCAGCGAAAACTAGCACTTCGCGTCACCGTGTTAATTTACATAAGAGGCAGTGGAATGTGCTAGTCTTCGCCGCAATCAAGCGGATCGGGCTAGTCTTCAACGCAAATCAATGGGGCGTGCTAGTCTTCGCGGCTAACGCTGAAGTGGACTAGTCTTCGTGGCAATCTGAATCGTGCTAGTTTTCGTAGGGAGCGTCGATATATACAGACACACACATACACACACACAGACACACACACATACACACACATACATCCACACACACGCACACACGCACGCACGCAGACACACACGCACGCACGCATGCACGCACACACACGCACACACACACACACACACACACACACATATATATATAATATATTTGAGTAATTCTACCGTACCTTTAACTTTTCACCTTTTCATAAGTACAATAATTATTTTAAGGAACATTTCTCATACATGATTTACCTATTTCTAAAGCGTAAAAAAAATGTAAAAGTAATTTTTTGTGGCAAAGGTATAGGTACCGCTCATGTAAGTACTATTAACATAAACCGAGACGTGTGTTTACAATCATTAAATCGTTATTTAATTCTACAGCACTTTTTTATGCTTAGACTGATAATAATAATTTAACAAGGCAACATAAGTTTATAAAATATGAAAATAAAGAGTTAATTATAACACCACTATACTAATGGACATTCCGCAAGGGTGTCAATTAAACACGTTGCTTTTTTAACTGAATTTCATTGTGAATAGGTCATCTTCAAAGTGCAGCCACATTTTATGCAAGTGGGTTTTATGCACCATTAATTTTCGATAAAATGATTTTCTTTTATTTTTAAATGTAGAATATACTCAATTTGCGATAAATTAAAAAATGTTTAAGGTATTTTTTTTTAAATCGATAAAATTAAATATTTTTGAGTTTTCGAAAATCCCGTAACGCTTACTTTTTTGGTTATACTTCTTTTTCAAAGACAAGCACATTTTTTTAACATAATTTACTCAAAAAAGGTAGTATTAAAGATGCTACAGTTGAATTTTAAAAGTAATTTAAGCAAAGGCATTTATTAAATAACAATATAAATGATTAATTATTATAAAGTACGCACAAACGTTCTATGTTTTTAATACTTCTGACATGTATTATTCCTTCATAATTATTTGTGAGTAACCTCGCAAATGACAGGATATGTGTATTTTACATGGGAAGGACATAATAATAAAAGTAGAGTAGATTCCCTCATATATATATCATAAAATGAAATTATTTCTGAGAAAATAAGCCAAGGTAGAAGATCATCGATCTATTTTATGCAGAAATACAGCATTTTCAATATTTTTACCCTGTTGTAACTTTTCTTCGGAACTGCTTGATGGATTTTTATGGAACAAAGCTTAAATTCTTTGTATTTCGTGCAGTTGTATGTAGGTCAAAGAGTTGCAAATTTCAAAATTATTTGAGTGAGTAATTTTTAAATTTGAAAAACCACATACAGCTGTTTAAAAATTACTTCCTAAAATTATTTTGATATTTGGAATTTTTTAGACCATACCTGCAAAGAATTTAAGCTTTGTCCCCTGAAAATCCATCAAGTAGTTCGGAAGAAAAGTTTCAACAAAGTAAAAATATTGAAAATGCTGTATCTCTGCATAAAATGGGTTGAGGAATTTCTATCTTGGCTTATTTTATCAGAAAACATATAAGGCACGATCATTACTACCCAGAAGAACCTTATATCTTCACCAGAGTAAAAAGTATTACACATTAAAGGGCGCGGAAGCGCACAGTGGGCTGGAAGACCAAAAAAATGCTCAAAAGTCTTGATTTAATCGAATTCTGCATGAAAAAAAATCTGACCCGGTAAAATTCTTCTTTTTGCACCACTTTTTGAGAAATTTTTCCCCCCGAAGGTTTAAATGTATTTATAAAAATGTTACCGATACCATTTTACCATGCTGTCGCGAATTCGATATCTTTAGCGTTTGGTTTTGGACGGAAATGATCAAGAATAATTTATATTGCTAATTATATTATTATTTTTGTAATTTTTAGTATTTTCGGCCCTTAACCCTTTTAGGCCACACTTATTTTTTCGATCGTGGAGCACATACTGGGTCAATTTGGCCCATACTCATTTTTGAACAACTATATTTCTGAAATTATCAATTATAGAATTACCAAAAAATTTATGGATAATCGTGAATGATTCAAGAATTCATTCACGTAATTTTGAAGAAAAAATATAATTTCTTTGGTACCTAAAATAATTAGCAATATAAATTATTCTTGATCATTTCCGTCCAAAACCAAACACTAAAGATATCGAATTCGCGACAGCATGGTAAAATGGTATCGATAACATTTTTATAAATACATTTAAACCTTCGGGGGGAAAAATTTCTCAAAAAGTGGTGCAAAAAGAAGAATTTTACCGGGTCAGATTTTTTTCCATGCAGAATTCGATTAAATCAAGACTTTTGAGCATTTTTTTGGTCTTTCAGCCCACTGTGCAGCGCCCTGCTTGGCGAGTTCTCAAATACTAATAAGGTAAAGAAACCACCTCAGCAGATATCTCGTGTCTCCAGGTTTATTTTAAGAAAAAAAATGTCTTCTTTCATTGCTGGTGTATTATAATAATCGCATTAAAAGAAAACAACTATCGACTGGTAAGGTGGGACACGCTAATTTATTTGGAACGAGTAGTGAAACGCCCGTTCGGATGCAATAGTGGGACTATACTTTTCAATGTGTTCCACCGACTGTTCCACTACTGTAATATAAAAATCAAGAGGCATCTAAAGTGGCACAAAGGTTTCGTTATATGCATTCTGAAAATTAGCCTCAAGAAATTTGTAACATGTTATGCACTAATTTAAGGAGTAAATCAACAAAATAACGAAGTGACTGCATACACGGAGAGAAATTTTGTAGTGAAAATTACAAATATTCGAGGCAAAATTACCAGTTTCTATGGTAATGGATGGACAGACTGACAATTTCAAACTTTTTACCAAAGTGCCTTGGTAAAATTTTTTTTTAGTTAATTTAAATTAAAAAAATTAACTTTTTTTATCTATATTAATGGATATATAGTATTTTAATATAGAAATAGAAACAGAAACAAGGATGAAAAAACATTAAACTGAAAAAAATTTTTACGGAAGCGGGATTCGATCCGACGATCTTTGGGTTGAGAGTCCGACGTTCTACCGACTGCGCCACGGAAGCTGTTACCAACAGTCATTTGAATCGCCGTTATTACTTACTGAAAATATGTGTATTGTTTTCATTTTAACGTCGCGCACGCCTCTAGTATCAATCTTCTGAAACACAATAATGCGCAGTGCGCATGCGCGAATACACAAATACCAGGTTATTTGGCAAAATTTATCAGTTTTCTTAGTAAAAATTCTTAGGTTACCCTGTAAAAATGACTAGATCTCAATTTTTACCAGTGTGTCTGGTAATTTTTATTCCGATAATTTGGTATTTTTTTTAAGTGGTTATGGTAGTTTTTCCTGGGAAACTTATAAATTGTATTAGAAACCTGGGAATATCACGGCTTTTGACAGTCTATCCATGCACCACCAAAGCACCTTGGTAATTTTTACTCTAAAATTTCTCTCCGTGTAGTTAACACCATAAAGAATGCTAATAAATTAATGCTGTTATTGTCTTAACCGTCTATTGTAGATTTGTTACTGTTGTCACACTACTGGTTCCAAAATAGACTTTTGTCCCACTACTGGTTCAACAGTCTGTGCGTCAGGTGAGAATAATAGCAGCGGGGTCGAAGTAGAATTATTTGTATAAATACGTCATTCTTTGCACACGCTCTCGCTATAATAGTATTATAATAATAGTTTCGTGCACACAAAAAATAGTAGATTACGTAACAATTGCGTAGAGTAGACGTTTTTTACTAGAATATTCTACAATTCGACGAGACCAAATTAATTAGCGTAATTATCTATCGGCGGTGTTCCTATTGAAAAAAACCGCTGCCAATTCATTGACACGTAGCTTCCTCAAACTTAATTTATTGATCCCTTTAATTAATTTTTACTTCTAATATTTAAAATTTAATACTTTATCTTGTACGGTTAGACTAACAAGGAGAGGGTCATGGGTCCGGATTCAGCTTAAACTGTGGTATATGTTTTTGGATATACAAATATGAAAAAAGCTGCAATATTAGACCCTAACGCTAAACAAACTAAAGTTCTGGAAACTTTTAGTTTTATTTTGAAGAAAGTATTGAAAAAAACCTTCTCTAAAAATGGAACTATTAAACTTTAGAAAGTCTTAAATATAATTTCAAGTAGAGAAAATAAAACTAGAGAAAACGAGCTTTCATTTGCGTTTTTAAAGAATAAAAAATATCGATTCCTCCTGTTTTGCTCTTGTTATCGTGCGACAATTAAAACGCAAATTTTTTCTAAAATGATTTATTTCTAAAAAACCAATGAAGATAATCTCTTGAATTTGAACAACATATAGTCTTCAATGAGTGTAATAAGTGGTTAAAATTTCAAGTCGATAAATCAAGTATTTTCTTATAAAACGCCATTCGAAAATTTTTTTAAAAATTTTTAACCTCAAATATCCTTTTTCGTAATGCACCGATTTTTTTGGGCAACGAACTCGATCTGAAGATATATAAAAGCTACATCTGTGCCAAATTTCTGGACGATTGGATAATTTTTGTTCTAGTTATCGTGCGACAACGAAAACGAAAATTTTTTCTAAAATAATTCTTTTCTAAAAAACAAATGAAGATAATCTGTTGAAATTTTAACCAAATATAGTCTTCAATTAGTGTAATAACTGGTTAAAATTTCAAGTCGATAAATAAAATATTTTTTGAGAAATTAATTTATGAAATATAAAAAAGTTTTCCTTAATAACAAATGACAGAGTGAAGATATTTAAAATTTTAAAAAAGGAAGATATAGGTAATTTAAATACCTTTAAAGAAAAGTTTATTATATTATGTAATAATGGCTGTAAGATATGAAAAAATAAAAAAAACTAAAAATTCAAAATTCGTTTTTGGTAAATAATTTTTTTTCTAAAAAAGAAATGAAGATAATCTCTTGAAAATTTAACCACATATAGTCTTCAATTATTGTAATAACTAGTTATTTATTTCAAGTCGATAATTAATAATTTTTTAAGAAATTAATTTATGAAATATAAAAAAGTTTTCCTTAATAACAAATGACAGAGTGAAGATATTTTAAATTTAAAAAAAAAGAAACTATAGGTAATTTAAATGCCTTTCAAGAAAAGTTTATTATATTATGTAATAATGGCTGTAAGATATGAAAAAATCAAAAAAACTAAAAATTCAAAATTCGTTTTTTGGTTAGAAAACAAAAGAAAATCAATGAAAACTCAAATCCATCAGGATATCTTTCTTTTCCCGCGAGACGAAGAGAATAAGCTTTACCCGACAAAAATCGGTTGATCCGTTTCGGAGATATGAATAGTTTACACACACACACACACACACACACACACACACACACACACGCACACACATACATCCACGAAAACAAAAATTATCAAAATTAACTAAATATACACATATATCGCCTTTAAACATCTTTTTGAACATTTTTTTTTCGAAAATTTTGTTCACCGTTACGAAGCTTCCTCTATGAGGAAGCAAAAATAAATGTAGTCGTTGCCAGACTCAGTGTCGAATTCTGGCAATTGGTCCTATAATTACAGTGTACTCGTTTATTTTTTATTCACATTTGCGAACACAGCGCCGTTCGATCGCACGCACAGTTGAATCTATTTGAGTATTGTTAGAAAATACAGGTCGGAAAGCGTAATCCTACATGCTCGAGTACCATTTTATTGCTCATTTAAATATACGTGGGCAACGTTTTTGCATGAGTACAGAAGAGAGGGGCTATAAAGGACAGGATTTATCCAGAAATGAAAAAATGAAAGCACAAACGCGCAAAAGTTGGACAAACTCGAATGTTCGCAGAAATGATGTGAAGCGACAAATGGATTTCTCGTGGTTCACGCGAGCGTTCATTTTTAAGGCAAACATTTTTTATCGCGATTGACAAGGGTCCAAAACCAATAACAATTAATTATTTCATCCTGTGGAATAAAGCCAAATCCTTATGCATCTTTTACACGATGCATTTTATTTTACAACACACTCCTTATCTATTTTGAATGGCTTCATTGAACAGATGTTGTTTCATGAAATAAAGAGAGAAAAATAAATGTACGTTATGATAAAGAAAAGAAAAAAAAATGGCGCAGGAGACAGTGAAGCGTTGGAAAATTAAATGCTATAATCGCATTAAGTATTTGGTAAAAAGTGATTTGAGAAATATGGGGGGAGGTATTTTATCAGAATGGTAAAATGTTAGATGGGTATATTTTCTCAGAAAATATACTATCGTTTAAAATATTTTCCGAATCCGATACTGTAAATTTCGAACATGAGTTATTCGGAACATACAAGGGATTTCTTTCGAAAAAAATATCAGAAAAATTTGCGTCTATAAAAATTGAAAACAGATTGCATAAAATTATAAAGATACTTTTTACTAGAAGAATAAAATTCCGAAAAATCTAAAACATTCATTCCTATACGATTTTAAGCTCATTTATCGACGTTATAGCTTCTCTAAATCACTGCATTTTCTACAATTTAAACCTTAGATAGAGAAGGCATTCGAAATATTGATATCACATATCATATAAAAATAATTTAATGAAAATATTATATCTTCCTGTCAAATTAAAAAAAAATTTTAAATATTATATATTTTTAAACATTCGGAAAATTTACCCTTCTTTCATAAGATAGTCTAATTTGTTTTTTTACCTTTCTGAGAAAATACCCATCTAACATTTTACCATTCTGATAAAATATCTCCGCCTAGAAATATCATGATTAGCCTTTTACAAAAACGTTCATGTTTGCTTTTAATTGAACACGGTGGGAATAAAAGCCTCTAAAAATGATCAATTGTCACAGTTTTATGTGTCCCAAGTAAAACAAATGATGTACAATGGCTGAAAATGGGAGCGTTTATCATTTCTTATCTACAACCATTTATATTGTATTGTCTGAAACGAAGGGTGTTTTAAGAAAAACGGCTTCTAATTTACTAGAGGTGCAGATATTTGTAATGCCTCAAAAGCTCGTTTAGTCCGATTATATAGTATATTCTTATTATTTTCGCATTTCAACTTTATACTTTGCATTTACATCTCGCGCGACTCATCGGCATTTGAAACTCAAATAAATCCCAATCATTCCTCTCATGCGCCATCCCCCCTACATCGCAACCCAACTCCAACAACAATATTAAAAACGTCCCGGCCATTCATCAGTTTCGCGATACGATCCGCACTCGGGAACCGAGCAGTCGCCATTGCTGTCTACATATATATATGGTATACGCACGCACAAATGGGCCGCTTTCGCCGTCTTACTCCGGATGCCGGCGCTGATAGTTACACCCGCTGGAATTCCAATATTTTCTTGCTCGGTATTTTCGCGACGACGGGCTCACGCACGTGCTGCAACGCCACTCCTCACAATTTATTCGGCAAGCGTGCTCGCGCGCATCATTGGCTGCGAAGTCCGTTATTTTCTCGCGGCACCGATGGAGAAGCAGCACTACGCCGAAGAAATTGGAAGATCACCCGAGGGTGGGAGTGCTCGGCTGGCTAATTATAATATCGAGGAGAGATGTCTGTTGAATTGATGGCTTGACGATTGGAAGGACGAGGGGTCTAAGAGTGCATTGAGAGAGCTTTTGTTCGAAAAAATGTAATCATATCGTTATTGATAATAGTTTTGTGCATTTTATGGAATTAATATATATACTATGTAATTGAAATATAGGATACATATATTGTAATACATTCATTTTATATGTACTTGTAAATATTTCAATTAAATTTTCAAAAGTAATATTCAATTATTTTAATATGCCCTGAATTTCATGTATATGTAATTTAAAAAAAAAAACATATTGAGTTACTTGTAAACCATAAAACGGTATTATTTGGCTAAATTGCTCTTACAGTTATTTGATGTGGTAATTGAATCCGAAATTATATGGATGTTTTTTCATATAAATATTGAGTAATCCTTAATATAAATTGAGCGATCGAGATTCGTTCGGTTTTCGAGCGTTTTTGCGAGGTATCTCGAAATCTCAAATCCATCTCGAAACTCGAAAGAAATTGAGAAATAGCGAAGAGAGGACGCGTGTAGCATGCCAAATTAACGCTAGTTTTATAAAAACAAGCTCTCTTTCATACAATATGTTATTTTCTAACAAATAATTTGTTAAAAATTTCCAAATAGTTTAGGATTGTCTTTCGTCAGTCACTTTACGTATATAATTAAGAATTTACTATGATCAAGCACTTTGGAGAACGGATACGTTCTGCAAATTTACAATATGCATGAGGACCATTATTTATTTCACGTCAAATCAATACCCTAGATGTAGGTTTCTGATTAGATTGTAGATTTAATTCATAGCTTTTATACATAATTTAAATACCATTCCACAGTTTCTTCATACTTGTTTATTGTTTCTGAGAACTGTTTTTTTAGTTGCTGTGAAAAAATTACGCTTGAATTTTTTATTTTCACAGAAAGCAAAAAATATTGCTTTTTATGTAGAAACCTACTTTGTGGGTCGACTTATTTTCAAATATTTAATATAGGTAAACACGCATACATTTTTATGTATGAAGAAAAACACACATATGCATATACAGATAAACATGTAAAATATACAAATACATTCGTATATTTTAAAAGTTTATTTGATTTTTAATACGGGTTTGCATGATTATAATAACGAAATTAAGTAAATAATTTCGTTTGTTTAATGGTTTTTGTTTAACGAGGGTTTTTTTTAAATACAAGAAATATATCTTCTATTACACATATAGTAACTTCTATTCATTTTTTTTTTTTTTTAATCTAACAGTAACTGAACTCCCGATTGAAAACAGAAAGCGATCTCATCTTATCAGAAATTTGAAATCTTTCTATTTGCTTTAAAGCACTATCCTTTTCTTCAAAATAAGTACACTCGATCAGCAGCCGGACGAGAAAGCATTCGAATCTAAATTTGAATCGAACAAAAAGCGCGCGACGTGTAGTAAATTTCGAGACCGTGTTTTCGTAGTTTCACGGAAAAACGTCACCCTCTCGTAAATTCGCATTTAACGCGCAGAGCTCTCTACCACCATTCCAAAAATTAAAAAGTAATAGTCGTTCCGTACTTCCACCCGTGATTTTATCGCACGCTTGCACATACACATACACACACTGCGCTGCTGCAACACCCGGAGTAATAGACGTTTTTCCACGCTCTCCTCGTTCGCAACCAAAACAAACTGCCTGCGCTCGCTTATCCAGTGGAAACCACTTCTCCCTTTCACCCCCCCCTCTCTCTTTCTCTCTCTCTCTCTCTCTCTCTCTTTCTCTCTCTCTCTCTCTTCTACAAAGAAGAGCAAGAAGCCACTAAAGTAGCGACACTGCGACGCCGATAAAACGTAAAACAGCGGCGGTGCTGGTGGGTCGAGCGCATAAAAATCGACCTAGCCACCCGATAAAAAGACCCGAGAGAGGAAGGAGTGAGTGAGAGAGAGAGAGAGCCATTAATCGTCGTCGGAGGCTCGCGTTACCCAGGAGAGTCTTGCTGGGGACGAGGGCCGTGGCGCGCGCGTTCTCGGCCTTATCCCGCGCAGGCGACTGCTGGCCGGCCATCCAGTGTCCATTCAACAGCTCCTGGGCCCGTGTGACGAAGGAGAGTGCCGGTAGTAGCCAGAGGCCAGGCGACGCCGAGGACTCGCTGTCCCAGATCGTGCTGCGGCCCACCCAGCAGCTATTAACAAACTGCCACCAACGCGCTCGCTGTATTATTCTTCTTTCTTTATTTGTTCACTCTTTTTCGCTTCTTCGTGTCTGCGCCTTTTTACTTCGCTTCTGCGTCCTCGCCCGCTCGCATTTGAATTTAGTGCGCGAGATTCGATATATTATACGGGTTTTAGGGAACTGCGCGGTACTCCCCTATACCTCTGCTCGCAGCGACCCTTTTTGGCAGCGGGTGGCTGCGATAGTGTATAGGGCTTGGGAAAAGTTTTCGCCGAACTGGCGCCCGCGCGATCCGAGTCAATGGGCTTAAGCTGAATAGTGGGCATAAAGGAAGGCCTTTGAGTGGTTCGCCTGTTCAAAGTGTTTTCTAATTTCAGTTATTTGGAACGAGGTTACGTCAAAACTGAGGAAATTATTGGCCAATTTAACACTTTGGTAGCTTATAATTAAACAAAACACGCGATTTTATGTGGATTTTCATTGGTGAACTGAGATGAGTAATGAATTTTACCGAATTTTTTGTTTTTGAACCGCATGGATTAAGGCATGTCCGCATCAGAAAAGACTTATTATATCAAATGATAAACCTGCCATCCAACTTATGAAACAAGTATGTAAATACGAAATGTTTCTATACCTATATATATGGAAGTTTTCTACGGTGTAATTACATGAAAATAGGCATGACTTGTCGAAATTTTCATAAATTAAGAATATAATGATAAAGACGTAAACGATGAGTTATGGAAAAATGTCTACAGTACACTGATACGTTTCGTATATCATTTAAGCGGTTTCAATTGCTTTAGATTTCCTCATAAATTTAAACTACAACTTGCGCCGTTAGATAAAGAGCACGTTTTCGCGGAAGAAAGTCGCGAGTAATGTGTTGGTATGTAACTGCCAAGCTTCCCCTATATGCATGCGAGCGAACGAGAGGGCGCACGTATGTGTCTCAGTCTATCTGTGTACCGTTGAAATATGAATTATTGGGAAAAGTTTCGTACTGTGTCCTATACGATGGTAAGATATTGCACTCTGCATCTCAGATGTCTCTACATTATTTGAGAAAATACCATCTCTGCGTTATGAACGAAAGGCGATTTTACCGGCGATATGTTTTCTATGCTACGAGACGAAGTATTATTATAGTCGCAGAACAAAAATCAATGCGTGATCCATTGAGTTCCGATCACTTTTGTCGACAAATCTTCGTTTAATGCCAGTATAAACTTATTTCAAGAGTATAACGTTATTATTATGGCATTAATTAAAAGCTTTCGTGATGGCGATTTCATTCGGATTGGTAAGCTTTATTGTTTTATAATGTGCGCATAAAATAATCAGCCGCGATTAAAATGCAAATTTATACTGCAATATATTCGTGTCGCATAGATTGTTCGTGTAAAAATGATTATTAAAAAATGCATTTAATAAAATACGCGAAAAACACCACCATGAAAATAATGTCTAAACCTGTATATTACGACAAAATTAATAATGCTAAAAAGCGCTTCCGACAAATTCGCAGTACTGACACTGAACTTTTCCCAACGATTCTCGAACCTCCGAAGTACCATTTTGCATCGGCTCCCACATCGTAGCACTAGAACCTACGAAGATTTGTGCATCGCAAATTGTGAAAATCACTTCGACACTATATATAGATATACCGCATGAACGATTCTATTCCCCTCGAAAAAGAAAATCACTTAATAGGTATACGCAAAGCAGAGCCGAAGAAGCGCAAAAAGAGAACGTCTCTCTCTCTCACGAAACACAGCGAACGCGCTGCGAAAGCCGCGAGCGCGTAAACACGCGGGAGCGCAGTAGTAGCAGCTGGGTACGCTCGGACGCGCAACCTTGAGTGCAGGACTTTCGCGAGTCGACTGACCCCGCCGGTGTGTGCGCGCGGATGGCACCCGCGCTGCCGACTCCCCCACTTCTCCTTACCACCTCCCGCGCGCGCTACAGAGAGCGAGGGAGAGAGAGGATGTTGCGCGCGCGCGCGCGTTTCACTCGCGCCTCTATTGGGTTACGGGGCGAGTCCTTCGCCGAGTGTGCGAGGTGGCGTTCTTTTTTTGTTCCTTCAAGGGACAGGGAAATATAGGATATTCGCTCGCGCGAAATGACGCGCCCTGCGAGTTTTACACGCGACGTTAATTAGTCGCTTGTCGCGAGTTTATTTCGCGCCTCACTTTTTAGGGGCTATTTTATTATCTGTATGTCGCTCTGGGGTTTTCTTTAACGAGGTGAATTTATCCGAGCGAGCTTTTGTCTTTTTGACAGTTGTTGCGCGGAAACGGCGCCTGCAGGAAACGAGCGCAGTCGGACTCTGAGTATAGTTTTCTGGAGTAGCTAAGTAATAGAGTTCCTTTTACGTTATATTTGAATGTTTTAAGGCTCGTTTCATTATTTTCTTTGTTACATTTGAGTTATAAAATTTACATGTGTGCATATTTTAACAGGACCGAATAAGTCTACTGCAGTAGCCCACACCAAATGCTTTTGATTTTTTTTTTCACTTTATCGGTCGTTATTATATCTAGTCTGTAAATATATTAGTCATTTTTTACATTTTTATTTTTATTTTTTTGTGTAAATTCATTGTATGAACTGATTTTTTAATCTCTGCATATGAGAAAATCATTTGAATAGATATGTAACAAAATACATACAATACAACTGGCTACTTTGTTTAAAAAAACTTTTAGATCAAAAAAGTAAATTAAAAGTTTTCATATGATCTTTCTTTTTATATTACAACAAGCTTTTATAAAATTTAGATAGTAAATTGCTAAGAGCTGTTACGAAAATTACTTTACTGTGTGCCATTTGAAATAAACTTGATAGTCTGTAATTAAAGTACCAGAAAAGAAATGTAATTACAGGAACTCTTTGTCGCGATAAGAGCGCCACAAAAATCTGATCGAGATAAAAGTGAATTGGTTTTAAATTCTGATTTCTCTTTTTTCTGCCTTATACGAACCTGTGGGAACATTTCTCTTCTTTTGTAAGACTCATTGCTTTCCCAATGAAGAAGGTACAATAATACATCGTACTCTACATTTTCAAATTCGCAAAAACTTTTTTATTTTTTTTTTATTTAAAAATGATTGTATATAATTAAATAAATAATTATTGATTTTAACTTTTCACAATATTAAAAATAATCATTTATCATTCAGGACATCTTGAGCGCCCACTAAAGCCGGTTTCCCGTAGGAAGGATAACGATAAAATATGTGACTCTTGCAGTATAAAATTTAATGCAAATGTTAAGGATGAAATTGAGTTTTTGAAATAAGGTTTTGACGAAATCGTTTCCAATTTAAAACTAATGCTTAATGATGACAATATAATGAGAAATGAAAGATATTAATTGTACTATTATTTTGTAAAAATTGGAGTTCCCGTAAAAATGCGAGATTTTTTAATACATCTCGTCGTCTTCCTATGAAATCTAAAGAAGAAGAAGAGAGGAAATATAAAATAATCAAGTGAGACTCTAAATTAAGTATAACTCTTTTAAGATAATAAGTATAACGATGATAATAGTAGAATAATGGTAGGCTACAGAAACAAATATGTGTATAAAAATTGGTGATAAAAATTAAAGGATTACATTCAGAAAAACTTTGTTTTGTACAATCTCACAGAACATTTGAACCAACAATATTCCGAATTGAAAATTGGATTCAGTATATTTGCTGAACGACGTCCTCAACAGTACGTTTTAGCTAGAGTTAATTGTACTTATTCAGCATCTTTGTGTGTATACTACCAAAATGTCAAACACCTGTTAGCTGCTTCAAAGCTCAAGAGTTTCCTTTGAATAAATTAATACTCACAAAGACTGCATAGAAGAAATAGTCTGTCAAAACTCCAACGTCAAAGTGTTATTTAAATAGGTATCAACATTCTTGTGGCGTTAAGTCACCGACTATAACAGCGGGTTAATGTTATTCATTTTTTAAATACATATCCTCATCCCAAAAAAGTATAATAATATAAATATTTTAAACACTTTTGTATTTTCTATTTTACGATTCCGTTAGATACAAATAGCGATATGAATGATACATGAGCAACGGTGTTGTTCTTTATGATGTACAGATCATATACATCACGTTCCATTTGTATCGCAGTTTACAACATGACTGATACGGAATGATTGATTTGGAGCATGTCTTGACAATAATAATAAAATTTGTACAGACTCGTGATTAGTGGAAAACACGCTGTTTTTACTTAACAAAATAAAACCTTTGCTAAACGGAGTCCGTGATTATCTTTTACTTTTGTTAAAAGTGTAACATTAAAATTTACTCCAAAATTAAAATATAAGAAGACACTTTTTAATAAAATAAAAAGGTTATATTTTAAAATTTTAATTTCAAAACACTTAATGCAATAGTCTGTAAAAAATCCAACGTTGAAGTGTTGTCAGATATGAAATGCTAACACGACGGCTGGCTCCGATTGCATTTGCGACGTGAGGATATCTCGAAGAAAGACGCACATAGACGTCGGTAGCTCAGCTGAAAGAGCATTCGTCGCAGTGTTGTTTTTTTATCGAGACCTTTATTTATTTATTTGTTATTTGTTATCTCCCGGTGTCGAGTCCGCAACAAATAATGGCACCATTGCACGAACAGAGCGCATTTTATATCGCACTCTCATATCTTCTATGTGCCATAACTTACAAACGAATGAAGATATATTGGGTTCAAATGTTGTAAGTGTTTGAAAAAAGTTAAGATGTAAAAAAATTTTAAACAAGGTAAGGTGTTGAAAAAGGTTGAAGAAAAATAGTGTTACGGATGGATATCCATACGAATATGCATAATAAGGAGTGGCAAGGAGTACAATTACAATATGACGACGATTACAGCAGAACGTCGAGCGGTGGCGGCCGTGGCTATAGTTGGTATAGTGTGGCTGACTCGCGAGTCGGCGGCCCTGGTTCTAGCTCGGGGTTCGTCACTTTTTATTATTAAAAGTTGCGATAGCTCACTCGTAACAATAAAAAGAGGTTAATTTCTCATGTTTGCGTGTATAACATTATACATAGAACCGTGGTTGGTATTCAAGCTCCGACTATGTTCGTGAACTCATAATTGCCTTTGGAGCAACTCCCTGCACTTTCCTTGATTATTCTACAGAAAGTTACTGAACTATAAGTATGTTAAAAACTTATACGGTATCACCATTTTCTTTGAATGTCCAAGATCCGTTTTCCATCTGTTACCCTGTAGTTGAAATATATGAAGAAAACCATTTATTATGTTTTAAAACAATATATCAGAAATACGCAGGAATAATTTTTGGAAACAGAAATGTAATTTTAAATGATTTGATTCATTTCCTGATTAATTCGGAAAAATCAAAAAAATTTTCGACCAATTTAATTCTATTAAAAGATATAATACATTTTAGAATACTCTTTGTGTCTATTGTGGTCAATCCAAAGCAAATAAAAGGGGGAATTGAATGTCAATTCACGAAAATTGATTTTATTGTGTCTTTGGAAAACCTGCCTTGGTAATCGTTTTTTCTTAAAGCTCCTCCGGTCACGAGTGTGCCGCGCGCAACCGTCTGTTACCTCGCTCATACCCCCAAGCTTTTAATAACGCCGTGCATGGTGGTCCTCGATGAAGTTTAACCCTGACGGGCTTGCACCTCCGATTTTTTTTTTGCATATGATTGAGGACCACTTCCCGAACATATTCCCATAACGTAGAAAATCGAAAAGTGAAAACTTTTTTTTTTTAATCGATTTTTTCCACCGTGTTAAAAAATGCACTATTTCCCCGGCAGTTTTGAAAGTAAATTTTACAAAACAATTTTATTTCACACCAAAATGTAACATTTTACATTTTTAGTAAGTATTCTTGCGTAATATATACATAAAAAATATGATACAATACAGTGTTTATTCAGTAGAGATCAAAACGGTTTGTAAATAAACATGATAGTTATGTGTTCCCCAGTTCTTTGTTATTTCACTGGCACTCACAACATACCGACGTTCAGATATGATAAACAAACACAAACGTGCAAAAGGTGAAATGCGTGAGAATATTATCAATTGGATATAGAACTATCTAGTTCAGCTTCAACTGGCAGTCGAGCAACGTGCCGCCAAAGATTATTAAGAATCACGCGCTTACACATGAAGAGAATCGGAGTTTTATTTGTTTATTATGCTGGAGTAAGCATAAGAAGATAGTTAATATAAAATCTGCCTTGAAATCACAGATTGGTAATATATTTAAAAGTTATGATGATCAAAATGAGTGTCTTCCAAAAGTAGTTTGTCCATCGTGTAAAAGAAATTTATACCATTCGGATCTCGACAAGGAAAAAGTTGCACAAATAGACTTTTCACAATTTCTTTTGAAGAAAGAAACGAGAGTAAATAAGAATTTGCAATGTGATTGTAACTTTTGTGAATTGCAAAGAAAGAATGGAATGGACAGAATTGTTCCGAAAAATGTTTTTTCCACTGAACGTAAATCGTATTCAAGTAAGAAAAAATTTTAAAAACCTGAAATCATAAAAAACTGTTCGAAATGTGCAAGTGTAATACAGAAAGGCAAAAGTCATATTTGTAAAAAGTCTATAATAGTAAATAATGTCAAAGAAAGTATAAAAAATGTTGAACTAAAAACAAAAGAACAATTAACATCTTCTCTAGTAAAAGATGTTATTAAATTCAAAAGCGAATCTAATTCAGTGCAGTTATCGCAACCGCAAGGTGGATAAAAAATTATATATAATAGACTAAAAAATTATATGGAATGGCGTGATGCGGGTGGCGACAAAAGTAAAGCTAAAAATTATAAAAACTGCATATACCCTCCAATTACTCAAACTAGTGAGGACAAATTGATCTTGAATATAATTCCGCCACCAGAATTACATTTATTGCTAGGGGTCGTCAATACACTATTCTCGCACATGTTGAAAGTATTTGAAAAAGAAGCTAATGAATGGGCAGAGCGCTGTCGTGTTCAATGAGAAATGACTCGCGGAAGTCCTTCTTTCAAAGGAAACAGTTGTAGAATACTGCTTAGTAATATTGATTTGTTGAGATCAATCTGTAGCTTGGGTTGCTTAAAGTTTGTTGATGCTTTTCGAAAATTTAATGAGGTAGTCAAAGCTTGTTTCACTGTTGACTTAAGCCCGAAATTCGTGAAATTTATTGATGAATTCAAGGAAACATATTTAGTCTTGAATATTTCAGTAACGCCAAAAGTCCATGCGGTTTTTTTCCACACGGAGAGAAATTTTGTAGTGAAAATTACAAATATTCGAGACAAAATTACCAGTTTCTATGGTAATGGATGGACAGACTGACAATTTCAAACTTTTTACCAAAGTGCCTTGGTAAAATTTTTTTTTAGTTAATTTAAATTAAAAAAATTAACTTTTTTTATCCATATTGATGGATATATAGTATTTTAATATAGAAATAGAAACAGAAACAAGGATGAAAAAACATTAAACTGAAAAAAATTTTTACGGAAGCGGGATTCGATCCGACGATCTTTGGGTTGAGAGTCCGACGTTCTACCGACTGCGCCACGGAAGCTGTTACCAACAGTCATTTGAATCGCCGTTATTACTTACTGAAAATATGTGTATTGTTTTCATTTTAACGTCGCGCACGCCTCTAGTATCAATCTTCTAAAACACAATAATGCGCAGTGCGCATGCGCGAGTACACAAATACCAGGTTATTTGGTAAAATTTATCAGTTTTCTTAGTAAAAATTCTTAGGTTACCTTGTAAAAATGACTAGATCTCAATTTTTACCAGTGTGTCTGGTAATTTTTATTCAGATAATTTGGTATTTTTTTTAAGTGGTTATGATAGTTTTTCCTGGGAAACTTATATATTGTATTAGAAACCTGGGAATATCACGGCTTTTGACAGTCTGTCCATGCGCTACCAAGGCACCTTGGTAATTTTTACTCTAAAATTTCTCTCCGTGCATGTAAAAGAATTTTGTATTACACATGAGAAGGGTCTAGGTTTCTATAGTGAGCAGGTTATAGAAGCCGTTCATTACGACTTTTCTGCAACTTGGGCTAAGTATAAGATATCACAAAATAATCCTGATTATGCAAAAAAATTACTGAGAGCAGTCTGCGAATATAATTCGCAGCACGTGTAGGATATTTTGCGTTTAAACAAATGTTACCAAATAAAATATAAAGGCATTATTTTGTATAATGAGATATCCTTTTCATGTATTGTATATACAGCAATAAATGTTATTCGTAGAATCTCGTTAATTATTTATTTCAAAATCTTGATTTTCGGTGTGAAATAAAATTATTTTGTAAAATTTACTTCCAAACTGCCAAACAAAAGTGGCTTTTTCAACACGGTGGAAAAAAATCGATTAAAAAAAAAGTTTTCATTTTTCGATTTTCTGCGTTATGGGAATATGTACGGTCCTTAATCATATGCAAAAAGAAAATCGGAGCACTGAAAAAAATTCAAAGTCTTTTTTAAAAAGTTAACTTTTCTTAATAACTACGAAACTCGAAATTCTCGCTCAGGTATAACAGAGGCAAACATAATCGCAAAATATATACACAGGTAGTCCGTAACAGAAAGCACTAATGTATAGAGTTTTTTTTGTCGAAGCATTAAATAGGTTATGATTCGACATATGTACATATTTTTCTATTTTTCATTAAAGTTGATTTTTGTAGAGATGACTGACAGTGATTTTTTTTTAATAAATATACGATATTTTTCATTAAAATAATCTCGATTGATAAATACACTGGATTACAGATGAAATACGCAAAAGCGGATTGCGAACACGCGGTTGATCGGCGAATTTTGTGACTTTTTGAGATTATAACATAAACGTTGGCTTCGCATTGTAGCGTTGTCAACTAAATCGTACCGTTGTCAGAACTGTACAAATACATCTTGCGCATCTGACCAATAGTGCCGTTATATTATACAAATAAATAGACTGCTTCAGCCGTCTGTAAGGGTAAATGATCAGTATAAAAAGTGCTAGTACAGCAAATCGAAACTATGCTTTCTACAGCCTAAAATTTTTTTCAGTGAGGTGCAAACCCGTCATGGTTAAAGTTCGTCAAGGACCACCGTGCGTGTGTTCATAACTTATATTTTCTATCTGTATACCTACGCATTAATTATACCCGGAATTTGTAATTAGCGTGGAACGCAATACGCTGAATTCGACTCCAAAATTAATTATTTTAAGCAAACAGTTGAAAAGTTATAACAATCTTTCAAAATTTTGTTGGAAAGTTTAATTAACGTTAAAGTCGGAGAAATGTAATTGTATGGTTGTTAACTATAAAACAAACATTTACATTACGAAATACTTTTAAAAGTAGTGAAATAAACAACTGCGTATGAAAGGTCACAAATGTAACCAGTAAACTGAAATCGCAATACAAATTCTATTGCATGTTAATCCATTTATAAAGTTTTTCTAAATAAAAGAGGAAAAATCAATAAAAACACTTCTGTGATTTGTTTTTTTTCATAACGAAACAGATATTTTGTTGGCTGAAAAAGTTGCGAGCTAAAAAATAATTTCAGAAAACGTGTTATTGTTATTGTTCATTTTTTAAATAAATATTCTCTTTCTAAAATAGGATAATAATATAAATAGTTTATACAGTTTTGTATTATATTTTACAATTTCTTGCGATATATATTATATATATTATATGTGGCAATGATACATGCGCGACGGTGTAGTTCTTTATGATGCATATAGATCATACGTTCCGTTTGTACCACAATTTACTACATAACCGATTCGGAATGATTGATTTGGAGTAGGTCTTGCCAATAATAATAAAATTTGGATACTCTCATGATTAATGGAAAATACGTTGGTTTTAGCCGACAAAGTTATTGTACCAATTCGGTTATAAATGCACAAATTGTTGATTTTTGTATATACAAAAAAATATAATAATGGTTTCGCAGGTACTATAAAAGTTTTTATGAAAAGTACGACCCAATGAGATCAGAAGCCCCGGAGTTATAATCTTCATGCTCTACTTAAGCGAGTGAACGCGACTTGCTATAGCTTAATTCTCCTGCTCGTCTTCCTATTGGAATGCTACTTCTTCGCACGCTTCGCGCTTATTCATTATAGAATATATAGACGCCCCTTAAGAAAACCAACACGATTCAGTTTCCTACGAACACTAGTTCATTTCAGCGTTTGCGGCGCAGACTAGCGCGTCCCATTGATTCGCGTCGAAGACTAGCGTAATCCGCTTGATTGCGGCGAAAACTAGCATGTTCCACTGCTTGGATGCGCAGTGTTAATTTTCGCGGCAAGCTTGTGAATCGCGCTACATTTCGTTGTAAATTCGCGAATCATGCTACATTTCGTCGCAATCTTGCAAATTGTACTAGAGTATTCGACGTAAACTCGTAAAAAAAATAATAAAAACTATAAAAAAAAAATAAAAAAATAAAATATTAAATATAAAATAATAATAATAATAATATTAATATTATTAATTTATTAATATTAAATATTAATATTAAATATTATATTCAATATACTAAAATATTAAATATTTTATAATAAATATTAAATATAATAAAATATTAAATATTTTATAATAAATATTAAATATAATAAAATATTAAATATTTTATTATATTTAAAATATTTAAAATATTTTATTATATTTAAAATATTTAAAATATTTTTTTAATATTTTAAAATTATCTTTTTGCAACTTTTACCGAAACGATTTTTTAATTATTATATGTATTCATTTACGTTTTAATTACAAAAAATCCTCGAATAAAATCGAGGTTTTAATATTTTTCGTTTTATTGATTAAAAATACGAGAAACGTTTTAATTGAATCAGCTTCGTGACGCCTGAGTAATTTATTTTGTTGGTAACAACACAACGTGCAGCATAACGAAGTACGTGGATTGATTGAAAAATCATTCATACGAATGTAGCGCGATACAAAAAAGCAAACGTCGATAAACGATACCTCCGCTGACGAGCAGTGCTTTGTTTTCATGTTCAATTAAATTTTAGGCTTTTATAGTGTTATTTTAAACGCAATTATTTACGCAGCTCAAACAGTTTTTAACAGCGTTAGGTATATTTGATTATTGTAGAGGAAACTGAACAAGAAAGTCCTTAAAACGTTTCTTTTCCTTTTTTAACGATTGATTTGATTGAACTTTTAATTTGTGTAATATTTTTAGTCATATTGAATGCATTACTCTTGTATTATTGGTTATATACGTGTATTTGTCATTATATATAGAAACATTTGAAATATTTCACTTTATTGAAAAATACAGGACTATTTATAAAAAAGCAAACAAAATTAATTTATTTCTATTCATGCGCTATGAAACTTTAGCATGCTACGTCGTTAAATTGTGAAATTCGCTAAATTGGGCTGCATTCATCTATAAATATTCGAGTCCATGAAAACTAACAGTATGCGCACGATGCGCATAAACTCAAGCTAGCTATAATAGAGAACACGTCGTAATTTGAAACACCTGTTTGCTGAGTAAAATGATCAACATCATTTTTGCGCTACACAGTGTGTGTGAGAGCATAAGCAATATCGGTTATGTCTTTTACCGATGCATTAACGGAGATGATGCAGTCAAATAGAATCAACTATTCCCTCATATACACTAAGAGAAATGTGTAGTAAAATTTATTATAAACATAAGAAAAATTACTATATTTTGTAGGAACGGAGGGACAAATCGAAATTAAATTTTTTCTCATTCTTCCTCCTGTTTTCACAACTATTGCGTTAGACTCGCGTCTAATCACACAATATTGAATGTGAAAATAAATTAATATAAATAAGAATATTTTTTAAATAAGAATATTTTTTTTACGAGCGTTGGGATTGAACCTTGAACCTTCACCGTGGCAATCGGGCGCGCTAATCACTTACCCAACTAGGATTCTTGAGTTCTAAATTTTGGAACTTGTACATGTCAAACCATCGATTTCGAGAAAATTGTAGCAATTTTTACTATGTTGGATAGTAAACTTTCTTATGGCCTTTAGCAATTTTTAAATGTGGCACTTTTTACTATGTTTATAGTAATTTTAAATACGCTACAAAATAAAATTTATATTCTATTCTAATAAAAATTAAAGAATATATTTTAAATTTTATTATATTACAGTTTTTGCTATATTGTATAGCAATTTTTCTTTTATTTCGTAATACTTTCTAATCAACAACTGTCATAAAAATTACAAGAAATTTTGTAATTATTCATACAGTTATAATAAAAATGCAGCATAAAATGTATTTGTCTCACTCTTCCTATACTTTATAGTAATTTTTATTACAGTTATAATAAAATTTACTACAACACTTGTCTCACTGTAATATTCAACTAATAAATAGTTTTTAAACCGGATTCTCCAATGCTTTATTTTTCAATAAAGAGGAAGTTTTATATTGATAACAAAATTGCAGGTCTTTGAATCATAAAATCCGAATATTCATTTGAAAAATCATTGGTATGAATAGATTTTAATCTGTACCGCAAGTTTAAAGCACGGCGGAGCAAAAGTACAAAGCGCAAAAATGCAGTGTGGAAAGAAGAAAAGAGGGAGAACCCGATCTATCAGACGTATGATTTATTTATGCTCTTTTTTGCGAGAGTTCGCGCATGCATAAAATAACCTCCCCTTTGGGGACTTTCAAAGTATCCAGAAAAAGTATCTTCCTCGCGAGGGCGTTAGAAAGCATTTTCTTTGAGAAAATGAAAATATTTCCAAGGTGCTGGGAGCAGCTCGGAAACAACAAATGCGCACTGAAAAATATCGGGACAGACAGCAAGAGATATCTCCGCAATCGTTGGCGTACACGACCTTTTGAGATTGTATTTCTTGCGCCTGCATCAGTGGATGGATACGTCTAGCGGAGGGTAAAACACGGTTTACTTAATCCTTTATGTACGTACATACGGAAAGCTGACCTGGGCTGAATTTATTATTCAGTACTTGTTCGGGATTATTTCGTGGACTATAAAGTATTAAGTATTAAGGAAACATAATGCAATCAATAATGTATCGGACAGCGTGCAAAGAAAGTTTTCCATACACCTGCGAAATTCTGAACGACAGCTAGTAGCGCACTAAATTTGTCTTCTAAATTAATGGGAGAGTCACTCAGCTTTAACTTATGAAGATGCTTTAATTTATGAATATGAAAATACGGGTCAAGGCATTGTGGGCAATTCAATTTATCGGAATCTTTGAAAATTTGTACAATGCACGTAAAACCTTTCATAAACGTCCTTTATTCAAAGAATGAATGACACAAGATAGGGGAAAATTTTTTATAAAAGGTGGACGTCAACGTCTCCAGTCAGTTTAAGAAAGTTTAGAAAGATGCACTCGTCTCCTCCATGAAAATACACGTTAACGAAGTATCTGAAGTTGATATAGCTATATATCTGTACAAAATAAGTTAAGAAGACTTTACGATATCAGGCGACCTCCTGCATTTTTCGCCACAATTTTTTAACCTCATCTTTTCCCATGAGAAATAATCTTGTTATCCCTTTAAAAGGTGCTATATAGTCATTTGTTATAAATGAAATAACTTTTTTTATTTAATGCCATTATTAATCATATACGTTGCACTACGCTCCCGATAAATAGATAGAGGTAATGACTCTGTGCGAATCGCTTACATCGAGCCATAAAATAGTGCGAAATAAACTGCATATTGATAAATGGTTATCTTTTCCCCTGAGAGACTAAATTTTGAATAGGAGTTTTAATTATTCGATAAAACGTAGGTTGATGTGTAGTACTCACATTAAATTGCTAACTATTGTATCAATAAGTAAATGAGGTATAAAATGCGTACAATAAATTACAAAATTTTATTTTGTCACGTTATGTTTTGCTTCTTCTTATCTTCTACTAAAGTCATCCTAATTTAATTCAAATCAATGAAATGTAAACACTCAATGGTTTTATTGGCGTTACTCTATAAAAAACGTAATTAAAGAACTAAATTTCACGTCGAAAATCGATGTTTTGAACAGTGCAGTAAAAGCAGGGAAATAAATAGTGAAAAATAAGGATAACAAGTAGTGGGGCTAAATAATCCCACTACCTATGCACATACTAATGATTTTCTGTAGCGTAAGCTTCATGAAACATTAAGAACCACTTAAACGCTCAGTCCTCTAATCGCCTCCCATGTCTATTAGTACTTAATTTATTCCGGTTTATTTATCCATTTTGAAAAAGCTTGCTAGAAAAGAAAATTAATTTTTGGAAAGCGAGATAGACCGAAGTCTATACAAAAAAAAATTCAATTTCAAAGTTTAAATAAGCTCCAAGTCGAATATATATCTCACTAAAATGCATAAAGAAGAATTCGAAATAAAGTTTTTTGGAAAATTAATCGAATCACTTGCAGCGATAATAATAATTTCAACAAAAAAAAAATTCTAATATAAGAGTCCATGATTATTAAATAATAAAATACTGTGATATCGGTATTTTTACTATATGTATTGACATTTTGTCAGTAAAAAAACGGACGACTGCGAATTCAAGCTCGCGAAATTTTCCTTTGATGTTATAGAAACCTCGATACGAGATGTACGCCAGCAGCATCCTTCAAGCAAGTGACGCGCGTGCGCGCTATCCCGTTCACTCGAAAGAAGCGCGTGTAGAGCAAAGTAGGTACTCGGCTCGGGCCAAAAGCTGTGGGTGTAGAAGCTCTCATTTCGACACTCGCTCAGTGCGAAAACGTGCAAGCTGGCACACTGCTGCCGCCGCCGCCGCTGCGGTATCCGTCATAATTTTGGCAGCTGTTTTGCCCATAAATCCGAGCGCTTTTCTAATATACCGGAGTAAACTGTCGAAGTACAGGAGTTTTTTTTAAGGAGGTTGGCTACCCAAATGAAAATGGTTACATCGATCCAAAAACTTAATATTGTTGTTTTTCGATTCATTTCCTATAAGTGTGCGAAATTTCAGATCGTTTGTCAACTCGATTATGGAATAATTCAACTTCAAAGTTCAACTCTTTTACGCGGGTTCTTATGGAAGTAAAACCATAACCTTAGTAAAAACACAAGACACTTAGGATGTGATTCTTTAAAAAAGGTAACAACGAACCAAAAAACTACTGGCAATATAGAAAATATACAGGAAAATGTGTATACGAAATCTGAAAACGATGTACAACACCGATTCTCAGTACTGCGGCAAAACGTAAATAAACGACCAAGTTCGTTGGCTGCGAGAGGGGGTGCGCGGTACGACGGGGCTAAAAGTGCGCGCGAGGGGAAGCGCATCGCGCGTCGCGTGCTCGACGTTCGTTACCCTAACGCGTGTATAGTGGCTGTTTTCACCGGGGGGCTGCTGACTCGGGGGAAATGTTTTACGATTAGAGTGTAAAATTAGAAAGTTTAGGCGGGGCGTATCAAGAATATGCCGAAAGTTTTTATTTTATTTTGACGTGTTAAGGGAAAAGATGGCTGCCTCTTATTAGATGGATTTTTTCGATAAAAAATTCTTGCATTACGGGAACTAAATATATATTAATAATTATAGTAAATATTAGAAATATATAGATTTATTTTTTAATTTAATCGTTTTGAAAAATTACTTGGACTGTATATAAAAGTTGATTGAATGATACACTGTAAAAAGTCCGAATTTAAAATTAATAGCAGATTGTAAAATTACGTTAATGATTTACTAGTTTGAGTATATTAATATTGCTGGACGAATGGAGCAGTTTCTCTAGAAAATATTAAATTTAATGTCCATTATATGTAAATGTACATTCTGCGCGTCAATTTACTAGCTAAAAAACAAAATTGCTAAACTGAAACTGGATAATAATCCGACCTATTCTCAGCACAGTTATTTTACTAACGAGTAGTGATTTTAAAATGAAATATCGTACCAAAGTAGTAATTTTAATATTTACTGTGAAATTGCAAATGCCCTTTAATTTTAATGGAAAACTTATAGCTATAGTCGTTTTCTCCCGTTCTCACGAATGGCGCTTAGCGATTATTCCACGGAGAAGTAACTATTTGTGCAGCTCATCGCATAAAATATACTCAAATTTTAATACTTTGCGATCAAATTATATTTACCCATTTCTAACATTTTTTTTAGCTTCAGTCAACTGTAATTTTACAACGAAAACTAGCAAATTAATTAAATTCAGCATGGGTCGGATTTTTATCTAGTCTGAGCCTAGTAATTTTACATTGATACTTTTTACAGTCCACGTAATAAAACGGAATTATGTTATTTGTTTTTAAATTGAAATAAATAAAACTTAAACAATAGAGAGATGTTCGTTTTACTTCATTGTTTTCAATTGTATTTCATCAGTTTGAATAAAATAAATAGTTTTGGTATACTATATTTTTTCCGAAAATTTTATAATTATTTACTAAATAAGTTGGCATCCTTATGTATTAATAGTTATAGAATAGTGCTTCGTGATTGCTTAATACACTCATTATATATATATATATATATATATATATATATATATATATATATATATATATATATATATATATATATATATATATATATATATATATATATATATATATATATATATATATATATATATATATATATATATAATATATATATATATATATATATATATATATATATATATATATATATATATATATATATATATATATATATATATATATATATATATATATATATATATATATATATATATATATATATATATATATATATATATATATATATATATATATATATATATATATATATATATATATATATATATATATATATATATACATATACATATATATATATATATATATATATATATATATATATATATATATATATATATATATCTGCAACGGTTCGTTCCGGGACGTTTACACTGTACATCGCTGTTATTTCCGGGACGCGCTGTTTTTTCCGGGACGTCCCGGAAATTTTTCTGTACGTAAGCGTTATTTCTGGGACGCGTCTAGAGTCAATAACCCCAGGGATATTATTTCTTTAGTCACGCGCTTATATAGGGAACTCTGAAGAGATAAACTATAGGACCCTGTAGATTACCAGAAATAACGTGTATAGGTCTTTATATATATATATATATATATATATATATATATATATATATATATATATATATATATATATATATATATATATATAGCAATCACGAAGCACTATTCTATAACTATTAATACATAAGGATGCCAACTTATTTAGTAAATAATTATAAAATTTTCGGAAAAAATTGTTGGGCTCAACCAGTACCTGTCATTTTGAGAGTTATTCCCTTTCGAAAAGATGAATGTGAACTATCGGGCATCTAACTAATATATTAATAGTAATTCCTACAAAATTAATGTGTAAATAAAAATCTACTTGTGTATACAGAGGGAAGTATTTAAAATATTTTTTTTTCAATTCTCACTACTGAATGTCCGACAAGATATTGACTTTTCTACTTATTTTAGCAAACGGCCCCCTTCTTTTCAGCAATTTTCCAGTCACTTCCACAGATTAATTTTTGAATATTAACAATTCTTGTTAGTCGTTAAAGGCCAAGGCCTAATAATACTTGCCAATAAAGGCGTCTTAAGACTCGAAAAAACTTTGCAAATTGGTTTTAGGTGGCCCTGTAATATCCTGTAATTCCTAACACATTACACTTTATACTTAAAAATGAAATTCAACACTGTTGATATTTACTCAATAAGTGATTAAATGCAGTTTGTCTATAAGGTTGACAGTAACACGCTCACTTTTTAATTTCAATATTTAAGTGATAAAAATTAAAAAAAAGTACTTTAATTGCTCCCATTTACTCTAAATACATTTGGTTCTCTTCAATTGTGTGAAAAAAAAATCTAATATTAGAATGGTTTAAGGCTGATTACAATTAGATAAGGTAATTGTACTATAATTTTGCGTGAATTCCCTAACTTTGATTTCCCTCCTGTTTACGGTACATGTATTTTCAGCTGAACGCATGTGCCTTTCCCATCTCTCGGCACTGAGCCGCTAAACCGACACCCTCGGCCGAGCCCAGATAACCAGCGTTATTGGATTGTTAGTGCTCCTGTCCTCCACACATTCGATAAAAGAGGTAAACTCGCCTGCGTCCACGTAAAGGAACGCTACCTAAGCTCTCATGCCACTCGAAGCTTTCAAACACCTGCCACCCGTTGCTCCATATATACCTGATTAAGAAAGTGTGTCCTCCATCGCACACTATACAATGCACACAAGCCCGCAAACCTGGAAGACAACATACGTTGCCCGGGCGCTTGAGCCTCTCGTTGGAGGAGCAAACGACCACCCGTGTTCGTAAACATTGACGACGCGGTCGCACAGAGAGAGAGAGAGAGAGAGATACATCGTGGGCTCACTCGCTGACCATACAAAGCAATCACGAGACGATACCTACAGCGCGTATAACGAGCGTGTCGACTTGGAACAATCCGGAAATTAAGACAGCACATACGAAAGGTTATATTCCTCTGATTTTACGAGTATGTGCATATATATGCATGCGCGTACAGGCGAGCGCTAGCGGAGAAACAATGCTTGATTCCCATGTACTCGCGGCTCGGAAACGTTCGAGGGCTTTGGGACGGGGTCCACGGTAAATGCAATGCAAGTCCATTGTTCTCCGTACGAGAGTGCCATGCTCTGTGCGGGGTGATCGTGTGCGACTCTCACGCGCGATTCAAGCCGGCCTCTTGACGCGAGCTACAGAATGAGGGAGGGATACGAAAATGCGCACAGCTGCACTTTTAATGGCTCAAACTTTTCGCTGCGCATGTACACTCGGTGGGCTGTGCCGTGAGCATGAAAAACTTTCAGGTTATCGGCGGATGAAAGCCCGCGCGTCGGAGGGGCTTTCAGCAATTATTCAAAAGCTCGGCGACCGCCGTTGTCGTCGTCGCTGTCGTCGTACTCGAGCGCTTTTTCACGAGTGTCTATATATAGGGGTGTAATCGATTTTGGAAATGTTTCGATCCATTAGCGAAATGAAAGGAGAGGGGGCAAAGTAGTTCATGTGGGAGACAAATGAGGCGTGAATGGGAAATCGTCCGACATTGTCCGCGCGATGTAGGTTTTTACGAAAGTTGGGAACGAATTGCAGTGTCCCGATGTCGGAATTAAAGTTATATATGTTTATCGGACACGGATTGCGAACGGTTGAGCTCGTATTTTATTTTCTGTATTAAGGAGTGTTTTTTAGCTCAAAAAGGTTATAAAAGCTTTATCTGCGTAGTCTAATATCAGATTTTCCAAATATAGTATATTATTAACTATATACTTTGACAAAACTTTCGCGAAACGTAAGTTTTTTTTACACGGGCCATTTTTTAGTTTTATCCACAAAATTTCAGATAAAATCTCCTTTTTATAAAAATTAATATGTACTTATTTTACAGCGAGTTCTTGATTTTTTTGATAATACTTTTCAACACGGGTGCGGAAGTATATAAAGAAAACTACCGAATCTAAAATAACGACTACATAGTGGTAAATCGTTCTTCAAATCCTAAAAGAAACATTTAAAAAGCATATTTAATAATTGTACAAATTTCTAATAATTGATAAGACTATAAAAAGTTATAAAACTGAAAATTTTAACAAATTTAAAATTTTTTTATTTTTTAAAAAACAATTGAATAAATTAGAGTTTTACCAGTTCTATAGTATATACTATTGACAATATGTAGATAAAATGTTATTATACTGATTAGTGTTTAAAATAATTGATTAGAGAATTTTGTTGTTTTATTTTTCAATTCATAATTGTTTACCATTCATTGTACTTTTTAACGCAAATCATTTATGTAACAGCACAACAAATTAAGTTTAAGGAAGCTAAGTGCCAATGAATTACGCCAACGTATACTGATTTTCACCATATCCTGGCCGAAAATACCACTTTCGCTCCCGGCTCAAAAACGCAAAATCCTCCCTAGATGCGTAATATACTATTTTGCCATACCCTGGCCGAAAGTGTCACATTCCCGCCCGGCTCAAAAATGGGAATGTGGTGTTTTCGGCTCGGGTATGCCGAAAAATAGTATACTATTTCTGCCCTCCGGCCGGAAAGCGTCAACTTCCTGGTCGCTGCGCGAAACGAAGTTGCCGCTTTCCGGCGCCGTCGAGCAGAAATTAGTATATTACGCACTTAGGGAAGAACAAACTTGTAGAGTCCATAGGTCGTGGAAATTTACACCCGAGCCGATGGCGAGGGTGGCAAACACGAGCTATGGGCTGGCCAGTTTTTCTCCCGTGGTGCGTATACTATTTTTCGTCATACCCGAGCCGAAAATACCGCATTCCCGTTTTTGCACCGGGAGGGAATGTGGTACTTTCGGCCAGGGTATGGCGAAAAATGTTTTTTTACTTATACATATTAAATTTCATATTATATTCACAGTAGAATAGAGTTTTATTGAAAAACTTTTGTTTGTTTTAAAGAACATTTGTTGCAGTCTCCCTAAGTTCAACAATATACATTCTGTAAAATATTTGTTAAAGTAGCAGTAAAAAGTAGCACAAAGAAATGAACTTCTCTTTCCTTTAAGGAAAACACAACAACGTTCTTTAGGGGCTGGTCGTATTTTCTATTCTGAAAGAGTTAAAAATCGATATATCTCACTTACGAGAAGGAAACCAACCCTTCTCGGCATGCTGTTTGATCAGCTACTGAAAAGTGTTTTCTGCAACTAAAAAACGAAATTTACGATCAGGCTATTGATCCCATTTGGACACAGTCCAGACATATAAAAATATTAGGATTCATTTAAATTGTATACAAGTTTACAAACAGTGCGGATAATATTTTATTATTACTTACTCTGAAATGTTTAGACGAATAATTCTTGTATATATCGATGCCCCGTACGAAGAAAAGCAGAAGTCAGGTCGATACGAAAAATAGCACAACTCGATGCGTTCAGACGAAAAAAAGCACAGTTTGCGACCTCTTACGAAAAAAACATGACTTGCGGAGCTGGGACGAAAAAAAACACAACTCGCTGCTCGGACGAAAAAAGCACAACCCGATCGCTCTTTTATTAAATTTATTAGATCGCTTATTTAGACGCAATAAGGATAATAAAATAAAATTATATAAGTATGAGTTCTCTTTGAAAAAGCAATCTGCTAATGCAGTTAGCAGCAGTTTTTATTTTTGCTATTCGTAAGGTGTACTATTTATAAGAATGCAACAAATAGTGCTAGTCTTTTTCGTCCGAGCGCAGCGAGTCGTACTTTTGCAGCGAGTTGTGCTTTTCTTCGCCCGAGGTTTTGAACTGTGCTTTTCTTCGTACGGGGCGTCGATATACGAATGCGATTTTACAAACATTAGGTTATTTTGAGAATGTATCAAAAGGGCCAGATAAGATAATGGTAATTGTCCAGAGACGAATCGCTTTATGACCTATATCTTCATGTAGGTCATCACCCAGGAACAAGAATCACGAGTTTGTTAGCCCCATACCTCCCTCCTATACAGTATACAAAACATAAAGCCTTTTTTCCAAAAAATTCTATCTTTGGCGCATTTCGACCGACCAAAAAGGTCCAACGAGAGGTGGTAGGTTGGTGGAACATTCAAATCTTTGGCAGAAATAACGAAAAAAATATATGTTATACTATTTGTGGAAAATTATCACCATGAATTTTTTTAGATTTTTCCAAGTGGTGGAAGACATTCAAAAAACTTAAAAATTTCATTTTTGCCCATTTATAAGGGTTTTCTCCTCGCCAAACACTACTAAACACAAAAAAAGAAATTAGGATTTTTTTCAGATTTTTTCATCGCGTAAAATATGCTAAAAAATATTAAAATAAAACCATTTATGACCATTTTTAAGGGAATTCTCTCCATTAATGATAAAAAACTTAGAAAAAAGAATTATTTAAATATTTTTGAATGAAAAAATAAGTGTAAAATATTTTCTGTTTCTTAGACACCCCGAGAAAGTACAGTGAAACCTCTAAATAAAGCCCCTCTCAATAAGTCCGCTTCCCTCAATGGATCCGCTGGGGAAATCAGTTTTTTTGGTATATTTGGAAATATGTAAACGAGCTTTTCCAGTGATTTGGCTTAATAAATTCAATGAAAAACAATTATTTTATTTATTTTTATTATATTACCCATGTATTACATATTATTAGATTCAGAGATCTTCATATAAAATATTGAAAGATATAGATAAGTAATCAAATTCATTCGAAGAATTTTCATAACTACAAGTAGCTTCTTCTAAAACATTAACTAAATGAACTTTGTTTTCCATCAAGTCAACCGGATTATGAAAGTTAGGTGGTTGTAGATCGAATTCGGAAGCTAATGATTTGGTTCATCTATAAAAGCATAACAATAGTATTTAACATGTGAAATACCACTGTGTTAATTTACATAAGAGACAGTGGAATGTGCTAGTCTTCGCCGCAATCAAGCGGATCGGGCTAGTCTTCAACGCAAATCAATGGGGCGTGCTAGTCTTCGCGGCCAACGCTCAAATGGACTAGTCTTCGTGGCAATCTGAATCGTGCTAGTTTTCGTAGGGAGTGTCGATATGTATATATGTATATATTATGTTAAACCTGGAACATTCTTGCCGGTTGATATAAATAAATAAATGAATGAATAAATTTGAAAATTAATACTTTTTTTGCCTAGGGGGCCGAAAGTACCATTTTCGCTCCTCGCGCCTGATCGCGAAGGTTGTATTTTCGGCCTCGCTAGGCAAAAAAATAGTATACGCTCCACGGGAGTAAAATTGGCCAGCCCACAGCTCGTGTTTGCCTTCGCCTTCGGCTCGGGTTGCAATTTACACGAGCTGTGGACTGTCCAAGTTTTTTCCTCTCTTGGTGCGTAATATACTATTTAATCTTCAAAATAAATTTAATTATAATTATGGCATAATTTGTTGCAAAAATTATAAATTTTGTTATTAAAAATTAATTAAAGGAATCACAAAATTAAGTTTGAGGAAGCAACGGGCCAATGAATTGGCAGCGGTTTTTCAATAATAATAAGACGGCTCGTCTGAAGAGGAGAACATCTTGGTTGTAATAATACGTAATGCTGTTGGAGATCTGGCGCCAACATTTATATTATTTCCTGGGAAATCAATGCCCAAAATCGCAGTTCAATTTTCTCCACCTGATTTTGGATTTGGCGGCAGGGATCATGAATGGATGGTTTCAAGCATCTCTTATGAGTTTGTCGTTAACCATTTCGAGCCTTTGATAGAAAAGAAGAAAATAACACACCAGGTGATCTTGTTTATTGATGGGCACCTATGATATTTGACTCTGCATTTGAGCAAGTTCTGTTCAGAGCATGAAATGATTTTAATTGCGTTGCATCCCAATTCAATTGAATTGGGATGCAACGCAATTAAAATCATTTCATGCTCTGAACAGAACTTACACACATCATCCATCCACTCTATTTGTCTTTCTTTAGAATATTTAAATCAGCGTGGCAACAGATATACAAAAAGATCTGTGAAGATTTGTAACTGTAAATTTGTACAGTTGCGTTAAAGAAGTCTCCATTTGCTCCAACATTAAAAAAATCTTAGATGAAATAGATAAGATAAAGGTATTATCTAATGGCTTTAAAAATGTGGCTTACATTCATTTGATCTTTCTCTGATAGGTTTTTCAAAAATTATAAACTAAAATAGACGTATTAAAGATAATATTAATACTGTTAATACAGATATAAAAAATGTTTCTCATTCTCTAGCTGTATTAGAAAATCTTCTAGAAAAGCACGTTAACAGAATGCGAAAATGCATAAATATATCTACAGAATAAACTAATTTCATACTACCAACATCGTAGAAAACAAATAGTACGAAAGGCAGATTTATAGAGAATACATAAGACAAATGTCACGGATACAGATAATGCTATACACTAATATAGAAAAAAAACTACGATTACTTCTACATGTACGGCATTCGTCTTACGTATTTTCTATAAATGCATCTTTCGTACTATTTTATCTAATTTCTAAAATTGTATCAGTATGAAAGTAGTTTATTCTTTAGATATATTTATGTGTTTTTGCTTCCTCCTAGAGGAAGTTTTGTGATAGTAATTTTTTGAGTTGTTGTAAAAACATGTTATAAGTGTTATTGGAGATGTTAGGAACCAAAATACATGATTTTTGAAAAATGTCTGATGGATGTATGTGTGTGTGTGTGTGTGTAGCTGAATCTCAGCTTCTACTCGATCGATTTTAATCAGACAGGTCTCATTTTTTCTGTTTTTTTTTGTGTGATGGTGGGTCAAAAATCGGTTTTCGATTGGGCTGATTCGTTTTTGTTTTATTTCGAATTTTCGATTTTCTCAAAATTTATTTTTGATTTTTTTTAATGATCGGATTTAAATTTTTGAATCGGATGGGTAGCATTCGAAAGAGCGTAAAAACCTATAATTAAAAAAAAAATTCTCTAGCTATCACGGTTCTCTTGTTATTGATAAAAATGTGTTTTTTTTTTTAAAGCCTGTAACTCACAAACTAAACGGTCCATTTCTTTGAGAAAAATCACGATAATGCACAATATAAATAGCTATAATCTGTAAAAATTTGAATCCATTTCTTTGGTTAGTTTTTGAGAAAAAAATTGAAAAATGATAAAAACGCTTTCTCTATGCCTGACGTTTACGGAAGTAAAATTGACTTAATCGCTTCAAAATTCCTTGTAGAGGTAGATTTTGTATAGTTCTCGGTCGAGTTCTTTGGGCAAAGTATTTGGTCTAAAAATTTCAGAGATATTTGAGGTTAAAATTTTTTTAACCTTTTTTTCAAATCGTAATTTCTCGAGAACGGCTCTATGTATCTGGATCGGATGGGTAGCATTCAAAAGATAATTAAAATACCTATATTTAAAAAAAAAATTTTATTCCTAGCTTGTAGCGATTCGTTTGTTATTAACAAAAACAAAAACCTGCTTTTTTTAAAAAAAAAGGTTATAACTTCCTAATCCTATCACTTATCTTAAAAAATAATGGATTAGTTATGATATCAATTTATTCGTGATTTGATTGGTGGGAGTAATGGGTTGCTAGGTTAAAAAAAAAGTGATGCATAGTCTCACCGTACAAAATAAAGTATTAAATTTTAAATATTGGAATTAAAAATAAATTAAAGGGATCAGTAAATTAACTTTGAGGAAGCTACGTGCCAATGAATTGGCAGCGGTTTTTTTGCATTCGGTTAATCGTGCTTTCTGTTTTAAATCCTATATGATAAGCGTGTTTCTGCTAACGGGGCGCATGTGTTCTTTTTTTAATTTTCTGAAGGGTAGGGATTCTCACTACCAGCCTTTCGATGTATCTAGTCCCACCCCTGCTTCAATTTCCAACGAGGAAGGTAAGATTACCTTGGAATCTTACCTTCTAGAAGTTAAAAGATTAGAAGTTAGAACTCCAAAGATCCATCCAAAGATCCGTTTTAATTGAACGACAGAGCTTTTTAACATATGAAATGCTGCAACTGACAGAGAATTACAGGACAAAGACAGAGGAAGAGACAATTTCTTAATGACACGGTACAATACCCGGGAAAACTTGCCCTCTGATTAAGGTGGCTCCGGCGTGCTGGGCCGTATCATTGGGGGGGCTTTTAGAGCGCATTGCATTTTTACTTAGAGAATCGATGAAATTGTAATAACATTTAGTTAATGACAAGTTGTAAGGTATTCTTAACCATTTGAGCACCCTGCAACGTTAAAATAAGAAAGTTATTCATTAATACTGGTCAAATGCTACGGCCCTGCTAGTGTATGTTATACATAGGAAGAACGGTTCTTTATTTTATGCATAAAGATTTCTTGAAAATTTGGTCGGTGATCGTCAGTTTTCAACACATCATTGTAAACTATAAATAATAAACAATTATTTACACGTTTGTTTTTGAAGAACTTATGTGTTTTCAACTCACAACAGTAAAATTAATACTTAAAAATTGTTCTTCTTCCATAAGAGCCTGTATTACAAGTACGCATTTCAACGAATTTCAACATTTTTTTCGTTTTTCATTTAGTCGGTGACCCTATTCGGGACACAATCCATTAACTAGCTTGGAATTTCGGCTTTCGATTAGGATTTTTATTTTTAGATTCTTATGTTATTAAAAAAACGCCGGAGTCACCTTAAAGTCGCAGGAACGATGTTCCGAATTGACAAGTGACCCCGCAAGCTGGGCCTAACCTAAACTTTACTGAAACTGTCGGTCGAATCGTATTGTCATTCGGGTGCGCGAATAATTTCGGTTGTTCAAATTAGAAGTCTTCCTGAGTCGCCACATTGCGCGCGCGCGTGTTAGTGTGGCATTGAAATACCACTTGACGCAGAAACTATTAAAATCATAAAATTTTGATACTTATATTCATAAAAAACGTTTTCAAGACTTTTTTGTCCGAAAATTTTTTTTCACCCTTAGAAAGCTTCCTCTTTGAGGAAGCAAAACCCTACTGAAAAATCTCAGGTGAGATCTCAGGTGATTTCTCAGGTGAGATCTCATGCAAAATCTCACGCCAAAATCTCACCTGAGATTCTGCTCCAGATGCTGCAGAAAACTTATGTTAATTAAAAATCAGCTTCTTCAGTATTGCGAATGGCCTTTTAGGATGTTTTACCCCCCAGATGAGCTCAAAAATACATGTTTAAAAGCATTTTACACAATTTTTCAATTTTTCAAAATTGATACATGATATCTCACCTGAGATCTCACATGATATATCACCTGAGAAATCACCTGAGATCTCATGTATCAAATTTTAAAAATTGAAAAATTGTGTAAAATGCTTTGAAACATGTATTTTTGAGCTCATCTGGGAGGTAAAACATCCTAAAAGGCGATTCCCAATACTGAAGAAGCTGATTTTCAATTAACGTAAGTTTTCTGCAGCATCTGGAGCAGAATCTCAGGTGAGATTTTGGCGTGAGATTTTACATGAGATCTCACCTGAGAAATCACCTGAGATCTCACCTGAGATTTTTCAATAGGGAAGGAGCAATCTACAAGTGATAGTCATGGTTTTTTTTTGCTTCCTCATAGAGGAACTTTCAAAAATATGTTTTACGGTTTGCGATGTGTCACGATGTTTCCTTGTCCAAACTTGCTAAGAAATGACATTTTTAAAAGTGACATTAAATAAAAATTCGGAAGGATTTTAATGTGGGATACAATTGATTACATCATAATAGTACATTTTGACACTGGTGCGGAAGGTGATGATTTACTCGCTTCGCTCGTGTGAAAAACGTCACATGAAGTAAATAATCAACTTCCGCACTCATTTCGAACGGTATTTTATACCACGAGCGCCGAAAAATCATACTAAAGTTGTGATTTTGAGGTTAGAGTGGTATAAAATAATATTATGTTATATAATAAACGTTAACATAAAGGTTTGCAATTGATTTTAATATTTAATTAATGGTGTCTACTAATAGGGCAATGAAAAAGGACTTGTCCAGATTTGCGTGTGCACAAATACAATACGAGCATGTTCGTATCGGCGCTTGAACAGAAAAGTTAAGTTAGGTTGTCTGCGCACAAACGTTGTTTCATATCGCATTGACGACCTTCAGCAATTTTTACATTTTTACCGTATTGGAATTAATTAACATTCAATGTAAACAAGGGTTAGAAATTGATTATAAATGCACTAGAGTTAACAAAATAATTTTGTTGGCAATGATAATATTATCAAGATACACTAATGTGGGGCACACAAATGCGTACAAATTTTTTTTTTTATATTGCTTGTAACTTTCGTAAATATTAATATTTTTCTAAAAAAAAAGTTGTTTCGTATAGATTATTACTTTTATTATCAATATAAACCTGCCCGGAATCTCTGAGGCGGCTTAAATAGCCTATTATTATTGGACTAAACTGAAGAGTTTCTTAAACCCACACTAATACGGACATCTACCCTATGTTCTTCGTAATCGTCTAGTATAGTACTTTTGTTTATCCCCCTACAGTCTATTTAGCCCAGCAAGTGACCTATATATCTTTTCCCATATTAGCTTTCAATCCATACTTTTATCAAGTGATGCCCAGTTCCCGATTAGTTCGTGAGCCTAGGGATCTTTCCCTAGGGCGAAGACTTGAAGGTTTTTGCTGCATTGGCTTCAACGGGCATCCGGTAACCAAATTTATTTTAAATCATATTTAACACATTGTTAACGATCATAGAAGTTGTATAAGTATGCAACGGTCACCCATCTTAGTACTAACCGTACTGAACGGTACTTGACTTCTGTGATCGGTCGAGGTGCAGTTGCGCTATCCCACCAAAGTACCGGTTTTGGTCATTATATCTTTTCAATGTCATTTTAATGTCAAATTCAATATCACTTGTTCTAATATAATCATGAACATAACTTTTATAGATTGATGGAAGTCCATCATATCGTCTGAAGTTAGCATATGTGCCAGTGTTAGAACAAAGTGAGTGTGAAGCAACGTACAAGCATGATCCTGTAACCGATAATATGTTCTGTGCTGATGGCGGAAACGCTGATGCCTGTCAAGGTGATTCAGGTGGCCCTAGAGTCGTAGATGGAAAAGTATATGGTTCTACGTTTCTACTGGTTCATCGTGTGGTTCAGTAAAATTCCCAGGAGTTTATATAAGAGTTCACAAGTATTATGATTGGATTATGGACGTTATCAATAACTTAAATTAGATACTTAATTTCATAAAAATAAAATTTATAATAATTTATATGTATATGGCCGACTCTCTGTCAAATCGAAAAGTCAAAAAATGAATCTTAAAACTCTCAGAAAATGTTCTACTACTTATTTTGGATACCCCTGATTTTTTTCAGATTTTTAAGAACCATAGTTTTGGGCATATCAGAAGTCAAAAATTGAATTATCATGATTTTTTGCATTTTTATTGCAATTTCAATTGATAATTACTGTTTGAAGGTTTTATATAAATTAACAATTTTTTTTAGGAAAGTTAAGAAATTTTCTCACTAAAAAGAAGGACCAATCATTAATATTGTATATTTCATGCGAGTATCATAATATTTCTTTTAAAACCTTAAATTGAGAAAAAAAACAAGTCCGATTAGGCTTTCGACTGCCAAAAAATTTTTGAAAGTAGGTTATTTTATGTTCAAAATGACCCTGCCTCCCCCTTAACGATTAAGGACTTTCTTTTTTTTTTTTTTAATTGAAAACTGATGTTTTTTATGAGAAACCTTAAGAGATGGCCATAGCCTATTTATTAAACGTTGGGTCGTTTTAATTGAATCTAGCAATTTGTAATATATATTTATATAATTAAAGTTACCCATTGCTTATTTATTTTCGGAAAATCAAAAATTTGCCCTTGCTCCGCATATCATCATCTAATCTACTTATTTTTACATTTATTTTATTATAACTTTCTTATTCCACTTTTTTCATTTTGACTATATACCCTTTTTATATGAAATTTATTTATCTTAACTTATAATATGAGCCATATTACATGTACATAAAAGCACATGCACACGTGTCACAAGGTAAGTCATGAAATTTAATAATAATAACATTCCATGCCACAAACGAACAATATTTCTTTCATTTCCACTATTTGCAACACTTTTTGAACTTCTATACATATAATTATGTTTATAATTTTCTAAAGAGCACATGGAAAAATATCACACAATAAGAAAATAATGCAGTATTTTGTAATTTGATGTGAGCTGCGTTGAAAAGTCTCCTCCTTACTCTCTACAACACTAAATTTTCTTATTTATATACAAAATACTCATTATGCACATTATTTGTTCACACAGATTTGCTGGACACATAGAGCACTGTTGTTATAAATAATATTCACTTTATAAAAATAGTTTTTAAATCTTCCTTTTTATTGAATACACTTGGATTTTATTTCAATTTTTTTACAAATGTGCACCTTCACAATCTCTTCAAATACAGCTGACAAATAAGTGTAACTAATAAGTCACACTGATATCTTTACATTATAACAACACAAGAAGATCATGATATCGATAACTGATGAATAGGTTGCCCCTAATCTTAGTATATAACATTGTGTATCTTGTTGCCAGTGGTCTCCTTAACCTCATCTGTCAAGCCCATGGTCCCATGGTAGTCGCAAAATGTGGCTGTCAATCAGTATTTTGCCTAAAAATCACTGAAACACATAAAATATATTTTTTATTTTTTGGTTTAAAAAACAATAGTGTAAAGAAACTTGATAAATTTGAAACACCAAATTTTTTAATTACAGAGTTTCGTGCTAAAGTTTGATGTATTACAAGTAATTTGCTACCTCTCCCATCAAAATCTATCGACCAGCTGCCAAGAAAAGTGACGCAGAAGTCCAAAATATTATATTTTGAGAAATAAGCCTTTAAAGAAAAATAAATGAAATAAGTAAATTAAACTTCAAAAATTATCAGCCATCGCATTTCCCATTTCTTCTCTTCTTGAAACTCAGTTTCCTGTACCTGAGATCCGTTCTCCCACATGAAAGGGTTTAAATATAAGGTCTGGCAGCTTGCACATGCAGAGAAATGATCTGTTAGTGGCAAGAGGAAAATCCTTTTCTCAAAATCCTCTCGCAGTAAAACGATTATCGTTATAAAATCTAGCATATTATTCTGGAGGAAAAAATTAATTTTTTGTTACAAGATTATATTTTTTTTTTGTGCAAAATAGTATATTATGTACCAAGGGAATAAAGTGGGCTGTGTGCTCCCTGCGCGAGAGTTGTCGCCTGAGCGAAGCGAGGGCGACAAACGCGCAGGTTCGCACAACCCACTGTATTCACGAGTGCAATATACGACTTTTTAACACAACTATCATAAAGTTCGTACTCGTTTCCCGCTGAAAAGGGAAAAAATGCTGCATATTGATTCCCTAACCTCACTCTCGTTTCCAGCGCAACGCACTGTTTGTGCCCGAGCCGAAGGCGAGGGCACATGTGCGTGGCGCTGGGGACTAGAGTGAGAGTAGGGAATGAACGTAGCTCTTTTTTTCTACTTCGGCGGGAATAAAGTACGAACTTTATGATGGGGTGTGTTAAAAATCTTATTTTTTACTCCCACAAATAGGATCCTTTTTAGGCAAAATGATGTCATCTTGCTAAATGAGGATTTTTCTCTTAAGAATGGACCATGTTCATAAAGTTTTACTACAAAATGATTTTCCTTTTGTCACAAGAGGAAATAAGAGTAATTACTACAAATAATTAATCATATAATTAATTACAAGACAATTAGGTAACTATTAGTTATACTTATGGAAAGTGTTACGTACGAGTGAGTGCAGTGTTCTGTATCGCGGTCCTGTCCCAACTGGCTAGCACAGCTCGCTCGGACCCGCGGAGGATGCAAGTTGCAAGCTTGCACCTTTCGCGTGAGAACGTGCCGCGGATGCGCTGCCCGTGGGTCCGGTATCAGACCTGGCACGACAGCCGACACCCTCGTGGCTCGGCTGTGACAAAAGATATGAATACAACATTTAATGAATAAAAGAAGAATTATCTCTTCCAGTTAAGTAACTGTCGAGATATGAATTTTTAAAAATCAGTTGATTCTTCTGAAATATATATTGGCTTAGTTAGTCGTGTGGTTAAGGTACCGGCTTCCCAATCCAAAGTTCGATTCCCAGTCACTGCACTTCCAGAACTATCCTCGAAAACATTTTTTCTTCGATTTTTTCACGAAGTTAACCAATATTAATTAATTAATAAAATAAAATAAATAAAATAAAATCGATAAAAAATATAAATAATAAAATAAAATACATAAAAAATATAAATAATAAAATAAAATACATGAAAAATATAAATAATAAAATAAAAGTTAAAATAAATAAAATTAATAGAAGTAACATTTTTTTTATTTGAATAGAAAATATGTTTAAACTTTTTTCTCGGGCGACAAGAGGTTTCTTCTTCATACAAACGATATTGGTTAGAGAGGATTTTCCTATTGGTCAACTAGACCTTCTATTCCTTGAAGAGGAATCCTTTTTGTACAAGAATAATTTGCCAGAAAAGGATTTTTCTCATGTGGCAAGCGGAATTAATTTTGACAATCAAAACAAGAGTATTTTCCTCTTGAATCGAAAGGATTCCATTTTATACCAATGAACTTTTCTCTGCGTGCATGTGTTCATCTATAATGTTATCCCAGCAGCATCGAGTCCAGTGAAATTTATTTCTAACAATCTATCCTTCCTTTGAACTTTTCATTAATCCTCTAATGTTCCACTTTTTAAAACATCATACTGAGTTATATAATTATTTATAATATGAAGATAAATGTAGAATATGCAGCAGGTCATATAAAATGTGAAAACCCAATCGAAACTTAAGAAGCCAACATTATCATGGCCAAAACTATATTAGTACATGGGGGGGGGGGTCCAAAGTTTAGACGATCCACTTTAGAATTGAAGTCAACTCTAGACGTTCTCCATTCCGACATAAGCTACTGCAGATTGTGCAAAATTTCGAAATTCTAAATTACGAAAATCATATTTTCGAATGTGACAATTCACCTACTGTCCAAAACATCGAATTTCATTTATAGAATTTGTAAGGAATCTAAATGCGAAAGGCGTGCTTGCGTATGTACTATACAGGGATGGATGAGTGTGAATGTGTCTAAGTATCTGAATTTACGTGGGTGTTTATGTATATGTGTGGTGTGATGACGGGTAACCAGCGCGGTCGTGCGCGGTGGTCGAGTTATTCGCGTGCCGGACGCGTTCGACTAGAGACGTGCCGATATCGCACTGTATGTACTCAAGTTTCTCGATTATCTCAATGAATTTTCGACCGATTTCATCGGGATTGCGGGAAAATACTCCTCTAATTATACCTAAGTGCTGGTTCTATATTGAGATAGATCGAGGAAAAATTTTTCAAATGCGAGCACAAAGGAATATCTCAAAAAATCGATTTTTAAGCCTAATGTCTAGAAAAATTAATTTTAAGCTAATATGTACAGGTCTATCTGCTAAAACTAATTAAAATACAGCTTTTTTATGTTGAACACTTTTTTGTACGAGCAATATTTGCCAAGATAACTGCGAAAAAAATGTTAAATACAAAAGTTGTAGATAATATTGAAGCAAAACTTTTTCCCATTTAACATTTTTTTGTAAAATCAACTACTGTCGAGTTAGACTTATAAAAACGATTTTAAATGCCAAAATACACATAAAATGAACGATTTTCGGCCATAACTTGTCAGGATTTGATTTTTCACAAAAATGTTTAATACAAAAGTTGTAGATAATATTGAAATAAAACTTTTTTCCATTTAACATTTTTGTGTAAAACCAATTTCTGACGAATTAGACTTATAAAAACGATTTTAAACGCCTAAATATACATAAAATGGACGATTTTCGGCTACAACTTGACAAGATTTGATTTTATACAAAAATGTTAAATGTAAAAATTGTAGATAATATTTAAACAAAACTTTTTTCTATTTAACATTTTCGTGTAAAATCAACTCCTGTCGAGTTAGACTTATAAAAATGATTTTAAACATCAAAACATACATAAAATGGACGATTTTCGGCTAAAACTTGACAGGATTTACACAAACATGTTCAATACAAAAGTTCTACATAATATTTAATCAAAACTTTTTCCCATTTAACATTTTCATATAAAATGGATTCCTGACCGCTTAGACCTATAAAAACGATTTTTAATGCCTAAATACACCTGAAATAATCGATTTTCGCTTATCATACAAGAATTTGACTTTCAATAAAACTGTTAAATACAAAGCATATAGATATAGTTTAAACAAAACTTATTCCCAATTAACATTTTTATGTACAATAATTACTGGATCATCTAAACGTATAAACATGATTTTTAATACCCCAATACACGTATAGTGAATTTTCGCTTATTATTTCACAGAATTAGATTTACACAGAAGTATTCGATACAATAGCTCTAAATAAGATGGAAAAAATCGATATAACATTCCAAAGATAATATAAACAAAAACATAATAATAAGATACAAAATTACATTTGATTACAATATTCAATGGGATAAACACATTGGAAGAATAATTAAAGAAACAAAATATCTATTTCCCTGTTTTCTACAAGAAGATTTTTAATAACAAATTTAAAAAATTTGATATAAGATTACCCAACTTAACCTACTATGTTCCCAGGACCTAAGCGATTGAACTAAAAGAATCAAAATTGTGTAATATTATATAAGTACATGTTAAAGGAATATCATATATACAAAAAAAACTTTTGTGTAATGTATGAGCTATAAATGTTGTAATATGGTAAATTTCAATGCATAAAGAATGCAATGTTCTAGCTGACTCAGTCTTACAGCATGTAGAAAACTATTAAATAGGCAAGTCTCACTGGGTAGAAGTCTGCGAAATACATAATGATGTATTTCAATACAACAGATACCCTGAAGCGAGTTCTTACACCCTGACTAAACTTAGAAATTAAATAGACGAGCTAATATTACCAGGGACAACTACCTACCCTTATCGCATTTAACAACACACACAGCACTTATATAATATTTCCCAGTTCCTATTAGCTATCCCCTCACACTTTAAAGCACTAACACTCGAAGATCACTTAGAGCTGCAGAAGTTGCAAAATAGGGCTGGATGGTCAAGGCTGGCACTACTCCATGGATGCCAGTCTGCTGAGAATCATCTAACAGAGATCCACTGTGTCAGTAACCACACCACCTAGGAGGAAAGTACTGACAGAGACCGTCAATTGTGTTTCAATGTCAGGGACTGCCTCAGCCTAGGGATCAGCAAAGCGCATGAACAGCAGATCAGTCCCTATTCTGGGGGACAAGCGAAGAGAGTTGAGCACCTAAAAACCACATATGACTAATAAATAGATGACTCAAAAAAACATACCATACAAAAGAAAAGTTTGCAGCAATGGCTGTTGTTCACTCACTGTACCAGCTTCCTGTAACAACTAGAGGGGAAGAACTGGTGGAGACCTTAAACCGTTGTTTCACTGAAGACGCTGAAGACACAAGCAGCAGCTTAACTGTGCACATAGTCACTAGTGTAAGAGCCAAACAAGGAAAGTTAAGCACCTAAAAACCACATATAATTAATAAATAGATGACTCAGACAACATTTCCACACCCAAGAACAGTCTGCAGCAGTGCCCGTCGTTTACACTACTCTCGCTGCCACAGATACCTGCAACAAGCGAAAGTACCATCAGCTCACCCATCAGAGAGGTTAGGAACGAGAAAATGCTTACTAAATCTGCTCTCGCCGCTGACACACCGTCTTCCCATCTCCGACGAATCATCGACAATCGACGAACACGATGAAAGGGCCAACACGATTCACCAGGGCGGCATACTACAGCAGCCACAGTCATCGCTGGGGACGCCGGGAGCCAGACGATTCGATTGTTGACAACACACACCATGGACACATGTGCGCCACGGCTGACGGCACGCCGCACTACTCAGCAGTAGCAGAAAGCGCGCGTGACCATATATGTAGATATATCTTATACCTCGTGGTCGCACGAGTCACATGTGTTTTTCCGCTGTTCTTGGTGTGTGAACGCATCCTAGCCGAGGCACGGTAGTATACATAGGTCCGGAAAGTGTGTACGACCGTGAGCCGAGGTACCAGGTACCTAACGTAGCCGTTACGACTGCTGCTGTATAAGTATTCATGCACGCAGGTCGCAGGGCTAAGCCAGATTGCCGTTGCCGAATGCATCAGTATTGAGTATTCTCCTTCTGTTTTTCTCCTTTTCGCGGTATTTTTTTTGTAATTGAGATTGTATAGGTATATGTAGTTAGGAACACCCGTGAGTCCGTGAGCAGCTAGTTTTTTATTATTATTATATATTTAATTTTTTTTTTTATTATAAATATCGGAAGTGTTGCAATTTTCGCTTTTATAAAAATACAAGGTTCTCCTGAGTATTGCGGTTGTGCCTATTATGTAAAAACGAAGTTTTTACATAGGGAGGGGCGGGCGACGAGCGAAGCGAGGAGCAGGTGTGTGTGGGGGCGGGGGGGGATGGCGTGCCGAAGGCACGCTGGGGGGCACAGCCCCCCTAGTTTATTTTGTCATCTTACGCTTACTGTATAGAATAAGTTCAATGGATTATGTAATCATGTAAATAAACATCTGGATGGATATTCTATTTTTTACGTTTCACCTTGCCGAAATTCAACTTATGTAAAAACAAAACCTTTCAAATTTTAATAGGGATACAATAAAGATATTGCGAAATAAATCATTAGAAACAAGTTATATTCGTTTTAAAATAGTATTGATGAAATTCCATGTTTTGGACAGTAGGTAAATTGTTACATTCGAAAATATGGTTTTCGTAATTTAGAATTTCGAAATTTTGCACAATCGGCAGTAGCTTATGTCGGAATGGAGAACGTCTAGAGTTGACTTCAATTCTAAAGTGGATTGTCTAAACTTTGGACTTTATTGCAGTGCACAACTCTCTTGAATTGAATTATATTCTAGAATGAGCTAAACTCAATAATCTCACTTTCATCTTTCTTATGAAATAGATATATTCTGATTCATTCTATCAGAATTATCACTGCTTTTTTCTTCATACGTTTAACTAAATCTTGACAATTCATGTTTTTTGTTTGAATATCTGTGTTTAAGGTGATGTGATATCCTGATTTCAATATTTTTTAAATCAACATTCAAACGTTTATTTGGAAAAAGACGACTGTCAGGCGCTCCGGACACATAAATACTATATTCAGAAAATTATATGGCCATAGACTGAAAACGCGTACGACGATAGAGACGTATTCGTCTCTGATGTGATATTAGTTATTTAAGTATTATGGCCTGAAGAGGTCCCATACCAGGGACGAAACGTTGCCGGTATTTATGGAAAAAAATTAACTAAAGGAGTTTTTATTTAAGCCTTGGGTTGTCCTCCCACATTTGCTGTGTTATCATTTCACTACTTGTTAATATGGAGAGGAATATCAATACTTATATTCAGAAAATTTTTTGAGCGATTCTATTAGTATTTTCGTTAGCTGTGCTCGTTTTAAACATAGGTCAATTGCAGATTCCTACTTACCGACAGCACGGTTTTTATTTAATTAAATAAACTCTGATCATTTTTTTTTGGAAAAACACGTCTGTCAGGCGCTCCGAATATGTAAATACTATACTCAGAATTTTTTGTGGATGATTCTATTGGTATTTTCATGAGATGTACTCTTTTTAAAATTATGTCGGTATATAACATCACCTTAATTTTCTGTCTTGAATTGAAGCACTTTTCAAATTTAAAAAAAACTGTCACTGCACGCTTATATTATTAAACTTGTAAAAACTTTTCAGATATATCTTTACATATAATAACACATTAAATTTTCACTTTTTGATTCACCTACAAATAAGTACAAATATTAAAACACTAAGAGAAAAACTATGCATGACAACAAACTCTGCTGAAAAATCACGTGGCTAATGGTTATGTTTATATCGAGCTACTATAGCTATATAAAACTGTGTTTACACTGGTATTAGCAGACAAGCTATATATGTATATAATTAAAAAATTCAATAAAAAAATATTTGAATTGAAATATTTTAGGTATAAGACCACCTCAAAGGGCTAAAAGTAGATTACTATGTCAAATGCTCAGGGCCCTTTCAGCATACGTAATTCATGGTGTATCATAGTCCAAATATCTTTAGTTCAACATAGTTCACGCCCGATTGCGCCAAATCGTTTTATACAATAATTGTTATATATTATTCGAGATATCTCGACCATAAAACAATATGAATTACGAATGTTACAGATTATATCCGTAATTATACACGTATAATACATGTATTACACGTGCTCGATATGTCATTAGATGGATTTTTGTCAGTTTTTTCTGAAATTTTTTCGAATAAATTGATTTATTTTTACATAATATTTATTTATGTTTATAAATATATTAATGTAGATTTAATTAAAATTTAAAAAAACCGCTGCCAATTCATTGGCACGTAGCTTCCTCAAACTTAATTTACTGATTCCTTTAATTAATTTTTAATTCCAATGTTTAAAATTTAATACTTCAGAAAGACAGAAATAACAAAACTCCAACATAATATTCAAATTTTTATAGATTATACATTTCCACAAAATTTCACATACATAAAATATATATCACAATTGCCTATAAATTTGCAACTGATATTTAGAGCTAAATGTCTAGAAAAATTTTAACCTCAAATATCTCTGAAATTTATGAACCAATCACTTTGCCAAAAGAACTCATCCGAGAACTATCAATAATATACCTCTACAATGAATTTTGAAGCGAATAAGACAATTTTACTCTTGTAATAGTTGAACATATAAAACTCATTTTTTTCATTTTTCAATTTTTACGTTTTTGTTAATAACAAAAGAACCGTGATAGCTAGAGAATTAATTTTTTTAAGAAAATATAGGTAATTTAAATCTCTTTCGAATACCACCCACCCCGTTTAGATACATAGAGCCGTTCTCGAGAAATTACGATTTAAAAAAAATTGAAAAAAATTTTAACCTCAAATATCTTCGAAATTTATGGATCAATCCTTTTGCCCAAAGAACTCACTCGATTGGTATACAAAATCTACCCCTACAAAGAATTTCAAAGTGATTAAGCCAATTTTACTATAGTTATTGAACGACAAAAAAAAAATCACTTTTTTTTATAAATTATTTTTTTTCTCAAAAAATAATGAATAAAAAAACCTAAAAATTTAGTAAGTTATAGTACTTAATATCCTTCATAACCAAAAAAATATTCATGTTAATATCTTTTTTTAATTTTGAAATATAACCTATTTACAAAAAATTACGTTTTCATCAATAACTTATGACGAAATATAGCTACCGACTTTTCTTTTTTTGTTTTAAATTGTAGATAATTTTATCCTACATACAGAGAATTCATGATATATAAACAATATTTGTTCTAAATATTAAAAAAATCGAAAAAAAAAATTTTGAAAATTAAAAAATGGCTATAAAAAAAAAAATTTTTACAAAAATAGAATATTGACCCTAATTGTGGAAGCAAAATCTAAAAAAATGATCACTCTCCCGTTAAAATCGGTCGAGTAGATCATGAGATATCAGCGTATGCGGACAGACACACACACACACACACACACACACACACACACACACACACACACACACACACACACACACACACACACACACACACACATCCATACGGACATTTTCTAAAAATAGTGTATTTCGATTCCAAATTTGCTAAATAACATTTCTAACACATTATCTCATAAACTTTTTTTTTTACTATCACAAAGCTTCCTCTATGAGGAAGCAATATATTTACAATCGGAAGGAAAAAGAAATACTACCAATAAATAACATATTGTATGTCGAAAAAACTTAATATTGGAGAAAAACGAAATTACGGTGAAAAATCGATAAAAAGTATAATCAGTATTTTATCAATATCTTTGAAAAAAAAATAGATATCGTTCTCGGGCAAAATGGAGCATATTCTGTAGATATTTTCCTATAAAACAAGAACAAAAAATCGATTTTTTTGACAAAAAAAATGTGTAGCCCCCTTAATAAAATATGATTGCATAGTAGTTAAAAGATTGTTTATATTGTTTAATATTGCTGTATTGTATGCTCGTATTTTAATACCAATCAGTGATGGCAACATAGTCTACATATCAGCAAAGTGAGTCTAAATATTTACAATAGTGCTTGTGTCATTGATAAAGATCCAGACTGAGAAAGTTGGATAATTAACAACGTTGGTTTATCCAAAAGTCTACGCTCATAATTCATGACTGTGGACGAGTGGCGCCACAACGTCATATCATTGAAACTCATGCGCGGGTATGAATAAAATTTAAAATTTTGTCGAATGAGCTATTCATAAATAATCCTTTTTTAATTTAAATAATCCACACTCATTGCAAAAATAAAAAAAAAGGATTATTTCTGAATTAAACGTAAGCTCATTCGACAAAATTTCAAATTTTATTCATATTCGCGCATGAGTTTCAATAATATGACGTTGTGGCGCCACTCATCTACAGCCACCACGAACTATGAGCGTAGACTTTTGCCACCAAATATTCAAGTATATAACATTTGATTCAACCTTCATTTTTTTTTAATTTAAAATTAGTTTTTTATTTCGAGTAAAAAATACTTCGCGTTGCAATTTTTCAGCATACGAATAACCAAGATCCGAATTTGAAAATTGAGCAAATCTCATTTTTTGAAGTACAGGCATGTAAAGAATTGAAATGCGCATATTTCTGTGAAGAAATTAAATTTTCATCTTTATTAGTTTTATTAAAAATCCCAATAAACTGTCTTTCTTTTTTTGCGAAAAAATTGTATATTGTCCTCGGGAGCAATGAGGGCTATGAACGTCCACGAGTTACTCTCCCGGGCGTACATAGCCTAATTTACTCCCTAGGTGCATAATCTACTATTAATGTAATTTTTTGTTCAACTCGTCAGAACTTCGTTCAGATCAACTATTTCTTTCAGAAATTTTTACATAATAAATTTTGGAGTATTAGGAGTATTATAAACCATAGCGGAATAATCGAAATTGTTATTGAACCAAATAGCGAATTTTAAAACAATTGTTTTCGCTATTTTAAACCTGTATTTTCAAATGCAAAAGTTGTGTAGCGAATTTTCGAATTTTGTGATTTGATTCGAACTACTACGAGGGTCATTTGACAAGTACCTAGCCTCACCGCCAGATGGTGCCACTATCGCACCAGAATTACACTACAGTGCAGTATCTTCCTGTAAACGGTTACAGACGAAATTTCAGCCGGATCGGAGTTGTAGTTTATTTTTGAGAGCGTGTGAAAGCAAATGTGTCCGTTGATTTTTAAAAAAATGGAGAAAGAACAATATCGGTCGGTGATTCGATTCTTGTTTTTGGAAGGGAAATCGCGCAGTGAAATTAAAGAACGCTTGGATGCAGTGTATGGGGATGCTTCTCCTTCGATGGCGACCGTTAAATTTTGGTATAACGAGTTTCAACGTGGTCGTACGTCGGTTTTTTGATGATCCACGCCCAGGTGCTCCGAAAACAGCCACTACGGAGGAGAACGTGACAAAAATACACGATATCGTTTTGTCAGACCGTCGATTAAAGGTGCACGAGATAGCTGCGATAGTAGGCATCTCAGAAGAACGCGTGTGGCATATCCTACATGAGATTTTAGGCATGAGGAAGCTGTCAGCAAGGTGGGTGCCGCGTTTGCTGACTGCAGACAACAAGCGCATCCGTGTGACCAGTTCAGAGCAGTGTTTGGAGCTGTTTAATCGCAATCCAAAAGAGTTTTTGCGTCGTTACGTGACCGTCGACGAAACATGGATTCACTACTACACTCCAGAGACCAAGGAGCAGTCAAAACAGTGGACCTTACCCGGTGAACCTACTCCGAAGAAGGCGAAGACGGTCCCGTCGGCCGGAAAGGTGATGGCCACTGTTTTCTGGGATTCTCAAGGTGTGATTTTTATTGACTATCTGGAGAAGGGCAAAACGGTCACAGGACAGTACTACGCCGAACTATTGAGCCGATTTGACGCCGTGTTAGAAGAAAAACGGCCCCATTTGTCTAAAAAGAAAGTGCTTTTCCACCACGATAATGCACTGGCTCACACTTCTGCACTCGCCACGGCTAAATTGGTCGAATTACGCTACGAACTGCTGCCCCATCCACCGTATTCTCCAGATTTGGCTCCGTGCGACTTTTTTTTGTTTCCGAACCTAAAAAATTCGCTCGCCGGGAAGAGATTCCACTCCAATAACGAAATAATTGCCGCCACGGAGGCCTATTTTGCAAACCAAGAGAAAACATTTTTTTCAACGGGGTTAAAAAAATTGGAACACCGCAGGACCAAGTGTATTCAACTAAAAGGAGACTACATTGAAAAATAAATTTTATTTTTTGTAAAATTTTGGTGTTTTCATTTGTAGGCTAGGTACTTATCAAATGACCCTCGTATATTTTTAAACGCCTAGCTAAGGAAGTTTTTTGGATAATTCCAGTACTCTATACATTGTTGCTAAATAGAATTTTTCGTGATTGTTACGATAAATGCTGTTGAAGGCCGCGCGCCACGGTACACGTGTTATGATGTGCGCCACGATCACGAAAAATTGTGCAACAATACATAGACTACTGAAATTTTTGTGTGGTGCGCACGTCGTAACACGTGTACCGTGGCGCGCGGCCTTCAATAGCATTTATCGTAACAATCACGAAATAACTAAGCTAATGATAGCACGAAAGAAATGGTTGACTCCAACACTCGTGTTTATTTTACTTTTAATTTATAACTCTATTAATAATCATTTGATAAGATTTGTGTATATAAGGAAGATTTTTTTTTACGTCGTAACACGTGTACCGTGGCGCGCGGCTTTCAATAGCATTTATCGTAACAATCACGAAATAACTAAGCTAATGATAGCACGAAAGAAATGGTTGACTCCAACACTCGTGTTTATTTTACTTTTAATTTATAACTCTATTAATAATCATTTGATAAGATTTGTGTATATAAGGAAGTTTTTTTTTCATTTTCACTTATTGCAGTCATGAAGGTTTTGTGTATTTTGTTGTGCGTCGCTTTTGCGAGCGGCTTCTATATAGGTAAAAGAGATTTTAAATAGTATTTTTGTCGATTAAAATAGATTTTCAATTACATATTATATTTCAATTTCTAATAGATAATAATGGAACACATGAAAATAAAATTGCTGGAGGGTATCCCGTTAGAATAGAAGATCTACCATATCAGGTAAATAAATATCAACAAAATTTTGTAACATTCATTCCTTTGCAGCAATTTCTTTAATGTAACTGGCTAAAAAATTAATAGATTATTTGATAGATTAATTAATAGATTGTTGAATAAAATAGTCCATGAACGATATTAATAGACCTACTTGCTTTATCGCATTATGTATTGAATAAATTTCATACAAAGCAGTTTATAGAAATTTAAAAGTTTTTTAAATTAATTCAAGAAGATATTGAATCTGATTAAAGCTCCTTATATCTTGTATATCAACATAGTAATTTCATTATAAATCTTTAAGCCCATAGCTCTCAGGATGAAAGTATTTAAATTTGTTTCTAGGCTAGCTTGCTTTGGTTCAGAAGAACCACCTTCTGCGGTGCAACTATTATACATGAATCTTGGGTTGTAACTGCTGCACACTGTGTCAGGTAAGATTTCATTTAATTTTTATAATTACATTAAGTATTTCTATATAATAGCACTTCTTACCAAAAATTAAATTAATCTCTTCATTGCAAAATAGAAATGAATCGGATATATCAGTAGGAACTGGCAGTGGATTCAGAAAAACCTTAGCTCAAGTTCACACAGTTGAGAAAATTATAATGCATGCGAATTTTGAGACCAACGGCAAAAATAACGACATTGCTTTAATCAAGGTAATTAAATATGTTTATATTACTTGTGAATTACTTAGAAAGGATTTAGTATAGGTATAATATCACTATTCATGATAATGTTAGTATTTCAAAGTGTGTAATACTAGTTTTATAAACTTCGAAACTTGTTAAATAAATTTCAGTACAAATTTTAATTTTTTATTAAGAACTAAGAACTTGTGACTAACACGAATATTTTCATTATATTTTTCATCCAGCTTGCACAGCCAATTCAATTTAATAATAAACAACATCGTATAGAACTTGCAAAGCCACACCATATTCCCAAAGAAGGTGAATTAATGCGGATTTCTGGTTTTGGAAAGATAGGGGTAAGTTCTTACCTTCACAGAGAAAGGTTTTCTTTTTTCTCTAGAATTATTTTCTTTAGTTAATTTAATTAACTATTTTTAGTTAAATGAGAGGGAAAGCGACGTTTTGATGGCTGCATACGTACCTGTATGGAATCAACAAAATTGTGAAAGCATTTACAGCTCAGTTCCCATAACCGATGATATGTTTTGTGCCGGCAATGAATACACTGATACGTGCTATGGTGATTCTGGTGGACCTGGTGTTATTCATGGTAAACTCTATGGAATCATTTCCGCTAGTACAAATTGTAGATCGAGAATATTTCCTGGAGTGTACACTAGGGTGCACAAATTCTATGATTGGATTGAAAAAACAACTGGGCTCATATTCTAAAATTTATAAACCTAACTCACAAGGAGTGTATCTCAGATCCGGGTCATTGATCCTCACCAGCTCGCAGGATTGTTTCACGTAAAAAAAGTATTTTTTATTCTACAAGGAGAGGGTCTAACCTGAGGAAAACGGATTTTAGCGGGCATTGGAGAGTCGATTTCTGGTACCTAAAAATGAAGTCCAGTGCTGACAATTTCATACAATGGGCCCTTTTTCTTGAGATATGGGCAATTAATTTAATATCAAATATCCTCTATTTCGTTAAAAAGTGATGTCTCTTCTATCCAGTGTCACATTGCAAATATTTATGATACGAAAACGAGCAAAAGAGATTATAAAAGAAGACAGTAAAAAACTAAAATTTAAGCCCTGTTTAGTTAAAAAATATTGATTTTTCAGGAAGTTACAAGCAATCAAAGATAGCGTAAGAAAATAGTTACAAATTTGACTTCATTCCGATTAAATAGATCGTATTTTTAACCATTTTTGTACGCTATCTTTGATTGCTTGTAACTTCCTGGAAAATCAATATTTTTTAACGAATCGGGGCTTAAATTGTAGTTTTTAATGTCTTCTTTTATATTCTTTTTTGCTAGTTTTCATATCATAAATATTTGCAATGTGACACTCAATAGAAGAGACAACATTTTTTAACGAAATAGAGGATATTTAAGATTAAATTACCTATATCTCAAGAGAAAGAGCCCATTCGATGAAATTGTCAGCACTGAGCTTCATTTTTAGGTACCAGAAATCGACTCTCCAATGCCCGCTAAAATCCGTTTTCCGCAGGTTAGACCTTCTCCTTGTAGAATAAAAAATACTTTTTTTAAGTGAAACGATTTTTCGCACATTTTCTAGCCATTTTATGCCGATTTCGGCCAACTCGACAGAAAATGGCTAGAAAATGTTCGAAAAATCGTTTCACAAATGGGAGAAAAATGGACGATTTTTAGCAGGGCATTATAGTTTACGTTACGGATATATATTAATTATAAATACTCAAAAAGTAGAAAAAAGCGTTTATATAAATTCATCATTATTGATTATATACATGTATTTACTAAGGTTGTGATTAGTTCGAGAAACAAGTAAAGACCGTTGCTAAGAAGAAGCAAAGTTGTTGATTTTGTCTTTTGTGATTTAGTCGTTGCGTAACCTTTGAATAAAGTACTAATCAAGCATGAGAATAAACGAAAGCATTTTGTGCTTATTTTTATATTTCCCAATCACCCGCCGCGAATTCCGTTTTGTGCGGAACAGTTTATTTATTTACTTTATTTGGTCTTATCTACTAGATTGTAATAGAAGGGTTCTAACTTATTATATGAATGAATGCATGGATATATGAGTAAGTGTGGATATTTTCTTTTACGTATTATTCTGCATCGAACTGATTGATTAGATAAGTATTTCTCCATCATTTATCATTTGATCAACTTATTTTGTGCGATCTCGACAGCGATACACATGTATGTGTATCGACAACAATGCATATTACCATGATTGTAATAGTTTTGTAAATACTGAAAGAAAAAGCTATGCTATTTAGCTTATCGTCATTTTTTCCTTATACTATAAGTCCTGGCTTGATATAAACCGATTTCAATAACTCTTAGTAACACTTGTGTTCACCTAATATTATTTGACTTTATGCTAATGTCCATAAAGCGGAACGTATGAAGAAAAAATATAGGTCTAATAATCTTAGAAGTCTTTTTTCGTCACCATGAAGGTTCTTTACTTTTTATGGTGTTTAGTTTACGCAAACGGCTTTGACATCAGTAAGATTACAATTTCAAATAATGGAGAACTTGAATTATTGAGAGTTGCCTCAGCAGTAGCTATGTGTGTGTGTGTGTGTATGTGTGTGTGTGTGTGTGCCTGTGTGTGTATATGTGTGTGTGTGCCTGTGTGTGTGTACATATATATGTGTGTGTGTGTGTGTGTGGGTGTGTGTGTGTGTGTGTGTGTGGGTGTGTATACGTGTGTGCGTGTGTATATGTGTGTGCGTGTGTGCGTGCGTGCGTGCGTGTGTGTGTGTGGGGGGGGGGGGGTATACCGTTTTATCGCAGGATCTAATCGATCGATTCTAACCGGACAGATCTCATTTTTTTTGTTTTTTTGTCCGAATTCGGGAAGGAAATCCACTTTTTGATTTGCCGATGCGTTTTTGTTTTATTTCGAATTTTCGATTTTCGCAAAATTTATTTTTGTTTTTTTAATGATAACATTGAGATATTTGAATCGGACAAATAGCATTCGAAAGAGCATAAAAAAACCTATATTTAAAAAAAAAATTACATTAGCTATTGCGGTTCTTTTGTTATTAACAAAAACTGTTTTTTTTTTAAAGATTATAACTCCAAAAATAAACGGTCAATTTTTTTGAAAAAAATAATGATAATACAGAATATAAATATCTATAATCTGTAAAAATTTGAATTCATTCTGTTGGTTAGTCTTTGAGAAAAACAATGAAAAAATGAAAAAAATACGTTTTGTATGAAGCATGTTTACTTTAGTAAAATTGACTTATTATTGAGGTTAATTTACACCAATCTCTGCAAAAACATGAAATTAGTCAGATACGCTGGCCAGTTATTTTGAGTTTGAATTAATTTTTCCAATAATCGCGATTTAAGAAGTGAATATAGTAAGAATTACCCTCTCTCAATTTTGAGATAAAAATCTTAAAGTTGAAACGTTTATGGTTCATGTGCATATAATTTTATATACACTCATTTTGCCTTTAGAAATTTATGTAAATGTTTTGATTACCTGCCACTGATATTTGTATTTAAATAATATTTTATTTACTTTTGTTTTTTATTAAGATGGTGTAAGAAATGATACAATCAACGATATTTTATTGAAAATAAAAGAAGAGGATGACTAAAATTATAACGGACCATTAAAAAAGATCAAAATTAGAAGTATAATTGTAATTTTTATAATATATGCACAATTATTTATAGTAAAGATACACAATTATTGAATAATAATATATTTATAATATAAAAAATGGAGTTATTATATATGATTTTGTGATTGAAAATGTGAGTAAGTTGATCTCAGGGTACATAGCAATTTTTTAATTTTATATTTTAAAATATTACTTTTTTTTAAATAAAATAAGTGTTAAATTACAAATAATTTCAATAATAAGAAAAAAATTTGCAATTTTTTAAATATTAATGAATTATTAAATCATTGAAAAAAAAAGTATAATGAATTTATATTTTATATTTAAAATATATACTATACATATAGGAACGATACCTTAATTTAGAGGAAGCTACGTGCAAATGAATTGGCAGCGGTTTTTTATAATTGCATTAAGTATTTCTATATAATAGAACTTCTTACAAAAAATTAAATTAATCTCTTCATTGCAAAATAGAGATAAATTGTATGTATCAGTACAAACTGGCAGTGGACACAAAAGATCTTTTAGTAAAGTACACACAGTTGAGAAAATTATAATCCATGCGGGTTATGACCTCAACGGCAAATACAATAACGACATTGCTTTAATCATGGTAATAAAATATGCTTATTTTACCTGTGAATTATTTAGAAATGAGTTAGTATAGTTATAATATCACTATTCATGACAATGTTAGTATTTCAATGTGTGTAATAATAGTTTTTACAACTTCGAAACTTGTTAAATAAATTTCAGTACAGATTTTAATTTTTGATTAAGAACTAAGAACTTGTGACTAACACGAATATTTTCATTATATTTTTCTTCCAGCTTGAAGAGCCTATTCAATTTAATAATAAACGACAACCTATAGAACTTGCAAAGCCATACGATATTCCCAGAGAAGGTGAATTGATGCGGATTTCTGGTTTTGGAAAGATGGGGGTAAGTTCTTATCCTTCACAGAGAAAGGTTTTCTTTTTTTCTAGAATTTCTTTAGTTAATTTAATTAACTACTTTTAGTCACATCTGGGGAAAAGTGATGTTTTGAAGGCTGCATACGTACCTGCAGTGAATCAAATAAATTGTGAAAGAGTTTACATGCCAGGTGCCATAACAGATAATATGTTTTGTGCTGGCAATGGAAGCGCTAATATGTGCTATGGTGATTCTGGTGGACCTGGTGTTATTCATGGTAAACTCTATGGAATCATTTCCAGTGCTAATTGTGAATCGAGAATATTTCCTGGAGTGTACACTAGCGTACACAAATACTATGATTGGATTAGAGAAAAAACTGGACTCATATTCTAAAATTTATAATCCTAACTTAGTATAAAAAATACTTGTTTTAAGTGATCAAAATAAAATTTTGAACATAAAGGAAAACTTAAGCTTGATACTTCCTGCTAATAACGTCACACAATTAGATACTGAACGATTACTCCCAAAATAAGTATGTGGAAAAAACACAAAAATTTTACACTTTACGGAAAGTTGAATTAGTAAAAAAAATTTCTTTTTGAGACACCAAATCTACCTTCTGTATTTTATTTTTCTACTACTATATATCATATCCAACAATTCCCACTTAGGCCGTAAAGTTATACTTTATACTATATAGCGCTTGATACGAAAACTACTATTTAATATCTTTCTACAAAAAAAACCTGTGTTAATTTTGCTTCCTCTAGGAGGAAGTAAAATTACTATCACAAAGCTTCCTCTAGAAGGAAGCAAAAAAATAGTATCTGGCAACACGGAAATTCATGGAAGTTCCATGAAAGCAAGTAGAATATTTAATCAAGTACAAACCCCAAATAATCGGGGAAGCGAGTTCCACGTAGAAGAGGAAGGCACGCCTACGGGCGGGAGAAAGAAAGTTGAATATTTGATCAACTCCAAAACCCAAATAGCCGGGGGATTCGAGGTCCACGTAGAAGAGGAAGGCACATAGACGGACGGGAGAAAGCAAGTTGAATATTTAATCAACTCCAAAACGCAAATATTCGGGGGATCCGAGTTTCACGTAGAAGAGGAATGCATGCAGGCGAGCGGGAGAAAGCAAATTGAATATTTACCAACTACAAACCCCAAATAGCCGGGGGATGCGAGTTCCACGTAGAAGAGGAAGTCACGCAGACGGGCGGAAGAAAGAAAGTTGAATATTTAATCAACTCCAAAACCCAAATAGCCGGGAGATGCGAGTTCCACGTAGAAGAGGAAGACACGCCGACACCGTTTATTTTGGTTTTTTATTTTTTCAATAATACTAAGACGGCTCGTCTGAAGAGGAGAACATCTTGATTGTAATAATACGCAATGCTGTTAGAGATCTGGCGCCAACATTTATATCATTTGCTGGGAAATCAATGCCCAAAATCGCAGTTCAATTTTCTCCACCTGATTTTGGATTTGGCGGCAGGGATCATGAATGGATGGTTTCAAGCATCTCTTATGAGTTTGTCGTTAACCATTTCGAGCCTTTGATAGAAAAGAAGAAAATAACACACCAGGTGATCTTGTTTATTGATGGGCACGTATCATATTTGACTCTGCATTTGAGCAAGTTCTGTTCAGAGCATGAAATGGTTTTAATTGCGTTGCATCCCAATTCAACACATTATCCAACCACTCTATTTGTCTTTCTTTAGAATATTTAAATCAGTGTGGTAACAGATATACAAAAAGATCTGTGAAGATTTGCAACTGTAAATTTGTACAGTTGCGTTAAAGAAGTCTCCATTTGCTCCAACATTAAAAAAAATCTTAGATGAAATAGATAAGATAAAGGTATTATCTAATGGCTTTAAAAATGTGGCTTACATTCATTTAATCTTTCTGTGATAGGTTTTTCAAAAATTATAAACTAAGATAGACGTATTAAAGATAATATTAATACTGTTAATACAGATATAAAAAATAATTCTCATTCTCTAGCTGTATTAGAAAATCTTCTAGAAAAGCACGTTAACAGAATGCGAAAATGCATAAATATATCTACAGAATAAACTAATTTCATACTGCCACCATCGTAGAAAACACATAGTATGAAATGCAGATTTATAGAGAATACATAAGACGAATTTCACAGATACAGATAATGCTATACACTAATATAGAAAAAAACTACGATTACTTCTACATGTACGGCATTCGTCTTACGTATTTTCTATAAATGCACCTTTCGTACTATTGTATGTGATTTCTACAATTGTGTCAGTATAAAAGTAGTTTATTCTTTAGATATATTTATGTATTTTTGCATTCGGTTAATCGTCCTTTCTGTTTTAAATCCTGTATGATAAGCGTGTTTCTGCTAATGGGGCGCACGTGTTCTTTTTTTAATTTTCTGAAGGGTAGGGATTCTCACTACCAGCCTTTCGATCTATCTAGTCCCACCCCTGCTTCAATTTCCAACGAGGAAAGTAAGATTAGAATCTTACCTTCTAGAAGTTAAAAGATTAGAAGTTAGAACTCCAAAGATCCATCCAAAGATCCGTCTTAATTGAACAACAGAGCTTTTTAACATATGAAAGGCTGCAACCGACAGAGAATTACAGGACAAAGACAGAGGAAGAGACAATTTCTTAATGATACGGTACAATACCAAGGAAAACTTTCCCTCTGATTAAAGGCGCAGGAACGATGTTGCGAACTGACAAGTGACCCCGCAAGCTGGGCCTAACCTAAACTTTACTGAAACTGTCGGTCGAATCGTATTGCCATTCGAGTGTGCGAATAATTTCGGTTGTTCAAATTAGAAGTCTTCCTGAGTCGGCACACAGCGCGCGCGCGTGTTAGTGTGGCGTTGAAATACCACTTGACGCAGAAACTATTTGCTGAAGTTCAATAACGAATGTAATGTACTTTAGTAATTACGTTTCGAGCTGTTACGCTTATCGATTGTGAGATTCACTTGTGACTTTCACGTTTGTTTACGTTTTTCAGAAACTAAATATAGTTGATATAGTAGTTGATAATCTCTGCAAAACATAATAATGATACAACAAAAAACTCTATCGATATAAATACTATTTGAGGAATTTAAACATTTATATTGCGCTATTTCCACCAAAATAATGCCGTACCTTGCATAACTAATCGATTTTCAATGATTTCGAAAATTTTGTAAGTAAATTTTGTTTTTAAATGGTATCTCGGAAGCTATATCATTACTAAGATAGTTACAAGTTTTGAATTAAATAAACTTAGATTTACTGAGTAACAAAAACAGATTCATAAGAATGAAAAGAAAGTTAGTTAAATATATATTATTATTCATATATATTATTATATTATTAATATATACGTTATATATATTTTTCGTCACATTGAGGCCGAAAATGCCATATTTCCGTTTCGGAGCCGGGCGGGAATGAGGCACTTTCGGCCTGGTGTGAGGAAAAAGTTTTGTTCTACGGAGGGATTCAATCTCGCTGATAAAGATTTTAGTAAAATGTTCTATTAACTGACATAAAATCGACAATTGAAACAATTAGAAATTTCTGTCGATTTACCCTATTTGAAAAATTGCTGCCAATGCTTGACAGTTGACACACGACTTCTCTAAACTTACTCCTTAAATTATTACTCTTTTATAATAATGTTTATACGTAGGTCTCTCTATACATATATCATATTAAAATACTTTTCGTGATAACTTCTTCTCTTCTCGACATACTATTATATCTTGCATAAATTGCGTTTTTATGATTACCTATAAGTACCGTATATAGATAAACTTTTTTTTTCAAAATCAAGAGAATATCATTTCCCAACGACTATACTTATTCATAAATTGGAAAAATGAAATTCCCAATATTAAAAAATCGCTTTGGAAGTAAAGAGAATCGACTATGACAAAAAAGAGTTTTTTTACAGAGTTACGCAAAAATATCAAAGGAGAATGAAATAATGATGCTCAACACTGCAATTATTTATTGTCAACAATACACTATAATATATCTTATACGATGCTTTAAATTAAAATAAAAAAAATTACCAATTTTCTTTTCTATTCTATCTAATTCTATCACAATGAAAAAGGAACTAGTGTTTAATTAACCCTATATTCTCTACCGTCTATTATCATCATTGCTTTTTATTGAACACCCCCGCGATCCACGGATATATATATTTAAGCATGATAACTTGCTATCATTATCGCCCACCATCATATTCTCATCTGCATCTCAAATAATAACCCAAAAAATGAACGAGTGGAAAATTCGAAACCCCTGCGTTGCGTAACCCCCACGCGAAAAAGTTTTCCAATCACTGCGCGCGCGCGCGATAACAGCCTCCCTCTCCCTCTCCCTTTTCACATGCACACGCACCCCCCGTTTACACTATACACGCGTATAGATAATACGTACGCGCACGCAGCCGACGAGCATGTAAAATGTGAATTATAATTACTCACGGCATTGTCTCAGCGCCGGGAGGCTCTTCCTCCTCCGGCCGCTGACGGGTTTCGTCCCTATGGTGACTGCTGCTGGGCTGGAGGAGTCGTGCCCCCAGCGATCCCGAGGAATGAGCGCCCAGGCATTCGTGTGCGGACCAACAGCCGCCCCGTGTTAATCAGCCTTGGCACGTTTTCGGCTCTCTCTATCTCCCTCTCTCTCTTGGGTTTTCAGCTGCAGCCGCCGCGCTGCTCCATCTATCGATGAAGGTGATGCTGCTGCTGTCAACCGCGATGGTCGAGCCTCATCTGGCCATTACTCTCCTCCGTCAGCTCGGTGTAACATTTCGTCTGTATACGTTTCAATATGCGTAAACTCTCACAGCACCGCCTATATTGGCTTATTTGTACGTTCGTTCGATCTTTGGCACACTCCGGGGCACACTGGCTCTCTTATTTATTATTGCTTCCTTTTGAACTTGAGTTGGCCGAGGGTCTTGCCTCCGGATATTGTCTTCAGAAAATAGGTTCTACAATACAGCAGCAGTGACAACAACGAGTCTGGTCGAGCTTGCTCACTCTCGCAACGATCAGCTTCGCGCTCATGTCAACAACGTATCAGCAAGCATTGCGGCCACCTGTGCTGCAGCGCGCCGTCCTCCAATCCTCCAGGCACGTCGTCTTGGCTCGGCGGCACCTCGTCGGCGACTCGCGTCGACAGCAGTAGATGCCTCCCGCAAAGAGGCGGCAATAGCCGCGAAACGAGCGCATGAAGAGTCAGCGGAGGAGGTGAACAACGAGGCAAAGAAGAGAGCGAAAGCGAGTGGGAGGAAGTGCCGGGGAGGCGAGATGAAAAAACGGCGTGTCAGAGCAGTGGATGGCCCTCCGGCCACTCGACGACGACGATGACGACGACGATGCGCGCGCGCTTGCTAACCTCCTCCGCTGTCCGCGACGCCTCCGCCATACAGAAAAGACAGAGGCCAGAGAGTGAGTTGACGGCGACGACAGGCTGCGCTGTCACACTTGGCTGCACACGTGTGTTGGGCACGAGGTTAAGCCGCCCCGCACGCGCGAGAAGGAGGAGGAGGTGAGGAGGTGGCGGCGGCAGCCAACCGCCCCCGACGACGATCGAAGCCACCTTTCGAGCCGCCGCCGACGCCAGCTCTGTCAGCGCAGCCGCGCATGCGTCGCGGACGGGGTAAGCGCGGCCGGCGGCGGGCGGCTTATTCTGGCTGCATGTATATGCAGAACGTGCATTGAGATGCAGCTGAGAATGCGAGAGAGGGATTGCGCGATCGACCCAGAGATCAAGTTGGACTTTTCCGGGATTTACAGCGGGAGGGGGAAGCCGAGTGCGTGGATCTGATTGATTCATCCAGAGGGTTCATTAATTTTTTCTCGATGCTTTTTGGGCAAGCGTATTCACGTCGGTGTGTGGGATAGGATTGGGGTATCAGAAGAGAATAATCGACAATACTTTACAGGGACCAAAGATTTCATAAAAGATTTACAATGTTATTAAACTTTTTTCACTATATGCTTTAATGGAATTTTTCTGGTAAATTCAGAAATTCGCAAGGTATTTGTAACGGCTGATTTTCCAAATAATTAAATGGTCTGTGAAGCTACAATCAGTTCATTATGTAGTCTTTGCAAGTGTTTTTAAAATTTTAAAACTTGGTTGCTCTTTACATATGGATTTCAAGTTTTTCGCCAAAATTTCATAATAATCAGTCAAAATGAGTGTTACGACGAGTAAGCTATCGCAACTTTTAATAATAAAAAGTGACGCGAGTCAGGCACTCTTAACTATAGCCACCACCGTCACCGCTCAGCTTTCTGCTAATCATCGTCATATTGGAATTGTACTCCTTGCCTCTTCTTATTCTACATCTTTGTACGGATATCCATTGGTATTAGTTTTCTCGTGTAAACTGTGAGAATTCAATTTCGGCAATGGAGGACTTACGGGGGCAAACCCGGATTCAAAATACTGAATGAAAGATTATGGCATAATTTGTCCAGAAACTTTTTTTATAATTTGCATAAAAAACAGATACACCTATTGATAGAGTACACAAAATACAACATTTCAAAACGTCTCAGAATTCTCTATCTCTAGTAGTAGGTCTATAATTGCCAAATTACCAAATGAGCTGCGATTTTAAGTAGTTCCTCTTAATATGATTCTTCATGAAATTAGAGGAGAACATTTCTAAAAAGGTCAATATTTTTAATTACTGCACACAATGTTTTTTTTATTAACCTATTTTAATTTTTGCAAATAAATAATTATCTGATTTTGAAAATCTGATCCACTTATTCGTGAAGAATCATATTAAGATCTCATTAAAATTTCAGCTCATTTGGCCCCTCGGTTTCAGGGAAAGTCTACAGAAAATATCTAGAAAGCATTAAAAAACTTAGTTCTGAGATAGTTGACTGTAAAGTTTGTGATCTTTGTGAACATTTATTTATGGGAACTCTTGAAATCATATGCACACAAAGTCTTTTGAAAGTGGTACCTTTTTTGATAGTTTTATAGATCCCCGCATTGCGCCGTGCATTGCACACTCATGCCAATTACACGGCTTGTTTTCTAGTTTCCGTTAAATATTTGAGATCAAGTCTAGTTTATGTGCTTAGCACGACAGGCTTGTAGCAGCATTAAATGATTAAAATAAAAGTCACATAATAATTAAAAGTATTATGGATTTACGCATGACCACAAGATAGAGTTAGAAATAACGAAACAGTCGAGTTCTCCTTTTGAAATTCTTCGAATATAAAAGAAATTTTTATTCTTTTTCATTCAAGATGCAACGCACAACCTCTACCAACTTTGAAAATAAATAGCTGATGTCAGTTATTAGATAGGAGACTGATGGACTTCCTTATTGGTGGTAACCAACAATGTTGATAGCATTCTCTTCGGATGTTAAATTTCTTCTTTTTCTTTATTAGATATTGTTAACTTTTGTCGATATACACTACTATCGCGGATGATTTTTGCAGGCTGGAAGGTAGAAGCAAGCTTCTACGTGTTCCCAGAGCACATGAATTCGTTGAGAATGTTTTTGAAATTCTCCAATGAGCTCATCTGAATCGCCCAATGAAATTGCGCTATTTCAACACATTCTGAGAGGATCACTCCGAGAGTTGCTCGCGCTTGCACCGCGTCGACTCATCAATTACTCACGAACAATCGTCACGAGCCGCTCGCGTATACTGTCGCGGAAGTTTCCGTCGATGTTTGAATGACGTAGAAGACGAGAAACTGGCGACTCAGCAAAAGAACAACTATAGCTCGCGATGCACTAGTCATGGCATCGCAACGTTAGCTCCATGGTTGAACGCGAGACTACAAGCCGCGGGTCTTGCTCGTCGTTTATTTTTTCACATTTTATTATTTAATTCCCACAAAAAAGGAAGAAACATGGTAAACGGCCGACAAATTCATCGAGCTCATCTTCAAGGTCCTCATCGAGCTCTTCCTCGAGCGCCTCAAATTATTGGAGACACGAAAAATCAGAAACCAAGAAGCTGACGGCCAGGATGCCAAGTTGGACCAAATTGCTGGGCGAGGCCGTAGAGTCAAAAGACACGGGGCTGTTAGTTGACAAATCATTTGTTGAAAGATGGCAGCAGCTGTGCTAGCAAGGACTTGATAAGGAGTTAAAAAAGGGCATCATCGAGAAACACTGTGTCCCCGAAAACTGTTTAGCATTAAAAGCACCAGAATCGAATGGCGAGATGAAATCGGCCATTGGAAAAGACTTACAAAAGAAGCAACATTGTCAAATCGCCATGCAAGACTGCGCATGCAGTACTCTGGGGACCGCTATTATAAAAATACTTGGCAGGCTGATGATGGATCTTCATTACGAGTTTTCCATGACAAGACGGGCTTCCATCATCGCTTACAATGTCGCCATCGAATCCAAAGTTGACACTTATCTCTACGAGGAACAATTTCCAGAAAAGCTGAAGGCAGCAAAAGAAATAAAAAGATTAAGTAAGGATTTGCTCAAGCCAGAGAGGAAACGAGATACAAAGAAAGGTTTCAGCAGACCACCTTTTGGACTAAAGAACGATTTAAACTCCAAGGGCCCCTTCAACAGACGTATCGGAACGAGCTCACGGCTAGGTGACACAGAAATTACAGTCGGAGTCGACTCAGGAACAACAGGAGGAGATAAATGTCAGTAGACCAGCGGGCCGCATCAGGCAGTTTGTGAAAATTTGGAATGATCCATTCATCCTTAGAACGGTGACGGGGTACAAAATACCGTTCACACGTAAAGTTTTACAGAAAGTGGTACCAACGGAACCCAGTTTTCCTAAAACCGAATACTAAGCTCACGCCGATGCGGTACAGGAACTACTTGAAAAAGGCGTGATCGCGTGGTGCATGCCTGAAAAAGGGTAGTTTTCATCGTCATATTTCTTGCGAAAAAAATTAAATGAAAAGTAAAGATTTATATCTGTTAGAAATATAGATTGCACAAGTGTAGGTGCGCTAACGTCGTAGCTTACTCTGAGATGATCGCTCGACCAAGACGCATGTACAATTACTTATTCTTAAAACGTCAATTCCACAGTACTCTGTGTAACAATTTATTTAACAATATCTTAAACCTAAAGCGCCTGAACAAATTTATAAATGCACCCCATTTTAAAATACAGGACATAAAAACAGCACTAAGATTAATGACTAAAGATTGCTACATGGCGTCTATGGACCTCAAACCCGTATATTTTCTTATCACAATTCATGAGGATTATAAAAAAATGTTAAGATTCATTTTAAATGGAAAACTCTACGAATTCAACGTAGTCTCATTTGGCATCTCTCCGGCTCTGTATTTGTTCACAAAACTATTAAAGCCAGTCGCACAATGCTAACGATCACGGGGCATCACATCGGTATTCTATGTGAACGATATTCTGTGAATTGGAACAACAAAAAAGCACTGCGTAAAAAATGTACATGCAACTCAAAATCTCGTTGAATCCCTGTGGGCTTCATGATAAATTATGAAAAGAAAAAAATTCAGCGTTTATCTAAACAACAAAAAGAGAAAAAGCATAATTTGATAAAGTCTCACGATTATCCACGCGAAAAACTCACGTTATAGGTACGATTGTTGCAGCTTGCCCCAGAGCAAATTACGGTTGGTTGTACACAAAAGGGTGGAACGCGAAATATTCACGGAAACGTCATTGGCGTGCTGGGGGCCGTTTGTGTGTGTGGGGGGGGGGGGGCACTCACGGTTGGTGGGACTGCACGGATATAGAACAAACCATATCAATTTTCTCAAACTCAAAGCAGCATTCAACGGATTAAAATGTTTAACACGGTCGGACAGAAACTGCGAAATCTTGATGCGCATAGACAACACTACAGCCGTGTCTTACATTAACCGAATGGACGGCATATAATCTGTACATAAACACTAAAGACGATGTAGATCACGTGTGCTACCTCCGGAAACGAAGTGGGAGCTGTCGGATTGGGCATACACTGAGATCACGAATGAACTCGGCGTACCAAAAATAGACTTATTCACGTCTCGTAGCGCAGAGACTCGGGAAGTTTTGCGCTAGATACATTCAAGATACACTGGGAAAATTTATTTTTCTACGCTGTCCCATCATTTTCTCTCATCCGCAAAGTTCTCCGAAAAATCACAATTGATAAAGTCGAATCATGGCAGTTCCCTACTGGCCGACACAACCTTGGTTCCCGGAATTTCAATTTATAGCAATAACCCCGCTGAATTTTATTGGACCGGACGCTTACATGCTTATCTCTAATTTCAGCGAAACACACCCACTTAACACCGGAAACTTACCCTGGTTGCAGCAACATTGTCATGGAATGCTACAGAAGGAAAGGCCTATCAACAGAAGAAGCGGGAGTAATGATTTCGTCCATAATCAAAGGCACCCTTAAGCAATATGAAAACCCGCTTCGACTGTAGTGGAACCACTGCCAGGAAAAGAAGATACCAATATACGACGCCAACGCCGCCGAAATAATAGAATTTTTCACGATACAATTAGGTTTTGTCAAATCGTTTAGCACGATTAATGGTTACCGAGCGGCGATTTTATTGATATCATCAACACTGGTTGGAAGTAATCCGGAAAAATGTCAGTTCTTTAAAGGCGTCGCGAACAAAAAGTCCAAATGGGCGAACTACTCAATCACTTGGGACACAAATGTAGTTTGGACCAATTGTTTAGCTTTTTTCCAAACTATGGACTCTACAAGATTTAACAGAAAAATTAGTTACGTTATTAGCGTTTATAACTGCACAGAGTCCGCAGCCACTTTTGAAAATAAGTCTGAGCACTATAATCGAAGTCGAAAACATCATACGCAGATCACTGAAAAACTAAAAACATCGAAATATATGAAAGAATTACCTGTTCTTGAAATCCCGTTTTTTCCGGATAACCAACGCATATGCTCTGTCAAAACTTTTCAGACATACAACCTGTTCTTAAAATGTATGCGTCTGTAAACATAATCGTGTAGAGCGCAAAATTCTAAGAAAAAAGTTCCTTTACCATTTTTTCATATGACTAGTACTTTTTAGTAACTGATGTGTTGAAATTGGTTGTTTTTAATAGGAATTGTATATCTATAGATATCATCTTATAAACATAGGTATACATTTTCTATTAAAAACAAACAATTTAAACACATCAGTTAGTAAAAAAGTACTAGTCATATGAAAAAATTGTAAAGGAACTTTATTCTTAGAATTTTGCGCTCTAAAGGATTATGTTTACAGACGCATACGTTTTCAGAACAAGTTGTATATTAGAAAAACTGCGAGCCTTCGGGCAATAAATAAAGAGAAATTTTTTATTACATACAAAAAACCGTACCACGCGGCAACAACTCAATCCACCTGTCGATGGATCAAAAATATGCTTAAAAATAGCGGAATAGATATAAATCCGTTTTCACCGCCCATAATACGCGTCACGCACCTCTGCTGCAGTACGTAACAGCACCGACATTGAAACAATCAGACGCGCAGCAGGTTAGTCAGCGAAAACATCAATATTCGCCAGGTTTTGTAATAGACCACATACCGAAAAAACAGTATTTGCGACGTCGATATTAAGAAAAAGTTAGAGAACCGAGCATATGGGATAATCAATAAGTTACATTAAAGCTAGTTTTTTCTTGTTAACGGTTCTTGGTAAAAAATAAAGGAATATTTGGAAATTCAAAAACTGCGGAAATCTTTAAACATCTACATATTGATCTAGAGGACAATACCTGTGAGTGAAACTTGATTCTAATTGTTCGAGCTGCCTCTTCCGAATAGATCAAACCCAACCCGATTTGCATTGATGGGTGTCTTAAGAAGTAGAAAACATTTTTTTTCATGCAAAATTACGTAGTATTGGCGTTAATATCAACAATTAATTATTTTGAAATTTCACTAACACGTTCCTTCTTTGCAAATTTTTATTTTACATGCAATTGTATCGATCAAAGTCTCATTTTGTTCCTTATGAAATTTGAGGGTAGGTTCGCGGTAACCATATTGTTGTATAACCGATCTGAACGGCGCTAAATCTCATTGTTTATCGAAAATTCACGAAATTCACTGGAATTTCGATAAACAATGAGATTTAGCGCCGTTCAGATGGACTTTCTACGATATAGTGACATAGGCTGATTTGTGCACGTGAGAATTGTGCACCGATTTATTGTGCACAGAGAAAAGAAAAGAAAATTTTGTTCACAAAACGTTTTTACTTTTGCACAAAAAATTGTACACTTTACGGAAAAAGATGAAATTCAGTAATGTGCACAAGATTGTTGTGCACAATAACATAAAATAATATTTCAACCAAAAAAAGTCTTGCACACTGTGCTTATTTATCGTGCACGTAATATAGAGCTGGGCGATTGTGCACAAATAAATTTATTAAAAATATATCTAACCGATTGTGCACAAAGTCTAGTTCATACGAAGTCTTATAGCAGTGTTGCCAGATTGGGCAATAAGTAGCGAATTGGGATAGTTTAAAAGATGAGCTCGCGGGAAAAAAATCGAGATGGCTATTTATAGTGTTACGTATGAGAGGACAGACTGAATAAGTCACGTAAAAAATATGCGACGAGCGGGATTCGAACGCACGATCTCGAGGTTTGTAGGCTCGCGCTCTACCACTGAGCTAACGTCGCGATGCTTGCTCGAGAGCATCGCGAGTGTCTAGTCCTTATCGTGAAGCGGATGCGTCAGGGCTCGGATGACGGTCGAGCTGAGCCCGTGACACCTCCGGGGCTAGGCGGAACGACGCCCTCGTCGTTCTTAATTTATCCTCCGGGTAAACTTCTTTTATCGACTGCGTGCTCGGATCCTCACACGTGGTACTATATCTTCACGGGGGACGCAACGGGTCGTATTTGTACTTCGCAACTCAAAGGCCAACCGTAACGCTTGGTGCCGTTTCATACTAAGCTACACAGAGGCGTGATTCGGGGCGAGTCTGCGGTTAAATTTTCTATATATACTTAATTAATCTTCGGAGGGTAAAGTAGGAAATGATGTAGGTTCGTTCACTTGACAGAGTCATAGCCTGTGGAGGCTTGGTAAAGTGGACTATGCCACACAAGGGATGCCAGATTTATATATGTTACGTATGAGAGGAGAGACTGAATAAGTCGCGTAAAAAATATGCGACGAGCGGGATTCGAACGCACGATCTCGAGGTTTGTAGGCCCGCGCTCTACCACTGAGCTAACATCGCGATGCTTGCTCGAGAGCATCGCGAGTATCTAGTCCTTATCGTGAAGCGGATGCGTCAGGGCTCGGATGGCGGTCGAGCTGAGCCCGTGACAATAGCGAATTGGGCTTATACAAGACAGTAATATTAATAGCCGATATGGCTATTGTCTAGCAAACAACATTAAATTTTAAATCAAATAAAAATTCCAAAACTCAAGTAGCCGGGAGACGCGGGTTCTACGCGTATACGGGAGCGCGTCAGACGTTTATACATGGCAAAATAATTATTTAAATCATTTATAACTCCAAGCAGGCGGGGGATGCGAGCTCCACGTGTATACGGAAGCGCGTCATACGTTTATACATGGCAAAATAATTATGTAAATAATTCTTACCCCCAAGTAGGCGGGGGATGCAAGTTCCATGCGTATATCTACTAGGAGTTGAAGATTATTTAAATAATTATTTTGCCTTGTATGCACGTCTGACGCGCTCCCGTATACGCGTGGAACTCGCATCTCCAGCCTACTTAGGGTTAACAATTATTTAAATAATTATTTTGCCATGTATACACGTCTGCCTTATGCCAGTATACGCGTGGAACTCGCATTCCCCGCCTACGTGGAGTTAAGAATTATTTACATAATTATTTTGCCTTGCATGCACGTCTGACGCGCTTCCGTATACGCGTAGAACTCGCACACCCTGCCTATTTGGGGTTAAGAATTATTTACATAATTAGTTTGCCTTGTATGCACGTCTGACGCTCTCCCGTATACGCATGGAACTCGCATCCCCCGCCTACTTCGAGTTAAGAATTATTTACATATTTATTTTGCCTTGTACGCACGTCTGACGCGCTTCCGTATATTTGTGGAACTCGCAGCCCTCGCCTACTTGGAGTTAAGAATTATTTACATAATTATTTTGCCATGTATAAACGTATGACGCGCTTCCGTATACACGTGGAACTCGCAGCCCCCGCCTGCTTGGGGTTATAAATGATTTAAATAATTATTTTGCCATGTATAAACGTCTGACGCGCTCCCGTATACGCGTAGAACCCGCGTCTCCCGGCTACTTGAGTATTGGAATTTTTATTTGATTTAAAATTGAATGTTGTTTGCTGGACAATAGCCATATTGGCCATTAACATTACTGTCTTGTACAGACTCAATTCGCTATAAATAGCCATCTCGATTTTTTTCCCGCGAGCTCATCTTTTAAACTATCCCAATTCGCTACTTATTGCCCAATCTGGCAACACTGCTATAAGACTTCGTATGAACTAGACTTTGTGCACAATCGGTTAGATATATTTTTAATGAATTTATTTGTGCACAATCGCCCAGCTCTATATTACGTGCACGATAAATAAGCACAGTGTGCAAGACTTTTTTTGGTTGAAATATTATTTTATGTTATTGTACACACCAATCTTGTGCACATTACTGAATTTCATCTTTTTCCGTAAAGTGTACAATTTTTTGGCATGTTCTTGTTTGTGCACGTAAGGATTGTGCACATATTTATTGTGCACAGATAGCATTGGTACAGATCTATATATATAGATATATGCCAATGTTAAAGTGTGCACAATTAATATGTGCACAATCAGTATGTGCATAAACAAGAACACGTCAATTTTTTGTGCAAAAGTAAAAACGTTTTATGAACAAAATTTTCTTTTCTTTTCTCTGTGCACAATAAATCGGTGCACAATTCTCACGTGCACAAATCAGCCTATGTCGATATAGTGGATGACTGAAAAAATTAGGAAAAATAAAAAATTGAAAAAAAAGAAATAATAAAAAATGCTGAAATTTCGGTAATTATGTAATTCCATATGGGTGCCGGATATAACGGAACTATAACGCTAATTTGCATGTATTGTAAAGGCAATGGGAATTCAAACTATATATAGCTATTAATTTTCAAAATGAATACGAAACGTTTGAAGATTTTGAACATTAATAGCATATATTATACATGATTTGAATTCCCATTCTTTTTACAATACATGCAAATTAGCTATATAAGGTTCAAATTCCCATTCCCTTTACAATGCAATGCAAATGAGCGTTATAGTTCCGTTTAATTCAGTCTTCAATCAACTCATAATTCATTTTTGTATCATTTAAATTAAACTAAAATACTTTTTAAATTCAAACCAAATTTGCGTACCATTCTAATTCATAGTGCATATAAATACATTTAAAAATATTATAATTAAACTAATATAAGTAATTATTTTTTATAAATAAATTTTACTTAAATGGATATATAAGGCCCAGCATATAATTTTCAAAAAAGAAGGTACTTCGAAACTTCGGACAAAAGTTGACAACTTCTTCCCTTGTTCGACTTTCGTTATTGTGTTTTTCATCTCGCACTTTTTCTCCTTTGGTCGACAAGTTTTATTAGAAAACTTCTGTGACTTTGGATGTGTCTGAGATTTTCGCTAGGTGGACAGGAATCTTTTTTGTTGCTTCTTCTACTGGAGCAGAGATTTTTCTTGTCACGAGAAAAATGAACCTCGCGCCATTGTGTAAAGCGAATAGAATAGTACAGTGGTGTACGCCTGTTGAGAAACATCTTTCCTTATCCACAGCATGAAAAGAAAAATAATATTACTTCTATACTACATTGGCATAAAGAAAATAATTTGATTTGGGTGTACAAGACTATTAAATGTAGAAGAAGATATTAATGAAGGTAAAAAATTTAAGTAACAATATTTTATTGTTACACAAAGGGGATTATATTTTTTAATTCATGCAATTTTCGATAAAAATAGAACAAAAACTGAAATACTAATCTCTTTCTCTCTTGCTCTCTCTGGCATGAAGTAGTTTTATTAATCTTCTGACAGCCGGCATGACGCCATATGGCGTCATTCCATGATCGGCCCACATATACTATTACTTAAGAAACATTTATATGGAAAATTTCGAGAAAGTTACACTTTTTCAGTAGGAAAAATGCCGGCTGTCAGAAGGTTAATATTACTTTAGATTGTTACAGCTGCTGACAACAAAGGGAATCCTAGCTGTTGCGATATTGCTGCAATTTGATATTGTTTTGACAAATCTTAATAAACATCTATGTGCATTGCACAAAACCTTTGGGGGTTTGGTGGCAGCATTTCAGAATAATTATTGCGTTATTCGCGTCTTTTTGTTTGTCGCGATTATTCTTACTCCGTTCCCCTTATAGCTAGCAGGGAAATAATCAAATCGTCACGAAATATAAATAAAATACTAAAAGCATAATCTAACTCAATGTATAAGAAGTGTATTGTTTTACTGTAATATATTATAATTTCTTGTAATAGAAATGCACATATAAACCTTAAAAATTAAGTTCTTTATTTTGTTCTGTATTTTTAGAAAGAATTTTTGTGATAAAATTAAGTAGAATCCTATACTACTAGTCTGTATTTTATTTCCTTTTGGTGTAATTTTTCAGGTATATTTACAACAAATTACAATTTTTATTTTGTGTTATTTTATTAAAGAAATATAATACAGTTTTACAGAATTTGACAATAAAAGTTATTTTTGTATTCTTGAAAATGCAGATTATAAATTAAATAAATTGTTACACTGATTACTTAAGTATTGCATAATTATATATTTGTTATAATAAGCCTCAAATCATGGTTTATGGCTCGTGTGTAAAAATATTTTCTTTTATCGCTATTTGAATTAATTATTAATATATGATGTATAATTGTATTTAAAAATAGGGGGAGAGAAAACATCGTGAGGGAAAAAGGAAAATTTTGCATCACTGTTCTATAAAATACTTATTTTTTCATTGCACGCTTTACAAAAACATTCTTCAATCTACGCAATCACTTTGGTTTTTAGCTGCAAGTTTTTCTGTAGATAATGAAAAAGAAAATGTGATGTAAAATATTGGTAAACCAACATTCTTACTAGGTGTAATCACAGATATTTTGTATCAATGAAATTATCAGCTAAATTAATCGATTATTTCGCTATCACGAATATTTTATATTTTTTTACAATATAATAATTCGAATTGCATTGTATTATACATGTACAGATTGCGAAATTTCTCATGTACAACCTAAAATTATAATGAGACAAATATTACGTTCTTCGTTTTGATTTCCTAGCTCTGATAATTGCACTTTTCATAAACTTGTTCAGATTAAATATGCAAATTGTCATATCTAAGACTAATTTTAGGGAATTATATTTGCAAAAAGACAGGCCACCAAATGTATTTATCGTTGTATTTACAGATTTTTTTGCATTAATAATTATTTTTAAATAAATTTTTAGATGTTTGATAAAATAAATAATAACACTTAAAATTTTATGATAACTATATTTAATGTTTTATGCGTAAAAATTAAAACTATTATTGGTTGGCCAGTCTATATTTATGAAAATGACTTAAAAAAGGCTTACCTACCAAGCAAGAACATTGTTACTACATTTTTTGTCGAAAATGAGACTTTTATTCCCCTCGATTCGTTATAAAAAGAACTATATTTTTCATACTACATGGAAACAGTTTAATATCGCAAAAAATTAAGAATTTGACACTATTTCAATCGACAATAGTTTATCTCGATTTGTTTAGGTCAGAGTGAACTGGAAGTTAACAATGTTCTTGCTCGGGACGGCAATTACTATCCAATAAAATTATTTATTTTTCATTTTGAATTTTGGGTACTTGATACTATAGCATTATTCATTTGTTATGTATTGTCAACAGTTAACATTGATAAATCATTTACAAATAATACTTCTTTAATATACAATTAAAAAGTCACTTAATAAGATATTATAAATATAGATATACTTAATTATGTTTAGCGTATTATTTCCCCTGTAGTTTTGAATCTACTATATTAACAAAACCTATATGTAAATATAACAAAATAAAATTGAATTCGTAAGTATAATTGTAAATTTCAACAAAAAATAATATCAAAACAAACACAATTCGTGTGAATAATTCACGATACTTGCAACAAAGTACTGATATGGCATGATTATATAATAATGACTAACGTAAAATCTTGGAAAGTTTTAATGTTATAGAAAATAATTAATAAATAAGGAACTTTAATTTTAACTTAAATTTTGATAGTAAAGATATTGCGTCGTAAATTAAGAAACCGTTTCTCTTGCAAAACATCCGCATACGTTTGTTTTCATTCTCCTTCTCAGCGAGTCTACGGCACGGATTTCGGCGCGGCGAATTCCTCGAGATAAGAGCTTCGCCGCGCGGAATGATCGTGCTAAACTCCGCCACGCGCGTAAGAGCGAAATGGAGAGTGCAGTACCTTCTTTCTGTCTCTCTCTCTCGTTCTCTCTCTCTCTCTCTCTCATTCTAGCTCCAGCGCGCAATCTCCAAATAGCGAAGTTCAAGCTTTACTTTTGCTCGGGGAGGAACAACGCGACTAGCAGCAGCAGTTGCGTCGGTGGTAGTCGTATAGCAGCGATGGATCTCAGCGTCCCCGAAGATTGCACTGAAAGTTCGCCAGTGCCAGATGGAGGCGGCCCATTGCGAATCGTAAAACTGATGTTGTAGATGCGCGCGTGCGCGTGAGTCATTTACTTCAGTTGCACCAACACCATGAAGTACGTTACTACAGCACCGAGGACCTGGAAGGTGAAGAGAACGAGAAGGGAGAGTTAATATTATTAAGTTCCGGAGAAGTTGAATTTATTCAGAGGGGAGGGAATGAGGGGGACCGTGTCTTTCTACGCGATGGGGGAAAGAAGTGTATTTTCTTGGTCAACATCGCGAGCATGAATTTGTCTTTCGTATTTTGCTGTTTTTCTTCTTCCGCAGCGTGATAAGCAGAGCTCATTTCAAGGAAATAGAGGTTCTACTTTGAAACTAAGAACCTAATATATAATCTTATTTTACTCCATTTTTATTAGTCTTACGTAAAATCGAAATTTTCATATTTCAAAGTATTTTAATATATCTCGTAATAACATCTAATTCTTATTATTCTGAGAAAATTTTGATTAAATTACACATTTCATCTTTAATTATAAAAATGGAAATATATATTTCAAAGTGTAAAAAAATAGGAGCGTGGTTTCTTACCGAGGCGAACAGATCGAGTGATACTGTAAAGAACTTCGCTCCCGATATAGACATAGCTTTTTGACACTGTTGACAGACAATTTGGACGAATGTCTTAGCCTCCTCAGATCCGTCGTACCAGTGACAAGAATACGCAGCTTCCATGACCGATGAGCTCTGTAGGAATTAATTAATTTAATTCTAGATACATACCGGCACATTGTCGTCGGTTTTTTTAAAGGCTTGCAATACGAACCTCTTCAATGAGTCGATTTCCGAAGATGCAGAACAAGAATACCTGACCGAGCGTGTAGAGCAAGTAGCCAATTACCGTAGCCGCGTAGACGTTTACTCCGTTGACCTAAAATTTGCATTAATTAATTTTACAACGTTTTAATCTAGAATGATGTGTTATTACTGCGTGTGCAGAGTGCAGAAAGTGCACGTACTTTTGTTGCTTGGTAAGCGAGCAGCGTTAGAGTGATGGTCGTGGTCAACATGTGCAGCAGCAGGGCGACACCATAAGTATCTCCAACCGATGTCACCAGCCTATAACAAGCGTTAGTTTCTCAATAAATAGTTTATCGGTGAAGCGTACTAAGACTGTTAGTTCTATTGTATCACTTCTTTGGATTTCTTTCGCATTTTGAGAGATTTACAAAAATCGGGTACGAATAAGCCTTTTTTTAAATGTTAAAAATATTGAAATTATAATTATCAAGCACTAAATTTTTAGTTCCTTTCATACTGAACGTAATTTGTTCATTTATTTATATCGACTCAAAAGGTCTTTGTAGTAAAATATAAAGTTAGCTTATTTGAATAAGAGCGTGTTAAGATGCATGTTTTTGGAGATACTCCTAAAAGTTGATGATTTTAAGAAAAAATTAAATTTTCTTTTCTCGTACAATGACTTTAAGCGATTGATTGCAGAAAAGAAATCAGAATTTGATTTAATCGTTTATTCATAAAGAGGCGTATTATAACGAATATTGGATAATAAATGTTATGATGAAGGGAAGTTTTGATTTTATAACACCTATCCACAACATAGCTCGAAATTGTCAAGGTAAGCAAACCGTGATTACATAACGCTTCTAAGTTTGATCAAACCTATTCGCGGGTCTATGTATCTTGAAAGTTACGCGTGTACGCACTTTGTTATGTTTAGTATATTTGACTAGTAGTAATTAACTGTTTTGTAAATTTTGAAAACTTCTATATAGTTCTTAAAATTAAATTAATTATACGGCCGAAGTCTCTGTCGACGTCCCAAAAAGTGTAAGGTGAGGAACATGACGCCTCAGCAAAGAATAACTAGTCTGCGTTACACTCGACATAACATCGTGATTATTTTATTATTTATTTATCACTATTTAATTCGCATAGAACGCAACATTATTAAACCTGTCTCAAAATTGGCACAGTTATATCTTGAAAGAAAAAATCCTAAAAAGACTACTACAGGGCATAGTGGCATCATGATAAACTATCGTACATAGTATCACCAAAGAAATAAAAAAACGTTTAATGTTATTCTGCTACATCATTCAAGATAATGAAGGAAAACAGATCAGTGAGATTAGCAATTTAATGGAGACATCGATAATTAAAAGATTAAATTACTTGGAAGTTTTAGCATCTACTAATTAAACAATTGACCATCGGTGACATTAAAGGTCTTTTAAAAATAGCAGGGGTATATTGTATGACAAAGGTTATAAAAAATCAATATACCATATAAAGGCAATAATAAGTGCGCTTATCATTTATCATTAATTTTTCTTCAACTACCGATATAATCGGAAATGATAAATGCACATTAAACTATTACTGGCCATAAAATCCAAATGAACAGTTCGCCGTCGACAGAATATCGCTTCGTCATCGAAGCACCTTCTCCAACATTCATGTTTCAGCCCCGGTGCGGACTAATCGTATCATCGCTCCAGCATGATCCCCCAATAAAATCGTTATCGGCATTGCCCTTTCCTCGCCAGCCACAAATATGACGATGGCGGGTCCGCCAAGTCACGTTACACATACATACATAAGCTAAATTCGACGTTGACAAGCAGCCTGTGCGCGCGTAGCCATTAAAGTTTTAAGGCGACGGAATTAGCGGGGCAATTACTGATCCGATGCGCTACATTATTCAGAACTTCAGGCTTCTCTCTCTCTCTTCCTCTCTCTCTCTCTTTGTCTGCCTCTTTTTCCACCTATGCGTATATGCGAGGGAGCACGCGTAAGCGGGGGCGGCGGCGCTCGCGCTTGCCGCGCAATCGATACGAAAAACGACATTTGAAGGAAGGCGAGAGAGGGAGTGAGCCGCGTAGAGTCGTGCAATAACGGAAAATGGCGTACAGCCGCGTCGACCACGGGGGTGTAGACAAGTAAGTACATATATGAGCGAATAGCCGGGCGATTGATTGTTACGCGCCCCCGCACGCACGCGCGCGTTATATACAGGGGTCTGCTTTTACGGCCGGCCGAGGATCAAGTGGATGGGATGCGCAAGCGCTCGGTTGTATATACCAGCTGCTGCCTATATATATATATGCGGCGATTTCCGCCTTCTCCCGGTCTTTTCCATTGTTTGTTTTTTCCTCGCGGAGGGCTGGTACGCGGAAATGGAAAGTGCGCGCGTGTGTTTTTCAAAGTAGAGAGGGTTTTTTTTTCATTTGCGAATGCGGGGGAAGAGAGGAAGGATGACGCGTGAAAGCTTTCGGGAAGAGGCGAGCTCAGAGCCGGCTCTCATCGGTATAGTTGTGAGAAATTTTTGTTTACTGTAAGAGGGTGACCCAGAAATGTTGCCAAAAATTATATGCGGTCATTTTGAAAGGTGAAAAATGGACATCAGATGAACCAATTTGATACACGACTAAAGTTTATGAAAGGCCGACGTTCCGGGGGTATTTTTAACTCCCCTCTTCTCTCGAAATGTCGGCCTTTAATAAACTTTAGTCGTCTATCAAATTGGTTCGTCTCATGTCCATTTTTTATCTTTCAAAGTATCTAATACTACGAACGTTTCATTTTTCCTAATTGTATGCAGCCGTTTACGATTGCGGTCTAACCGATATTATTTTATTTCATACTTTATAGAAACGGCTGATATCTTTTTACTAATAAACATATAAATGCGTTTACTTTATTCATTTTATTAAGGTAAGTACTGGATAGAATGACCGAGTAGGATTTTGTATAATAATACTTTCCTCTCTTAAAAAAGTGATGGAGGAAATCTGTCATCACAATAAGACTGTTTTGATTGGTTGTTGCTGGCTCATTTGATTGGTCTACATAGAATAAGCGCCAAAATCGAGTATGTTTGAATTTTGAAGATTGGATTCTTGACTTTGAATATTTAAAACTGAATAGTATAAGAAAAATTTCATGATTTTACTTATGAGACTTACGTTATTATCGTATAATTTAAACTATTTAAAACAAACTTTTAAAATGAAACTTGATCATGTTCATAACCTCAAAAATAAAAAAAACAAAGAGATAAATGATACGCGCGAAGCGCGCTAAAAGTAGCTAGTATCTAAAAAAAGAGAACCTTTAGGGTAGAAATTTATAGAAAAATATTTTCCTGCCAATGTCAGTTCATAGTAAATTTATGAAAATGGTAGAGAAGCGAATAGAACGTGAAACTAGCTCGCAACACAGGCAATTTGAGACGTCTGTACGGAATATTGATGTACTTTATCAGCAGTGCTAACAGTATTATATGTGAATACGAATTTATATGCGTGCTTTTTTCTGTGTACTCAATAATATAGCTGAATTAGGTAAACACAATCCCAGAAAAGCACGCGTAAATAAGCAAGAAGTTCAATAGAAAAATATATATAAAAAAAAAAGAATTTCTAGTAACTAATATTCCTTAATATTGAAGATTCAACGCCATCCATTCTTTCTACGTTTTATTTTTTATAACTATCTGAACATTCTTTTAATAATTTTAGCATGTGTTTAATAATTTACGTATCGCTAGACTTTTTTATTATGAATGTTTTCCTAAATGTTCCTATGTTAAAAAATATTAATATAGCAATATATTATTATAGTTTTTAACTAAAACTGTCAAAATGTTAAAAAATTCCCTTTTCTCATAAAAATGAAAAAGATTATCTTGAAGAGGTGTAATAGATCTTGGGTATAAATATTGGGATTAAATTATAAGTCACCGTGTCGTACTTTTATCATAGCCATAAAATAAATTTCCGACAAATAATAGGAAGCCCTTATATCTTTATTTAAGAGGTATCGTCTGAAGAGGATTGATGGTGTATGCAAAGGACGCTTTACTTAAAATTCAACTCCTCGTCGTAATGATTTATCGGATACTGGTTTTGACATATTTAACGCACAAAATACACATTGCTAGTGAACGAACGGCCAAGAGATATTGGAAAATAAGAGAATTTATGTGGTTTAAACACTAGTCGACTAATATATGTGAGGCCATTAGAAGATATATCGTGTATCGTATATAATATTAATGAAACATTTTGTTTGTATGTATGCGTATGCGTGCGTGTGTCTATGTATGAGTGTACTTATGTGCGCAATGCAAAGAAAATTTTGTAACTATGATAACTATCTTATATTTATATACAAAAGTTTGTATATAAATAATATTCATGCAATGTTACGATAGTACAAAAAGTACGGGGGCAGGGGGTGTTTCTATACTGCAAACTTTTCAAATACATTTTTTGACAGAAAAGAAAAATATTCCATAATATTTTTCAAATAGAAATGCAAATTATTGAAATCGAAATTAAAATTCTGAAGGACGCGGAATATTCGTTTTTTCGCATTTTATTGCAGTTATAACCTTTGTAAATACCTAAATTTTTGTACGACCGTGCGTAAAGTTCGTGTGTAAAGTCGATTTTTCGATGCATAAATCGCACTTTTTTCACACTCTGTGTAGTGTGAATAGCCGTGCAAATATTAAAATAATGTACTCTGCATACTCACTTTACACACAGTTGCAAAAAATATTGCATGCACTGAGAGAAGGATTTGGTTACTGTTAACATGGTATAACGAGGTTCCAAGATAAAATACGGAGAAGATAAGCATCTCGGTCCTCCGTATTCTATCGAACCCGTTAGGCTCTCGTTCCCGCGAATTCGTATATCTCGAGCGAGTATTGACATCGCTCGTCGAGTTATTTTTCTGTAAAGTCTTTTTTTAGTCCGCGCGTTACAAATGGCGCCCTAACGTGTTGGGTTTAAGGAGAAGGTTAGCGGCCGGTACGTTCGAGACCGGCCTATTCAAATCGCGTTTCGTTTAAATTCGCCCGGGCGCGAATCACTGCACCCGACTATTCAGCTGACGGCCAATGGCCATATACCATTACAGCTGATAGGCGCAGTGATTTAAACTAGCCAAGTCGAGGTGCCGGGCGTAAACAAACAGACAAGAAGGCTCGCGACGCGCATTCAAACATAAACGCAAAACAGCCGATTGCTTGTTTTTGTGTGTGTTTATGTTTATGCTCGGGTAGTATTGTGTATACTGAGCCCGAGCCTTTTAAACTGCTGTAAAGCCAGGGCGAGAGCATTTAAACGACGATTATCGTTGTTTTCGTCGTCATATGTGGCGAGAATTAAATTCCTTTTTTTGACGCGAGATTTAAAGCGATTTTCACGCGATTTTTTTTTGGTTTGACCGTGCCTGTGCGTGCAGCCGGTCGGAAGTGAGAATACTTTCATCCTTTTTTTTTTTGGTTGCGGGAATTATTTAAATCGTTATCGTCGCGAATTTTTTTTTTGGAATAGCCACGCATTCTCCCTAGCTAGCTGCATCGAGATACGTCATTCTCGAGCAGCTTGGGACAATTGTGTGTGGTAGTTAGAATTCTAACATTGTAATTTGCGTAACAGACGGCCAATTAGAGAGAGAATCTCAGCAGTTAGTTGCGCATACACACACAATTCGTCACCAAATTTTTTATATAATCGGTCTAGCTTCGCAAGATGGAATCATCGACCCCAGAAGAACTAGCCGATAAGATGGAGCATTGGCGCAAAAATCTAGAGCTGAGCTTTGAAGCTGTAATAGAAGCAAATATAGCTCTAGATTTAAGAAGCACCGGACATCTCGAGGGGGATTCTAAGCGAATCGCTCAATGGCTAATGGGAAGTTACAACCCAGCCCACTTCACACAAGAAATAAGTGGAAGTGATTACGAGCAGTTCACAAGGAGGCTCGATTGCAGGAATAAGTTCATCAACATGACGACCCTCAATACAAGCGGCGCTCCAGAAGTGAACCGAATTGCCGATCCCTCAACCCACAGCCTGTTTCAGCAATTGGCGTCGAACAAAGCAGTCGACAACAACTTGCTGAGTTCCATAAGGACACATGTCTTGCAGATGAACCAAAGAGCAGGCAGTCCTCCCGACGTAAGACACGAGGCTCTTACGTCACCACGGAGCACTTTATCTCCAGCGGGAGGACCGGGTGATGTCCAGGTGCACCTAAGGTGCAGCACAGCTTGGGGGAGGGGAGATTCCCCGATCTCCTTCCAGTCCGAAGAATCCGAGAACGCGAGTCGCTCGGGGAATGCAGACCGCACATGGATTTCGGACAGCTGTGCAGCAACCGCACCATCGCCATCATCTTCAGCTTCCATCCACGAAATCGACGTCGGAGTAAGCACAGCCTGGGGGAGGGGAGATTCTCCAAGCTTCCCCCTGTTCGAGAAGTCTGATACTTCACGTCGCTTGGCGTATACAGACTGCCTGAGGGCACCGAACGGCTGTGCTGAATACTCCCAAGCCCAAGACGACGGAGTAAATGCAGCCTGGGGGATGGGAGATTTTCCAAGCTTCCCCCTGTCCGAAGCGTCTGATATGGCCCGTTTATGGAATATATCGGCATCGGACGGCTGTATTTCTCATTCAAAGACTCCTGAAGACGAAGAGCAGACAAGCCTTCCAAGGAGCAACGAGGAAGAGATCGATAGTCTGGTGACGGCACAACCGGTGGACCGAACGCTGATTACTTCGCAATTTCGCGACGTATCGACGCAAGCAGAAGGCGAGCGTCATTGCGAATGCGAATGTAATCAGACGCGTAAATTGGAGGCGGAGAAAGTTAGGCGCCTAAGCGAAGAAGTGAGGCGACTGCACGACGAGCTGCGCCAGCTACGCGCGCAAATGTCGTCACTTCATAATTCCGCTGCGCCTAATAAGAAACGAGCCGCAGGTGCAGCCAAACACTCTGCAAAGCAACCTCGATCGGACCTAGGGACTAAAGACAACAAGAAGTCGTCCCGAAGTCTTCAAAAGTCCAGCTCGACAGGGAAAAAAGAGGCGTATGCAGCGGCCATGCAACGACCTCCAAAGTTATCCAAAAGAGATAAAGGCAGAAAACCCTCGAGTGGACTGGGTTCGAATCAAGGAACAGGTTCGAATCCTTGGACGACGGTAGCCTCTCGACGTCCCAAACAGCGGTATATCCAGCAGGGGTTGGATAGTCGAGTATACCGCTCGTCAAGATCGAGGAACGCGCTCGGAGCATATAACTCCCCACCACCGAGTCCAATCAGAAAATTGTGTTGGACGTGTAGGTCACCAGCGCACCTTCACTGGGCCTGCCCGGAGCGGAAAGAGGGCCCGAAGACGAAGACAAGAAGAAGACGAGATGATCTGCCAAGTCAACCTTGGAGGAATGACGGCAGTTGTCGACCGGAGCCCCAGCGCCAGAAGTGCCAACAGTCTCCGGTCCATCAATCGTCTTGGGATTGGTCTCGACCGCCGTTGGAATTCAGCGGAATTACGGTGATGAGCGACCCACCGTGTACGTGCGGACGATCCCTCGACGTGGATCGTCTGATCAGCCGTTTAGTACACGAGCTGATTCGCTCGTATCCGGAACTGTCGTCTCTGCCGCCGACGACGACGTAAAGTCGAATCGAACGAGAGCCTCAGTATCGAGTTGCTTCTCTCCCGCTACGCAACGTCTGGGAGAGGGGTATAACGAGGTTCCAAGATAAAATACGGAGAAGATAAGCATCTCGGTCCTCCGTATTCTATCGAACCCGTTAGGCTCTCGTTCCCGCGAATTCGTATATCTCGAGCGAGTATTGACATCGCTCGGACGATGTATTCGCGTTAGCTACGCGCGGGGCAGGCGCGACTTTGACCGTTGCTAAGTCGCGCCCGATTCTTTTTGAATCAGATTCTCTCGGGCTGTCAAACCGCGCGTACGTGAGTTAATTTGATCGTCCGCGAAGAAAACGGTATCGTGCATCCTCACCGGTGCAGAGCAGCGCCCGTACACGTACCGACCACGAAGAGCAGCGCACGTGAGCAATCCGAGCCACTCCTGGGGTCCGAAGCGTCTGTAGGTGAACGCTGGACGTTAGGACTCGGCCTGAACACTCCGAAGTCGACCGGAGGATAAGGCCTGACGCAGGAGCGGATTCGTGAGCGAGCGACGAGGGGAGTGCACTCCCCTCCCGGTAAGACTCTTCGCCTATTTTCCGCGCAGCGATTGATTTGTATTGTCGGCTCGCAGCGGCGAGCGGCCGGTGTCTTGATCGCCGGCCCAGCGAAAAACAATCACATCGATCCGCCCGCGCCGAGCGGCGGATCTCCCGCCTTCTTGTCAACGCGCAACGCGACGCGTATTTTGTATAGGATAACTGAGAATAGATCTTGTTATAGTTTTGAATGTAACCAAGACCACTCGTTATTTATTAACCTTCACCTAACCTTCTCCCGGATATCGCCGCCTCCGCGGGATCGTCGAACCGAGACGACGATCATTCTGAGTGGCCGCGCCTCGCGTCTAGCTAGCGCGAGTATTAACCCTTTCCGGCACACGGAAAAGTCGAGTTCAATCGTGAACTCGACATTTGTAAACAGGGATCCAGAGAACATCAACCCCGAGTGCTCGTCGTAGAAGTAGCACTCGACGGCACCGTGTTCTAGGGTTCGGTTCGCGGAATTACAAAAGATTTCCCCAGGCCTCCCGTTACAATGGCATTGTAACTATTAATATGCGTATGTTTAGATATGTCCAAATATACGCATTGCAACAGTTAACTTACAATATGTTACTATAAAAATAATAGCACCATTGGAAAGAGCAGGAAAAAATCTATCGATATATGTCCTTAGTTCTTTTTTCAGAGACTTGGTACACGATTATTAGCGAATTGAATAGAGCGTGCACTTAAACGTGCCGTACGCACGGGCGCGAGGGGCTCGCGCGGACCCTCGGCGCTGTATTTTTCATGTTGTTACTTTTAAACCCTTTATTTCTCCAACTTCTCCAAGATAGGGTTTTGAAGCTTAAGAGTTGTACTTTCCAATGGTGTAGTTTATTTTGAAAAAAAAAAATGATATACTTTGAGAAAAATGGCTTTCAATATTCAACTCGAGTTTTCGTCCGGAAGAAAGCGTTTCGCAATAAAAGCAATGGCACCATTGGAAAGAGCAGGAAAAAATCTATCGATATAGGTTCTTGATTTTTTTTTTCAAAGACGCAGCATACGATTATGAACGAGTTAAACAGAGCGCCTTTTACGCGAAAAAAGGCACCGCGCGCGCTCGGTGGCCCGTTTCTGCTGGACGCTCCCATATATTTCGATAAGAAAGTACAATTACTAGAGAATACAAATATAGAAAAACGATATATACGATAACTCGCTAGAGTGAAACTTCTCGAGAAACAATAAAAGAGATCAAACCACGCGAATAAAAAGTAGTGGCAGTAAATTGGCCAACGAAGTTTAGCTGCACTAGCCTCAATCCAATTTGAGCCTAGTACCGCCCTACCATATAACAAAAGATGATCAACGACACGGCCATAACTCGAAAAATCTCCTAAATTATTAAGAAAAGCCAGCATCTCTCTCCACGAAATATCTTTTTTTTTCGTCTCGGGTGAACCTTCGGCCCTGCCCTAATCTTTCCCGGGCCACCGTCCACCAATAACGTATACCTCTTAACGCGCTCGCTAATTGCACCGTCTTCCTCCTCCCTGATTCCCTCAGCCGTAGTAGCTAGCTTCTATAGCTTATAGCAACGAAGAGCGTCCCTCTCTGTCTCGCTCAGCCTGGGGAAATAAAACGCTCTCGGGTGCGCGCACGCACACACCAGTTGCACACGTGGGGCCGAAGACCCCCGTATATACGCGCGCGGTCAATATCACGCGAAGGGGATGAATAGTTCAGGAGTAGGCACGCGCGCGAAGGGAGCATCGCGTGCTACCAACGGCTAGGTATATAGTATATTCAAGTCTACGCGTTTCTTTTAGCTTAACGCGCGGCTGCGTGCGCGATGATGAATCTCGTGGAGTTGAGAGGGCTGTTTTCATTTGCTTGCGCAAAGGCGATTTATCGCTGCAGCGCGTTTTCGGTTCCCGTACATAAAAAAGTCCTTTCGCTGGGATTTGGGAAATGAATTATTCGATGGGGAGCTTTGCAGCTATAACTTCTTTTTTTTAGAAACGTAATAATAAATGATTCATTAGTACCTTCTAAGTGAAAATCAAAGATAGTTTTACTATGCTAATTGAATTATTAACGACGTAACATCCGGAGTGATTCGAGCGTGTTCAGGATAAAGTTCAAGCCGTAATTAGTGAAAGCCCATTTCCAGTCTTAGCGCGGTCACCTCCGTACCACAGATGCTCACACACTGCGGAAATAGAAACGGGTCTTCAAGTGCACTTACGTAATTGTAGCTTTTGGTCACTTGTATAGCCCGCGGGGACGATTGTGGATTATATAGGAAACTGCGTGTGCCCCGACTTAGCGATCGGATTGCCTGATAGCAGCTGCACTATCCTCGGTATAATTGATTAAATTGAAATCTGATTGTAATCTCTTTTTTATATGATAACTTCGATACAATAAAAAATAATCCCGGTTTATATTGCAAATAAAAATGATAAAAGAGGTAAAAATTTAATTCTCTCGACTTCCCCAAGCCAAGTACTAAAATTTGTATAGCTGATGTATCTCGCATTCTGGTTGTTGAATATGCCAACCAAAAATTTGTTATACTTATTTTATTACAGAAAAACGTATAATAGATTACAAATGACCCAAATAATTATCTTCGTACTTAAACATCTAGCCATTCCATATATATTAAAAAGATACATAAAAGGCAAGATCATACTTCACTCAAAAGTATTATTGCATCAGATATAATTAATCCTAAATTATTAAAGCGATAAATTATAAGACTAACAAACAAATTAATTTAAAATATCTGGAGTATTTTAATTACGCGTAACTCCGTCGATATGGATCACTTTTCTTTTATACATATGCTAGTATTAAAGTTGAATAAAATACACGTATTAACTTTTTCATACAGAAAGGACTCATTACGCTTATTTTGGATAACTATACATTAAATCCTTTATTTTGATCATTTTAAGTATTATTTATTAAATAATAATAATTATGTAACTCCGTCGACTTTTTTATATGCTAACCTTTGTAAAAACGACGCCAAGTTACAATTAAGCTCAAGGAGTTTAAATTACTATTGCTTGAGTTGAGATCTACTCGGGGGGGGAGGTATTTTATCAGAATGGTAAAATGTTAAATGAGTATTTTCTCAGATAATATACTATCATTTAAAATATTTTCCGAATCCGATACTGTAAATTCCGAACATGAGCTATTCAAAATACACAAGGGATTTCTTAAAAAAAAAAAATATCAGTCAGAAAAATTTGCGTCTATAAAAATTGAAAACAGATTGCAAAAATTATAAAGATACTTTTTACTATAGAAGAATAAAATTCCCAAAAATGTAAAACATTCATTCCTATGTGATTTTAGCTCATTTTTCGATGTTATAGCTTTTCTAGATCACTGCATTTTCTACAATTTAACTGTTAGGCAAAAATGGTATACGAAAAATTAATGTCGCATATCATATAAAAATAATTTAATGAAAATATTATGACCTTCTTGCCAATTTTTTTCGAATTTTTATATATTATACATTTTTAACATTTGGAAAATTTACCCTTCTATCATAAGATATTCTAATTTGTTTTTTTACCTTTCTGAGAAATACCCATCTAACATTTTACCATTCTGATAAAATAACCGCCCCCCCCCCCCATCCACTCGCACTGGAAAATCTTCTGTATTCTACTTTACTTATGTATTTTTTGTCATCGTTGCTTCAATTATACATTTATCAAATTTGATTTTTTTTCAGAAAAAAATTCGAGCGTGAGGTGTCCGCTTTTTCAACGAAAATTCGACGTGTCCGCTTTTCCAACGAAAAATCGATATATCCGCTTTTTCCGTTAAGCCGACTATATGCAATATTAATAGTTAATATATATTTTCTTATTGAATATAAATAAATCCTTCTCTCATTGTAGGAGTTACGACAACTATTTGGGTTAATTAACAATAGATCATATGTGAACATAGCAAAGTTGCACCCGACAACCCTCAGGGGGTTGCAAATTCGAAAAATAGCTTTCAAAACAGAATTAGAGATTCTGAAAATTCTGGAAAGCAAAATACTTAATCTGCCAAAGAAAAATTGCACATGCAGAAGCATTAATTTCCGTTTTCCCCTTAATAGCCTTCGATCAATTATTGAAATGGTACATTTAATAAGCATGCGCGATTATTCAAAGCTAGCTGAATACAAACTGCCGGGGGGCTTTTGCTCTGCCCGCTACACGGCTGTCTACCAGCTGTAGTGCTCGAGCGTATATACATGTATCTATATTCCGTAGTTGCCCTGTATAGCGCGCGAGCTCTCTACACAACAGCCGTCAGTATAGTAAAACTGTTTTTTTTTGCACAACGCGATAAATGAGTTCCAAGTTATTATCCGGCGTCTAAATCAAAGCGAACATTTTCGATCAGCTCTGCTCTCTGTTTATACGGCGATGTGGTGGTGCTATATTTACGGATTGGAGTCGACTCAAAGTTTATACGCGTACGCTCGAAATCAACAACGTCAGACACGCTCGCGGCATGACAAACTTGTCGTCGCATTTCGCGGGTAAACACAAGGCGGATTTGGCAGCCTTTGCCCAACTGCAATGCAGTTTCAAACGTGGCCGTGATTTTCTTTTAACTAATTCATCAACCTAAATAAATAAGAAAATTATTACACTAAAATCTAAGTAATATCATTGAACGGAAATACAATCGTTACACGTGTAATAAATGAAATAATCACGCGAAAAAGTAATATCCGGGGACACCAATATTGGCCGACAATTACGCGGGCAAATAATAAAACTTCCCTTTAACGCGCTCGTTTGATCCTAAATAGAACTGACGAGAATTCTCGATATTGAAACTCCGGAAACTTCTCTTGAACTTCAGAACTCTCTTTAACTTGGAGAAACAAGGAAGCTGCGAAATCCGTTTACTCGCCTGATTCCTCTTTTCCCTCTTATTCTTGACGAAAGTATAACTCGGGGCTGTTTTCCTGTCAACTATTGTGCTGCTCGGGGAAAATAATTCACTTATCAATTTCGTTTAACGTACATATAGTAAGAATTTAATGTCATTATTAATACGAAATGTCATATTTGATAAAATATATAGAAAGCACAATGAGCAATGGCGAGAAAAAGCTTCTATTCTCAAACATCCAATCCATTCGTATCCCATTCCTCCAACACTCGTCGTTCCTTTCTCCTGCATTTCCAATACGCCATCCATCAACCCCCAATGTAGACATCCTCCCCCCTTTTTCCCAACAATACGGGGAGCAGAAGAAGCGTCCTCCCCGCGAAAGACTCCACCACAGCTACCAGTAGCTCGAGAGAGAGAGAGAGAGAGAGAGAGAGAGAGAGAGAGAGAGAGAGAGAGAGCATAAATTATTTTGACGGCTACATCGCGGCATACCTATCTATACCTAACGCTCGCACGTGACCGCAGGTACGCTTTTTCTCTTCCCCTCTCTCTCCCCCTCTCATCAATCCCGCAAGAGCAAGGGAGAAGACTCGCGTTGGCCTCGCGGCGCCTCGGGTATTTCCCGCAATAAAGAGCTATACACATTCCTAGTCGGGCTCGAGCTCGCGATCGATCTAAACGCGACTATTATCTTCAAGAGCGGCTTTCTTTTCCGTTCTATACACGCATTTGCGTCTATACGGCGCCCTTCGCTTCGCATCTACGCAGCCAGCCACGTGTATTCGCTCATGGAAGGGAAAATTTCGCATTCCCGGGGCAGGGGAATGCGCGCTGATACAAGTCGGAGCAGCGCGAGCGCCTCTGCGGCTCATCGTTGTTGCGATGCGTGAATAGGGCGCGCATTTCTGCCTGAGATATTCACTAATCGGAAATTCGCGTTCAGTGGGGGAGCAATATGGCCATTCGTCAGAGTCTAGGTTACATTTGCGGACTGCTTTAGCTCTTAAAATGTACATAAAATAGCATGTGAAAAATATGAGTATTCGTTGGCTATAGAATAACGAATGGAATTAAATATTAAACTATTTGGAGAATTGGTTGTTATAATTATAATATTTTGTTTCTTCTATTTATTCGTTTTTAATCTATGAATCACATGAGAATAATAATATCTAGTAAAGTTTCTGTACTAATATGACTTTCTTGATAGGTTTTTACAATTATTATACATAAAGATATCCCTGGTGGAAATTTGTCTATCTGAAATGGCCAACAATCTCAATAAATAGGTAGAAAAAATGGCTAGTTAATAGGCCCCGGTGAAACGCTTTTTCTCCCACTATTCGCACATTTAATAGATTGGACATAACCTCCAAATTTTGGTTTTAAGTTTACTTAAAGAATTGACGTTACGGTATTCAGCTGTAACTGATAGCTTACTAAAATATAAACAATATGAGCAGATAGAAAAACCATTTACAGTAGTCTTTTTGAAGATATTACGTAGAATGTATTTATTGCTATTAGATTCTGTCTCTCTCACTCCTTGTCATAACAACAGGCCTTCTACTAGCCATTTCCGGACTAAAAAAACTGATCAGTTTCAATACCTTTAAAATACTCAAGAACAAGCTTGTGTTTGTCTTCGCAAAACTCATTCTATTTTTCAATCTATTAAATGTTCGAATAATAGGGAAAAAAGCGTTTCACCGGGAGCTAGAAACTGGAAAAGGGAAATTACCATTTTATAGCAAGTTTCTAATATAAATGGCCAGTTAATAGTTAGAAAATGTTTTGGATTTCCACCAAGGATATATGGGGATATCTCTAGAACTTTTACTTTTCATAGTATGGCAATTTTCCAGATCTTTTTAATAAGAAATATATACTTTCGGCAACGCAAATAGGTAAAAGTAAATGTTTTTCAAATGTTCCACGCATGAAAAGATCGTTCCAGTTACGTATAAAGTGATGAGAACGCGGAAATGTACTAAATTAACTCATTTCGCTGCGGTCATTGACGACATTTTTTACAGTATTTGCTCTATAAAAACTGTAACGAAGTTTTTTATTCATTAAGACTATCATATTACAATATTTAGTATCATATTTAAGTAGAAAAATCTTATTTCAGAGGTGTGCCTGCGATACAATAGAAATCAAGAATATAGAAAGTTGGGTCAGTGATTTTTCAAAAATAAATATTTTTGAAGTAATTCTGTTCTATATATTTTAACGTGAAGTTTTTTCTTAACCTGGCTCACAGATTTCATTCTTTATTAAAAATACAATAATTTTATTTGTTGCACGTGTGTGTGCCACACATGGTTTAAAAGTTATACGGCTTCAAGAAATTACTTCTCAAGCGTAACTCATTTAAAAAAACTAGATTTTTGATAAGCACACGCTGAATTTGGAATTTTTAGGTCCAAAAGCCAGCGTAATCACTACTTTAATATTTTAAAAAGAGGTAGTTAAATTGTTAAAGTGATATATACAAATTTAATAGCATTTTGATACGATTAAAATAAATAAGTTCATCATTTATATTAGTAAACAATTTTTTTGGATATACTAGGCCGTAAAATTCGATTTTACGGACTTATTTGAGGGCGTAAAATGCGATTTCATGTATCTGGAACTGAGTGCGTGCAATTGCATTTTTATTTCCGCAAATGAGTCCGTAAAAACGAATTTCGCGATAAGTATATATAAAAAATTAATGTTCGTTACTTAGTCGAGCGACACTTAGAACGGCTTCACCGGTTTTCGTGCACTGCGATCATTACTCGGTTCGTGAAATAGCATTTTGCGGACTAGTGACGAAAGATACTATTTTACTGTGAATGAATAGTACATTATTTTATAGTACTGATTGCATAAATCCACCATGTCACACCTATCCTCATTAGCAGTCCATTTTTGCACCGTGCAGTATCGCCCAAGTGACAGCGAGGGTGATAAGCACCGTGCAATAATGGACTACTTATGTCACGGATAGGCATGGCATAAATGCGGATTTATGCCACGCAGTACTATACAAGTTTTTCTGTATTTTACGTTCTTTTAAAAGACCATAGTCAATGCCTAGTAGCAAAAATAGTGCACGTTTTGCAGGTGTAATTATCTGTCACTTTACGCATACTGAACGTGAAGTAAAAAATACTGCTTTTCGAATTTGTGCATGGAGATCACTATTTGACAGGCAAAAACTAAATTTAACAGTATTTTTTTATTTAATGTGCAAAATTCACAAAATGATAATTTTTGGAGGGAAAAATACCATCATTTTCGCGAAGTGTATACCTATACCATGTCGAAAAATACTATTCATTACTCAGCTGTATGCCGTAATATCCTCGCGTAATTTCACGATAGTCGCGGGTCTGTTCTGCTGGCCCTTGTACGCAACTAAAAATCGTACTTTAGATCCTTAATTTTAAAATACTACTATTAAGGAAAACAGAATTAAGCACAGCCATTGAACCGCAGTTAAAAAAGAAAAAAATGGTTTACCATGGATCTGTAGAAAAGCCAAAAGTCATACAATAGTATATTACGACACAAGGCCAGAAAGTTGGATTTCCTGGCCGGCGCCAATTTGACGCCCGAGGCGAAGCCGAGGGCATCGATGCGCGCTGGCCAGGGCATCCAACATTCCGGCCAAGTGTCGTATACTATTTTTCTTCATCCCCAGCCGAAAGTACGTCCATATAGTTAATATTAATTAATAAAATAGCGTTGTTAGGTGCTAACTACGGCTCGGCCATATGTATAAGAGGCCTGCTTCAGCGCCACTTTACATATCGCGGAACATAAGGCTCGACTTCTGCTTTTTTTGATGCCCGCCCGACTTTTGCAAAACCGAGGCGAAGCTGAGGTTTTGCTGGTCGGGGCGGGCATCAAAAACACTAACAAAAGATGCTTGAAAAACATGATGGGCCAAAAATATGTACATACTTAATCGCAGATGCTGATTTTAACTACCGCCCAACCTCTTAATGGTTCCTCTGTTTGTCCTTTTCTATCCCATACATTATAGAATGAAAGTCAAAAAGCTGTCACATATAAGTATATAAGCTACACCATGTTTTGAAACTCAAAATGTAAATATCATGTCTATATATATGTATAGAAGCTTTCTGACAATGTGTATGCAATATAAGAACATAATTGATTATGAGAGTTATAAATATATTGTTCAATATATTAATAATAACATAAAATTAATTTAATACACCTATATCTTTTCAATTTTCCGATTTTACAAATGATTTTCTTGCCATCACATTTGGAAGGGTTAGCATAGTTTAGGTTACAACACGTGCGCTGTCGCTGACGTTGCCGTGCAAGGATCAACAAAGTGCGGCCACAAAAGTCGCTCTTCCCGGCGCGAAATCGAGCCGGGAAGACCGTACTTTTGGCTAGGGGATGAAGAAAAGAGAAACTCGTAGTAAGACACGAAATCGTAAATGAAATATTATATTTTTTTCATGGTTAAATTATGTACAGAGATTTTTATATATCAATATATATATATATATATACACACACACACACACACACACACACACACACACACACACATACACACACACACACACACACATATAATTATATGTAAAACTGTTAATTTATGTTTGTATTTTAATGTTTGTTTATTTGACGTTAATTATTTTGACTTGGTTTTTAAAATAAAATCTAGTTAAAATTTGTTTAACACCATCGTTATTTTTTGTACTTTCCCTTTCATAAACACACACGCACACGCGCACGCGCGCGCGCGCCCGCGCAAACGTACACATAAACACATACAACCAAGTAAAAAAGTCATATTTTATGCAGATAATATTTGATTTTTTTCTTAAAATTGTACTATGCTGCTTTTATTTTTAACGGAATTAAAAAAATGAGTTATGCAAACGTTTTTGTATTATTTAATAAATAAGTAAGCCATTCATATTTGTTTCAAAGGTGTGCTCGAAGAAAAACATTTTTTTTTTTTGAAATACCAAATATTAACAGTTCTGGAGATATCCCCATATAATCTCAATTTTATGATTTAAACTACACTGTTAGAAATTTTCTTAAATTTAATGTTCATTTTGTAATTAAACTTCATGGAGGTAGATTAAATTTTAGAATATTGCATTAATTTTAAGAAAATTTTTAACAGTGTAAGTAGTTTTGTGAAGAATAGATTCGAATAAATAATTTTTAATAAAATTTTAGTATGAAACTATCCTTAAAATCGATAATAATTTTTATTTTTTGTTCAGAGAATATGAATGTTTTATCACACAATGAATTCAATAAGTTAATCCTTTTTTAGAATGCTGACATGACGGCTGGGGTCCGGTTGCACTTGTCATATGCGAATGACTGGCGAAAGACGCGCGTAGGTATAATGAATAGCTCAGCTGGGAGAGCATCCGCTAGAAAAACGGAAGGTGCCGGGTTCGATTCTCGAAACCTTCTCCATTCATTATTAATTAATTGCGAGTCCTCACTCGTAACACTTGCATGTAGTAATTACAAAATTCCAATCAAATATATTATTCCATTGCAGGGGTAATTTTACTGTTTGTTAAAGGCAACAATATTTATTAACACATGTGTCACCGAGGTTTCCATCGACATTTAGACAACGTAAAAGACGAGAGACTACACGTCGACTCAGCAAAAGAATAACTTGGTTGAGCGCGATCCTACAAACCGCGCGGGTCCCTGAGTTCGCGTTCCGCTGGTCGCTTATTTTTTTCACGCTTTATTATTTAATCTTAATAACACATGATAAATTAGTTGAGATAATTTTATAATTTTTCATCATTTTTTCTCTCAACTAAGTGTCCGACATATATACCGAATCATCTTAAATTTTACCCTGGTAGAAATCGAAATCAATTTTTGGGTAGTAAATGGCTAGTTTGAACCAAGATGGCAAAAAAATGGCCTCCAGTTTTCTACCATAAGTGTAACGCTTTTTTCAACCTATTTTTCACATTTATTGGCTGCAAAAATGGTCAACATTTTGTACTATCTATTACTTTGGCATTTTAATGCTAGTTAAAATAGCTAACCAACGAAGCGATTAAAAATCTAGTAACAAGCGATTTGTTATGGCGATGAGTGAGAGAGATAGAGTCACGTGGCAAAATAACGATTTTGGTTTATATTTTATAGAATAAAGTTGTAAATAGCACAAAGACTACTAAATTTTGTTTATATTCCGGTAAACTATCTCTTAAGAGTATAAGTTTTACAATATATGATTAAATTGTTATGGAATTTTAATATGAAGATTTTGAGGTTGGGGCCATTCCATAAAATGGGAGAAGTTGATAGAAAAAAGCGTTACGCTTGTGTCTAATAACTAGCCATTTCCAATGGCCAGTTTCTGTTTTTCTGCCCATTTTTAATGGACTAATTTCTACCAGGGATAAGACAGCATAATTTAAAATTTAAAAATTTGAAAAATATATGGTTATTAAATTGTTAATAGTTTTTGCAAACAAAAAAATGTCATAATCAAAAAATAAGTCCATCCCGTGCATATAAAATAAAATCATAGATTTTCCCTTCAGGAATACTCTATTTTCTCTTATTAAAATTCTTATCGAGAGAAAAGTATATGAATTCTACATTTTAAGCATTGCACCAGACAAATCTGACCCAGAACAAAATATCTGGTGTTAATAACCAATTCGAACTACATCCCCCATCGACTAGCAATTACTCAAGAACAAAAAGCTAACATTTACATATCGACGCCGCGGATCGGGTTTTCAAACATTTTCAAACTGCCAATTACAGTCTCTCTCTCTCTCTCTCTCTCTCTCTCTCTCTCTCTCTCTCTCTCTCTCTCTCTCTCTCTCTCTCTCTCTCTCTCTCCTCTCTTTTTCTCCATTTCTCGTCCCTGCAGCGCCGGGAAGTTTCGTTCAATTATTAATGCGCGCGCGGAAAAGCGTCCGACGACCGTTGGAGATTGCAGTACGCGCTCGCGCGAGTGCTGTGTACTTGACGAAAGTTGCGCGCGGCCTCTGCGGAAGGTCTTTCTCGTCTCTGCACACTCGCGAAACTCATTGAGAACCAGCAATGCTGTAGCGAGGCTAAAGAGTTCGCTTGCGTCCTCCTATTCGGCGGGATCGCAGCCGCATCAATGATTCACAGACGCGCGAGTGCGCGATTACAAACCTAATACACTTTGCATTTGCCGCGTGGATTCGCGCTCCAGAGGTAACGGTAAGTAGTAGTAGTAGGAGTAGTAGCTGTTTGTGCTCTCAAAGAGGCTGACGTAGGTTCGTGACGCGTACACGTTTGCTTTTTAACAAGCCGTGAGTGGAATTGTGACAATGAGCGACGCTTTGTATACTTTGTATACTTTTCAAGAGCGATAACTGACATTGCCTCAATAATGCCAAGTGCACACTATAGTTTTGAATTTACATTCTCATTTCCGTTCGTTTAATTCAATTTGAATGTACTTCAAATCAGAATTAAAATGCGTGACCCAGCTTTGAAGAGTATAACTCTATATTATACGCATGTAAATTGTTGTTTGATATGAAAAATTCATACGAATATTTATTAAAACGCGGATTTTGTGCAGAATATGAATTTTTTCATGTTTGAAATACTTTATTCCAGTCTTCAAGAATTGGATTTTGCTGAGGCTTTGAAAGGCGTTTCAAAAAAGCGATTTTTTTTAATGAAAATTGCTGTAATTTCATTTTGTTGGAGCTTTGTAAATATTTTCGCTGCGTAAATTCTTTGAAATGCAGATGAAAATAAATAAAAGACTTTTAATTTGTTTTTTCACCGCGTAAAAATCGACTTATACTTTATGACAAAATGAAATTACAGAAATTCTTATTAGAAAATCGCTTATTTGAAATACAATAGTTCTGTATGAAATATTGTTGACTATTTTTCCTTCTTTGACTTCTGTATTGTTAAGAAGTAATTATTGAACAAGGTGCGGGCTACTCGGCGTAGCGAAAAAAAAAAACAGTAATGTGGCTGCGTGGCTGCATCGTGGCGATCGCATAATAGAATTTAAAATGAAAATCGTTTGATATTTGGGTGACAACTGTATTAAAGTGCACTAAAGCTCTAGTTCAAATTTTGTGAAGATTCAGAGCTTCAGAAGCAAGAAATCAGTTATTGAAAATTACATAGGATCTTATGAATAAATGGACCTTTTGTAGTTTATAAAAATATTGCAAAATGAAAAAATTCTGAGAAAATTCTGAGATATGCAGAAATTTAGCCCAGATTCATATCTGCTTTAAAAATTATCATTCAGAGCCTCTTTTTCGAATAACACACGTGCTCTTCAACTATTAATTAGGTTAGAATCACATGAGGCATATAAGATGGTACTACATTGCCAAACTTACGACTGTTACTGTGTGAGTCAATGACATGTCGAAGCGTTCTCTCAACTGACTAGCTAGTTACCGAGGGTACTTCCTCAGTTAACCGCGCTAGCAGTTTGTAATTGGCGGGATAAGAGAACGAAGGATGGCCGGATGAGCCATAGAGTCATTCGCTAGCCTATTGGCCTAACTGGCGGGGGCCTTCCACCACCGTAGCGTGGAAGTAGTGCCCAATCCTATGACCTCACTATTTTTTCCTCTCTTTTTATCCTACCTATTTCATAACCCTCCTGGAAGACATTTCCGGTGAGGACATATTTCAGTCTCGCACCGTGTTGGTTAAGCCAACGCTCTCTGCCCTCTTTCAGGGTAAGCCTCTTCGGAGAAGGTCCATATTTCAGGGCCAGCTCCCCACCGGTAAGGCCGGCGTTCCCTGCCTTGTGCATCGGATCGGCCTACCTACCTTATCGACCTATACCTATCTCCCTAACACTGCTTCGCATTTGCCCAGGCTTGCGCCTGAAAGGCAAGGGAAATCCCGCGGAAAATCCGCCTTAAAGCAGTCGGTGTCTTGGTACTTTTCCCGCTGAAAAGTTGTTTCCATGACTAGCATGCTAACGACTGAGCCAACGTCGCTCCGAATAATTCTTAAAAAATAAATAATAATAAAAATCTAATAAAGAGTTAAAAAGTTTATTGAAACAACAAGCTCATATCGTCGAAAAAAAGAACCTATGAAATTGAACTGGGGTTACTAAATAATAAAATCTACAACAACAAATTAAATACAGACAATTCTTATAACAATTGGGATATCCAATAGATTTTAACGATCACATGTGGTAATTTAATTTTACGCAAATTACGCTGAATAAGCGATGACGACGCGCACATATGTATATGTAAAACGCCAGAAATTGTGAGGAGATTTGCAGTAGCGTATAAATTGTAAAAGACTTTTCAGCGCGGCGTACTTACTTTTCGCATCTTTGCCACCTTTGTCCGTTACTCGTCACTGACAGTACAGCGAGAGAATTCATGATCATTTCAGATGCGCAATCTACGCGCCAGAGCTCGGCTCTCGCGCTCTACTTTCCATAAGTGCGCGCCCGTGTCGTTTTGTCTGCACCCTCTTCCCCCTCCCCCCTCGCTTTCTCCTCTGTCTCTCGCAGAAAATCTGTCAGTCAACATCTGCCTGCTCGCATATAAAAATGTTTAAATTCTTTATTTATGAAGCAACATGCTGAAATGCTCTTATCAAATGTACGCGTATTTTACGAGATTTGCGTGCTATTTCGAGAATATTCCTGATGAAGGAAGAAGATTCGTTGTACTTTTTTCTTAGTAAAGGAAAAATCAGCTTTTTGGCGAAACAAGTGCTGTTAGAAACAACTATTCTTTTATTGGCTTTACGTTTCCCTTGTACTGCATCTTTATGAAAGACGTTTTCTTTTCTAAACGGTAAAACATATCTTTATTAAAAATCTTCTTCTTAAAAAAAATTTAATTTTACGAATAAATTTTTCTTATTTATCAATATATTTTTCTTATAAGAAGTATCATTATTATATTTATTTTAGATGATAAAAAAATCTGCATTTTACAAAAATAACTCTTTTAAAAGATAGCCTAAAGAAGTAAAGAAATATGTTGATGATAGATTTGCATTGAAGAATTAATATCTCGATGAAAAAAACATTCATTTTAGTTAATGAGCTTTAAAGAAACTACATAAGATATGATTCAAGTAACACAGCTAAAACAAGCTATAAAGTTTATAGTGTTGAAAAAGTAGGCGATCCTAATTAAAGTAGTATATACATTTATTTATTTTTTTCCTATTTATTTTTCACATTTTAATTTTACTGGAGTGATATAGAGCCGGAAATGTTAGAACGCGGGCGGGGAAATGTTGCTAACATGCATTTTAGAAAGAAGGATATTCACCGCAAACGGATAGCTTTCATTTCGGGAAACTCTATAAAACCGCTACTATTTTTAATTAAAATTTTACTGCTCCAACTGATATATAGTGTAGATGAAAAAAAATGAAATATTTATGTGCCGAATTATATTTTATTATTATAATCATATAACAATTTTTATTTTAAAATTTTAGCCTCAATTCATACAAATGATTATAAACGTTAAAAGCTCATAATCAAGTTACTTTATTTGATCGACTTGTAAGTGGTACCAAATTATTTATTGTAACTGTTAATTAGCATTTAAATATTTAAAATAACTATAATGTTCATGCATTGGCACATCTTTTTCCAAAATTCCGTGTATATCTGTCATGGTATTATTGTTTCATTTGTATCTCATTGTGTAATATTCATTTATAATAGCAGATATTACAATAGTAGATATTACAATAGCAGATATTGTTCTAACTTCCTAGAATCTAGAGGATTAAAAAATATTTTATAGAAACGTCGGAGATAATATAGCATAAACTTTTGATATTTCCTAGATATTTTCCATTATATTTTTTGCTTTTTCAAAAAAACAGCTTTGCAATGGTGAACATTTTTAAATCTCAAATTTTGATGTTCTTCGATGTTTTTGGAAAATCATTCGATTTCTTCGAAATTTTGTCTCACGCATAACTCACGAAAGAAAGAAGATATCGGACTAAAGCTTTGCAAATATATAAAGCCTACCCTACATTTATCCGAGTTCGATTTTTGAACCAATCGAATAGTATTAAAGTGCCTTAATTTTAACTTATAATTTTATATTTCAAAATCAATTTCAGTTTTCTGATGAGGGTGATATTGGCAAAACATTAAAAAAGAAGTCGTTTTTTTTATTTTAACCAATCTGCGATGGGGAGATTGATGAACTCATATTCCATTATTAATTTACTAGAAAGGAATAAAAACATATGATAAAATAATTTCTTTTTCAATTTTTTGAAAATTTATTTTTTATTAAAAACGATAGTAAAAGTAGTCTCGCTAACGCCGCTAGAAGTGGTTCCTTTTTCTAATTCTTTATTTTTATCAATTATTTTAATAATTCGCCATTCCTCCACTCGTCACAAACAGTGGATGACAGAGAGAAAATTTCAAGATAAAATAAAAAAATATCAACGCAGGGAGAGGATTTAATTACCAAAAAAGAAATGCTCGTCGAGGTCCGCCGATAAATGAGTAAACGCTCCGGTACTCACCTGACGACGTGCTTATGCCTCTCGACCCAGTACTTGATGGCGCTGCGCACGAGCATCTCTTGCTTTTTGGTCAGGCCGTTCGGGCCGACGCCCCCGTTGAACGTCGTACCGGCCGTCGGCCGGAAGGTCGCCGTGAAGTCCTGCCGGTTGCTGTATATGCCACGCACGTCGACGTCGAGGACGTTGTCGCCGTTGCCCGATGGCTGCACACCCTGCGAGTCCCTCAAATGATCCGCGCTGCCCGCCTGCGAAAAGAGGCGTCCGCGTAGTATATTGTAGTTATTTTTATTATTTTTGTCTATACTGTTATATGTCGATACATACAATAAACGAAATTTAATATAAAAATATATAGTTTTAATTAAATATAAAAAATTAATAATTAATTTTTAATTTAATATAAAAATATATAGTTTTAATATAAAAATTAATCCATTATAGAAAAAGTTTTTCTTTCTCAACAGAGACTCACCTACATAAATGGTGATCCTTTTAATAGTATTATAGTTAAATATTTTTAAAGAAGTTTAATCATTGATATATTTTTTGTTTATGTATCGATTATCAGCAAAATTATAATAAAAAAATAATAAAAACTTGGAATTCCATTAATTTAAATTACGCAATTCTGAGTAGGTGACTTGCCTCATTAATTAGTTATAATAACTATTAAGATAAATTTTCTTTAGGATACTCAGTTTACAAAGTGCATTTTCTACAGTTTGAACTGTCCAAACGTTCCAAATTTACCAAAATATTTGCTGTGTAAAGTTACAAATATTATACGATATATTTATACCGTTTATTGAAGCAATTTCATGGAAGTACTACGACCAAAGAACCAGAAGAAGGAAAAATTCGTGCTAAATTCAAAGAAATTTTGATAGTTCTAGTCATTATAAAACGTATATATTCACAAACGTTCAATTATATCCGAACGTTTTTAGAATATTGTAGTCAGGTTAGTTAGAAAAGAATCAAAGTTTGATTATTTTCAAACACTCATAAGTTTAAAACTTATGTGTGTATCAGTTGTTTGCGTTTAGTAGAAATTTTCATTTATGAAACATTAAAGATCATTTGAATTTGAAAAAGTTCTTCTCAGATTACGTTGTTAGTGAATTTACATATCATTATGCTGTTATGGATATCTTGTAATGAAATATTTTACTTAATGGCCTACTTTCACCGATCAATATTCTCATAATTACACATGATAATAGAGGCTAAACCTCATTATTTCCCGTCAACGTAGTCAAGGCAAATTGTTGATAATTGAATATCTTAAAACAGTATCATAAAATTAAAAAGCAAAAATATGATACTAATACTTTTCGTAGGATACAATAGTATAATACATCATAGAAGATTAGTTAACGGCAGCCTCCAATATATAGGTAAAGACATAGCTGTTTCTAATAGTCCTACAATATGTATGGATAGAATCAACGAATCGATTTTCGAATTTGCATTTTTGACCCTTGGCTGTATTTTTTCAAACGTAATGAAATAAATGAGACCCCAAAGTAATAACTTAAACATTGAATTGTAATCAATGCAGTGATACCGTCTACACCTGCAGATAGCGTTAATTCTTCATTGATCGATCCAAACGTGCTATATGCTAAGACAGCCAATACACATCAAGGACTAGCTAATTTACCTTAAAGAGCTCGCCACTGTTGGGAACGACGGTGTCGAGGGTCGCGCTGAGCTCCATAAGCGGCTTCATAATGGCCTTGAGATGCTGGAGCTGCTCGCAGGCAAAGAGTAGCCACGAGCAGAAGAGCACGTCCAGGGAGTTCGAGATGGTCATGGAGATTATCAAGAAGTAAAATTGGTAGATGAAGGAAAATATGTGGGCCGCCCCGTGCATCGCGTTGTACGGGTAGAACGTGCGTATCATCAGTCTTGGAATCTAAATTGGCAGAATAATGAGAATAACGTATGATTAATATTGGTCATTTGTTTAAAAATCATTATTTACTGATTTATAAAACATTTTTAGTTACTGTCAAGTAAGTAAGTAAAAACGTTTTATTTCTGAATGCTCAACATAGGTGAGAAGTAGATAAATCATAGGCATCAACAATAATTTTGATATCTCAATTGAAATTCTGTAATTTGAATTCTACACAATGATAAAATTGAAAAGTAAGTGTAAAATCAAATCAATATTTTTTTATTTTGACTTATCAAAATTAATTTTATGAATGTAGAAATAATATAATGAAATTTAAAGAATCAAGTTTTCGAGACAATTACAAGAATACGTCTGTAGGTTTGTGCGTGGATGCAATTATGCAATACGCTTTTCGTTGTAAAATATAAATGTTTATTAATTTCTCGAAAAATAATTTCATAATGTGCCTTTATCACCTTGAATTACAGCTTGAACATTACAAACGTACTTAGAAATATTGTAACGAGGTCGTTGAAATTCTGTGAATAGTAGTAACGACTTTGTAAATAAATTGCGACAAACTGTGAAAACTCTCGAAAGAATTAAAAAAAAATTGGAGCAAACGAGCCATATTAATTTGATACTTATATAAAATTATGAATGATATTTCCATTCTGAAATAATAAATTTTAATAAATTATACTAAAAGTTGGCAAAGTTTCTATTATTACTATTGTTATTATTATTATTATTAATGTTATTCAGATGCATTTTTGAATACGATAAAAGCTACCGCAATAATGGACTACCGTAAAAGCCAACGTATAGCTTATTTTTCATCAAAAGCAAACGCGACCTCTTTCGCAACAGAAAGACCTTCGTATATATAAGTTTACACAGCCAGCGCGTGTGCATATATATATATATATATAAATAATTTTTCATAGACTATTTTTTTCAGTGTAATTGTTCCAAAGAAATTATTACTATGGATAGCATTTCTTGAATAAATTATTTCTTTTTACAATGTATTTAAATTATTTAAAAAATTATTAGCGTAGTAAGTACTTTTCTGATTTGTGATAAGTACATAAGAAATACATTTCTGCAACAAAAAAATGAGTTTTTGACCAAGAATGAGGTAGAAATCCATTCTAAACATCTAAGAATATTTCAGTAACAAGAAACCTCCTTTTAATATTCTTTATAGGATCTTTTCGTTGATTGTTTTTCAGCTAAATTTCATGAAAAGAATTTCATTAAATCGATTCAGAAAGGAAAGAGTTAAAGGTAAAACTGTTAAAAGATTTTAGGTTTAATAAAGCTCTATAACCCTATTAAAATGCATCAATAATATATATATATATATATATATATATATATATATATATATATATATATATACATATATATATATATATATATATATATATATATATATATATATACACACACACACACACACACACACACACACACACACACACACACACACACACACACACACACACACATACGAGTGCGCGAGACTTTTCCAACTTCCGAAAGAGTAACGGATCGCAAGAAAGCCAAAAGAGGGTAGAAGGAAGGCTGTTGTGGTGTATACGCGAGACACATCGGATGGGCGAAACTCACTGGAATAATGGTCGTCTCGTTGGTTTCGAGGTCAATGACCCTCTTGACCGACTCGTCCATGAAGGTGATGCCCGTCCACGAGACGACGGAGAAGATGGTCGCGGCGGCGACGCAGAACAGCAGCCGGCGCATCTTAGTGACGGCGAGGGCGTGGAAGCGCGCGTTGCTCTCCGCGAAGAGCGGATGGCTGTTCGGGTTGTTCCAGATCGCCAGCGTCTTGTAGAAGGCCTTGCTGCGCACGGGAAAGTAGATCATCTTGACAATCGGGTGGAGGAAGAAGAGCATTGTGATTGTGTCCGCCGTGAGGTCGTCCACGTCGTCGCTCTCCATCATCAGGTTGATGCCCATCATGCCGTATTGCATCAGCAGCAGTACGAGCGTCACCTGTCAATCGAGTACAGCAACGTTTTGGTTTTTAATTATTCAAAATCACACTTGGTCATAATACTTGAACAGGCTGTATTTTCCTCAATTATCATAGGCCACCTCAAATCAGACAGAGCTTACGAGTGAAAATCACCGATTCCTTTCAAACTAAAATAATGTTATAGAAGAATGTAAATGAGTCGACACGTATTTTTATTTTTGCCAAAAGGATTGTTTACAAAGTTGTAGATATTTTTTTCATGACGTAAGGAAAATCGGAAAATATAAAAAGACGTAATATAGTTCCGTGAAAACGTTCTATTTTTCTCATTTATAGAGATTTCGGCACTTTTCTCGTGCAGGGGTGTTATATTTGAGCTTCTCTATGGATATTTTGATATGAAAAAATGTCCAAAAAGTTAAAAAATCAAAAAGCGGAGGCAGTTTTTCAAAGAAATGGATGATTCCATTTTCTCAGAAAAATCATAATTTTTTTTTAAATTTTGTTGTAGATAGATAATAAAACGAGTAATCCTAATGGAGCTAAATGCGCTAGAATTTTGCTTCTAAGAAAAATCATCAATTTCAAATAATGTTTGATTTAACGTCAAAAAATGAGCTTACGTACTGTAAATATATGAATATATTATGCATATTCGGTTATGTAAAAATCGCCTTGAGCGGTATAGTGGCGAGGATCGCTTCAGTAGCAATATGATCATCGTCAAAGTGTACATTTGTAGACTGCTTTAGCTCTTAAGTATATATTTTTACATGTTATATTTTAGTTATCATATATCCTAAACCGTATATATTATATGATTTGATGGTAGAGCGGACTGACAGCGATGTTTTTTAATATGTAGTTGAAATTACTGATCGCACTGTCGAGGTGGTTTAAAGAATAAATGAACACTCAAGTGTGTTTAGACGTTTCGACCACTTAACAGTGGTCCTCATCAGAAACTAATTGATATATATAATAATCTTTAGGCAGTGTCACTTACTACCAGTCAAATGACTGGTATTAGACTGGTAGTACGTGACACTGCCTAAAGTTTATTATGTATATCAATTAGTTCCTGATGAGGACCACTGTTAAGTGGTCGAAACGTCTAAACACACTTGAGTGTTCATTTATTCTTTAAACCACCTCGACAGTGCGACCAGTAATTTCAACTACGTATATATTATAATTTTTTTAATGTTATCTTTTGTCATCTTATTCTTTATCTGTCGTTCCATCTCTGTCATATTGATCAATTTCATGATTAATTTGTACCACACAGGGTTTCGATCAGCTCGAGACATGTCGAAAAAAACGATTAGTTTTTCCGATATCCAGTTTTCAAACAGATTGTTTTTGGATACCTTCAACTAATTGTGCATTTTCTCACTTCGTTCTTTTACACTCTCGTAAGATTTCCAATCCTTCTTCGGGAATCAGGACTAAATTGACAGTTTCTGTACACTGTTTCACTTTTGTTACCAATGTTTCAGCTCCGTCGATATAGTTTGCTTGCAGTTTTTGCAGGTTCATAGTGAATACAGCTTGGGCAGAATCATGACACGAATCATTACTGATAGAGGAAAACTTTCAGCTTTGCCCCTGCGATAGCCAACTGCCGTGAAAATGGAAACTTGTTTCTTATTGTAGGAAACTCTTTGTTTTTCATCCTTTCAAATTACTTATTTCAAATTTTCAGCTACATCGCAATGAAAGATCAATTGTTTATAATTTACTTGAAATTTGCTAGCTCGTGTAAAAAGTGATTGGGAGTAGGGTTGACCTTTTCTTTGAACTATTATTACTCCATAATATGAAAGTTACTTCTTCTATTTCATCTGGAATATCGAGTGATTCTACAATTATTTCTGCAATACTAGGACATTTTTTACATTCTTGGAATGTACACTGTTTAGTAGGATGAGAAGAAGCATTTTTTTTTAAATTTCCTTTTTTAACTTCTTCATATCTAAGAACCTATCGTTTCTCAAATTGGGAATCTTTGATTACCCCCTTCGGACATAATGAATAAGACTTTGACTTAACCATTTCAACTCTCAGATTCTTCTCGCGAAAGATTTTATAAATTTCTCTAATACTTCGTGACAAAAATCTTTGAACTTTCCTTACATTTTTACTGTTTTATGGTATATGGTATATGATAACTGAAATATAATATTTGCATATTATTTTATTTTTTGAGAAATTGGATGAGGTATTATTCAAAATTGATGATTTTTTGCCAAAAAAAAAAAAAATTCTAGCGACTCCCAGCATATTTAGCACTTTCAGGACCACTTGTATATTATTGTTCGTTTTATTACCTGCCTACAAAAAAAAATCATGATATTTCTCTGAAAACCGAGATTGTTATTTTTTCGAAAAACTGCCTTCATTTTTTCATTTTTTAACTTTTTGGAAACTTTCTCGTGAGTGTCGATAAAAACCTTACATATAACATTCCTGCAAGTGAAGAAATCTTAATAAATAAAAAAATGGAGCGTTACAATGGAATCATATTACGCTTTTTTTTTAATTTTCCGATTTTGCCTACGCCATGAAAAAACATCTACAATTTTGATAAAAATATTTTTTGGCAAAAGTAAAAAAAAATATCTATCAACTCACTCTTTCACTCTTTTATAACATATTTTAATAAGAAAAAAAATCATGATTTTTACTCGGACTGTCTGATTTGAGATGAAACAGGCCTAGGCATAGTAAAATCTATTTCCATTGCACATAAATCAAGTAGATATTGAAAATTGATTTTTAAGTTTCAAAATAAAAATTACACCTTTAAAAAGTTAATTTTAAATATACTAAAAATATCATAAAATTCGCGATATTTCGCAATAACAACAACATTATATTCTGAAAATAAGAAGCGGTTTTATCGCTCTCAAAAAAAGCAAGCCAGTATGAAGTTCAAGGAGATTGTGTGTAAAATACCATCTTTATGGCAGTAAAGCTACCGATTTTCATTCCTAATCTTGAAAATAAAAATTTTAGTGCAACTTTGGGTTTACTATTTTCTCTTATATGTACTACTTTGAAACTAGGTCATTTCATTTCTATCTTTCAAAATCGTAAATTTTCAACAACTTTATTTTATGATGCAGAAAGACATGCGAACACAGTCAAGCCAATTTTGTATGACTACGCTTGAATGCATTCAAGTAGAAAATAATATTTTTAATATAAATCCATTTTTTAATGTGCATCATTAACTTTGAAGAAGTTAAATTTATCCATTTTAATAAAACTATTTACAGTAGAGGTATTTAAGCATAGTATATTATAAAATCACTTCATCCAAAAGATGTTAAAAATAATTAATAAAAATTGATTTCTTCAAGTGAATTATCAGTAAAGCGTAATATAAACGTATTAAAGGAATAATACTTACAATAGAATAAATCCTGTGTGGAAACTTTTTTCCTTCACTGTAGTAATTAAACATAAAGTGACCCGAACCTTGCATCACCCTTATGTTTGGTAGCAGGTCTGCTACCAAACCCTGTTGCTTCATTTTCATCATCTGTGTACAATGAAACAGAAGAATGAGGAAACCAAACAAATTTTATTACATTTTATTGTTCATTTTATCTCATTATTTAAGATCTTGATCATAATTGTGCACCTCTTTGTTTTGTCAATGATTTTATTACCACATAAATCTTATTTCCTTATTAATTTTATGCTTTATACTATATCGTATGAATAACTCAAGTTTTTGCAACTAATTTTTTTTTGTTCAAATTTGGTTAACAATGTCCATATGTAGTTATAAAAAACATACATACAATACATTCGTTAACAATATATTCACTTACTCTGCCTTCTGTGTGTTTAAAATATCAATTTGAAGTATACATTTAATTTGAAAGGTAAATTGCAAAAGTCTTGTTGATGGATTTTTTAATTAAAAGTTGTCTGTTTGACATGTTACTTGAAAATTACACTAATTATTAAATTATACTTCGGTTTCATATTTTCACGCAATATTATCTGCTTCAAAAAAAGGTCCAATATTGAGAGCTCAGTAGTATATCATTATATTAATTAAATAATGTTGAATCAAGTTTTTTCACTGAATAAAAGAGCCGAAGACCGGACACGTGCAACGAATAACGTTTTCCGAGTCTAGTGTGGCAGCATTAAATCTCTATATTCTGTAGCATTTTAGCGCTATACACCACGGGTATCAAACCTCGTCTACTCTATGCTCGGTGAACTATCGATTAAAAACTTTTTACGCGTCATCGACGTACACTCCATAATTAAAGAAAACGATAGTATGATTTCCGCGAAGAAAACAACCCTTTTCACATAAGAAACAAAGTATTTTTTAAAATTAAATATCGCGAAATCATTTGTCAAATTGCCGTACATTTGTTTTCCGTCTGCAAGGAAAAGAAAAGTCACGAATTGCGAGTTACTCGTTCCGTAAATGAATGTTCAATTATTGAATAACTTGCAGAAGTATTTTACGTTGTCATCAAAACTGTATTTAACCTTTGAATGTCGCAGTCCTTGGGCGGACTTTGGAGCGGGTATAAGCGCGCTCAACTCAGGGTTTAAAGTATATATGCGTGGCATCAAGCGACGATCGAACGTGGACTTTGGAATTTTTAAAGGTTTATATGGTTTCCGGTATGATGTGCTTCGCTTAACACAATTAATGGTAGAGATAATTACAGATGTAGTTTGTTTTTCATTTTTATTAATGAATTGATTTATACGAATCATCCCGTGGTTGAATAAGATATCAGTTTAAATATTCCCTTATATCTCTATCATTGTAAGGTCCATTGTGCGCTTTGTTTTATATTTGTATTCTATATCATGAAAAATGTAAATATTTAAATAAACAAAAAAATTTTTTTAATTTATTAAAAGAATCAATTGCTCGCTCAAATGACCATTAAAGTTATATCACATAAATTATGGATTCAGATTTAGTGCACATTAAACATAAGCAGTAAAGTACTTAATAAATAGCTAGTTTCCTCAATAATCGTTAAAAACTACTTTTCTTGGCCATTTCTATCCATCGATGAAATGATTTTTCCGATCATATTCGCCATTTAATAGACAGAATAATAGAATAAATTTTTTTACAGATTTACATTAGCTTATTTATGAGTATTTAAAAGATATTAAAGTTGACCAGTTTTTTTTAGTCAGGAAATGGCTAATAAGCGGCTTGTTATAATGGCAAGGAGTGAGAGAGACAGAATCAAAGGGAAAAATCATTGTTTTCGTTTGTATCTCCTGAAATAATACTATAAACGAATTAAATACTAATAATTCGTGTTTATATTTTCGTTAGCTATTTTTTTTTAATATTTTTTTTAAATACATGATCAAATTACAGAGAAAATTTAGTAAAAACATTTTAAGGTTGTGTTATCTCCATTAAATAGAAAATATGACCGGAAAAATTGTTTCATCACTAGCCAGAAATTAGCTATTTTTACTAGCTATTTATTATTTTCCTGCCCATTTCCGATAGAGACAATTTCTACCAGGGAACCGTCTTTACAATTTGATTTTACCTATAATATTATTTACTTTCAGGGATTTGAATTGAAGAGGGATTTTGTAAAAGATTTACTAAAATATTTCAATGAAATTTGTATCTTTATATTCGTAATTTTAAAATAAAATGTTGCGATACATGCTGAAAATATAAGTATTAATTAATTTTGAATATTTACGTAGGTACGAGAATGATTGTCATTTACTAGTCGATCGTTCAGACAATATTCAATAATTGTTAAGCTTTTTCGAGGCTATCGTTTAGTACTTGAACTCGTATCAATTATCTTTGCATTGTACATACAAAATTCTGATGCTTTGCTATCCTAACTTGCAAGAGAGTTAATAAAAAAGGATATGTATCAAATTTTTTCAAGAATCCTAAGCTAAATAGAAATATCGTTTGATCATTAATAATGGGTATTTATAATGAGTGTACTCTAACAAATTTACAAGGGGAGGGTTTCAGCTGCGGGAAACGGATTTTATCAGGCATTGGAGAGTCGATTTCCGGTACCTAAAAATGAAGCCCAGTGCTCACATTTCCGTCAAATGGCCCTTTTTTCTTGAGATATGGGCAATTTAATCTCAAATATCGTCTATTTCGTTAAAAAATGATGTCTCTTCTATTGAGTGTCACATTGCAAATATTTAAGATACGAAAACGAAGAACAAAAATTATAAAAGTAGACAGTAACAGCTAAAATTTAAGCCCTGATTCATTAAAAAATATTGATCTTTCAGGAAGCTACAAGCAATCAAAAATAGGGTACGAAAATGGTTAAAAATACGATCCATTTAATTGGTTAAAATGAAGACAACTTTTTAACCATTTTCGTACCCTATCTTTGCTTGTAACTTCCTGAAAAATTAATATTTTTTCATGAATCAGGGCTTAAATTTTAGCTCTTACTGTCTACTTTCATAATTTTACTTCCTCGTTTTCGTATCTTAAATACTTGCAATGTGACAGTCAATAGAAGAGACATCATTTTTTGATGAAATAGAGGATATTTGATATTAAATTGCCCATATCTCAAGAAAAAGGGCCCATTTGAGCAATGGACTTAATTTTTAGGTACTAGAAATCGACTCTCCAATGCCCGCTAAAATCCGTTTCCCGCAGCTGAAACCCTCTCCTTGTTAGTACAATAAAATTCGTAATTTTTACATCTCCAATTTTCTCAATAGATTGTGAATATGACCGTAGGCGGTTCTACATTGAATTGTATAGAGTATTTTGCGTTATTTTCTGATTATCTCCTACTAAATCGTATGTATTTTTGCATTGAAAAATAACTTCAAATAACTTTACAAAAAAAATGTAATCCTCCACGGGACTAGCGGATTGTGCGCGCGTGGGTTCATACCTTCAGAGCTTTAATCTCGCATGAATTTGTAAACAAACCAATAACGTAAAGTAACATTCACAAAATGAGCCAATCAGAGTGCGAATAAAAGCTGTACGTTCAATTCGAGCTTTATCGAGTTGGTTTTTTTAATAAACGTATGGATGGATGGTTACGATTTCACTAGAGATTCATAACTGTTACCGTAGTCTGGTGTACTGATGAATAAAAAACACGCACCCCCACACACAAGAACAAAAAGTCATTTGTTTTACCTTTTAAAAGTCCAAACCCCAACGCACGCACACAAACAATGAAAAGCTCGCCGCCGCACAGTGTTCTATTTTGAAAAAAAATGGACAAAATGAAATATCTCGCGAACGGATATCGATAGCCGGATGAATCCAACTGCATTTTAAAGTTGAAGTAATGTACAATAAAGGAAAAATAGTCCAGTACTGATCATTTGGCCCTGTGACCTTGGAAATGAAAAATGAAAGTCGAATAAATAACGTATTTTCGGCTTTTTCACTGTAGACATTCTGGCTATCAATTTTTTCGGTCAAAAAAATATGTACTCCTGTAGTGCTTGATGCAAGGAATCCGAATTTGATGTCAGAATTGTCCTATCGCACACCAATTTGTTTTTAAATCTCAAAACTCCATAAAAAATACGAAAAATTCACCCTAAAAAAATGGAGCATTATTGAGTAATTTCGACTTCAAATTCGGATTCAGCAAATCAAAATACATGGGTACATAAATACAAGTACACAAATTTGTAGGTGCATATATGAATTATTAAAATTTAAGGGTTATTAAAAAATGGCATTTTTTACAATATTTTTATGCTCTTTAATAAAATTGTATTAAATACAAGCGTTTGTGTACCCATGTATTATGATAAGCTGAATCCAAATCCGAAGTTGAAATTACTCAATAATATTCCATTTCCTCCAGGGTGAATTTTTCGTATTTTTTATGGAGTTTTCAGCTTTAAAAACAAATTGGTGTGCGATAGGACAATTCTGACATCAAATTCGGATTCCTTGCATCAAACACTACAGGAGTACATATTTTTTTGATCGAAAAAATTGATAGCCACAAAGTCTACAATGAAAAAGCCGAAAATTCGTTATTTATTCGACTTCCATTTTTCATTTCTAAGGTCACAGGGTCAAATGATCAGTACTGGACTATTTTTCCTTTATTGTACATTACTTCAACTTTATAAAATGCAGTTGGATTCATCCGGCTATCGATATCCGTTCGCGAGATATTTCATTTTGTCCATTTTTTTTTCAAAATAGAACACTGTGCGCCGGCGCGCGAACGCTCGCAACAAAAGCTCTCCTCGCTGAGCTCACTGCGGGAGAGGCAACGCTAGCGAGCGATGTGAACAATGGGCCACGCTTTTTCGGAGCAGCCCGTTCGCCCGGTTGCGCAACAGGTCGCGCGCCAGCGTGTTCTCCGGGGCGCGCTCGTGTCCTATTACCTTGATATCCTAATTTCCGGCGCGCTCTCGAAGGGGAAAAAGTGCGGTAGCCGCGGCGCGCGCCGGGCTCCTCGACGATCGCTCCTCCGTGCACTGCACGCGCACACACAACGACGACGGCACCAAGCACTGCGCGACGACGACGACGACGACGACAAACACAAAGCACACCTGCAGGGGCTGCTGGTAGCTGCGCGACGACTGGCGGCACGGTACTAAGGCGCGCGCGCGTGCCCCCCTGCGTAGCCGTCGTTTCCACGCGGCGAGCCGAGTCTATAACCACCCACGCGTGTCTAGTGCCGCTGCTCACCACCGTCGTCGTCGTCGTATTGCCCGCGCGACCCTCCGACGCTGCAAGTACCGAACCAAACGTGGACCAATCGCCGCCGCGGAACCGGCACCGCACGCAGCGCCGCGCGAGCGTCGCCGGCTCAATTATTCATCGCGAGAGGGGACGCGCGCCGCTGCTGAGAGCCGGATGGGGAATACGTGTAGTATGATGGTGCATATGGGAAAGCGAGGGATAGGGGAGAGCGCTATATCTGCCGATTTTCTGCTTCTTCGACACTGCTATAATGCCTTCTTTTCGAGGGGGAGAACTGAGCGCTTTTCTTCGCGCGGTTCTTAACCGCAGGATATAGGTATCGACAGTCTCATGCTCTTTTATTTATAAGTAGGGAAAATAGATTTTTCGTTTCTTAGAGGAAACTGGGATCCGTGTGCATGTGCAATTGCAAAATACAATTTTGATATTTTGATACGTATACATGTGTAGAAACCCTGTATTACTACTGAATGCTAAAATTAATGAAGAATGAGTTACAAGTATTTGTGTTTTTTTTTTTTTTATTAAATAGCGACTACTCAAGCCTATAATAATTTCATGAATACGGAACCTGCATAAGATAAATAGTGTAAAAAGTCTGATAGAATATTCGTTATTTTTTAATGCGTTATCGATTTTATTATGATATATGTAACATTATTATAGCCGTTTAAAATTTCTAGTTGATGAGATCTGAAGTTGTAATACAATCTTTATTTTATTCTAATGTAAATAAAATTTTTTTGATATTTATAATTTTTAAAGTACATCATTTATAACTGAATAATTAAAAAAAATTGAGAAAAGGTAACTTTTACATAGACTTTTTTATAGATTTCCATATTTTCCACTATTAAAAGATTTTCTATTACTTATTCATGTATTATCTAAGGACTAACCTTTTACTAATTTCAATTGTAAAGAAATGTTTGATTCTTTCAAAAATGCATAACGTTTTTTCCTAAGCCTTACACCAAGTGAAATATTCGATAAAAATTATCATGGCAGTTCGGAAAACAGAAAAAGCTAAATGATAAAAGTAAATAAAAGTATAAAATTATAAATCAAACGTGAAAGAGATCTCTTAATAATTTCTTGAATTATAATAAAATGTACCCCTGACAATTTGTCAAATATACTATTTGCATATTAACTTACTTTTGCAGTTATCAGCTATTGGTATTTAATACTTATTAAGAAAACAGTATGAATTGTGTGTAGAATGTGCTTTACTGGTTCTCAAGACGGTATAGTAAGCCTTAACAATGAGGAAAGAGTTACAGCCGAAATGTGAAACTTTTGCCTATAGAACCTTCGGTGACTCAGCTGCAGGCATAAATAAAGCTATACGTTTTAATTTAGTAAAAAAAAAAAACAATAATACATTATTATATTAGCCAAATAAAATAAATTACAGTAAAATAAAAGAAATTAAGCAAATAAATTTTCAAACGTATAAAACATGGATTTTGGAACAGCTTCGAAATCTCACCACTGTAAGTTGCAAATTGTTTGAAAAAAAAAAAAAAAAAAAAAATAGTAAAAAGGCTATCGGCCTCTTGCGGCGTCCAGCCGCTCGCCCAAACGCCGATAAAAGACATTCTATGGCCCATCTTACATCTAACGCTAAAAAAGTGTGGGGAGGAAAGCGATGCGCTGAAATCGTCCAATAACGCGTCGGAGATTCCAGTCGAATTGCAGCTCGCTCGGGGCCGGGGCGCGTAAAAGGCTAAAGCTAAAGCCTTCCTGAAATAGCGCGGCCGATATATCCGCGTGTGGGCGCCCTCTCGTCCCGTATATATCGACCACGCTGCGCTAAATTCATAAGCATTATACGTGCTCGTAAGCGCGTGTATATACGCGAAGGAGTTATTTTCCGTCGCGGCCCCCGCACCACCGTTTAATGTTCGTATATGTGTCAATACATCGCGAGATGGGGAAAAGGACTGTCGAAAGCAGCCTGAAGTTCGACGTGGGCAGAGAACAATAATTGGATTTGCCCCTGCTAACGAGCATGTCAATTAGTGCGTCCTGAATTTCTATTTCTTCGCTCACTCCGCTTCCCCTATCATAGGGTAGGTGAGCGATCGATCGTACCGGTAGATGTCTTCGAATGACTGAGATGATAATTGCCCCTCCCCTTCTTTTGTCTCGTGCGCTCGCGGTAAGGATTCGGCTAAATTAGCCTTTTTTGACGGGTTTTCAAGTTTTGGTAGAGTTATATAGATTTTTCTGTTTATCTTTTATTTGAAAAAAAAAAAAAAAAATTATAAATACGAATTTCATGTTGACATAACGCGTGAAATGTGGCGCATAATAGCAGAGTTTACCAGCTTGTCAATTTAATGAATATAGTTCTTAGAACTTTTTCGTAAAGTTTCAACTAATTACGTTCATTTGTTTAACATTGCCAGGCAACGTTTCCTTTGCATCTTTATTTACTTCTAATTGTCATTGTGTGCTGCGTAAACTAGAGCGTGCTTTAATTTTTTTCTTCTGAAAAGTTTTATTGAGTCTGGTTTTCTTAATAAGTATATAGATTTTCTTACAAAGCTCGAATAGCTGGAATGATGAAGATAAATAAAATTTTTATACTAACTAGTTTATTCAGTGCACTGTCGATTAGCTTTGGATTCACAACTAATCGTACAGGTAATTTCATCATCTACCACCGCTTTAATTTTGAAATACCGTTCGGTACTTAAAACTATTTCCAAGAAAGTAACGTATTTAGTGTCCTCTCTTTTTTAAATTGCCAGAATGGAGTGTAGTCCCGCAATTAAACCCAAAAGTGTCGCTTGAAGCTTTAATGAAAGACACTCAAGTTAAAGCAATTGATGACGTGCTAAGAACTTCAGACGAGAGAAAGTCTCCAGGACACGAAAACGCGACGACCGCGGAAAATCCTTTACGAGGAAGAAGGTTAGAATTCTCATTATCATGTAGCAAGTTTCGCAGAATAATTTTTTTTAAATTGCTACATTTTGCCAAACGAGCAATTTACAGTCAAAAAATAATACTTTGGGAAGGTTATGATTCTTCTTTCGAATCATTTTCGTTATAATATTTTGTTTTGGAAAATGTAGCTTTGAATAGGTATAGTATTTTTTATATTAATTAACAATTTAATTTTCTTTTTTCGATATATTTCAATTTAACACAAAGGTTTCACGACGTTGAAAGCACTCCAACAACGAGCCCGGCTCGCTTTACCATCAAGCTAATCAGCGAAGCGAAAAAAAGAGTTGATCGAGAAGAAAAAATCAGCAAATCGTCCGGGAAGGAGATTAGCTCAAACGGCCCATTAAACGTGATTTTGCTGCTGATTGACGATCTCCAAAAAAATGAACAGCCAATTCTCGAGGATCTACGCATGTTTCCGATTCGTGGACTACTAGAGGTTTGATTATACATAAATAATGTCCAACGCGACCCAATAATCCAAAATCAATATATCTCCCGAAGATTTGCCAGAACGGTTCGGAATCCGGACTAGCAGCCGGCGGGAGCTCGGACTGCGATTGCGACGAGCTGCTGCGATCCGGCGTCGTCGCGCTTTTATCGTGGGCGGAGCACGTGAAGGAAATGTCCACAAGTACGAGCGCGCAATTTTCGCCGCAGCTACGGCACGCGGCCGAGTTATTGCACACCCGACACTTTTTCGCATAAATTGATATCCCGACTGTCCCTTGTACGTAGGTGCGCTGTACGAAATGCCGGCGGTCTACTCGAGACGAGTCGAAATAGATAGCCGAAGCTTTACGGGCCCTCAAGCACGTCGAATCGATCGTCAGCTACGCCAGTCTTGGCAGCTCAACGACGACGACGAAGACGACGATGCCACCGCCGAAGCGGGAACGAGTAAACCGTCGGAATTGCCGTCTTCTTCAATTGGTGAGATCAAAGCTTTTATGCTCTGCAAATAAAGTGGCCGCAGAGGAAAAGCGAGCGTTTGAGCACTTTTTATTTAGCCTCTTCTCGCTGTGATTGGATATATAAAAATTTATTTCGATTGCTGCGCTTTATTTGTTTTGTTATCAAAACAATCAATCTATCATAAAGTTACATTGAAAAGTTGTTTTTTTTTTTGCTTTTTTCAATTTACTCATCTCAATTGCTATATATGAAAGAAAGTTTTTCACCATATCGTCAGAATTTAACATTATCTTGTTGGTTTATTTAACAAAGTACCATTGTCTAGCTACATCCAAGCTGCGATTTTATGTATATATTCAAACTTTTTAGTACTTATTACATAACGATGAAATCTGCAAAATCTTCTTATAAAAAGAATGCACAATCAATCTCACGACCCACGACCTTCCTCCAGAATCATCCCCGGACCTCTTCTTCGTGCGCGACAACCAGGACCCCGAGGAGGCCGCCGTCTCCCACTGGCACTTCTCGAACGTTTTGTCCCGCCTCCGCCGAGCCATGTTCCACACGCTCCTAGGGATTGCGAACGACGGCAGCCATCACGAGTTGGCAGTGAACAAGCACCGTCGCTCGCCCCGTCGCCGTCACTCGGACTTCCACGAGATCGCGGCTCGCACGCTCGGCGATCTCGCCGCGAGGCCGCACGAGCGGGGCTACTTGCTCGTCGCCACCGCGACCGACGCCGCCGCCGAGCTACCCGGCGCCCTTGAACTCATGCGTCGTTACGTAAGTAGTCGTGCATCCGACGGCTTTTCTGCTTACGTTGCCTCAGAGTTTCTGTGTGTATGATGGAGAGGAAATTTCATTTTATGTATGGGGAAAGTGAACATTGCTGCGCTTATCGATTTGATTTAAAGTGGAGTATGCTCGTATTCAAGTCAATTGGGTTACTTTTATTTTTATTCTTAATGTATAGTAGTCGAAAACGATTTTGATTTTTGTTGAAATTAAAAGAAAGCGTGCAATAATAATCAAATACTCGGAAACTGGACAACGTTTATTCGGTTAAACTTTGTAAACTATACTTGCAAACTACAAGATAGCGGTTAGCACTGTAACCTCGGATTCAAACTGATACTTTATACTATTACTAAAAGAAACATACCAAAAGAAACCCAGTAGTTACGCGTTAGAATAAAATGTATTCAAAACTTTGAGTAACTTTTTTAGATGTGCAGCTATCAGTCATTAGTGATTTATTATGCGATTATTTATACTTTTGTAAATTCACGAAAATTTGAATACAACACTTTATTTATATGCATAATAAAGATTTTGCAAAACGATAATTTTCTTAAAACAATTTCATTAAAATATTTGGTTTTTAAGGTCATTTCCGAGTATTGAAGAATATTGCTTAGATGAAGTCATTACTCGGCTGCAGATTAATACGATATTTGTTTAGACAAGGCAATAAGTATACTTAATCATTTACACTGCAGAATACAAAAATTTATTGTAATTTGAAGATGATACTAATTCAGGGATTGTATAGTTAAATAAATTAAAAAAGAATTAAAGTTAAACAGTTAAATTTAATAACGTAAGAATTGCTTTCTTACACTCAATAACATTTAGAAAAAATGAGATATCATTTAAAAATTATTTATTTTACGTTTGATAAACGGTTATAAAAATCTTATTCTTAATATTAATAATATTAAATTATACGAAATATATTCATGAAGTTAATAAGGCGCATGAAATTGCGCATTCGAGTTATATCTTTATTGAGCTCCGCTTTATTCGTCTGAGCATTTCTTAAAACCATTCAATTTTTCCAATATTCTGGTATTATATTCTTCGTAGCTACTTTTTTTTACGTTCCACTACGTAACAATCAATTCATTTTAAGAGAAAAAGTAATACCAATACTTCACATCATTCGAAAGTGCATTTCAAATCTCTTTCGAATGATTAATGAGAGAGTATAAACACTGCTATATTGAACTACGCAAATGAAAAATTATTTGATACCTTGATTTTCATATTTATTGAAATAATTCAATACGTTATACTGTTTGGAATAATCAAACACATTATTACGACTTTTTATCTTTAGCTTAATCGTTGCAATAAATTAAATCACTTTATTCACCATGCGTCAGGTATAATCACATTTCAGCTGTTCAGATGCAGCGCCACCGAATCGTCCAGTTCTAATTGAATTTCCTCACAGACTCGGCCGTCCAACACCCTGATCATCGTGACGAGCACCTGTCCGCATGAGAAGGTCAGGCCAGTGCCATTCTACGCTCGCGGCCCGGGCGCGGAGCGCCTCTTCAGTGCCGTTATGCCAAAGAATCTCCACGAGCTGCCCAATGCCATCCGCGCCGTCATCAACGAGAAAGACTGCGGAAACGCTGCGGCCGACTGCCACGAGGCTCCGAATTTCTACGAACCCGCAGAGCCGTCGCTCAGAATTGGCGGCCCGATTTCCATGTACGACGAGATAATCGAGCCGCGCGCCAGATTCGCACGGGATGACAAGCCCGAGGCGAAGACACAAGAGGTGATAATGTATAATAGACAAAATGTGACCGAGTTTCATTAGGTTTTGTTGAAATTTTTAGTTCTTATGGGGTACTCGTCATTATCGAATATATGTTTCTCAAATAAAAAAGAATTAAGAGTCAGATCATTTTTCCATTAATTATATATTGAAACCAAAAGAATTTTGGTAATTTAATGGCAATCTCGGTTTTTATGCCCACGCTATATGTAGGTATTTTTATAAATAAATAATAACAATAATTTAATATCTTTTCAGCAACCGAAAAAATCCGAAAAAGATGAAAAAGTGAAAGTTCCAGAAAATAAGGTAACAGACATATCTGCTACTTGCAATATTTTTGTATGCATATTAGACATTATATTTGTCAGTATTTCATCGCTCTTGCTGTTTTTAACGATTCGTTAGTTTTCTGTTTACTTTTCATGTTTATTTTCGATAAATTTTCGCGTTTAGTCTGAAAATATTTAGGAATTGACGAAGAACCCATAGGTCTGTATCTGATACATTTTTATCATTTTATTTTACAGAAACCCGAAGAAGTAAAGCAACCGGCATTGGAAGCGCCTAAACAAAAAGTAATTACAATATTTATACAGGTTACACTGAAAAATGCAAATATACTATAAAATAATTTTTATCGAACGATTACAGAACGAAGATTCAAAATCGAAAGATTTACCACTGCTCGTCGGTGTCAAGCTGCGAATGGGTGACGCCACAGCTGCCAATTCCCAGGGAAACCTGTCGCAGACCAGCGCCGTTCTCGTGACTGCCGTGACCTTTACACTAACCTATACCCTCCGATATTAATGATTTTTCTTAATTTACATGTATCTCTCTCTTATAGTTCAACAATAAAATTACTTTCTAATTGACTCGGTTCAACATAAATTGACTGGAAGCACGGCAACTCTTTAACAATGCGATTCGGCGCATTTCGCAACGAATGCACGCGAACTGCGCGAATTGCCATTACACAGGCGTCCCGACGAGCGAGCGCGACGCAACGTTAATCGGTTTCGCGCCGCTGCTTCTAACGCTCGAGGTTCCCTCGTCTAGCTCTGTTTAGCAAACGGGGGAATCGATTACTTTCGTCAATTAGGCTGAAACAAAAAGTTTTACGAACAGATGGCTGTGTCGCGTTCTTTCCTTTTATTTAAATTTTTACAATAACGAGTGACATTCCTGAATATAAAGTTAAATTGTATAACAATTGCGTTAAAAAAGCGTAAGCGGGAGTATATAATTTAAAAAAAGAAATGAAAACGCATTGTAGTTAAGATTCGTACTTTGATATACTTTATATGAGATTATATAATTCATTTCCTTACAATGTCTTTTAGTTTCATTAAAAATCTTACATCATATGGATATAAGTTTACAAGTGCATACATTATTATATAAGAAATGAAACAGTACTTCCAGAAGTAAAATAACTTTCAATCATTATTCTATAGAAAAAAGCCACTTAAAGATTCGGTAAAATTGGTGAAGGCCATTAATACATTAACCCTGACAATCAGCCTCATAATTCATATGAATTTCATGCAAAAAATCACGCATTCAATTTACCTTCTATAACGATCATAATCACATTCATAATCTACGCGGATCCATCAGCAATCTCAATAAGTATAGAAGATACGAACAAAAAATTGGGCAATTACACAGCCGGTCTAAATTTACAAGAGGCAAAATTTAATCACACGCAAAACTCTTACATACTACTGCATAGACACATTTTTTCTCGAGCGCTTCGGGTGCATTAGAAAAGCAATTTTGCCCGTATAATTGCAAAATATGTACACAGTACAACAGCCCGAAGCGAGTACGCACGTGCGGCCGTGTACATACATATATACGAAAGTATATAAGCGGTATATATATGCCCTTTCGCAACCATTGGCGCACGCCGAGTCAGCGAAATGTTTCGAGAGAGAGAGAGAGAGAGAGAGACGCTCGCGCACGCGCCGGCTAATTATGTTGGCCGCGGCTTAACGATTATAAAAAATGGTAGATAGTGAAAAGGGAAATAGTGCGTTACTCGGATTAAGAAAGTAGGAAAAGGCGTGAACTTTGATACAGCTTTTATAGACGGAGATTTCGACATTTCGGTAATGAGTATACGTATATATATATGTGCGAGTGCGACTGAGCAATGGTTGTTCATTTGTGAAATGTTTTTGTTAACAAAATGCTATGCAGTTGTAGTTACCAGTGAAAAATTAAGAGATCGCTTTCGTACTTGCTTTTGTATAGAATTGAGCAATTCTACAAGTTAATAACACGAATGAAATCTAATAAAAGCCAATAAAATAATACTGCTATTTCCAACGTGTTAATATTTTAAATATACATAAATATTTTTTGCGGTTTCATTTGTGTTATTTATACAAACCAAATCATGTTCCTTTCTTAAATACTAATAAAAGAATAAATAACTTAAAAAGGCTTCAAAAGTCTTTTAATACCTGGTATCGTTGGTTTATATATCGAATTATAAAAAACATTCTTATCAAAACGTATTTTTAAATAAAACTGGTGTCGATGAGAGTTCAGTGGTTCAACTCGTTATTACTGTCGTGTCATTCCTATTGAATCACGTCTGAAAAACTTTCTATATAAATTCCTATAAAAAAAGCAGTTGAAAACATCTAATTTCATGCAGGACTATTATACTAAACCTGCTTTCAACGAAAAAAAACTTCTTACTCCATTTCTTTGTCACGTAAATACAACGTGACTCGTTATATATTGATGAAAACTTTTATTATTATATCGCAAATTATTTGTACAATTATTAAAATGTCTGCCTATTCTAATGTTACAATGTACGACTTTACTACTAAAGAACTAATTTATATTACACTATTTCAGTCTTTTTGCATTCTCTCTGTTTTCTTCATTTTCTTAATATAAAATATACATTTTAAAGACACGATTCGATGATCGCTGTTGCGAAAAAAACGTTTTGGTTTATTTAATGAACCACTGTAAACGTTGAAGCGCTATTTATGGATTTGACGTTTTTGACCAGTCTTAAATCTATATTATGGTAGAAAAGCAGAAAGGATTGACTTAAAGGACAAATTGAGAAAGCAAAGGTCAATAAATATCAGTCGGTTAAAACCTGAGGAGCAATGATTCCTGAACACGCAAACAAAGTAATTTCAAGAGTCGATCATTTAAAGATATGTACAGGAAGGAATACACGTGGAATACACTTTCGTTTTTCAATACACATAACGAAAAAAGCAACTCAATCAAATTATTCTTGAAAAAAAAAAAGAAAATCCAACGCGGCTATAGTATTTAAAAAAAAAAATTGACAAAGCAGATACCGAAACTCCTAACGCTTGGAGCGCCTCGGAGCGTAAAAAAGCTCCGGCCGAACGCGTCCTGCGCGTTGCTCGAAAGAAAACCCCACCCGAGCACCGGAAAAACAAAGCGCCTATATATTCACTCACATATATGTACATCCGTAAAAAAACCAACGCACACACACACTCGGTCGAAAGTCGCAGGTTGGGCAAAGCGTTGGCCCGGTGGGGGCCTAGATATAAAGAACCGGTCCACGCTCTTACCCACTCTCCCGTGGCTTCCCCCTGCAGGCAGGTGTCCGCGTGTGCGTCTCTCTTTCACCTTCGTTTTTCCCCGTTTCGCCGGTCGCTGGTCCAACAGTTCGCGTTCGCCAGCGCACCGAGGCTGGTACACTACTCTCACTTGTCAGCGCCGTCTTCCTCGGCATCATCGTCGTCGTCGTCTTCCAGTCGAAATCGAAAGTACCAAGAGCTGTCAAGGTGAGTCACAGCAAGCATGTATGTGCGCGCGTTGATGCAAGATTTTTGTGGGTCAGTCGGGCGATGTATCATCGAGCTCACAATATTACCGCTTATCTTTTTCTTTTCTTCTCTTTTCTTTTTTTTTTTTTTTAAGAAGCGGAAATTATTATTGGCTTATGAACGCAGAATTTTTTTGAATGAGAGAGTAGATGGCGCGTAAACATAGAAGGCGTGTTTGATAGAATAGTTTTATGGAAAATAGTTTCGGTATTAATAGTATGACGGCCGCTCATCGATAAAATGTCAAGTAGGTTCGAAGGAAATTTAAATAAAATTTCTCGTAACTTTTTAATCGAAGTACCATTAATTATGCCAAATTGAGTAATGATTATATCAATGGGGCAAGACCGTATAAGATACCAACAAACATTCAAGAAAACATGCGCACATAAAATGTTTTGGTGTGCATGCATTTTGTTTCATAAAGAAAATTTGCGTAATCGCTTCGATAAACATAAGATACTTAAGTCAAAATCGGGACTTTCTTACGATTGACGGTGTTTATTAAAGTTTTTTAGGTCACCGGCGAAATACCACGGGAATACAGTTTAGCAGTCGCAAAACTTTTAATGCAATCGGCTAAGTTAAGTAATTTAAATCGTTGAGGTTTCCTTTGCTGTTAGCGGTTACAATTTAAATAATTAGGCCCTTTCAAACTCTAATTTGTATAATATGTAAGCTTTCACGGCTATTTCTTTTGAAACTCTTATAATTATGTTATTTTATAAAAGCGCGCAATTACGACTGTGTCAAGTTTGGATACATTGTTTTTTATTATGCGACGATGATATGATTTCTATTTTAATTAACAGATAGAAAATTCACTAAAAGTGTTTAGGCTTTGTATAAAATTGAAATTTAATCACAATAATTCTTGTAGAATATTGCAATAGAGCATTTATTTGTGTTCTCAAAATTTGTTCAAACAATAATTCAATGCCGGATGCATTGCATTCACGAAACCTTTTATTTTCCTCGAAAAATATTCGCAGACTTTGAAGATTATGCAAAGGGAAAAATAAGGAATGCATCTCACGTAAGATTAGTTGTTTCCTCGATGGTCACCACTGGGAGATTTCGGAGTGACGCTCGCGACGCGCTTTAATGAAAATACGTGGTTCGGACGCGCCACGACGTGATCAATGGTAATGATAGCGCACGCGGATCGTCGAAACGACTGATTACGGGCAGAGAACAATGATTTCGATGTTCGGAAAAAACGTTTTGTCGAAGAAGCCTGCAGTTCTTGAAATACGCGCGAAATCGTCGTCTCATTGTCCTTAAATATTAACATATATACTGTATATAAAAAAAAGGGTGATTATTTATCGCTACAAATGCTTTCGGCTTTGGCACGTGAAAAATCGGTTTGCATTGTAAAACCGAATAATTTGAGATTTAAATGTAATAGCTTTTGTTAGGATGATAGGCACGTACACCCCGCGAAGAATGATTCATCAGGTCGAGTGATTTATACGGCTGAACGTGATAAAGTAAGTAAAAGCGATATAATCGTTGTTTGAGTTTTAGGTATCTTCGCGATACTATATCAACTATTGACGTTATGATATCAGAAATTGTGGATCCTTTCCATAGAATTTCACAGGCAAATGTTTTGAAAATACAACTACTTTATAAAGTGAATATTAGCAATTTAACTGTGTTGAGTTTAATAATGATTATTTGAAACATTTAGTTTAACAAAATTTTTCAACATTTCAACGTTATGTGTAATAATCTGCCATTCAAAAGAATCAAGTTCGTGATGTCTTAAAATAAAATTAGTAAATTACAAGATTCCACACAACTTATTAAAAAGTAATTTTTTTCCATTATAAAAGACAATTTGTATCGTACAATATTCATTCACCGTCGCAGCAACTCATCTCCATTTATCTCCGTAAGCCCGCGACTATATACCGCACAATAAACCAGCGGCAGAACGCTAAGCAGCTAATATTGATTATTATATATCCCTGGAAACTCAGCCCCGGCTACTATCGACGAGCACAGAATAAAAGTACGGAATAATCAACTTTGCGCGTAAATAATTACACAATAAGGCGTATAAACTGTACGTTGTAATACGGAATACATGCACTAGCTCTTCCGTTCGTATAAACAGTCGCGTTATACATTATCGCTTTCCTCACATCTGTCATAAACTTTCTCATTGCCGCGAGCTATACTGCCAATAACGTTGCGATCACTCAGTTAATCTCCGGTGACAATCGCTCATTCGAGAATTGTCTTATCTCGGGGTAAAAAGCCGCGGGTCACGGTGAAAGCGGGAAACAACACGCGCGGAGTGTCATGAGAAATTGCTCGCCTGATCGTCTCCGAAATATAACGTTGCTTTTCGCGCGATGGATATAAGAGGCCCCGAAGCGCGCGAGACGTCAGAAACTGGTCCACGAGGTTGGACAGGCAGCAGCATATAGCTACCGTGGAGAGAAAGTCACGGTGAGGCAATGGCGAATCCGCGGTCAGCCGACGCGCATTATTCCCCCCGTACCGAAGCCCGTAATATCGTGAGCCGCGCTTATGCAACCTTCACTGCTTCTCTATATAACTTTCGGTCGTATATAACATATACACACGCGCGACCGCGCATGTGCCGTTGATTTTAGGCTCGTTGCGTTTTCGTCATCGCCTATATCACAGGTGTATGTATGCAGTACGTATAAAGTTCTTTGGATTGTAAATTTCAATTTTTTTTTTTCCCGATGGAAAAGTATTATTGGCTAATGCGGAATGAGGTTCATGAAACTGTGCCGGTATCAAGCGGGCCGATTTATCATTATGTCTTTTTATTTCTACGATGGTATTACGTAATTTGCTTCGCACACTTTGGTCGCCATTCGTAACTGAGCTTAGGCTACCTGCGGATTGAGTCGAGTGTATTGTATTCTTCTATTTGTACATACTTACGTTTCGAACATAAGTAAAGACTTAAAAAAACATTTATAAACATCATATGCGTTATTATAATTAATATCATTTTTTTAGCATGTATGTAATGAAATTCTTTTGTTCAATTTAAAATAGATTCATAAATGCTAAAAACATTTGATACGCATAATTTGTCTTTGCTCTTTATAAGTACCGTGATTATAAAACAAAGTGAAGAGTCGTACCAGGGACTTTATAGTTTCTAGAGTACATACCAATTATGACCAAGGATATTTCCGAGTTCACAGTGTACTTGTAAAACTCCCTTCCCGGAGCAAATGCAATTTCTTCCAACGCTTTACAAATTCTCCGTAACGAGTATTTTTCTCTTCACTGAAAATAGTATACAGTCTCTAGTCTTGCGAACAAATTGCTACATCTTTAGCGTTGTCGTTATTACTTTCAATTTTTTTACTAGAGGCTTATTTCCTTTCTGGCTAGTAAAAATGGCAAACAAAGAATAATTATCGATTGACCTTTCAGTAAAGTAATATAAGTAAGAACAGCAACATTTAAAAGATAGTATTAGTAAATGTATATAGGTCTCGTGTATATCTGCGAAGGTGCTAAGTGAGCTATTTTGTCTGCGCAGGCTTAATTAATACTACCAAGATAAAAAATAATTGCAATGGAATATATTGTTACGTTTAAATATTTATCGCTTATACATCAGAAGTACAAGAAGCAAGTTAAGTACACATTTATTGGCCATGACAGAAATGAAGATTTGTAAAACGTGTGTAACTATCATCGACAATTTTAATGACCAATATTAAAAGTTTCATAAATCCACTAAGCTACTTTTTCATCATATGTACAGGAAAATTGAGAGGCCGATCTTTAGTGGCTTAATGATCTTGACTCGAAGTATCAGCGCAGAGCGCTCAAGGCCCTCAATGATTAATGTTAAATTGATGAGCTTCGCGTACATGAAAAGTCTAACCCATTCCCCGGCGACTATGTATGCGAAAAAAAGCGCCAAGGTCTCGGCTGAATTACAAGTCTGGCCATTCGAGCCGTGCAATCATCACAATTATCAATTTCTAATAAACGTCCTAAAAAAAAAATTCGTCTCGATAAAAAGCGCAGATCATTAGCGCGCGGCGCAGAGAAGCGTCGTCTACCTCTCTTCTTGCTCGTTGATAGTTTTGGCGGTGTTTTTTTTTTCGTTCTTCTCCTTGTACGAGCGAAGACTTGCTTGTTTGCGACGTCATTAAAAAAGAAAATAAAAAACGCAACAATCGTTCAAGTCGCAACAAACTTCGACAGTTCCAATTTAGTATACTTTTCCCGTCGCGACTTTGAACGGCCACGTACATGTGAAGAAAGTTGCCGCGCGCAAGCGACCCAAGATTACTATAAGCAGTCGTGTATAAACTGGATGTACACGCGGAGGGGTAGGCGCGGCAGGGTCAAGCCTAAATATACGGCTGCACCGACGTCGTCGCCATTGTTGCCGTTAATGTCAACTTTTTATTTGCGCACTATGCACGCCCATTATTTATTTACAATCCATCGATCGGCAGTTTTTGCCCCACCCCCTCGAACCGCCGCAGTCGCTCATTGAGCGATACCGCTTAAATACGTGCTTTAAAATTATTGTACTACGTTTGATATTTCAATGTCAACATATACCGAATATTTATTTTTTCCCGACATCAAAGACTCGTGTGTAAAGGCTGGTAAGCATTTCGCTTTGGTTTATCTTTATAATTCGACGGAATGAGGCATTAAACTGTTGTACGAATGATTCCAATTTTACTGGAATTTGCTATACGTAAAGTTGTAAAATTTGAAAAAATAAAAAATAATTTCAATACCGAACATAACTATAACGCGGGTAACTTCCTGTTTCTCATTAATATAATGAAAACGAAAAATTTTATTGAAAATTGCCTTACTGAATTCTAATCAAATGCTATATTTTTGCAGATGTTGCTGATCCAGCCATCAGAGGAGATGTCGAAGCTCATCCGTGTGGAGCTCAACGAAAATGTTGACACACGTGAAAAAGACCTACAGTACATTAAAGAGTGGCTCACCAAGGAGCCACATCTTCCTAATGATTATGGTAGTTGTTTATATAAACAGTAATATTTTTCTGCTAAAATTTAAAATGTTTATGTTATCAATCAAATTCTCACTAAACAAGCTTTAGAAAAATCAATTTTTTATCGAAAAGGTTATTTATTGCAATTATTATTATCTACTATAAAGTTTCAAAGTTAAAGTATAAAAAAATACTTGAGTCTAACATTGTGTATAACAATAGTATAGTATATATTAATTGTTGTATGTTGATAATAGAAAAATATGATTTATAACAATAGCTTGTACGGTTCCCACTATGCATATACTACAAGCAATCGAATTAAAATTTATTTTTAAATGATTTAAAACGAGTATATGCATGCGTGAATTCAATATTGAGATTTTGTGGTTTCTAATTTTCACGATCTCTTTTGTAGACGACTACAGGCTGATGACTTTTCTTCGTGGATGTAAATTTTCACTAGAGAAGTGCAAGAGGAAGCTAGACATGTATTTCACAATGCGTGGTCTCGTTCCCGAGTTTTTTTCTAATCGCGACATCACCAGACCCGAGATGAGAGAGATCACAAGTATTGTGTAAGTACATTGAAGTCCTTGGCGTAATTTTCATCAGGGATTTCGAAATCACAGGAATTTTAGTACACACTAGTGTAATAAAAAATACTGTTTATAGCACGGCGTGACCTAAGCCCGCATTTAAGTCACGCCTATCCGTGACTTAAGTAGTCCATTATTGCACCGTGTTTATCGCACTCGCTACGCTCGTGCGCTAACCTCACGGTGCAATGATGAACTGTTTATGACACGGATAGGCGTGACAGCGGACTTAGGTAAACGTGCTATAAAATATCGTACGATACATGTGACTTCAGTAGCCCACAGCACGGCGTGATATATCACCCTCTCTACGCTCGGGCGCTAACATCACGCCGTGCAATAATGGGCCACGTAAGTCACATGTATCGTAATATACTATTCTAGCCATGTTATTATTTAGTCAGAAAGTCATTTTATAAAGGAAGGTACTTTATTTTATGAAATATTATTTCATTAGAAATATAGCCCGATAATAAATTATTGTAGTCAGACACGAAATCAATATCGTTAAGGTTTATGAAATGAAACAACAAACTATAAAGTATGTTCTCAATGACAATGTTTAATGATCGTGTTTGTCTTCCATGCTAACAATTCTTTTATTTTTCTAAATTCTCTCAGCTTATAACTTATTTGAAATATGCGAAAAGAGTGTGATGAACTTATCACATCATCACATGATTATAGGGTAAAGGCTCTCAATATGACACATCCAATTTTAAATGACTATAAAAATAGAACAAATTATTATTTTAAGATTTTGAACTGGCTAATCTCGAGGAAAATTTGTTAAAAATATAATGTTAGAGTTTCTAAGGTTTGCTTAAATAAAAAAAACCGCTGCCAATTCATTGGCACGTAGCTTCCTCAAACTTAATTTACTGATTCCTTTAATTAATTTTTAATTCCAATATTAAAATTTAATACTTCAGAAAAACAGAAATAACAAAAATCCAACATAATTTATTCAAATTTTTATAGATTATACATTTTCACAAAATTTCACATACATAAAATATATATCACAATTGCCTATAAATTTGCAACTGATATTTAGAGCTCTATGAATTTGAATGTAATTTATAGCAGTCGAAACATAATTAAATTACCTATATTTTCTAAAAAAAATTAATTTTCTAGCTATCACGGTTCTTTTGTTATTAACAGAAATGTAAAAATTTTAAAATTAAAAAAAAAAAATGAGTTTTGGATGTTCAACTATTACGATAGTAAAATTGTCTTATTCGCTTCAAAATTCATTGTACAGGTATATTATTGATAGTTCTTGGCAGAGTTTTTTTGGCAAAATGATTGGTTCATAATTTTCAAAGATATTATAAACTAAAATTATCTTTTTATAAATTAAATTAAATTATTTAATTATAAACTAAATTAAAAAAAATTATAAATTAATCCTCAAGAAATAGATTTTAAAAATGTCTAGAAAAATTTTAACCTCAAATATCTCTGAAATTTATGAACCAATTATTTTGCCAAAAGCACTCATCCGAGAACTATCAATAATATACCTCTACAATGAATTTTGAAGTGAATAAGACAATTTTACTCTTGTAATAGTTGAACATATAAAACTCATTTTTTTCATTTTTCAATTTTTACGTTTTTGTTAATAACAAAAGAACCGTGATAGCTAGAGAATTAATTTTTTTAGAAAATATAGGTAATTTAATTCTCTTTCGAATACCACCCACCCCATTTAGATACATAGAGCCGTTCTCGAGAAATTATGATTTAAAAAAAAATTGAAAAAAATTTTAACCTCAAATATCTCCGAAATTTATGGATCAATCCTTTTGCCCAAAGAACTCACTCGATTGGTATACAAAATCTACCCCTACAAAGAATTTCAAAGTGATTAAGCCAATTTTACTATAGTTATTGAACGACAAAAAAAATCACTTTTTTTTATAAATTATTTTTTTTTCTCAAAAAATAATGAATAAAAAAACCTAAAAATTTAGTAAGTTATAGTACTTAATATCCTTTATAACCAAAAAAATATTCATGTTAATATCTTTTTTTAATTTCGAAATATAACCTGTTTACAAAAAATTACGTTTTCATCAATAACTTATGACGAAATATAGCTACCGACTTTTTTTTTTCTTTAAATTGTAGATAATTTTATCCTACATACAGAGAATTTATGATATATAAACAATATTTGTTCTAAATATTAAAAAAATCGAAAATAAAAAATTTGAAAATTAGAAAATGGCTATAAAAAAAAAAATTAAATTTTACAAAAATAGAATATTGACTCCAATTGTGGAAGCAAAATCTAAAAAAATGATCACTCTCTCGTTAAAATCGGTCGAGTAGATCATGAGATATCAGCGTATACGGACACACACACACACACACACACACACACACACACACACACACACACACACACACACACACACACACACACACACACACACATCCATACGGACATTTTCTAAAAATAGTGTATTTCGATTCCAAATTTGCTAAATAACATTTCTAACACATTATCTCATAAACTTTTTTTGTTTACTATCACAAAGCTTCCTCTATGAGGAAGCAAAATATAATCACCAAATCATAAATACAAAGATTTTATGGAAATATCATTATAAATGATGTTTCTACTATATGTATTGTAATAATAAATATAGGCCAATTCATAAACAATGCTATTTTAGCAATAAAAAATAAAAATATTTAAAAATATAAAATTTACCTATTGTCCATACTAAGGATTCTAGGGGTGGTCCGTATTAGGAACTTTTGAGTTTTTAAATACTTTTTATTCTATTATAAATAAAAAAATATTTTAATCAAAACAAATTGATACAAAATGCTTATACTGGTACTGGAATAATCTGTATAATAATAACCGATATCATTCACCTTTAATAAACTCATCGGTCATCTTACTTATTAGCAACAATCACGACGCAGAAACTTGTCCAATAGCACCACGCGATAAAGATAACGATAAGCAAATAAAAGTTTAGCAAAAAAGAAAAAGGCATGTCTTTGATGAGTAGCGTGAGAGAAGGAAACATGTGAAGGCTAATGATGTAAGCATAAGTGGCTAAAAATAGGGCGCAAACAAACGTAATTTGATTAAAATGTAATAAATCGATCTGACGGAGGCAGGTAAAACAAAAAACAAAGTTGTTTTTCCTTTTTTATTTAAGCAACGTTTCGTTGGCATGGTCCGCCAACCTCTTCAGGCTGTAATTTATTGATCAAAACAGAAAATTTTTTACAATACAATTATTTATAATACAAAAAGAAAATTATTAATACCTTATTTGTTTCGTGTGTCACATATAACACATAGCGTCAATCTAAGCGATACAGTGATGCACAGTCGTATTTATAGTACAAAAATGACTGTGTTTACAAACAAGACCAAAAAAGAAACGTAATTTCATGTTTATTCAGGACATTGCCTTGGATAGACAGCAGAAGGGAAATGTAAATGTTGAATACAATTAAATTATAGAACTAAAGTTTAATGGATCCAACTTTGATATATTGCTGTAAGAAAAAGTAAATATAAGTACACCAGAGAGGCTTGAAAATTTATTAAAGACTATACATTATCTTGCATTGATTCAAAAACTAAATAAGTAAAAAGTCGTGTACTCATAGAAACTAGAACAATAGGTTGCGAATTCCATAATGAATATATATTTTCTAACGAATTGGCAAACTGTAGTATTTTATGTTTTATTCATTTATTTTTATGCACAGACATCAGACTTTAATTTCGGAATTCTTATAAAAACGAACAGTGTACTAATAATACTAACCTTATTATAGAATCTTCCAATTAAACTTATAATTGAAATTTTTTCTAATAACGAAATTCATTGTTTTTTTTCTCATTTGAAAACAAAATATTGTTTTTATTAAAATTTTTCAGATAAAATAAATGTTTACGATTCTGGATGTAATCTAAAATTTTCCGATACCAATATCAATTTTCCGATGAATCTTACAATAGCAAACCTGTGATTTTCAGTCAAGTGCCACCTCTACCCGGCCTGACTAAAAACGGCCGTCGCGTGATCGTGATGCGGGGCATCGACAAGGACCTCCCGACACCCAACGTCGCCGAGGCGATGAAGCTCGTCATGATGATCGGCGACATCCGCTTGAAGGAAGAGCTGATCGGCGTAGCCGGCGACGTTTACGTCCTCGACGCGACGGTAGCCACGCCTGCGCACTTCTCCAAGTTTACGCCCGCCCTCGTGAAGAAGTTCCTCGTGTGCGTGCAGGAAGCCTACCCCGTCAAGCTCAAGGAAGTGCACGTGATTAACGTCAGCCCCCTCGTCGACACCATCATCAACTTCGTCAAGCCCTTCCTCAAGGAGAAAATACGGAACAGGATATTCGTCCATAGCAACCTGGAGAAGCTCTACGAGTACGTCCCGCAGGAGATACTGCCGACCGAGTACGGCGGCGACGCTGGACCCATTCAAGCCATTCATGGTACATTACGTGTTGTCTTAAGTGTTACTGAGATTTAGAGTATTTTGATAATCTTTAGTGGGAACGATGTCAACCGACTTATGCAAAATGATAGTTTTGGTATACATCATTTTAGAGCTATTTTTTTTTATTGAAAGTAAAATTACCTAGATAGAGCAGGTGATGAAGAAATTCATCGCAAAAATTTTGAATAAACAAATGAATTGGTTAAGAATTTCATTGAGAAATATGATTTTGTAATTTTAACACCAATATGCTGTATTGGCCATTTAGTGCTCAACCTTTTTCTAAAGCTTTATTTTTAAAACACAACGTTTTATTATATTGGTGAAGAGTTAAAAAAATTAATACCTGAGACTCCTTTGATGTGAAGAGCATGTAAACTGTCGATAAGGTAGACCGCAATCTTGTTTTACTCAGCCACTTTAATAGTTTACATGTGCTAAAGATTCAATGGAAGAAAATTATACACATTTAATTCTAACAATATAGATACGATAAAAAAAAAAAACAACAACAATCCATTTTAAATTTTCTGTTTACTACTTATCTTATCTATACAGTGGATTGAGAAAAAGCTATCTATTTATTAACAAAGTCACTTTACTACTTTTGTTACAATGTCTCAAAATATTATTAAAGCAACAAAAGGCCGATGAATGTATAACAAAGAATCCCACTCTAAAACTGATATCGTATATGGAGGAATAATCAAAAATACATTGGCCGGAGAAAAAGCCTCTTGCCTTTAGCAAAAATACCCCAGAACAGAATTTCGTACGACATCAATATTAGATAAAAAGAAGCAGATTTTCCGTCCTTCGCTTCCCCTTCTCGCATACTCACATATGCCGCTCTTACTTTCAGAAACCTGGATAAAGAAGCTGGAGGAGTACGGGCCGTGGTTTAAGGAGCAGCAGTCCGTAAAAACGAACGAGGCTCTACGGCCCGGAAAACCAAAGACCCACGACGATCTCTTCGGTCTGGAGGGATCGTTCAGACAGCTGGCCATCGACTAGAAGCGGAGAGGACGGGCGAAACAATTTTCGGCGAGGGGACGAGGAGAAACGAGCTTCCGGGATTCTTTCACCTCCGCGTTACTTTGGCTCGAGCTTCCGGATCGATTTGAAAAGTGTAGTCAGCTGCGCGACGATTTTCGCTGAGAGCGGTTCATTAGGCTTTTGTGGAGAACATTTTCTGCGGGGGACGAGAGAAATTTGAATAGATTGAAATTTTCTTTATTGTACATTGTTATATTTTTACTACGAATTTAACAAATTTTAATAGAACAATTTGTTAAAGTTGTTATTCCTGTGTCTCCAATTTAAAGAGTAGTAGAATTTGATTGTTCTCATGGTGTAAGACGATTGTCGGACAATTTCACTATTTCATTTTTTTTCCTTTAATGGCTACACTTTTCAAATAATATTGTTCTTTTTATAATTTTTATATATGAAATATTTTTTTACGGTTAGAAGCATTAGCTGTGGTAACACGCGTTAAAGTTACCACAGCTGATTACCTTTCATAGTTTATATTTAAAAAATGTTCATATTTTGTCTCATAAAAAAAAGTGAAAATGCATGTATAAAAAATGTTATTCTTTAAATAGATATATGGTTGGGACATTGCATAAATATATTAAATCATGATGCTGATATTGAATCAAGTTTTAGAATTGTTATTAGAAAAGAAATTAGTTGAAAAATGTAATGTTTCCACAATTTTTATACAATCCAAGTTCCCAGATCTTCCATAAAATGAGACGACACAATATTTTACAAATTTTATTCCGTATTTTTTAATATATAAAAATGTCAGTGTTGTCCATTTTTATGAATTTTAATTTTTTTTTAAACTTTGAAAAAGTACCAAGCGGCGAAAATAATTCCGGTGCAAATGCTGAATTATAAGAAGTAGGTTAGGCATTTTTACTGTGTATAGAAAAGTTATAAATAAATTTAGAACTTTTTCGTATGTACGCCATTATCTCAGCTAGCTCTATCAACAAAACAAACCATCGACCCAATAACCCAACTTCTTCCTACCACGAGTATACCTACATACACATCAATACCACCAAAATCCCCAAAGTCTCGCCTCAGTGTGTTTTTGTTTTCCTTTCACAATATAGCCGCCCGGGTTTACATACCCATATACGTTATATCGCAATCATAGCCAGTCCAGCCGTACACTCGACTCGCGAATTCTCGAGTGCGACGTACATACATACTGGGCGAAAAAACAAAGAACCGAGCTCCGAGCGCGCGGTGAAAGTGAGGCTCTAACGAAGTAACAGCGCGCCGCCGCCGCCGTTTCCGTTAGTATATAAGCAAGTGCGCAGCTGTGTGTATGCGGCTTGCGTAACAAGAGTATCCTGGCCGTCATTTATTTATACGCGTCATTATGTCACCATTGTCTTTCGGTGTTTTCTTAGATAAGTGTGCCCGACCACCTGACTATTGGGATCATTATGCGCGTGCGCGGGCGCTTCACCGGGTGTAATTCTTACGCAATCGGCGGGTCGATCCCTCGTTTTGCAACTACATCTTTTCGACAATTTCGAGAGAAAATCGCTAATGTTTTCGCGCATATTCACGTGTGCAGGATACTTTGCAGTTGCCTTCATTTGCTGATAATTCAGAAATGTGAGTGAGTCACTACCCAAGTAACGCCTTTATCACGGGATTTTCCAATCACTTTTTACGAAGCGTTGCATTCTCTTGGATAAAGTTCGGTCCTATCTCTGCTACATATTTAAGCTTTAATTTCAAGAATGTCACGTTTTTATTAGTATTTTTCATATTACTCACCAAATGATCTCATTGAATATATATAATAATAATATATACTTTATAATAATTATTATTAAGTATTCTATATAATGCAGTAATTATATTAACGGATGTGATTATCCTTAATGGCCTCTATAATGATTTAATTCCATTACCATAATTAAGATATAAAATGTAGAAATAACATTAATGGTTATATTTGTTTTAAAAATAGAAGGGAGTTTCAAAATGAACGTAATGTCAATAGTATTATAAATTCATCATTTCGCGACAATGTTTCTTGTGTCTGACGTCAAAACTATCATAAATATTCCTTAGTTTGAGTAATGCAAAATAAATTTGAATATGCACACTGAACATAGTAGAACACCAGTACGTCGTCTGTTTGCACTGAAATAGATGAAAATTCATTAAATTTAAAAGATAACAAAACTAGAAAATTTGCTTAAAATATTAGCAATGCAAAAAAATTCTAAACTTTATAACGTAAATAAATAACGGTCTTAATACTTATTTTATGTTCAAGACATTAACGATAACTCTATTTGCGAAATTTTCACCGCAAATAACCTGTAGTCGAATCCCCGGATTAGTAATACATTTTTATTACCCGAGATCAATGCACGAAATCTACATACCAGGCGTAAACGCGAGAATCAATATATCAATAACGTTAATCGCCTGCAATTCAGAAGATAATCATGCCAATATCGCGGGCAAATCCATAAAATAATTTTACGAGCGAGTTGCGGACACGTTTGCCCATCGAAAAATCGATAAACTCATCAAAGGATTAAAATTGGATGCGCCACGGTAGCGGCGGCCTTCAGTGCGAAATAATCGTATTAAATTAATCGGATACAATAATCCAGAAAGTGCCTCCCACATCGCCCCGATCTCTATACCCGAAACTCTGCGCGTGCAAAGTTTGGCTTGTCAGCCGAACTTATACAACTTATCTGAGAGCACAAGAGGCAGCTACTTTATTATTCACAAGCCTGATACCTGCAAAGGCACCGCTTTGGCAATTTTTGGGAGTTTTCAAGTGCTCGCTGTTTATGAAGAGACGTATTTTAGTCGGACGTTAATCAATAGCTTCATTGTCGAGCCGATAGAATAGTTGGCGTTATGCGTAATTATACAAAATTGAAAGCTATATTCTTGTTTATTTATTTATTTATTTATTTATTTATTTATTTAACCAGATTGATTACATAAAGTAAACCCTATAAAGGTAAACGCAGTTACCTGTACATAGACTGGAATAACATTTTATCAAACGTTATAACATCCTCATGGACTCTCATTGCAGGATGTTTGCGTTTGATAAATCCTTAAAAACTAACTTAAAACTAGTATCCCAATTTAACAACATATCTATAAAATTTGCAAGTTTAACTACAACAAATAGTTGCCCAACATTTGTAATAAACATCTACATAGACTTTATAAATTTCTTAATGTTTTTCTTAATAGTTATTTTACTTATATTTAAACACTTTAATTTCTTTGGTAAAGTGTTAAAAGTTTTTACAGCCTCTAAATAGCTACTTTTATCACTTATAGCTTTTTTCATTTTTGGTAGTATTATACTCTTATTTCTAGTCTTAGACTCACTTAATAAGTACATATTTTTAAGTTTATCATAATGATAAACTTATGAATATAGTATGAATATTTGTTTAATATGCAGTGGTTTAGCTGCAGAAAAACGGTTTTTGTTGATAATTTTTAGTAACTTTGTTTGAATATTTTGCAGTAGATTTATGGGGGTTTTGTATGCACCGCCCCAAGCTATAATTCCATAACTTATTATACTATGAAAAAAAGCATAATATATTTTCATGAGTGTATTGGTATCTATAAATTTTCTTATTTTCACAAAAATGAAGATCAAATATTTAGTTCTATTTATTATATATTCAATATGTTTGTGCCACCACTTCATATTATAATCGAAATATATACCGAGATATTTATAACTTTCAGTTCTTGTAATTTTTTGTTTTTGTATTTCAACATTTATATCTAAAGGAATGCTGTCGCAGTAATTTCCAAAAGTTATAAATTTAGTCTTGGATATATTTAGAGACAGTTTATTAAATGCTAACCACGTCGCTACTTTATCTAATAAAGCATTCATCTTCTCCTGTGCTTGTGACCACGTGTTATCATCCGAGATGATGACAGTGTCATCTACATAAGACAATATGGAGTCCTTAGGCATATCTAACAGTAGATCATTCATATATATAATGAAAAAAGGGGGTCCCAGAATTGTTCCTTGAGGCACTCCTGTGTCTAGTGTTTTTTCAGTACTAATTTTATCGTCAATTCTTACTTTTTGCTTTCTACCCGTTATATAGCTTTTTATCAATTCTAGTACACTGTCTCGTATGCCATATTTATCCAATTTTTCTAATAGTAGTGCATGGTTTACTGTATCGAAGGCCTTTGCAAGGTCTATAAATGTAGTTATTATTGATTAAGGTAGTAAATAAACGGACTCTAACGAACTAATGTGTTTTCGACCTTTATTTCGCCGACGTTTCGGGAGTTTTATTTATTACTCCCCTCTTCAGGGCATTAATTAAGGTTTCGTCTCATAGCGTCAAAGTATTGAAAGAAATGAACAACGTAGTTATTATTGGCTTGCTTTTATCTAGATTTTTATAAATTATGTCGGTTATTTTCCCCAGTGCATCCGTAGTCCTATATATATTTTTTAATCCAAATTGGTGTTTCGAAAAAATGTTACATTCCTTTAGGAGAATATATATTCGATTATAAATAATTTTTTCAAAAATTTTTGCAATGTTCGAAATAAGTGAGATCGGCCTGCAATTCGTTATACCTGCTTTATTTACTGTTTTATATATACGAATTACTTCTGCACTCTTAAGCGCCTCTGGTCACACATTTTTCTCTATCGAGAGATTGAATAAATATGCTAATGGTAGTGCGATATATGGCGCAGTTGTTTTTTATGTCATGGCATTTATTTTATTTGTTCCACCTGCTTTATTCTTATGTTCTTTTATAAGTTTCATTACTTCATCTGCATTCGTTGGATTTAAGAATATTGATTTTGAATTATTTTCAATTTCTTTAGGTTTTTCGTTTGGTTTAGTTATTTGTTTACTTAATTTTTTTCCAATATTACAGTAGAAGTTATTCATGATATTTGAAATTTCGGTTTTGTCTTTTACTTTACTTCCATTATATTGTATATTTTTGATTTTGTTATGTACTTTTTTTTTTGTTTTTTTCAATTTTTTCGTTTATTATTTTCCATAGTTTTTTTAAATCATTTGAGATATCGTTAATCCTATTTTTTTCGTACGTAACCTTCACATCTTTAATTACTCTATTTAGCATCTTAACGTAGTCCATGTATTCTTTTTTTAACGTTGTAGCTTCTTTATTTTTTCGACAAGTTATTCAGTAATTCTTTCTTTTTACACGAAACAATTATTGCCTCAGTGATCCATTTTTTTCTTGGTGTACAATTTCTATCACTTCTTTTTTGCTTAATAACTATATTCGCTTTCTCAACGCATTGCTTTATTGTCGTTATAATTTCATTTGTTGCACAATTAGGTTCTTGTATTGTTAACATTCTGTTCCAATCCATATCTTTAGCAATATTTATTAATTTATTATAATTGACTTTTTTTCTTATTTCTTTCTCGTTAAACGACATTCTTACATTATTAAATTGTACGAATAGTGGAAAGTGATCATTAAAAGGGTTTGTAATTTTGTATGACTTTACAGTTATTGTGTTTAATTTTATAAAGAAATTATCAATACATGTACCTCCTTGTCCAATAGATGAAGGTCTGGTTACACCATGGAAACATGGAATATATTCATATGCTAAGAAATTGTTTGGAAATTCTTGATGTTGTTATCATAGTTCTGTGTGTACATTATGTCTATGTTAAAATCTCCAAATACAGTGATTTTTAACATTTCTATTTTCTATCATGAATTTTTTGGTTGACAGTACAAATTCAGTCTTAGGTATATCATGAAATCTATATATTGCTGATATTCTGAAGTTTTCATTGTTATTAATATTTAAATCTGTAACGATAAACTTTGTTCTATCAATTTCAATTATTTTGGTATCCTCATTTATATCATTTCTTATAAATAATACGACGCCGTCTGATTTATTGATTTTGCTATTATTATAAAAAATTTTGTATCCTAGTAGTTGGAAAAGTTCAATGTGGTGAATTTTCCACGTTTCGGAACATACAATTACTGACGGTTTATTATTTAAATTTTTTACAAAAACTTCCAATTTATTTAGATTTTTATTCGGACTTCTGACGTTGACATGTAAGATTAAAAAATTTTTTATTTCCTAATTATTTGTTTAATTCTGTAGTACTTGTTTTCTTTCAAGAATTTTTTTTAGTAATTGCATGCTACCTGCCATCCGAGCGCTTGCAAAAACTAATAAAGTAAAGAAAAATGTTTTTAAAATAACGTTTTCACAATTAAAAAAAACACTTCACCTCATTTTCCCTGCCGATCCCATTTTCCTACACATTTTTAAATTGAATCAGTTTCTATTCAACGTCAGTAATATAAGTAAAACGAACATCAGAAACCCGCAGCTAAAAGAGAACAATCAGACTTATTTTTACGAAGAAAGAAGTCGTTGTTATCACGACGTAATCCACCAGCTCGCATCTTCCATCGCCAATGCGAGACGTGCGCGTATATATAATATAGATATACACTTACGCGATGTGCGAAGGCGAGCCGAGTATAGTCCCCACCTCGTGCGCTGCACACGCGGCTCCCGTTTCCCTCGCGGCACGCTCGCGCGCCCAGTCACTGCGCGCACACGCACGCACGCACGCACGCACGCGTGGAGCCGCGGTTGGCACGAGAGAGTCTCGCGCATTAAACGCGTCGGGGCCGTCTCGGCGCCCGCACGTCATCGACACGCCGGCGGATTCGTTTACTTTTACCGATCGCGCACGCCGGAGTCGGCCGTCAATTTTCGCGACGTCACGGTGCTCCGAGCTGAAAACCTTTTGGAAAAATTCACTTTCTTAAATTTATGTACAATTGGGCGTAAGTAGTGAGTGATATGTGTGTGCCTTTGTAACGCAGTACGCGAAAAATCGACGAGAGCAAAGCAGCAACTGGGCTATACATATGTAATACCACTGCAGATCGACAAGTTGCTCTCTTCTCTGGACATTCCGAGAAACAACTATACATCGTCGCCAGGTTAATTGGAACGGTCAATTTCGTTGGGTTATACCGGGAGGAACATTCAACCGAACTGTGACTGCGCCCGTGGCGGAACGATCGTCGAGGAGAATTCAACTGCAGGAGGCATTTCGGTGAGGAAAAGAAAAGAAAAGAAGTTCGAAGCATCCGTCAGTACAGTTGCGCCGGCCGGCAAGCGTCGATTTTTTCCCCTTGCAGTATATAGCGGAGCGCATCAAGTGAGCGCACAATACGCGCGCCGGGATCCGCTTATTATTCCCGGCGCGCGCCATACGCGTGCATTCGTGTACACCCGAGGGATTCGTGCGTCAACTTTCCTGCGTATACGCGGCTGTGTCCTCCGCGCAGAGTAATTCCATTGCCCGCGGTGTCCGATAAGAGCAAAAAGAAAAAAAAAACGTGTCGTCGGACGGTATTTTCGGGCTTCATACTTCGTCGAACGCGATTTTTCAAGCTTGCCGATGGAATATGCTGATATTCCGACGTGCCTCAAGAGAAATTTGGAGAATGTGCTTTTTGTCTCGAACGTTGTTGAATTTCAATAAGGCGTGGTGTATTTCTAATCGAGAATGGTGTATTTAATAATAGCCGTATACTTAATAAGCTTAGCGAAAAAACTTAGTTACGTAAGGACAAAGTAAGAATTTAATATAATGAATACGTACGTATTCTTTGAAGAAATCGCGATTCTATATATGCACGTTACATTCGTTGCCACACTGATAAAAATAAAAGATAAATTTTATTAATACCGTTTACGTATATACAGATATAATTTGCCCCGCGGACAATGCAATAACTCAGCGTTTCCTTGTTTCAGAATCGGTATAAAAATACTCTGCGGAATTATTAACATTTTACAGCCAATTAGGAAATTATAGTCATTCATGTTAGCTGCAAAGTTATGAAACACGTTTCCCATGTCATGTAGATATTTTCCTTAAAAGAAATGTAAAAGAGTCGTTCCATGACAATAGTCAAATCTTTTAGTATTGTTTAAAAAAAGCACAATTTATTTAAAATGCATATTACAGAATAATTAAAATTAAAAAATTTGATATTTGGCGTTATGAGAAAATTAAAGACAAACTTATATTGCATAATTTAGATTCTTTGTTTTCCAAATATCGTGGCAACGGTACAATTAATACCGTGAAACTACGATATCGTATCACATATTATAATAGTAAATGATCAATCGATTCGCATATCCGTGTAAATCGTGAATCAATGAAATTCCGGGAGCATTCCAATCATCTGTTATTCGCAATCTATAGCCAGCTGCGCCTCGCTCTGTTTGTATTTGTAAACAGCTCTCGGAATTTTCGAATATTCAATACCTGCTCGCGATTTTCCTTGAGCAATGTTAATTAGGCACGCGTCTCTACATATGTACACACACCTCTTAGGCTTGCTTAATCGCGCAAAGTTTCTCCGGTTTTCCGTTCGCGGAATCGCGCGTACGCAAGGGTATACGTATACGTAGATACGTACAGGCATATACACTAGCCAGCTGAGTCGTCGTCTACATTAATTTGTCTATGAATCGCACGAGTGGGCATCAACGATGGCCGAGTAACCTTCGGTCGCAGGAGGGACCGAGCATTAATAACCTGGGGTATATATCGGGATAGAGATGGCTATGTGGCCGTATAATTATTAATTATTAATGCGGTAATGGCGAATGGTACGTGAGGGAATTCGCGAATAGGATCACATCCCATGCTAATGAGCCGATATAGTGCGGACTCTCTGCTGGCCGCCCGCGCACGGATGTCGGGCACCGCTTCTGCGACTTTTGCCCTGACGATGCTTGCTTGCTTTTTCTCGTTCTGTAGGTCATATAATATACGAGAAAATTTTCGAACAGTCAAAAACGGTCTTGTGACACCGTTTTAGAAAAAAATCCATTTTTCTTATGAAAATTTAACATGGGAAAAATTGACGAAAAGTAGTCATTGACGATGAGCCAACAGTAAGCTTTTAAATGTGCCAACAAATATTCCACAAAAAAGCGATTAAAGAAGATGAAAAGAGCTTTAATTTAAGGTAAAGATCGTTAAAATCGGTCGGTTCTGCGCAAAGTTACGTGCATTTGAAAATCGCGAAAAATGACCAAAAATGAGCGATTTTTCCCGAATCCACGTAATTCAATCATTTTTGGTTATTTTTCGCAATTTTCAAATGCACGTCACTTTCCGCAGAACCGATCGCTTTTAACGATCTTTAACTTAAATTAAAGCTCTTTTCTTCTACTTTAATCGCTTTTTTGTGGAATATTTGTTGGCACATTTAAAAGCTTACTATTGGCTCATCATCAGTGACTACTTTTCGCCCATTTTTCCCATGTTAAATTTCCACATGGATTTTTTCTAAAACGGTGTCACAAGACCGTTTTTGACTGTTCGAAAATTTTCTCGTATACTATATGACCTACAGAACGAGAAAAAACTTATAACAGAAGTGTGCCCCAAAATTTTTTTATTTTTTTTTGGACCCTCTTTTTTGTAGAAAATCCTGAGAATTGCTCATATACTTTTTTCAGGTCTTTGAATGCATGTATGTATAAACATAATTTTGTCGAGCATTAGATAAGACGTTTTAAGATTCATTTATTATATAATTGAAAGCTTATTTATACTCCGGTATGTAAAAGAAATTTATTTCGAGAGTAAAATTATAAAATCGCACGGATTTATAGTGTCACGAGGTATAAGGTTTACGATGAAAAGATTCTTTGTAAACATCTATTGCGCAAAAAATAATCGGTTCGGTTTCGGTAAATGATAAGAAGACGATAAAAGAACTAAACGACTTTATCGGACGAAATTGAGAGTTACTTTCGTATTTCTGTACTACGATTTTGATGTTATGTAAAATTCGATTGAAGAGGATATTATACATAAAAGAGAAACATTCTCATTACTGTTTGAAAAATGAAATCATCCAAATAAGTGAAACAGTAGACAAATTTCATTTTGCATCAAATGGTTATTTCTAGATAAACAAACAAGTTGTTACAATGTACTTTTGTTTTTGGTAAAATCTTACACTGCGGTCTTCCTCAGTAGGAAGACCTCTATTATATGACGAAATACTCTGTAATCGAGTTAGTCCATTCATTATAATGCGACCTCGAAAAATACTATTTAAACAATTTAACATTAATGCACATAATTACGCAGAAATTAGAACTAACCACTTTACGCTTCATTAGATACATCTATAATTAATGACCTATATTAAATATCGATTCCACAATGTAAAACAAAGTTTTAATAATCATCATATTCCTGAAGATGTTTTAGGTCTTCTTCCAGTTAAAAATAATTTCCGCATATTTTTCATGAAACGTATAAAATTAAATTGTTTTATGATGTTATAATTGCAGAAATTCAAGATGAAACAGAAAACCAGTTTTGCTTACTAAGAAAAATATTTCAATATTATCAAGAAACCTGTTATATTGTTAAACGTTTATGTTGTTAATTTTTAGACAATATAATGTAAAACATTATTATTTTTTAAGTAGATATAATGAACTACAGGTGTAATTAATTATTATTTCAAATAAAGCAACAAATATATGGTAAAGGCTTCCAATGTGGCGCACCAGATATTAAATATAAAAATAAAACAAAATAATATTTTAAGATTTTGAAGTGTTCAATCTCAAGGAACATTTGTTAAAAATATAATAATGTTACAGTTACAAAAATAGTTTTTTAATACTTACATTTAAGTATTCAAATATGTTTATTCGTTTAAGAAAATAAAAAATCTTCATAATCTAAGGTGGCCTATTTATTTTTTTATCTTAGAAAAGCAATAGAAAATGATAAATACAAAGATTTCATGTAAATACCACTATACAAGATTTTTGTACAATAACAAATGTGCCTAAATTAGTAAAAAATGCTATTTTAGCAATCAAAAATGAAAAATGAAAAATATAGAAGTTACCCATGGTCTAGAACTGGAAGAATTCTGGAAGAAATATTCGCAATTTTTGATTTTTGAAGTATCTTTTATCATATAATAACTAAAAATATGTTAATCAAAATAAATGGATAAAAAATGCTTTTTACTGATACTAGAATAATACTCATGTATATTCGATATTATTCACCTTTAAAATTCGATCTTGAATGCGCGAAAAGATTGAAGCTGTTCGAAACAATCACCGCCTCCACTTCGGGAATACATTCCGTAGGTTCCAAAATATCACGATGAACCTTATTAGATGCTGAACCACATTGGGAGATCCTTTACCCTATTTAAACAACTAGACTATAAATATAAAGTTGTTCTTACTATAAATTTTTTTACTAATTTAACTTTTTCCTAAACTAGTTGATTGAACTAGTGCAAATAACTTGGATAAGCTTTATTTTTGTCCGTATAATCCATCTATAAAAGAGAGACCGTGATTAAGTATCGAATTGGAGGCAGCCATGTTCAAATTGGAGGTCAGCCATATTGTTAGATGGATAAAACTGACTCTCATTGGTGGGTAAAGTTGAAAACACAGAGGATCGCGCGCACAAAAATCCGCTAGTTACATATAAAGGAGCAATTTATTTGGCTCGTACTTTGTATAAAACGACATCTTTTCGTAAAACTTGAAGTAAAAATATTTTTGCTAACATGCCTCAGCTGGAGCTCATAAAGCGTCAAATCATTAAAAATTTCATCTCAACAGTACTTTCCTGTTATTAAAGTAAATTTCTTATACAGTCACAACTTTTGCAAACTTTTTATATTACTTATTATTCTTAATTGCTTGTAAACTTACTTCGTAAAAGACGAAAACTTTTTGAAAGTTAATTTTTTTAATGTTCATTTTATAACTATTCATTCAAAAAGTTGTATCATTTCTTGACATCTTTTTACACCAACAGCAAACTTTATGAAATATTTCTGTATTATTGTATTTGAAAGAGTTTACGCATAAATAATACAAGAATTTAAATTTTAATATTTAAATTATAGCTAAGATGAAAATATTTACAGCACAGAAAATTTATACTTTGTTACGGCGTAAGTAGATGCAGGCGGACTTAAGTATAAGATACTTCAGTATCGCGTTTCCTAACTTTGGCAGACATGCCTATCCGCATAAAAATATCCCCACTAATACGCGATTCCGGTACTGTCCTGTCAATTTTCCTATATCCAGCCCGAAAAGCGCGGCACGCGGCAACGCCGTCACTCTGTTTACCCAATCAGTGCCAAATCCCATCCGAAAAGTTTCGCGCCCTTCAACTTTTCCCAATTCCGCTCGTTCGCGCCTCAGCCTTTCTCGCTATCAGGCTCTACATCTCTCCCTCCTATACATAAAAGAAACTTCCGCATCAGCTGACTAACGATCGATCTGTTTTTCTCTCCCCTGTCTATCACAGCAGCAGCAGCAGCAGCATCAGCCGCCATCACATCGGTGAGATGCGCCAGCGTACTGTAGTAGCACCGTAGCGTCGAAGAATCGCGGCTGCACCGAGGATCGGCAGCTGCCGCGCGCACCGAGCTCGCGGCCTCGCCCTGGACCAGCGAGCGCGCCGTACAGTCGCACCGGAAGGATATATAGCTGCGGAGAATGAGAGCCAGTGCCTTCGTCACGTGCGTCACGGTGAGTTGATAGCCCCCGCCTTCGAGCGAAAAACTCCGCGGGGGAGCGAAAATTATACCGCTCGGAAGCGAATGGAAAAGTTACCCGGCGTCCGCACACGTGTATATACATGTATAGGGTCGACCAAAGCGGCTGTTAGTTGTTTTTCTCAGACTTGTGTATGCTTTGTTTTTGTAGGTGAAGAGTTGATTTGTGGCGGTTTTTTTTTCTTCCCCCCCTGAGCGCGCTTTTCGCTTTGGCTTTGGTCTTTTGCAACGACGTGGAAAATTTTGTGTAATCGCTTTTGTGCCGAGCTTTCTCGGTATATACAGAGGTGCGTGCGTAAGAGAACGCGCGTTATGACGCCTCGTACTTAGAAACGTTTCATTATCGCCTATCATTTTAAAGTGCTTTGCAATTTTATAAACTCGCGGAAAAATTTTTTTTTTGTTTTTTCTTTTGCATTTAATTGTTTCTTGCGAAGAAACACGCAACTTTTTGTATACACACTGAGAGAAGAATATTGTTATAGTTAACATATTTATCTATTTGATTAGAATTGCAATATTGTAACTATTACAATATCGTATATTTGAAGATTTTGACGGTCAAACCCAATATAGTAACTGTTACAATATCAATGTTTACCAGTAACATATGGTATATTAACTGTTACAATGCCTATATTTGGTCATATTTAAACATACGCATGTTAACAGTTACAATGCCATGTTAACAGTAAACAAATCCTTCTCTCAGTGCAGTTATGCTAAAGGACGCAAAGCTTTACAAACATATTCATGCGGAAAATTATAATGATCATAGCATTTCAAACCCTTTTTGAACAACTTTTTTTCAACATATCGCTTTTCGCATTTTAACAAAAACGCCGCTAGCTCCCATTTTCATTGGATTTATCATGTTTTACCTGTTTTTTCGAAGCAAAATTCATTTTTAACACCATTCTTGTCCAGCCATTCTAAATATTTGCACATATTGAAATAAATCGATTATTAACCTTTAGATCAAGTAACAAAATTCTTTATAAACTGTTTCATGGCCTTCAACAATACGGTTAAATAATCCGTTTTGCTTTATTTTTTATCGCTTAGTTTGTGAAATTCCTTAAAATGATTCAATACAGAATTTAAATTATAAAACTGTTAAATTATACAATAAACCACTTGCTGATGACAGCACTGAGAAGGAAATAAAATAATTCATACATATATCGATAGATACGCTTATTAGAAAGTATAGAAATAAATTACTAAGTGATTATATCACTGACGCGGCAACATATCGGCGCTCGTCAATTATTCCTAACTGATGACTCCCTGCCGCATCGGCGATCGAGCGCGCGCACGCGACGCTCTCGAGTGAATCGCGCGCAAAGTGCAATGTCATTTGTCCGAGGGCAATAAAAATGTAACGTGTTCGCCGGGAGAACAATTCACGCGGCTCGTCATGCATCGCAGATGCGTGCGCACATGTATATACACGCGAGAGGTGAAAAAGCCTTTTTTAACACACCCCATCATAAAGTTCGTACTTTATTCCCGCCGAAGTGGGAAAAAAGTGCTACGTTCATTCCCTACCCCCACTCGCTTTCGGCTCGGGTACAAACAGTGCGTTGCGCTGGAAACGAGACTGAGTTTAGGGAATCAATATGCAGCCTTTTTTCCCTTTGCAGCGGGAAACGAGTACGAACTTTGTGATAGTTGTGTTAAAAAGTCATATATTGCACTTGTGAATATAGAGTTGGCCGAGTGCAGAACGATCGGTAAAAGTACGATAGGTATATAGAGCGTTCGAAAGTCGTGCTCAACTGTGAAATTATTCGAGGCTATATGTCGTCGCTTTAACAAAAAGCCGCGGCAATGATTTTTGCAAGCCAGAGATTGCCACGCGCTATTTTTAGTTAGCAGATGAAGGTTTCCTATAGGACGCAGATATACACGATGTGGTACTCGTGTAACGTATGTAGGAACTTTCTCCTTTGATTAAAATGACTATTCGACTGCAGCATGTAATATTGCCCTCAAAGTAAATCAAATACGCTGAAAATGTATTTAACCTTTAGAGGACGGGATGGCCCCTATACGGGCCATGCCCATGATCGACCCTTTACATGTGTTAGTTTTGAGATGTGAGACATCACAAAAACTCGATTTCTATAGAAAAGTGAGAGAAAACAGTAAACCCAAATCCCCGTCCTCTAAAGGTTAATCATAATGTTTAATCATGTACATTGTATATTATTTAACCATTCAAATTTATCCTTTCACTACGCTTACTCTCTAAAGATGAATTAGTAAAAAAACCAATAATTATTAATATTACATGTTGTAGCAGTATATTCATTTTAATCAAAGGAGAAAATTCCTTCATAATATATTACACGAGTATTTAATATTTTGTAATATTATGCTAAATTATTTATTTGATAATATGTATGTGTGTGTGTGTGTGTGTGTGTGTGTGTGTGTGTGTGTGTGTGTGTGTGTGTGTGTGTGTGTGTGTGTGTGTGTGTGTGTGTGTGTGTGTGTGTGTGTGTATATATATATATATATTTAATTTACAAGTGCAGCCAATTTAAGAGTATTTCTTGCAATAGCATTTTTACACGTATGTATTCTGAATAATCAATTTTATCCCTGAATGAGATACAAGACAAAGAAAAATGAACAATTTTATATAAAATTTGTATGCAAAGTGGATCTTCAATTTTATCTCTATGACCATGAAAAAAATAAGCATAAATTTTTAAATTAAAAAAAAAGTAAAAAACTCAGTTTAGCAATATTATTAATTAACTAAATTTTCAAGGAATTATTTAATGCACCATAGTGCAAAAGCTTCATTATATTTTATAATTAAATATTTTTGTATCGATCAAGTTGAGAGAATGTGTAATTAAATAAATCTACAGTATTATTAAAATTGTTATGAGCAGAATTCCGTAGCGTACTCTTTTAAGTGGCTAGAAATATCAGGAATCTCTATTTATTCAGCAAACGAAGTTCTTATCATGAATCTTTTATGGAAGGAATCTTCGCTTCACTACGACATACAGGGAAGTTCATAACGAAATCTATTGACGTAAGACGGCGATATGCAATGTATACGAGTACAAAGGATGTAGACTGCAGAGCCCGGGGTTGTCGCCCTTCGTACCGTTCCGCTCTCACTGACTCTCATTTCCTAAAAGCAGACTTGCATTACCTGCGTGTAATTAATATAATTAAATACAAAAATCTACATAGCGAATAATTAATAACATTATTCTATTCATCTCAAATTTCAATAATGCAGCGATTAAGAAGTCTTGTTAATAATTTAAGTCTCAAAGTAGTTTGATATTTCAATTTATATTGCAAAATACATTTTCCAGTTCATTTTGAAATTCCCTTCATTTTTTTTAATAAACATCGGCAATTAGTTTTTACAAAACATTAGGTTCAGCAAAAATAAAAAATGATAAAAAATCGCACTCACACACAACTTTTTCTCGCTATACACTAGAAAGCGTTATATATTGTAGTTAAATAGAAAAAGCGTTAGGGATAATAACATAACGTACTATCGAAAGATTGTTCCACATTTCCACAATATTTATAATAAAAAAAACTACAAATTGGAGCGGAACACTTCACGACCTATATTAAGAGAAAGAAATGCATTTCTCTCTCGCTACTTAATACCAGCCTGTCACCAACTACACCTTTTAATTAAACCATTACGCAAAATGCCTTTCCGCAACAACAGAATCCTGCGGTACACATACGCGGTGGCGGCTTTCTTTTCTCGCGCTCCTCGGCGTCCTTTTTCCCCGCCTCACGCGCGGGTTTCCGAGAAAATTTGCGGCCCGTGTGTGTGACAAGCGCCAATACAAGCTGTGCAAATATAAGCCGTGCGCCTCGGCTGTTACTTGTCATCGATGTGTGTGCCTACACGCGCTCCTTTTAATCTTTCGCGAAAGCGGAATGCAAACAGCCCTCCGCAGGTTTTACTGCTCAGGTGGTATGTGCGCGCGCGCAGTTATGACAGGAGGGGGAGCTCGCTTTGCGGAGAGGAAATTGATTTCACGCGCGCGTGAGATCGCGCCACGCATTTTTGAGATAGGTAAGAAAGAGATGAGATAGGTAGCGTGAGAGTGTTGAGGAATTTTCCTTGCGGTCATTCGTATATAGAGCGCTGCGATAGTTTATTTATTGAAAAATATTTCCAAGTCGGAGTTTTATCGCATGAACGTGTGCTAAAATTTTTACGCGTGCAACCTTGATTTTACCTACGGTTACTTTTAACATTTTTTTTTATTATTTTTTTTTAATAGCTCCGGAAATTTTATTATCATAGTTTATTAATATTAGTAGACTTATAATGTAAAATTATAAAATAAATAGTCTCTTCGTATTAACCCTTTAAAACCTAAATTTTTTCTAACGGAGATAAAAATTCTTTTCCGGTCGTTTTTGATTCTGTATATTACCAATATAAATTCTTATTTTTTCAAATTTTTTGATGTCAATGTCCACTGGGATGGACACGTATTATTGTTTCGATATATGATTTGTATAAATATATTCCAAAATAGCTATAAATTTTTCTTTAATATTTCAAGTCCTTCTGAATCTCAATATACTTTTTTGAATACCCAAACTAAATGTCTCACAGCATAGAAAAATCCTTAAAAGTACAAAAATTCAAATCTTGAAATTTTCAAAATTTGCAAAATTTAATCCTTAAAAAAAACGACAAAAATTTTAAAATGGCTCAAAATATTTTTTTTCTATTAGTTTTAACGTCTACTATGACGCTAGTATAAGTTTTGAGCTGATCTACATGGATTCGTACATGGATTCGTTTCCATGATTTTAAAAATATTTTAAATTTTAAATTTAAATGTCCATTGGAATTGACATTGGGTTACAAAGAGTTAATTCTATCTGACAATACAGAATTAAGTACTTTAAAACCATATTGTACATAAATTAAATGTAAACAGCGGGAATATATATATATATATATATATATATATATATATATATATATATATATATATATATATATATATATATATATATATATATATATATATATATATATATATATATATATATATATATATATCAGATTATAATAATTATTATTACATTATTGATAACTTTTCGAGAGAAATGGATATATATTCAAAGAGACATTCTCTTTGTCAAAGTATTCATTCTTTGTCAAAGAGATACTGTGTTAATTAAATGATGTAGAATTTCCTTTAGTATATGATGAAATCTACAAAAGGAATCCATTCACGCGTTCTCAAAAGTGGGTCAAAATTTTTTCAAGGCACACCTATCCGAGCATGGTTTTTCCTACTCTTTGTACCACATCCCTGGTAGAAATGTTAATATATTAGAAAATTATTATGATTGATTTACTAGATTTATTTCAAGAAATTTTTATAATTACCCTGGTAGATAAGTTAGCTATTTTTGAGTTAACTTTATGGCTAAAAACGCACATTGCATGTTATTTCATAATTATGAACCAATCAGAAATAAATTATGATATTTAGACTTCATAAAATGGGTATTTTAAGTAACAGTAAAACTTTTAGATAAATTATATTACTTTTGTATCATGATTTTCGCTAAAAATGTGCTTTCATTTAATTAATACATTAACTATAAAAAATGGTAAATTTTCTACTAGGCATAATATTTTTCAATTAAAAAAGTCTTTGTGGCACATTTTTTTTCAAGATTGAAAATTTTTATAAAAATGTAAAAAAAGCCTTTTTTCAAATCTTAGCCACTTATCCTAGCTTCCTGCAAAAGCTTTGATCGTTCAAAGTTTAGCGCCGAAAAGGCATGAAACACGCTCAAAGTTTGGGCTACCGATTTGTAAACTTTGCATATTTAGATGCCTTTTTGACGCTGAACTCTAAACGATCACAACTGTTGAAGGAAGAAACATTTTTTAATTCTGAAAAAAGAAAATGAATGAAAGTTCATTTTCTCTAGTTTTATATTAGTTTAGCGAATTTGTGCAGGACTTTTTTGGGATAAATAACTGTTTGGAAAATTGTTTTTTTTGTAATTTAAACAAATTTTTAATCTTTTTCTCAATTTTTTTTTGTAGATTTTGTCAAAATATAACACAAAATAAATTTTTTACTAGTAAATATCATTTTTACATAAGAAATTATTTTCTGTTGAACTTTTTAAGGTTTCTTACATTTGCATGAAAATCAAAATTTTAAAAATAGTTATTAATAAAGTTTTGAAGACTTATTATGCTTTTTTGTCTTTACATTTATAACTCGCATTATAAAATATAAAATAGATATATTATTTTCGAAAATTTTGAGAAAACAATTATAACGAATACTCTTTTTAAGCATTTATATTAGGCAAAGAAAGTCTCCTTGTGTTTGATAGCATATATAAGATGTCCTTAATTATGACTTCCTAAAAGTAGGTCAGACAATTACCGCAGATCAATAAAGTCCACCATAAGACAATAGTTTCAGAATGAATTTGACAGAAAGCCGTATTCATAGAGCGTATTAGGAGTCGACTTAAGAAATGCATTGTACTCAAATGAAATATGGATCCTTTAAAAAATTCAAAGGATATTGGATCTATAAAACTTTTACGTCATTATTTGGAATAACACATTATTTGATAGGAAAGACGTTTTTGGAAAGGTATTAAAGGTTAAGTTATTAAAACGCCTTCTTTTGAATAATTATCTATTTATATCGATTCTTTGAAGACTAGAATAAATGAGTCTTAAAGTTTGTATTTTAATAAATTCGGATTCCCTTATTAGCACACGCACATGAATGATGTTTTTGGAGCAAGAGAAAAAGCTTGTACTAAACCGCATCTTTTTGTTCGAAAAGATACTTTTTGTCAGAAAACTCAAGTTTGCTCTTGCATGATGATTATTCTTCTTCTTATGATGGGAAAATTTCTTTTTACTACCAAATAAATATCCACGTATAGGAGCTAGTTCCAAGTGTTACCTCCCGCCAATCGTTTACAAATTAATTTAAAATTTTTCCACACAGAAAAAATTCGCTTTTATAACACGAGTAAATTCATTTAAAAATCGTTTTTTTTATCGTTCAATCATTTTTTTATCATTTAATCGTTTAATCATTTTTTTTTAAATATTTTTTTTTTCATTAGGTTAAGTGGTGCGACAGGCGGTGAATTTTTATTTAAATAAAATATTTTCTCCATGGCTTCAAATCATTGCTGCACATGTAGCAGTTGGACACAACCACATTTACAAGAACAAGAAGAATAAAATATTTTCTCGTATATAGCATGTACTTCTTGTCTTGTAAGTCCCAGCTATGAGGCTCGTAGCTAAAAATAAAAGCAGTCGCCCATTAATTCCGTAGCTACTGGTGGTCACGTCGCCGGCGATCGAGCGGCGCCTCGGTGTCTACGGCTCGCCGTACCTCTACGTGCGTCCGCTCGAAGAGGAGAACGACTACGCCCGGGTGCTCGAGCTCTCGCTGCTGTTCTACGAGGCGCAGCGGTCCGGAAAGCTCGGCCCCGACAACCGAGTCGCCTGGCGCGGCGATTCGGCCCTCGGCGACCGTGGCGCCAATGCCGAGGACCTCACCGGCGGCTACTACGACGGTCAGTATACATATAGCAAGCTTATAACACGTGTTTCGCCAGGATGACAAATGTATATATGCGTCGTAAAGTGGACAAAATCGTGATTCGCGAGGGGACGTTGGTGGTCACCGCAAGCAGGATCGGATTAGCGGAGGAGTTATGGATGGTTCGCGAGACTTTAAGCGGCTCGCAGGCGGATCGCGTGATTTGCAGACGCGATTTATTTGTATGGCAATTCTTTTTTATGATGCGATCGGAAAAATTACAAGCCTTGTATTCGTGTTGATAGAGCTAGGCCACTCACATTTTACTTCAAAGAAGACTTTTTATTTGCGCATCATTATTAACAATATTAAGCCATTTAAAGTCTAGTTTAAATTTATATTTTCAGAAATTGTATTTTACCGGCTTGGAGAATACGTCAACACAGAGTACATTTGCGAAATGCCCGCAGTGAAACTGCTATTTCCAAACCAAGCAAATACTCTAATTAATTCAATTGAAATGCAACCTCAAACTGTTCATGTAATTACGTGGAATTTAAAATGTATATGCGGGTGAATTGACAGTTAACGCAGTTAACAAAATAAATACAATATTCACTCGACTAAAATTTGATATAAAATACCATAATTTATTGTAAAAATTGCGATTAATTTATGGCAATTTTTTTGCTAATTTGAGTCTGTCTCACTATTACAATCAGACATGGCAAATTTTATCACAACATTTTCCTTCGTGTATCGTATATCAAAAATACATTTTGTTAACAACACATTTTACGTTGATTTATCAATGTATATTATTAGAATATGTTTGTAGAAGGAGGAGTCAATATACTTACAATATATTTGAACCATTAATCAATCTACTCAAAAACGGACGTATGAAACAAAAACTATCATTTATAAATTTGCCGTAACGTAAATTTTAAAGAAAAATTTCACCTATATTTTGAAATTTGCACAAGATTCATCTTCAATCAACAGACCTTGTATGTATTGAGCACAAAAAATACTCGAAAATATGAATAATTATAAATAACTAAACGATTTCTTACCTTAAACATGCGAAAAGACGAATAAATCATGATGCTTGAATACAAACGAAGACCAGTTTGTTTCGTCCCTGTCGCTTGCCGTTCCCGGCATCGCATACACAGTACTAATAAATCGTTCCTCACATTTCAGCCGGTGACTTCGTGAAGTTCGGCTTCACGATGGCCTCGACGACGACGCTTCTGGCCTGGAGCGCCATCAGCTGGTCCGAGGCGTACGCGTCCGCGGGTCAGCTCAGCGCGATTCGCGGAGCCGTAAAGTGGGCGACCGACTACTTCGTCAAGTGCCACGTAAGCGAGAACGTGCTGTACGGCCAGGTCGGCGACTTCGGCCTCGATCACACCTTCTGGGGCAGGCCCGAGGAGCTCAACACCACGCGGCCCGCCTTTAAAATCGACCCCGAGCATCCAGGTAATGGCTCGAATAATATAAGAGCTACCCGCAGAGATTGATGTACGTACTTTGCCCTGCGTCGCGTATACGTCGTCGATGTGGCTCTTCCCTTCCCGCTATAACAACTTAGCGAGCCTGAAATGGATAGCAAAGTATTTTATCGCAGGATGTGCGGGAATTTCGGCAACTCATGCAAATCAACCCTTACCGAAGTTTTAGCTCGCATTTAGTTTGCCTTTTCTGCCACGCTGAATGTCCTAAACTTTTTAAAGCAAATATATGCAGTACTATGGTGATAAAAAAATGCTCATTTATTAAGAAATACTTTCACATTTTTTCAAAAATCAGTGAGATGGATTTATTAATACCGGAATATAAGTTGATAAACTGTATAAGAAGAAAAAAAAATGACTAGATTGTTAATGATAGTGAAATCTAGAATTATATAATTATCTCATGATCAATTAAACTTTAATAATGACATTTTGTTCCTGTTTATTAGAAGTTTATGCTACACTTATTAAAGTTTAAATAAAATGGACAGCTTTTATAAAAAGCAATCAAGTAATTATTTTTATAAAAGAAAATTGTAAACTAGATTTTCATTAATAATTAGTTTTTCGACAGTATCAACACTGAATGTTATACTTTCAACTATAAATTATTGTGAAATTTACTGTTAGTGTAATTATGTAAAACTATTATTTTTCTATACGCCAATTCATCGTAAAGATGTGCAGAAAATGTAGGAAAAACAAATCTGCTCAAATACTTTATTTTTCATTACTAAACATGTAAAAACATCCATCTAATGAAACATTGAATAAAAAATAGGATGATTATGCACAAACTCGCACAAGCTTGTTTTTGTGCACCTCAAAGATATTAAAATTGAAGAAAACAAGAAAAGAAACTGATTTTCGTCACCTGTGAAATTGGTCCCAAAAACACCTGCAAAATCGGGTGTTTTATTTAGGTAAAAATATAACGTGTTTTTATTCTATAAGGCAGTTGATCCGTTGTTTTAGTTAGGAAGGCTTTTCGTTACGATATAAGAATTGAGAGAGACAGAATGAAGTGAAAAAATATGTACGAAAGAAGTGCTATTCTCGATCCATTAAATGGGTGAACAATATGAAAAAAATCATTTCATCGCGACCACACGTAAAAAAATTTCATAAAAATTTTATAAAAGTTATATAAAATTTTTTATAAAAAAATGGTTCTATATTAATAATATATAAACTTTATAGAAACCATATAGAGTTGGTAAGAGGCAGATAATTTTTTTTCTAATTAAGGTAATTTTTTTTTAACTACCTTAATTACAACAAAAATTACCTTTCACTTGCCAACTCTATATGGTTTTTATAAAGTCTATATATTATTTATATAGAACCATTTCTTTATAAAAATTTTATATAACTTTTATAAAATTTTTTTACGTGGGACGTATAAACTGACCACGTTTACTAACTTTCCGACCACATCTTGTTTAATGTAAATTTCTACCGCAGGTTTATTCCAAAATCATAGTACCCATTACATTTTAGGCTCGATCGGACAAAAGAAGTACTTTAAATGCTCTCAACTACCATCTCGAATACTAATTTAACTCTGTTTCTTCCGCAGGTTCGGATCTGGCAGGCGAGACGGCGGCGGCGCTCGCAGCTGCCTCGCTCCTATTTCGCGTGAGCGAGCCGACGTACGCCGGGAAGCTGCTGCGTCACGCGCGTGAGCTGTACCACTTTGCCAATAGTTACCGGGGCCTTTACCACGAGGCGATACGCGGCGCGGCCCAGTACTACGAGAGCACCGACTACGGAGACGAGCTCGCCTGGGCCGCCGCCTGGCTCTACAAGGCCACTAACGAGTCGCGCTTCCTCGAGGACGCCGAGCATCACTATCAGCACTTCCATCTGCGCGAGCGGCCCAATGAGTTTTTTTATAACAAGAAGGTCGCGGGAGTTCAGGTGAGAATATGATGTCGGTGATTAAAGCCATGTGGGATGCACTTTTTCCGATCGAAAAAAGAGTTGGGGATTCAAGGAACAATCTAAACGTTGTTCGTCAGCTAAATAAATTCGTTAGGGGAAAAACAGAAGTGGCATTATAAAATGAGTGAAAATAACTTTTGTTTGTAGTCGAAATAACATTATATTTAAAATACAGTTTTCACTGAGTTTAAAATTTGAAAAGTACGTTGAACAAAGAGAGAATTGACGTTTCAAAAAGGACTGTCCGTTCAAACAGTCCTGTCAAAGCGGAGAAACTTCTTTTCGGAAAAAAGAGAAACTCCATTTGTTTTAAAGCTGTTTCAATGTATTAGAATGCAATGTCAATCTCACTTAAACAAAAGGAAGATTCTAGTTTTCTTTAAGGGCTGGAAAAATAAGATTTGCTTTAATATTAGTCCAGTATCTTTTTCCCTGTATATGCATTCAAAACAATATTACAATATTATTGTTAAAAAAAACACATCAAATTCAACATTTTAAGCTTTGAAAGACTCCTCTATTTTGATTTGCAATTTCGTAATAGCCACTTCATTTTAACACTATTTCCAGTAAATATTATTCCAAGTACAATATTTATTTTATTTTCATAAACTTTTCGAAAACTTTAACAATGTCACCGTGCGAAATGTGTATGATTATAATCAAATATGTGTTAAATAGAGAAAGAGAATGCATTCTTTTAATAACATTCTAACATAAAAATAGCCGTTAGAAAATTTTTTTTGAAAACAATATATAAGAGCGTCATTTACAAATATACTTAACATATATCAGTCATTATTGTATTTATAGTAGATTCTAGAGCAGACTAAGATAAACCATACTAAGAAACTTGCGATACAGTTAGCAGTAAAAACAAATTTTTAATATTATCAGTGAAAATGATAATTTTATAAATAGGTTATAAATCGTACGTATTTCGAATCAAAACTTACTTCAATAAAGTTGAGCATAAAATTGTATGCCAAAATAATAATGTAAAAGAAACTTAAGAAACAATACAGAATGTAAAAGGAAAAAGTATCTCTTAATTAATTGTACATTTTCTCAAGTCAATTATTACTTCCCCAATGGGCGAAATTAACGCTATATTAAAACGTAAATTATCGTATGATATAGTATGTTTTTATACGATATTGACCGGGTGGGTTGCTACTGTACGCACTTATGTACTTACGTTTTCACAAGTTTTGGTGAAATCTAGAATATTTTGTGCAGTCTTATACGAAAACTTACGAAAATGTACTAAAGCGTATGCAAATGTTATAGTGACATGTAGGCACTTATACGAAAATGTACAGGAACATATACTTATAATACATAGAGAAATGTTCGGCTTTATACATTTTTGAGGTGAAATTACTCTAGATAAGGGAATATTTTTGTCCAGAAACAAGCGAAACATAGAAATATGCAAAATGAATGACAATGTACAGAAATATACCTGAACATGCCAAGATATACTTTAATTTACAAATTTAGTTTGAGGGAGCCGAAAAAAACTAAGTTCCAATGAATAAGAGCGCTTTTATTTTTTTTAAATAGTTTTATGATATTTCAGCACGCATTACTACGTTTTTGTACGTTTCTTGGTGTGTCCAAGTGCAACATTTAAATCATTTTTTTCAGTGAAAGCACATTTCTGGACGATTTTGTACGTTCTCGGACGTTTCCGTACGTTGACGTATATTTAGCCGTGATACTGTAAAAATTATCCGAATTTTGACAAACATCTTACAGAATCGTACCGAGATGCCCAGTATAGCGTATCGAAATATGTAAGAAACGTACGACGTTTATTCCTGCTCTAGCAGAAACTACGATTCATATCCTACATTGAACATGATTTTTCGTTTGTATTTCCAACGTAATCTTTCCGTTTCTTGGAAAAAGAAAGAATACACACACTGATATAAAGAAATATTTGAGCCAAATGTCTATGACTTAACTGTTAATACACGAAACTAAAATTATTAAAAATATGATGATGTTATTAAATAAGTAAGTAAAATCGAATTAAGTAATAAAACTTTAACTGTTTATAAAACATTTTATGAATTTTTTCATCGTTTGTCAATATTTTATTTAACGTTTAATTTGCATATCTAGTCAATAGTTATTATTTCGTATTAAACAATTTAAAACATGCAAAAAGTATTATAAATACTGATAATGTTAGTATGATTATTAAAACTTTGAGATTACTATTAATTCTTGTTTATTTATCTGTAAGATCAATTTATTTTTAATAATTTTAGTTTCGTGTATTAACTGTTAAGTCACAGGAATTTGGCTCAAATATTTCTTTCTATTAGTGCACATCTTGCTGCTGACACACCAGCGCCACAAATCCCGCATTAAAGATTACTCGAGTTTTCTATACAGCTAAGATTGATTTTTCTGCATGCCCACGCACAGGTACTCTTGGCGCAGTTGACCCGCCAGCAGGAGTACCAGAACGCCTCGCGCGCCTTCTGCGACTTCTCGGTACGGCATCAGAAGCGCACGCCCAAGGGCCTTCTGTACATTGACAAGTTCGGTACGCTCTGCCACGCGGCGAACGTCGCGTTCGTCTGTCTCCAGGCGGCCGATCATCCAGACATCGGCGATCCCAAGGAGTACCGGGACTTTGCCCAGCAGCAGATGCGATATATGCTCGGAGGCGCAGGTTATTCAATGCTTCTCTTTTCTACCATATTCCTTTGTGCTCGTATACGATCCGCTCACTCACTTTTTATTAAAAGCTTTCGCGGGCATATTGCCTCTCGGCTACGTGCATAACGCGATGTGTGCACATGCTAGTCTAGTTTAATAATTTATCGATCATTCGTATCGAAAGAGTGAGTGAGTGAGTGAGTGAGAGAGAGAGAGAGAGAGAGAGAGAGAATGCCAGGAATTTAATTTTACACTCGGTTGTGCACGTCGAAATTATTTTTCTCGTGACTGAAGCGGGTCATTGCGAAATTTCGCCAGCTATGTTTTAATTTATATATATGTGTGCAATTACCAGAATTTGACAAAAAACAGTGTGTTTGAAAAGAACTTTTATATCGCGTGACGTTTGTTTGATTCCAGGACGAGCTTGCTTTTTAATTAAAGTTTGTCAATTTGTCTTTTTGGTGTTGTGAAAATTAAAACTGTATTTGAGTATAATTAAAAGTTTTTTATTATAGACGGAGAAAAATTTTGTAGTAAAAATTATTATTTTGTATAGTAACCATGGTGCAGACTCATATTTTCATGAAAATTACTACAATTGATAGTAAAAAATGATGTTATTTTTTAATTTTGACTGTAGAAATAGTAATTTTTACTATACAATTTTTCTCCGTGTATGATTATTATTGTGTCAAAGATTTGTTAATATATGAATTTGGGTATTATCACTTGTGGAGTTGACTCGATAATTCTGCGGTGGATACGTATGCTTTTTTTAAATTAATTTTAAGGAATATTATGTTTGCTGAATTTATAATATATTAAAAGAATAATAAGTAATAAAGATTAAACGTAGTATAATATAGTATCACTAGGTAGCGTTACGTTTACAGATACCTACATCGTATTTTTCATTACTCTAATTTAATTTTTAGTTTGTTTGAATGGTTTTAACTGAATTTTATTCAGAATAAATTAGAAAATAGTGGATAACAAAAATAATTGATGAAAATTTAAAATGAAAAAAATACGAAGAAAATGTAAGGTGCATCGATAATCATATCGATACTTTACTATTTTTTTTTTCATCTTGTTCATTTTAAAATTTTCGTCAATTATCATTGTTATCTATTGGTCTCTAATTTATTCTGAATAAAATGCAATTAAAATCGTTAAGAGAAACTAAAAATTGGATTAAAATAACGACAAATATGATGTAGACACTTGTAATAACCTTCGACATCCTCTTAATTTTATTTCAGAAGCTATATATATATAATAAATTACCCTCCACACTGGAAAAAAATTCCAAAATTAAGAAAATCTTTATTTCAAATGAATTTAAGAACCATTTGTTCGAGCAAATTAGTTGATGCTACTTTAAAAAGTGTTCTTGATTTTAGGACATTTTTTCCAACATCGATTCGCAAAACAAGACATCCCCTGATTACAATTGAATTATTAAAAAAAAATCTTTCTCTCGTCAGGGCGAAGTTACGTTATCGGCTGGGGCCCAAATCCGCCAACGCAGCCTCACCACGCGGCATCATCGTGTCCGGACCGTCCGGCTGCTTGCGGCTGGGCCGAGTTCGACCGTAACGCACCGAACCCGCAGATCCTGTACGGCGCCCTGGTTTCTGGGCCCGACGAGGCGGACCGCTTCCATGACCGGCGCGAGGACTACGTCTACACCGAAGTCACCCTCGACTACAACGCCGGCTTTACCGGCGCCCTCGCCGGCCTGCTCCAGCTGCAAGTTAAGGCTGCTGAAGCGGCCTAAAGAGCGGATGAAAAATGATGAGAGAGAAAGTTGCCTCGTCCATGATGATGATGATGTTTTCGTGCTCGCCTATTGAGATTGGAGAACCGAGGATTTGAGCATTTTTGAAGATGATGGTTGTTTGAAGAGTGTTGCTAGTACGATATTTGAACACGGGGGAGCATGTTTTTGATCCAAATAACATTTAATCGACGCTAACAATGTTCATTTGACTTGAAAATCAGTGTTCTTTCGTATTACTTAAATATTGGGCTAGAATCATTCGCCAAAACAATAATTGGAATAAAAAATACACTTGTTCTCGATTCTCTAACTATTCGTTTATGTGTTGAGTTACTTTTTAACAACAAAAAATTGTTGATACCTGTGATCATACACATCATCGACGAGGCATTTTTCCAGACCCGACAACTGAAGAAGAACAAAATGACAAAATTGACTGAAATTGGACGAGGCGAGTCTTCAAAGTCGCGTTCAGAGCTAGGAATTCGAAATGCGATTGTTCGGTAACGTAGCGGCGAAATCGGTCGCGATGATCAAAGGCAATTGGCATTAACAAGGGAACGCGATGATAATTAGAGGAAAAGGACCGTCGACATTCGAGAAAAGTATCGCCTCGGTGCTGAAACATCGACGATGATCACTCGAAGGTATATACGGCGGACCGTCGAGCACGAACGGTTTTTACGGCGCGAAAATCGTTCTGCACTTTCCGCTTACCATCGCGATTCACCTCGTTGATTCTGCGACGAGCGAAATTATTGGGAAGAGGATGAAAAAAAAAGAAAAAAATTGCCATCGTGGCCAGCAGAGCCCCGTGTCGTCGAGCTCTCCCCCGTTTCCCAGCACATTTTATACTTTAAATTCAACGCTTTCGTCGATGGAAACGCGAAAATGTGATTTCTTTAGAGATATACGATACTCGATATCGGTTTTTCCGTAGGCGGACTCTGATGTGTGATCGACATAATTTAATTTAATTTATCGTACGTATATATATGTATAAGCGCAAGCCCGCGAGCGCTCTATATACATCTGTAGCGCTCTATCCGTACATTGGCTCGTACAAGCACGTACTTGTAGCCCTAGAACCCCCCCCCCTTCTCTCTACAGTAGCAATTAATTAACGAGATTAGGTTTGGCGTTAGATTAAGGCCCTTGGCGGAGCCGTGCGCATGCATGCAAGACGAGAGCTCTTCGCGAAATTACCCATGGATAAAATCACATTAAACACCGGACTGATTCTTCTTTTCCCTATTTTTTACGGTTGCTGACTTATAGTATTTTTTGACTTTTTGCGATTTTGACAGTTACTTGATTCGCGTGCTGATTTCTCTGTGGAAATTCGTGCGCGCCAAGGTAATTATCGGAATCGTAATGCGTATGTTTTACGAAAATTTAACGGAATTCGTTGTTTATTATTTTGACGAGTGTGAATGCAATCCCCGGGTGATTTGGCAGCGCAACTTCTTCGCTTCCGTATACGGTGTAGAATGCGAAGAGTCGAGCGAACTCTCGTCTTCTTTCGTAAGGCGTGATTATGGTGTTAAAACGTTTACTAAATTGGCCTGTAATCCCTTTAAAATTAATTATTATCCTCGTTATCGATGTAACACATAGGTGAAAGGATGCAGTATGGTTAAGCTTATTACAAACACACACTCTTATACTAGCTTGTACATGTGACTTGCAAGCAAGAGTATTAATTACGATGCTCATTCAAAAATATATTTTTTGCTATATATATATAGTCTTGATATTTTTATATGACTTAGTAGCTTTGTTGTTTTAACTCCCTACAGTGATGTAACGGTACGTGTGAGAATTTTATTGTAAAAACTGTAAAAGACAATCAAGTTGATGCGGTAAAACTAAAAGAAATAAGAAAAATTATAAGCTCGAAATTAATTATCAGTAATTAAAAGGCTTGTTATTATTATGTACCAAATAAACATGTGAAAAGCATTTTATTTGGAATTTTATAAATACTGTAAGCAAATATAATGATTTAACAAACAAGAGTCGAATTTAATTTCCTATAAAACGATATCCTAATTTTAAGAACTTGAAAAATAAGAAAAATTTATAAAAAGAGGTAAAGTTTTATAATTGTGCATTTAAATTTTGTATTCTATTTTTATTAAACGTTATTTTAATTTCATTTCATTTCATTATACCTTGATGTACATAATCTGTATACGTAAATTGATATTTCATTTTAATGTCAATCATTGCTTGGAATTACATTAATCTAACTTTAACTGGATGAAGAAAAACGACGGGCATCATTCGAACTTGCCTGTCGAAAATAATTTATTCATGAAATATATTTCATTCGCATCCCATACCTGATTAAAAAATCGCTTTTGAATTTTAATAAATTATAAAATATTTTGTCATTAAATTAAAATTACTTAATATACTTTAGCTAAACTTGTAAACATAAAAAATAGCGGTTACTACAAAATCATCATGCACATATTTATTTATATAAAACAAAATTCATTAAATTGATATTCATTTTACTCTACTCATCACAAAAATATAGCTGGAAAATACAACCATCATGTCAAAAAATCCCTATGGATTCCGCACTCTTACCAGCGTGGATTTCACAGTGATTCCACTATTGGAATTTCATCTCGAATCAGACTAAAATCTGTTCGACTTTTTTTGTATAATATAGAAAACAGTGTAAATTTACGTATATTAATATGATTATACAATATTTTTCTTTAAAACCTTGAAAATGCACAATAAAAATATTTATCCTCGTTTATAGACGGTGACAAAACGAAAGAAAATCTTCTTAGATTCAAATATTTTCGCACATCAACTTTTATGCAAAAGCATGTTTTATACAGAACCATACCATTGCTCATCCGTATGCAGTGTGGGCGCAGGCGCGCGCACTTATATCCGTATATACACTCGAGCGATCTTGGCAAGCTCGATATCTCAAACACGGTGCGCGCAGGTGCTAATGTCGTTCCAACAGATGAAGGAAATCCGATCCCCCTGGAATTCCTCGCGATCGCGTCGCGCTCATCGATCGGCGCGATGAGTAATCACTAATCCATCGGAGCGCGCGCTTGCGTGCGCCGCCGTACGTCCGTTCTGGAAGGAAAGAAAAAAGCGCAACCGACGCTGTGGCGAAGAGGACTACGCGGTTGTTGACGGATTCGACAGCTCGCGTTGCGTTGCGAGCGCTCGTCCCTCGGCCAGTCGGACGTTGGGAATCGCCACGAGACGAACACATCGACATGCATTGGAAATCACGGCAGCGATGGCTGCTCCTGCTGCTCGCTTTTGTTTTTGTGGAGAGGCGCTTTTTCGCCGATATTCCACACGTCGCTGGTGAGTTTTTGGAGCCGCGCCAGCGGGTTATACACGTATAATTGGATTGGGGATCGGACGGGAAAGAGAAAAGGTCGGCGTTATAGAGCCGCGTACCCGCGAGGGAGAGAAAATAAAGGGATATGACTGGAATTTGAATTTAATATAGAAAATGAACCATTCCCCGCTTGGGCTTTAATAATAAAGAGCGCACCGGTCGTCTAGTTCTATTTGCAGCGCGCGCGCTTCGCTGGAAAGTGCCAAAGTCTGTTCTATAACGACGCGCTGCATTATTAAAAGGGATTTTCGCATGACTATAGATTTTGGGAAAAATTACTCGCAAAATGATTTGAAATTTAAATGTAAAAGGTAAAATTCAATCGGCAGCTCTGTATATGGCTTGGTTCTTACAAAAACTTAAAATATTACGTTTATTATTATTGGGTTACTTTTAATTACTAGATGGTGAAAGTACTATTTTTTATGTTTAAAATTTTATAATTTTATCTGATTTAGAAGGTGCGAATTCCGATTACTCCAAAGAATGCGACCACTTGACCTGCAAAATAGGAGAGCAATGTGTGAGTCGAAAGTTTTGGTGCGATCATTCACCATGCCCTACTATGACTTATTGCTCAAAATCGAAGAAAGGTCTGTACACTTAAAATAGAACGTAAAGTAAAAACGCCTATCGATAAGTTTGTCAAATAAAATTCTATAATGTGTTCATAGATCCATATAAATTTTTAGAGTCACTAAAAGGACCAGTAACGTGTGAATCGGTTACATGCACCATAGGATATAAATGCCACGTTCGAGTTCGTGATTGCGAATGGAACGACAGTAAATATTAAAATTTTCATTCCCATTTTTAATTTATAATATTTTTTATATCATACTTCGTTTGTACGTACGCATTAATGTGAAAGTTAATAATCTTGTACTAGATATACGACAATGATTTTATCTGAAATTCCTAGTTAATGATATGAGCATAAAGTATTCCGAAAATTTCATTTTTAGTAATAAAATATAAAATAATATTTCGACGCTAAAGTACATACATACAGTTTAACGCCAGTGCTTAATCATATATTCGTATTCATTTTATATAAAATTAACAGAACATATATATGCATATACGAAACATCTATACTCTATTTATGCTCTCTGCACTCTTTCTGCATTTTCAATATCCTGACTCAATCACCTCATTGGCCTCACTTCGTCACCTAGTCCAACAAAGCAGGCACAAAGGCGAAATTCGAGTGGATTTGAAAACAAGGGTCTCGCGAACACGCAAACAAGCCAAGAATTCCTAATCATACACGGAGAAAAATGTTTGAGTAAAAATTACTATACTGTATTGAAACCGGGGGACAGACTCGCATTATCAAAAAAATTAGCATACTTTCTAGTAAAAATTACTATATTTCTAGTAATTTTTACTACATTTATAACAATTTTTACTAGTAAGTATAGTAATTTTTTTGATAATTTGAGTCTGTCCCCCGGTTTCAATACAGTATAGTAATTTTTACTCAACCATTTCTCTCCGTGTAGTCTTCGCCAGTCTTTTCTTTTTTACCCCAACCACCGACCGCTCACACAAGAATAGAAAAGTCACCTCCTCCGTCTACTAGCTCCTTTACAATTACATGCTTTTGACCTCTCCAGCGGCACCCACGCGTACACGTTCAAAGTCCCGTTTTTTATTGCTCTCTGTCGCAGACTGCAAGCAGCGATCGGCGAGATGCATCTCGGAGCGTGAGCTGGAGGAGAGCCCGGCCTCGAGCTGCGCGGCGGTCACCTGTCCCCTGGGACACAGCTGTGTGCTGCGCGAGACCCACTGCCACCGACCACCCTGCAAGCTCACCCGGACTTGCGCACAGACCGAAGGTTTGAATCCCCTCTCGTAAAAGTCTCTCTATCTCGGCTGCCTCGCACGGGAAACGTAATTTCTAGCCTTTTTGCGGACAGCAAATAGTGCCGTCACTGCGGTGACTGAACTTTACGCTTCGAGAAATCGCGAGTAATAAGGATTGGGCCGGGTGACACTTTCGTAATGGTCAGAGGAAGGAAGCCTGTTCGAGTCAATTTTCCACGTTAGATTATTTGATATTTTTTCGTCGGTTGTAAAGATTATAAATGTATATTTTTCTACAAACAATACGTTGCGGTTTTTATTTCATTAAATAGTTTCTAAATATTTGTTTGGAAAAAATTGAACTTGAGGCACTTCATTTATATAAAAACTACAATGAAAAATTGTTTCGAGCTTTTATATACTTTATGAGATGTTTGCGTAAAAAAATTTTTGTTGGTATTCTTCATCCTCTTAATCATAATTTACTGGGTTCGAGCAAAAATATTTTTATTCGGAGTGGAAAATCTATATGTGGATCCAGAAAATAAACGCGCAAAAGCATTTCAAGCGAAAATGAAATAAACAAGCTCTTTTCGCCTTCTATTGAAGAGGAAAAGCGGATCGGGAAGTGGTAAACAAAATTTTGCAGTTTATTCGACTTTAAAAATGAAATTTATCTAGGAACAATGTTCTAAGCTTTTTCAAAGATAAAAATAATTTATTCTTTATAAAATTGAAATTTATTACACTTTTTGTTCTTATGAAACTATTATAGTTTCATCAGAAAAACATTTCCACCGAAGTGGTATTTTTTCTATCTTGTATAGTCTATATCTTGTATAAATATTAATTATTTTAATTTAAGTTATAAGACTGTAAGACCGATGGAAAAATTCTCATCAGTTGATAGTAAGTTGCAGTCGACATAAGTAATATTTTTAATAATTGTATATAGTCCTGTTAACCAGTCAATTTGGCTACAAGCAATTTATTTTTTTGAATGGCTGAATCCAATAACCAACAGTTCCAATGAAAAGAGAATAAAAGGCTGCTTTAAATTTTCCGAGAAAAAGTTTTATAACAAATACTTGTTCTTTGATGAATAGAAATAGTTCATTCTATTTTAGAATAGTTTATTACTGAGCTAATGTCATCTATTTTATTTGCATGATCGCCAACAAATGATTATTTGATTTAAGCTGTACAAGCGTGGTTTGAAGAGTGTAAACGAATTGGTTGCCGTTCTGAACACGACTGCTTTTTACGGAGACCGCCGGAAATCTGTGCAACGTCACCTTGCCATCATGTTCCTGACTGCATCGCCTTAACGTATTCCGGTATAAAAGCATTTTTTACACCCTTCTCTCATGCTACTAAAATTGTCAAAAGCTATATTTATAAAACTGCAATATAAAAATCTGTAATCGAAAACTTTACGAAACCACGTAGGAATGGAATGCTAATATAATTAACAATTCTTAACTAATCCTCTCAGCGATTCATCATAAGCGCTGTGACATTAAAGTGTTGCATATGCCAACAGTAAATGTCAAGAGTCTGTTTTGCATGGTAACAGAATAAAAATTAATTCATGCTCACATATATGACGAAATCTATATAATCGACCATTTCGTCGATGGTAAAAATGTCGAAAATATTTTTTCAAAACACACTTTTTTCGTACATCCATTTTCACGTTATTTATATCATAAACTATACGTAAAAATGTCAACCCATTAAAAGTATTTTTGTGACCCGTGTGAAATATACAGCTAGGAAGAATCTGACATAAACTATCAGAAAAAGGAAAATAAAACAAAAAAAAAAACAAGCTTTCGTTTGGTTTTCGCGGAATTGAAAAATGTTCAATCAATGTAAAATTGAGTATGAAAATACACGAAATTTCCAACTGATTTTTCCTATTTTAAGTGTTGTTTTAATTGAACATGCGAATTTTTGCTACTTGTACCGTTGTTTTTATTAAACTATGAAAAAAAATTTCTAGATTTATTTTCTCTTTTTTTTTTAAATATGGTTCTCTCCGACTGTATGATTTCATGAATTTCGTGAACCTACCGAGTTTTTTTTGTTTCACGATTGAACATTTTTCTCGCCTATTATCTGATGCACAAAAGTAAAAAAAAAAAAAAAAATGAAATCCGGACATTTTGCAAAAAAAAATTTGAATATTAAAGCTATATATGTATGTACATCTAAACACTGCACTAAAGATTCATACGAATCCCTGTCGCGTTGGGGCGCGTCTCGCTGGGATCCGACCGCAATATGGGCAGGGCGAAATTCAACTATGCTTTACAGGCCACGATTTCCATATATTTCCAGCGAGCGAGGACGAGCAGCCGTACTGCCGCGGCTGGATCTGCCCGACGAAACAATTGTGCGCGGCGCGCGTCGAAGCACCCTGCAAACAACGCGACAACTGCCACGTCGCCAGATCCTGCCAGCCAGCGAATACGAGCCGCGGCTCTCAACAGGTAATTTGCAAGAATAGAGTGGGCGAGAGTCGCCGTGAGATGAACGCTTTTCGTCGGGCTGAAATTGTTTCGCGCTGGGACTAACGGATCGCGCGTGTGGGAACGGTCGATTCAAATCTGCATTTTCAAACGAAAGGAATTCGGATTTCCTTTTTGAATGTTACTCATATTGTATCACTGAAGAAAAAAATATACTATATTTTCACATAAAAGTACTGTTAAATATAGTTGCATTTGGCTACAACTATATTTTATGGTAATACAAACAATATATATGCAAACAAAATTATGACGAAGATAGCTATAAATATATTATTGGGTATACTATATTATGTAGTAAAATTTGAAATATCAAAGGTCATATTCGAAAGGAAATATTAAATTATACTAAATAAATATAGTAAAATTTACTAAAAGTTTATTAAAATGTACAATAATTCAGTTACTATAATTTATACACTGAGAGAAATGTTTTCTCAAAATGTTTATATTTAACATGGTATTGTAACTATTAAAAAATATATGTTAATAGTTAAAATACCATGTTAAATATAAACATATTCTTCTCTCAGTGTAGTAACTAAATTATTGTACATTTAAATAAAGTCTCTCGCAACGTTGGCAAAAAACTCAAATTTGATCTATTTTGTAGAAAAACCAAATATATATTTTGTATATAAGACTCAAATTGAAATTCGAGAAAAATCACTTTCAGATGTATTGATTTTAAATTATTAGTTCTTTTACTTTTAAAAATTATAATCTAAAATGATCATCATTACTAAATATTTAAAAGTACTTTCAATAGCATTAAAAAAAACCTTCTTCAATAAAAAAAAAAAAAAAAATTCAGTAATTATTTATAGCAATAATTCGAGTCTACAATACTTTCTGACAGTGAAATATTGCACGCCTGCCATACTTCAAGCCACTGCATTGTACCAGTTCAATCCGTTGAGCAGACGAAAGTTGGCAACTCGCTTCGGAAAACATCGATTTGTGCAAATGCCTCGCGCACGCGTCTGCCATTTCGGGACATTTGCATTCGAACAGCGATCATATTTCTTCCTGTCGCAAACTCTGCTAGCGCGCGACACTCCGACGTTGAATTAATTGAATTTCGCTTTCTTGTGGACTCGCAGTTGCCAATATTTGAGCCTCCCAATCCTATTTCGCGGATCCAAGCCGATAGTGGCGTCAAAGTTTGTGCTCGGGTTGTTTGCCGGCAAATCTCGTGCATTCGAAGAGTCGCATTAAGTCGAATTAGCGATTGACGTCGCGCGTCCTGTACACTTTTATCCTATCGTCCATCTATACTCTTTCGTCTTCCGTGGCGCGACGGCATTTTATTTTGCAAGCTCTTTCTGCAACGCGGAAGCTCCTTTCATCAGAGAATTCCGATTGTTTAATTTAGTTCGCGGAAGCTTTTATTTTTCCCCTTATAGTCGTCGTGGTTTACTAGCTCCTTTTTTCGAGCAATTCTTGATACGAGTCGATTACCGATAATAGATTTTCGATAACTCTTATTAAGTTTATTGAGCCTTCGAGTATTTAAAATTATGAAATATACTATTGTGCAATTAAGAGCGCGGAAACGGAAAGGGCGTTATATGTTGTTACATTAAAAGTATATTACAACTATACTTGAAAATAATAGATAAAGTTGAAAAAAGGATTTTAAATAAAGTGTGAGAAACGAAAAAGAAAAAAGCAGATATATTTTCGAAATAACGATAAGTGGCCAGGGCAGCGCGGAGCCTGGTAATAACAATATATATATCCACTTGGACGGCAGAAGAAATCTATTTTATATCCTTTTACCTGAGCAGCCTGTCGATATTTTATCGCCTCGAACGACCCTAACGGATCTGGAGAGAGAAGACTTTCTCGCGGAGCAGAGGAGGCTACGGAACTACTTGAGGCCCGTGTCAACCTCTAATTTCACAAAATTTATGGTAAACTTTACGTCAAATAAATAGCATGTTATGCAGTCTTGATGGAAAAAACATTATCTCATAAATTTTTTTTTTCATAGATGAGGCCCGCCTTCGACGAAATTTCTCCGTGAGTATATAAATACCCTAAATTTTTCATGCAAAGATTTACTTTCATAAAAATATATTTTTATGAATAAATGAGGTACTTAAACTTTTATTAACTACGCTTACGTACAATTATTAACTTTTGCTAAAGCCTCTAAAAATTTTAATCGATTTGTTAAGTTTTAATTCATTGGCAAAATGTATAGATTAAATACAAATTTGAAAGTATCAAAAGGATATATATATATATTTCATAAGGAAATAAAGCTTCTCCGAACGGTTTTATTAAGAAAAATTTGCAACGCCCGCAAATCAAACTGAATCGATAACGTACCTACCGGCGAAATTCCAATATTTCAAAAGTAGTCGTATATCCGTACGGACATTTGCCGCTCGTGCGACTTTACTGCATAAAAGAGCAGACTTAAATCAAGGCGCACGTATAAGTAAGCCCGGAAAATATCAGCGTCAGCTCGGTGAGATTTTCGAATTTCTGATGCGCTCACGCACTCGGTGCATAGCACGTTTGCCCCCTGCTCAATGATCCGACTCGGGAAAATACGAATTAGCGTGTCGTTTGAACAGCAGCAACGACGACTACGGGGACAATCCAGCGGCGACTGGGAAGACGAAGCGCGTGACGGAGCTCCCGACCGCCGGCGCGTCATCCCTCGCCGGCGACTCGCCCTGGCTGACCTATTTAAAGCGGAAGGCTGGCGCCGAGGCCGTTCAATATTGGATTGAGAAGGCACGCAACAACGAAAGCTACGAGGTAGGTACAAACTCGCCGCTCTCTCGCTCTCCCTCTTTTTTAAATCCCGATGTCTCTCGGAGAAATGCGAGGAGGCGGGAATGCCGCCGCGTTGATTAAACGAAAAAATTCGTTACAACTGACGAGGGTCAGGAATAAGTATATATAGAGGAGTCGCCGCGTATATAGTACCTATACTGGGGGATGAGCGGCATTAAAGAGAGCGGGCGCTGCGTTTTTTGCGCGAAACGCCGAGAGGTATAACAAACAAATTCATTTGGAGCCCGCGCGCGAGGGCCGGGAAATTAATTAAAAGTTTTAATTAAAAGTATATCAGCAGATTATACTTTTCTGCAGATTCGCAGAAAGTGGTATTTATAATTTGCAGAATAAATATTTTTCGCTTTATTACAATAGTGATATTTATTTGAATTTAAAAATACTTTTTGAAACTCCGAGCGAGAAGTTCGATTTCTCGCACGCTGCGTTAAACGATGCGTGCAAAAATCTCACTTCTCGCACGTCGTGTCAAAAAATACGGTTCGACACTTGTGTGAGAAGATGATTTTCTCCTCGTGTGACCTTTTCACCCTCGCTTCGCTCGGGTGCAAACAGTCACACGAGGGGAAAATCAAATCCTCGCACTAGTATCGAAATGTACTATATACAACCCCTTATCTTAAAAAGGTAATAACCGGAAGAAGTGAAGCCTCTGTAGATTTGATCTGTGATTGGCTCTTGGACAAAAGGCGTGAGAATTCAAAATGAAATACGCATTTTTATTAGATAATTATTATTTATTGGAATGCAAATGATTAAAGGTGAAAAGTATTAAACAAATAATAATCAAATGAATCTTAGTTTTAACTTAATAAAATCAATAATATGTTTTAATTATTTATAACTAACTAATATCGCTTGTCAACGGTTAAGCAAAAATTAACGATATTTTAGCTAGTTTATAGTTAACAGAGTAGCTTATTTATAGCTAAGAATACAGCTAATTTATAGCTGCTTAGGCAGAAATGCTGGTTAATTTTCTACCAGGGATTATGTTCAGATTTTATTCTTTATTTAATACTTCATGAAAAAAAAAATTCGAATAACCTTATAATTTCTAGCCTCAAAATTTAGCATTCATGAAGCGTAAATGTACTAAAGTATTATATCAATTATTAAATATGCATTATTAAAAGAAAAAGGTTTTCGGCTTATAAGATGTTACGAGTAGAACCTCCTAGGGGCTCTAGGAGGTTCAGCTCGTAACAGAAGGAATAAATTATTATTCTTAGCATTTGTAATAAAAAAAGTACTGACATATAGAGCGCGCGTAAATTTAGCTAGTTATAATATAGAGAAGAATAATTATTTTTAGAAAAGAATCACAATTTAATATTCGAGTTTTTTCTTTTTGTTATTTCTAATAAATATATTTTTAATATGATGGTTTAATATCACCGTACGTAACATGCAATACTATCAAAGTAGCCGAGGAAAACTCCTTAAATCTTCGAAATTAAAAGTCAAATTCTTCGCATACCAGTGACAAGAAAAAGTAATAGCAGAAGCGAGCGCGCAAAAAATGAAGAGACACGATCTCGGCGAGAATCCCGCGCAGCATAATATATATATAATACCGAAAGGGATCTCTCCTTTCCTTGTACTTACCTCACTCTCCCCCTCGCGCTCACTTATACTCCGTCTGCAACATCCTCAGGAATTCGTGGAATGGCTCGAGTCCGTGGCGGGCCTCCTTGACGCGGACACTTATCGGCTATGGCTGCGAGAGCTTCAGCTAGCGAGCCTCGACGTCCCGGAGTTTCAGTCGTGGATCTCGCCGCGGAATCTCGCGGCGCATCGCTCCCATCGACCTGGCCACAACGGCCTCCGATCGTTCCACGCCGATAGCATGGCCCTCGCCACTAACGCTTTTCCGGGTTCGATAGGCGGCGGCGGACAGGCGAAAAATCACCTCGACGTAAGTAGCTGCGAAACCCTTCTTCATTCGGCTTGCAGAAAGTACACGCGATATCACCGCGATGTTCTCTCGGCCGGTTATGTTCCGAGCCATTTTCGACTGTCGGATGTAGCGCGGAGATATCTATCGGCTTCCGAGGGGCCGAGGAAAAGTTTTGTTTGCTTTGCGCTAGAGAGCCGAAATAGCTGTTGTTGCTTTGCTATGAGTAGTTCGCAGTTTGCTTAAGCCCGTGTACACATAGCAGTTTGTTGGTGTAATCGACTTTTTCAGTACATACGGGGCTTGCTTTTCATACAACAACGCTGCCATAAGCAAAGTCTGTATACGCGCGCGAAAATAGCGTAATATACGTGATTCGATGGTGCTGCAAATTTGAACATTTTTTACAATACGACATAATATATCTTTTAAATGTAAATGCTACTTTAGTAGTTTATTTAGCTCAAAGGAAAAAGATTGATTGCACACGCCGAAATCTAAATTGAATAATCGTTGTACATTGAAATAAGTTATAACATTATGTAAGCCATTTCAATTTGAAATGTAACTAAAACGACGGTAAAATGTTCGGAAACGATCTGTATAGCGGTCGAAAAAAATTAAACATTAAAAATTTCATTTACAAGCAAACAAAAATTTGATGAATTTAACGACGCAATATCACCGTGAGAATTGGTATTCTGAAAAAGCAGCAGTAAAACGACGCTGTCGACACTCCCAACTTAGCAGCATGTAATTTTGAATGCTGCATAACATCAGGAGCAACGATCTGCTCTCCATAGTGGACTCTTCTAATTTTTTTTTCTGTACATATCCGTGTTCGCAAACTTTGTTCATTTCAGTAAACTTTTTTCTTAAAATTTAAAATATATTTGTATGAATTATACGAAAACTTGTGTAGATTTAAGAAAAAAATTAAAATCTTTAATTATGGTGCTACTAATCAACATTAATTTTCAAAACAACTTTTTTCACGATTCGCTTTCCAAAACATCAACGTAATAATAAAAAGAGAATCCTTAAAATAAAAATACACGTGTATTTTCCAACGAACGAAAATAAGAGTATATTTTCAGAAGCGTTTATTCAGGATTTGCTTAGACCCACTCGTGACCCTTCCCGAAAAGCCACGTAGCCCGAACTAATTCTCTCTACAGCCCTCGCAGAACGGTGGCTTGGTATTCTTCGGGAACGCGCTAGCGGATAACCGCTACGGACGGCAGGGCTTCATGGAAAAACAAACGGAATCTTCGTCGACGCCACCGGCGCACCTCCGCTCGTCCAATTTCAATTTCAATGAGCCGCGAGGATTCGAGGCGTTCCGACGTGTCCTGCCTCCCACCATCGGCCCGCCATCGCTGTCTCCTACTTCTCTTTCATATCTGGACATTGGAAATCGACCGGCAGACCACGGGGTGAGCATTCCATTTGGCCTGCTTTTCCGAGCGGAAAGGGGTTGCCCTGTATAACTAGCGCTCGTATAGCTAGGTATTTAAGTAAATTAAAGCCCATTCCTTGTATATATTTTCCTTATCTTACTCTATTACTATACTTTGTACATTAATATATGAAACTATATGTTCTTTTATGAGAAATGTTTTTATTGTCGTTTTTCACTTTGCCGGAATATTTACAATAGCCCGATCGAGTTTTTAAAAGAAGCTAAATTTTTTCGAGGATTTGAAATAGACGATTTTCTAAAATGTTGTTACATTTATATATTAACTGTAATGCAGATATTAGTTTTTTTGATTACCCTTTGTGAAAAAACACTTTAGAAAAATAATATTAATTAGGGTGACTACACCAGTATTGGAACAGTCACCAGTTAACGAACATTTTCTTTATATATATATGAAAATATCAAGCTTTCTATGTATTATTTATCTAACATGACGATAATTTTCGAATCCTTGAAAATTTTTATTTCATTTTATATAAAGATTCTGCATAAAAGAAATTATCTTGTTAAGAATAAAATCGTAAAATCGCCGCTATTAAGTGTTTCTTCACTGGCGATGTATTCCTTCACTGGTGAAACATATTAAATACTAAGATTGCGTGTTCCTTTACTGGTTTTTAGGAGACATTTACAGATTTTCATTAAATAAATTTTTACTTTGATTCTTTATTCAAAATTTGCTCACCGACGTAAAGTTTGAACATTTTAGAATATAAATTTCAAAAGGGTTTTACTTTTAATCCATTTTTAAACCACTTAATTAAATAACAAAAGTTACAATTTCCTTATTCGTTCCTTCACTGGTGAAGTCACCCTATCCGTTTTTAACTAATGAATAAGATTTTTAGCAACTTTAATACAAACTGACAATCGAATCCAAAGGTTCAATACTATTTTCCTTTTATCCGCACCTGTTATACCCAGTCTTTCCTGAATACTAATTACCAAAGTGCTTTAAGCAGCTTTTTTTGATCAACTAAATAGCACTTTAGAAAATGGATTCTAGCAAAATATATCCAGCTAAATTTTCGTGGATAGTCTCCAAGCATATAAAGTCTTTTGTGAATGAAAAACTCAAAATAAAGAACTACATATATAAAATGTCATAGTCAATGGCCAGAATGGCTATTATAGTGCCATTCTCCCTTTATGTCGGGAAAGCAGCAAATTCGAAAAATAGAATAGACGCTTTTTTGTGCACAAGTGAGCATGCAAGTGCAACGCGCAAAAAGTTCGCTCTTCCTTTTTCCGTATGAGTTTCTGGCTTATTTATCGAGAGGAGCGCCTAAGCAACGTACATGTAATGTTCGTTTTTCATCGGGGCGTTCCGAACTTTTCGAATGTTTCGGCCTACGTGAATGCAAATGCTTTTACAGTTCGGAAGGTAAAAGATGTTTTATCGTTTCGTAATTTCGGTATACGCAAAATAATTTACGATTTTTCTTTTTCGCTCATTGGTACATTATACAATCTGCCGTTTAAAAATAGTAAACGCTGTTTATAGTGCTGCAGGTGCGAGTCAGTCGTAATTATCCACAAGTTATTTGTTTCCCCTTTCAAAAATACTATAACAACTTCTATTTATAATTAATTATCCAAAACAGATTTGAATAAGATATTATTTTCACTTTTGAATTGAATAATGCAGAAGCGAATTTTAATCTGTGTTCGAAACTAAGCATGTATATTTGATATAACATAATACTTTAATATTTCTATCCATTTAGTTTACGAAAAATATGCTTACATTTTTCATCTCTCGTAAAATTAATCCATCTTATGCATAGTTATACATCTGACTTATTTAAATCTACCATTTAGACAATGATAACGATATTTTAGACGTGCTTCTATTATTGAATTTAATTTAGTATGAAAGTTATTCCAAGAATTATAAATAAGAGATGTATTAATAGTTTTTGCAATTTGGACTAACGAAATTGAGGAAACGTTTTTACGAGTTGCGTCAGTAACTCTTAGCATCCACAAATTCGCAGGAGCTTAAAAATTACGAGCGCGAATTTAAATTCAGAGCTCGGCGCAGCCATTATACAGCCGAGCTCGCGCACTATGCAATCGTCCGTCTGTCTGAAGTAAGGCTTTCGCAAAATTCACAGTCATCTCCATCACGGGAGTACGAGGATAGCATCGGCGGTGGCTCGTGGAACTCGTGGCCATCCTATTATCAGCTCGACCCGGCTTCCTCGCTTCTCGCTGGATTCCCATCGCCATCGCAAATGCCCTACACGACCGTGTATTTGAGCAACTACACACGATCTTTCGGAAATTCCGAGGTCCAGGAACAATCGGTGTCGCGGCCGCAGCAACCGAATGTTTTTTTTCCAACTCACCGAAATACCAACCACGACCAAACGATCGAAAAGATGGAACAACGGTCCCAGGAATCAGATCCAAGGCACGAGGTGCAGCCGCCGATACAAGATTGGCAGGACAATAAACTAAGCGATGAGCCGGGGCGACGAAACCAATTGTCGAAGGATAAGCTGGCACCGATGAGGTCGATGGTCGACAAGCTTTCAGGTGAAATGCTTAATTTTTTTTTTCATTTTCTAACCTCAAGGTTATACTTCTGTACAGGACTAAAGTATGATTAACACTTTAGCAACTAACAAAATTAATTGAAAAATACAATAAATATATATAGTAATAGAATTTCTTTTTAAATAGGTGTCCAGATTCATGATATGTCTTAACATAAAAAATTTTTGTAGTTTAGGTTTCCATCAACTAAGTCAGTTAAAGCCGAATTTCGTGAATTTGGATCATCGACACGGTTCACTGTCGGCGAATGTGGATACTGAAATGCATTATGATTTACCAAACTTGTTGATCTACTTTCCTCCTCCATTTAATTTTTTCATTTATTATTCTGGAAATGACACTGATAATCATATAAGTGACAATAATAATGGTTTATATGACAATAATAATCGTACACGTGACAGTAATAGTTATACAGTAGACTCTGAACAACCACCCACAGGACCACCAGTACCTAAAAATAATAGAAGACCTCCCATCAATAACCCCTGTAATGGCTCTGATAGTAATGAAGAAGAACAACAACCTGATCGACGACCGGGTGGAGGTTGCGGTGAAGGCCCAAAAAGACCAGACAAGCACAAAGAATTTGATTATATTCGAAAAATTATTATGCAATTATTAGAGTACTGGGATAAGGAGGAAAAATTATTGGAAGGTTCTAATAACGAATTTAGGGATTTTAAACTAGAGGAGGATTTAAAACCGAAAGCTGATGATAAAACAAGATCAATACCATCATTTGATTCATTCCTGGAGTGGCTGCGAAAACATGCTAAAAAGAATCCTAACTTTCTGGTAAGTAATTACTACTATTAAAATTAATCATACGATCTAAAAAACTATATTAAATTTTATTTACATCATTATTAGAAAGAAAAACTTCATAAAAAAGGATTCAAATCTGAGCATAAAGTCCATGACTTCGACGAGATATACAAAGAGTCTGATCATTCAACATATGACAACCTAAGAAGTGCAGTTCCGAAAAAAATGCGTATCCTCGTAGATGTTGATAAAAATCCCGAAATGATGAAAGCTTTACTTTCAAAGTCAAAAGCGAGTCATTCAAATAAAACTAATTCCCACGAATACCAAGTTATTGTTAATCTAAAAGATTTAGTTGACCCAACAGATGAGGGTACAATTTCTAGAAGACTGATGAACATAGCAACAAATCAGCTGCATAAAAATGTAACTGATGATAAAAAAATGCCAAAGACTCTATGGGTCTTTCCAATTTATGAAGATGAGGACAATGAAACTGTAATTAACGAACTTGAAAAAATAAAAAATAAAAAGATTAAAACGTCGGAGGAATTAAATACACCAGCAAAATTAATTCAAAATTATAACAAGTACAGGCCTAAAATACATACCCAAACCGATGATGATTTTCCTCAATTCGTTACTGTAAATATACTGAAAATAACAATTTCAATTTGTACTTTTATAATATATTTAATAAACTTTTAATTAATGTAATGATCTTCACAGAGACACCGACCAGAGGATTATTCGCAACTGCATCATCGAAAAGATGAATATAATGAAAAAGATAATGTAGATGATGAAAGTCCGACAAATGAGACTGATGTGGACTATGAAGATGATGATCCTAAAAATGAATCGCAAGATGAAAGTAATAGCGAAAACGAGTGAGTGAAATAAAAATAAGTTGGAAGGAATGAATGTGAAAATGTTAATATCGAGCACACGTAATTTCTAGAGAGCTATTAGATTTTAATTATACTTTTTATAAACATATGTGAATGAATAGTATGAAAACACTTTTAGACAAAAACAGAAATCGTGATAACCGAACATTAATATATATTAGCGTTTGTGTTTGTATAGTTACCGCATCTTTTCGTTACCGTAATCATAATATTACTCTAAATCCTAATGCAAAGAACTGAATAAAGAGAAACTACGAATGTTTTTCACGGATTTCTAAATAGTCAACGAAAACATTTTCACGTAACAGCAGCTTGTAATCTAATTACAATTTTATTCTTTTTATGAAACTATGGAAACAATATTTGTTAATAATAACACGCGTTTGTTACTTTATATTCATAGAAACGTAATTGTAAATATGATATTTATAGTAACTTCTGCGCAATAAATTATTTAGTTTATACAGAAAAACTTGCTACTCATGTTAAAGCGATTGTAATTAATTGGATTAATGTAAAAAATATGCTTATTTTTTAATATAATGTAATATAAGAGAGTTATAAGAAAAAGCTGTCTTCTATCATTGAAAAAATTATTGCTAAACATAACTGCGTCAATATATTAAATATTTATATTCATATGCCATGTGAAAAGTCGATATGATATTTTTTACGAATGTCATATCAGTGACTCAACTCTCACATTACCATCGTCACAAAAACCAACAAAGTTCAAAAGTGTTTAAGTTTGAAATTTTTAAAGTAACGTATTTGTCTATCTTAGCTGAATGATGAGTAAAGGAACAGAAACCTGAGATGACTGATTTCGTAACTATAGTTTTTAGATGATGGAATCTATTTTTAAGCTTCATGAGTGTATACAAGAAATAGTAAGAAAGTTATTTCATACAAAAGATGTTATAATTCAATATTTATATAATCAGTTATTTTATTATTCAAACATTTGATATAGTTGAACGATGTTTCGTTTATTTCCTCGTCGCTTATTGCTTCGTAAATTCCATTACAGAGATTTTCAACAAACTCTCGATTCATCACAAGTTGTTAAAAATCAATCTCTCGAACGACTTCTTATATACATCTTCAAGTTTCAAGCACGCGCCACCTCTGGCGCAGAGAGCGAGAAAAAGCCATCTCAACGATAACCATCTCGGTCATATTTCAATTTATGAAATTCCTCTCGTGCACGTTTTCACACACACCCACACACATGAAGAGAGATGTAGAGAGAGAGAGAGTGAGCGTTCGATAGTAGTTCCCAATGTTCCCGATTCTAATCGGCCACGACAATGAAGTTTACGCCGCCGCCTCGTCGAAACTGCGCCACGGGCGCCGCGGGCAATTTCGCGGTTCGCGCGCGATGCCGACGCTTCCTGCTGCACGATTTTATAACGGGTCCGATCGCCGGCGCTGATTATTGGCCAGGTCCCGCGCGGATCACGAATTCTCTGTGACGGCGTGGCGCGCTGCTATAAGAGAAGTTCGACGGCCGCGCGAGTTTCCAATCGTACATTGGGAAACGAAGGTGGAATCGAGTACGGCACGAGTCTTACGTGTGTGTGTCGTGTTTGCGTATGGCTTTGTGTGCGAGCGGAGAAGGAGTTGGCGTCAGGATGGGAAATACTTATAAGGGATGTGAAAGAAAGAAAGATTGTTAAAGTTATCGATATGAAATCTTTCGTATTGGAGTAATGAGGAACAATAAATATCTCGTTAAGATGATTTATTAGCCGTCTCAGGTAGCGTGAAGTACGTATTGTTGGACTTACATGAATATATGGATGGGTATAGCAGTGATATAGCTTACGTAAAATTTTTACTGTACTGAAGACGTATTTCATGAGCAATGTATTTTTTTATTATTTCGCCGAATAACGTAAGTTTTGCTGTACGTTGGTAATTGATGTACATGTTCAACACGAATTTATCTTTAGCGGCCCTATAACTAATGAGAAGTGCCCTGGTAGAAATGTTAACCAGAAGCTAGCTATTTTTCAGTTAACTTTATGGCTAAAAACGAGCATTGCTTGTATTTCATAATTATATATATACCAATCCGAATTAAATTATGGCATTTACACTTCATAGAATATGTATTTTAAGTAATAGTATATAAGAACTTTTAGATGAATTACATTACTTTTGCATTATGATTTTTGCTAAAAATCCTTCCATTTAATTAACACGTTAGCTAGAAACTATGCTTAATTTTCTACCAGGACAACTTTATACAATAAAATTATTACATCGTAAGAAAATTTTACCTTTTATGGTAATTTAATAATTTATTGTATTTAAATGTAATCTATCAAATGTGACAACGATATACATATATAGAGATATTATCATTGCGAAATTCGTGCAGTTTCCTACAGATATATACATACAAACATGAAAAATGTAAAGGATTTTAACCCGAAGTGATAGAATATCCACTTGATGTCCTTGGCCCTCCTTTCCAGTTGCTCCCAATCTCCGGTAGGAATAATTATTTGGACTCTCGGCTCTTTCTCTTTCACTCGGCCCGACGATATACGCACATCGTGAATAACTAAGAGCCACCGAAAGAAGTAGCGGTGGCTATTATGAAATCTATATAGCGTTTGTTGTCAATCTTACATAAGATGCCCCCCCCCCTCCACCTCGTTATGCGATGTTCCAGTTTTTGGCTTTGCTCGGGCGATCGCGCTTGATAAAAATGTCGAATTTAAGATTCTTTCAACACGGGTAGTGTAATCGCTTTTTTGATGAATTAAATATCAGAACTCTATATAGGATTCAATAATTATCGCGGAGATAAGAAAAGCGGCTGTGCGGAATCCTTCTATGGACATTACTTACATCACAATTTAGATAATCAGGTAATAAGGTATTATAAGTTTCGACACGCACAGAAAAGTCTGAAGAAGCCTAGCGTTAGTGTATTCCATTACTTTTTATTTGTGTCTTTTTTTTCCATCAGTTATGCTTATAAAATCATAAGAATGTAATTGCGCGTTAATACGTAAGAGAGAAAAATACATTTATCATACATTTGGATAAATACAGACAATTATTTTCTTAATATTCAATTATACAATGCGTACTTAATGTGTGTTACATTATGTTACAATACATACATTGCATATCTTGATATTAAATACAAATGATTTTTTTTTTTGACACTATTGAAGCAGCTGCTCGTCACTTTTTTTAAATAATTAATTTAGGTTAATTCACCTTTATCAGCCTTTTCAATGGATCCATGCTTTAAATTTTAATATCCAATTAGCATTCTCGGGCATACGAAAAAAAAATTTCACTCGTGAGTTATCTAAAAGATTATTATTGATACAAAAAAATTTTTGATAAATTTCCTCGACAATATTTTACAGTTCCACTCACTACACAAGAGCTCCAATACACTTTCATATAAGGTTCAATATTTGAAATTTTGCGAATTTCACAAACTTTTCAAGTGCGCTTCTCCTATACCTTCACTTATTCAATCACTTTTTTGTCAGGAAACGAAAAAAAAAGAATTATGAAAATCAGCAAGTCATACTATAGTCAACTGAACAATAAAATATTAATTTCAGAATAACGTGTCTCCAATCACACATGTTATACCATATGGCATTAAAAAAGGAAAATCTTTCTGGCGATGAGTTTAGAAATGGAATTATCTTTTCTTTCATCCTGTCCGCTCAACGATTTCCACCTGTTGAGCGCACGCGATTATAATCATGTAAATGTCCTGCACGCACCCATATATACCTACATATATATATGCGAAGAAACCGGACGCGCAACACACCCGCGCGCTTGGTAGAATTAAAAGAGGATTAGCAATCGATGCTCACACTCGCTCACATCTGTATACATATCCTTGTATTGCGTTTTCGGTAGCCGATAACAATGAGTTAGCCGCGCGGCGCGCGCAAGCAGGTGAAAAAATAGGTCGAAAGTCGCGTCGACGCGCTCGGCTGGCTGTATACGCCGGAGGCCGTAGCGGAAAGCGCCGCACGCGGCTATATTGCCATTTTGTCTCATTTCTGCGTGCTTATGATAGGCACACAAAGGACCCGAGAACGCGCGCATCCTATATTTCGACGCGCCCCAGTTCGATAGCAATTACAGGCTCAACCCCGCCAACCTTGATTCGTCATAACCAGAGTCGTCGTCTTTCCGGAGTGGACTAATATTAAAATGCTTTTTAGGTCGCGCTGAATTGCGAATCGGGTTTCCCATTATGTACCGCGAGGCAGTGTCATTACAGCGGGGTGATGTAATTCTTTCTTTTTCTTTGTTTCTATCGAGGATTTTCAGTCGCGTACGTGGAATATCAATGCGATAGGCGAGGTGCAGCTGTACTAAATACGGTCCATTTTTACGATATGGCAGCAGCAGTTCTCGGTTAATAGTTTAGAGGCTACTATACAAACTTTTGCAATTATTCGGGTTCCTGGAAAAAATTTTACTACTGTATGAAATACGCGTGCGATTAAGCATTCGCCGGCATTTATATAAGAGTTGTTTGTCTTCTTGTTTAATTCGCACTCTGGGGTACTGTATATTTGCTTAACATGAATTTTTTATCTGCTCAAAACGAAGGCATTCGCTGATTTAGCGCAACTTGAAATTGCACAAAAGTATCTGGAAAAGCATAAAATTGTGCAATTAATGCACAATGATAGCTGAGTAAATAATAATAAATTTTTATTACAACCTGTGATGGATGGCTCATTATTATTTTTTTTTTATACTGCTGTAATAAAAAAAAAAAATTATAAATCAAAACTCACGCAAAAAGAAGCGTTTTCTTAAAAAAAAGTAAATTAGAATTGCTCCATTATTGAAAATATAAGTATTCATATTGCATTCGATATAAAAGAATAAGGAAAGATCTATTCTATATTACCTATAATGGAAACGGAATTGCATTGAAACCTGTACACGACAATTCAATTAAATGGTCTGAAATGTTCCATTAAGCATAAGCTAATATTACTATGCGAATTCTTAATGTATGGCAATCTAATAATATTCAAATTACTTTGCACGCTGCTACAATTAATTTACCAAAATTATTGTTGGAGTATACTTACCGGAAACTATTCGAAATAAGTTGCTTTTGCGCTGAATACAAAGTTTCTATCTAAAATAGTTCGAGAATTCATGAACGGATGGGTTCACATTATCATGTCACGCTGTTGCAATAAATGCGCTCTTAACTGGTAAACAACAATTAGCTAAATTGCGAAGTTAATAAATATTAAATTTTAAACAAGATATTGTTATTAGCAAATAAATTATTCCGTTATAAATTAATTTTCATACATGCATGCACACAATCATGAATATTAAAATACTTGTTTCTATAATTAATCAATTCAAAATTAAAACAAAATTCTTTACATATACACAGATTTATTTATGTTAAGTAATAAAGTAATATAAATCTGCTTTTTCGTAAAAAATAATGAGTACACGGTATTAAACAAATAAATTACCATATTGATCGACGTGTTCATGTAATACACAATAGCAGCTGTTGTATCTTTCTTTATTATTTATCAGCAGTCCCTTACCGTCGGTGCCTACGGTTACTCTCAATTAGACCTAAAAGGATACGCAAACAATCTACTGAAAACCACATGAAAGGTATATAAGTACATATAGCGAGCCCGACGAAAAAGGTGTTTAATCTGACTCTCGCGCTGCGGTACACCACGCCGAAATACTCGCACGTCCCTGTGTGCTTTACGATACGCACACATAGGTATATATGTGCAAATCCATGGACTACAAATAACAACTGGGATACAAAAACGGAAAAAATTTGTTTTGAGGGCACACCTACCACATAAGGTTTTTTCGGTTCTTTGGGGGTTCTCCAACATGAAAATACTCGTGAACACTCATTATCCGTTGCGAAACTTTTTTGCCGACGAAATCAATTTTTCTTATGGAATTTTAACATGGGAAAAATGGATGAAAAGTAGTCATTGATGATTAACCAATAGCAAACTATTGAAGAGGCCAAACCAAATTCCACAAAAAAGCGATTAAAGTTGAAGAATAGAGCTTTAATTTGAGATGAGAATCGTTAAAATCGCTCGATTCTGTGCAAAGCTACGTGAAGTTGAAAATGGCGAAAAATGACAAAAATTTGAAGAATTGGAAGAAAAATTTGAAGAAGGGTTTGAAAAAAATCGCTCATTTTCGTCATTATTCGCCATTTTCAAATTCACCTAGCTTTGCACAGAATCGACCGATTTTAACAATTCTCATCTCAAATTAAAGCTCTATTCTTCAACTTTAATCGCTTTTTTGTGGAATTTGGTTTGGCCTCTTCAATAGTTTGCTATTGGTTAATCATCAATGACTACTTTTCGTCCATTTTTCCCATGTTAAAATTCCATAAGAAAAATTGATTTCGTCGGCAAAAAAGTTTCGCAACGGATAATGAGTGTTCACGAGTATTTTCATGTTGGAGAACCCCCAAAGAACCGAAAAAACCTTATGTGGTAGGTGTGCCCTCAAAACAAATTTTTTCCGTTTTTGTACCCCAGTTGTTGTCTGTAGTCCGCGGATTTTCACATATATACAAATCGTCGTCCGACGCGAGCGAATCATTTATAATTTCTCTACTTCTTGCCGATGTTGTTTGTTTGCTTCTCTCTATTTGCATCCCCTTTTAACAAAATTACTCTTTTTCAATGTGTGGACACACGTGAGCGCGCGCGAGCGTATATCGAATCCCCCCCTCTTCGGTCGCCCATCGCGAGAGCCGTATATACACGATCGAGGAAGCGGATAACTTGCACCTGCTACTGCGTGTGCGCGTACACGCGATTTTACAAAACGGGAAAAAGGTGCCATTTATACATATGTAACAACGACCGGAAAAAAAAACTGGGGGACGGAAAACTTTCCACGCGCTTTCTTATGTAAATTGCGGCATCGTTTGTCAAAAGTTTAATTGACTGCTGAATTTCCTCTCGGAGGATGTATATATACATATGTTGATATAGTAGCCTGCTTTTACACAATTGCGCGCGTTTTGAGAAAAAATGTAGCGCGATGTTTGGCCGGGGCGGATGAAGAAATACGGCGAGAAACTTTCATCATTTTTCTGCCATTTCTGTGGAAACTTTTTCAGAAATTTGTAGCACACGGTTGCGGTTTTATCAACGATGGAAAACAATGCAGGTGATAAAAAGAAGATGATAAAAATGCAGTCGCAGGAAAGTTTACTATTTAGAAATAGTATAGAAAAATGTTCTCACATATATATGTATCGATAGTTTGGAATTGACAACAGTATTTTTCTTGTAAGCACACCATTACGCCAAGCATGACACTTACCATCACGTTGTAAATCTTACGACATTCAAAACAGAAAGATAATTCGCAAGCCATTTTCTGTAAAATACCCCGATCAGTCAAAATATTAAAAACAAATACACCGCGTAAATCGGGGGGAAAAATTCACCTCTGCAAATACTATGCATTTCGTAAATGTTGAAAAAAAAACGTATCATAAATCGCACAGTAGCAGCGCCGCAACCACCACTACCTCCGCTGCGGCAACATCGTAAATTATACCTCTCTTTCTCTCATTCTCTCCCTCTTTCTCTCTCCAATCGATCGAGGCAGAATTATAACATCCAGCCAGCCGAATCCAATACTTATATATATATATATATATATATATATATATATATATATATATATATATATATACACGTTTTCACGCTAGAAGGGAGACGTGGCCTCTGCACTTTTCGCGCACAAATCGACCATCGCGCGAAACGATTTTTCCGCGCGCGCGCAGGGGAGCTATGTATCACGGCGCGCGTAATATCCTCGCGAAAATTTTGCTCGCCGACCAATACAGTTATATACACGCTTATATCTTTGCGGTTCACCAGACGAGTGCGAATGCGTCATATTCTTCGCTTCGGAGCGTTGAAATTCAAGCGTGTGATGGGATATGGATCTCGCACGAGAATCGTTATAACGGAATACATGCGAGTTTTTGAGTGGCGTATGCTGGGCGCGTAAGAGAGATGATACGTTCTTTTATTTTTAAGTTATATTGTTTCTTTTTTCATTCGGTACTTTTGGATCTTAGAAGTTGGAAAGATTTTTCATGCCTGTTTTTACATTAAAAATATTTGCAATTAAGGAACAGAAATTGTAGGAAAATATTTATGACGCGATTATGCCCTGGTAGAAATCGTCCATTTTTCTCCCATTTATGAAACGATTTTTCTCCTATTTTCTAGCCATTTTCTAGCGATGTCGATCAATTCGCCATTAAATAGCTAGAAAATGGGAGAAAAATCATTTCACAAATGGTCGAAAAATGGACGATTTCCAGCAGTGTGGGGTTTGTGCATAATATTGTTATAAATATTTTACTGTAGATAATGCAAAAGCAACAAATGTCAAGATATTTTTACGAAGATTTTCTTATTTACACAAATACCAAATGGCATTAGCTAAAGATTTTTCGTACCTTTTTTCCAACCGAGTACAATATATCATCAGACAGAAAGCAAGTTTTAAATTATTTCATTACTTCGCTGAAGGAAAGTTATATAATTTATGCTTCAATTTAAGGTCCCGAAAAAGTAAGTTCACATTCGGAAATTCTCACCGAATTGCCACTTGTTCTGCATTTAATAAAGGCTTAAACGTATATAATTAAATTCAGGTGAAAATTTGAAGTTGAAAGTAAATTTCATTGTGACATTTGTAACGAAGAAAATCCTTCCATTATTATCTACGTCATTCTTCGCACCTTGATTTATATATTACAAAGCTAAGTTGATTACTTTATTTTTGGATAACCAAAAACATTATTAAATTAAATAAGACAGTTTGTCTTGCAACACTCTCGACTATTTCTACTACTTAAATACACAAACCTAATTTTGGGGATAATATATTCAGTGTTAAGTGAACGAACAAGCCAGATACAACTTTATTAAAGCCTTTTCTTTTATTATAATATTCATACTGTTACATAATTTTTATTTGATTCATCATTTTCTATCATAGAAGTTTCTAGACAAAACTTCATCATTTCAATAAGCTATTCATCTCCTGAGACTTCCTAAAAATCCAAAGAGCCAGGCGAACTCTTCTCGCTCTGCGAAAACAATCTCTCCGTCACCTCCTCGCGCTACACATCCAGTTCACACACATACACATACACGTACGCTCCCGGGCGTATAGAAAGGAAGCGTCATACCTAGCCATGGCTCGTTATTCGCTCTCTGTGCAGCGGCGGCGGCTCGCGAAAGAAAAAGGGCCCGCTCGACTGCGGCGGCGGCGGCGGCGTCTCTAGGAGAGAAAGAGAAAGAGAGGTGGTGGAGGAGCGCTTGCTCGCTCGCTCGCTCCTGCGGCTGTCGAATATTACAAGCCCGATGGAGAACGTATAACGAGCCTAGTCGGCTGCTGCTGGTCGCGCAGACCGCGAGGGAACCGCTGCGAGGAGAGTCGAAAGAGAGAGAGAGAAAGAGAGAGAGCATCGCGCACCCGCACGCGCGCGTGACACGCTGGTGTACATATATATCGCATATCTATACGAAGGTTGCCGCGCGTCGAGTTTTCAGCCTGGATGAGTTGGGGAGGAGCGGCTGGAGAGGAGAGATTTTTCTTTTGAAGAGAAGAGAAGCCTTTGAAAGTTGCTGTACAAGAACTGAAACGTGAGTTTTTCGTTTTTTTTTTTGTTTCCTTCTTTCTTTTCGTTTTGCCCTTTTGATAAAGAGAAAAAACGATGTTTTTGTGGCTACTATGAACGTTCGTTTAAAATTGTTTATTTATTTCCCTATATTCTGGGAAATGTAGACTTTTATGTTTTCATTTTTTCATACACGAAATATTCGTGTAGAGTTTCAAAAATGTTTGCCAATGGAAAATACCAATCAAAACATCACCGACGTGTTTTTTCGTTTTAACGAGAAAAAAGTTTTGCGCTATATTCAAAAGAGTATCTGAAGTGCTGTACGAATAACGTATCAATATTCTTTGAATAGTTTCAATTCTTTATTCTCAATAAACTACTAAAAATGTAAAAATATGGTTATTTAACAATTTTGCGAATTGATAAAATTTTAGTAAACCGAAATGCCGCTTCACGAATCCGACTAGAATTCGAAGAGCGTCATAAATAAAATATAAGATTTCCAGGTCTGTAAATTATGTAATTGAAACCGCAAATCAGCGGCGAGTCAGTAATTCGATACACGGGCTCATTTGATAATAATAAATCGAATTCGATCGTGAGGAAAAGGGCGCGGAAACCACTGCTGTGTATTTTCTCTGTCAATATACAAAGGCAATCGCAAAATTTTGCAACGGCGTATATCATTATAGATGCACGCGTTACCATAAAACAATACGAAATCAAATATACTCCGAAAAAGAGAGAGAGAGGGGGAGGGGCAATGAAAACAATTATTCAAGACCCAAAAAAAAACATTGAACGCGCACAATGTATATGAAATCGGTGGAAAATAAAATGAATTTCTTCGCCGTGGAAGTGGATAACCTGCCCGTCGATCGGCTCTGTTTACATCTTAAATCAATCCGTCGCGCTGTCCGTCGTGCTCGCGCGATCTCGTGGGAATATAGAAGGAGCAGCGGTGAAAAACTCGAGCGCGAAAACTGTATTATGTATACGCCGGCGCGGTGTATAATTGCAGTCGCTGTCACGTTGTTTTCTCGCTCGCGCGCTGTGTTTCTCCATCGAAGCCTTTTCTCGCAAATTGATTTCTCCATTTGGGCTTCTTGCACCGACGCTGTCGCTTAATTTCTCATTAGCGAGAGCGCTGCCATTCGTATGAAAGTATATTGCTGCTGTATCCATGTAGTTATTCTTTTCACCAGCTTGATTCGAACGTCGACCGTGAGCCTATCTCATTGCTTCGATGTCGCAATAGGCAAATTTCATTAGACTCCATCCGCCGCCGGCACGCTGCATCCTTGAACCGTTTAATTTACAATCATCGCGTAAAAAAAACAGACGCCGGGACTGACCTTATGAACCGCATAACTGGAACTCCGATATATAAACACAATGAAACAGCCGTGAGAGCAAACGCAACTAGACACAAGCTCTTATAATATATACCCGCAATTTCGCGATCGATTCGCGAAACGTATAAAATATACCCCGAGCACACTTATACATATATATTTTCCTCGCGAATTGAGAGGCGCGGGCTTTGCGCAGCGCGTGGAACTCTTTCGCGCCGTTCGCCTTTGTCCCATGTGTATGCGCGGGATTCTCTCTCCGCGGTGTGAAAACACGATTGTATTTACCCGGACGGCTGGTACTGCCGTTTTTCCATCTACGTAACCGAAAAACTTGGAAGTGTGCTACTTTAGCCGCTCACGGACCGGAGTAATGAGCGTCGTGTAGGCGAGACCTACAGGCGGTTGCGGAAAGCGTTTTTAGTCCTTTTTAGCGTAGCGTACGCTTCTTCCTATTTTTCTCGGAGCAGTGTATTATGCATGTTAATTAGGTTTATGATTGTAAAAAGCATTAGTACATATTACATTATATACATTGTATAATGAAAAGGTTTCTTATTTATTTGCGTATTTGTCAGTGCACTTTTGTATGCAAATGGGTCCTTAATCCAGAATCTTCTGTAATTTCAACAATAGACAGTATCTTGTCTATACTTCAAAAACTTGTTTAACTTTACAAAACTGATAACGCGTCGAAGTGGTGTTCGCGTCTTACCATACTAGACTTATTCTACTTACCCAAAATAGCAAACTATATAAGCCTTGTTCGCTAATACCAATTACACTGACTTATCAGTTTAAATTAAATTGCCAGATTAAACGGATTCCTTGCATACACCTTCATTCAGAAACAAATTATTACAATATAATATTAGTTGTTTGAAATACCTGCAGCTAATAGCCAGTGAAACAAGGGGTATTAAAAGTATTGTTTATGAATTTCTCATGACTTTTCAGTTAGTAATATTAATTACTAAATAAATTAATATCAATTTTCTTAATAATGAAAAAAGTGTAACCAAGCCATTCAAAAGAAACTTTTAAAAACTGTTTCCCTACCATGAAAAACATTTCATTGTTAAAAAAGGCCGCGTTTTCAATGAAATTAAAGAAACCGTAAAAAGACACTGCAAACTTGTGCCTGGCTATATATTCGAACTTCATCTACTTCTTTAATTTAGTACCACGTGAAATTGAAGTGTAATTCAAGCAGTACATTTTCCAAAGTTGTCGAAGAAAAAATATTTCCTATAATTTACAAAAAAAAAAAAAAATTCATGAAATATTCCTTCGGAATGTTTTCAGTCCACACAACAATAGTTACTATTAAATAACGATCGTAAGAACAAGACAAATCTTTCGGATCGTCACTGAAATATCTCACCGCAGGGAAAAAGAAAATTGCGCAACCCCAGTCGATGATCGCCACGCAGATCTTCCCCAATTCCGCGTGCACCTCTCAAATACTCAAGATAAACTTCGTCCCTTCCAAAAGCAGTTGAGCCCCACTAACATTCTCCTCCCTCCTCCCTCCCCCCGTAACAAGTTACTCGATTTCCCGAGCGAAATTCCCGGCCGCGCTCCTTAATAGTTTCGCGGCAGCTGTACGCACCCTCTCTCGTGGCGCTGAGCGATAGGTGTATACCAAACATGCGCGCGCTCGTAACAACGTATAAATTATTCGCGCAAATCCAGTCGGAGCTGTGGCGCGTGCTCGTAACGCTCGCCTAGGTGAATATCGCCGGCGATGGGCAAAGTGCGTATGAGGGATTTCGGGAAACGACTGGCGATTAAAGGCGAGGCACGTTGGTGATGAGAGTATACAGGGGGGATGCGTGGCCGGGGCGATTCACGGTGAGCGATACGGTTTGGGGAGGCCGTTGAGAGCGCGATCAGCGGAACGGTTATTTGTCTGCCCTGAATGATTGCTATATCGGTATACAGTTGCCGAGGGCAGGCCAAAGAAAAAGTGTCTTTCTGTGCCTGGAAATTTTGTGGAATAAAAATAAAGTATAAAATGCGAAAAAGTGCATTTAATTAACTTTGAAACGTTTCGAAAAATGAAAGGTCTTTTGATAATTCCAAAATGTCAGTAAAAGTATAAACGATGAATTGCAATTTAAATGATGAAATATGGGTTCTGTGAAGGACGGGTGTATTTTTGTAGGAAAAGAAAATAATAATGCCAATGATGTAATGCATATCAATTACTTGTTCCCTTTCACGCAATGTATAGAAAATTTTCCAAAATTACGCCCATCATCGTTCTCACAATTTCTAATAAAATGAAACAATGCATTTTTAATGGGCAAGAGAAATAAATTTATTTGAAAATTTCTTTTTATTCGATGCTCATAGGAGTGTGTGGCTCTTTTTTTCTGACAATTTTTTCATGTGAATCTAATTTATATGAATTTATGTTTCTGCATATAATTTTTTAGCTTTTAACTAATAAAAATTTGTTGCGACTTTTTTTCACTAAATTATCCACTTAATTTATTTTTACCGGTCCATTTCTGATATCTTGATTGGAACGAGTGCTGACCAAAAAAAAGAACAAAATATCGTGACAAGGCGAGAATGAACGTTGAAAAGAATCCCAAGTCATGAAGTCGTTGCCAAAAATCTCTCCGTACACTGACTCGAGAAATTGACGCACGACTCTCTACTTTTATAAATCGTTTTCCTAGTCCATTATTTCCCTCATTCATTTTTTGAGATGACAAACGCTCTTTTATATCTCTCAGAACGAACGATTTCACAGTAAATATAATTATATAAAGGCACATTCATGTTAGAAAGTGTAATACATGTATGAAAATCCGCTGTGCCCTAAACTGAAATTAGGCAATTTACTTGCCGGAATCCTAAATTTCCAATTTCCCCCCGAAATCTCTATCCAGAACACGAAACTCAATTAGCCCACAACTGCAGGCACGCGTTGTTCTCTCTATTAACCGCCGCAGGAACACACATGTGCGTCTTCCTTGACACGTTACACGCGTACATATCGAAGCATTTCGCCACCTGCGTCTCAAGTAATCTTCGCGATAGCTAACTCGAATTTCAAACGCAACGCTTGGAGATGTCGATTCCGTTTGTCGCCGAGCTATCGGTGAGTAAATCTCGGCGTAGGATGGATCGAAAGCACCCGATTCAGTTTACCGCGGACAAACGTGATGTCATGGGCGCGCGCGTTAAGTCACCGAGAGAGTTACGCTCCATTTTTTTCGAGGCTCGATTATCCCGACGCGCGCCCGTGAGTTATTATGCGACGGCGATTTTATTCGTTTGTCATTCCCGGCTGGATGGTTTCGTTGGAAAGTTCGCGTCGAGCGGCTGTGATTTGTTATTCGTAAAAAATTGATTGAAAAGTCGAAGTTGATGAATCGGATAGACGACGTCGGAGACTCTGCTTTATACGGATAAAGAGCTTTAAATAATCTAGCATCTGAGATGTTTTTTCAATGATGTTACAGGGATAGGATTTCGTTTTATAATATTATAATCCAAGCATCTTTACACTGATTATTAAATAGAAATCTATGGTTATTTCGTTTATGCTAATATTTAAGTCTCGTTATTTTATTATTAAAAGACCTTTATTACACTGAGAGAAATGTTGTAGAAAAATTTTCTATAAATGTAAGAAAAAATACTATATTCGATAGGTACTTTGGGACAGACTCGAATTATCATAAAATGTACTACAATTTATAGTAAAAATTGCTATATACATAGTAAAAATTACTCAAAACATAAGAATTTTTATTATAAATTGTAGTAAATTTTATGATAATTTAAGTATGTCCCACGGTTACTTTAAATATAGTAATTTTTCCTACACCATTTTTCTCCGTGTACGTAAACTAACATTGGAGAAACAATAAGTGATAACATTAACAATAATATAAAAGATATATCCTACACAATTGAGTAGGATATACATGCCCCGGATTTTATGGTGTGCTTTTGCGACCTCTCAAAAATTATTTCTCATTACTCACTATTAAGTGTTCCACTCTAAATCAAAGGTTAAAATACATAATTTGTGTTAATACACTGAGAGAAGAATATGTTTATATTTAACATGGTATTTTAACTATTAACATGGCATTGTAACTATTAAAGTATATATTTTAATAGTTACAATGCCATGTTAAATATAAACATTTTGAGAAAACATTTCTCTCAGTGTACACATTGATAGCACAGAATTACCTCATACTATTAGACCGCTATATCATTCATCCTTGCTGTTATGAATTGAACTTTCAAGGAAAGCAATAAAACATCTCATTTTTTAACAATCGCTTCATCTACATTTACGATAACTCGACGAAGAAACTCCAATTCCATCATACATATACACATATATAGATACATCAGGACACGCAATCCGCAGAAAAACCTAGTCAATTCAAAAGCCATGCGAGTTCTCAAATATTTATTTGCATATCTGAATGTGACATACAAGGGACAGATTTATGCGGCGGCGCATAATCTTTTATCGACTACAGAATCACACGCACACAAACACACACAAAGTGCGCTGAAAGCGTACAGTGCACCTCACTAAATCACTGGTGAACCTATTTTTCACCGCGCACTAGACTCTTTTTTGCGTATATATATACGCGCGAGTTCAATTCGCTCGTACTTTGTCAGGCGTCCGGGTTAACGGATTCCCCGTGCTGCTGTCCTTCTTTTCTTTCTCTCCCCATGCGCTCGCGCGCACGTATAATTTACGACATCGCACGCGCTTACACACGCGGGAAGAGGAAAAAAAAGAGCGACAGAGAGACCGAGAGGAGGAGAGAAACTGCTTTCCTCGTCCATTTTCAGCCTAGGCAAGTTTATTTGCGAAATCCGAATTTCAGCAAGGATTGCTGCAGCTACCGTTCGCGCAGGTTAAATTAACATTCTATCGTGCGCACGCGCTGCTCGATTAAATAATTTATGACGCTAGTCAGCCCTGATTAAAATGTAAACTGCCCTCTACCTCCCCTTCCCCTCTCTTTCGGATGTTGTTTAATGAGGGTAATTAGGAGAAAAAACGAGATCGAGCGGCCCGATAAGGCGTATGCGCAGCGGCCCCCTGTAAATCCGAATTAAAGCGCATTAGAATGGGAATAGATTAGACTTGTAAACACGGTACCGCGCAAACAAAATAAAATGCTCGCCGCCGAAGCTTTAACATCGGTTTCCACGAGAATCGTGAATTCACTCTTCTCTTATACCTCCTTGAGCCAGCTGGCTTTGTGCTATTCGAGAGCAGTGCGGGCTTCGTAGCTTGCGCGATGCGGGCAAATATCGCGAGAGCCTCTAAATTAAGCAGTTAAGGGGCTTTCTCCGCGCTCGCGCGCGACAATTGCGGAGCGAACAGGGGATCGGAAAAACTCGGCCGCGATCCTCCGGCGATATACGTGTGATTATGAGGGTCGTATGCACTTAATCGCTGATATATAGAGCTTTTCTTCTGCATAGGTATATATTCTCGTTTATTTGCAGAGCAATTTATTTTTACAACGATGTCTGTTGGAATTCTAGTGATCAATAAACTTTTATGCTTTTTATAATCGCCGTTTTATTTAGAAGACAGTTAATAATTTGGTGGTTTTACATAACATTCCTATGTGTCGTAAGTTTTATGCTTTTTTCTTTTTTTAATTTTTCGCTATTCTAACAATTTATTATGTTTTGTGATTTTTATCCTCTTTCTCACCATACAATATGCTGTTATAATACACGCTGATAATACATACCGGCGTATACCCTTTATGACGTCAAGCGATAAAAAAAGCCGTGTAACAGCTTGAAAGTCTTGTAAGCATGACATTTCAATGCGAAAAATGTTGCATGAATGTTGTCATCATCAGATAAAAGATACCTGTAATTTTATTGAACGGAGTTTAAAAACAAAAATAGCCTCACGATTTTTCGGTACAATGATGATAACGGTAATATAAAATTAAAATTACACGACTGTGCCTATAATGCATGGTTATTTTTACAGAATAATTATAAAAATCTGTAACAAATAATTGAACGTGAATAATTAATAATAACTACTTTTTCAAAATCCACTCGGAAACAATAAGAATTAATTAATTTTTCCAATAATTTTTAATTGATATAATGAAACGATTAAATAATTCATTATTATATACATTTCTAACATTATGTACTAAAAATATTTATCAGGTGTATACCGATACGCTATGGAGTAAAATAAGTTTATATTACCTCTCATAATTATACGTGTTCTCAAAAATATCTTATTTCTTACATATTACCACAATAGTATTGTTGCAATATTATATCCTATACATCATAATCCCTATTATTTTTCTCTTTCATTAATATAAAAACTCTTTCTCCTCTGATCTTCAATATGGAATTTTAATCAAATTTTATACATGCAATTCATAGTAGTTTAACTAATTATTGTTTACCTAGCATATGATCGTATTCGTACTATAAGTACTTTTTTAATTAATATTTCTGTAAAATAGAAATAGTTTGAAACTTTAAATAAATTATTACATTGTCACCTATTTATAAAAATGTTTTTCAATAGTAACAGATTTACAACGTATTATTTCCAATGATATGATAATAACATTTTGTAATATATAGTGATTCCTAAAAATCTATAGTATTTTCGTATACAAATACAAATATAAATTTCATTGTTCTATAAAAAGCCGTATAATCATTAATTAAAACATAATAACTTTTGTGAATCTACCAACGCACAAAGCAAATCTTCGGAAACATGAATATTTATAAAATACATTCGTAATATAATATAATAACAGTTTTATGTCTCGATAACAGAAATTACCGAACGTAGCGCAGAGTACCCAGGCAATAAAATTATTTTACACCCGATGTTGGCTTTGTAACTTTTAAAAGCATCTAGACCTTTTATGCGCACGCAAAGCCCAATAAACCGAAACGCAAAGGTACACCGTCGCTTGCTCGCGCCGATGAATATTTCGAAAAACCTTTTCAAACTCAATTACCACGAATTCCATTATACACCAAAAATAAACGCATTATATAAGGCTTTCTGGCCCGCGGACACGTTTATTCGCATTCGGCCCGCGTGGCATTCGTCGCCAGAATAAAGCCTCTGAATCATCTCCCATTCACACCTGCCGCCGTGCGCACAATACTCCTCACCGAAGCTTTTCACCATCACGCGGGTGCGCGCAGTGGTCCGTGCATCCCCGTCGCTCGTATACACACTTTTCTCGCTTTATCTCATAGAAATTCGCCGCGCGTGCATACGGACGCCCCTTTCGCGCGTCGGAAGTGATATTCAAAGTGAGAGAGCGCGAGGAGGAACAAAAGGAAGCCACGGCACAACACCGACTGGCTCGCCGAAACAAAAGGGAGGCCGCGGCGTCTCTTTAAACTTCTTGACTCGGCCGCGCACTTGTATATACATACACCATAGGGTGCTATGTCGCGCGCACACATAATACTGTTCGTACACACGTATATATAGCCTCCAGCGTAATCGCGCGAAGTGAAAGGACTGCGGGCTTGTGCAAATCCATCCGCGGCATATGGCCGCTTCGTTTAACCTCGGAGAACCGCTGCTCGCGTCGAGCTCGAGGCCAATTACCAAAATTGTTATTAAAACCGTCATTAAGCGGCTCGCGCAACGCGCCCCCGGCACTCGCGAATTTTCTAAGTATGTATATATTATATTAGCGACGCGTGGCACGGGAGGCGGAAACGCGCAGCGGGAGAAAACTACCTGTATACGCGCCACTCCAATTTGTTGCTAGAGAAGGAGATTTACGTTGGTAATTGGACGAAGGAACGCCTGGAGCTCAGGCGTAATGTCTTTGCGGCGAGCGCGACGCGTCGCAGACAAATCGCGGAAAGCGCGAGCGGCGTTTTTCACGCTGGGCGCCGGCTGAGGCGAATGCGAGCAAGCCGCCAACGGATTTGCGCCCGCGCGGCTTTTAGCTTTATTTATGATGCCACGCGCCGAGATGAATTAAAGCTGGCTTTTGGCAGGATTGCATTAATTATTTCGTGACGTTCTTTATATATATATTCTTGCGTTCTCCGACGGCGGCGTAAAAAATGGGAGCGTTGCGGCAAATGGTAATTATGATGGATTTTTTTTTGCTTCCTCAAAGAGGAAGCTTTGTAAGCGTGAAAAAAATTGTTGAGACAAAAAATGTTTAAAAATATGTTTTAAGATTTTTGGTACTAAAATCCGTCGTTTTTGAGCAAAAAAATGTTCGTGTGTGTGTGCGTGTGCGTATGTGTGCCGGCGATAACTTTTGAACCATTCCACCGATTTTCATCGAACATATAGCTTATTCTCTTCGTTTCGAAGGAGAATAAAAATGAAATGACCTACTTTTTGATTTTTCCGATTTTCTTTGGTTTTATAACCAAAAAACGATGTTGAATTTTTCGTTTTTTCGATTTTTTAATATGTTACAGCTATTATTACTTAACATCATAGATTTTTATTGAAATATATTTAAATTACCTACATTTTCTTTTTCTTTTAATTTACATTATCTATAGTCTGTCATTTGTTATTAATGAAAATATGGTTTATACTTATTTAATTTATTTCTAAAAAAATATTTTATTTATCGATTTCAAATTTTAACCACTTATGATACACTTTTGCAGTTACAACATTTAGCTACAATTTCAAGAGATTATCTGCACTTGTTTTTGAGAAAAAAAAATATTTTAGAAAAAAAGTGCGTTTTCGTTCCCAAACAGTAGCAGGAGTAAAAATCAACCAATCGTCTTAAAATTTGGCATAGAGATAAGCTTTTTTATATCTTCGAACCGAGTTCATTGTCCAAAAGAATCTAATATTACGACCAAAGATATTTGAGGTTAAAAATTTTATTAATTTTTTTTTAATACATTTTTTTCAGGGAATATTCGATTTATAGACTATAAATGTGACGACAGCTATTATTACTTAACATCATAAATTTATATTGAAATGTATTGAAATTACCTACATTTTTTTAAAATTAAAATTATATTAATCTTTAATCTGTTATTTGTTGTTAATGAAAATATGGTTTATAGTTATTTAATTTATTTCTAAACAAATATTTTATTTATCGACTTCAAATTTTAACCACTTATTACACTTATGTAGTACAAAATTTAACTAAAATTTAAAGAGATTATCTGAATTTTTTTTTGTGTAGGCATCAATAAAAAAAGGTTGAGGAAGCTAAGTGCCAATGAATTGGCAGCGGTTTTCTTTTTGGAATGCAATTCTTGGAATGAAATGAAAAATGTGGTTCGTGTACTGTCTTATTTTTTTGGTGCTGTAGCCAGGTATATAGGAGCCGTGATAAATTCGTAAGACAAATGATGATGCCCGAAAAAAAAATGACCTTGCATGATATACCTATTATTTTAATATTAAAATGAATTTTAAAATAAATGTTTCAATAAAATCAAGCCTTCTTTAATTAAGCGGTATGCAGCGATGTGCAGAATAAAAAACTTCAGTACGAATTCTTTCTGTTATCATGAAATTTTCTGCTGTAATACGTTATAATCGTCTATATTTTATCGTTTTCACGATAGTCACAATGTCAGTTTCGCATTTTATTACACTCTACTCTCACGGACATATAATTTAACGAAACTCTCGATTTGAAATATGATTTGTAACAAAATTCAATATGGAGAACTTTATCGCAGTTTCGTTTAACGAAAAACTAAATATAATGACTTGAAAAATAAAAAAAAATAATGATCTGTTGTTGGATCGAGAAAAAATAATTTAAAGATCTATAAAAGATGTTCATTTTTACAAGTTCATAGAAAATTTGACTCGTAATAACTATAATACTGATAATAATTTTCATATATGTTTAACATAAATTAAACATCCATTTTCCAGTCAGTTGCGACTGAAATTACTAACGGACACTGCCAAAATCTTAATTTACTCATTTATCATCGTTTTCGTCAGTTCGGGCAACGCTAATTGCCGCGGCGCGAATTCCCTCAGATCAGCGAACGCCAAAGTAATAGCATTTCACCATACACCTTTTTCTCTATACCCCGCGCGGGATAATAGGCAATTCGCGTAAATGCTTAATTATGGCGAAGTGACGGTAAAGCGTGCGCGCGCGCCTCATTACTGTCCTCTTGCCTATCGCTGCGCGCTTTTCACGCAGACGTGTGACCGAGAGTCCATTGTGGCGCCGGAGTGTGAAGTAGAGGAATAAAATCCCGTAATTAAAACGCTTAAAAATTCTAGAAGTGGTCCTGCGAATGCAAATCCTCGCAACGTGTGCGGCGGGATAGAGAAAAAAAGGGTGCACGGTTAGACGCCGCGGCGGTTCGCGGAAAGGTAAAATGACCTGTCTCTCGTTCGTTGCCTTGAAAGGATGAGCGCGTCATAGTTTTAAGCGTATGTCTAGTTATCCTGAAGCGTGTTAAAGTTCCGTGTATGTCGTGTTCGTTACTTTGTCACCGTTAAGTAAAAAATTGTGCATTCAAAATACTTGCGATTATTTTATAATTTTAACATATAGGCTTGAAATAATAATGTGGGTAAATTTTCCATGCATAATACTAACAATTCTGTTCAGAATTTCATTCTGTATTAGAATTTTGTTTATTTACACTAAATCATCATGTACTCCTAAAAATGCACAGAATCTGAAAATATTTTAATACTAAGACTCATATATTGATTCTATGCGGAAAAAAAGAAATTGTTGATTCTATTTTGTAATAACAAGCTAATTTGACTCACAACGTTATTTGTAAAAAATAACATTAAAAAAAAGTAGAATCTTCCTTTTTAGAATATGGAATCGGTATTCTAATTTGAAATATAAGGTTGTTCTAACTATAAATAAAGTTAATTTTACTTTCTTTTGTACTTATTTCCCTTTTTCATAAACTAGTTGATTTCATTAGTGCAAATGAGTTAGATAAGCTTTATTTTTTTGCGCGTACTAAAAATAAAACGTATGTTCCTATGATTTTTAAAACACCCGTAACTATTATAAGCAAAAATATTAGTAATAAATCTTCATTTGCAGAAATTACATAGCTGTTCCATTTAGAGAATTTTTTAGATTCTATACTTTATTATTGTACTAGACAATAACTGTCAAAATGCGCATAAAGCCACATATAAAAATGGCCAACAAATTAAGCTCGACTCCTCCTCATATTTCCTCATCAAAAATGAACTCATCAGCGTATAAATTTTCAGCTCGTCTCTCATCCACACGACGCGTAAAATAGTGTAGAGAGCGAAAAAAGCACAGAGGAGTACACAAAAGAACGTGCAGATTTATTTCCCCGAAAGACAGAGCTGAGCGGCCAGCGCCTTTGACACTATATACACATACACAATAGCACAGCGACTGCAAACAAAATCTCGGAAAAGCTTTTAGCTTTTAAACGCGGAAATTGAGGCTGATGGATATATCACGGTGGTATGCGCTTAATTTGATCAAGTTGTGCTGAGAAACGCAGAATGAAAATATAATGCCACTGTTGAGTTATTTATGCTAAGCTGAACAAACTTAACGCGAATAATGCGCGACAAACTTCGAGGAATTTCTCATAGAACGAAATTCAAATTTTTATGTTGAAAATTAAAGTTATTAAGGTAGTTCCTGTTGGAGTTGGGAGGTCTGATTATAAAAATTCATGTAATAATCTTTTCACAAAACAATATAATAAAAAAAATTACTTAAAGGGATAAAAAAATGTATCCTCTTGTTTATAAGATTATGCGTAATTTAGATGAACAAATGGATATAACTCTGCAGGTTTTGGTTATTTTTCAATTTTTCTATCGGCAAGCCCCTCTGAAATTCCACAAGGATTGAAATAAAACTTTTTAAAAGTTTTGTCAAATTTTTTCTAGACGACACCATATTTATATATGAAATATTTCACCTGAAGTCAGCAGCCCAAAATTTAAAAATCGCTTAGGATTGGCGAGTTTACAGTTTTTGGTGAAAAAAAACATGTTCCTAGATTTTTAGACCAATATTTTAATAGAGTGTTAGTTGTATCTAATGGTAGTTTTCTTTGTATTAATTTATCCGCTCGTCAACGAGCGGATTGTTCTCTGCGTCACTAGATTGACACTGTCTCATTAATCCTGATGAGGGACACAAAGAAAAGTATCCGAAACGTCGACGAAACACGAAAAATGTTGTTTTTTATTTAAAAAAAACATTACCTGGTAGATAAGCCATTAGTAGCATTATATATTAATACGATATTTTAATAATTACAAAAGTTATTCTGCATGAAAAATTGTAATTTTTTTGCAATTTTTGGTGAAAACTCAACTTTTGTCATTTTTTTTTACTCAAAATCCTGAAACTTTTTGTATAGCACATTGATTGGAAAAAAGTTTGCATTTTACTTGTAGAATGTGGCCATATTTATTTTATGATCCATTTTGAAAATCTCTGATTGGCTGCTTCTTAGTACACCTTAATTTAAAAAAAAAAATGTTTCTAAAACGTGCTTTGAAACACTTTGTAACTTTCATTGAAAAAACGTTTTTAAAACGTGGATAATGGATAATTAAAACGTTATAAAAACGTCTAAAAAATGTCTTTAAAACCTTTTAAATGTTTATTTGATGTAGCTAAATCTAGATCCTAGTTTTAGGAACCGTGTGAAAAACATTTTTATACCACTCTAACCTCAAAATCACAACTTTGATATGATTTTTCGGCGCTCGTGGTATAAAATACCGTTCGAAACTAGTGCGTAAGTCGATTATTTAGGTGGTGTGACTTTTTCGCACTCGCTTCGCTCGTGCAAAAAGTCACACCAGCTAAATAATCGACTTCCCCACCCGTGTCGAAATGTACTATTATGACGTTGCGTAAACTTGCAAAATTCATCTTGGACCTTTGAAGTCACGTTTAAAAAACATTTTAAAAACGTTTTAAAACTATGATAAACAAAGTAGTCTATACAAAATTATAAACGTTTTGAAAACGAGTTTTTTCGTTTATTAAAACATTTTTAATAAAAAAAGAACTTGAAAATAAGAGTATCAAACTCCGATCTCCGCCTCCTCCACCCACCCATCCTTATTCCCTGACTTTGACTTATAACCTGAACCAAACATTTTTACTCGTGTATTGTCACGCGTCACCTATCGACCATAATTGTATCATGAAATGTGTTTCGAATAATCTTAGCACGTTTTTAAAACGTTTTAAAAACGTAAAAGTTTATTTCAAACATACCTTGTACATTAAAAATGTTTTTAAAACGTATCTAAAATATACTACAAAAGAACACTAGAAAAGACATTTTTTAGACGTCCTTAAAACGTTTTAAATACGTGCGAATGCTTTAAAAAGCGGACATTATCCACGTTAAAAACGTCTTTTAAACATTTCGGATCTATTAGGGAAAGCTAAAAAATATAAATATTATAGATACTCCACTATATTCGAAATATAATTTTGCAGAAATATTGTGCACGCATTTTTCGATTTTCTTGGCACAGAATATGTTGAAACGTGACTTACTGCATCTTAATATTGGCTGAATTTCCCTAAGCGCAATTCGCCCTGTGCTATGCATTTCCAATTCTAGGAACATTTTTATTCAAGTGCCCGTTGAGTAATTTTGCATATAAACAGCGTATATCCCACGATTGAATTCATTACATTGAAAAAAAAACTTTTTTTCGCTCTAATATCAATAGATGGAAAAAAAAGTCATTTGATACTTAAAGTATCGGTCTAGAGTCCGAATAAATAATGCTCATCCCGAAGAAAAAAAAACTTCCACCTGGAAATTACTTATTCCCTTTGGCAAAGGCAAACGAGGTGCCTTTTACACAAAAGTCAAACGTTCGCTTGCTCGCGTTCGTGCCCACATTTCCCTCGCTCCACTTTCCGCCGACACTTCTTCGCACACGTTCATCACGAGCATGCGCGCGTGCAACCCACCCCAACTTGTTCGGCAAAAAATTGGATCCCCCATCCCCTCCTCCCTTCGAAAAAAAGGAGCAGAGAGGAGGAGAAAGACGCGTGCGAGCGCGCGCGCGCTCTCGTTACGCTCATTACCCGTGTCAAAAGCGTTTCTTTTTTTCCTCATCTCGCGCGCGCCTGCGCCTCACTCTCTTTTGGGCGGTCGCGAGCGTGCCGGGCCTTCGGAAAGAGTCGTGCGGTGCGCAATTACGCGCGAGCACGGGTAATTAGACGCGATTTACGCGGATTCCGGGGGACCGAGGAATTTCTTTTTTTTTTGAGAGAGAGAGAGAGAGAGAGAGAGAACGCGCGAGTCGGGCGGGGATTTAGCAATGTAGAGTGTCTTCGTTGCGGAAGATTACGGCGACGGGTCTCCCGTCCTTTTGTGTGAGCGCCGCGGCTATTTTAATAATTTGGATTAAGTCATAAAGGTGGTGTTGACAAATGGCGGATTATTTTTTCGACGGGGCTAAATAATATCCGGATAATTTGAAGGATTATGTAGTGTTTCCAAGTTTTCCAAATGTTTTTAAAAATTAAATTAACATTGGCATGACAGCACATGACAAAGTTGTATACGAAAGTTTATTATTTATAGAAGAAAATGTGAATTTTTTACGTTATAGTTTATCTTAATGCGCCAACAAATATTCCACAAAAAATCTATTAAAGTAGAAAAAAGCTTTAATTTAAGCTAAAGATCTTTAAAATCGGTCGGTTTTGCGCAAAGTTACGTGCATTTAAAAATCACGAAAAATGACCGAAAATAGCGATTTTTTCCGAATCCACGTAATTCAATCATTTTTGGTCATTTTTCGCGATTTTCAAATACACGTAACTTTGCGCAGAACTGATCGATTTTAACGATCTTTAGCTTAAATTAAAGCTCGTTTCTTCTACTTTAATCGCTTTTTTGTGGAATATTTGTTGGCACATTTAACAGCTTACTATTGGCTGATCATCAATTACTACTTTTTGTCCATTCTTCCCACATTAAATTTCCATAAGAAAAATGGATTTTATTTCTCAAACGGTGTCACCAGACCGTTTTCTAATGTTTACCAGTTTTTTCATATATTTTATGACCTACATAATGACAAGAAACTTGTCGCGAAAGTGTGCCTTCAAATTTTTTTTATGATTTTTTGAACCCTCTAAGTCTGGACAAATTGTGGATTTCCTTATATATCAAGCTTTAAATATCATCAAGCTTTAAGTATCATTTCACGTTTATATTTTTGATAAATACTTATAAAATATTTAATTCTGAAAGGATGCATCTAATGTAACTGATATTTCTACTGTAGAACACTTCAAAGATATACACAACTTTCCAGAATTTTGTATACGCGGGAAAGCACTCTATTAATTTAAATTATAAATGAAAGGTTCATTTCACTGGCAACAATTTCGAGGAAAAGGGCAGTAAAAAAAGAAGAATCTTCCTTTTGCTAAAGTTAGTTTCACTTATTATTTATATAATTTTAGCTTTTTTCTAAACCAGTTACTTTTCTAACTGATTCAAAACGATTTGATAAACTTATTGTATTTTTTTTTTCTTTTGTACAATTTTTATTTTAGAAGACTATAATAAATTTTACTTTTTATTAACGATACCCATTAAATTATTACCCAGGGCACACTGATAAAAATGATATAATAAAAATTACTATAAAACATAGTAATTATTTTGATATTGCAAGTATGTCTCGACGTTACTATGCATTACAGTAATTTTTATTATGTCATTTTTCTTAGTGCATATCTTATATGAAGCTGTGAACAAGTTAAAAATATGACATTTGATTTTGGAGACAATTCATTTCACAGTATATTGCATATCTCTTTTAAACAGACAAAATTTTGAAAGCCACAATAACAATGTCATCTAATTAGTGATCAGTCACTTTCAGAAATATCAAATTTATCAAGTGCCATAATTAGCCCATTCAGCCGATTGAATTCTATTGACCAACTACAACGTGTATAAACGCACGTTATCCCCGAGTCATAATAATCGCAACCGCGATTAACATTTCTCTCCTCGGTCTCCGGCCATCATTGCACATACAACTGCCAAGCTCGTGAAGAAACAAAAATCCCGACGAGCAATCAGTTATTAAGTCGCTCTTCGCATCAGGCTAAAAAAAAAAATGGCACCTTGCAAGATAATAACCCGCGAGTGAAATGATGTCTCGAACGAGGACAATCGCCTTATTGTTGATATTGAATTTCCCGTCGCGCACTCGCGGCCTTCAAGCTCGACTGGCTCCAAGTCAACTGTGTTGTTTTGTGTAAGGGGGAGACAATGGGACATATATATATAATGCACCTAGCGCAATATGCATGCATTCATACATACGCGAGGTGTACATTTCCGCATTGCATCGAGCGCTCGGCGCCGCGCGTCTATTTACATTCGAGAGCCTGAGGAAGCGGACCACCGCGTCGGGCATTAACAATTACATAAAGATATATGCAAGAGGAGCGCGCGTAATAGCGGTGCAACGGCCGTCGTGCGCCTCGGTTTCCCTTTCTTCATCTCGTTATTACTAATAAGCCGCCGCGCTGCTAATTTCTCGGAAGGATGCAAATAACAGCACGAAAAAAAATACCGTACCATAATTATATATTTCTCTGACTCTTCCTCTCCCTCTCACTGATGGATGAATGGTAATTATCATTGCTGAGAGAGAAAGAGCGTCGAGAGAAAAGGATGTCATCTGCAAGGCAACGCCGTCTCACGCCTTATTCTGCGCGCTTCCGTGCAATTGATCTCTCGACTTTCGTTATTGCCTATTATACTTGCAAAGGACAATGGGGCTCTTTATGCATCGTAAAATGTTTGCCATTCTCGCGCGGCCGCCGCGCGAGGAAGATTAGTTCTTCTCTTTTCCGTTACGAAAATATTATACGTTTGAAAGAGATGCGCTTTTAATTAATACGAGCCTCCCTCCTCTTTCTTGACGTGAAAAACTACTTTGTTATGAAGGATTTGATTGTTCGCGGGACTATTCGGAAATAAGAAACTCGAATTTGGGGATTATATTCTAGAAAAGACGGCGATTTAATTGCAAAATTACGTTTTCTTTTATAATTAATTAATGCTAATAAATGAAAATAGCGTATAATCGTGGAATATGAGAGAATTTCCTATAGAAAGGTATACGTGTTCTCTTACTGTGATAAATTACCGGTAACACATAGTTCACGCCATGCTCTTCATTATCCGAACGGTTATAAATTTGTTAAATTCGAGATAAGTGTGAAAAATGGCTCAATGCACTATAGAGATTATATAGGGCGTCTTACGAAATGGTAGAGGCCATTTCGAAAGATGAAAATTTAATGGTTTAATTTTCGAAAAGTAGTACATCTCAATATATCTTCCTATATAGGAACTTTCAAATAAATCTATCAGGTCAAACTTGAAGGGATGAAAATCTTTTATTAAATATTCCACAACTTTCTCACAACTGCAATTTACTGCTCGCTTTTATCCTGCCACAGCAACAGAAAATATTATTATTATTTCTCGCCTCATAATTTATCCTCGTCACCGTAATCGCTAATTAACCATCCGTGGGCAAAATAAACTCCTTCGCACGAAAAGTCCCTCTCTCTTGTAAATCCAATCGCATTAATAAATATAGGCAGCTCACAGTGTCCGGCCGCGAAACTAAAGCGAAACTTTTAATTAGCGCTGTCGGGCCCCTGATTAAAAACTTTTTCACGCGCTCCTCCTTTTTCCCCAAACTTGCTCTCTCCCGACCAGCGCCTCTTAAATAATTAACGACGCCGGGAAGTCTATACCGCGCGACATCGAGCCGTCAAAATTCCTCGCGCCGCAATTAATCCCGCGCGGTCCTGTGATCGGGCGCGAATTATGTCAGCGAGGCATCACCCGCACGATAATTCAGTCTCTCGTCCTTGCCTGACAATGGCCGCACTCTCGCCGAATGAAGCTCTAATGAACGATGATGATGAGCTCTCTCCCCCCGATGCAGCCTGGACGCGCCAACTTAATACTGACGAGCGCTTCGCGAAAATTGCCCTGATGCGCGATGCTAGGCCAGATTTTCCGCTCGCTCTATATATCTCTCTTGCACCACGTACAGCGTGTAATCGGAATCCACGCAGTGTGTTGATCGAGATAACGCGAGGGCTGATCTTATTGTGTGTGTAATATATGCGGGAGATATAGATAGCGAGCGTCTCATTTTCTTTACTGAATTTATAATTATTGTGCAACGCGGGAGAAGCCGGGGCGCGTGAATTCCTTCCCGCAGGTTTAATGATTATATTTATTTCTGTTGTGCTGCTGTATTACACTCTATGTATGTATAGTTCGTTATGCTCGTTACCCGGCCGAGGAGGGAAAAATTGGCGATGTATGTTGGTGCATTATGAGCTGAGTGGAGGAATTAGCGCGCCATAATTGATATTACGTGACGACGCTAGTTATTGTTCATTGCGTCATTGTATGGATAAATTGTGGCATAATCGTATTATATTGCGAAGAGGGATCGAGGTGATAATAATATTTTAACTTGTTATCTTTTTAAAAGCGTACGGGCTTTATCGGTTGTATAGCTTTTTATAAAAGTTTCATTCAGAAACGATGTTTATTTATGGAATGAATTCGATGTTGGTACGGATGAAGTATATATTTAAATTTCGAGTTTCAATGCTTTTTTCACGATAATGTAATTCTCCTTTTTTTTAAATATTTTTATTTTAAAGTTGACCTATATAAATTCAAATGAACGGAAATTTTAAGAATAATAATTTAAAGCAATCTAAAATTTGTATACACAAATTGATATGAGCGTTATTAATCAAATGAATTAGAACATTATATTGAGCTATCAAATTGTAAAACAACAATACCAATAATATATTCTGTTGTAATTGTGTTATGAAATATTTCGGCACTTCAATTTCAAATCTTGATATTCCAATATCACTGCGGGGGAACGTCGAACGACCGAATATATTTTTTGTAATTAGTTTTTTTCATCTGTCAGTGAAGCATAAGGTTTAGAAAACCTTATTGGTTGACAATAGCGCTGTTTGTTTTTATAACGACATTACTTGTCAAATTTTTCGATCTTTTGTATAAAATTTGCTGTCTGCATAAACAGCGTAGAAAATTATAACAATACCATGCCATGTACAATAACTCCTCTGCTAAGAGGAGAATTATAATAAACAGTTTTCCAAAGTAAAAGTTAAAATATTGAATGATAAAATATTCACCTGAAAAAATTCACACAGTTCCTTAAAACCTCAAAGTTTAACTCCGGTTTACCGCGGATGATTCATTTCACTTAAAAAAAAAGAGACGGAGTAAAAAATTATTAAAAATGAAGTGTACAACGTTGTCCCACTCTTCCCGATATTTTCGTTTTATAATATCGTTAATAAAACATTTTATAATTGTATTTAAGCTAAATTACTGAAATAGAGGTCAAAAGAGAACTTAGGTTTGCGTTTATACACACACTTATTCCGATGGATAGCAAAAAAGTGGCTCCCGTGCCTGCATATCACTAAGTAAACTACGTAAACTCGTTCAAAGACACATGGTAATTGTAACTTTCTCGTCCCGCTCGTCTCCTCCGTCAATCAAAGTTGCGCGATTGACTTCTGCAACACGAGTGTCTCTTTGATCGTCCTTCTTCAATGAATTCTACGAATACTTTCTTTTTCAAGGATCAGACCTTTTTATACTTCTTTGAACTCTTTTTGGCGCTTTATGAGGGTCAGGAAAAGTTTTCAGTTTGCGTTCTTGTGCTCCTGCAGGATGCAGGAAATTTCCGAACCAAACTTTGATGAAACTTGAATGAAAACTTTTTTCATGACATATGAGGGAGAATAAGATTTATCTCGGGAAGACTTTTTGTCTATTGTCACGGGCAACTGTTCCCTCGACGTTCAAGAATGTGCAAGACCAGAAACATGACAGTAGTATACGAACGTTCATTTTACTTTACTATTTAATTCGTATCGCACGACGCAACATTATTATAGGTATAAATTATAACAGATAATTTCATTATTAATCATTTAGATAATCTTGGTTATTAATAACGATTACTCAGTAATTATTTATTTTGTTGATTTCATTGAACTTTTACACACATTAAATGTTTAAAATACATTTTTCTCTTTCTTTATTATTTTTTAATATTACATTATTAAATATATTTCTCATTAACTTTACATTCCACGAAACCGCGTCTACTATTATTGAATTTTGTAGCAAAACACCAGGAATTTCGAATAGCATTACCCTTTACGTAAAGCAAACTAGTCATTTGCGAATACATAATCTGCACTAACTTTTTGTCCGCGTACTCGCACATAGCGCGTGTTTCTCTCTAGAAATTTTAATCTCCTAAAAAGTTACTAAACTTATTCCCATACACGCACCAAATACTGTTTATATACATTCCATTGTTTTTTCATATACAGCAACCAAAGATCGTCTGCGTGAACTGAAATTTTCGCCTGACCGACAAACGATCGCATTTCCAAGTGGCCGTTTCATTTTCATCATATTTCACAAAATATATATAATATAAGAATTAACTTTAATAGAGTGAGTTTTTACGCTGAAAATTCAAAGCAACACTCGCCGACGTGCAGCAATCGAGACCCGTTTCGCTCTAGTTTGCCGATAATCTTTCTCTTTTCTTTGTTTATAACGCCCATGTTTTAAAACATTAAACACACACGCGCGTGCGCGCGTACACTGACATAGTGGAGAGATGCTAGCGTTCGTATACATACGCCGACTTCCTGATTTTTTTATGTACAACCCCTGATTAAAAAAACCCATTCATTCCTTTAAAAAGCTGTTAGTTGAATCGACTTTAATGAGGATTTTTTACTGACTTAATACATGGACTATATAGGGAATTTAATAGGATCCAATAGGATTTAATATTTTTTTTTAATCAGGGACGTTTATTTTCGTCTGATACACGAATTATCACGGTGGCACAGAGTTAAAATCCCTTTCTCGCGCTGGTGCGTTTCATATATATATACACACACACACACACACACACACACACCCACACACACACACACACACACACACACACACACACACACACACACACACACACACACACACACACACACACACACACACACACACACACACACACACACACACACACACACACACACACACACACAGACACACACACACACACACACACACACATATATATGCAACCGCGGATTTTTAGAATACTGTCGAGCGCGGAGGTATGAACGGATGACAGCCGCGGCGGGGTCGAGTGATTGATTCTTTACAGTGATAGGCGAAATGGGACTTCCCGTTATACTTCGCGCGGTTGATTGCGAAAAGCGCAATCATACGTATAAAAGTCGAATCGCATTTTTTTTTTTCATCGCACCGCTGCGGAGCTGCTGTACTGTAGGCTTTTCAAAGTTCACGGGTATGTAACCTTTACGGAACGATGCCTCGTTAAAGCGGCCGTTTTGCAATGGGCTATTTAATTGCGTTTATTTGTAAATGCGGAAAATTTGATGATTTCGTGGAATGTTGCGTTAATGAATTTCACGAATCAACGAAGTAAAAAATAAATTTGTATTACAAACATATATAGTGTACACTGAGAAAAATTTTTTCTCAAAATCTTTATATTTAACATGGCATTGTAACTATTAAAATATATGTTAATAGTTACAATGCCATGTTAATAGTTAAAATACCATGTTAAATATAAACATATTCTTCTCTCAGTGTAGAGGAGCCGAATCAGTAGAATTATGAGTATAATTAGTGAATACGTACCGACGATTTTTGATCTGCACCATATATTTTTCCTTTGGATTTATTTTCCATTATTTGCAATTAAATGCATACAGCTCTCAGGGGAGAGGGTTGTTACACCATTTCGCAACAATGAGTTACCAATTATTCAGTGTCTCTTGTTTGCATAAAGCACCCGTTCCGCAATAAATTCTATATTTATCCAAATTTCGTTTTTATTATTTGAATAAAGTTTAATTAAATATTTACTCAATTTTCCAATCTAGAGCATGAAGATTAATTATAATATTTTTTATTTATATCGTCCATTTATATTTGTCCTTATATCTTATCTATCCACTTACTGGTTGAGTCACTAGATTAATTACTCTAGACTCTTTTAAGGGGGCTAGATACCTTTTTTCTCTGAAATAAGAAGTCACATTTTAATACATAAATGTAAACTAATTATTTCATACTTTTTACATATAAAAGTGGGTATATTTACCTTACCTTAAAACTTTCTCTGATGGGCCTTTTATATGGTCCAGAACCATAGTCATCGATGAAACAAGTTTTTTCACTAACCGTAAGCTTTGAAATTTTCCTGTGGATGGATTGACTTCAGATTTGAACTAAATTACTCCTGAATAGTATAATTCTCATATGAGTGTAGGGATTTAGGATTAAATGTCGGAACAAATTTTTACATCAGAAAAATTATAAAAAAATATAAAAAATTTTAAAAAATTAAAAAAAAAACTCTTGAAAAACAGCACAATTTTTTTTTTCTCATTAGATCAAAAATCCCTACACTCATATGAGAATTATACTATTCAGGAGTAATTTAGTTCAAATCTGGAGTCAATCCATCCACAGGAAAATTTCAAAGCTTACGGTTAGTGAAAAAACTTGTTTCATCGATGACTATGGTTCTGGACCATATAAAAGGCCCATCGGAGAAAGTTTTAAGGTAAGGTAAATATACCCACTTTTATATGTAAAAAGTATGAAATAATTAGTTTACATTTATGTATTAAAATGTGACTTCTTATTTCAGAGAAAAAAGGTGTCTAGCCTCCTTAACTCACAAGACGGCATTTTTCACGTACGAGAATTAAAAATGTAGATTTGTTTCGAATAAAAGTATTTTTATTTAATGAAAGTTATTCTGACGAAAGATTATTGCGGATGGTCAGTTATAGAGAATTTAATAACCCGCATTGTAAACAGCAAAAATGAGACTTTTCAAATCCCAGATATGTTTATTATCCTTTGGTAAACACTCCCTGCAATATTATCATCTGAACTGACATTATACCAATAAAAATTACAAAGCGGGGAATTTATTGTCGATAAGAAGAAGCTTTTAAAATTTGTTTTTCGTGCAATGTTGCCGTTCTGCAGATCTCTCTCTCTCTCTCTCTCTCTCTCTCTCTCTCTCTCTCTCTCTCTCTCTCTCTCTCTCTCTCTCTCTCTCTCTCTCTCTCTCTCTCTCTCTCTCTCTCTCTCTCTCTCTCTCTCTCTCTCTCTCTCTCTCTCTCTCTCTCTCTCTCTCTCTCTCTCTCTCTCTCTCTCTCTCTCTCTCTCTCTCTCTCTCTCTCTCTCTCTCTCTCTCTCTCTCTCTCTCTCTCTCTCTCTCTCTCTCTGTCTCTCTCTTTCTCTCTCTCTCTCTCTCTCTCTCTCTCTCTCTCTCTCTCTCTCTCTCTCTCTATATATCTCTCTCTCTCTCTCTCTCTCTCTCTCTCTCTCTCTCTCTCCATTACAAAGTATAAATGATACGCGGCGAGTGCATATAACCGTTCGAAATCGACAGAGCAATAATACAGTTCGACAAGGCAAAAAACGACGCATCGCTAATACCCTTTCGAAATAAGCGCGTTTTTACAGGCGCGCCGTAACAATAACTCGATATCGCTCGCCGCGCGGGAAGAAAAAAAAGAGAGAGAAGGAATCCAGGCGAAAACGAAGCCGTGCGTACCGGAAAACGCGCGGGTGGATCGGACGACGCGTGGGCCTATATAGTGTATAATAGGAAGTTGGAAAGCCGGCCCCGTAAAAATGTTACACAAGGCGCCGGGCGGCGCGCGCAATGTGAATAGGCGCTAGGCTGCGGATTGCGCGAGAAAGCCGATTAAAGCGGCGTCATGGGCCCGTGAAGAGGTACCGCGCCGCTGTTTTATTGTCTCTTTCTCCTTCGCGCCTCGAAAATTCGCACTTGAAATCGTTCTTCCTCGTCTTCCTCTCGGTTTTTCCTCTCGAGAGCCACTCGTTATGGGATACGAGGCGCTGTTGCAACCCAAGAGAGAGGGAGGGAGAGAGTGTTTGACATTATATATAATGGTGAATGATGCTTTATGGCTGTAATAATTTAACAGGTAGCGTAATAAAGAAAGATACCGATTTTATCGCGAGTTTACGGGCGCACTGTCAGCTCCAGGTAATGGACTATAGAATAGTAATTGTCGAGATATTAATAGACGGCAGGTGTTGTTGCGTAATAACCGACGAAAAATAATGTATTAAAAGTAGCTTGATCGCTTAATATCTGTGAATTAAATTAAACGCAGGTATAATTGAGCATAATTTCATTGTGCGTCTTGGACAGTTTTTGTCTTCAGTGATAAATGTGCGTTATTATTTATGTGCGTCTAAGATAAAATCGTCCGTCATCTTACTGATGAGCTTAGCAGACAGTTTGGGACGAAACGTATAATTTTCTTAAAAAATTTACCTTTTTTAACACTTCCCTGGTGGAAATCCAAAACATTTTATAACTAATAACTGACCATTTATATTAAAAACTTGCGATAAAATGGGAATTTCTCTAGTCCAGTTTCTAGCTCCCGATGAAACACTTTCTTTTCTATTACTTGGCCATTTAACAGATTGAAAAATAGAATGAGTTTTTCAAAGACAATCACAAGCTTGTTCTTGAGTATTTTAAAGGTATTAAAACTGATCATTTTCTTTAGTCTGGAAATGGCTAGTAGAAGGCTTGCTGTTATGACAAGGAGTGAGAGAGACAGAATCAGATGGAGAAATAAAAGTTTTGCTGAATTATTCATAGAAAGAGTACAACAAATGATTTATTAGTTAAAGTTGTTTATTTATATTTTGGTAAGCCATCCAATGCACTTTAATGCTCTCTCATCAAAGATAAAATTAGTGAGTAAATCAAATGCGAATATTTTGTTGTTATGTCAATCTAAGAAATAGACACATAATGGTCGAAAAATCGTTTCATCATATGCGATTAATTAGCCAGTTTTACTAGCTATTTTCTAACTTCTTGGCCATCTCATATACATGAATTTCTACCATGGTTCTAAATTAATTATTTTTGTTTTCCAACAATCTTATATTTGGTTCGTTAAAGTTCGATACATTTTAAATTTAAAACATATACTACAAAAAGATAATCCATTCTTCATTTTCAAATCTGTTGTCATATTAATAGAGGGAATGTAGGTGAATATTAATAGTTCAAATAGTTATAACATGTGTATCACATATACACCATATAAATATAAAATTTGTTATAATTTGATTATTAACATGAAAGCCTGATTCTTCGAATCTGTTGTCATATTAATAGAGGGAATGTAGGTGAATATTAATAGTTGAAATAGTTATAACATGTGTATCACATACACCATATAAATATATAATTTGATTATTAACATCAAAGCCTGATTCTTCGAATTACCTGTAGCCGCTCAATTTCTACGAAGCAGAAATTGAACTGGACGAGTTACTGGAATATAAATTAAAGTAACATTATATATTGGAAACTCTTGAATCATTTAGTAACTATTCACACTCTCTAAAGTTAAATAGGTGAAAAAACCACTAATTATTAGTTCAAACTGCTCCACCATAGAATTAATAAATATTCATTTTATAAAAATGGTAGGATTTGCTAATTCTACGGTGGAGCAATTTAAACTAATAATTAGTAATTTTTTCACTAATTCATCTTTAGAGAGTACCATATTTTTAATCTTTCGATAATATTTCCGATGAAATTTCTCGTACTCGTAACAATATTTATAACCCAAACTTTAGGCAATCCAAACATTTTCCTTTTTACACCAGCACCTTTGTACCCTAGTCCCACCGCTGTATAGTCACGGTTCGTCGCCGAATTGCGCACATTTCCACACGCTCGTGGAATCAAAACGAGCGCGCGACAATTAACGGAGAAATTGGCGTGTGACGCGTCGTATCGTAAAATCGACGGTGCAGCCGCAATCCCTCGATCGTAAAAGCGAAGTATAAAATAACGGCCGCGATTCGCATGGCAATACGCGCACGTAGTCGAAAATGGATGATTTTTTGGCGACCTGGTAGCGCAGGGTATGAACTACTATTTTGGCCCGCGATTCCTATGGTAAAACAGAGAAAGAGATAGAGGGAGGGAGGGGAGGGGGATGAAAGCGTGAAATCTAGGGTCGTGCGTTCTTTTTTAACGTGCCTTTTGCCCGATTTCTGGAGGCATTCGTGTGCGCCCGCGTGATTTTTCACGGTTGTGCGTCTTTTATCGTCTTTGTCCGCGTTGAACATGCACGAGGGCGCGTGTACAATGTATACGCGTTTGTCGTATATACGTAAATGCGACCGAATAGGCGAGTATTTGAAGGCTAACATGGAATCAATGTACACGTATTGATTTTTTTCTTTTTTTTTTTCACCAAAAGAAAAAAATTAGAAAATAAAAAAATCATAATAAAATTATAAAATTATACGCATTTGTCTATAATTGACAGAGATAAATGAAAGTTTTATCCCATGAAACTTTTTGTCTAACAAAATACCCTTTTATACCTATCTTATAAGTAGTGACAGAAAAATCAGTCAGACAATGTACCAGTAGATGAGCCTATATGCAATACCTTTTACATAGCATTTTTTTGGCGGGTTTAAAGGCTTTCACCTAAACTTTCACACGGGGTGAGAGGTGAAATTTTTCTATTTCCTTTAAACACGTGTCGCCTTATATTCTGTAAGGCTGATCGGGAAGTGAAGGTTACATGTTTTAAATCTATTATAGTTATATCTATAGCTTAGTTACAAAGGCGATGCCCACGGGTATAGATACAATCAATTTAATGGCTGAACCATCCTCGTAATATGTTCTCCTAAGCATAAAAACGATTAATCGAAAGAACATTGACTTTTTTAGTTTTAGAAAAAATTAAGAACGTTCTTAAAGGTTATGATCTAAGAAAGGATAGTTCAAAAATAATGTAATGAAAACACACCAAAGTGTTGTTAAAGAATAAATATTTTAATCAAGTTAATGTATAGATTATTCTGAAAATATAAGTTGACAATAAATTTATTTAAATTATTTATTAATGCTTATAAGTATAATGTAATAAATAATAAACTGAATTCCCGCATTGTGTAAAATCTCTTCTACGTATTATGTATATATTCTATACAAAATGAAACTAGATGTTCTGGTTTCATTCGGCCGATAATTAATGGCAAATGCCCAATTAAATAAAGTTAATTAATTAACTATGGAGCTTAAATGATGGTACTCGTACAAAAGAGAAATTATAATTATAAACCTACGTAAAATAAATAATTGCATTAAAGCACACTTCAATGATTGTCGCATAAATACATTACAAAAACTAATTGCAAAAGGCGATCAATACTTGCCACCGCATTAATTACGTTTAACAAAAAAATAAGAATAACCTAGCAGCGCATTTGGCAGCGTTTTTTACTGTTTTTGGCGACACTCCCAAACCGCTCACTGGTCATGATAGCGTCGCTCTGTGGCACGTTCGCGCTTTACCACATTTCTTCTTGTAACGAGGCAAAAAGTAATTAGTATATCTGTATAGAAGCTTTCGTTCCCACGTGAATTCGCAAAATAACGGGAGTAATGATAAATTATCCGGTAGCGCAATTCTCGCTTTTAATATATCTATGGCCCTTGCGTGCGAATACGAAGGCAGCATAATGCAGTCTGTTTATCTCGTATTAATTTACTATTTCCAATTATTCCAAATTACAATTTGCGCAGCTCAATACAGTTATTAAACCGTAGCCATATAATTTGCCCTAAATAACCAACAAATTTTAATTCAACATAGTTGAAAGAGAAAAATGCATAAATCGGCATTATTATATAGTTGAAAAATTTTCATATTAGTTTTACAATTAGTTTTTATAGTCCGAAAATTATTAAGAGTAAATGCACCCTTCATAAATTGATTTCATTAATATGGATCCATTATCTTTCCAAGTAAGGCTAACATGCATATAAGAGCATCGTGATTTCGTGAAATATAAAAAGATACAATTTTATCAAAATATCTTTTAATTTCCTTCTAATTTATAGATATTTTCTGACAGAAATCTATCTATTAATAATGGTTAAGAAAGTAGTCAATGACAATCGTTCGTTACCAGGTTATTCGCGGCTTCGTTCGCTGCCTAATTTGATCAACTTTAAAATATTGAATAAATTGGTTATGCATTTTTCACAATAAATATCAGAAATACGTTAAAAAGGATGTTGACACTTATGACAGGAAAGTGCAGTTAATTTTTTCGTCATATCTAATCAAACTGTAGTCATTCGCCAAGCTAAAAATGATGTGAATTTCAGCCAGGGTTACGAAGGACTTTACAAAATAGGTTTCCGCTTGTTCAATTAAGACTGTTACACTTTTTCAGACGAACAGCTACCGTAAACCTCCGCGACGGCACACTTTATAATGCTTGAAGATGTAGATAAGCCCATCGCATCGCTACAGAATCGCGAATCCACATCAATCCCACTATCTCTGCTTGATAATCCTAATTATTGCTCCCTAAGAGCCCCGGCAACTTTCACATGCCCCTCCCTCGTTAACCGAAAAAAGCTCCCGCGGGCAATAAAATATCCGCACACTCGCACGCTCGGAACCTTCATTCACCATTTTTTACAGCCAAACCCCCGTATAAACGCTATAGCTACTGCTGGCGTTTGCTATGCGTTTTACGATGCCGTGGCGGTAGCGTGCGTTACGCCTCTCTCTGCACGAAGAAAGAGAGTCTTACGTGCAGGTGCAGCGCCCGGCGAGATCCATTCATTTCTTTCCTGAATTTGTTTTTCCTTTCTCGCGCCATCACGCGGCCGTGCTGTGCTTCGTTTTTCTTGTTCAGAGCTCGCGTGCGCCACACGGCCGAGTATAACAAGGAAAGAAAGTTCATTCATCGGGCTGCCGCTCGGTCAATGGTTTATGAATCTGGAACGCGCATGTATATGAATTGCAGATTTTTTGCTTTATTGCGGAGCCGCGCGGTTTATTGGCGCTGTTGGCCCGCTTTATGTTTGCATTGGTGATTACACACTGAGGCACCGAGGCTGTGTGTGCTTTTGAAGATTTTTTGCTTTTCTTGGCTAGGAGAGTTCGTTACGCGTTATATATGTGCGCCATACTCGACTCAAATTTTCCCCGATCTATAGATAGAAAAGTGAAGGCTTTATTGAAAGGAAATATTTGTTTCAATGATGAACAAGATTTTTCCTTATTGATATTCAATAATTAATGCCATAACAAATAACTTTATAACTGCGACAAACAGAATTGCAAATTCATCTATAAAGATATATTAATCGCACTTTAGCAATAAAACGAATTTCACTGTTATACGGTGCAGTAGAGCGTTATTTACAAATCTTAAATGCGACCTTGTTTGCAGTTCAACTCGCAAAGTACACTTGCAATTAATTATCCCCGTATCCGTTGTACTAAAAATCCTGGATGAAAATTACAGTAGCTACCTCGTAACTCGTTATAATGCAGCCAAGTCCAAATGAATATTCATTTCGAACGGCATAGATCTCGGAACAATGCTCATATATTATATAGACGGCGAGTAAAATTTTGAAACACGCGTGGCATGAGACGACGAGACCAAAGGCCCGCTGAAACAATGCCCTATTAATTTCCAGATGAGCTGCAATTGTCCATTGACCTCGGCGGTCGGCCCTACGCTCGCTTCGACCTGCGGCGGCCCGTCGTTCATGCTATTCATGGGCCTGCTCGAAGTCTTTCTACGAAGCCAGTGCGACCTTGAGGATCCCTGTAACCGGCCCATACCCCAGAAACGCGTCAACTCGAGGTACGTTGTTTCATATACTTTGTTATTTTGTTTTAATTAATAATGAGAAAGGGGTTCGATGAAATAATATTGTACAAGCCTTGAAAACTATTTTGTTGCATTAAATTAGTGGAAATGTAAAATTAAATGAAGGTTCATTGTTGTGATTTGAGAAGAAATTTTGATACATTTACGATGAATATTGTACAAATAGTCATTTTGAATTAGAATAAATAAACTTGATATTTAATACAACTTTATAGAATATATATAATAAGTTTTTACACATTTCAATTGAAATTTAATTTTATAAAATTAAGTTTAATCTCACAAGGTTATTTTCACTTACATTTTCAGAGCATAAATTATGTTATTATTAAACCTAAAGATTAATTAAAACGGATATTACGCAAATTGATTGAGGAAATTCAATATGACACTATATTTCCCTATGTAATTGAGAGCTTAATGTATACATAGTAAATTTGTAATACAAGTCTATAGTATATGAAATTCATGATAATGTTTACGTATGTATATATAAGTACGCACATGTCCCTGGTAGAAATTCATTTATATGAAATGGCCAAGCAGTTAGAAAATGGCTAGTAAAATTGGTTAATTAATCACTATGATGAAACGATTTTTCGACCATTATTTGCCTATTTCTTAGATTGACGTAACAACAAAATAGTCGTATTTGATTTACTTACTAATTTTATCTTTGATGAAAGTGCATTAAAGTGCATTGGATGGCTTACCAAAATATAAATAAATGACATGAACTAATAAATCATTTGTTGTACTCTTATTTCTATGAATATAATTCTCACTGTCTGTCTCTCTCACTCCTTGTCATAACAGCAAGCCTTCTGCTAGTCATTTCCAGACTATAGAAACTGATTAGTTTTAATACCTTTAAAATACTTAAAAATAAGCTTGTGCTTGTCTTCGAAAAACTCAATCTATTTTTCCATCTATTAAATGCAGGCCAAATAATAGGAGAAAAAGCGTTTTACCGGGAGCTATATACTGGACAAGAGAAATTCCCATTTTATTTTCCCCTATTGTTCGGGTTAATAAACGGAGACTTTTATTGCAGTTATTTAATTAAGTATATTTTACTTTAGACTCTTAGAATAAGTTATTCAAATACAAGCGAACCGTTTTCTTAATGACGGCAGAACAAGGAATGAATCGTTCTTTTTTTCGCTCTAGTTCCAAACGACTTCGTAACGTAGCAACGCGTTTCCATTTTCTTTAGAATTTTTTTGTAATAAATACTTTGTAATATTCCCCGTTTACCAAGCGCCTACAGCTCCACCTCTATGTTTACCGTGGCGTGGTCCTTCCTTTTATCAACCAAGTCGGCGGAAGGATAAGATGTGGCCTCGGAAACCAAATGTTTTCGCGATCACGGCTTATTAGCGCGTTAACCTCTGTGTTAACCGCTAAGAGGAGAAATTACAGTTAATATTACTATGTTATTAAAAAAATGCCACGCTACAAAGCCGTTTAAAAACCAGAACTAAAAAGAATATATATATATATATTGGTTGTAATTTATAAACATACAAAACATCAGTAATATTTATCATAATGATTTGTTTTATTGATATTTTGGAACACCTATTTTTCAAGCAATATAATTTAAAAAGTAATTTTACGAAGCCATCGGATATTTCATTTCAATACATTTTTGTTAGTTCAATGTTTCAAACGCTGTTAAATAAACAAATAAGGAGAGGAACTAGTCCGCAAACATTGACATAATAATTTCCCGGGCGTCGACAGTATTTATTGACAAAAAAATAGACGACACCATACCGTACTCGCTAAAAAGACGGTACACGCAAGAACGTAATCGAATTAATTATCCCGACCTCCGACGCGACGACGCCTCTTTTCTCCTCTCGCTCGTCGTCGCAGCTGAAAAAGCCTACATATAGCACCGCAAAAACGGCATTCCGGCGCACTCGATTAGTCAGAGCGCACTATGCGCTATATATATCCGCGTGGGCCGACACACTGTACCTATACCTTCGGGCGCGAATACATACCTCGCGTAATATAATCGACTCGCCGTGTTACGTGCGCATCGCAAGCAAGCAAGCCCGCACTTTCTCTAGGATCATCGCGCACCGCTCATAAATAACCCATGATGCGGAGAATTATTCAGAGCTGGCTCGCCTCATGCAGTGGATATGTGCTCGAAGAAAAAAAGCGATGAGTCACGCAAAAGCTCATTGTTGACTGCAATTACGCGCGGTTTCGACTTCTGACCCTAATGTCGCGATACATTTTTACTTGGCTATGTGCTGGCATAACGAGAGCGTAAGAGCGTGATTTATGCACCGCGGAGGCTCTCGCCCGGAACCATTATGTAGTCGGATTCTCTCTCTCGACGAGCGCGCACGGCGAGAAAGCGAGGCGACGGCCCGGCTATTAAGGATTTTTGGGCTTTCTCCAAGGCGGGAAAAATCGAGAGGACAACGGAGGTATACACGTACGCCTACACATTGTAGTGAGCCGCTGTGTATGTGTATGCGTTTTATCTAAAATGTTTTAACGGCCGCTGTTACTATATACGTTGATGGGCCGCGCATAAAACGATATACCCCATAGTTATATTAAATTATGCGCAGCGCGGCGAGGCTGCTGGCGGCGCTTTCCTTTGCGTTTTTGCTTGTCAGTCACTCCGGCTACCTGTGCGCGTTATGATAGGTCTAGTTTCTTTTTTTTAGGAAAAGTAACGAGCACGAACGCGCGGCTCTAATTGTTTATTTAAATATGCTTACGTAAAGGCGCGGGGTTTCGGGAAAATGTGTGTATGTTGCGCGCTGTCGGAACGGTCGTGGCGTCCTTAGAGAATTTAAAGGCAGGGGAGTTGCGCGTAATAATGCCCTGGAAATTATCGGCGGGGAAATGGATATGGATGTTTAATGAGCTTTTAGCATGAGATGTCGAGAGGATGGATCAGAGGCTATATAATACCTGGTTCAAAAGGTTGAAGATTACAGTATCAAATGCACTGACTACTGATTGTTACATATATAGTGTTAAGAACTCAGCTAAGAATTCACCTGAGATCTCACCTGAGATCTCATCTGAGTCCGATTTACACTTGCAAAAAACAATTTATTAGTTTCAAAATTTCAGGTGAGATCTCATTTCAAAAACCTCTGACAAAAGTTACATGAGAGATTGACACAAGATTTTACATGAGATCTCAGGTGAGATCTCAACTGAGATCTCACCTGAGAATTTTCAGTAGGAACATCAGTTATGTATATACAGTAAATACCGCAGCAGCACATATTTAATGCTTCATGGCAATTAATATATTGATTGATTTTCATTAAAGATATTACGTTATTCACTAAATAATAATGAAATATTCTTCTTTTATTACAAACTATATATATATTACTTACATGTTCCCGATAGATCGTAAAAATGTATATCACTGCCTCTTTTTCGAAGGGGTGCAACAAAAGTGGTGTTGCGTAGGCATGTGAGTGAGTGGTATGGGAAAGTACCCAATACCGGGACAAACTGAAAATCTGGCCCCATAACGAGACAACAAAAAATGCTGCTATTACTTATGAATATGAAAAAGAAATTAGTACATATTAGCATTGTTTATACTATTAACTATCTAGTCCAGTTGATATATCGAGTTGATTTAAGTATTTGATTTATCATAATGCAGTAGTAAAATTTTGGAGGTTATGTTTAAATGGACGAATCATGTCCCAACTTACACATTCTTTATCGCATCCCGATAACTGGACACATTAAAAAATATATTTCCCGATATCGGTTCTAAACTTTGTCCCGCTATTGGATCCACATTCAACACATTTTACCCTGTGCTGCCCCGCTATAGGAGCATCTTGATTGCATAAAAATTTCCCTAAATTATTTTTATCACTAACGCAGTGCCCTCGAATATGCTATTAGTTTTGTAAGTTATAAACTTATATGTGGTATATAATATTACGGTCGTGTATCTCACGAAACTTTACGTATTAATGTTAATTTGGCTCAAACTAAAATGGCGCACTATGAAGTTTTCGCAATTAGTTAAGTATCTTGTAGCCCGATAGTTCGCTTGCTAGATTATAAGACCGAAATGGCGAATTTTATCTCGCTCTCGATTAAAGGAGCTCGAGTAAACAATCTTCAAAAAAAAAAAAAAGAAAATACCTACTCTTTTTTTCGGGTATCGCGAAGGCCTCGTTAGGTGTATGTCGAGCTGTACTCTTTTCTTCCGAGAGTTTTCGTGTCGGATATCTCGTACTCGTTACCGGTGAGCAGTTTATACCCGAAATCAAGCAATGCGAAGCCTTTCAAAATAAAAAAAAAAAAACAGACGTAGAGTTAATGGAAATTTGAGCTGGCTGGAAGCAATCGATGCGAGTTTAATTGTCTTACCAAGCTTCAATGACGATAAACAATGGATTTGATTATTTTAAATACTTATGAATGTAATAACAGTTATATTTATCGTGTAATCAATCGAGCTTTATTTTCTAATTGGAAATCTTTAATGTTTTGCCAACCTCATCAGTCTCGAGTTAAAAGTACTGAGTCAGGATCGATGTGACTCAAGAAATGACTTCGCACTATGAGATAATAGTCCATTATTTGTGCACAAGAAGCGTAATATAGAAGCTCTTGTTCAAGAAATGCAGAGTATGGGACGTCTGGAAAAAAGTAAATGGGTAATGTAACAAGTACTTCAATTACACGCTATCTTTTTATACCGTAACCGTTAAATTACAATGATCAAAGACTCAAGTGTTTACTACACACTACGTCTTCCCGCTCTATCGATTATATACCTACTTAACGTTTTCCCTATACGAGGTCCAACTCGCCCGCAAATTTACATGTTTATCAATCCTAATAACACGTTATATACGAAAGCACAAACTACCGCGCGAAACCAAAATTACAGTGCAGTGCTAACCTCGCACGCACACATTGAAATCGGGCGAAGGCGAAGCCTCTCGTCTCTGAAATTACTCAACTCTAGGGGGGGGGGGGGGCGACGTGTGTACATCAGGCGTTGCGGCCTGTACGAAAAGTATATATAAGTACTGCGGTATATATACGGTTCTGCGTTGCGCGAGCCGCAGGCGCGACGGAAGATGAGCCTCGCGGCGGGCGCGAAATTACCAAACAATCGAGCGGCGCGCCGGCACTCGTCGAGGATATGACTTTGGGCGGAGCCTCCTCCACATCGCACACTTATAATACATACCAAGACCGCACATAAAGCAAGGAGCATATAATGGAAGATACAGCGGCGAGACGGAGAGGAAAAGTCACGGGGAAAGCGATTTTTCCTCCTCTTGCTCTGCGGACGCGCGCGAGGAATTACGTCAAAGTTACACTGTGCTTGGCTCTCTAAGCCGCGCAACGCGGGCGATCTCACTCCCGCGATCCCCGGAGGTATTAGTTTTTGCGCCGCGCAGCCTGAGAACGGCACCTTTCACGCGCGCGCGCTCCGCTAACCCAGTTAAACCGCATGCTGAGATAATACTTATCCGTGTGGCCGAAGCCGTATGTATACGAGGAGAGAGAGGAGCTAATGCGCGCGACGATTCGCGATTATTGGATTTATTGGTCGTCGAGGTTTACGAGCGGCCGTTTGCGCGGGGCATACATACTTTGGGCTCAGCGGTTCACGTTTTGCGTTTGCACGAGATGATTTACGCGACTGATGCCCGGGCGAAATTTTGAGGCGGCCAGTGATTTGGCAGCCGATGAAAAGAGGGAAAGGGGGGCGGTTATGGCGTTTATATGCGGGTACCTGGTTTATGCTCACCTGTATACGGCCGATGAACTATGGGAGGAAAAAGGTAGGGTTACCTACGAGATTGCGACTCTTGCCTGAAATTTCGCATAACTCTGATGTGGTTTACACCCTGTGTAGGTGCGCCCCTGCAAACGCGGGATATTTCGCGAATTTAGCATCGCGAGTCGTGAAAAAGTCGTTCAATAAGCGAGCTGACTTTTTGGTGAGATTTGCTATTGGCGTGGAAAGCATTGTAAAAGCATTGTAAAAGACTTTTAATAAACCAGTGTTATATATATTTATTTGTATTTAAATTCTCGAATGAAGTATTTTTTTATTGATAAAAGTGTACATAGCTGACAACATACAGAATCGGTCGTTTTAGATATTATATATATATATATATATATGTGTGTGTGTGTGTGTGTGTGTGTGTGTGTGTGTGTGTGTGTGTGTGTGTGTGTGTGTGTGTGTGTGTGTGTGTGTGTGTGTGTGTGTGTGTGTGTGTGTGTGTGTGTGTGTGTGTGTGTGTGTGTGTGTGTGTGTGTGTGTGTGTGTGTGTGTGTGTGTGTGTGTGTGTGTGTGTGTGTGTGTGTGTGTGTGTGTGTGTGTGTTTTATAAAACAGCGAGGTCGGTCAACCATGCGATAAACCGATTTTTTCACACGAGTGTTCGCTTGCACGCGAATAATGCATGTACAATATACATAGTACGTATCTTTTTGTTCTTTCCTTTTCACATTCTGATGCACCCACCCGAAAAACATTAGAATTCAATGATATTTTCGAATTAAAAGTGTTCAATGCTACCAAACATTCTATATGTTTGTAGGGAAAAATACCTCGCTGTACACACGCGTCATAGTTCAGATCCGACCAATAAGTATATACCTATTCACCACGAAACTCGTGATTAATGTCAAAAGATTAACTCTCGGCTGCTATCCGTATTTCGCAAGTCTAAATACATAAATGTCCGGAAGGGATTTTCATCCTAGCGCGGAGAAGGGGAGCGCTAGCACGCCCACGTGAAACGGTCATTTTGACTGATTGATATCGCGCTCTTGCGATGACTGAGTTCTATAGATGCTTTACAAAGAATTACTTGTATAGGCGCACGAGCTCGGTGTAAGGATACTTTCTACTTTTTTAACGCTGATTTGCGTTTTTTCTTTCGCTTCTCATCCTCTAACTTCGATCGGAAGTCGATTAAACCTTGCCGTCCATTAATTGAAGTGTCGAAACATAATTGTCGCTGTCATAAATACGACAAGTAAATTGCTAATGATACTAAACATAATCCTGTTTATAGCTGGATTAAATATTTTTAATTAGCATTAAATCGAATATAACTTACATTTTTTAAGTTTAATTGCCTTGTATAAAAAGTAGATAAAAATAGTAATGTAACTTTTTTCCATCGACGCTTTCTAATAATGCAATAATTTGTTTTCTCCTACTATCTGAATGGAGCAGATATCTTGATATCACAAAACTTGCCGTCCCATTTTCGTAAAGATCGCGATTGATGTTGCCGTGTAACACTGTAATCATTCTAACTGATGAAACCTTTTAATCTTACAAGTTTAGTGTTCTCTGCAGTAAATCTAACTAACGATAATACCATATTGTTTTCTTGATCTATAGAGCAGAGATCATAAGCTAGATTTTATGCAAGTGATTTTGTGCTTTCAATCGCATCTCTGGAACATAATAATAAGGATGTATAAGAATGATGCCTCCAGAGTTTCTTTTCGAGTTTCTTGGATCTTCATAGTATAGAGATATACATTTTCTTTTACTAAAGTACTAAATCTCTTTCAATCATTTAAGTTTCAACTTTTTCAAGAGCTATTTCTTGTAAAACTGACACGTTTTACTTGATGTAATATGTATGATAATTCAATGGAGTTTCAAAGAAATGAGTGGAATCCAAAATTTCGAAATTCTGATCCTAAAGAAGTGTTTGAAAAAGTGGAGCTTTGCAGTTTCAGCAGTAGGGTAAATGTTGGGGAATGGCTGATTAAAGGGGCAAGTAGATACAGAGCCTACAATTTTTCATACAAGTTATATTCTCACGAATGTTTTACAAAACTCGATATGGCGTCTTTTTATTTGCTGGGATGAAGGATAAGTTTCATTTTTTCTATATAGATCGGTTTAATGTAATTAAATAAATAGTGATTATAATAATTTGTGTGTAGAGTCTGTCGCTTCGATGTGCATAGCGAGTATTGGAATTAATGAAACTTTTTACAATATTTTTTATCCTGAAAAATATTGTTAATCTATCAAAGCAAAACAAAAAACTTTGACACAACTTGATCTCATGCATAGTAAAACAGATTAAAATAATATAATATCCGCATTCATAATTCGCTAAGGAGCGTATTTGATTGTTTCCTTGGGCCGCCAATAGTTTTGATTTCCAATATTAAAGTTATTGCTTAATTGTAGAGTAACCTAAAGTCTACATTAAAGAAAAACTAATTTATTTAGAGGTAAAAAAAAAATATAAAACTTGCTTACATAAATAATTCAGAAACTTTATGAAATTTACAAAGTTGTATCTCATGCATGTTGTTTAAATTTTCGAGATTAATATGAAACAACTTTGCCAAACGTTGTTTGCCTACATATTAATTAATTCTATTTCCCGATAACCACTAGAATATAAGCCCACTTCCTTACTCGCTAAAATAGACTGGAAGTATAAAAATTATGCAATCATACAAAATAAAATCGCATTTTTACATAAAGCTCTATATATTAATGTAACCTCAAAACTCAATTTTTATAAATGCCGTACTTATTGATTTCTTTGCCAATTTATCTTGAAATTTCGCAGGAACATTGTAATAATCATTATATTTATTACGTATTTCAATTTTATAAAAAAATTTATTTTAAGCGCTTTTATAGTCATAAACTTTATTTTATATTATAACTTTTACTCTCTAAATTTGAATAAGTGCGAAAACTCACTTATTACATGTCAATATTCACTTATTTGAAGATTAGAAAGTGGACTTGTTTTATTCGACAAGTAAGCAATTCTGACTTATTCAATAAGTCAGAATTTCTCTTATTTTATGAGTCAAAACTGTTTCACTTATTCTATAAGTAAACATTATTTCACATATTCTTTTAGTAAAAAATATTTCAGTTACTAAATAAGTATAAACTTTTCACTTATTTAATAAGTTAACATTATTATTACAGTAAAATAAAATTACACTCACTTAATATAAGTGGAAATTTAATATACTTCTATTAAGTGAATACCATTATTATACAATTACTATAAATATTTAAACCAATTTTCGAAATGATATTACATTATTTTGAAAAATAATAATTTTTTTAGGTAAATATAACATTTGAATTGAATAAATACTTATCTGGTAGAAATTAGTACATAACATATGGGCAGGAAAACAGAAACTGGCAAGTGGCTATAGTTATTAGACAGAAGTGTAACACTTTTTCTATCAACTTCTCCCATTTTATGGAATAGCCATAACCTCAAAATCTTCAAATTAAAATATCATAACGATTTAATCATATATTGTAAAACTTATACTCTTAAGAGATAGTTTACCAGGATATAAACAGAATTTAGTAATCTTTGTACAGCAAAGACAACTTGTCTACTTGTTTTTTTACAGTCTTTGTCTATTTACAGCTTTATTCTATAAGATTTAAGCCAAAATCGTTACTTTGCCACGTGTCTCTATTTCTCTCACTCAAGCCATAACAAATCGCTTGTTATTAGATTTTTAATGACTTCATCGGTTAGCTATTTTAACTAGCATTAAAATGCCAAATTAATAGATAGTTCAAAATCTTGACCAATTTTGCGGCCAATAAATGTGGAAAAGGGGTTGAAAAAAGCGTTACAGTTATGGTAGAAAACTGAAGCTAATTTGTTGACCATCTTGGTTCAAACTTCAAGACGCCCTTATATAGTTACATCTCAAAAACTATATATGAAAATCTAGATCGCAGTAAGCCTATCGCAATTACTTTTCTCAACCTAGCGAAAGGTTTTGATACTGTTAATTATAATATTCTACTTGATAAGCTATATTCATATGGAATTAGCTACAAGCTACCTCAGCGATAGAAAGCAAAAAGTTAAGATAGGAGAAAATGAAAGTGATTTCGAAATAGTTAACACTGGAGTGCCACAAGGGACTATATGAGGATCTCTACTCTTCATAATATACATTAATGATCTACTAACGACAATGCCTGAAAACACTACCATATCATATGCTGATGATACAGCAGTAATATCTACTGGGGATACATGGGCTGATGTAAAAAGCAAAATGAATAGACAACTAGAAGAAATATCTATATGACCAAAGAATTTTATTATAAAAATTAATAATGAAAAAATTGAAAGAGTAGAAAGTTGTAAGTACCTAGGATTAATTTTTGATTACAATATGAAATGGGATGAGCACATTGAATATCTTATTAAAAAAACGAAATATCTAATCTTCATTTTCCACAAAATCTCCAAGTTTATGCAAACTAAAACTCTAAAAATAATTTATCATGCTTTCTTTCATAGCATAATTAACTACGGCATAATTGCGTGGGGAGGAGTATTTCCAAATAATTTACAACTCTTGCAAAAAATACAAACTAGGATAATAAAGATTGTTAACAAAAACGCTTTTGTTCGAGATAATCCAATGAACTTAAAACAACTTTTTGCGTATGAAAATTTATACTATAATTACAATACCCTTAAAGAATTATACATCAGCTCAGGAAGCGAGACAAGAAACAAATTTATTATTCTGCTAAAAATGACGACAACAATAAGTGATAAAAATATCTATGTAACAGCTATCAGAGTTTTCAACAAACTAACAATTTCAAAATTTTAGATAAAAATAAAAAATCTACTTCTAATAAATTAAAGAAATGGATTAAAACTAATGAGTAATTACCTACATGTAAAGTCATTCCTTTTCTGGTTTACTCTTGTAACACTGTTATAAGATGCCAAGTCTGAACACGTCTAACTTTAATACTTAGTTTTAATACAGAGATATACTACTGTTATTCTTTTATAGAAATTTATATTATATTGCGTAGTTACAAAATGTAACACACTTAGTTTTTAAGTATGAGTGAGTCCTTAGTGACTTCCTCTTTATGTATAAGTTATGTATATGTGTGTGTATATGCTGTGTGTGTGTAGGAGATAGGGTATGCAGGAATGAATGTCTCCGGACCTGCACACAGGAAAGTATGTTTTCCTTAGCAGGATTAAAATATTCTTTATTAAGATATTTATAATGTAATACTATGTATTTACTCTGGAGTTAATAAATAAATAAATAAATATAAAGTATATGACGTTAAAAACAACAGATATTTTATAATACATTTCGACACGGGTGTGAAAGATGATTATTTAGCTCATGTGACGTTTTTCACACGAGCGAAGTGAGCTAAAAAAGTCACATGAGTTAAAAATCTCCCTACACACCAGTTTTGAACCGTATTTTATACCACAAGAGCCAAATAATCATATTGAAGTAATGATTTTGAGGTTTATAGTGTCGTATAAAATAATAAATCGAACGCTGTAACAATATCCGACGTATTTTTCTTGTAATAATTTCATCGTCGGCTAAATAATACAAAAATATGTTTTCGTACTCCTTGTATGCTTAGGAAGGAACGAAAAAATAAAGCTAATCTAACTTGTTTGCACAAGGGAAATCAAATGGTTCAGGGAAAAGTTAAATTAGTATAAAAAAAAATTAAAATTTACCTTATAGCAAGAAAAATTTTATAGCTAGAATGCCGATTCCACATTAATAAAAGGAAGATTCTACTTTTTAAAAATGTTTTTCTACCGATATCGTTATGAGTAGAATTATCTTGTTATTTCCAAGTTAAATCAACTGTGTGAAAATTAGGACTAACTATTTATTTTTTCCGTGTACACGTGCATCTTCCATATATTATATTATGCTTTAGTAGAATGCGTGAAGAAATAGTACAGAAAATCTGAGCGAGTTCTTTGTGTAATAATAGAGTATTGTCACTTAATCATAATAATTTTCACTGAAAATTCAAAACCCATGTATCTGAAATACATGTGTCATCGCATTTGGAAAAATGCTCTTTGAAATTTTCAAGCATCAAGCAAATGAAGCATGTTGTTACTTCGCTATAATATATCACCTTCATTATTTAATAAAATATTTTATATTATTTATAAAAACTAAACTAAGGTTTATGATTATTACTGTTAATTTAGATAGAAAGATCATATATAACTATAATTTTGAGACATTTATTTTCATCAAGACGAAACCAAATTTCATTCTGAATTACAATTATTATCTATTACAATAATGTAAGAGGCACGTTAATTTATCCTTGAATGTTTTAAGAAGTAGAAATTATTAAAAAAATATTACATCAACTACAGAAAAGAGAGGAGAAGACAAACATAACTTTTAACACTATGATTGTTGATATAGTACTAAATTCTCATGCGATTTTGTACATTCTGTATTTAAAGTATATCGAGCACGAAATATGTCGAATAAAATGATATTGCACTTTTAACCATATACTTTTCACTTTTGATTGAAACGCAGTTATTAATACCGCTCCGTCGCTCAAATTCAGAATCAAATCATACGCTCTCTGTAATAACGATCAAAAGACTGTCATCAATATGCCATGGTGTCACCCAAATCTATAAGCTGAATTTAATTAGTGTTCGTGCACTAACAAGAAGAGCTCTGCACCTCCGGATCATGGATTTGGCTAAAACTTCGGGATGTTTTGAGCAAGAAATGAACCCATTGGGCTTTAGGGACGAAAATAGAGCAGTTTTTAAAATAAATTAAGAAGATGTCCAAATAATCATGCAAAAAAAAAGAGAAAGTGGCCAAAAAGAACTTTAGTTTGAGTTTGATTCTTTTGAAAATATTAATTCCTCAGAAAGTTATAAGCAATTAAAGAGTACATAAGCAAATGAATATAAATTTCCCTTTTATTCTAACGATTTTTGGGTAATATTTTTAACCACTTCCTTTCGTGTTCTTTGATACCTTATGAGGAATTAATATTTTTAGAAAGTCGTAGCTTAAATTAAAGTTGTTTTTGACTACTCTCTGTTTATTCTCATATGATTATTCTGACCCTTTTAGTTATCAACTTATTTAGGTCGCTGTGGACTCCTATTTCCGTTCGATATTTCGAAAAGCTGCTCTGTCTTTATTCCTAGAACCCGACGGACAAAAATGTGAAACAGGCGTTCATTTTTTGGCTCAAGAATGACATCCTGAAGTTTTAGCTAAATACACGATCCAGAAGTGGGCAGCTACGAGAAAAAGATGCAAGCGGAGGAACTGTCATGGCAGATACTATATCGACGCTCCCTACGAAAACTAGCACCTTTTTTGGCCTCCTCACGAAGACTAGCACATTTCAGAAAACTGCAACGAAAACTAGCATAACTCACGACTTTGCCGCGAATACTAGTACAATTCGCGAGGGTGCCGCGAAAACTAACATCATTCACGAGTTTGCGCCGAATAATAGTACAATTCGTAAGATTGCGAGGAAAAGTAGCACGATTCGCGAGTTTGCGACGAAAAGTAAGACGATTCGCAAGCTTGCCGCGAAAACTAGCACTTCGCGTCACCGTGTTAATTTACATAAGAGGCAGTGGAATGTGCTAGTCTTCGCCGCATTCAAGCGGATCGGGCTAGTCTTCAACGCAAATCAATGGGGCGTGCTAGGCTTCGCGGCCAACGCTCAAATGGACTAGACTTCGTGGCAATCTGAATCGTGCTAGTTTTCGTAGGGATCGTCGATATATTAATGAGGATGCTACATGTTAAATTTTATTTTTATTATTTTGTTTCTAAACTTGGATTTTAGTAATGTTTTGAATGCACGTGGAAAAGCATTTAAATATTTGCACAGTTTTACTAATATTTTGTAAATTTTCTGCTTACATATTCATTAAATTATCTAAATATTTCTTGATACATAAATAATAGTGCATTATGTAATAAGGGAGTAACGTTTTAGAGTATTCCCGCGGGTCATCACCCAAGAGAATGATCGACTTTACTCCCGTGTTGCATAGCAGTACTTTATTCTCAGCTCTACTGTGGCCACTTTATAAGCTTGAAAAGTTATTTTCTATTTATGTGTTATAACTTTATTACCGCTAATTTACTTGGTTATTCCCGCGTACGCGGGAATAACCAAGTACCAATAATAATAAATGAAGGAAAAATCATTTTTAATAATTGAAATTATTTATTAAAAACTAAAAAATAGGTACAATGAATAATCTCACATATTTTAACAAAGAAAAAAAAACAAAATTTATTAAATGTTTTCATTCTCATCACTTTCACAGGTATGACTTCGTGGTGATAGGAGCTGGCTCGGCCGGAGCAACAGTCGCCTCGCGGCTATCCGAGGACAAGCGCTTCTCCGTGTTGCTGCTTGAGGCGGGTATGGACGAGCCGACGGGCACGCAGATACCCTCCTTTTTCTTTAACTTCCTCGGCTCGGACATCGATTGGCAGTACTCGACCGAGCCCGAGGACGAGGCCTGCCTGAACAAGGAAGGCCGAAAGTGCTACTGGCCTAGAGGCAAGGTAGGTCTCTCACAGCAACTAAAATTTTAAAGCTCCGCGCCACTTGACTCACTTTTTGTTTTTTATTTTCCGATAAATTGCTGGCATTTAGTTAAATATATATTTATTGAAATACCAGAGCTGATCACTGTTAAATTCTGGAATTCGTTAGCCGAATTCCATCGAAAAATTCTGCAAATAATGTTAAAAATATTTTTATAGCTCTCAACATGTTTTCTCAATTAACCGCGACAGGTATTTGAATTTTGCCAGTTAATTTAATTTTTTTCCTCTTCATTCTTAAAAATCTTCCTTTTATATATTAAATATAATTTAATATAGCAACTGTAAATAAAGAAATACTATAATACTATTTAAATATATACTGGCACAACAAAAGCTTATGGTAAATATTTGCCATCGTGCAGAGCTCTTTCAAGGTGAAAAAAAAATGAAAACTACTTACTGGAGTGCTATCTTAAACTGTCCTAGTTACAGTGTTAGATCTGTTATCATTTAATTAGCACAATATTATGCCTCTAAAACATTACATGCAGGTTTTTAATGTTTACAAAAAAAAAATTTCATTGATACACAAATAAGGGAAATGAAAAAAAAAATTAAATGTTGGGGTACAATTATAGCCAATATATTGTTATTCACACAATGTTTGTGTAATTAAAATTTATTAAGAAATTAAAATGTTATATGCAACTAAAAGATTATTATTTGATAACGGGTGATCGTAAAATTCAGGGATATGGCAAAAATAATTTCTAAATTACGAGTGGCCTTAAAATTAGTTTCAATAAATAGCTATTTGCGCGATCATAAAAGCTATTCGTTTACTTGTCACGTGCTTACTACTCATTTCAAGGCGGTGATTTGCTGTTATTCCAGTACTTTTTAGGAGTCTCCGAATAGCCACTTAAAGTAGAAATGAAATTGCTTTTTAAACGAATAAAAGCGCGATACTAACCCTTTAACATCAAGCAACTCTGATACAAGTTCTGTCGAGCTTTATTTCACTTTTATAGGACAAAATCGTCAACTTCGTAACACAGAACAAACAGCAATTAAAATAGTTAGTACATTCTGTACCAAACATTCCTTTAATCCACAAATTAATTTTAAAAAGCAAGGAATAACGGGAAAAGTGAAGAAAATGAGTGATAAATCGCTCAAAATTTGCATACCAAAATCCATTTTGCCGGGCGACAGCGCTAATCGCGTCCGGAATCCTTCGGATTAGCTGCGCACGCACGAGCTGTGCCCGCGACACGTGCAATCTCCCCGGCGAAATCTATATTCGCGGCCGATGTCCGACTGCTCCCACACACATATATACCTCACATTTCACTCTGCTGGCGTTGTGCGGCAGGTACTGGGCGGCACCTCGGTCATGAACGGCATGATGTACATGCGTGGCTCGCGCAAGGACTTCGACGACTGGGCGCGGCTGGGCAGCCCGGGCTGGGCCTACGACGACGTGCTGCCCTACTTCATCAAGAGCGAGGACAATCAGCAGGTGAACGAGGTGGATTACGGCTATCACGGGGTCGGCGGGCCCCTCACCGTCACCCACTTTCCTTATCACCCGCCGCTGAGTCACGCCATCCTTAAGGCTGGCATGGAAATGGGTGAGTCGACGAACCCCAAGAGAGAGAGAGAGAGAATTTTAATCATGCTAATGGCCTGTTATACAATTAGCTCCCGGCGGTGGTGGCGGCGAGCGATAAACGAATATAGTTCGTCGAGGCTGCGGAGGTATAGCGGCCCGAGTTGCTTCTAGCCTTATCTCTACATCGTCGGGGGGCACGAGTCTTCTCGTATACCTTTTTTCGCAATGGAATTCGCTCGATAACGCCGGCTCGGCGATCTCATTCCGCCTCCTAGCTTGTCCCGCCTCGTAATAAAATTTTTCGAGCTTAAAGTTGTTGCTTCTAGGGGGATTACGGGGGATTTTCTAAACAATTTTCTTGAATTATAGCTACTTGGCGTGCCTTGAGGATTTTGTTATTACCGAGAGAAATGTTTGCTTCTAATTATTTCACTTAAATAATTTCCATTTAACGCTATTCGAGAATAAGGGTAAACACGGTTTGTAATTTTCACTTCACTGGGTTTTTAGTTTTCCCTGCGGATGCTCGAAACAGGATAGAGATGCTAATGAACTGATATTTTTTCTCCCAGCTTCCGCTACTCATTAAGTTCCCGAGTTTGAAATCTTTTTTAACGAATCTATTTATCAGGTTGGAGATTTTTCATTATTGTAATAAGATATATATTAAATAATTTTTATTATAAAAATGGACAAAATAATAATAATATTAAGGACTCTCACTGTCGGTAAGTAGGAATCTACAATTGACCTACTTTTCAAACGAGCATAACTCACGCAAATATCAATAGAATTATCCAGAAAAAATCTGCATATAGTGTTTGCGTGTACGGAGCGCTTGACAGCCGTCTTTTTCCAAATAAATGTTTGAATGTTGATTAAAAAAAATATTGAAATTAAGGTTGCACATCCCCTTAATCGAAAGTACGAAAGTAACTCCTGCTTATTACGATTGGATAAACCAGGATACCCGACCGTGGACTTGAACGGCCGCTCGCACACGGGCTTCATGATCGCCCAGACGACGTCGCGCAACGGTTCGCGACTGTCGACCGCCCGGGCGTTTCTGAGGCCGGCGCGCAACAGGCGTAACCTCCACATCATGCTCAACTCCACGGCGACGAGGATACTCTTCGACAGGAACAAGAAGGCCGTGGGCGTCGAGTTCTTCCACGACGATCAGCTGCACCGTGTCGCCGTTGACAAGGAGGTCGTCATCAGCGGAGGTGCGTTATGAGAATGGCATGATTATTGGGGAATTGGTTTTGAACAATAATAATTGCAACTAGTGGTTTAAAAAGCAGTATATGTGTACTGATGAAACATTTACGTCATTAGAAATTTGACAGAAATAGCTGAAATTCAAAATCAAATTAAACATATAGAAAAGTATCATTAACAATGATACGTGGCTTATTCACTGGAACACTGGCTGTAGTTGAATTTCAATTCAATTTCATTTTGTAATAACCACTTCAGAAGTACAAGTTTAACTTCATATGATACGATTAAATTACAATTGTTCATTAACATTCTGTCTATGGAATCCGACGTTTCATTGAAGTATTTATTATACTATGTACATATGAGTATTAATTTATTATAATCAGAATTACGATAATAATGAAAATCATGTTTATTATACAAAATTATATACGTATTATTTTTATTTCTCAAATTATTATTGCTGAAATATTAAATTTGGTTCGAATTTTCGGTAAATGTATAAATAAACTAATTGTTCATTGAGATGTTAAATTAACAGTTGGACTGGTCCTTTTTTTTTCATTATAAAGTCACAGATCACGACCATTCCTCGATTTTCGAGTTTCGATGCAAGAATTACTTTTTGATGGTTGTGCTTTCGTTAAAAAAAATGTGAAGAGAGGAAGTTAAAAATGTAATTTAAAGTTATAAATGGCTCCGGACATGTAGTTCGGAAAACCTGCGGGATGAAGTTATATTGCCACTGCGAAGAGTGTCTCGTAAATCCTGACTTTTTAAAAGAATTTTCTTTATAAAGAAGGAAAAAAATGATGGTTTTATTAGCGCGATAAAAATTATCTCCTATTGACGGCCGGACGTTTTTTTCATGGAGTGTATTTCATTTTAATTTTCAGATATCCGGGGATTGTAACTTTGCAGCTTGAGACTTTTTCATTTCCTAGGCTTGTCTAGCAAAAAATAGCAATTTCAAGAAAAGTATAAGCTTTGATATATGTAAATCCGATTATACCGCTGCTACTCCTCGGGCGTTGCAAGCCTGCGAGGCATGCAAGCAGTTTTTTTACTGTAAAATAATCTTTCTGATGGAATAGAAAAGTAGTCTGTAGTTCGTACGAGTTGATATTTAATATTAAAAACGATTTTTTTTTGTTTAATTAAAATAATATTATTTTAAAGTTAAAGTGTCCAAAGTAGGTGAAAGTATATCAGAGTGAGGTGAACATATTATTATGTATGAAAGAATTAACTATTGCTCAATTCAATTAACTTTACTTTTTAAAAACTTCAAAATAGTAACAAAAAATAGTAATATAAAGAAAATACAAAAAGTTACAATAACAATTTCTTTATACCAGGAATAATGCGATTACCAATTACTAACTCTTTTTTCATCTACATCATATTAGAGATCCACACCCTCGGTAATATATGAAAAATTTCCAGAATAATACTATACAAATGAAAATAAAATGAGACAAGAAAATGGATCAAGTGAAAGAGCGAGAGACGAGGAAGAAAAATATTAAGCTAATGAAGATGTAAATGCTCGCAGGCGCGGTGAACTCGCCGCAGGTGCTGCTGAGCAGTGGCGTGGGACCGCGAGAGGAGCTCGAAGCGGTCGGCGTTCCGGTAGTCCAGCACCTCCCCGGTGTCGGTAAGAATCTGCACAATCACGCGGCCTACGCGCTTTCCTTCACTATCAACGACACCGACACCACGCCCCTCAACTGGGCCACCGCCATGGAGTATCTGCTCTTCAGGGACGGCCTCATGTCCGGCACCGGTGAGTCTGCACATTATACCCCCTATAATACGTCACCTTTATCATATAGATGCGACTGGACTATGCTCGCACTCTTTCTGCGTGAGTTATGATGCCGTCGTTACTCGACGTTTTTTCCCCGGCGAGCGTCGCTCATTGTTGTTTACGACGATCAACTGCTATATTTTAAGTGCCATACTTTAATAACGTTCTTTCAAGAGTCAGTAAAAAGAAATAATTTTTTTCATATTTTTTATAATTAATTTGTGTTATTTTTTGGAAGTGAGCGAGAGTTGGCTCCCACAAACCCCCAAAGCTCCTAGTCCTGACAACGAACTTGGCGGTGTAACAAAATACATTGAGAATGGATGGATACCCAACGTCTCCTCTGATTTACATATATAATTTCCGTGGTATGATTTTAGAAACTTTCATCCGTGCAATAACCATAGTACTAGCATGTTCCCAGCATGATTCGTAAAATTTTGGAGACAAGCCACATAACTTATCTCAAAATTTACACCGAGCGGCAAAATAAGATTTTAACTATCGCTGTATATCTCCCGCGCGAAGACCTCGCGTTACGCCACCGCTCGACTTTTGCGTGCGTTCGTGGGAAATCTGACTCCCTCCACTCTCTCTCTCTCTCTCACACATACACACATGCTAATTTCCAAGTTGCAAGTCGAGCACGGTGATTAAGCAATTTAAAAAGCCGTAAAATTATGCATTCATTTTAATATTTGAGAAGTGAAGAGGGAGAGGGAAAGCTTCGGCAAAAAGTTTGCGAGATTATGAGAACCGGCTGCGTGTGTGTAATTTATTGGCTCGTTCGCATTCAGAGCGGGCGCACGTAAATTTTTTCTTTGCCTTGATATATGGGAGGCTTATGAACCACCTGAAAGTTCGAATAAACAACTGACTGTGTGTATGTGTGTCTAATTTTAATACGTCTCTACGAGAATAAGTCGTCGCGAGCGCGCTGAACTTTTCATTCACAAGACGACACAGTAGTAACAGCTGTACCTACTCGGACGCACAGGTCAGAACGAACGTACGCGAGAAAATACGGCAGCTATGTTGATTTTCAACGTGCGCTTATTTATCGGTAGTTTAATTTTGACGGTACTTCCCTTTTATATTCAAATTTTAGAGTTGACTATATAGTAATGTAGTTTACGGTCAATGAAATTTAATGAAATGATAAACTGAAATGTAAAAGAGAAGTTTAGTAGGTATTAATAAGCGTAATAAATGAATTAATGGCAACTATTAAACGTAAATTAATAAACTATAGCGTTCACATTATTATGAGTCAACGTGCCTCAAATAATACACGATGGTATATAGCCGTCGTGTATTTTTATACAAGCTATCAGATTATTCACGACCATAATGAGTTTTAAAAGTTTGTAACACGTGGAAAGTCTATATTACTATGCACATGGAGACAATATAATATTATAAAAAGAAAGAGTTGTAGATCAAGGGCTCTGAATTCAGGGTCGTTTAGAATTCGTTCTAATAAAGTTACCCCAAAAATAGATGTTAACATAGTGCCGCCCACACACAGCTCACACTTGAATTTACTTAGTATAACTTTAATGTTTGCAATAACTCTTATTATTTACTTTTAAAATAAAGCGCGGCTGGATATTCGCGCAGTCTTAATAAGACATTCGAAAACTTGCACTCAACAATGCGGTTTTTGGTCGCACCCGCTTGACCTTAACCCATTTTTTGTTGTTGTTATTTTACCCTATAAATTCTTGACGGTCCATTTCTCATAATTGTCCACGATGCAGCCGTTCACCACACACCGACAGCGAGGGCAGCATCGACAACAACGCGTAATCATCATAACGACTCTGGTCCACACGAAAGTGTCTCTCTCTCTCTCTCTCTCTTTCCCTCTTTCTCTCTTATCCTCCTTTTGCATCCCATAGACGTTTGCTCTTTTCTCAAGCGAAAGACGCCTCAGCCAGCCGGGAAACAGTGGCGTAGAAGAGCCCGCGATCGCACACGCGATAAAAATGCACGGAGCGCCGGTGCATCTTTCTCGATCGATGTGAATTCTAACTCTCTCTCTCTCTCTCTCTCTCTCTCTCTTTCTCTCTCTCTCTCTCTCTCTCTACCTCTGTCCGTGTATTAGCGCGCGCAACAAAATAGAGAGAGAATCACTGGGGCCGCAGTGAAAGCCAATTGCGCAATGATCTCTTTGCGCGAGCCAGCAATCGATGATGGTGCAACACACAGCTTCGTTTTCCGATCCGGAATATAGATTCAAATCGTTCGCTCTCTCCCTCTCTCCCTCTGTATAACTATACGGTCGGCCCTCTGTGCGGACTCGATTATTGCAAGTCTCTCTTTCTCTCTCTCTGTCTCTGCCGTTCTCCCTCTCGCTCTCTGTACGTATAACAGTTGCAGACGCGCTTACGCGCACGAGCTCGGTATTATCGGCGGGCGAACGCGTAATCGCGGTACGTCGTTATAGGGCGGATGACCCAATTGCCGAGGCGAGAGAGGGAGAGAGAGAGGTTTATATATTGTATATACAGACGTTTCTCACCGCTAGGAGCTTTCGAGAGGAGCAGGTGGAAAAGTACAGCTTGGCTTTGCGCAAGGCCTTTGTGTGCGAGGTATACGGGGTGGAAGTTTATAAAGATAAAGGAGTCTCTAGTTAGTGGCTCGAATGTCGGTAGTATTTGCTAGCATTGTAAAATAATTGGCCCTTATTTAATTAGGGAAGTTGTATTTAGTTTGTTTGATAACGGGAATAAAATAAAAAATCTGCTGAATTGATGGTTTGAAAGCTGGCGATGGAAAAGACGTTGATTCTATTTAAAATGATACCGCAGATATTGAAGGATTATGGCTTTTCAGATTAAAAATATTAAAAATTATGCGATCTGTAGAAGTTGACGAGACCTAGTGTAAATTTAAGCAAGAGTGAAGTTGACTTGGAAAATGTATTTTCCATTTAAATTATCCCCTTCCTCTTCAGGGTAAAAAATTTTATTCATTAGCTACCCTGGTGAAAACGAATTATATACTTTTCAACTAAAAAATAGCTTGTTTTACTTGACAAGGTCACTTAAGAAATGTTATACACTTAAAAAATGCAAATGACTTTTTCCCTTATGATTATCATTTTAATGAGCTATTCGTTATTATAAGATGAAATCGGTGAAAAAACTTGGAGAATATACTTGGAGCTTATAATATAAGTTCGAAGTATATTCAAGTATATTAATTATACAATATTAATAAATATAAAATATAAAAATATCATAAATATAATAATATATAATAAATATATTAATTATATTAAGTATATTTCAAGTATATTAATTCAAGGGAAACAATTTCTACTAGAATAACTGTCTAGACAAATATATTAATTGCATGTATATTAATGCAAGTGAAATTATTATTTGATTTTCTATAAAATTGGCTATAACATTAAGGGAAATTGCCACAACCATGCATACAATGATTTTCGTATATTACACGCCAGAAACCAATCAATCGGTCCCATTCATTTGAATAATTAAGTCGCCGTTAATTAGTTTACCTGGTGCACGCGCAAATGTAGTAACAGACAACGCGCCAGCATCGCTGCCGATGTTATGTTATTTGCGCTGACATAGCGGCGAAATTGAGATAACAGTGCCAACCTGATTGGCCATTGGGCTTACACGCGCACGGGATCATTATTCATATACCTATAGATGAGAGCGCGCGTAGAGGGAAAGAGAGAGAAGCATAACCCATCAAGCGAATTGATTCGAATTCGGAGATAATACAATCATGGAAACGCTTAATTGATCATTGTCTTTATACTGCGTGAATCTTTGATTTTACCTATGTCGGCGGAATGCGGTCTGCACGATCGGCGAAGCGTGTGCTAAATATCACTATTGGAGTGTGTGTGTGTGTGTGTGTGCGAGAGAGAGAGTCAGATTCTCTATTTGGCCTCTGGGTAGAGCCCAATCTGGTACCTAGTGTACAAATAGTATTTGATACAAAATAACAAAATAATAAAGAGTAAACAAAATGAATAAAATATACAAAAAATACAAGATAATAATAAGAACTATTACAAACTAAGTCAGAGTGAATTACACAGTGAAGATGATAACGCAATAACGCAAGGTACATTGACGCAAGGTTGCCAAGTAGCAAAAAATTACTCATGTGATAAACTTATAGCTATAATAAACAGTAGTAAACAATAATAAATTACTTGCTAGATAAGGTTTGCGGAACGAACGATGAAGAAGTGAGAGCGCGAGAGAGAGAGGAGATTCCATTTATTAAAGAATGCACATTTCATATGGGCTCTGCGAGTTTGGAATATCACAATCGCGTTTAGAGTGCGAGCTATCGATTATTAGATTCAGGAGAATTAGGAATGCCGCCGCGGGAAGATTAATAAGGAAATTTTCGAGCCGATAATGCTGGAGTTTACATACTTGTTAAATACTTCGAGCTGTAGTTATTAATCGTTCTTTTTTCTCTACAAAATTAATTACTGAAGACTTTAGAAATTCCATCATTTTCGCGTGTATTTTTATGGGTAGAAATGTTTGGCACGAAAATATCGAATGAAACCCTTTCTAAAAAAACTTGCAAAGCAAACGTAATATATATATACGGTATATGCACGGCATGTTTACACTTATAAATAAGAAACATTCTGATGAAAGTTCAACAAAGTTTTAGAAAAATATCGTAAAATGTGCGTATCATATTTATTTTTAAATGTTAGCCACAAGCAAACAGTGCGCAGAAATATCCAAATGAACGCAAACCATTCCCAACATCTTCATTTTCCTTCCAAAATCCAGAGGACGGACACGTCCCCTCGTTAATTCACTGACCAATAAAAACGGAATTCCGTGCACTCGACATAATGAAGGAACAGCGAGTCCATAAAAAAAAGCCGCCAACAATCAATTACACGGTATCCGGCGCTCGGCCCATTAAAATCCCGCTGAAAGGCGCGCTGCTTGATTTACGGCTGCGCCATCGCCTGTTTTGTCACTCGAGTACATTCGTCGCGTGCATACACACACACACACACACCCACACAAGAACGATACCAGTAGCCATGGGCGTCCGCGACTCACTTTTTCACAAGCGCGCGCCCTCGGGCCGTCCTCTCTAAAGTCGCTCATATTACGTTCTCAGACCCTCGGGGCGCGAATTACGCGGGGCCGCATTTCCTCGTTCTCCCTCTCTATCTTCCTTTCTCTCGACGTTTACTTTAAGCCCTAATTAAAGCTTTTTTCCGTTTATATAGAAGCCTGCGCAAGTAAGAAGCTCCTCGCGTTGGTGTGCGCCAAAAAAAGGCGAGCAAAGCCGGAGGAGGATAACAGCTAGCCTGAGAAAGATTATATACCTATAGTTGGAGCGTAGTTTTCGTCTTTAGTCGCTGCGCAGCGCAAGTGCGCATTAGCTCCATTATATACGTGCGTGAGTTAATGCACTTTTCGCTCGCGAGACGAACGAGGGTTTTATTCATAAGGTAAAAGAATTATTTATGAAAAGTATCCGATAGGAGGCCGAGATGTTGCAAGCCGTTTCGTGTTTCCTAGAGGTAAATCATATAAGACTGTAAATTAGCCACGTGACAGTGTGAGTGTTCTTTATTCCGCGTTCATGCGAGATCTGTAGCAAAAAATTTCTCGTTTTGCGGCATGTAGTTCACGTGTATGGGTGAAATAGCTATAAACGTGGAGGAAAACTCTAAATTACGCGGTTATTAATTACCGTGTATCATTACGTGCTTTTATTTTCGTACTTCAGTTCAAATTAATTGGGGGCAATGGTTATAAATCGTTTATTAAGTAAGGGATTTTTTACGGATGAGAACATCCGTATAATATTGTATGTAAAGGAAAATGCTGCTGAGCTCTTTACTTCATTAAATTAAGTCATTTGAGTTAATTAAAATTTTATGCATACTTTTCCTTGTTTCTGTGAACTCATTGAGGCAAATTAAAACTATCTCAAAGAGAACGAGAGGTAGCATAGTTTAAATATTTAAAGGTACACAAAAATTATTTTAATTTTTCGTGAATGACAATATAGGGTAAAATCTCTCAATATGACTCAGTGCCTAATATGGACCATCGCGATATTTCGAAAATACCTTCGCAGTTATATTTGTTGGTAATGGTTTCATCAGATGTATTTCAAAGCCAGATGAGCTGCTATTTGTTTTTATAGCCATCGAATGTATTTTGGCAGTAGGGGAGGCGATTGTTTCGAGGAACAAAAATGGAGTAAGCGCAGCTTATTAAAGGTGAACAATATCGATCGTATTATACACGAATATTATTCTCGTACCAGTTTGTGTGCATATATTTTGATTAAAAAATATTTTTATTTCTTAAAAATATAATAATATTCCCTCCAGAATTTATAGTGTAGACCATGGGTATTATACGAATAGTATTGTTTATTAACTTACGTATATTTATTATTGTTAAAAGGTCTTTTATAATGAGATATTTACATAAAATGTTTATATCTATAATTTCTTATTGTCTTTGAAGATTAAAAACAAATTTCATCAATTTTTTACGTGGCCCACATTGAACCCATTTTTCAAAATCGCGAAATTTTATTTTCTTCGTTTTTTTTAGTTTACTACTTATGTAATCAATTAGAAACTCTAACATATTATTTCTAATAAATTTTCCTAGAGATTGATCACTTCGAAAGAGTAAAATAATATTTTGTTTAATTTTCATATAGATATTTAAAAGCCCAGTGTGTCATAAGGGGAGCCTTTACCCTGTCAATTTATGGAATGTGTTTTTTCTAGACAGGCAGCAATCTTCTTATTTCGTGATTGAAATATTAGTATAATTAATTTCACTTAACGTAAACCTGCTAAATGTTTGCATCTCAGATTTTCAAACGCTTGATTTCCACACATTCAATGAAAGAATTGAAAGCCATAAAAATGAACGCGTATACCCACAAGTAAAGTACAGAAAATAGATATTAATTTGTCAATTTGCTTGAAAGATAAGCGGTATTTATCAAACATTAAGAAACCTTTATTGTACATATGCAAGGATTAATATTACTTCGGACAAGACGGCATCAAAGCTACGCTCGACAATAAAATAACTCTCGAGCCTAATGGATCGAAATGGATACTGAAAGCACAGCTTCGACCAGTAAATTCTAAATCTCACAATACCAACATGTATACGTAAACACGCCATAACGATTGAATAACTAAAATCGCAATAACAAGTAAAATAAAAGAGACATAGAACAATTCGCATAGCTCAAAACAAAGAAAGAAACACGACACACCGAACGATTCGGTTGAAACGAAACCTTCTCTTTCGCGCAAACGAGCGATAAGAGACTCACGTGTGTCCTCGGGGCATCGGCTGTCACGCACGGCATATCCCGGCTGCCTTCGCAATGGTCATCGACACGGTATAGGAGTATCGCTCTCTCCCTGTCTCCCTCGCGCGCGCAATTAGCGGCACGTCCGCGTGTAATTGGGCTCGATTACCCGTACCTCAATTCTCGCAAACCCGCAAACAAACAAACAAACGAACCGTCTTGCCTGCGCGTGTGTTCCTCCCTCGCGCGGATTTTTTTCCTCTTGCGCCCACGACAAGACGGATTGCGCAACGCGATTTCCAATTTATCGTGAACAAGCGCCTATATATGCCGAGGAAAAATTGCGCGCCGCGGAGACAGAGAGAAACAGAGAGAGACGGTACGACATAGAAGCGTGCTGTGCACTGGTAGGTATATGTGGCATCCTAGTTTGGGAATTGATCGATGCGCGTTTGCGCGAGTGCGCAGGTTATCGCGTTGACCGCGAGCCGCGAGCATTGCGCGTATCAATCATGCGTACGTAAATATATAATGTGGACGGAACGAGAGATTGGTGGTGACTGGTGACTGCGCGGTAAGTGAAACCAGCGTGGAAAAATTGATTGTGAGGCCGCGCTTGGTTTATTGAATGTGAGAACAGTTTCGCGATAAGACTACACATGAAAAGTTTTTATTTTGTGATAAACATGCGGGAAATCATTCTAATGAATTATTCGCTCTTGCGAAATGACTTTTCATTAAATAATAATTGAAGAGACGTGCGGCATCTGTAAAGCCATTATAATGAAAAATCTTTCGTCAAAGAGACTAATTAATTAGATACATATAGAAATAGGATGAGCACAGTGAGGGGCTATACCGGTTAGTAAGCTTTTAAAATTTTTAACGTTATATAAATAATATAATGACATACATTGTAAATTTTACTGATGAATATTTCATGTGAATTGAAAGTTAAATAAAATACCTTGATTTTAACGGAAAAAATTATCTTACGAATTTACGAAATATTCGTTGTCCGGTCCAAATGCAATCGTTCCAATTCGGTTGATTGAAAAAAAAAAAAAAAAAAAAAAAAACAGTTATATTTTTCTCGGGACGATTCACGTTCGGGGCTTTTATTTTATTCTAAATTAATACTGTCGGTAGTTAGCGCCAATTTACGTTTCAATTTACCCTCTCACGGGAGCTTGCCCGTAAAAACATATTTTTTTACTCCCCGACGAGATCCTGCATGCTCCCGAATCGCTTTGGCCTAATCACGCCACGGCCCGTTTTGACGGGTCATGTATATAGGTACTATACACGTGCAGCATCAACGGAATACATTACTGTCAGGCAGGCGTTCGAGCGCGTTTGCTCTGTAACACGGTTAACTAATCGAACATTAATGCCGCGCCAACTCGGCATGTTTCTCGAACTTTTGTGTTAGAGACGCACATTCTAGCCCGCACGCGCGAGCTCGAGTTATAAATTTAATGGACTTTCACGGTGTAATTGTATTATAAATGCAAACGAGCGAGCGTGCGCGGAACTCATAAAGTTGATTTACCACGTGGGACAGAGATGCGGCGGTGCTGTGTGCGACGATTTGAATTCAAAAAGTTTATTCCTGACGACAGTGTGCAGCTTTCAATCATAGCCCGAGGAAGTTTAGTATTCGCAAAAGAGCATAGTCCGGAAGTTTTGAGTGTGTAGGGGAGCATTTCTAGCTGTAACTTGTGATGAGATGAACGAAAATTAATGTTCGCAAAGATGAAATAAGTGATGTCCGGGTTTAAGTGATTCCCAAACAATGAAGCTCAGTACATCAAGTGATTTTTATTGGTGGGGATAAGTTTGCGGAAAATATTTTTGCCGAAAGCTAAAAATGCCGAATATATAATACCGACGGTTAAGTTTGCTGAACAGATAGAATTGTAGAATGTAACGTCTTATATAAAACTATCACTGATAAAAATTTTCTGAAATTGAAGATAAATTCTGTAATAAAACTTCAAAATTTTTATTAAATTGCAGTTAAATTTAACTGAAACTTAAAAAGTTTTATTAAATTTCAGTTAAATTTAACTGAAACTTCAAAATTTTTATTAAATTTCAGTTAAATTTTTAACAGTGTATTCATTTATTCATTATGGAAAGAAAGACGAGATTGCAATAACATTTAACATACAGGAAGTAGTTTATGTAGTTATTGATAAACTAATGAGGCGGAGGTAAAATGACAATGCTTCAACGATTTCTTTTTCTTTTTTTTTCAAAGTTAACTGTAGGAAATCTATATTTTTGTAGATAATTTTCTACTTTAATTTTTTTTACAGAATCCTCAATATAATATTAATTTAGCAACAAACAATTTACATTTATTATTTAAATATCTAACTTTACATTTGACATCCTTTTTGAAACGTTATAATTCAGAATTATTTCCGATTCATACTTTGAATTTACACCCCCAATTAAAGTATAATAAAACATTTCGAGTATATAAAACAATCAGCTTCTACTATAAAAGATCTATCGCTACAAATTGTTATCCACCCTCCATAAAGAGCGCTTGAAAGCTCTAACTCTGCGCAATCTCCGCAGGCATATCCGAGGTGACGGCGATGATAAACACGAAGTACGCGGACCCATCCGAGGACCATCCGGACATCCAGCTGATCTTCGGCGGCTACCTGGCCGACTGCTCAGAGACGGGCATGGTGGGCGAGAAGAAGGGTTCGAACCGGGCGATCTACATCATCCCGACGATCCTGCACCCCAAGAGCCGGGGCTATCTGCGCCTGAAGAGCAACGATCCCATGGCTAAGCCGCTGATTTATGGCAAGTACCTGACCCACCCGGACGATGTCGGGGCGCTCATCGAGGGCATCAAGTTCAGTGCCGCCCTTGCCGAGACGGAGGCGCTCAGGAAGTAAGTGAAGAGCTAATTTTATATATGCGTCTTATCCGGACTTCTCTTGATTTTTCCGTTTAGTGGTAAGCCGATTACGAATGTTTTTTAATAAATTATACATTTGCTACATAGCTTGTCGGTTCTTATACAGTTATGTGGATAATCCGTTTAGAGTGTTGTGATAAATATTAGGATATTATTAAATAATATAGTGGATTTTTTTCGACACTTTATTTTAATTTCACGCGCTCTATTATAGTTTCTCCTATTTTCAATATAATTACACTATAATATATCTACGTGCAATGAAGCGTGTTATTTTTATGATAAATAGTTATTCAAATTTTAACGAATTTGCTTAATTTTTACAACGTTATTGATTAGACTTTCATTTTTCAATAAATTATAATAATGGTAACTTATTTTAAATAAAATATTGAAGTTTCTACGTAATCTGTCTGTAAATGTCATAGATTGTCTTTGTACGACAGCAATTTAACAAGAAATATCTTTTTCTGCTTTTAATTTTAATGATTATGAGTTTCAGTTTTTCATATACATAATAAACTAATGTGAAATTAGGTCGCGTGAATATTTTTTCCCATGTTGTATTATATGAACCATTACGTGCAGGCACTAATGATGTGGATTATACGCGATACTACGCTATATTTGCACACACTTGCCGTGTGTGCGGATAATCCCGTAACAAAATTTACGCAATGCTATATGTATAACAATCGTATCGTCGTTTTTTTTTCGTTCTCCACGTACAAGTGGCCAAATCACTTACACGTTAAATTTTTTCTTTGTCGGTTTCCTCGAATCAAGCTCGATGTATGATACCGTTTTATCGTTGCACTATCATAGATGGGTTGGAACATAACACCAAACGAAATTCGCCGTATATGGCTACGCGCGCATCATACTACTGATGGTTCGCTCTTAAGGGGGCTAGACACCTTTTTTCTCTGAAATAAGAAGTCACATTTTAATACATAAATGTAAACTAATTATTTCATACTTTTTACATATAAAAGTGGGTATATTTACCTTACCTTAAAACTTTCTCCGATGGGCCTTTTATATGGTCCAGAACCATAGTCATCGATGAAACAAGTTTTTTCACTAACCATAAGCTTTGAAATTTTCCTGTGGATGGATTGACTTCAGATTTGAACTAAATTACTCCTGAATAGTATAATTCTCATATGAGTGTAGGGATTTTTGATCTAATGAGAAAAAAAATTGTGCTGTTTTTCAAGAGTTTTTTTTTTAATTTTTTTAAATTTTTTATATTTTTTCATAATTTTTCTGATGTAAAAATTTTTTCCGACATTTAATCCTAAATCCCTACACTCATATGAGAATTATACTATTCAGGAGTAATTTAGTTCAAATCTGAAGTCAATCTATCCACAGGAAAATTTCAAAGCTTACGGTTAGTGAAAAAACTTGTTTCATCAATGACTATGGTTCTGGACCATATAAAAGGCCCATCGGAGAAAGTTTTAAGGTAAGGTAAATATACCCACTTTTATATGTAAAAAGTATGAAATAATTAGTTTACATTTATGTATTAAAATGTGACTTCTTATTTCAGAGAAAAAAGGTGTCTAGCCCCCTTAATGACTATTTAATGTATCGTATCTACGAAGCGATATTATTATCGTTTCCATGTATAGCCTTTATATCATAGCGAGTATAAATTGTTGTTTTAAAAAGTTTTATTAGAAATGTATATCAAAGCTACGCGGTGAGCTTCAAAATAAAAAACCGCTGCCAATTCATTGGCACGTAGCTTCCTCAACCGTAATTTGTTGATACCTTTAATTAATTTTTATAACAAAATTTATAATTTTTTAAAGAATTTATTGCATAATTATAATTAAATTCATTTATGAATATTAAAAATTGTTCATTTTTAAATTTATTTATTTATTATTTATTTATATCAAATTTATATAAATTTTGAGCTGATAAATAAAGTTATCATTTGAAATAGAAGTAAAATATCTATATTTTATAATAAAACAAATAGCTATCACGGTTGTTTTGTTATTAACAAAAACATGTTTTTTTTTATATTTCATAATTCACATTTTTTAAGAAAAAAAAAATTTATAGCTATCATTGTTCTTTTGTTATTAACAAAAACGTGTTTTTTTTTTAAATTTCATAACTCACAAATAAATTATAATAATGCAGAATATAATGCATTCATAATGCATAATTCATAATTATATCAGATTATAATAGATATCATTTTTAAACATTTTAATTCATTTTGTTGGTTGGTTTTTAAAAATTAAAAAAAATCATCGAATGCCTACTCAATGACGTTTCCTCATTCTACACCACCTAGCGGTAGATATCACTGCGCGTTTTTTTAAAATAAAATATAAATCTTTTTTAATTTAGAGATTAAATTATTTTTTGTAACACATGAATGATTTTCTGCGTTTTCCTACATAAAAATATGTTCTAAAAAGTGACTTTTTTTACCTATCGTATAAAGAAATTCATTCTCTCCCTCTGCTCTAAAATTATGTAAAATCGCGAAAATGAATTTAGCCTTGCTTTTTAGGCTCAAAAACGCATAAAATGGAGTTATGAGTTTTAAAAAAAAAAACACGTTTTTGTTTTTGATGATAACTAAAGAACCGTGATAGATAGAAAATTAATTTTTTTTAGAAAATATAGGTATTTTAATTCTCTTTCAAATACCATACACCCCATTCAGATACATAGAGCCGTTCTCGAGAAATTACGATTTTTAAAAAATGTCAAAAAATTTTTAACCTCAAATATCTCTGACATTTATGGACCAATCATTTTGCCCAAAGAACTCGACCGAGAACTATAAAAAATCTACCTCTAAAAGGAATTTTGAAGCCATTAAGTCAATTTTACTCTCGTAATCGTTGGACATACAAAACTGATTTTTTTCATTTTTCAATTTTTTACTCAAAATCTAGCCTACAGAATGTATTCAAATTTTAACAGATTATAGCTATTTATATTCTGTATTATCACGATTTTTCTCAAAAAAATTAACCGTTAAGTTTAGGAGTTATAAGCTTCTAAATAAAAAACGCATTTGTGTTAATAACAAAAGAACCGTGATAGCTAGAAACTTTTTTTCTTTTAGAAAATATAGGTATTTTAATTCTCTTTCGAACGCTACCCATCAGATTCGAATAACTCGATCCTATCATTAAAAAAAATCAAAAAACAGTTTTGAGAAAATCGAAAATTTGAAAAAAAAACAAAAACGGATCGCCCCAATCAAAAAACGGATTTTTGACCCGCCATCACGCAAAAAAAAACAAAAAAAATGACACCTGTCCGGTAAAAAACGACCGAGTAGAAGCTGAGATCCAGGCGCACACACACACACACACACATACACACACACACACACGCACGCACGCACGCACGCACGCACACACATCCATACAGACATTTTTCAAAAACCATGTATTTTGATTCCTAACACCTCGGAACACAATTATAACATGTTTTTACAACAACTCAAAAATTTACTATCACAAAGCTTCCTCTAGGAGGAAGCAAAAAAAAAATGTTTTTCTTTGAAAATTTAGTTTACCTATTAATTAGAAACCGTCTAACTAATTGATACCGAGAAAATTAATTTAAAGAACATATTAAAAGCCAATCCACACTGAGAAAAAAAATTCATTGAATCAATTAAATCAATGTTATTGAAAATAATATAATTGATTCAATCAAATAAAAATTCAATTTAATGAAATTGAATTCCCAAAAATAGTTTGATTCAATGTAATATTTTGTCCAAGGGAAAATAATTGATGTAATTAAATAATTATTTCGAACAATTTTCTATGAACATTAAATCAATAATTGATTATGTTAAGTCAATGAATTATGAATATATCAAATATTTAATAGCAGCAACTAAAATATTGTATTATAATTTCCAATTAAATATTTAATTAATTCTTAAAAAATATTTAATAAAATTAAATAAATATTTACTATAATAAATTAATATTTTCTTTATTTGAATTAAATGTTATTAAGTATTAAATAAATGAAAAAGTAAATTTATAAAATATTTTTTAGTTACAATGTAATTTTTACTTAATGTAAGAAAACAAAATTGATACTACTGAAATTAATATAATTTAATATTTATTTAAAGAAACTAAAATGTAATTTCGAAACAGTCAAATATTGAAGTGACATAATTAAATATTTTGTTGACCAATATCCAGACAGATTTAAAAATAAATAAATATTTAATCAATTTAATCAGTGAATTTAATTATATAGAGTAGATATTTATTTGATTCAAGTAATCGAGTAGCAAAATATCGAAAAAGGTACATATTTGTCTTCGTTCAATATGTATCTGATATAAGTGAAATTTGACGTCGAAACTATCAAATATTAAAATGATATAATTACATATTTTATCTTATAATACCCTAATTAAAACTACAAAAAATAATTAAATATTTAATCGATACAATAAATGAGTTTAATTATGTCGATTATCACCTACATAAGATTCATTGATTATATTGATTAAATATTTATTTATTTTTCAAGCCTCTAAGCTTGTAGAATAAAATATTTAATTATATCATCTCAATACTTCATAATTTCGACGTTACATGTTACTCACATCAACTCAAACGTAGATCCCTACCTTATCGGCACCTAAATTTTATTTTTTTTTTCGTTATATCTAATCAAAAATTTTAGAAAATTTTCAAATTATTTCTTCAAAAATGACTATTAAAAATTTTATGAAACAAATTACAAATTAGGTAAATAAATAAAAAATGTAGTGTCGATAAAGCAGGAATTCGTGCATCATTATTTATTATCTCCTTAAATCATTTGCTCTAATCGAATAATTAAATAATTAAAAATAATTATTACATAATTAAAAATTTATTAATAAAAATGTAATATAAAAACATAAAACTAATATTTTTATTTAAAATTGGAGAATTGAATAGTTGGAGGTACACTTTATAACGGAAAAAATGACATGATTCAACAAGCGAGCGATAGCGTAGCGGATAGCGTGTCCGCGTAGTAACCGAGCGACCCAGGTTCGATTTCCCGTCATGTCGAAAAATTTTATACAATTTTTTCTGCGATAAAAATATTGTACAATTAATAATTAATATGAAAACTTGCGAATAATATGTAAAATAGCGTACTAAAATTATAATTGTTGTAAAAAAAACTTATTAAAAAAGTCTCCACCCATTCAAGGTAAGTAAGAAAAAAATTAATTACTACAACCAAACAAATATTTCTTAAAGTTTTTATTTCACTTATGAATTTTTCATTACTTTTAAATAAATATTTCATTGAATCAAAAAAGTAATTATTGATATTGAAAACATATTTAATGGAGTTAAATAAATGTTTAATACCAAATAATTATAGTTCATTAATTTTTTATTGCTTTATTAAGATCAACTAAATATAGGTTGCACTCAATAAAGTATCTTATTAATTGAATAAAATATTTATTAAGTTGAAATAAATATTTTTTTACCTTGAATAATAACATTTTTCAAAGTTAGTAAACATTTATATAGTTAAATTAATTATTTTACTGTTTTGAGTAATTATATTGCATTGAAGTAAATAAATATGTTATAGGTACTGTACGAATAAATCATTTGATCCAAATAAATTTTTTTTTTATTTTACTAAATTTTTTTTTCAGTATAATTTAATATTTAATTGAAGGAACTGAATAATTTTTTATTGAAAAAAGCCATTGAATTGCAACAATTAAATATTATGTGTACTCAATCAACATTGTTTTCAAATGCAATCAATAATTTCATTTTATGTAGTAATATTTAATTGAAACAACTACATAATTTTTAACTAAAATAAGCTTTTGAGTTGAAACAATATTATATGCACTAAATTAACAGTATTTTATAAACAATAAAATTTTTTTAAGTAATAATAAAATATTCATTTGAAGTGAAAATTTATTTAGTAAAATCAAAGTAAATATTTCATTGACTTTAACAAATAATTAGTTATTTTTACACATTAGAATCAATTAAATATTGTATGGGAATATTATGATTCAGTAATTTTATTGGATCAATCAAAATTTGTTTGATTTAACGAAATTTTTTTCTCAGTGCATCAATATTTATTTTATCTATAATTGAAATTCTGCAAATTTAGAAATTTAGAATGATTATCCGTTCTGCTTCTCGGAAGTCGGACTAACGTTCTCGATAGAGCCATTTTTTTCCATAAAATTAAATTTTAATTAAAGTAAACTGTTTTGAATGCCTGGAATGCTCGAACATTGGAAGCAAACAATCTGAAAGCACTTGTAAACAATACCTCCCAGTACGGTCTTATTGAGAATGGAGGTTACCAATTTTACACGGGCGATATGGTGAGAATACTTCTCTTCCCTCGAAGCGGTCTTATTGAGATCGGCGACTGTACCTTTTTTAGTTTTTATAAATAAATAAACTCATAAAAATATTATCATTAAAAAATTATTTAAACAAGTTACGTTTTCAATGTTATTTGATTTGTTAATTAACATTTTTAATTAAGATATTATTTTAATTGAAATGTATATGTTAGATAAGACGTTTTTGGCGTTATAATCTACAATAATAATTTCTTTGAGAGGGTAACAATAAGAAATTTGCTTTACTTTCTTGAAAACTTAGTTGATTTTTCCAATATCTAGAAATATATATTTTTAATATATTATATATATTTCATATTCTACTTATGCCATTTAGTCTGGGTCTCAAAGTACATAAAATGCATAAGAAGTTTATTTTACTTTCTCGGATTTTATTTTTATTTAATTTTATATTCTCAAATTGAGAAGAAATAATAGCACGAAAATGAATAGCTTAAAATATTATAGCTGCGTAGTCGTATATTTTCTATCAATTTCAAGCCATCTTTTATACAATGAATCGATATCCTCTGAATACTTTCAACTAAGATGTCTCAAAGTCGTAAAGTCCGTGAGACGTTCATTGTTCCACAATAATATAAATTCAGTAAAGTATCGTATCAAATCAAAGAACCTCACTATACATTTCAGTTAGCCTTTACTTCTACTCGTAAGTTACAGTGGTTTTGCTAGAATTTAAAACTTGTTAACATGAATATGCAGGTATTTCTCTATTATACCAATCGTGATAGCAATAAGTGTATCCCATGCAAAGCTTTTTATGTCTAAGCTATCGTTAGTTTTCGTGTACAATAACATTTTTTAATACTTTTTTATAATATTATATATAATAATATAAAATACACAAAGCGAGATTGGTTTTTATTGTGAAACTTGTGTCAAGAGCATGGATAAAAATAACAAGTAAAATGTATATATAACCGTTTCATAACATCAAAAAGAACCTTTCTCGAAAAAATTAGAACCATTTGAAAAATCAAGATTCTTCTTTTTGCTTCCTCACAGAAGCTTTGGAACGGTGAAAAAATTTCGAGCAAAAAGATGATCAAAAACATGTTTTATACTACGAGGGGTGTTCAAAAAGTAAGTTTCCCTGCTCCGAGAAAAAAGCAAAACACAATTTTTAGGTTAAAGTAACATATGTATTTATTGTTTGACTTATAAACTATTTTTCCACATAGTCCCCTTGGACTTGAATACATTTTTTATATCTGTTCTCAAGCTTTGACAAACCTTGTTTATAAAAATTCGTGCCCTGTTTTTTAAAGAATAATTTAACGATGTCTTTCACTTCATCATTTGAATTGAGGTGATGGCCACCCAAACTTTCCTTTAATTTAGGAAAAAGAAAAAAGTCACTTGGTGCGAGATCTGGAGAGTAGGGTGGGTGATCAAAAATTTCCCATTTGAATTTTTCCAGTAAGGTTTGTGTTTTTTTTGCTGAATGAGCCCGTGCATTGTCGTGAAAAAGCAACACTTTTCTCGATAATTTTCCAGGACGCTTTCGTTTAACGGCACTTTTAAGTTTATTTAGCACTTCACAGTAACGATCTGCATTACGATCTGTCACCATAAATATGCACTAATTCAGTGTGAATTTCGTTGCCATTAAGCCCTTTTGCAGTTAAAACGAATAACTGCACGCAACTCACAGGTGGACACGTTTTTCACAGGTAGCTCCATGGTTTCCGAGCCGGTACTGATGAAAAAAATTTTTTCGGCAGCTAAGACCGGTTCCGCTCTTATCGGTATATCCTAAACTAAAACTATGTTCGGTCCCAGCTCGCTAGATGGCGCTGGGGCAAAACGGCAGACTAGGGAAACTTACTTTTTGAACACCACTCATAAAATCCATTGATTTTAAGAACAATTTTGTTCGTGATGTCTGTATGAATGTGTGTGCATGTATGTGTGTGTGGGGGGGGGTGTATGTGTGTGTGCAAACGATATGTGAAGAACGCTTGGACCGATTTTGGTCGGACAAGACTTGTTCTCCTTGTTTCGATGGAGGTTTTGAAATTCGTAACTTATTTAATTATTTTATTGGTTTTCTTTTGTTTTATAGACAAAAGAAAAAAATTTGAATTATGCACTTTTTTTTCAATTTTTACATACATGCTATAATATTTTTTAATTTAATGAAATTTCATTGAAATTTTGAATTACTTATATTGTGTCATTTGTTGAGTATGCAAATGTCACAATTTTTTGTTAATCCATATCTCTAAAAATATTTACTGTTGAAACCAGCATTTTTCGAAAATAGTATTATATATATTGATTTGAAATTCATAGGGTAACTAGTAAAATGTTATTATCTCTATACATTTTCCTTATGATTGCAGTTACCTATTTCTGAAAGTTATAACGACTTTTGCTTTTCAAGTTCAATTAACTTGTAAAAAAAAGTACTATACACTTAACTTTCGCTATAGGTACGCGGCCTCGAAGCGTACTAAAAGTTAAAAACATTCTCTCCAATATAAATATCTAACACTTGATACGCATTTCAGATACGGCTTCAAGCTGGACCGCACGCCGGTGAAGAGCTGCGAGCACCTCAAGTTCGGCTGCGACGCGTACTGGGAATGCGCCATCAAGCACGAGACGGCGCCAGAGAACCACCAGGCGGGTTCGTGCATGATGGGTCCGGCAGACGATCCCCTCGCCGTCGTCGACCATCAGCTGCGCGTGCGGGGCGTGCAGGGCGTGCGGGTGGCCGACACGAGCGTCATGCCGCGCGTCACGTCCGGCAACACCAACGCCCCGGCCATCATGATCGGCGAGCGCGTCGCCGACTTCGTCAAGAGGACGTGGCAGCGCTGAACGCCCGCACGCGCTACAGCAGAGCGGTATTTTATACAGAGCGGATCAGAAGAACGTGTGCCTCGCTGCGATACGACTTTTTCTTTCAATATTCCTGCTTCTGTCATTCCTGACGACACTGTAACGAGGGAGATGTGGATAGACGAAGCCGAGCGAAGATAGGGTCTTGCATTTTGACTATAGTTCAACCTTTTTATATTGATATATAGATCGTAAAGAACAATGTCAAATTTATGTATTCGTGTAAACTAATATAGGTATACTTAGTGAAGAAAGTTTTTTGTGTGTTTGGAAAAAATATGTTAAGTCGAATCGTTATATTCAGAACATAAGAGAATGTTTTCATGAAAAATTCACGTGCACAGTTGGCCGACTATAAAAAGGTTAAACTAAATGCCCAAATCAATCTATATATGTATATTAAAACTAATATTTAGTTGTGCAAATAAATATAATTAAAATTACAAATCGATGTATTATAGGAAAAGCTGCGTTACGTACAAAAGAGCTTATATGAATAATTTTTGCCTATTAAATTGATATTGACTTGTGAACTAATGGACGATCATTTTTTATACTGCCAAATAAAATATATGTAACAGTTACTTAAAAGTTAATAGTAAAAAAAAAATAAACGTTGTAAAATTTAAAATACTTTTTAATCAGAAATAAATACGGTCCTTATTTAATAATAAGATATTTCAAAAGTCATTATGGCTTCGTATTTCTTTAGAGTATTTGTGAACATGTTGCTTTTATGCATTTGTTAGATATTTCATAATGGCTAATGTATATGTAAATTGGATATGAATTTCAAGTTCTCGTCTGCGTTATAACTGACTAATTTCCATAAAATATTTCTCACACAAATCAATAAGAGTATATACGCAGCTAGTAGAATAATTTAACAATGCAAAAACGCACACCTCGTCCATATCCATTTTATCTTCCCCAGTGGCTCATGCGAATCAAGAGTCGGTGGCGAAGAAAATTTTGCTCCGGCTCACTCCTACTTTTAAGATAACAGTGCCTTTAGCCAACGATGAAACTCGTCCCCCCCTCGAGTTTAAGCGCGCGGTAGACCATTTTTACGAGTATAGAGTTACTGCCCTTGTAAATTTTCCGAGCATGTAAGATCATTAAACATTATTATACGTACGAATGTAGTTTGTACGTTATATAAGAAAATTTATGTATGTACTTTTATGATCAAAATTTACTTCTGTCACATCAGTTTTAGAGTGTACGTAGGTTGTTTTGAAACTATAGACAGTGTTTTTTTATCACTTTTATAAAGCAGACTTATAGTTCAATAATTAATAAGACGTACGCTTTGGTATTATTAAAATAAGGTATCTATATGTATAATTTATTATTCTATTATGTTTAGTAAGAGATTGTATAAATATTTGCTGAATAAAATATTAAAAAATATTGTATCATGTTTTAATCTCATACATAAACTGCAATATCAAATGGGGATAAAAAAGGAAATAATAAATATAACATACTTCAGAAATGCAATAAAATATATATTGTACATCACACATATCCAAGTAATAAAACGTAAATACAATCAAACCAAACTAGTAATATGAAGTCTAGTAAATACAAACGGAGAATTCTTATAAAATTCATCACTGCAAGAATGCAGGACGATATCTACAGATAATATCAATTAAATATTCATATCAAGTTATAATAAACGCACACCACACGCATACAGATCTTATCATGTATATAAATAGACTAGGAAACGTTTGATTCCGATGACAGCACAATCAGGCATAATTAAAATATGAATCACTGTACAATGACTTTGTTGTTATCTCGAAAAAATCAAATATATAAATATGCTTTGGTAAGTGTATCCCTTTCGCTGTCTAATCCAAACAGCGAATTCTTTACAAAGGCGGTTTCGCCTTGCAGCGCAAGAGATTTAAAAAAGGAAAAAGTTGCTGCTGCGTCTTCGCTTGGCGCACTTGTACATCCTACGAATCTTTTGAATGTCCTTGGCACTGAAACCTTCGCGCTGACCGAGAGACTCTGGTGTTTTTCCCTGGAAGATTCCGCCAATAAGACTTCCCCAAAGATTACTATTACGTTCCTGGTCAAGAATAAGGATTTTTTCATAAATTTTACAAAAATATTGCCATTTTCATATAACCCAATTAAAAAAAAGAAAACCAACTGGAAAAAAAACAAAAGATATAGGAAAAATTTTCATGGATCAACTTTACAAGCTCATTTATTAGCTTATTTAGTAGTGGCTCATTCTAAAAAGTGGTAATTTGTACATACATTAGTTTAGTTGAAGTATATAATCTGAAATTAATAAAAATTAGCAGACGAACAGTGACTGAAATTAAAGTTCATTTTAATTTGATAATACTAAAACATAGAGTTAATCACAACAAATCCTTCTTCTTGACAAAGAAATTTCATCTCAAAGATGAACCTAATTATTACTCAAAAAGCATGTAATATAACACACAAAAATTATTATTTGTTATTACCAGTTATTATTGTTAGTACTTTGAAGCTTATAAAACAAATATTGATAAAATATGGTATATCAGTAGGAGGATGTATTTTTAAAAAGAATCAAATAGAACTAAAAAGACTCGTTATTATAAAACCAACAAAGAAAATAAAAGCAGCGAATGGTGATAAAAAATTTAATATTATGAGGACAGATGAGTAAATTAAAATAAAAGTAAAGCTATCAAACGTTCTTTAATAAGTTAGCCTTACAAAACGAAAAGCACGATAATCCGAAAATATAATACAGATCCTGAAATTGATATTTAAACCATTTTAATTACAATTCCCAGAATACATATAACAGATATTTTAATTAAAAGCGCTATACTAAAATATTTTATATTGAACAAATATTAAATAAAAACCAATATTCAATCCACTTTAGATTTTAATTTAATCTATTGCATATACTCATTCAATAAATTCTGAAACATAAAATTTGCCGATAGTATATTATTAAACAAATAAAGATGTATTTATGATTGACTACATAAAAAATGTTTCCATTATTTGCCCAATCACAAAGAGCAGACAATATAGAAGCGCAGGGAAAGGAAAAATGTGAAAAGGTCATCGAATCTCCTTATCGCATATATAGAAATGAAAGAATCCCATCAACGTGATGAAAGACCCGCAAATACGGCAATTTTTCTCACCCCCGAGAAATCCCCCCCGCCAAGTACCAAGCTAAATAGGCGAGTCGAAACATCGTGCAAGTATAGAAGCCTCGCTCGCGATAATAGAAAAAGCCAGAAAGAGAGAGAGAGAGAGAGAGAGAGAGAGAGAGAGAGAGAGAGAGAGAGAGAGAGAGAGAGAGAGAGAGGGGGAGAGTGATAGAGAGAGACAGAGAAGGTGGGCGTAATATCCCCCCGGAGACAGGCGGCAGTTTCAGGCGCTGATGTGCATGCGCCCCTTAAAACACTCACCCTGGGGAGTATCGTGGACTGGCCGTTGCGCGAGAACGCGTTGGCCGAGTAGTGCATCACGCTGCCGTAGTCGTAGCCGACGCCGAACGCGTCGGTCGTGCTCTTCTGCGCCTTCTCGAAATTGCCCTCGCGACCTTTGCACAGACGTGTATGCATATACATAGCCATTGATATATATATATACTTACTTCTGTAACACGTGCGCGTGCAGCCCGTTTTATTACTGCCGCGCGCGAGTTATAATGCGCGGGGATCGAGGGAGATATCGTAAAGCCGCGCTGCTGCACACGACGGCTTGGGATTTCGAATTTTTGAAATATTGACTTGCTCGCGCCACACGGTCTTCCGTCGTACTTTTGATTTAGTTTTCAGAAAAGTGTTCCCATTCCGACAAGAGTATACACGTACTTGCAAAAATGAAACACGACAACTTTATGATTCAGAAATAAATTTGAAAGTATGGAAGAACGTTACTTTATAACTATGATTGTAGAAAATTTTTAACGCATCTCTGGAAAGTTACTCGTAGCAATTTCCGTCAAAGTTAATATTTCATGGTTTTTTTTTTAATGTTGAGTTTATATTTAAAAATATAACTACAAATGTTCAAAAGAAATGAGAAACCTTAATAAGTAAAACTAATTAGAAAAATTTTGCTGACTCAAAATGAATACCAGAATTCATTTTTATCTTGACTTTTACTCGTTAAATTCACGTAAATCGACTAAAACGCTGCGTGATTATGTTAAAATGCTTTCTATAAAATAACCTTCGAAACTAATGAAATCTTCTTCTCGTTTAAAATATATCGATTATAATTTATTTTCAAGTTAGCCGCCATAGAAGTCTCGTCACTCTGTCCCTAATTAATTAGCTAGAATCAGTTGTAACTCTAAATTCTGATCTTCGCGTCGTCGTCATTTAAATTTAAGCATTGTTCTAGTTGTTGAAATGAGTGTCCATAAAGTCGCAAAAACTTTTAACAGCACCATTTAATCTCACTTTATAGTCAAGTTAACTGATTGGAGTTTCGCTCGTATAAGAAAATTTAAGTAGAGATGGATTTTCGCAGGACGTAAAATATATTTCTTACAACAACTCATAATGAAATCGATACGGCCCCGAAATAATTGAAAAAGAAAGGTATAGCTTTAACTAACCTGACTGTATGTTCTGCCACTGAATGGAGACGAAGTCGTCGCGTTCGTAGCGGCTCTGCTCATGGAGGAAGCCGAGGGCGTGCATGAGCTCGTGAATGATGGTGCCCTTCTTCGTCACGCAGCCCGGTACCTGGAGGTTCACATCCTGGGAGCCGCCGATGCGGCCGACGCTGCTCCAGCAGCCGGTGTTGCCTGCGGTGATGCGTATGTAATCCGTCTCCTCGCCGGTGTAGGGCTTGAACTTGATGCACGTGTGACGGTGGTAGTCGCTCATCGCCTCACGGATCAGACGCTGCTGCTTCTCATCTGTAATTCCGAGTACCAATTGTGTAATTTCCCATTTTAGACTATATTGTTACTACTAGAAACGAGAGATATGCGTCTATATGTGATTTAAAAATAATTATTTCTTAATGAAAAATTATTTCTCCTCATATACAATGGTAGGTTTATCGATAAATATTTCATCTTTAATATCATTTATTCACTTCAACTATTGAATTCGTTAAAATTAATTCAAATGAAAGCGTCCGATGAAAATTTCGTTTCTTTCCGATAATTAAATTGCATTCGTCTGACTAATATTATATGCCGACTGGTCAAATACTCGGAATAACATTGCTTTAACATACTCGTATATTTTTTCAGATCTATACACGGAGCGCTCATTTTAGCTACGGCAGCATAAAGTTACTTCGTGCTAATACATCATGCTGTTCGAGGAGTAAACAATGCATGCGTGGAGAGTAACGCCACCATACCAGTGTTGCTTGGAATCTGTCGACTGTTGAGCGTCAATAGCAAGAGGTTCATATCACGGTGGTATAATGAAATTCTTGCAATCGAGGAGTTGCGTTTAGCGCCGTTGCACAAATTTATACTCTCGTGGTATAAACTTGCTGCTTTCGGCGCATGGGGATATATTCCTATACGGTAGCGCTGCTCTACTATGCTAGTCAAGTATAATAAAAATTGATGCTTCTATAACACGAGATCCCGTACTATCATAGTTAAATTGAGCTCTCCGTGTAGATAATTAAATATAGATAATTAAATATTTCTTTCCAAAACGTTTCATCGAAAATATTTAATGAATCCTCACAAAGTTTTGAATCAGTTATTAAAATTGTGTAATATTTTAATCTGTTAAAATTTCAAGAGATGCCATCTGCATTTGTTTGAACGAAAAAGAATATTTTTGGAATTTTTCGAACCGAGTTCTTTGGACAAACGAAAATATTAATCTTTAAAATCATTATTCGTGTCAGTTATTAAATTTGTGAATATAAATTCAAATAAGCGCATCAGATGAAAAAATGACTTTTTTATCTGATAATTAAATGGCATTCAACTGACTAATATTATATAAGCTTGCCAAATACTCGTGATAAAATGGCTTGAAAATGCTTGTATTTTTTAGATCTTAATTAAATGTTTGAACACACAAAAACTTCCGATTTCAACGATTGTTAGTTCAAATTAACACTATTTTCTTCTACATTACTTTTCTTTGTTTGAAAAATTTGTTCGCGCCGCGGGACCTTAATATTAACAAATCATTAGTGCGCCTGTTTTCCGCCATTTCCTTGTCTATTATATGACCTATAGAACGAGAACAAAAATGCAGAGGTGTGGGTCGAAGGTTCTTTTTAGATTTCCAAGAGTTGATTGTTCGTGTATAATACTCATACAACCATAGATGGAAAAAGCTTTTAGCGGAATGAAACATTTTCTATATGTATACCATGAACTTACCGAAGAAAGGGCTGAGCATGTAGGGCACGACGCCACCGGGCCACCTCGCGCTCTCCGCCTTGACGCCGTTCCTGCCCATCGACGCTGGATAAAGAATGTCACCCTCGGCGTACTCGCCGAGCTCCTCAGGGTTGACGCCCATGCCCTCGTGCCACTGGGAGACTTTGACGCCTGTCTCGTTATTCGGCAGCCCGAACAGCTGGCCCTCGAGGTGGGACAGGTGAGCGATCACCCCGTTGGCACTGTCCACCGCGTTGTCCATCACGTCGCGCGCGTCCCTGAAGTACTCGGACTGTTCCTGGGCAGGCGGGGACTCGAAGCGCACGTAGGAGCCGGGACGCGGTTGCGGGACAAAAGGGAGGAACTGGCCGAAGGCCTCGGGGAAGAAGGAGCGATAGGGCAAGGCACTGGTGGCCGTCAACAGTAGCAGGAGAGCAACCAGGCGCGGGAGAGCGAACGTGCCTGCATCCATGGTTAGCTGAAAACAGAAAGAAAGAGAGAGAGATATCAAGGAAAAAGATCGTAGGGTAAGTGTGCCAGTTACTGTGCCCATTAAGGCGATGTCCGTAGTATTTAATCAATTACTATTTTTTTTTTTTTATATGATAATTATATATTCTGTGAGCAGAATAAACACCTTTTTAATACAATATTATGTAAGGAATATTAAATAATTACTAAAATAATAGCATAAGCCTTTGCATCAGTTACTGTATCATTAATTTAGTTACTGTGTGTCAGTTAGTGTACATCGTTTTAATTACTGTGTGTCAGTTAGTGTACATTGTTTTAATTACTGTGTGTCAGCTAGTGTACATTGTTTTAATTATTGTGTGTCACTTAGTGTACAGTGTTTTAATTACTGTGCCTTAGATTCTGGACACTGTATTTAATCCTGTGTCACTTAGTGTACGTTTTTGCAATTAGACTGAATGGTACAGAGTAATAGGGAAGAGATTAATTACACAATTTTAATTAAAAAAAATACTTATTTATTAAATATAAATATCAATCTTATAATTCAATTACTTTTAATAAAGCGTCCAAATCACATGTATAGCATATATTCATCAGATATTATAAATTCATCACAAATATTATAACTATGTTTTAGTAGTTAATCTTTTTTTAGGAACCCTTGTTGTTTTATTTTTTTTCAAGCATGAAAAAGTAAGATTAGAGTAGCCTACCGCAAGGGGGCACAATAACTAAATAAATTCATGAAAACTTGTCCAGTTACTGTGCACAGTAATAGAAACATGCCGAAAATTCGTTTTAGTTACTGGATTATATTAAATTAATCAATAATATTAATCAAAACTAGTTTTTTATTGTTCTTTTGTCAACTAGATGGGTTTTATAAACATTAAGTGTATTTGTTTATTATGAAAAATGGTATTTTTATAGTTTTTCAATCACTTTTGTATAGGCATATTCTTAAGCGTTTCGATAAGAAAATCATAGAAATCGCGATGAAAAATTTAATAAATTATTTTAAATATATTATAAGAATAATTAAGTCATACTGTGGGTTTAACAATAAAAAGCATGAATTGAACTGTATATAAAAATTTAGATATTTATGATTGAATATGATTATACTCCACTATAAATGAAAATGATCTAAGGGCACAGTAACTGAAGCGGGCACAGTAACTGGCACACTTACCCTATTACTTTTGAATGCTTATTTGAAATTCAGTGGGTGCTATACTAATTTTAATATTCTGATTAGTTTAGAAATGATGCCTGTCAGAAAATTGGAACAAAAGCTTATCTCTATAAGGCGAAGACCATCTCAAGTGTAATAAAAATTCCTGATCCGGAAAGTACCAACATGTACACGGAAAATAGTGTATTACGCACCAAGGGAGGAAAAAACTTGGACAGTCCACAGCTCGCCTTCGGCTCGGGTGGCAATTTACACGAGCTGTGGGCTGGCCAATTTTACTCCCGTGGAGCGTATACTATTTTTTTGCCTAGCGAGGCCGAGAATACAACCTTCGCGATCGGATCAATTTTTACTATAAAATATAGTATAAATTTTGGTATTTGAGATTTCGTCGCGCGGTACGAAGACAAGCCAACTTTAAAGAGCCAGGCGAAGAAAAGCCAGTTTCGCGCGAAAAAAACCAAAGAATGAGCATATTCTTGGTTTTTTCGCGCGAAACTGGCTTTTCTTCGTACCGCGCGACGATTTGTCCCCACGTTCCTATATATTATAGTAATTTTTAATACATCATTTTTCTCAGTGTACAGTTGATTTAACTGTAAAGTGGCAAGTTCATTTTACTTAAAAAAAAAAAAATCGGTTGAATTTCTATTCTAAAATATAAAATCTCCATTCTTAAAAAGTAGAATCTCCATTCTTGAAAAGTAGAATTTCCATTTTGAAATGTAGAATCTCCATTTTTGAAAAGTAGAATTTCCATTTTTGGAGAAATGGAATTATTACTTCATTAATTCAGTTGATTTTACTATTTATTTTTTCTGTCCATATATATATATATATATATATATATATATATATATATATATATATATATATATATATATATATATATATATATATATATATATATATATATATATATATATATATATATATATATATATATATATATATATATATATATATATATATATATATATATATATATATATATATATATATATATATATATATATATATATATATATATATATATATATATATATATATATATATATATATATATATATATATATATATATATATATATATATATATATATATATATATATATATATATATATATATATATATATATATATATATATATATATATATATATATATATATATATATATATATATATATATATATATATATATATATATATATATATATATATATATATATATATATAATTGTTGTCGGTTGAGACGGCACTTACTAAAGACACGCAATAGTTGTTCTTTTCACAGCCATATAAAAACGTTTAGTGCCCTATTTAAAATCGTACTCATATATAGCAATATAAAATAAAGTGTTGTATTCAAGCAATTCTATCATTTTGTCAGACAAACACAGTACCGTCGTGATTGACCCATATTTAACATGTGTATATATGTATATAACGATTTTTATTGCTAAAGAATAAACAATTATTAATTTTATTAAACGCGCTTCATCTCTAATTGAAAACTAGTGGAAATCAAATATTTTAATAACTTTCTATCAATTTACGATCGATTGAAATTTTAATAAATTGTAAAGTATAGCTCCTATACCCAGACAAACAAATATAAATAATCTAAGGCAAATGTTTCCCTCAAGGATTCACAGATCACAGTCAGATATAGTAGTACTACAGGCACTCCTTACCTTCAGATTTCACAGCACTTTGAGCCCAAAGATCCGCCGATCAATGATCGCTAAAACAAGAACAGATCGCTTCTCTGCGTGGCGAGGGTTGCTGCCTGCAGTCGGACGCTTTCTCGAGCTTGCTCGGTGCACTGACGCTCTGGTGTCGGGGCGCGCGCGACTTTATACGCGGCCTGCCGAGAAAAGAAGGCCCCACCTTCGGAGCAGATAATCGTGGAAGTAGGTACGGGGGCCAGCGCAGATAGCCACGCGCCGGAAGCGTCAGTTTTTTTCGCGTGCGCGCCCCAATGTCAAATCCACTCTCCATTTGTTTAGACACTGGCGACTTGTTAAACAGTGCGGCCGATCGGAAGGAAACCATGGAGATTCATGCAAATGTCGAGATCTTTTTTTCACCAGCGCTCTTGTGATTCATCGTATTATTCGACGAGAATTCGTCGGTGTCCTGTGACAGCGTTTTAATCTTAAATTTGTCTTCGCGCTGTTTTAAAGGCCTTTGCGAGGAGAGCGAGCAGTGTCAACGATCCGAGTGTGTCATCAGCGTCACGCGGCATGCGACTTCAATGCCAATACGTTGTGATGATTTTAATCATAAATTCGGATCTATCCTTATATTCTTTAAGATATACAATTGTATACATTATAATATGTACAAGATATATCAGCGACACTCACTGCGGTCTGGAATACTTTCCGCACTCTTAGATTATATATTCTATATTTTTTTTTTAACAATTAGCACGTTGTTGATGAGCGAGCGGAAATTTTAAACTTTAAAATTACAAACTTTTCGCACCGCGTTAGAAAAAAAGTGACTAAAATTTATGGAAATATCAGTATTATGATGAAGCAGCTTAAAGGACGGAAATATATATAAGGAAAACACGAACGCTATTGCTCAATACGCAGAAAGCCTGCGAGGTGATATATATATATCAAGTCGCGGTTTACTTCTCGCTGAACTTTAATTCGAAAAATGCAAATTTCATATCCCAAATAAAACGCGTCGTATTCTGTAGTGGGGTAACTGCATTCAGGAGATATTGTGCAACTGCATGCGCGGTCTTTTTAATGCAGAGAGCTGCCACCATTCTTAGTCTATTTTTTTGAACTAATTAAAGCGAACTTATATTCTCGACGCGAAGATAAATTATAAAGATACAGTTTTCGAGGGGAAATATTAGAGTTTTAAAATTCATGTAGAGATTAACGTAGGGAAAGAGTCCAACGTTCGAAAGCACATCCTTAATTACATTTCACATTCATACACGGAGAAAATGGTGTAACAAAAATTACTATATTTATAGTAATCTTGGGACAAACATAAATTATCATAAAATTTACTACAATTTATAATAAAAATTCCTATGTTTTGAGTAATTTTTACTATGTACATAGCAATTTTTACTATAAATTGTAGTAAATTTTATGATAATTCGAGTCTGGCCCAAAGTTCCTATCGAACATAGTAATTTTTCTTACATTTATAGTAAATTTTCCTAAACATTTCTCTCAGTGTATATTTTGTGTAAAATGTGCATTACATATATTCTTCAATTAAATTTTTAATATTATTTTAAAGTTAACTATTTATTTGGCTATATTGGCAGACAAACTAGATGCTAATTTAGCTGTCTTAACCATAAAAAATGTATCTCTCAACGATGCCATAAATAATCAGCCGTCCGTTGACGTCTAACAAGTTGAGTCGGATTATCAAGTGCGCCTCTACTTAATTACCTTCAAATCCGCACTCTTTGAAAATCGCAGACAATACACGTATATAATCTTATCAGTCAAAAATGACCATTAAAAGCACCCAGGCGTTCTTTTGCCCGCACATTCATTGTTATCGACGTGCTTCGCTCTCGACTCACCGCCCACAAAGCCGCGCTCTTCCTCTATAATCCTCTTACATTTCCTCTATACGTAGTTCTACAGATAAAGACCGCAATAGAGTCATCGCCGAAACGAAGGGCGCCTATCGGCGCAGAAAACCGGTATTAATTGTCGCGTTCAAATCGGCCGCGTATGCGTATATAAGCGAAACGAGCTCGTGTAATATACACAGGGAGCGACGAAGCTAGCCGTTGTGTGCGCGAGCGCGCGTGAATATTTATGCGCGGCTAATCGCGGGATTCGCGGAGGAGGCGACGCGCATTGGTATGGTAATTGGACGGTAGGAGAGTAACAGCAGCAGCCAGGACGCCGGAGAGAGCGAGATAGCGCAGCTATATAGGCATTGTCCTACTCGTTGAACTTCATGGATGTGCTGGGCGACTTGCTCTTGCATAATTTATTGAATGAGAATGGACGCGCTCAAGGTGTACCTGTGCATGCATCAAGAAATAGAGAGAAATGTTCTCCCGCTTCTCCGCTGTTTGCGGTCCTTCCCGCGCGCGCGCGCGCGCTCGATATAGCGACTATCTTTTTTTATGAAGTGTGTTGCGACGGCGAGCTGTACGCGGGAGGAAGTAAAATCGAATGTCTCGCGGTTTCGCTCGCCACGGTCGTATTTTAATTTTGAGCTCTGTGAGTGGGTAACAGTAAAGGAAAGTGTGATGGTCTTGGAGATGGATTAGGAGCGGTAATGAAAGTAAAAAGGATTTCTTCTTGTTTGTAGTCCTTCGTGATGGACACGAAGGCCCGCTCGAAAGAGGATTTCTGAAAGCACTTTTATCTTTTTAATTTGCATTGTTATTAACGGTTATCAAATTACAAACAGTGATTTCTATATCTTATATTGCAGTAAAATATTAAATAAAATCTATCATTTTTACTTGAAAATATAGAGAGTATAACAGTTCCTTCCGATTTTTGCATTTCACGATACACATTGCAAAACTAAAATACTGCGAAACGAAATACTCTATTTTCCAACAATATATTGAACTTGGAATGCTCCAAGTTTTTTAATGATAATTCCCGGTATCGGATATTCAAGAAGGAGTATAACTACTGTATTTATTAATGCATGTTATTTGAAAAGAGGGTATACCGTTTCAGAGTATTTTAATTTTGAAATTTATCGTAAAATGTAAAAGTCGAAAGAAAAGATATACTTACTCTGTTTTCAAATTAATATTACACATTTTATTTAATATTTTACTGCAATAAAAATAGCAGTTATTGTTTACAATTTGATAACCACAATACCGATGCTGCCCAGAAATTAAAAAGATAAAAGAATCTCCAGAAACCCTCTTTCCAGTGGGTCTTCGTAGCCCATCTCGAAGGACTATAGAAATAAGAAATCCTCGTTACGTTCATTACCCCGCCTAATCGAACTCCAAGTTCATAACACTTTTCTTTATTGTTACTTACTCTTACGGCTAAAAAATTAAAATGAATTAAAATATGGCCGTGGCAAGCGAAACTGCAAAACATTCATTTGTCCTTCTGACAGAATCCATCTCAAATCGAACGGCCCGACTATGCTCATATCGCCGATCATTTGGGAGTTTAAATATATGCACTGGCTTAGCACAGTTTCCGAGTTTAAGTATGTTATTCTTCTCTTAAAATGATTTGAGACGTATTTTTATATTTTTCGATTGCACTAAAATTGCATCCGGTTTGCAATGTTCAACATTTATTACAGAATCCTGACTTTGAAATTTTATTTTCCAAACATGATGCATGATATTTTCATAAAGCTTGAAAAATGTACAAAATTTTTAGAAAAATGCAGTTTTATAAAAAATCCAATTTCTTGTTAATGAATTTTTTTACGATAGGGGTAAAAATATGTATCAAACCAAATATATCAGATCATCCATTTATTCCCGTAGAAAGAGGAAAAAGTATTAAGTGCATCGGAGTTTGTTTGCCTTATGAGATAATCAATGATAATCAATATCAACACGAGCATTCATTGACCCTCAGAGTTAAAGACTCCCCACACACTTATTTTGTTGGTCACGGACACACTAGGGGTCTGTGTCACTCTGTACACTTGTTTTGAGTCTACCATTTAAAAATTATTTATCCGATCATCTTGAAAAAATTTTCAGATATTTGACGTTCGCCACGATTACGAACTTATATTACTTTTTATTCTTCAACTTTTGGGAATTAGTCGAGGCCCGACTTTTTCCCAGAAAGTCTGGAGAGCCAACGCACTCGCGAGCTTCGGAGAAGCTCACGTTACGACTCGGCGCGACGGACCGCACCCTCGAATCGCAGAGAGGGGAGCGAGCGATCCGCAATCCTGGCAGCAGCCTATATCTGCCGATGTTTTGCCGTCGCGTTGCGGCAACCAATTAGCGAGCTGGAAAACTCGCCCCCATCCCTCACCGAGGTATTCTGCTCGACTTCGGAATTTTGGTGCACTCCACTCTCGATTGGAAAAAATCCACAGTACTATAACGTAAATTACCGTATGTCCCTGCAAGTTTATGTACGTTCACATGCGTTAGCGTACCTTCGCGTACGTTTGCGTAGGTTTTAATTACGATTCGGACATTTTGTACAGTATTGTACGTAAATGGACGCAAACGACGTGAACGTACGCGAATATACACAAATATGCAGAAACGTACTTGTATATACGGTTTATACATTTTAGATATGATATAACAGCTGATAAATAAATATTTATGTACACGAACGTACGTGAATGTACGTAAACGTACGTGAATATATACGAACGTACGCGAACGTACGGACACCTACCGATACATACACGAATGTACGCGAGCATAAGAAAACGTACTTAAATGTACCAATAATAAAAAAATGTTTCTATAATAAGAATAACTTTTTCAGTAAATGTACGTTCTTGTAGGTTTTTACACGTTACTGCAAATTTCTGTAGGTTTGCGTACATCCACGTATGTTCACGTATGTTTGCGTATGTTCGCGTACGTTTGCGTACACTGCTGTACATTAAAGTATGAAACTTTTTACTAATAAAAATAATTTTCAGTAAATGTACATTTTTGTAGTTTTTTACACGTTACTGCAAATTTCTGTAGGTTTGCGTACATCGGAGAATATTCGCGTACGTTCGCGTACGTTTTTTTCTTTATATTTTGCTCTACCGTACCGTTTTGAAATGTTCTTTTAAATTTAATTATTTTTGCATACGCATTTTATTCTAAACCTTTTACCTATACGATCATCCTCTCATGCTCTCCGACGCTGAGCTTACACCATATTATTCAAACATTGTAGAATTAATTCTTTTAGTTTAAATGCTTCGTCTAAGATATATCAAAACATCGAACGAAAATTCCTGATAATTTTTTTTTTCGAAAAAGGATATTTTGTGAATAAATCTGGATCTAATAGACCCTGTACTCTAAGCGTTAATAACGCACATTACATGCGTTTTTTATATTCCATGATGCTTTGGAGCGTAAGCTTTTTGGCATTTTCCTTTTTTATAATTTCTTTTTGTTTTCTCAAAAAGGAAGTTTTGTAACGGTGAAAGAAATTTTTGAGACAAAAATGTTTAAAAACATATTTTAAGACTTTTGGTACTGAAATCCGTTATTTTTGAGCAAAAAAATGTTCATGTCTGTGTGAATGTGTATGCGTGCGTGCTATGCGCGCGCGCGCGCGCGTGTGTGTGTATGTGTGTGTACGTGTGTACTGTGTATGTGTAAGGGCGAGCGATAACTTTTGAAGTTTTGAACCATTCCTCTCGTTTCAGAGGAGATATCGAAGGACAACCTATTTTTTTATTTTATCGATTTTCTTTTGTTTTATAACCGAAAAAGATTTTCAATTTTTCGTTTTTTTTTATATAATTATATATAAATTATATATAATATATTCAATCATTAAAACAAGAGTCTTGTTTCGGAAACAAGACAGATGCAATCAAGGGTGTCATTGACAGAGCGATTAAATTGTCACATAAAGATTTTAGGAAATAGTACATTTCGACACTGGTGCGGAAGGTGATGATTTACTTCATGTGACGTTTTTCGCACGAGCGAGGCGAGTGCGAAAGTCACATGAAGTAAATAATCAACTTCCGTACTCGTTTCGAATGGTATTTTATACCACGAGCGCCGAAAAATCATACCAAAGTTGTGATTTTGAGGTTAGAGTGGTATAAAAGAATTTAAATTTAGTTAGAGAAACATTTATTAAGAATAGTTATCCGGTAAAATTTATTGATAAAATGATTGATGAGTTCAAGTTTTCTGTAGAAACGATAATAATTTAGAAAGGTTATTTAGTAATTGTAAAGACAAGGATGATAAATGTTTAAAATCGGGAGTAGTTTATAAAATTAATTGTAGGGATTATAATGGTTGTTATATTGGTTAAGGGGGTGCCATAGTCGTATCGTTACCGACCGAGAAATTCATACAGTTTCAAGCTGATTAAAAATAAAATACGTAAAATCACAAAAAAACAAGAGGACACTTCGCTGCGGTTTTGAATGTTCTATCACCTACACTGAGAGAAATGTCATAGGAAAATTTGTTAAATATTTAACAAAAATTGCTATATTATATAGGAACGGAAGGATATACTCGACATCTAATAATTTTTACTATATATATATATATATATAGCAATTTATGGTAATAAGCTGAATTTAAAAAAAAATCTTACGACGGCTGTATTCGAACCCTCGACCCTCGGCACGCTAGTCGAGCGCGTTGACCACTTACCCACAGACAATCTTGAGTCTAAAATTTTGGAACTTATACATTAGTCATCTTCCCTATGCATACCGCGATCAGGTGGCGCTGGCGTCTGATAGCACTTTTTACTATATAAGTTAGTAAAATTTGGTATACATATATAATAAATATTATTAAAAAAGATTAAAAATTTTATTATATCTAAATTTTTACAATATAATATAATAATTTTTGCTCAAGTGTATTGGAAAAATTATTTTATAATATAATAATTATTTCTATATATATAATAAACTACGTCACAAGTCGAGTATATCCTTCCGTTCCTATATAAAATAGCATTTTTTGTTATATATTTAACAAATTTTTCTATGACATTTATCTCAGTGTAGTAAAAGTTTGAAGTCGAAATATTAAGTGGTTTTTGCAAAAACGTTGAACAAAACAAAATTCGGTTTCGTTCAAAGTTTTTGCAAAAACAACTTGATATTTCGACTCTAAAGTTTTACTGGATAATAGAATGTTCAAAACCGCAGCGAAGTGTTCTCTTGATTTTTTGTGATTCGACGTATTTTATTTTTAATCAGCTTGAAACTGTGTGAATTACTCGGTCGGTAATGTAGGACTATGGAACTCTGTTAAACGGGTAGATATTTGAAAAAGAGAATATATGAACATCAATATAGTTTACGCAGCTCAAGTTGTACATCGGGTTTGAAAGAACATTGTTTAAGGGGGCTAGACACCTTTTTTCTCTGAAATAAGAAGTCACATTTTAATACATAAATGTAAACTAATTATTTCATACTTTTTACATATAAAAGTGGGTATATTTAACTTATCTTAAAACTTTCTCCGATGGGCCTTTTATATGGTCCAGAACCATAGTCATCGATGAAACAAGTTTCTTCACTAACCGTAAGCTTTGAAATTTTCCTGTGGATGGATTGACTCCAGATTTGAACTAAATTACTCCTGAATAGTATAATTCTCATATGAGTGTAAGGATTTTTGATCTAATGAGAAAAAAAAATTGTGCTGTTTTTCAAGAGTTTTTTTTTAATTTTTTTAAATTTTTTATATTTTTTCATAATTTTTCTGATGTAAAAATTTTTTCCGACATTTAATCCTAAATCCCTACACTTATATGAGAATTATACTATTCAGGAGTAATTAAGTTCAAATCTGGAGTCAATCCATCCACAGGAAAATTTAAAAGCTTACGGTTAGTGAAAAAACTTGTTTCATCGATGACTATGGTTCTGGACCATATAAAAGGCCCATCGGAGAAAGTTTTAAGGTAAGGTAAATATACCCACTTTTATATGTAAAAAGTATGAAATAATTAGTTTACATTTATGTATTAAAATGTGACTTCTTATTTCAGAGAAAAAAGGTGTCTAGCCCCCTTAAATAGTTTGCATTCTTTCAATTTTGGGAGTGTGGATATTTTGGAACAGGGGATTAAGAATAAATTAAGAGGGAAAGCCTTGAAAGTATTCACATTCTAAGAAATCGGAATAATGTAAATTTAATGATAGAGTCAAGTAAATTAGATAACATTTATTATTCTTTATTAATTTAAGTGAGAATGGAAAGTTGGAGAGGGAAAAGTGGATGGTGGTGGGGGTAAGAGAAAAGAAGGGGGTATGGGGGTATATAAGGAGGTGTATCGCGGGTTTCATTTCAGTACCTGAGGAGGAGCCGGAGCGGGCTCGAAACGTTGTGCAATTTGGTGGTGGGGGGCAAGTCAGATCGTCCTTTGCCAACAAAGTTTTTTCCAGGTTTTAATTAAGTTTTTATTTCAGATTCTGCGGGGGTGATTATAAACAAGGGCAATCTGACTGCCATAAATATTAATTATTTTAATTTAATTTGTAAGACTGTAAGACCGATGGAAAAATTCTTATCAGTTGATAATATATTCAATGACAAGATGGTGTATCAGCAAGTGACCAGCGAAAACGGGGAGAGCAGAACGAGCCACTCTCGTCGAGCTCAGATAAGCAGCAGGAGTGGGAACACCTCAACGAGCTCCAGAGTTATCTTTGATAACGGTATTTAATTGATTGAAGCGGTCGACCAACAGGGCTTCTATAAGGAGTGCACTTTTGACTCGAGACTGCTAATTATCTGTGTCAATCTCCATCAGCTTGGAGTCAATATATCCCTGCTGGGAGAGGATCGCGCTTTTAACTGAAACGAACGCGGTGCTCGCATATGTTACCAAGCTCGATATGATGGAAGTTCGTGTAATCGTCAATGTTCTTGAATAAAGTGGAGTCGAGACGATTGGTATTTTCCTTTGAGGAGACATTGAGGATTGAAGCTAGCGACGAGAACGAGGACGACGTATTTTCGATAGCTGTGCTGTATAGCGAGTAAGCAGAGAATGACAGCGCCTGTGTACCTGCAGCCAATCGTACTGATGTCTACGTGAACATACGCGTACCTATAGTCATGACCATAGTAGCAGAGATGGAGTTTCGCCATTGATTTCTAAATGGGTCTCTCTCTCTCTCTCCGTCCTTCCCTCCCTCCCTCGTGCCGGATCCAGCGAGCACAATGTCTTCAGTCTGCAACATATGCAAGACTGGTAGTTGGCGTTGACGATTGAAGAGTTTCACAACTAGCAATTCGCGGTGTTAAAGGCCCCTGGAGAAAGGCAATCGGGTTACTGTCAGGGTAGCGAGATGGCGATTCTTTGTCTTACTCACTTTCAAAGAACATGACGTCACTTACACGAGAGTGAAAATGATAGAAGGTTGCCAACTGGTCAGTCTGGTGACTGCTGCTTCTGGATAGTGAGAAAGCTTTTTGTTTTCGTAGTTTTTTGTCAGCAGGGCTGCTTTTGTTTATAACGGTGCAGTCAATGCATATCACAACATTCTTCTTTACTGTATTAGAGAGCTTTGTCGTGAGTCATGTGGCATGTCCAGGACGGTTGCATTTTAGAAAAGGCTGTTTCATTTCAGTTTTGATAATTTTAATAACTTGAGCTCTGGAGAGAATTCAAACAATCTAACGAATTCAGGGAGTAGTCGTGTAATCGTATAGTCTTCTTGGCCGCTGCAGATGTAAATACAACACACACACACTAGGCATTATCATTAGATATAAACACAAACCCCAAAACCGCCATTGCTCGGCAATAAATCCAACCGGATCAAATCCAGAAAGCAGACATTAAAAAACAGATGCAGAAAGACTGTAGGTGCAGGTCACGACGCAACAATGACATGGAGCTCAGACAGATTGGTCGTCAATCGCACACCAGTGTACCAAGAAAAAAAACGGGCACAGAGAAGACGAGCAATAATAACAGAGCCGCGCACAACCGCATGTGTACTATGCGAGCGACTAAACGATACTATCTATGATTGCTTATAATTTTTTGAAAAATTAATATTTTTTAACGAACAAATTAAATTTTAGATTTTTCTGTCTACTATTATACATTTTTGCTTCTGTATTCTTTGCACCCCTCTCGGAGACTATGCCCCAGGTCTTAAAAGACCTCAATAAGGGCCATTTTCTCAAGAACAAGAACAAGAAAAAGAATAACAAGAGTACTAGCTCTAATGACGATGCAAGCTTCATTTCCTCTTTACAATCCCGCTTCCGTTCCCATTCACGCTCCTATTCTCGTCCTCGCTTTCCTTCTAAATATGCTAAATCCACAGAAAACAACGCCCCCCAAGGATACAACATCCCTAACCTCACCGAAAGTCTGATAAACCCCTGAACCACATCACCTCTCAAAACCCCACAAAATACCCTCTTAACATCCTTATTTGAAGCATTGCAGCAATATTGAGCCAATATTTCTCAACACGAAAGGAATATTATTTTTCAAATTATATTTTTATGCTGGTTTTTCTGATGACTTTGCAATATTGCAAGAATATTTGTACAATATATATGAACACTGGAAGAATCTTCCCGTTTGTCCACTGTTTGTTGGAGCAATATTGTCTTAATGTTGCTTTGACATATTCGCGTCATTCCCCTTAAGGAGAAATTCACTAATGTATTTTGGAAATTGAGGCAATATTGCTCCAACAATCAGTGGCCAAGCGGGAACATTCTTCCAGTGTTTATATATATTGTACAAATATTCTTGCAATATTGCTAAATCATCAGAAAAATCAGCAGAAAAATATAATTATAAAATTAATATTCCTTTCGTGATGCTAAATATTGGCTAAATATTGCTGCAATATTGCTATGACAGAGAGCTTGACCCATCATTTTAAAAAAATAATGGTGAAACGGAAATCACGGATTGCAGCAACATTGCTCCCATATAGCATCCATATATAAAAGTGTTGAGGGAATATTGGCGAATATGGAAAATATGACAAAGCAATGTTTGAGCAATGTTGCTCCAATATTGCGTGCTATAGGGGTCCTTCCACAAAACACTTCACAGATCTCACAGCGTTTTTAACCTTTCAGGCAAAACCATATCCTTTAGCGCAGACCCTACTGAAAAATCTCAGGTGAGATCTCAGATAAAATCTCACGCTAAAATCTCACCTGAGATTTTGCTTCAGATGCTGCAGCAAACTAACGTAATTAACGGTTTCAGCGTTAAAAAATACGTCGGAAACCTATATTAACATTTTTGGACCCATTTACCTGAATTGCGTGACTGAAAGGGTTAAAGAATTCTGCCCTAACTTTAATCCGTTCTCTTTAACTTAAACGCTTTATGGCAGAATTAAAAGTGTCAGGCACAGAGCTTTCGCCGCTGAAACGGTGCCCTCCAATCTCTGTACGGTAGAAATTCACCGTGAAATCACACCCACTAGCTGCTCTCTCCCGTGCTGCTTCCCCAACTCTCCTTTAATCCCTCCCCTACACCCTTAACGTTTTTCTCAAAACCTTTCTCTAACATCGAACTCGACGCCACCCTTTCTATATATCGCGATAACCCCAAATCCTCCTCCGGCTTAAACAAAATTGATACCCTCATTCGCTCCAACATCCCTGATAATATGCATCACGCTCTTCTCACTACCTTCAACACCCTTTCCTCTGGTGAATTCACAAAACACTGGAATTAATTTCTCGTTTTCTTCATCCCAACCCCCCCCCCCCCCCCTCTCTCCTTGACAAATTCGGTACTATTTAGAAACACTACTGCACAGCAGCTAAAGACTTATCTGGTCGCTTCAACACAACCTTCTCCTTCCAAAAATACTCAATACGGCTTCTACAAAAAAAGATTCTGCACAGATAATCTGTCCATTCTTAAGACCTCTATCTATAAAGCTTTCTTTGATAAAAGCTTTCTTGCAGCCCTTCTTCTCGTTGTCAAAGGAGCTTTTTCATGGGATTGATCCTGGGCTTCTGGCTCAGTCCCGCTTGATTTCGGACTGCCTAAAAACGTCTAAAAATTCTTTTATTATAATGTCCATTTTATAGCCTGAAAAGCGGGGCAAAAGTGACGTCTGATTTCCTCTTACTTTATTTCTGCATATGTGGGATATGCGGGAATAAAGTAACATAGTCTAATTGTTTCCGTGTATGATGAATTGGGTTAAAACTAACAAAATTATAACACATAAATACAAAATAACTTTTCAAATCTATAAAGTGGCCACAGTGGAGATGGGAATAAAGTAGTGTACTATATGTAACACGGGACTACAGTCGATCATTCCCTTGGGTGCTCCCTTCGCTACGCTCACTCGGGCAGTGAACTCACCCGCGGGAATAATCTGTAACTTTAGTCCCTTGTTAAATAATGCACTATTACAATCTTACCTCGAATCGGTCTGTCTACTTTATTATTAACGGCGTAGTCGAAGGCTTCTTTACCTCGCATACCCTCGCTCCTTTACCTCGCCTACCCTCTTGTGACGTACACGAAACAGCTCGTAGTATACGCATCGATTTATAATTTCCCATTCATAAACACGAGAGCGAAAAATCAACAAACACGATGCATCACTGTGTACAAACATACGATCGCGTGCGCCAGAGAAAATCTTACTCACTCATTCACACCGCGCCTCTGACGTCAGAGTATAAACAAAAATATTGTCATGCGCAAGAGAGAAGACCAGACGATCGACTGGTATATAAAGGGCTCCGATTCTCGGAATCGGGACGCACTTGTGTCCGAGCTCTCGCCTATTCAGGATACCGATAAGCATTGCGCTTAGGTAACTGAAGCTGGCCACTCCTTTGCGCTCGTAAAAACTTATGTCAAATAATTCATTTTGAGTATATTAATAAACATACCTATAATTCTAGATTTTGATTAATGTTTTTTTTTTTCTTCTTCAAATAAACTCTCTCGATAACAACCGAATCCTAACCTACCTACCTCCCACGGCACGATAGTTGGCCCTCTGCGCCGACTATTTACCCGGCTCCTCTCTTCTCACACGGCACGGTAGTTGGCCCTCTGCGCCGACTACTTACCCGTATCACCTAAGCAGCACGGTCGCAGCCACTTAGCGCTAACGACTTACCTGCACCTACCACCTCTCTGTATCGACGGCACGGACTCCGGCACATTGCGCGCCGGTATCTAACCCTGAGATCGGGGCTACTCCCATCCCGATTGTATGCTCGAGTCCAGTACACGAACTCTTAAAAAATTGTTAATAACTACGAAGTAACGACATCTAGTTTCATACAAGTTAACTCAATTATTAAAGGTATAGATTAAAATCTGAGAGCTGTCATTACTTCGGTACGTTACACTCTAATATTATTGCGCATCCGACAAAATCGATGAATGTTTTCAAACGCCCTACTAACTACTTCATCGATTTTGAGGATACACGAATCAGAGCCGTGCCGGAAGCCAAATTTGTAGGCATCAAGCTTGACTCTCGCCTCTCCTGGAATTATTACCGCAACTCCCTAACGTCAACCTTTGTTTGTAATAAAACTGATATTTCTATTTATTTTGTTACGAACAAGATTCATTACAAGTGGAGGTAAAGAGATTTATTAAATATATAAAAATTTGTAATATAAATAAGTCTATTGTATAATTTAAAGTATTCTTTACATAATTTGATAATGTATTTGAAAGATATTACTGAGATTTCTATAGAAGTTTAAGCAATTGTATAAATGCATAGATATGAAAATGACATATAAAGACTTAATAAAAAAGCTACTATCAAAATGGAGTACTTCGACTGTTAGCGAACTCTATAAAGTAATACATTGTTCTTCATATCTATATTGTAAAAATCATACAAAAGCAATTTATACTAGTTTTATCACTAGCAATCATTGATTGACTATATAAACTGAGATACTTGCAAACGCATTTAATTAAATTTTACTAGTATTTTTAATAAAGACGTGTTATTTAAGAGTGTTCTTGAATTGATTGACGTTATTTGAAATCAATTGAAATACTCCGATTCGTTGACTTCATTGGCTACGGAAGTTGCTTCAAAGGCCAAGCGCTCAGCTTCGCGTTCCGCTGCAATCGCTGCATGTTCAGCTGCGATTTTTTGAAAAAGATTGTAATGACGGTTCTTTGCTCTCTCCACACTTGCAGAATCCTACAAACATAATTTTAAGTTTAATTTTTAACACATTTTTATAATTTACAGATCTCTTACATTTCATTCTATACCACATCTAATGAAATAATTATACTAATATGTTAATTTGCTATTATTCAACAGTATAAACATTATTTCAACAGTATCAATTGATCAAATTATACACATAATAAAGACTACATTATTTTGGAAATTACAAAAAATAATTTTGTTTTTAAATTATGATACAAAATACTAGTGTCTAGAGTGTTCTTTAAAAAATGTTCTCTTTTAATTATTCTATTTATCTACAGGGTGTTCCAAAAGTATGGATACAACTGAATAACAGAGAAGCATTTTCGAAAAAGATGTTAAATACAAAAGTTTCAGGGTTTCAGTCAAGGATTTAAAATGGTTTAGTCCTATGTCAAGATTACGACCAAAATCCTTGGCTGTAACCCTTTTATATTTTCCATTATTTTTAAAATGCTTCCCTGACATGGTATTCAGGTGTCCTAACATTATTTGCATACGACCTTGAAATGAACTTCAGCGACATATCATCACCTGCATGAATACCGTATACGAATGTAAAATTTTCCGCTCTTTGAAACCCTGAAACGTTTGTATTTAACATTTTTTTCGAAAATGCTTCCCTGATAAGTTATTTAGGTGTATCCATACTTTTATGAGACACCCTGTATTATTTGAAGGAAGGTTACCCTTTGCTCGGTGTGTATAAGCGATACTCTAATGTCATGTAATTAACATACCTTGGGTAACTCTGCTGGAATACCCTGGGCATTGGCAGCAGCAATCTTATTGTAAAGTACGCGATGTCTCTCCTTTGCGAGACTCACGGCCTCAGAATCCGCAGGGGCCTTCAAAACATCGTCGTAATTTATCAAGGACGGGTGGAAGCCATTCTCATCCACGGTATACTGAACAGTTCGGACTTTGAATTTCGGATCAATGTACGAATAGGAGCCTGTAATTCATTAATAACGTTAATTTTGCTTTCTCAAAGGTGTAGCTTTGAAACGGTAATAACAATTTTCGAAAGCAAAAACTTTTAAAAAGGTTTTTAAGACAATTGGCATAAAAATCCCTTTTAAGAAACTTTTTTTCGTGTCTGTGAGCATGTATGTGACCGACTTTCATCAAATCACTCTCATTTTTAAATTAGTTAAATTTTCTTTTGGTTTCATGGCCAAAAGATGATTTTAAAAGTTTAGTGTTTTTTTTTTTATTTCTTAGTATAATACAGCTAATATTCTTAATTTATATGAAATGAATCTTAAAGGGCTTTCAATTACCTATACACGTCCTTTTTTTAATAATTTCAATTAACTACAGTCTGTCATTTGTTATTTATGCAAATGTCAGTTGGTTTTATTTATAAGTAAAGATTAACTAATCTGTATGAAATCCATAGGTGGAAGATTCATATCTCTGATTTCGCATAGTTCATTGCATTATCACAAGAAGATGTTCTCGTATTTGAAAATATGTAGAAAATAGATGAAATTTATTTTTAATTATTCAGTTTACAACATATAATTGTAAAAATAGAAAATAAAATTATAGAAAACGAGTTTTTAGTGTCTTCTTTATTCGAATTAAAAAATATTAACTTCTTCCAAAGTTATTATATTTTAAAGTTAAGCAAAAAAAAGGCACCAAAATGAAAGCGCAAAGTCTTCATCGATTTATTCAGAACATATTTTTCAATGAACAAGTTGAAGATAAAGTTGAAGTTGATAGATAAAGTCATTATTAAAAATGTTATTATAAAAAGAAATAGATGTAATCATATAAGTAATAAAGAGTATACAATTTCATAAGTTTTATAACATTCTACTGCTACAAAAGTTTCATGTCAAAATTTAAGTTTATTTTTACGTAAACTTTATATTTTTGAGATCAATCAATAATTTTATGGAATAATAAGTTAAAAAGTTTGAAGACGCTAAGTACCAATGAAGTGGCAACGGGATTTTAAGTTAATCTGTAAATTGTCATACGTATTTCGTTATTGAGTAAATCAAAACTTTCTCTTGCATTCCTTTGAATGACGCACTTATAATTATTATCTTTTTCGGGAAGTGAGATAACGTCTCGCGGAATCTTTTTTACAAAACTTTTATATTTACCATATTGAATATATAGTATTGTACAGTTTAACTCCGAAATACTGAGATACAATGAAAGCAATGAACATCGTTTTAACTATTGTATGTACTTTAGTTTATCGTCGTACAGCCTATTTGGTCCAGTAAGTGATCTATAACTACTTCCCGTAATCGATCCATACTTTTCATAAGCGATAAGTAATCTGTACAGTCCTTTTGAGTCAAATTTCTTGATATAATATCTGTTTTAATATTTATGGCACACATTGCGTAGGGTTAAACACAGAAAAAGATGTTCAAATAACTTCTCGCATACTTTGTTACGAGCTAAAAATCACTTAAATGATCGCTGAAGCTGTATATATGGACAGCGGTCACGCATCCAAGTATGCTAACCGCACCCAACGCTGCTTAACTTCAGTGATCAGCCAAGGTGCACTTGCGCTACCTCGTCACAATGCCGGTTTATGTTTGCTATTGTTTCATCATATCATCGGCTTAGTGGGAAAAGCAGACAGGTCGATTTTTCGTTGGAAAAGCGGACACCTCGCGCCGGAGTTTGAATTATTATTATTTGAGTTGAGATTCACTGGCACTGGAAAATCATTTGGCTCTCTGTACTTTATTTATATATTTTCTGGTATCGTTGCTTCAATTATAAATTTATCAAATTTATCTTTTTTAATAAAGAGAAAAAAATTCAGGAATCTAATCATAATAATAATAATAATTTTTTGTCCACTTTTTCAACTAAAAATCGACGTGTCCGCTTTTTCCACTAAGCCGACGATATGTTAAGAAGAGCGTTAAATAAAAAATAAATCATAAACAATTCTGAAATACCTACGAAGTTTATGATAACATTTCTAAATACTATAGGATTTGTCACACACGCAGTTAGATTTTCCACAAACTCGTACATACTCAATACTTATTACTCACGATTATTCCTGAAAACGATCCAGACTCTTAAAATTCGAAGCTCCTATATCATACCACAACAATGCTCACCTTGAACATGGCCGACGCCATCGCCGCTCTCACTCTGTACACGATCGACGTGCCCGGGATAGCGGCCCGCTTTGTACTCGAAGCTGTAGGGATTGGGCGGCCCCTGGGTCGTCGTCGTCGTTATTGCGGCTACATCGTAATGGAGATGGCCGACACTCGGCGCCTGTAGAATATTAGATATCTCTCCGTGACAGAGACCCGCCAAGGCGAGGGAGACCTGTGTATACGCGGAAAAGCAAATGCATTTGGTTTTCAGTTGCTCGCACGAATCGACTTTCTCGAATTTCTCGCACTATTGAATTTCCTAGAGAGACGTAATGAATGAAAGCCACTTTAAGTAAAACGAACGTCTGAGAATCGAATGCTTCGTGAATTTTTATGAAAGCTATTATTATTTTTGTTAATTCAGAGTAAGAAACTTTTCGTATTTTCATAATCTGAATATTGTGTATTCTCAATGATGACGTACGCCCGAAAAAGTGAATATCCATTTTATGTAATAAGAAAAGCAGATTATTTGGACGAACGTTACCAGAAGCCTCGTAGTGAAGATCATTACAAGCTCTACGTCATTCAGCAAAAATATTAATTACAATAGAGGCGAATACAAAATCAGACAATCATCAATGATTCTTGCAAAATAGACTCTCTTGTCACAATCTTAATAGTATATTACGCAACAAATGCGTAAAATACGATTTCATATGTTAGCACTCGTGGCCGGCTACGCTGTAATATGTGTAAAATTTGATTTTACACACCGTGTGTAAAAATGTATTTTACACGCGGAAAACAGTGTATAAAATCGAATTTTACGCGATCCAAGTCAAAAAATAATTGTATGAATTCATAATCAGAAAACGTATGGGATCAAAATAAAAAATTTTACGATTATGCCTAAACCAATTGATATGTTGATGGATAATATCTAAATAATATTAAAATAATAATAAATAAATAATGAAATTTTGAAGCCATTAACTATCACGTGCACAACATAACTGCGTAGTCTTTTTCAGGCTTATGCGCGTAGTCACAAATGAAACACGAATAGTCGCTACACATCCTCTGCTTTCACTTTCCGCCTCTGTAAGCTCTCCTTTCAGAGACTTATGTGCAGATTCTCACTCACTAGGACGATTCTACAGACATCCCACAAACCCTTCACTCAAACAATTCGATCGAAAACGGAATAATTAAAAAATGCAGCAACCACTTAAACTATCGCGCAAAACAACGCCACTTACTATGAGAAACTTCATCTTGGCATTCAGGCGCTGCGCTGTAAACGTGTGCACAACGCAAAACGCGATGTGCTACTGCTGAAACGAAACGTTGAAGAAATTCTTCTCTCGCTTCACGTCCCGCAGTGAAAGTGATGTAAGAAACTTTGACGAAACACACGCGCGCGCGCGTTCTCCGCGACGAGCAACTGCGGAGAGAAATATACCTACTGCGCGGCGAAAATATGGATCGCATGCGGTTATCCTTCTTCTTGTTTACGGCGTTGAACATTTTCAGTACGGGCGTTGGTTGTTTCGGTTTTTAATGATTTTTTGTTTTGTCGAAAATGATTTTCTGCGGTAAACGGCAAAATTACCTCAAGATATTGTACAATTGTTAAGAATTTTAGTTACTATTTAAAAAATTTATATTACTTACTATACGGTCAAATTTTAAATATATACATCATATCTTCAATATTGAAAAATAAAATTTAGGCAACTCTTAGCCACATTCTTTGAGTGGAATATTTTCCTTAAAATATCGCAGATCTCTGCAATAAGTTTTTTCTTGTTCTATAGACCACACAATACACGAAAAAACTTTAGAACACAGGAAAACGATCTTGTGACCCAGTTTTAACCGCACATTAATTTTTTTTTATGGAAACTTAACTCATGAATGCGCAAAACGAGAAATTTGTGCACGCAAGTTCAAGTGTACAATTCGAATAGGAAATAGGAATAATTTCCTTCTAAAATTGCATATAAGGGATTTCGAAGATGCTCTTTCAGAATCTGGCATTTATTTTGCTTAAAAACTTCAAAAATCCTATTATTTTTTGTTTTTTTTTTAAACTGATTTTTTTTTTTCATATTTTTTTCAAAGTCGATTATTTTGTTGTTGCTGCTTTTGAATAATCATATAATCACCAGGAATCGTGGTCGGAATGTCTAAATTTTCTTAAACCATGGTTTTGAAGGTTTTTTCTGCTTTGGGTTTTGCAGAATGGCCATTTTTGTACAGCAGTGTAATAAAAAACTTCGTGATTTTTTTACTCGAAAACAACTTTACAAAAAAATTTTATGGAACAAAAATGCTTAGAATTAGTCAAAGAATACGTTTGAATTTTTCCAGAAGCTTTTGGAACATTTTTGGATTTTTCCAAAAATGGGCAAATCCAAAAAACTGAGTTTTTTACCAGAGTTAATTGTCAAAAAATCTTATGTATTTAAAAGAATTCAATTTTTCACTCTATCTTTATATTATTTTTTTATTTTTTAATAAACCAGATTGATTTTTTATTTTTATTCATCGTTTTATACAAAGGCAAGATACCGTCACCAATTTGATAAATATGTCGAATTATTCGACGGTGATATAATCTTTGTACCAAACCGGTTTTGTAAATTTTAACATCTCATCTTCAAGGCCAAATGACTCTAAAGTTGTAAGTTTGGTTTCTGATATTCTGTTTAGTTCGAATATATATTTTTCTAGAAAATATTACTTACTTTCAATAAAGAAATTTCCGGAAAAAACTCGTAAATTATTTGATAATTATCCGATCTAAATTCAAATAAAACGAATATTATGTAGATCTTTAGACTACTCTCAATCAAAATAGAAAATTTCGGCAGGGACTTTACGGGTCATACAATCCAGATAAAACCGCTGCCAATACATTGGCACTTAGCTTCCCCAAACTAATGTATTAATTCATTTTTTAATTTTTTAGGACCATAATGAATTGTATTATACCAAATTTTCTCTATGAATATTCGCAATAAAACTAATACATATTTGTTGATGAAACATAGGCTAGAAATGTAAATACACTATACTTCTTTCTGAAATAATTTTTTTCTCAAAAACAAAAGAAGATAATCTCGAAATTTTAACACAATATTGTCGCCAATAAGTGTAATAAGTGTTTAAAATTTTGAGTCGAGATAGCACCTTTTTGAAACGGCTTCTCAGTTAACGTCTTTTTCAATCGGATTCCTAACACCTTATTCAATCGGTTTCTGAGTTAGCCTTTTTATTCGGAAACGAGGATTTCTAATATTCGGCGGTTTCCGATTAACAATCAAGTGGCCGATATTGAACATAAAACAGATTTTTTTCGAAGTTTACAGAATACCTATGTGAAAATTATCAAGAAATATTAGTTCAACTATACACGGTGTCCCATTTTAAACAGACCACGCAAATATCTCGAAAAGTAAGGGAGATGGAAAAAAACTTTAATTATAAAAATTGTAGGATTCGAAGGGGGCCAACTGACGGTGACCTTGACCATAACCTTGAGGTCAAGGATGAAGGTCATTTGAAGGTCAAATCTATTTTTCAAATGGGAACTCCCACCTTTGACCTCGTAAATGGAAAGAGCAGAAAATTTTACATTCAGATATGACCTTGAGTCAAGGTCATGGTGAAGATCTAAATCAAGCAATGCATCCGTACATTCCGAAAACTTTGCAAATTAGAAAAAAACATTAAATACAAAATTTGTGAGGTTTGGAGGGGGCCAACTGATAGTGACCTTGACCATGACCTTGAGATCAAGGATGTAGGTCATTTGAAGGTCAAATCGATTTTTTCAAATGGGAACTCACATTTTTGACCTCGCAAATGGAAAGAGTGGAAATTTTACGTTCAGATGTGACCTTGGATTAAGGTCATGATCAAGGTCACTATTATTTGGCCCCCTCCAAATCATACAAATTTTATATTTAATGTTTTTTTCTAGTTTGCAAAGTTTTCGGAATGTACGGATGCATTGATTGATTTAGATCTTCACCATGACCTTGACCCAAGGTCATATCTGAACGTAAAATTTTCCTCTCTTTCCATTTACGAGGTCAAAAGTGGGAGTTCCCATTTAAAAAAATCGATTTGACCTTCAAATGACCTTCATCCTTGACCTCAATGTTATAGTCAAGGTCACCGTCAGTTAGCCCCCTCCGAACCCTACAATTTTTATAATTAAAATTTTTTCCATCTCCCTTACTTTTTGAGATATTTGCATGGGCTGTTTAAAATGGGGAATCAGACAGAGAAATAAAAGTTTTGCTCAATTATTCATAGAATGAATACAACAAATGATTTATTAGTTAATGTTATATTTATTTATATTTTCATAAGCCACCCAATGCACTTTAATGCTCTTTCATCAAAGATAAAATTAGTAAGTAAATCAGATACAAATATTTTGTTGTTACGCCAATCTAAGAAATGGGCAAATAATGGTCGAAAAATCGTTTCATCATAGCGATTAATTAGCCAGTTTTACTATCTATTTTCTAAGTTCTTGGCCATTTCATATAGATGAATTTCTACCTGGGGCCTGCCGTTCATGATTTTTCTGGTTTTTTATATACCTTAAACCATTAAGAACGCTTTTATTGTGATACAATCTTGTTATCGTTAACATTATTGTAAAAAACATTTTAAAAATTTCGTACCTAGATTGTGAATCTTTTAGTGAATAAGTAAAACTAAATTTGAGAGTGCGAGCTTTCTTGTGCTGTTTTGGAATTTAAAAATATTAATTTTTTCAAAAGTTACATTGGTTGAGCGTAAGATATACGAAATATTCTTTTTCCAGATTCACATTTTAAACAACGGCTTTCATCAAAATGTCGTTATTCCCGACTCCATTATAATAACCACTTTATTGACCCGAAAAGCAGAACAAACGTAGCATTTTCTTCCCTCTAATACTTTATTCCCTCAAAACAGGGACTTTTTCATTACTTGAAAAATATTTTCCATGCTCCGACTTTGATTTGATCTGCAATGCACGAATACGACGAATAGTTTTCTCTAAATAGTCACTATATATGTATAAAGTACAACATATCAAAAGAACGAACAAATCGAACGTCCGCGGTTGGGTCAAAACGAACGTACCTACTTTATTCAACCGAAGTCAGTCACTGAATGATATTTCGGTTTGCGCAATCTATAAGTGCAGACATCGTTTAATAATATAGTTATTGTCATGTTATTGTTCTAAATAATAATTTCTTGTTCAAAATTCTTATAATTTTAAAAGAGGGGTAACAGTAATAGATTCGATTAGTACTCTATTTTAAAAGTTCACTTTCGTCACATTAATATTACAATGTTTATTATTTTTTTCTAAAAAAGTTTCATCATATTCAACATGACGTTCATGATTCAGTCGCAGGGGCAGACCCTTTTACGGACTACAGATAGTACACAAATTTCTTAACGCCCATTTCATAAAAGTGCGCAACGTAGCCACATGTCACATAATAGCGTTAATGACGATTACAGCCCTAGCGTCGTATGTCCTCGCAGTATTAATATATCAATAAGTCCATGCACATGCGCATGTATCTACATTATGTGGTCATTGTAGATGTATTTATTCGGCATTGGATCCAAAAGCTTGCTCATAATCACAGTGTATCCTCTCACGTATGTTGCCGCAGTTGCATGATGCATCTTGAAAAGTTTGAAAACGAGATTTTATCGAGTTGGCCATTTTGGTGAAAACATTATTTTCAAATTATTTTTCGATTTGTAGAAAAGAGCCGTTTTTCGCTTGAGGTATTATAAAAAATTTGAATTATCGTAATGTTAATTGAAAACCAACTTGCACTGCAATGAATACTTCGACTTTTTTCCTACGGGACAGGCGCATCGTAACTTATCAAGTTAAAAGCTTCTTATTATTGCTATTTCCTTTGTTTCCCCATTAACTGAAAAAAAATCTAATCTTATTGTTTTATGTATAAGTTTGTCATTTATTTTTTAAATTCATCTAAAAAAAAAAATAGTTAACGTTCGAAATGAATGTGCTGCTTTGCCGTAAAATATTACATAAGATGTTTTAGTTATCAAAGATATATATTGTGTGTGTGTGTGTGTGTGTGTGTGTGTGTGTGTGTGTGTGTGGGCGGGTGTGTGTGTGTGTATTAAAATTTTGAATAGAGACACTTATACTTTTTTGTCATATCATTAGTGAGTGTTACAAAAAGTCATAAATTATTTAAAATCACTAGAAGAGATGTTTTACCTCGATACTTGAGAAAATTTTTCTATGAAGTCAAAATAATTTATGTGTTTGCATTATAATATACATATAAATACTGATCATAATAAAATCCTAGTGATTTTTTACGGTTTAATGAGTGCCTACAATGAGAAAAAAATATAGTATATTTTCATATAAAAGTATTATAAATAGTGGTATTTGGCTACATGATATTTTATAGTGATACAAACAACAAAATTATGATAAAGATAGCTAGAAATATGTTATTGGGTACTATATTATATAGTCAAATTTGATATATCAAAGGATTTCGAATGGAAATATTATATTATACTAAATAAATATAGTAGACTTTACTGAAAATTTAGTTAAATGTACAATAATTGAGTTAATATAACTGTTTAGTCACTTGAATTATATGAATATATATTAACATATTATAGTTCATTTTACAAAAAAACATAGTTAAGGCAATGATATTCAGTTTTACTATACAATATAGTTGACAGTACAAACACCTTATTTCTCAGTGTACTATATTGTGCTTAATTCTAAAGAATATTTCTAAGTGTTAAAGAAGAATTAATAAAAGATTAAAAAAATCGTTAGTTATAGCAATTTTTAAAATTCTTATTTGCCATTTGTCCGTACATTAAAAAGTATCATTTATTTGATGGAAGTATCATAAATATCAAACGATTGAGAGGTTATAGAGACTATAGAAACCAATTTTGCGGCTAATCGATGTCAAGCTTCTTGAAGCTTCCCTCAACGCCAAAGAGATCGGTGACAGTCTTGCTTTTGCCGAACCGTTTGGCCTCGTCAACGCGGGCGCTGCACTCCTTCTCCAGGAACATATCGCGGTGCTCTTCAAGCCTTTTCACCTGTGCCCAGTGTAACTCCATCAACTGTCCGCGGTCTTGCCGCCCAACTTGTTTGGCAAAATCTCCAGGGGAACGAATTGCAAGAGTATTCGCGATTGAGTGAAAATGCAACTGCAAAATGTCCAGACTAATCCATTCTAATTTTTTACTTAAAATAGCTTGAAAATCTTTACTTTAAGTCGCTAATTAGTTTTATTCGAAATACATATTTATTTTTAATACTATTAAGCAAAAATGTTTTGTACGTAATTTTTATCTGGACTCGCATGATTAAAGTAATAATAAAGTGTATTTATTTCTCATAAAATAATAATTGCTGTGCAAGAATAGGGACAACGCGCTGTTACTGATTTTCTGATTTTCGGCTGATGCAGTTGTTTCGCACACCAACTTCTCAACGATTGGATATCTGACTCCTTCAATTCTGGATCTTTTTTCAACTCCTCCTTGTAGGGTACTTTTACCAACAGCACCATACTTTTTAATCATGTTTTATTAAAAAAAAAAAAAAAAAAAAAAACACAAGAAATACTTCAAGAAATTTGAGTCTAACTTGATTTTAAACACATACACTGGATACAGACAGGATCGTACCGGCTACCTGCCGAGCTCGGACAAGACTGACAAGGAGAGTGCGTAACCTTTGGTTCACGGATTTATACCAAATTGAAATATCTTGTTTTAGAGTAAAAAAATATTGAACCCCTGTTCCAGGATTTATTCTCATAGGCCTTTTTTTTCGAGATATGTGCCATGTTATCTTAAAAATGAGCTATTTTGCTAAAAAATGATGTCTCTTCTATTTTATGCGACTCTGCCAGTATTCTCGTTACGAAAATGAGCGAAAAAAATTATATAGTAAAAGTAAGTAGAACAAGCTTTATTTTAAGCACTGTTTCGACTAAAAATACCGGGTTTTCAGAAAGTTATGAGGAATCAAAGATCCTCTCTTAAAATAATGATGACGGAAATGTGAAGTTGAAATAAAATCTTTGCGATTGGTCAAGTCCGATTAAAAGAAGACTGTGATTGGTCAAAGGTGACGTTAGCTTTTCGCTTAAGGTCGTAGCTGATTGGTCCAAATAAATCCACAAAGTTTGGAATTATGAAATATTTAAACTAAAATATAAGTCATAAATAGTATTAATAACTTAAAATTTGGTTTTGTATAACAAAATGTATTAAAATTTGATCTGTAGTTAACAACGAGGGACTATGAATACTGTTTTGATTACATTTAAAGTTCTAAGCTCCAAATTTTTGTATTGTAGGAATATTAAAATAAATACAATCCAAGTCTCAATAAAAAATATTGGATAAATTTGCGGATGTTAAAAAGTAAAATAACTTTAAAATTCATAATATTTCAATATTATTTGTATAGGTATAAGCAAGGAAAAGGAAGAGCGCGCGAAGCGCGCCTGAACCTGCTAGTAGTGTAAAAAAAATGATTAAAAATAGCATCCTCAAAATCCTTTAAAAAAAGGAGAAATTTTCAATCATTTTTTTACACTATCATTGATTTCTCGTAATTTTCTGAAAACCCAAAATTTTTAGTTGAAACAGTGTTTAAAATAAAGCTTGTTCTGCCTATAATTTTCGTTGCTCATTTTAGTAACGGGAATACTTGCAGAGTTACATACAATAGAAGAGACATAATTTTTTAGCAAAATAACGCATTTTTAAGATAACATGGCACATATCTCGAGAAAAAAGGTCTATGAGAATAAATCCTGGAACAGGGGTTCAATATTTTTTTACTCTAAAACAAGATATTTCAATTTGGTACAAATCCGTGACCAAAGGTTATGCACTCTCCTGGTGAGTAACTTATCAGGCACGTACATTATTGCAAATTCAACGAACATGTAAGCATATATAATGTTAACTTACATTTTGTAAGGCACCATCTTATGGGAAAAATGATTTTTTTATTTTGATATAACGATAATATTATAACAATGTACATTTATGTAGGTATTACGATGGTTGAAGAATATGTAACTGATTACATAACGCCGAAAATCACGGAATTTTAAATGAAATGGTTAAACAAAATGAAGGTGGAAGAAAAAATTTCCGTAAACTACAACTATTTTATCCACCTTTATCCACAGTTTGGAATGAATCGTCATCCTTTTTCGACTCAAGAAAAATAGATTTAAAAAAAAATCCAATTTTCCGGTTTATTTTCACATAAAATCTGCCGTATTGTTTTTTTAAGGCATGGAAATGCAATTTTGACCCCGAAAATCGAAAGAACATACCCGAAAATATTAAGATAAATAGGTTTGATTAGGATATTTTTCATTTTCCGATTTGGCAGTTAAGCTTGAAAATGAGTTCAAAATTTCGTAATTTTCGGAATTGATGGGTTAAGATACTGGTTTATATACGTTATACACCCACAATACTGGTTTAAGATACACACACGATATCTTTACCAGTTGTATTATTATTCATTGACTCCACTCATATTCATATTTTTAAACAACGTAATATTTTTAGCTAGTATTATTCTCACTTCTTTATTATGACAATAGAATAAATATGTTGCCGTCTGTTTTCAAATGAATTTTTATCAGTGCAATTATATATTATATAAACTAATTTATGATTTTTATAATTTTCTTTCCTCATAAAAGAAGCTTTGTGATAGCAAAAAAAAGTTTTCGAGAAAATATGTTAGAAATATTTTATAGAAGATTGGAAATCAAAATACAATATTTAAAAAAAATGTTCGAATGGATGTCTGGGTATGATATAGGCAGATTTCAGTACCCATTAAGCCAATTTTGCCGAGAGGGATTTTCTCGCTTCCTCTTAGACGCAGCTTTTGATAGTAAAAATTTAAGTTTTGTTAAAAACATCTTCCAAATATGTTATTTCAATTCGTGCATGAAAATTATTGTTTACTTATTAAAATAATAAAAGTAAAAAACAACAAAAATAATTTATTATAAACAATAATTTTTAATATTTGAGTACAGCTAAGCATAATTGTAAATAAATGGACATACCTGATTATATAGCTGAACGCAAATAAGTTTCAACCATTAAAAATTATTGAGCCTAATGATTAAATAGTTCAAAAAATATTTAATATTGTTAGTAATAAATCATTGTTGTTACTTTAAAAATTTAGCAATAATTTGTGCTGAAGTGTGCCAAACTGTGCACTTCTGTACTGAACTAAATTGACACGGTTTTGCACAGTTCCACTGAACTCACGTTAAAACTCTATCGTACAAACATTTTTTCCACTAGGGTAGCATTAATATTTTAATTGCAGTGAAAACTGTATGAATATAATTCATGATTAATTAAAAATATATACTATAACAAGTTTTTGTTGTTCCGTAAGCAGCAAGTTTAATATACAGAAACTAAAATTTGCATTTAAATTTTGTAAATTTATGATATTTTATATTACTGTACATAAATTTCCTTCACTTACAAGTTACGTTAAAATTCAGTGCACTTGTTTTAATTAAAAAGTGTATTAAATTTTATGAAAATTTTTCAAGTACACTAGTAAAAAATAAAATAATAATTATTTTATTCCGTTTATAAGAATTAAGTACATGAGAAGCATCCAAATTATCTAGATCGTACCTAAATGAAACGCAATAATTCAATCAATTTCTAACTTCTTGAAACTCCCTTCGACTCCAAAAAGATCCGTAGCAGACTTGGCTTTGCCGGGTCGCTTGGACTCATCAACGCGCTGGGTTTGCTCATCCTGAAGAAACCATTCATGATGTTGCTCTAATTTTTTCAGTTCTTCAGCGAAGAGCTCCTTTTGCACGCCTGCCATGCCGCCTGACTCGTTTGGAAGTATTTTCACCGGAATATTGAAATCTTCTATAGATTCAACCCTTTGATGCAAATGAAGCTGATTAACATGCGCAAAAAATAAATACTGACCGTTTATTGATGTTTTTTGTAAAATAAATGAATTAGTTATTTTCGTAAAATTATCGATTAAGTCATCTTAACCAAATAAGAACAAAATAAATTTTTCATTTCCTTAAGGTGGCCCTTCCCGGTTTTTTCGAGTGAATTTTAAGATTTATTAATATGATTTTTTCGCATGCTGTAATATAAGTAAAGGTATAACTTGAATGAAGGGAACTTCAGCCACCACTAAATACAGCCACCTAAATAAAAATTCAATAAAAAACTGGAATCTTTTTCAATTATTATCCGATTTTAATTTGGAAGGTCTCATTTTATTCCTTGTTAAATTTCAGGGGGAGGTACCAGTATAAAAAATAAAAAATGATCAAGACCTGCAAAGCTACGTCCAATTGTTTATAAGGATGTGCGTGTTTTTTACAAACAAAAGGACGTACCTTTGCAGGTCTTGATCACTTTTTATTTTTTGTAGTGGTACCTCCCCCTGAAATTTAACCAGGAACAAAATGAGACCTTTCAAATTAAAATCGGATAATAATTGAAAAAGATTCCAGTGTTTTATTGAATTTATTTTAGGTGGCTGTATTTACTTTAAGAGAGTTGAATTTCGTTACAAAAAATTTTATTCGTTACTTGAAGTTCCCTTCATCCAAGTTATACCTTTACTTACATTACAGTATACGAAAAAATCATATTAATAAATCTTAAAATTCACTCGGAAAACCCGGGAAGTGCCACCTTAAGGTATCTCAATCATGTCATTGGGGCGAGACTAGGGGGTCCCCTCTAGAGGTGTAAAATGACCAGTCTTATTTAAATTGGTAAATTGACGCAAAAAAGACGGTCCTGTGACAAAAATGACGGTCCAAAAATTTTTCTTAATTTTTGAATGTGAAAGGACGGTCTTTTTTTCAATTCGTCACAAAACATCGTCATTTTTAATAACAATACTTTGCTAATTAAATGGTTATGATTCCATTCTTAATTTATTATTTTTATAAATATAATTATTTAGAATTTTATTGTTTATATTTTTTCTTATTTTAATAAAAATAAATAAATCTAATAATAAATTAAATAATCTAGTCTCACCACCTATATAGCTGAAGAAAGACGGTCTTTTTCAATTTGTCACAAAATATCGTGTTTTTTTAATAACAATATTTTACTAATTAAATGGTTATGATGCCATTATTAATTTCTTATCTTTATCAATATAATTATTAAAAAATTGGTTGTTTATATTTTTTCTTATTTTAATAAAAATAAACAAATCTAATAAAAAATTAAAAAATCTACTTTCATCACCTATATAGCTGAAGAAAGACGGTCTTTTTTTCGATTTGTCACAAAAATCGTATATTTTGCAGCGGTCACAAATGGTGGTCACAAATGACGCTGGTCATCGAACGGTCCTTGGACCGTCAAATAATGGTCTTTTTTTCTGACCGCATCACTTTTCACCTCTAGTCCCCTCCTACAAACTTGGTGTTTTGTTTACTTTTCGCTTACTTCTTTCTCAAATGCCTGACAAACGACCAAGACCCGTACGCGTTTTTATTCTTTGATTATTTTTCTATTCAATTAAAGGTTTTTTAACTTTATTTCTGCTTTTTTGTAAGGGATTTTTATGTTGAAATACCACATAACCTCAATCTTCCATAAGAGCCTATGTTAAAAACTCGTTTTTCAAGAATTATTTTCTCCAAAAAATGCGCGATGAAAAATACTGAAAATTTTCATGTAATCTTCTTTTAAGTTAAGGAATAATATATAAAAATTTTAAATTGTTCCCTGCTTTTATGCTAAAGGTAGGAGAGTCCTTAAGGCAATTCCCGAAATCATTTTATTCCAGCCACAAATAAGGTATTTTTTTTTTTAGCTATTTATCTAACTCCTTTTCCATTTCTCATGGACGGATTTCTACCAGGATATTAATTGACGATTTGACTACCTTGAATTTCGCCTTACTATGTACTACCTTAAGTACATTTTCTCCGTCGAAAGTTTCTTCTCAAAGAGAATTGATAAATTACATCAAATAATTTTTTAAAATGTACATTATTCGGTCGGGCCGGCAAAAATATGGATTGATAGGTAATTTCAAGACCTTTAAGTAAATGGGACTACTTTAGACCGATATCCAAACCCAGAGCCGAAAAAAAGTATTTTCGATTTTTCCATATTTTTCTTTATTTTTTTTAACCGACTTAAGGGGGCTAGACACCTTTTTTCTCTGAAATAAGAAGTCACATTTTAATACATAAATGTAAACTAATTATTTCATACTTTTTACATATAAAAGTGGGTATATTTACCTTACCTTAAAACTTTCTCCGATGGGCCTTTTATATGGTTCAGAACCATAGTCATCGATGAAACAAGTTTTTACACTAACCGTAAGCTTTGAAATTTTCCTGTGGAGGGATTGATTCCAGATTTGAACTAAATTACTCCTGAATAGTATAATTCTCATATGAGTGTAGGGATTTTTGGTCTAATGAGAAAAAAAAAATTGTGCTGTTTTACAAGAGTTTTTTTTTAATTTTTTTAAATTTTTTATATTTTTTCATAATTTTTCTGATGTAAACATTTTTTCCGACATTTAATCCTAAATCCCTACACTCATATGAGAATTATACTATTCAGGAGTAATTTAGTTAAAATCTGGAGTCAATCCATCCACAGGAAAATTTCAAAGCTTACGGTTAGTGAAAAAACTTGTTTCATCGATGACTATGGTCCTGGACCATATAAAAGGCCTATCGGAGAAAATTTTAAGGTAAGGTAAATATACCCACTTTTATATGTAAAAAGTATGAAATAATTAGTTTACATTTATGTATTAAAATGTGACTTCTTATTTCAGAGAAAAAAGGTGTCTAGCCCCCTTAAAATTACGCGATCGGGTCGACAAAAATATGAATTGATAGGTAATTTCAAGACCTTTCAGAAAATGGAACTACTTTAGACCAATATCCAAACCCAGAGTCGAAAAAAAATATTTTCTATTATTCCATATTTTTCTTTAATTTTTTTAACCGACTTAAATTATGCAATCGGGCCGACAAAAATATGGATTGATAGGTAATTTCAAGACCTTTCAGAAAATGGAACTACTTTAGACCGATATCCAAACCCAGAGCCGAAAAAAAATATTTTCGATTTTTCCATATTTTTCTTTATTTTTTTTAGCCGACTTAATATTATCCGATCAACTATATAATTGAACTTGCACAACTTCAAAATAAGCTTTATATACCTGCCAAAGATAAACTTGATATCTCTGGCCAGTTTCGAGTTATGCTACGAACAAATATATAACACACACACACATACACACGCACACGCACACCCACATCCACACACGCACATGCACATGCACACACTTTCGACTCAGGGAGCTCAGAAATATCGAAAATCATCGAAATCTCGAGGTCGAAAAATTTCACCGTTACCAAGCTTTCTCTTTGAGAAAGCAAAAACAGCGCGCTTACAACATCGAGCAGCTCCTTCTTCATGAACGGCCGCATGATGTTCATGAGGATGTCCATCGCGGCATTCGTGTTGACGAAGTGCAGACCCTTCAGTCGCACAGGTAGGCCCTCCTGTAGATAGAAGAGAAAGCGCTTCAGAGCCATAGGACTGAAGCGGGCGACGTGGCCCATAACCAGGCCTTTGAGGTCAACAAGAATCACGTGGCCCTTTATCGTGCCCTCGTTGTATAGCCAGAGATCTATGACCATACTGAATATCTTCATGTTCCACGTGTAGTCATAGTTGGCGGGGTCCGGGTCGATGAGCGCACCGTAAATCACCTTATAACCGTCCTTAGTTGGCTCCTTTAATGGCATATTACACCTGCGCCAAAAGTGGATTAAATTATACAAGCGTACGAATATATCATCGCGCGGTACGAAGAAAAGCCAACTTGGAAGTTACAGGCAAAGAAAAGCCAAAAACGCGTCTAAGACGAAGAAAAGCCAGTTTGGGTCCTCCCAGACGAAGAAAAGCTAGTTTGCGCCCTCCCAGACGAAGAAAAGCCAGTTTGACTTCTCAAACGAAAGTAACATTTAGTTGTTATCTTATAGATAACTTTCAGATAATAAGATAAGATAAAAATAAAAAGATAACCAAAAAGATTAAAAATCTTTAAAAAAGGTAAGATAAAAAGATGATCAGTCAAGGTAATAAGATAACTAGTAATTGATTAGATGCAGTCAGTTGGGGGATTTTTCCTCCGCAGGAACGGCGCAAACTGGCTTTTTTTCGTCTGAGACAAGTCAAACTGGTTTTTCTTCATCTGGGAGGGCGCAACCTGGCTTTTCTTCGTCTAGGAGGACCCACACTGGCTTTACTTCGTCTTAAACGCGTTTTTGGCTTTTCTTCGCCTGTAACTTCCAAGTTAGCTTTTCTTCGTACCGCGCGACGATATGTTCACCGAGTTTTTCAAAAACTGATTGAAATTTTTTTAGTACAGTATTTGCTGCTATAACGGTGTATTGATGTGAAAAGCAATGATTCTAATGGGAATATAACAAGAACTGAAAAGGAGAAATTATTTTATTTTAAAACTGATTTAGAAAGGCTTTTGACAATCGATTATATATATATACTGCGTCAACGTGAACATATTAATAAAGAATAAAGTTTAGTCTGTAAATTTGAGTTTTTCAATAAATAATATCAAATATGTTTTATATTTTTTCGATGTAAGACTTATAAAAGATATGTATTAGGATAAGGAAACATATATATATAAATTGTAAGCAAGAACTATTAAGAGAATTATAAATATTATAATTGGTTTTGAAATAAGGCCAACTACGATGCGTGTATGCTGCAGGTTGCAACTACTCGGTACGGTCACCACTGTTCATATCCTATGCACACAAATTAATTAAATGGGTACCTACACAAATCATGACACAACGGCTTTAACGGCTTCAAACTATATATTTGTTAGTAACATTATAAAGATTACAAAATCGAAAAAAAACCAACAATGAAGTTATACACGGAGAAAAATTTGATTTGGAAAATTACCATTAATCTTATCAAAGCGAAGATATACTCTGATTCTGACACTTTTTACTACTATTATAGGATTTTCTACCATTGTAATATATTCCTTTTACAACTTTCATTTTAAATATTACAAGTGTCGAGATAACTTTCTACTATATTTATATAGCAAAAAATATACATATTGTAATATACTATTAAAAGTATCTTCTTTTTTTTATAAAAAATATGAAACATTACTATATTTTATGGCAAAAACTGCGAAGATTTGATATTCGAATGCAGGAGTTACAAAAATTTTAATATTTAATTCTAAGTTTTACAATGATTTATGGTAAAAATTATGATGTGTGAAATGCGCATGCGCGCGGCGAACACGCGCAGTCTGCTGCTCTGTCTTACCGACGTCCCTAATTTTCAGGTTATCTAGATCTCACACAATATGTTTTGCAACACAAAACTGGTCGGATATAATAAATTCCTATTTATTTTTACTTTTATAAATGCATTATCAGTTGATAATTTTCCTTTACGTTAATTATAATGCCATATATTAATTGAAATTCAACAACGCGTCTGACTCAAATCTGCCATACATCTAGCGATAGCTAATGTACAAGTTCCAAAAATTTGTAGTCTAATGTTGTTATGGGTAAGTGGTTAGAGCGTCCGACTGCCGTGCCAAGGGTCAAAGGATCGAATCCGGCCTCCGTCGAAAAAAAATTTTTAATTTTCTTTATTCTTTACTTTAATTTATTTCTTGTATTTCTTGTATTAATAATATATGTGTGTGCAACCTTGAAATACATAGAATATCACGAATAACCACGATAACGGAAATGAAAATTAAATTTAAAAAATTTTTAACTCGAAAAATATTTCCTATACGAGTTGTTATAAAATTTACCATATTAAATTGGAAACTTAATAGGAAATTTGTCTGTCTCCGTTTTACTATGAAAAATTGTAATTTTTCCTATAGAAATTTGTAAATTTTGCTACACGATTTCTCTCCGTGTAGGCGAAGAAAAGCCAAAAACGCGTCTAAGGCGAAGAAAAGCCGACAAACGGCTATACCGCTAAAAAAGCCAGTTTGTGCCTTCCCAGGTGAAGAGAAGCCAGTTTGTCTTTTCCCAGACGAAGAAAAGCCAGTTTGTGCCGTCCCTGGACGAAAAATGTCTAGCTGACGACATTTCGCGCGAGAAAAAAATCCAATTCTGTAAGCGAAAATACTTTTACGTACGAATATTAATAAATAATACTGTATATGTATTATGCTTGTAAATTTTAATTATCAGAATCGAATTACTATTAATACTATTAATAAGCGGTACTAGGAATCCTGAATCAGTGTACAATTCCAGTATCAATTCCAGTTTTTTTTATCCTTGACTATTTGTGAAAAGCAGTGCAATAAGTAGTTCATGAATGATCGTGTACGCGCAATTGTACATTTATTATGCTACCTATACAGTAAAACTTTTGGGAACGCAGTAGGCCCGGCGGGTGGCACTGCTACGTCAAGCGCATGGAAGGCTGCGCTGCGCGTCTGGAGCTCGAAGCCACTGCTCTTTTTTTTTATATTTAAGTATCCGAAGGCGCAATAAACTGCGATTGCGAGTACACTGCATATACACTATAATTCATGAACGGCGTTGCAGTGCTTTTGACATATGTTCAAAGCTAGTGACAAACCATAGGAACTGTCAGTACATTGATTCAAGATTCCTCCCTTATTAATAGTAGTAAGAGTAATTTTATTATGATAATTAAAATTTAAAAGCATAATACAATATTATTTATCAATACCCGTACGTAAAAGTATTTTCGCTAACAGAATTGGATTTTTTTTCTCGCGCTAAATGTCGTCAGTTGGCATTTTTCGTCCAGGGACGGCGCAAACTGGCTTTTCTTCGTCTGGGAAAAGTCAGCATTTGAATATGTTGAGTAGTGTCGATGCCAACTTAAATCTTTTTTCTTCTAAATCATGTTAAGGTAAATTAATTTTTAACTTGAATTACTACGTATATCAATTATATACTATAAATAACGTATAATTTTATCAATTTTCATTTTTTCGTTAAAACAATAATCCAAAACGTTGTAATGATTAATATGGAATTTCGTGAAAAATTAAGATGTCCAGAACCAAGGAACACTTTTTGAGGAATGCGAAAAACCAACTTTTTATTTTTTCAAGTAACTTCATAATTCTAATCCATTATGTGGAAGATAAAACTATGGTGCCACCACTGGAGAAATCTCCTATAGTAACATTATTTAATTGTTAATACGGCAAGAATATACTTACACTACTTTTTTAATATTCTTAAGATCTTTGGCCTCATTGATATTTCTATTCGAAAAAAATTCTGGTACATGCGTTCGCACAGTATAAAAAGTGTCAATTGTATTTTTCGTCGGCTCTGAACGGTAATAATTGCTGTGCAAAAACAGAACCAATTCGGAGTCAGTAATTTGTGGCAGATGAGGCTGTTTGAAGCACCAATCTTTCAAAGCTCGAATTTCATCCTCCTTGAGTTCTGGATTCCTCTTCATCTCCTCCTCCAAAGGTACCATTTTTATCGTTGCCATGCTTGTTTATTTTGCTTTTAAAAGCGAGACTCTTGCTATTGCTAAATTAATCAATTATAAATAGAGCGCATGAGACGTTGTTCCCGTTGTAATTGTGATATCTAAAATTTATTGTTCCTCCTTCTTCATACTTCAGAGTTGTAAGCTACTTTAAACTTGTGATACTTAGCAACCAAGAGGAAACTCGGAAGTGAAGTGCGAGGCAGCGCTAAAATTTGTGTAGATCATGTTTTACTGTATCACGGTGCTATTCTCATTAATGTGTGTTACAAAAGCCTGTATAAAGTAGCAAAAATACCTATTATGTCCCCAACATTGTTTAGAATTAGAGTACTCGTCATTTCTTATTATGAAATAGAAAATTAAGGCAAACGAAGAACTTGCCACATCACAGTTAGCGAGGTGAAACAAAACCGTGATGCGAGAAAAAATTTTGATTACATTTTTTATCACACCGCCAATCTTTGTCGCAACAATTAAGTTCAATGATTAAGTATGATTTATTGTACGAGAATAAAAATATCGTCTTAACGTATGAATGCTTATGGAATAATTTAAAATAAGGTAATTCGAGGACGTAAGTCGGCTGTATATCGAATTTGGCCACATGCACACTTCGTCCTCGCTTCATGGAAAACCTTATTTACACATAAATCAGTTTAAAAATGAGAAAATTGTGACTTATAAATTCTTTAAAAAATTTTCGAAATATTTTCAATTTTTACAAGAGACTTGCATACTTACATAAGACAAAAAAATTTTAATATTTTTTTCTCTTTCTATTAGGAAAAAGTAGACGATCTGACATACATGCAGGTTTCATAGGCATTTATACCCCCTATCACCGAAAAAAAATTCATCAAAAATATGAGGTGTTTTTGAGAAATATCATGCAGGGGGTTAAAGAGGATGTTAAACCGCGTATAGTTTACTCATGAGTTTATAAAACTCGTAAAATAATAGCAGTTTGAAAATAACCTTGAAAAATAAAATTTAGAAGTCAGGATATTGCAACAAATTTTGAACTTTGCAAACCGAAGCAATTTTGAGCAATTTAAAAACAAAATCATTTTAAGAGAAGAATTTAAATTCCAAAATGATCGGTGATATCATATCAGTGCAGTCTGGCCACTCAATTTGAAATGGATTCGGGGTACGTTCGGAAATGAATTTTCGGTTAGTAGTTAAGTTGGTACCCCTACGTTGAGCTAACCGAGCCGATGTTCAGAGCATGTAAACAATGGTTAACGGTTAACGCACAGCTGTGAGAGACGCCTCGTGGTCGGGTGATGGTATCAGGTTATGTTTTCTGTACTTTAATTTACAGAAATTGTAGTGAAGATGAGTTGACATTAAAAATATGCAGAAATGCGTTTTAGCAACGATGGAGAGAAAATTAGATAAATATTTTACTTATTATTAAAATTATTTTGTGTATTTGAATAATTCTGTAATGCAATAAAATACTTTTGCATCATTCAAATACTCAAAATATTCTTCGACAATATAAATTATGTTTTGAATAGATACTTTGTGTATGTTTTTCTTTTTATTTCATAAGATTTTACATTCAATCAAATAGGCCAGCAGATGTAAAGAAGAAAATAAGGACATGCATTAAGTTTACAGTCCTCAACTATCAAGATTGTTAAATAGTTATAAAAATTAGGCTTTAGTTTGAAAGAGTTAGTCTGTGTAATTAATCTCAAGCGTGGGGATATGAATTAACTCAATTGACAACCCAAAGGAAATAATAAATCTTATGAGAATAATTGGAAGTGTCTAGATGCGTCACCAAATATTAACAATAATGTGTAAGTGTAAATAAGTGAAAGCATCATAATATTCTATTTCGTGCTTTATGTTATGATTAGAAACAAGAAGGACAGCACGTAAAACTAATCAATCATCCAGTGCAGTTGCAATGTCTACTGATTATAGTGAAAAGTAATTTTATACTCTGTGTTGTGTTAATGCAAAATCTTTAATGAAACATAAAAGCTCATAAGGATTCAACAGACTCGTCTACTACACCTGATATAACTTGTACTGTGTGCGTCTCAAATTATGATTTGATATACATATTAATATTCTTTTAGTGACTGATTAATGTTTAAAATTACAAGAATAACATTAACAATATATAATAAATATAATATATTGGTGTGTGTAAAAAGATGATGAATTTCTTGTATAGTATTTCTAAAGTTTAAAACAATAAATTTTTTCATTATAAAATCTATGAAACATTTCTGCATATTTTTAATGTCAACTCATCTTCACTACAATTTCTGTAAATTAAAGTACAGAAAACATAACCTGACCGCCTGCCTCCGAGTGCTCCGGAAGGCTTTTGGACTTGAGCGCTCGCGTTGCCATCACCCGACCGCGATGCATCTCCATAGAGGTATTATAGATAGAGCAGGGGAGACATAGGGCTGCCCGTAAGTGAAAATGTCCGAACGTTAGAAAGAGAGAGAAAATCGCGGGACGTAGCTATCTCTCTCTTCACGCGCATGCGATGGCACTGACGCTCCCTTTCTATGTTACGAACCGAGTGGCCATAAACTAAAGTCTTCAATATAGAGCGGCAAGCGAATGTAATATTTGACTAAGGAAATTCTAGAATGGCCTTAGGGTTTATATAGGTGATGGGATCGTCGTCCAATTAAGTACAAAAGTACAAATAGCACAAGAAATAAATTTATTACATTTTCTCAAATTATAAATTAAGTGACATATATTGTTATTTTATAGTTCTTAATTGAAGTAAAGACTCTACGCTGTCGTCTTATGCACAAATATAAATTTAAATAAAATTAATCAAAAGTATAAATGATGTTACATTCGAGGATGGTTATAGTTATTACATAAAATTATTAAAACCTTATCTATCCTTTCTAGATGCTACGAAAATTAATATAAAAGTTAATTGAATGAATTGAATTTGTTATTGCGATTCAAAATCCTTAATTGAAATTAATAAAGAGAATCTATTACGTATTTATATTAAGTAATCTTACTAATATTATATCTTAAATTCTTAAAGACTTATCTACCTTATTATGCTATTAAAATACAGAATTAATTATAAACAGTTAATTGATTTATACTTTAAATCATAAATTATTTATCCTTGAATTTAGTTATTATGATTTGAAATATTTTAAAATAAAGTCTAATTTATATTAAATGATCTTAATAATTTTAATAATCTTAACTTCTTAAAATCTTATCTAATTCGTTATTTTTTAAAACACAGAGTTAAATATAAAGAGTGAATTAATTTATAAATTATCTATCCTTAAATTTGCTATTATGAGTCGAGTCTCTTAATCGACTTAATGACGAGACGATTTGCGCATGTATATATATATATATATATGGGTCGTTCCTGTACTTTTTTTAAAAAGTGTGCGCGGGGGGGTCGTCGATTTTGTCGACGATTTTTTTTATGAAAGTACATGTAAAAAAAATAGCTTGTGCAAAATTTCAGCCCCTTATCTCATTCCTAATTCCTGCTGGAATTTTTTTAAACCCTGATTTTGACCTGTTTTTAGCCAGTTTTCAAAAAATTCTAAAAGGCTGAAATTTTAACAAAATGAGGTCGGTGAGGTCTCATTTTTTTTGTCTTTCTTCAAATTTTAAGAAAAAAAATACACTGATATGAAATGATGATTTAGGTTTTATTGGCGATCTGTGATATGGCCATTGCATTTCATCATTTTTAGATCATCTTTAAACCTCTATATCTCGTAACTGGTTCCACATTTTTGAGCTCACTAGGTCTCATTTTTTTTTGTCTCAACGAGACCTTTAATTTCTTTTTTTGAGGACCTAAATTGATTGAATATACTTCAAGGTACAGCCTTTTGAAGTTGACGTTTTTATCAAAAATCGCGAAAATCAACCGTGTTCATGGTCACAGTGTCAACCGAATTTTAATTAAAAATCATTAACAAAAGTATTTTTCATTAGAATATGATATTATCTAACTATACTCTTTTCCTATCATAGGAAAAAGTCAAAAAATAATTTTTTGTCGAGCATTATAATATCTAATTTTTCGATACCTAAAATAATCAAAAATGGCTCTCTACTGACATGAATTCTACCATCTTATAATTATTTTTGACACGTATACGTAACATAGATACAGAGGTGGTTCCTAGACCTTTAAAATTCGTAGTCGCTGATTTTTCTAGGACCACTAGAGCCAAAGTTATAGCCGTTTTTATAAAAAATATTTTTCAAGTGGTAAAATTAGAGCTTGTGAAATATAGGAAAAGTTTTATTTACAAGATCAACCATAAGTTTGGCATAATTGTCCTAAAAAAAGTGCTGAGGCTGCATATTTTGAAGATCTTAGGCCGTGTCTACACTATGCGAGAAGCACGTGCGATCAGCCCAAGCGATGCGAGCAAGCCATGCGCGCATGCGACGCGAGCAAGCGATAGTAATGGCTTTAGGTTGATTAAATTACCTATGCAGACTTTATAGATAATTAAAGTTGAAAATAAGAATTTAAGTAAAATTTTTTTTGTAATATTCATTTTATTTTAACTATTTTATAATCATTATCAAACGAAGTAAGTTTTGCTTTTAATGTTGAATCATCAATGGGTATAAAGCAGTGATATTTTCTTGTATTCTGTATAGTTTGGGTCAATTTAAAACGGCATTCTAGTACTTTACGCCTTTTCTCAATTGTTTCTTGACTCACCCAAATAGATCTAAAAACCAAATATTCTATATTTTTATAACACATAATGATTTATTATTCAAATACATAATCAAATAATATAGTCAAAAAATATAAATTATATTATTTTTATCTTATTCCATCAATATTTTCACTAACGTAATCATACATGTCTTTTGAATTTAAAATTCGTTTTTCTGATGCTCTTTGTAAGGATGCCCTGCGTACTGTTCGTTTAACCACTGCTCCACATCCATCGCACGGACTTTTCCCATGGCTAGTAGAAAAAAAGTTGTGCGACTTAACTTTTAAGCCAAAATCCTCCTCATGATGGCAGATATTAATGAAATTGTCCCTACAGTAAATAAATACTATCTTGAAGGTAAAAATTATAAAAAATAAAATAAATCTGTTTAATATTGTGTACATAATAATACAAATTATTTGAACTTGCATCGTAGAAGTTGTTGCTTTTTTTAAATTTGATATACAGAAAAAATAAAGAACTGTTTTAGTAATTTTATCTTTAAAGCTGTTTTCTACATAATGTAAAATTTTAACTCGGGTGTAACCTGCAGGTCCAGGATCTTTATGGATTTTGATGTTCTGGGTCTCAAAATAGTTTTTCACACAAATTAAATATACTTTCAGAATATTACTTTGACATATTCTTAATAATTAAAATTAAATTTTTTCAGGTCATTTAATGAACAAAAATCTAAAGGTGTCTATTTTGTTCATATAATACGTATTAATATACTACAATAAAAGTACTCTTACTTGTTTTTGTATTGGCTAGGTGCTCCATCTGACATATAATGTACATTCTCAATAAACGGAAAATCTCGTTTTAGAAGTGCAATGAGTTGCCCTTGAAAAGTGTTAACTGCACAAGCATCATGTTTTAAACAATCACTAATAACACATACAGATAAGGTTTGTAATTTGTCGTTATTGTCTTCTTTATAATACACTACAAACGGGTGTACAGTTGCTTGTGTATTATTAAAATAAAATGCTTGGATCGAGTCTTGACAAACAAATAAGAAATTTTCAGCAAAATCTTGAAGTATAATACATGTATCTGGAGTAATAATTGTTTTGCAATGTTTTAAATAACATTTTTGCATTTCAGTCACATAATGATGCTTTGTTAACTCCCATAAGTCATTGGCTAAATTTATAATAAAATTTCTTGTAGGTTCTTTTACCATAATAAGACTGACTCTATTATTAGATTGTGATTCAGCATTATTTATCCAATTATGATATTCAATCTCTGAAACATCTTCGCATGAGCTTGATTCCAATATTTTCAGAATTTCTGCTTTACCAGGACAGTTTTCACAAAGATATAGCATACAATCGCTCCAATCTGTTGAACAAACACAATCATTTAAAATTACTCGGTAGGCTAAATTTTTGTTGATGGCAGACAATTTTAATTTGACATTTTGGTGTATAGGACATACCCAAATTGTATGTGTACCAGGTGCTCCAGCACTAATACATTCTTTTGGCCTTAAAGAAGCAAATATACTGAAACCTGGTTTGCGCTGATCTTTAAAATGCTGTTCATATTCTTCTTCCACCCAATTGTTGTATAGATCCTTCAAATCATACATCAACAGTCTTTTTTGTAACTTCTCTGTGATATTAGTAATAGGATTTTTAACACTGATGCAATCTTTAATGCCGCTACATATTCTACTATTGTTTTCATCTCTATAATACTGAGTTATAGATTCTCTAACTTCATTAGAATGAATGCTGTACACTTTACGCTTAATAGTTCCTAAGACACCTGGAAAAATATATTTTGAAATTAATTTCAAATAGTGTATACTTAATCACAAAATAAAATCATAATAACAATATTATTTTTTTTAATTTAACGATTATCAAGACGATAAAATTTAGCTCAATGTTTATTCTATTTTAATTACTATGACTTGTTATATTGGAAGAAAAGAAACAGTTTAGAATTAATTTATTTTTTTTATTTTTTTTTTTATATTAATTTTAATAGTTCTTTTAAAATCCAATAATTACTTTATTATTTTTTATCTAATAATGAATAACGAAGGGTACCCCATGTTAAGATAGGCAAAATGTCACTATTAATGAAAGCGAAAAATGACAGTGATTTCATAGAAGTATACTAAAAAAAGAATTTTCTACGATTTTTCCGGGGACCTATCTCCCCTCCTTATACCAGTAAGGCCTAAAAATCGCATTTTTTGGAAATTATTTTTTTCTCCCGTTCCTCAATGTTAAAAAATTAAAAAAAAAAATGAGATTACAGCTTGTAAACAGAGAAAACATTGAGATTTCTCAAATATAGATTCTTTCTAATTAAATCGGATTTCATTTAAATGTTTAAATTACAATTCATGTATTATTTTACTTAATCCGTAAACAATACTTAAGCAATACGTAAGCAATACGTAAGTAATACATAAATAATAATACTTAAGTAATAATACATGAGTAATATAAATAAATAATTATGAGGATTTTAAATTAAATATTTTATAGGGGCACCCTTTATCATTATAGTTGCTTGAACAAAAATTACATAGATTTTAATAAATTAAACTAAAATTTTCTATTAATAATTCTCAAGTGTAATATAATATATGTAACCTAATGTATAAAGGATTATCGATTCTATATGTTTACACTATGTCTATAATCAAGATATTAAGAATTTATTACAACCCTTTTTTTAACTTACCTACAGTAATTTTAAGTTCTTTTGCTTTATTAAACATATAACGTGAACATTGGAAATAATGTTTTGCTTGTTCAAATTTCCAATGATTTGGAAGTAATGTCAATAACGATATTTTTTTACCAAAATTAGTTTCTTCATTATAACACTTAATTATGTTTCCAATCATTCCGTGAAATGACATACTATCCTCTTGTAGCTGTTTAAGATTGCATTAAGTTGGCAAATTAAGATTCAATGTTTTATTAACTGTTGTACAAAATTTCGTATTCATTGATTCTAAAACACTGTATGTTTTATTTTCCAAGCGACAATCACTAAGTTTCTCTCGTTTAAGAGGAAGTTCATCAAATCCATCGAGCATTTTATTTAAACGTTGAAATCCTTGGCTCAATAATATATCTTCTGAACTTTCTGATGTACACACTTGGCTACTTGAAGAAACTTGACTACTTGAAGAAAGCTGCTCATTATTATTTACGTTTAAACCATCATTCCCAGTGTTTTCATTTTTTTCTGCATTTTTTGTTATTATTGATGTAATTTTGAACTCACAGTTTTTACAGTACTTATTACCTGGATCTAAATTTATATTACAAATGTTACGAAATTTATCACATTTATCAGCACTAATCATTACTAAATTATTCTCAATGGATTTTGAATGATTATTAAAACAATTGCAACACTTCCTTTGTCTACTTGTATATCGAGTATCATATTTATGAAGATGATGGTCGCAAATAAATTTATTTTCTACATTAATATCAAAATTTTTAATCCTAAATGATAAATACAGCTTTAATTCATTACTAAGATTACTAATTAGATTAAGAGATTTATTTCTTGTGTAATGCTCTAAATGACATTTATCATCCTCATGCAATTCACCAATATAGCACATCATTTTCTTTCAATTCCTGAGAAGATAACACTTACAAAACACAATTGTACAATTTATAAAAATCAACCGAACCAATACTGATATACTTGGTAATAGTTCTGCTCAACTACCTTCACAATTCTACTTAGAAATATTCATTTCATTTTTTATTGTAACTTGTACTCATTGTTTAAGGACATTCCGTGCCGTGTGTCGTGTAACGGATGACGGGTTCACGGGTGTCTCGCACAGAAAAATGGATGTCTGTCATCTATTAACTTACGTCAACACAGGTTAAATGAAACTATCTATGTATGTTTCATTTAACCTGAGCTTATACGTATAACGCACGTAAAACTATAGAAAACCTGCATTTAAGACCATGTCTATACTAGGTATGCGAGAAGCGCAACCGGTGCGCACATGCGACAAGCCATACGTTTTGCACAAAGTACTTGAAATACTTAAAATGATAAATAATATCGTTGTATACGATTGAACGTAAACGTGAGTTTATATTATTAGGGTTTGTCAGCGAGAAGAAATAAACGGAAAAATTAGACTTCAAGAGTCTATGCAACCAACTCTACTCGAAAGTGAAAGTTGATTGCAGAAAAAGGTATGAACGCTTATGCGTACGAGTAAACAGGCAATAAGGCATTGCATAGGTAAAACGGAAAGTGGTAAGGTAAAAGGAATGTGCATAAAGCACGTAGCGACTAGGCGCCGCAGGACTCTATTTAAGCCTGCTAGGTGATGTTTCCATAGTGGAAGCGCATCGGACGCTTGCCATCTAGCGGGCACTTTGGATACTTCAATCCCGAACAATCGTAGTAGATCAGTTAGTAGATCTATATTTAGCGATAAATAATATCGTCAATAATATCGTAGTGAAATTATATTATTTATCATTTTAAGTATTTTAAATATTTTGTCCAACACGCATTGCTTGCTCGCATCGCTTGGGCTGATCGCACGTGCTTCTCGCATAGTGTAGACACGGCCTAAGATCTTCAAAATATGCAGCCTCAGCACTTTTTTTAGGACAATTATGCCAAACTTATGGTTGATCTTGTAAATAAAACTTTTCCTATATTTCACAAGCTCTAATTTTACCACTTGAAAAATATTTTTTTATAAAAACGGCTATAACTTTGGCTCTAGTAGTCCTAGAAAAACCAGCGACTACGGATTTTAAAGGTCTAGGAACCACCTTTGTATCTATGTTACGTATACGTGTCAAAAATAATTATAAGATGGTAGAATTCATGTCAGTAGAGAGCCATTTTTGATTATTTTAGGTATCGAAAAATTAGATATTATAATGCTCGACAAAAAATTATTTTTTGACTTTTTCATATTATAGGAAAAGAGTATAGTTAGATAACATCATATTCTAATGAAAAATACTTGTGTTAATGATTTTTAATTAAAATTCGATTGACACTGTGACCATGAACACGGTTGATTTTCGCGATTTTTGATAAAAACGTCAACTTCAAAAGGCTGTATCTTGAAGTCTATTCAATCAATTTAGGTCCTCAAAAAAAGAAATTAAAGATCTCGTTGAGACAAAAAAAAAATGAGACCTAGTGAGCTCAAAAATGTGGAACTAGTTACGAGATATAGAGGTTTAAAGATGATCTAAAAATGGTGAAATGCAATGGCCATATCACAGATCGCCAATAAAACCTAAATCATCATTTCATATCAGTGTATTTTTTTTCTTAAAATTCGAAGAAAGATAAAAAAAATGAGACCTCACCGACCTCATTTAGTTAAAATTTCAGCCTTTTAGAATTTTTTGAAAACTGGCTAAAAACAGGTCAAAATCAGGGTTTAAAAAAATTCCAGCAGGAATTAGGAATGAGATAAGGGGCTGAAATTTTGCACAAGCTATTTTTTTTATATGTACTTTCATAAAAAAAATCGTCGACAAAATCGACGACCCCCCCGCGCACACTTTTTAAAAAAAGTACAGGAACGACCTATATATATATATATCGGTGTGTGTGTGTGTGTGTGTGTGTGTGTGTGTGTGTGTGTGTGTGTGTGTGTGTGTGTGTGTGCGTGTTATCTGATTTATCCGTCGGATTCGGTGTTGATTGGGGCTTTTCCTTCGATATGGACGGCCGTGGACCCAATTTCAATCACCCGTTGACCTGGTATTCACCCTGAAGTCCCAAAGGAAACCACAGCCTCAAAAACCTTGGGCAGGACAGCTCTCCCTTCTCTGATTAGTGAGGTTGCTGATCTTTTCGTTGTTGTTGACTTGTTGTCGTTTAATGTAGTTGACTCGTCGAAAGATCGTCAAAGTAATTGAAACTTGTTGAAAACTCATTGAAACTTCTCGAAGCTCGTCCAAACTCGTTGAAACTTGTTAAAGCTCGTTCAAACTCTGGTAGCTTGTTGCAATTTGTTGATACACGTTAACAGTTAACTTGATGGAATTCATTGAACTTGATATAATTCGTTGAAATACGTTGATCCTGGTATAACTATATGAATTCGGTGTCGGTGCTAAATAAGCCAAGGTTGGAATTCTTTCTCTAAGCGAGACTACTCGTCGGTGTGCTGGGCTCCCCTTTTATATGGTGAGCGCGGACCTGAAAGCCGTTGAGGATGATCCCTCTCCCTCTGGTGGCGAAAACTTGAAATGCATCTATAGCCTGTGGAAGTACTGTAGGACCTCAAAATCTGAAAGGAGGCTCCGCCCCCTTCTTCTGTGGTAGGAGACTCTGCTTCTCTCATTGGTTCCCCTTTCGGCCGGTTACCTACTACGTAATTTCATGGAATTGTTTACTACCTAGGGGTTCTTGGAATAAAATATCCGTTAGAATACTCTGCAACAGATTGTCATGTATGTTAGATTACGTTTAATGACTTATTAATAATAATAATATTAATCAACAATTTATGCAACTTGAATCATCAACAATTTGTCATTAATTACGTTGTGTATCCCGTTTCTCTTTTATCAATTGAAATGGTCACAATTTATTAATTAGACGTGCTTTTAATCGTTTAATTGTTAACCAACTAACAAATTATCAACAATAACTTTATTAATGGATTAGTTTAGTTGTTCCAATTAATCTCTCAAGTCAGGTTTAGTTGTTATCATTATTTATTAACTATATGTTGCATAACATTGTTGCATACTGTCATAATTGTCTATCAAATTCCAATTATTTTTAGTATTATTTATCAATACCATTAACATTATTAATCAATAAACCAATAGTTATGATATTATTAATTAATTGGATGTTCAATTTACGTTTTATTACACAACTCCTAATTTTCTAGTAAATACCGTTGATAATTGTATAACAATAGCTTTATTTATTTATTGCAATTGATATCAATTATTCTCGGATTGGTTGTAGTTTGTTAACCTTATAATATTGCACGATATCATTAGCTGTCAGATTGACGTTGAGCAGCGTTTTGTTACTATTGTCCAGGAAAATTAATTAATTATAAGCAATTGTTATTAATACGCGGCAATACCTTCGAAAATAGCCAATTTCCCGGATGTCTCGAAATTGTTCTTAAATTTGTTGCTAATTATTTATAATAAGGCATTTTACATTTTATTGTTCATTTTTAGTCCTTACGGATTAAATTATTGTTATTAATATTATTAATATCTTGGTTCGATTATTGATTGTTCCTAATTGGCTTCTATTAGTTTTGTTGTTGTTATATTTATTTATTTATTCAACGTTGCATAACGTTATTATCCTCCGACTATTCGTCGCGCAACGATTGTTATAAGATACCGTAAATTCGTCAATAATTGTAAACGTCATATTTTAATAAATTGTTATCCGTTACGGTGATGCTCATAATTTGTTAATTATTGTTTATGACACGGTATTTCGCGCGAACTATAAAGAATCCGCGAGTCCCGAATTAACCGCGCGCATCTAATACCCTCCTCGCTCAAACACTCTCCTCGGCGAATTTGTAAGGCGCCAGACGAGGAGATCACACTCACGCGCATTCTCGCAATGCCGGCTCAAGACTCTTTTCCCCCGGTGGGGTGGTCCGCGTTCGCCTGCTCGGGCAGCAGGGCTCGCACACGCGCGCGCGCGCGCGCTTTCCACGCAACCGCTGCGCAGCGTCGGGGTTTTCCTCCCGACTTTCTCACTTCCTTCCCCGCTGGGAAGGAATGGCACCAATACCGACTTTAGGCTTCCGCCTCATAACCGATCGCGGTCGCAGCGCACACACTCGCACTCTCTTACCTTTTTGCCGCTCACTCGTACGCGATTGACGCCGTGCGGTCCCGTCCTCGCTCCTCGGTAGCTGGACCTCTCTCTCTCTCTCTCTCTCAGGCTCTCGGTGGCTACGGCGCAGCTTGTTCGTGACCACTCACAGTCTCTCTCTCTCTCTTCTCACTCACTCTGCACTCTAATACGCACACGGGAGAACGATCGTTTTCGATTTCGCGCACGCACACTGTCTCTCGCTCGGAGGTCCGGGGTAGAGTGGCTAGAGAGCGGCACTCTCTCTCTCCCCCCTGACCTTCTACGGCGCTCGCGGCGCTCGAATCATCGTCGAATGTCGTTTAAAATCCCTTCGCGCGCTCACACTCACACATTCATACTCGACGCGTTTTCCCGCGTCACATGTTATATGGTTGTTTCTTAACCTTTAGAGGATGGGATGGCCCCTATACGGGCCATGCCCATGATCGACCCTTTACATGTGTTAGTTTTGAGATGTGAGACATCACAAAAACTCGATTTCTATAGATAAGTGAGAGAAAACAGTAAACCCAAATCCCCGTCCTCTAAAGGTTAACCTGAAATTGTGACAGCGTTGCTTCTGTTATTTAAATGATTATCATAACATCAATTATTCCCAAGATTTTAATAGCATTTGTAGCATTATTAATAATAATCTCCGTATTTGTTATAATTCTAACCTATTATTATTATTACTAGTTATTTCCATGAATCAATAAGGTTTATTCTCATGTTAGTAATAGGCATGAATGAGTAGTGTAAAAGGGTTCGAATCGATTGCTCCCATTGTAAATAGGGCTTAAAGGTTGGATCTATATTAGATTCATGCTCTAAAGAACGCCAGTTCCTTACAGCCCCCCCCCCCTAATGAAAACGCGATCCCATGGTTCGCGTTTTTAAACTTCGCGCTTCTTTTGTACGGCTTGCCCGTCGCACGGAACTTCCTGACATGACCGAGTGATGGCGCCACGGACCGAAGGACTCCGACGTCGGCTACTCCGTCTGTTTGTTTAGACAGCTGTGGAGCTAATACGGCCCGCGGTTTGCATAAAAGTAATGGAATTGGCATCAAGTATCTAGCGGGATGTTCGAGAGATGGATTGTTGCGTCAATGACCCCTTCTGGTTCGTATAAATCATTTTTATTGTTATTATTTTATCTCCCGCTTTTGAATAGATGCTTTGTGTGTAGTTTTCCTTTATTTTCAGGGACCCCTTCCCCCTCTTTTATAGGATTGCTTGTAAGGATTAGTAATAAGTAAAAGCAGCTACATGCTGCAAATAATTGATGGAAGAAGCCTCATGAGCCAATCCCAAAATAATCTAATGGTGTACACAGCCCCTGACAACAACCCTGAGTGATGACTAGATTGAAACGCCTTGGCTAGGTATGAAGATTTTTATGGCTTGTAAATGGAGAGGCTTTCCCCTTCTTCTTGCAGCAGCAGTAACCCATTTTAGATAAGTATGACTAATTATAGTTGTCCTTCTGCCTTCCTGAACGCATTTCTTTGTGTATATATTGTTCCCAGGCATCCAGGCAAAAAGAAATTTCGTTTCAAGGATCATCAAATGGAACATAGCATAGTTATAATAAAACAACTGAAGGTATATCTAGAAGAACCGCAGGAACAACCCTTAGTGAGCCAAATCCAAGATCTACAGCATCGCATTACTTCTCCTTCGATGCACTTTTATAAAGTTGGAATATGCCTAACATAAGTGATTGAGCATGCAGATTTTAAGGAGTGCGACGGACATGAGTGAGGGTTCAGAACTGAACCCTACATCCTCCTCTCCCCCTTTTTAGATGAAGTTTATAAAATGGTTAACGTGTCAACCTTAACAATTGTGTGCTATTTTTATTCAATTCAGAACCTCCTTTGGTAATTGCAAGGAAAATCTTGCTAAATTGATGTGTATTCTTTCCTTAGATGGGACCTGCAGAAGAGGTTAACCTGGAGTCATAGCTGTATTTACAAAAACTCAGTCAAAATGATCCTCTACGCCCACATAATAAAATAATGGTGAACAAACCCACGACAACGGAAAAGGATTTGGGTTGACATTAAAAGGTGCTGGTTTGGTTGTCGGGCAGCAACCTTGTTTATTTGGGGCCATAAGAACAAAAGGCTTGCACCGACACCAGCAGACTATGAAGCCAGGACCCGAGACTTCAACAAAAGCTTAAAATAGTTACAAATAGTTAATTCGCAAATACTTACTGATCCGTGCTAATTGAAACCTGTAATTATTTGTAATTTGGAATATCCATATCAATAAAATATCTCTCTTACAAAAGTGAATAATTACTAGACCCTTTGAAACTATATAGGTTGCATTTAAGGTTATGCGCCACAACCCAATGTCTATTACTGCCACAAGCCTTCCTTACTTGTTTGTAAAAAGGAAGAAAAGGAAAAGAACTGTTGACGATCCCGTAAACTGTCACTATTGTCTCAAATCGTGACCATACTAACAACCGTCAAACCTTATTACGGAAAATAATTGCTGGCATACATAATTAATTGCTTATGAATGTGTCTATTAATAACAGAAAATAACCAATGTCTGTATATTATACATTTTTTAGTTATCAAAAGGTACAAAATTATTCATTACAAAATGTATGGTCATTATTTTAGTTATTCCTTCTGGTCAACATCCCTTCTTACTTCATTCTAGTCATTATTCTCTAGTCATAATAGTTATTCTAATCATTACTTCTTAGCTGCTACCTTTGGTACTTGTTCTCGTTATTTCTAGTCACAGCTCTTGATGCTAATTCTTAGTTATTATTTCTAGTCGTAGCTCGTTGATACTTAATTAATATATATATATATTAATAGTAGTAGTTGATACTTAATTGGTCGTCGTTCTCAATACTTTGTCATAGAATAAACAGAAAAATAAACATAATACAATGAATGTCATGAGCGGATTTGAAATGTCTCCTATTAGAGACAGGTTTGGCATGTAGTTTCGTTACAATTTATGCGAAAGTGTTTATTTATAATCCGTCGAAGGGTGAGCAAAAAATAGATTAATTTATAAAAAATCGTTTTGTTTATTTCTTTTCTGTTTTATGATAAAATTCGGGTATTGCGAGATTTGTTTTGTTGTAGTATTGCCCGGTAATCCAAATGATGTATATTGGTGGATGCTGCTTCAATTGAAAGAATAAGTTCGTAAGGTGTATAGAAAGTAGGCAGTTGTGTTTTGGAAATCCCGTAACACCACATTATTAATTTATTTGCATTTTCAGTTTCAAGGATAATCATATAAAAGGAGTTATATATATATATATATGTGTGTGTGTGTGTGTGTGTGTGTGTGTGTATGTGTATGTATGTGTATGTATGTATATGTATGTATACACACACATCGTATAGTATTTATCGAATATTGATTTCAGAGTTGCGAGTGTTGAACTGATAATTTCGGTACTAAATGTATGATTCGTGTTGACAAGATTTCGTATGTGTGAAATGTTTAGCGGCGCTAAAGCTGTCTAGCCGAGCGATTGATCGAAAAATGTGAATTGTTAGTATCTCTGCGAAAAAGGCGGAATTTTTACGAGATACCGGCGGCGAGATATATGTATGTAGCGAGGGGCGGAAAATTCAAGGTCGAGTATCCGACTTCCGTAAAATGTGTTTAAAGTAAAACGGAGTACAAAAAGAAGCCAAGCGCAAACTTCCATCTTCAACCACAGGGGTTGATTGAGCTTGTTTTCAACTAGAGAGGTTGATCGAGAATAATGGAGTTGTGCGCATGGCTGACCGAGAAGGGCCACCGTGAGAGGCGTGCTTGTTGTAAATAGGATTCACGTCCACTTTCAACCTTACGAGGTTGATTGAGACGAGGCAGTCAAGCGCTGCACGATTAGAGACGGACGTGAACATATAACTCGCACAGAACTTGATGTAACGGTTTGATAATATAAAATTTAAAATAAATACGTTAAAGGAAAACAAAGGAAATCGGAGCACGTCCGAGAATTTTCCGCGTAGTCTAGGGGGAGGGAGAGTGAGACAGGCCTTTCGGCTGCCGGGCCGGCCGACCGAGCGACGCGCGACGAGAGCAGCGAGAAGGCGAGCGAGGAGTGGGGGAAGCAGCGACGCGCGCGGTGAGCGGCCAAACGCAAACGCGGCAGACTGGGTTTGTTCGTTGGTGAGCTGGCGATCCGAGCAGATGGATTTGTGTCTCCGTGTCTCAAATGTAAATTTTTATTAAATAAAATTAAAGGCGCCTATAAAAATAAATAAAAATAAAATACAAGATTGTATTATCGAGTTTTGGTTTGATTTCTCACCCTACAATGAAATTGATAAGAAAAAAAATGCTATGATAAATAAAAGGTAAGAAAGGTGCCCATACTGGATAGTGTTTTTATCCCAGGGGGTAGCGGTCCACGCTGTTTATCACCTGGCCTGCCTCCACTTCTTCCGTGTTGCTCAGGAGAGTAACACAACAGGGGATGCATCCTTGAATGGGCGTCCTCCTGTCTGCCAAATCCCCACATAAATGGCAGTGGGGTTGAGGGACTATTCCCTCCTTTGCAATTGAGTGTGTAGTTACAAGAGTATAGGTATTGTCTCCCCCATGATGAGAGTGGCACTCCAAACAGCGCCATCGGATCCCATCAGGAGCGAGGTAATATTCGCTCCTAATGCAGAGCTTGTCGCTTCTTCGACGCTTATTAAGCCTTCCCCGGAGAGCTTTCTTCATTTGTTGCAGAGCTGCCGTATCCCTAAACTCTGGCGGCGGTCGCAGCGGTGGCAAATCTACCGCCTGTAGCTGCATTTCTTGTAGAACTGGATGGCCCTGTCCGCCAGGTGGGCGCTCGGCGTGTACCTCCACGTTATCCTCAACGGGATGGGCCCGTGGGCGCATATAGAAGACTGGGGCGTTCTCGGCGTCCTCCACATCAATAACTAGTGGGTCCTCGTGGTGCATCTTCCAGACAGGGTTATGAGTGCACTTCCTCCAGTTATCCTCTCCTTTTGCGAGGTATCGAATCCTTTGGCCTTGAGTTATCTGCCACCGGCTTATTCACTCGAGCAGCGTCTGTGACGGGGTCTGATGCAATCTGCGCAGTTGGGGACGTCATAGCATTCAGCCGTTCCCGTTTCTGTTCCTAATTCCTCTGACCGCTGTGACTAGGGGGTGCTGGGTAGACGGCACGACTTCGGTATTTTCGACGTGTCACGCGTATAAAACGTCATTAATGTAAGGTAGGTATATTATACCGTCGGAAATGTCGTAAATGGCTCATAATTGCCTTGATGCTTGGTGGTACTAGTGCTTAATTGCAGAATTCAGTCACAATTTATTGAAATGGTGTACTTTATTTAAGAATGTACTTAGGAGTTGTTTTTTTTTTGTTTATTCCGTTTAAGGGTGTGTTTTATGAAACTTAGATTATTCATGGGATGTGGAATTATTTGCTTTAAACATTTTACTTTAATTTAGGGTGTTTTCTCTCTATTTCCCCCTCTTTTCCTCCCTTTTCGGAATTATTTGTTTTATTTAAGAGTGTATATTTTATGTATTTTATGGAACTTTTATTTTAATTTGGTTCATCTTATTTAGTTATTTATTTTTATTAAGGGTGTATGGAGCCCCTGCCTTCGCTCCGTACAGTGAGATACGATCGTGAAAATTTCACTGGGATATTCTACAGAAATTAATTGCTCTTAAAGTTCTTATTGCCGTGAATGCCTCCAACTCTTTTATCTCTCCTTGGTACCCTTTTTATTTATTTATTTTTTTATTTTATTTAAAAATTTTTTTTTTGCACAATATTTTACATGTTTTATCGCAGAAACGCACGCTTTAATTTATTTACATGCACATTTTTAGTTCGTCCGTTACCTAAATCTATTTTAGCATTTACGTCATTATATAATTCAATTATTTTGTACCGCCCTGCGTATTGTTCATCCATTTTATCGTGTCGGGGTTCTTTTAACAAATACACCTCATCTCCCTCTTGAAATGTCTGAGAATTTAATTTTTGGTCATATAATCGTTAAGACTTTTCCTTAGCTAATAGCAACCGATCATTGGCTTCTGTTTGCGTTTGATTTAATTTTGAAATTAATTCATCTAAGTACGTCGCGTATGTTTTTTTCGGGTTTTTATTTTCGAATTCTGACGGGAGTCTAGCCTTCCTACCGAAAACTAATTCATGGGGGGTAAATTCATGTGCAGCGTGCGTCGAAGTATTATATGAAAATATGGCGCATTTCACCCATTCATCCCAATCAAACTTATCTTGATACATTTTTAAATATTCTACTAGTGACGCGTGGCTTCTTTCCAATGATCCCATGGTTTCGGGCCTAAAAGCGGTTGATTTATATTGTTTTATTTTTAAAATTCTTGCAAAATTTTTAAATAATTTAGCTTGAAAATTACTTCCCTGATCCGTTTTTATGATTTGAGGGCAACCGAATCTACAAATAAATTCGCGAGCGAATGCTACCGCGACTGTTTCGGAGGTTATGTCTGATAGAGGGATTGCGTCCGAGTATTTTGTTAAATTACATTGCATTGTAAGTAAGTATTTGTTACCATTATTTGTCACCGGCAAAGGACCTACAATGTCCATTTCTAATACCTCGAAAGCCTCTGAAGGAGTTGTTGTAATTTTCATAGGTTGCCTTGTTTTTACTCTTACTAGCTTTTTCCTCTGACAGTTTTCGCAAGTTTTTACATAATTAATAATATCCTCTTTCATTCCCGGCCAGAAATATTGATCGCGAATTCGCTTATAAGTTTTGTAAATACCCTTATGCCCTCCTACGGCGGAGTCATGGGCTTCAGATAAAATTTTTGAACGGTCCTCAATTGGGGGTTCAATGACTTCTCCGGTACAAATTGTGATTTGTTGGTCTCCCTCATCCCAATGAGCTCGTATGTTATGTTCGATGGGTAACCAATGTAATTTTTCTAAACCGTCCCCGGTTTTAGCAATATTAACCGATTTTGTATTTTCCCCTATCATTCTATTTCGTAATGACTCTAATCCGTTTATTACATTTTCTATTTTTAGCAATTCGTCGTATCGTTCTTTTGCTATTATCGAATATACCAATTTCCCATTAGATAAACCGGTTTGTACTACATATCCCATTTCTAAATTTTCGTTTTTTATAAGTTCTAAATTTATTTAACCTTCGTCCACCAATTGCCGGCATACCTCTGAACAAATTTTGCAATTAATTGATATAAAATGCGCTATATTATCTTTTCTCATAGTTAATTGATCTCTCGAAAATAAAGCGTGATCTATTGTAAATAAATGACATCTTTCTTCAATTGTTAAATTTGATTCTACTGGTTTATTATTACAAATTATTATATTTATTATTTTGATTTCATCGAATTCTTGGTCGTTTTCGTCAGACGCATTATCGGTTTCATCATCATTATCAATTTTATCGTTCATTTGGTCATCTTTAAAATCATTATTGCTTGTTAACTCAATGTTATCGTTATATATATCATCATCAATTATCATTTCTGTCAGACTAGCATTATCATTTTTTACTTCTAAATTGTTGTTATTTGAATTGTCAGACTCATTATCCATCATTTTGTTTGTTAAACTGTTTGTTGCTTTATCAGATTCGTTATCAATTATCATATTCGTTAAACCGTTATTAGCTTTATCAAAATCAACATCAATTATCATATTTGTTATATCATCCTTGACTTTATTTTCATTTTTGTTTGTTATGGCTGTGCAATCGTTATTTGTTTCTTTGAGATTAGAATCTTTTGCAATCGTCTTGAGTTCAGATTCGTTTGTTTCATTTGTCTCTTTGTCAATTCTCTGTCTCTTATTTTGTTTTGCTTTTGTTATTTGTTTGTTAGGCCCCTTGTCAGCACTCACTCCTGCTGGGGTTTCTTGATACCATTCAAGGTGTTGGCCGCCAGATTTTTTGCTCGTTGCGCCCGTCGGGGTTTCTTGATACCATTCAAGGTGTTGGCTGCCGCACGAGGGTTTTTGCGTTGACTCTGCCAAGGTTACTCCCTGGTGGGAAGTACAATGCTGTCCCGCGAGCTCAACTCTGCTGGCAAGAGTACTTCGCCTCTTCAGATACCTCTGACACAACTCCCGGGGTATGGCGGCCCCGGTGGGAAGCTCAATGCTGTCCCGTGAGGGAACCGTCAGAGGCTCTGGCTCTTTTTCACTTTCGGCAGTCATCGCTGATGTGTCTGCAGGGGTAACCCCCTGGTGAGAAGCACAATGCTGTCCCACGACAGCATCATGCGTGCTGGGTCTGTTATTTTCATCTCTTTCGTATTCTCTTTCCTGTTCAATCATGCCATGCAAGCCATTATTCATGCGTGTTAGTTCATGAGATCCTGATGGTTCGACATCCGCAGGCCGATCCACACCGTCCTCCGGTACCTGAGGACCGCGGGCCGGTTCTATCGAATCCCGATCCAGACAGTTTCCCTTTTTATCGGTAATCAAGAATACCTTTTCTATAAATGTTTCTGATATTACATGTTCTGAGTCTGTCAATTCATTTAAATTCAATTCATCGATAATTAGAGCTGAAACAGGATTTCGCGATAATGCATCTGCGTTTGCGTTTACTCTTCCGGGTCTATATTTCACGTTAAAATCATACTCCCTTAATTTAAGTTCCCATCGCCCAATTCGTGCAATAGGGTCTTTTAGATTACGAAGCCAAACTAGAGCGCGGTGATCAGTTACTAGCGTAAACTTTCTTCCGAATAAATAAGGCCGGAAGTGATGAATCGCGAATACCATAGCCAACAATTCTCTTTCAGTAGTTGTGTATTTCATTTCCGAATTGTTTAAAGTTCGTGAAGCATAAGTAATTGGTGGGTCTTTTCCTATCTTTCTTTGGCTAAGGATAGCCCCCAAGGCATAATTTGAGGCGTCAGTTGTTAATATGAATGGCTCATTGAAATTAGGGTACCGCAACAAAGGCTCAGTATATAAAATTTGTTTTAACTTTTCAAATGCCCTCTCCTGATTTTCACCCCAAATGAAAGGTATTCCCTTTTTTAATAAGTTTGTTAAAGGTTTTGCAATTTTTGAAGAATCAGGAATAAAGCGTCTATAATATCCTACTAATCCCAAGAATTGTTTTACGTTTTTCGCGTTTCTAAGTCTAGGAAATTCCATAACGGCCTTGATTTTCTTGGGATCAGGTTTGACCCCCTTCTTTGAAATCACGTGCCCTAAATAAGTTACTTTCTTTCTCAAAAAAAGACATTTCTTGGGTTGCAAGGTTAATCCCGCTGTTTTTAATCGACCAAACAATTTCCTCATTTTCATTATATGTTCTTCAATTGATATTGCATAAACTACTATATCATCCATGTATACGAACAGTTCTATTCCTTGCAACCCGCTTAAAATTTTATTCATTAGGGACTGGAAGGTGCTCGGAGCTCCTTTTAATCCCATAGGCATTCGTTTATATTGGTAATATCCGTATGTTGAGGAAAAAGCTGTTTTGGGAGCGTCTTTAGGATCTATTGGAATCTGATGGAATCCTGACGTTAAATCTAAAGTCGAAAAGTATTTTGAGCTTCCTAATTGATCTAACATGTCCGTTATATTAGGAAGGGGGTAAGCGGAAGCGATCGTTTTCTCGTTTAAAGCCCGGAAGTCTATAACGAGGCGCCAGCGTCTATTCCCTTGGGCATCTGGTTTCTTAGGGACTATCAGGACAGGAGAATTATAAGAAGATTCAGATTCCTCGATGATATCGTTGTCCATCATTTCTTGAATTTGTTTTTGTGACTCTTCTCTTAGATTCGGAGGTTGTCGGTATTGTCTTACATTAATTGGGATTTCATCAGTTGTGGGTATTTTATGAGTAATAGCTGCGGTTTACTCAATTTATCCCCAAGAAGATGAAACTGGTTGGGAAACTGTTCAATAAGGTCAATCACACTGTTTCTTTCTTCCGCGTTAAGTTCTTTCATATCCAAACATTGTATTATTTTGGTTACTCGATCTCTGATTTCATTTTTTCTTTCTTCCTCACTGTTCGCCCGTATGGTTCGAACGGGAGTAAAAGTGCGATCGTAATTCTCCAGCATGAGAGGTGGCATAGTGATGTTTAAATCCTGAGTAGTTGTATTTATGATAAACATAGGCGCGCTTCCATCTTGATTGGTAACCAAACATCCCCCAGCGTAAAGCCCTGGTCCAGCTTCAATTCTGGGAACATATCCTGATTTTTTATTGTTCCCTACTCTCGCTTTTATCAATAATCTAGTTCTGGCAGGTACAAAGTAAGTTTCGTGAGGTATAAATGGTATACTCCTTGGTGGATCTCGGGTCAAGGTAAGTTGTTTATCAGGAAAGGATAAGATAGCATTTTGAGTTCTTAAAAATTCACAACCCAAAATTACATCATACTCTATAGGAAAATCGTCAGGTACTATCTCCATTTTACAATTTAAATCGCTTAAATTTATGTTGATATTGCCCAAGGTGCGTATTACTCCTTCACTGATACCTGTTAATTGATACATTTTATTTGTCCTTACTTCTTCTAGGTTTTTTATAAGTCCTTGCTTTATTAAATTTAATTCAGATCCAGTGCCTATCAAAAATTGAGGATGCTCTTTTATTAAGTCGTCAGTATGCATTGATACGGTTGGGGATTTTAAGTTTCCTTCCTGTCCAAGGGTGATGAAGATTCTGTTTTAGACACTTGGTTGTTCTGTCCGTCCGCTGTCGTGTCCATACGGCGAACGCGGTTGAAGTTTAAAGAAGGTTTGTTCTCGTTGTTGTTTGTTGAATGGTTGCTTTGTTTTATAAGCCTGCTCCTGCAGTCGTTCCATATATGTCCGGGTCTTTTGCAAAAATTGCAACACCGAGACTGATTCTTCTTCCAACATGTTTCCTGTGTGTGTCCAGGCGTATTACAGAAAGAACAATGTTTATTTTGATTCTTCTTCTTACGAAATTCCTCCCAAGTGTACCCTGATATCTTGCAAAAGTTGCAGTTAGGGTTTCGCTTCCCCCTTTTTCGGCACTCATCCCACGTATGTCCAGGTATGCCACAGGAAGTACATTGTTCACCTTTTTTATTCTTTTGTTCTCTCCTCCCTCGGTATTCTCGAGCGAAATGCCCAGGCTCTCCACATTGATAGCAGCTCGTTGTCTGTTTCTTGTTCGGTGGTTGGTCTTCACTGGAGCTTCTGTCCACTAGTCGGCATCGTACCTGGTTCCCCTGCTCCCTGGGTATCTCTCTCCACAAGTTAACCTCTCGTTCTGCTTCTATTGCTTTATTAATGACTGCTTCGAGAGTTGTGAGGGCGGGAATAGTTCCGATCATCCGATAATTGATGTCCTTCTGTAGACCTAATTGAAAATTGGTAATCGCCGTGGCAATGATGCCCTGGGTCATTCCCGGGATGATGTCGGCTTCAAAATCCTCATTTATTCGTTCCACAGCCTGCTGGAAGAGTTTTGTTGCTCGCAAACCATATTCAGAGACCTTTTCGTCAGGTTTCTGTACCAGTCGAGATAATTCAGTTTGTATCTGGGATAGATTTTGTACGGGAGTAAATGTTCTTTTTAATTCTCCTAGTAGTTGTTCTAAGCTAGGAAAGGTTTTAAATTGTAGATAGGCTTGTGCGTCTCCGGTTACCCTAGATTTCACTAATTTTACAAAAAATTCCCTATCATGTGAATTTATAAAACGTTCGGCGTCTCTGCATTCTCTAAAAAACTGATTTACGGAAATGTTTTTACCGTTGAATGCAGGAATTATTTTTACTACTTCCGAAGTTTTTTTATAACTATTTGAATTATTATTATTATTATTATTATTTGAATTTACTTCACTAATATTAAATTGCTCTTGAGAAGGCAGTGACCCCGGACCCCTACCAAAGATAGAAGGCCTATATCGGATTGGTGAAACCGCAGATTTATAGGACCCCCTTGAGTGGTTAGATCCATTGCGGGTTCTACGTTCTCAGGATGAAACGGGTTTTATTGTTCGATACTTGGTTCGATTCTACCTGCGTCTGAAAGATTGTTATCATTAACGTGGAGAGGTTGAGTACTTGGTTCAATTCCGCTAGGGACCGAGGGGTTGTTATTATTAATGTGGGAAGGTTGAGTACTTGGTCCTGGACCAATAGCCACAGTTGAATTAATATTACCGCTACTCTCGAACATTTTTACAACTAAATCGCAACTCAAATCTTAAACCTATGAATGCAATCGATCAAACCTTAAGACTATTGTACGAAAAATATACCGGCTTATTGTCGTTAACTTCCTGCTCCTATATCTACTTCAATTAATATTTATTATTTCCGATGCTATTTTGGACAATTCCACCGCTGTCACCAAAATGTTACGAACCCAGTGGCCATAAACTAAAGTCTTCAATATAGAGCGGCAAGCGAATGTAATATGTGACCAAGGAAATTCTAGAATGGCCTTAGGGTTTATATAGGTGATGGGATCGTCGTCCAATTAAGTACAAAAGTACAAATAGCACAAGAAATAAATTTATTACACTTTCTCAAATTATAAATTAAGTGACATATATTGTTATTTTATAGTTGTTAATTGAAGTAAAGACTCTACGCTTTCGTCTTATGAACAAATATAAATTTAAATAAAATTAATCAAAAGTATAATTGATGTTACATTCGAGGATGGTTATAGTTATTACATAAAATTATTAATTTATCCTTTCTAGATGCTACGAAAATTAATATAAAAGTTAATTGAATGAATTGAATTTGTTATTGCGATTCAAAATCCTTAATTGAAATTAATAAAGAGAACCTATTACGTATTTATATTAAGTAATCTTACTAATCTTATATCTTAAATTCTTAAAGACTTATCTACCTTATTATGATATTAAAATACAGAATTAATTATAAACAGTTAATTGATTTATACTTTAAATCGTAAATTATTTATCCTTGAATTTAGTTATTATGATTTGAAATATTTTAAAATAAAGTCTAATTTATATTAAATGATCTTAATAATTTTAATAATCTTAACTTCTTAAAATCTTATCTAATTCGTTATTCTTTAAAACACAGAGTTAAATATAAAGAGTGAATTAATTTGTAAATTATCTATCCTTAAATTTGCTATTATGAGTCGAGTCTCTTAATCAACTTAATGACGAGACGATTTGCAAATATATATATATATATATATATATATATATATATATATATATATATATATATATATATATATATATATATATATATATATATATATATATGTGTGTGTGTGTGTGTGTGTGTGTGTGTGTGTGTGTGTGTGTGTGTGTGTGTGTGTGTGTGTGTGTGTGTGTGTGTGTGTGTGTGTGTGTGTGTGTGTGTGTGTGTGTGTGTGTGTGTGTGTGTGTGTGTGTGTGTGTGTGTGTGTGTGTGTGTGTGTGTGTGTGTGTGTGTGTGTGTGTGTGTGTGTGTGTGTGTGTGTTATCTGATTTATCCGTCGAATTCGATGTTGATTGGGGCTCTTCCTTCGATATGGACGGCCGTGGACCCAATTTCAATCACCCGTTGTCCTGGTATTCATCCTGAAGTCCCAAGGGAAACCACAGCCTCAAAAACCTTGGGCAGGACAGCTCTTTCTCTGATTGGTGAGGTTGTTGATCCTTTCGTTGTTATTATTAGTTGACTCGTCGAAAGATCGTCAAAGTAATTGAAACTTGTTGAAAACTCGTTGAAACTTCTCGAAGCTCGTCCAAACTCGTTGAAACTTGTTAAAGCTCGTTCAAACTCTGGTAGCTTGTTGTAATTTGTTGATACACGTTAACAGTTAACTTCATGGAATTCGTTGAACTTGATATAATTCGTTGAAATACGTTGATCCTGGTGTAACTATATGAATTCGGTGTCGGTACTGAATAAGCCAAGGTTGGAATTATTTCTCTAAGCGAGACTACTCGTCGGTGTGCTGGGCTCCGCTTTTATATGGTGAGCGCGGACCTGAAAGCCGTTGAGGATGATCCCTCTCCCTCTGGTGGCGAAAACTTGAAATGCATCTATAGCCTGTGGAAGTGCTGTAGGACCTCAAAATCTGAAAGGAGGCTCCGCCCCCTTCTTCTGTGGTAGGAGACTCTGCTTCTCTCATTGGTTCCCCTTTCGGCCGGTTACCTACTACGTAATTTCATGGAATTGTTTACTACTTAGGGGTTCTTGGAATAAAATATCCGTTAGAATACTCTGCAACAGATTGTCATTTATGTTAGATTACATTTAATGACTTATTATTAATAATAATATTAATCAACAATTTATGCAACTTGAATCATTAACAATTTGTCATCAATTACGTTGTGTATCCCGTTTCTCTTCTATCAATTGAAATGGTCTCAATTTATTAATTAGACGTGCTTTTAATTGTTTAATTGTTAACTAACTAACAAATTATCAACAATAACTTTATTAATGAATTAGTTTATTTGTTCCAATTAATCTCTCAAGTCAGGTTTAGTTGTTATCATTATTTATTAACTATATGTTGCATAACATTGTTGCATACTATCTTAATTGTCTATCAAATTGCAATTATTTTTAGTATTATTTATCAATACCATTAACATTATTAATCAATAAACCAATAGTTATGATATTATTAATTAATTGTATGTTCAATTTACGTTTTATTACACAACTCCTAATTTTCTAGTAAATACCGTTGATAATTGTATAACAATGGCTTTATTTATTTATTGCAATTGATATCAATTATTCTCGGATTGGTCGTAGTTTGTTAACCTTATAATATTGCACGATATCATTAGCTGTCAGATTGACGTTGAGCAGCGTTTTGTTACTATTGTCCAGGAAAATTAATTAATTATAAGCAATTGTTATTAATACACGGCAATACCTTCGAAAATAGCCAATTTCCCTGGATATCTCGAAATTGTTCTTAAGTTTGTTGCTAATTATTTATAATAAGGCATTTTACATTTTATTGTTCATTTTTAGTCCTTACGGATTAAATTATTGTTATTAATATTATTAATATCTTGGTTCGATTATTAATTATTCCTAATTGGCTTCTATTAGTTTTGTTGTTATATTTATTTATTTATTCAACGTTGCATAACGTTATTATCCTCCGACTATTCGTCGCGCAACCATTGTTATAAGATACCGTAAATTCGTCAATAATTGTATACGTCATATTTTAATAAATAGTTATCCGTTACGGTGATGCTCATAATTTGTTAATTATTGTTATATGGTTGTTTCTTAACCTGAAATTATGACAGCGTTGCTTCTGTTATTTAATTGATTATCAGAACATAAATTATTCCCAAGATTTTAATAGCATTTGTAGCATTATTAATAATAATTTCCGTATTTGTTATAATTCTAACCTATTATTATAATTTCTAGTTATTTTTCCATGAATCAATAGGGTTTATTCTCATGTTAGTAATAGGAATGAATGAGTAGTGTAAAAGGGTTCGAATCGATGGCTCCCATTGTAAATAGGGCTTAAAGGTTGGATCTATATTAGGTTCATGCTCTAAAGAACGCCAGTTCCTTACATCTACACGTACTGCGCAAGCGCGAGTAGAGAAGGACAGCTACGTCCCGCGATCTTCTCTCTCTTTTTAACTCTGCGACGGCCGGAGGTCTGACTTCCCTACTCTATCTATAATTCGCCTTGTTATGTTACGACCCGAGTTGGGGTCTGAGAGCAGAAGGGCGCTTCTGCAATGGTCGCCCGGTTGACCAACTGGAACGTGGAATTCTCTTCTCAACTAAGCGCTAAAGCGCACAGAGTTGCGGGAACTTGAAATAAAACTTCAAACTCGATGAATAACTTAAACCTTGACTTTATTAAGTTAATTAATACTTCTAATACTTTAACAATAAGCAAACTGTCTTTATAAACGCGACTCGATATAAACTTAGTCTGGCGAAGCCAGATTACGTGTAATGACGCAATACAGTAACAAAGCCAGAGTACTTTGCCACTTCAGACTACAGCTCAATGGCGCAACATACACAGGGCGAGCCCTAGTGCAGCAGAATACCAAGCTAGTTGGTATGACCGATTATAGAGCTTCTGAGCGCAACATGCACAAGTGCAGCAGAATACTAAGCTAGTTAGTATGACCCAGGTCTTCAAAGACTGACTGGACGTCGGTGGCGCGGCTCCTTTTATATCCTGGACGCGGACCTTTGTCCGTTAATGGGTGGAGCCAGGCTCTCTGGTGGCGAAGCGTTGAATCTTCTTGAGGTCTATTCCGAGGCCTGTAGGTGCCTAGAAGGGCCGAGAGCTTCCCTCTCTTCTCTCAATCACGGCGAGCTTAGTGGTGGTGGAACCTTAGTGGATGCTCAGATTCTGGCCGAAAATCCCTTCCTGGCTTGCAGCGGGTGTGTCTGCCTCTTGATTGGTTCCCCTCCGTATACTGCTATGCTCTGATGTAGTAGCTCTCGGTTGGTAGGGAAAATAGTACGATGTAGAGGCTGTAGGGCGCTAGGTTGCCCCAGAGGCCTCCCCTACTCTGAGGTAGAGGGAGTGGAGAGAGTGGCGGCGGAGGGGCGTCAGACCCGAAAGTAGGGTCGAGAGCGCTGAGCGGCGAATGACGGTTGGTGGCGGAGAGGGGCTACTTGTCTCTAATTGGCTGCTCCTCTGTCGGCCGTTACGCTCGTAGCCCCTCGAGTTGGTTGCGTCATGGACCCACGAGCTGATGCAACGTTGCCCAACGAATTCCAAGACTTGTTGACTGTTGATGTTCCTTGCTGTGTTCAACCGTCGTACATTCCAGAGGCCCTTCGCCAATGGCTTTTCTCCGAATTGTTTGTGCGCTGCTGAGCCGTTGGCTAATGGATTCCGGGAATTGATCGACCGTTGATTGTCGTGCTGTTGACTATCCTCCTATAAACAGAGCTTTACCCTACCTGAGCGAGCTTTACCCTAGCTATTATTATCATTACAGTTCATCTCGAGTATTGATGATATGATTATTACCTATTATTGAAATAGGTATTAATTTAATCGCGGATTACTACCGTTTGGTTAGTTGTTACTGCTAATTGTTCATTAACGCGCTGACCTTGCTATTACGGGCGCAATTACTATTTGTTAAGGATAGTTTGTTAATCATGTGTTTATTTATCGATTCCTATTTGAGTTATTGTTAATTACTTGTTTTAACATTAATCCTTATTCGAGTTATTATCAATTATTGTTATCACGTTTATTTATTATTACAATCATTTATTCCCGGTCGGGTGATGGCAGCTTATTAATTGTTCATTTATTGTTTATTTACGGAACGGGTTAAACTTATTTATCCAACTAGTTAAATTAATTAATTGTCCCAATACGTTGTTTGTTTGTTATTGTCTAGATTAATATTAATTTTAATTCTAAACTATTGTTGTAGAATGACCTTAAATCCTGCGCTAGCCGTTCACACGAACGCAGTTCATAACAGCCCCCCCCCCCCCCACTTCTTTTAAAACTCGAACCCATGGTTCGGGCTTTTATCGATTTTGAAATTCGAATTTTCGCGCGCTCATGGAGCTGCTTATCGCCCTCGCGGCGAGTCCGAGTGATGGAGCCACGGTCCGCGCCGGTCGGAGGAACCGCTCAGCATTCGTTGTCGGCTGCTAGCTGCCAAAACAATGAGCATTTTCCAACTAGGAAAAGCAAAAACGCTTGCAAGAAACCTGCTTCTGGAGGAAAAATCAGAATAACAAGAGGGTTTCAGCCGGGCCATTTACTAGTTTTTATCAGATAAGTAGATACTATTATTCTCCTTAATCCTTGGGCAGGATACTTTGTGAAAAGTTTTCTTATTTATTTTTCAGAGAAGAGAATTCCCCCTGACCTGTCAAGGAGGCAGGTGATTGAAAGATAATCAGGATGAAGTAAATGCTTTTTAATGGGAGGACGATACTTGATACATCCACATTGAATTCTTTTGCTACAACATGAAACCCTATTTCTATCGATATTTAATCATATAGCAATTATAAAGCAAGTTATGAGTTATAATAGGACGCCAGTACATGCTTTCCAAGGAAATGCTGGATTTCAAGGATGCTTCTAGGATTCTACAGAAAACAAAGAAGAATGAGGCCCAAGAAGAAACGAAGACTATAGAGGCCGAAGTACCGATATCAAAATGCGATTAGCACATGAATCAAACAAAACTTGAAGAAAACTGCCATATAAATACATATTAGGATGACTTCACATAGTGGCTACACCACACATAAGACAAAAGAGTGACATAGGTCTTAAACTAATCTTAATTCTACCTAGTAATTAAGTGATGATACCCTATCGCAAATTACAAATGCCAAAAATAGCCAATAATTCTCAAAACTCCCAAAACTGCTCGGAAATGTCACAAAATGCAGGAGCCGGCTACGCCTCTCCTAACTGCAACAGCTCACAACCGCCTGCAACGCCTGCAATAGTCCAAACAACTTTAACAATCTCCAGTTAAGAAAAAGGTTTGATAATTAATTTTTTTAATCACTAACCTCCCTACAATATTCAATAATAAATTATGTTAAATACCACCAGCGCTAGCTTCCCTCCATTATCACTAATTTACAATAACCAACACACATTGATTCAATAACTCCCAACAGGAAACCGCCAAAATGCCACAAACGGCGCAAGCAGTAAACAACATTCAAAATCCCACATCCTACAATCTCTAACATGGATCCTAGCTATATCGCAACACACCCCTAGTTATGGTGCAGAATCGTACAACCGAGGCCTGACAATTCAAGCACCGGCTCGCTTCCAAGCCCCAGGTCAGTACACCTCACATGCGGAAGAGTGCATGTGCCCAGCAAGGAATGCCCCAGCAGTTAACCAGAATTTCCCCTGAATTAGGATTGGGATAGGTTAGGGTTTAAAAATGAAAATATAAATTTATAATAAATTCACGTATTAAAAAGGTACATAAGAATACAAAAATGAATTAATGTTATTGTCAAAATTTTGTATGGAAGAAAAGAAGAGTACTTAAATAAACTTGTTATAAAGGTGTCGAAAAAAGAATTAAAGGCACAAGTTAAAAACATTGCAGTGGTACCGATGCAATAACCATTTTTCTCATTATTTGGTCTGGATGCAGCATAAAAATAAAATTGCACAATGCGCAGGCTGTCACTGGAGAAATGCCGTGAGGATTTACAGTACATTTGCATGCAGGTGCATTAAATTCTGTTAATAATCCCACTACGTGGGTGTGTTTGAGGGTCCATCCCTCTTTACTATCTTCATAACAATCTAAACAGCGCCAATCTTTCTTTGGAGAGACATAATAGAAGGCCTCACAGTGGCCCACATGCAAAGCATTGTCCCGGGTGCCCTTGCTCATTGCTCCCTCCAATTGTTTTTTTAATTTTTTTAATGATTTGAGATTCTGGGGAATTGGTGGAGTGTTGAAAGGCAAAACTCCCTCCGGAGGCATGACGACTGGGACCTAAGCCTTTACTACTAAGATCCTTTGTGACTGGCGGACTGGAGGGTGGTCAGAAGGGCCTGCCACCGCCTCTTCTGTCTGAAGGTCAACCCAGACCCCCTCCTCTTCCATATCTGTGCCAATCTCACCCTCTATGTCGATCTCTTCTTCTATGTCAATTTCCTCCTTTATCTCCCCGTCGCTATCCTCCTCCCGCTTCACCTCCACCTCATCTTCCTCCTCATCTCTCCTATCAATGGCTAAAGGGTCCATCTAACCAGGAAAAAGGATGTGGATAGAGAAGCAAATAGAAGAAAGGGAAAAAAGACAATAGAAAGGAAAATACGCACCCCTTACAGTCTCAAAAAGCTCAGGCTGCTGTTATTGCTCTCTCTCTTTCTCTCAGGTTTATTACTACCCCCATTCGGCGCCTTATGGGTCTCAGAGATGGTTCTCGCACGAGAGTCAGCAGTGGTATGGTTTTCGCGAGCGAAAATGATGCAATCCCTGAGAGTGGGGGTAATCCTAGATGCACACAACCGAATGGTCCGGGGAGGTGGTGCTATCTCTCAGCGTCAGACACGATCCGCCGATCCAGATCCACGCATGTGGCATGCCGCGCCGTAGTCGTACTGTCGTACAGCGCGATCGGAAAGATAGGTGGCGGCACTTCCCAGCATCAAGCTCGACCACCGGCGCGATTTCAAATACATTTTTTCGCCGGTGTACCGATGTGATGAGTATCGCAACCCAAAGATGCCAAGACGGAATTGGTCTTAAAATCCTTAACATACAACCCCGGATAGGAGTCTCACGACAATTGTTTAAGGTTAAGGGTAAATCTACATTGAAGCGCGGGTTTAATTTAATTAATTAAGGGTGAGTCTACAATGAAACGCGGGTTTTTATTTAAATAGTTTCGAATTTAAGGGTGAATCTACAGTGAAACGCGGGTTTTAATTTAAATGTAAGGGTGAATCTACAATGAAACACGGGTTTTAATTTAAATAATTTAAATTTTTAAGGGTGAAGGGAGCCTCTGCCATCGCCCCCTTCTGTGAGATGCTTCCTATGGCTCACCGGGACCCATCCTGATACAGCGTATCAGGAGTACTTCCGGTTTCCCATCTCCAGGGCACAAAGCAAGAGATTATTTTTAAACATTCTGGATTCTAACTCTAAAGCGAGCCCTGGCCATCCCTCCTATGACCCCTATTGTTAGTTTTATTTTTATTTATTTTAAGCAAAGTACATGAGTTCATAATTAGGTCGCACGCAAAATACAAAATTATCAGTAACGCAATAGAATAACATTATCATAAAGAAGTCTAGTTAGGTCGTAAACATGCATGTTTTAATTTGTCCACATGGACTAATTTATCTTTATTATTTCCTAAGTCTATTCTCGCGTTCCTATCGCCTATTAACTAAATTATTTTATAACGGCCCGCATATTGCTCATCAAATTTCCCTACTTGCGGTTCTTTCAATAAGTATACGTCTTCTCCGACCTTGAAATCTTTCGCATTTAATTTTTGATCATAATATCTCTTTGATCGCTCTTTTGCTTCCAATAAACGCGCATTCGCTGTTCTTTGGGTAGTATTAAGTTTAAATATTAATTCGTCTAAATACATTTCATAGGTTTTTTCGATATTTCTCGACTCGAATTCTGAGGGCAGCCGTGCTTTTTGGCCGAAAATTAATTCGTGGGGGGTAAAACCGTGTGCCGAATGAACCGACGTATTGTATGAAAACATAGCCATCTTAACCCAGGTATCCCAGTCAGTTTTATCCGTGTACATTTTTAAATATTCAACTAGAGAGTGATGACTCCTTTCTAACGAGCCCATAGTTTGCGGATGGAAGGAGGTAGATCGTAATTGTTTAATTTTAAATATTTTAGCTACTTTTTGCATTAGACAGCTTTGGAAATTACTACCTTGATCGGTCTTAATGGCTTCAGGACAGCCGAATTTAGTAATAAAATCATGAACTAAAGCTGTTGCAACCATTTCAGCAGTCATATCAGGGATTGGAAGGGCATCGGAATATTTCGTTAAGTTACACTGGAGGGTTAATATATACTTATTCCCGGCTACAGTTATGGGTAGAGGGCCTACTATATCCATTTCTAAAACCTCGAAAGCCCTGCTAGGGGTGGTAGTAATTTTCATTGGTTTCTTGGTTTTGACGCGGACTAATTTCTTCCTTTGGCAATTTTCGCAAGTTCGTACGTACTCGAAAACGTCTTCCTTTATCCTTGGCGAGAAAAATCTTTCCCGAACACGATGGTAAGTTTTTGCAACTCCCTTATGTCCCGCTAATGTGGAATCATGGGCTTCGCTAATTATTCCTAATCTATCCTCTGGAGGTGGTATCGTAACTTCTCCAGTGCAAATCGTAAGTTTAGGAATTCCGTCTTTCCACTGAGAGCGTAACGCGAATTCTACCGGTAGCCAGTGAATCTGTTCTAAACCATCTCCCGTTTTAGAAATACTTACGGATTTTATTTTATCTTCTATCATGGTTGTTCGGAGGGAATTTAAACAATTTATTACCACTGTCGTCTTCGCGATTTCGTCAGATTTTTCTTTAATGAATAACGAATAGATTATTTTACCGTTAGATAAGTTTGTTTGAGTGACCGCACCGACCCCTATTGGTTCATTCTTGAGTTTTCCAAGATCTATCATTCGTGATGCTACTAGCCGTTGGCAAATGGGGGAGCTTGGGTTGCAATCTACCGGATCTCTCCGAACTCCTCTTGCGAGGGCATCAGTCATGTTTCCCACAACTGGACTTTCCCTAACTCTACTCTCCTCTACTTCGAGGGCATCAGCCACGACCCCCACAACCGGCACTTCTCTAAAGCTAACCTCGGTCATGTTTCCCACAACCGCTGCCCCTCCTGTTGAAGAGGCAGAGCTAAGCCTATGTATGTCAGTTCGTTCATTGTCCATTCTAACGAGGGTATGGGAACTGTCATGGTGCTCGACTGCTTTGGAACCGGATTCCCCTGATTTGGGTTCATTTATTAAAAATAATCTTTCTACATTAATTTCAGGTGACGATTCTTCCGCGCCGAGCTCGTCGATATTCATAGTCAGGATGGGGGTAGGAATGGGATTTCTTGACAGCGCGTCCGCGTTCATGTTAATTTTTCCCCGTTTATGTATAATTTCGTACTCGTATTCTCTTAATAAGATTTTCCAGCGGGCCAAGCGCGTGATGGGGTCTCTTAATTTACGAAGCCATAGAAGGGATCGATGATCAGTCACTAGTACGAATTTCCTACCGTATAAGTATGGTTTAAATTGTTTAACCGCGTGAACAATTGCTAATAATTCCTTTTCGGTTGTAGTGTATCGTATTTCAGCGTGGTTCAAAGCCCTAGAAGTATACGCAATGGGGAGGTCTCTCCCGATTTGACCTTGGCTCAAAACGCCGCCTAATGCGTAATCGGACGCGTCAGTGGTAACTACAAATGGTTTAGAAAAATCGAGATATTGCAGGAGGGGCTCTGAACAAAGTATTCGTTTAAAGGCGATAAATGACTCTTCCTGGGGGTTCTCCCAAATAAAAGGCTGCCCCTTTTTCAAAAGGGAAAAAAGGGGTTTGGCAATTTTTGCAAAATTGGGAATGAACTTCCTATAGTACCCGGCCAAACCTAAGAATTGTTTAATATTTTTCGCGGTTTTGGGTCGCGGGAATTCCGAGACAGCTTCGATTTTCCGAGGGTCGCGTTTAACTCACTTTTCTGAGATAATGTGCCCTAGATACGCAACTTTTTTTTCAAAAATAGACATTTATCGGGCTGCAAGGTTAGGCCTGAAGTTTTTAGTCTACCGAAAAGTTTTCGTAGTTTCCGCGCGTGTTCTTTCAACGATTCGGCGTATACAACGATATCATCCATATATACAAAAAGCTCGATTCCTTGCAAGCCGCTAAGAACCTTATCCATAAGGGATTGAAATGTTGAGGGGGCGCCTTTTAATCCCATGGGCATTCTTTTGTATTGGAGATGATTAAATGGGGTGGATAACGCGGTTTTCGGGGCATCTGCGGGATCGATGGGCACCTGATGAAAACCGGACGCTAGATCGAGGGTGGAAAAATATTTACTGCGGCCCAATTGATCCAGGATCTCGGTGATATTAGGGAGTGGATACGCTGACGCGATTGTTTTTTCATTTAACGCCCGGAAATCTATAACAAGCAGCCAACGCTTATTTCCTTGGGGGTCTGGTTTTTTCGGCACTATCCACAATGGCGAATTGTATGGCGATTCCGATTCCTCTACTATATCGTTATTGATTAGCTCTTGAACGTGTTTGTGAACTACATCACGTAATTGGGGTGGATACCGATATTGTTTTACGTTTATTGGAATATCGTCAGTGGTCGGGATTTTATGATTAATCATCGATGTTTTACTCAAAATGTCGCCTGGTAAATGGAACTGACAAGGGAATTGGCTAACTAATTTTTCTACACTTTCCCGTTCTCTTGGCTCAAGATCCGCTATATCTAATAGATCCATTATTCTATCTACTCTATATTGACATTCGGTCTCAGAATTAGTTATAATCTTGACGGACCGTACGGGCTTGATAGTGCTATCATAAAATTCTAAGGTCAGGGGTGGAATTATAACATGGATATCTTCCGCGGTAGTATTTATCGCGAACAGGTGTGCCTTACCATCTTTGTTTTTGACTAGACACTCGCCTATAAAGAGTCCGGGTCCGGCATTTACTCTAGGAATATAACCGGCGGGGCGCGTAGGGTTTTGAATCCTAATTTGGACAAGAGTTTTCGTCCTAGCGGGTAAGTAAAGGGAATCATGGTTCATAAATGTCGTGGTTTCGCGTGGGTTTCCGAAAGAGATCAATCCGCTCTTAAAAGATAGGGTAGCTTCTTGTTCTCTCAAAAATTCTACGCCAAGAATTCCGTCCGTGTTTATTGGGAAACTATCCGGTAGGATATTGAGTCGGCATTTAATATCCCCCAGATTTATATTTGCACAACCCAAGGTATCAATTAAACCGTCGTTTATTCCAGCCAGGCGATAAAGAACATTTGACTGAATAGTAACGTAGGGTTTTAATAACGATTCCTTGATAATATTTAATTCTGACCCGGTGTCGATAAGGAACCGCGGTAAGGGTTTGTTAAGTCCTTACTTTTGAATACTACCACCGGGGAGTTTGACTCATTAGAGGTGGTGGAAACGAGGATGGCGCGGGTCGGGGCGCGAAGGTCGTTGGGTTTCGGGGGTTCATCATGGCGCCCGTATGCTGAACCACGTGGGAGTTTAAAGGTTGCCCGTTGCTATTAGAGGAGAATTGTCGCGCGGGTTGGTTCGAGGTGAAATTTACGAAATTATTGATCCCTAATCGCTTCCTGCATGTCTCGTAAGTATGCCCTTTTATCCTACAGTAGTTACAATATAGACCCGAACGACTTCTTATTGTACAATCTCGCGCAATATGGCCGGATTCATTACATTGATAGCATACACGGCGTCCTTTTTTCGGCTTACCCTCATCTTGGGGTTCAGAAATATGGCAATTTACTCGTTTCCGGCTATCGTCCACTTTATCATTATGCAATTCTCTACGTTGCTGAACATACTTTTCGCAAATTATCGCAGTACTTGCTCGAGGGTGTTTGATGTCTTCCCGATCATGCGCGTGGCTATTTCTGAATTTAACCCCAGGGTAAAACATTCTATGGCTGTGTTAGTGGTCCCTTCGATCATTCCACGTGCTATGACAGAGTTAAAATTTTCATCAATTAATTCGCGCGCTTTTTGCAGGATTTTAGTTACTCGTAATCCGTACTCTGATACTTTTTCGTTCGAATTTTGTTTAACGCGTGCCAAGTCTGTTTGAACCTGGGGCAAATTTTGGCTGGGTTGAAAAACTCGTTTTAATTCTAACAGAAGCTGATCTAGATTATCAAACGATTTAAATTGCAAATAGTCACTTGCCTCTCCGGTAACCCGTGATTTTACTAATTTCATAAAAAAGTTCCTGTCGTTAGGATTTATAAAATTTTCGGCTTCTCTACATTCTTTAATAAAACGGTTCACGGAAATATTTTTCCCATTAAATTCGGGAAGTATTCGCACTATCTCGTTTGTTTTCTTATAACTCGCCACCGAGTCTGACGCGACGGATTTGTGATTGGCTGAATTTACTGAATTATCATCAAAATTATCACGCACGATCAATTCGTCTCGAAAATTTCGGAAATTTGGGGCAGGGTTAAGCGGTTGTCCCTTTGGTGGTACGGTAGACTCGGCGCGATTATTCACTCTTAGATCGAGTATTTCCATGTTATCTGAAATCTACCACGAACCGGACGCTTGCTCGCTATTAACCGACATTTTGCAATAATCGCTCGCACGCTCGCTCAAGTTACTTAGCTCGGGTTCTTCCTTTTCGCTGTCTCGCAGATGACCCTGGTAGTTCGGGCAGGGGTTGAGAATTCTTGTGCGCTGATGACTCGTGGTAGGTGCTGGGGACCCGCTGATGATTAGTGGCTGATTTTAACCTTGACAATGTCTGCAGTGCGGGGGCGTGGACAGGCAGTGGAGAGATCGCAGGTGACGCCCTGAACGTAGTTGATACTGACGTCCTGGTGTAATTGATTTGCGTCTGTTGATAGGCCTTGGGACTTCTTCGTCGATGCCACTCCCGTAGCCTGAATCAGGACTACCTTCTCTTGAGTTCCGTGGAGCTCTGTAGCCGTCGATTGGCTGAGGGATGTTCTCTTTGCTGCTGTCGTGGACCCCGTTGCCCAATCGGGTGTTCCGGCATTCGCCCAGGTTCCAAGGGAAACCACGACTTAAAACCTTGGACGGAACACAATCTTGAGCTTCTTCGTAAACGTCTTTTCCCTTACAACTCTTTGAGCAATCCCACCGCTGTCACCAAAATTGTTACGACCCGAGTCGGGGTCTTCAAGCAGAAGGGCGTTTCTGCAATGGTCGCCTGACCAATTAGAATTTGGGAACGTTGCTCAATTAAGCGCTAAAGCGCACAGAGTTGCGGGAACTTGAAATAAAACTTCAAACTCGATGAATAACTTAAACCTTGACTTTATTAAGTTAATTAATACTTTTGATACTTTAATAATAAGCGAACTGTCTTTATAAGCGCGACTCGATATAAACTTAGTCTGGCGAAGCCAGATTACGCGTAATGACGCAATACAGTAACAAAGCCAGAGTACTTTGTCACTTCAGACTACAGCTCAACGGCGCAACATACACAGGGCAAGCCCTAGTACAGCAGAATACCAAGCTAGTTGGTATGACCGATTATAGAGCTTTTGGGCGCAACATGCACAAGTGCAGCAGAATACTAAGCTAGTTAGTATGACCCAGGTCTTCAAAGACTGACTGGACGTCGGTGGCGCAGCTCCTTTTATATCCTGGACGCGGATCTTTGTCCGTTAATGGGAGGAGCCAGGCTCTCTGGTGGCGAAACGTTGAATCTTCTTGAGGTCTATTCCGAGGCCTGTAGGTGCCTAGAAGGGCCGAAAGCTTCCCTCTCTTCTCTCAATCACGGCGAGCTTAGTGGTGGGGGAACCTTAGTGGATGCTCAGATTCTGGCCGAAAATCCCTTTCTGGCTTGCAGCGGGTGTGTCTGACTCTTGATTGGTTCACCTCCGTAGACTGCTATGCTCTGATGTAGTAGCTCTCGGTTGGTAGGGAAAATAGTACGATGTAGAGGCTGTAGGGCGCTATGTTGCCCCAGAGGCCTCCCCTACTCTGAGGAAGAGGGAGTGGAGAGAGTGGCGGCGGAGGGGCGTCAGACCCGAAAGTAGGGTCGAGAGTGCTGAGCGGCGAATGACGGTTGGTGGCGGAGAGGGGCTACTTGTCTCTGATTGGCTGCTCCTCTGTCGGCCGTTACGCTCGTAGCCCCTCGAGTTGGTTGCGTTATGGACCCACGAGCTGATGCAACGTTGCCCAACGAATTCCAAGACTTGTTGACTGTTGATGTTCCTTGCTGTGTTCAACCGTCGTACATTCCAGAGGCCCTTCGCCAATGGCCTTTCTCCGAATTGTTTGTGCGCTGCTGAGCCGTTGGCTAATGGATTCCGGGAATTGATCGACCGTTGATTGTCGTGCTGTTGACTATCCTCCTATAAACAGAGCTTTACCCTACCTGAGCGAGCTTTACCCTAGCTATTATTATCATTACAGTTCATCTCGAGTATTGATGATATGATTATTACCTATTATTGAAATAGGTATTAATTTAATCGCGGATTACTACCGTTTGGTTAGTTGTTACTGCTAATTGTTCATTAACGCGCTGACCTTGCTATTACGGGCGCAATTACTATTTGTTAAGGATAGTTTGTTAATCATGTGTTTATTTATCGATTCCTATTTGAGTTATTGTTAATTACTTGTTTTAACATTAATCCTTATTCGAGTTATTATCAATTATTGTTATCACGTTTATTTATTATTACAATCATTTATTCCCGGTCGGGTGATGGCAGCTTATTAATTGTTCATTTATTGTTTATTTACGGAACGGGTTAAACTTATTTATCCAACTAGTTAAATAAATTAATTGTCCCAATACGTTGTTTGTTTGTTATTGTCTAGATTAATATTAATTTTAAATCTAAACTATTGTTGTAGAATGACCTTAAATCCTGCGCTAGCCGTTCACACGAACGCAGTTCATAACAGTTAAGACCAGCATCAGCGCCCCCTTCGGCCAAAATTCGAACTGCTTATTGAAGGATAAACACAGCTGATTAGCATGAGCGGTATACGAACCAAAGATTATTTAATTAAAAAATAAAATAAGTAGTGATCCGATGAACGTCTTAAAATCATTTATTGATTTGTCTGATATTATCCGATATATTGGCAATGGAACAAGACCTTATGTGGAAGGCGAAAGAGTTTATAAGGCTAATCATATAATATTTTGTGGGCTAGCCAAAGAAAGTAATGATTGCTCAGCAGAGATAATAACACTGTGCCTAAAAACGTCGGGTTTACAAGAACATTTCACTTTGAGGAATTTGGAATCTGTTTTCTTCAAGTGGCAAAAATGCTTCAATTCTACAGCTTCATATATTTTTGAAGCTGTCTGTTTTAGCTTACCCTACTGTTGTTTTAAATTCGTGCAAGATGCATCTTGAATAATACATGATGGAGTTCTTAAAAGAATTAACACATTTTATAAGTAAATGCTTTAAATATTTAATCATCATTAAGAAAATAAACAAAACAATAATTTTGAACTGACTTGTGAAGGTGAATTAAAACTGCAACAAAGTGTTTGCATTTTCCCAAAATACCAGCTTTACAAGAGCACACACAATGAATGATATTTTTGAAACTCCGTGCGAGAAGTTCGATTTCTCGCACGCTGCGTTAAATGATGCGTGCAAAAATCTCACTTCTCGCACGTCGTGTCAAAAAATACGGTTCGACACTTGTGTGAGAAGTTGATTTTCTCCTCGTGTGACCTTTTCACCCTCGCTTCGCTCGGGTGCAAACAGTCACACGAGGGGAAAATCAAATCCTCGCGCTAGTATCGAAATGTACTATTTCATCAGCACATACATTTGAAGAGATCTTTACTCTTATTTCATGAGGGGATTCTTGTAAACCCGACGTTTTTAGGCACAGTGCTATTATCTCTGCTGAGCAATCATTACTTTCTTTGGCTAACCCACAAAATATTATATGATTAGCCTTATAAACTCTTTCACCTTCCACATAAGGCCTTGTTCCATTGTCAATATATCTGATAATATCAGACAAATCAATAAATGATTTTAAGACGTTCATCGGATCACTACTTATTTTATTTTTTAATTAAATAATCTTTGGTTCGTATACCGCTCATGCTAATCAGCTGTGTTTATCCTTCAATAAGCTGTTCGAATTTTGGCCGCCAGGGGCGCTGACGCTGATCTTAACAAGGCAAATACCTCTATGGGCGTCTCTCACAGCTGTGCGTTAACCGTTAACCATTGTTTACATGCTCTGAACGTCGGCTCGGTTAGCTCAACGTAGGGGTACCAACTTAACTACTAACCGAAATTTCATTTCCGAACGTACCCTCGGTCATATAGAACCAATAGTATAATAAAACAATTGCGATTATAACATAACAATTGCGATTATAACAATTGCGATTATAAAAAATAACTAGGGTTGCTGTGCTATGTAAAAAACTTCTTTTTTACATAATAGGCACGACCGCAATGCTCAGGAGAACCTTATAAATACAGGTGCAGTAAATTTTAAATAAAAATAATTATGCATTGTCACGGGGTGGATTTTCGGGCTAAGGCACGTTTCACCTGTGTACCTTAGCGGTTCAAATCCATATCTCTCGGTTCAACTCCCGGAGATATAATAGCCAGATTAGGCAACAGATGCTACAACGTCGTGCAATGTTAACCTAATCTGGTTACTTACCGTGCAACACGCAAGTCGAAGACTTGCGCTTTGTTTCTCACCAGTGACTCGAACTCTCCTCTCGTTCACTGGTTCGTGTGCCGGCTGCTCAGATGAAACGATACGTTTTCTCTTATGTAACGATCGCGGAGGCGGCGGAGAGCGGGGAATAACTAAGGTCGCGAAATAATAAAGCAGTTAAAGTTAATAATAAAAGACTATTGTTTATTAAATAAAAGGCTAAATGAGTTGAATGAATAATTAATAATTTAGACAGTGGAAGTGTCGCTGTGTACGCGCAGTAACATAAGCCTCGCGTCTACAGTAATATACGTAGCGTACTCATCGTCTACGCGAGTGAGAGAGCGGTCGCGCTCGCGTGTCGCGACACACACACACTTAACCTAGCCTGAGAGAGAACAGGCTACTAACGCATGTCGTCTGCGCACTTCTTATGCGCACTTGCCGATTACAAACTGCCGGCAAGCTAAATCATTGTCGGTGACCTTCTAAGGTTGGTGACCCGAGCCTGTGCTCTCTATACGCTCGCTCTCTCCACACAAGAACGCCTATTCGGGGCCGCTGTCCAGGTGGCGACGAGCCTGGACAAACGGTTACGCGTACTTACTCGCGACGCGGTTGATACGTGCACGCTTACCGCTATTGTAGGTTAGATTCATACGGTGTGGTCTAGGTTTCTCGCAAGCATCCTCGTTGCTAGGCTGGCTTCATTGTATCGGCTCTCGTGATACTCTCTGCTGCTTTCGTGCCAGGCGAACATGCTTACTGCACTAGGATGTTGCTGGTTCGGCAGTACGACAGGTAGTTCTAGCCTGTCGTACTATCTCTGAGCTCTCCTCGTGTTTCCGTCGAAAGTACGGTATAACACATTTCGCGGATCACAATAGTGGCCTCAGGGTGTATCACGTATGCACTCCTGAGGTTACAACTATCAAAAACTTCACAATTATCGCGGAAAACGTGATATCACCGCGAACTCACTATCGCGTGCGTCTCTGTCCGAACGATAACAACAACAACGTTGATGCCGGTCACGTCTCCCCCGGCACCTTTGTTATGCTCTCAATACAGCTCCAATACTGTATCGAGGCGCCATCTAACGTTCGTTACCACGAACTTATTTATTGCCGATTTATTACCGACGTCGGTACGGCAGGCCGTGACAGCATTTATTTTTACAGATCAAGGAGTCCGGGAGCGCTCCAAAAGTAAGTTTACTGTTTCTTTCTTGTAGAAGTTTGTATTTGAATTATAATAATAAATAAATTAATTTTACACATTATATGGATATATATAGATAACTTTTTAATTAGTCTATGATGTATATAAATTTATTAACTATTAATTGATATGATTAAACTGCACATATAGGAATGTTGAATGTAAGTACCAAGATTGCAGGTATATTTAAAATTAAAACATTGTTTTCATAATTTTTATCATAATTAAAACAATCGTTTTTGTTTTTATTTATGAAAATGTTAAATAGAAAAAAAAATTCGTTTCAATGTTATCCACAACTTTTGTATTTGAAATTTTTGTGTAAAGTCAAATCCTGTTGAATAATATAAGGAAAACTCCTGTTTCATTACTCCTGATGTAATATTAATAAAAAAAATACAAAGGTAAATTTTATACAGTTTTAACGAAAGGTGGGGGCTAGCCACTCACGCAACACGTAGCACGAAACTATTGGGGAAAAAAATGTTCGCGGTTGTTTCTAACTACATATATACAATCTCAATTACAAAAAATACTCGCGGCACATACACATACACTAATACGGCAAAGGGGAGAGAAACAGAAGGAACAGGCTTAACACTAACGCACTCGGCAACGGCAATTTGGCTCTTCTTTTTTGTCTTCGCGCCTTGACCTTAGCGCCGCGTGAATAAGCGGGCGCGCGACGTAGGGGAAGGTGGGGCGATATGGGTACTTTCGCTTTTAAAAATATTAATCGAACTTTAAAAAATACTGTAACACGCTTAACACTTCATTATTTATATTAATGCAAAGATATTGAAGTGTATTAATAGAACAAAGGTGATCACTTGAAAACCCATATCGCTCCATGTGGTTTGCAGGTGGGGCGATATGGGTTTCCCCGTGTAAATCAAATGGGATCAGACGGCCATATTGCTAAAAGATTTCCAAGTGGAGCGATATGGGTACTTTATTTTTTAAATTATTTATACTCGACTGTTTCAGTTCTACCACTTCAAGTACATTTATTACAACTGTAGCCATAACCTAAAAAATTTGCAGCTAAAAATAGTTTTTCATTTTTTAAATATCGCCAGGCCACGGGTCATTTGTAGTGAGTCCCTTAGGCTGTGTCTATAATAGAGTGACAAGCGTGATGTCATACTGTCACGGACGTTTGTGACAGCCTGTGATATCACACGAACTGTAGGGTGGGGGTAACTGCCAACTGTAAAAAATATACACTTCTCCGTGAACACCTGTCGTCGTCGACCTGCTGCATTTCGTATTTTTTTCGCAGTTGGTAATTACCCCCACCCTACGGTTCGTATGATATCACAGGTCATCACAAACGTCCGTGTCAGTATGACATCACGTTTGTCATTCTATTGTAGAAACAGCCTAACGGCTCACGCGGCACATTAGGGACTGTCCACAAATGCGCTGCAGTGCTGTGCAGGAGCCTTTCTACAATAGATTCAGTTCAGTTGTTCAGTTCCGTCGAATACATTGTGAATATATCTATATACATAAGTATATATAGATATATTCATAATCTATTCCACGGAACTGAACAGTTGAACTGAACATATTGTAGAAAGGCTCCTGTGCGGTTGTGTCCTGCGCTGTGCTGCGCTGCGCTGTGGCCCTGGCCACATAAGGCCCCCGCTACATAAGAGCGTATGCACGCGGACGCACGCGTATGCAACTAGGGAATATCTAGTCATTTTCGATGCAGCCAACATGAAAAATTTAGTGCCTCCAAAAAAAAGCTGTTCGTTCTCTGCTTTCTTTGGAGGCACTAAATTTTTCACGTTGGCTGCATCGACAATTACTAGATATCTTACGCGTGTATACGCGCGCATATGCGTGCATTCGCGTGCGTACGCGTTTATGGCGGGGGCCTAAACGCGTACGACCGCGTTCGACCGCGGTCAGGCGCACGCGCTCGCTTCTCTCATTGGTTGGAAGCAGGCTCAGCTCCTACAACGACCAATGAGAGAAGCAAGCGCGTGCGTCTGACCGCGTTCGAACGCAGTCGAACGTACGCGTTTATGTAGCCAGGGGTCTTATTAGGGACTGTCCACAAATGCACTGCGCTGTGCTGTGCGGCTGTGTTCTGCACTGTGCTGCCCTGTGCGTGCGTTTCAATTCTAATAACGGAGTCGTCCACCTATATGTTTATAACCTATGACCCGGTTCGATATATTCGATATATCGCGGTTACTATGATCTTGGTGTATTTTAGATCCATGGTTGATTGCTCCATTTACACCAAGATCATAGTAACCGCGATACACCAAGATCATAGTAACCGCGATATATCGAATGTATCGAACCCGGTCATAGGTTATAAACATATAGGTGGACGACTCCGTTATTAGAATCGAAACGCACAGCACAGCGCAGCACAGCGCAGAACACAGCCGCACAACACAGCGCAGTGCATTTGTGGACAGTCCCTTACGAAGCCAACTCACCGGTGATGTAAGTTGGGGAGAACGTACTGAAAATAGGGATGTGCGCATGCGCGAGCACGATGTTTTTAGATTTTCTAGTACTTTTTCAGTAAGATAAACTATGTGAGTTGAGTGAGACGGTGAGTTGAGTGAGAACTCCTTTCCTATCGTTCTTTTTTTCTCACTTGATAGAAGTCGATGAGTCGCATGAAATGAAACAGGAGTTGGGGAGTTGCAAATTAAATGAGTTCTCTTAAAATATTTCGAGCAAAATTCAAAATTTATCTGTACGAATCGTATTTAACTATTTTTAAGTTTAGATGTTGACATATTTTAAGAAGGATCTTAATATTATTATTAATATTAATATTATTGTTGCGTAATTATGTAATTATTTAATTGATAGTTATTATAATTATAATTTTACCCTAATAATAAGTTAATATGACTTTTGCTTTTTGTTAAGATTAAAATATTTATTTAATATGATTAATGGGTATGATATATTAGTACGTTTTATATAATTCTAGTATTAAAAGTGACCTTGTAAATTGTTACATGTATAAGTTTAAGCGTCTGTAATTTATTAGGAAACCGAGGACGCAGAAATGTAACAAAAAGAGTGTCTTAAGCAGAGATAGGCGTTATTCGTTTGCAAAATTTTTTTCGAATAAACATTTTCGTTTGGGAAATATTATATGCAAATGAGATAATTTTGTGTTATAAACACGTTTCGTATAAAAACTAAACCCTTAGACTTGTTTTGAAAAATATTCAAAAAATTATTCGTCGAATACTTTTTTCGAATATTTTTTCAAAAGTCTCATTGTATTAATTTCTAACACATCAGCACGTAACAGAAATTACATATAAAAATGAGAATGCTAATAAGATATTATGTATAAGCACAGCCTATATTTATAGTTGATAATTAGTTAATAAATTGCAAATAATATTCGGGGGGGGGGTCATGCAAAAACGGAAGTTATGTTTAACAGTAAGCGAGTCGATTAATTGAAAAATTCTTAAACCCATAATAATAATAATTGACTCGCCTACTGTCTCACATCTGTGTGCCTCTTCTACGTGGCACTCACATCCCCCCAATATTTTTTTGTTTAATTATTTTTCTTTTTGGAAAAGAGTAAAATACCTTTTTCACTCTTTCTAGCTGCCGAAATCACGTTTTCTACTATTTAAAAGTACAATTTTAAAAGTTTCTCATTTATACGAGTAACGTATTAACGTTCACCATTAGTCTTTATCCTAGCGGAAATATTTTTGTTCGAAGAAGTTAAAAACTGTTAGTAAGAGTTATAAACTGTTCAAAAAAGGTTATAAAATGTAGGATTTTGGACGTTAGTAATTGTTTATAACTATTTGTAACAGTTTTTAACAGTTTTTAATTGTTTGTAATAGTTATAATAATAGTTAAATTAATTAAAAATTATTAATTAATAATTATTACCATTGTTCATTAGTTAATAATAGTTTAATTTATTACAAATTATTAATTCTTCTTAAATATCATTCCAAATATCATTCGTTTAATTAATTAAGAATTATTAATTATTATTATTTGTTAATAATAATTAATTACAAATTATTAATTCATTTTGAATATCATTCAAAATTTTTTAAAACTGTTTCAAACTGTTTAAAACTCCTAAAGACTATTTGAAAATCTGTCCAAAATCCTACGTTTTGTAACATTTATAAACAGTTTTAAACAGTTACAAACAGTTTTAAGTAATTTTCCACAGTTATTAACTGTTATTAACATTTATAATTTGCGACAGGGTACAAAGATTAATAATGATATTTTACTATTTTATAAAAAAGTAAACTTCCTGTATCTACATTTTTGTGTCAATGTTTACTCTTTTAGTATTTGAGTGTAAAGTTTTTATTTTGGGAATTTTCTGTTCCGTATGCGTATAGCTACTCGTTCGCGTGAAACTGGCACTCCCTACAATGTAGGTTTTAGGAATTTATTTTATTTGAAAATTTTTTTCGATCCTTGAGGGAGGAGTGGGGGCGATTGCGGAGCCCGATTCCGTACTAAAAATGTGTCGTGTGACACAGCGAGTTATTCGACACAGCGACACAGCGATACACGCACTCGCTTCTCTCATTGGTCGTCGGAGAGGGGTGAGGCCCGCTTCAACCAATGAGAGAAGCGAGCGCGTGCGTATGCTGTGTCGGATAAGTCGCTGTGTCGCGCGACTTACAGCTACGTCGATGTTTAAATCCTTGTGTCTATGACCCAACCTAAAAAAAACTTAGAAACATATCGACATAGCTGTAAGGGAGGAAATACAATAGGCACCGTGCTCTGCTCCGTGCCTTGCTACGTGCTCTGCGCCATCTGCGCCGTGGTATCATCATTCAGCTGATTGGTTGATTCTATTAGGATCATAGAGCATATATATATATATACAATCTGTTCTGAAAATGTATGCGTCTGTAAACATAATCGTGTAGAGCGCAAAATTCTAAGAATAAAGTTCCTTTACCATTTTCTCATATGACTAGTACTTTTTTAGTAACGGATGTGTTTAAATTGTTTGTTTTTAAAGGGAATTGTATATCTATAGATATCATCTTATAAACATAGGTATACATTTTCTATTAAAAACAAACAATTTAAACACATCAGTTACTAAAAAAGTACTAGTCATATGAAAAAATGGTAAAGGAACTTTTTTCTTAGAATTTTGCGCTCTACAGGATTATGTTTACAGACGCATACATTTTCAGAATATGTTGTGTGTATATGTATATGGTCGGGATGGGTGGAATCAACCAATCAGCTGAATGCTTATACCACGGCGCAGATGGCGCAGAGCACGGAGCAGGGCACGGAGCAGAGCACGGCGCCTAAGGGAGGAAATACAATAGGCGCCGTGCTCTGCTCCGTGCTCTGCTCCGTGCCCTGCTCCGTGCTCTGCGCCATCTGCACCGTGGTATAAGCATTCAGCTGATTGATTGATTCCACCCATCCCGACCTTAGATATATATGCTTTATGATCCTAATAGAATCAACCAATCAGCTGAATGCTTATACCACGGCGCAGACGACGCAGAGCACGGAGCAGGGCACGGAGCAGAGTATTTCCTCCCTAAGGGGCAATGTACATAAGCGCCGTTCTGCTCTGCTCCGCGCTGCTCTGCTCCGCTCTGCTCTGCTCCGCTCTGCTCCGCTCTGCTCCGTTCCGCTCTATTCCGATCCAGAATTCCGAAACAAGTAAAGGGAAAATCGCTTACAAACGGAACTGAACTGAAATTGGACCGAGTTTGAGCAGAACAGAGCAGAACAGAGCAGAGCGGAGCAGAGCAGAACGGCGCTTATGTACATTGCCCCTAAGTCGCGCGACACAGCGACTTATCCGACACAGCGACTCGCGCGACACAGCATACGCATGCGCTCGCTTCTCTCATTGGCTGAAGCAGGCCCCGCCCCTCTCCGACCACCAATGAGAAGCGAGCGTATGCTGTGTCGCTGTGTCGCTGTGTCGGATAAGTCGCTGTGTCGCACGTGTTACGTCGGGTCTACCAAAGAAAACCCGACGGTTAGTTTTAAATTAGTAAAACTATAATGCTCTCTTTAGAGCCTAGGCTAATGAAAACCTACTAGCTCGGGACAGAGCTAGATACTAACACTAGAAGGATAGGATAGGGTTGGGCAGCAATAAGGGCGCGACGCGATTTATGAATTTAAAAGTTTTTCAAAATTTGGATAACCAGTGGTGTTTCTGATTATTTTCTTTCCTTTATATCACTTTGAATGTGATTAGTTTTTTTTTTATTATTAATTTATTATTGATTAGGGAATGTACCTACAAGAAAGGCCAAGTTACTGGCGACTTGCGGAATAGATTCCCTAATATATTTTTTATTCTCAGGATATCTACGGGCTTGATTTAGAAAGATGGATAGATATATAGAAGAAACACTTTTTCTTTAGGGGAAATTGTACGGAGACTCGAGTTAAAACACACATTAAATGGGGTTATTGTTTTGGGAAATGTTCTGGCTAACTAGTAGAAAAGTTAAGGTAGCAAATAAAATTTTACACTTACTTTTATTTTTCCTCGGTCCTTAGCGGCTTTGATGGTCCGTTGTCTCTGCTGCGTGTTTTTATGAAAGGTGTCGGTTGTTTAACTGATTTTAAAAATAAATAAATACAAACACGAGAATCTTTAGTTTTATGCAATCAATTTATTTCAACGGAAAAATATGGGTTACCATTGCACGGTATCTTTGGTTACAAATACAAAATCTTGGTTGGAGCAAACTAAATGGCGCGCACTTTGTAAAATTTTGCAACGAAAAATGCTTGAGTAAGTATAAGGACCTCTCCGGTTGAGGGTTGTGAGAATGAGTGAGACCTTGTCGGCTTGAGGGTTGGAGCTTGAATGAAACGGAGCGGAGGCGTAAGTCTACGAGCTGGACTATCGAGGCGACGCTGACGCTTCCTGGTCGTAAACGCGGAGGGATGTTATTGGCCGCTTAGATTTTTGGGACCAGCCCTCACTCAAAATCGGGCGCTGGGATTCGATAATAAGGCGTCATTATGCACAAACGCTATGAATTGATTGTTAGGCAATAAAAGAGAATTTTTGTTGTCTTACATTCAGCATCAAGATAAATAACCCACTTTGACATAATGTTTTTTTTATAATAAATAATTTTTAATATGAAACTTTAAATACGTATAAGAACTGGGCGGTCCCATGACTAATTAAAAAGAATTTACGTTAAAATATGAAGATTTATTAATAAAAAAGGTGGAAATGAATTAAAAATTAATTAAAGAAAGGATTTATAATATGAATATTATAATAAATTATAATTAATCTGTAAATTAAACATTACTCGAAGTAGTTTATTTCCCTGGTAAAAATTTTTACGTGATAAATTATGTGATTAGACACATACTAAAACACGTGCTTTATCACGTGATTTGGCATGTATAAAAGCACGTGCTTTTGCACATGCCGAATCACGTATTAAATAATGTGACTAATAACTTGCTTTTTTCGAACCGATTTGGCATGTATAAAATCACATGATTTTATACGTGATAAATCATGTGATATAAGAAAATTTTATATATAATATAAATAAGAAAACTATTATTTTTAATTCTTTCATAAATGATAGTAAAATTATGTTGCAAATAATAAGGAGGTGTTTTATAAAAATTGAAAACTGACTTGAAGACCTATTTATTGATATGGCCGAGCGGTCACCCATCCAAGTATCAACCGCGCCGATTGTTGCTTAACTTACGTGAACCGACGGTCATGCAACCAAGAACTCCTCCATGCCTTTGATCTACTGTTTCTATAAAAGCGATATAGCAAAACTATATCATACCAACATTAAATTTGCTTTTTATTAAATAGTAGTATTTATTTACAAATAATTTATTAATAATAACAAATTATGTATCATAAATATTCTATATATTATGAATATTTAGCTTGAAATGAAATTCGTTGTAATTTTTGTTTTGGATAAAGATAATTTTCTATTATAGTTAGTAAATAAACAATAAATGATACTTTGGTCATGGTACATATTTTAACATTAAAATAAATTTTAAAAAATAGTCAAGGACATTATTATTTAATAAAACACTGTACTACTATCATTTAATAAAAAAAAAAAATTTAGTATTGGTATGATATAGTTTTGTTATATCGCTTTTATAGAAGCAGTAGATCAAATACATCGTTGGAGGAGTTCTTCGCTGCATAGCCGTCGGTTCACGTAAGTTAAGCAACAATCGGCGCGGTTAATACTTAGATGGGAGACCGCTCGGCCGTATCAGTAAAAAAAGGCCTTTTTAAGTCAGTTTTCAATTTTTATAAAACATCTCCTTATTATTTGCACCATAATTTTAATATTATTTATGAAAGTATTAAAAATAATAGTTTTCTTATTTATATTATATATCAAATTTTCTTATATCACATGATTTATCATGTATAAAATCATGTGATTTTATACATGCCAAATCGGTTCGAAAAAAGCAAGTTATTAGTCACATTATCTAATACGTGATTCGGCATGTACAAAAGCACGTGCTTTTATACACGCCAAATTACGTGATAAAGCACGTGTTTTAGTATGTGTCTAATCACATAATTTATCACGTAAAAATTTTTACCAGGGTTATGTACAAGAGTTTTATTTTCAAACAAGAAGGTTTTTAAGTAGCGAAATCGTACAAAGGATAATTATAAATACATCTAATATCCTATTTTGTATATTAACCGTTAAGGGTCAATTAAATACGCGAATAGGAATATTGTTTTGGTATATAAAAGGGTGACAGTTATTATCAGCGAAATGGTTTAACATAGAAAATATAAACGTCTTAAAATTAGTAAAATTAGACTTAAAACTAAATATGACGGCTTTCGATAATATTAATGGATTTAAAAATTATATTCTTGAATTCATGATAAATTTAAGCTATTAACGTTTTTAGTGCATAAGTTAGAACTAAAATATAAGTATAAAAGTAACTAAATTTGTATAAACTCTAATGCAATTAATACAAAAGTTTGAATATAAAATAACTTATATCAGATATCTTATACTTCTACAAATTTAGACTTAACATGTAAACTTAAAAATAAACTATCTAAATCAACATAAATCTAATATGTGACACACACATATATATATATATATATATATATATATATATATATATATATGTCACACACACACACACACACACACACACACACACACACACACACACACACACACACACACACACACACACACACACACACACACACACACACACACACACACACACACACACACACACACACACACACACACACCCACACACACACACACACACACACACACACACACACACACACACAGACACACACACACACACACACACACACACATATATATATATATATATATTATTGGAACCTATTACTCATTTCATATTATTGGGGCATTGAATTAAAGTGACTGCTAAAACTTATACAGAAGAACGTACAATAATATATATAATAGAATAACCTATTGTGGAAATAGGTGAGATATTAAAATGTATTAGTTTATGAACTTTTCAGGAAAAAGAACAGAATGTACTTGATTTCATAAGGTATTTGAACTTTAAAATATTCTTAATTGAATTTGGAAATTGTAGAGATTTTGTTTTTATATATTTTGCATAAACATACAAAATAAAGTCAAGAAATATTAATGTGGATAGAAAATGTTGAAGGTAATTATCTAACGTAAGAGCTTAATAGAAAGGTATGAAATGACCTAGTTTAGTCCTAGATAACTAAAATCTATTGAATTGTTGAGTTAATAAATCCTCAGGGATTTAATTGGAAGAGGTATACTAAGTAAATGGTATATGTTTAACCTTGGAGTTACAGAGGAAAAATTAGTTTACTCTGTATTTGTTACTAACTGTCTATAAACGTGTACTTTAAATATTATAAATTAATGAAAGAGAATTTTGTGGTTTTATTAAAATAAATGCGTTATAAAAAATTTACTTTATAAACTAATTTAAATATACTAATAGGGGTGTTACTAACATTGCATTCTGATTTATAAATCGTGAAAATCGTGAATAACTGTAAAGCGGAAGAAGAGCAAATTCATAAAGGTTCGCATTTTCTTTGAATATCTTCTTTAAAATCCGGATTTATTTCAATAAAAAAAAAAAAATGAGAATGGACATATTGTCTATTGCTTTTTTTTTTTTTTTTTTTTTTTACATAAAAGAATTAAAAATGCATCCACTGTGATTAACATTTTTGAAGAAAATTCAGTGTAAGCGTGGGTGGCAGAAAGTTCTGGAAAACGAGAGAGAGAGAGAAACGGGAACAGACGCCGTCGTTCTTAACTACAGGGTTTTCCCAGTTTATTGATATTCGAGTGGTTGGAAAATTCCGACGCGTTCTTGGGTTCGGGAAAGTTATCACTTGCAGATGGTGGGGTCTTAGATTAGGCCTTGGGAAAGTGAAAAAGATTTTTTTTTCGAGGCCTACTCGGAAATTTCGAGTCTGGCTAGTGTTTACTGAGGCTATCGTAAGAGGAAGGAAACGAAAAAAAACTTTACGAGCCGCGACGAAGAAGGAAGCGTTGTACCCTTACTTCGAGATGTTTGCGTTTGGGATTTCTCATGCGGCTGAAAATTCTAGGCCTGTGTTTTATGATTTCAAAACTATTTTCTGTCTTGCATTTATCTAAAACTGTTATGTATTTTATGATTCAATGGTAACTAAATTTTTTAATAATATAGAAAATGGCCGGATGTAACACACGACATATTTTTAGTACGGAATCAGGCCTCTGATTCGAAAAATGTCTCACACTCGAGACACACAAAATCCGAGAACAACTTTGTCTCGGGAAACGCGAAACCGAGACAAAACTGTTCTCGGGCGAGAACAAATTGGTCTCACGCAGTACGAGTCGGCTTCGGGCTTTGGACTGTGTCGGTACTGTAGAGTGTCGATTGGTCAACGGCGCTTGCGCGGCCAATGTTTTTACTTCTGATGACATTCTTCCCGCGAAATTCAAACGCGTTTAGTGCATCATCATCGCAGAGTCTACACCTTGTGTCTCTGATTCAACATAAAAAAAACCCTAGAGACACATCGAAATAGCTGTAAGTCGAACGTAATAGTTAAGTATTTTACATTTGCTTCTTTTTCAAATTCTGTCTCATCCACTTATGCACGCGCTCGCTTCTCATTGGTCGTCGGAGAGGGACGGGGCCCGCTCCCAACCAATGAGAGAAGCGAGCGCCTGCGTATGGCGTGTCGCACGAGTTGCTGTGTCGCACAAGTCGCTGTATCGCGCGATACATTTTTAGTACGGAATCAGGCCCCAGTATCTTTACCTCATTTCTTAATAAAAGTAATTATTAAAGTATTAATTGTGTAAATTATCTTTATTTTCGAATGTATAGATTTTACATCTTTTTATACTTATCGCCCCGGTTGTATACAAGTTCTTTCTTACAGTTATTCTTATTTTAATTATTAATAGTACATTACGATACGTGTGACTTAAGTGGCCCATTATTGCACGGCGTGAAGTTAGCGCCCGAACGTAGCGAGGGCGATAATTCACATCGTGCGATGGGCCACTCAAGTCATGAGTATCGTATACTATTTTATAGCACGTTTACCTAAGTCCGCTGTCACGCCTATTCGTGCCTTAAGCAGTCCATTTCTGCACCGTGAGGTTAGCGCACGAGCGTAGCGAGTGCGATAAACACGGTGCAATAATCGACTACTTAAGTCACGGATAGACGTGACTTAAGGGGATGCCTTACTCGTACTATTACCGACCGAGCAATTCACACAGTTTCAAGCTGATTAAAAATAAAATACGTCGAATCACAAAAAATCAAGAGAACACTCTTCTGTGTTTTTTAACGTTCTATCATCCAGTCAAAGTTTGGAGTCGAAATATCAAGCCGGAAATATCAGTGCGGACTTAGGTCACACCGTGCTATAAAGTATTTTTACAAATTATTTTGTTAAAAAAAATACTAATTAAAAAATCTATTTACATTTTACTGCCATAATATTTGAAATGATGTAAAGATACTGGTTATTAAACCCCGTAAAATACAGTACCTAAAATAATAATTAAGCGATCGAGATTCGTTCGGTTTTCGAGCGTTTTTGCGAGGTATCTCGAAATCTCGAATCGATCTCGAAACTCGAAAGAAATCGAGAAACAGGGAAGAGAGGGCGCGCGTAGCGCGCCAAATTAACGCTAGTACATTACCTAAAATACACCAAGATCATAGTAACTGCGATGTATCGAATCCAGGCATAGGTTATAAACATAGGTGGACCCATAGCCATGAGAGAGATAGACTACGGGTGTAGGTTAGTAAGAGTGGCACCTCTAACCATGTCCGCGCACATGCGTTAGAGAGAGACAGCATACCTTCTATTACATATACCTTCTATGCATCTGTCTCTCTCTCAACAGGTGCCACTCTCGCTAACCTACACCCGCAGTCTATCTCTCTTATGTCTATGGGTGGACCGTGGACGTCTCCGTTATTAATCGGAACGCACAGCGCAACGCAGCCCAGCGCAGAACACAGCCGCACAGGAGCCTTTCTACAATACGTTCAGTTCAACTGTTCAGTTCCGTCGAATACATTGTGAATATATCTATATATACTTATGTATATAGATATATTCACAATGTATTCGACGGAACTGAACAACTGAACTGAATCTATTATAGAAAGGCTCCAGCACAGCACAGCGCATTTGTGGACAGTCCCTTATATTGGAGTTTGCTTCAAAGGAATGAACCAATCAACATAGGGTTGCTATATTCAAGCGAACGGCGCACACGACGCTCGGCGCTGTTAGGCCGCGGCCACATAAGCGCGGACGGACGCGGACGGACGCGGACGCACGCGGACACGCGCGCGCGTACGCGCTGACTTCTAATGATAAGGTTGGTATCTTTGGCTGTAGCCAACCTTGCAAATTTTAAAGGAAAAGAATGAACTAACCTGCTCCAAAATGTGAGAAAACTTAACCTATCAATTAGACTCACATAGCATGTAAACTTGCTTACTTGCTCCGAAAAAATTATCTATAAGAGTTAACAGTTGAGTTAAGAAGTGAGTTAAAAAATAAAATGAGAAAATAAAAAAAAAATAAATAAAATTTAATAAAATTAAATGATTTTTTCTTTAATGTGACAAGAAATTTTATAATTGCCGTTATGTTTAATATTTTTTGTATGTTCATTGTGTTTAGCCTTGATAAGGGGAGTTAATTATACTCCCGAAACGTCGGTGTATCAATAAATTTATGATGCTCGAAAGGATCTATGGTGTATGAATTCACTACACCCACAATAAAAATTAAAATTAAATGAGTTTTATACTTTTTTTTCATCGAATAATTATGGAATAATTATGGATAGATTAACTATTGAAGTTGTTACTGTGTGTATAAATTATTTAAGATAAGCAAGGCAAGTGTATAAAAGGAACAATTGTTATCCGGAGCAAGTACATACTATGCGGGACTAATTGATAGGTTAAGTTTAGTAGTAGGGGCAGCGCGGCTACCGCGCCAGCGCGGCTACCGCGCCAGAGCGGCTCCCGCGCCACTTACCCACCGAGCACTACTTACCGTCCGTCGGTAAGGTAGGGTGCAAAGTCACCATGCGAGAGGCCCGGTAGAGGGCGCATTGAACATTTACTCCATCGATAAAATGCGTACGTATGTCATGTTGCAGGGGGCATGGGGCCCTCATGTGATGTTATGTTGTAAGTGAATATAGAATATTTTTATAATATTCATATAGTGTTTAAATTTGTTAATTATAAGTAGTTTTATATTCCGCGCCAGCGCGGCTACCGCGCCAGAGCGGCTCCCGCGCCACTTACCCACCGAGCACTACTTACCGTCCGTCGGTAAGGTAGGGTGCAAAGTCACCATGCGAGAGGCCCGGTAGAGGGCGCATTGAACATTTACTCCATCGATAAAATGTGTACGTATGTCATGTTGCAGGGGCATGGGGCCCTCATGTGATGTTATGTTGTAAGTGAATATAGAATATTTTTATAATATTCATATAGTGTTTAAATTTGTTAATTATAAGTAGTCTTATATTCCGCGCCAGCCCGGTTGTAGAGGGCGCATTGAACATTTACTCCATCGATAAAATGTGTACGTATGTCATGTTGCAGGGGCATGGGGCCCTCATGTGATGTTATGTTGTAAGTGAATATAGAATATTTTTATAATATTCATATAGTGTTTAAATTTGTTAATTATAAGTAGTCTTATATTCCGCGCCAGCCCGGTTGTAGAGGGCGCATTGAACATTTACTCCATCGATAAAATGCATACGTATGTCATGTTGCAGGGGCATGGGGCCCTCATGTGATGTTATGTTGTAAGTGAATATAGAATATTTTTATAATATTCATATAGTGTTATTTGTTAATTATAAGTAGTCTTATATTTTATAAGTATATTTTATCTTAGTATATTCAATCAGTATATTTTATATTGTATAAGATTCTACAAAGATATTTTATAAGTTCATAGAAATTTTAAAAAGTTAATGATGAGCAATTCAATGAAATTTATATTAACAATATTAAATGACTATTTTTAAATTCAAAAGAAACTTTAAAATATTTAAACAAGTTAGTTTTTAAGGAAAATTTTCTATTATAAGAATAAATATTTCATAGAGGGCATTGGGATGTGGAAACGTTAAGGGAAAATAAAAAAGATATGTAAGATTATTTCATATTTATTAAAAAAGCTTTTTCATATTTATTTAAAAAAGCTTAAAAGTAATACATAGTAGAATACATCTTAATCTACGAGTATAAAAAGTTTCAAATTAATCTTTCAATTTTACTATAAAAATATATTTAGAAACTAGTGAACATCTTAATTAAAAAGTATTACAATTTAGCAAATAACTTTGAAAATTTAAAATTTAAGTTAAAGAGAAAATTATCTAAAAACTTATAATTATATAAATTCTAGAAGGCATCCACCTAAAGATTTGACGAAGACTTCTCTATTAACTAATTCTGACTCTATGTTGAGAAGCGCCTCTGGCTTCTCCAGTAATAAAGAATTAACTTTACTTGGAAGGAAAATGTCAAAACTACTGTCTAATTCAAGAACAATTTTTAAGCCGTATTTAGTGGATACCTTTTTTAATGAGGTTATCTTATACTGTTTATTTAGCTCCAAGTCCCGTAGTCGTTTTGTGGGCAGGTATGATGGACTTCTCGCTGCTTCATTTATGAGGTCCATGACTGAAAAAAGAAATGATAAATTATTATTTATATTTTTTTTTTTATAGAATTACTTACTTATTTATTCTGACGTATCAGAACTTTCAGGGGTTGAATATTGCTCTCTCAAGTCTTCCACCCAGCGGTATAAAGCGCAAACTATTTCAACTGAACAATTCTGTTTCCACTCGGGACGATGATTAATGCAGGCTAGCGGTCGTATAAATCCAGGAGTTCTTATAGATGGACAACCCAAATCCTCCAAGTTTCTTATATTATCGAAATAGGGTTGCAGCCAGTGTTTTTTCTGTTCACCTTTGACCCAAATTGTTAATAACGACCCCTGCGCTTTTTCTTTCAATTTGTCGAAAGCCGTTGACAGGTATGAATACGGCACCTCTCCGTGTTCCCAATGAATTCCGTGCAGATTGTATTGTAAATATCTATTTAAAATTTTTACATTCTGGTCTAAATCACTCCAATCACAGGGTGGTTGAAATGTCGCAACGTACGGCACCGGATTTAACGCATTAGGATCTATATAAGCAATTTCTTTAAATATAAAATTGCCGTTGTTATCTTTAAAACCTTGTGTATCTACAATTAGTTCCATGATAAGTTATATACTGGAAATGTAGATAACATTATTTGAATATTATTCAAGAAAAAAAGTAGAGTTAATATAATAGTGTTAAAAGTTAGAGTGAAAGATGTGATAATAACTTATTAATTCATAATACATGTAATGGAGAAAATTAAAGTCCCTACGGAGAGATTGAAAAGTTAAAGTACAATAGCTGAGAAAATCTTAGAAAAAAAAATATGAACTCATTATATGTGAAAAAGTTAAAGTAAGAGATGTGAAAATAAATTATAAATTCATGATACGTGCTATGTAAAAATTAAAGTCCCTAAGAAGAGACTGAAAAGTTAAAGTTCAACAGCTGAGAATATCTTAGAAACAAATATGAATTCACTAAAGTAAGAACTTTTAAAGTAACTTATAAATTCATGATACGTGTTATGAAAAAAATTAAAGTCCCTACAAAGAGACTGAAAAGTTAAAGTTTAATAGCTGAGAATGTCTTAGAAAAATTAATAATTTATAAATTCACGATACGTGCTATGTAAAAATTAAAGTCCCTAAGAAGAGACTGAAAAGTTAAAGTTCAACAGCTGAGAATATCTTAGAAAAAATATGAATTCATTAAAGTAAGAAATTTTAAAGTAACTTATAAATTCATGATACGTGTTATGAAAAAATTAAAGTCCCTACAAAGAGACTGAAAAGTTAAAGTTTAATAGCTGAGAATGTCTTAGAAAAATTAATAATTTATAAATTCACGATACGTGCTATGTAAAAAATTAAAGTCCCTAAGAAGAGACTGAAAAGTTAAAGTTCAACAGCTGAGAATATCTTAGAAAAAATATGAATTCATTAAAGTAAGAAATTTTAAAGTAACTTATAAATTCATGATACGTGTTATGAAAAAATTAAAGTCCCTACAGAGAGACTGAAAAGTTAAAGTTCAATAGCTGAGAATGTCTTAGAAAAATGAATAACTTATAAATTCGTGATACGTGCTATGTAAAAATTAAAGTCCCTACGAGGAGACTGAAAAGTTAAAGTACAACAGCTGAGAATATCTCAGAAAAAATATGAATTCATTAAAGAAAGTGATTTGAAAATAACTTATAAATTCATGATACGTGCTGTGAAAAAAATTAAAGTCCCTACACAGAGAATGAAAAGTTAAAATTCAATAGCTGAGAATATCTTAGAAAAAGGAATAACTTATAAATTCGTGATACGTGCTATGTAAAAATTAAAGTCCCTACGAAGAGACTGAAAAGTTAAAGTTCAACAGCTGAGAATATCTTAGAAAAAATATGAATTCATTATACGTAAAAAGTTAAAGTATCTGAAAGTTTAAAATAGTAAGTATAAGATGCCTAAGGGACTTATAATATGAATAGTGTGAAAAAGTTTAAGTATGAGACGTGAAAATAACTTAGAATTAATTCGACAAATGAATTTACTTTTTATAACTGTAAGAAAAGTGTTGTATTAAGATTCAAGACTTTAAAACTTTTAAATTATAAGTCCTGAAAGAAGAAATTATTAAAGACCTGTAAGAATGCTATATTAAAAGTATTAGAGCTGAAATAAGAAAAAGAAACGAGTGGCTAGGACCCAGCTCGTCTAACCTTTATAGTAAGGAAATGTTTGTAAATACTTTTTATCAGCCCAAACTTAAAAGTTTCTCGGTCATGCGCAGTTCGTCACCTACCAATCTTTCCTCACTCATCTATGAATCTTTTACGTTACCACGCATGTGCATACGATCATCTATAGATCTTTCTTCTTTAATCTAAAATGAATAACTATACCGTGCAGGTGCACTGCCATCTATCAATCTTTAAACTGTCGCGCATGCGCACCTATATACCGACAGTGGATAAAAGGCTGCGCGTCAGTCCCATGAGGCTTAGTCTCCTTACCAAACGTAAGTATTTCATATAATTACTTTTGATTTTCAGCTTATTAATATACAATCCTTACAGCTTATTGATCTATAGTTTAACTTATAATGATTCAGTTTTTCTCTTCATTATATTAATGTAACTTAAAGTTTTCGATTATAATAACTTCGTCTTTTCAACGTATTAACATATATAATTTTCAATTCTCTAATACTTTATCATTTATAGTTCTATAAAATTAAATTTTTTTTTTTAATGCTTTGCTATTAGTTTATAATACTTGAACATTTTTTAGATACATCTCATTATTTCAAGTTGACAAGTGCTACTGAGCTTTGAGAGTATTTTTTCGTTACCGTCTGAAAATAGCTTGAAAGATTTTCATCTAATATACCGATAGTTGCTGCAGAAGTCTATCTTTTCACTAGTTAAGTTCAAAACGAATTGGTAAGTTAATATAAATTAATTTAAACCTTTTTTTTTCTCAAGTTCATTATTCTTTTTCCACTTAAATTTTTTCAATATTTCACAAATATTCCTTTTCAATTAAGTGTTTATTTTATTTAAAATTTTTTATTTAAATGTATAATACTAGAACTTAGCAAACTATAATTAACTTTGATTATACAAAATCATTGATTATTTTAATTTCTCTTCACCTTTTCTTTTTTTATCAATAATTATTTAAAATGATAACATAATTTTTTAATTTTCAGAATACACTTACGAAAAAAAAGTCTTTTTTTAATTTGAAAAAATGGATGAAGTTAAAGATCTTTGTCAGGAACATGTGAAAATTTTTGAAGAGGTGGAAAATATTTTAATATATAAATCTATGGATTCCGAAGTTATTGAACAATGGGTAGAACAATGTGTTTTATCATTAGATAGTCTTCGGGAATTATTGAGAAAAAGAACGCTGACAACAGCTCAAAAACAATCTATTTTATACGCCATAGCAAGGATTGAGAGTATCAAAGCAAAGCTTGATGCTATAGGAAAAACTGGTTATGGAATAGTACCAGATTTAAAAACGGATGAAATCGAGCATCGAGTTCGTTGGATTGATATTGAAAGTGCTTTTAATAAAAGGGTGAGAACTAGTATAATTGCAAATCTTGTACATATAGATATATCAACCTTTTTAAAGGACGCCTCAGTATTGTTCTGCCAACAAGTGAAGAAAATTTTGAAAGATATTCGATGTGCCATGAAAATTAACACTGTACTATCTTGTTCATTCAAGAAACTTTCTTCTGATGTAAATGAAGATTCACAGGAAAGTATTGAAACGAAACATTTCAATACGCCAAACGCTGAAGTGGTTTTAGGTACATCTTTAAGTGAATGGTTTGATAATCATGTTTTAAATAAACTTTTGGCTGAGGTAGAAGAATTTCAAGAAAAAGATTCTGGATGGACTTTAAATTCTATTATTAATATTCAAATTAATATGAATAAGTTCAATCCATTGCGCAGTGGTAATTCATATTTACCTTTACCACCATTTTTAGATAAAAGAAATGCCTGCATTAATATTCAAAACAAAGATAATCAATGCTTTAAATGGGCAATATTATCTGCTTTGTATCCAGTAAACCGTAAAAATCATCCTGACAGGGTTAGCAATTATCTTCAGTATGAAAATAATTTAAATATGACAGGTATAGAATTCCCTGTTACGATAAAAAAAATTTTCAAGTTTGAAAAACAAAACCCTTTAATATCGGTTAATGTCTTCGGATTGCATGAGAAAAATGTCGTTCCCTCTTATTTGACACATGAAAAAAAGAAAATCATGTAAATCTTCTTTTATTAGAAAAAACAATTAAGGGACAGCTGAAATCACATTACATATATATAAAAAATTTATCACGTCTAGTAGGAGGAAGTTTATCACATAGAAAAAAGAAGCGATATATATGTGATAGATGTTTAAATTTTTTCTTTAATGAAAATAATTTAAAAGAGCATGAAAGAATATGTAAGAATATTAATAATTGCAAGGTGAAACTTCCTATAAAAGGTAAAGATATCATCTATTTTAAAAATTTTAATTATAAAGAAAGATTACCATTCACAATATATGCAGATTGTGAATGTCTGTTAAAGCCTGTACTAGAAAACCAGGAAGATGAAGGTTTGGCTAATACTTTATCGTTTCAAAAACATGAAATGTTTAGTATAGGATATTATTTGAAGTGCAGTTTTGATGACTCTTTATCTGAATATAGATTTTATCGTGGGGTTAAACCAGCTATGTGGTTTGCTAGTGAATTGAAGGTAATACATGACCGTATTACTAATTTATATACAAACCCACGATTTATGCCAATTTTAACACCGATAGAAATGATTAATTATTTCAATTCAAAAATTTGTCACATTTGTAACAAATTATTAGAAAACAGTGATAAGGTAAGAGATCATTGTCATCTCTCAGGAAAATATCGCGGTCCTGCTCATGCTAACTGTAATTTGAATTATCAAGATTCAAGAACGATTCCTGTGATATTTCATAACTTAAGTGGTTATGATGCTCACTTTATAATTAATGATATATCGAATTATATGAAAGGTGATGTTGATTTACTTCCATTGACTAAGGAGAAGTATATTTCTTTTACAAAACATGTTGAGAAAAGTGATATTAAATTTCGCTTTGTAGATTCATTTAGATTTATGCCATCTTCTTTAGAAAAATTAGCTTCATATTTAAGTGAATATAAAATTGTTTCAAAGGAGTTTTCATCTTTAGAAAAAGAAAAATCAGTCTTTTAACGAAGAAAGGCGTTCTGCCTTACGAGTACCTGGATTCGTGGGAAAAGTTGGATGAAACTGAGTTACCTGAAAAAACAAAATTTTTCAGTGTGCTAAATGGTTCAACCATATCTGATGAAGATTATGAACATGCACAAAAAGTATGGAATACCTTTAGTATTCATACCCTTGGAGAATATTCAGATCTTTATATGAAGACAGATGTTTTATTATTAGCTGATGTTTTTGAAAATTTTCGTGATCAAAGTATAAACGTATATGGTTTAGATCCAGCTCATTATTATACTACTCCAGGATTTGCATGGGATGCAATGCTAAAGTATACTGGCATACAATTAAAATTATTAACTGATATAGATATGATTTTATTCATAGAAAGAGGTATAAGAGGTGGATTAAGTCAGTGCTCTCATCGCTACGCAGCTGCAAATCATAAATATATGACTGAAAATTATGATAAAAATAAAGAAAATACATATCTAATATATTTAGATGCTAATAATTTATATGGTTGGGCAATGACTCAATGTCTCCCTTATGATTCCTTTGAGTGGATAGACGACTGTGAAAATTTAGATTTTTTCATAGATGATGATGCACCTTACGGGTACATTTTAGAAGTAGATTTAGAATATCCTTCAGAAATACATGACATTCATAACGACTTACCTTTTTGTCCTGAGCAAGCAAAACCACCGGGATCAAAACAGGAAAAACTTTTGGCTACACTTTCGTATAAAAAAAATTATGTTATACACTATCGATCACTTAAACAAGCTGTCAAAAATGGACTTCAGCTTGTTAAAATTCATAAAGTATTGAAATTTAAACAATCTCCATGGCTTAAGTCTTACATCAATTTAAATAGTAATATGAGGGCGTTAGCAAGAACTGATTTTGAAAAAACTTTTTCAAATTGATGAATAATGCTGTATATGGTAAAACTATGGAGAATGTAAGAAAACGTGTTGATGTCAAGCTATCAACTAAATGGGCTGGAAGGTATGGCGTAGAAGCACAAATATCAAGTCCCCTTTTTCATAGTATTAGCATTTTTGATGAAAATTTAGTAGCTATCCAGCTTAAAAAAGTTGAAGTTTTGTTAGATAAACCAATTTACGTTGGACTTTCAGTTTTAGACATTTCTAAAACTCTGATTTATGATTTTCATTATAGTTATATGAAAAAAATGTATAAAGAAAATTGTAAGCTTCTTTATACAGACACAGACAGCTTGATTTATGCTGTTGAATGTGATGATTTTTATGCTGATATGAAAAAAATCTCTCAAAGTTTGATACTTCAGACTATCCCAGTGAAAACATCTTTAATATGCCTCATGCAAATAAAAAAATTGTTGGTCTTATGAAAGATGAGTGTAATGGTCAGATTCTTACAGAATTCGTTGGCTTAAGAAGTAAAATGTACAGTACTCGCGTTTATGGTCAAGATCATATGAAAAAAATAAAAGGTATTAAGGTTTCAGTTGTTAAAAAACTATAAAGTTTGATGATTTTGTAGATTGTTTGCAAAATTTATCTATTAAAAACGACAACATTATTCCATAAGATCCCGACTCCATAATGTAGAAACTATAAAGCAGTTAAAGATTGCCTTAAGTCCATATGATGATAAAAGATATGTTCAAGACAATAATATAGATACTTTAGCATGGGGTCATTATAAAATAAATAATAAGTGAGTATATTTTTTGTATAATAGTAATTTATATATTAATTTATAGTAAATATTCTACATATGTAATATAGAAATTTATTATTTTAGGTGTCCAATGCGTGTTAAAAAGAATGTACATTTTGATGAAAAGCTAACTGTTCATGTAATGCATGCGTGGAGGTTTGCATATCATAAGGCTCGGTGTGGAGAATGGGAACAAATTGCTCGTGACAGAGAACGTTTTAGGAGAAGAATTGATAAAGTTAATGAAATTTTGCATCCAATTCTTGTAAAAAAATGTAAGGAAATAGGTATTAAATAAAAACAATTAGTTCATCTTATTTACAATTTTATTTATTCATAAATCACTTTTTTTTTATCCAACTATTATGAGACTTATCAAAACCTAACCATTTTACATAAATTTTATCGTCATGTATCTTTATAATTTTTTCTACAAAGTAAATAACAGGATATTTAGTCTTCATAAGTTCTTCTTCATAGAATCCGCCAGCGATTGGTTTATCTTGATAATCTTTCAAATGATATGTAAATGGTGATGTAGGTAATACTTTATTTATTGTAAAAATTTCTGTAGACCAGTTTGGTGTATATCCTTTCTCGAAAACAGTTTTATTTTTACTTATTCGAACTTTATCACCAAGTTTAAATTTTGCACGCCTACAAGGACGTTTAGAGGTTTTCTGATGAATGCATAAACGATTATAAACTTTATTAACTGTTGTAGAATTAACATCTGCGGGCTTCATACCAATCGTTCGGTGCTTAGTATTATTATACTGTAAAGTTAGGTCTTGCAAAATATCTATCCATTTATAACTGCCTTGTAAACTAAAGTTTTTCCACATTTTGTTTTTTAATGTACGATTAAAACGTTCACAAATTGAGGCTTTGAGTTTGCTATAGGATGAATATAGATTTATATTATATTTTAGCATTAAACTTTCAAATTCTTTATTATAAAATTCTAATTTTTTACATAGCACGTATCACGAATTTATAAGTTATTCATTTTTCTAAGACATTCTCAGCTATTGAACTTTAACTTTTCAGTCTCTCTGTAGGGACTTTAATTTTTTCATAACACGTATCATGAATTTATAAGTTACTTTAAAATTTCTTACTTTAATGAATTCATATTTTTTTCTAAGATATTCTCAGCTGTTGAACTTTAACTTTTCAGTCTCTTTGTAGGGACTTTAATTTTTTTCATAACACGTATCATGAATTTATAAGTTACTTTAAAATTTCTTACTTTAATGAATTCATATTTTTTCTAAGATATTCTCAGCTGTTGAACTTTAACTTTTCAGTCTCTTCTTAGGGACTTTAATTTTTTGCATAGCACGTATCGTGAATTTATAAATTATTAATTTTTTCTAAGACATTCTCAGCTATTAAACTTTAACTTTTCAGTCTCTTTGTAGGGACTTTAATTTTTTCACAGCACGTATCATGAATTTATAAGTTACTTTAAAATTTCTTACTTTAATGAATTCATATTTTTTTCTAAGATATTCTCAGCTGTTGAACTTTAACTTTTCAGTCTCTTTGTAGGGACTTTAATTTTTTTCATAACACGTATCATGAATTTATAAGTTACTTTAAAATTTCTTACTTTAATGAATTCATATTTTTTCTAAGATATTCTCAGCTGTTGAACTTTAACTTTTCAGTCTCTTCTTAGGAACTTTAATTTTTTGCATAGCACGTATCGTGAATTTATAAATTATTAATTTTTTCTAAGACATTCTCAGCTATTAAACTTTAACTTTTCAGTCTCTTTGTAGGGACTTTAATTTTTTCACAGCACGTATCATGAATTTATAAGTTACTTTAAAATTTCTTACTTTAATGAATTCATATTTTTTTCTAAGATATTCTCAGCTGTTGAACTTTAACTTTTCAGTCTCTTCTTAGGGACTTTAATTTTTTACATAGCACGTATCATGAATTTATAATTTATTTTCACATCTCTTACTTTAACTTTTTCACATATAATGAGTTCATATTTTTTTTTCTAAGATTTTCTCAGCTATTGTACTTTAACTTTTCAATCTCTCCGTAGGGACTTTAATTTTTACATTGCATGTATTATGAATTAATAAGTTATTATCACATCTTTCACTCTAACTTTTAACACTATTATATTAACTCTACTTTTTTCTTGAATAATATTCAAATAATGTTATCTACATTTCCAGTATATAACTTATCATGGAACTAATTGTAGATACACAAGGTTTTAAAGATAACAACGGCAATTTTATATTTAAAGAAATTGCTTATATAGATCCTAATGCGTTAAATCCGGTGCCGTACGTTGCGACATTTCAACCACCCTGTGATTGGAGTGATTTAGACCAGAATGTAAAAATTTTAAATAGATATTTACAATCCAATCTGCACGGAATTCATTGGGAACACGGAGAGGTGCCGTATTCATACCTGTCAACGGCTTTCGACAAATTGAAAGAAAAAGCGCAGGGGTCGTTATTAACAATTTGGGTCAAAGGTGAACACAAAAAACACTGGCTGCAACCCTATTTCGATAATATAAGAAACTTGGAGGATTTGGGTTGTCCATCTATAAGAACTCCTGGATTTATACGACCGCTAGCCTGCATTAATCATTGTCCCGGGTGGAAACAGAATTGTTCAGTTGAAATAGTTTGCGCTTTATACCGCTGGGTGGAAGACTTGAGAGAGCAATATTCAACCCCTGAAAGTTCTGATACGTCAGAATAAATAAGTAAGTAATTCTATAAAAAAAAATATAAATAATAATTTATCATTTCTTTTTTCAGTCATGGACCTCATAAATGAAGCAGCGAGAAGTCCATCATACCTGCCCACAAAACGACTACGGGACTTGGAGCTAAATAAACAGTATAAGATAACCTCATTAAAAAAGGTATCCACTAAATACGGCTTAAAAATTGTTCTTGAATTAGACAGTAGTTTTGACATTTTCCTTCCAAGTAAAGTTAATTCTTTATTACTGGAGAAGCCAGAGGCGCTTCTCAACATAGAGTCAGAATTAGTTAATAGAGAAGTCTTCGTCAAATCTTTAGGTGGATGCCTTCTAGAATTTATATAATTATAAGTTTTTAGATAATTTTCTCTTTAACTTTAATTTTAAATTTTCAAAGTTATTTGCTAAATTGTAATACTTTTTAATTAAGATGTTCACTAGTTTCTAAATATATTTTTATAGTAGAAAGATTAATTTGAAACTTTTTATACTCGTAGATTAAGACGTATTCTACTATGTATTACTTTTAAGCTTTTTTAAATAAATATGAAAAAGCTTTTTTAAATAAATATGAAAAAGCTTTTTTAAATAAATATGAAATAATCTTACATATCTTTTTTATTTTCCCTTAAAGTTTCCACATCCCAATGTCCTCTATGAAATATTTATTCTTATAATAGAAAATTTTCCTTAAAAACTAACTTGTTTAAATATTTTAAAGTTTCTTTTGAATTTAAAAATAGTCATTTAATATTGTTAATATAAATTTCATTGAATTGCTCATCATTAACTTTTTAAAATTTCTATGAACTTATAAAATATCTTTGTAGAATCTTATACAATATAAAATATACTGATTGAATATACTAAGATAAAATATACTTATAAAATATAAGACTACTTATAATTAACAAATAACACTATATGAATATTATAAAAATATTCTATATTCACTTACAACATAACATCACATGAGGGCCCCATGCCACCTGCAACATGACATACGTATGCATTTTATCGATGGAGTAAATGTTCAATGCGCCCTCTACAACCGGGCTGGCGCGGAATATAAGACTACTTATAATTAACAAATTTAAACACTATATGAATATTATAAAAATATTCTATATTCACTTACAACATAACATCACATGAGGGCCCCATGCCCCTGCAACATGACATACGTATGCATTTTATCGATGGAGTAAATGTTCAATGCGCCCTCTACAACCGGGCTGGCGCGGAATATAAGACTACTTATAATTAACAAATTTAAACACTATATGAATATTATAAAAATATTCTATATTCACTTACAACATAACATCACATGACGGCCCCATGCCCCTGCAACATGACATACGTACACATTTTATCGATGGAGTAAATGTTCAATGCGCCCTCTACCGGGCCTCTCGCATGGTGACTTTGCACCCTACCTTACCGACGGACGGTAAGTAGTGCTCGGTGGGTAAGTGGCGCGGGAGCCGCTCTGGCGCGGTAGCCGCGCTGGCGCGGAATATAAAACTACTTATAATTAACAAATTTAAACACTATATGAATATTATAAAAATATTCTATATTCACTTACAACATAACATCACATGAGGGCCCCATGCCCCTGCAACATGACATACGTACGCATTTTATCGATGGAGTAAATGTTCAATGCGCCCTCTACCGGGCCTCTCGCATGGTGACTTTGCACCCTACCTTACCGACGGACGGTAAGTAGTGCTCGGTGGGTAAGTGGCGCGGGAGCCGCTCTGGCGCGGTAGCCGCGCTGGCGCGGAATATAAGACTACTTATAATTAACAAATTTAAACACTATATGAATATTATAAAAATATTCTATATTCACTTACAACATAACATCACATGAGGGCCCCATGCCCCCTGCAACATGACATACGTACACATTTTATCGATGGAGTAAATGTTCAATGCGCCCTCTACCGGGCCTCTCGCATGGTGACTTTGCACCCTACCTTACCGACGGACGGTAAGTAGTGCTCGGTGGGTAAGTGGCGCGGGAGCCGCTCTGGCGCGGTAGCCGCGCTGGCGCGGTAGCCGCGCTGCCCCTACTACTAAGTTTTCTTACATTTTGGAGCAGGTCAGTTCATTCTTTTCCTTTAAAATTTGCAAGGTTGGCTACAGCCAAAGATACCAACCTTATCATTAGAAGTCAGCGCGTATGCGCGCGCGTCCGCGTCCGTCCGCGTTTATGTGGCCGCGGCCTCATTGGTCGTCGAAGGCCTGAGCTCGCTCCCAACCAATGAGAGAAGTGAGCGCGTGCGCTCTTACGCGGTCGAACGCGGTTGTACGCGCTTATGTGGTAGAGGCATTCGAGCCACATAGAATGTAAACTTGCTTACTTGCTCCGAAAAAATTATCTATAAGAGTTAAGGACGCTTGCTCATTGCAATCGTAACCAAAAGTACGCAGAGTCGAACGCCGTACGCCTAGCGCTCTCTCGGGTCTCCCCACTCTCAAAATTTCACGCGAGACTGTACACGTACATATGGCGCCGCTTCATCGGTGTGTATATTCACATCGAAGCACTCCGGCTGTGTAGACACACGCGTAGCGCGCGGGCACGCCATTGGTTTGTTTACACGCACACAAGGACACGCGCGGCCGAAGTTACCTACTTTAAACAACTGTATCTCGAAAACGGTGCTGCTAGGCTTTCTGGATTTTGGAGAGCTTATTTAAAATATCATCATTAGTAAAATATCTCTTTTTCGTTCAATTCTATAGAAAACTTTTGGGGTTATTAGTGAAAACGTTAATTTTTTCACGACTTTTTCATAAGACACCGTATTAAATTGTCTAACTTTGATAGCTTATATCTCATGAACGGTGTTGCTAGACTTTCTGAAGTTTGCAGATGTTGCACATAATAACAATAAGAATCTACCCTGCAAGTTTCATAAGATTCTATAGAAACTCATTTTGTGAGCAAGCGTCCTTAACAGTTGAGTTAAGAAGTGAGTTAAAAAATAAAATGAGAAAATAAAAAAAAATAAATAAAATTTAATAAAATTAAATGAGTTTTATACTTTTTTTTCGTCGAATAATTATGGAATAATTATGGATAGATTAACTATTGAAGTTGTTACTGTGTGTATAAATTATTTAAGATAAGCAAGGCAAGTGTATAAAAGGAACAATTGTTATCCGGAGCAAGTACATACTATGCGGGTCTAATTGATAGGTTAAGTTTTCTTACATTTTGGAGCAGGTCAGTTCATTCTTCTTTTGCCTAGCGGGCCGAAAGTACCACTTTCGCTCCCGGCGCCCGATCGCGAAGGTTGTATTTTCGGCCTCGCTAGGCAAAAAAATAGTATACGCTCCACGGGAGTAAAATTGGCCAGCCCACAGCTCGTGTTTGGCACCCTCGCCTTCGGCTCGAGTGGCAATTTACACGAGCTGTGGACTGTCCAAGTTTTTTCCTCCCTTGGTGCGTAATATACTATTCCTTTAAAATTTGCAAGATTGGCTACAGCCAAAGATACCAATCTTATCATTAGAAGTCCGCGTCCGTCCGCGCTTATGTGGCCGCGGCCTTACGACCCGAGTTGGGCTTGGCGAGCAGAAAGGCGCTTCTGCAATGGTCGCCAAGTTGACCAGTCGGAACATGGAATACGTTTACTCAATTAAGCGCTAAAGTGCATGGAGTTGCGGGAAAGTTGAAATAAACACTCACGAGAAGATTAAAGTTAGTGATACAATTTATTGAAATAAGTTGTAACTGAAATTAATGACGTTAAAATAATGTGCTTACCAACATAATTTTAGAATGTCTATATCTTTTGCAAATAATAATAGAATTGCTTAAAAAAAATTGAGTATAGTATTTACATATACGGAGCGCCTGACGTTCGTCTTTTTCCAAAAAAATCATGAGAATTTATTTAATTAAATAAAAACCGTACTGTCGGTAAGTAGGTCTCTGCAATTGACCTACTTTTAAAACGAGCATAGCTAACGAAAGCGCTAACAGAATCACGTTAGCGTTAAACGTTTAAATGTTGATTTAAAAAATATTGAAATTCATGGTTTCACATGGCCGTAACAATTAACAATAGTTCGTTTAATGTGTTCGTGACTTTATATAAACTTTATCCGACAATAAGATAAAGCCAGATTACGCGCACTGATGCAATACTGTTACAAAGCTTTAAGAGTACTTGATAACTTTCGACTAAAAGCTCAACGGCGCAACGTACACGGTGACAAGGACCAGACTAGTTGGCAAACCGATGGTTAAAGCTTCTGGGTGCAACATGCACAAGTGCAGCAGAGTACCAAGCTAGTTGGTAACGACCCAGGTCTAAAGCTACGAAGCGTCTCATGTGCTCGGTAGCAACTAACTCTGGCGACCTGGGGCTCTTCTTTTATATCCTTGACGCGGACCCTGAGCCGTTGACGAGAGGGTATGGGAGAAGCCTCTGGTGGCGAAAAGCTGAATCCTCTTGAAGTCGGTTTAGAGGCCTATAGGTGCCTAGAAGGGCCGAGAGCTTCCCTCTCTTCTCTCAATCACGGGCGGGCTTCATGGTGGGGGAACACCTGTGGATGCTCAGATCCTGGCCGAAAATCCCCTTTTGACTTGCGGCGCTTGTGCCTACCTCCTGATTGGTTATCCTCTGTAGACCGTTGCGCTCTGTGACGTAGTAGCCCCTGGTTGGTAGTGGGGCCAGTATGGTGTAGAGGCTGTAGGACGCCAAGTTGTCTCAGAGGCCTCCCTCACTCTGAAGTAGAGAGGCGGTGGAGGGGCCTCAGACCTGAAAATAGGGTCAAGAGCGCCGAGCGAAGAATAACGGTTGATGGCAGAGGGGGTACTGATCTCTGATTGGCTGCTCCTCTGCCAGCCGTTACACTCCGTGACGTAGTAGTTCCCGGACTTGTTTTTGCTTCTTGCTGTAAACAGTTCTCGGACTTGTTTTCGCCCTTACATTCCCTCTCGTCGGGTAATCACTTCTCAGGATTGTTTGTGCTCTGCAGGCCGTTGGCTAATGGATTTCGGGAACTGGTTGACCGTTGATTGTCGTCGTGCTGGTTGATGGATTTCGGGAACTGATTGACCATTGATTGTCGTCGTGCTGGCTGTCCTCCTATAAATGGCCGAATCCATTTCAAATCAGGTGGACCGCGTATGCCTATGTCACCGATCATTTTGGAATTAAAGTATTCATGTTCTTCTCAAAAAATTATTTGACCCGTATATTTTTATTTTTTTGTTGCATCAAAATTTCATGCGTTTAGCAATGGCAAAATATTCCGAGAAAAACCTTACTCAGAAAAAAATTTTTTCAATGTAATTTTCAAACCGCTACTGCTTCACCAGTTTGTTAAGCTTTTTAGCGTGTAACACATAATTTCACTAAGGTTTGAGCCCTCTTTCACGTTCGTCATATTATTTAAAAAAAAAAATAAAGAATACACGAGTTGTGTACTTTTTACTGAAAAATGCACTTTTTAGAAAAGTGCATTTTTCTCAAAAACGCCATTTTTTTTTTGCTCAATTTTTTTTTGTCCTGATAGAGGACCTAAATACCTATCTAGACGTATTTGTAAAATTCCCGACCCGTGCCCAGGAATAGCGATCATTAATGAGATAATACACAAACAAATTTTTCACGATTAACCCTTACATATAGTCAATGGTATAACAGTCAATATAAAGGTTTTTATCTTTGTGCGTGAGCAATATACAAGTACACATAGTATCTGTTGTATTTTTTATTTTTGTCTTTTGGATTTTTTATTTTTATAACTACCTTTGTTTTTAGTAGTTAAGTAATACATATATGTACATGAGCGTAAATAATACATATATGTACACGTATGAGTTTATGTACTTATACATTGGTCCGCTAGATGGCTATCGTTAGATCTTTTATGTACCAAGAAAAGTTCGGTTTCTGCTATAAGTACACCTCCAGTATTTTTTAAAACTATCATATTTTTGAAAATTATTATATATTTCACCTGATTAACTTAACTACGATGTCTCAAAATTATTCAACGAAGAGAATCAAATGTGCAGATTTTTTAAATAAGCACAAAAAAATTTTTTACGAACCTAATTCCGTGCGTTTTAAACAACTTGAGAATCTTGCTCATCCATTGAAGCTTCTCTATCCTGATTTACCTTTGACCCCCTCTACATATCTGTGTAGACATTGTTACGAGCATGCTTTAGAATTGGTGACTAGTACTGACAATGAATTTTCAACGGATGATAATTTTATCGACAACGGAATCGATAGAGATGAAGATTTTTTGCCAAGTACTCCAGAACGCGTGGAAGAATTTAATAATAAAATAAGTACATTTTTCTCAGGATGTGTATCGCCTCTTAAGAGGAAAAATCTTATACGTGAAAAATCAATTGAAAATTACGTAAAAAAGAAAACGAAAAATATACTTTCAACATTGTCTAATGCCCTCGATGTGAAGTTGAATAATGTTTATGACGTTTCTATAAAAGCAAACGAATCAACTGCATGCCGTTGTACAGAATGGGTACAAAATGTTGGTTTAGCCTTGCAAAAATGTTCTACGGTATCAGAAAAAGTAAAAATTCTGACTTTGCTACCCTCATCCTTAACGAAAAATGAAATTTTATCTTTATTTCCAGACATAACATTGTACATGATAGAAAGAGCGAAAAGTCTTGTACAAGAAAAGGGAGTTTATTCAGAATCAGAAGCGTACACAGGCTATCCAATTGACGAAAGGACCGAACAAATTGTTATGGAATATTATATAAATGACGATTTTAATTGTTCAAGACAGAGTCCGAATAAGAGTGACGTTATTACAGTTAAAATAAATGATAAAAAAGAGAAGAAAGTTAAACGTTTTCTTACTCAAAGTCTGAAAGCAACGTATAAAGCATTCAAAAATGATTATCCGGAATTAAAAATTGGTAAATCGAAGTTTTATAGTTTGCGACGAAAATATGTTTTACTTAGCCCCATCAAAGAAGTTTGTCTCTGTATCTATTGCGCAAATTATGATTTATTTCTTACGAGCTTGATTAATTTCAGAGGGAGTAACATTACAGAGTTGGATGAACTTCGGTCAGAAATAATAAACGCAACAAAGTGTTCGGAGCCATCTGATTTATGTTATTTGCAGGAATGTAAAATTTGTCCAGGTAGTAACGGAATTACGTTTCATGTTCTAAAACTGCAAGATGTAGAAAGCACAGAAGAAATTACGTATGCTTTGTGGGAGAATGGTAACTTGATTAAAAAAACAGTGCCAATTTCTGCTTTTAAAGAGGAACTTTCGGTTTGGACCATGAAGATTAGTACTCACATGTATGTTAAAAATATACAACGCAAAGCTATAAAAGTAGAAAGAGAAAATGCTAAAAAAGACCCACATCATTTAGTTCTTCAAATAGACTTCGCTGAAAACTGGGCTGTAATTCATAATAAAGCTGTTCAAGGAAATCATTGGGTTAATGATCAAATTTCTATTTTCACAGCAGTATCTTATCAAGGGGATTCGACACAAAGTTTCGCACTCATACGTGATGACCGAAAACATAATTCAGCGTATGCTTTGCTAGCAATAGAAAACATTATAATCTACTTGAAAGACAATTGTCGTGATTCAATAAAAAAAATTACCATTGTATCAGATGGCGCCGCTAGCCACTTTAAAAATCTCTTTCAATTATATGAATTAAAACGAGCACCATTTGATATAAAATGGTTGTTCTCTGCTACTGGGCACGGCAAAGGAGCTGTAGATGGTGTGGGTGGACTTATAAAGCATTATGCTACTTCGCATAATCTTCGAGGTCACCATGAAAAATCCATTCAAAATGCTAATGATTTTGTAGAGCACGTTCAAAAATATACAGATGCAATTAAAATAATACATTTACAAGACGTTGACGTAGAAGAGTTTAGAAAAGTAAAAAATGTTGAGTGGCTTGCTACTCCTAAGTATCCTGGAATTCAAAAAACTCATTTATGGATTAAAGAAACGTGCAATGATAAAGTACATTGTTTAACAGCAAAGACCGCTGATTGTCCCCTTACTGAAGTAAGAACAATGAAGCAGAAAAAGAAAGGTAGATATAAAAATAAAAAATCTAAAAGACAAAAATAAAAAATACAATAGATACTATGTGTACTTGTATATTGCTTACGCACAAAGATAAAAACCTTTATATTGACTGTTATACCATTGAATATGTGTAAGGGTTAAGCGTGAAAAATTTATTTGTGTATTATCTCATTAATGATCGCTATTCCTGGGCACGGGTCGGGAATTTCACAAATACGTCTAGATAGGTATTTAGGTCCTCTATCAGGACAAAAAAAATTGAGCAAAAAAAAAATGGCGTTTTTGAGAAAAATGCACTTTTCTAAAAAGTGCATTTTTCAGTAAAAAGTACATAACTCGTGCATTTTTTATTTTTTTTTAAATAACATAAAGGACGTGAAAGAGGGCTCAAACCTTAGTGAAATTATGTGTTACACGCTAGAAAGCTTAAAAAACTGGTGAATCAGTAGCGGTTTGAAAATTACATTGAAAAAATTTTTTTCTAAGTAAGGTTTTTCTCGAAATTTTTTGCCATTGCTGAACGCATGAAATTTTGATCCAACAAAAAAATAAAAATATACGGGTCAAATAATTTTTGGAGAAGAACATGAATACTTTAATTCCAAAATGATCGGTGACATAGGCATACGCGGTCCACCTTATTTGAAATGGATTCGGCCAAATAGAGCTTTCCCTACTGAACGAGCTTTTCCCTAACTATTATTATTATTACGGTTCGTCTCGAGCATGGCATGTTCTTGTTTGTGCACATAAGGATTGTGCACATATTTATTGTGCATAGATATCATTGGTACAGATCTATATATATAGATATATACCAATGTTAAAGTGTGCACAATTAATATGTGCACAATCAGTATGTGCATAAACAAGAACACGTCTCGAGCATTGATGACGTAATTATTACCTATTATCGAAATAGTTATTAATTTAATTGTTATTGCTAATCTCAATTTGTTCATTAACGCGTTGACCTTGTTATTGATACTTGAATTATACGGGCGCAATTACTATTTGTTTAAGGTAATTAGTTAATAAATTAATTATCGCTTGTTTATCATTGATTCCTATTTGAGTTATTGTTTATAACTTGGCTAATTATTTAATATATAGATTCTACTTCACGGCTCCATTTTAGAATTGCCTTCATATGTTGCACGACTGATTTACGCAAACGCAGTTCATAACAGCGCTTGTGGAAAGTGCGTAAATTACGTGACAGACTTGACGTTTGAAACGTCGCATGGCCGCATCGCATATATATATTGTACTGTTACGACCCGAGTCGGGGTCTTCAAGCAGAAGGGCGTTTCTGCAATGGTCGCCAAGTTGACCAGTCGGAACGTGGAATTCGTTTGCTCAATTAAGCGCTAAAGCGCATGGAGTTGCAGGAAAGTTTGAAATAAAACTCGAACTCAAGAGAAATAACTTTAACTTGAGGTTTATTAAATTAATTAAGTACTTTATGAACTTTAACAAACACTTTGACTTTTGACCGTGACTCTATACAATTACAAAATGCGTAGAATGACTTTAACTATTTGAAGCTTCTGGGCGCAACATGCACAAAGTGCAGCAGAGTACCAAAAATATTGATAACGACCCAAGCTCTAACTACTAAGCGTCTCATGTGCTCGGTAGCGACTGACTCTGGCGACCTGGGGCTCTTCTTTTATATCCCTGATGCGGACCTTGAACCGTTGACGAGAGGGTATGGGAGGAGCCAGTTCCTCTGGTGACGGAAAGCTGAAGTCGGTTCCGAGGCCCATAGGTGCCTAGAAGGGCCGAGTGCTTCCTCCTCTTCTCTCAATCACGAGCGAGCTTCGTGGTGGGGGAACACCTGTAGATGCTCAGATCCTGGCCGAAAATCCCCTCTCGACTTGCGGCGCTTGTGCCTGCCTCCCGATTGGTTCCCCTCTGTAGGCCGTTACGTTGTGATGTAGTAGCTCCCGGTTGGTAGTGGGGACAGTACGATGTAGAGGCTGTAGAGCGCCAAGTTGCCTCAGAGGCCTCCCCCACTCTGAGGTAGAGAGAGAGTGGAGAGAGCGGCGGTGGAGGGGCGTCAGACCCGAAAGTAAGGTCGAGAGCGCTGAGCGGCGAATGGCGGTTGGCGGCGGAGAGGGGTTACTGGTCTCTGATTGGCTGCTACTCTGCCAGCCGTTATGCTCGTAGCCCCTCGAGTTGGTTGCGTCATGGACCCACGAGCTGATGCAACGTTGCCCAACGAATTCCAAGAGTTGTTGACTGTTGATGACTCATAGCTCGTTCCTTGCCATGTTCAACCGTCGTGCATTCCAGAGGCCCTTCGCTAATGGCCCTTCTCTGAATTGTTTGTGCGCTGCTGAGCCGTTAGCTAATGGATTCCGGGAATCGATTGTCCGTTGGTTGTCGTTGCGCTGGCTGATGGATTTCGGAAACTAATTGACCGTTGATATTCGTCGTGCTGGCTGTCCTCCTATAAATAGAGCTTTACCCTATCTGAGCGAGCTTTTCCCTAGCTATCATTATTATTACAGTTCGTCTCATAATTATTATTTATTATCAGAATAGTTATTAATTTAACCGTAGATTACTATCGCTATTTATTGCCAAATCCCAATTTGTTCGTTAAAGCATCGCTATACGGGCGCAATTATTAGTTATTAAAGGTAATTAATTAATAAATTCATTCTCGCTTGTTTATCCTTGATTCCTATTCGTGTTATTGTTTATAACTTGGTTAAATTAATCAAAATATACCATTAGAGTTTTAGACCGAGATTGTTATGGGAACGCATTCAATTATTATTATTTAATATATTATTTCATTTAATTTTTATCAGAAATCAAGGTTTCATTGTAGAATAGCCTTTATTTGTCGCACGACTCGTTCACGCAAACGCAGTTCATAACAGTACATATATACATATACATATGTCGCGTTTAGTTTGTTTGCTATTCTTGGTCTGTAGTAATTTTTTTATAAAAAATTATTTTATTCAACATCATGTAGGTGTTTGTAGTGTATAAGTAAAATAGTCTTAACAAGTAAAAATTTTAAATAAAAAGTTCTAATTAAAATTACTTTTAATCTAGTGAAATGGAGGATAAACGACATGGCTTATCGGTAATTAATGATATTTAAATATTATCTTTATTTTATGCAATTGTCATAGAATATAAGTATTTATTGTGTTATATTACAATTAATCAGCATTGTTTTTTCCATTTTAGAAAAATATTTAATAAAATATATTGATGCAGTTAGGTTAGGGATTATTATTTTTATAAACCAGATGACTATCAAGTTATTGATATATTTTCATGTAATATCTTTATATATAATTAGAATTTTTTTATTTTAGAAAGAAGAAATTGCTAAGCAGTTTATGCTGCCTGAGAGAAAAAGTAAAATAGCAACCCTTTTAAAACAAGATGGACAAGCATACTGTATATGCAGAAGTTCAGATAGTTCGCGATTTATGATGCAAGTATTATCAATCATTTAAGACTAGATTAATTTTAATAATACTTTATTTCTATATGTTTAAAGTGGCTGTGATGCATGTGAAGAATGGTATCATGGAGACTGTATAAATATTACAGAAAAAGAAGCTAAACATATTAAACAATTTTTTTGTGTTGTAAGTAATTTACATTTTGAATTTTTATAGATTTATCATGATGTATTAAATATTGTTCAATGTATATAGAATTTAAAAAATTTTATAGAGATGTAAAGAAGAAGATCCTACATTAATTACTAGGTACAAACCTAAGAAGACTGAACGTGTAGAAAAGCATGAAAAAGAAGACTATAAACATAAAAAATATAAAGAAAAAGAACGAGTTTTACGATATGAATATGATGCTCCTTGGGATCCAACAATTGCTAAAAAGTCATCAAAGCGATGTGGAGAGTGTTCTGGATGTTTACGCACTGACAATTGCGGTAAATGTGATGCTTGCAGGTAAAATTGTTTTCATCGCTTCAATACCTAACAATAATTTATAATCAAATAATTAATATTCCCTAATAATCTTGTAGTTTTATTTTTAATTACTTTATTGTATTATTACAGACATCTTAAGAAATTTGGTCCATCAATTCGCTTAAAACTTCGTTGTGACCAAAGAACTTGTAGAGTTCTTGGAGATCCATTAAAACCATCTAAAAGTCTTAATCGTAATACTAAATTAAATAGAAAACGAAGACGAGATTCAAGTAACGAAAGAATAGATTTCCTAGAACCACCACGTCATTGTTATGGTCCATCATGTACAAAACAATCTCGACCTGGAAGTAAATATTGTTCTGAAGATTGTGGGATAAAATTAGCAACAAGTAGAATTTTTCAGGTGCTTCCACAAAGACTGCAAGAATGGGCTCTTACACCATGTATAGCAGAACAAAACAATAGAATAGCTTTAGAAAATGTGAGAAGACAGCAACAAGAAGTGAGAAGAATTCTTCAAGAATTGGACAAAAGGCATTCAGAATTAGACAAAATTGTTGAACGTGCTAAGCACGCTGCAATAGATCCTAAAGCTGAAATTGATGATAATGATGATACTGAAATGAGTATGTACTGTATAACTTGTGGCCATGAAACTACTTCAAGGACAGCAATTAAGCATATGGAAAAATGTTTTAATAAGGTATTTAAATAATGCTCTCATCATATATTGGGATTTGACATCTGGAGGGTGCCCCACTCAGTTCACTTCTCTGTGTTAAAATGCTGGCTAACCTGCGCCATTTTTGTTATATATATACTGTACTGTGCTTTACATATAATTCCACTTTTCGCTACCAAAAATGTCAAATCCCAATAAATTTAATGTAATTTCAAATTAACCCTAAATAATACATAATTTTTTCAGTACGAGTCCCAAGCATCATTTGGATCCATTTTTAAAACTAGGATTGAAGGACAAGTAATGTTTTGTGACTTTTATAATCCTATAAATCATACATATTGTAAAAGATTAAGAGTGCTTTGTCCAGAACATTGTAAAGATCCCAAAATTAGTGATAACGAAGTGTGTGGTTGTCCTCTTGTAGTGAATGTTTTTGATGCAACTGGAGAATTTTGTAGGGCTCCTAAAAAAAATTGTGTGAAACATTATGTTTGGGAAAAACTACGAAGGGCTGAAATAGATATGGAAAGAGTTCGTCAATGGTTGAAAATTGATGAACTTGTTGAACAGGAAAGACAAATTCGCTCAAATATGGCATCAAGAGCTGGCGTTCTTGCATTATTACTTCATTCAACCTATAATCATGAAATAATGGAACAGATTACACAAGAACAAAATAGAGAACAGATGAAAGCCATGGAAGCCATGGAAGAAGAGATGAAAAAATATAGTATGCAAATACAACATACAGCTGAACAAAATAATGAATAATATGTATATATTAACTGTATAGCATAATATTTAAAACTTATTAAAATTAAATAAGATTGATGACTTTAGCATGTGTGTAAGTAATTTTATTTGTCAATTAAGTACATGGTTTTTGTAAAAAATACAATCTTTAAAAGTTTAGATATTTTTAATAATTATCAAATAATTTTTTAGATCTAATTTTTCTATTTTATACTGTTTTGTATATTTTAACATTATTTTAATTTTAACATTGAAGACATAAAAATTATTGATAAAAATTAAAAAAAATTTGTTCCTTTAAAATAGAACTAATAATAATTGCAGCCATTACCATTACTGCATTGCAAATTAATGTAAAATACAAAGCAGTGTACATTTCAAGTCAGTATTCTATCTTTAATAGATTATTTACTTTATTATACATTTTTAAAATACTACTTTTTTAAACAGTATTGTAACTTAACATTGTACTATAATCTTCACATTTACACTTTTTACATTCCTTTTCATCCGATTTCTATATTATAACACATTTAAAATTTACTGTTAAATCTTTATCGTTAGAAATGTGATCTCAGAATTTATTACATGAATGATAACAGTAATAAACTTAAATTTTGTTCCAATTTGTTTGGTAAATACTTTGCATTGCAACTTATGTTCTTTTCTTTCTTATATGATACAATATAATGTTTTGTTTTTTTTTTTTTTTTTTATAGATACATAATGCATGAAATACTTTAAATGAGAATACTCGGTGGATATAAACTTTTAAATTAAAATCTTTTTAATTATAAAATTTAGTTAAAAATAAAAACAAATAATAAAAAAATATAAAACGCTAATTTGAACTTTTATCACTAACCACTAACTGGTAAATGATTTAAACATATATTAAAAGAAAATGTTTACTCTTTTTTTGTTGTTGTAGAATTTTTAAAGGGACTAGGACTTTTACCTCTTATGTATTCTCCCACTGGTGACTTGATTTCCTTATGCCAAGAGTATAGTCTCTTTACTGACATTGTTGGTGTTAGGTTGGATGGTCTTGGACTTTTGACATTTTGAAATGACTGAATGGATGATTTAGGACTTAATTTGTTAAGAGTTTGAAACAATTGACTGGATGATTTAGGAGTTAATTTTTTTGTACTTTCAGATGAGTTCTTTGATAATAATTCTGGTGATAAAGCTCTCTCATTTGTAACTATTTTTAGTGGCATAACTTTTGAAACATGTTTTACTTCTGTAAATATAAATGTTTATAATTAATTTATTGGACAAAACTGAAAATAACTTAAGAAGGTTCTAGGATAAATAAAAATAACTCTAAGAATTTCACACAAAACTTTAAACATAGCTAGATTAGTGTATAACACAGCTTCAGTCAGAATTTTAGAAAGCTACACTGGTTCTGAAGCGAGAAATTAATGTTTTCAGTTTTTGCGGTTTAACACAGGCTCTTATGGAAAATCCTACTTTTTTGCTCATTGACTCATAATATTTCAATAATTAACGCTGAGATTTGAATGAAAATTTTTAACTTAATAGAAGAATTTTCAACAACATTATTTAACACTCCTCAAAATATGCATTCAGAGTCAGTGGGACTGATAAATTAAATTAATGAATACAAAAATGATACAAATCAGCTTCTCGGTGCAACTTTTTATTGATAATTAGGATGAATAGAATTATTTAATTTAAATGTATAATAGTTATTTGGTGGAAGTTTATTTATGCAACCTGTTTAATGAAGTATACCTCGCAAAGAAACAAAAATTAAGATGTGTACTCATTTTGACTAGTGTAGCTGGTAGAGACCTCCTTAAAATGTATTTAATTTTTAGTAATTTTAATTTAGCAGAACATATTTACCTTTTACAACTTTTTGTTCATTTGTAATTTTTATTGAATTGGTCTCTGTCTTGTTGATCCCCTTATTTGAATGCTTTCGATTAGAAGTACAATGTTCACAAGTACAAACAACTGTTTGTTTTTTTAAATAGTCTATTGCTTTTGATAAAGTTTTCAAAAAATCATACACAATATGAGGTAAATGTTTCTCTCCCTTTGGTAGAGTATCACATGATTTACTTCTATGCAGGAGAAATTTTCTTTGCAAATTACTTTTATTTCCAACAGTATCAATGGAATAATTTGATATATTAGTATCGTCAAGAGTTTTAAAGCTAGTTGAACATTCATCATCTCCTCCATAACATTCAGTTAAACAGCTTAGTTCTGAATAAGAAAAACTTCTTCTAGAATTTAGATTTTCTGAATTTTGACAAAGCCTCTCCCACTTGACAAAAGATTCTGTTGTATTATGACAATCATATTTTCTATTAATATTTTTGTTTTCTGCAAAGCACTTATTTTTTCGGACCGGTGGATTAGGAATTTTTTTCTGTCCTTTTAATTTCATTTCATTAGTTTTTTTGTAATTTTCATTATTATTGATTATACTATCTTTACTTGCAAATAAAACGTTTTTGGTAACATTTTTATTACAATCATTGATTTGTTCATATTTTTTATGAGTAATCATATCTACGAGATATTCTCCAGTAGTACTTTCAACATTTATTGATTTTGAATTTTTCACCACAGAATTAGTTGCTACTTCACTTTCTTCCATAATAGTTATCAATCGTTCTTGTTCTATTGACAATTTGGCTGCATCTGATAATAAATCATTACAGTCAGTATCTTCTACTTCAGCTTTATCTAAATTATTTGAAATTGTAAAATTGTTATAGAAATAATTACCAGATTTCATCATCTCTAGTTTGGATATTGATTCGAGTGGTATATATTGAGTAGTATCATTTTCACTTAAATAGAAGTTGTTGTCATCATTACAATTTACAAAAACATCATCATTTTCCACAATAACATCTAAATTTTGATCTAAAATATTTTCTGAACAACTCAAATCATTAAAATCAAAACTTGGTACATTAAATCCAAGTGACTCTTCTAAAGACATCTGTCCTGCTAAAATTACAGATTGTGTTGATGTGTGCATGTTGTTTTCATTAAAATTCACATCTTCAATTGGATCATCAGAACATGTACTGTAGTTAGACGAGCCGCTTGGTGTTACCCATTTTTTAATTGTTGTTTTACAATCTACAAAAATAATAAACACAAGTTATGAAATGGCAATAATGTAAATAAAAACAATAATTTTTTATATATAATGAACAATTTCATTAAGTTATGTCTAAAAGTAAAAAAACATGCATTTTCATTTCTACTTTTTTAAATATTTACAAAAACATCATCATACAAAACTTTAGGATATAAGCTTATTTTTATTCTATGAAATATCACATTTGGCGACATTCCAAAGCAAAAAGATAATAAGTATCGACAAATGATATTTATATTATATACCGTGCTGAAACAACTGTATTAACGATATATTTAAGTATTAAATAATATCAGATTTCAGCATTTCGTGAGTACGATTTCACGAAAGTGAACTTCTTAATTCGTATTGTTTTTAGACAAAAATAAGGTACTTAAAAATTAGATTGATAAAAAAAATATACACGACTTCTTATTTTACTCACGTTTTCCAGTAATATACATTTGAGGATCCATGTTGCAGTATAGAACAAATCGGTGTCTCTTCCCGAAACAAAAACAACTCGGAGAATTCAATGCTCGACTAATAAATGAACTTGAACACGGCCTGCGTATTATGAAAGGACAAACGCTACCACTCCGTCGTACTATACCTAGCTTGAGTTTCAGTTCCACAAAAATGCGCCTGCAGACGCAACAGCGAGATGGATTCACCGTTTTTTCTCTTCTTTTGAGATAATCCCGGGAAATCAGAGCCTATCGTCTACGACGCGCCGACGTAAAGTTACGGGACGCATAAATACGGCCAGTCCAGGTCACTGAGTCCCCGACTCACCGCACGTGTGTGGGGCGATTGGGCGTCTCAACACTCTCAACTCTCGCAAGTGTATATAGCGCAGGTTGAAGGGAGGGGTGGAAAAAGTATTATGGCTGTCCTTGTCTATACCTATGTCTCTCGTCCCTCGCTGTGAGTCTCGCTGAACGAAGACTCTCTTCTCTTTTCTCTCAAACGGTCATTTTTTAAAATGAGTTCCGCATATATATAGGGGTCGCCGTTCGCCTGGCGGTGATACCAACCGCATGGGAGTGATAAATCGGTTAGATAAGGCAACCCCTCTCGAGCGATATATATAGAAGATAAGCTACAAGTTTTTATGGGTTCGCACGGTCCTGTCTTACAATTTACGCTTATTTGATTTTTTAAAGTTTTCTTCAAAGTATATGAAAATGGATGTTTGAATTTTCGACGCTGAGAGTTTAGAGGCCGCATAATTGACATAGGAAACATCCCACTGCAGTGTGATTCGTGAAATCAAAGATTCAACAGGTGCATGCTGTACTTATAACCATCTCTACTTATAAGTTATAAGGTAAGTATATTCTTTCATTTATGAGTAGAAAGATTTAGAACTTTTAGCCTTTAGATAACGCGCGAACGCGACTGAATGACAGTATTTATTGAGTATATATAGGTAATTGATTGTTTTAATAAATACTTAAAATAGTTTCTTTAACAATAATATTTTTTATTTAAATAACCTACATAACATCATTATACATTCAATTGAAATGCGCAAAAATGTAATTGTTTTAAATATTTTAAATAATTTTGTGTTGACTGTGAGCAAATAAAGTTTAGTTTTAGTAAACTTAATAATTTATTTACAATAATTCAAGGTGACAAAACTTGATTTCACCATTGTTATAAATAAATAAAATGTTTAAATGATCAAAAAAATTCAATAAATTACTAGCAAACTCTAGCAATTCAACATTAACAATTTTCATTACTAATATTATTGATGTGAAAATTGCTTTCTAATCCCTAGTGGAAATATCATTTGTTCAAAATTGTTTAAAACTGTTCAAAACTGTTTAAAATTCTTCAAACAGTTTTAAACAGTTTTGAACAGATTTAAAGAGTTTTGAACTGTTTTAAACTGTTTTGAACAGTTTTAAACAGTTTTTAACTTTTGTATGAAAATAGTATTAATCAACAAGAATTTGTTTAGGATAGTTTAAAACAGTTTTGAACAGTTATGAACGATTTTAAATAGTTTTGAATGGTTTTAAACAGTTTTAAACGGTTTTGAACATTTATGAACAGTTTTAAACAGTTTTGAACAGTTTGAAATGGTTTTAAACAGTTATCAACAATTGAAATTCTTAATTATTAATATTATTAATACTATTTTAAAACAAAAGTTCAAAACTGTTTAAAACTATTCAAAATTGTTCAAAACCGTTTAAAACTGTTTTAAACCATTCATAACTGTTTTAAACTGTTCAAAACTGTTTTAAACTGCTCTAAACAAATTCTTATTGATTAATACTATTTTCACACAAAAGTTCAAAACTGTTCAAAACTGTTTAAATCTGTTCAAAACTGTTTTAAATATCTAAAAATACGTACTTTTGAACAGTTTTAAATAGTTTTAAACAGTTTTAAATAGTTTTGAACAAATAATATTTCCACTAGGGTTTATATTTGGATAGAAAAATTCCCATTGTAAATTTTCCAATTTTTTATGAAAATGATTATTCTTATTTCTTTTAAATACTGTAAATAGTAAGATGGGTATTTTTCTATCTGGAAGTATCTTCTATATATTAGTATTTCTAATTAGTTCAATCACATGTTTTATTAAAAATTATACTATTAAATGCACATATATGGTATAAAAACAAGTATAAATAAGATATTCAAATTCATCTCGGTGCATTTTGATAATATTATGGTTTTTAAATTTTAAAATGTTGACAGAAATCTATATTAAACATTTTTCCTGAGTGTAAAATCGAATAATTTTGCGCAGCTTGTTAGGAAAAATAGTATACTATTTTTGCGCAAAATTATACTTAAGACGTGCGCAATAGGTCACCTGCACTCGTCCCTTTTGTCGCCCGAGCGCAGGGAGGGCGACAAACTCGCCTCGTGCGGGGATGACCTATTTTGTACTTTATAAAAATAAAGAAAATAAATTTGTAGTGTCTTTGGTAATATATATACATATGGAATTAAAAAAATTCTCCCACAATAGATATACGTTGAAGAAAAGGTTGCGATTGACAGCTCAATAATTGAAAATCTTCCTTTGCTGTTAAATTAGAAGGATACAAATTATTTTTTCTTATTCTTTCTAACATCGCCTGGGGATCAAAGTAAATCGTCTTTTCTGATGTAGTTTTGTCAATTTTTATTGACTCACTTTTATTTGATGTGTCATCATTAGAAGTTGGAAATTCTCCAGTAGCTCTTGATGCAGTTACAAGTGTTTCCACATTTTCACTATCATCTGCTTTATAAATTGCACTTGGAGGAGCCATTACTCTTACTTTATAATTACTAGAATCTGCTGAAACATTTGCTTCAAATATTTCAGTTTCCTTTTTTATAGAAATTTCTTCAGATTCTGTAGTGTCAGTTTGTTTTGTGTCATTTATGTTTTCACTTAATTCACTTTTCTTTATATCAGATAATTTTTCTATTTTAATTGTTCGATTTCTCTCTTCTCTTTTGTTAATGTCATCTTCAAAAAATTTTACATTTCCTGGATCTTCATTTCTCCTGTCATTTACAGCAACAAATTTTCTAAGTTTTGATTTTGTTTGAGAAAAAAGGTTGTGTGGATGTTGACAGCAATGTAGTGCACCAGGATCAATTGGATGAGCTTCTGTATTAAATATATAACCACCAGCATCTACAATACATTGTCCCCATGGTGTATAAATTACATCTCCATGCTCTCCTATAAATAATATTGAACTGTAGTAAATTAATTGTCACATTACATGTTTTATTGGTATGTATAAAAGAAATTTAAAAAAATCATGAATTACATACCTGAATTGTGAATAAAATTATCAGGATCAAATAGTAAATAAAGGTATTTTGTTGTTTCTGCTAAAAAAAATGACTCCATTCTGTCAGCCTTTCTATGATCTCTAACATCATTTATTGTAGCATAACCACATGTAGTTTTTGCACTATGTTGTAAGCTTCTTAAGACATCAATTCCAACTTGAATAAGATATGGATCACCAGTTGCTCTATAGAGATACATGACAGATTCGATTAGTTCAGGTCTTAAAGGATATCCTTCTCTGTTGGTTCCAGCTTCACCTTGAGGAATATTATAAAATTCTGGAGTAAAGCCAAATTGTTTCCATACTTTGTGATAATTATGGAGGGATTTCATAGCATCTCCTACTTCTCCAAAGAGACTTAAGACTCCAGGCCAATAAGCATCAAGTGACTGGAAAACAGGTAATGTCACTTGACCTTTTGTCATGGAAACCCAGAGATGCCAGTCTTCTCTTCGAATGTACTTTTCAATAGCTGCTCTATGTTCATGAAATATTGTAGCTAAAGAAGGATCTTGGAAAAGCAGAGTTCCTTTTGCTAAATACTCAAAGTAAGAATCAACACCAGCACCTATCCCAGAGTCTTGAGCAGTCCAGTGACCAGTTAATACATCTACATGATTTCCAACTAAACCTATATTTGACTTATAATAATGCAGAGCTTTCATTGCATTCATAGCAACTTCTTCATACAAGGGATCACCAGTTAATCGTGACAAAGTTCCAAATTCAAGAATAAATGTACCAATTCCAGCTGTACACGTAATACTGGTTTCTCCAGAAGGAACTCCATACTTTAAGTTTACTGTTCCATAAGGCATTCCAGTTGGTGTATCAAATGCAACAATCAGTCTTTTAGCCATATCCTCAGCAAGGCGCAATAATGGTCCATTACAAGGCCAGCCAGGTTCCAACTGCATCCCAGCTTTTCTTGATAGAAGATGTGCACTTAATAAACCACCAATGACCCGAATGTTTGTTTCAAAGACAGATACATTGATATTAGCTTCAAAATCTGATCTTGATGCTATAATTTCTGCTACTCTACGGAACTCGGTAAAGTTACCCATCACAGCTAGTGTATCTAGAGCATCTATGAGGGTGAGTGAAAAGCTACCCCATGTGTCAAAACCATCACAGCTTAATGAACGTAGTTCGTCATATGGATAAGCATATTTCAAGTAGCTGGAATATGCATGTTCAAACATTGCACGTGTTTCCTCTCGAAACTTGAGTAGATCCTTTTTTTCGTACCTTTGAGGTACACCATTGACTAATGATGTATATCTCAAAATAATCAAGCTCACAAAAACAATCAACATCTTCTGACATATGCGTTACGTTACTGTTATTATAGAAATTATGTATATACACATATAATGTTTCATAACTTCTTTGTTAAGTACTTCTGACAATTATTGTACTATGCTTTCAATAAGATTTACATTTCATCAAACCTGTAAATAGAAGAAAGATTGTGATTAGATCATATTCTCATAAACTAACATGCTTAATAGAACCTTATCTTACCAGATACGTTTAATGTTTCATATTCACACGTGTGCATATGGAGTAAATCCAAGGTCCGTCGTCTGGCAGACGGCGGCGCAAAATAGGAAAAAAGACTCGGCGAATTCGTAAAGGTTAGGTTATAGATTTTTAAATGGCACCCACTAGATCAGGGCGAGTATTATAAAGAAGCACACTTATCTAGTACAATTCAAAAATTCAATCAGCTGGTTCAGCCTCTACTCGGTCTATGTGCTCCGTTCTTGATAGCTACTTTGCAAAAGCAGACACAATATATAATCCACACGATCGTAAATAAACTAATACTTCAAAAGAACCGTAAACATACACCGGGATCCGAGCTAGACCTATTACCTACTACAGATAAAGTAACAATAATAGTTAAAGAAAATTAAGCGAACAAAAGCTTACAATTCCATTGCGGACAAAAATTATGATCGTTTTTTGAATATCAAAAGCAGATTTTCCACTTTTTTTTCTTTCTTGTAGGCGACGCAGGGTATACCTATTCTACTTTCTCAACATTCTCAACAATGACGTAAAGTTGCTGCTTCAAAAGTGCGCGCGCGAGCCAATTGTCTATATTACCTCACATATACCGCGCATACGTGGCGGACGGCCAAAAAACGTCTGATAGCTGCAGAGGCTGCACAGGGAATTTCCGCGAGCTGCTCGCGTACGGCATTATACCTAATTACCTATGTCCGTCCGTTCTGAGCGCCCGCGCCCGCGCAGAACCCTCAACCTTGCCCCGAGACCGAGCCGAGTGGGCGAGTGCCGCCGTCTTGCGCAGTCAACCCGCAGTGCGCGCAACGTTGACAATATTATGACGGAAGCTATCGGCCGCCCCTTGTCGGCAAAACAATGCGAGCTGCACCAGCGGCCGCCTCGTCGTCGCTTGGCAGTCTTGGCACCGTCGCCGTCGTCGTCGCGATCCTTCTGCCGCTGACGAGTCACAGCAGCGTGGGGGAAGAAGTCGAAGACTTGAAAAAATTTTCAGAGCAGCAGCAGCAGTAGTACTTACACAGGTATATACTTATAAGCTTGCTCAGAGGCCTCAAAGTATACAATATACATTGAGCCGCGGTCGCCGCGCGAAGGAGAGAAAGGCGGATTTGTCGGCGCGGACGCTCGCTGCACGGAGGTTAAAGATAGAGACCCCTGTAAAATGCAAAGCTTTTTTGCCCTCTGGCGATCAATCGAGCCCAGCAACAGCACGACGGCAGCAGCAACAGAGGTCGAGCGAACGCTGAGAGGAGTTCGGATTTTGTAAAATGGCATTGAACAATCTTGTTTATTGGTAAGTGGGCTACATGTATAGCGCTGCTGAATAGACGTTTTTTCGACCCTTGGGGGTTTTCCTTGCTAGTTGCTAAGTATTACAGCAAATGGAGAACACTGCCTGCTATAATCTATACTAGTGTTATCTGGAATATTTAAAAAACCAAATGTGATGAGTTAATTTAATGTTTTGATATGTCATGATTAGCATGAGTCAAATTTTTAAATGTAAACATCTCAAATATTTTCTAACGGCAAGACACTTATTAATTTGAAAAGTTAATTTTGTTATTTTTAATAATGTTTATGTGATGAATCAATATTTTTGTTATAAAATGCTTGATTCATATTTTGTTATTGTCAGATATTTTAAAAAATGAAACATTTCTCAAAGTGCAATATTAAAATTAACTTTTTGTCTTTTCCAGGTACCAAAAAAAGATTGGGACATATGATAAGCAACAATGGGAAAAAACTGTAGAACAAAAAATTTTTTGTGGATTTACCCATGTTCCTATGAGAACAGCAAAGCTCAAAACAGAATTTATTGATGTTGATCTTGTTAGAGGTAAGATGTACAATGGCTATAAATATTTATTCTTTTTATTCATATCCAATCATTAACAAAAACTTATTTCTTGTTATCACTAGGCTCATCTTTTCCAAAAGCTAAACCCAAACATGGGATTGGAACAGTTGCTTATCTTGCTGTCCAAAGACTGTTATTTTTACCATTTAACGCAGAATGGTGGATTCAACAAACAAGCCCTCGCATTTATATTTTCTTTTTACTGCTGTATGGCCTACAAATTCTTAATGTTTATATATATTTTTACCACTTCCCTAAGGAAAATGAATCTGATGTAAGTATTTTTTTAAAGTATTTTTAAATAGTAGTTTTAAAAAGTATTTAAAAATATTCAAACGATTTAAATTTTTAAACGTGAAAAGTTCTAGAATCTACAATTTTATGAATAATAACTTAAATATAGCAATACATTACATTAACTTGAAACTTATGTATCAAAAATATCAATGATGACTATATTTTACTAACTGTAAGACGATAAATACTTTTGGATTTGAGCCCATATTTAAATATATATCTATACAAATATGTTCTTTTACTCAATATGAAAGATTTTTTCATTAACATTGATATAAAATAATTGTTTTGTCTCTTTTAGATTATTTTAACTTCAGAAGTACTAATACCGGCTGTTATGATGTTGACATTATGCATGGTACATTCTCAAATTGTGTCAACAAATTCTGGTCCCATAATATCTAATAAGTATGAAAGGCAACGAATTCGCCGTTCCAGGCAAGGTCGATCTCGACTTAATAAAACAAGAACAAGAAGGAATATACGTATGTAAACAATTTATATGTTAATTTTGAATAAGTTTGTGTTATTTCTTGTATTAAAAGATCATTTATTCCTAATGTTATAAACATTTTAAAATTTCTAAAAAAATTTGTAACTTTTTAATTGATTTGATTGATACATTTTTATAACATATTTAAAAATTTCATTAATTATAGGTGAAAATGAAGAATCAAAATCTTCTCTAGATGTAACTTCAGATAAAACAAGTTCTATAGATACAGAAGTATCTCCTTCAGTTAGATTTGCTAAAAAAGTTATAATTGAAACGTCCACAGTTGCAAGTACCTGTAGTGCAATACAGGAAAATGTTATAGCTGTAAGTGATGGTAGTAGAAGAAATTCAGTAACAAGTCCTCAACCATTTGTTGAAGCTCAACTATTACCTGTAGAAGAACAGATAGGTACCAAGAGATGCTAATGAAAATTGTTTTTAATTTTCAATAAATAATATTTTATGTATGTTTAATTATAGTTTTAATAAATAATGAAGAAGAAAATCAAGAAAATGAAGATGCTGTTCATCAGGATGACGATGGCTTTGAGAGCTTAAATGGCAATGTTTCCAGTGATAATGATCGAGAAGCTTCAAGTACTAAAACTGAAGACAATCAAGTAAAATCTGCAGACAAGAAAAATGATAAGAAAAATATAGAAGTCACAAAACAGGAAGATATATCTTGTAATATATCTGGTTTGTATAGCATGACAAGAAAGCAATTTCAGATCCTTTTCTTTATCATTAAAATGTAGAGTATTACTTAAAAATGAAATTTCATATATAATAATATTTTTGAGAAAGCAAGTTGAATATTTAAATGTAGGGAATATTAGAAGGCCGTTAATATAATTAAATCTTTGTTGAAAAGGCAAGATGGCATAGTAGCTAAATCAACGTTTTCTACTTTGCATGCAGCACCTGAAGCTTCGAAAAAAAAAGGAGATATTAACAAAAATGAAGATGACGAATGTGATAGCCCAGTAAGTAATTCTAAAACAATATATAAAATAACAATAAGTCCTTTTTCTATGGAATGTGAAATTCCAACGATGGTGTATCGATGTCACGGATTTTATTTGGTTTTAATTAATTTTTAAAGATTAAAAAAAAGATTTATTTGAAAGAAAATATGACCTCCAAGGCGTTGGTTTACACAAAAACTATGGGTACCCAGAAATTTTTTTTGAAAGATTTTAATTATATCTTCTATAAGATCTTCTATAAGATTTTTGTGATGAAAAATGTACATGATACATTTTGATTTTTGAATGTGAAAATCTTGTAAAATATAATTTGGGAATTATTCAAAAAAATGATCCGTGTGTAGTTTTTATGTAAAAATAATGTTAACAGATTCCCTGAAGGTCACATGTTTTATAAATAAATTTTTATAAATAAATTTTTATAAATTTATGAAATAAATAAATACTGTAGTGTCGATAAGGCAGGAATCGCATCGCGTCGGTATTTCACATTTGCTTTTAAGGGGGTGCCATAGTCGTACCGTTACCGACCGAGAAATTCACACAGTTTCAAGCTGATTAAAAATAAAATACGTAAAATCACAAAAAAGCAAGAGAACACTTCGCTGCGGTTTTGAACGTTCTATCACCTAGTAAAAGTTTGAAGTCGAAATATTAAGTGGTTTTTGCAAAAACTTTGAATAAAACAAAATTCGGTTTCGTTCAAAGTTTTTGCAAAAACAACTTGATATTTCGACTCCAAACTTTTAATGGATGATAGAACGTTCAAAACCGCAGCGAAGTGTTCTCTTGATTTTTTGTGATTCGACGTATTTTATTTTTAATCAGCTTGAAACTGTGTGAATTGCTCGGTCGGTAATGGTAGGACTATGGAACCCCGTTAACGGGATTCCATAGTCCTACCATTACCGACCGAGCAATTCACACAGTCGAATACGAAATACGTCGAATCACAAAAAATCAAGAGAACACTCTTCTGTATTTTTTAACGTTCTATCATCCAGTCAAAGTTTGGAGTTGAAATATCAAGTCGTTTTTTCAAAAACTTTGAACGAAATTAAATTTCGCTTTGTTCAAAGTTTTTGCAAAAATGACTTGATATTTCGACTCCAAACTTTGACTGGATGATAGAACGTTAAAAAATACAGAAGAGTGTTCTCTTGATTTTTTGTGATTCGACGTATTTTATTTTTAATCAGCTTGAAACTGTGTGAATTGCTCGGTCGGTAATGGTACGAGTATGGCACCCCCTTAACGGGGTGCCATAGTCCTACCATTACCGACCGAGCAATTGGCACAGTTTCAAGCTTATTAAAAATGAAATACATAAAATCACAAAAAATCAAGAGAACACTTCGTTGCAGTTTTGAACGATCTATCACCCAGTATAAGTTTGAAGTCGAATATAAGTGGTTTTTGCAAAAACTTTGAACAAAACAAAATTCGGTTTCTTTCAAAGTTTTTGCAAAAACCACTTGATATTTCGACTTCAAATTTGTACTGAGTGATAGATCGTTCAAAACTGCAGCGAAGTGTTCTCTTGATTTTTTGTGATTTTATGTATTTCATTTTTAATAAGCTTGAAACTGTGCCAATTGCTCGGTCGGTAATGATACGACTATGGCACCCCCTTAAGGGGATGCCTTATACCGGCAGAGTTCTCTGCCGTACCGACCAGATAAATCTATTGGAAAATAAAGACGAAATTTGAGAACTCGCAAGATGTCGTATTTTGGGGTTAATATGATACGCGACGTTGCGAGTTCTCAAATTTCGTCTTTATTTTCCAATAGATTTATCTGAAATTTGACCGGGAAATAGATAATAAGTTTGTCTATGTGCGTCAACTCTCAGAATTCAAGGAAAAGCTTATAACGATTAATCTTTAATTAAAAACAATGCGGTCGGTACGGCAGATATCTCTGCCGGTATAAGGCATTCCCTTAACGGGATTCCATAGACCCACCATTACCGACCGAGCAATCACGTAGTTTCAATCAGATTAAAAAAAAAATACGTCGAATCATACAAAATCAAGAGAACACTCTTCTGTGTTTTTTAACGTTCTAACACCCAGTCAAAGTTTGGAGTCGGAATATCAAGCCGTTTTTTCAAAAACTTTGAACGAAATTAAATTTCGTTTTATTCAAAGTTTTTGCAAAAACGACTTGATATTTCGACTCCAAACTTTGACTGGATGATAGAACGTTAAAAAACACAGAAGAGTGTTCTCTTGATTTTTTGTGATTCGACGTATTTTATTTTTAATCAGCTTAAAACTGTGTAAATTGCTCGATCGGTAATGGTACGAGTATGGCATCCCCTTAAGGGGGTGTCGCACTATACTAACACTGTTTTATCGTCGGAACATGTAAAAGTAATTAATATAAATAAAAGGATAATGATTTACGCCTTGAACAAATTCAGTTGCCCTGCGTAATGGTGTAATACATCATTCTACAAAGTTTCGAGGCAAAAAAACGACGACACCTTTGTTTGTTTTTGAAACGAAATTTGGTTAATTTTCGTTCCAAAAATAAACAAAGGTGTCGTCGTTTTTTTTGTCTCAAAACTTCGTAGAACGATGTATTAGAGGATTACGCAGGGCAAGTGAATTTGTTTAAGACGCAAATCATTATCCTTTTATTTATATTAATTATTTTGACATATTCCGCCGATAAAACAGCGTTAGTGGTAAAGTAGGACTATTACACCACCTTAAGATAAAATTCCAACATTATTACTGCAAATAGTTCAATACAATTTTATCATTAATTTTGTGTAAAATATTTCTAATACAATTGATTATTAATATATTATTTTAAAAAATAATCTATCATAGGCTAGTGAACATCCTTCAGTCCAATCTTTAAGAAGTGATGCAAAAGAATGTGAGAGTGAAGAAGAAGGAGAATGTGAGGAAGCTATTACCAGTCATCTTATGGAGGCAACCACCTCAGCTACTGAGTGGATGGGAGTTACTACAAACAGTGATGAATGTAGTTACAGGTACATACATATATTCTAATTTGTTGTAATTAAATTAAAATAAAAATTAGACTGTAATTTTCATATTTAATAGTTCTGAGTTTGAGGAGTCTGATCGCCAAAGTGAGGCTAATGTAAATTATGGAGAATTTGTTGAGCATCCATTTTCTTGGGAGTTTGAACTACCACCATCAATACTTTTAAGTTCAAGCTGTACTTCGTCTGATAGAGGTATTTATTTATATCAATTGGATGCTCTTTAATAGGGGTACCTAATACTAGCAGTGAAAACAATGTTACATTTTTGGAAATTAGCAAAAGTTGAGAATGTAAGTAGGGTGGTAGAACACATTGTAGAAATAGAAAAATATATAATTTTAATGTATTATAAAGCAAAAACATTTTTTATATAAGAATAATTTATACAATATATACTTATGATAAAAAAGAATTTTAACGAAAAATACGTGCTATGGCATAAACGCTTCAAATACTACAAAAAATGGTACAAATGCCTTTCCTCTCTAAGCTACCAATCTATTTTATATCGTTTGCTACTTTATGAAAATTAAACATAACTTTTAGCGCTAGTCTTACCCCTATCAAGGCGAATACTCCCTAACAGCTGATAAAATTTAAATAGTTTATTATTCCTATCAATATGAGGTCAATAAAATTTTGTATTTTAAATAAATATTTTATTTTTATTATAGTATCATGTACAATATGGACTCATCGTGATATAAAAAAAGCTGAACTTTCTGTACTTGATATTAGCTCAGCAATAATTGCAAGAGTGGAATCTATGCCAGAAAGCATGGATTATTTTTATGCTGGATTAGTCCTTGCTGTTATGCTGTCTTTGGTGCCTTCTTTAAGACGTATAAATTACCATTTTGGAATAGACTCTGCAAATAGTACCTCTAGTCCCTTATTACCTGGTCAATTATCCTTAATCAATCCCGTGACAATTTCAGATATGATTTGCAAAACGATCAACATTGCTTTTGGTTCAACGTTAATGTAAGTTTATTGTAAAGTTTAAATGAATGCGAATATGTAAGCAAATTATAAAATAATTCATTTTTTTCTGTTTGAAGGGATCGAATTTTGATTTTGTCTTCAGCTTTTCAAAGACTTATTTTAGCGTCTTTATTATTTTTTTTATTAGCAGTTGCTGAACGAACATATAAACAACGATTACTTTATGCAAAACTATTTTCGCATTTGACATCCTCCCGGCGGGCAAGAAAATCTGATTTGCCACATTTTCGTTTAAATAAAGTTAGAAACATAAAAACATGGCTCAGTGTTCGATCATATTTGAAGGTAAATTAGTACTTACGGGGTGTAGTACTCTGTTTTACCGACAGAACACGGTAAATTCTATATTATCAAAATAAATATATCGAATTTCGTCTTGTAAGGAGATAGTTGCCCTGCTAAATATAATCTACCATCCTATGCAGTTGTGAGCTCAAATACCGATGGCACTCTAAAAAATTTTTCAAACGAAATTTCGGTTACTTTTATTAAATATTAATACATTTAAAAAAATTTTTTAGGGTGCTGATGATTTTTGGACTAAAAACTGCGTAGGATGGTAGGTTATTAAATTGCTCAGGTGAACTATCTCCTTATAAGACTTAACGGGATTCCATAGTCCTACCATTACCGACCGAGCAATTCACACAGTTTCAAGCTGATTAAAAATAAAATACGTCGAATCACAAAAAATCAAGAGAACACTTCGCTGCGGTTTTGAACGTTCTATCATCCATTAAAAGTTTGGAGTCGAAATATCAAGCCGTTTTTTCAAAAACTTTGAAAGAAACCGAATTTTGTTTTGTTCAAAGTTTTTGCAAAAACCACTTTATATTTCGACTTCAAACTTGTACTGGGTGATAGATCGTTCAAAACTGCAGCGAAGTGTTCTCTTGATTTTTTGTGATTTTAAGTATTTCATTTTTAATAAGCTTGAAACTGTGCCAATTGCTCGGTCGGTAATGGTAGGACTATGGCACCCCGTTAATTCGATATACTTATTTTGATAATATAGAATTTACCGTGTTCTGTCGGTAAAACAGAGTACAGGAGTACTACACTCCCTTAAATTATAATAAATATAAAAATTATAGCAAAAGCTTTATATTTTTAAATCACGAATAGGTGTAAATTCATGAATTCAAAAGAAAAACACAAACAAAATTTTGACTTCATTTTTGTACTGAGTATTTTTATTTAAACCACATGATTAAATTTATCATGCATTAATAGTACATTTCGACACGGGTGGGGAAGTCGATTATTTAGCTGGTGTGACTTTGCACGAGCGAAGCGAGTGCGAAAAAGTCACACCACCTAAATAATCGACTTACGCACTAGTTTCGAACGGTATTTTATACTACGAGCGCCGAAAAATCATATCAATATTCAAAGTTGTGATTTTGAGGTTAGAGTGGTATAAAATGCCTTCTATTTTGTATATCTTTAAGTACAAGTGTCATACAATTTTTTTTATAATAAATAGTATTAATATACTCAAATTTTCTTTTATGTAAATTTAGAGGAGAGGTCCACAAAGGTCTGTGGATGTCATTGTATCTTCTGTATTTATCATAACTTTAGCTTTATTGTCATTCGTTTCATTAGAGTTAATAAAGGTAGGTTTTGAGTAAAGTAAATTAGTTTAAAATTTCACATTAAATTTTACAGCATTTTAATTCTATTTTTTAGGACCTTGACAGTTTACATATGCATTATAATATGGAGGCTTTATTTTGGAGTTTTGGACTTAGTATATTTATACTAAGATTCATGACACTGGGTACGAAAATTAATAAAAAGTACAGGAATCTTTCTGTATTAATCACTGAACAGGTACTTTTTTATTTAATTAACGAATTACATTAATTGAACTTTAGCAATGCTGTAGGATGATGTAAAAAAAAGACAATTTTTTTTTCAGATCAATCTTTACTTGCAAATAGAACAAAAACCTCATAAGAAGGACGAACTTATGGTTGCCAATAGTGTTTTAAAATTAGCTGCAGATTTAATAAAAGTAATATACAAAATAATTAGTGCTTTTATGTTACTATTTATCAAAATAAATTACCGTTACTCAAGTTTTATAATTTTCAGGAACTGGAGAGTCCATTTAAGATTTCGGGTTTATCAGCAAATCCTTATTTATATACAATAACAAAAGTTGTACTTTTATCAGCTTTATCTGGGGTTCTTTCAGAATTGCTGGGCTTTAAACTAAAACTACATAAGATCAAGATAAAATGAACAATTATTTTTTGTATTCCTTAAATAATAAGGATAATTATTTCTTATAAGAAACCTGGAAATATATTTTTAGTCGTGACAGAATAAACAAAATTTATAGGATATTTTTTTTTAATTTGCACATACATTCGAGCGTTTTAGAAAATTTACGTATATAATATTCAAAATATAGTATATTAGGTACAAGGTTAAAAATATAATCATGCTTGTTGTTTCTCCGTTTAAAGAAATATTAACCGTTAAAACTTTTAGTCTACATCATATATTAACTATCTCTAAGGAAAATATTTTTTAGTAAATATTATCAATAAGTGAATTAAAAATAAATGAATAGTAATTTTCGAAATCAATATTTATTAGCAAATAATTGTTATACAATTTTTAAAAGAAAACTATAGTAATATTTATAAAAACATCTTGAATTAAAAAAAAAAACTATTATAGACTTTGTTGTCATATGCTAGTCAATTGTTTAAAAATTTCAGATTGAAAATGAGATTGTTTAAATTTTAATTTTTTGACACATTTTATTAGCTACTTTAGAGCCTTTCAGATTTCTCAAAACATTCTCAATGCTAGCTCAATAAAAATAAATTAAAATTTTAGATAATTAGAACATTAGATATAAATAAAATTTTTATATTCCAAACATAAATATAAAAGTTTTTGAAGATTTAATCGTTACTTATTGCTATCTCATGTTACATGAGAAAATAATGCTATTGATATACAATACAGTTGTAAGCTTTGCATAAAAATAATGTGTTATATATGTATAAATGTATAAATTGTAAAAAAAATAGGCAAATGAATTGCCGTTCTTTATAAACGTATATATTAATGCAAATTAAATTTTGTTTCACTGATTTTTATAGCATTCAAATGAATTTGAAATGTAATGATAAATTACTTTCAAATTTTATTATTTATTATACTACATCAAACATGTTCATTATATTACAATGCAATTATATGTAACATCGTAACTTAATCTTATATGCAACATCGTAACTTTATGTTGAAATGATTTTACAGGTAATTTAGCATACATGTTAAATGTCAACACTTTCTACTGATACTTGAGAAGTTTTTTTAGATTCAGATAAGATTGCCAATTTAAAATACTATATTCATTAAAGTTTTGAGTTTCGATGTTTAAAGTCACATGAATCATATTAATATATGAATATATTAATATAAAAGAAATATAAAAATTCCAACTAATTTTTCTAAGTACAAAAATTAAAATTTTTCAAAAAATTAAATATTTTGGTTTTGAAAAAATACCTCTCGTTTATTTTGAAAGGTATCTATTACCTTTCTTGCAACAAACTTCTTAAGAAATTACCCACATTTAATTGACTTTTGAGAATTGTGAAAATATGGTAAATAAGACTAATTTAAGATTTTGATATCGTTTATAATAATCACTCGAACAGCGTATTCTTTTCATTTCTGTATTATTAATATATATCATAAAAAATTAGAAATATAGTGATATATTTGAACTAACATGAATCGTTGAAGAATTTATTTGTGAACATTTATTCGAAAATTGTACTTATTAAATGATTGAAAAAAAAATAAAATCATTGTGGATTTTTAACCGATGTACTATTTATCCCTTTATTTTTTTGTAATTTTGTAATAATTCCCTTTTTATGTACATTTTGATTAAAGGCTTCTTTAAAATACTGTATTAGAAAATTAAATTGTTTGCTCATGTATTGTAAATATTGCTATAACTTTTCCAGGTATGTAAATTTAAAGCACGTGAAGAGCTATTTCTAAAATCAATTAAAAGAAGCGTATCTGTACACGGAAATATGGAGCACTGAACGCCCGTCATTGTATATACGCGTGCCGTTCACTGCGAAACACCGTGCACGGCACTGCTACGGATAAAGTCGAGCACTATCGCGCATCATGTTTGTCGTCTATCGTACGGGGTAATACACAACATTACTACTAACCATGACGTGCATGGAGATTCATAGTGCCGCTTTCGTTATTATACTAATATACGTATATGTATATGTAAAATATGGCTTGAAGATAAATAATAATTTTTCAATGATAATTATTGTAATAATGGAAATATGTCATATCGTTTCTAATTATTAAAAAATCGAGATAATATATCTTATAAAGAAACTAATAAAAATATAAACATATAAATAAATGACAGATACTACTTTTAAGTATAATAAATTTTAATTGTAATAATCTCTAAAATAAAAGGTATTATTAACAAAAAATTTAAGCTGCTAAAGATCGCATTCTGTAATTTTTTATGATACTACTAAATATTCTTGTTCATTGAACCCTGATTTTTTACTTAAATGGTTTCTTTGCAGGATTCCCCAGGAATCAGTCAACAAAGAGAGTTTACATTATTCAAATTTGTTTTAATTAATTTTTTACAAGCTTGATTAAAATAGTGAATCGTAGAGATTGTACTTAAGGTGGTTCCCTGGAGATCAGAGTTGATTAAACACATACTTGAAGTTACACACGTAGGTCAATAAAGACATAACGAATGTCATATCCAAATTTCAGAGCATTTTATCGTTTAGCTTCTGAGTAATTGCTGTGTAAAGTTACACGGATTACATGGGAGATATATCTATATATATCGAAACTGTCGCGTTATGTACCTGTTTACAACAATATCTAAGCAACGAGATTCAAGTCAGCCTTGGAATTTCATGTGCACATAGAATATATAATAAGGAATGTTTTCGCGCAAGAATGAAGTAGATTCATCGTTTCATTATTAAAATAGAGCTTCTTAAAAATATCGCTTTTATATGATTTATCATATGACAAATCATATGATAAATCATGAGATGTTTTCGATAAAATCATCTTATAATTTGTCATATGATAAATCATATGACAAATCATATGATAAATCATGTGATAAATCACATGACAAATAACATGTCCCATCAAATAATAAATCTAATAATTTAAATTATTTCTATTATATGTTTTAAAATAAATCCTTAAAACAAAATTAATTTATTTAACGCAGATATGGCGAAAAATTTTCAGTCCCTATTGTAAAGGGGCTATCAAAAACAAGGCAAGTCTTGTAATTCGGATTCTTCGTAAAGAGTCATTTGAACGAAGAAGAAGAAGAAAGAAGAAGAAAGAAGGGATGGTGGGGGCCCCCTCCGTCGCCCCCTACCAGTGAGGTACAGCCTGCCCGGATCACCGTCCAGGAGCCACTTACGTAGAAATGAATCCACGTAGGAGGAGCCTGGGCGATTCCAGTTACCTCTCCTTAAAGAAGGAAATCAAAAAGAGGAAGTTGTGCGTTACCCTGTGAGGGCATTTCCACACTATCAGAAGTTATAGAGCAAAAACGGTTGTATGGCTGGACTACTATGTGGAGTGTAGAATGGGGAAAAACCTCGCTAGGAGTAAAAACCCATTTATCTTAAGTTAGTTGTTGAGACGCGTAGAATGACTTTATTAGACAGAAAAAATAGATGAGTAATTTATATAGGTAGGTAAAGGTGATATGCGGCAGAAAGTTTTAGAGGAAAAAGATTCACCCAGAGGGAGACGCCGCATCCGCCAGCCGGTCCGGTCAGGCATTCGTTGCGGTTTTGAGGCACACTGAATATCAGCCGCCAGCATAACGTCGCTGCGTCTCTTTTTGCGTGAAAGGAGAGAGAGAGAGAGAGTTTAGTGTATGAGGTGCGTCTTCTTGATGTGATCCTGAAAGAAAAATGATTAGTAAGGGGAAGGTAAATCTGGTGTGTCTGCATTTGTCCTTGGCTTGGATCTGTTGAATCTGAAACATCGTAAATTTACGTTATTTACTAGGATTTATGTGGGTGGATCTATATGCAAAAAGTCTTTAGGTCTCTTGTATTTGTCTCTTGCGTCGGAGTCGTAGTTGCCTAGGTTTTTAATGATTTGATATTTTGATTCCGAAATTCTGTTGTAGAAGTTTTTGCCGGCTTCTTTGATGTAATCTTTAATGTACTACATTTAAATCTTTATGAATTAGAGTGTTTTTAGTGTATTTAGGGGCGTTTAAAATAGTGCGGAGTGTTTTATTCTGTACCGTTTGTATTTTTGGTAATTAGATTTGTTTGTGTTGGCCCAGATCGTCGAGGCGTAGGTTAAGATGGGTCTTATTATCATTTTGTAAATTATTACTCCGTTATTTATATTTAGTGCTGAGTGATTATTTAAGATCGGTTTGAGTTTCATTGTGGCTCCTATTGCTTTGTTACGCGTGTTATTAACGTGGGCTGTGTAACTTAATTTTTTATCAAGCATTACTCCTAGATATTTTACTTTATTTTCCCATTCTATAGACTCGTTGTTTAGATTAGGCGGATCTAGATCCCGTGTTGGGTTTTTTTTAAGCGAGAAAAGGATTGATTCTGATTTAGAAGCATTTATTTTTATGCGCCATAATGTTGTCCAGTTTTTTTACTTTATTAAGGAATTCGTTTAAAAGTTTTACTATTTTGAGATTGCTCCACGAGGTAGCCCACGCGGCCGTGTCATCTGCGTAAATTCCTATTTTTACTCCTTCAACGGTTGGAAGGTCATTGATGTAAATGATGAAAAGTATAGGACCGAGTAGACTACCTTGTGGTATGCCTGCACGTATATTAAATTCTTTAGATTCTACGTCATTTAGTTTTACTTTAAATTTTCTATTTTTTAAATATGATGCTAGTAGGTGAATTAAATTTTTATTTATTTTGGCTTCGATCAGCTTGCGGATTAGTCCGTTAATCCACACGCTGTCAAAAGCCTTCGCGAGGTCCAGAAAAACCGCGCCTGTGTTTCTGTTGCAGTTAAAGTTTTTCGTGATGTCTTCTGTTAGTCTAAGTATGGCCTGTACTGTCGAGTGTCCATCTCTAAAGCCAAATTGTTCTGCTCGGAGTCGAAGTTTATCGTTTAGTTCGTCTTTAAGTCTGTCGATTATGATTGATTCGAAAATTTTGCTCATTGTATTTAGTAAACTTATGGGCCTGTAGCTGGTGGTCATGGTTAGATCTTTACCGGGTTTAGCAAACACTAAGATAGTTGCTTTTTTTGGTTGTCGTTGTAATTATGTTGTTGTGTTTGTTGTTGTTTTTGTAGCGGTTGTTGTCTGGGCGCATGAATTTTTACCTATTGTGTAGGTTTAGCGTTTGTTTGTTTTTGTGACCTGATTTTGATTAGGTCGTGTTGTCTTTTATATCTTGGGCATCCCTGGTAGTTTGCCGTGTGGTTTCCTCCACAGTTAGCGCATTTTAGGTTGTTTGTTTTATCCGAGAAATCTAATTTGCATTCAGTTGATTTGTGGATTTCTCCACATTTAACGCATTTGGGAAGCATGTGGCAGAATTTAGATACGTGATTAAATTCCTGGCAGTTGAAGCATTGCACAGGTTTGTTAGGTTTGTTGTACTTTTCAAGTTTTATTTTAAAATAATTAATCGATTTTACTTCGTTCAAAAGCTTTAGGGTTTCATCATTAGTTATGGTTAATAAGAAAAGAGGGAGCGGCGTGGCTGTTCTTCCACTTCCTCTTTTCATCTGTGCAACGCCCTCAATCTTCAGTCCTAATTCAATCAATTCTTTCTTGATTTCATCCGTTTCTGTGTACGAGGGGAGGCCTCTTATCACAATTTTCGCAGGGGGGGGGGTGGAATCAGCAGGTCGTCTCAGGGAGAATTGAAAATTTGCTTCCTCAAGACCCTTGAGTAACAACCGATAGTCGTCAAGTGTACTAACCCCAACTGACATGTGGGTGCTGTCAATAGTTTGAACCATCGGTGGAAACTTAAGTTTCTTGAGAACAACTTTAAGCATCTTGTAGGGGAAGTTTAATTCGTCCACTTTGACTGTCACTGGTTTGATGTTTTGTTTTTTAGGTTTAGGGTCTGTCACGTTGTTTGTCTGTGTGTCGTTTGTATTTAGGCACCCGGTTGGTACCGTTTTTTCTGTATTGTCATTGGCAAGCGCCTCAAAGTAATTTTTAGTTTTATTTGAAAGGGTCACGTTAGATGGTTGTGTGTTGATCTTACTAGTGCTAGTTGTGGTGCTGCTGCTGGCCCTTGTTGAGATCCTGGCCTTTATCGAGGTCCTGGCCTTCTTCCTCTTGGTCGATGATACGACGCTGAATCCATCATCACTATTATCGGGGTTCACTCGCTTAGGGTGGTGTGGCGTTGAACCATCCGACTGGTCCATTTTGTCCGATGTGTGTGACATGGTGACCTTGGAGGTCACCTCTCCTAGGTCCGCTCTCTGGTGGCTGCTGTTGTTGTCGAACTTGTAGTTTGGAAGGATGCGGTGAATAATACAATACTGTGTTCAGCTGTGTGATTGCCCTTAGAAGGGCAGGTGATCAAATTGATTCTCTGATGCACTATCACTATCACTATCACTCACTGATGAAAACTATCGCGATACTACGATGCTCACTGTGATCTTGACGCGACGACTGTCAGAGACAGAATCTCTCATTTGAACGGTAGACAGACACGGCTTATAAGTATACTCTTGGCCATCCAGTATATCCACAGAAAGCACTACTGGAGCGCCACATAGCGGATAAATAGCCGAAGCTTGCTGATCGAGCGCCGCCTTTCACAAGTTCCCCTTTGTCACCGCTATGCGGCGCTCCGGTAGTGCTTTCTTTAGATACACTGGATGGCCGAGCACAACTGATAGTCGAGAGTAATTGTGCACCAGCAGCAGAGAATTGGTTTGATCACCTGCCCTTCTCAGGGCAATCACACAGCTGAACGCAGTATTCACCACTACCTTCCAAACCTCAAATACGACAACAACAGCAACCACCAGAGGACGGACCTAGGAGAGGTGACCTCCAAGGTCACTATGTCTCAAGCATCGGATCAGATGGACCTGACGGAGCACTCAGACGGCTCAATGATACGGTCTTCTAAACGAGAGAACCCGGACTACAGCACTGAAGACGGCAACAGCAATGACGACGGTTACAACGTCGTCTCATCACCAAAGAGGAAGAAGGTTAGGACTAAGACAAAGGCCAGGACCTCAGTAACGACCAGCAGCAGCGGCAGTACAACAAGTAAGGATAGTTCACAACCCTCTATCGTGTCCCTATCAAACAAGTCGGCAAATTACTTTAACATACTAGCTCAGAACACGGAAAGGACGGTACAAACCGGTTGCCAAAACACAAATGACACACAGACAGACAACGAGACTAATCCCAAGATTAAAAAACAAACCATCAAGCCAGTGACGGTTAAAGTGGGCGAATTAAACTTCCCCTACAAAGTACTTAAAGCTATTCTTAAGAAACTTAAGTTTCCACCGATGGTCCCAACTTTAAGCAGCACCCACATGTCAGTTGGGGTTAGTACACTTGACGACTATCGGTTGTTACTCAAGAGTCTTGAGAAAGCAAACTTTGAATATTCCTTGAGACGACCTGCGGATTCCACCCCCCTGTGAAAATTGTGATAAGAGGTCTCCCCACTTTCACAGAAACAGATGAAATTAAGAAAGAATTAACCGAATTAGGAGTAAAAGTAGAAAGCGTTGCCCAGATGAAAAGAGGAAGTGGAAAAACAGCCACGCCGCTCCCTCTTTTTCTGTTAACTATAACAAATGATGAAAATTTTAAACTCTTAAATGAAGTCAAATCGATTAACTACTTTAAAATAAAGCTAGAAAAATACAATAAACCTAACAAACCTGTGCAATGCTTCAACTGCCAGGAATTTAATCACTTCTCTAAATTCTGCCACATGCTACCCAAATGCGTTAAATGTGGAGAAATCCATAAATCAACTGAATGTAAATTAGACTTCTCCGATAAAACAAACAACCTAAAATGCGCTAACTGTGGAGGAAACCACACGGCAAATTACCAGGGCTGCCCTAAATACAAACGACAACACGAACTAATCAAGAGTAGGACACAAAAACAAACAAACGATAGACCCGCTCAACAAGCAAAAGCTTACACACCCAGACAGCAGCCAACACAAAAACAAACAAACTACATACCCACTCAACATGCGAAAACCTGCACACACAGACAGCAACCATCACAAAAACAACAAATCCAACAACAAAACTACACACCAACACTAATTACGAACGCAACTTTCCACGACTCTCAAACAAACAAAACACAAATACAGCATGGACACACACTCAAACAAATATGATAAATAATGATAAAATCCAACCTAAAGATGCGGAAAACCTAATGAATATTATAAACGAGGCAATTGAATTAACACTTCAAATCACAACAGGTATACTCTCACTTAAAGATGCTACAATACAAATAACTAATCTAATAAAACAACTTTTCTCTACAGCCCTTAACGCCAGCAATGGAGTAGAAAAATAAACAATTAAAAATCTACGCATGGAACGCGTGTGGTGGATTATATGCGAAAAAACTTGAATTAGAATCCCTTTTAATAAATAACAAAATAGACATTTGTGTCTATTCATAAGTGAAACCTTAATTAAAGATAAACAAAATTTCTACATAAAAAACTATAAAACGTATAAAAACAACACTAACAGAGGCACGGCCATTCTCGTTAAAAACGACATCAGTCACTATGTAATTCCGATAGATCTTGAAAAATTAGAAGCCACGGCTATAAAAATTAAAACGCGAGGCCAAGAAGTCGCGATAATCTACACTTATAACTCCCCTAGCGTAAAATTCAATAAAGCAGACTAAACTAAAATCTTTAAATTAGCTCCGGTCGTTATAGCAGCCGGCGATTTTAATGCAAAACACGCCATATGGGGCAGTAGATCTATTAACACCCTCGGCAAGAATATTAATAACTTTTGTTTTAAAAATGACCTTTCAGTTCATGCATCTCCGGAATTCACGCACTATCCATTTAACAAAAAATTAAAACCGGACATAATAGATTTCATGATCTCAAAAAATCTTTATTATACTACGGATGTAAAAACAATTCACGAATTAGACTCAGATCACTACCCCATAGAAATCATAATTAACATGAGCGCTAAATTCACCACTAACCATCCTAAATATAACTTAGCTAAAGCAGACTGGAATGCATTTCAAAGCCACATCGAAAACGCGATTAAAGAGTACCAAAATGACTTAAATTCAATCGATAATATAAATCTTGCAATTCTAAATTTAACCAACTCAATCTCGGAAGCAATTGAAATCGCCGTACCTAAAAATGAAAACAAAACCGGTGAACCCCCTCTGCCACAAACAATACTCGATCTAATCAACTCCAGAAATAAAAATATACGAGAAAACCATGTCAGACCAAATCCCTTACTAAAACTAGAAATTAATCAACAAAGAAAAAAAATCGATAAAATGATTAAAGAATTTAAATGTATTTCGTGGAATAACACAGTTAAAAAACTAAATATTAAAGATAACAGCCTCTGGAGAATGACAAAAGGCCTAACGCGTAAGCAAACAAATATTCCAGCTCTTAAAAACGAGAATAACGAAATTAAATACTTTTCTCCAGAAGACAAAGCTAATGCATTTGGAAAGCACTTTGCTAACACATTTACCCCGCATGAAAACGAATCTGAAGAAGCGGAAATCTTTACCTCAGAAACCGACCGCATGGTTTCCTCGTACTTAAACAATCTGGAAATTTCGGACCCTAAATTCAAAGCTGCACCATACGAAATTAAAAATTATATTAAAAGGACAAAAAATAATAAAGCCCCCGGACCAGATAAAATCACAAATTGCATGCTCAAACATTTACCCTCCAGCGCTATAAGTCACATCACAAAAATTCTTAATGCATGCCTTAATCTAAATTATTTTCCTACTGAGTGGAAAAAAGCAACCATCCTAGTATTTGCTAAACCTGATAAAGACTTAACCATGACCACCAGTTACAGACCCATAAGTTTATTAAATACGATGAGCAAAATTTTCGAATCTATCATAATCGACAGACTTAAGGACGAACTAAACGATAAACTTCGACTCCGAGCAGAACAATTCGGTTTTAGAGATGGACACTCGACAGTACAGGCCATACTTAGACTAACAGAAGACATCACCAAAAACTACAACTGCAACAGAAACACAGGTGCGGTTTTCCTGGATGTCGCGAAGGCATTTGACAGCGTGTGGATTAACGGACTAATCCGCAAGCTGATCGAAGCCAAAATAAATAAAAATCTAATTCACCTTCTAGCATCATATTTAAAAAATAGAAAATTTACAGTAAAATTAAATGAAGTAGAATCTAAAGAATTTAATATCCGTGCAGGTATACCACAAGGTAGTCTACTCGGTCCTATACTTTTCATCATATACATCAATGACCTTCCAACAGTTGAAGGAGTAAAAATAGGAATTTACGCAGATGACACGGCCGCGTGGGCTACCTCGTGGAGTAATGATAAAATAGTTAAACTTTTAAATGAATTCCTTAGCAAAGTAAATAAATGGAGAACTCTATGGCGCATAAAAATTAATGCTTCTAAATCGGAATCAATCCTTTTCTCGCGTAAAAATAACCAAACAGCCGAATTAAATCCACCTAACCTAAACAATGAATCAATAGACTGGAAAAATCAAGTAAAATACCTAGGAGTAATTCTCGACAAAAAATTAAACTTCACGGCCCACCTTAATAGCACGCGTAACAAAGCGGTAGGTGCCATAATGAAACTAAAACCAATCTCAAATGCCCACTTAGCGCTAAATATAAATAACGGAGTAATGATATATAAAATGATAATTAGACTAATATTAACATACGCTTCGACGATCTGAACGTAGAGCCCATCGAAGACTTCATCAAAGAAGCCGGCAAAAAATTCTGCAACAGAATTTCGGAATCAAAATACCTTATAATTAAAAACTTAGGCAACTATGACTATGACGCGAGAAACAAATACAAAAGACCCAAAGACTTTCTACATATTGTTCCGCCCACATAAATCCTAGAAAATAACACAAATTTATGATTTTCAGATGCAACGGATCCAAACCAAGGATAAATGCTGATACACTGATATACCTTCCCTTTACTAATTTTTTCTTTTCAGGAACTCAAGAAGACGCACTTCATACAATAAACTCTCACTCTCTCTTTTCACACAAAAGGAGACGCAGCGACAGCACGCCGGCGGCTGACTTTTAGAGTGCCTCAAAACCGTTACGAATGCCAGACCGGACCGGATGCCGGCCGCGGCGTCTCCCTCTGGGTGGATCACTTTCCTTAAACTTTCTGCCGCATATCACCTTTACCTACCTATATAAACTACACATCTATTTTTCTGCCTAATAAAGTTATTCTACGCGTCTCAACAACTAATATAAGATAAATGGGTTTTTACTCCTTGCGAGGTTTTTCCCCATTCTACACTCCACATAGTAGTTCAGCCATACAACCGTTTTTGTCCTATATCTTCTGATAGTGTGGAAATGCCCTCACAGGGCAACGCACAACTTCCTCTTTTCTGATTTCCTTCTTCAAGGAGTGGTATCTGGAATCGCCCAGGCTCTTCCTACGTGGATTCATTTCTACGTAAGTGGCTCCTGGACGGTGATCCGGGCAGGCTGTACCTCACTGGTAGGGGGCGACGGAGGGGGCCCCCACCATCCCTTCTTCTTTCTTTCTTTGTTCAAATGATTCTATGAAGAGTCCGAATTACAAGGCTTGCCTTGTTTTTGATAGCCCATTTACAATGGGGACTGAAAATTTTTCGCCATATCTGCGTTAAATAAATTAATTTTGTTTGAAGGATTTATTTTAAAACATATAATAGAAATAATTTAAATTATTAGATTTATTATTTGATGGGACATGTTATTTGTCATGTGATTTATCATATGATTTATCATATGATTTGTCATATGATTTATCATATGACAAATTATAAGATGATTTTCTCGAAAACATCTCATGATTTATCATATGATTTGTCATATGACAAATCATATGATAAATCATATGATAAATCATATGATTTTTTCAGTAGGGGCAGAACTTGATATGTTTCCAGGGTATAATGTATACGCTCAGCGCGCCAGCGTGCGCTATCTATCTCTCTCGCTCAAAGCTGTCTGTCTCTCTCTTACCCAGGGAACCACCTTAACTATTGTCAAAACAATGATTCACGTAGAATTGTTTAATATTAATTGATATTTTTATTAGTTTATTTATAAGACATATGATCTCGATTTTTTTAATAATAATTAGAAATAATATTACGTATTTCCATTATTACAATAATGATTATTGAAAAATTATTATTTATCTTCACTTCAAAAGTCATATTTTACATATATACGTATATTCGTATAATAACGATAGCGGCACTATGAATCTCCATGCACGTCATGGTTAGTAGTAAAGCTGCCTCTACACGGCGTGCCGCGAGCCGCGTGCCCTAGACAAAGACAGATATACGAATCCTATAGGATTTTGTATATCTGTCTTTGTCTAAGCACGCGGCTCGCGGCTCGCGGCACGCCGTGTAGAGGCAGCTTTACGTTGTAGGGGAGGGCGGGGCACGTGTGACACCCTAACTTTGATTAAAAATAACAATTAAATCATGTATTATTTCAAAATGTACAAAAACGGAATAATTAGATCAGAAAAAAATAAAATAAAATAAACTATTAACTTTTTCTTCATTTTCTTTTAATTATTGATAAAATACAGAAAAGAAATTCTGAAAAAAATGCTCTACGTGCCCCACCGGCGGGTGGATTGTGGCACCCGACGGGGCACGCATGGAACGATCAAATTTAATATTTTACTATAGGTATTTTTCAATTCTTTTTTCCAATAATTAATTCTTTAATAATTATGCCATAATAAAATTTTCAAAAATTAAATAATTAATCAGTCTATTGAAAATTGAAAATTTTATTTTTATTAAGGAACATAACAATTTTTATTTTAAAATAGATTATTACATTTTAATAAATGATTATATATTATAAATTCCTTCTTATAAAATATGATCACAACATAATACTTTTGTTTGATTAACAAATTATCATTATTATTACAATAAGTTTAAATTTAAAGATTTCGCATCATTTTCATCTATGTAGCATATTTGAACTACCTGACCATTGAAAAAGGCAGTTTGAGTATCTACAATTGATTCTTCAGGTATACTTCTCTAAAGTAATTTTCATTATTTACGGAAGCTGAATTATTATTAACAATGGATAAATCAAGCAGATTTGTGTTTAAGTCTTCAAGTGGCTTTTTTTCTACTCTAAATATAACTTAATACGCAGTCGAAATAATCGTTATTTACTTATTAATTTAATAATTGAAACTAAAAACTAGTTAAAACTAAATTATTGCACTGCGTAGTTGTTAACCCATCTTGCTCCGTTTTTGGTTTGTAGGTTATGTCACTTCGCTCGGCGGCCGCCGCGGCGCACTGATACGCCCGAGTGTGCCACGCGTGCCCCGCCAGGGTGTCACGTCATGCCCCATTTTAATACCATTTTCATTTTTTAATTATATTATTTATAAAGATTTTCTGAAAATAACAAAAACAGGGCTTGAAAGATAAAAGTTGAAACTATCAAATAGGTTTTGTCTTATTTAGAAAAAAAAATCATTTTCTCGTTGCTCCAAGCGACTTAAAAATGAAGTCAACCTTGTTTCTAAGCACCGATTTTCAATCTTATTAAATTAAATGTTAAACATTACCTATAATCTCAAAAGTATAGAGGAAAATTCTAAAAGGATATCTAATTGGGTTTACGTAAAAATTACATTTTTTGCATTCATTAATATTAAAAATATGAGGGTGCCAATCTTACCTACCTGACACGTTATGCCCCGCCCTCCCCTACACCCCCGAGCAGGGATTCTTGCGGAACGTGGCCTCTCAGTTTCAAAATTCTGCAATCTCATTGGTCGATTCCAATTTAAGGTTATAAATTGTCCAATAAAATTGCAGGATTTTGAAACTGAGAGGCCACATTCCGCAAGAATCCCTGCTCGCGGGTGTACATTACCCCGTACGATGAACGACAAACATGATGCGCGATAGTGCTCGACTCTATCCGTGGCAGTGCCGTGAACGGCACACGTATGTACGATGACATGCGTTCAGCGCTCTGTACGGTGTACCGCTCTTTCCATCAAGATGCTACGTGAAATACTGACATCGTGAAACGACATGAACGAAATTTCAGGCACGATCGCTAACAGTGCATCGGTGTTTCCGTGTAATATGACTTCCGGTCGTCGCACTGATGCCGCGTCACACTTGTATTCCCAATAAACTTGCAACTTTATTATGGCACAGTATCTTACTTGCGCGGTGCTCGAATAGAAAGCAATAAGCTAGAAAGAGAACCCCTAGGGCTAGAACTGGTTAGCCGCGAGCGCTATGCGATGCACATGCACGAGACACGATAACACGCCGTATAATTGAAGTGAGGATGTCACCGATTACAGAGGTGCGGGCGACGCCTATGCATGAGAACTTTAACTTTTCGCGTCAGCAAAAAGAAAGAGTGTCTGTGTGTGTGTGTGTGTGTGTGAGAGAGAGAGAGAGAGAGAGAGAGAGAGAGAGAGAGAGAGAGCAGAAGTGATTTATACAGTGACTGAAACCTTTTCTGATTTTTTAATTGATGACTATACGGGTGTATTTTATTTAAAAATAAAAGTAATATAATTCGAAAGTACCTACTTTTGTTAGTTTTTTTTTTATTGATGAGTACATTATAACAATTCTCAGAATGTAAAAGTTCAAAGTAAGTTAAATAAATTATAATTTTATAATAGTGTAAATAGTCCATTGCGATAAACTATAGAATAAATATTTTTTTATTAGAATCTTATTAATATTATTTCATTACTAAAAGTGAAAATAAGAAAAATCAAAACATCAAACTCGAGAAATTTATTTGTAGAACATCTTCATAATAATTTTTTCATTCTCACTACATCATGAATAATGATACAAAAATAATGATACAAAAATAATATTAAATTGAAATTTGGCGACGCAATATAATAATATAGGGATATATTATTGAGCTTATAATGAACAATAATAATCATGAAATCCAGATTTGGATCAATCTACGATCGAATTTTCAGACACGACCGCTTCTCGGGAGAGCCTTAGATTTTTACTAGAGCGAAAATTGTAACACTTCTAATGCTGAAAATTTACAATATAAAAACGAGCCTATTTTAAGGGTTTTCGAGGATGTGTGTATGTATGTGATCAAGTAACCCGATTATCTTAATGAATTTTGATCAGGTCTGATCGGAAATAATACTAAACCTTCGTCATTATACATACGTGATGTATCCATTTTGAGAAAGATCCGTTTAAAAACATAGAAATGCGAGTACAAATAAAATTTTGAAAAAGTCGATTTTTAAGCGTAATGTTTCGAAAATTTATTTTCAGTATAAATCAAACTCGTGCTTCCCTTAAAACTAATTAAAACACATCTTTTATATATTGAACATTTTTTTTTTGTACAATCAATTCCTGATGAGCTAGAACCACAAAAACGATTTTTAACGCCAAAATGTACCTAAAATGGTCGATTTTCGGTTATAGCTCAGCAGGATTTGATTTTACACAAAAATGTTAAATGCAAAAGTTATAAATAATATTAAAACAAAATTTTGTCCTTTTGAATATTTTTTTTTCTACAATCAATTGCTGATGAGCTAAAACCACAAAAATGATCTTTTTTATATACGTGTCCGTAAAATTCGATTTTACGGATTCCCTTACACTGACAGAAAAACCCGGGCAAAAATTCCTATGTAGCTCTTGGAAGTTGACCATAACTGCTCAAAACCCAAATATTTATTATCTTTTATATGAAAAAGTCCAATGTCACGAGTAAAAATTCCTATGCCAGCATAGTAAAAATTAACACGTGGCTAATGGAAATTTGCCTTTTGTACATTTTCCTAGGCTAGCATGGTTAAAATTGAGAGAGTTTTAGAGTAAGAATTCAGATGTTCAATCGTAAACAGTCCGCGAGTGCACGAAAAGTCGAGCTCTTCAATGTCAAAATAGGAAAAATTCAGACAGATACATGTCAACAAACTCAATCCACCTTGGCAATGTTGAGATAAAACACAAGCGCTACGCGAACAACTAAATGTGCATTCTAATCCAATATACTTTTTATTTATTTTTTTATTTTTTAGATGAGACAATTTTTAAAATTAATGTTGTAATATTTTTAAGGAAGGTTGTGAAAAACAATTATATCGTAAATACAAATTCATTAATAAATAAATGAGCTTGTTTAATTTAAGGTATTGGTAATACTTGCCTTCGGAGCGCTCCCGCGCTCCTTGATATATTCATAAAATGTTAAATAATATTCTATAACATTTTTAATATATTACATTAAAATAGAGTATAATATTATTCGATTTAAAGCATAATTTGTTATAAAATTAGCGTGTATAACTTACAATTGGGGATATACAAGTTCCAAAATTGTGCAGTAGATGTGTCTTTATATTAGGTAATAAGTGGTTAGCGCTCCGCGACTACCGTGCCAAGGGTCCCAGGTTCGAATCTCGATGTCGTCAAAAATCTTTTATTTATTTATTTAATTTTCTTTGATCATGTTTAATTCAAAAATAATTTCTACATTGTTTAAATATAAAAATTATGTGTCTGACACTCGCTTCCCACTCCTAAAAAAAAGATGAAATCATTTTTTTTCGCTCTTTGAATCAGTTATAAAATTCCCATGTTAGATTTGGAATTTTTCCTATTTGTATTGCAATTTTTGCTAAAAATCCAACTTATGGTCCAGTTACGATTTCAACATAGGAATTTTTACATGACAACATAAGAATTTTTACCGGAGTTTTTCTGTCAGTGTGCGGATGTAAAATGCGATTTTACGTACCCGGTTCTCGGGTACGAGCAATCGCATTTGTAACGCCGCAATGTACCTAAGATGGTAGATTTTCGGCTATAACTTAGCAAGATTTGATTTTATACAGAACTATTAAATGCAAAAGTTATAGATAATATTGAAACAAAACTTTTTCTTCTTAGACATTTTTCTGCATAATCAATTCCTGACGAGCTGGATCCATAAACGTTTTTTTAACACCTAAATACCTACACTCGAAATGGTAGATTTTCTCTTATAATTCAATAGAAATATTGAATAAAAAAGTAGTTTTTCGAAGCATGGTGTTTATCAAATAATATATTAGTATTATTTAAGATGTAGCAGTTTCTGCATAGACAGTTTTTTAGCTTAAACGATCCATTTTGATAAGATTAATGAGAATATGGGTAAGTATAAAAACCACTTTCACAATTTGTTCTAACAAATTCGGATTTTATAATTAATTATGCAAACATTTAGTTATAGTAACGGTGATTTTACACGAGATGGAGAAAATGGAAAATTTCGCGCTAAATAACAAATGCATTTCATTTTTATAATAAAACAGGATTCTTAAAATGTACTTGTTGCCGAAAAAGCCAAACACCGTTTTGATTCAAAAATATGTAATATATTTAGATTTTTACGTTAACCCTTCCGAGCATAGTCGTAAATATATAACCTAGAACGTTTCACTTTTTTGTGGATTATTTTTAACTTGATGCATTTAAGTCGGATTTTTTTACCTTGCCCGATGTCTTAGGGACAGGGCTAGTAAAACATAGAAATAGGAACAAAAAAATCATTTCATTGTTTACAAAATATTTATAAATAAACAAATAGTAAAAAATGTCCAACTTTCCTCTTTGCAACAAAGTAAAGTCATTCGCAATAAAATTAAATTTTTGTCCGCATAATACGAATTACGATACATATTAATGTGTAACATGTATACGCATGAGCACTTTATACCACTAACGGCACTAACATGATAAAGCAGGCCGGGAACGTCATGCTCCTGAGATCACAAGCCGGCCGGCAGTACCCTATATAGGTTGCATCTTGTATGATGTACCTGTACACGCGCAGTTAGAGATCCATCATCGTTCGCGGGTTGATTGAACCTGACCTATATAAAGGAAATCCACGAACTTAATTCGTTATCGCGAGACAATGATGAAAACGGCGTCGTTGGAATTGCAAAAGCGAGCCACTTGTCTTGCAGGAAGAGTCTACCTATCTCACATGGAGTGTTGGGATTTTAGTGGGAGAATAGATTGTTCAAATAAAGCGAGAGTGCGGAGTTTCCCGAGTAGAGACTTAGAAAGTCGATCGAAGACGGATGAGAAAGATACAGGATAGGGAGAGGCGTGATGCGGGCATGAAGCATGCCCATACCGTATAGGCATAGTCATGCCTAAATGCGATGAAGAAAAATGAATTGGTGAACGTAGAGAAATGTGTTGTAATATGCTTAAGCGCCTACGGGAAAGAACTTTTTCTCGAGTTATAGAAAAAGCGTAAAAGAAATTTCTGTATAGTTCGGTAGAGTAAACGCGCAATATAAAAATGATTAAACTACAGAAAAAGAATTCACGCAGAGAGAATTTATTCTCTACCGCCGTTCTATTACCGAGTAAGATAACTCCCCCGCCGCGACTTTGCCCAAACGTAACGACCGGCCAATACAAGCAAGCTTTTCCGTCTCTCTCTCCCTCTCTCTCTCTCTCTCAACAGGTGCGCGCGCCGAGAGCACGGGAACACCTATTTACATCATCTACTCTATTTTCATCCTTTACGACTGAACTTACAACCGGTACTCACGCAAGTAAAAATTGAGCACCTTGTACTCCTAACCCATTGCGCGAATTTGCACACGCTGCTAGCGGAGTTTTGCCTTGCACTGTTGCACCTCGGCCAATGGGACAACGATAACTACCCGACCTACTGCACCCTGCGCCCATTACTCCCGTGATTTTCTTTCCTCTTTCCCTCCCTCTCTCTCTCTCTCGTACATAATGTCTCGACGAGCGACAACAGTGACTCCTGCATAGCATCCCCATAGCGCCTACTAACTCTATTCCAGCAACGCGGCGGCGCTCGTGCGCCGTGGCTTGTACTTATTCGTATCTTTCTCTCTCCTCCTTCCGAGCGCATCGCCCCGTCTCGCTTTGACGCGTGCGCGCGCGGCTCTCGGCTCTGCTCTCGCGCAGCTGAATCCGCTCCGCCGCCGCGTCGCGCGCCAGAGGCCAAACTGCCAGAGTAGTAGTCTGCCGTGCAGCAGCAGTGAGCGAGAGACACGTTCGTCGCCGAGGCGTGGACGAAACGGCCCTGGCAATGGCAGCTAACGAGGACTACTACGGCGGCTTTCGCACTTTCGACTGGCTCGCCGACCTCATCGGCCTCCCCATCGACCAAGTGAGTCTTTCTACGTGTGTATATAGTGGCCATCTATCGTGGCTCGGGTGTCCTGTGTTCTGCGTGAAGAGGCTGGAGAGAGCGAGAGAGAGGGGGTGTGTGTATGTGTGTGGGAGAGAGAGCGAGAGAGAGAGAGAGAGAGAGAAGATTGTCCTGCCGCCTGCGCGAGTGTACCTAATACAAACCCCGCGTGTTCGGCTGCGTGCGTGGTATGGCGTGATCGCGCGGGTTTATATTATACCTTATATATGCTATAACGGCACCTTTTTTCGGGAGCGCGTGTTCTGCACACGCGGCACAGACTACACACGAGATTCATTCAGTGGCTATATAAAGTAGGGCGGCGATGACGCGTGCCTGCCGACGTTTCGGAACACCGGTGCGGCTGCGGGATGCTGTACGTTCGATAACCATGTAAACATATCATTGTAGTGATATTCGCTTATAATTTTAGGAAGGCGAGAGAGATGAGTCAAAGTACTGAGGCTCTCGATTCTCTCGAGGCTTTATAGTGGGAGAAAGATTTGTAAACAACACGCCTTTGCAAACAATGCGGCCGTTATTTTTGAGTCCAAATAAAATTTCAACGTCTTGCTTAATCGGATCGCTTCTTTCGACAACGAAGGCTTTCTTTTAAAAACAGTAAAGCCTTTAAATCATCTTCCGAAATTGAATTTACGATGATTATTTAAAAATGTAAACTTGGCCTGAAAATATTTATAGGTATATCTCTGACGCTTCATAAAGACTTTCTATAATTCCACGTTTGTTTTCTCCCAGATTTGTAGTATTGCATTGCGCCGTCTTATTTATAAGTACTCACGGAAAACAGCTCGTGCGAGCCATGCACTTTCTAATCGACTAATCAGGCGGCGTTCGAAAGTCGCGTTGTCTGCTTCCGGTATAAAGGTCCCATAATTAACCTCCGAGGCATTATCTCTTTTTCCCTCCTTAGAAAGCAAATATATCCATCCTCTCCAATGCTCGCGTCCTTATTTATGGAAAAATCGATACTCCAAATATAAATTCATTCCTGAAATACGCATTCGCAGGCTAGCGAGAACTCGACGATTGCCTCGTTCAAACGGCCGTCCAGCATTCGCGTGACAGTGCACCGCGTCGACTCCCCTGGAGTGATTTTCAAATTCTCGAAGACTTGGGTACACCCGAGCTGCACGAGCCGGCGCTGTGCCCTCCCTTCGTGCTGCACACTTGTTGAGCCTCAGCCGTCGTGGCTGCTATACCTACGCCTGCTGCACGCGCTCGGGGCCTTTCCAATCCGCGCGTCTCAATTTCATAGCCCAAGAGTGCGCGCGGCGACTATAAGTATACCTACTGCGTGAGCATTACGAGCATGTGCAAGTTTTCGTTTGGTGATGCGAGCCGTAATCTATTATATGCGATAGAGTCCACTTTTCGGGGATTATGATGAGCGAGTATTGCGTAATGCGTGCGGGAGGCGAGGCTGTCACGAGGCGTGAGCCTTCCTGCTAACGAGGGATATTTATTTTTCGAAATGTAATCGATCATGTTTCGTGAAAGGGTTAATGAGGAATGTGAATGTATAGTTTAGTTCATTTGCAAAAGTAGATGATTGCACAATGTCTATTTATTGAATATTTCCAATATAGGTATGTGAACTTTTTTTTAGTAACTTCAATAATTGTTCACGTACTATTGAAGTGGTTGTTATGAAATTATAAATAAATTAAGCCTGCACAATAGTATGCTCGATAACACTCGCTCTTTTTAGGTTTCTATTTTTTTGTTCCTTTCTTGTGTATTGAAAACTTTATATAATTTGGAGATTGATTTATAGCAAGACAAAGTTTTTATGCATGTTTTGTATACAAATGTCTGCAAACCAAAACGAAAATTTTAAAAATTAAAATCCCACAATATTTAAAATGCATTAAGGACGTTCTCCGAGAAAATGATTTTCTTGTGATTTTCCTAAAACTTGCAGAAAATGTTTGATTTTTAATCCTTAGTACATGCTTCAGAGCCCCACGTCCAAAGCGGTATTCAAAACAAAAATATTTGAATATTTGATTTCAAAGTTTCAGCGTTAACATGGGATCCCTATCTAAGTTCGTTGGAAAAATACATTTTAATTTACGGTAAAAAAAGTTTTCTTTGTGATTTTTTTTCAACCGTGAGATATAAAACTAGAAATCGAGGGGAATAATATGGTATAATTTTTAATATTGCAAGCCGTATTAATTTCAGAGACATAGCGACATAAAGAAAAACTACCATGTTATTTGTATATCTATATATAGTCACACCGTGTAAGTGGTATTTATTTCAAATATCGTATTGGCACCTCTTTTCTTACACCGTCATTTTTTTTATTATTTTTAGAGTAGTGTATAGAGACTCATGAAGGGTTTCCATCATAAATAATATTTTTATATCACAATTTTTGCGATATTGATAAAGTTGAGCCGGAGAACGTCCGGTTAAGTTATTTAATTAAAGCTTTTATCCATATTACTTTTCATTGATACTCGACATATTGTTACAACCGTATTCTCATATTCTCTAAGTTGACCATTTTTTCTTTATTACAAAAATTTGGTTTTCTGATGAAAGCCATAGTCTCTCAAAAATGATTGTCCACGCTCAAAATAAAAAATAAATATCTTTGATGTCCTTCGAAATACAGTTAATAATATTCGCAATATGTTTATATAAATACACCTTTATGTTTTACTTCATATACTTATTATCGTCAGCCTTGAAGTTTTTTTTTGCATCGCAATTTTTTTATATAATCAATGAATGTAGCGTCACATTGATTGAGCAAAGGACTTATCGTGGGCTATTTGAAATGTAAATCAAACTTGCGGAAAATTATTTTTATACAAGAATTCAGTGTTTCCAAGTCTTTTCCCAATTATGAATACCGCTAGAAAATACTTAAAATTTATCCACAAAAGACGTTTATTATATTTACTTCTTGAAAAATATTTATGAAGTATATCCCTTCTTTTAATTAAAAGATAATAGAACTTGAAATTTTACAGTGTAGTTTTCTTGTTCATTATTAGTTGTAACTAAAACTTCCTTGCAACTTAAAAAAAACTACGAAGATTATATTTTTTAATAATTTACCTGCTACCTAAGATATCGTATTTCAACAATAGAACTTTAATATGGATATAACTAGACAAGAGATACATTGTTACCTTAGAATATGATCTTCGTGATTTAGAATTTTGAAATCCAGTACAATCAATAATAAAGTATAATCAAACTTGTTAGATTTACTATAGTTGACTTCAATTTTACAGTGAATCGTCTAAACATCGGCTCCCCCTCAATTTTCTTTGTTTGTTGGCAAATTATTTTACTAGAATCGTCTAAACATCGCCTCCCCCTCCATTTTCCTAGTTTCTTGCAAATTATTTGACTATCTATGCGAAATAATTTTTAAAGTCATTTTCTGAATGTGCATAACAAAGGCATTATTGTTAAACATTATTTGTGTAAGCATAAATACTGGAAAAAGTTGTCTGAACTCGTATTTTATTTAAAGTATTTTAAACGAATATAGACTAATTTATTACATTCACGTATACTTCATCTATTATAGGTTTGAAGTTTGCATCGTTGGAATGCAACGAAATAATTTTTCACGATTGATTAAAGTTTTTAAACAATGGAAATATTATCTAAACCTTTGTTTTAAAGTTATTTTATACTATAAAACACTAAATCTACATGCAAAATTAATATTATTAGCATAAATGTGAAGTAAAATGAATTATTTTTTTTTTATTTCGTTGCACTCCAACGTTGCAAACTTCAGACTCATCATCTATTTATAAATTTGTAGAAAATGAAATTCATTGTTATATGAATCTCAGTATAAAGATCTAATTAATAAACACTTTTACTACCTAATTGAGTATGAATAGTGATGAAACGTGTTAAAAAAAAAAAAATTACAAAATTATCGCAAATTAACGATTATAACGTCATAATGATGAACAAAAGAAGGTCATCGTTTATTTAAGAAATAAGCGAACGTTTGTTAATTATTCGAGAAAAACGTCGCCCTAACTTGCGATTTCAGTTCCCACGCTGATGCCCCAATGTAAGTGGCAAATCCGCCTCGCCTCTCGCTATAACGGACTCTCGCTCGCAGGTATCCTGAAGACTCTTGAGCTATTAGCCGTTCGCGCGCGTTGCGGAGCATCCGCGACAACTCTCGGCCTGCAACAAGGCGTCGCTCGTGGAATTTCTAATGCGTCTCTCTCGTGGTCGGGCGTCGGCTACATGGTGACGAGCGCGCAATGAAAACTGCGCCGCAGTAGCTCCCGAGCCTCGGAATTCAGAACGGCGAACCTTTCGCGGAAAACTGCCATGCGTCACATCTTTATACGCCACGCGAGAGGGCTTATATATAAACGTGCTTGCTCGGTATACTTAGCAGTTGATGATGATGATGTTGATCACCGCGAGATTTTATTTTCAGAGGCCTATTTCCGTCGCCGCGCGCGCGAGCAAACTCGAAGTATGGGTGTACAATATCCACACGGCATGAGAGGCGTGAGTCGCGCGGAAAAGAGTCACGGAAGACTTGTTGCGCGCTACTCGCGGGTGTGTACACTTGCACATTTACGCTAATGACCAGTTGATGAATCAAGCGGCGGTTACACGCTGGTCTTTAAAGTCGGTTGGTTTGCCTTCTCGAGCGGGCCGAGTTGTACGGTCTTAGAGCTGGATTTGCTCGGCTTTAGAATCCGTGTCAGCTTGTTTTGGTCTTCGGAGTGCCTTATGGCTTATGTTTCGTAGCAGCCTATACCGACTTAGACGAAAATTGTGTTTTAAAAACAGCATAGTCTAAAAAAATCTACAGCATATGCCTGATAGAACTCTAGGAGAAGTTTAATTTTGAACATTTTTGTGTTTCTTTTGGAATATCAAAGACAAATTATTTAGATAAAGTAAGTTATTCTATATTAGTAGTGGTGAAAATAGTACAAATGAGTACACTCATACCCTGGTAGAAATGTTATCCAGAAGTTGGCTATTTTTCAGTTAACTTTATGGCTAGAAACGAACATTGCTTGTATTTCATAATTATGTACCAATCCGAAATAAATTATGGCATTTACACTTCATAAAATATGTATTTTAAGTAATAACAAAATATCCTTAATATTCTACTAGGGTAGTTATCCTGCAAAAAGAAAATGAGAAAAATAATAAATTTCTTATTAGAATTGATCTATAATTTTCTATTTTACCGTTTCACGCTTGCGCATAAATGCGAAAGTGTGTATAATTTAGTTAATAAGTGGTCTTAATGCTAAATATTATGCATTGCATAAAGAAAGTCTACTTATGGCAATTTTAATTGATTGCTATATCTATTAATTATCATATCTCTTTCATAGAATCGATTATCCCATAACCTTTCTCCAGCAATGCGATATATTTTATTTGCATTGTAATATTTACTCAATTGTTATAGGTAATTTGTTTATGAAGAATGATTATAATAAATGGAGATGCGATTTCGCGCTATATGCGTGATCAACTATAAGTATTTTAAACCTTGACCAAAATGTAAAGTTATATTAAGTTTTATTTATACGTTTAGATAAAATTGCGTTATTTATTTTCATATGGCAATTAAAATGCGAAAGATAAATTGGAAGTCTAATTATGAAGCCAATGTTGATTGGTACTTCGCTTCCTCTAAATTCATTTATTATTTTATAATTATATTAACTCTATTGATTCCACAAAGAAATAACACATACTATTTTCAAAACTTCAAAAAGTCTACTTTAAAAGCGAATAAAATAAGCTGTAGGGCATGGCAATTATTTTTTAAACTTATGAACAGTTTTTCCTGTAGAATAAATCTAATCGAAACGCGTGAAAAGCCTATTTCTGTGCAAAGTTTCATGAAACATTATTTTCTAAATTGTTTTTCTTACAAAGAAATGTAGATAACCGCTTGAAATTTTAACAGAATAAAGTACTTATTTGTTCAATATCTGATGCTATCGTTTGTAGAGATAAGTTTAAAATACTTCGAGCAATAAATTATAGAAAAAAAAATGGAATAAAAACGATAATTTGGTGCATTTAAATAATTTCGTTTGGTGATTCTAAGTGAATGATTTTCTTATCATTTCGACAACGCAATTCGCTAAAAATAAGTATTTACTGCATAATAGATGACTAATTCGCGACCAATATACCTTTATCGAAAAGATCAAACAATGAATCATATCGTACGTGCGGTATTCAGTCTATATCCTTTCCACTTCTAAATACGATAAAAATAGATCAAAGAAAAGCAATTTGAAATCTCTTTCACGATATACAGTCAACCGAATAACGAGCGTTTTTTCCACACTTACGTCACGCACTAGCCCAATCCAAATCGGAAAGCGTTTCGCCTTTATTTCGCGGAGGGAATGCTCCTTCCTATAATACGTAAATAATTCGCTCATAATCGAATATCTCGGATTCCCGTGCCGCATTAAGGACGCTCTTGCACGACAATACAGTTTTTGCGCTCAGCGAGAGCACAAACTATATCAAACACGTCGTTCTGTCTCTCTCGCTCTCGTGCACGTCGTCTGCTATTTGTGTTTATAATCATGAATTAAAGGAAATTTCCCACGGCTACGTACAATTTACAAGGTGTGGTTTGAAAGGGGAAGCCGCAATCTTTACGCCATATGTTTTTTACTGGTCAAAAATTTGATCCCTTTTCAGAAACACTCGACTTAACCTATTTTTTCCCGCCGTCCCATAAGAGTACATGTAAAACGTGATAAGTTCAAACGTTAATTTCTCAAAATTTTCCACGGTTATAGGGTAAAATAAACATACCACAAGATTCGATACATCTTGAACTATTGAAAATGTTATATCCCAGTTTGAAAATTTTCATGCAAGAGCGTCTTTAACGAGCGCCGCGGCTCAACGGTGTATAGAGCTGGCACCGCCACTCAGGTATACCTATATAATACCTACATCCAAGAAGAAAAAGCCGCTCGCGCGCAAGCGCGCTTTATCTCAATCGGTGTGCGGGCGTTTTATTGAATCCGCCTCTAATCGGCGCTCGTTAGCCATCGCGGATATTGCAGCGCGCTGAACGGCCTTGAAGATGCAGCACGCGTATCACTGGCGGCGCGCGCGCGAATAGATTTAAATATAGTGAATTTCAACGGTAGAATTAGCCCGCGAAAGTCCTGCTGAGCGTTTCACGTTCGTTCGATCGTCATCGATCGGAATATACTTCGCTTCCGCGCATTTATACTTTTGTGGGTGTGTGTGGGCGTGCGCGTGTATGTATATTATAGAGGTGTATAGAGAGATATGAGCTTGCGCTAGCTGCTTCGTTCGCTTTTACCCCTGCAGTGGGCGCCGTCGCTAGCGTCTTTGGACCGAGATTAACTTTGCGATCGCGTAGTGCCTTTTTTCACAACGAGTCTTATGCCATTTTGTTGGTTTTTACTCAAGCTGGAAATCAGTTTTTTATTACACTCGATTGCAGTTGTTCATACTGCGGTCAAGTGAATCTTGTCGCTTGATTGTGTTTCCCTTGCCGAATGATGAATAGTGCATTTACCTTTATGAATTAAACATCTTATATATCCTTAAGACATACCAAATGCGTACTCATGATAAAAATATTAACATTGATTGTGACTTAGTAAATGTTTTTTATACCACTCTAACCTCAAAATCATAAGTTTAATGTGATTATTCGGCTCTCGTGGTATAAAATACGGTACGACACTGGTGTGTAAGGTTATTATTTACCGCATGAGACGTTGTTCGCACGAGCGAAGCGAGTTCCACACCCGTATCATAATCTACTATTTTAGTTATTTACAAAAGATTAAATTATTTTTCTCCTGATATTAATTGCATTAATTAATTAATACTATTCTAAACTAACTTGAATCTATTCTGTTGATGAACGAAAAATTCGAATAGACAATCCTTTATTTCACAGATTAAAAATGTTTTTTTATGACTATATGAATTACTTATTATCGAGTTTGTTTATTGCAGACTGACAAAATAATTTGTTTGATCATTACTTTTTCGCAGGGTTGGTAGCGATTACTCTATTTTCAGTTTGTTTTAGTATAGGTATTTTGCTCAAATTATCACCATATAATGCCATAAGTATACACTGTAAATAACAACATAGAGTATTTACATATGATCTACTTGCTTGCGACCTATAATTGTCGCATGTATAGTATATTGCATCGACTTTCGAGAAATTATTTCGTGAAGAGAAATACCTCCCTATTCTTTTAAGATCTTACATAAACATATAACCAACAAGTTTTGTTGTGTATTGACATTTGGCAAATATAATTATGTTGTAAAATTCTAGTAAGGAAGTAGGGTTTGTACATATAATAATAAAAATGATCTAGTATAATGGTTTTGTAGCCTAACAGCTTACTTTGCTATAATTATCACATATATGTACTATATGATATTGCGCTTTTATACTATGTTAATATTATTATGCTTCTAGAATATTATTTAACGTAATTCAGAAAATTTTTCTCAAAAGTTATTATTACATAAAAAGAGGATATTGGAACCATTACGGATTTTCGAATTTTGATTAGTTAAACTTGTTTTTCAGTTTCAAAAATGATCGCTATTATTTTCTCTTTATCATGTACATATGAACAATAGTTGATGACAAACATAATGAGTGAAAATAAAAAAAAAGAATAACTAAAAGTACAAGAATTTCTATAAGTTACAATTCCATGTAGACTCCGACAGCCTTTAAAAAAATTTAATATTTTCGTTTTTTCTTAATTTGCAATTTGTTATATAATCATGATATTAAATACGATTTTGAATGTGTAGTATTAACATATATAAATTTAGCAAGTAAAATCTAACATTATTCATATATAAAGTTTAATGGGTCATCGAGAACACAATAGATTCGAATATAATATAGAAGTACAGGTATATAAGGATCTGCCAAATGTTAGCTTCATGTTTAAATTTACATATATATTCCCTTTTGTATACGACTTGCTCGTCTTATGAACTTGTATTATATAAACATCGCGTCCATGCTTTAGTTTTTCTTATTATGCTGAAAAGTTTCTTTGTAACAGTATGTATTATATAACGTTCTATGACAATATCTATTTGGTTCATTAATTGTGTATCAATAAATCACAATGGTACTTCAATCAGGGTATTACAGAAAATATTATCAAAAACTTAAACTTTAAGATAATGCGACTGAATAAAACAGATTGAATTACATATCATGTATGTATGTGGGGCTGAGGAGGAGAGGGGTAAAGCCATAAGCATTTTTTCCTGGTGACAGAACACGGTAAATTCTATATTATCAAAATAAATGTATTGAATTTCGTCTTATAAGGAGATAGTTGCCCTGCGCTATGTAATAATCTACCATCCCACGCAGTTTTTAGCCCAAAAGCAATGGCATTCTAAAAAACTTTTCAAACGAAATTTCGGTTATTTTTATTTAAAAAATTGTTTAGGGTGCCGTTGTTTTTGGGGTCAAAACAGCGTAGGATGATAGATTATTATATTGCGCAAGGCAACTATCTCCTTATAAGACGTAATTCGATATATTTATTTTAATAATATAGAATTTACCGTATTCTGTCGGTAAAACAGAGTACAGGAGTACTACACCCCTTTAACCACGGTAAATACCTTAAATGCGTCAAGTAATTTGCATAATATTAATAATTAATCGACAAAGTGCTTTTCTCAATTAGTCCTCATGCAAAAAGTTCGATAATAAAGACATTGTTTCTATGTAGTTCCGAGAAATATAATAAATTATCCAAATCAGTGACACTAAAGCCATCTACTCTAGCCATGTCTTAGATACTCGCTTTTTCAACCAATTCCTCGAATAAATCATTATTACCACACTATTCAGTACCACACTCTTTTCCCCTTGCACACTAAATAAGAGCATCAGCCGAACACGCGTCACATGTAATGCTACCTAAGCTTTGCGTCTCTCTCTCTCTCTCTCCCTCTCTCCCCCCCCCTCCACTCCCGATAAACTCACGCGATTATTATTCATGCACGGCGCAGCGCGCGCGCTCATCGTCAAAGCTCTCACATCTCTGGATGTGCTTATAAACACAGCCATCGTACGCGAGAAGACTAGACGCGGAAATAGCGCGCACTCGCTCTGCGATTTCCCGATATACACGCTTAGAAATATGTTCAACGAGGGCACGGCGCTGTTATCTCTCGTCTAGTTCGCCAGCTCTCTCCCTCACTCGCGAAGCCCCATTAAACGAGAAACGAGACGAGAGGCAGAAGAACGCAATCGATGAGCAGCAGACTCGCGCAGACGAGGACGAAGAGGTATGAGAGCAGTCGCGTCACGCCGTCGTTTTGCGCTTCAACTTCGCGCGCGCGAACGCTGCTTTTGTTATGTGTAGAGTTGCCGCGGCGGGCGGTCTTTCCTTGTAACGGTAGGCTATATATATGGAGTGTGATAAATACGTGAGTTTACTTCTCGGTTCTTGGGAACGAGATCCAGAGCTCGCGCGTACGCGCTCGTGTGTGAGACAGAGAGGGAGAGTCGACACGGAAAATTTATGTTTTATTTTATAATATCTAAATTTTACACGAGCAAAATCAAGCGCTGTTCGTCGAATTTTCCATTGCTTTCTCTATCTTAGTAAAATTCTGCTTTTACACGTATAGTGTATGTGCGCAGAATATTCTGTTATGAATGTGAATTAAATTTTAGAAATTTGTGGCACGCCTGTGGAATCTCGAAATTTATTTAGAAAACAAGCTTAGTCTCTATAAAAACCTTTTCATACAGAAAAGGCATTAAAGAATAATAAAATTTTTATGGGTCTGAAGTTTGCAACGTTGGAGTGCAACGAAATAAAAAAAAAAATTCATTTTACTTCACATTTATGCTAATAATATTAATTTTACGTGTAGATTTAGTGTTTTAGAGTATAAAATAACTTTAAAACAAAGGTTTAGATAATATTTCCATTGTTTAAAAACTTTTATCAATCGTGAAAAATTATTTCGTTGCATTCCAACGATGCAAACTTCAGACCCGTAAATTTTTTGAATGATTGCTCATCACCTTTTTATTTCGTTGTTTTATGTTTACAAAGTATAGACAATACAAAAAGCTTTTGATAATAGCTTATTAGGCTTTGTAATACTGGAAAACGAAATAGGAGTATAATCAGTGATATTTTCCATTATCTATCTAACAAGGTTTTATTAGACTCAGAAAATATGTAGATAATTTTTGCATCAAAAAAGGCTTATGTAACTTACAATTTTATTATATCCATAAGGTCTGAGACAAAGCGTAGCGTGCATCCAATTTAATAAAATGAAGGAATTGCATATTTTTTAACCCAAGGTAGAATCTGTGTGCGCAAGGAAAGTTTACAAGCACGCTCGACTTCCAACAGTCCATTACGATTAATTTTCCGTCAACCATTTCTCTGCGATGTCGCATTTTATGCACGATCCTTTCAAGCACGAGGAATAATATAGCGAAAATTGAATTTTTCATGAAAAATTGTTTCTTTTTTTCGTTTTTATAAAGCTCCTCGTGCAACTCTCAAATATTTTGCTTATTTTGACGACACATACGACAGGACCTATAATTCTTGGAAAATATTTTACGTCTCTGCTATTCGTACGACAGATTCTGTATTGATGGGTCTGAAGTTTGCAACGTTGTATAGTGCAACGAAAAAAAAAATATTTGATTTTCCTTCAAGTTTCTAATAACTAATATTAATATTGCATGTAGATTTATTGTTATACGGTATCAAATAACTTTATAATAAAGATTTAGATAAAATTTCCATTGCTTAATAACTTTAATTAATTGTAAAAAATTATTTTGTTGCACTCCAACGATGCAAACTTCAGACCCATCTGTATTGAAGGTATTAAATTAGTAAATATACTTTCTTTAGTCAAAGGTCAAAGCAAAACAATATACCTATATATCGACATCCGTCGTGCAAATAGAATCAGCCAATATGTTAATAGAATCTGCGGAGAATAAATTCACGCTTTATTCATGTCATATTTTTAAAAACACTAAAGTTACAGAAATGTAATAGGAACATGTTATACAATGTTATCTCGTTGATAGAGCGTCATTTAAAGAACCATAAGAAAGCAAATTGTCTTATACACAATATGCTCGATAATTTGGTACTTATGCCTCGACGCTGTTCGCGACGCAAATGTCGCGAAACATCTTGAGTTTGATCTTGCGACTTAATTTGATCCCGAGGTCCTAAAGGTACCTATGCGGGAATCCCATGAGCCGTGACGGTAGACAGCGTACTTAGACGACTCCGTTTAAAGTATCGTATACCTACTCATTTTGTGACGACGGGATGTAAAAATGATTATTTAAAATGAGGTATAATATTCCCACAAAATAAAGTATAATAAATTATATTAAAATAAAATTAAAACGTAATTTTAATTTTTAAAATGCAGTTTCGACGTTTGAACCTTTAAATACTTTTAACATTTAACTTTCTTTGAAGACATGCAGCAGAAATTTCCTTTGCAGCATAATACTTTTTTTTCAGTTGTTTCCTTGGCGGAAATCGAAAACATTTTATAACTAATAAACTTCGTTTTTACATATAAGGCGCAACCGCTACTACCCAAGAGTCTTATATCTTTACTATTGCAAAAACTGTTAAATCCTAAATACTACACTGAAAAAAAAGGCGTTACTACTATCAGAGATGATGTTAACTATATTGCATAGTAAAACGGAGTATTATTGCCTTAACTATGTTTTTTTGTAAAATGAACTATATAATATGTTAATAATAAATATATTCATATAATTCAAACGACTATAAATTATAGTAACTAAATTATTGTACATTTAACTAAATTTTTAGTATACTTTACTATATTTATTTAGTATAATATAATATTTCTTTTCGAATTTCTTTGATATTTCAAATTTTACTATATAATATAGTACCTAATAATATATTTATAGTTATCTTCGTCATAATTATGTCGTTTGTATCACTATAAAATATAGTTTTAGCCAAATATAACTCTATTTTATAGTACTTTTATTTGAAAATATACTATATTTTTTCCTCAGTGTAATATATTATTTGATGACACCATGCTTCGAAAAACCACTTCTGTATTCAATATTTCTCTTGAATTATAAGCGAAAATCTACTATTTAGGTGTTAAAAGCATGTTTATGTGTCTAGCTCGTCAGGAATTGATAATGCAGAAAAATGTCCAAGAAGAAAAAGTTTTGTTTTAATATTATCTATAACTTTTGCATTTAACATTTTTGTGTAAAATCAAATCCTGCTAAGCTATAACCGAAAATCGACATTTCAGGTACATTTCTGCGTTAAAAATCATTTTTGTGGTTCTAGCTCATCAGGAATTGATTATACAAAAAAATGTTCAATGTAAAAAAGATGTGTTTTAATGAGTTCTAGCAGAAGCATGTATTAGATTTATCCTGAAAATTAATTTTTGATACATTACGCTTAAAAATCGATTTTTTCGAAGGCGTTTTCTGGAGGGGGTATCGAAAAATAGAAAACTTTTTTAAAGAAAGGTAATTTATCAGAACTTGTTTTAATGGAAAACTTGTAATTTCAATAAAAAGAAATTCGAAATTCATAAAGTTGAAAATTTATAAGTTCGAATTCGATTTTACGAATTATAATTTTAAGGAATAGTAAATTTGTAGAAAAAATATTTATTTATAATTTTAGAATACTATAATTTCGAAAACCCAAATTTTAGAAATTAAATTACAGAAACGAAATCTACAGAAAATATCTGTACATAAATTAGAAAATCATAATATCAAAAGATCAAAATATAGAATTTAATAGCATCTTTAGATAGTTCAAAAGATCGAAAATTGAAAATCTAGAATGCTGAAAATCTCGTAAATATCAAATATCAAATGTTCAAATATCGAATGTTCAGAATATTGAAAAGTCTAAATATCGAAAGGTCCAAATATCGAAAGATCAAAATATCGAAAGATAAATGTCGAAAGTTCATAATATCGAAAGTTAAAAATGTCGAAAGTTAAAAATATCGAATGTTCAAAATGTCGAAAGCTCAAAATGTCGAAAGTTTACAATCTAGCGTTAATTACTTTTTCTTTACCCTAGCTGAATAGTACATATGTTTTCGAAAGTCTGAACATTCTGAATTTGTTTTTCGAAAGTTTGAACCTTCTAAATGTTTAACTTCAATTATTTTTTTCGAAAGTTCAAACCTTCTCAATTAATTTTTCGAAAGTTTGAACCTTCGACATTTGTTTTTCGAAACATTGAACTTTTGACGTATTGCCTTTCTACATTCATATCTTTCGAATCATTATATTCGAATAGCTAGAAATTCCAAAAGTATCATTCTATATTTTGGTTTTCTAAAATTCATATTATTATATTTCATTCTATAGAGTAGAATTCGAATAATTGATCCTTTGAATTTCCACTAAATTCAGCATTTTCGGAACTGTGAACTTTCTATAATAGGGGAATTCTTCATTTTTAGCGTACGAAATTATATCATTTTTTTCGATAGTAATATCTTCTATAAATTTAATTCGATATTCAATTTTTTCCATGAAATGAATTTTCTAAAATAAATCTACTTCTAATATGTGCCTTTTCTACATTCTAAACTTTTGTAAAATTATGAGTCTGTATACAAATTTTTGGCATCTAAAGCTTTCTAATGAAAATTTTTCTATTTTTAGATACCCCCTCGTTTTCTGGTATCCAAAAGTTAATCCTAGTGGCCTCAGTTTAAGGTTACATGCTCTTTTTCCGAAGATATGAGTTATCATATTTCGAATAAGCGATTTTTCAAAAACAAATGAAAGTAGATAATAAGGCCTTTAAGTTGCTTTTTTCCGCATATCAAAATGTTAATATGGCTCAAAGTTATAGATAAAAATATGGATAAAAATTAAAGCATTTTGAAGTCATAAAATAAGTAAATTTGTATGTATGTTGTCTATATAACTTTAACTATTTATAACTCTGAGCCATATCAAGATTTTGACACGCAAAGAAAAGTAACTTGAAGGTCTTATTATCTACTCTCATTTGCTTTTCCGAAAATTAACTTAGTGCAAATATTACGAAGCTACAATAAAATAAAATAATAACAATTTTCATTAAAAAAAATCACTTATTTGAAACATGACCTCTCATACCTTCAGAAAAATTGCATGCAAGATTAAACTGGGACTACTGGGATTAATTTTTGAGTACCAGAAAACGCCTTCCAAAGCCTCCATAAAATTTATTTCCCGAAAACTAAAATCACTCCTTGTCAATATTCATAAAATACCATCAAAGTAAAAAGCTGATAATTCTACCAGTTTTAGTAATATTTTTATCTGTTCCACTAAATACGAGCGTGAAATAAAATTATTTTCAATATTAGTACATTGTGCAACTAGGGGAGAAAGTTGAGCTTTTCTATAGTAAGGATGATGATTGAGTACGAGTGATACACGAGTGCTCAATATCATCATCCGAGTCTGAAAAAGTCAATTGCTCCCTTGTTGCACATAGTACTTTTTTTAATAAGTGCAGGAATAGGACCTCCTTTGCATGAAAGGTGGATGGGGCATATCGAGACGTCATAACGGGAGACTACCTTCAACCGCCGTAGCGGGAGGGAAAGTACTTCTTATTCCTCCCGCTACTGCGGGAGGCCTTACTAGACGCTCGAAAGGCTTGATTTTCCATTCACTTTTCTATGCAGGAAAAGAGCCTTTTTCATGCACGTGTTGAAACAAGTTATTTTTTACTATAAAATATTAAATTTTCATGCATAATTATTAATATTAATTAATATACGATTGAAGTATTATATATATCAAATTTTTATGTCGTTGCAAACTTTTTTGTTTACTTTATTACTTTTTTATTTACATTTTAGCTTAATTTTACTTGTTTTTATAAATATTTATTTACTTTAATAAAAGTTATGTAACTAAATAGTGCAAAAATTGACTTTGATCTTATAGAAAATTATAGAATTTTTAAAAATTATAGAAAATATCTCATTATTCCCCTGAAATGTGTCTCATAATATGCCCGTTTCCTTTACGAGAATGCACTCAAATACTGACTCGGCAATGAAAGTTTGGTGTGTCTATATAAACATTGTTTATTTTGAATGTCTCGGTAGAGTATTTCTGCATTGATGTTATCTTTTTTAATCATTTTTTCTCTTCTTCTATGATTAATTTAAATGATTCCCTCGTTAATGCGCTGACTTAGGATGAATCTTTTTCGTTCATTTAATTTTAGTTTATATCTTTTTTTATATATTGCTGTAAAACTCTGCACTGTTTTTAACTAGCAAAATATATTATGATAACTAAACGGTAAAGTGAGAAATTTTTATTTTTTTAAATGTTTTTATTTTATAATTTTAAGTTGTTAATTGAAATACTTTTTATTATACAGTATAGTTCTTCGCATACTAATATGAGAACAATTCCTTGTGAAATTATTTGTTTTTGAGGTCGATTTGGACGCTGGAGCCACCTTAATATTAACGGGGCTTATAAATTATGGTTACCGGCTTTTACCGCATAAATTATGGATTTCAGAATATTTTTACGAAAAAACTTAATATTTTCAAAACTATCACTTTCTTATAATTAATTTTACCTGTGAATAAATCTTAGTGTAAATAAAACAATTAAAACCAAAGCATTGACATTAAATACAATAATTTATTATAAATAATTTAAATATAATATTACATTTCATATGTTGCTTAACCGAATTTAAAATCTGAAACCCGTCTCCAACATGATTTGGGGCTCGATTCTGCCCCTGGGTCCAGGCATCACCTCTCCTCTGCCTCTTACGAATCCATTATTGTAGTTGCGCTCAAGTTCAAAGCCGGCATGTGGGCGCACTCGGTGCATGTCATAGTTGGCGCCTCCATACGCATCCAAGTGTCCTCGTTCATCTTTCATCAGATGATGATTGTAATTGAGATCGATACTGGGTGGTCGGTTCTTCATATCGAGAGTTACCGAGCCACGGTCCTGTGGCGACGCTTCGCGACGAAAGCGGTATATCTGGAAATGCAAACGCGGAATGAGTTTCATCTCGGCGGTTACGTTGGCAGCTTGGTCCCCGTTCACTTTGATCAAAGGTTCGAGGGAAATTTGGCAGGAAGTCGGGTGCTCGGTTCAATGACAGTTGGAGGATTGGATGGGTTTCTTTTTGTTTTGTTTCAGGGTATTAACAGATGAGTAAACAAGTTTTATTATGGGAAGTGACCTTTCCGGTAGCCCGGATAAGGAATATGAATTAATTGTGTTTATTGATGTGATCAGATACGTTGATTTCAATATAAACAGGAGATTGTCAAGGTTAGAATATAAATAATGATTTATGGAAAGTTTAAAAAAAAATTAAATTTTACTTGTATAAGTAAAAATAATTAATTTATTGGTGAATAAATCAGTATCTTATTATTATAGTATTTTGTAATGTTAACATAAAAAATGAATATTTCATAAATAATAACGTATAATGAAATTATTTGAAAAGAAACGTTGAAATTCTTCAAGCTTTCGTGACAAGCTGGAATTAATTAAAATAATTTGAAAACCCTTCGTTGATTTAAGATAAATTTAATTTTTTGAATAGCGTTTTACTAGATTAAATATTTTTTATTTCATTTAATTAAGATATATCATGCATTTTGACGTTACTGGTATGAGAGATAAGATTCATGTACTCACAGTTTTGAAAATATATGAAATAAGATTATAATTTATTTCATAAAATTTAAGTGCTTGCTTTTTTTATTTAGATTTTTTAATATTCATACTTACTGGATCTGAGGGGGGTCGTGGGAACGTTGGAGTTGGAGTTGGTATTATGTCGATTAGAGGTGGTAATCTCCTTCCTTGGTTAATTGGTTGAAAAGTTGGGTGCGCACTGACCATCACGCAAAACAGTGATACTAGGTGAATTGTTGTCTTCATCATGTTTATCAAGTTTTTAAAATCTAGTCAATATTAAATAATTAATAAATGGTTCTTGTTATGTATTGAAAATTATCTTAACAGCATGCATTTTGAAAAATCAATTTCATATAACATCAGATTTAGAATTGTTATTATTATTTATTGTAATTACTTAAATTATTTCTTACCTTGTTACTTGAAGCCACAAGAGTTGACGACTGATGCCTGCTATCACATTTGAATAGTATTTATAGTGTACAGTGAAAAGGAAAAGATGTATTCTATAAAGCTATATACGTTGACTGGGATTCACTCAGTTCCAACTCAATAAATTTTTCGTATTCATTCGACTTTATCAAATTCACTGTGGATGCTGCGGCGATGCGTCAAACGCTTGATACGTGTGCAATCCCGGAAGATCAGGGAATACCCTTCATCTGCTTCAATTTTTATTCATCATTTATCTTTTAGCTACACGTAACACTCGATTAACTACTGTGCTATATTTATCTTTAATTGAATGTAAATTGAATGGTCAAATTAAATAACATTAAAAAGGTGAATTTAATCGATTCAAATTCATTGTCAAGTAAGGAAATAAGTTAATATTCATTCCAACAATAAAAATATTTATTTAAAAATAGTAGAAGAAAACGAAGTAGGTGATTGGAAATAATAAAAATTTCTACCCCTTAATTGGCACTTAGCTTTCCTAAATTTAATGTAATAATTCACTATATTAACTATTTATTCCATAAATATAGTAGATTTAAAAATGATCAGATCAATTTTTTCAAATAATTTTGGAAAAAAAGATCCAAAGAAGTCATCGTATTTGAAAATGAACTATACTAATCAGATTGAAAAATTGAAATAAATATTGAATAATTCTGTAACCTCAAGTATTTCTGAAAAAGACGAATTTTCTTGGACAACGAACTTTGTCAAAAAGATGTGTGAATCCTACTTTCTTGCAATTCTAACTTCTTACGCGTTATAGCATTTTTGGCGATGTATGTATGGATGGGTGTACGTAATCAAGTTCTACTGATACCTCAAAGAGATGTCGAATGATCGAACTCAGGTTCGCAGAGATTACTTGTTACATTATACGAAGGGTGTGGTTCTATACGGAGATAAATCCATCGTAAATTGTAAAAATGGAAGCACATTTAAAAATCATAAAAAGTCGTTGAGCATAACTTGCAGGGATGTGATTTCACACAAAAATGTTTTAACAAAAGTGGTAGATATAATTGAAATATATATTTTTTTTATTGTAACTTTTTCCGTACAATAATATCCTTTAAAGTTATACGCCAAAAACTCCCAAATTTGTCAAAAAAAGACGCTTTTTGCACTTCTTGTAGAATGCATCTTAACTTGTAGAGATATCGATTTAAAAACTTCAAATGCAAAAGTTATAGATAATATTAAAACAAAACTGTTTCTTATTGAACACTTTTTTGTACAATCAATTTCTGACGAGCTAGACCCAGTAAAACGATTTTCCATGCCGAATGTACCGAAAATGGTCAATTTTCAGTTATTACTTAGCAGGATTTGATTTTACACAAAAATGTTAAATGAAAAGTGAGAGATAATATTAAAACAAAACTTTTTCTCCTAGGCCATTCTCTTGCATAATCATTTCCTAACGAGCTAGATCTATAAAAAACGATTTTTCATGCCTAAATAGGTACACGTGAAATAGTCGATTTTCGCTTATAATTTAGCAGGGTTTGATTTCATACAGAAATATTGATTACAAAAGCAATTTTTGGAAATACGGGGTTATCCTCTCTTAAAAGAATGATGACAGAAATGTGAAGCCGAAATAAAACCTTTGCGATTGGTTAAGTCCGTTTAAAAGGGGCCCGTGATTGGTAGACAGTGACCTTAGCTCTTCGCTTAAGGTCTTAGCTGATTAGTCCAAATAAAACCCACAAAGTTTGAAATTATGAAATATTTAAAGTAAAAATATAAGTCATAAATAGTATTAATGGCTTCAAATTTGTTTTTGTATAACAAAAAAGTATTAAAATTGTATTTATAGTTAACAATGGAGGACTACGTACTGTTCTGATTATAATTAAATTTCTAACCTCCAAATGTTTGTATTGTAGAAATAAACCATAATAAATATAATCCAAGTTTCAATAAAAAATATTGAATAAATGTGCGGATGTTAAAAAGTAAAATAAATTTTAAATTTATAATATTTCAATATTAATTGTATAGGTATAAGCAAGGTAAAGGAAGAGTGCGCGCAGCGCGCCTGAACTTGCTAGTAATTAAAATAATATATTAGTATTTGAGATGTAACAGTTTTTGTAATGGTGAAGATATAAAGTTCTTCTGGGTAGTAGCGGTCGTGCCTTATATGTAAAAACAAAGTGCGCAGGGGGGCGCGGTCCCCCTAGTTTAAATAATTCTTTTTTTTTTTTTTTTATAAAAAAAATCAAGGTAGGTTCTTAATTTTAATAGGTAGTATAAAATACTTTATAGATTTAATAACTAGTTAAACATTAGTCAATATTTATTTCATACTTTCCCAGAAATTATGTTGCTGTGTTTAGGTGAGCGGTAAACCTCGCTTTTTTCGCGTGGACATGTACAACAAAAACAAAAAATCGACAAATTTCAATAAAATGGTTCGTTCTATAAGAAACTTATAGGGAAACAAAAACACAAGCCATGGATGGTTGAAATCGGTTAAAGCTTTCTCGAGTCATTATAAAAACATGCACATAAGGCACGATAAAAATATTTTGTGAAAATTTGTGGATTTTTTTAGGTAGATATTCAGAACATCAAACCTTTCTCTTTGGGGAAGTAACAGTAATTTACATTTAATTATTTTGAAAATTTATACTTTTAATTAGCAGTAATACATACAAGATAAATTAATATTTAAGTGTCAATATTTATATTGATTTAATCAGGAGAATTGTAAGAATTTTATTGTACTTTATTCTATATTTTGTTAATTGTTGTCTGTCTAAACAACCGAACTACTTTTATGTGATGAGATATAAGAGAGAGCTAGCATTGTATGAGTGTGTTACTTATTTCGAAATGAATAATATTTAAATTTAAGTCGTAAATAATTAGCACAGTAAATACTATCAGATACAAAATACTTAAGGGGATGTCGCAGTCTATCTGGAATTATGTTCTTATCGACATTCTCGTATTTTCTATTGTTTTTATTCAATTTTCCATTTTCATTAATTATCTTTGTTATCCGGTGTTCATTAATCGTTAGCTCAATATAAACATCAGATGACTACGATAATTTTAAAAAAATTAAAACTGAATTTAAATAATTCGATGTAGGAATCAGTACTTAGCTCCGATATCCTCTTAATAATTGGCAAAAGTTCAATCTCGAGAACATGGCATTCGTGTATACGACACGAACCTTCGGTCGTAGCGTCTAATATAAAAAGAATTAATTACATTAAACTTGGATAACATAATCGAATCAGCCTACGACTAAGGACTTGTGGCTTCTTGCAGGTAAATTTTCTAATAACCCAATTCACGGCGCTGGGATTGGCTGGATTACTGAGGTCATCATTAAATCCAGTGGCGACGTCGTCGGCCAATCGACACGCCTTCGGTCTCGTCATTGGTCTTTTCCTTGGTTACTTCAGTTTTGGCCAGTAAGTTTTGAAAATATTCTATACTCGTTCAATTTTGTATAACCTATAAAAATTATGTACACAGTCTCGTGATTTCACTGTTTCTGAAAAAGATTTTCTAGATTGAAACATTGATTATACGTAACTGTAAAAATATTTGTGTAACATTATACTAATATAATGGTAAATAATTGCCATGATTTCAACAAAAGTGTCTTTATAAAAGCCGTTTAATTAAGTTCATGCTTCACTCCTGCATCGTATTGACTTGACGACTGTTATTAAACGCGACACCACCTGTAATTTTCAGATACCGTTATTTCAGTATAACACCCATGTACTGCACTGAGAAAACTGTCGTAGGAAAATTTACTGAAAAGCTAATAAAAATTACTATTTTTTATAGCAACGATGGGATATCATGGAAATTTAGGTACTTTTGCTAACTAATATAGTAATTTTTGTAGCCAAGCTTAAACTTAAAAAAAATTGATTTTCATGATTTTATATCTATAGGATACCTAATATTTATACAATATTTAATATATTATTAATTAAATTTAGCTATACAAGAAATAAATAAGGAAATAAAAATTTTTTTTTTTACGGTGGTTGTGTATTCGAACCCTGGACCCTCCGCACGCTAGGCAGACGCGCTAACCTCTTACCCACGTGAGCTTCTTGAGTATAAAATTTTGGAACTGATACATTGGCTACCTTCGCTTACGAGAGAACTTTGATGATTATTTGATAGCAATAAATAACTATGATAATATAAAGAAATAACTCATAGCTCACCTGCACAACGTAAAAATAAAACAACTGAATCGATATTGTCGATGTTTTTGATAACTTAAAAGGAAGATAATCTCAAATTGCGGGAGAAACATAACCTCAATCAGACACGTGCTCCCGGCGTGCACGCAATAAGTACTACATGTAGAGGGCACTTTTTGCTATGTGTAGTAGTAAAAATTATTAAGATACCTTGTAAATATTCCTGAACTATAGCAAAATTTTTTATAATTTGCTTATATCCCCGCGTTGCTATCAAATATAGTAATTTTTGTTAGTTTTTCAGTAACTTTTCCTACGACAGTTTTCTCAGTGTGACAATCACATTTATATTCTTTATTCAAAGACTTACCTTTTGTAAAATAAAATTAGTATATTCCGAAAGCATTATATTACGTTCAATCGTTATGTTATAATAGGTATCAAATAATAACAATTGATGTTTATTTTATTTTATTTTATTATCTTCAAAACAAACGGATCATTTAATATGATATTCTGTTTTAAAAGTATATTTTGAAAGCATTCATTGTAATAGAATATTTTCCTTTGTTACTTTACATAACGAACGTTATTGTGTACGGTTACTGAAACATAAAAAGAGCCTTTAACAACACGCTTTTGCATGAACCGTTTGGAATATGCACAACTGCCGTTACCAACGAAAACTCATAGGTTGCCTTTTCTCAGACAGGCGGTGCACTTGGCAGGACTTCCAGCGCTATGTTACATAGCCATGCGAACGCAGGACCCTCGCCACATGCAAAGGTACAGCATCTCCTTTGAAACACACTGTTTTGCCACGAGATAATCCAACTGTCTTTCTCCCTTCGTCGCCCCATTATCCGTCCATGTTGTTAGCTCGCGTGTTTCTCTTTATAGACGTATTTGTAACGTTTCGTCATGTAGGCAACGCGCGCGCGCTGCACAATTCCTCTCCGTTTAAGCGGATTAGCAAGCTGTACGCTCTTTCGCGGTGCAGTGGTAATTGTGCATGTGCTGACGGTGCGCCGCAATGCCAATCGTTTTGCGTCGTCGTGGCGGCAGCCCGGCCTCCGGATGCCTCGGATTATTTCATCGGATTGAGAACGGGCGCGAGGCGTTTCCAGCTTCAATTCGGCCAATCTCTGCGACAGCGACGGTGGCACGACCCTCGGTGAGCTGTGCGAGTTGATTTTAAATCGAGTTTCGATCTTTTGTATTATTTTTACAAGTGTCTGTAGGTTCGTATATATACGCGAGGGTAGAGATGATGTATACAAGCGAGGTCGGATGGATTTAGGAAACAATGCACTTTGTTATGTTTATAGAGTACGAGCAAATTTAAAATCATTTTTGCCTGTTTATAGTAACTTAAAGTTATCCCCCGTTGAAAAAATGAAATATGTAAAAAACAAAACTTCAATATAGCTTGACAACGTACTTTTGCCATTATTATAGAAATCTAATTAATTTACAATCATAATGTAGGTATCTTCATAACCGGGTTCCTTATTAATCATTATTCTTGCAGTATTTAATTTATAATAAATTTCAATTTCATTTATTGAATTGTTTTGCTAACTCTGCGTACAAATTATTATTTATTTAACATTTATTCAGTCCTGGTCCAAAATTATCTATAGTTTAATTTAAATTTATCAAGGTGCCTCTAATTTTATATGCGGACTACTACGAATAAACCTCAATAAAACTAGATTGATCTAGAAAGGTATTTCTAAATTATGGAATCTTTAATTGAAAATTTTTCAAATTTATTTTCTATAGTGATTACATTTTTTAAATATTTAAAAAATATATTTAATATTTAATTATTTAAACAATAATATATATTTTACGCGCATTTTCAACCTTGGCAGAATTATTCAGTATGTTACTAGTTTATCTATGGAACTAAAGTCAATTTTTATTGTCTGCAATTAGGAAAGTTTATCCACATCTTCCAATGTGAAAACATATGTAAAAAAATACGCACGTGAACATAAATAAATTCGTTGTTTACGTAACAGTTTATGTTTATTTTATGTGCATTTCATGTTTACAGAGTGGTCCTTGCAATCGCACTAATATATCTGTCGTGCATCCACTTCCATCGGCAAATGTACGATTATGGCTCTTACGCTCTTGATATCACTGGTAAAAAAAATTTGTTTGATGTTGAAAATTATTAAATACGGAGTAATCTTATAATAAGTCAGATAAATATGATGGTTTACAAAGATAACGCTTTAAATATTTTTTTATTATCATAGCACAAAAGGACATCAAGTTACATAAATTAATCAAAAGGCTGCACAAAAATTAAAAAAAATAACCGTAGAATATGCTATATCTTAAATTAAATCTAAATTTAATTGTTAAATTTGTTAAATCTTATTTAAAAGACTTATGGTTGCCCGTTCAAAGCCACATTAGTAAAAATTCATATAATTCAAAAGAGAACATGTATATTAAGCTGGAGTAGCCACTTCATAAGCCCGGGTTGAAAATAATCCCGTATTTTGTCGCTAATTTGTCGCTAATTTGTTACGCCAATCCCGATTTTGTCGCTCCAGCCGATTCCGAGAAACAATGGCTACTGCAACTTAAGTCATAAGCTGGAAAAGCCACTATTGTATCTTCTCAGCAATTGAAAATAGCGACACCGGGTTAGGCCTAGATTTTGTCGCTAATTTGTCGCTCAAAGATGCCGTAGATCCCATGTCCCAAAAATGGACCGCTGTCCCAAAAAACGATACAAGGTCACGAGCATATAAGCAAAAATGACGAAAATTAAAAATAACAATTAACTTATAATTGCATATTTTGTCGCTAATTTGTCGCTGATTTTTCCCGCAAAATCCGATTTTAACGCTCCAGCCGATTCCGAGAAACAATGGCTACTGCAACGTAAGTCTTAAGCTGGAAAAGCCACTATTGTATCTTCTCAGCAATTGACAATAGCGACACCGGGTTAGGCCTAGATTTTGTCGCTAATTTGTCGCTCAAAGATGCCGTAGATCCCATGTCCCAAAAATGGACCGCTGTCCCAAAAAACGATACAAGGTCACGAGCATATAAGCAAAAATTATGAAAATTAAAAATATTCATTAACTTATAATTGCATATTTTGTCGCTAATTTGTCGCTGATTTTTCCCGCAAAACCCGATTTTAACGCTCTAGCCGTTTTCGAGAAACAATGGCTATTCTAGCGTAATATTAAGATAGGAAAGCCATTACTTTCTATTGTCTCACCAATTGACGATAGCGACACCGGGTTAGGCCTAGATTTTGTCGCTAATTTGTCGCTCAAAGATGCCGTAGATCCCATGTCCCAAAAATGGACCGCTGTCCCAGAAAACGATACAAGGTCACAAGCATATAAGCAAAAATGATAAAAATTAAAAATATCCATTAACTTATAATTGCATATTTTGTCGCTAATTTGTCGCTGATTTTTCCCCGATTTTAACGCTCTAGCCGTTTCCGAGAAACAGTGGCTACGGTGGCGTGAGTCTTAAGCTGGAAAAGTCATTACGTTGTATCTTCTCAGCAATTAACAATAACGACACGGGGTTTGGCCTACTTTTTGTCGCTAATTTGTCGCTTGATGATGCCGTAGATCCCATGTCTCAAAAGTTGACCACTGTCCCAAAAGTGGAACGCATGCACGGAGATGAACAACGTCGGATCATGCATATAAACGAAAATGATAAAACTAAAAAATTAATTCAGCTAATGTGCATGCAGGCAACACTACTTTCACAAATGTCGTTTCTTAATTAAAAACCCTAATCAAGCGAGAAGTCAAAGATTAAAAGATAGGCAGGATGCAAAAGTCAAAAGTCGATCGAAAACGCAAACGAAATCGTTTGGGACTCTGAAGAGGGGTTTTTTTTAGTAAAACCGTAAGCAACAAATTCATAACTGTACGGAATGTAGTCTTAAATATATTACTAAGTTGTTACAGCACTCCTGATTTTGTTGCTTCAAGAGAAGCGAGACCTTGAGTCAAAAGTCGACCGAAGACGCAGAAAAACGTGCTTGTGATGCTGACAATCGATATTTACATACAAAAACGGTAAGCGACGAATTCATTATCGTGCACAATGTTTTCTCTAGTATATTGTTAAGTTGTAACGGTATTCCTGCATTTGTTGCTTCAAGACAGATAGATCCCCGAAAACAAAATCGATGAAAACTGGAAAATAACGCGTTTGGGACGCTGAATTCGGGGTTTTCCTTAGCAAAACCGTAAGCAACAAATTCGCAAATGTGCAGAATCTCGTCTCTAATATGTTGCTACGTTGTTACAGCACTCCTGATTTTTTTGCTTCAAGATAGCCGAGATCTCGAAGTCGAAAATCGATCGAAAACGCAAGAAAACGTGTTTTTGATGCTGACAATCGATTTTTACATACAAAATCGGTGAGCGACAAATTCATTAACGTGCACCATGTTATCTCTAGTATGTTCTCAAGTTGTAACGGTATTCCTGATTTTGTCGCTTCTAGACAGTTAGTTCCCGGACACAAAAATCGATCGAAACCGGAAAATAACGCGTTTGGGACGCTGAAATCGGGGTTTTCTTTAGCAAAACTTTAAGCAACAAATTTACAAATGCGCAGACTCTTGTCTCTAATATGTTACTAAGTTGTTACAGCACTCCTGATTTTGTTGCTTCAAGATAGCCGAGATTTCGAAGTCGAAAATCGATCGAAAACGCAAAAAAACGTGTTTTTGATGCTGACAATCGATATTTACATACAGAAACGGTGAGCGACAAATTCATTAACGTGCACCATGTTATCTCTAGTATGTTCTCAAGTTGTAACGGTATTCCGGAATTTGTCGCTTCTAGACAGTTAGATCCCGGACACAAAAATCGATCGAAACCGGAAAATAACACGATTGGGACGTTGAAATCGGGGTTTTCTTTAGCAAAACCGTTAGCAACAAATTCACAAATGTGCAGAATCTCGACTCTAATATGTTGCTACGTTGTTAGAGTATTCCTGAATTTGTTGCTTAGCAGTAGATTATATCTCGGAATCGAAAGTCGATCGAAAACGGTAAAAACCCGTTTGGGATTAGGTAAATGGGGTTTTCTTTAGAAAAACCGTAAGAAACAAATTCACAAATGCGCAGACTCTTGTCTCTAATATGTTACTAAGTTGTTACAGCACTTCTGATTTTGTTGCTTCAGGATAGGCGAGATCTCGAAGTCGAAAATCGATCGAAGACGCAAAAAAACGTGTTTTTGATGCTGACAATAGATATTAACATACAGAAACGGTGAGCGACAAATTCTTTAACGTGCTAAATCTTTTCTTTAGTATGTTCTCAAATTGTAACGGTATTCCTGAATTTGTCGCTTCTAGACAGTTAGTTCCCGGCCACAAAAATCGATCGAAACCGGAAAATAACGCGTTTGGGACGCTGAAATCGGGGTTTTCTTTAGCAAAACCGTAAGCAACAAATTTACAAATGCGCAGACTCTTGTCCCTAATATGTTACTAAGTTGTTACAGCACTCCTGATTTTGTTGCTTCAAGATAGCCGAGATTTCGAAGTCGAAAATCGATCGAAAACGCAAAAAACGTGTTTTTGATGCTGACAATCGATATTTCCATACAGAAACGGTGAGCGACAAATTCTTTAACGAGCTAAATCTTTTCTCTAGTATGTTCTCAAGTTGTAACGGTATTCCTAAATTTGTTGCTTCTAGACAGTTAGTTCCCGGACACAAAAATCGATCGAAACCGGAAAATAACGCGTTTGGGACGCTGAAATCGGGATTTTCTTTAGCAAAACCGTAAGCAACAAATTCACAAATGCGCAGACTCTTGTCTCTAATATGTTGCTACGTTGTTAGAGTATTCCTGAATTTATTGCTTTGCAGTAGATTATATCCCGGAGTCTAAAGTCGATCGAAAACGGTAAAAACCCGTTTGAGATCAGGTAAATGGGGTTTTCGTTAGAAAAACCGTAAGCAACAAATTCACAAATGCGCAGACTCTTGTCTCTAATATGTTGCTACGTTGTCAGAGCACTTCTGATTTTGTTGCTCCAAGATAACCGAGATTCCGAAGTCGAAAATCAATCGAAAAAGCAAAAAAACGTGTTTTTGATGCTGACAATCAATATTTACATACAGAAACGGTCAGCGACAAGTTCTTTAATGTGCACAATCTTTTCTCTAGTATGTTCTCAAGTTGTAACGGTATTCCTGATTTTCTCGCTTCTAGACAGTTAGTTCCCGGACACAAAAATCCATCGAAACCGGAAAATAACGCGTTTGGGACGCTGAAATCGGGGTTTTCTTTAGCAAAACCGTAAGCAACAAATTTACAAATGCGCAGACTCTTGTCTCTAATATGTTACTAAGTTGTTACAGCACTCCTGATTTTGTTGCTTCAAGATAGCCGAGATTTCGAAGTCGAAAATCGATCGAAAACGCAAAAAAACGTGTTTTTGATGCTGACAATCGATATTTACATACAGAAACGGTGAGCGACAAATTCTTTAACGTGCTAAATCTTTTCTCTAGTATGTTCTCAAATTATAACGGTATTCCTGAATTTGTCGCTTCTAGACAGTTAGTTCCCGGACACAAAAATCGATCGAAACCGGAAAATAACGCGTTTGGGATGCTGAAATCGGGGTTTTCTTTAGCAAAACCGTAAGCAACAAATTTACAAATGCGCAGGCTCTTGTCTCTAATATGTTACTAAGTTGTTACAGCACTCCTGATTTTGTTGCTTCAAGATAGCCGACATATCGAAGTCGAAAATCAATCGAAAACGCAAAAAAACGTGTTTTTGATGCTGACAATCGATATTTACATACAGAAACGGTGAGCGACAAATTCTTTAATGTGCACAATCTTTTCTCTAGTATGTTCTCAAGTTGTAACGGTATTCCTTATTTTGTCGCTTCTAGACAGTTAGATCCCGGGCACAAAAATCGATCGAAACCGGAAAATAACGCGTTTGGGACGCAGAAATCGGGGTTTTCTTTATCAAAACCGTAAGCAACAATTTTACAAATGCGCAGACTCTTGTCTCTAATATGTTACTAAGTTGTTACAGCACTCCTGATTTTGTTGCTTCAAGATAGCCAAGATCTCGAAGTCGAAAATCGATCGAAAACGCAAAAAAACGTGTTTTTCATGCTGACAATCGATTTTTACATACAAAAACGGTAGGCGACAAATTCGTTAACGTGCAAAATCTTTTTTCTAGTATGTTCTCAAGTTGTAACGGTATTTCTGAATATGTCGCTTCTAGACAGTTAGTTCCCGGACACAAAAATCGATCGAAACCGGAAAATAACGCGTTTGGGACGCTGAAATCGGAATTTTCTTTAGCAAAACCGTAAGCAACAAATTCACAAATATGCAGACTCTTGTCTCTAATATGTTACTAAGTTGTTACAGTATTCCTGATTTTGTTGCTTCAAAATAGCCGAGATCTCGAAGTCGAAAATCGATCGAAAACGCAAAAAAAACGTGTTTGTGATGCTGACAATCGATTTTTACATACAAAAACGGTAAGCGACAAATTTATTAACGTGTACCATGTTATCTCTAGTATGTTCTCAAGTTGTAACGGTATTCCTGAATTTGTTGCTGCTAGACAGTTAGATCCCGGACACAAAAATCGATCGAAGCCGGAAAATAACGCGTTTGGGACGCTCATATCGGGGTCTTCTTTAGCAAAACAGTAAGCATCAATTTTACAAATGCGCAGACTCTTGTCTCTAATATGTTACTAAGTTGTTACAGCACTCCTGATTTTGTTGCTTCAAGATAGCCGACATATCGAAGTCGAAAATCGATCGTAAACGCAAAAAAACGGGTTTGTGTTGCTGACAATCGATTTTTACATACAAAAACGGTAAGCGACAAATCTTTAACGTGTACAATGTTTTCTCTAGTATGTTCTCAAGTTGTAACGGTATTCCTGAATTTGTTGCTGCTAGACAGTTAGATCCGGGACACAAAAATCGATCGAAACCGGAAAATAACGCGTTTGGGACGCTCATATCGGGGTCTTCTTTAGCAAAACAGTAAGCATCAAATTCACAAATGTGCAGAATCTTGTCTGCAATATATTGCTACGTTGTTACAGTATTCCTGAATTTGTTGCTTAGCAGTAGATTATATCCCGGAGTCGAAAGTCGATCGAAAATGGTCAGAAGAGGTTTGGTATTACGTAAATGGGGTTGTCTTTAATAAAACCGTAAGCAACAAATTCATAACTGTACCGAATGTTTTCTCTAGTATGTTGTTAAGTTGTAACGGTATTCCTGAATCTTTGGCTTCAAGACAGCTAGATCCCGGAGACAACAATTGATCGAAACTGCAAAATAACGCGTTTGGAACGTTGAATTCTGAATTTTCCTTAGCCAAACCGTAAGCAAGAAATTCGCAAATGTGCAGAATCTTGTCTCAAATATTTTGCTAAATTATTCCTAAATTTTTTGGTTTGCAGTAGTTTATATTCCGGAGTCGAAAGTCGATCGAAAACAGAAAAAGATGCATTTCGGACGCTGGCGAGTGGGTTTTATTAGTAAATAGATAAGGGAAAAATTCATAACTGTGCAGAATGTCGTCTCTAATATGCGTTGTAGTCTAATATAGCTTAGTAAAATATTAGCAACAACGTTTATCACAGTTTTGAATTTGTTGCTGATCGCTTAACTAAATTAAAGCAACAAATTAGCAAGAAATGTCACTTGCACCGGCATAAAATGTGTCGCCGGACAGTAGTTCCAGTAGTGGCGATGCTGGCCCAGGTTTCATGGTAGCACCGCGACGATATCTCGGAAACGGTTGAAGCAACAAATTTGGGATTGGCGTAACAAACGAGCAACAAATTTGCAACAAAAATAACCTCTGTCTCAGTTCACTAGAACAAGAATTTGCAAAGTTGGACAAATATGAGCTGTGTCGCGTACATGCGTATAATACGGCTTCTAAAGTGCGAAACGGAAATTAGCACTATAGCGGTAGAACAGTAGCGCCCCCAGGGGGGAGATGACGAACGGCGCTTGTGCACCAGATAGACACGCGTGAGACCCGCGATCATGCGGTCGCGTTGGGCCCGATATCGCCGTCGAGTTATAATAAAGACTTGTGTGTGCGTAGTGATAGAGAGCGGCTCGTAAGGACTGTTGTAAGCAGAGTCTGAGAACAAATAAAGTATCCGTCAATATAAGTTCACGGGGTGTTTTGATTTAGTCTCCTTATCCCCGTACGCTAAAATCTGCTAGCTTAATATCAAGTCATATACATTTGGTCCTGTGCCGAGCTCAGGGACCCGCAAAGACTTGTATGATTTTTGGCTCCGGCTATCTTACAGCAACGAATTAGCAACACATATGTCCCTTGTCTCGTTTTGATAGAGGGAAAACTCGCAAACATATCCGAACACGATCTGCTAGATTAATATTAAGCTAGCAGATCACCTGTTTCTTGGAAACATCTGGAACATCAAAATCCGGATTGGCATAAGAAATTAACAGTAAATTAGCAATATATTATGGTATTATGTAGAAAGCGCGGTCATTAAAGTGATCTGCTAGCTTAATATACTAGTGTTTTCGATAGACTTTTGATTTTCAGATTTCGCCTGTCCTACAGCAACAAATTCAGGAATACCGTTGCAACTTAGCAACATATTAAAAACTAGATTCGGCCTAGTTATGAATTTGTTGCTTACTGTTTTATTAAAGAAAACACCATTTTCAGCGTTCCAAACGCGTTATTTTCCGGCTTCGATCGATTTTTGTGTCCGGGATCTAACTGTCTAGCAGCAACAAATTCAGGAATACCGTTACAACTTGAGAACATACTAGAGATAACATGGTACACGTTAATAAATTTGTCGCTTACCGTTTTTGTATGTAAAAATCGATTGTCAGCATCACAAACACGTTTTTTTTGCGTTTTCGATCGATTCTCGGCTATATTGAAGCAACAAAATCAGGAATGCTGTAACAACTTAGTAACATATTAGAGACGAGAGTCTGCATATTTGTGAATTTGTTGCTTACGGTTTTTCTAACGAAAACCCCATTTAACTAATCTCAAACGCGTTTTTACCGTTTTCGATCGACTTTGGACTCCGGGATATAATCTACTGCAAAGCAACAAATTCAGGAATACTCTAACAACGTAGCAACATATTAGAGACAAGAGTCTGCGCATTTGTGAATTTGTTGCTTACGGTTTTGCTAAAGAAAATCCCGATTTCAGCGTCCCAAACGCGTTATTTTCCGGTTTCGATCGATTATTGTGTCCGGGAACTAACTGTCTAGAAGCGACAAATTCAGGAATACCGTTACAACTTGAGAACATAGTAGAGAAAAGATTTAGCACGTTAAAGAATTTGTCGCTCACCGTTTCTGTATGTAAATATCGATTGTCAGCATCAAAAACACGTTTTTTTGCGTTTTCGATCGATTTTCGACTTCGAAATCTCGGCTATCTTGAAGCAACAAAATCAGGAGTGCTGTAACAACTTAGTAACATATTAGAGACAAGAGTCTGCGCATTTGTAAATTTGTTGCTTACGGTTTTGCTAAAGAAAACCCCGATTTCAGCGTCCCAAACGCGTTATTTTCCGGTTTCGATCGATTTTTGTGTCCGGGAACTAACTGTCTAGAAGCGACAAAATCAGGAATACCGTTACAACTTGAGAACATACTAGAGAAAAGATTGTGCACATTAAAGAATTTGTCGCTCACCGTTTCTGTATGTAAATATCGATTGTCAGCATCAAAAACACGTTTTTTTGCGTTTTCGATTGATTTTCGACTTCGGAATCTCGGTTATCTTGAAGCAACAAAATCAGGAGTGCTCTAACAACGTAGCAACATATTAGAGACAAGAGTCTGCGCATTTGTGAATTTGTTGCTTACGGTTTGGCTAAAAAAAACCCCGATTTCAGCGTCCCAAACGCGTTATTTTCCGGTTTCGATCGATTTTTGTGTCCGGGAACTAACTGTCTAGAAGCGACAAATTCAGGAATACCGTTACAACTTGAGAACATACTAGAGATAATATGGTGCACTTTAATGAATTTGTCGCTCACCGTTTTGGTACGTAAAAATCGATTGTCAGCATCACAACCACGTTTTTTTGAGTTTTCGATCGATTTTCGACTTCGAGATCTCGACTATCCTGAAGCAACAAAATCAGGAGTGCTGCAACAACTTAGTAACATATTAGAGACAAGAGTCTGCGCATTTGTGAATTTGTTGCTGACGGTTTTTCTAAAGAAAACCCCATTTACCTAATCCCAAACGGGTTTTTACCGTTTTCGATCGACTTTCGATTCCGAGATATAATCTACTGCTAAGCAACAAATTCAGGAATACTCTAACAACGTAGCAACATATTAGAGTCGAGATTCTGCACATTTGTGAATTTGTTGCTAACGGTTTTGCTAAAGAAAACCCCGATTTCAACGTCCCAATCGTGTTATTTTCCGGTTTCGATCGATTTCTGTGTCCGGGATATAACTGTCTAGAAGCGACAAATTCCGGAATACCGTTACAACTTGGAACATACTAGAGATAACATGGTGCACGTTAATGAATTTGTCGCTCACCGTTTCTGTATGTAAATATCGATTGTCAGCATCAAAAACACGTTTTTTTGCGTTTTCGATTGATTTTCGACTTCGGAATCTCGGTTATCTTGAAGCAACAAAATCAGGAGTGCTCTAACAACGTAGCAACATATTAGAGACAAGAGTCTGCGCATTTCTGAATTTGTTGCTTACGGTTTGGCTAAAAAAAAACCCCGATTTCAGCGTCCCAAACGCGTTATTTTCCGGTTTCGATCGATTTTTGTGTCCGGGAACTAACTGTCTAGAAGCGACAAATTCAGGAATACCGTTACAACTTGAGAACATACTAGAGATAATATGGCGCACTTTAATGAATTTGTCGCTCACCCTTTGGTACGTAAAAATCGATTGTCAGCATCACAACCACGTTTTTTAGAGTTTTCGATCCATTTTCGACTTCGAGATCTCGCCTATCCTGAAGCAACAAAATCAGGAGTGCTGTAACAACTTAGTAAAATATTAGAGACAAGAGTCTGCGCATTTGTAAATTTGTTGCTTAAGGTTTTGCTAAAGAAAACCCCGATTTCAGCGTCCCAAACGCGTTATTTTCCGGTTTCGATCGATTTTTGTGTCCGGGAACTAACTGTCTAGAAGCGACAAAATCAGGAATACCGTTACAACTTGAGAACATACTAGAGAAAAGATTGTGCACATTAAAGAGGTTGTCTCAGACTGTTTCTGTATGTAAATATTGATTGTCAGCATCAAAAACACGTTTTTTTGCGTTTTCGATTGATTTTCGACTTCGGAATCTCGGTTATCTTGGAGCAACAAAATCAGGAGTTCTCTAACAACGTAGCAACATATTTGAGACAAGAGTCTGCGCATTTGTGAATTTGTTGCTTACGGTTTTTCTAACGAAAACCCCATTTACCTAATCTCAAACGGGTTTTTACCGTTTTCGATCGACTTTAGACTCCGGGATATAATCTACTGCAAAGCAATAAATTCAGGAATACTCTAACAACGTAGCAACATATTAGAGACAAGAGTCTGCGCATTTGTGAATTTGTAGCTTACGGTTTTGCTACAGAAAATCCCGATTTCAGCGTCCCAAACGCGTTATTTTCCGGTTTCGATCGATTTTTGTGTCCGGGAACTAACTGTCTAGAAGCAACAAATTCAGGAATACCGTTACAACTTGAGAACATACTAGAGAAAAGATTTAGCTGGTTAAAGAATTTGTCGCTCACCGTTTCTGTATGTAAATATCGATTGTCAGCATCAAAAACACGTTTTTTTGCGTTTTCGATCGATTTTCGACTTCGAAACCTCGGCTATCTTGAAGCAACAAAATCAGGAGTGCTCTAACAACGTAGCAACATATTAGAGACAAGAGTCTGCGCATTTGTGAATTTGTTGCTTACGGTTTTTCTAAAGAAAACCCCATTTACCTAATCCCAAACGGGTTTTTACCGTTTTCGATCGACTTTCGATTCCGAGATATAATCTACTGCTAAGCAACAAATTCAGGAATACTCTAACAACGTAGCAACATATTAGAGTCGAGATTCTGAACATTTGTGAATTTGTTGCTAACGGTTTTGCTAAAGAAAACCCCGATTTCAACGTCCCAATCGTGTTATTTTCCGGTTTCGATCGTTTTCTGTGTCCGGGATATAACTGTCTAGAAGCGACAAATTCCGGAATACCGTTACAACTTGGAACATACTAGAGATAACATGGTGCACGTTAATGAATTTGTCGCTCACCGTTTCTGTATGTAAATATCGATTGTCAGCATCAAAAACACGTTTTTTTGCGTTTTCGATTGATTTTCGACTTCGGAATCTCGGTTATCTTGAAGCAACAAAATCAGGAGTGCTCTAACAACGTAGCAACATATTAGAGACAAGAGTCTGCGTATTTGTGAATTTGTTGCTTACGGTTTTTCTAACGAAAACCCCATTTACCTAATCTCAAACGGGTTTTTACCGTTTTCGATCGACTTTAGACTCCGGGATATAATCTACTGCAAAGCAATAAATTCAGGAATACTCTAACAACGTAGCAACATATTAGAGACAAGAGTCTGCGCATTTGTGAATTTGTAGCTTACGGTTTTGCTACAGAAAATCCCGATTTCAGCGTCCCAAACGCGTTATTTTCCGGTTTCGATCGATTTTTGTGTCCGGGAACTAACTGTCTAGAAGCAACAAATTCAGGAATACCGTTACAACTTGAGAACATACTAGAGAAAAGATTTAGCTGGTTAAAGAATTTGTCGCTCACCGTTTCTGTATGTAAATATCGATTGTCAGCATCAAAAACACGTTTTTTTGCGTTTTCGATCGATTTTCGACTTCGAAATCTCGGCTATCTTGAAGCAACAAAATCAGGAGTGCTGTAACAACTTAGTAACATATTAGGGACAAGAGTCTGCGCATTTGTAAATTTGTTGCTTACGGTTTTGCTAAAGAAAACCCCGATTTCAGCGTCCCAAACGCGTTATTTTCCGGTTTCGATCGATTTTTGTGGCCGGGAACTAACTGTCTAGAAGCGACAAATTCAGGAATACCGTTACAATTTGAGAACATACTAGAGAAAAGATTTAGCACGTTAAAGAATTTGTCGCTCACCGTTTCTGTATGTAAATATCTATTGTCAGCATCAAAAACACGTTTTTTTGCGTCTTCGATCGATTTTCGACTTCGAGATCTCGCCTATCCTGAAGCAACAAAATCAGAAGTGCTGTAACAACTTAGTAACATATTAGAGACAAGAGTCTGCGCATTTGTGAATTTGTTTCTTACGGTTTTTCTAAAGGAAACCCCATTTACCTAATCCCAAACGGGTTTTTACCGTTTTCGATCGACTTTCGATTCCGAGATATAATCTACTGCTAAGCAACAAATTCAGGAATACTCTAACAACGTAGCAACATATTAGAGTCGAGATTCTGCACATTTGTGAATTTGTTGCTAACGGTTTTGCTAAAGAAAACCCCGATTTCAACGTCCCAATCGTGTTATTTTCCGGTTTCGATCGATTTTTGTGTCCGGGATCTAACTGTCTAGAAGCGACAAATTCCGGAATACCGTTACAACTTGAGAACATACTAGAGATAACATGGTGCACGTTAATGAATTTGTCGCTCACCGTTTCTGTATGTAAATATCGATTGTCAGCATCAAAAACACGTTTTTTTGCGTTTTCGATCGATTTTCGACTTCGAAATCTCGGCTATCTTGAAGCAACAAAATCAGGAGTGCTGTAACAACTTAGTAACATATTAGAGACAAGAGTCTGCGCATTTGTAAATTTGTTGCTTAAGGTTTTGCTAAAGAGAACCCCGATTTCAGCGTCCCAAACGCGTTATTTTCCGGTTTCGATCGATTTTTGTATCCGGGAACTAACTGTCTAGAAGCGACAAAATCAGGAATACCGTTACAACTTGAGAACATACTAGAGATAACATGGTGCACGTTAATGAATTTGTCGCTCACCGATTTTGTATGTAAAAATCGATTGTCAGCATCAAAAACACGTTTTCTTGCGTTTTCGATCGATTTTCGACTTCGAGATCTCGGCTATCTTGAAGCAAAAAAATCAGGAGTGCTGTAACAACGTAGCAACATATTAGAGACGAGATTCTGCACATTTGCGAATTTGTTGCTTACGGTTTTGCTAAGGAAAACCCCGATTTCAGCGTCCCAAACGCGTTATTTTCCAGTTTTCATCGATTTTGTTTTCGGGGATCTATCTGTCTTGAAGCAACAAATGCAGGAATACCGTTACAACTTAACAATATACTAGAGAAAACATTGTGCACGATAATGAATTCGTCGCTTACCGTTTTTGTATGTAAATATCGATTGTCAGCATCACAAGCACGTTTTTCTGCGTCTTCGGTCGACTTTTGACTCAAGGTCTCGCTTCTCTTGAAGCAACAAAATCAGGAGTGCTGTAACAACTTAGTAATATATTTAAGACTACATTCCGTACAGTTATGAATTTGTTGCTTACGGTTTTACTAAAAAAAAACCCCTCTTCAGAGTCCCAAACGATTTCGTTTGCGTTTTCGATCGACTTTTGCTTTTGCATCCTGCCTATCTTTTAATCTTTGACTTCTCGCTTGATTAGGGTTTTTAATTAAGAAACGACATTTGTGAAAGTAGTGTTGCCTGCATGCACATTAGCTGAATTAATTTTTTAGTTTTATCATTTTCGTTTATATGCATGACCCGACGTTGTTCATCTCCGTGCATGCGTTCCACTTTTGGGACAGTGGTCAACTTTTGAGACATGGGATCTACGGCATCATCAAGCGACAAATTAGCGACAAAAAGTAGGCCAAACCCCGTGTCGTTATTATTAATTGCTGAGAAGATACAACGTAATGACTTTTCCAGCTTAAGACTCACGCCACCGTAGCCACTGTTTCTCGGAAACGGCTAGAGCGTTAAAATCGGGGAAAAATCAGCGACAAATTAGCGACAAAATATGCAATGATAAGTTAATGGATATTTTTAATTTTTATCATTTTTGCTTATATGCTTGTGACCTTGTATCGTTTTCTGGGACAGCGGTCCATTTTTGGGACATGGGATCTACGGCATCTTTGAGCGACAAATTAGCGACAAAATCTAGGCCTAACCCGGTGTCGCTATCGTCAATTGGTGAGACAATAGAACGTAATGGCTTTCCTATCTTAATATTACGCTAGAATAGCCATTGTTTCTCGAAAACGGCTAGAGCGTTAAAATCGGGTTTTGCGGGAAAAATCAGCGACAAATTAGCGACAAAATATGCAATTATAAGTTAATGAATATTTTTAATTTTCATAATTTTTGCTTATATGCTCGTGACCTTGTATCGTTTTTTGGGACAGCGGTCCATTTTTGGGACATGGGATCTACGGCATCTTTGAGCGACAAATTAGCGACAAAATCTAGGCCTAACCCGGTGTCGCTATTGTCAATTGCTGAGAAGATACAATAGTGGCTTTTCCAGCTTAAGACTTACGTTGCAGTAGCCATTGTTTCTCGGAATCGGCTGGAGCGTTAAAATCGGATTTTGCGGGAAAAATCAGCGACAAATTAGCGACAAAATATGCAATTATAAGTTAATTGTTATTTTTAATTTTCGTCATTTTTGCTTATATGCTCGTGACCTTGTATCGTTTTTTGGGACAGCGGTCCATTTTTGGGACATGGGATCTACGGCATCTTTGAGCGACAAATTAGCGACAAAATCTAGGCCTAACCCGGTGTCGCTATTGTCAATTGCTGAGAAGATACAATAGTGGCTTTTCCAGCTTATGACTTAAGTTGCAGTAGCCATTGTTTCTCGGAATCGGCTGGAGCGACAAAATCGGGATTGGCGTAACAAATTAGCGACAAATTAGCGACAAAATACGGGATTATTTTCAACCCGGGCTTATGAAGTGGCTACTCCAGCTTAATATACATAAAGAGAACCTGCATTCATTCGGAAAATTGAATTTCGTTCTACCAATGTGGGCAGACTCTGCATGTAAGGAATGTATAACAGGCTTGTAATGCATGCATTTAATCTTTCCTGCTCCATGATTCGAAGTATATAAAACTGAATCAATTTTTGAAAGCGACATTTTTAACTTGAATTTCTTTTGAACACTGTAGACATTTCACAAGTAGAGCTGCAATAGTTTATCTAAGATAATAATAGAGTATAATAAAAGAATGTCGACGTTTGTCAACGTTCTGTTTTATCGAATAATCAGCATGCTTTGATTTGTGTACCGCCTCTATGTTAACAGGTCCTCTGATGGTAATAACTCAGAAAGTGACGAGCCTGGCGTACAGCGTGCACGACGGCCTGTCGCGCAAGGAAGACGAGCTGACGCTCTCGCAACGTCACCATGCCGTGCAGTACGTTTCATTTTTTACAGGCAAATTAAGTGTCGATATCTAATGTAGAGAGCTTTCTTCATTACTGACACTTCTTGTTCGCTTGTTTTTTCCTGTTTTTCTTTCTCGCATTTAGCGTTTCTTTTTATTCTCCAAAGCTTCTGCAGTTTATGAGAAACGACACGTTTTTTGCTCTTTAACGCGCTAACAGCTGTCAGTTTACTTTATCGTTGTTTCTAAAAAAGAAAAGAAAAAAGCGTGCACTTTTATTTTTCAGAAAAATGCCGTCAGCGCTGGAGTATTTCAGCTATGTCCTTCACTTCCAAGCCCTCATGGCGGGACCTATCATTTTTTACCGTGACTACATCGATTTCATTCACGGGCGTGGCCAAAAGCTGCTAAAGGTAGGGTGACAGTTCACGTTCCTTTATGTAAATAAGAGTCCAGCTTGTGATATTTGGTGTCTTAATAAAATTGGAACGAAATAGAAATTCGAACGGCCCTTTCTATTTGCAATTTCAATTAAAAGAAAAGAAAATTCCAGTATTATATAATAGAATAATTATAAAAATGTTGTAGTAAAAGAAACATCTGGTAAACGATTTAAATAACCAAAATGATTACAATAGATCAGTTTTTACTTCTTAAAAAGTTGAATTTACGTGTAATTTATTAAAAGTAAATTATTTATCGTAGAACACATTAATCCCTACATAGCAATTTAATATACGACGTGCCAATTATTCAGTGGCTTGTAGTCAATGACCCTTCTCAGGGTAAATCGGATAATAACACAGTCGATAGTTCTGATATTTTTTATATCTTATATTCTATGCATATGTAATAAGAGATAAATATGATTTTGGTGATTATTCCATTTTGCCGTGAACAAGGTAATCGACGCCGGTGTCCCGTAAAGAATCGGAAGACTAATTCAATTGGCAACCTATAAATTAAAGGTGATAAACATTGGATTTCTCACATATACAATTGCCAGATATTTCCGTAAAACGCTATTTACAGAAGCTCGACACACACGCGCGCGTGCACGCACGCGCACACACCAGCCAACATAATAATTAGCACAGATGATAATTCAAAATTTCAGAATAATTATTATAACATATTTTAAAGAAAAACTTATCACAATCTTTTTCCTCATTACAAAAGCCGACTGATGAACCCAATGGCCAAGTGGATGAAATAGTCTTGGAGCCATCGCCGAGGCTGGTCATGATTAAGAAAGTTGTATCAAGTCTCGTATGTGCATTAATCTTCGTCACTTTGCTCCCTGCATATTCCCTGCAAAAAGTCAAAGGTAATCTCATTTATATTGTTCCACGCGAAAAAAAACTGCATTATCGTACTTTCGATAATTACAATGACTTCTGTTCTTTTTATGGAATTGCAGACGACGAATTTATAAACAACACTTCCATGGCATACAAGTGTTGGTATTTGATAATTGCTACAATGGCGATTCGCTTCAAGTATTATCACGCGTGGCTCTTTGCTGATGCCATTTGCAACAATTCCGGTTTGGGGTTCAATGGCTTCAACGAAGATGGCACGGCCCGTTGGGATCTCATTTCCAATGTGGATGTCTTAAAGTTTGAGGTATTTTGCAATTTTCCGTACTATAATTCTTATTTGAAACGATTATTAATTATATCGCATTTATTTGCGAAACATTTTTTAAATATTTTGGCATATAAATATTTTAATTATTAGAATAGCATAAAATATCACTGATGAGAGCGCGCGAATGTGCTTTTAAAAATGTATTTGGGTCATTCATATTAGCATTGTTATCACTGTAAATACGTGATAAAATTCATTAGATAAAAAGTATTTTACTATATTTTTACTAAATGTAAAGTAAAATACTAAAAAACAATTATAAATATTAAATAGAATCAAGAAATATGGATGAATAATTCCATCATTTACGATCTTAGGAAATCATTACTTTTTCAATATTAATCGAAATAAATTTATTATTTACGTTTATGAATCCCTAAATATTTTAGGAAACTTGAAAGTATCATTTTTTTGATAACTCTAAAAATGAAATAATGTAAGATGTTATATAAAGTTTCTTTAAAAGTCCTTGGGAGCATGTAAAACGAAAACTTGAATTAATAATAATGCGAAGATATAGCATACTATCAATGTACGATAAAAACTTAGTTGAGTTGTAAATGAGTTTTGAATAATGATGGTATAAATATTTATACGAATAATGAACCTGCTTTAATGAAAGTTTGCTTATCAAATAAATATTATTGTTCTGTTACGTGCATGCACATAACTCACACATAACCCGCTGTAGGGTCATTAAAGAGAAGTGAAAGATTGTATAACAATATTTACTATGCAGTTCTCTGTACTCGTGTATTAAGACATTCGCAATTTCTAATCAACTTTTTTAACCTTTTCGAATGAAATTTTGCGTTATAATTAGATGTAAAATTACTTATAATAATATTCTTTATTGTTTAGTTGATATACTTTATATGCCCTTTTGGTTTTCGCCCCGCGTAATTGCGCATAGTTAACTAGGGAAGAACTAGAAACATTTTTAAAATACATTTCCACATTTACCAATTGATTGTTTCAGACTGCACTGAGTTTGCGAGAGAGTATTGAGGCGTGGAACAAAGGCACAAATCGCTGGCTGAGAATGATCGTCTACGAGAGGGTGGACAAAAATCGAACCATTCTTACCTACGCTCTGTCAGCCCTATGGCACGGCTTCTACCCCGGCTACTATCTCACCTTCGCAAACGGCGCCTTCTTCACGTTTGTTGCGCGAACCGTGAGTATTTTTTCCCTCTTTCGGGGGACGAGCTGCTTATATATCAGGCTGATTGTCGACCCAATTCACTTTATACATTATCGCAAGCTCTGCAAGCCACTTAATCGCCGACCCATTTTCGTTGCAGGTTCGCCGGCATATTAGACCGTATTTTCTTACCTCGAAGACAAAGAAAGTATTTTATGACGCACTTACCTTGGTTGTAACTCGAGTTGTACTGGCGTACATAACATTTAGCTTCATTCTTCTCGAGTTCAGACCGAGTGTCAACTTGTACCTGTAAGTTAAACCGATTTTTATTTCTTACAGTAATATTATACACAAAAGTACTTTGGCCTTTGGAAAACTTTGACCCTTAAAGATAGTTTTATTTTTATGGTGTATTTTAATTTCTGACATTGTGGTAAACTTATTCTTTCCACGTTAAAAAATCAACTGTTCTTTAAGGGGGTCCGAAAGTCAATTAAAAATTCAAATTTCGCGCCACAATATAGCAGACGAAAAAATAAGTAATTTGCCCATAACAAATAGTAAAAATAATATTACGGAAAACCAGGACTGCATTACCCTCCGTTACATTATTATCTATCATTTTACAAAGTTTGAAGTTTCTATATAAATATTTCGCTGAATGGCATTTGAATAATGTCTCAAAATCAAGTAATTCAAATGCCATTCAGCGAAATATTTATATAGAAACTTCAAACTTTGTAAAATGATAGATAATAATGTAACGGAGGGCAATGCAGTCCTGGTTTTCCGTAATATTGTTTTTACTATTTGTTATAGGCAAATTATTTATTTTTTCGTCTGCTATATTGTGGCGCGAAATTTGAATTTTTAATTGACTTTCGGACCCCCTTAACTAAGGACTAAACACAAATTCAGTAAATACTGAGTAATGGGTAAATTTAATATATTTACATTATTTTGCATTAGAAACAAATTTCAAAATATAATTATTAATACCAATAACATGTATAGAAAATGATACAGCTACAACAGTCTTTTTAGTTTGATTATAGTTCAATACTAATTTCGTATATCCCAGAAAAGTTATGAATTACAATGGGTTCATAGTACTTCCTTGTTTACGTTATCCCTCGATTCGCTGTCTGGTTCGAGGAGATACCTTTTTTTAATCGTGTCATTGAAAAAGGATAAATTTTATTTTCCAGCAAAGCGAGAGAAAGATCGAGTGAGAGGAGTGCTGGTGGTGGTGGTTGGGTGGGGTGGGGTGGGGAGGGGGGGCAGATACTATAGTGCTATAAGCGGCAAGTAAACACACAACAGTATACGTATGTGTACGTGCCAGTCGCGGCGTAATCACACAACAGTATACGTATGTGTACGTGCCAGTCGCGGCGTAATATCGCAATCGCGCGACAGATGCCGCTCCGGCAATATCTCGATAGTCACGTTCGAGGATCGAGCATTTAAAGTCGGTAACCTACGGGAGGAGACACAACTCCAGCATTGCGCGCATCACACCGCTTCCGACGCCACAAATTCGTGGCACCCTCAATTATATTGGGAAAGTGTCTTCCCGATAGCATTATGTACAGTTCTCTCTTGAAATTGAAGAAATACCGGGTGAGAATTACGTACCGCGAAGTGTCCTACACCGTGGATCGAAATTACAGTGTTCCCCAACAAACCTACTTGTGCTGAATTTTTGCGCTGCATCGTGGTTTTTTTCAGCTTTTATGCTAATAAACACTCATACGACTAGTCACCTGCAGAGATATGTAAGTAATAAACGTCTGGCTTCACCATCCCCACCCCGTTGCGCAAAAACGCGTTGATTAATCGAAAACAAATTTTTACTTTCTAATCCTGTATATACTTATGCCGTACTTATGCGCCGCTGCTGTGTACCATAACAAACGCCATGCACGTGCCAGTATATATCTATATTGACAAGTTTACGAACGCTATACCGATTGTAGAGACATCTATATATAGATATATAAGGGGCCCCGTGTCATGTGTTGCCGTGTCGGCCATAGCACGCATAACAACATATAATAAGTAAACGTGGGTCGCATGCAGTGCCCGTGGATGTCGTGGGGGAAAGCAAGATATACGCTGGGAGGGGGGGGGGGCGCATTGCCTACTCACGATTCTGCACGTAGTACTTTATAAACAGTCCTTGACAAAACCGGGAGTGGAAAGAGAGAAAGAAAAGATGTCTGCCGGCGGCGCGTGCGGACGCCGCGGAGCTCACGTATTATCGTTTTATACCTATATAGATAAGTACCAGCCGCCGCCGCCGCAAGGCACACATCAGCAGTGCACCATGGGACCGTAATATTTACCTTGGCCCCACGCGCTATTAAGTATCGGCTATGAACGCATTCGCTTTTTAGCTGGCTATTATCATTAAGAATGATAATAGCATTGGCTACTCATTGCTGTCTAGTTCCGTCAATGAAAAGAAACGTGCGCACTGTTGATACTCCGATTTGAGGAAAAACGGAGCATGCAGTTTAATAATTGTATGCAAAGCTAATCTAATCTAACTCTTCAGAAAATATGTTAATTTTGAAATATGAGAATAAGAATAGATCATGTAATTGTCACGTTCATCAAAGTCTTATCTAATCGAGCTATTTCGCAGTAAACACTTTAAATTCACTCTGTTTTTGTGTAGATTTGTGTAGAATTGATAAAAATCTTGAGAATTTAATAACATTGACGCTTATAATTTTCGCTGTTAGTTCAGTCGCGGGAGCGCGCTCAATTTATTAAGAACGCTCTCGATTGTTAAAGAATAAGAACAATTCTGCATTTACTCTTTAATTATTTTTACTGTACATTAATTTCTTAGTAACTATCAATAACTACTATATAATCTAGTAATTGTGTAAGGGTCGCTTGTCTGCTCATTTATTATGATACGCATTTCGCAACGATACACACATTGAATGCAAAATTAGTACATTGACTTTTATAGCTAACAAGTAGTTAAATAATAATAATAAAACTATTTTTTGAAAATTGTTAGATGTAGGAAATTGAAGATCTGATTGAACCGTATGTCTTACTAGATTTGTCCTGAATCTACTTTCATTATTTTATACTGTTTGTGACCGTTTGTAACTTTCTCTTTTTGCAAGTAGGTCAGTTATTTAATGAAAATGTTTTTATCCTCCAAACATACAGAGTTTGATCATTTTTTTTTCTCAATTTCGAGATACAGTACCTTACTTTAGAATACAACAATCATAGTAGGAATTTTCTCGTCTGTTACAGGAAGATGTACCTCGCACCGCATTTGTTCGGCATGACAGCGATCCTCGTGCTACCCATGTTTCCGCGGGCGCGCGAGACAGGCAAGTCAAAGCACAGTGATGGCAAGCATGCCATGCTAATACATCACAAAACCGGCAGCAACGGCCACGTTTCCAAAGACAAGTGAGCCGATGCCCGTTGTTAAGCGGCAGCTAGTTTGCCGCTTCCTCTGCTCGCCCAAGGAGACGGAAAGGGAGAAGAGAAGGCGTCAACTTGCCACGCGCGGCCAGAATACCGTGGCAGCAACTCGAAAGCGTTCGCCGCATGAGGAGGGAAATCGAGAGATGAGAGACTTGGTCGGCTACGCGTTATTTCACGCCTAATCGGCCTTTTTTCGGGGGCGGTGCTGGTGCGCGGAGGCAGCGAAACCGGACGGTCGAGCGTGTGTGTATATGTATGTAAATATATATATGCACACACATACGAGAGCACCGTTTCTCATAAAGCTTTTCTGTGTTAACGAACAACGTGTTTTTTACGAATTGAACATTTGATTTTTATCAAGGCGGAGAACCCAGTGATTGAGAAATGAATGCGAATTAGGGACTATTGTATTAAGTTGCGGAGTCGCACACATATGACGGTTTTTCGTTGATGTATTTTTATTCTTTCCAGTCTGTGCATTGAGGAGCCTACGAGATTCGAAATTTCGGACATTGACGCGAAAACTTGTGTCTCTTTCGGTTTTCGAGATATGCAAGGGAGAAGTAAATGACACAACGGGAAATTGATGTGTGGAAAACGAACAATTTTTGAGTTTGTTATGGTATTGCACTGGTGGCACGTTACAAACTCTACTGCGCGTGTAATGGCTCAACTATATTTTTCAAATGGATATATTATATATATTGAAAACGAAAAATGCGAGAAAAAAAAGACAAATATTATTTATAAAACATATGTTATATATATGTAAAGAGTGTACGTATCCGCATATACGCAAGGACGTTAATTATTCATCACGAGGACTGCTGAGTGATGATAGTATCACGAGAGAAACGAATATGGGTTTTGGTGCGAGCGATTATTTTTTCTCAGCTATTGTCTTAAGAGCGCAAAAGTTTTGTACGTTTTAATAGTTTTCTGTCTATTAATTATATAACAGCGTTTATGAAATTTCTGCTGCTGGATTTATACTGTTAATTGTTACAAAGTATTGTATTTGTTTTTATTTTATTTTACTGGCGTCTTTTCTCTTTGCGACACTGAGTTGATATTATCACATTGTTGAATGCGGGTAGGAGAATCGCAATGGCAATGATGCTCGTAAAATTGTAAGGATTCGAATGTTTTTTGTTTTAAATTTTTTTATAATGAAACAAATATTTTTATATATACGACCTTATTGACAAGCTGATAATAATACAGGGAAATTATTCTATTAAACTGTACTATTCTTTAATTATACCTTACATAGCATAATCTACCTTTTGAAAAATCTAATGTATTATAACATTTTTAAGAGGAATTTACATCACAAATTTTTTATATGTAATATTAATAAAAGAAAAATCAGAATGATTTCAAACTTTGTCTTTTCAATACCTAATATTAAATAATAAATCAATTTTTTACATGTTTCGGAAGATATCATAGTAAGTTATTTTCATAGTATCATAACTCAAATATTATCAGATGTGAAAAAGCGCTTTCTAAAATATTATAACGATGCGTTGGGAAAGACCGATGTTTATTGACAAAGCGCTCGTTAAATACATAATCACAAGTTCGGATTTTTTGTTAGTATGCATAACGTGTGAGGGGGTCAGGAAGGTAAGTAAACAAAAGCTAGGAAAAAAATCTACATCACCTCTGATTACTTATTTTTAACGCTTGGTAATTGTAATTTAACTGATAATCAAACTTCTTGACCTCAAACAATAAACCAGCCTCGGCTCGAATCGTTTTTATACGTCTTGATAAATCACGTGTTTATTTTATACGTAATTCAAATGATGATCGAACTATTGTCAATATTTTCCATTCAGGTATGTCGATTAACTCAAGCTCAGTGTAATTTTTTCCCACGTTATTGTCTTCCGGCTTTTCGTATATGGAAAAAAATAATTAAATATGTCGAACCATGTAACTCGTAGCTTCAATTTTTTTATTTTAATAAATGATGTGCATTATAATATTTTTCAAATGTAAATGTGAAATGTTACTGTTTAAATAAATCGTACCATTTTTATGCACAAAATGACAAAATACGATACATAAATTGTTGATAATTTGATATGTTACCAAATATAAATTTTATTACGTTCTGTACATTTTTGGTATTACATTGTACAAGAGATTGTACAATTTCAGGGTGAAAGAGATATGTGTTTTTCAGGAATCTCAAATGTGCGTTATCAAAATGAACGACATTTTACATAAGTAAACGTATGTATTGATTCGTATGAATTCGTCTTCGTGTAACTTAGTTTTTTATATTAGCATTAACACATTTTGTATTGTCTACTGTGTAATTATGCAATATAGCATATTCTTCTCATAATCAAGTCATTTATTTTATTTTTCCGTTACCTTCTCCTGCACAAAACAGAAATTAAAACCTTTGATTTAGTACTGGATAAATAGTTATTAGTAATCGATCTAAAACGGTTTACCAACTTTTTTTTATTAATTTTTAATTTATCATTTCTTTATAAAATTTAGTATACATAGTTAAATTAAAAAATTGGGAATTTGTATTAATTAATAAATTAACTCATTTAACAATTACTGGAAATTAATTACTTTAGTAAAAGTCAAATTAGAATAACGGTATGATAAATTTAAATCGTCAACTTCTTTTAGGAAAAGTAATAAGGCAGTTGGTGAAGAATTTTCTGAGTTTTCGTATATGCAAACGTATTTTACGACTTTAGAAGCCTGTTTATATACAATTTTCAGAATGTGTATTCACGTGCGTATCCCTCGATGTAGGCGCGCGCTCGGATATGCATCTATATATGTAGGCGCAAGTATACGCACATGTCTACATATCATGATAGTTTGTAAATAATATCTTCACTACGACTGATTCTCTGTTTAAAAACTTTGTATATATTCTTTACATCGCTTTCTCGCAAAAATTGTGATCTAAAAATATTATTTATGATGGAAACCCTTCATGAGTCTCTATACACTACTCTAAAAATAATAAAAAATGACGGTGTAAGAAAAAAGGTGCCAATACGATATTTGAAATAAATACCACTTACACGGTGTGACTATATATAGATATACAAATAACATGGTAGTTTTTCTTTATGTCGCTATGTCTCTGAAATTAATACCGCTTGCCATATTGAAAATTATACCATATTATTCCTTTCGATTTCTAGTTTTATATCCCACGGTTGAAAAAAAATCACAAAGAAAACTTTTTTTACAGTAAATTAAAATGTATTTTCCCAACGAGCTTAGATAGGGATCTCATGTTAACACTGAAATTTTGAAATCAAATATTTTTATTTTTAATACCGCTTTGAACGTGGGGCTTTGAAGCATGCACTAAGAACTAAAAATCAAACATTTTCTGCAAGTTTCACGAAAATCACAAGAAAATCGTTTTCTCGGAGAACGTCCTTAAGCAAAAATGAAAGAAAAACAGAATATGATATTTGGAAAATAATTTGGTGCAGACGTGAAGCAAAATTTTTTCAGTAGTTGCAGTAAATAAATAATGTACTATTTTGGTTTACGTGGATTCCAGTTAAAGCTAGATAGAATGGATGTAGATCTAGGTAAAATTGAACTAATCCCTTAAATAAGCTTTCAGTGGAATCGATTACGTTATTTAGAACGTAAAAAATGATCACATTTACAGAAAAACTTGTATGACTTGTATTGAGATTTATATGGTTAGTAAATAAAAAACTAAAAAAACGAAAGAAAAGTTTTGGCATTAATTGTTAAGAACGTCAATTTATTTAGAACTAAAAAAATAGGCTTTCTCTCAAAAAAAAAAGAATGCTCAATAAAAACTTTCAGAAAAATGGATTTTCATGTTCATACAGTCCTCATCGGCATATATCGTTCGCACTGCCCGTCGAGCAACTGACAGTCGCTCTCCGCTTGATAGACATTTAGGTGTGCGCGCGAAATCAGCTCTGAGCGTGCACGCGTGCATGCAATCGGCCAACGGCTCTTGCGGCAAATGGGAGCGCGCTCGCAAGCTCGGGGGTATAGCTATCTCGCCGGCGCCCGATGGCGTGTGCATGCTTATACATTTTTGCGCGACTATTTTCATCCGCGACCTAATAGAATATCGCCCGGGGGTAGCATAATCGGGTAAAGAGAAGCACTGTAACTGTTCTCCGCGCGCACTCCGGAAGCCCTATACGAGAGGCAGCGCTCGCGGAGCTGTGCGACCGGCGGGGAGCGCGTTGTTGCCGCCGCCGCCGCCGTCGCCTCCGGCGAGCAGCGAAGGGACAAGCCAGAGCCCGAGAGGCTCATCAGAGCAGTCGTCGTTCGCCCATCCGCGCACACACCTATCATTGTACGGGTACGCACCCTGCCACCGCCGCCCTCGATCTCGCGTCATGGTAATTGGGGGGAGAGGAAGGGTCTGAGCGCGCGCGCGCGCGTGAAACTCGAGTCGGTCGACGCCCGAGTGCGCGAGATATATAAGTGATACAGTGGACTGCTTTTACCTTTTATTTTCATTTTTTGGACGATTCTGTATAGGAGCCTTGGTGTAGTTTGAATGTTCGCGTGCGAGCGCGCGCGTTCTGACCGTGTTCGATTAGTGATAAAGTAGAGAAGACGGTTAATTTGATTGTGGTTGTTGGATGATAGTGTGTCACGGATGTCTAGTCCATTCGCCGCCGTTGTTGAGTAGCCTCGAGCAAACGTTAGCCCTATAGGTATTAAATATCAATTTTTCGACTTTTTCGACGATTAGTCAATTTAAAAACTTGGCAACAAATTTAATCTCAAAAATTTGTACAATAATTTGTTCATTGATTTTAAAAAAAAGTAATTAAGCATACAATATTTTTATTATGATATTAATCTCTGTATTGACTGAAACTGTATTGACTTATTATTTTTGTGCACATTTACATTGTTCTCGAAGGCAACCGACACTTTGTTGGGGTAGTAACTGCACCTTGGTCTATCACTGAAGTTAAGCAGCGCTGGGTGCGGTTACTACTTGGATGGGTAACCGCTGCAGACCTGTGCAACTTGGGCGTTCACTTAGGTAATTTTTTGCTCCCAGCGAAGTGTGCAAGAGGTGATCTGAATACGTGTAAAACATATTCAAGTACTGGTTGAACTGTAAATCAAAGTACACACATACATTGTTCTCAAATGTTTTTTTACGTTTTTGTTCTTTCATATAATGGTTACTAATGAGATTGTAAAGATTTATTCTAAAGATAATCATATATGAAGAGTAATTGAATTAGTGTATATTCCAGATTGTCCAAATTTATATATTAAAAGCTGTATTTTTTGCACAACAATTCAAATCACTTATTTTAAATATTTTCTAATCATATTGTATTCACTTCAGGATTTCTGAATTACTTCTTTTTAGTTTATTTTTCATTGTTCTTTTCTCGAAACGAGTATTTTCTTTAGTGTTAGAGGCAGGTACATATCGACGCCCCGTACGAAGAAAAGCACAACTCAGGCCGATAACGAAAACTAGCATAACTCAAGGCTTTTTACGAAAAAAGCACAGTTCGACTCCCCTTACGAAAAAAGAAATATGACTTTGGGACGAAAAAAAGCACAATTCGCGGAACTGAGACGCAAAAAAGTACAACCCGTGGAGCTGAAACGAAAAAAAGCAGAACTCGATGCGCTCGGATGAAAAAAGAACGTCTCGCTGCGCTCGGACGAAAAAAGGGACACCTCCATAAGTACTTACGAAAACCAGCATTATTTTTTGCGTTATTATTAATAGTACATCTCAGCTAGAATAAAAAAAAATGTGTCAAGATATTGGAAATCACCATTATATTGATAAGTGATTCCAACATATGAAATATTACAAGTACTTTAAATCGTAACTAAAGTGTATATCAAACTTAAGGCAGTTTATCAACTACGTAAGAATTTATAAAGATTTAGCACTAGGTACTTGCTGCATTTTCATAAATAGTACACCTTACGAAAAGCAAAAATAAAAACCGCTGCAAACTGCATTAGCGGATGGCTTTCTGAAAGAGAATTCATGTTTATATAATTTTATTTTATTCGTCATTGCATCTTTAATAAAAGAGCGATCGAATGAAACTTTTGAAATATAGGCGTCATTATCCAATTTCATACAAAATCGTATTATTTAAAAAAAGGAATTTTTTTGCAATATAATTAGAAGTCTCAATAGGAAGATCAATACTGTAATGGGAACTATGTTTTGATGCAGTCGCAAACTGTTTTAAAATTCATATGCACTTTAGTTACGATCTAACGTACTTCTATATTTCATATACGATTGAATCACTTATCAATAGAATGGTGATTTCCAACATAGTAACTTTTTTACTGAAAAGTAGTGCTTCTTTTCGTCCGAGTTGTGCTTTTTTTCGTCAGAGATTTTGAGCTGTGCTAATCTTCGTCAGAGGTTTTGAACTGCGCTCCCTAGTCTTCGCAAAGGGGTCGCGAGCTGTGCTTTTCTTCGTACGAGGCATCGATATTTCATTCATTTGTAAAAACTAAACACCTAAAGTAAGGGATGGCAATAAAACTATTAGAATTATAAAAGATATATTCTATAATAAGTACAGTAAAAGAGGAACAGTAGATATACACATTTATTACTTAAAATTAATTATTCAAAAAAGTTCAAAATACATTTACACAAATAATAGAATATTATTGACAAGCACTCATAGAAAAATGTCTACGATAGCATGCGGCGAATGGACTATCAATAACGTTTAACCTGATGTTATATATGACTGTAAATATATCACTATAGTTCATCCCAAAACGCGTCTTCTCGACATCTTCATGGGAATTGATACACCTGTTCATTATAATAGTATACATAAATGTACAAAATTTCGAACCATTCTGACGATCCAAAATAGAGATATTAAGCTCTAAAGTTACAGCTTTAACTTGATAATAACAGAAGTTTTAGTTGATACCAAAAAAAAGGTTCTTGCAATATTGATAGAAAACGAATACATAATAATTGACACTATTTTAAAATTTGGTTACGTTTTAACAATTCGATCTTAAGTTATTTAAATACAAAGCTTGAAAATCTACCTATATATCTTCTTTCTGAAAGAATATTTCTATACGCCTAATTTGATTATTTTCTCTACATATGGGGACATTAATTTGCCGACATATGTCATATACAAATGTAAAGGAAACACTAGAATCAAGTTTTCAATTTCAATTTTTTAAATCTTTCATCATACACTGCCGAAAAAATCGGTTGAGAACCACTGCTCATGAACTACCTTAAATATACCTTAAATAACAAAATTAACGTAAAACGTCAATTCTATAAAAATCACAGTTAAAATTAAAGCAAAACTGCAAGCCCACGCATTGTCCTGCTTTTTCAGAATTTGCTAACTTTCATAAAAGTCGGATACATGATGATGATCATCACCTTTATACTGATGTTCTGGACGTCATTCGTGCGGATGCACGAGATGCCAATACAGTATCCGCCCTGCTTCTTCAATCCTCTATGTACTTGCTCAAAAGCGATACCTGATCTCGGTATTGTTACGTGCTACAATGTGCCGATGCCACGGATACCCCATCCGATAAATTCCTCGAAAGTTTTCATGCTCCAGCTCGATAATAATGAATTGCGTTCCTTGCAACCGCAATTTTTGATGAACACAGGTAAGTGAGGCACACTCTCGGTATACATTTTTATGCGTATATCTTTGAGAATAAATAAAATAAATGGGGACAAATGAGATTACAAAATTAAAAGTTTTTGGAGAAATCAAAGTATAGAAAAGTTTTATGCCTTATTACGATTAATTTATTATAATTATTTCCAATAAGCCTTGTTGAGTAGACTAAATTTAAGTAAAAATTTAATAGTTGTTCGAAATTTGTACTAAATGTGTCCACATATTTAGGTACAAATTCAAAGTTTGAGAGAGGGGGTATCGAAAAATAGAAAACTTTTTTAAAGAAAGGTAATTTATCAGAACTTGTTTTAATGGAAAACTTGTAATTTCAATAAAAAGAAATTCGAAATTCATAAAGTTGAAAATTTATAAGTTCGAATTCGATTTTACGAATTATAATTTTAAGGAATAGTAAATTTGTAGAAAAAATATTTATTTATAATTTTAGAATACTATAATTTCGAAAATCCAAATTTTAGAAATTAAATTACAGAAACGAAATCTACAGAAAATATCTGTACATAAATTAGAAAATCATAATATCAAAAGATCAAAATATAGAATTTAATAGCATCTTTAGATAGTTCAAAAGATCGAAAATTGAAAATCTAGAATGCTGAAAATCTCGTAAATATCAAATATCAAATGTTCAAATATCGAATGTTCAGAATATTGAAAAGTCTAAATATCGAAAGGTCCAAATATCGAAAGATCAAAATATCGAAAGATAAATGTCGAAAGTTCATAATATCGAAAGTTAAAAATGTCGAAAGTTAAAAATATCGAATGTTCAAAATGTCGAAAGCTCAAAATGTCGAAAGTTTACAATCTAGCGTTAATTACTTTTTCTTTACCCTAGCTGAATAGTACATATGTTTTCGAAAGTCTGAACATTCTGAATTTGTTTTTCGAAAGTTTGAACCTCCTAAATGTTTAACTTCAATTATTTTTTTTCGAAAGTTCAAACCTTATCAATTAATTTTTCGAAACATTGAACTTTTGACGTATTGCCTTTCTACATTCATATCTTTCGAATCATTATATTCGAATAGCTAGAAATTCCAAAAGTATCATTCTATATTTTGGTTTTCTAAAATTTATATTATTATATTTCATTCTATAGAGTAGAATTCGAATAATTGATCCTTTGAATTTCCACTAAATTCAGCATTTTCGGAACTGTGAACTTTCTATAATAGGGGAATTCTTCATTTTTAGCGTACGAAATTATATCATTTTTTTCGATAGTAATATCTTCTATAAATTTAATTCGATATTCAATTTTTTCCATGAAATGAATTTTCTAAAATAAATCTACTTCTAATATGTGCCTTTTCTACATTCTAAACTTTTGTAAAATTATGAGTCTGTATACAAATTTTTGGCATCTAAAGCTTTCTAATGAAAATTTTTCTATTTTTAGATAACCCCTCGTTTGAGATAGTAATTGAACTACGTCTTACGTAGGGTTAATCATTCATTAAGAACAAATGCATAAATGCTCATTGAAATGCTAAAATAGTGTTTGTGTGTCCGTGTATTATTAAATGAGTAAAACGATGAGTAATTGTTTGAATGATGATTCAAGGAGTCGCAGGGCAAAATAATAAGAGAAACAACACAAATAATTATGTATAATCAGCGAGCTTAACGATAAAAGAAGTGTTCTTTCATTTGCTTCTTTCCGAGGATGTTGAAAATGGAAGCTGAAATTTGATGTATTATCGACCCGTCGACGATCAATAACTCAGTTTGGTTTCAAATTCCCACACAACATGAAAAAAGTCCGTCCAGAAATTTAGTCTTTTTAAATAAAATTTGAATTCATTGTGCCGAGTTTTAAACAGCTGTTCTATTGCCAAATGACCTCTTCAATTTGTATGTAATTTTTTGGATGATTTTCTATTTACCAAATCTGTAGGGGAGAAACACACGGTATCGTCTAGCCGCTAGTATATAAGCAGTCACTAAATGTTTCCCGTTTCTAGCGCTTTGTGTCGGGTTCAGGCCACTGTTCTCAGGTCTAGAATGATATTTTAAAAAAGAAACGACAAGCATACGGTTGAAAGTTATTTTTTATGCGAGTTTATATTCTCATAACCATTATAACCTGCTTTTCAAAACCTCGAAGACAAAACCTACGCGTCTCCGAGCACATATCGTCGGCTGGGAGAGAGAAAGTCCTATCTCGGCTTTGCGCGTAAGAAAGTCCTACTTATTTCGACTTCGCTGGGAAAAAAGTCTTACTTCGGCTTCATGCGTAAGAAAATCCTATCTCGGGAATTACGCGTTTTTACTGACGTTTAAGTTGAGAACCGCTGTAGAGTATTGATAAATCGGTTTCCGATTTACACGCTGGGCGTGGAACGAAATGCCGATTGTGTAAATGTTGATATCTTGAAAACAAGGTGAATATACAGACCTCGCATTACTCATGCGCATATATATAGTATGTAGGAGTAAATTTTTGTTATTTACGCGGAGAAAAATGTTTATATAAACATTCATATATTTTTCATGAAAAATTATTATACTGTTGCGCGAGAGACGAACTTGCATTCTACTTAATTTTAGTATAACTTTACCAATTTTTAGTGCACTGAATAGTAAAGAGAAATTCACGATGAAAAAATATTTTTTTCCCAACCTACATTATACCGACAGATTTATATTTTCTTAGTCACTCTTACGCTCATACATTTAAATTCCAAATTATGAAACTGACATTAGATATCATTTTTTTTATTTCGAAAAAGCGCGAAGATTTATTATTTATTTATTATTAATCGTGATATAATTAGATATCGATAGTTATATTAAAATATATTTTTTTATGATCAAATCGTTTGTTTTATTTATAGTACATATTTTATTTTATTTTATGAGTCGAAATATTAACAATATAATAGTAAGATATAGAGAATAGCATAACCAGCTTAGCGTGAAACATAGTAAAAACACGCGAGTGCCCGAGGTAGGATTTTCTTACGCGCGAAGCCGAAATAGGACTTTTTTCCACGCGAAGTCGAAATACGACTTTTTTCCAGCGTGAATCGGAGACCGATTTTTCAAAACTCTACAGCGGTTCTCAACTTGAACGTCAGTATAAAAACACGGAGTGCCCAAAAGAGGATTTTCTTACGCGCAAAGCCGAAATAGGACTTTTTTCCACGCGACGTCGAGATAGGAGTTTCTTCCAGCGGACGATACAACCTCTTGGCGACTTAATGCAATGAACTATATGACTGTATTTTTTTCTCAGTATCGAATACCCGATTTTTGTCTCAGAATGGCTATATATACACAAGGCATATGGAGAGAGTTCGCGTCCACTAAAATAACTATTATTTTCCAAAGGCGATGTGAAGTCCAAAATCAATCCAATTTCATTATTTAATAAATTAATATTCGAACGTTTATTTGGAAAAACAGGATTGTCAGGCGTTCCGTATATGTAAATACTATACTCTAAAATTTTTTTGAGTAATTCTATTAGTATTTGCATAAGTTGTACGCGTTCAAAAATTATGTCGGTATTTTACATCACAATAACTATTTTTCAAATACTTTTTCCTCACACCGGGCCGAAAGTGTCTCATTCCCGCCCGGCTCCGAAACGGAAATATGGCATTTTCGACCTCGATGTGAGGAAAAATAGTATACGCACCACGGGAGTAAAGTTGGTCAGCCCCCAGCTCGTGTAAATTGCCACCCGAGCCGAAGGCGAGTATTATGCGTAATATACTATTATACCCATATCATTATTCTCTATTAGTCATCTTAAAACCGTGACATGTTGTATATAATTAACATGGTCTAGACTGAGGTCCGCAGTTTTTGAGAGTAGTAAAAAAGTAGCTTCTCGATTTTATCAAGTTAACCAATTCTTCTTTATTGTCTAATCTTAATTTTCAAAACGCAAATTTTCGTTGATAATATAATAAGTTAGGGACAAAGTAGCTGTAAGGACTGATGGCGAGTATTTCTCCCCTATATCTAGTTAAATAAAAAGAAATTTTCATCATTTAAAAATTCGTAATTCAAATCATAATGTATAGAATCATTGCTTCTTATCCGTATAAAAACTGAATACCGAAAATACGCGCCTTTGTAAATTACAATGGGAAATGAAAGAAAGCAGGGCAGGAGAGGTAAAATGATAGGCGAAAAAAAAATTGAAATCGCATATAGCAGACAGTGTGTCTTGTGTACCAGGTCTGTACAAGCTGCAGATCAAGCATAATCCCCTATCGGATATACCGGACGAGGCGTTCCTAGGGCTTGAAAGGTCGTTGTGGGAGCTTGAACTACCCTACAACCGTCTCGTGAGGGTGCCCAGTAAATCCTTCAGACACCTACAGAAGCTGCGGCTTCTCGATCTAACAGGTATAGTCGCAACGATTTTCGACCATTCGTCTCCTTTGTCTTTGAGAAAGCATTGAAGCTCCTCCAAACTCTTGTGTTTTGTCTTGCGCTTAACCAGCAGCTGTACTTGTCGCGGAAGTTGCCGACGTCGTAACGGTTACGTAAATGCATAAACTCATATTTACTAGCAATCTACAGTTCTAATTTTAAGTGATGATAGTTTGCTTTTTGAAAATGAATGAGAAACTGTATAGGAATTGAGTCACAGAAATGAGAAAAATATATTTTGATGCCGCATTATAAGTTTGTTAAAGTGAAGTCATATGTAGGTCACATATTTGGAAAAGAGATTTTGAAAAAGAAGTAATTGTTATATGTCTGAAAACTTTCTTAATTTTCAGTAAATTTATAAAAGTACAATTAATACAATTAATGAAATTAATTATTAGTAATTAAACAATTAAAGTTTCAATTCATTGATTGCTTTATCAAAAGTTATGGTTGCGATACGATGAAAAGGAAAGCGCAAGACAAAATGAAGACGCTCGATATGAATGACACTTGAGCTATAGCTCATTAGAGGATGATGACCTAATGGAGTGCATCGACGCCTGTGCGCGCTTATCTCTTAGGTAACCAGATCTCACACATAGCCGCGGACAATTGGCGGGGTCTGGAGAACTCGCTGCAGACCTTGCGGATGGGTCGCAATTCGATCGACAAGCTGCCAGCCGACGCCTTCGCCGGTCTGACCTACCTTGAGTATCTCGATCTGCGTGAAAACAGCCTCAAGGAGATCGACCCGTCCGTCTTTCGCGATGGCATGGCTCACCTCAGTCATCTCTACCTCAATGACAATCAGCTCTACATGATTCCGTACTCGCAGCTGTCGTCTCTGAAGCGAATGAGAGTGTTGGATCTCAGCTACAATCGCATCTCCAAGATGATACACCCGAGCATGGAAAGTGAGATCAGAGGTATACATATGTCCCTGGACGTCCTAAGATTGGATTACAACCAGCTCAACAATCTGCCGCCTGGTTCGTTTCAGCACTTTCACAAAGTTAATAAGACTTATCTCAATGGCAACCCCATAATGACTATCGATGTGAGAGGACATTTCTTTTCATTTTCCAAACACCTTATTTCCATTCGTCTATCTTATAATCGGTGCTTTTAGCAAGGGGCATTCAAGGATTCCAGAATAAAAGAGCTTTATTTGACCGATTGTGATTTGTACGAGGTTGACTCACCGGACTTTATGGGCCTTGAGTCTTCTCTGGAGTTGTTAGATTTGTCTGGCAATAACTTGACATCTCTACCAAGCCATGTCTTTCAAGAGTACGATTTCCTACGGACTCTTATCTTCCGTGAAAATCGCATTGATACTTTCAATCCAAGTACTATTATTTGCCTTATTACAGCTCAAATTACTAATTCTAGGGCTACAAGCCAAAATTAAATGTAAATTGATTCATAACTCGAGTAGAAAGTAACTTTGCATTTCGTTTTGGTTTGGGCCCTTCGGTAGTTCACTTGCTGAAAAAAAATCTCAGTTTTTAATTTTTCTTCGCCAGGCGAAGTCTTCAACGGATTCCAATATTCTCTCTACAATCTCGATCTAAGCGGTAGGAGAAATGGTATGGTTTCACTGCAGGATTTACGACCAATGCGTAATCTGCGGTTTCTGTCAATTTCGAAGATGCCAGCGTCAACTTTGTCAGGGGATGATTTTCTAGAATTTGGTATGGATATCAAAGAGCTCCATATTGTTCAAAGTAACTTACAAACAATCAAGAACCATGCTTTTAGGCATGTCCGTGGTATCAAGTATTTAGATTTCTCTGAGAACGGCATTTCAACCATTGAAGATGATGCCTTCACAGAGGTAAATTCACTCGACTATAAAAACTAATAATATTACTAATTCATTATGGTTAAATAATTTTTTTACAACTACCTAAATTTAATTAAGGTTGGAAATTCACTCATTACTTTGAAGATGGCTCATGGATTATCATCTTCAATTAGCGAATTACCAAATAAACCTTTCAAATCATTAACGAATTTACAACATTTAGATTTAAGCAATAACAGATTAAAATCTATGCCGGATACGTCATTCCACTTCCTAAAACGTATCAAACGCATTGAGTTACAGGACAATGAAATAGATTCTATAAGAAAAGGAACGTTCCAGGTAAAATAGCAGCTAAAATACGTTTCCTCAATGTTCTATAAATGATTATTAAGCTTTTAAAATACATTTTAGGGAGATATTCATTCGACTCTAGAAGACATTAATATAGGTTACAATCATATAGGTAATTTAGCAACTCACACTTTTGTCGATTTACCAGCAATGACAACCATTAATCTCGAAGATAACAAAATTAGTAACATAGAAAGGCGTGCTTTTATGAATATGAATCGACTAAAATACATTACTTTAAGAGGAAATAAAATAAAGGATATGCAAGATGAAGCTTTCCAGGTAATAATTATTATATATATATATATATGTGTGTGTGTGTGTGTGTGTGTGTGTGTGTGTGTGTGTGTGTGTGTGTGTGTGTATGTATAAATAAGGCATTATATCGAAGATTCATTTAATATTAAAATGAATGACTAAATGAAAACGTTGTTTTCAGAATTTACCGGACTTAGAGTTCTTGGATTTAGCGTACAATGATCTATTTGAATTTGATTTTGCATCTTTTGATCAAGTAGGAACCTTATCGTCGTTCAAAGTTAATGCTAGTCACAATGAAATACATCGGTTATCAGTTAATAGTTCTTTCACGACATCAATGAGCAGTAGTGAGTATTTGTTTGTCTCATTACTTATTCTACACGTATTTTATAAAGACACACTCATTCTGAAACTTGCTTGTGCTGACATATAAACTATATATAAAAAGAGTAACTTTTTGAGCTTTGATTGAAAATTATTCTTTTTACTTTTAGTGGGAGGAATGATGCAGTCTAACATCAAAGTACTGGACCTCAGCTACAATAATATAACTGAAATTATGCGGTACTACTTTAAACCAGTTGAATACTCCATGACTCATCTATATCTTTCGCACAACGACCTCAATAATGTGACACAGGGTGTCTTTGGCAGCATGCCACATCTACAATGGCTTGATCTTAGTTACAACGATCTCATGGAGATTGACTTCGACTGCTTCAGAGAGACGAGAAATCTGCAAGTGCTCAATTTCGCTCACAACAATTTGATGGACATACCAGCTGAATCTTTCAGACCATTGAAGAAGTTACGAATCATTGACCTTTCATATAATAGACTTCGAACACTGGCGGACAACTTATTTATAGATGCTAGTATCGAAAATTTGGATTTATCTCACAATCAGTTTATGAGATTGCCCATTAAGACAATGTCAATGTCTGCAGCTGCTAGCTTGTCTATTCTTGACTTGTCATGGAACTTTTTATCAGGAGTTCATAATACAGATGCTATCTTCAGATTGAGGGTAAGATTTTGGTTATTTTATTCAATTCAATTGCGCTGTATTATTAGTTGTTAGCAGGAAAATCATTAACTCTTGCTACAAATAGATTTTTATACTAAAGTGTTTCATGCGACTAAAAAAAAAATCGAAGCACAAAGTCAATAAAAACATTACGCGATCGATGAAATCACAAGACGTAATCCTTTAATCAAAGTACTCTAACGTTTAATCTGTTACGATAGTTTTAACAATACGTGATACGACATGAAAGTATTTGAATATAATCAAATCTTATTTCAGTTTTCCCTAGTACACGTGGCTTAAATTTGATTAGTGGCTAATTAGACTAAGTTGGATATATTTTTTGCTTTACTCGGGGAATATCGTTTCATTGGATTCATCGAACGAAGACACTTCACTAATGCGATAAGCTAATTGACCTTAGGAAATCTGTATCACGTGCACCTGATATTTCATGTTAAGAAAAATCCTTTTATGTTTATCGAAATAATTTGACATAAACAATTGAAAACTTTTAAGGAAGATCAGCGTATCTCGAGGTGCATCCTTTTTTCTTTTAACGATTATTCGTGTTCCATTGTCTCAACTGAACATGCTGATACATTATTTTATTACAATACTATATAATAAGCAGAATTTTTCTTTGAAGGCGTTTCGAAAGCTCCTCTTAATAATGCTAAAAGCAATGATTTGGAAGATCTCTTGAAAATTTAATAAGAAAGACAAAACCCAGAAAATCGCCAGTTTATAAAAACTAAGTCATACTACAAAAATTACTTAATTAGTTCATTTGAAATATTTTACAATATCCATCGTTTCAAGTAATCTATTAAAATTATATATTTAAGATTTGTTATTATATTTATTGCAGTATTTAATTCTTTGTGCTAAAACCTGAACAAATAAATTTTCTCACATTTTTATGTGTTCGCTATATCAAAAAGTTCTTTTGAAAAATATATGAGTTCAAGAAAAATCTTTAAATCCACTTTCATAACTAAGAAGCCTGTTAAATGAAAAAAGAGCGTATGTCGATCATTTTTCTTTTGTGGAGACTTATTATATTATAAACTTTATTGTGAAAAGGTAATGTTCAATACACGTGCAAGAATCATTTTTATCGCACTAATCTTTATATCAGTTTTTAGATGATCTAGATTAAATTGAAAGAGTTTTGAAAAATTTTGTTTATTTATTTCAGTACTCCTTATTATTTCCTTAAAAGTCTTCAATTTGACTATTTGCAAATAGCTAGAAATAATGAGATTACGCTTGTTAATGACCTTCTTGGATTTCTGTATAGCTCGAGTTCTTATTTTTTTAATTGATGAATTTGTAGGGTTTGACCTGGCTTGATTTGTCCTACAATCGACTCGTCAGACTTGACGACGGTGTTTTTTCCGACTTACCGCAATTGTCATACCTCGATCTTAGCCACAATAAACAACTTATACTGGAACCACGAGGAAGGACATTTAATGGCTTAGAGGATTCTTTGCTCTTCCTCGGACTGAGCAACATTTCTTTACTCTCGGTGAGTAAGTTAAAAGTTTATATGGCGAAACTGGTACAGAGAATTGCGCCTAATAAAGATATTATTGACTGCTTAAAAATAATTGTTTTATGAAACCTTATTTACTAATTTTTTTTTAATTATATGCTAATAAATTGAAGTGCGTACTTTGTAATTGCTTCTAAACTGACGAGCATTGATTCCGATTGCTAAATCAATTATTAACAATCTGTTGTAAGTCGCGGTTTAATTGCAGTTAGACGGAGATCAGGTCAAACATTTCCGTACGTTTCTTCTTTCTGATATTTAGGTCCCGGAGCTTCCATTCCACCGACTGCAAAGGCTTCACCTGGCACACAATGAGCTGGCGTCGGTACCCGCCGAGATGGCGTCGAACTTGACGAGCCTTCATTTACTGGACTTGAGTCACAACGACTTGACCGTCGTTCCACTTATCACTCATGCTTTACCAAACTTGCGGATGTTCAACATCGCCTATAACCCAATTACAATAATTACGAACACGAGTTTTCTGGGAATAGCCGAGAGCCTCGAACTGCTCGATATCCGTGGTCTTTCTCTCTCGACTTTTGAGGTTTTTACACCATTTCATTTTTAACTTTTAGTTTTCGTTTTGACTTACGTTTAATTGCCTCAATGGTCATATACGAGACTTGAGACAATTATTACGTAAGCGTAATAATTATTTTTATTTTATTTTAATTTTATTTCAAATGAATAATCAAAGAAATATACATCATATACATCATAATATGGGATTTTTCAATAGACCGGAGCTCTGTGTAAGGCTGCAAAACTGCGAACCCTTTTATGCACTACGTATACTGGGGTGAAAAAATTCAATTTTCCGAATATGTTAGAGTACAACCATGGATTGAGACATTTGTTCATCGACGTAAGACATTGTTCTACTACTTTTTTTATATAACTTGAAAAATTGAGTGTTTTCTTTTAAAGTTAAATACATCCTTTGTAAATATAGGTACGGAACGAGACGAACTTGGAGAAAGAAATGAAAGGCCGTTTCCCTGTAAAACTCTACAATTTCACATTCAGTGGTCGCGCATTGAAGAGCATTCACTCGGAAGTCCTACATGTAAGATCATTTCCTTAAGCTTATTTAGTGCCGCTGGTCTTCCGAGTGCCGCGACACCTTTCCAACTTTTTTTGCGCAAAGTCGTATGAGTAATATTCGCCTAAAATCTTCCTTTGTCTCGACTAGGGAATGAGGAACCCGCATCTACACTTCGGCCTGTATAACACTAGCCTGAGCAGCGTGCCGAAGGAGGTGTTTGCCCACACGGACCTCGTGCGCAACATCACCGTCGAGCTTGACCACACCGACACGCGAACTCTACATAATCCTTCGAACGCGTACAAGCCTGCGGTGCCGGGCAAGCGGTTCCTGCTGAGACTGCGAATGCGCGGCAGCCACATCAATTGTGACTGTGATATAGGGTAAATAAAAATTTCTTTTATACGGTGACTACACCAGTATTGGAACAGTTACCAGTGAATGAACATTTTCATATAATATTTAAAGTTGTAAAATTTTTACATTTTGTGTATCAAATATAATCATGATTTTGAAATCTTTGCGAAATTTCCTTTCATTTTATATATTGTATATGCTATAAAATGAATTGCCTTGGATGAAAAAAATTATTAATATTGTGATATCGTGATGAGAATTAAATATACGCCATTCGCTATAAGGGTGACGTAGATGCACTGTAGGCATATGCTGAAGTTTTTTCAAAATCGAAAGTTTTTGTGCTAAAATCTTACGTCTAAATGAAGTTTTATACTTATTAGTTGACGATTCAACATTATTTTTAAGAAAAAAGTTAATTATTTAAATATAATTTACGTGTTCCAACTTTGGTTCATGTTATACTCCTGAATCTAGTGAACGAACGAACACTTCTTTGCTGGGCGAGTCTTATCCCGGCAACCCAGTGAACGAACGTTATTCGTACCTCATGCTCTACTGTATGAAAAATAAATAATATTTAATATTTAATGTTTAGTTTTAATACATAAAGTGTATCATTATCATCCTGGTGTCAACTTTCAACATTCAGATTGTAAAATTACTGTTACTGAATTTATATAAGTACATACAAAGTAAGTGTTCATTCACTGGTTTCAAAGTGTTCAGTCACTAGTACGACGTTTTCATTTACTGGTTTTTAGGAGATATTTACAGATTTCTACTTTTAAACAAAATTTCTACTTTTATTCTTTATCTAAAATTTTGTCACTGACGTAAAGTTTGAAGATTTTAAAATACTAATTAAAAAAGATTTTTACTTTTAATGCATTTTTAAGACTCTTAATGAAATAACAAAAACTAGAATTTCCTTATTTGTTCATTCACTGGTGAAGTCACCTTATCAAGCCTCAAAGGATCGATTTTAATTAAAGGAAAAAAAACAGTTTTAACATTGTTATTGTAATCAAATATAGGTAATATGTTCAATGAGATAATTATTTGAAGATTGTAAATTTAAAAAAAATATCTTTATTATTATAAAAAAAAAGTCGGTGAAAAATTAATGGCGTGAAATTGTTTTCACATAGATGGATTGAGATGTGGATGAGAAAACACAGACAGTACGAGGAGGACCGCTGCAACTCTCACACAGAGCTGAACAACTTTGAGCGGGAAGACGGCAGTGAGTTCGAGTGCTGGGACAACGGTTGGGACGACGACCTGCGCGAGACCTTCTGCGTCAATAAAAATAACATGTCACTCGCGGAAGCGCTCAAGTCGGATCTAGAGTGCGGCTGGGCCGCCGCCTCCTCGATAGAGCTGTCCAAGCTCCTCGCTACGTTCTCCATTCTCATAGCTGTCACCGTTGGAACTTATTAAGGATCATTAAGCTTTTGGACTTTTCGTCTATAAGACGTTAAAAACTCATTTCTTATTCGAGTGCGAGAATTCGACTTCTTCATGATATTTCAGGCTGTATTCAGCAGGATTTTTTTAGCATTTATCAATTTATTGATAAACTTTTTTCATTTTTACAGGGTAAAAGAGACACTTTCTTTACATATATAGTTTATGTCCTTCTACTTTTAATTTACAGCTAAATTAATTTAAAGACCAAGAATTATTTTAGAAAAGAGGTTTCCTTAAAATGACGGTTTTTGCGCATCTAAATTTGTTCATACACAATTTCTTTAATTATCTATAAGATGTTTTGTAAAAATAAACAAAGTTGATAATTAAATATCGATCGAAAAATATGAATAATACAGCCTGTAACAAAAATTGTTCATGCAATCTTGCAATTTCGCGCATGAGTACCTTGAAAGAAATGTTTTCGTTTACGTTGACTAACAATGCTATTTCGCGCATTTATTTCTTTATATGATTATGATATAACTTTAGATGTGCATAGAAACATTAACAACAACAACAGCAAAATTTTGGGAGAAGTTATTTTGCTTTTCATAAAAAATTACTTTTTAACTTTGTCAACGCACCAGGCATGAAATCAAAAGGATATATTTATGTGATTAAACCACTTGATTAAATGTATAATCGATTTAATTATTAATTTTCTCAGCAGTTAGAGAAATTAGTAATGTGATTAAAATTTTTTTATATTTTTCTCGCCATTGAAATTTTTGTCACCTACACGTGAAAATTGTACGTAAAATTGGTACAACTTTCATGTAGATTTTAGTTGAAAAGTCCTGAAAAATTTCAAAGAATTAAATTGTTAAATAATAAGACTGTATAACATTGAACCCAGGCCCAGACTGGTTCATGATGTTCAAAGTCTTGTACAAAACACAAACACACAATTGACAGTGAAACCACAATGAATTTTTTAATTCATAATACACATACATACGAAATCACGTCATTATGAATTAAACGTACCTTAGCCTGGATAGCTTAAGACTGTTACTGGTACATTGATGTCCCCTTATCTAATGTGTAATTCAATGGTGATTCGGGATATTTCTAAACAAATGGTACCAATCTCAAGATATCCAGCTATCGTTGGGTCTACTTTAACAGTATACGTTGATAGGTGTGAATAATTTATACACTTATCCAGTGTATTTTAAATGAATCGTAATAGAAAATTTACTCCATCTACTCTTCATATAGTCAACCAAAAAATAATCAATCGTTGACTTTAAAATAGAATTATGTTTTGAGATAAAAAATTTTTTACGCAAAGTGCCTTGAAAATTCATGTAAAAAGCTTTAAGCAAATTTCATATTTTCTCAAAAAGGCTCAGTAAATTAAATGTTACGTTGGACAGCGAAAAGATGAGCCTGACTGATATAAATAATCGAACTTATCTGATCATTATAGTTCGTCGATTTCATCCATCCATGTACTTGATATCTTGTATAACGTGTGAAAAAAAGAAAGACTAAGGAATATGGTATAAAGTATCTAAAAAATATAGAATATATAGGAATATCTTGAAAATTACCCATATTAATGAAAAACCATGCGGAAAATAAGTGCTTTTTTATTTAATTTAAGAACATATTTCCAATGGATTAAGATAATGAGCGTATTCCGAAATGCAGAATGTGGGTAACAAATTTCGGAATGAGTTCAGTTACGGAGCGTTCCGGAATATGTGACCACGTTCATAAAAAAAGACCACCCCGAACCCCCGCAGTATTTTTATATCCAAATAAGTACCTAATACCCAATAAGTAAATTTCCTAAAGCCTAGTTTCCAACGTCCATTTTTTTATTGATTTCGGAACGTTCCGCAACCTCACACCACCGGACGCATGATTACGAAGCATTTCAAAATAAATATCGTACCAGTTTCCGCATCTCGGAGTACGCCCAATTTTTTTATTATGTTTTTTAATAGCAGTACTTTAACAATAAGTGCGTCAAATTAAATTTTGTATGTCAATTGCAAACATTATGTATGTTCGGTAAGCGAAATTCAATTTTACATACTGCTGTATGTGTAAAATTTAATTTTGTGTATTGATTTGCATACGAAAGTAAATCTTGCAAGATTTGAAAATTAAATGATCAGAAAAATTAGCTGATGCATTCATTGTGCCCTGCAAATGAAAAAAAGGTACAACTACCTCATGTAGATAGCTCCTCTTTTCATTTGTACAGTAGCATTACCGTTCATATATTTTTCATTTACGATCATTTATGAGTAAAAATTTTTCATGTAAATCAGTAAGTATTTTTTTAATTACTGAATTTAAACATTTAGTAGTAAAAAAAACTTATGTGAATAAATCAATTATGATAGAACTATTCATTATATATGAATTTCAAATACATATGGTCTTGTAGCGAATAAAAATATTTAATTTGTTTATCCATAGTTAAATTGAGTAATCGCTTAGAAATAATTTGCACACGTTTTAATAAAAGCTTAAGTAGCGATAGGTACCAATGCGTACTCTTACGATAAATTTCTATTCTAATAGTATTTACGACTTCAAGGAACTATGAAATGATTTTAAGGTGCTATCCTAAACTCATAAACTAAATTTAAATTTTTAAATTTACTATAGAATCAATTGCAGTTATATCAAGCGAAAATTCCAGTGAATACAAATTTATTTAGTCAGTCGTAAATATATAATAAATTTTCTTACACCGTTACTCAAGTTACAAACATTTCACGATAAAATTTAAATTCTAGTAACTTTTGTAATATTGTAGAGATTGTTATGAGTAATTGTATAAGTGATTAGTTTTAATTACGTATATAATTACAGTGTTAATAGTAACTTAAAGTGAACAGTTCTTACTAACACGTGTCGTGGTCATTATTCAGTGAAAAAGTAATCTAATTACTAGTAACTGGATATGCTGATCATCACGTATAAAAGAAAATTAAAAAAAATGAACTTACAGTTGTAAATGTAATCCATTTCTATGTGAATCACTGAACGAAACATCGATTCCCAACTGTATAGTAAAAATATATCTAATTATTATAAATATATACATTAACTAGCGTGTAATTAAATATTATTTTTAATGTAAAAGTTAAGTGTAAGCAAATTATAAGCTGCAAATGTAATAATAAATGAAATAAATATTTAATTTTCATATCAAATGTGCAGTATAAGGAAACCTTTATTTTAAACTGAATGCAACAAATATCCATTAATTGTAAACAGCCCAAACTGAAAGAAAAATCGCTAAACTTTAATCGTAAAGCATAAATTTCGTAAGAATACCAAAAGCCATTCGAATAACTGGAAACACTATAAACCCGAACATAAAGATCAAGCAGATGTAGACAGCCACTAATTGGACAAAAAATATCGTAGTTTTGGTAATTATTTGCTGGACGTTCGATGTATTTTTTATATCTATAATTTTGTCAGTTATAAACCTCAAGATGTGATGGAAAATCTGAAATTTTTATTGATTAAATGAATTACGCGTTTCTCGTAAGAAAAACTCGTGGCATTGCCATATGATGCAAAGTACCTCGAGGACTGGTGTGATGTTAATGATGACGTAAAACAGGGCGAGCAGACAGCGCCCGATTGCGTGGCCCATAACGCGGATTAGCGTGGAAAACGTGTACTGCTCGCGTGGTATCCCACGGGACTCCTGGTACTCCGCCAAGTAATTTCGTAATTTCGCAACGAGCGAATCATCCGTGTTGTCGTCGGCCAGTCTGGAATCCTCCGATGCTGAATTATCTAAATTAAGTTGAAGGGTTGGATTACGCGTTAAGCTCAATATTGTTTATTTTTTAATTTGCCAACACAATAGTTATATAAAATAAATGGTGAAAATTTGGTACCTGATTTGAGGCTACAAACTTCCGAGTACCACTGAAGTGTCTCGAAATTATTTGATAAACTAAACAAATTTCGACTTTTGCCTATTTTGCTCTGCTGGCCCGACTTTTCAGTGTCATCTAAATTTGTACCATCTTGCAATTCCTTCAATTTAGCATCACCGCTACAGTCGCCAACAGCATCAAATTTGGAACACAAGTAAGTGCTATTGAGATTCCTGGGTTCATCGCCGGACTCATCCTTTGCACTGCTATCAGGAGAGTGATCCAGATTGGAATTGTTTTCACTTTTCTCCTTGGAACTCTCATCTGATGACGAGTTTGAGGTTACCTAGGTTATTTTGACCAATTTAAAGTAATTAGATTAGAAATACATTAAATAGTGTATGATCTGCGCTCGACGCTTTCACGCTGTGCTTTGAAACGTATAAAGAACTTACGTCGTAGTTATAAGATACTTTGCTAAAATCAACATGAAAGCGATCATCAGTATTTTTATCTAATTTTGACTTATCTGCAACCATTGTTGTTACTAATCAATAATACACTAAAATCGTCTTTGTTTTCAACGTTATATCGGGTCGATTTAACCAAGAAAAAATTATTTAAATATTTAAAAATAAATATGAACCGTTTTGACAACTATAACCATTCTAATGCGAATAAGTTTATTTTCGACTATGTTCATACCAGAATGAAAACAAAATAATTGGCGGTAAAGAACATTGTCATGGAAAATCGAAAAGCGGGTAATGAAATTCAAGTTCTTAAAAATAAATCATTTTTAGTCATTGCCCCTCAACAGTTTTAATTTTTTAAAAATTACATTCAATCTAAATACTAATCGCACAGTATACACATATTAATATTTTTATTTCGTCTTATAGCACCATTGCATCCACACTAGTTAGACTAGTCAGTAAAATTTTTTCGTTTGTAAGTGCATTATCTGAAAACAACACAGTTGATGTGTAAGTTACTATTGAGAAATACATGTTTAAGATAGACAAAATTTTTTACTAACCCAATTGGTACCAAGGATCTTTGTTTCCAGCATCAGCTCGAGCAGAATCCAGAGCGTAGCGAATCGCAATCGGAATAGTACAGCTCATGCATAAAGGCGGTTCTCCCGTCGCTGTAAAAGTAAACATGAAATGTAATTTAACAACAAATAATTTGTTATAAAATAATTTTAAAAAGATTTTTCAATTACTCTTGGATCGAAGTATGCCAAGGGGATTTGGTGCATTACGACGGAATGAAATTCGGAAATCCATTGGTATATCTTTTGCTCCGGGTATTTTGTAGTTCTAAAATTCAAGCATTTGTGCTATATTACTAAAATTTGTTATAATGCTATTAGGATTAAGCAATATTAATTGAAAGATACCCAAGTCCTGTAATTCGTTAGGCCGCCAGTTTCGGGATCGTACAGCAAGTCTTCGCACGTCCAGTAACCGATTCCCATTACGAATGCTCCTTCGACTTGACCTACATCAATTTGAGGATTGAGACTGACTCCAGCATCTGCCAGAATGTCTACTCGACGAATTAGCATTTGTCCTGTCAACATGTCGACCTCAACTTCTGACACCGTGCTTCCATAAATTGGATACGATTGAATGTCTTTTTGCGCGTCGGTGAACCTGCGAGCGTATTAATTTTTGTAAGGAATGATTTAAATTGAATAAAGTTTTAACATTTTTCAATGATATTTACATGTATGAAGAGCACAAATCGACGTTCTTAGCGTGCGCCGTAAGTACTAATTCTATCCACGATGGATTTCCGCCTAACATTTCTTTGATCGGTGCTAGTCTCTTTACAAGTTCTTTACATGCCATCATTGTTGCCTAATTTACGAAAAGTTATAAGAATTCAAGTAAAATTAAACTCGTATTACAAGTAACAGTTATTAATTGTACTTACGTATCCACAAGTATCACTGCCCAAACTACTACCTGTGACAAAACTATTTGGTGTTGTCAAACAAATGCTTGGTTTCACTGACACCATTTTTAGATCTATTCCTAATGTATGAGCAGCTATTTGGGCAACCTTAAAGAAATGTTTAATAAATTGAAAAATTTATTAAAATGTACTAATATAAACTGATTCTATTTGTCGGAAAACGGATTAAGGAAAGTGTACCGATTTCCGATCACGTACTAATATACGAAAAAATTTATTAGTAATTCTTATAAAAAAATACTTAATAAAAATATTTCTACTATCTGTTAATAAACTAATAAAGATTTTTAGTTTTTTGCAAGTTTTCTTAGGTTCAAAATAATAATTCACGAATAAATATGAGGAATTATTGTTTCGGTAATGAGAGATTTCAGTAAGATTTAGTGTTTGGTTTTGGGACATTTCTTTTATTTATTTCTCATTTACCTTTGTATGAAGACCTTGACCCATTTCTATACCAGCAGTTGACACTGAAACTGTGCCATCTCGTGCATAAATTGAAACTAAAGCATGAAACTGGCCGTAAACGAAAAGCGGATATTTCATTGGAACTAAGGATATTCCTCGTTTTTTCCATCGATTGTCCTATCAAAATGAAAGACTTAGAAATTGTAAACTGATAATTTATGATTTCGATTTAGTAACTTACATTATTGAATTTTTTTATATCTTTTAGTCTTTTATCGTAATCAGACGTCTTTTTCAATTCAGCAATCATTGGTTCTAAAGCTTTTTTATCATCGGGATTCATATTAGCTAATCTAACGTTCATGGGATCCTTTTGTGTTGCTTTTGCAATTCTTTCCATTATAGTTTCTATCATTGCGACACCTTCTGCTGAACCTAATAATTCATTTCAATATTTAGAAACTAAACTTATCAAATGTAAAAAAAATGACGGGATATAAAATTTGTTTTTATAAGGAAAATTTTCGGCTTTCCAATCATGAGCTTGATTAAAGCTAAAAATATAATCTTTTGGGTTTCAAATGAATGAATATTCAGTAATAAAAAAAGAGACTTGTCCCAAATCTATATTTTATTATAGAAATTATTTTTGTTGCTTAATAGAAATTTCTGAACACGGATAAATTTCTTTATCCAAAAAACAATGTGCTACACTTTCATAAAATCCATGACCAATGTTCGGAATCATACGCTAGTTGACATTTCAAATTTGAGATCTGAAATTTTCCTACTTTTTAAAGTTAAGATTGTATTGGCCGGTCCCTGCCAAAAGTTAGTTTTTCACGTTAAAACTGCGTTAAAACACGTTAAAACATAAATAATGTAAAACAATTGATCAAGTTTTAGTTCTCGCGATTGAATATGATAAGCATCAAAAATAAAAAATTCAAAGCAAAATTGTAAACTCGACATTATTTTTATCGCAGTTTTAACGTGAAAAACTAACTTTTGGCAGGGATCTTAAGGCCAATACAACCTTAAGGGGGCAAGTCTTAGTTAAATGCTGAAAAAATAATATTTGCTTTGATTAGTCCAGTATCTTTATTTTATGTATACATTAAAAATAATATTACCTGTTAAAAAAACACATACAAATTAACATTTTAAGCTCTGAAAAACTTCTCTATCTTGATTTTCAAGTTTGTAACAACCACTTAATTTTAACACTACTTTTTGTATATTTGCTCAGTTCTCACAGATTTTCTCTGGAACCGGTTGACCAAGTGAGCTGAAATTTTTTGGAAATCTTCCTAATATGTTTTTTCACAAACTCAGCGCGGCAGATTTCCGAAAAGGTGATTATTTATAATTATTTTACACCATTAATAAGATTTTTCATTATGATTCAAGAAATTTCAGCTCATTTGGTCGACCGGTTCCAGAGAAAATCTGTGAGAACTGAACAAATATGCAAAAAATAGTGTTAGAATTAAGTGGCTATTACAAACTTGCAAATCAAGATAGAGGAGTCTTTCAGTGCTTAAAATGTTGATTTTTATGTGTTTTTTTAACAGGTAATATTGTTTTTAATGTATACATAAAAAAAAAATACTGAACTAATCAAAAAGCGAATTTTATTTTTTCAGCATTTAACTAAGGCTTGCCCCCTTAAGAAAATAGAAATAGAAACAGAAAAAAATAGGTTTCTGTAAGTCAGTTGTTCCGTCAAAGCTTACCAGGTGCTCTGCACCACGTATTCGACGGCACATCCGTCCTCACGTCCTTGCCGATCATGTTCCAGGTGGATGGGTCGTAGCAGTTGTAGAAGTGCGAGACCGCAAACAGTGAGTACGTCTCGTTGAAGCTGGCGCCGACGTTGCCATAGTAAGTGCCATCTAGCTGTTGGATCACGCCGGCGTCGTTGACGCTCACATCGTACTCAATATAGGCAGGTACGCGCTTGCCAATCGCACGCATGTTGTCCTCGATCGACATGACGAGACGCGCTGGCCTGTTGAGCAAATGACAGACGAGTGCGGCGGCGCAAGCCGCGTGTCCGGCCCGAGTGATCTTCGAACCGTAAGAGCCGCCAAGTCGTCGCACGATCATGTTTATGCTGTGGATGCAAAGCGTCGATTTCTCAACTGTTACTTAGCTTCGAGACCTTATTTTATTTTGCAATTTATTAGCACTCGTACCTGTTTATCGGTACCCCAAGTACGCCGGCTATGTTCGCTTGCGCAAGGTCCATCCACTGCGTCGAGGAGTATACGTCCATTCCATCCTCTACGGGGACACACACGCATGTCTGGGTTTCCATGTGGAAATGATACTGTGGCCCGCATTCGAAGGTTCCTTTAATCTGATGCTTTATATCTTTCCCTGAGAAAAATCACCATAAACATTATTCTCTTGTCTCTTCCTATCAATATGACTGCAAGTGTCATATGGCGCATCGGATTGATGGTATGAATCAATTACCTGGTGGAGCCTTTGCTGGCCAATCAACGATTTTCACTACTCGGGTCTTATCGCCACTCGCCAGGACATCGTGAATGGTGACCATTGGTTTCCGTCTTGCGTCCTTGGGATATATGAGTTTCACTTTCGACGCTGCCATTTGGGCTGTAGTATGCGATTTGGCTGCAATAATTCCATATGGTTGTCCTGCATACAAAACTTCTTTATCCGCGAATAGCTATGGGAAATAGAGTAGGGTTACCATACGAATCAAAATATTTATACGAGGTTTAGCAGCTACTTACAACTTCATCATTGTCTAGGAAAATATATTTGTTGGCCCCAATAATAAATGCATTTTTTCCAGGGACATCCTTAGCTGAGAAGAAAGCTACTACACCATCAATCAGCTGCAGGAGATAAAAAAAACTTTATAAACCAATTAAAACCGAAAATAATTATTCTTCTCTTTTTAGAATATCTCAAATACATTAACCTATGTTTTACCATTGCTTCTTCGTAATCTATTCTTTCAAACATTCCAGGTGCTTCGGCTAAAGTAAACGCACAAAATACTTCATTTTCTCGTATAACCTTATCGTTAATATATTCAGCTTCTCCTGATGTTTGGTGAATTGATCCGATTTTCGGAATAGGTTGATTAACAGGCCACAGACTTTGATCTATATCATAATTCCGTTTTCCCGACGATACATCACGCTCCAGTAAAGTTCCACCACTGCGTAATTTAGGGGAAATTTTATTTGGATTGATACTTAGGATAAACTAGAAAAAGTCAAAAGTTTAGAAAAAAATAAGATTTTCATTTTGTTACAATAAAATATATTTTAGTTTAAATTAATAAAATAAAGCACCTTGTAAAATAAACCGACAGCGAGAAGTCTTCGAAATTCAGGCGTGTAGTCTGGTAAAACGTGATCAGGATTTAGTTCTGAGTATAAGGTGGTTAAGGCTCTTTTGAGTGGTTTAATGTTGAATAAAGATTTTCCAACTAAAAAATCCTCTGTTTGTGAAGCATGAAGCTGCGGAAAATATGTTACCTTACTAGGAGAGTGCGCTATCTTTGGGTTTCGATTTTTGTTCAAATTTCTAAATGTTTTTCGATGTTTATATATAAAGAAATCTGCAATAGTATATGCAATAGTATAGTCTAAAGTTTTGCAAAACTTGAGTTATAGAATTTTTAGCTTAGTTTACAGAAAATTTTGAAAAAGTCTTCTCTGCTTCCTCAAAGAGGAAGTTTTATGTTTGAACGGTAAGAATTCAATCTAGCATGGAAATTAAACATGAGAATATGAGTAGAGAAAACGAGCTTTCATTTGACATTTAGATCAGTTTAGATAAGAAAAGGTAAAATATTATTTTCTCTAGTTTTATTCTCTAAAATCGTATAAAAAACATTTCCAGAATGAATTAGTGCACCTTTTTTATATTTAAATATCCAAAAACATATTCCAAAGCTTGAGTAAAATTCATGATCTGAATTGTAGTACACTCTCTTAGTTGGTTAATAAATCAAAGAAAGGAAAGTTTTTAAAACAGCATTTGCTTACGAAATCTGGCCTTATTCCACCAAATATCATATTTGGTTTCTCTAAGACTTTTCCGGTTCTATCTAATTTAAAAAGAAATCCAGCATTGATAAGAGCGTGTGCATTTTGTGATCGAGGCATAATCTAAATAAAAAATAATGTATTATATTAATTATTCATAAACCTTAGTAGATATGTTCAAAGTATATATTTTAAAAGAGAAAATGATGAACAATTACCTTGTAACTTTTGTACATATAATCTTTATCCAGCGGCGGAAGAACTATACTGTATAATAATTTTTTCTGCATATTCATGTATAAAAAGTCCATTAAAGTTAAGCTAGATTTTGAGCCTGGCGAATCAACTATAACAAAATATAAGGATATACATTTTATTATAAACTTTTTGTAATAACTCCTTAGATGATTCAAAATAAACGAAATCTTATATCAAAATGTACATACGAATGTGTACTTGTGCTCCTGCCGTTTCTAATATCAAAAATATATCTGACGGAAACTCCCTATATTGATTCTTTATCATTAGATTGCCTGCTATTGTACCGATCTAAAAGTGCCAGTTAATGAATATCTATAAAAATGTAGATATTTAATAATTATAATTCAATTTTTATGCATACATTTCTTATTGGTATACTAGCCACAAGATCGACATGTTTAGCCATTTGTTTTAAATATTCAAATCTAGGTTCCTTCATATACTTTTCAAAGCTATTTTTCATCATTGTTAATGTAACATTAGCGCCAAATATTAAAGAGTCTTTCTCTTTTTGTACTCTGTGCAAGTCTGTAACGTCGTTTATATCGATATATACTTGTTTTTTTTGCGTACGATATACACCTAAATGGAGTAAATGATATTTTTTAATAATTCATTAACTATTACTAAGTATGATTATACATTTTATAAGTATATAATCTTTTTAATATTCTGCAAAATATATTAATTTATACCATGAGCTGTATTCCCTCCGTTAAGTATATAAGTAGCATTTTCATACTTTCCAAAAATATAAAATATATCGTCAATACTTAAAACTTTATGGAATTTTATGGAGTTTTGCAGCTCCAGTTCTAAGGTTCTTGGAATACTAGATTTGTAAATAATTTCTATATCCCTGCAAGTGCCAATACATGTCTTTTTTGGACAACTTCTACACGATTTAACATCGTATAATTCCTAAGAAAGAAATTCATTACATAAAATTGATTGAACAACAAATGGTATGCGCGTGTGTGTCAATTAAAGTACCTCAATATCTTTAATTTGCTCTTTTATCATGGGTGGTGCATCCGTAGCATAACTTTTGAAAGCATCTAAAATCGGTCTATATCCAGTGCAGCGACACAGATTACCGGCAAAAGAATTCTCGATTTCTTTCATTGTCATTTTCCCATTTTGCGTAAGACTAGAAACATTGTTGTTATTAAATAAATGTAAGATGATTGACTTATTTTATAAAGTTTTACCTTATGTTAATAAGTACCTGTACATATTCATAATCCAACCAGCCGAACAATAACCACATTGAGATCCGTTCATATCGGCTAAAGTGGCTTGTAATGTATGGTATCCCGTCTTTTTGTTACCTAAACCCTCTACTGTTGTTATTTTCCATCTAAATCATGATTTATTAAAATAGAAATATTGTACATTAAAATTTATGAAATCCTACACTTTCGTATAAGAAAATGAATGTATGTATATTCAGCATATCATTCACAAAGAAATAATCTATTGTTTTTGTAAGAAAATGATGTTAGTATGAATAAATGATTGTGAAATATACTATAATTAATTTTACTTTACAAGGTCGTAACTTGTTTTACAGTTATCTTACTAGTCCATCTTAATATCCGTGACGTCTGTACGTGTGTCCGGTACTATTGTTTGAACCTTTCATATTTCCTAATAATTTATTATTCATTAAGAATGTACATTATTTATAATATACAAACAACAGTACCAGACACATACAAAAGTCACAGATATGAAAGAGTGATGAGTATACTTATCACTCTTTCACTGTTTTTATATGCAAAACTCTAACAACAAGTGTAATAGAGTTTGATTAAAAAAATGAAATATCCAATTAACAATACTGTTTATTTACTTTTTAAGCATTACTACAGACTATTCCTATGTATTTATTTTATATGATATAAAATTTTTTGCTAAAAATTTTTGTTGGTTTTTTTCAAGTAAGCAATCTGTGTGACAAAATTAATTATAGCAAATAAGGTCATAAATAAGGAACATCACAAATATTGTAAAAGTTAATCTTGTTAGGCAGCGATGTAATTTATTAAAAAAAATAATTCTTTATTTTTATGCTGGTAGTTACCCATCACATATAAAGATTGGAACGAGACAGGAATTCACAGCCATTACGTGGCCATTCATTTCCGCGGCAACGATGCATGAACCACATCCTCCTTCATGGCACATGGCTTTGGTTCCTTTTAATTTTGCCACCTCGCGAATGAATGTATTCAAGGACGTTCCCATTGGCATATCTCTTGAAACTGCAATGGAATTAAATTAAGAAAATTACTCTTATCCTAATTTTTATGATTTCGTAAAAAGAACACTACGAATTACCTTTATACATCATACTGTTAATCAGTACGTGTATAGCAGAATCCTCGTCAACGGCTTTTGAAGCAGCCATTCTAAAATTAATAATGAATAAGTTTATCGTTAAGTTTTGTTTTATGCTCTTAATATACGACTACTTCGTTGATTGATCGTTAATTCATAATTAATTTTGATATCAAATTGCTAGCTTTTATTATAATTTTTGCAGAAATTAAATTTCCGGATAGTATCATCCAGTTATGTCGAAGAATTTAATTCACGTTTCTTTAATCGCGATTAATGACGTAAAAGGATATTTCTATAGGCATAAAAAGAGAAACCCAACATTGTTAAGGAAATTGATAGGTGCAAACGCATTACTGAAGTAGAATCCTCTGTGGATAACGAGCTGCCATGAGACATGTTATTTTATACATAAGCGAGCACACAATGTTACAGTTTTTGATGAAGTATTATTCTGGTTTTGTGAATTGCACACTAATTGGAAATATTATTTGTCCGTATTTTATTTAATTGTATTATATTTCCATTAGATTATTTTTATTATATAGAGTTAGCACAATAAGATTTTTTTTTCCACCGTCCCATACTTCTTTTTAGAGGATGTGAAATTCCGGCGATATTCTTGACTTATGGATGCAGCGATTTTTAATTATTTAATTAATTTTTAAACATTTATTAAAAAAAAAACATTATCTTCAGGGCGCTTACTAACATAAAACACTACTCGATAAGATTTTTGTGTCGAAAAATATAAAAAACGCATTTTGACTTACTAACACGAAAATTTACATGTAACAATCTTTATATGGAATAATTAATAATAATTTAATAATTTACATGTAATAATCTTTCCATCAAAAGATATTGATGGAATTGTTTAAAAAAATTTGTCAGTGTAGTTTTTGTGTAAATGGATGTATTGAATTTAGTCAAATTTATATTAATTAAATCATTTATTGAATTAACAGTCATTAATATTGTGCTCAAAAGCTTATTTTCGTACACTTGTTCATTTTGTAGCCAAGTCGTTCATAGCGTTAAAAGTGCAGTGAAAGTTAAAACCTGTATCTGTGCTAAATTCCTGCTTTTAGGTCATGTATAATTATAAAAATTTTATTTGTTACACATATACATTGTTCCTTACATTTATCCATAATTTAAAAATAGTATCTTAACAATGTTTCTCGAATCACAAAATTTAAATGAAAATCGAAGTAACTTACGCTTCTGAAGTCAATGCACTCTCTCCTTGCCCCATTTTTGGTGAACGAAACTGCACGCACTCGCAAACTTCTTCTATACTACGAAAAAGGGAACTTTTCCACGTGACTCGATCTCTATTGACAGTCAAGTGTTCACTATGCAACTCGTCGTCCAACTTACCTCTTAATTTGAACAAATCTGTATCCCTTCCACGGGATCGAGAGTGTGTCTCTCGCGATCCATTATCCCCACGCGTCAAGCTGAGTTTTAACACAAGCGAATGCTGCAGCTTGAGTTTGTCCTTCACCGCACTGAGGTCATGCACGTGATTTCGGCTCGTACGAAGTTAGCAGTTTCAAAATGCGCTGTCTCACTCGTAAGACTCAATCCGTTCATGCATCTATGAGAGCGAGTAAGTACTACATATACTTACGTGCGATCGAGCACTCGTATGGTTTCGCGTAACGCCAACTTGACTATTTTTCACGGCGAACAGCTGGTGGTAGAAGAGACCCCGGATAAAGCAAGTATAAGTTTTCTTTTCATGAACGAAATGGCGTTTGCAAATAGAGGTAGAGATTGTTTATATTTTTCCCTTTTCTATTTGAAATTGTTGGCTATTTAAAAGTAAAAAGGTTATGGAAGCGAATACTAATATATTATTTTATAACACCATACTTAAAAGCCTACAAAAATATTCAGTATTTAAATATGAAATCAAATCCTGTCGAATTACAACTGAAAATTCACTATTTCAGGTGTATTTAAGTGTTTAAAAAATCATTTGTATAGGTCTAGCTCATCAGGAATTGATTGTACATGAAAATGTTAAATTGAAAAAAGTTTTCCTTTAATATTATCTACAACTTTTGTATTTAATATTACTATGTAAAATCAAATCCTGTTGAGTAATAAAAAAATCGATTATTTTAGTGTATTTAGGCATGGCGTTTCAAAGTTTAACTTGCGAGGAATTAATTCTACATAAAAATGTCCTATGAGAAAAAGTTTTCTATTGATGCGATCTATAACTTTTGTATTTGAAGTTCTTATGTAAATCAATATCTCTACGAGTTAAGTGTGAAAAGCGTCTTTTTTAGCAAAAGAGGAGGGCCGCAATAAGACCAGTTTTCAGCCTAATTTATTTTTTGAGAAAAAAATTTAAAAAAAATTTTATAGTATCTACTAACATTAACTAATTAATTTGACCCTAAACGAAACTTCCTCCCGCTAACTATCCCCCTCTAACCCCTAAAAGTACTGAATAGCCATTATATACCTACATACTGGCCATCAATACGTGCAGCCACGAAGTTGATGTAGAAATACCACCCCAACAGTTGCAGCCTTTTGATGTGGACATGTCAGAATATTTCTTTGGTTCGGACAGCGCAACGCCTGAGGAGCCTCCAGCTTCGGAGAGAATAGAACACGTGTGGAAAATTACACCAAGACTATTACGATGACCAAGCTACAGCGCAAATTAGGAGGGTAGTAGAGAAGTATCACTATCTTTTCCCGTTAAAAGGAGATCTACCACCCCGCCCGCATGTAGTGAAACATCACATTAATACGATCGATGATCGGCCTATATTTACTAAACAATATAGATATCCACCCGCGCTCCACCAAGAAGTACGAGAACAGGTTGACAAACTCCTGAAAGACAACGTTATTCAGCCCTCCGAGTCTCCATGTAACAGACCACTATAGATTGTTCCAAAGAAACCTGGACCAGATGGAAAAAAGAAGTATTGTCTAGTAATTGACAAAAATGTTCCGGACGTTTGTCTTCTACCCAGCATCACAGAGATTCTGGAACAAGTAGGAGGAGCTAAATACTTCTCTGTCTTTGATCTGGCCAGCGGATTCCATCAGATTGAAGTGGAATCGAATGACAAGCAGAAGACCGCGTTTAGCACCCCGTGCGGTCATTACGAATACGTTTGTATGCCTTTCGGGCTAAACAGCGCACCGCCTACGTTCCGTCTCCTGAATCACATTTTACTGGGAATGCAAGGTACAAAACTTTTTATTTATCTAGATGATATTATAATATATGCTAAAACCCTTGAAGAACACGAGGATAAAGTGCTTCGTACTAACGAACGCCTGTCGAAGATTGCAAATCGATAAGTGTGAATTTCTAACTCCAGAAGTCACGTATTTAGGACACAAAATCGGATCATACGGAGTCCAACCTGACCCAGAAAAAGTGACCTCCGTAGCAAACTTTACAGATCCGAAAACTGTAACGCAAATTCGGCAATTCTTGAGACTGGCTGGCTACTATCGATGGTTTATACTCGATTTCGCAAGCAAAGCACATCCACTCGATCGCCTAACACATAAAGGAAGAAGTCTTAAATAGACTGAAGAAGAACAAAGAAGCTTTCAGACACTAAAAAACGCACTATGCGACTCGCCCATATTGGTATGTGCAGATCTAAATAAACATTTTATCTTGACTGCAGATGCACCAAATGAAACTATCGGGGCTGTGCTGAGTCAAGGGGATCCACCGATGATCACCCGATCGCATATATGTCTCGTAGTCTCAGTAAAAGGGAACTTAACTACTTAACCACGAAAAAGGAGTGTTTAGCTGTTATAGCTGCGGTCCAATACTTTAGACATTGTCTGTATGGTCACACTTTCACCGTCTACGAAGACCATGAGTCTCTAACATGGATCGACTCTATCAAGGATCCCATGAGCCGTCTCAACCACTGGAGAGCGCGTTTGAGAGGATACAATTATAAATTCAAATACAAACCAGAAAAACAGAATACCAACGCCTTGTCGCGAAATCCAGTTCCAGAAGAAGAGAGCCAACGAACTCTGCAGTTCCGCCTCATCAGCTGTTACGACACAAGTGTGAAACCACCTTTAATTTGAGGTCACCGAACTGTGACGCTTCAGGGGACGAGAACGAACTGCAATCAAAAGTTGGTGCCTGCCCTATTAGAACACCTAGACATACCAAAACTTCTCTGGCTCTGCAAACCCAGATACGAGCATCATCCGATGTTAGTGGATCAGATTCCGAAGTGCTACGAACCCGCCCGTAACGTGGAAGGAAGAAAGGCTATAAGAACGCCCCATTATTACCGCCACCGGGGATGGAATCGAGCCAAGGCGATCTCTATATGGATGCTAGTGCAGTAGCAAAGCGACTAAGGGTGCGCAAGCAAATGCAGCCTGAATCTTCCAAGTCGAAGGTAGATACTAAACCATCATCTACACCGTCGGACGAAGCATCAACAGAACTATCGTCATCTAAAAAAGGGGCACATGAAGAATCCCCCGTGCCGCCCATAGCCTTACGAGATCAATCCCTCATGCCGAGTTTACTCGATACACCAGCTGCGCCTACAGATCAGGAAGATCCTGAGATTTCCGAAAAGAACAGCGATTCGAGCTCTGAAGAGGAAGTGAACATGACCGTAATAAAAGTAAAAATGGCACAGAGGATATTGCACTAGATACTTCTGTCGCACACGTCACAGATGCTTCATCTTCTCCTTCATCCGAAAACGACTTATTATCTATTTTTCAGTCTACTATGCGACGATCGGTAGTACCAGACGACCCATCTACAAAGACCGATCAACAAGGTACGCAGCCAACTGACTTCAGTCCAGAAAGCAAGAGCGAGTTTCTCAAAGAATAGAATGCTACTAGCCTATGGTGGGACTCGTATATACAGCAGGCCAGTGAATCAGGGAGTAAACAACAGTTTATCGAGGAGCTAGAGGTCGTTCGCGATGACACCACGTACACACGCCACCAACGATAGAAGACTCCAGTAACTTGGAAGACATATCAGCCCCTTGCATTTCTCATAATGCAAGATCTTTACCACCTTTACCTGTGAAACTTCACGAGGTCAGCCCACTAAGTGAATATGGAGATCGAGCACAGAAAGAAGAAGTTACACCAGAGGTAATACAATCATGGTTAAGGGAATCTTTTCTAGATACGGGCATAAGTCAAGTAGCGCCTACCTCAGGATCCTGGTCAACCCAAACCGAGATGCGACCGCTTGCACGTTTTACTCTGATTTCAACGACCCCTCCGAATTCACAACAGCAACAATCTCTGCTGTCGACGATCTAACAAGAAGATAGAAGAGAGAAGGAGGATACCGAACGGAGCGAAACGCAGCCTGGATTAAAGTCAACATTCTTAACCAGCGAGAGACCTAAAGAAATATCCGGAGTTCTTGTATCTGACACGCTCTTACTCGCTACCCCAGGCGCCGATATGGAGAGGTCATTGGCACGCTCTGTAAGAGAAATTCCTAACCAGAACACGTTTAAGTTAGTCCCTACCCGAGAGAATCTCACCTATTTGAAAGATAATTGAGTACCTTTCACTATTGAGGATCTGAGCCTCGACTCCGACAATAATTTAGTTTTATTAAATCTCGGAGATATCGGAATTATCTAAATTTAATCCTCGAGTAGGTGACGTACTAGTTACACCGTGTCGGAATCGCAACATATTCAGCCTAGTGATATCAGCTAATCGTGGAGAGGCAGTAACACCCAAAAATCTAGCTACCTGTCTAAAGACATTAGCAAGGTAGTTACGTGATTGCGACATACATTCCATACGGATAGGGGAATTCGTCAAAATCACCGATAGTATACCAAAGGGATATAGTTGAGTGTACGTTCGTGGTGTATGTATTTTATTAAGGTAGCGGACATCAAACGAACCAATAGGTGTAAAAAATTATTATTGCTTTATTGCCAACGTTTCGGGAGCGTTTTTATACTCCCCTCTTCAGGGCATAGTAAACAATATCAATTAAACATGTTAAACATGTTGGTCGATCCTATTGCAAATAACAATACATTGGCTACAATGTAATAGGATCGACCAACATGTTTAATTGATATTGTTTACTATGCCCTGAAGAGGGGAGTATAAAAAAGCTCCCGAAACGTTGGCAATAAAGCAATAATAATTTTTTACACCTATTGGTTCGTTTGATGTCCGCTACCTTAATAAAATATACCAAAGGGAGTCTTGACTGAAGGACTAAGGAAATTTTTAGGTGGACTGGATTTAACCATCATCGTATGTTCAGGCGCTTGCAGGCCAATACCGGAGGGAGAACGAAAAAGGGTCATACAGAATTACCACGATAGCCTGTTCGGAGGACATTGAGGCATGGAGAAAATCTAATAAATATCAGAAATACTGCAGGGGAAAACATAATATCTGCTAAGCAACAAAGGAAAGGATATTACGATAAGAAAGACAGGCCGCAACATTTAGAAGTAGAAATGGTCGTGTATGTACTAAAAGAACCAAGAAAAGGAAAACTGGATCGGTTTTATAATAGAAAATTTATAATAAGAGAAATTCGGGACAATAATAATGTTGTAGTAGAGGGAGAGAACGGAAAGTAAATGCTTAAACATAATGACAACATTAAACAATTTCACATATAAGTTCGATTTTGTTACAAGAAACCATTTTTTGTTTAACAGTATAATCAATGCAAGGAGTTATATATTGGACTATACACGAAGCGCCTGCGCTTACTCACACATCAAAACCGAACGGTAGCGTAAGCCGGCATACGCAATGCACGGACCAGAACTGCGCACTGAAAAAAAATCCGCCAAAGCAGCCAGGAAGCCCGGCAGTTTTAGCCGGAGTCGCATGGCAGATACGATTCAGCTATGCGAGAGCGGCGCTGTTTTATTCATCTCGCTACCATTTTCTTCCCATTGATTTTTTCGTTTTGAAATTTTTATGACATCTTCTTGAAGGCCTTCCACAACTTATAAAACTAATAAGAAGTCTGTAAGCATGTACAGAAATCAAGGAGAATTGTTTAAAAATGACATAACCTCCGAATCTCGAAGTATTAAAATTTAATAGTTAAAGAAGGTTTCTGCAAAGTTTTAGCTCTCTAGGTGTCAAGGATGCTGAGTAATAACAATTTGTCTAACTGCTAATAATCGGGCAGCGTCCGCCATCTAATAGGCACCGTCTGCCGCATCGTCCACCGCGTCCATCTGTTAACAAACTTGAAATTTCTCAGCATCTTTGACATCTATGCAGAAATCTTCTTTAACTATTAAATTTTAATACTTAATAGTTAAAATTGGATAAATTGAAAATTCATAACAACTTTTTTTCGTTGAAAATAATATCTCGAGTTAAATTAGTTTCATAAGTTGCGGAAGGCCTTCAAGAAGATGTCATCAAAATTTCAAAACGAAAAAATCAATGAGAAGCAAATGGTAACGAGATAAATAAAACAGCGCCGCTCTCGCATAGCTGAATCGTATCTGCCATGTGACTCCGGCTAAAACTGCCGGGCTTCCTGGCTGATTTGGCGGATTTTTTTTCCAGTGCGCTTACTCACACATATAGACTCTGTATATGCAAGTAAAGACCTGTGGTGCATTATGCATGTTATTTCAAATGCATATAGACAAACAAGGACGATATTACTGTTGCAAACATGAATATTATTAATATTATTAAAATAATTATAAACAATTAAAGTTTTCAAAATCAAATATAATTCAAAAGAGCACTGGTTGCAATTTTATATTTTTAATACTTCAAATTATTTAGACGAATTACAGTCATAAACAATTCTTGAATTATTCATAATAAATAAATAATTAATTTAGATTTAGACCATAGATAAATACCATGTTATAAATAATTTATGCAATGGATTATTAATAACTAATAGATTTAAAATCTGAATGTCATGTATAGTTATTAATGATTAAACAAAATAATCTTTTGTGCTGATTAATTAAGAACAATAACATAATAATTAAATCGCTGTAAAATTGCTAAATTACCTGAGCATTGATTCATAAAACATTTTAAGAATTTGGGGGGATAAAGAAAAATCCAGCCAAAAACGAACTCTATAACAAGAAAAGTCTCAATGTATTCGCAATAGCTTGAACGAAAATATTATGACGCGCGATATTTCGACAGAGCAACGACCAGCTCTCGACACACGTGCCACAAAACAGTGAAGTCATAATTCGACAGGTCACATACTTGCAGGTGTAAAATGCAACTCCCCGGTTGCCTATATATACTGGCGCTGGCTAATCTTACTCGCTGGTTGCCCATACACTGGCGCAAAGTTCAAGTCACCAGATTGCCAATACAACGGCGCTATCCATTTAACTATTGGACTGCATATTTACAGACGCATATAACGTATATACACTAATTTTGTAAGAATATATGAATGTATATTTACTTTTGATATTTTCTTTCTCTAAATTCGCTATCTACATACATATATACATATATTCCATATAAATAATCTGTAATATACCCATTGCCGAGGGCAGCAATGAACCAAAGGGGGAGGTGTGACATCCGTCGTCACATAGTATTCTTATATGATGACATCTGTCTTTGCGTTACATTTTTCATTTCGTTTTGCAATTCGGATCAGGTCATGTGTGCCAATTTATATCGTATATTAAATATGACAGTAAAAACCGCGGCCGCCGTTAGCACTTCTGCTAGCGTTTGTTACGCTAAGAGTCGATACAGTATTGTACTAAAAGCGTATACTATTGTACTAAAGTGTAACAAACGAAATTTATTTATTTAAAACATATTTGTACTTCTATTTCTTTATCCTAGAATAGTGGGAGCTCTCGAGCAAGGCAACTCCTAGGACACACAAAACACTTATATTTAAAATACACCCAAGTCCGGGCATAAAAATTGGCATCCCTTGTGGGAAGTGTAGCCTTAATTGTTCTAGGATCGAAAACAAGTTTGTAGAGCCATCAGCATGCCTATCGTAACGCTAGACGATATCGACAAAGAGAAAGATCTCGAAAAGTGGTCACACCTAGTCGAGATGTATCGTAGACACGAGATGCAAACATTTCATCAGCGGATGGTTGCCGCCGAACAGACACACAATCTCACACGAGTGTCTTTGCGACTTTCTGACTACGATGGAGAGAGTTCGCCCTTGGATGACTTTATGCAGGCAGTTCGGATGGGCAGTGCCGAACTTAACGACCCCGAAATGGAAGCAAGTTATCTAAGGATAGTGCTCGCACACATCAAGGGACAAGCACGAACTGCCATAAGAAACCAAACAGTTTGCGATTTGAATCACCTAGAATCGCTATTGTTATCAGCCTCCACTCAGACGAAAACATATTCTGAGTACGTGAAGCTAAAGTGGTCTGCGAAGATGCGGGCAGGTGAGTCAGCCAAAGATTTTTACGACCAAAGTGTAGGTTATAAAACGGCAGCCGCCACCGCTCTCAAAAGAGAAATACCGCCCACGGCAAACCAGGCCAACTCAGCTACACATTTAGAGTATCTAGCCATTGATGCCTTCATTGAAGGATTACCAAATGGATGGCGTACTAGTTTCGCCGTGGTCGCTCTGACCAGCCTGGAACAGGCGCTAAGTACTAGCACAAGCCCAGAAACGCTACGGAGTTCCGACGGGATCTAACACTCCTAAAATCTGTCAGCTGCTGCGCGAGAATTTGACGTTAGCTGGACTCACGGACCCTCATGCGCAAGGAGCAGCGTCGTTAATCCCAACAGCTGCTGCAACTACAGTGTCATATCCTACGCCGTGCATCTAACCTCAGAAAAAACGCTGTAAGATCAAGCGCTGCTCGAAAAGGCACGAATCCAGCTCGGATGAGAGCGGGGATAAGTCTAGCAGGTACGAAAGTACTCAAGAGGAGACAGGCGAAAAAGGAACCGCAAGTTCAAACAGCCACAAGTAATTTACTTACCGCCTCCACCTCAGTATGTAGACTTCGCCAGTCCAGATAATTATCATAGGCACATCATGCCATACTATTGTGATAGGAATGATACAGCCTTCTGAGGAAGCTACGTAACGCAAGGATATCATCATATAAAAATAACTATGTGACGAAGGATGTCACACCTCCCCCCTTTTGTTCATTGCCGCCCTTGGCAATAGGTATATTCCAGATTATTTATACGGAAGTAAATATACTTTCACATATTCTTATAAAATATTCTTAATATAATTAATTTTGACGATATTAATTAGTGTATATACGTTATACGCGTCTGTAAGAATGCAGTCCAATAGTTAAATGGATAGCGCCGTCGTATAGGCAATCTAGTGACTTGGACTTTGCGCCAGTGTATGGGCAACCAGCGAGTAGGATTAGCCAGCGCCAGTACATAGGCAACCAACGAGTAAGATTAGCCAGCGCCAGTATATAGGCAACCGGGGAGTTGCGTCTTGCACCTGCAAGTATATGATTTGTCAACCTGTCGTCACTATTTTGGAGCACGTGTATCAAGCGTCGTCGTTGCTTTAATGGAAATATCGCGCATCCAGGCGGTGGACATTTGAAGTGGACAAAACGACCTATTAGCTATTTTATTTTTGGTTTCACTTCATTTCAACCTCCTGAATAAGATCCTTGTTATCCGCAGGCTCAAAACCGTGCGCAATTTTTGTTATTTAACAATTTATGAGCGATTTCGACATTTTTTTTTGTTTTATCGTAATAGCTCGGTTCTGGCAGGTTTTATCGAAAAAGTGAAAAAAACCTTTTTTGTTTATTATTCAATTTCCTACAAAAGTAGACCTTAACGATGTCATTTTTTCATTATTAAATAGCTTTAAAAAAAATCGTCGAAAGAAGTTCAAAATTCTTGTATAACAAGTTTTTATCAATGCAAAAGTGCATGTCAAAGCCAAAAAATAAAAATCGATTATTATCGATGTTATTGAAGATCGAATTTTGTTGTGTCTTTAATTGCAAATCATGCGATGTCTACAAAAATCATTTGTCATTATGGGAAAAAATTGTTCTTATAATGAAACTCTTTAACTTTAATGTCCAATTTTGAAAAATTAAAAAATTTTTATTTTTACGTATTTTATAGACTTTCATACGCGGCCACCTTTTTAGACGCGACGTCTAAAAGTCGTAAAACGTTGTTAAGTCTTCTTTTTGGAAATCGGAAGTACACCATTGGAAAGTGCTTGAAAAATGCTAAGTATTAAAAAAAATTAAGATCGATCAGTAGACTCGGAGATATTGATAAAAACGTCTTTACAACGATTATACGGGCGTTGTAATTAAAATCATGCTCCCGTCATGCGTGTGTAGCCTCTTGATACTATAGGATAATTTTACTTAAAATCTGAATAACAAATGATTGATAGATTTGCTAAAATCATCGTCGAAGTGAAAAAAATATTGCGCATGCCAAGCGCGCGCGCACTGAGTGACGTTTGGGGCGCCTCTCGTACTTGCTAGTAGCGCCGATTTTCCAAATGTACACAAGGATTCTTCTCTCAGTTTGAGACAGCTGATAACGTAACCTTGAATAACAGCCGACCCTTTTTGGCGCCACTGTCGCACGAGAACCGTGGTGCAACTGTTCTTTCAATTTTTCGCAGTATCGCTGCTTATGGTGAAAACATGACACAGCGGCTATGTCCCGTATTTTAGGGCACCAGAGCTCCCGAATTCGGTAGAGCTTCCAGTCTAAACGCATGGAACATAGCTGTACCTACGAACTACACCAGCACCCCCAAGATTCTCTCATAGCGGCTGCAGCGGCACCGCCGCATCACGTGCCGCCACAATCTACAATAGCTTATGTTGGAATGGAGAACGTCTAGAGTTGACTTCAATTCTAAAGTGGATCGCCTAAACTTTGGACCTCCCGACTGAATCGGTTGCAGCTCAATACAGCTTAAGGTGGTTCCCTGGAGATCAGAGTTGATTCAACACATACTTGGAATTACACACGTAGGTCAATAAAGACATAACGAATGTCATATCCAAATTTCAGAGCATTTTATCGTTTGGCTTCTGAGTCATTACTGTGTAAAGTTACACGGATTACATGGGAGATATATCTATATATATCGAAACTGTCGCGTTATTGTTTACAACAATATCTAAGCAATGAGATTCAAGTCAGACTTGGAATTTTATGTACACATAGAATATATAATAAGGAATGTTTTCGCGCAAGAATGAAGTAGATTCATCGTTTCATTATTAAAATAGAGCGTCTTAAAAATATCGCTTTCGCTTTATTGCTTGTTGCTTATTGTTAAACCAACTTATTGCACATTTATAATTATATAAGCAAGTCGCGTAAATGTTTTTATGAATAACACTAAATGCAGATTTATCGTTGTATTTAAGTTGCAATTTAAGAATTATGCAATATAATTAATAAATTCATATATCATTGTTTGTCAATCAACAGTATATTTAATTTCATGCGTTTATGAAATTATCTCAAAAATATATATTTTTTGTTCAATTGTATAACAAATAACAAGTTTAATATTATTGTATCAATAAATATATATTATTGATAATTATTATTATCAATTATCTTTCTTAAACAGACTTCGACAATTTATTTCAAATTGTCCAATTTGAAAACGGTTCGAATACATGGGATTCGTCATTTTCTTTACATATATATACTTTGCAACCGCGAATCTGGTGCATCGTTGAATTTGATCTTTTTGCTTTGTCGGCTTGACGATAGCAAATATTAACATTCCTGCCTGAATAATAGTTTATTACAAATAATTATTCAGTGGAATCTATCACAGCGACGATTATTACGATCACAAACTTAATTTGGTAAGTGAAAATATACAATTATTTTAACGTGTTTATTTTTCAAATTTTAAGTTCGCGGTATAGCTAATTTTATACGTGTTTGTAATTAATATTGATGATTTAATTAACCAAATTAGCATAAATATTAATTAAACTCAATCCGTGATTACAAATAAATCAAAGTGTTAATAATTATATATGCATATTATTGAACGCCGCAATTAGTAACTATATATGATTATTAACAAGGTTATGTTCACCTTTTTTTACAGTTTCAGCACATTCGAGCGATCAACAGCTAGTTCGTGGATACTGCATTGCTTCGACCCTCATCTTCGACCACCTAAGACTTGAGGGAGCTGCACCTGTCTACGAAGAAGCTGCCACCTCACTCTTCGGCTACACCTTAACTCTATTTTTAGGCACGACCGCTACTCGGGAGAGTCTTATAATTTCACCATAGCGAAAATTGTGCCACTTCAAAAACTAAGAATTTAATATGTGAAAAGTCGTTTCCAGCCTAAATGAGTGTGTTTTAAACGTTTTCTGTGATGTACACCCAATGGACATTGATTCGTGTCGAACGTGCCCGTTAGTGACCGTCACGTATATCCTTTTGAACGTTAAGGGGATGCCTTACTCGTACTATTACCGACCGAGCAATTCACACAGTTTCAAGCTGATTAAAAATAAAATACGTCGAATCACAAAAAATCAAGAGAACACTCTTCTGTGTTTTTTAACGTTCTATCATCCAGTCAAAGTTTGGAGTCGAAATATCAAGCCGTTTTTTCAAAAACTTTGAACGAAATTAAATTTAATTAAGGCATCCCCTTAACATATATAAGAAATGATAAAACAATTGAAAAGGTTATGCATGACGGTCACTAACGACACGAATCAATGTCCATTGGGTGTATGTATGTCTGTACGTCCGTATCTAATCAAGTTTATCGATTATCTCAATGAATTTTCAACCGATTCCATCGGGATTGCGGGAAAATACTCCTCTAATTATACCTAAGTGATGGTTCTCAATTGAGAAAGATCGATGAAAAACTTTCAAAATGCGAGCACAAGGAAACATTTTAAAAAATCGATTTTTGATATGTTTCGAGGGTTATGTACGCTCAGCGCGCCAGCGTGCAATCTCTATCTCTCTCGCTCAAAGCTGTCTGTCTCTCTCTTATCCAGGGAACCACCTTAAGGGGGTCTCACCAACGAGGCCCGAACCCACAGAGCACGGCGCCCCGTGCGACGCGTACAGGCTCTCGCATGCGCTCCCCCTCGATCTCTTTCTGTTGAGAGTTGCTTGCTACGGGACTGAGCACAGACACCGAGAGACGCCTGCTGTATATGCGCAACAAGCGTGCGCGCCAGCGGCGCTCCCGCTCTCTCCCCTTGCCATGCATGCGTCTCACGCGCGCGTGAAATCTAACCTGATATTCCGCACTTTCAATTAACGTATCTCACGAACGAGACCCCTGGGCTTTCTCAGATTTTAATGTCTTGTTCTAATAGATGTCATTAATAAGATTTCGGTTTTTAGAAAAATTGCTTAGAAAACTTTTCGAGTTACAGACGAAAACGTTCATTTCGCGCGGGCCGTCCCATAAGGCGCTGTGTTAAAATGCGCGACTTTGATGTTTAATATCTCGAGAACTAAACCGCTGGGAGTTTTTAGATGAAAATATCTTATAGACAATAGTATTATCAATACCTGGTCAAAATTGAAAGAAATTTCTAAGAAAAGGCGTTTTGAGTGAAACCCCCTTAAGAGTATACCATCAAGTCGAAGAGTGGTTTCGACGGGAAATGAATCCGAATAAATGGGGGTGGAAAGTAAGTAAGTATGAGCTGCAACCGATTCAAACCAACGATCCGCCAGTACCGGAAGATGTACTGCGTGATAAGGTGTAGATGTACGAAAGATTGCGGTCAAAATTGCGGTTGCGTTTAACACGGATTAAAATGCTCCGACTTTTGTATAAATTGTAATGGCGAATGTTCAAACTGCGAAAAGATTGTAAGACTTGAAGAAAACGAAATAGAAAGTCCGGAGGAGATCGAATCAAGTGAATTAGACTTTACATTTAGTGAATCATCGAACGATACAGATGACAGTACAAGTTATGAAACCCGCATAGATTAGAATATAGTATGTTAACTATAAAAAAAAATTGGTGCCATATGTTTTGCTTCCTCAAAGAGGAAGCTTTGTAACGGTGAAAAAAATTTTCGAAAAAAAAAGTCTTCAAAAAGATGTTTTATGGTGGTATATGTGTATATTATTTGATTTTGATGATTTTTGATTTCGTGGATATATGTATGTGTGTGTGTGTGTGTATATTTCAACTCTTAATATCTCCGAAACTAATCAACCGATTTTCGTCGGGTAAAGCTTATTCCCTTTGTCTCGCGGGAAAAGAACGGTACCCTGATGGATTTAAGTTTTTATTGATTTTCTTTTGTTTTATAACCAAAAAACGATTTTTAATTTTTAGTTTTTTTGATTTTTTCATATCTTACAGTCATTATTACATAATATAATAAACTTTTCTTGAAAGGTATTTAAATTACCTATATTTTCCTTTTTATAAATTTAAAATATCTTCACTTTGTCATTTGTTATTAAGGAAAACTTTTTTATATTTCATAAATTAATTTCTCAAAAAATATTTTATTTATCGACTTGAAATTTTAACCAGTTATTACACGAATTGAAGACTATATGTGGTTAAAATTTCAAGAGATTATCTTCATTTGTTTTTTAGAAAAAAATTATTTTATAAAAAATGTGCGTTTTCGTTGTCGCACGATAACAAGAGCAAAAATTACCCAATCGTCCTGAAATGTGGCACAGATGTAGCTTTTATATATCTTCAGATCAAGTTCGTTGCCCAAAAAATCGGTTCATTACGAAAAAAGATATAACGCACAGTTTAAGCTGAATCCGGACCCATGACCCTCTCCTAGTTAGTCTAACCGTACAAGCTAAAGTATTAAATTTTAAATATTAGAAGTAAAAATTAATTAAAGGGATCAATAAATTAAGTTTGAGGAAGCTATGTGCCAATGTTTTATTATTGTTTGTAATAAAATTTATTTTTATATTGTATATTTAAAAATGATAAAGTACTATAAATACAAATCATTGGTGTACCTTTTATATTTATTTATTATTTTATATTCCATTCAAACTTTATATCCTAATAAACTAAAAACGTATATTAAATTCTCTAATTAGTCAATAAAAAAAATCTTAAAAGCTTTTCAAAAACATGCATAGATATATAAATAAGTTGAATAATTTCTCTAGTATAAAGCAAGGACTATGTAATTATCAGTTTTTCATCAATTGTTTTTTAAATAGTAAAAAAAAGGTATGACGTTTAAACCAAAATGTAAAGAAGTTTAAAATAATATTTAAACTAAACATTTTTTTGAATATCGTTTACAGAATCGTATATAGATCTCGTCGTAGCATGTTAATTTAAAAAAAAAATTTTGTCTAAGTGAAATAGTTCCTGAGAAAAAGCGATTTGAAAATTTCTGATCTTCAAAATGCATGTACACAAGCAGTGGCCGTGAGAGCGAGAGAGAGGGAGAGGGTTGTGCGAGAGAGACAGAGAGTCGAGCGTCACCGTCTCCGCGGCAGCACGCCTAGCTAAGGAGGTTGGAATCCAAAAATAAAATAGCTAGGAGGTTGGAAACCAAAAATAAAATAGCTAATAGGTCGTTTTGTCCATTTTGGGTCTTGTTTCCCGTCCACCGCCTGGACTAATACAGAAAAGTATTTTTGATATTTCATGATTTGAAACAGTATGGCTGACTATGTGCGACACGATATGTTCCGACGGTACTTGAATAATAAGAAAAAGGGGTATCAACAATATAAAAGATCTCTTATTTTTTATTTTGTTAAAAATTATATTTTATAATTTTATAATTGTCCCGTATGTTTTTTATTATTGTGGGAATAGCCTATTTTACGCACTAGTTGCGTAATGTACTATTGTTATAGACGTGGCATGATTTTCAATTAAGGACAAAAAAAATTCCGTCTTCAATAACATCGATTATTATCGATGTTATTTTTCGATCATTATTTTTGGGCTTTGACATGCACTTTTGCATTGATAAAAGCTTGTTATACAAGAATTTTGAACTCCTTTCGGCGACTTTTTTTAAAGCTATTTAATAATGAAAAAAATGACATTTTTCAACTTTGGCGGCCACTTGCAAATTAACTATTGAACTTAGAGACTTCGTTAAGGTTTACTTTTGTAGGAAATTTAGTAATAAATAAAAAAGGTCTTATCTTATTCAGGAGGTTGAAATGAAGTGAAACCAAAAATAAAATAGCTAATAGGTCGTTCTGTCCATTTTGGATCTTTTTTTCCCATCCACCGCCTGGACTAAAACTAAAAAGTATTACTGATACTTTATGATTTGAAACAGTATGTTTGTCTCTATGCGAATAATAAGAACAAAGGGGTATCTAAAATATAAAAGATCTCTTATTTTCCATTCTGTTAAAAATTATATTTTATAATTTTATAATTACATATAATTATGATTATAAGTAATTTTATATTTTCGTCATTATAGCATGTTGCCTCCTTCTTGATCATTTCTATTCGTTCTCTTTTTCTTTACGAGCTTCGCAAAGTGATTTATACATTATATTAACTTTTTTAATGTCTTTTTCGCTAAATCCATTGCGTTGTCCAAGCGTTACGTTTGCTATCTATAAAGATATCATTAAAAAATTTATTTTGATTTTAATTCTTATAATATAGGTAGGTAAAGAATACTGGTATTTTTTTTACCTTGGGGACGATTGTTTTTTCACCATTTTTTGAGAATGCTGTTGCGCTATAATGCATTACACTTTTGTAATCATAAGGTACACCATAATCAGAAATGGTCTTTTCATCATATTTGTCGAAGTTGTATTCTCTTCCGGGTTTAATGTTTTTCCAAACAACAGTCACCCACTCATCACGGTTTGAAGCACTTTGCTGATGATAAAAACCTAGTGCGTGCATAAATTCATGGATGATAATACCATGATGTAAACATCCAGGATTTTGAAAGTTCACTACTTGACCTTCATTTTGTTTCCCAACATATGACCAGCAGCCGGAACTATCACCTTTTATAATTACATAGTTCTTATCGCTTTTTTCGTAAGGTCTGAAACGCACACATGTTTTTTCATGATACTCTTCAAAGGCTGAATTTATTTTCTCAATATCTTCGTCATCTGTAATTCTCGATTAATTATAAATTAACCACTTTTTATTATATTGTTCTAAATATAAAATAATTTATTGACATGGACATCATAAATGAAAATATTTTTTCCGCCCTTTAACCTCAAAATGCCATCTTAAATGTCATTTTGCGGCCTCGGACGGAAAAATACGTTACTGAAACGTGGACGTAAGAGAATTTTTACCTCATGCGACTTTTCGACCTCGCTTCGCTCGGCCGAAAAACGTCGCATGAGGTAAATAATCCTCTTCCGCCCGCGTTAGTAATATACTATTCAACAACCATTATCAATTTAAATAAACTAATCCAAAAATAAAATAATAGGTTTATATTAGCAAGGAAAGTCTGTATGTATGTATGTGCGTGTGTGTGTGCGCGCGCGCGCGTGTGTGTGTGTGTGCGCGTGCGTGCGTGTGTGCGTGTATGCATGTGTGTGCGTCCAATATTTCGAGAACCATTCCACCGATTTTAGTCGGACAAAGATCACTCACTCAGTCTGCTAACTGACTTTAGTTTTTATTGACGGGTGTTAAGTTTGTCATTACATTTAGTCGGACAAAGATCGCTCACTCAGTCTGCTAACTGACTTTAGTTTTTATTGACGGGTGTTAAGTTTGTCATTACACGAGTTGAACAAAAAGAAGGATAGCGTGCGTGAAGTAAACTGATTTACGCATTCCCCTTTTTTCTCGTACGCCCCTCACAAGAAATATTGTAAAAATGAATCATCGATGACGAGAGGTGTGAATTCTAAATATAAAAATAATCCATTTACTATAATAGTTGAATAGATAATATCAAAGTAAAGTCACCCGATCATTTAAAAGCTCAATCTTCATCGCAAAAGCGGATCAGAATTCAACATTTTGCTACTTTTCTCTTTACACTTGAGTTATTCTCTTTCTCACTCGATGTCACGTTTCAAGAAAGGCACACTGAGAAAACTGTCGTAGGAAAATTTACTGAAAAACTAACAAAAATTACTATATTTGATAGCAACGCGGGGATATAAGCAAATTATAAAAAATTTTGCTATAGTTCAGGAATATTTACAAGGTATCTTAATAATTTTTTCTACTACACATAGCAAAAAGTGCCCTCTACATGTAGTACTTATTGCGTGCACGCCGGGAGCACGTGTCTGATTGAGGTTATGTTTCTCCCGCAATTTGAGATTATCTTCCTTTTAAGTTATCAAAAACATCGACAATATCGATTCAGTTGTTTTATTTTTACGTTGTGCAGGTGAGCTATGAGTTATTTCTTTATATTATCATAGTTATTTATTGCTATCAAATAATCATCAAAGTTCTCTCGTAAGCGAAGGTAGTCAATGTATCAGTTCCAAAATTTTGTACTCAAGAAGCTCACGTGGGTAAGAGGTTAGCGCGTCTGCCTAGCGTGCGGAGGGTCCAGGGTTCGAATACACAACCACCGTAAAAAAAAATTTTTATTTCCTTATTTATTTCTTGTATAGCTAAATTTAATTAATAATATATTAAATATTGTATAAATATTAGGTATCCTATAGATATAAAATCATGAAAATCAATTTTTTTTAAGTTTAAGCTTGGCTACAAAAATTACTATATTAGTTAGCAAAAGTACCTAAATTTCCATGATATCCCATCGTTGCTATAAAAAATAATAATTTTTATTAGCTTTTCAGTAAATTTTCCTACGACAGTTTTCTCAGTGCACGAAGAAATAAGAATCTTTATGTATTAGAAAATATATGTGGTTTTGTTAATAGAGTTAAGAATCATGTTTCTAAAGAAAAATAAATGTTTTTGATTTCAAGAAAATATTTGAAATAATATACTAATTCTACTTACCAAAATCATCTTCATCTATATAATATGGCACAACAGCGTCAGGCCAACGACTAGTTTCATTCAAAAGACCATTTTTTTCCGATTTATTTATTCCCATTATATCTCCTTGGTAAAGACCACTTAGTTCCCAGATATTATTTTCATTTTCAATTTTCCAATTTTTTAACCGTTCAGCTGTAAAAATATCCGTTCAAAGATACTAAAGTAATTAAACTAATTCGTCTTAGAATAAATCTATAAGCTCGTATTCGTCATGTACACCCGATGGACATTGACTCGTGTCGTTAGTGACCGTCATGCATAACCTTTTCAATTGTTTTATCATTTTTTATGTATGTTAACGTTCAAAAGGTTATGCGTGATGGTCACTAACGGGGCAAGTTCGACACGAATCAATTGTCCACTGAGTGTACACTCATTAACAACGTAATCTAAGAAGAATGTTTTTAAATTTTGACGAAGTGAAATTAGCGCAGATTTACTTTTAATTGGTTAGATATTAAATGTATCCATCTATAAAAGAGAGACCGCGATTAAGTATCGAATTGGGAGCAGTCATCTTCAAATTGGAGGTCAGTCATATTATTAGATGAATAAAACTGACTCTCATTGGTGGGTAAAGTTGAAAATATACAGGACCACGTGCGCGCATCGCGCGCACAAAAATCCGCTAGTGTAACATAAAAGTGCACCGCACCAATTCTATTTCGTCAAAATTTGAGAAGGTTCTTCTCAGATTACGTTGTTAACGAGCACCTAAGTCACATTACAATTATTTTACTCATTTTTATAGAGAAGAGTTATCATGTACTGGTACAGTGAGTTTCAAAACGTTTCAACAGTACGTTGAGACACTACTTAAAATTATTAGAATGTTTTGTAGGTTTATATTACTAAAATTGAAATTTAAAAAAATACTTCATATGTACTACATATAAGATACTTTTTTTTTTTATCAAAAGTAGGCCATTTCGATTTTTCACACCTTCTCTGATGAACTAATAAGAAACACAAGAAAACTGTTATCATTTCATAACAAAAAAGAAAGCATCTTTTTTTGCTAAGTCTCTTCTATTTGCACGGAAAAAAATTTAATTTAGATCGCTATAATAACTCCATCTAATTACTATATCGTCATCCGAGAGAAAAAGGGGGACAACTCGGCCGCGAACTAAACTGGGGACCATTCGGCTACGCTAAGAAAGTGGATAACTTGTCCTAGCACTAAGAAAAGAGACAACTCGGTTGAGCGCTAAGAAAGAGGATATCTAACATGCTTATCACCTTTTTTTTAGAGCGTGGCCGAGTTTTCCCCTTTTTCCTTTCTGCCGACGATATACATTATTCACAATAGTATATATAAAGTAAGTATGGGGAAGAGTGGGGTAAAACCGGATGCGCTCGGAAATCTTTGACCTCTTCAAAAATCTACACGAAGCTATTATTGACATGCCGATCGTATGTAGAATGATGATAGAACCATTCTTAAAAAGAGGGCATACGATCGGCGTATCAACGATATCCTCGTGTAGATTTTAAAAGAGGTCAAAGATTTTCGAGCTCATCCGATTTTACCCTATCACCAAGTACATTAAACATTTTGATTTCAAAATCAGCAAATTCATTGTAGATAGACACACACACACACACACACACACACACACACACACACACACACACACACACACACACACACACACACACACACACACACACACACACACACACACACACACACACACACACACACACACACACACACACACACACACACACACACACACATATATACACACATATATACACACAAATACATACACACATACATACGTACTCATACATACCCACACACACACATGCACACATGAACACACATAAGTAAATCAATAAAAATTACATACCTGTTTCTTTCAAATTTTGATTATTATCATGCCAGCCAGAATATTTCGCCCTTGGAGGTATTTGTTCAATTTTAAAATTTTTTTTTGTTATTGGTACAGCAGTAACGACTAACAATGTCAAAAATATTAAAATAATATTTTTTCGTACATAAAACATTTGCTGCTATGTATGCAAACAACAAATAATTTTATCAAAGTAGCTTTTACATACATTTCAGTTAAGTATTTCTGAAGCTTATATATTGCTCCCAAATGTACATAGGTCAATAATTTTGAATTCTTAACACGTTTCCATTTAAAGTTATCAAAAAGAATGATATGTTAAACAGCTCGTCGAGAAAATAATCAAAGTAGTTCTGATAAAGAGTAAATGAAGCCTAATTATTTAAATATTCCAATAAATAATATTATAATATTCTATAGATAATATAAATCTATAGATTTTATAATATAAAAGCCGCTGCCAATACTTTGGCACTTAGCTTCCATAAACTAACCCTAGCAAAAATTGAAAGTCTAACAAATTGTTTAGTAATAGTGGAACAGTGTAAAAAAGTGTAAGAAAGTGTAATAAAATGTAGTTTAATGCTGGATTTCAGACATATTTTATATTTTTTTTTACACTTATTTACACTTTCTTTACATTTTCGTACACTTTTGGACATTTTATAAAGTGTAAAATAATGTAAAAAAAAGTGTATAAAATAGAAAAAACAGTAAAAAAGTGTAACAAAACATATTAAAATGTAAAAAAAAAATAAAAACAACTGTAAAAAAGTATAACAAAACTGCAAAAATGTGTTAAAAAACTGTAAAAAAATGTAAGAAAGTGTAAAAAAGATGTAATAAAATGTTAATAAATGTAAAGAAATGTAAAAACACTATAATCAAATGTTAATAAGTGTAAAAAAACTGTAAAAGAATTTTTGAATTATGAGTACCAAAGAAAGTATAACAAAATATAAAAAAACTGTAAGATAGTGTAACAAAATGTAAAAAAGGGTAAAGAAAGTGTAGAAAAGGGTAAAAAAATGTAAAGACGTCCGAAGTCCAGCATTAGTCTACACTTTTTTACACTTTTTGACACTTCTTTTACATTTCTTTACATTTTTTACATTTACCTGCATTTACTCACATTTTTTAATTTTTGCTAGGGAATGTATTCATTCCTTTTTTTAATTTTTTGTGACAATAATTAATTGCATCATACTAAATTTTCTCTATGAATATTAACTATCAAACTAATGTATATATTTGTCGAAAATACACGTTTGAAATGTAAATACACAACTTTTCTCATGCCCATATACCGCCACGTGGTACGAAAAAAAGCCTATTTGGAAGTTACAGGCGAAGAAAAGCCAAAAACGCGTCTAAGGCGAAGAAAAGCCAGTTTGCGCCCTCCCAGACGAAGAAAAGCCAGTTTGGCTTCTTAAACGAAAGTAACATTTAGTTGGTATCTTACACGGAGAAAAATGTTTGTTGAAAAATTACTATGTTCGCTAGTAATGGGGCGACAGACTTGTATTCTAAGCCTATTTAGTCTACTTTTAGTAATTATCAATATAATATTGATGAAAAATTAATAGAAATGGCTATAAAATTTACTAAGTAACATAGTAAAAAATTTGAGAGTGAAAGATTAATATGATATGAAATAATTTTTAGTACATATTTTATATAATTTTTGCCAAGAATTTGCCACAAATTTTACTATGCCACATCGTAAATTTCAGACATTTTAATAATTGACAGAAGGTTATATGAATTTTCACAAGCCAACATAGTAAAAATTGAGTTGTCGTCTGCTAATGTCTGTAGTTGGCGAGTCAACATAACCTCAAGCTGTACCAAATATAGACGAGTCGAAACATCATACTTGTAAGAACACGTTGACGTAGCGAGTAAGAGCGCGGCTTCTGGCCCAGGGGGCTAGGGTTCGATTCCCGGTCACTGCAGATTTCTTTTTCTTGATGAATTTCCGCTTTACTTTCCAGTATTGTAAAATTTGATAGAAAACATTGTAAAATTTAAAACAATTCAAGTCTGCCGCTCTGTTCCCATACAATATAGTAAATTTTCCTAAATAATTTAATAATTTTTCATAGACTATTTTTTTCAGTGTATAGATAACCTTCAGATAATAAGATAATAAGGATAATACCATAAAGATAAAAAGATAACGAAAAAGATTAAAAAATCTTCTTAAAAAGATAAAAAGATAAGATAAAAAGATAAAATGATGATCAGTCAAAATAATTAGATAACTAGTAATTGATTAGATGCCGTCAGTTGGGATTTTTCCTCCGCAGGAACGGCGCAAACTGGCTTTTCTTCGTCTGGGAGGGCGCAAACTGGCTTCTCTTCGTCTGGGAGACGTCGCAGTCTCCGCGACGCGGCGCGCCCGAAGGGAACGTCGCGAGGCTAAAGCGGCGGCGACCCAAGCCCAAGAGGAGATCCGGGCCGCCGAAAGAGACGCGATGCTCGCGCAGAAGCGCATCGCGGTGGCGGAGGAGAAGCGCCAGGAGGCGCTCCGCCGAGCGACGCCGCGACGGCCCGACCCGCCGGGGATCCATCACCCACGCGCCAACATGCCGAGGCCCCAGCACCCGCACGGCGCCACGCCGAGGCCCCAGCCAACGCACCAAGAGCCGCCGCAGTACCAGTCGATATCGGCGCCGGAGGAGTCCTGATGCCGCTGCTACTAAGACCCGGAGTCTCCACAGACTCCAAGTGCCCGGACGCCGCCCAGCACGACAAGGCGCACCCGTGGTTCCGGTACCGGGAGTAGTTCCCGCCACGGAAGCCGAAGATCCCCGCCAACCCGGGTGTAAGCCCCCTCTTCGGGGAGAATAAAGAGAGGGGTTAGCCCCAAAAATATTTCTGCTAACTCGCCTTTCTTATTATTCTGCGTACACGCCTTACCCCTTTGCAGGAAATCTCGCGCCGCCGTTGCAGGAGCGGAACGCGAAGTAGCAGAGCGGAATCTCCGAGGGATAGTCCGCGTCTGGACGGGGGGTGTAACGGCCAGCGCGAGTAGGTGTGCGAGCATGTGTGTGTAAGTGTACACGCAGCGAGAAGCCCGCTCCGGCCGACTCGCAAAGTAACAACCGCGAAAAGGTAAACATCTCGCGGCCTTGCGCAGAGGGCAAGACCGCGAGGCGCCCGTGCGTGCCTGCGAGGAGTATTAGTATTGCTTGAGCCTCGAGCTGAGAAAGAGAAGCTTGAGTGCGCGCGATAAAGGAGTGAAAGAGAGAGATCGGGCGTGAAGAGTGCACGAGAGAGAGAGAAGTGCAGAGAGAGGTGCGCGAGTGCACAGAGAAGTGCAGCGGTGCAGGAGAGAGAGAGGGAGAGAGAGACGCCCTTTCCAGCCTGCGCAGCGGAGGAGACCCCGCTCCAGCCAGCGCAGCTAAAACCCAAACTGGCTTTTCTTCGCCTTAGACGCGTTTTTGGCTTTTCTTCGCCTGTAACTTCCAAGTTGGCTTTTCTTCGTACCGTGTGGGAGGGGGTGTATGTACCAATAAAAATATCTTTAATTTCCTAATAGCATGATTAAATTTATTATAAATGTTAATAAGTTTAAAGATTAAGTATGTATTTCTCGTAAACACAAGAAATATTACTATATGATTGTTCAAATTATGCCAATGGTTTTTGAGAATTTTCCATTTTAGCTAACAATATTTTTTTTTAAATTGTCATTTTCTAAGTCCTCTTTTTATCCTAGGTTTATTTATACAAGAACTTTTTAGATTTGGAGTCATCCTTTTTTATGAAATAGTTAATTTGTACTACCTTAACCTACACTTGCACATATAGCAGAAAGACACAGCACATAAACAAAGAAGTTTTAGAGAAGAAAAAATATGTTTGAAACATTATTACGATAGGGCGTGCGACCGAATAGTTCCAAAATTTTTTATTTCTTCTTTTTTGCATTACAAGCATGTAAGGTAAACATAAATTTTTTAAGCATATCAAATTGCAATGTTTGGACATACATGAAGCTATAATATAACGCTTTTTATTTCACTTTGAAGTTGTTAACAATAACTTTTGATTCGTGTATTTTTACGAGTTTTTTCCCAGTAAAACCTCGAAAAAAAGTTCGGTTTTGATTGCATGAACCTCGTGAGTTCATTAATGTTTTCTGAGGCTTTGAACCTATTTAGTTTACTAAATTAATGTACCATTTTGAAAATGTAGGTATTTTCCTAAACTAAACTAAAGAGTGGCTGTAGAACCTTCTCAAGTATGCACACGGCACATACATGCGAATCGCCTAGAAAGAGACGCCATTTTTTCCGACGATGATGGATTTCGACCAAAGAAAATGAAGCAGACAAAACCCCACCTCTTTAAGGGGATGTGCAACCCTAATTTCAATATTTTTTTAAATCAACATTCAAACATTTATTTGGAAAAAGACGGCTGTCAAGCGCTCCGTACACGCAAACACTATATGCAGATTTTTTTCTGGATAATTCTATTGATATTTGCGTGAGTTATGCTCGTTTGAAAAGTAGGTCAATTGTAGATTCCTACTTACCGACAGTACGGTTTTTATTTAATTCAATAAATTCTCATCATTTTTTTTGGAAAAAGACGTCTGCCAAGCGCTCCGTATACGCAAACACTATGTGCAGATTTTTTTCTGGATAATTCTATTAATATTTGCGTGAGTTATGCTCGTTTGAAAAATAATCACATCCCCTTAATACGCACAAATACTTAAGAGATACGATTATGAATTTAGAATGAACTAAATTTGGAAAACAATATCACAAATAAACAAACACAATTTAGAGATATAGAGCAGTAAATTATATGTTCATAAAGGAAATTTCTTTTCTTTCAGAGACAGTAGAACAAAACCAGAATGGAGAGATCCAATCTTTTAGATTCTTAAATCTTGAACATTCTTAAGTCTTTTTATATTTCAAATAATATTATGTACGAAATTTTTCCTTTTTTCTATGAATAAAACTAATTAGAGTAAAGCTTAGACCTTTAGATTTATTTATTTAGAAATAGAGACTTATATAACGTTAGAAGGTGCTTGTATTTGAAGGGAGATACTGTTGAGATAATGTAGGCTTCGAGTCCACGTTACATAGTATAGCGATTTGCGGAATGAGCGAAAGATGTCGCCACGCATCAGGTGTGTCGCGCAGTAGACTGGATTTAGCCCGTACCTCCGCGGAGCTGCTGCGCTCTCTCTCTCCCTCTCCCCCCTCTCTCTCACTCTTGCTCCTAATCAGTTGACCCGTGTAGACATCTTTCCTGCTATGAAGCCTTTTTATAACTTAGATTGTAAAGCCACAGTTAGAGTCATCAAATAAAGAACTTTTATTCAAACAAAAGAGTTTTGTTTATTCACTCCCGCAATTTTCTTTTTTTTTTATCTATTTTATAGTGAAATACCTATACAATATGCACTAGAATATTTTGAAAAAAGGTCTTTTCACGTATTAAAAATATAGACTATAATATAGTACAATAATAGCATAATATAGTAACTGTAGTATATTATAAAGAGCAACTTCGGCTCATTAGTAAGGTGCAAGACATTCGACCCTTGGATTCGAATTCCGAACCCATATGACCAAAGTTTTCTTCTCAAATTTTCCGGGGTAAAGCGTACCCCCTCTTCTTAGGAGGCGCTCGCCCGTGCTCAGACATAAGATGGGTTCTCGATGGCACCGGCTTCAAGGGCTGCTAACCCCTCCGGTCGTACTATATAGCGGACCATCCTTCTCGCTCGCCACGGAGCGGGGCTTTCGATTCATGGAGTCTACTATACGAACCAGGCCTTGCAGAAAGCGTTCTCCCACTTAACTACAGCAGCCATTAGCGAACCCCGCTACTTTCTGCCACTGGAAAGGCTGATGAAAGGGGTTCACTCTCCCCCCGACTTCTTGCGATCCTCTGCTCGAATATCTACAAAGTATGCCGCGAATAAACACCACTTCCAACCAGACCACCTCCAAGGATATCGCATATCGTCCTTACCTCCAAGGACACCATCTTCGAGTGTCTGTCTCTGTATATACCTGCGAGACGTCTGTTCGCCCTACTCATTCCACCACCGACCAGCACCAGTCCCCAGAGAACAGTTGAGTGGCAGGCCGGCAAAGCCCGCGCTAAAAAAGATTAAGTGGCCAATATATTGCTCAGAGTATGAGCAACATGTGGACATCATATGGGCCAAACACCGGATGTATGGACAATATGTATGGGCCCTATGTCGCTCCGGTGCCCGAGCCATGTATTGGCAATACTATTTTCCATATAACGCCCATATTTCTTATTCTTGGGGCTATATATAAATAAGAATTTATATAACAATTATATGGGGAATACTATCGCCAATATTTCGCTCCGGCGCCGAAGAGACATGTGGCCATATATCGATAATAAAATTTTTTTACATGGGAGCGCAGAAAAAACGCTGCCAACCAAAGGCGTTTGCGTTACAACTGCCTGCGGTGCATCAATAGTATCATGGGAGATGTCGCGAGCACCCAACAGCCAGATATAAGAGCTACGATTGTCGCCGTACTAGACCACAGTGTTTACACAATGAGCAACCAGTATGACGTCGAAGTGCGCACAGCATGCTATTCAGAACTCTGTTGCGAGACCAACAAACCAAAAGACATGCGAGGGGTCGGACCATCTTTGGCCTTACAGACGGGACGGATGGCGGAACGCCCTCTTATTATGTTATAATTCACTAAGGACATGATTTTTATATTATTGGAAACCTTTTACAATGGTATTTTGAAGGTCAAATATAGAAAATAGGACAGTGCTTCATATCGAATACTGAAGTAATGTATGTAATAGTTAACTTCTCAACGTATGAAGACTAATTTTTTAAGCTCATATAACCAAATAAGTCTTTAACATAACAATTATTTTTTGTAAACTTTTTTTAGCAGTTGATGCCTATGATCTTTCATGATCCTTATGTAAAAAAATGTGTCTAATAATTCCTATTGAGTTCCTAAAGTGTTGCTTCCTCCTAGAGTAAACTTTATGATAGTAAAAAATAAAGTTTTGAAAAAATATTAACTGTAAAAAAAAATTTTTTTATATCTAAATTCTGAAGAAATTTTGTATAGTGCATAATGAATGCAGTTTTGGAGCAATCAAAAAATGAAGAAATACGTGTCAAATCGTTTTAAGAGTACTGGAAGAATACTTCAAAACCAAACTGATCGGTGACATATAGGCATACTCTAGCCGTTCGATTTAACATGAATTCGGCCTTAAATTCTATACAATTCTATTTGAGATCTGTTATATTTTAGTCAGTGCGATGTATATGAACAAGAAAACTCTGAGATTCAAGTTTAAAAAAATTAAATATACGAAAATTTTCCATCCCTCTATAATGGTTTACAATAATGTATTATAAATTATTATCATTGTTACTTTCCATAATTTAAAGTACAACACTTTCCTTTCTCAAAAAGGAAGCCTTACACCATCATAACAATACTTTTAGCCATATCTCTGACTGAAAGGAAAAATGAAGGTTCTTGCTTATCCGACATCTCAAAGCGATTTCAATACTTGAAAATTTGACAAGTTTTAAATATTTTTATTCTTTAGATGTAACCTACTTACGAAAAGTCACATTTTCATCAATAACTCAGGTCTGACTATAGCTATCAAAACTATTTTTTATTAATTATAGAGAATTTTATCCTGCTCCAAGTGCATATAATAATATCTAAATCTCATTATTACGCTATTAATCTAATTTTAAATCATATTTTTTACATTTTGGATCACGTAAACTCATCTCTAGAGATATTTTACTTGAAATAAATAAAAAAATTAAAAGATAAGAGAACGAATTCTTGTTCGCTTTTGAGCATATTGTTCAGGTTAACCAACTACTTTTGAGTTGCTACGCCAACGCTTTTTCAATTTAAGAAAATTGAGGGGATTAAGCCAATTTTTCATTAATTTAATTTGATAGTGGCCATAAAATTATCAATACTTATACATAAGACCTTACATTTAATAGATTTTTATTTAAAGAATGTATTATTTGTATGTATTGCGAAATAACATATTCATGAATATCCCAAGACTGCTAATCTTTTACTTGATTAGAGACTCTTTAATATGTTATATAGAATACTGCAAGAATAAAACGAATGACGAACGAAAAGGCGTTCCTTGTTCCTTTCGCGTGCATATAATACAAGCGCTCTCGTCTCCTCTTTTCCTCTCTCACAGGCGAGAGGCGCCGCCACACGAACGCGCTCGCGCTCCCGCAGACTATAAAATTTAGGCTACGAGGAAGCCCATGCTCGAATCTGGAACGACAAGCAGCGACGGTCGTTGGCCTTGCGCCGGCACCGCCTCGCCGTAGTAACGTATTCCACTGCGTCTCGTCGGTGGAATCGCCGTCGTCGTCCTCGCCGTAGATTTTTCGACCGCCGGCTATCTATAAGATCGCATGCTAGACGTACAGCCCGTTTTCTGTCTGCCGACGCGGCGTAGCAGACACGGGCTCATTCTTTCTTCCTTTCGTCGCTTCTAACGAGTTTCTAATCTTTGATTTTGCGATTTTACGGTGTCGCCGGTTTCCTACTTTATAGACCCGCTCGCGAATGCAGCTTTCTGTCGAACTCGTTTTGCCTACAAAGTGCGGAACATTGGCAACTGTCAGTAATAATTCTAAAAAGTTTTTTCTTTTTAATTTAATGATTTAAAGAATTAATTTATTTGCCTGAAAAGCAATAAAGTTTTACTTATTTTCGAAAAGATAATATTTAATTTGATCTCAGAGTTACGTCTCTACTACCAGGAAATATAAGATTTTTCGAAACAAATCCTGTTTCTATAAAAACTAGAGTTAAAAAAATAGAAAACATAAAACTTAATGATAATCTATACACAAAAATGATACATAAAATAACCTTATTGAAATCAATCGACTTATGCTTATTATATCTGTTTATTGATATTTTAATCATAAAGTTATTATCACGGCCTAATTTATGGCTAAAGAAAATATAGTCATTGTTATTTGATTACAGTACTATAAACTTGTAGAATTATAACCGACAGTTTACATCTTTAATATGAAAAATATATACTATTAATTATAGATAGAACTTAGTCCCCGAAAGCTAGTAAAATTTTTATAATTTTTTTTTTTAAATACACATAATAATTTCTCTGTTATGCAGTTTCAATGACATTTACAGATATTCGACACAACCAAAAACCGCTGCCAATTCATTGGCAAGATGCTTCCTCAAACTAATTTATCGATTCCATTTTTTAAATTTGAAAAACAAAAGTAAATTTTTCACAACAAAACTTTATTAATAAATAAAACTGTTTTCTTTGTTGTTCTTTGTTGTTTGTTAAACAATTTGACTTAATACAAAAAATATCTTTTTTGTTTTTTTATTTACGTATCCTATACAAACAATTAATTATTGTTATAAAAAATTTTAAAGAAATACATTAGTCTGAGAAAGAAAAGTATATATTGGCAATAATTTAATAAATATTTCTTTTGAAACAGGTATTTAATTACTATCCTGCTCGATTTAGTGGTTTAAAGTTAATCCATCATTGTAACAATCATACAAATATAATAACTAAGTTATACTTCTTAACAAAAGTCAAGGAATCGTTTTGAAATTTAACAGAGAGGTAGTTTTTTTATATTTAAGGATCGATTTCTTTGCCCAAAAAATCTGACTTTTGCGATCAAAGATATTTTGTATTTTTATGAAAAATTTTTATGAAATTTTTACGAAATTCATATTTTGAAAGTCAATTTTATCGTTGCCCTAGTACACATTGCCGCGGAAGTCAATCTGAAATGACTTTCTCGGGGATATGCCCTAGTACACAATAATTATTTTTTTTTATATATGATATACAAATTAAAAAGTAAAACATAATTGTTTTCAAAAATAATTTTTTTCTCAAGAAAAAAATCAAGAAATCTCATGAAATTTTAACACAATGTTATGCTCGATAAGTGTAATAAGTGGTAAAATTTTTGAGTCAATCAATTGAATATTCTTTTTAGAAATGTAATATTAAGAAACATATAAAAAATGTTTAACATCAAATATCTTTGGTCACAATAATCACATTCTTTTGGGCAAAGAACTCGATTCTAAGATATAAAAAAGCTACCTTTCTGACAAATTTCAAAACGATTCATTGACCTTTACTTCTGTTGTAGTAAACAAAAGAAAATGCACTTGTTATCGAGAATAATTTCGTTCTCGAGAAAAAAATCAGAAAATCTCTTGAAATGTCAACGTAATGTTGTACACGATAAGTGTAATAATTGGTAAAAATTTTGAGTCAATTAATAGAATATTCTTTTTAAAAATACAAATATAAGAAATTTATAAAAAATTTTTAACCTCAAATATCTTTGGTCAAAACAGTCAGATTTTTTTGGGCAATGAACTGAATCCTTAGATATAAAAAAGCTAATTTTCTGCCAAATTTCAAAACGATTCATTGACTTTTACTCCTGTTATCGTGAACGAATGGAAACGCACTTGTTTTCAAAAATAATTTTTTTCTCGGAAACAAATCATAACCTCTTCAAATTTTAACACAATGGTATACTCGATAAGTCTAATAATTGGTAAAAATTTTGAGTGGATAAATGAAAAAGTTTTTGAGATATAAATGAAAGAATTATAAACCATATTTTCATTACTAACAAATGGCAGGCTAAAGATAATTTAAATATTAAAAAAAGAAATTGTAGGTAGTTTAACGACCTTTTAAGAGAAATTTATTATATTAAGTAATACTCGCTGTAACAAATTAAAAAATCAAAAAAACGAAAAATTCAAAATAGTTTTTTGGTTATAAAACAAAAGACTGGATAAAATCAAAAAGTAGGTTATAGGTTATGCTCTCTCTATTCTCATCCGAAACGAAGAGAATAATCTTTGTCCGATGTAAATCGGTTGATCAGTTCAAAAGTTATCGCCTGGACACACACACACACACACACACACACACACACACACACACACACACACACACACACACACACACACACACACACACACACACACACACACACACACACACACACACACACACACACACACACACACACACACACACACACACACACACACACACACACACACACACACACACACATACACACACACGAAATTTTTTTTCTCAAAAACAACGGATTTTAGCGCCAAAAATCTTAAAACATGTTTTTGAACATTTTTTGTTTCAAAAATTTTTTTCACCGTTACAAAGCTTCCTCTTTGAGGAAGCAAAATACATTTCTTGAATATAATTATTTATTGAGTTTTAATCTTATTGTAATTGGCAAACAGTTACTCGATAGTAAGAATAAATCATGCATTTGCTAAACGTCAAATATAATAATAGTTTTGTTACTTGTCTACTCTAAACTACCAATAACCGTTGTCAGGAATTATGCAAAGCTGATGAGTATGTAGCAGCTTAATATTACAGTGATTACTGAGTCGATGCGCGTGCGAAAGTTTAAACAAAACAAAAGTGTACATGGTTGTAGGCGACTACATACTTACCGAGCATACAAAGAAGCGTGCCATCAGTACAGATTAGAAAATCTACGCTCACCCCGGTGCTATTACGGGAACCAGTTCCCATAAATATTAGCACGCGTTTAAGCACTTGTCTATCTGAACGAAATAATGCCTCAAAATGAAATTAATACTTACCGACATTTCGAGATTCCTATTTATGATAATGTTCACATTGAGAACAAAAACAAACATATATGTGTAATGATCTTGGCTTGCTAAAAAGTTTTATCAGCAAGAATTCTGTTTTAAGTGGGTTGACATGGAAATTTCACGAGCGCATCATAATAATCTATAGAAAGTTAATAAAGTCGGAGAAAATTAAGAACATAGAAGTCTAAAGTATAAGTAAAGTAGCTATAAATCATCACATATCTTCAATTAAACTTTCATTGGTACGGAAAAAATTTTTTTTTTATATTTTACAGGCTTTGAACATTCGCTTTCTTTTAATATTGTTCTATATTATTTTTGTGATCATTAAATTTAAGAAAAAATTATGACGATCACAACAAAGTAGTAAATTATTTTGTTTAAATTAGATGGCAAATAAAATCTCTATAATTTGACTCTTATCAATGCGGTAAACTTAAAATTTGCAAAAAGAAAATAATCAGATATCTACATTTTTTATAGTTTTTGTTTAAAGAATATTTTATTTTTTAATAAAGACTCTTCTGATAATTTACTCTAAAGTACTGGAATTCTAATTTAGTTTTTTTTTCATTAATTTAAGTTGTAATATAGGAATTTAAGATATTGAATTGACATACACATCAAATGGTATTGAAATTTAAAAAGAGATATTAATATTATTTACATCGAGAGGGGCCGCGCAGGAATAGTTGCGTAAAAATATGCTATAACTTTTCATTTATGCACAATGAGGGATAAATGCTGTACAACTAATCAGGCATTTGTACTTTCGCGGGAGTATATCAAAGAAAGCACATGTTATTCCACACGGTCGGTCAATGATCTATGATGACAGTGAACACTATACGACAACTTATAACACTTTATTTAGAGAAAAAAAAAAACAGATTTAAGTGCATGTTCACACGCTCAGAAAAAGAAATGTTGTATTTATCAAAAACAGACTGATGAATGCACCACTAAATCTACGGATAAGAAAAATCAATTTTAATAAACAAAAGTTATCTTATTAATGACTTGGAATGCTATATAGGTGATTTATAAATACGCGGTCAGCTCTAGAAACATCTTTGAATCTTTGATTAATAAATTCTTATATCAACTGGGTTGACAAATTGTTATGTCAAGTTCTTACTTTTAGAATACAGAAAAAATTTACAATGTTTTTTTTTGTGTTTGATGGTAAAAATATACGCATCTGCTAAAATCTGCATATCTATAAGCACATTTAGTATAACTGTTAAAAGCGTACAAATAAATTATATTTAAGAAAACTAAGTTGATTTCTCTTTGTATACAAGAATATTAAAAAGACATTGAAAAGTGTAACGACTAACATTGTTTCTGGATAATTCTCATTTTAATAAATCATATTTGCCATTGCGTATTCCAATATTGCATGGTCAATATGTAACATTATGTGCTAAATCTCGAAAGCGGCAGAAAAATGAATTATAATATAAAGTGGAACAGTTTTCAGTAATCTTTTTTCCGCGGCGTGCGTATGCATTTCGCCTTTAAGTATCGTGGCCCTGTGCTCGCGGTATTTTGAGGTGAAATTTTGCGCAGCTGGATACACTGGGTCGTGATTGTGCAAAATATTATCTCCGCGAAAAGAATGCAAGAGAAACGGGAGCGCGAGCGAATATGTACATCAGATATACGTAAGTGATACATCCTTATCACTGCGTCGAGCCGCAAATGAAAGCCAGGCATTTACGATAGTTAGCGTCATATTGTGAAAGAGCGAGATTGATATCCAAGTTTGCGTTTCCAGTTACTGCGGAAGTGTAAGTGGAATAACCCTATCAAGGTTATATTTAGTTCGCACCTTTGCTGAAACGTGGTTGAAAAAAGGAAATTTTTGACAATAACGAAAAATACTGAATTCTTATGGCTTTTGAAAAAATTGTAACGTATTTCGGATACGTTATTTATGAATGTCAAAAGTGAGAACTGTGTTACTGTTAATAAACTAAGAAAACATTATGCAACGTAAAGTCGATGAACAAAAAGTTTTATCTAAAGTAATTAAATTCCCAAAAATTTAATAGCCAAAAAACGTTAGTGGTATACATATACTTTTATAAATGTAAGCCATTAAATGTGAGCTCTATAAGGGTTAAATTAAGGTGTAAGCCAAGGTTTGATTTGCAAAGGTATAACGGGCTCGGATCGACATGTTCTTGACTTTAGTGGGATGCATTTCGTGCGTTCGTATATATATAGTTGAACGATAAAGAGGTTAAAACTCTCTTACTATACAAATATTCGTTGCGCTCTCACTCGGACACTGACTTTTTATCGCCGCTCTCCCCGATCACCCATCACCAGACCAAAAAATTAATGAGGATACGTCAGCGTTTTTGTAAACATTTAACACTTATTTATAGCCCCGCTTTTATTCTGTACAGAAAATAAGTAGATTAAGTTTCAGCGAATGGTAATCGATGATCGCGTCTTTCTTAGAAGAAGTAATGTATTTATTCACTTAATCCTTTTATTGATCTGTCTCAAATATGAAAAGATGGTATACAAATAAAAACTACAATTGATGTTTCTATGCATCTTTGTAGCCCTATATATTCGTCGTCTTGCGAGAATCTGTTAATAATGCTATTGGGCATTGTGACAAAGTGATATCCCAAACAAATATCGTATAAGATTTTGAGTAATTAACAATACTTTTTATAGATCAAAACTTTTTTTGTCTCTTCCTAGAGTAAACTTTGCGATAGAGAAAAAAGAAATTTTACCTCGAATTTTACAAGAAAACATGTCAGGAGCAGTTTTTGTAACCCATTGAAATACAAATTGAAATACACAATTATAAGAAAATGTCTGCATGGATATGTGTATTTATGGGGACGCGCGCGTGTATGCGCATCTCTGCGAACCTACAAATTGGATTGTGATCGGAAGCGGCTCATTTTCTGTTTTTAGTTTCTTGACTCGAGAAAAAATTGTTTGTTGGACAAAAATATATGACTTATTGGAATTATTATTTTTCGAAATCATTTTGCAAATCAATTTGATATTAATGGTATATGAATTTATTTATTTAGCATTTCATGAAAATTCAATATTATCTACAGACATTTAATGCAATACAATCTTATATTCCTTTATATCAAAATCCTATTCGAGAACTATCGTTTCATCAATCATGTAAGCAATCAAATATCGAATTTTCGATAAAAAGACTAGTATCATCGTAATATAAGTTGTAATTCCTAATATAAATCATGTACTCTACTAAAAAATCGCAATGGGATTGAAAATATTTTATTTAGACTAGTTTCGTACATATAAAAACCTTGTATGGAGATGAAATAGTGCAAATCATTTATAACCTTGTTATTTCACGAATGTAGATGAATAAGTCGATTGATTGATCAAATAATAATAAAAACTCTTTTTAATCAATTTTTTCAGTAGTGGACGAATTCCGAACCAATAATTAATGTCAGGAAATAATATACGTTGAGTTTGAGGAAAATTAAGTACCAATAAATTGGCAGCGATTTTTTACGATACGATACTCGATTACTTTTATACGATTACTCGTATATACGCCAAATAATGTTTTAAAGATGTTTAACTTCTCTATTTTATAAAAGAGAGATAGCAACTACTGTTGAATTGAAGCTTTTAGAACCAACTTCAAAGCGTTATAAAATAGTACATTATGTACCTAGGGGGAATTTGGCAGGAATCACCTGAGGGGCCGTGGTGCATTTACTATAATTTTTTGACGCTCTGGGTATGATTTGGACTCTCGTGCCTGCCTAAAGGACGCGAAACAGTATAATCTCGCGTATGCAAATGTAAAGTATATTTGTAATAATATATAGACATAAGATACTCATATAGAAGTCAATAATAAATATCGCCTTCCTCTGCACATTGAATTAATGTGAAATGTTAACACGGATAACATTAATAGGTCAACCAAAAATAATTTTTCATAAAATATCTCATTACTATTAATTTTAACATAAGAAATATTTAGTTAATGGAGAGTTCAATGATAAGAAAATGTATTGTAATCATTCATTTTATTGATTGCAATAATTAGAACGACTAATTGGTAGGATCAATCTGATTCTCCGACTAATCGCCAAATTATTGCAAAGAATTAGAAGGGTACTTTAATAAATTGTAAAAAAAAATCATAGAACCTTCTCAACAAATTTCTCGCTTCCTCGCCGTTCTACATACGCGGTCGATATTTTCATATCGTTTTTCTCAATCGAGGCGAGCAATGCATGGAAGTGCCCTTACACGCGCCTGTCTACCTACGAGCCAAAATTTACACATTTACACGTCAGCATTAACATTTAAATCGACGTGGAAATATTTTCGCGAGCTCGAGAAAAAATATCAGCGCCTTAAAATAAATTATGACGCGCCGTAAAGTCGAGAGTCCCGGTGAACGAACGCAGCGTCGGAAAGGTGTATATATATATACATAGAGAGCATTTTTTCCGCAGCCGAGACGCCTTGCCACTCGTGAACCACTGACCCACTGGTGGATCGGTCTGGATCACCAGCGGTACCCGCGGGAGAGCAAGCGAGAGAACGAGCAGGAGAAAGAGAGAGAGAGTGTGTGAGAGAGAGACGTTGGCGTACATTCATATATTTATTTCGGTAGCCGCGATGGTAAACTCGGCGAACGGTTAGAGAAGCGATCGTGCGCAGTTTGTTGACCCGCGGTCTCTCTCTCTCTTTCTCCTTTCCTATCACTCAGCTGGCCGTGTCTTTCGTTCCAGCTCACCTATAACGTCATACCGGCATATACCTTTCTTTATCTCTCTGCAATGTTAGTGTCTCTCGCGCCTGTTCACACTGGCGCTCTGTATTTTTATCTTTGTTTCACGACTAACTGCTCCTTTTTTACCCCGATTTTTTACTCTCTTTCTTTCGCCGAGGTTTCTCTCCGTTCGGTTAGCCTCCTGGAATTTTCTCTTTAGTTTTTTTTTTCATCGATCTTTCTAATAAATCCAATATCCGTGACACTATTTCAACGATTTCATTCATCAAACTCGTAAATGTCGGTTGGCACTACACCTATTGTTCTGGATAACTAGACCCTGATCATCGAATTTCGTTCCATAGCACGTTGTTAGGTTACTTCTTTAATCGCGTGCCTTGCACTCGATTAAAACATGCAATCGAGTTCAGTGCCTCGAAACTCTTTTTCCCCACTTCGAATTTAGCATCTCCCGTATTTTGACGACCGCATAGTGCTCTCTCTCCCTCTCTCTCATTCGCTCCACATCGGATTTTATCTGCAAGGCGTGCACGCAGACCCGGTCAAGTTCATTCACTCCAAAAGCTCACCTCGATAGTACTATCATTTGACCGCAGTGAGCTAGACTCATTCTTTCACCTTTCTCTCTCTCTACTTTGCACCGCCTTATCTTTACATTTCTCGACTATCTCGCGTTCTCTATCTCTCACGAGGCCGTGATCTCGCGTAGTTCACTGTACGTGTGATGGTCGCTCTATTATAGCTATCTCGTCGGAAAGGCCTCTGGGGGATCCTGCACAGCGTGAACTTCCCGCGGGGCGATCGACCTTCTCATACGACAAAAACCCTCAATGTGACCGAAATTACTCCCAATGTTTGAGTGTTTTTTTTTCTTTCGTAAGGGTCCAACGCAAAAGGGCGCGCTTCAGCGGTGAACTGCACGTAGTGAGTCACGGGTACATGTGACGATGGATGTACACGTTAAGGTGGCTTCAGCGCTCTAGTAGACCTAAAGCTATGAACATTTTTTACAAAAATTCATTTACATATTTCAAGCTGAAAACTCATATGACAGGAAGCAGAGTTCTTAACACAACGCAAAATATTTTTGTTAGAAAATTTCCAATTTTGCAAAAGTATATTTTGTCCATTAAAAAAAAATTCAATAAGAAATACAAATCTTTTTTGTTTTTCATTCAATTTTAATTTGCAAGGTCTCATTTTCTTCCTTGTTAAATTTCAGGGGGAGTCAACGATATCAAAATTGAAAAATTTTCAAAATCTGCAAAGTTATATGATTCAGTGACAAATCTACAAACAATTGCATATAACTTTGCAGGTTTTGAAAATTTTTCAATTTTGATATCGTTGACGCCCTCTGAAATTTAACAAGGAAGAAAATGAGATCTTGCAAATTAAAATTGAATGAAAAGCAAAAAAGATTTTTATTTCTTATTAAATTTTCTTTTAATGGACAAAATATACTTTTGCAAAATTGGAAATTTTCTAACAAAAATATTTTCCGTTATGTTAAGAACTCTTCTTCCTGTTATATCAGTTTTCAGATTGTAATGTGTAAATGAATTTTTGTAAAAAATGTTCATAGCTTTAGGTCTACTAGACCGCTGGAGTCACCTTAACTCGACCGACTCCTGTGCGCTTCTACGAAAGAGCGTCATTTGACGATACGTGATCTGGCGATGACGGATTATTACGCAGTTTTTCTTTCTTAACTGCGATGCACAACGAATACGCCGCTATAGTGCCAGGATTACCAGGTGGCGGCGCCGATTATACCAGTCAAAATTATCACACGCACGTTCATGCTCTCGCGATTTCAAAACACACTTATTATGCACATTCGAAAGATTTTCAGCATGACGAAACGAAGCCGAGCTAACGACCTCTGGTAAAGGCATAACCAAAATCACGTGTAGTAGAGAGTGAAATGATAAACTTTTATATATGAAAGTGCCCACGTTATATGTTCGACTTATGATTAGTCCATACATCTGAATGAACTTTTCACAGCACATGTCACATATACATTTTTTTTTTCGTAAGCATTACTCGATAATAAAAACGACACATTCTTTATAAACTAGTGCGTAAATGATTCCTGGCATACCATATCAATCACATTTTCACATATATCAATTTCTTATTCTGTAAACTTGAAATTATTTGCCAAAATTTTATATTAAAATCCAACTGTTTAATTACAATTATTTTTATAGTAATTAATTGAGTTTCTAGTATACAAAGACTTTAATAAAATTTTAAAGTTGTATCAAAAAGTAAAGAACTATTAATATCATACATGGCAGGTTTACGATAGGAAAAAGGGGTGCATACTTCAGTATGCACTACAACTTAATTCATGTAATTAATTAATGTTATTCATTACAGCTTCTTTTTCCTTTTTATTCCATCGACTTTTGCTAAAAATACAAACCTTTTGTGACATATTTTCCCAATTATTTATCTTACTGACAAGCATAACAACATAACTGACTAATTATGTAGACGACGCGCTTCATTTGTTTTTCTTGAAAAAAAGACAATATATTCTTAAAGCCTTTTGAGTATTATAAAAAAAGCTTACTTAAATTTAATTGCTTTTTATACTAAAAGGACACAATGAATTGAATTTACTATTTCGATATATAACAAACATGAAATTTTAATTTATAAAATTAAAAATAAACATTGTAAAGTTAACAATTTCACTGTAAAATTACGAACCGTATATTGTATTTTAAAAATTTTTACGGCGTATTAACTATGTTAAAAAAAGGGTTAGAAATGTTTTCTCAGATGCTGAAAATATCTTATGAGTGATGAAATATTTTGGTGAATTTATAAGTTATGCATGAGAAATCTATGTATGATGATCCAGTATTTTGAGATTTTCTTGCGCTTATGATAAAAAAGTTGGCATGCTATTTATACAGAAGTGTGTAATGACTTTTTGAACGTTTCATTCTAATCAAGATTAGAAGTATTAAGCCGTTATTTAGCGGTGTTCTCAAGTGATTGTTACTTTAAAACCAATTTGTATATTAAATTTTAATTATCATTACAGAGTATCGCCACGCATGAGAAAGTATAGAGATTTTTCCTCATTTTCAACAATAATAAGCTGTCTCAGTGCTTTTGTACACAAGAAAATGTTTCGAATCACATTAATCCGCATATATATTCGTGGCATCATATCTGTATCACAAGGGTTAATTGTATGCCTATTATATTGATTGAAAAATCTAAAATGAAATATAGTTTATTATTTATTGATCTACGTACTTATGAAAGGAGTTTATTATGTTAAATCAGATTTATTTATTTAATTGATGAGATATTTTGAAGATTTATATTGTAAAATATCCGTCTAATAAATAACCTGAATTGTCCTTCTATATCTAAAATATATATAATTTATAAATGGCATAAAGCAGTAAACCCATTCGGCATGAACCCCGACTAACTTTTCAGTTTTTTCATTTTCGCATGATTTTAATAATACGGCGAAACGCCGTATGTAATTTACAAACACTCGTGCTACATCGCGCATGTGCTCGTTCACTCCACATTATTTTATAATAATAGTTTTACACTGCGCTTCTTACAAGAACACCAGTTACTTCATCCGGAAGATAACCGGGTGCCCAAAATCATTTCTGCGTATTTTTGCTCTCTGATAATTTCGCGGGAGCATAGTTACCGTTGTAAGAATTTTCATTACCAAAAATTGTCATCATTTAATCTTTAAAGAAGTTGTATCTTGAAGAATGTTGCTATTTGTATCTGTTCTACTTTCATTACGTTTTTGGAAGCATATTTGTTAGTATATATCTTTGTCTATTATAAGGATCCGCGTACGACAGGTTTATAAAAACCGTTCTGGGTTTTTAAAATAATCTCAGAAATTCATAACTGTTCATACTTATTCATTTCATCAAAGCAAGTATTAGAATTTCTGATTAAATAAAACATTTTATTTATCGTGTTATTAATAAAATCCTGTATATAAAATTAAAATTCACGGTTATTTTTTAGTTTAATGATTTTATGTTTTTAATGATAAAAAGTTATTGTTGAAATCCAGAAAATATTTAACAATTCTATTTGAAACTTCAGTACATGTGGTTTGATTCAGTATTTGTCACTGGACCATATTAAAGATGTTCCAAGTTTTTACTATGTATACCACAATTTTATTATGATTACAAAAAACAATTTTATTATACCTTTCGAAATATTTTCATACAGTAATTTTGGAAAAACCTTACTGACTATAAAAATGTAAACAGTATACATATATATATATAGGGTGCATTGAAACCTGCAGTGCATGAAGTTCCGTACGCTTGTACTTGCACTGTAAGTCGTGTTATGCGCCTTTACCTGCCATTGGTGATGTGCAGCTGCGCTTATTCACCGTGTGCGTATAGCAAGACAGCAGAATGCGAAGGAAGGCGCTCGCGGTCGGTCAAACACCTGTGAGAGTGAAAGTGTCCTCCGTCCCACCAGTCAGCCCGCGTGCCGGCCATCCTTCATTGCGTTCCTAGACTGTGTTCTCGCAGCATTAACCCACCTTCGTCTCTCCCTCCCTCCCTCCCGCTCTCTTTCTCTTTTTTGCTCTCTTCCCCCTCTCCTTATCGAGGATCGTGAGCGGTTATTGCGGCTCTTCTAACGCCCTCCGCTTCTCATTATCCCAGTTGACACGACTGCTACCTGTGCGTTCGTTCTAAAAATAACTGAGAACGATGGCGTGCGAGTCTCCTCTGCGAGCCCGATTGCAAATTCTGCGTAACAGTGCATGGCTGTAAGCCCAGGTACGCAATGACTTGAATTACTGCACATGGAGTGAGTAAACAAGCACGAAGTGGGAGGTAAACTCGACCGGTGTGAATGACCAGCTTTTCTTTCATCTATGTTTCTAAGTCAAAGCAAGCAATACGGGCCATTTAACGTAGTACTCACGGCTACTTAACTAGTCAAAATGGGTAAACTGTTTTCTACTTTACATTTCTTAATTGTTAATGAGTTAAAGTTTATTTAAACTATTACGTAAGTAAACTAATACTCAATATCAATAATACATTGAAATGAAACAGTTCTACTGATTAAAATTATTAATGAAAAGTGGCTGATTTGTTTTCGTTTTTGAAGTTAAATGTATCTTTTTGTTTTAATTAATTAATTTTTTTAGTTAAAAGTCCTCAATCACATTTTTGAAAATCAATAAATGTTCGTTAAACCTTTATATTTTGCGACAAAAATTTGACACAAAAACTGAATGATAGTAATGTTGTAATATACGCAAATGTTTTTTGTTCCCCATAAAGCTCCGCGTTAAACTTGTAGAAATAAAAACGTTAATAACCAGTATCGCAAAAATTTTGTCCAATGTCAATCATTTTTCATAAAACATACTTTGATGTACTACACGCAGAGAAATGATCTGTTAGTTGCAAGAGGAAAATCCTTTTCTCAAAATCCTGTTGTCGTAAAACGATTATCGTTTTAAATCTAGCGTATTATTCTTGAGGAAAAAAATTAATTTTGCTTCCTCATAGAGGAAGCTTTGTGATAGTAAAAAAAAAAGTTTATGAGATAATGTGTTAGAAATGTTATTTAGCAAATTTGGAATCGAAATACACTATTTTTAGAAAATGTCCGTATGGATGTGTGTGTGTATGTGTGTGTGTGTGTGTGTGTGTATGTATGTCCGTATACACTGATATCTCATGATCTACTCGACCGATTTTAACGGGAGAGTGATCATTTTTTTAGATTTTGCTTCCACAATTGGGGTCAATATTCTATTTTTGTCAAATTTAATTTTTTTTTTTTTATAGCCATTTTTTTATTTTCAAAATTTTTTTTTTCGATTTTTTTAATATTTAGAACAAATATTGTTTATATATCATGAATTCTCTGTATGTAGGATAAAATTATCTACAATTTAAAAAAAAAAAGTCGGTAGCTATATTTCGTCATAAGTTATTGATGAAAACGTAATTTTTTGTAAATAGGTTATATTTCGAAATTAAAAAAAGATATTAACATGAATATTTTTTTGGTTATAAAGGATATTAAGTACTATAACTTACTCTAAAATTTTAGGTTTTTTTATTCATTATTTTTTGAGAAAAAAAATAATTTATAAAAAAAAGTGATTTTTTTTTGTCGTTCAATAACTATAGTAAAATTGGCTTAATCACTTTGAAATTCTTTGTAGGGGTAGATTTTGTATACCAATCGAGTGAGTTCTTTGGGCAAAAGGATTGATCCATAAATTTCGAAGATATTTGAGGTTAAAATTTTTTTCAATTTTTTTTTAAATCGGAATTTCTCGAGAACGGCTCTATGTATCTAAATGGGGTGGGTGGTATTCGAAAGAGAATTAAATTACCTATATTTTATAAAAAATTAATTCTCTAGCTATCACGGTTCTTTTGTTATTAACAAAAACGTAAAAATTGAAAAATGAAAAAAAAATGAGTTTTATATGTTCAATTATTACAAGAGTAAAATTGTCTTATTCGCTTCAAAATTCATTGTAGAGATATATTATTGATAGTTCTCGGATGAGTTCTTTTGGCAAAGTGATTGGTTCATAAATTTCAGAGATATTTGAGGTTAAAATTTTTCTAGACATTTTTAAAATCTATTTCTTGAGGATTAATTTATAATTTTTTTTAATTTAGTTTATAATTAAATTTAATTTAATTTATAAAAAGATAATTTTAGTTTATAATATCTGTGAAAATTATGAACCAATCATTTTGCCAAAAAAAGTCTGCCGAGAACTATCAATAATATACCTGTACAATGAATTTTGAAGCGAATAAGACAATTTTACTATCATAATAGTTGAACATCCAAAACTCATTTTTTTTAATTTTTAAATTTTTACATTTCTGTTAATAACAAAAGAACCGTGATAGCTAGAAAATTAATTTTTTTTAGAAAATATAGGTAATTTAATTATGTTTCGAATGCTATAAATTACATTCAAATACATAGAGCTCTAAATATCAGTTGCAAATTTATAGGCAATTGTGATATATATTTTATGTATGTGAAATTTTGTGGAAATGTATAATCTATAAAAATTTGAATAAATTATGTTGGAGTTTTGTTATTTCTGTCTTTCTGAAGTATTAAATTTTAAATATTGGAATTAAAAATTAATTCAAGGAATCAGTAAATTAAGTTTGAGGAAGCTACGTGCCAATGAATTGGCAGCGGTTTTTTGTTTCAAGATTATACTTTTCTTGTGCCAAAATATTATTTTTTAATGTCACAAATAGGTTCCTTTTTAAACAAAATGATGTCCTCTTGCTAAATAAGGATTTTTCTCTTTGAATGGACCATGTTCATAAAGTTTTACTACAAAATGATTTTCCTTTTGTCACAAGAGGAAATGAGAGTAATCACTACAAATAATTAATCATATAATTAATTACAATACAATTAAATATTAGTCATACTTATGGAATGTATGAATACAATATTTAATGAATAAAAGAAGAATTATCTTTTCAAGTTAACTGTTGAGATATGAATTTTTAAAAATCAGTTGATTCTTCTGAAATATATAAAGCCTTTTTTGATACTCCCCGTCAGAAGCTTAGTCGTGTGGTTAAGGTACCGGCTTCCCAATCCAAAGATCGAGGGTTCGATTCCCAGTCACTGCACTTCCAGAACTATCTTCGAAAACATTTTTTCGGTTTTTTTCACAAAGTTAACCAATATTAAATTAATTATTAAAATAAAATAAATAAAATAAAATATACAAAAAATATAAATAATAAAATAAAATACATAAAAGATATAAATAATAAAATAAAATACATAAAAAAATATAAATAATAACATAAAAGTTAAAATAAATAAAATTAATAGAAGTAAATTTTTTTTTTATTTCAATGGAAAATACGTTTAAACTTTTTTCTCGGGGAACAAGAGGTTTTCTCTTCACACAAAATGATTTTGGTTAGAGAGGATTTTCCTATCGGTCAACTAGACCTTCTATTTCCTTGAAGAGAAATCCTCTTCATACAAGAATAATTTGCCAGAAAAGGATTTTCGTCTTGTGGCAAGAGGAATTAATTTTGGCAACCAAAACAAGATTATTTTCCTCTTGGATCAAAAGGATTTCATTTGCTACCAATGATCTTTTCTCTGCGTGTAGGCGTAAAATGCTCATTTTACATTTCTTCATGCGAGCGTAAAATACAATTTTACGCCCGCATGCACAAAATGGCATTTTACTACGGCTCAACAAGACAAGTACATAAAAAAATAATGTTTATAACTCGAGCGTAGAATTTGTACCCTCGTAAACTATTTTAGGCTCTTCTTACTAAAAGTTCTATTCAGTCATGATCTATAAGTGAAGTATTTTTAATATAGTAAAGTTGTTAATGTAAAATATATGCACATTACACATGTTAAAAATTGAAAGAGGTTAAATCGTCTATCATGTATACATAAAAGTGTGGCTGACTTTAGGTATATTCATTACAATCATGGCACAAGCCTACTTGCTTTCGGGTGCTCCAGCGCGCTTTAGTACCTAATCTGCAAAAGAAAAAAAATGAGTCGAAAGCGCATTTGTTAAAGAAATATTTAAGTAAAATTTGTTAAGCATGCAAATAGTAAAATATGCATAGATTTCCTCAGATAACAGTTATACCATTTGACTTTAGATTTGTACAATAAAGCAATAGTCCATCAACTAGTATATTTATATGCAGTAGATTTTATTAATAACTTTTAATAAAATAGATACTAAAATAAGTAATAAGGTTAAGGGGTATGGTACTCATGCACTCTGTTTTATCGGCAGAACTCGGCAAATTCTATATTATTAAAATAAATATATCGAATTACATCTTATAAAGAGATAGTTGCCCTGTGCAATGTAATAATCTACCAGCCTGCGCAGTTTTGAGCCCAAATATCAACGGCACCCTAAAAAATTTTGCGAACGAAATTTCGGTTATTTTTGTTCGCAAAATTTTTTAGAGTGCCGTTGACATTTTAGCTCAAAACTGCGTAGGCTGGTAGATTATTACATTGCGCAAGGCAACTATCTCTTTGTAAGACGTAATTCGATATATTTATTTTAATGATATAGAATTTACCGTGTTCTGCCGGTAAAATAGAGTACATGAGTACCACACCCTCTTAAATGTTGGTATCTTTTTCATATTGATGCATACTACTATTATCTGTTAATTTTTGTGTAATTTGACTTTGAATAAGCGTAAATGATAAAAATTAGATAGGTAAATAAATAAATACAATGCATTAATACTGCTTGAAGAGAAATTTTGATATGCAATAATAATATACAATTAGAATATAGTAACCTTAGATCTGTATGTAAACTAATAAATCCTTTTCCATGTTATTGGTACATACAGCAACATACATCTGCATCATTTGACATTGCACTCGTATAAAAGGACTATAAATTATAGAGACATAGAAAGTTGGGGTGTGTTGATAGATAAATATTATTTGAGGAACAACGTTGATAAATTTATCAACTAAAGATTTATTAAATGAACATTGTATATGTAAGTATCAATTGGCCTTGAGTTCACGTGTAATGTTGTAAAATTAGGTACATAAAACAAACATGAGTATTAATAAATAAATACTATTTGAACAAAAAATAGTCATAAATTTATCTATTTATTCACAAATAAACTTATTAACGGATGGACACATTATCTGGCCTTGAATTTGCATGTTCTCTATTGGGCATTTATTGGTCAGGTATGAAAACGTGAATATGCTCTGATACAAAATTTAATATACACACCTTGGCCAGTAAAAAAGAAAGCCTCAGATCACATGTTTGTCAACCTCGGCTTCGCCTCGGCCGACAATTACATGTGATCTGAGACATCTCTTATTTTACTGGCCTAGGTATGTAATATACTATGAGGAATAAATTTTCATTAATCAATTAATTAATTAAAAATAATTGATACAAACATAAATTTTCATAAAAGTTGGTGCGAATGAATAGTTCGAAAATTTTTTATTTCTTCTTTTTTCATTACAAAATGCATGTAGATGAAAATAAACTTTTTAAGCACATACAATTGTCATTTTTCGATATGTATATGAAGCTAATTTAACAATTTTTATTTCATCTTAATGTTATTAACAATAACTTTTGACTCATGAATTTTTTCGAGTTTTAGTTTGAAAAAATACTCGGTTTTGGTTCATTGAAAAAATGGTTGGTTCCAGTAACCGAAAAATTGGGTGTTGTAACCATCTGAATTGGTAAGAAAACAGAACTGATAGGATAGTTAGTACAACGAAGAGGATAGTTAGTATAACCAACTTAATAGTTATAGCGACATAAAAATGGTCAGCGGAACCAATATTTGTTTATTAATCAAACTATATTCTTGGTTGTGTGTTTAGTAACCAAACTGTTGGTTCGAATAACCAATCCTATTTTCCGTATTGCATAAACCTCATGAACTTATAAATGTTCTTTAAATTTCTGAACCTTTTTAGTTCACGAAATTAATGTATTAGTTAGGAAATGTGAGTAATTTCAGTACACTATTTTATCACTTATACTATTATCATTTGAGTTTATTAAAAATAAAGAAAGAAAGTTTTGAAAAATTAACAATTAGAGAAAACTGCAAATTAATATGTGAATACTAAATTTTATTAATCAGTTAAAACAGCAATTTAAAGTTATAAATAGTTATACAAATAGTTCATGACTTTTGCGCGATAAAGAATATTTTTAAATCTAATGAAATCCAAAATATAGAGAAGATTTAGAAGACTATTTTAGAACCAGCACAGACAAGGAAAAAAAAGCATGGTAGTGGGCTTTACCTGCTGATCAATCATTATCATAAATTCACATTAGAAATTTCGTTAATACAGAGAGACAATATGACAGGACTAGCATATTGATGAGTATGGGAAAGCTTCTACTTTCGAGTACATCGACCTCTTAGCAATCGTTCTCCTCTTTCTCTGCCTTATCTTCTATATTACGCCTCTAAAATGCGAAAGGTGCAAGAGCGTTCTTTTTATCTAGAGTGAAAAAGACAGTCATGAGATCATCTCAATGCGTCACTGTGCCCATTTGATTTCAGGCATTTAAATAAAATGATTCATTTCTCTCTGCAAAAATGCAAAATGACTTTTTGAATGTATCTCTCTCTCGCGCACTCTTGCTTTCTCGCTCTTTAACTAATTAGATCAAAATTTTGCATTCAATAATTAATTTTTTTTTTTTATTTCTATTTTGTACGCATATATAAGTGAAATTTGTTTAAACTCGTAATAGTGTGCAAAAATAACTACTCATTAAATTTTTTAGATATATACATAGTGAATGTAAATCGAAAAAAATTGCCATTTATAATTAAATTATAACAATGAATGGAAAAGTACGCAAATAACCGCCTTTTTGAAGATTACTCGATTTTAGATCAAATCTAATACTCAAAATTTTGTATTGGAATACTTTATAAAAACCTGATTTCACCTATTTGACAGCAATATTTGGTGAGCAGAGCAGCTTCGTGATGCGACATCTTTTTTTAACTTATACATGTAAAAGGAACTTTCTTCCTATGTATATTATGAATGGTAGCGCGTAACATATCGCATGCATAGCGATCAAGTAGACTTGTGAGTGACGATGACATTTGAAAGTTAGAAGTAACCAGTATGATTTTTCAAAATTAAAATTTAAAAAAGCATTTGTCTTAATCCTCAATTATTTTTATTTTATGTTTTTTGTATTCGCGGTGACAATATTGACCGACTTATGTAAATAGATCAACAAAAATTTAATAAATTTTTGTTACCTAGAATTGCTAACATTTTTTTTGGGTATATCTTCCGTACTTGATTTTCCTTCTTCTATAGGTATAATACATACGATACACAAGAAAATTGTTTAACTATTAAAAACAACTTTTTGGACCAGCGTGTGAGAACTTGGACTTCTCGTTTACGCACTCCTTGAAAAGCATTCAAGAAGGATTTACTTATCGCATTAGTTTCAACATACGTACCGTTTTTAGATGCCTTCGATTAATTAATTTTTTTTAAAAGTACATAGGTATTTTAATTATGTGTATGCATTTTGTTTTTATTGTCTTGTCTCCGTTCTTATATTGAACTTCCTAGAGCTAGTTTAAAAAAATCGTAAGTTAACAAGTGCCAGCAGATGATTTTTAAAAAGTGTAACATTTTGATTGTAAGGCCATGTGAAACCCTGAATTTCAATATTTTTTAAATCAGCATTTAAACGTTTATTTGGAAAAAGACGAACGTCAAGCGCTCCGTACACGTAAACACTATATTCAGATTTTTTTTTGGGTGATTCTATTGGTATTTTCATGAGATATCCATGTTTGAAAAGTAGCTTAATTGCATATTCCTGCTTACCGACAGTACGGTTTTTATTTAATTAAATAAATTCTCATCATTTTTTTGGAAAAACACGAACGTCAAGCGCTTCGTATAGGTTAATATTATACTCGGATTTTTTTTGGACGATTCTATTGGTATTTTCATGAGATATCCATGTTTGAAAATTATTTCGGTATTTCACATCACCGTAATTAAACAATATACTATTGTGATGTTTTTTTATTAAAAATTAATGTTAAAAAATGTTTAAAGCTTCCACTACTTCAACTACGAATTATTTCAACAGGACAGGTCGTACATAAAAGGAAATAAATCTGAGGAAAACAAGCCTTCATTTTCTTTTTTCAAATTAAAAATTATTATTCCTTCCGCAGTTACGCCTAATCATAGTTGAACGTCAAATCATAGAAACTATCGTGTAAATTTAGTCTTATTGATTTTTTATGATTTATTATTGTATTCCATATAATCTGCCATTAAACTGTGAACTGGTGTAGCTTTTGGAAGGAATAATAATTTTTCAATTCCTAGAAAATCAAATAAAAACTCGTCTTATTCAGTTATATTTTTTCTCCAAAGTGGATGTATGACCATTCATGGCTGAATACTTCACGATGAAAATAGTGACTCCCTTCAACACCCTATTTATAAACCATATTGCCGATTTATAAACCATATAAACCATATAGACGAGTTGTAAAAATTCACAAAGAGCCGAAAGCCAATATAATCGAGTTCTGCGAGGAAGAAGATGAAGAAAATAGTGTACTTTTACACTTGTACGTAGATATCTATAGATATACTTAGATATAAATTTTGAAGATTAATGGTCATGCTGTTGAGGTAGGCCACTTGCCACAGTTCTGTCTTGGGTAACCGGCGGCCTCCTCGAAAGCTCTCGTTTCAATCTCCGCCGTTCCCTTTGCCCCCGCCACTGAAAGGGGCCTTTTATCTCTATTCGCAGCGCGTGTGAGAGGCCCCGTTCCGGCCCCAGAGAGGAAAGTAGCTATCGCCGAAAGTCCACGAGAAACGGCGTTTTCGAGTGTCGTAATTCGAGAGGTGATTTTATAATTTCACCAGGTGTTTGCCACCAGAAAAGGAGAAGGACTTGGCACCGAAGTAGAGGGGAGTGAGAGACACTTTGGACGACATCGCGCGCACGTACAAGAGGTCGACGAACTCCGACGTAAACTGGGTATACATTACAGCGAAAAGGCGGTCGAATGTATATATCGCGAAAACTGTGATGAGTGACGTTACGGATTGCAATTTCTGGGTTTTTGGGAACGTAATTGTTGCCGTGACAATAGTGGTTTACTGCATTGGAATCTACTTAGAACTTTGTTCAATGCTCTTCTATTTATCCAGATTTGCTTTTCCAATTGAAGGACGAATTGGAAAAGATCTAACGAGGTATTTTAGACTATAATCAAGTCCTGTAAATACCTACAGTTTTTCCTGAATGTTTACAAATGTCGAATTAAGATTTCAATTAGTGTATACACATAACATTTGAAATTTATCGACATCTATGCGCACATCGTAGTATCTATATTAAAACTTCTGGCAATAGTTAATATGACAACATAAAGAGTTCAGTGAATTTTAATATTTATTTATTAAAAATATTATTTTAAACTTTTCCATTACTTTGTGATAAGTTTGTAAGAGAAAATATTGTTTTCGAGAGATACACACACTCTTTAAAAATAGTACAGACTTAAACTGAAAAAAAAAACAAATTTTTCCAAAATTTGTCATTATTCGTTCATGACTAACATCAAAAGCTATTATTAGCGAAAAATCTCTTTGTTCGTTACATAAAGCATTTCCGCTCTTATCTGTTTTTGCATATATTAATTTAAATATATACTACAACGTAAGTAACAGAATTTAGACAGTAGTATTCAGCAATATAATTAGTGGATCCTTTTGACTCATTGCTCTCAACTCCCCTTAGAGCAGAAAATGCACACTGCTCATTACGCAGACGCCACTCTCGCGTCAACTGAAGAGGCGAACTGCGAAGTGGGCTTACGAAATGCACGTACGGTACCTACCGTAAGTCCGGTGATACGTACGTTACTTCTCTTTCTTGCTCTCTCGCACTTTTTCTTTTCCTTTTTTTTTGCTTAAGAGAGCTTATTGGCAGTAAACCCAGAAACGTTCGGCTTTGAGAGAGTGCTGGCATCCAGCTCTTCTTTTGCGGAGCAACGAACTCTCTCTCTCTTTCTCTTTCTCTCTTTTTCTCTCTCTCGATTCTCTCTTGCGCGCGTGAGTTCGACCACCGGCCTCGGTGCCACAAGCAAGAACACAGGATTGTGCGCGTAAGTGCCGAATGTCACTTACTATAAAAGAGTACTGCAAGCGGGCCGTAACGTAGCTGGTGACACAACAAGCGCGCGCGATGTCCAAGACGCGAGAAAGGAGAAAGGACTGGAGCACGCAAACGAGCAAACAGACGGTGGAAGAACGAGCGTTTATTTGCTCGGGCGTCGATAAAAGGAAAACGATTTTCAAAAAAGAAATGGGCACGTTATCGGGCCTCGCGCACGCGTTCCGCTTTTTTCACCACGCCACAAGATCTTCTGCAGGGCGTCCGAATTTGCTGCAACGACGATACGATGTGCCGTATACGGAGCTAGCGAGCAAGTGCTTATTCGGCGATAATTCAAGGTAACCTGTGTACTGACGTCAATGAATAAAATGGAAAAGGAATTACAGTTACGCTATAAAAAATACGAGTCATAGTAATTGATTTTTTTTTTTAATTTTTTGTTGCTTCTTTCTTTAGATTTTCAGTTTAATTGGCTTCATCGGTATTGTCCACTATGGATAAAATAAAACATTTTAGAATTTCGTCGTTACTTTATTTGTATCCTTGTCTTCTGTGGAAGTTGCTCCTCTTATTAAAGTTGTCAGTTAATAACTATACACAGAGCCGGAGATAAATCTGTAATCTCTAACCGCAGGCCTACATCGCTAGTTTCTAATATATCAAACATTTTTGAAAAAATAATATATGACAGATTATACGACTTTCTAAAAAAATGTAATATAATATCAGATGCCCAATATGGAGGCATGTTCTTGTTTGTGCACATAAGGATTGTGCACATATTTATTGTGCACAGATAGCATTGGTACAGATCTATATATATAGATATATACCAATGTTAAAGTGTGCACAATTAATATGTGCACAATCAGTATGTGCATAAACAAGAACACGTCAATATGGATTTGTAAAAGGTAGAGGTACAACTGACGCACTAAACAGGATTTCGGACATTATATGTACCAACTTAGATAAGAGTATCCCACTAATAGTCACATTTATAGACCTTGGAAAGGCCTTTGACAGGGGGGAGGTATTTTATTAGAATGGTAAAATGTTAGATGGGTATTGTCTCAGAAAGGTAAAAGAACAAATCAGAATATCTTATGATAGAAGGATAAATTTTTCGAATGTTTAAAAATGTATAATATATAAAAATTCGAAAAAAATTGGCAAGAAGGTCATAATATTTTCATTAAATTATTTTTATATGATATCTCACCCAGGAGGCTCGAGTACGATTCCCGGTACCGGAACCAATGTGAAGTCCGGAAATAATTGGAAATAAATAGTAATTGGTTTTATGTATGTTTATTATATAAAATACAATAATTTATTTACCAATACAAGCTGCTGGTTTCTGGTAGATCGATGCGTTGTAATTTTACTTACAATTCTTTTTCTATAATTGTTCTTTACGTTTAGAATTTACACTTGCTTTTATAAATTTACTATAAATAACTTATAAGGTCTGCTTACTAGATGAGTAAGGCTTACGATTACAATTTCAATAATTTATAAGATCTGCTTGCTAGATGAGTAAGGCTTACGATTTCAACTTCCTCGATGTCGTTGAGGTACACGGAGTTCGCCAGGTTTCTTGTACGCTGTGACTGATTCGCGTGACACACATCACTTCCGGACGTAATATGTGATATCAATTTTTCGAATGCAATTTCTGCCTAACGATTAAATTGTAGAAAATGCAGTGATTTAGAAAAGCTATAACGTTGAAAAATGAGCTAAAAATCATATAGGAATGAATGTTTTACATTTTTCGGAATTGTATTCTTCTAATAAAAGGTATCTTTATAATTTTACGTAATCTCTTTTCAATTTTTATAGACGCAGATTTTTCTGATATTTTTTTTTTCTAAAGAAATCCCTCGTGTGTTCTGAATAGCTCATGTTCGAAATTTACAATATCGGATTCGGAAAATATTTTAAACGATAGTATATTTTCTGAGAAAATACCAATCTAATATTTTACCAGTCTGATAAAATACCTCCCCCCCCCCCCTTTGATACAGTGAGCCGTAAGCTATTAATTGAAAAATTTGAAAGATATGGGATAAGGGGCAAAACTTTGGAATTATTAACTAGTTATCTTTCTAATAGAAAACAAAGAGTTAAGATACTAGACCAAAAAAGTATCGAAAAAGAAATTGAAACGGTTGTTCCACAAAGGACTGTACTAGGACCATTATTTGTTATACTATATGTTAATGATCTATTGTTAGATATGCAAAGAAACACTATTCTGTCCTATGCGAATCACACCGTTGGCATCGCTGTTGACAGCCTTGACTAAGTGTGCGAGAAAAAATGAACACATTTTTAGAGCATATAGCAAACTGGTTAGCCATAAACAAACTATCCTTAAATACAAATAAAACTGTCTACGTGACTATGGGTAACTATAGTGATAGTGTGCCAAAAAAAATCGAAATAGATATACACAAACAGAAAATCAAAAGAGTGACGAGCCACAAATACCTAGGGTTAATATTTGATTATAACATGAGATGGGATAAGCACATTGAATATATATTATAAATAAAACAAAATACTTAGTTTACATTTTTGCAAAAATCAAAAAGTTTATGGATACAAAAACACTAATGATAATATGCTATGCCTTCCCGGATAGCACAAGACGTTTTTTAAACGTCATTATTACGTCAAATCTTAAACCTCGCGACGTCAGAAATATAAGTTGCTCAAACGTCATAATAACGTCAGTAAGACGTTGAAAATCTCCGCAGTATTTTTCTACCGATATTTCACTTCATTTTTTCGACGTCATAAAAAGGTTAAAAATCTGTTAGAAGGACGTTAGAAAAACGTTGGAAGAATATACAATAAACGTTATAGAAACGTCATAGAAATGTCATATAAAACGTGATAAGTAGGCGTATAATACTTATGTATGAAGAAGCCCACCCACCACCCTCTCTTTCAATACTTGCTCTTATAGATTGAACTTCATTTTTTTTACTTTGAGATTGTTCAACGCCACCTAGAGAGAAAAAAGGATTGATTAATTCCAAAGATTTCGAAAAATGTATGAGTATAACGCTTTTATGACGTATTTATTATGTTTTTATGACGGTTTTATGACGTCTTTATGACATTATTATGATGTTTTTATGACGTTTTGATGATGCTTTTATGACGTCTAAAATAATGAATATTACTGGACAAATAGTATATTACATACCTAGGCAGGTAAAATAAGGGCATGGTGTGGTTTGTGCACATAAGAATTATGCACATATTTATTGTGCACACTTTAGCATTGGAGTATACACATAGATATAAATATACACCAATGCTAAAGTGTGCACAATAAATATGTGCATAATTCTTATGTGCACAAACCACACCATGTCAAAATAAGAAATGTCTCAGATCACATGTAATTGTCGGCTGAGGCGAAGCCGAGGTTGATAAACATGTGATCTGAGGCTTTCTTTTTTACCTGCCAAGATGTGTATACTATTTTTCTGCCCGACGCACACTGGGGCCATACGGATTTTTTGGTTCAAAACCACCTAGAGGTCGCAATTCTCAACGGAATCTCAAAATTTTTGCTTAGGAACATTCGTTATCAAATATCGAAGAGCCCTACGAAGCCTGATTTTTCAAAAAATTAACCTATAAATCTAAGGAGTCATATAATCCTATCACATCAACCAATCAATTTAATTTTTGACCTGCAAATCCCAAAAATACGATAAACCTTTAATTTGTAAGCCCTTTACTCGTGAACTCTTGACCTTTGACCCAGTAAGCCATGCACTCATAAACTCTAAACCTATCTAACCTCATAAGTCTTAAGGGGGTCTTACACCTAGTGGCTTCTGAGGCCAAAATCAGCTATAAAAAAGAGAAAAATGTTATTTAAACCACATACAATGTATATCCTAAAAATATACACTATTTCTGACAGAATGGCCCAAGACTTAATCTGTAGACCAATTTTATGAATCAAGGTTAAGAGAGCATGTGTCAAGGATTTATAAATTGAAGTTTTATAGCATTTTGGGGAATCACAAGTGTAAATTTTGGGGTTATAGGTTATAAATTAGGTTTATAGGTTCATATTTTCAAAATTAGGCTTCGTAGCGGTCTTTGGTATTTTGTCACAAAATTTCCTGTTTTTAAATTTTCAAATTCGGTTGAGAATTATGACCTCTAGGTGGTTTTGAACCTTTCGGCCCCAGTGTGCGACGGCGCCGGAAAGCGGTAACTTCGTTTCGCGCAGCGGCCGGGAAGTTGGCGCTTTCCGGCCGGAGGACAGAAAAAGATTCTCCGGACATTTTCAACGGTTTACTGACATCATTATGACGTTTGATCAACTTTTGTTTTTGACGTCACGAGGATTCAAGCTTGACGTCATAATGACGTTTAAAAAACGTCTTGTGCTATCCGGGTTCTTTCATAGTTTGATAAATTGTGGAATAATTGCCTGGGACGGGGCATACAAAGACAATATAACTCTTCACCAAAAAATACAAACAAGAATATTAAAATTGATAAGTAAAAACCACTGCCTGGTAAATTTCTCATTAAATGTAAATCAACTATTTACGCTTGAGGCTCTAGTATATCATTACGAAGATTTGTCAGAAATATATAAAAAAAGTAAATCTAAGACAAGAAATAAGTGTATCCAATTACCTAAAACAACGAAGGCTGTTAGTAATAAGAATAGTTATTTGGTAGCTTTAAAAACTTTTAATAGGTACCCTACCTAATGAACTAAAGAAACTTTATGGTAAAAAGAATAAGGCTAAAAATTTAAAGAGTAAATTAAAAAAATATATTTAAATCAGGGTAAACATAGGATTAATTTTAAAAACAGATACTGATTGTTTTAATATATAAATTCTATTTGTTAACATTTTAGCATGTCAATTAGTTATGTAAGTTATTATTCTAATGTATTCCTCCACTCTATATACAGGTAGCTATCTTTTATATCTCTATAGAATGATCCACATGTAATTAATATGGATAAATAAATAAATAAATAAATAAATAAATAAATAAATAAATAAATAAATAAAACCATATTTTCATTAATAAAAAATGACAGACTAAATATAATTTAAATATTAAAAAAATGAAAATGTAAGTAATTTAAAGAGCTTTTAATAAAAATTTATTATGATAAGTAATTATTGCTGCCGTCGGAAGCAAGAAGGTCTGTGACTTCAAAAAATTCAAAAATGTGATTTTTGGTTATTTTGACACATCTGTACCATATCTATAATAATAAAATAGAAAATGAGGTAAAAATGTAATATTTTGTGCAAAAACGCACAATGTTACGATTTTGGTGATATTTGGAATTTTCATAAACATAAACGCCGTAAAGATACGATAATAATCAAGAAAGACGTAAAATTCGCGACTTTTTTATTTGCAGCGTGACGATTACGTCTTTTTTTGGCAATGAACAACTGATTTATTGCCTTTCTTGTTTATGAAAAGTAAACAACAACGGTTTAGGTTTAATTCATGGTAATAATTACAATTATCGGAAAACATAAATTTAGTGCTTATCAATTTTATTTATCATGAACGAAAGTATAACATTAGCACCAATCGATTTAATAAATTGTTATGTTGATGAAAACGGATTTATAAAAGTTAAACGAAAAAATGGTGAAACTGCAGCCAGTTCGCAAGATGTGATTGGTAATTTATTTCTATTTAATTCAAACTGTTATTTTAAATACTTTTTTTAAATGAAATACTAAGTAGCTTTATTTCATTGTTTACAAAGAGATTTTGCGTATATCAAGGTTAATTTAAGATTATCAGTGTACATTTTTTCATTATTAGAACCTGAAAATGAGATCCACAACGTTCCGTCTCTCAGTGATTCTGTTCATGAAGACAGTGAACCATTACCAGGCATAAGCGCTACTGCAGTGAATGAAACAAGTCCGCGAGCGAGTACCAGTAACGAGATACAAAATGAGTCGAACAGTAATGATGAATCTCCAGATGTCATAGGTTGATTATTGATTTTTATTCAATTTATATTTTCTTACTTTAAATATTTACATACGCATTTGCAACCTTAGAATATACAAAAAAGGCACGATCAGAAAACGAAAAGCAAAGGCTCCAAGAGAAACGTTAGAAGTAAAACGCGATAGAGTTACCGAAAATCATGCAGTTCGAGAATGTTGCGATGCTTCACAGTGCCGATGAAAATGTTCTGAGAATTTTGACGAAGAATTACGAAAAGCTATTAACAATGAATATTGGAATTTAGATTATAATGGTAAACATATGTTTATTCTAAGTATGTGTGTACGTAAAGTCCGACCAAACCATCTAGTTCACCTAAACGTATTCGAACAATGTCTATAAAGTATCATTTTAGAAAAAACATGGATGAATTAACACGAATTTGTAAACATTTTTTTCTCACGACATTGGGTTTTAAACCAAATAACGACAAGATGATATTGCGTATCGTGCGCAGCTCAAATAAGCAAGAAATCACTCCCCTTCCGATAATCGTGGCCGTCAACCAATCGAAAAACAAAATTAACACAGAAGTTATATTCACGCACATTGAAAAATACAATCCAACTGTACCTCATTACAGAAGAGAACATGCTCCAAATGCTCGGTATTTATTCAATTACTAGTATGTATGAAGATTTTTGTCAAGAACATAAGGAGTTTAAGATTTCGATTAGTATTTACAGTAGGTTTGAAAGAAATAAACATTAGCTTTACAAAGTTAGGGCACGAAGAGTGCGAAAAATATGAAACGTTTAAATTGCATAATTCTCAACACAATGAGCAGAATCTTGATGCAGATTGTGATGCGTGTATGACTTTGAAAACTCATATCGACAAAGCTAAACTGAGCCGCGAGAAATACCGCGAATACACAGATCAGTCACTTCCAGATGGTGTTGTTTGTTTTTCCGTTGATTTGCAAAAAGTTATAATGTTTCCTAAAATTGATAGTTTCAAAGTTGTTTTATTTACAAAAAGAATTTCTCTTTACAACAAAAGTTTCGTACCCGTGTGGTCAAATAAAAAAAGAAATACTTTTCTGATTTCTGCGTATAATGCTTTTTTCTTACATCACAGAGATTCTAAGAAAATCATTTTGTGGCTCGATAATTGTACTGCCCAAAACAAAAATTGGTATTTCTTAACATACCTTGTCCACATTATTAATTCTAATGAAATATCATCTGATACGATTGAAATTAACTATTTTGAACCAGGGCATACATTTATGAGTGCTGATAGTTTCCATCATCAGGTAGAAAAATCATAAAAAAAAAGAAAAGAACGTATAACCCCCCCCCCCCCCCCCCTCCCACTGGCTAGATGGTCATTCTGTGCAAAGAAGGATATGCATTCAATAGATTCTTAAAGTGTGACAAAAGCTGTTAGGAAGCTACAACTAAGATGTTTTAGACGGTATTGCACAGAAAGTGCGAAAAAAGTATTATGAAAATGAAAGAATTAGTTTGATTAGAATACAAGTTTTTAACAATTAGTTTTTCAAAATAAAATAAGAAACTTGTCATTTTAATAGAAGTGGTCATCTATCTAGTTGGAAATCATATTAGTACTATACACTAGAATACTAAAAATATTATTATGATAAAATACTAAAAAATAATTAGAACCTGCACAGATACATATTGTACGTATTGTAGTTTTAAGCTTTATCAAAATTATTAGAAATAGAAAATTTGTGTAATATAGTACTAACAAGAGTCCAATTTAAAATTAAATGATCCAAAACCATTACTTGGAAACATGGTTCAAATCATTGCTAAACGAGGGTCAATGACGTTGACGTATAAAACCTCTTTTAATAGTGACTCTTACAAGCTTGATTTTTTATCAGTCAAGGGGGCGAAAAACATATCAAAAAAACCTGATGCCTTAGAAAAACCTTGTGGAATCAACGAATATGTGAAAAATCTTATGGTGAAAACATTTCTCCTTTTAATGCCAAATAATCGTCATTCTTTTTGGCAAAATTTGGCAAACAATAAATAGAGTTTTATTAATATTAGATATCTCTACAGTGAAGTATTAAAATGTATATTTTATTTACGAAAATGATAAATAAAACTGTTGGAATAATATAAAACCTGTTCAAGAAGATATGCATTAATAATTCATTTTAGCATATTTATAATAAATAAAAAAAAGTTTTATTATTTTCTGCATAAAGCTCAATTAGTTTGACTATTAATAACAGTATTTTTAATATTTTAACGTTATTAGCTTATGCATAGTAAAAAAAATTATCGTTTATGTTGGTTTTTACGGCTTTCTTGCTTATGATCGCCCTCTAATTTCATAACCAAAAAGCCGTAACTAATATTGTTTTAATGAAATCTTTATTGTATTCGTTTTTTAAATGTGTTATCATGTAGAGAATGAATAATCATACATAAACAAATTTACTCTCATAAAATTGATTAATTTAAGGGGGTACTATAGTTAACATTTTTGCTTCCTCCTAGAGGAAGCTTTCTGATAGTAATTTGAGTTGTTGTAAAAATATGTTATAATTGTTTTCCGAGGTGTTAGGAATCAAAATACATGGTTTTTGAAAAATGTCTGTATGGACGTGTGTGTGTGTGTGTGTGTGTGTGTGTGTGTGATTGTGTGTCTGTATGTGATTGTGTGTGTGTGTGTGTGTGTGTGTGTGCGTGCGTGCGTGCGTGTGTGCGAGCGCGTGTGTGTGTGTGTGTGTGTGTGTGTGTGTGTACGCCTTGATCTCAGCTTCTACTCGGTCGATTTTAACCGGACAGGTCTCATTATTTTTGTTTTTTTGTGTGATTGCAGGTCAAAAATCCATTTTATACCACTCTAACCTCAAAATCACAACTTTGATATGATTTTTCGGCGCTCGTGGTATAAAATACCGTTCGAAACTAGTGCGTAAGTCGATTATTTAGGTGGTGTGACTTTTTCGCACTCGCTTCGCTCGTGCAAAAAGTCACACCAGCTAAATAATCGACTTCCCCACCCGTGTCGAAATGTACTATTTTGATTGGGTCAATGCGTTTTTGTTTTATTTCGAATTTTCGATTTTCTCAAAATTGTTTTTTGCTTTTTTTTTTAATATAGGATCGAGATATTTGAATCGGATAGGTAGCATTCGAAAGAGAATTAAAATATCTATACTTTCTAAAAAAAAGTTTTTAGCTATCACGGTTCATTTTTTATTAACAAAAACGTGTTTTGCTTCCTCATAGAGGAAGCTTTATAATAGTAAAATTTTAATTTTCTTTAAATTGCTCTAGAAACATGAATAAAGGTGTTAGAAGTTTGTGTGACATGATTTTAGAAAATGTCTGTATGGATGGATGTATGTGTGTGTGTGTGTGTGTGTGTGTGTGTGTGTGTGTGTGTGTGTGTGTGTGTGTGTGTGTGTGTGTGTGTGTGTGTGTGTGTGTATACCGCTTTATTTTCGGATCTACGCGGTCGATTTTAACCGGACGGGTCTCATTTTTTTGCTTTTTGATTCCGAATTCGGGAAAAAAAATAATTTTGTACGACTAACTGATTCGTTTTTGTTTTATGTCGAATTTTTCATTTTCGAAAAATTTATTTTTGATTTTTTTTAATGATTGGATTTAAATTTTATAATCGGATGGGTAGCGTTCGAAAGAGCATAAAAAACCTATATTTAAAAAAAAAAAAAAATTTCTCTAGCTATCACGGTTATTTTGTTATTAACAAAAACGTGTTTTTTTTAAATGCATATAACTCCCAAAACTAAATGGTCAATTTTTTTGAGAAAAATCATGATAATGGAGATTATGAATAGCTATAATCTGTATAAAATTGAATCCATTCTGTTGGTTAGTTTTTGAGAAAAAAATTAAAAAATGAAAAAAACGTGTTTTAGGTGGCGACAATTTACGGGAGTAAAATTGTGTTAATCGCTTCAAAATTCCTTGTAAAGATAGATTTTTGGTTGCCACCTGCACCTTTCTTTGGGATAGATGATTGGTTCATAAATTTCGGAGATTTTTTAGATTAAAATTTTTGTAACCTCTTTCGAATCGTAATTTCTCGAGAACGGCTGTATGTATCAGAATGGGATAGGTAGCATTTAAAAAAGAATTAAAATACCTATATTTTCTAAAAAAAAAAACGTTTCTAGCTATCACGGTTCTTTGGTTATTAACAAAAACGTAAAACATGAAAAATGAAAAAATGAGTTTTGTATGTCCAATGATTCCGGAGGAAAAATTGTCGTAATTTCTTCACAATTCCTTGTGGAGGTAGATTTTGGATAGCTCTTGGTCGAGTTATTTGGGCAAAATAATTGGTCCATAAATTTCAGCGATATTTGAGGTTAAAATTTTTTAAACTTTTTTTAAATCGTAATTTCTCGAGAACGGTTCTATGAATCAGCTACAGATTTTTAGACAATTTTGTATGTGATATAGAGATTATGTATGTGAATTTTCATCAAGATCGTACGATTACTTTTTTATATTCAAAATTTTCCTATTTTACAAAGTTATTTTATTTGTCGCCTGATAACTAGAGAAAACTTGTTTTAATTTTTTTTTTTAATTCGGCGGAGATGTAGAGTGTATATTATTTATTATATGCGTTTTTAGAGTAAAAGAATTCGTTTATGAATTTCAGAGATATTCGAGTCTAAAACTGATTTAGCCTTCTTTTCAAATCGTAATTTTTTGGATATATCTATACTAGAAAATGGAAATAACACGTGCTATGCGTGCGTGTTGTTCACTTACTTTTGTTTTTTATTGAGGGTAATTTACAGCGCGATCAAGTTTTAATCACTTATTATACTCATTGAAGAATATATTTGGTTGAAATTTCAAAAGATTATCTTTATTTTTTACTCAAAATATCGAAATTTTTTGTTTAGAACATTGATTGGGAAAAATTTTGCATTTTACTTGCAGAATATGCCAGTATTTTTGTTGTAACCTTTTTGGAAAATCTCTTGACTGATTGACTTGATTGGTGACTTTATAATAAACATTCATATGTGTAATAAACGAATATATGTAATACAGAGTTTGGTAATTTGTTCGAATTTATTTTTAAGTTTTCAAAATATTATGGATTTAAAATATTACCCAAAGTTGAAGGTGCACCATAAAAAATAATTCTGCTACTTTTTTTTGTGAAAATCATCAGATGATTCGGAAACGTGATGTAGAGACAAGTTAATATAATCGGAGCGCTTGTATGTACGAAAGCATCGGAAATTTTTGTGTGACTGCATACTGAAAATTAACATGAAAATTGTACATATAAATATGGATTTTTATAGGTATTTAATTTATTAGCATTTTCCACGCTACCATTGAGGTATTGCTATTAGCGCGTTGGACTTTTTTTAATTCATTCTCATGAAATACATGAAAATATTTCTTTTACTAGTTCAGAATTCTATAACATAATAAAATTATTGAATTAGTTGAATAATAAAATATGCACTTTTAGTGCATATTAGTTGAATAATAAAATCTGAAAATAAATATTACAAAAAAGAGTGGACAAGTTATGCACATTCAGCGAAAGTTTATTAAAAAATTATGGTGTGCACACAACTTGTAGCATTTTGTCACATAATCTTAACATAATCTTAAACTAATTTTATCATAATTTTATCATAATCATTAACATAATCTTCACTATATTAACGATTATGATTGTGTTTAATTTGTATTATTTGTGTTTTATGTATAAAACAGTTATTATATTATACACAAGTTATTTGAAAAAAAAAAAATTTAATTAATGAGCATTTTGTTGATGATAATATAATAATAGGGTAAACGCAACCGTTGTCGGCCACTTGTTTAATATGTTACAGATATTATTACTTAACATCATAAATTTTTATTGAAAGGTATTTAAATTATGTACATTTTCTTTTTTTAATATTTAAATTATCTTCACTCTGTCATTTATTATTAACGAAAATGTGCTCAAAATTATTTAATAAAATTTTCAAACAATAATTGATTTATCGACTTCAAGTTTTAACCACTTATTATACTCATTGAAGAATATATTTGGTTGAAATTTCAAAAGATTATCTTTATTTGTTTTTTAAAAAAACAATGTTTTATAAAAAAGTAGGAGTTTTGTTGTCACGCGATAACAATATTAAGAAAATCAACCAATAGTCCTAAAATTTGGGAGAGATATATTTTTTTTATATCTTCAAACTGAATTCGTTGCCCAATAAAATCGAACTATTACGACGAAAGATATTTGAGGTTTAAAATAAAACTAATTGAACATGTGATAATATTTTGAAAAAATTGATTTATAAAAATATCGGGTTGTCGCACGAGAAAAAGAGTAACAAGAATGAATTTTCGAAAAATATATATTAATTTATTACGAATATTCATAAAGAAAATTGGGTATGATACAATTAATTATTGTTATAAAAAATTTAAAAAAAAATGAATAAATACATTATTTTGAGGAAGCTAAGTGCCAATGTATTGGCAGCGGTTTTTTTTTTTTTAAAGCTTATAACTCCCAAACTAAACGGTCAATTTTTTTAAAAATCATGATCATGCAGAATATAAATAGCTATAATCTGTAAAAATTTGAATTCATTCTGTTGGTTAGTTTTTTAGAAAAAAAAAAATGAAAAAATGAAAAAAATGAGTGTTGTATGTCCAACGATTACGAGAGTAAAATTGACAAGCGCTTCAAAATTCCTTATAGAGGTAGATTTTGGATAATTTTCGGTCAAGTTCTTTGGGCAAAATGATTGGTCCATAAATTTCAGAGATATTTGAGGTTATAATTTTTTTAACATTTTTTAATTGGTTAGGTCAGATGGTAAAACAGGTAAGGTCGGCGTCCCCTTAATAGAAAACGAAAGGCATTCAAACTTCATATCGAAATTGCGGCGAAAGTGACATTTTGAAGTTACAGACCTTCTTGCTTATGGTCGCAGTATGGTCTTTCTAATCCATTTCCATCCATACATTTAAAATCGATGGGTCTTAATAAAAAGACATATCTCGCATCGATCGATTCAAAAACGCGTAACTAGATAGGAAACGTTAAGGGGTTAGGCGGTTTCTAATCGGCTCGCGCGAGTTACGTCTTTTTTATTAGGACCCATCGAAATATCTATTCCTATCACCGAACCTTAGGTCGTACCTGCTCTCACCTTTTTAATTCTATGATCCTTTATGGTGTCATATTACAGCATTCTGTCCTCAAAGTGCTTTGTATCATATTATGGAGTATGATAAAACAGTTTTCAACTGCTTCTTGAGCATCCCCCAGCTCAGTAAATTGATAGTACATTTCCACACAAGTATGCGAAGCGGCTGATTCCCGCTCGGGTGGAGGTTGTCGCCTGAGCAAAGGCACCTGTGTGAGGATTACCCGCTTCGCTTACATGTATCGAAATTTATTTTTTGCAATTGAGTGAGCAATGCTACCTTTTTCGTGGCCGACTAATGTGACGACTATTAGTTAAAAAGATACTCTATCTTTGTTCCTAGAGCCCAATGGACAAGGAGTTTAATTTTTATCGAAAAAAAAATTATATCCTGAAGCTTTAACCTAATCCATGATCCGGAGGTGAGAAACTCTCCTAGTTAGTTTAGCCAGATCGATCACTATGAAGTTCTACGACGATCCCTTTCACTCCAGAGTGTCCCATAACCCATGGCAGACAGACTTTGTTCTTCATGGCTAGTTTGTTTAGTACCTGCACGGAAAAAAAAATCCGCATGCCTGTGGATCGTGCTCTCTGCAGCGCCGCCATGCAGCGTAGCGATATATAGCGAAAAATACAACGAATTTTGAACCATTTTGTTACAAGTAATTGAAGAATTAACTGCCTTTTACAATCATATCGTTTCATCTGGGAATTATTCTTTATCACGGAAGGACTTTAGAGTAAGGTAAATGTACCAATCTTTGGCCATCTTAAGAGCTTAGAGTTAGATATTATAAGAGTTAGATGTATAAAATTACTATTAAATCTAAAATAATGACTATGTAATTGTAAAATCATTTTCCAAATTATCAGAAAACATTAAAGAAACATATTTTATAATATTATCAGCACAAATTAATTAAATAACGACGAGTATCAATGCACCATTAATTGGCCACTAAGTATAGGAAAAAAACTGATCCTAGTGTCCTAAAATTTCGCTCCAATACTTAGCCCCCTTACTTATAAAGCAGTACATAATCTTTGTAGATCTAAAATATGTGATAAATATTTAATTGTCAACTTACATAAACTGTTGTTTGTAATATACATTGAAACATGCAATTCAATAATGTTATTTAAAATACACAAACCTATATATTACTCGAATATATAGTTGCTAACCTATCTTTTTGTGTACATGTGGCCACTTCTTGGGCGAGAATTATCTTTAATCTTATGTGAATGTATCAGTAGGTGGCCGCCGTAGCACAGATGTCAACACAAATTTTAATTTATCTTCATGAAATATAAACCAGACAACGCAACCCGTTGTTAGTTACTAGAATCTATATATATCTAGATTAGATTTGAAAAAGAAAATAATGTATTTGTATGAATATAACTCCAAAAATATACTATTAAATGCATGCGGACACTTATTGGTACACGGAGAGAAATTTTAAAGTAAAAATTACCAAGGTGCCTTGGTAGCGCATGGACAGACTGTAAAAAGCCATGATATTTCCAGATTTCTAATACAATTTATAAGTTTCCCAGGAAAAACTACCATAACCACTTAAAAAACCGCTGACAATTCATTGGCCCGTGACTTCCTCAAACTTAATTTGCTTATTCCTTTAATTAAGTTTTAATAACAAAATTTATAATTTTTGCAATAATTTATGACATAATTATAATTAAATTCATTTATGAAAATTAAAAAGTATTAATTTTTAAATTATGTATAAAATATGAATAAAATAATAGGTATGATTTTTTTTAATTATGCGAGAAAAATAAATAAAATAATTGATTGTAATATTATCGTCAAAACCTTTTAAAATTCCTAAATAACCTTTACTTAAAATTATATTTTCTTTGTGAAATTTCACACATAGGGTACTTGTCTCTAGTAGTACGCCTGTCCGTATTTGTGTGCTCTGTCTGGAATTTCCGATGTAAGAAAAAGGTTCCAACCTTAAAAATAATAAATGGCTATTACAAAACAAAAGCAGGTACACGACGCGTGCGCATAGCGCATGTCATTTCCATTTTCTAGTATACATAAATGCGTTCCCGAATAATTACGATTTTAAAAGAGGGCTAAAATAGTTAAATAGTTTTAACCTCAAACATCTCTGAATTCTTTTACCATAAGAACTCTTCTAATAAATAATATACAAACTCTACATTTCCATCAAATTTCAAAGAAATTAAAACAATTTTAATGTAGTTATATTGTGCGACAACAAAGAAAGTCATTTTCAAAAATACTAAAATTTTAAATATCAAACATCACAAAAAATAACCATATAATTTGGATGAAATTTTACACAGGTATTGCCTATATCGCATACAAAATAGTCTATAAATTTCAAGCTGATACATGAAGTCGTCATTGAGAAATTACGATTTTGAAAAAAAATCCGTAAAAAAATTTTAACCTTAAATATCTCTAAAAATCATGAGACAATTCTTTTACCTAAAGGACTTATATGATAATATATAAACTCTATATCTCCACAAAATTTCAACATGATTAAACCAATTTTTGTTTTCTCTAGTTATCATTCGACAAAGAAAATGACTTTGTAAAATACGAAAATTTTCAAAATCAAATATCTCAAAAAATAATCGTACGATCTAGATGAAAACTCGCACACGTATTACTTATATCACATACAAAATTATCTATAAATTTGGAGCTGATATATGAAGCCGTTCTCGAAAAATTATGATTTGAAAAAAAGGTTAAAAAAAATTTAACTTCAAATATTTCTGAAATTTCTGGACTAATCATTTTGCCCAAAGAACTCGACCGAGAGCTATTCAAAATCTACCTCTATAAGGAATTTCGAAGCGATTAAGTCAATTTTACTCCCGTAATCGTTGGACATACAAAACTCATTTTTTTTATATTTAAATTTTTTCTTAAAAACTAGTCGACAAAATGGATTCAAATTTTTGCAGATTGTAGCTACTTATATTCAGCATTATCATGATTTTTTTCAAAAAAATTGACCGTTTAGTTTAGGAGTTGTAAGCTTTTAAAAAAAAAACTCGTTTTTGTTAATAACAAATGAACCGTGAGAGCTAGAGAATTTTTTTTAGAAAATATAGGTATTTTAATGCTCTTTCGAATGCTATCCATAGGATTCAAATATCTCGATTTTATCATTAAAAAACTGCTGCCAATTCATTGGCCCATTGCTTCCTCAAACTTAATTTTGTGATTCCTTTAATTAATTTTTCATAACAAAATTTATAATTTTTGCAACAAATTATGCCATAATTATAATTAAATTTATTTTGAAGATTAAAAAGTATTAATTTTCAAATTTATTCATTCATTTATTTATTTATATCAACCGGCAAGAATGTTCCAGGTTTAACATAATATATACATATATACATATATAACATCACTAGTATTCTCGAAGCGCGCGGTGAGCTCTGTGATTTTATCGAAACTTCACCACTTTTGTTTTTGTGACCTAGCAACCCGTTACACCCACCAACCAAACCACTAATAAATTGATATCATAACTAATCCATCATTTTTTGAAGATAGGAAATAGGATTAAGGAGTTATAAGCTTTTTTGAAAAAAAAAACACGTTTTTGTTTTTGTTCATAACAAAAGAACTGTGATAGCTAGACATAAAATTTTTTTTTCCAAATATAGATATTTTAATTCTCTTTCGAATGCTACCCATCCGATCCAGATACATAGAGCCGTTCTCGAGAAATTACGATTTGAAAAAAAGGTTAAAAAAACTTTAACCTCAAATATCTCTGAAAAACCAATCATTTTGCCCAAAGAACTCGACCGAGAACATTACAAAATCTACCTCTACAAGGAATTTTAAAGCAATTAAATCAATTTTACTTCCGTAATCGTTGGACATAGAAAACTCGTTTTTTTCATTTTTCAATTTTTTTCTCAAAAACTAGCCAAAAGAATGGATTCAAATTTTTAGAGCTTATAGCTATTTATATTCTGCATTATCGTGATTTTTCTCAAAAAAATTGACCATTTAGTTTCGGAGTTATAAGTTAAAAAAAAAAAAAACACGTTTTTGTCAATAACATGAGAACTGGCATAGCTAGAGAATTTTTTTTTTGGAAATTATAGGTTTTTTTACGCTCTTTCGAATGCTACCCATCAGATTTAAATATCTCGATTCTATCATTGAAAAAAAGCCAAAAACAATTTTGAGAAAATCGAAAATTCGAAATAAAACAAAAACGAATCAGCCCAATCAGAAAACGGATTTTTGACCCGCCATCACACAAAAAAAAAAGAATGAGACCTGTCCGGTTAAAATCAATCGAGTAGAAGCTGAGATCCAGACGCACACACACACACACACACACACACACACACACACACACACACACACACACACACACACACACACACACATACACATACATCCATACAGACATTTTTCAAAAATCATGTATTTTGGTTCCTAACACCTCGAATATCAATTATAACATGTTTTTACAACAACTCAAAAAATTACTATCACAAAGCTTCCTCTAGGAGGAAGCAAAACAATTTAATTTTGAGAAAATCGAAAATTCGCAATAAAACAAAAACGCATCGGCGAATCAAAAAACAAATTTTTGATCCGCCATCACACAAAAAAAGCAAAAAAAAATGAGACCTGTCCGGTTAAAATCGATCGAGTAGAAGCTAAGATCTAGGCGTACACACACACACACACACACACACACACACACACACACACACACACACACACACACACCCACACACATCCATACAGGCATTTTTCAAAAATCATGTATTTTGATTCGTAACACCTCGAAAAACAATTATAACATGTTTTTACAATAACTCAAAAAATTATTATCACAAAGCTTCCTCTAGGAGGAAACAAAAAGACCAAATTATCTGAGTAAAAATTACCAGGAATACTGGTAAAAATTGAGATCTAGTCATTTTGACAAGGTTACATAGGAATTTTTACTAAGAAAACTGATAAATTTTACTAAGTGACTGATAAATTTTACCAAGTAATCTGGTATTTGTCTACTCGCGCATGCGCATTGCGCATTATTGTGTTTCAGGAGCTATCTAATAGAGGCGTTAAAATGAAAACAATATACATATTTTCAGTAAGTAATAACGGCGATTCAAATAACTGTTGCTAACAGCTTCCGTGATGCAGTCAATAGGACGTCGGACTCTCAACCCAAAGATCGTCGAATCGAATCCCGCTTCCGTAAAAATTTTTTTTCAGTTTAATGTTTTTTCATCCTTGTTCTCGAACGGAAATTGACTTAGGGCTAACACTAGGGCCTTGTCCGATGCCCTAGAAAAATTACAAGGTCCTGACATGGCACCTCGTAACGCCCGATGTAAGGCAAGTGACGGGGCGCCTACGCGGCCCTGACAGTTTATTCGTACTTTTTATTTCTTCTTAATTTCCTGCATTAAATAACTAATCTCGCACAAAGCTCTAAAGTCGCCCGAAATGTTAAGAAATCATGATTAAGTTGTTTTAGATAAGTTACCCGCGTAATAATGATAAAGTGACAATACCGTGAAAATGTATTGTAAGCCCAAAAATGAAACCACGTCAATGCGATTTTTAAAGCTTTCGTAGGGCGGGGATCCGGGAATGAACGTCAGGTCATAGTCAGGGCGACACGCAATAGCCCTTACGGAGAACCTCACTGGGCCCTTACAAACATTTAAGGCAAGCCCTATTCGTTATTTCCCGTTTGGGATATATTCATCAATATGGATAAAAAGAATTAATTTTTTAAATTTAAATTAAGTAAAAAAAATTTTACCAAGGCACTTTGGTAAAAGGTTTGAAATTGTCAGTCTGTCCATCCATTACCATAGAAACTGTTAATTTTGTCTCGAATATTTGTAATTTTCACTACAAAATTTCTCTCCGTGTACTTGATTTTTGCTTCTATCGCTTTCACTGAATTAAAAACTTTGAAGAGATGTCTTAACAACATATTAAAGTGGTTCCGTCGTGCATTTCGGGCTTATTTATAAAAATTTATTACGATGCTTACTTCACATGTTATAATTTGAGAAACAATGAAGTATGAAAAAAAGGGTTCTTGAAGTATCGAAAAAATTTTTTTTCAAAGAAATTTGAATATTGTTAAAGAAAATATCGCTAATTGAAAAAATTATCAACATATCCGATAAATCTTTTTCAGTTTTCATCCAATTTTAATTTTTAAGGTCTCATTTTGTTCCTTATATATTTTCAGGTGGGATTACCAACATGAAAATTGAAAAAATTTCAAAACCTGCAAAGATACATCCACTTGTTTATACGTTCGTGTATGCTTTTTAGAGAGTTGAGTTAAGCAAATAGCTATATCTTTGCAGGTTTTGAAAATTTTTCAATTTTCATATTGGTAACCCCACCTAAAACTACAAGGAACAAAATGAGACCTTAAAAATTAAAATCGGATGAAAAATGAAAAAAATATTCAAATTTCTTTGAAAAAAATTTTTTTTGATACTTTAAGAACCCTTTTATCACACTGTGAAGTAAGCATCATAAAAAATTTGTATATATAAGTCCGAAATGCACGACGGAGCTACCTTAATGTGGTAGTGTGAGAGGCGTGGTTTCATTCCTACATTTTTTAATGGATTTAGAAGAGACACTAAGCGTATGCAGACTGATTATTTACTCTTCACCTTGATACGATAATAACCAGAGAAAGAAATGAACTCACAGAGGTGTTAAATTATTGGTCTCAAATCTTATAAATAATAGGAGTATTATTGGTTTTTTCAATGGTATCCCCTTCAAGGAACCATATACCAACAAAGGTTTACGCCAAGCATGTATCATATCTCCTCTACTTTTTAATCTTTACATATGCAACATTGCCTCTCCCCTTTAGATGAATGTAAGAGTTCTTGGATTTTCTGACGACATTACAATTAATTATAGAAATTACTTGCCTTTGACCATTATTTCAAAACTTAACGAATCGCTTATAAACATCAATTGGTTGCTAATCAGCTTAGATCTCAAAATTTGGGCACCTATTGAGACTCAAATCTAAATTGGAGTCTTTATACCAACAAAACTGCAGATTCTATATGAGGCTTGGCACTAACATATTATCATTCCTGGATAAAAATCGTTGGGGAATACACCAACAGATAGCATTAACCCTTAAACTACCAAAATGCCATAAATTTCTCCAACTTTTCAACTTCTGTGTTCTTTAGGAAAAAGTATTTCAATATTTACAAAACTTCATATCCTGTAGTATTTTTTCACGCTCTTTCTGAATCTGACATCAGAATCGCTCTATCTGGCGCCATTTTTTTTTTAAATGGCGGCTAAAAGCAAACAAATCGCAAATTACAACCTTCTTTTTTATAAATTCGTAAATTTGAACAAGAAGTCATCAATGTAGATTGCTAATTCTCTGGATCTTGTGGCATATTGTGTTTCTCTAAAAGATAGAACCGATAGTGAGTTGAAATCCAATAAAGCGGATTTAATATGGTGGCTGAGACCAGGTATCAGGGTCGCTGATTACGAATCTGAGATCAGATTTGCAAAATTCAAGATGGCGGAACCAAGATTCATTTTTTTACTATTTAAAACTAATATTATTGATATATTATGAATTCAGTCTATGCATGATGAAATTCTCTACAATTTAAAAAAAAATGCCACTAACTATATTTAGTCATAAGTTAATGATGAAAACGTAATAAATTTTCATCCCTTTAATTGATTACTTTTTAAGAAACAAATAATTTATAAAAAAGTGATTTTCTTCGCCGCGGGATAATTGGAGTAAAATTGGCCTAATCGCTTTGAACATTTTTTTAGTGGTAGATTTCGGTTATCTTTCGGCCGAGTTCTTTCGGCAAACGGATTGGTAAAAAAAATGTCAAAGATATTTGAGGTTAATTTTTTTTAACCTTTTTTTGAAATCGTAATTTCTCGAGAACGGCTTTATGTATCAGCTTTGAATTTATAGTTAGACAATTTTGTACGTGATAGAGATGATATGTGTGTAAAATTTCATCAATATCATATAATTATTTTTGGAGATACTTGATGTTTAAAATTTTGGAATTTTAAAAAGTGATTTTTTTTATCTCACGATAACTGGAATGGAATTAGTTTAATCGCTTTGAAATTTCGTGAAGATGCAGAGTTTGTATATTTATTGTATTAGTTTTTTGGGTAAAAAAATTGATTCATGATTTTAATTTTAATTTTCATGAAGGCGTTACTTTTGAAGTCGATAAAAAAAAAACTGCAAAATTTAGCTTTCAAATTTTATGTAGCTGAAATTATCCGTTTCAAAGTCGCTTCAATTAAAATTTAAACATTAAACTATTTATGTATATAAGTATATATCGTCAGCTGAGATAAGTGAATGGTCCCTTTTCTTAGCGCTCATCCGGATTGTCTGATTTCTTAGCTCTCGACCGAGTTGTCTGGTTTCTTAGCGCTCGACCGAGTTGTCCGGTTTCTTAGCGCTCAGCCGAATTCTCTGGTTTCTTAGTTCTCAACCGAGTTGTCTGGTTTCTTAGCGCTCGGCCGAATAGTCTGGTTTCGTAGCTCTCGATCGAGTTGTCTGATTTCTTAGCACTCTGCCGAGTTATCTGGTTTCTTAGCGCTCAGTCGAATTGTCTCCTTTCACCTCTCAGCCGACGACCATCATGGGCTACGGATTTTACTACTTCTATATAAACACAATATATACATACAATTCAACTTTTTTTCAGTTTACAATAAAGAAAATAGATAGGAAAGTAGAGAAAAATATAGGTAGAAGAAAAAGAACTTCTAAAATGCAAAGGCCTCGTAGTACTTGTTGTGGCAATAATAGTCGTTGTTATCTACGAGCTTTCGTTACAGCTTACAGCACTTGACGATCCGAATTGCCTTGGTCAGCTTGCACGTCTGATCCCCGAAGTTATATTTTTTATAATAATTTTGTAAAGGATCTTGATAGAAAAATGTTTGTATAAGAATGGTAATTATAGGAATTAAAAATTAATAAAAGGAATCAGCAGATTAAGTTTGAGGAAGCAATGTCATATTAAAATAAAAGCATTATTTTAATTATAAATTAACAGTTGTTTAAAGCTATGTTCTTTATAAATGGGTATATATGACTATAATTTTAAATATGTCTTACTTTAATTAAATAAAAATTCAACTTAAGCTATACACAGCAAACAATACAGATTTGACGAGTGAAAAACTCGATGATTTTGTCATAGTTGTTACGTCTTGTTACGTATCATTTGATAAATTCTTTAAAATATTACATCAATAATTTTTCATTACAACACGCATACTGTTGTGAATTTCGGCAGCGCTCTTATTTGGCACGAGTGACGTTGCGATGTATGCGGGTCATTGAAGCCGCCAATGTCCTTGCTCAGCATTTTTCAAATGCGAGGAAATTGACCCACTTATATGACTCTTGCATTAAAGTAATCATTTGTGAAATTTTGTATTTGTAAATTATAACAGAATCTTTAAACGGCTCCGTCTAACCGCAGTCATAGGTAGGATTATTCAGAGTATCGCTAGTTTACGATTCAATACATATATTATGCACAACAATGAATATATATGAATCGTGTTCTCTTTATTAAGTTACGTAAAAAGAATAATGAAGGAAAAGTAAAAAAGTTCACCCAATCAGACATTAATGGAAGGTCAATAGAAGGATGTCTCAACATATTCTACATTTATCTCAGTATATATAATTACCTAATATGTATGAAAAAGTTTATTAAAACATATGGATACAAAAGCATCAAAGAAACTTTATGTTTTACCACCAAACAATACTTGACTAACTGATGTGTCTATGACTGTTGCTACTATGTGTGCTCATAGCTTACAAGACTGAAGGATCGGGTACTGAGGTATCAGAATATTTGTTCCAAATATGAGGCGTTTCACGTCAACTGTCCCAGCGCGCGGCTCGCGAGCCCTAAATCGTGCTATTTCTAACTCATGTTTATGATACTAAAAAGTACGTAAAAAAATTGTTTGATAAGCGTTTTCGACGTATTTTTTCCTCAGCTTTCCAATGATGTAGGTAGTTTTTTTCGAAATTTTCCATTTTCATCTTCAAAAACGCTTTCGCATTCTATTTCTCGCAAAAAACATCTCGGGCACTCTTTGGAAAATATCCTTTTCTACGTAAAAAATGCTCAGCTTTCGATCTAGAGGGTCAAAAAAAATATTAAAAATACACTTTTTGAGATATAACATGTTTTGTACTTTTTGAAGGTGAAAATGAAAAATTTTGGAAAACTGCTTATGTCATTGGAAAGCTAGGAAAAAATACGTCGAAAACGTTTATCAAACAATTTTTTTAAGTACATTTTAGTATCATAAACATGAGTTAGAAATAGCACGATTTAGGGCTCGCGCGCCGCGCGCTGAGACAGTTGACGTGAAACGCCTCATATAAAAGATTTTAAGCTTAAAAAATACTTTTTTATATTTTAGGGCAATGAAGGAGTTACAAAAGAAATACTGTAGTATTTCAGTCATTTTATCTTCAAAGCTGTTTTCTACGTAATGTAAAATTTTGACTTTGGCGTAACCTGCAGGTCCAGAAACTTCATGGATTTTAATGTGACTAGTCTTAAATTCTTGGTATTTTGACACAATTGATTGAAGCTTTGTATGCATCAAATTTATTTGAATAAATAATTTTGAATGGCCAAAAACTGCTCAAAACTCTTTAAAAAACTTAAATTTAAGAGTTTTGAGTAGTTTTTGGTCACTAAAAATTATTTACTCAAAGAAATGATTCATACAACTCTTCAGTCAATACTGACATAAAATACCAACAATTTAAGACGGATCCCATCAAAATCCATGAAGTTTCTGGACATGCAGGTCACGCCAAGATCAAAATTTAGAAATAGCCATATCATTGGATGAAATAGGTCTAAAATTTTTTTAGAGCTCATTTTATCGTAAATTTAATATACTTTGAGAATATACTTATACATATTTCTAATGATTGGAATTTATTATTTTCAGGGCATTTTATAAAGAAAAATTTAAGGTGTCTGACTGTCTTAAGGTATCATGTAATACAAATATTTACAGATTTCTATACCCCCTCATAGTATATCCACAAATCGTGATTACTTTTAAAGCTGTACCTCTAATTAATTTATATGCGCTTTTCTTCAGGTTAGCCTTGACCAGCAATACGAGTCCTTGTTCTGCGATCAATCTCAGGCTCTTTGTTTTTTTTTAATTGATTTGACAACTTTATTCGCCGAGTCCGGATCAATAATCATATCCATTAACTCTACGCCACTCAAATTTTTATCGAGCTTTAATTTTTCTTTTTTATCGTTACTTCAAAACATTCTTCGCTACTTATATTACTATTTAAATAAGTGATTTGCTTCCTTCGAATATTATGTGCAGAAAGTTGATAAGTCACTTTTGGTCAACCAGCTGTACCTAATACAAAAAAAAAGGTTTTCTTTTACTTAGATAGCAAGTTTGTAACATGGCAACTTGCCGTGATTCAATTAAGAACGTTCTCTTGGTCGAAATAGCAGTTTTCGAATTTTTAACTTTTAAATAATGTTTAATTAATTTAATAATCCAAAAGTAAGTACATATAACAAATATACACTAGAAGAAACATAAAAAAAATTTTTAAAACAAATTCAGGCAATAGTTACCATGATATTGTTAAAATTAAAGACAAAAACTTCAATAAGTTACCGAATTTTTTTTGTTTCTTATCCAATCTTAACGAAATAAAGCTTATTTTGTTCGTTAAGAAATTTCAGAGGGAGTATCGATGAGAAAATTTATGATACGAGTTACCAATACGACGTAATATCTATTTGTTTATTAAAACTTGACTTACTTTTCTTAAACAAATTGATATTACGCCGTACTGGTAACTCGTATCATAAATTTTCCCATCGATACTCCCCCTGAAATTTCTTAACGAACAAAATAAGCTTTATTTCGTTAAGATTGGATAAGAAACAAAAAAAATTAGGTAACTTATTGAAGTTTTTGTCTTTAATTTTAACAATATTATGGTAACTATTGCCTGAATTTGTTTTAAACATTTTTTTTATGTTTCTTCTAGTGTATATTTGTTATATGTACTTACTTTTGGATTATTAAATTAATTAAACATTATTTAAAAGTTAAAAATTCGAAAACTGCTATTTCGACCAAGAGAACGTCCTTAAGGTTTGTATTGGCCGTAAAGTCTCATTCAAAAATTTATGACAAATATTTTGGTCCTATAATTCATCAAAAACAGTAATATTATACAGTCCTAAGACTAAACAAGTATGTAAAATGTTGTTTAGAACTGAGAAGAAAATTTTACATCGATTTTAGAACATTTTGTTCACTTTTTCGTATGACTGTACGTCTTATTTCACAGTTTTTATGTTATATTTCAGAAAATATTCTCAAAGTACACATTTTAAAAAATGGAACTTGTTTATCTAACATACATTGACGATTACACAAACTTTCAAAGCTATGACACTATGGCATCTACGTTTTTTTTTAAATTTAGCCGCTAATTTGGCGAATTCTCATAAGGCTAATTTCAAATTGCAATAATTCCATTCATTCTCGTTAAGCCTTTGAAATTTTGCACAGCCTTTTATCTTTATGATATTTAATGACTATCAAATTTTCAACAACTTGTCACTATTTTCGTCTTATAGCCAGTACAACCTTACGTGTCGGCTAACTTAGTAGTCAGACATATAGCGAACTAGAAAGTAGGAAAGAAGGGCAAAGTCTCGTTAGGAAGTCTGGTAGATACATAATAATGCACCATGAGAAGCCAGACTTCATGAGGCGAGCACTTGTATCCCTAGTGACACTTAACTAAAGAACGACTTACTATGTAAAGGAAGCTATGATACCTACCCACACTTAACTCGAACACACGCACACACACACACACTTAACGCATTTAGAGCCATCTTTCCTATCATCCTAACCCTTCCCCATACGAAAAAATCATCTCACGCATCTCGGCAGTCACTGAGGAAGAGCAGCTGGTATCTGAAGCGCGCTCTGCATTACCGGCCTCGCGGTCGCGACCTGGGCGAGTGTTCGTTACAAGGCGAAATTTTCGAGATGTTCAGAAATTTGATGGGCTATTCAAAAACTTCCAGCTCACTGATTGGCCAGAAATGAAAACAGCACTTAAATTTTGTTTATCTCGCTAAAGTGGGGCTACGAGTATTCGCTATGTAAAGTGAGTCGTGAGACACCTAGCAGACAAATCTCAAAGCCTCGAGTACCCCTCGAGGAGCGAATTAAATGATCAGTGGAAATTGAAAAATGGAATAGTATCAGAAGTTAAGATCAGTTTTTAATTTCAATGAGTAATTTAATCAGATGTGTGGGAGACGGCCAAAGGTGCTACGTCGAGGAAGAGTGCGTCTTGAGCGCAAACCACTTGCTATACCTTATTAAACACAGATTTACCCATATGGAACAAAACAAGTAAATCGTAATAAATTATACGAAACTAGATAACCGTAAGAAACTGCACAAAACTGTACAAAAATGTTGGTTTTCGGACAGTTTGCATGGTTAATTTCTATGATTTAATACGTTTTCGTACGGTTTCGTACAGTTTTGTACAGTTTTGTACAGTTTCCTACATTTAATATTTCGATAGGAAAAATTTGTTATATACGCAAAAAATTTACCAATCGTAATAAAATATATGAAATTATATAAACTCGCAAGAATCCGTAAATAAACGTACAAAACTATACGAAACTATAAGATTCATTCAAACTTACGGAAATGTACGTTTTCGTACGTTTTCTTACGTTTTCGTACATTTTCTTACGCTTTCATACATTTAAGTTTTTACAGACAAAGTTGAGAAAATTTATAAATCGTATGAAAACGTATAAAATCATACAAAAATGTACAAAAATGCACAAAATCATACAAATTTTGTCCGAAAACCAACAGTTTCCTACATTTTACTACAATTTCCTACGGGTTTCTATGATTTCCTACATTTATTATTTCCATACGGGTATTATCTCAATTTTATTAGAGGTCTGAGAGTTTATACTACAGTATAACAAGTGGTTTGCGTTCAAGACGCACTCTCGCTCGACGTAGTATCTTTAGCCATCTCCCACACCTGATTAAATCACTCACTGAAATTAAAAAACTGATATTAACTTTTGATACTATCCCATTTTTCAATTCCCTCTGATCATTTAAGGTGGCTTGGGTGTTTTGTTAAACAGAGTTAGATATTTCTGAAATTTAATACAGATATTCATTGAACATTAAACTTTTCATTTATATCAAGAAAATACAAGGTCAACGACCAAATTTTAGAGAAAACTAGGTTTCTAAAACGTTTCGTTTAACATGTAACCTTATGGGAAAAGACGTTCATTTTGTATTTATTCCATTATTAAGAGATAATTTTTATCAAATGAGGTATCAAATTGAACATTTTTTTAATGTAGATTCTAATGCTGTCATCATAATTATGTGTAAACAACCAAATTAAAGAGATATTAGCGATAAACTTTGTAAATTGTGTTTATCTCGTTGCACAGCGAGTTCGAGTTGACTACGACAAGCTTTGAACGCTGTGAGAGTGCCAACGCCAAGAGTAGAAAGAGAGACCGCGACGAAAAGGCCACTGTGTTCCCACTGCCGCCGTCGTCGGCCCGCTACCTACCTGCCCGCCAACAACATCGCGCACGAGCGCGTGTTCGCAAGACTTGGGCCGCTGCTGAATGTGTCGCGCTGGCCGTATACATCGAACACACGGTTTACGCGCAACGCTGTGCGCATGCACACGGCGCGCAGAATCCGCCTGCGGGGCTAGAAGGCGGAAACCGGTACGGAGACGACACTTCCCGACGAGCGAGCGAAGTGGCAAGACACCCAAGGGATCCGGCGACTAGACTCATCAATTAAGTAAAGTCATCCTAGTTCGGTCTACTTTATTCAGTCAAGTTTCGCCAAGTAATCTCAGTCAGTTTAGTCTACTGCATCCAGTCCAGTCCACTTCAATCAATCGCCCTTGTCGCGTCATCTCAGCCCAGCTAACTACGCCAAGCCTCGAGGTCCTGTCACTTGGATGTCTGGCAGCGTAGAGATAGCAGCACGCGTTGAAGTGTAAGTGGCAGAGGTTTTGTTGTCCAGATCCCCTTTTCCCTTCCCCTATTTGCGCTAGTGCGGATGCGCATCGCGAGTGTTTCTGCACTGAGAGAAATTTGGAAGCGCTGCCGTACTTAAGTGTATCATAGCACCCCCTACTGAGAGAGAGCTGGCAGGCTCGCTGTTAGCGTCGACCGCGCTTTCGTTGTGGGATCGTCACGATGCCAAACTGAGAACGCAGGTATGCCACGAGGCGAGTACATCCGCTCTCTTTTGTTCACGGCACTGCAGCACGCCATTTTCTTTGAGGTTATTTATTTAAAACTATTAAGAGGGTGTGGTACTCATGTACTCTGTTTTACCGGCAGAACACGGTAAATTCTATATTATTAAAATAAATATATCGAATTACGTCTTATAAAGAGATAGTTGCTCTGCGCAATGTAATAATCTATCAGCCTACGCAGTTTTGAGCTCAAATATCAACGGCATCCTAAAAAATCTTGCGAACAACAATAACCGAAATTTCGTTCGCAAAATTTTTTAGGCTGCCGTTGATATTTTGGCTCAAAACTGCGCAAGCTGGTAGATTATTACATTGCACAGGGCAACTATATCTTTATAAGACGTAATTCGATATATTTATTTTAATAATATAGAATTTACCGAGTTCTGCCGGTAAAACAGAGAGCATGAGTACCACACCCCCTTAAGATTTCATTTTAAAATTAATCATGTTAAAAATTTTGATCGTATTCATATTTACATTTATTGATTAATTTTTATCTAACAAAAATTCTTATAGTCCTTCTAAATGTGTTTTCGTTTACGATTTAAACAAATTAATTTTTCAAATGCGGTGCCAGGCTTAAAATCGGCAGCCACAAAAACCTACGAATGTATCTTCATGCGAGGTTACTCCCTTTCTAACTGTCAGTACAAAAGAGTAGTGTTTATAATAATTCAGGTAACAAATCATTTTTTATTACTTTTAATTATGATTCCATGAGCAATTTTTCCAGTAGAATTTCAAATAAATTATTTGAACAAATTAATTTTGCAAATCTGGTAGCAAATTCAAAATCAGCAGTTCAAAAACCTGGAAATATTACTAATACGTACGCATAATAGGATTAGCTACCGATTTTCAGTTTATTTCAAATATTGATAGAGAACGAAAAAAATTAGGTCGTGTTTTTCCTTTTTTTATTTAAACAATAATTATAAAAGTTTATAGCAATTTGAAAGTCGTATGACGTCACTTCGACAATGTCGAAGTGACGTCATTTACCTGTGTAGTACATCCATATATATATATAAAATTTGAAAACTTTAAAATACTGTATCTTGAAAATTATTAATCGAATTAACAAAACAAAAAAAAATACGACCTCATCATTTTTTAATGTTCTACTCAAGGAAAAAAAATTAAATTTTTAATTTTTGTAGCCAACCCAATTCCTTAATTGCGGTCCAACCTATGGTCATTAAAGAGTTAAAGTGATTGATTCGCGATAGCTCGTTAGAACTGTTGTTATTTCATGCTAATAGACATTAATTATTTAAGGGAAACGGCTTCAGAAAGTGTGTTACTCGACGATGCAAAAACCATTTTTAAAAAAATTTTATGCAAAATTAGAGTGAAGCCGAGATATGGATCACTGCAGCCCACTGTGACTGATGGCTAACTACGGATTGCAGCCGGCGCGCTCTTATTTATAGGAGGGCGCTTGTGCTCCTCTGTATTCGCCAATCGCGCAGATTTGAGTGGAGCAGATACTCATGTGCTGAGATTAGGGCGGAGCAGATGCACGCGCTAGATCGGGCACCACTTGCGTTGATTAGTGCGGAGCAGCTGCTCGATCGCTGTGATTGGCGCGGAGCAGATGCACGTAGTAATACAGTGCACAAGTTGTGTAGTCAAATAGGTATCAGTCTTTTCACCGCTCAACTTCAAACGGTCAGAACTTTTGAAGGGATCAACATTTTTTGATTTTGAAAAAAGCAAATAAAAGCTGCTTTTAATAGTTTTATTTTTTATAAATTTGTCTACAATGTTTTTGGAATAAATGGCTTAAAGTTGAAGAAAAGGTTTTTTTTGCATTTTTTGTTTCATTTTTAATCTTTGAAAAAGGGTGCCATACCAGTCATATCTTACCAGTCTTCTTGTGCTCGCCCTGGATCAATCGCTGCCTGATCAATATCCCCCTTTGGATTAATCACTGCTTGCTTAATACGCTTACTCCTAATCAGGCATTGTACTTGCCCCACAAGGTGTGTGATTTCTCCATGGCCACGATCTTCAAGACCTCGTTTACGATTCCATCTAGCCCAGAGGCTTTTCCTTCGGGTAGTCCCCAGGTGACCCCAATAACTCCTGCGTAATGAATGGAAGGTTCTGCTCCACCATATGTGAGAGTGGTTTTTCCCCTGTATGCAGAATGACCTGTTGGCGACCTTCTATCCTTTTCACTCGCATGTAAGTGACGTCACGTTCTTTGAGAGTAAGTAAGACATAGTATCACCATTTGACCACCATGTCTCTATGTTCAGGAAAGAGCACCTAGAAGATTTCTTGCATCGTCTCTGGATCCATTTATCCTAGGAGGACATGTTACTTATCTTTTTGTGGCTTTTTTGTAACCTAAGCCCCGCGTATCGCCATGCACCTCGTCACAGAACTGTTCCCAGCAGCAAGGTTTGCTGAACTTTATTGTACCCACTGGTCATTTTCTCGCTTCTTTGTGTCTTACCACCGCCTCTTCCACGTCCTCAAGTCAAGTCTGGAGTGTCGCTTGGAGGCCTTTTTGGGCATGGTTGCGTCGCATTAGTTTGTCATACTCCAGTAGCTCCGATCCATTACCGTTTCGACTACTTCTTCGTCGTTGATTTCCTCGAGACGAGCCGTAGAAATCTCATCGTCGGCGAGGGTTTCACATACTTTGAGTATATTTAGTTTCGTTTTATCCCCCAGTTAAACAGTAAATGCAACGTATTGGTGATCATTAGCCTCGTAATCCTCTAAGACCCTTAAGTGGCAGATCCGTCTGTACATGGCTGGACTGGTGAGAGTCACATCAATGATCGATCCACAGGAACAGATTTTTCAGAATGTAGTCGTAGTGCTTTACTTCGAGCCTTGATGCTTTAGAATTAAAATCTCAACGTGCAAGCCGTAACGTGAACCTTATTTCGAATTGCTAGCTTTTCGTCCCAGGCCTGTTCGCTGGACTCGTCAGTAAGGCATAGTGTGGACAGACCCTAGATTCTGAAAAACGTATAAATTCCTACGCGTTCGTTAATTCTACTTGGACCTCTCATACACCATACACTACAACTACAATCCCAGTTTAGTTCCTGCTGTTGTTCGATGAGACCGGTTCCGTTTCACGATACCAATCTACGAAACCGGTGCCGCGTGGGGATGATACAGACGTGCAGTGCGTTCTCAAGTCGGTGACTATTATCCGGTGGTGCATCATCACTGCGATCTCATGGATCTCTACTGCGAAACATCTGAATCTTTATCATCGTGGACTCCTATTGACCTCACTATCGAATCGCTGCCCAATTATCTCCTGGTAACACCTCCTAATCTTTAACCCATACTGCCCTACTGGGACAAGCATGAGCTCACAACTACGACCAGGTGTACCTTCCACGTGATCGTTGTTGGCTCGACCGGAGCTTGAGCGCGACTGCCTGACAGGGTAAACACTTGACGATCTTCTATACTTTTTACTCACATGTAAATGACGTCACCGCCGTCGCGTTCTTTGAGAGTAAGTAAGACAAAAGATTGCTACATGGACATCCTGCTGCCTGAGTCAACGCATGTGGCCCATGAGTAGTTGCGCGACCCCAGGGTTACCAGTTGGCGACCTTCTATCTTTTTCACTGATGTGCAAGTGATGTCGCATTCTTTGGGAGTAAGTCCTTAATATAAATTAAGCGATCGATATTCGTTCGGTTTTCGAGCGTTTTTGTGAGGTATCTCGAAATCTCGAATCGATCTCGAAACTCGAAAGAAATCAAGAAACAACGAAGAGAGGGCACGCGTAGCGCGCCAAATTAACCCTTTGAAGCATGGTGGTAACCCACGTTACCACCTCGATTTCTTTAGATTTTGTTATTTACTTTGTTGTTAATGTATTCAGAACCTGTTTTTTGCAATTTTCAGTTACTTTAGTGATGAAAGAACATAAAAATATAATTTAATTGACAAAATTGTTTATAATAAATGATTTATAAATAAACAACATAAAAAATCATGTTTTTTTCGGCAAAATTCATTTTTGAAGAATCTGTTGAAGATAGTAACTTGAAATTTCGTGTGGATAGGTTTTTGGGGTCGCTGATTACGAATCCGATGTCAGATTTGCAAAATTCAAGATGGCAGATCCAAGATGGCGGACATCAAAATTTAAATCTTCGAGAGTGTCGATGAAAATTGTTCCTAGTAGATAAGCTATGCCGGTTTTGGCTCAAACAGGTCCTGACCTGTTTGAGCCAGAATCGGCATAGGGTTTCTGGCTCACCCGCAATTGCGTAATGGTCATTAACCCATATACCAGGTTCTGACCTGTTTGAGCCAGAAGCGGCATAGGGTTTCTGGCTCACCCGCAATTGCGTAATGGTCATTAACCCATATACCAGGTTTTGAGCCAGAACCGGCCTAGGGTTTCTGGCTCACCCGCAATTGCGTAATGGTCATTAACCCATATACCAGATCTTTGAGCCAGAACCAGCCTAGGGTTTGTGGCTCATCCGTAATTACACGAGGCCAATTAACCCAGGTCTTGAGGCAGAATCGACATACACTTCTGGCTCACCCCACGGGCCAAGATCTGCTTGAGCCAGAACCGGCGTACCGATTCTGGCTCAATCGTATATGTTAAAATAACCCATACATCAGATCTTGGTCGGCCAGCCGTGAATGCACGTATGCGTGCACATCATGCGTCAGGGCTTGCCCGGAGAGGAGCGGACCGCGGGCGGCGAGCGGCCAGCCTGCTACAAACGGGCAGCGGTCGACGGCGGGCGGTAAGCAGGCAGCGGCGGGCGGCGGGCGGCCTGCTGCAGCGGCGGGCTGCACCAAACGTATGGTCTGCAATGTCCTCGTCTAATATTCCCCTTCTCCCCCACTACTAAGAATTTCCCCTCTCCCCCTTTTTCCGCTCCACTCTCGGCCTGGTCTATGCAGCTCCAGACCAGCTCCCCCTTACCCCTCTTTCGGACGTTTCCCGTCTCGCTCCGACAAGTCTCTTCTCCGAGCGACATTAACCCAAGTGAACATGCGAGCTGCCGGTGGCTCTATGTTTTTTAATAAACTAATTTTTTTTCGGTTTCTAACCAATATTCACCTCGGTGAGGTAGAGCGCGCTGTCGGTAAATTTATTCCATTTGGGTGACTGCGAATATTTAAAAGTTTTTATGAAAAAAAATCGCCGGAGGGTGGATTCGAACTCACGATTTCTAGATTACTGAGCAACCACCTTACCACTCGGCTATCGAGAAATATGTATACTCATAGCTTAATTTATATTGTTATAGCGCGATGCCTTCACGGTAGTGCCGTCGGTTAGGTAGAACACTGTAGCTAATTAATATAGTCTACCGATAAACATTAATATTTTAATATAAAAAGTTTTCATGAAAAAAAAACGCCGAAGGGTGGATTCGAACCTACGATCTTCAGATTACTGAGCAGCAACATTACCACGCGGTTATCGAGACGTATGCATACTCATAGCTGAATTTGTATCTAATAGCACGCGCAAGGCCTCAATGTTCACGATGGTAAGGTAGAATACTGTATGTATACAGAATCGGTATGCCGGTTCTGGCTCAAGCAGGTCTTGGCCCGTGGGGTGAGCCAGAAGTGTATGTCGATTCTGCCTCAAGACCTGGGTTAATTGTCCTCGTGTAATTACGGGTGAGCCAGAAACCCTAGGCTGGTTCTGGCTCAAAGACCTGGTATATGGGTTAATGACCATTATGCAATTGCGGGTGAGCCAGAAACCCTAGGCCGGTTCTGGCTCAAAGACCTGGTATATGGGTTAATGACCATTACGCAATTGCGGATGATCCAAAAACCCTATCACGCTTCTGGCTCAAAGACCTCGTATATGGGTTAATGACCATTACGCAATTGCGGGTGAGCCAGAAACTCTATCACGCTTCTGGCTCAAACAGGTCAGGACCTGTTTGAGCCAGAACCGGCATAGCTTATCTACTGTTACTCAGAGATTTTCGGAGTCGCTGATTACAAATCTGATGTCAGATTTGCAAAATTCAAGATGGCGGATCCAAGATGGCGGACACCAAAATTTAAATCTTTGAGAATGTCGATGAAAATTGTTACTCAGGGGGTTTTTGAGGTCGCTGATTACGAATCTGATGTCAGATTAGTAGATAAGCTGGCCGTCCAACGTTCTGGCTCACTGAGCCAGAACCCGTCCAACATTCTGGTGCAGTGAGCCAGAATCCGTCCACCATTTTCGGTCGTGATTTTCGGCGAGCGAAAATCGACTGAGCCAGAACCCGTCCAACATTCTGGTGCAGTGAGCCAGAATCCGTCCACCATTTTCGGTCGTGATTTTCGGCGAGCGAAAATCGACTGAGCCAGAACCCGTCCAACATTCTGGTGCAGTGAGCCAGAACCAGCCCACTATTTTTTTGGTTGTGATTTTTCACGAGTGAAAAATTGACCATCACGCACGACAATCAAATTGTCGTACGCACCAACAATATTCAAACTACGCGCGCTCACAGCGAGAGCGCACATCGAGAGCGCGCGCAGCGAGAGAGAGAGAGAGAGCGCGTGCGCCTGCGCGCATGGCGGGAGTGTACACGGGAGCAGGGACGGCCGCCGAACACGTGCTCGCCGGAGCTATCAAAACTGCTCCCCGGCTTTTTTCGCGCGACCGCGATGTTTGTGTTACTGCATGTTGCAGTATTGTTGCGCGTGTGCTCTCTCGTCGGCGAGATCGAGCATGTTCTTTGGTGAGCTGGTGCCAAGTCGTCATCGTCGTTTTTTCCCGCCGTGAGTGTTAGTGTGTGTTGTGTGTGTGTGTTTGTTGCTGCATTGTGATCGAGCATGGAGGAAGGACATCGACGACATCGTTGCCGCTGGCTTAGCATCCATCCTCCGCAGCTCTGCCATCCAGTCGTGGACACCTGTAATAATGTGCATCTGCGGTAAGCACCTCGTGCAGCTCCCCCTCCGACGTCTTCTCGAGGTCGCCATTCATCTTCCTGGTCAGTATTTAGCTTATTATTTCGTCGAAAAAAATCTCTTCGGTAAGTGTGTTATTTTTTTTTTTAACATAGAAAAGAGATAAGAATTATTTCGAAAAAAATTCTGTCTCTTTCTATAATAATTTCTTCGTGTTTCTGTGCGAGAATATTCTTTAAATTAAATTATTATAGAGCAAATATTTAGAGTTTATTGAAATATATTTTTAATTAGTATTGTCATTACTTACATTTAATTGTAATTTGCTCTATATCTATTAATTCTGTGGGTTAAAATGTATGCGGCGTACTTCAAATTTTGTTATATTGATTTTGTTTAAATTATGATCAATCTTAAAACGAAAAATATGTGACTTACGCCACTCTCATTTTAACCCACACAATTTACTTTAAAGAATACTCTCGTAGAGAATCATCTTGAAGCTTCTCTTGCAATGAAAGCCATCTATTAGACAACTAAAGTCAACGAATTTTCACGAATGTGTTATTACCGATACAATCAGTAATAAGGGTTTCGTGAAAATTTGTTGACTTTAGTTGTCTAATAGATGGCTTTCTTTGCAAGAGAACCTTCGCGCTCCTTCGCTTCGTCTCCCTTATATAAGCAGATGTCGCGGAATACTGAAAGTTCGCGAAAAAACCCTTCGCGAAAAAATATGATTTGATCGGTATAGAATCGCGAACCTTCGGTGTCCTGCGTCGTCTGCTTCGCAATGGGAGGCTCATCGAAGGAGCGCGAAGGTTCTCTTGCAAAGAAAGCCATCTATTAGACAACTAAAGTCAACGAATTTTCACGAAACCCTTATTACTGATTGTATCGGTAATAACACATTCGTGAAAATTCGTTGACTTTAGTTGTCTAATAGATGGCTTTCTTTGCAAGAGAACCTTCGCGCTCCTTCGATGAGCCTCCCATTGCGAAGCAGACGACGCAGGACACCGAAGGTTCGCGATTCTATACCGATCAAATCATATTTTTTCGCGAAGGGTTTTTTCGCGAACTTTCAGTATTCCGCGATATCTGCTTATATAAGGGAGACGAAGCGAAGGATCGTTAGTCACTTGCGCTTTCTCTGTCCGGAGTGAAAGATGTATCCTAACGAGATACTGAAGGAGCTGCTAACCATTGAAGAGATGGAAGTGGATAACTTTTGGAGGAACTTCTTGTGAGGGCGGAGATTACCAGACAGGAGAATGTCGATGACTGGTTGGCAGAGCTGCGGAAGATGGAGGTGGAAACAGCGATGATAGAAACAGCGACGTCGACGTGGCCGATGACTCCACCGCCGGACGTAACTCTGCAACCCTCCACTGGTGCAATGAAGGATTTTTTTTAATCCTTCTGCGAAGAGTTGTGCGTATCTACGCCACCACCATCATCCAATGACGACTTGTCGCAGGATATTATTCCTCCACCTCCAGCCTTTGAGGATGACGTATGCATGCCCGACGCACCTGTCCTAATGGTAAGTTTTTTGTCTCATACCCTGTCGGAAAGTGTTGTCTTCCCACCCTGCTCTCACGGCCGAAAGTGCCACATTCCCTCACGCCTAGAATCTGCGACGCGCATGCGCGTTTCTCTAATTTTCGGCCCGGCTGGCGCCGCCTGCGTGTTGCAGCCCTCGCTGCCGCTCGGGCCGCAAATCACCTGCAGGAGGCGCTAGTCGGCAGAAAATTAGAAACGTGCATGCGCGTCGCAGTTTTAGGAGTGAGGTTATGTGGCACTTAAGACCCTGAGATCAGGGTGAAAAGACAATAATATACTTTCCTCCAGGGAATACATGAGACAAAATAGTATACGCAACACGGGAGGGAAGTAGAACATCTCAACCCGCGTGTTTACCGCCCTCGCCTTCGGCTCGGGTGTTAATATCACACGCGGGTTGGGATGTCTTACTTCCCTCCCTTGGTGCGTAATGTACTATTTTTTCTTAATTTATTCACATTTAAAATCTAATATACACACGCACATGCACACACACACACACACCCACATCCACACACACGCACATGCACACACACACACGTATGCACATTCTAATATTGTTTTAAAAAATTATAGGTAATGGAGGGGATATTATCATCCTGCCCATCGTTACCTCAATCAGCATCTCCGTTACTACTGCCTGCCTCGCCGCCTATGTTGCTCCCTTCGCCCCCGTCACTAGAACTGATGGTAAGTTTCTTCTTTTGTTACTTACCTATATACTTACCTATATATTTACATATATATTTACCTATACACTTACCTTTACAGAAAACAGAGCCGCCGATGGCCCTCCCGTCATCTGCACCGCTACCTACCTCGTTACCACCATCATGCCCGCTGCTGCTTCCAGGTCCGCTGTGCCCGCCGCTGCCTCCAGGTCCGCCACCACCGTTGCCTCCGCTTCCATCGTACCCGCTGTCGCCCTCATCCATTCCACTACCTCCAGGTTCGCCGCCACCGTGTCTGAAAAAAAAGAAGTAAGTATAAAATTTTGATTATTAATCTAATATTCGTATAATTAATATGTAAGAATATAAATACTTATAATTTGATTTTTCAGGCTGCTTCAATAATTCTCTCCAAAGAGGAAGAAAAAATTAATTTATCTCTGCTCGCTCAACCACCACCGCGAGCTCTATCGCCACTTCCTCCATCTCCGAAGAGGCCGAAGGTGAGCAGGTTCGTCAGTAAAATATAGACAAGCCATGGTTGAACCTGAAAAAAAAGCTATTGTATTAATTCTTTAATAACAAAGCCAATATATAATTTTAAGAGTTCAAACTTTTTTTTATTATTAAGTTATACAATTACCTATAATTTAAGACTACATCATCCAGGTGTTTAAGATTTTGGTCTTGCAGTCCATTAGATTAAGAAACCCTTCTGAATTAGAAACTGGCATGTCATTGCCGCAGGAAATTTTTTGAACAAAGCAAGGCAGGGGTCTGGTTACTTAGGAGTACCTTTGTAGTTATACCAGTTATAGAAAATGTGAGCTACTTTTTTTTTTTAAAATTTTTAAAATTGTTTTTTTATGAAAAATTTAATTTTTTTATGTTTTTTTTATTAAAATTTCAATATTTTTTGTAATTTTATTTTATAATTTTTTTTCTAAAGCCTTTTTCAAAAAAGTACCTCACATTTTCTATAACCAACACAATTTTAAAGATACTCCTAAATTTCCAAACCACTAGCTTGCTTTATTTAAAAGAAATCCTGCGGCAAAGTCCCTGTAAATACAAAAAACAAGTTATTCAGAAATTCAATTCAAAGTTTTGGTTTTCTATAACTTTATATAAGTTTCAAAACTACTTACCAAAAATTTTTTTTTCATTCTGTATGATATACTTTAGTGGAAAAATGAAACAGATGCCAATTAGATGAAAGTAGTCCTGGCTAAATCATTTTAACTGTTGAATAAACCTATAAAAAAGAATTTCATTAATTCAACAATATTTTAAAATTTTTTAGATTAATACATAAATGTTGTACTTATTTTTTTTTTTTTCGTACTAGGCTGAAAACATTGTTAGTCATAAATGTTATTGACAGTAAAAATAACCTCAAAATAAATTAATCCTTTTATGAGAGCCAATAACACACCTGTAAAAAGAAAAAAATTAATAAATATTATATTAGCTATTATCGCATAAAAATAACTTTTTACCTACTCTAGTAAGAACCTGGTGCATATGATTCTTCAGGTAAATTCAATTGCAGTCTCCTTCGTTTTCTCCTATTTTCTAAAGTGTTTTCTTCGGCATTCCTCTCAGCATAAAATAATCTGATGTCATTGCTTTTCTGTGGCCACTCAATTGCAGCTACTCCAGGTTTCACATCAAAGGCTTCCATAATATTCAGAAAACCAACTCTTACATCGTTGAAGCAAGTGACAGCAATACAAGCACCTGCTGTGAGCACATGTACACCACTGAAGGAGGTTTTGGTTACAATCTTCCAAACTGAATTATTAAAATTCTCATTACTATTTTGGGTGTAACCGCCTAAACATCTGTGAAGCAGCTCCTGTTCAGAGAGATCTTTGTAAATTGGTTTCAACTGCTCCATAATCACTGCAGGAATACTGCCTTTATGATGAAAATCTTTTAGTTTTTTTTGAGCCTTCGCTTTTTGCCACTTGCACCAACTGCTCTGTCCTGGTGGGCATAAATGATGTTGAGGATTCTGGTCTGTGGAAATCTTGTCTACAGAGTCCGTGTTGTTTCTGATGGCATTACCATAATATGTGGTGAGCTGATCAATTACTTTTGCTGTTAATAGTCCTTGGCCTCCAATGGTTTTTCCATCGTCTAATAACTTTTTCCAAAATTTTTCTTTAAATTCCTGAGTCTGGTTCCCATTCGTTTCTGGACGTGTCCCACACACTCCTTCTTCTCAACTTTAACTTCATCTCCATACGGTTTGGCCTGGCACAAAGCATTGTACACTTTCGAATCTCCATCTCCAATGTAATGATGGTATTTTACATTATACTTTTCTTGAGATCTTCTAAACATTTCCACAACTCCATCGACTTCCATCTTTCCAGCACTTCCTTCATGGTTTGCTGCACATTTATCTTGATGATCACTGAACCAGTCTTCATATTCTTCTGTGCCTTTTCTATTTTCCCACTTTAAACATGCTTTACAAAAACTGTTCTTGATAAATATGTCAAGAACTTGTTGAGAACGCAAGCCAATCAAACTTGAAATTCCTTGCAATGAAGAAAATCCTCTTTTTCTCCATGACCCATCACCAGATGCATCTAGGCCTTGATTTTCAGCTGGTGTTAATGCTGTTTCCTTTTTGACGGCTTCTTGCATAGAATTTTGTGCTACCTCTTGAGTCACTTTGCTTAAATCTTCATTGAGATGGTCATAAAAACTATGTGCAACAGGTGGTGGCAAATCCATGATTCCGCAAAAAGTTTGCAATGCAGCATATCCTTGCCCAATTGCTCTTAGTGCAAGAAGACTGCGTCTGTTGGTTTCATAAGCATTGCTTTGAGCTCCAACTTGCTTGCTCGTGCTTATAATTCTTCTCTCTGAACAATTTTTGCAAATAATGTTAAATTTGGAGCCAAGTCCTCGAATATCTTCTTCTATAATTTTAACTTGTCCTTTACATGTTGCACATACAAGAAATTTCTCCAGCTGTAAGAACAGAATGTTTATATCTATTATTCTGTTTCTTGTTTGTGACGCTTCTACAGATATATCTTTTATTTTCCCTGAAGTTGTACTTCTTTTCCTTTTGTTCGTGATTTTTTGTTGAACATTCTCTGAATTTTTGTTAAATCCTTTATGTTTTTTTTTTTTCTTCCAAATTTTCTCTTCTTTCCTGGAGCTCCTGATGTTCTATTTCTCTTGTCAGAATCCATAGTGGCTAATATCTAATCCTCTATAATGTTAGTTATTAAAAAACACAAATAAAAGTCACTCACTGAACTCACTAAATTAAAAATATTAACAACACTTTGCACAGTCCAGTTAACCTAAAATCGCTGTCTTCTACACTCTCAGTTAAAAGAGTTCTACACAGCACTTTATTTACAAAAAAATTTTTTGTCAATACTGAATAAATTGCATTGAAAAATGCAGATTCAATTATATTCAAAACACTTTTAGTTTAAATCCCAACGACTATGGCGCTGACAGAACGTAAACAGATGAGATTTTAAACCATCTATATGTATTGTACGTATATACTTTTGTATAAGTAGAGTAAAAGTAAAATACACGAGGTTTATACCTCAAGTTAAGTTTGCCTACTATGTCAATGTACATTTACGTTCTAAATTCAGTATTGTATGCTGTGAAGCATAAAATAATATAAGATTAACAATAGTATATCTAAAATGGATAATTTAAGACAAATCACTAAATATGCAAAAAAGTGACTTCACGGTTTTAGCTGTATTTTCTAAACGAAATCGAATTTGGAAATGCGGTTGGAAGCATAGTATTCAGCGGAAAATTTGCTATCAAAATAGTACATAAAAAAAAATCGATTTTTCGACCCCCTAACCATGGCTTGTCCCCTTAATACAGAGGCCACCCCCTCTTCCTTCTGACGGAGAGGTCTTGGGAGCACAGTTATTGGAGCTGCTGCTGCTGCTAGCACCGCCACCACCCCCAACAACTACATTTCATATGCCCGAAATTGATTTAGGAGGTGACGTAGGGCAACTAGAAGTGCGAGGAGGAAGAAAGAAGAAAGGTAGCAGAGGCTATATAATTTTTGAATATCGGGCACCGTGGGTGAGGAAGCCCACAAAACCATCACCTGTGCCGACAGGCATACCCCGCAAATCGATTCGCGGGTTATAAGTTTTTTTTTATTAAATTAATATTAGTAATATTAATTATTTTAGTTTTTAATTTAATGTTTTCTTGATATTTTTGTAAGTGATATTCGTAATTATATATTTTGTAATAAAAGTTTTAATTTGTAATGTTTTTAATTTATGTTTTGTAATAAAAATTTAATTTGTAATAACTTTTGTATTTTATTTTAAAATAAAAAAAAGTGTACGAATGGATTTATGAATGTTCATTTTTAATAAAAAATATAAGAATAAATGATTTAGTATGGAAAAATTGAAAAATTGAAGAATGAATGATTGAATGAATCTTTATTTTAATTAAAAAAATGTGTATGAATGTGTATGAATGTGTATGAAAATATAAAGAATGAGTGATTAAAAGAAAGGCTGACTGGAATAAAAATATAAGAATGAATGGTTACAAAAAATGTTTATTACTATTAAAAAAAAAAAAAAAATGAGTGATTGAATGCGTTATAAAGTATAGGAATGAATGTTTATTTTATAATAAAATTGTATATGAAAGTATGCGTGGATGTATTTATGAAAATGAATGGTTGAAGAGTGTACGTGTATAAATGCTTATTTTATAGTAAATTATTGCGAATGTATTTGTGAAAATGAATGGTTGAAGAGTGTACGTGTATAAATGTTCATTTTATAGTAAATTATTGCGGATGTATATGTGAAAATGAATGGTTGAAGAGTGTACGTGTATAAATGTTTATTTTATAATAATAAAAAATGTTTATTAAAGTGTGCGTGGATATATCTAAGAATGAAGGTCTGAAATCGTATATGGTGTTTAAATATTTATTTCTTTGAAATAAAAAATGTATAAATGTGTGTGGGTAAAGTATGCATAAATAGGTGTGTGCGTGCATGCATGCGCGTGTGTGTGTGTATTATTTATAAATATAAAATATAAAGAGAGAGAATAGTGAGAGCCCCATCCCATACGCTCTTTTTAACAAAAAAAAAAATTTATTTCCTCTCCAAAAATTTCTCTCTCTTTTTTATAGTTTTTTATTATTTACAAATAACAAATTACAAAATTATAAAATTACAAAATATTATAAAATTAAAAAAAATATTATAAAATTACAAAGTATTATACGATTAAAAAATATTATAAAATTGTTATATATACATAGAATGTAACAATTCGGTAATAAGCTCCTTCGTACTCTCTATGCGTGGAAATGGCACAACTCTCGAGTAATATTCGTTATCGCAGCCGCAGACATCCTTATCTTCCCAGGATACGTTAGGTGAGTCATCGTGGGTGTAGATATTTTCGAGCAACCACCATCTCAATGCATCTGCATTCTTTACGGCGCAATTCGGTTTCGCACAGAGCGGGTGTTTCGAGCACCTAATTTTCTCATCCTTATGGATTTTTTTAGCGCCGGATATCCGAAATCCTCAATGTTATTAACTAACCTAAGAAAATAGTAGAAAATAATAGAAATATAATGATTGAAAATTATGTAAGAATTTTGCTTTTTAATACTCACTTTCTAGGAACCATTTCTTCAATCCACTTTTTTTTCTCGTAACCTTTTACGTGGATTGTCGTAGCGTTTTTGAGTCTACCTTGTAAAATACCTATAAGCCACCTATATGGGAACATTCCACACTCCCACGCCATTCCATGATACTTTTTAATGAGCCATTCGTTTGCCCTTCTTTCTTCATCCAGAAGTTTTTTCCACTGACAAGGTGGCTGGAAATGGTAGACTGATGGAATGGAGTTTTCAGACAGCTCGAGGATGGATAACACCTTCACCACGAATAAGTTTGATGATCTTCGAAATCCTTGTATGTCCACGATGTACTCCATCTTTATCTCGTGTTTAGTTCTCTCTCGTGGTAGTGCACCTGAAGTGGAGCAGTCGGCGAATGTGCCGCTGTCTCTACTGCGTCGCTTTTTATAGCCGTGACTGCTTCCCCCACTTCTTGGTTTACCCCCACCGCTACTGCTTTGGAAGCTTCCCTCCCTCTCTCCGAACATTCTCGAGCTCGAAGAGGCCTATAAGAGGAGCCGCTGTGCCCGCTCAACCACATTCACTCATCCGGCCAAGCACCAGGAGGAACTGCAGAAAAAGCCATCCACCGAGGAGAAGTTCTAGGCTGAGGTGTCCAGGACTTGCTGCTCCTGCTGCAGCTACTGGCTGACAACGGATCGCTCGACGAATGTGCCGCTGTCTCTGCTGCGTCGCTTTTTATAGCCGTGACTGCTTCCCCCCACTCCTTGGTTTACTCACACCGCTACTGCTCTGGAAGCTTCCCTCCCCCTCTCCGAACATTCTCGAGCTCGGAGAGGCCTATAAGAGGAGCCGCTGTGCCCGCTCGGTCTCATTCACTCAATCATCGGTCAAGGAAGAGGGACACCAACCAGGAGGACCTGCTGGAGGCGATAACTCTAGGACCTGCTGGCAACGACGGAGCTGTCGAAGACTTGCTGGCTGAGAGTGGAGCTGTCCAGGAAATGTGGCTGCTATCCATCTGGAAGTTTTACTGACTATCAACGACTGCGCTGTATCGGCTATCTGAGAGTTGTTGGTGGTCGAGTGAGCTGGAAGCTTGAGCAGGTAGTATTTATAGGTAATATTGTTTTCTCTGGAAGGTTCTCTCCCTACTTTATTCGAATCTTCTCAATCTCGGAAAGGATTAAAAAGGAGTTGTGCTGCCTGCTCAATCACATTCGTCTGTCTTTAACTCTAAGAGTCAACATGGAAGTTATTGTGAGTGTCCAGGGATATTATACATCACCGGACAAGATGTTTGTCCCCAAGGAGATAGCCATTCTCGAAGTCGCTGAAAATTCCACACCAATAATTCTTCACCTTAAACCTCCTTATCGTTTAACAGAAACGGAGCGGACAATCGCAAAGATGTTTGAAGAAATGGTTCATGGAAAACCATGGAACTCAGGCAGCATCTCATCTAAATACATCTTCCTTTTGATGAGGACCAGCATATTGGCTGATGCGAAAATCATTTATGTTCACGGAACGGTTACTTACCATTGGTTGATGTTATTTTTATATATATATATATATATCTGCAACGGTTATTTCTGGTAACAAATTTGGTATATAAGCGTTATTTCCTGGACTTACCGGAATTTCGGTGTGTGTGTGTGTGTGTGTGTGTGTGTGTGTGTGTGTGTGTGTGTGTATATATATATAAGTTAACTTCTTTCTATTGGAAACTGGAATTATGATTTATAGATTCATCTCTGATTTGGGAAATAAATGCCAAGGCCCGGATGTACCAAAGGATATTTTGAAAGAAGTAGATATCTCCTGTACAATACATAAGAATCATGACAATCCAGCATGTGCAGTGAGAAAGGTTATGGCTCTCCGCAAATGGCTCCTCGAGCATCCATGAGGGTATAGTAAACCACTTTCCCTTTGGGGTGATAATATTATTGAAAATTGTGAAGAATATTATTATTTTGAGGAATAAAATTAGGGGAGGTGATACAAAAAAAATTTTTTTAAATAAAAAAATAAAAAATAAAAAAAAATAAAAAAGAGAGAGGAAAAAAATGGAGAGGAAAGTTTTCTAGATAGTCGATGGATGTTCCTCACAGGTCGGGAGCGCTGGTTGGGACTCCCACCATTTCCTCTCTCTTCTTTTTAAATTGCTTAATATGCTTCTGGAAGTCTCTCCTTATGGCTGAAATTTCTCGGAATACTATCCCCACCACCACCAGGATGGGGATATAAGGAAGCTGCGATCGCAGGATTGATCATTCCAACGAGACACGTCGAGTGAGAACAACCTATTATTGAGAGCATATAAGGAGCTCATCGTTTCAGCTAGCCATCATTTGGAGTTACCAGTCATCGTGGAGCTACATCACTTCAAGCTGTGATTTAACCAGGAAGGATGGCACAACTAAACGTTTTCGGTGAGAATATCAAGTTTTTATGGAAATCTTTAGAGTATGCAAAGGATGGTATTGCGGTCCCTAGTGATATACAGCTGTGGTTTGATATGTGCGTCGGCCTTGTTGAAGAGCTACAGATGATAATATCTTCAGGAACGCTCACTAGAGCTCAGAAGAAGAGGAGTCAAACTTTTATGATACATTTGCTCTGCATTCAAAATAAGTTGCGAGATTTGCTCAAGACAGGTGGTGAATTAAGACAAAATCCACCAACAGTGAGTGAAACTAGTGTAAAATGGGATGATGTGTTTTCGGCGTTTGAGAGACGAATAAAATCAGGCGTGATAACAAACCTGGGCCATTTGGACATCGCCTCATTCATGAAGGATGCTCAAGCTGTTTTCAAGTCGAAGATTGAATCATCCCTCAAGGAGTATAACGCGCTCAAAGTGAATGCTGAACTTGCTCCGAAATACGTGATAGAGAAAAGTGATTCGGTAAGTGCTGAAGTAAAATACTTTAACACAGAGAATGTACCTATTTACAAAATTACGAACTTGAAGGAATATTTTGAACTTAATATTGAGCAAGTTATTCAGCGAGAGATGGAGGAATTCGCGGAAAGAGATTCGGGATGGAGTTTACGTCAGATTTTAAGTCTTACGATAAATATTAATAAATTCGAACCCATGAAGGGTAGTTCTTATATACCACTTCCTAAAGAAATTCTTATAATAAAGGCATGTATAAATGTTCAAAACGAAGATAATAAATGCTTCAAGTGGTCTATATTAGCTGCACTACATCCTCAAAAACATAATTCAGAGCGAGTCAGTCTGTATAAAAAATTTGAAAATGAACTTAATTTTAAAGGAATAGATTTTCCTGTTACACTAAAGCAAATAAGTAAATTTGAAAAACAAAATCATGTTTCTGTTAATGTTTATATTTTAAATATATGTAACAGTAAATTTCGGGTTAATCCGTGTTATGTAACATCATTTAAAAAAAATTTGCATGTTAATTTACTTCTTGTACAAGACTATTACATAGATGAGAATGATGAAGAACATAATGAGGTTAACATTGAAAACACTTCAGCTCCAAAACTTCACTGTGTTTGGATAAAAAACTTATCGCGCTTAGTGAGAAGTCAGTTAACATCCGTCAATCAACAGTGTTTCATCTGTGACCGATGTTTACATTTTTTTTAGACAAATGAGAAGTTATTGATGCATGAAATCGACTGCACCCAACTTAATAAATGTAAGATTAAATTGCCCATACCGCAGGATAATGTTCTTTCATTTAAAAATTTTAAGCGTCAGATCAAAGTACCTTATGTTATCTATGCAGACTTTGAATGTTTATTAAAGCCTGTGAATGATGAGTCATTGCATGCATTTCAAGAACATGAGGCTTACAGCATTGGTTACTATTTGAAGTGTAGTTTCGATGACAGACTGTCTGGCTACCACAGTTACCGACTGGAAAAAGCCGGTGAAATGACTCCTGCCGAGTGGTTTGTATACAAACTTTGGGAACTCGCTGATCATCTAAATAAACTGTATAATGCACCTCAACCAATAAATTTAAATAATCAAGAGAATATAAACTTTGATGAAGCTAAGTCATGTCACATTTGTGGTAAAGCGTTTTTACCCACGAACAAGAAAGTGAGAGACCACTGTCATATCACTGGAATGTAAGTATTTTATTTATTAATTATTTAATAAACTATTAAAACATTTATTTAATTCATAATATTGTTTATGATTTCAGATATAGAGGCGCTGCTCACGAAGGATGTAATATCAACTATAAAGATGCAAGGTTCATTCCAGTTGTCTTCCACAATCTTACTGGGTACGACTCCCACTTCATCATCAAGGAACTTGCTAGTGATACTATCTTCAAAGGGCGTGTGCAACTTATTGCTGAGAACAATGAGCGTTACATATCGTTTTCGAAATATATCGAAGGTACTGATTTCAATTTGAGATTTATAGATTCCTTCAGGTTCATGGCATCATCCTTGGAGAAATTGGCGTCGTATTTGGACGAGAAAAACATTGCCAGCAGCGTCTTTATGGAAGATGGACATACAGAAGAACAAATAAAGTTGTTGCTGAGAAAAGGCATTTTTCCGTATGATTACGTTTCATCACTCGAAAAATTGGAGGAAAAAGAGTTGCCTTCAAAGGAAGACTTTTACAGTAAATTAACTGAGTGCGATATTGTGGACACTGAATATAATCATGCAAAGACGGTCTGGAATACTTTCAATATCCGAACGCTTGGTGAATATTCTGACATTTATCTGAAAACAGATGTGCTTCTATTAGCAGACGTCTTTGAGAATTTTCGAACAACGTGCGTCGAGGCTTATGGCTTGGATCCTGCGCAATACTACACTACTCCAGGATTAACATGGGATGCCATGTTGAAGTGCACACAAGTCGAGCTCCAGCTACTCACGGATATAGACATGCTGATGTTTATTGAGAGGGGAATCAGAGGTGGAGTCAGCCAATGTTCCAACCGCTATGCTAAGGCAAACAACAGATTTATGTCTGATGGTTATAATCCAGACGAAAAGGAAAAATATTTAATGTACTACGATGCTAATAACCTGTATGGATGGGCTATGACGCAATACCTACCAGAAGGAGGTTTTCGGTGGGTGGAAAATGTAAACGAACAAAATTTCTTTGACATTCCAGATGATGGTCCTATCGGTTATATCTTGGAGGTGGATTTGGAATATCCAGTAAGTCTTCACGATGATCATAAAGACCTGCCTCTGTGTCCTGAACATATGGCTCCGCCTGGTTCTCGTCAAAAGAAACTGCTGACTACTTTATTCAACAAAAAGAGGTATATTATTCATTATCGTGCCCTGAAATAAGCTCTCAAACATGGACTAGTGTTAGAGAAAGTTCATAGAGCACTCACATTCAAACAGAGTCCATGGCTCAAGCCTTATGCCGAATTAAATACGGAGAAGAGAAAAAAGGCGAAAAATGAGTTTGAAAAACTCTTCTTCAAACTTCTGATTAATGCGGTGTATGGTAAGACAATGGAAAATGAGCGAAAACGAGTAGATGTGAAACTCGTCAACAAGTGGACTGGCCGCTATGGGGCGGAGGTATTGATTGCTAAACCTAATTTCCATAGCCGCTCAATCTTTGATGAAAACTTGGTTGTCATACAACTTGCTCGAACTGAGATTACAATCAGAAAGCCGATCTATGTCGGTCTTAACGTTCTCGATATCTCTAAAACTCTCATTTATGATTTTCATTATTCGTATATGAGACAACGAGTGGGTAAAAAAAACAAACTTCTCTACACTGACACAGATAGTTTGATATATGAAATTCGAGGAGTTAACATATACGAGATTATGAAGGAGGATATCAACAAGTTTGATACTTCAGATTATCCTGAAAATAATCAGTTTGAACTATCTCGTAAGAATAAGAAAGTCATAGGATTAATGAAGGATGAATGTAACGGTAACATTATGACTGAATTCATCGGACTTCGAAGCGAAATGTATAGTGTCTTCATACAAAACGATAAACCTATTAAAAAAGCCAAGGGAGTCAAATCAACTGTTGTGAAAACAAGTATCACTTTCGATAACTATCGAGACTGTCTTTTCAACGAGTCAACGGTGATCTGTCAACAGAATAATATACGTTCTAAGAATCACATCGTTCGAACCGAGAAAGAGAAGAAGGTTGTTCTAAGCCCACATGATGATAAACGTCATCTCCTCGTGAATAGTACGGATACACTTCCTTGGGAACACTATAGAATATTCGATGAGAAGGAGGACAGAGAAGTTCTAGAAAATTTGATACATCTGGAGGAGATGGAGGTGGAAGAACCAATCACGAGTGAGAGTGATGGAGAGGGGGAAGCTGACGGAGGCGTACATAAGGAGCGCGCATCGAGCAGTCAGCACATTCGTTCACTCGATGAGCCTGAGAACGGAGAGCCTCCCAGCAAGAGACTTAGACTTTGAACAACTCCAGACACTTAAAGGTAAGTATTTCATTTATTGACTTGTAATATTCTTTGAAAATAGTTAATATTTTTCTCTGTTTCAGAATGGACTTTACCATGTTAAATCGTATCTGCTCAAATACCTATCTTCCAAAGAAGAATCTGTCCGAATTAGAGAAGGGTGAAATGTATATAGTTACCGAGATCAAGCAGGTCAGCACCAAGTACGGATTGAAGGCCGTTGTTGTCATCGATGGAGAGTTTCAAGTCTTCCTCCCCAATCGAGTTTCTAAGGCCCTCGAGGAGAATGGGAATTTGTTCGATGAACTTGCCGAGAGGGCTAATAAGTACAAATTATTTTTATTATATCAAGGTGAACAAAATTTTGAATTTCGTAAAGATTAAATATGTAAATAACTTATTAACACTGTAATTTAATTAATAACTTTATAATGTAAATTAATAAACTTGTAAAACAAATTTAATAAAAAAAAAATAAAGAGAAAGTTTACGGAGGGGAAAAATGTTTGGTTGTTCCTCACAGGTAGAGCGTTGGTTGGGGCTCTCACCACTTTCTCTTTATTTTAATTATTATTAAACAAATTATATGTCTTTCTTGTTTATCCAACTATTGTGAGAACTGTTGAAACCAAGCCACTTTACGTAAACTTGATTACCACGTTTCTTGATCACTTTCTCTACGAGATAAATATCTGGATATTTCACTTTCAGAAGTTCTTGTTCATAGAAGCAACCTGAAACCGGATGATTTTGATAATCTTTTAAATGGTAAGTAACAGGATTTGTTTTTGATACTTTAACTATTGTAAATATTTCAGTCGACCAATTGGGCGTATATCCTTTCTCAAATACTTGCTTTAATCTGCTTATACGTACTCTATCATTAACTTAAAATTTTTATTTTTTTACTGGTTGAGATTTGCTGGAATATTGTGTCAGAACCTGCGCTTCGTTGACTGTTGTAACATCTTTTGGTTTCATATGTATAGTTCTATGTTTCCTATTATTGTAAGTAGTAATCAAATCAGGTAAGATGTCAAGCCACTTAAACTTTCCACGTAAACTAAATTGCATCCACATCTTGTTTTTCAGCGTTCGATTGAATCTCTCACAAATAGATGCTTTTAAGTTGCTGTATGTGGAGTATAGGTTAATCTTATACTGCTTCATCAAATTTTGAAAGCTTGAATTATAAAATTCTTTACCTCTATCTGCCTGTAAATTTTTTGGTGCTTGACCTTGAGACAGAACTAATTTCATCGCTGCTGTAACGTTGTCTGCGGATTTTCTCTTAACCGTTACAGCCCAAGCATTCTTAGAAAATACATCTATTACAGTGAGCATATATCTGTAGTCTTTATTCTCTCTAGCGTAAGGCTGCATTTCAACTAAATTAGCTTGCCAAGTTTCATCTATGCCTCGCATATCAAACTTACGGCGTTGATAGTTTCTTCGAGCAGGTTTATGCAACTCTTCTACTACTACTTTCTTTTGATGATCCATACTTCGATGTTGACTCTTTGGTATCTATCGAATTACTGTTCTGTGATAACTGAAGTATCATCTCTTTTATAATCTCCATTTCTCTCTCGAGACTAGCAATTTTTTTATCTAATTCATCTCGATGAGCTTCCACTATATCATCTAAATTATTGAAATCATTTCTCAATCCATATGTAACATTCATGACTTTCTCAACTTCTCCCTCCACTATACGCTGTAATGATTGCACATTGACTGCATCGTGTAGATCATTGGGTGCTCCTACATTGCATAATCTCTTATTTTCAAGATCAAACTGCCCATCGGATGTGATTTTATATCCCACTCCTGGAGGACCTCTAATGCCCTCTCTTTCTTTCAGATTTCGTCTGAACACGTCGACACTCATCTTGATACTGAACATTGCATTAATTTCACCTCAGTATATATACCCAGCCTCGCGAAGCTCTTCGATGATGGAATGGATTTCATTGGTATGACTCTGATTTCCAGCTGATCTCTCAGCTATTAGTAAACGAAGACGATTCACAAGTTCATTTGGATCATCCCAGTACACATAATCTAACATTGAATTTTTTCGCGCAATTTTATGTCTAGGTAAGACACCAAAACCACTCTTTTTATCAGGGGTCATCTTACGCTTTTTAGATTCATTAAAGAAAAGAGGAACAATAATTTCATCATATTTCTTACTGTTGTGTTTACGAATAGATTCATCACCTCTGTATCTCTTTTTGTGACCATTAGTTGTCTCAAGAATACTGCGATAGTTTTCTAAGTCATGTGAACTCACATAATTTCGCTGAGGATTTTTTGTGATTAATAACTCCAAAAGTCCTCGAGTCTTTGGATACTTCTCATCTTCTACTCTAACGTAATCACTATCAAAGTGTATCGGCGTATTGCCGATTATCATTTGACCATGTTCTTTGCGTACTCCATAAATTTTATCAAGATACTTACTATTTTTCTGACTAAGCATGCGTATGTATTTATTATCTAATAAATTACCCCCTTCTTCTTCGATTTCACTACCTGCGGTTTCAAATGAGCTATCTATTTTGATGTTTTTAATAGTATTATTTAAAGTATCATTACCGTATGTGTTATCGAGAGTACTATCAGGAATATAACTAATGTCTAAAGTATCATTGGTTTTCTGATTCGTCACATCTTTTTCCGATTGAATATGGGTTTTCGACGTTTCAACAAGTTTCTGAAGAGGATCAACAATGGGTTTGAAAGTATCTTCCATTGCTTTCTCAAAAGTATCTTTTCCATACTTCAACAAATTATATTTGTGTTTGCATTGCGACCTTTTACAAGCTCATGAAGTATATCCTTTCTTCGACTGAATTCTGCCATGTTGACGCTTCAACGTTTAGTTGTAGACTGTGAATGAAAAACTAAGTGCCACCCATATTTATAGTAAAACAGTCAAATCCCTTACGATATATTCCTCCATTGATTGGACTATCTTTGTCAATCATTAGAAATCCATATTTCTCATCTCTCCAACATTTAACACATAAATCTTTAAACTGTGTATAAGTCATATCAGAATTAACATGATCTTCATACAGGTGTTTTAAATTAACATCATCTTGCCGAAAAATTACCAAAAGATTTACATTATCCCTGACGAGATGCTTTGGAATGTGAGCATATGACTGACAAAGATAAAAACAATCTACATTTTTATGTCTACCCAAGCAGAAAAATACTTTAACATGGTTTTGTTTCTCACAAGCTATGTCGTCGAATATAATGATAGAGTTCGGAAGAGCATTTTCAGGAACTATAACCTCATCGTGTTCGCTGTAGGGGAAATACTGCACGCCCTCTAATGGTTCTATAAGTTTCTCAAGAAATTTATATTTTGGTTGATTCAAAGATTTTGAATATGTAAAAACATTCTCAAATCGAACACCATTGAGATGTGTAAGCAAACTATTGGTTTTTCCACAATTTGACGGCCCACAAAATACAGCTCTAATACTGTTTGGAAGTAAGTCTCCATGCCGCTTTGTCTTTTTTTTCTTGCTCCACGATATTATCGAAATTAAATACCGGGAGTTGAACAGAGTGTTCCTTGAAATTCATGTGTACAGTACAAGGTCTCGATCGCAACTGATCGTTCAACTATAAATAGAGCGCTTTTATACTCGCGGGGTTCAGTCTTCATCGAACCTTCATGGTGTGATGATCGTATACAGACGACGTCGAGGTCGCGGTTTAATCAATAACATTCTCAACAGTCTTCCAATAGAACTTTATTTACCAGGATATCAGTACTGCGGACCAGGTACTAAGTTAGCAAAACGTTTAGCTCGAGGTGATAAAGGTATCAATCTACTTGATAGAGCTTGTCAAGAGCACGACATAACTTATTCTCAGAACAGAGAAAACATTGAGTCTAGAAACAACGCGGATAGAGTTTTAGCAGATAAGGCGTGGCAGAGAGTTAGGGCTAAAGATTCAAGTATTGGCGAGAAAGTAGCTGCTTACGCAATTACAAATATTATGAAAGCCAAATCAAAACTCGGAATGGGTGTAAAGAGAAAGCAGTCAACGCGGTTAAATAAGATAATAAAAGCTGCTTCAAAATCAATGGTTAAAAGTAACTCTGCTCGTAAGGTGATTCTCTCTGCTTTGAAAGGTGCTCGTTCTGCTGTCAAGAAAGCAGGTGGAAAAAGTAAAATTATTATTCCACGTGTTTTACCGGTACCTTCAAAAGTAGGTGGTTTTCTACCGTTTCTCGTACCAATATTTGCTGGCCTGAGTGCTGTTGGGGCTATGGCTGGTGGTGCTGCTGGCATAGCAAAATCGGTTAATGATGCGAATACAGCTAAAAAGCAATTAGAAGAGAACCAGAGGCATAATATGAAAATGGAAGAAATAGCTTTAGGAAAGGGTCTCTTTCTGAAACCGTATAACACAGGTGCAGATCTTCGTATAGGTGGTAACAAAAAAAAATTCAGGCTGAAGAAAAAAAAAGAACCCTGAAGTAAGATTACCACAGAGGGCTCTCACAGATCTCGATCTAATTAAGTATGCTAAAATTCTAAAAATCCCATATTTTCGCGGAGTCTTTATGTGAAATGCCTTACCTGCAAGCGGGCCTCATAATCGGGAATCAGCCATTGTTAATTTAGATGATAAAGATGGGCCTGGAACACATTGGATAGCATATCGCAAACGTGGTGAGAATGTACTTTACTTTGATAGTTTTGGAGATCTTCAACCACCTATTGACTTAATGCTATATCTACGTGTGAATGAGGTTAAATATAATCATGAGAGATATCAAGATTACAATACATTCAACTGTGGTCACCTTTGTCTCAAGTTCTTATGTAATAAGCTCGGTCAGGCTATATAAAGGCTAGCACAATGATAATTTAATCATTCTACATTGAATAGTCATGGAGAATACATTGACGTTAAGTCTCTCCGGTAATTCATCAGTTCTCGAAGTACAGTATTTTCCACCTATTGAACCTTCAGCAAACAAAAATTACGTTCTCAGTTTAGTTGAACTTTTAACCTTCAATTCCATACCAAATATCGATACAGGCAATAATAAGTTTTACGTGGGTAAAGAAGAGTTATTTTTACCAACTGGTAGTTACGAGATAGAGGATATAGCAAACTTTCTCCATGAAACTTTAACACCCAAAGGTATTTCATTCAGTCTGAAGCCAAACAATAATACACTTCGCAGTGTCATTAAGTGTAGTCAACCTATTGATTTTCGTCCTCAAGATTCTATTGGTCAACTACTTGGCTTCACCAAACGCATTCTAGAAGCTAATTTAATACATAATTCAGATTTGCCTGTAACTATCCTCAAGATCAACGCGTTGCGAGTCGAGTGTAATATAACTTCAGGCGCATATATAAACGGCTCTAAGGTTCATACGATACACGAATTCTTTCCAGCAGTACCGCCAGGATATAAGATCATTGAAGTACCCTCACAGGTCACTTACCTTCCAGTTACAGTTAAAAGCATAGATCACTTACAAATACGCATAGTCGATCAAGACGGACGATTAGTTAATTTTCGAGAAGAAGTAATCACAATCAGACTTCACATTAAGCAAGTGTGATGGGGATCATTTACAATAGCAAGGTCGGTAGGGGCTATATAAAGAAGTCAACATGTCGACAGACCATCAGTCGTCCGCGAGCAAGCAGAGCGCTAACACGACAAAACATTCAGTTCCTGAGAAGTCTCGGTCTAAGAATCGTCGCTGGTGGAAAATAACCTGTATTTTTTTCTGTTGCCTACAAAAAGATGGAAGAAATTCTAAACATTCAGTCACCTGTAACATTTGAGGAGTCAGTGACTCACTATGAACTTCATGCACATCAACCCTACACCACGTCATCGTTTGGAAACAGCGATGAAATTCGCATCGCCATTCAACATCAGATTTATGTCTTCTACCATCACGAAGTTCAATACATGTATGTGGTAAATTAGTTAAGCCGAATGGCACTCCACTTGAACGTTCTATGTTAGTCAACAACGCCATCTGTCATATGTTTGAAGAAATCAGATACGAGATAAATGCCATTGAAATTGATAAATGTAAAAATGTAGGGTTAACTACTCTCATGAAAGGTTGGGTTTCTCTCAATCCTAGTCAAAAATTGGTCATCGAGAACGCTGGCTGGCTCGATGTAGAAGAAACGCAAAAACTTACCAACGATGGTTACTTCAACCTGTCTATACCTCTCTGCATGATTCTTGGATTTGCCGAAGATTATAGAAAAATTTTAGTAAATGTTAAACACGAACTCATACTCACGAGATCGAGAAATGATATCAATGCCATCATACAGACAGCAGGACCAGACAATACTTATGAAGAATTTAAAATTGAACTCACGAAGATAGAGTGGTTGATGCCATACATATTTCTCTCCGATAAGCGAAAGATTCCTCTATTCAATTACATCGAGAAAAACAGACCTGTGGTTATGAGCTACCGCAGTTGGGAATTCTACGAATATCCCATCCTTCCATCTTCTCCGAAACACGTTTGGACTGTTAAAACATCCAATCAGTTGGAAAAACCACGCTTCATTATTCTCGCTTTTCAAACGAATAGAAAATCTCGGAGGCAAGTAAACGCAAGTCAGTTCGATCATTGCCACGTAAGTAATGTTAAACTCTTTTTAAATTCGCAATGTTATCCGTATGGAAATTTAAATTTAGATATAGATCGTAACCAGTACGCTGTACTGTATGACATGTATGCAAATTTTCAGAGTGCTTATTATGAAAAAAGTCCTGAACCTCTTTTGAATAAAGTAGATTTTATAAAATACTTACCTTTGATTGTGATCGATTGTTCCAAACAAAACGAATCTTTGAAAAACGCTCCCGTGGACGTGCGTTTAGAGTTTGAATCGAGAGATAATTTTCCAGCTGGAACAGCCGCGTATTGTCTCATTCTGCACGACCGTATCGTTCAGTATAGTCCCGTCAGCGGTGACGTGAAGAAACTTGTGTGAAAATGAAATACATCGTCGATATGCAGGGCTTCAAACAGCCTGGTAATGATTTCGTTTTGAAAGAACTGGCAATAGTTCTGTTGGGCGAAGACGTCCAACCTTTAATATTTTTATTTAAGGAACCTTTTCCTTGGAAACGGCTTACCGATAAGTATAAGGGAGAAAATATTTGGCTGAAGAAGTTCTATCATGGTATTTCTTGGAAATCAGGAGACCGCCCCTACACCGAAATCGGAAGTGTTCTTCGAGAATGTCTGCATGATGCTACTCAGGTACTCGTTATGGGCTTCATCAAGAAAAAATGGCCCGAACGTTTCAAATTCAACGTCCACGATGTGACGGAGATGGGTTTTCCACCGTTGGACAAGATCAAGCTTGTAACAGTTTGCCCAAACCACGAGGGCGCCTACAAAACCAGCTGTGCTCTTCATAACGTTAAACTTCTGAAAAAATTCTACGAAACGTGCGAGACGTCTATGGATTGGGAGTAAATGCTTCATTCGTGTCCCTGACGTCGAACAAGATGGGTCAAAACACAAGTTCAAACGCTTATACTCCTCTTCTTGATTCTAAACAGGAGAAAAAGGAGGATTCGAAATGGAAACAGTATTCTCAAAAGTATTCCACGAATACCAATTCTTTACCCGAACGCGATAAGTATAAAAGATTAAAATAAATTGCGAGCGAACGCGTGCACTGTCGCAGTATGCATACACTGACAGAAAAACCCGGGGAAAAATTCCTATGTTGCTCTTGGAAGTTGCCCACAACTACTTAAAATCGAAAAATTTACTATCTTTTATATGAAAAAGTCCAATGTCACAAGTAAAAATTCCTATGCCAGCATAGTAAAAATTAACACGTGGCTAATGGAACTTTATCTTTTGTACATTTTCCCAGGCTAGCATGGTAAAAATTGAGAGAGTTTTAGAGTAAGAATTCACACGTTCAATCGTAAACAGCCCGCGAGTGCACGAAAAGTTGACCTCTTCAATGTCAAAATAGGAAAGATTCAGACAGATACATGTCAACAAACTCAATCCACCTTGGCAACATCGAGACAAAACACAAACGCTAAACGCAACAACTGAATGTGCCGTTCTAATCCAATATACTTGTTTTTATTTATTTTTTTATTTTTTATGATGAGACAATTTTTAAAATAATTGTTTATTTGTAATATTTTTAAGGAAGGTTGTGAAAAACTATTATATCGAAAATACAAATTCATTAATAAATAAATGAGCTTGTTTAATTTAAGGTATTGGTAATATTTATAAAATGTTAAACAATATTCTTAATATATAACATTTGTAATAAATTACGCTAAAATAGAGAATAGTATTATTCGAGTTAAAGCATAATTTGTTATAAAATTAGCGCGCATATCTTACGTTTGGGGATATACAAGTTCCAAAATTTTGTAGGACATATGTCTTTATAGGTAAGTGGTTAGCGCTCCCGACTACCGTGCCAAGGGTTCCAGGTTCGAGTCTCGATGTCGTCAAAAATTTTTAATTTATTTAATAAATTTTCTTTAATCATGTTTAATTCAAAAATAACTTCTGTATTGTCTAAATATAATAATTATGTGTCTGATACTCGCTCCTCCCCCACTCCTAAAAAAAAAGATGAAATAATTTTTTTCGCTCTTTAAAATCAGTTATAAAAAAATTCCCATGTTAGACTTGGAATTTTTCCTACGTGTATTGCAAATTCTGCTAAAAATCCGACATATGGTCGAGTTACGATTCCAACATGGTAATTTTTACACGACAACATAAGAATTTTTACCAGATTTTTTCTGTCAGTGTACGCACTCTCTCGCTGCTCACGCTCTCGCTTTGAGCGTGCAGTTTTAAAAATTGTCGTGCGTGACGGTCAATTTTCGCTCGGGGAAAAATCATGACCGAAAATGGTGGGCTGGTTCTGGCTCACTATACCAGAATGTTGGACGGGTTCTGGCTCAGTCGATTTTCGCTCGCCGAAAATCACGACCGAAAATGGTGGACGGGTTCTGGCTCACTGCACCAGAATGTTGGACGGGTTCTGGCTCACTGAGCCAGAACCCGTCCAGCTTATCTACTCAGATTTGCAAAATTCAAAATGACGGACATCAAAATTTAAATTTTCGATAATGTCGATGAAAATTGTTACTCAGGGGTTTTAGGGGTCGCTGATTACGAATCTGATGTCAGATTTGCAAAATTTAAATTTCGCAAATCTGTCATTAGATTCGTAATCAGCGACCCCGAAAACCCCTGAGTAAACATTTTTAGCATCAAATACACTATTTTTAATTTTTTCGTCCGCCATCTTTTGTTCGCCATCTTAGATTTGAAAAAATCAAAATTCTGATGGCATATTCGTACTCAGCGATCCCAAAAACCCCCGAGTAAGAAATTTCAGGCCAAAATAGTGAATAGAAAAATGTGTGCTTCAGGGACAATGTACATAAGAGCCGTGTCGTGCTGTGTCGTGCTGTGCCTTGCCTTGCCCTTGCCATGTCGTGTCTTGCTCTTGCCGTGCCTTGCCGTTTCGTTCCAACAGAGATATAGAATACATGTTTATAAACCGACAGAAAGAGGAACGAAACGGCAAGGCACGGCACGGCAAGACAGAGCAAGACACAGCTCGACACGGCTCTTATGTACATTGTCTCTGAAAGGGTTAACGCTAGTAAGACAAACAGTCGCCATCTGGTAACCCTGTGCGTCGAGTGCCTTCTCCACTCCCAGCGTGTCTCCTCACCACACGGCGCACCACGCCGCTCGGGCGCCTTCGGGCTCCCTACAAGGCTCCGATACTTTCTTCGCTTCCTACAGCGCATCTGTCGCGATTTCTAGGAATTTCTGACTTTTGCTTACGTTTTCGTCTTGTTTGCAACGTCAACACTCGCCTTACACGCGACTGCAGTTTTATTCATTTAGTTTCCTCCTAGAGGAACCTTTGTGATAATAATTTTTTGAGTTGTTGTAAAAACATGTTATAATTGTTTTTCGAGGTGTTAGGAACCAAAATACATGATTTTTTAAAAATGTCTGTATGGATGTGTGTGTGTGTGTGTGTGTGTGTACACGCCTGGATCTCAACTTCTACTCGATCGATTTTAACCGGACAGGTCTCATTTTTTTGTTTTCTTTGTGTGATAGCGGGTCAAAAATTTGTTTTTTGAATCGTGGATGCATTTTTGTTTTATTTCGAATTTTCGAATTTCTCAAAATTGATTTTTGCTTTTTTTTAATGATAAGATCGAGATATTTGAATCGGATGGGTAGCATTCGAAAGAGAATTAAAATACCTATATTTTCTAAAAACAAAAATTTCTAGCTATCACGGTTCTTTTGTTATTAACAAAAATGTGTTTTTTTTTTTAAAGCTTATAACTCCCAAACTAAACGATCAATTTTTTTGAGAAAAATCATAATGCAGAATATGAATAGCTATAATCTGTAAAAATTTGAATCGATTTGACTTAATCGCTTCGAAATATTAGCACACAAGTTAACACCTTTTGCTTCCTCATTGGGGAAGCTTTGTAACGGTGAAAAAAAATTTTGAGACAAAAATGATGTTTTAAGGCGATATAGGTCGATATTTGTTGATTTTAAGAAAATTTTTTTTCGTGGATGTATGTGTGTGTGCGTGCGTACGCGCGCGCGCGTGTGTGTGTGTGTGTGTGTGTGCAAACGGTTTATATCTCGGAAACGAATCGACCGATTTTCGTCGGACAAAGACTATTCTCTTCGTCTCGCGAAAAAAACTCGGTACCCTGATGGATTTCAGTTTTTATTGATTTTCTTTTTTTTTATAAACAAAAAACGATTTTGAATTTTTAGTTTTTTTGATTTTTTTTGTATCTTACAGCCATTATTACATAATATGATGAACTTTTCTTGAAAGGTATTTAAATTATCTATATTTTCTTTTTTTTAATATTTAAATTACCTTCACTCTATTATTTGTTATTAAGGAAAACGTTTTTATATTTCATAAGACTATATTTGGTTAAAATTTCAAGAAATTATCTTCAGTTGTTTTTTAGAAAAAAATTATTTTAGAAAAATTTGCGTTTTTGTTGTTGCACGATAATGAGAGTAAAAATTATTCAATCGTCCTAAAATTTTGCACAGATGTAGCTTTTATACACCTTCAGATCGAGTTCGTTACCCAAAAAAATCGGTCCATTACGAAAAAAGATATGAGATTAAAAATTTTTTTTTTAATTTTCGAATCGTGCTTACTCAGAGAATACTTGATTTATCGACGTAAAATTTTAACCACATATTAAACTAATTGAAGACTATATTTTGTTAAAATTTCAAGAGATTATCCTCATTTGTTTTTCAGAAAAAAAAAAATGTTTTATAAAAAAGTAGAGTTTCCGTTGTCGGACGATATACAAGAGTAAAAATTGTCCAATCGTCTTGAAATTTGGAACAGATGTGGCATTTATATATCGTCAGATCTAGTTCGTTGCTCAACAAAATATGTACATTACGACCAAAGATATTTCAGATTAAAAATTTTGTTTAAAAATTTTCAATTATCGGTTTTGTCAGAGAGTAGATTTCAAATTTATCAAATCTTCTCTGAGATATCAGTATTAAAAAACATTACAAAAAATTTTTTAATCTCGAATATCTGGCCGTGATGATCATTTTTTTGTGTTTTTTTTTTGTGGGCAATGAATTTGCTTCCTCCTAGAGGAAGCTTTGTGATAGTAATTTTTTGAGTTGTTGTAAAAACATGTTATAAGTGTTATTGGAGGTGTTAGGAACCAAAATATATGATTTTTGAAAAATGTCTGTATGGATGTGTGTGTGTGTGTGTGTGTGTGTGTGTGTGTGTGTGTGTGCGTGCGTGTGTGTGTGCGCGCGCGCGCGCGTGTGTGTGTGTGTGTGTGTGTGTGTGTGTGTGTGTGCGTGCGTGTGTGTGTGCGCGTGTGTGTGTGTGTGTGTGTGTGTGTGTGTGTGTGTGTGTGTAGCTGGATCTCAGCTTCTACTCGATCGATTTTAATCAGACAGGTCTCATTTTTTTTGTTTTTTTTTGTGTGATGGCGGGTCAAAAATCGGTTTTCGATTGGGCTGATTCGTTTTTGTTTTATTTCGAATTTTCGATTTTCTCAAAATTTATTTTTGATTTTTTTTAATGATCAGATTTAAGTTTTTGAATCGGATGGGTAGCATTCGAAAGAGCGTAAAAAGACCTATAATTAAAAAAAAAATTCTCTAGCTATCACGGTTCTCTTGTTATTGATAAAAATGTGTTTTTTTTTTAAAGCCTGTAACTCACAAACTAAACGGTCCGTTTTTTTGAGAAAAATCACGATAATGCACAATATAAATAGCTATAATCTGTAAAAATTTGAATCTATTTCTTTGGTTAGTTTTTGAGAAAAAAATTGAAAAATGAAAAAAACGCTTTCTCTATGCCCGATGTTTACGGAAGTAAAATTGACTTAAGGTGATGTTATATACCGACATAATTTTAAAAAGAGTACATCTCATGAAAATACCAATAGAATCATCCACAAAAAATTCTAAGTATAGTATTTACATATACGGAGCGCCTGACGACGTGTTTTTCCAAAAAAATGATGAGAATTTATTTAATTAAATAAAAACCGTATTGTCGGTAAGTAGGAATCTGCAATTAACCTATTTTTAAAACGAGCACAGCTAACGAAAATACTAATAGAATCGCTCAAAAAATTTTCTGAATATAGTGTTTACGTGTCCGAAGCGCCTGACAGTCGTCTTTTTCCAAATAAACGTTTGAATGTTGATTTAAAAAATATTGAAATCAGGGTATCACATCACCTTAACCGCTTCAAAATTCCTTGTAGAGGTAGATTTTGTATAGTTCTCGGTCGAGTTCTTTGGGCAAAATATTTGGTCTAAAAATTTCAGAGATATTTGAGGTTAAAATTTTTTTAACCTTTTTTTCAAATCGTAATTTCTCGAGAACGGCTCTATGTATCTGGATCGGAAATGGCTAGTAGAAGGCTTGTTCTTATCACGAGGAGTGAGAGAGACAGAGTCTAATAGAAAAATATGGGGTTCAGTTAATATTTAAGAAAGGAGTGCTGTAAATGATTTTATAATCTGTGTTTATTGTTTACATTTTTGTAAGGTATAATCTATTACAATTGAAATCTCTTAAATGTATTATGCCTATGAGTAAATTTAAATTGAATATTTCGAGATTATGCCATTCTATTTCCAATCTATTAAATGGGAGATAATAGGTGAAAAGGCGTTTCAACATAGCCTTTACCTAGCCATTTATTCTAGCTATTTACTGATTTTCTGACCATTTCGTAATAGACAAATTTCTACCAGGGTATATGTGATGATGTATAATTTTTTTTACCCGAGATAATTATAAAAAAACTAATCCACCTCTTTGTAGAGGGCCTTCCAGGAATCATTTCCTTTTTGGTCTTTTAATTTGAACCTACAACATCGAAAGCTGCGGCCGAAAATACAATGGGTGCTGCAACTGTGTAACTCTCTCGTATGACGTCATTATAATATAATGACGTCATTTAAGTAGATTTTGAGTAGTTGAAAATTTTCTTTTTCCCCATACAAGATTAAAAATATTCTTTAATTCTGCATGAAAACATTTAACACATAGGTATAGACTAAAATGAAAATGTTAAAAGAAAATACAAAATAAACACACAACAAAATAGAATAAAATAGGATAGGATAGGCTTGTATTTGTACATGTATACGAAATAAAATATGCGAAATGTCAAAGACTTCTCTGCATAACGGAATACACAGTAGCGAATAAAAAGTTGGAGAATAAAGTTATTCTTGAGAAAGAAATTATGACTTTATGCGGTATTTCAATCAGCAGAAAAAGTAATCGATATTGCTTCTGCGAACTCTCAGGGTCAGTGAATGTGTCAGCAGTTTTGGGCAAGAAAGTCTCAAAAGGTTTACCCTTAATATCACCAATTCCGGCGACAAATTCGCCTCTGCCGAAGAGTTGAAGATCCTTTATGAATCTACGTTCAGCGTGTCACCGTTTGCTTTTAAGACCCAGCTTATAGACTCGTGCGATAACCCCGTGCGAGTCCGTGGTCGTTGTACACCTGGGTCTTTGACTGCACCTTGCTTGCTGCCTGTCTTTATACCTGTTTCACTCTTTCCCGCGCTCTCTCGCTCTACCTTGCAAGGACGCGCGCATACGAAGAAAGACTCTCTACCCCCGGGCTGAGTATTCGCCGCCACGCACGTACGTGTACCTGCGTACGGGTGTACGGGCGCACAAGGCGGCAACGACGGCGTGGAGACGCTGGCTCGCGGACGGCGGCCGGGCAGACGCCGGTTGAGATCGTGGACCAGGTCCTTGAACCTACGAGTCCGCACACATTCTCTCTTTCTTTGTCTCTGTCAGGCTTGTATTTCTCGTTTTAATACAGTAGCACTCTGTCTTGCATTCGCCTGGTCCCTTCGTGCGTCGTCTTCGTCCCTCCGCACCTTCTCGAACGTCTATTAAACGCACGTCTTCACAGGACGTTGACTATAGGAAAGGTCTCGAAACATCCGCTCAATAATCGTTCTAGGATCTCGCCACACATTCCGAGTAAGTGACTTTCAGTTTTCGGTCAAAAGGCCAGGTATATTTTTGCTGCATTCAGACGCAGAGTAAACAAAATTTATATATGTTTTCAAATTAATATCCACAATCAATATTTTTTTTTTTATAATATCGTTTTTACAATAGCTAAATGAATTTATGTCATCTCATTTTTATTTAATTATGTGTAACATTACTTTTATTTATAAAAAAAATGATGTGTACAAACTTTATGGTATCAAGTATTATAGAACAATTATTCTATAAATAATTTGTTTTTAAATAATTTGATATATTTTAATGGCAAACTATCTTATGAATATTATTACGTCTTAGAGAACTATTGTATCACTCTTCTGATTACTCAAATATAAGGAAAGAGAGACCGATGAAAAAGAAAACACTTTATTTCTGTTATAAACAGATCTAGATTTACGTACACACAACGATATACATAGATAAAATTTCAGAGTCAAGAAAGTCTCTATTCAGAGAGCAGAGAATAATGAACTCTGAGTGGCGATGATCCTTTCGCGGCGGGTTTACTAAAGTGCAAAGATTCTCCCTCTCTTTCTCTCTCGCACTCTTTTGCTTCATCTCCTTCGTTCACATCTTTTATTGCTTTCTTTTCTTCAAGTGCAGAGTTGCTCGTACACTGCCACTACCAACCTATGTAGCAGCCGGTGTGGCGTTAGTGTCTTTTTTTACCCTGGGATTTCTATTGGCTGGTTCTTTTATCTTCTGGTTCTTGAGGTTCTTGACCTTTTTATACCTTATTGTTTTATGTTATTTGTAAAAATACTGGATTATTTTTTTCGTGAGCTCTTCTAGCAGTGTCGCCTCTATATTTAATTAAAAAAGAGTTTCTTTATATATTATTAATTAACATATATTCGATAACATTTATTTCCAATTCTTTTTTTTACTGAGTAAATAACATTTTTCAATATTATAATATTTTAAATTCATCACAATGAAAATTCCTACAGCAAACTTATTAAATATGAATAAATAGGATACTTTGAAAACAAAAACGAACACATGAAAACTACATAGCTGGCACTTCACTATTTCATCCGCTCATAAGTAGTTGCTCTTAGATTTGAACAAAAACCGTTTCATTACCTCGACAGTGAGTTTCTCTGTACCTCTCTTTTACTTACTACACCTTTGCTTTTTTTTTCATTAGCCTCTCTGACTCTCTTTCCCTCTTTCTCTGAATGACGTACAGGAGGCGGATGTCCAACTGCAGGCGCTCAGCTACCCAAAGTAACCCGCGTAAAAATGATTTATCCAGATTGTATACAGCCGATGTATAAAATCCATGTACAGAAATGATTCTATACAAATTGTAAACAATTGTATACAATTCGTATACAATCGGTAGACAATTTTTATAAGAAATAATAGAAAAAAAAAATAATTTATATAATTTGTATGCGGATTGTATACAAATTGTATACGATTGTACACAATTTCTATAGAATCATTTCTGTATACGGATTTTATACATCGGCTATATACAATCTGGATAAATCATTTTAAAAATTTATTTATTTATTTATTTATTTTATCATTTTATAAATTATTTTTTTTATAAATCATAATTGTTGGGTCCAACAATTTTTATTTTTTAAAAGAAAAATAACCCAATTTGCCCTTACCTTTTTACTTCACATAATACTTTTTCATTTTCATAGGCCTTATACTGATTCACTTTACTTATTCCACTTTGCCTAAATAGGAAAAGCATGATAAAAGATCTTGATATTGCTAAAACGAAAAATATAAGGATTTTTGAATTGTGAAATATATATAGCTACCCATATAAATTTTAATAAGTGGCTTAATTTGCGATGAATCCAAAAGAGCAGTTACGTACATGACATTAAATGGTATAGCATTATTATAAACGTATTATTCCTGATTATTTAATAATTAACCAATTTGCGAATCGACGTAAAAAATTAACGTATCAAAGTTGCGCGCCGCGCTTTTTTTCGTAACGACGAGCCTCGCACTCGAAAAGCTATATCTTCAAGGCAATCTTTAGAAAGTGAGTTTTCGAAGGTCGCGCGAGCTCGCTCACAACAGCCCCGCGAAGGAAGAGAGAGCAAGCTACGACATGTCGTTACTTGCCCGGGGTTGGTCGCCCCGAAGAGCGCGGCATCTATCCTGCGATTCGACGGCACCGTCGTGGGAGAGAGGAAGACGGGAAGGGGCAGCGACAGTACATTCCCCTTTTGCGTTCAACGCACCGTAGATGCAGCTGCAGCAGCGGCCGATATATCTAGATGTGGTCGAGACGGCATCCGTGGGGGAGAGAGAGAGAGAGAGAGAGAGAGAGAGAGAGAATCCTGCTCGGCGGGTGGAGCCGCAAGCGCGCGCCGACGCATTAATAACGGCCCCATTGTCAGCTACACACGCCACCCATCGCCATCGCCGGTCCGGGCATCGCTCCTACGATGCCTCGCCGTTCAACCCCGTGTTAGAAGCCGACGACCCCAATATATAAGTAGGCTGCAGAGTCGCGAACGCTTCTCCTTCTACTCTCCTCAAAGATGTATGGCGAGGGGCGCGTACCTACGCATTTCTACGAAATAGCCGGTCAACGTACCTTAGCTGACTTTTAAAATGTTGGGGATAAGGCACATTCTTATTTTGATTTATGAAGGGAAGCGAAAAAAACCAACTCAACTATGTTTAAAAATAATCGAATATATTTTTATTGTATTATAATCTTTCCAAGTAAGACTTTTAACTTGGTTCTCGTTTTATGTTAGAACTCTGTCTTCATGTAACACACATGATTTGATAAGTATTCATGCGCTCTATATCCGTGAAAAATTATAGCCAAAAAATGGGGTTTTTGAAAAAATGCATTTTTTCCAAAAAGTGCATATTTAGTCGAAACTGCATAGCGCATGCCTTTTTAAAATTTTTTGAAATATCTCGTAAGGGATGAAAGAGGACTTAAAAATGAGTGCAATAATTTGTTGTATACTCAGAATCTTATAGAAAACTCGACAAACGGCACCTGTTTAAAAATAATCTTAAAATAGTATACATTTTTCTATACAAGTCTGCGAAGCGGGTGATTTACACACGGGTGTAAGTAGTACGTAAACACCCGTTCGAAGATCACCCGTTTCACTCACATATACCGAATTCTACAAAGAACGTGGCGCTCGCAAAAAAAGCACGAAAAAACGAGTTTCGCGTATTCTATTAAAAAAAAAAAATTTAATCGTGCATAATGAATGCAATTTTAATGCAATCGGAACACGAAAAAATACATGTGAAATTATTTTAAGAAAAGAATAATGGTTCAAATCCAAAACGATTGTTAAACAAGCATACGTGGGCTGTTCGCTTTGAGATGGATTCGACCATATAGTAAACTTTATAAGATATCGTATACACCATTGATAAGCGATCGGTATAGGAAAAACTGATTTAATTTTAAATAAAAATTGATATTTATAACGTGCAAGCTTCTTGTCAACAGGTATTAAATATTAAAATTGTTACGTTATAATTGTATTTAATCTTCGAAACGAAGTCTCAAAATACAAGGTCTGTGAATCTTTTAGCATATTGTTGGATAAACCATAGACTCATATATTTTCATCAACCTTCCTTTAAGAGTTTTTCATAAGTTACCGGTTTTGAAATGCGTATCTTTTTTCTTTAATGCATATTCCGATTACTTATGATATTGATGATTAAAAAAGGGACTGTGTTCTTACTTAAATTTAGTTTATCGTCAACCATGCTAATATGATCATTCTGACTGATCGATGAGTCGTCTGTTGTGTTTGTTTGCAATCATCCTTGACTGTATACAAATTGTTTCATGATTTAATGTTAATTTAATTTTTTTAAATTATTTTTTACTATGTAAGTTTTATATAATAAACTATATAATAAATTAGCTATAACTATAAAGTATTTTTTCTACAACCTTGAATGTTTATTTATTAAAATACATATTAGTTTACGTGAATGAATTAATACAGTAAAGACAACTAATTTCTAAAATATAAACTTCAACACACTGAACGCACACACACACGTGTGCGCGCGCGCGCGGTATACGGACATTTTCTAAAAATAATTTATTTCGGCTGCAAATATTACAAAACGTGTTCCTATCATATTATTTTATAAACTTTTTTTTCACCACGACAAAGCTTCCTTTGTGAGAAAGCAAAAATAGTACATTACGTAACAAGTGCGTAAAGTAAAAGAACTCGTTTCGCTCGGGCGACAAACTATGCCCGTGAACTATTGAAAAACATTTGTTTTCTATACTAATCCTTAGAAATGCGACAAATATCATCGCGTATTGCGAAGAAAAGCAAACTTCAAAGTTTCGCGCGCAGAAAAGCCAGAGGATGAGCTCATTTTTGGCCTTTCTTCATAACATTACTTGTATACATCGTTATTATTTCCATAATTATATCAATGATCATACAAAACAACTACACATATAGTGTGTATGTGTGTATGTGTGTGTGCGCGTGCGTGCGTGCATGCGTGTGCGTGTGCGTGTGTGTGTGTGTGCGTGTGCGTGTGTATGTGTGTGTGTGTGTGTGTGTTTGTGTGTGTGTGTGTGTGCGCGCGCGTGCGTGTGTATTAACGTCTTACTAATTAAAATTTACTGATTATGCAAGCAATATTTGAATTTTCACTTAAAGGAGAAAAATGTGATTCATAAATATAGTGTATACATTCCAATTTATATGAGTATATTAAAATATATTTTTCTAAAAATTAAATTTTTGTTTTCAATTTAGGATTTTTTGTAACGCGATTTCGATCAGATTATTTTGATAAATACAATGCATATATTTGAAAAATACTAATATTATTAGTATTCTATTTACCTTTAGTTCGGCTAGTAAACGTAAATTCTTATCTTCTTATCATTGAGTATACATGCATTGTCTATATGTCCTACGCAGCAGATAAATACGAAAAACCGATAAATAAATATTATCTAATATATGTTATTGTAATTTCTCATTAACGTACTTAACCCTTTAAAGATATCACATTCTTAACGTGTCTATCAAACTGATTATAAGTTCAGTACGCAGTTGAACAAATTTTGTTTGGAAAAAAAAAAAATATAATAATTTGAGAATGGCAAGATTAATTAATGGCCTCCTATATTTTCATAAATTTTTAATCTTAGTATAATGTAATACTTCAAATTTCGACATGTATAATTTATTCATCTATGCCTCAACTATCGTACAGAATAGTTCACTCTGTTCTCTTCTTAAATTTCCTAATTCTAACTAAGCTAACTTATACCTTAAAAACTATATCTATTTTGTTATACACTAAGTACGTTGTTGCCATAGTATTGCAAATATTGTTAAATAAAAAAAATTGTTATTTCACTACTAAATTAAATCAAAATTCAGAAGATACGCAAGCGAATTTTTTCGATAGTCACACATCAAATCATCAATTATATTTTGACAATTATCATTTTTGTGAAAAAAATTTCACAACTGTACACTTATGCAATACTGTAACATTTTAGTAATAATTAATTGGTAAGCATTCGAAAATAAATGATACATAAACATGAAAAATAAATTATAACATAACATAATTAACGTTATTAAAATATTTTCTCTCATCGAATTCACATTATAAACGTGTCTATAACTTTCTTCGAATGACGGGCATATAAGAGAGCGCAACGGAAAAAGAAGAAAAAAAGGTCGAACCGTGTGACCGAGGCAAAGGAAAGACAAAGAAAAAGAGCGCAGAATGCGGGGAGGATGGGTCTCGCGCCGAACGAGAGGGACACGGGAAAAGATAGGAATCTCGTCGGCGAAATGTAGATTTAACGCCGCGGATGACCTTTGTCGGTCGTTGCACGGCCCGTCCACTTGGCCGAGTGTATGCCAGTGCATTCGCCCGCGCGCAAACTCGGTTCCGCTTTAGACGCCGCCGCCGCCGCCGCCATCGCCGCGTCCTGCACATTTACATACACGCGCGTCTATTGGGATCAGTGACAGCCAGCGGGTTGCCGGGCCGTTTCGTCTGTCTTTATCGGCTGTTCGGCCGGCGCGATAAGTGCCGCGAAACTGCCATAAGCGAAAAAGTCACTCGTTTATTTTTGTCTGAGACGGCAGGAGGATTATTTTTATTGTCGCGCCAGCGAAACGCGAGCGAGACTCGTTGCGGTGGCTTGGGAGTGAAAAATCGGCTGAGCATATATATTTTTAGCATGAAATAATCGCCATTGAGTGGAGAAGTGTGTTTTATTTCGCTTAATGGGATAATCCACAGAAATTGTGTCTTTGTATTCGGATATATACTCGATCGCCATTTCTGACTGGGCTTGCATATAGAAAATAAACTACTTAAATTACTTATACTGTATATAATTGCACAGAAAGTACAAATGCGTGAAAAAACATGGGCGTCGCGTGAGCGCGCCGAGATTCGTGTGGTTAACCGGTATACGCATCGGCGTGCAGTTTCCGCAACAGAAAGAACGCGACGCGCAGTTTGCCTCCTCGTAATTAAGTATGCAATTACGCACGCGTGCAATTAGCGATCGGTGCAGCAGAATGACACGTTACCGCGACAAGCGAAAGAAAGAAAACGAGGTGAGGCTTTTTGTGGTTGCCAGTCGCGTCGGTAGTGTTTTTCCGAGACGCAGGACACATGTACAGTGTATGATGGGAGGAGGAAAAAAAAATCGAAATCGCAAAGCATCGAGGCGAGAAAATTCCACTTGCGAGGAGGCGCGTGCTCACATTCGCGCTGCAGTCGTTACCCTCGATCGAAATCGAAGGTAAGCAAGACGCGATTTGAGCGCGTCGAGCGTGCGGGGACTCATTTCCAATTGCGTTGCATCACAACCGGTGGGAGGCTCAATCAAGTGCATCGAGAGTTTATCAAACGATTGACGAACCATCACAATATATTCTACGTGTATGAGCATTATGTGTGCCGTTTGAAGTTTGCACTTCATTATCATTCTCGTGTTTTTTTTCTTTCAAACTTACGAAGAAAAATAGAGATTGTTATACACTAAAGTTATCTGATATCGAAGTAGTGGAATTAAATAATGTGTGAATAATTTATTCAAAAATCGAAAAAATCACTATTCAGTAGTGCACTTCCGAAATAGTCGACATCCATTATTTTAGTAGTACATATTCATTCTTCAAATAATAAAATTGACTTCCCCATTTTAAAAAATCAATATGCACTTCTAAAATAGTGGATGCCCACTATTTCGGAAGTGCGTGGCTTTTAACTACTAAATAGTATTTTTTTCCACATTTTTATTCTTAGAGAGTAAGTATAATATACTTAACTATAATTTATAAGATTATGTGCAAAAGTAACATTTTAGCAAACTATCTCGAGTAATTTGAAAACGCTTTACTCGATTATGTCCAGAGATGGCTTATTTCGTTTAACCCTGATGAGGGGCTCATACTCTATAATTTATTGAAATTAGTTGATTATACTTTGTTTAATTATATTTGTATAACCAACAATGGATTTACAGCTATTATTTTGTTAATGTGTTAAAGAAAATATTTTTAATTTCTATAAAATAACTTTAAAAGAGTTTTTATAAACTGTATTTTCTTTTTGGAAAATGAAATGCTTTAGTTTTTATATATTTTCTTGTATTTATATTGCTTTTATATATCTCCTATTAAAAGACAAAGTTTAATTTTTTCGTCTTCGTTAAGTCTTTTACCCTTTGAAGTTCAAAACAATTTATTTAAATTAAACAAATTTAATCACACAAAGCAATAGTCATGGAATTCTAAAATTATCTATTTTCGCTCGAAGTCTCGTATGTCTTTTATTATTTACGACAAAGTAGCCAATTTTACTGCGACACGACACTATCGATTTCTTATTCTGAGAAAATACGGAATTTGATCTACTCGTACTCCGATGAGTTCTTCGAGATGTTTCCCTACTTTTAGGACTTGCACTCCACAAGAAGTTCGTATTCTACGGAGTCAGACGCCACCCTGAAATTATGCTAATGCATCAAAGTACATTTACGCGCGTTCAGCGCAATGCACTCCTCTGTGGATAAGTGTAAAGTTTTTAAATTCTCTGCAGCTGTAGTACCATGTATCTGGCACAAAGATACGTCTACGTGATGAAATGAAAATTTTTCCGCGTTAAACCTTTTTCTGGCACACTGAACTTGTTCCTGTTATGCTTTTTATGCTGGCTAGGAAAGTTTTTGGTAATCATCCGCAGGGAGGAGATTGTTGGTTTAGAAAGTTGATCTCTCTTCAAAAACAATTGCATGAGAAGGCTCTATTTCACGAATGAAAATACTACCTACTTCTAACCAATATCATCGCTTCTCAATATAACATTTTTACTTTCGGTTATGTACTTATGTGCACTGATTATTGAAAGCAAAACATTTAATAGTTCTTGGCTAAAAATATAAGAAATGACAGAATTTTCATTCAGTTTTAGTCAAGAAGTTTATTATATTTTTCTTAAATTAATGTATCAAACTCATATTGACTAACTGAAGATAAAATTAAAAAATGCTCTTTAAAAATAATCTAAAAAAACTTTTTTGCAAAAACTTTAATTTTAAAAATTAACCTGAAAGTACCTACATAACAAAAATTAATATAGTATAGTATTAAAGTGTATACATTGTTGAAACATGGCCCTTATATAATAATATATTAGTGAAATATGAGCAATATAATGCCACAGAGCCGAAGTCATATGTTGCACATAATACGAGCAAAATATTGTCGATATATATAAGCCACATGCTGTTCTTGTCAATATATTTATTCACAGTACTAATTCTTTAGTGGGGATAAAATTAAAAAGAATGAAAAAATATTCACTCAACAATTAATATCAGTATGAAAAGCTGCAGATTTGGCAAATATTGTAATTATTATACAAATGATATTTAAAATGGTTTGACATTATTACATAATTCGTTGATAAAAAATGTTTAATCAATATAGTAGAATATGTGATAACTGATTTAGTATATAGTAGAATTGTGATCGACAACGCAATACAAAATATAATAAACATCCTAAAACTTATAAAAAAATTTGTTTTTTATCGCTTTTTAATATGAATTGCACATGCGAATAAGACCAACTATTAGATGAAGTGTTACCATCTCTTCTAAAGTTTGGTCTAATTGCAGATGAAAACGAAAAAACAATCCTTACATAGTATTTAAAACGCAATAAACACTCAGGGGCAAGCAACACAGTATTTAATAGATTCAAATGTCAAAAAAACAATTATCATATGATTTTTTATTTTTAAGTTATATTTTTACATGCTATAAATTATTTATTCTTTCATTTTTTTATTCATATCATTGTGTTAATTTTAAATTAAATTAATATCTCTTTAAATCGCCTTTGTTAACCTTATTTAATCATCTTACTATACGAGGAAGAAAAATTTTGCTTTTTACAATAGAGAACACGTTTAATGATTTTTAATAAATTCATGTATTTTTAAAAGCTTGACACAGCCAATAAATACGTAAAGAGCATTGCATTATTAAAATCGTTTTTAATACTTATACTTATTGTATGTAACTAGAGTTAATCAAAAACAATTTTGTAACCGTAAAAAGTTTTTAAACTATCATTAAAACAGCAATAAGGTATAAAAATTCCGTATATAAATATGAAAAAATTTAGACCTCATGTACTTAACAATATCCTAACATTTTAAAAGTTCTTTTATCAAAGTTAATGTAACAGTTGAAACTCAAGATCTGCCTATTTGAATCGATGCTCCGCATCTCAGAAAACGAAATTTGGAAGTCAATTTGTTGACCTAATCTAAGATCAAAAGCAAGTCTAACGTGTTTAACACATCGTTGTCGAGATCAGTCGTAATGTTCTTCTGGCAACGAAAAGACGTTCGAAAGTATTTCACAACAGTATCTTTTTCATACTAAATTTCATGCAAAAGTTACGTTCTATTTTGAAATCGTATTCATTTAAATCTCCCGCCTTTAAAACTATCTTTCACCGAGGTAATCCGTGGTGAAGCGCTGAGATCGTAATACCGAGAGCGTATTATCTCGCGGGTCTCGGCCGATAACCGTGAATCGGCACACACTGCCTGAATATTTTGTACGTCAACAAAGTGATCAATCATTTGAGTAAAGGTTAGAATCGGCTTGATTGTTTTAATTCTAATAGTTTTAGTGAATACATGCTAGTGCAAAGTAGATTGTTGCTTCAATGATTTGTTAATTATTTTATAAATCGTTTTATCATGTGAAATAATTGACAGTAATTACAAGATTGTAAGTAAAGAAGCATCGTTATTAACACTTCAACTATATTTAATTTCAAATAATTTTGTATTATTTTAACCTTTATTTTATTCATTATTATGCTACTATATTGTAAAATATCTGATTATCATTTTAAAATAGTACGTAGAACTTGTGCGAAAGAGGTTAGGCTCTCCACCACCTAAACAATCATCCAACATACAAACATTTTAATACACTTTCGAAATAACTTTCATACTTACTCATTTTCTAATAACGTAATTATAAATAGAAAATATACTTTTTAAGGTATTTATATTCAATTAAGCGACACTTCTGTTTTTGTGATTTTATACAGAATATTACACTGATGAATCGGTATATACGTGACCAAGCAATTCAAAAACATTAGAAATCCAATACATATCTGCGACTATGTGCCGCCTTTCTTAGCCGAGCAGTCATATACAACGCAGTTGACTACAGAGTAAGTATGAGTCTCAATGCCTATATATAGCTCACAATATAAAATTAACAAAAGTATCAATGAACTACAATGAAAAAAAAAGATTTTATAAAACATAATTAAATATTTTGAGATATTTTCAAAGAAAATTTGTTTAAATAAAATAAATTTAAAGCTAAAAAAATAATTTTTTTAACTATTAAATATTTTGATGTAGTCATTGAATTTACAAATGTAAGTTGATAAATTAAAAGTATTTTAATAACGAAGATACTTAAATTTTGGAAGAAATATCATTTTATAAATTAAATTTAAGTGCACCATTCTAAACAGTTTGACAATATAATAGCAACGAATTTTGTTTCAGATTTTTTACAAAAATGATTTTTCAATGCGGATTAATTGCCGCCACGATTTTTACCGCTATCCTATATTGGATTCTTTTCGAAGGGCGAAAAAATCGACCACCTGGCCCTTGGGGTCTCCCCATATTTGGTTACCTATTATTTTTAAACGAAAAAAAACCACACGAAAGTCTTGCGGATATAGCATGGCGTTATGGACCCGTGTGCAGCCTCAGGATGGGAGCAGTCTATACCGTGCTAATAACCGATCCCAAAATCATGCGGAAGGCATTCGCTCAGGATGAAGTTACCGGGAGAGCTCCTCTTTATCTTACACACGGAATTATGAAGGGATATGGTAAGATAGGACATCTGTTTATAAATACATTCATGCAAAAAATAATAAGAATTTAGCGTACTAGATATTTCTTACTTTTACTTTATGCTATGTTCGTTACCAGTAATTTATTTAATATTTTTATGTAATGAATTACTGACTTATAATCTCGCGTATAACAATAAAAAATTAAATATTACATTGTTATAAATAAAATTGAAAAAAAAAAAAAAAAAAATTAGATTCAGTGCATAATAATAGATAAGTCATATCTCAACGTCACGAATTTTTTATTAAATTATTCTTCTTTATAATCATGACTTATTTCATATACAGAACATAAATTAATTAAGCTTTTGAACCAATTTTGTCGATACATTTTTAAATATCCTATTTAAATAAGTTTCGGTACCGGATTTCTAATGTAAACCGTGGTTACTTTTATTCATCAATCACCCGTGTAAGAGGTCGTTGACTGCGAGGTTATGACATACAAACATAATTTAATCCATAAGCGATGTGATTAGCGTATCGTCACCAGTTACTTTCTCTACGGAATAACAAAATTAAAATTTTTCAATGTACTAAAGATAACGCAAAAAGATAAATATCAAAACAATTATTATATTAAATTAAGAATTTTTGAACAAAATCATAATCTGAATTATAAGAGCTTACACAGTTTTATATGAAGTTAGAATTAAAACAGAATCTTCTGTAAAACAATCCTTGTAGCACAAGGTCCAAAGTCGATACTCGGCGAGCGGATGGCGGAGCCCTGTTTCGACAGTAAAACTTCTTTCTTTTTTCCGCTCTTTCTCTCGGGCACTCTCGCACTGATCCACGAATCGGACAATAATGGAGCCGGACACAGAGGCTTTTACAATGGAAGGGCGGGCTCACTCAATGTTTAAGGATGTTAACGGTTTCTCTAACGATTTCAAAACAGGCGCCGACTAACCTACTAAGCGCCCATATGCCTGCCCAATCGCATAGTCTGGTCTTAGCTGATGTTCCAAAAAAGAGATATTATAAGAAAAAAAAAAGAAGAGAGAGATAGAGAGAAAGAGAGAGGAGAAAGAGAGAGAGAGAGAGAGAGAGAGAGAGAGAGAGAGAGAGAGAGAGAGAGAGAGGAGGAAAGAGAGAGAGAGGAAGAGAGGGGGAGAGAATGAGTGAGGCGAAAAACTGGGTCGTCTGTGCGAACAGAGAATTTTGGGAACCCGTTAGAGTTCTGGTCATTTGGCCGGTTAGATTTTATGTAGACGTTAATTCGCACACAAAAAGAAAGCAAGGCTCCGCAATCTCCTATTGTCTGCCATATAGTCAAATTGCTTTTTATGAAGCTTTCTGTGACGTAAACGCTATAAACCCTAGGATTTCCGTTATCCTACGCTTTTTCTGTTCACGAAATTTGAATTAAATTAAGAATTGACGCATCATCTATTATTAAATTTCTAAAACGAGTAGAATTTTTCGTAATAACAGAAAAACTTAATTAAGGTGACATCATAGATATTGCATTATTTTCATTTTTTAAATTAAAAATTTTTTTCAATATATTGTACTGCAACTATGAAGTACAATTTTTCTTGAAAATTCAACGCATTGTAAAACATTTCGACATTTAAATAAGGGTTTTCAGGTCAATCCATTAATTTACATATTGCAAGAACTTCATTATTTTACGAAACAGCCAATGCTTTAAGATAAAGTCACTGCGTACCATAATCATATGCAATAAACGAGAACACGAGGAAAAGAAAAAAAGAACAGGGTAACCGTTTTGGACTAAAGTATACCACACGTTTCACATTAAATTTCGAAAGCTTTTATCCTTTGCCCCATGTTACATCGAAGCGCGCCAAACTTTTCCAGCTAACTTACAACTCTGTCTTTTTCCTTGTCCTTTACTTTTTCGTCCATTCACAGAAACCTTCATGTAATGCGCGCTTACGTATTAAAAAAACAAGAATACGGAATAAGACGTACGTTATGGAGAAATTAAATTCCTTATTTCATGCCGCATGAATGGCGTTTTAAATCAATTTTCAATCTTATTCAAGAAATAACAATACGGAATTTCCCACTAATTGTATTGTTATAATTGTTTTGATACATAACAACTGTTTCCGTACGTTTTAGCGTCTTGATGACTTCATAAAAGCTCCATATGCTGAAGACTGATTCAATTATGTTAACTGAAAAATGAATGATTAAAATAAGAAAGAGGGTGAGATGGAATTTTATCACGACTAATTGCGCTAAAAAGTGGAAAGGGAGCGAGGATAAACTATCGCTGGTACATGAATAGAATCAGTTACTGTTCATACGTGAACATGTGTACTTATGTGTAAGCATGTTAATGTCCGCAAGGCGCTACACATGCTAGTCAATGACCCCGCCATTTCTCCATTCATATTTCTCACAATCGCTGTCAATCTTAAAGTGTCAACTAGACACCTCTTTAAAAGAGGAGCTCCAATTCATTTGTTTTGTTTCTTTAATGAATATGCTTTCTTTCTCTTTCATTGCGCTATTGTTTAGAAAATAAAATAAACCATCATCAGAAAGTATTGCATTTAATGCGAATGAAATAATATTTGGATGGTTTATCAAAATTAATCATAGTTATAGAAGTTCTAGATATCAACAAAGTAGTAAACATTAATTTAGTGTAAATAATTTCTACTTGCCTTTTATACTTTCAATCAGTGCAAATTCTCTATACATTAAAATAAAATTTAAGATCAGCCTATATAAATCACGGCTGTCACACGAGGATGCATTAATTGAATTATTATTTAGTAACAAAGTTTATTTTATTGTCAATAATTGCCATTAAATTGTAACATACTACAGCGCAAATTCAGTCGAAGTATTTATATTTCAATTCTCGCTAAGCATTGAAGCGTTAAAATCATGAATACTTCATGCAATTTCTCGCGTTCTCACACAATATTCCATAGTGCTGTGCACTGCAAAAAATGACGTTGTCTTTACAGTTCATGGTCGTTCAACGGCAAGCATAATTTGTTCTTATCTGATTTTCTGTCGTAAATAATAGAGAATTTTTAAATGATCTTAATACTATTTTTCAAATATGTAACTAATATTTTTTATTTATTTTTTAACATTTACAACAAATTTTTATCGATATATTTACCCATAATTAACAATGAAAAATTCTACTGAAATAGGCAATAAAATCGATAAAATGTATAATTTCATTGCATGCAATAATAGAAATTGTATAAATTTTAATTTTAATTTTCGTCATTATTGTGCAAATACGTAGTTGTATTTACCATTTTAATACAATGTCTACGATTTTATTTTGATTAACGTACTTTATGTAGGAGTAACAAATTACTAAATACGTAAATAAATAATAAATCAGTCTATTCAAGAGGGTCGAGTAACGCACGTTACCCAGATTACGAGCCAAGTTTATCTTGTGTAATTAATTGGAATCCAATGATAATGAGCATTCTATTAGTTGCGCAGCGAATGTTTTCATAAAATAGAACTATCATTACCGTCCCGTGCATAAGCATTGAAGTACCTTTATCAGGTGTGCCACTAGTATAAATTAATAGTTTTAAATTTCATTGACAAAATAGTGAATAATAGAACAGATATACATTAAATAATTAACGATCTATTAGATATAAATCACGTTTTGTTTCTTTTCAAATTTCCAAATACGAAACATAATGGTTACTTCATTATTTGCTAATGGTTGGTTTATCCTAATAAAATTCATTGACCATGAAGGTTGCACTGGCTATAAGGCGAAAATAGTGATAAGTTGTTCAAAATTTGGTAGTCATTTAATATCATAAATATAAAGAGCTGTGCAAAATTTCAGAGACTTGACAAGAATGGTTATGGAATTATTGCAATTTGAATTTGACATTAGCCTTATGAGAATTCGCAAAATATGCAACTAAGTTTAAAAAAGACATAGATGCCATAGTGTCATAGCTTTGAAAGTTCGTGTAATCGTTAATATATGTTAGATAAACAAAATCCATTTTTTAAAATGTCCACTTCGAGAATATTTTTTTAAATGTAACATCGAAACTGTGAAATAAGACGTACAGTCATACCAAAAAGTAAAAAAAAAACATGAGCATTAAAATGTTCTAAAATGGATATAAAATTTTCTTTCCAGTTCTAAAATAGTACATTATTTAACAAGGGACTAAAGTCGCAGATTATTCACGCGGGTGAGTTCACTGTCCGAGCGAGCGTAGCGAAGCGAGGGCAGTGATCACCCAAGGGAATGATCGACTTTAGTCCCGTGTTACATATAGTACTTTATTCCCATCACCACTGTGGCCATTTCATAAATTTGAAAAGTTATTTTGTATTTATGTGTTATAATTTTGTTAGTTTTAACCCAATTCACCATAAACTGATAAAAAATTAGACTATGTTACTTTACTCCCGCATTATGCGGGAATAAAGTATAAGAGGGAATCAGATGCCACTTTTGCCCCGCTTTTCAGGCTATAAAATGGCCATTATAGTAGAGATGGGAATAAAACATTTTACATATTTGTTTCCTTTTAGTACTGTAGAATATTACTGTTTTTGACGAATTATACGACAAAAATAATTGTATTAAATTTTTTAATGAGACCTTACGGTCAATAATCCTTAAAATAACTATAAGTGTGTATCTTAAAGTATATGTGCAATTCCCACGAAAATTTCCCTTAATTCGGTCATAAAAACGACGAAAAAAAAATTTTGAGGCACGCCTCTGCAACACGTCTTTTCTGCAAAAAATGATAAAAATTTTAAGTATTACGTGAATTTTCTAAAAATCGCGTATTTTTGTCATTTATCACGATTTTCAAATGCACGTAACTTTGCATAGAACCGACCGATTTTAACGATCTTTAGCTTAAATTAAAGCTCGCTTCTTTTACTTTAATCCCTTTTTTGTGAAATATTTGTTGGCACTTTTAAAATCTTGCTATTGGTTAATGATCAGTGACTACTTTTTGTCCATTTTTCCCATGTTAAATTTTCATAAGAAAAATTAATGTGCGGTTAAAACTGTGTCAGAAGACCCTTTTCCTGTGTTCCAAAGTTTTTTCGTGTATTGTGTGATATATTATAGAATAAGAAAAGACGTGTTGCAGAGGTGTGCTTCAAAAATTTTTTTTCGTCCTTTTTATAACCGGAATTTTCGTGGGGTTTGTACATACAGAGTACCATTTATTATTAGAGGGCGCGGGAGCACTCTGATGTTATGTACAGCCTATAGAGGCCGCAAACCTTAACCGTTTATACGATAATTTCGTTCTCAAATGAATACGAGAAGTAAAATAATCTGCGCGTGCGCGTTCTCCAATAGATTGTGTAAAAGAAGAACTTCGCACCAAAGAAGCACAAAAAAGCGAGTTTCGCACAGTCCGATACATAAAATTAATTTATTTAACAGAGAACGTGTAAGAAAAACGGAAAGAAGGTACGTGCGCCAATTCATCTACTTTGCGTACGCTAACTATTATTCTTGCTTGACTCGTATGATTGTCGCCCAGGCAAAGCGACTACTGAGTTAAACTAGTACTTTCTTTCAGCATTTTTAGTAATCCGATAAGTTGTATTGGGTCCATAGAATGGCACCCACTGTTGGCAGACTGTCCACGCAGTACTATACTCCAGCACCTTGGCAATTTTTCGGGATGTTTAATAATAACAGCGAATTTGAATGACGTTGAATTCTGGTTAATTAACGATTACGAATTTGTGCCAGTAACACCGAAACTCCGGACGCAATTGCGTCATTGATATACTTTCTTGACAGGGTCACTATTTTCGTGCACGTTGCAAAACAGTATCCAAATGTGGTATTGAGCGTAGGCGTTGTTTTTGTTCAGCGGCGGCGGTACGCCTCATGAATCCAAACCATTGAATTTCGTATTCAATGACAAGTCGATCTTGTGCAAGAGACCGACGCTAAACCTCGTTGACGTAACTTACATAAGAACGCGTACGCGACGAGGGCGCGCAAAAATTCGCCGGCTGTAAATGATAATATAAAATATATACGATTCGAGCGATGAAAATGAATTGGGAATTCCTCGCTTGCACGCGTGTGGATCGCGCTGATATATATACGTGAGAGAAAAAAAAAATCAATACAAGACGGGGAGTGCAGAGGAAAGAGAAAATAATCGCCGTGGAGACGGAGGAGGAAACATTTATGTGACCACGTGCCGCGGCGGCCGAGTCAACAGCTCGCGCTCCTCTATTAAAACGCATTTCTCGGAAGAGCGTATAGTTGCGCGCGAGAGCGCGGCGAACGTGGAGGCAACCGAAAGCGAGAGTAACATTGAACCTGACGGCACTGACTGCTCGCGCTCTCGGGCTCGCACGAGCGTTCGCGTGATTTGCCCCCTCCTACGTCGTCCGCTCAGATATGTACGTAGTAGTACACGCGCTCGCACGTGTTCGTGAGTCTGCACCTTTTTCCGTCCCTCCTTTACGCTCTTGCCTGTTATTATTTCATCCCGCGGGCCGTATCAATTGTCGCGCGTGATAAGATTGACTGCACCGCGGGGTTGGGTTATTCCAGGCCCGTCTCTTTGGTTTTGCATAAAATGATAAATTCCCACAATTATCGCTACTGTGTCGTGAGGCGAACAGTCTGATCGGCGCCAATGCAGCTATGCTTCAAATGAGCAGAGAATTAACCGTGTCGAAATATTAGACGTTCAAAGCTGCCTGAGCACCTATTGTACATACTTCCCTTTAGGATGCTACTGCGATTGTTTGCGATATTTCTCCAAGTCGTTTTTTCATACAGAAACCTTTTGGTACATATTTCCTCTTTGATGGCCATTTTTATAGCTGTACCAATTTTACGTTTGGTATTTTTATGCTTTTGATTAGGACATTCGTTTCTTTCTGTCGTCCTTTGAAATTATAAATTTTCTGTTAATTATTTCAAGCGTTAAGAGTTTTTCCACTTATTTCGAACAAAAATTAGAAATTGTTAAAAACAACTGTATGTATACATTATATTTGGTTTAACACTTTCACTGCTATACGAATCATATATCACTCGTATACTATTTTTTAAACTTTAATTTTTTGGGCTTTGTCACTTTTATAAAAATAATAATCGCGAATATTTCTCACTTCTTCTGTAATAATCTGGTACAAAACGAAAAGAAACTTATACTTTTTCAAGCATTTTAAACGTTTATAAATTTATTCTATATAGAATAAAACAACTTCTAAAAAAAGTTTATTTTCGTCGTAACAGTGATGGTGTTCGTTAAGTATAGGCTTACTAATTGGGTTCCGCATTAATGTTCAATCGAAATCTTCGGAATACCGCAAACTTTATCGGATGTCACCAAAAAAATATAATAAATAACATTACTCGAAATTCCCAATAATGAAAAAATATAGCAAAAATGAAAATGTACCGAGTTCGTCGGGTTTAGTTCCCGCTTTTCGCGCCTATTATCACCGATCCAATAAATGAAAATAGAGATACACTGTGTTGAGTAGCTCTAAACAGGCACGATCACATATCAAGCAGCGAGCTCGCGGAAAAAGACGAACTTTCATTAACAATGAAAAGGACAGGACAATTTTTGCGTCAACCAATCGCGCATGTGAAACGCTGCGCGCACGCGCTCGGCCCTGAGCCTGCCAATGTGTCACTTGCCGATAAACTCGCGCGCGTCCCGATTGAGGCGGTGAGGAAAATGATGTAAAAAAAAAAGAAGCAAGGTGTATGTACGCCTCGTGCGGCATTGGCTTGAGATCGAGATCGCGCGGCAAGCGAGCAAAGGCGTCACTCGCCTCAGCAGCGACAGTCGTATGCAATTGCGCAAGAATCCACGAGTTCGAGGACGGTCATCCGCTAGCGAGCGAGTCACCTGTGTACGAGCGTGCACTACAATGCCTCGGATATTAGAATGAGACGCGCGTGCAAGTGTTGTTTTCGCTTTCCATCTTTCGCCTCGTGTCACCTTTCGTGCGGTTCTTTTCGTTTCTTCGGACTTTGCCTCTTAGCCTTTTTCGCTATGTGATGAATCGCTCTGTTGCCTTCGCTTTTGGTTCTCGACAAATGGTTCGGGTGTCCCGCAAACTTTCCTGTAAACAATCGAGGTTCGAATTAATCTTATATACTGAAAATCGACTGTTTTTCTTGTTTTTTCGCAATATTGGCGTGAATTTTTAGCAGCGGAAAATAATTCCCATTTGAATATGATGGCAATCGAAATTCTTAGCGAAGGAAAAGTACACGATATTAGTAATGCCATAAACCAACATTTATCGGTGTAGTATAATATTAGTACTGTTTCTTTTTTGTATAATATATCCTATTATCATCTATTTCGGACGAAAGAACTGAAACATGTTCTTCGATCTCAGATTATCTTCACTTATCGGAAGTATAATTAGTTACCAGGAAAAACAACGAATCTTTTCATCCTTGAAAGAGTTTTTTTGAGAACTGTAAAAAACGTCATTTCTCAGTCATTAATTCATTGACGTACCTAAATTCACTCTTAAGAATGCGCGAGAATTAAAGTCGACGAAGCCTTTTTTTGTTTTCCGCACCTTCGACCCAAAAACCCATATAGTATATATCTCTCCGAATTTTTTTTTGTCACCACTCGTTGCCAGATGCAAATGCGCCTCGCCTCAAAGAGAATTCAATCAATTTTTTCATCGGTAGGATTAATTATTCGGCGAATGCAGCAAAAAACGTTCCTGAATTAAGTATAGTGAAAAAAGCGGTTGGAACGCAAGAGAGGGAGAGAAAGGGAGGATGGATGCGAGTTGTCGTAGAGTGCGCCGACCGCGCGCGCGGAGAGCGAAGGACTCTCACTTTTATCGATCTCCTTGAAGGAAGTCGTCTCGTGCAAGCGGTCCCGGTCGTTATGCTCTGCATCCGCGCGCTGAGAGAGGGAGAGAGAGAGCAAATTACAGTTACTTTCGCAAGGACGGGCCGACGGCCTCTCCGGCACTGAGTAGTCGTCGCTCCCTCAAGAAAAAGAGAGACCGGCAGAGATAAAGAAAGAAAGAGATAGAGGGGAGCTTGACGGTATCACCGACCGCCTGATGATCAAAGGACACTTCAACGTGTAACTAGGGTTAAGGGTCGAGAGCTCCTTCACGAGTTGCATTCCTCAAACGATTTCCAATTTTTATGAAAAGCGAACGTTTAGAACTGTAGTTGAGATTTTTTTTGCTAAAGGCCATGTGGAGTTCAAAATCAACCCAATTTCATTATTTAATAAATTAACTTTTCAAACATTGATTTGGAAAAACACAATTTTCACGTCCTCCGTATATATAAATACTACACTTAAAAATTTTTTCGAGCGATTCTATTGTACTGTCATGAGACATACTCGTTGAAAAATTGGATCAAAATGACAAAAATGCAGATTCCTACTGGTCGACATTACAGTTTTTTTTTTATTAAAAAATTTCTAAACATTTATTTGGAAAAACACAATTTTCACGCCCTCCGTACATGTAAATACTATACTCAGAATTTTTCTGAAGCGATTCTATTAGTACTGTTATGAGATATACTCGTTGAAAAATTATGTCGGTATCACACATCCCGTTAAAATCAACAAAATTAATAAATATTTACTGTAAACGGAAATCATTGTTAAAATAGATTTCTGCAATTTCATATAGTCAATTTTATTTTATTTTCTTCATTATTTACTGATTCCTCATTTAAGTTATTTGTAGAATTTATTAATAATGAACGATTTTGATAATGATTTTAATGATGAAACTATATTTAATTAATCATAAATAACGGAAATTTCTTATATCATTCTCAAGAAAAACATGTATAATTATGCTCTGCATTTAACTTTTTTATACTTTTCAAATTTACTATAATAATAGGCATCTCATTGAGTTAGGGAACAAATTATCATTGCCTAAAGGAACTGTATTAACAACTCCAGATTTTAGTAAAAAAAAGGCCAATTGTTTTACAGAAATAAGTTAATTTCGTTCATATTACTTGATTTATTGACAATAGCTTTAATGACATTGAAAACTTAATATATAAAATCTACGGAGCCGAAGAAACTTCCCTTAAGGGGTCTGTCTAGTAACTCACTTTTGAAAAATCGTTTTTTTTTTTGAGACAGAAAAGATTGGAAGAAAGTCAACTCTTCGAACAATCTGAAGGAATTTTGTACGGTCCAGGCATCGCTGACTAGGTGTAAGTAATTTTTTTTTAAGAATTTCATGTAAAAAAAACTTTAAACGCGTTTTTCTCGAAACAACGCTTTTACTCGCCTTGTTGATGAAATTTTCGAAACTACTCGACCGATCCTTATGAAATTTGAACCACATATTCTTCAAACCTATCGCTATGTCCCCTATAAATTTTTTTCAAAAATTTTGAATTTTACCATATTTTTTTTTCAAAAATCGGCGAAAAAAAACCGGTTTTTTGAAAATTTTTGTTTTTTCTTCACCATTTTTTTATTTTTTAAAATAATTGAAAAAAATTCATAGGTGACATTGCCATTGTCATACCAAACCTAAAGCACTTTGATTTTTTTGTTTCAGACAACACAGCTCCGAGATTTTATCAACAAGGCGGACCTACCTACTTTTCGAGGTGTTGCGTTTGGCTGACGTTTTTGGTCATAATACATGTATAAAATAAAAGAAAAAAATTTTTTTATGTATTTCAAGAGTGTATTTACTAAGCTTAATAACTTTTATATCATTACCTTTATCCAGTATCCCAAGAAATAATCACGAAAATCGCGTTTTTTTCGACGCGAGCTACTAGACAGACCCCTTAATCAACATAATTATAGTGGTATTGCACAAGCCAATCGACAACCGTATAATTTCCTAAACATCTGTATAGTGCATAAGACATAAATATACTTAACATCGAAATTCATGCAAACAAGTGTAGTGGCTTAAAATAGCAATAATTCCATCAGGACCGGCGCGATCGGCCTTCAGACGAGATCTCTCACTCATGCATCGCTATTAGCATCCGCGCACGGACTTTTGTGAAAGTCTGCCTACGCGAGCTCGGGGTGCGTTGTCGCAGTTTTTTACAACACCACGTACGTCGCATCTCATCATCTTTTGCACCTCATCCGTAAACCTGGTTCTCCACTGGCCGGACCAAGTCCACGCACAATCACGCGAACCCTGACACGTCCTTGGATATATTTATTTATTTGCTTGCTCTGCCGGCATACTTATTCGCTAAGTCTGCAAGAAAAAAACGAGCTTGATAGGTCTCTCGGTCAGCCAATTCTCTTAACTCTTCTTCTCGCTTTTTCTCGATCTTCGACTGGCCTTCAAGATAAATGATATCGGTTTAAGGTGACCTGACAAAAAGAATGAGCTTTTAAATGTTTTTTTTTCTCCTCGGGCGGATGCAGTGCAGGTGATAAAATTGAGGAAAATCGGGTGCCACTGGTTCTCCGGACACTTCGAGAATGTGTATTTCGATAATGTCTATCAGTATCGAAGAAGGATATTTATTAATAATATTTCATTTGTACGATAGTGTACTAGAGGTCGTTCGATTTTCTTAAAAAAAGCGGAAAAAATAATTAAGTTTTATTAATGCAACAGTTTTTTTGTTTTTAATATAACTGTTTTTCGGGAAGATGAATAACCTGAAAAATTATTCAATGGCTCTGCATAAGTAGTTTCTGGATATCGTTATTTATGTTTTTATGCACCTACTATAGTTTCAAATGAACAAGAGATAATGGGATTCAGTTTATGTAAATTGCTTAGTTAATGAGAATATTAAAAATTGCATATTTCTATGTAAATTGAATCTGCTATAAAATAGGAATTCCTAGAATGCTATACATAAAATTGAAAATAAAGTTAATCTCGGATTGAAAAAATAATGCGCAGATTGATAGGAAAATTGTCACTTATACCGATTGATAATGTAAGATTCAAATAAAAATAAACTAAAACTTATCGTTGTCAATCAAGTGCTATATATACACCATCTCTAATTATCTATTTTTAGTCTGATACTATTCAGTTACGATCTAAGGAAATAAATATGAAAACCAACGTATCAACCATAATCGCATTATACTAGATTACATTGTAATCTTATCAACTTCTAGATATATTTTGTCCGGTAATAATTGCTTGTTAAATATCACGTAGTATAATCTATTTTTTTAAACAAATCATGTTAATAACAAGTCAGAAAAAAACTATAAATAAATAATTGGATTGACACAAATAATTTTATACAAAAATTTTTCGAGGCATAGTTGCTTACATTTTGTAAAAATATAATACGTATAACCACTTAAATTATTTATTCAGTTATACTCAATACAATTAATTTTGTAGTTTACGTGGACCACTTGATAGTAATAAAACAGGTGATTTATTAGTGACTCGTGAAAATTAATAGATATAAATAACGTAGATGTGTTTAATTGAATTATGATTTCAAATAATCTCGTCGCTATTGTAGTACGTAAGTTGTGGTACAGAAGACAGTAACAGGTATAAGATTCCGTCTCTACTGTTTTCTATTTATATATAGAAATCAGCTAAAGTAAATATTATCTAACTCTGAATCATTAAGAATTTAAAAATATACTGTTTTAAAATACATATTAATTCTAATAATACATAATAAGCAAATATTAACAACCAATCATTAGGCAGTCAGCAATTATTACCAATAAAAGTAGTGACACTTTAAAGTTACATAACGATTACAGCTAAACGCCACTTTTAATTGCTATTCGCTCTTTCAGCCATTAAACGATTCTCAAACTCGAACAATGGCCCATTTCCGCAATGCGGCGCATCGCAACTCATTACTGAATAAGAAAAAATTCACCGGCAAAAATAGCGCATCGCACACACCCATGGCAATCGGCAAAGTAATTTTATTATTCCCCATTGAGCTGCGCGCGATCGCGCGTCCATTAATTTCTCTCTCTCTCTCTCTCTCTCTCTCTCTGTCTCTCTGTCTCTCTCTCTCTCTCTCTCTGTCTCTCTCTCTCTCTCTCTCTCTCTCTCTCTCTCTCTCTTTCTCTCTCTCTCTCTCTCTCTCTCTCTCTCTCTCTCTCTCTCTCTCTCTCTCACGCGTGCGCTCGCATGCATGCATCAGCCGCAGAAATCAACGACCGCTCGCGAGGTCTGCCAAGCGCGTGCCGCTATACGGACTCACGCATATCCACGCGTGCACACAAACAGAGATCCAAGCAGCGTTCGTCGAAATCTCTCAATCAATCGCGTACATTAACCGGTTTACCTTGTGGATTTTCGGTTCATTGAATAGTCGCTTGCGTTTATACGAGGAAGCAGATGCATCTATCTGCGCGAGACGCTTGAAAGCGTGCATAAGTGATGAGCGCTCGTGGAGAGGATCATTGTTTATTCATTCGCGGATTATCCTTCGTCGAGTTCAGTGGCTGCGCCTATTTAAACAGAATGATGCCAATCCTTTCGCCTTTTTTTTTATCAATTTATCCGTCTCTCTTCCTCTCTCTACCTCCACCTCCTCCTCAGGCACTCCGTCTCTTTCTCAATGCAAATAGACGCGCAGCTCCACGCGCGCAACGCTTACGTGACGGCGACGTATTTCCCTTCCTTTTTTGCAGGCGCACGAGTACTCCTTATCTCTTTCTCTGTGTCTCTCATTCGTTTCCTTTGGCGGGTGCGCGTGCTGCACAGGCCGTTTCTCTAATAATGATCGCACGAGCCTCGGCCGCCGGAGAATTTCGCGAGTGCGCGCACACGAGCCAAGAAAGTTCATTGAATCGCGCGCTGGGATTTTCCTCGTTGTTGCGCCGCGCCGCATTGAGTGAAAGGGACGCACGTGCAGCGCGACCACACGTACCTATCGCAATGAGGAAAAACGCCTGTGTTTGCAAATAGCGTTAATTCGAGCTGGTCTCTATTTACTTTGCAGGTCTGATTGCCTCAGAGGGCCTCATCTGGAAGGAACACCGAAGATTCATAATACAGAATCTGAAAAACCTTGGCATGGTCAAGAATGCAAGCAGTAAGCGCGATGAGCTTGAAACTAAGATCAGTCTATTCGTCGACGAAGCAGTTTCGGTACTGATATTAAAGATATGATAATCGAATAATGTTTTGTTCTTAACTAAAATTAATTTTCTCTTAAAAAACATAAGACTTCAAGTTCTGCACTCTTTCTTATTAATTGAGAAATCGGAAAAACTATTAATACTAATCAACGGTCCAATAATGTAAAACTCTCATGCTTTTGCCGCTCGAGCAAAGCGAGCTGTATTCGTTAAAGAATCACCTACTTTGCGCACTTGTATCGAAATTTACTTTTTATAACTGAGTGCGTAAAACTCGACTTTAGATGCCTGTTTAGCGTACGTAAAGAACCCCCTTTTTTCACTAGTGCGTAAAGTGTTTACTTCACGCACTCAGTGCGTAAAGAACTCACTTTACACACTCGTGAAAGGAATCCGGTTACTTTACGCATGATGAACAGGCATTTAACGTAGAATTTTACACGCTCAGTTATAAAAAATAGTAAACGCAACACGCCAGTAATCGCAACGCAGTAACGCAACAAGCCAGTAATCTGCACAGGTATCTTGAAACAATACCCGTGCAAAATGACTCGCTTTACGCACTAGTTACGTAATGTACTATACTATTATTCAATTTATATTATCTAATTTGCTTTCTTTAATTCAAAATTTATAGACAACTGATAAATTAGGCTTTGCTAGGAGCGTGATGATGAAATAATGATTCAATAATTTCATTTAGAAACTTGAAAAACGTACTGATGCTGAATCGGGTCTCGAACCTCACGATACCTTACACCACTGTATTGGAAATTTCATGAACTCCATAGTACTCGGTAAAACTTACGATGAAGATGATGAGCTTTGGAAGTGGCTGCAGCTCATACAAGAAGAGGGTGTAAAACATATCGGAGTCTCCGGCCCCTTAAATTTCCTGCCTCTTCTTAGGTAATACGAAATATTCATTTCTCATAAAACAAGTAAATAAAAAATAACGTATATTGATTCTAAAAGTTATAAAACAAATTTTATTTATCCAAAATAGTATATTACGCACCAAGGGAAGAAAAAACTTGGACAGTCCACGCCTTCGGCTCGGGTGGCAAACACGAGCTGGGGACTGGCCAATTTTACTCCCGTGGAGCGTATACTATTTTTTTGCCTAGCGAGGCCGAAAATACAACCTTCGCGATCGGGCGCCGGGAGCGAAAGTGGTACTTTCGGCCCGCTAGACAAAAAAATTATTGTTTTGCCTATCGGGCCGAAAGTACCACTTTCGCTCCCGGCGCCCGATCCCAAAGGTTGTATTTTCGGCCTCGCTAGGCAAAAAAATAGTATACGCTCCACGGGAGTAAAATTGGCCAGCCCACAGCTGGTGTAAATTGCCACCCGAGCCTTCGGACTGTCCAAGTTTTTTCCTCCCTTGGTGCGTAATATACTATTTTCTGATCACAAAGCTTCCTCCAGGAAGAAGCAAATAACATAATAAATGCAGGAATTTTAACATATTATTTATTTAAATTCATCGATTCAGTTACACGATAAATTTCAATATTTTATATGAAATAGAGTTGTTTGTTTGACAATGCTTCAAATTGGTCCAGCTGCCCACAAAGGATGGAAAATTAGGTAGAAAGAAATCAGCAACAGTTTCTTTTCTTTTCTATTTCAAGGTTTTGCATACTTTTTTGGTGTCCCTTTTCAAGAACTTGATTAAAAAATAATACAATAAATATCAATATAAATAAAAAATTTTTTCATTAACTTACAACTTAATTAACTTACAACTTACACAATTACATAGTGAAGTCGAATAAAGTTAAGTGGCCTGAAATCGTCAGTCAAGTATTAAGAGACAACGAGATCTGCGCTATTTATACATTTAATTGTAACGGTGTGTGTAGGAATACAGAGTGTAGTAGGGGTAAGTTCCCTCACTGATTTTTTCTTACTCATTTAGACTAGTACCATGGTATTATGGAAATAAAGAGTGTGTATAAGAAGTTACAATTAAATGTATGAATAGCGCAGATCTCTCTCTAAAAATGAATAAGTGAAAAGTCGCTCACTGGTGCAAATAAGTGAAAAAATCGACCAATTTTTCAGTGAATATTCGCTTACTACGCAGTGAAAATTTTATTCCACTGCTTTAATAAGTGAATATTCACTAAAGTATTAGTAGATGTTTTCATTCATTCGCACAAGTGAACGACTTTTCACTTATTTCATATTTAGAGAGCTCGTTGTCTCTTATTTCTTGACTGACGGTTTCACACCACTTAACTTTATTCGGTTTCACTATGTTACTGTGTAAGTTGTAAATTTGTTGAGTTAATTCAACAAATTTTGTATTTATATTTATATTTATTGTATTAAAGGGACACCAAAAAAGTGTTCGAAACGTCGAAATACAAAAGAAAAGAAGCTGTTGCTGGTTTCTCTCTACCTAATTTTCCATCCTTTCTGGGCAGCTGGTCCATTCAAAGCTTTGACAACTAACATAATCATCGTTGCAATTCCAATCATTAAACCTTATGAAATAGATTTGTTCATCTAAATATACAGATAGATATACTTTAAATATCTATACATTTAAAGTAATATAATTATACTTATCATATAAAAGTTGTTAAATTTTAAAGGTTTTTCCCAAATTACATGAAAACGATGAACCTTATCATCGATGGACAAAAAAAGACGCACGATGTTTACCGTGACATAATGCGCGAATATAGCAATACTGGAATAGATAGTGGTCCCGCTCCAAACGAATGCAATAGCATACTAGCATATTATGTTAAACAAATGAAAGATATTCAATCAAACGCCTCAGTAGCCTATCCAGAACTATATTCGGAAACCCAGATGTATTATCTGCTAGCCGATATGTATGGAGCTGGCGTTGATACAACTTTAACGACACTTCGATGGTTTTTACTTTTTATGGCAGCTTATCCTTCTGAACAGGTAATAATAAGTCTACGATACTCGAATAAATTTCCTTAGTACAATAAGAATTTAACATTTTTTAATTTTACTCTTTTTTGGAATTATTTTATTTATTTCTTAAATAATTTCTCAGTTTATATTTACATAAAATATTTATAATTTCATTAATCCTTGATCAATTATTGGTACGATAATCATATACGGAATTAGGATACAATCAATATATTTTTTTGTCTATAAAGGCGAAGGTTCACGAAGAAATGGATGCTGTACTCGGAGATAAAATGCCAACTTTATGCGATAGACCGCTGCTGATACGATTCGAAGCTGCGATGATGGAGTCTCAGAGACTCAGAAGCGTCGTACCAACTGGAATTCCTCATGGGACTACTAAGGTTAGCCTTAATATCTAAAAAAGACAAAATTTTTTGCCTAATTTTAATTGCATTTCATGCTCTTAGTTAAAAACTGCAACAATTATTTTTAATTGTAAGGTTCAATAAAATTCAAGCTTAAGTGTATTTATGAAATTATACACTAAATAAAACAATTTTTTTAAATGTAATATCATTGAGGAATTAGAGGTTTGATAAATGCCAAAAAATATATATCAAATAGGAAGTTGTAATGATATAATATTTGAAAATGTTAATCTTCAATCTTTATCAGTTTAAACTAATATTTCTTTTTAGATTTTAACTCTACGTATTCTTAAAAAGAATATCAAATAATAAATTGCAATTCCTGTAATTAAGTATTAAATGAAAGTAATACTGTAAATTCGATGAATATTGTAATTATATGCACACTAACTATATTTAAAAGGTATTTTTTCTCAAAATAGTCTATAATTTATGCAAATGACAATTTTGCAATGAATATTAATGAATTCAAGAAGCTTTAAAGTCTTTTGTTTAACGTCCTTCAAAATTTATAATCATAAGAAGTGTCCCTGAAAAAGTTCTCTGAACTTCCGCGTTTCTTCATTGATTGTTTCTTGCAAACGTGTTTGAAAAATTTATTTTTAATATATGTGCAAATCCGCGGACTACAGACAACAACTGGGGTACAAAAACGGAAAAATTTTTTTTTGAGGGCACACCTACTACATAAGGTTTTTTCGGTTCTTTGGGAGTCCCCCAACATGAAAATACTCGTGAACACTCATTATCCGTTGCCAAACTTTTTTGCCGATGAAATCAATTTTTCTTATGGAAATTTAACATGGGAAAAATGGACGAAAAGTAGTCATTGATGATTAACCAATAGCAAACTATTGAAGAGGCTAAACCAAATTTCACAAAAAAGCGATTAAAGTTGAAGAATAGAGCTTTAATTTGAGATGAGAATCGTTAAAATCGGTGGATTCTGTGCAAAGCTACGTGAAGTTCAAAATGGCGAAAAATGACAAAAATTTGAAGAATGACGTGGGTTTGAAAAAAATCGCTCATTTTCGTCATAATTCGCCATTTTCAAATTCATCTAGCTCTGCACAGAATCGACCGATTTTAACGATTCTCATCTCAAATTAAAGCTCTATTCTTCAACTTTAATCGCTTTTTTGTGGAATTTGGTTTGGCCTCTTCAATAGTTTGCTATTGGTTAATCATCAATGACAACTTTTCGTCCATTTTTCCCATGTTAAATTTCCATAAGAAAAATTGATTTCGTCGGCAAAAAAGTTTGGCAACGGATAATGAGTGTTCACGAGTATTTTCATGTTGGGGGACTCCCAAAGAACCGAAAAAACCTTATGTAGTAGGTGTGCCCTCAAAAAAAAATTTTTCCGTTTTTGTACCCCAGTTGTTGTCTGTAGTCCGCGGATTTGCACATATAACCCGATATTAAGTAATTCAAGTTTTCCGCTTTTTACAATTGAAACCCGGTTCTTACAGGCAACGCAAATTGAAGGGTATGACATCCCCAAAGGCACTATGGTTATGCCGCTATTGTGGGGCATTCACTTGAACCCAAAGTACTTTCCCGACCCGCTACATTACATGCCAGATCGGTTCATAGCAGAGGATGGCAGTCTTGTAAAACCGGAAGCCTTCGTTCCATTTCAACTAGGTAACAGAAACACAAATTTAAAATTTATATTTATTTGCAATTTGGTAAAAAAAATTCAATTCAAATATATTTTGTTTATTTTTATCATGAGTCATTTTATCTTTCATATTATAATATCAAATTTATTTATATTTACATATTATTTTGTCGTGACAATTGCAGTCATATACATTTTATAAAATCTTTTGATTATATTATATATCGATAATAGGTTTATTAGATGGAGAATTTCTTAAGAGCTCAGTGTGCATTTAAATTGTTGCTAATGTACATCTTACACTCACACACAGATGTTTAAAAAATGATATTTTTCCTCACACCGGGCTGAAAGTGCCTCATTCCCGTCCGGCTCCGAAACGGAAATATGGCATTTTCGGCCTCGATGTGAGGAAAAATAGTATACGCACCACGGGAGTAAAATTGGCCAGCCCCCAGCTGTGGACTGTCCAAGTTTTTTCCTCCCATGGTGCGTAATATACTATTTTAGTATAACTACTTATTTTTTTTTTTTTTTTTTTTTCATTTATTTATTTACATTTACAGTCGCATCCCCCATTAAGGGTATTAGCGACTTTTCGTCATTACAGAATATTTACATTGGTAAATTAAATCATATATAAGAAGGAAGGTGTGAATATATACATATTTTTATTTACAATATATAGTTTTTTATATTTATATCTTGTAGTAACTTTAAGAGGTTGCTGCAATTTGTGATTGTGTTGAGTAGTTCCTCTAGAGGTTTATTGTAATTATATTTTTCTCGCTCTACGTTGTATTTCTTGCAATTTAAAATCATATGTTCTATGCTAAGTGGAGAATTACATTTTTCACATATAGGTGGGTTTTCTTTTGAAATTAGGTGTTGGTGAGTGATTCTTGAATGTTCTATTCGTATTCTAGTTAAAATTACTTGGTCGCCTCTGCTGAATTTTGTTACTGGATTATACTGATAGGTATGATGTTTTATTTTTCTTAAGTGAGTTCTATTCGATTGCTGTATCCAAAGATCGTTCCATTCGTTTTGTATTTTATGGTTGATGGTTTTAACAACTGCCTCAGTTAAAACTGAATTATCTTGATTGTTGGAAGCTGAATTGGGAGGACTGATTTCATATTTTTCTAAGTAGCAGTTAGCTCTAAAATAAAAAGGTTTTTTTGAATGGGCTTTTTTATATGCGATTGGAGTTTTTCGTTTGAGAATGAGAGGGTGAACTTGGTTTTTTGGAGAGTACATAATTTTTTTTGCATATTTGAGAATTAGTTTTTTTCGTCTTAAGTGTAGCGGAGTCATATTGCTTTCACTTAAAATATTGCAAATAGGACTAGTGCGGTAAGCTCCCGTTGCAATTCTCATTCCTGTGTTAAGTATTACGTCAAGTTTTTTAAGAGTATTTGTAGTGGCAGATTCGTAGGCTGCACAACCGTAATCTATTTTTGACTGTATTAAAGCTTTAAAAGTATTAGTAAGTACTTTCTGACATGCGCCCCAATTTTTAGCTGATAGCACCTTTAAAATGTTTAATCGTTGTTGACATTGTTTTTTAAGTTCTTCAATGTGGGGGTTCCAGGTCAGTTTCTTATCAAATATCAGTCCTAGTATTTTAACCTCTGTAACTATTTTTATTTGATCATTTCCTAAGAAAAGTCGGGGATTATAGTTCGTTTTATAGCCTTTGTCAAAGACAATCGCTTGTGTTTTAGAAGATGAGAATTGAAATCCAGAGATTAGTGAGTAATTTGATAGTTGGTCTAGCGTATTCTGCATTAATTTTTCGCTGCTTTTTAAGTTCTTACCTGTGATAAATATTGTTACGTCGTCAGCAAATATTGTAGTTCGAGTCGGTGGAGGAATATAGTCTACAATGTCGTTAATTGCTAACAGAAAAAATGTGACGCTAATTACTGCTCCTTGTGGAACTCCATTATCTATGTTGACTCTATTGGAAAAAGTGTTGTTGATTCTAACTTGTATGGATCTGTCGCTCAGAAAATTTTTGATGAAGAAGTACATATTTCCTGTAATTCTGTGGGTTTTAAGAATTTCTAGTATTCGGCATCGCCATATTAAGTCGTATGCTTTCATCATGTCGAGACATATAGTTAACATATGTTGATTTTCTACGAGAGTGTCGCATATATTGGATTCTAAATATGTTAAACAGTCCGTTGTACTACACTTCTTCCGGAAGCCGCTTTGATGCTTGTAATCTGTTATTAATAATTTTCTCTAGAATTTTGCACATATTGCATGTTAATGCTATGGGTCTGTAATTATTTTTGTTAGCATGATCCTTGTGTGGGTTTGGGATTGGAATCACTATTGCCCTTTTCCAGATGTCTGGAAAGAGTTTTTTTGAGTATATTATATTGTATATCTGTAATAAGTATTTTAGTGCGCTGTCGGGTAACTGTTTTATTAAAATATTGGGGATCATGTCGGGTCCTGGGCTTGTGTTTTTACTGTTTTTTAAGACTGAATGTAATTCACTTATTTCTAATTTCTTGTTTAATTCGTTTTCGTTTTCATGGTTATCCGGGTCTAACAACGGCTTTCGGGAGTTTTTATATTCTAAAAATTCTATTGGATAATTCTTGTCACTGGAGTTTTCGGCGAACGTTTTGGCGAAGATATTGGCTATTTCAATTGGTTCATTTATTATTTGATTATTATTTTTGATGCTTGGGATTGACTGGAAGCGATTTCCTTCTATGTTTTTAATTTTTCGCCAGACGTCTTTGATGGGTGTTTGGTGATTTAATGAGTCTAGATATTTAAGCCAGGATTTTTGTTTACTTTGTTTGATTATTCGTTTGGCTATGGCTTTGAGTCTTTTGTATTCGATTTGGTTTTCTTGTGTATTTTGTTTTTTATACCTGTTGAAGGCTTTCTTAGCATTTTTTATCGCGTCTTCGCATTCTTGGTTCCACCATGGTGTGTGTTTCCTTTTTTTGCCTGTATTTTTAGTTTTCGGGATACTTTGGTCAGCTGCACTTATTATTGTTTTGCATAGCTGGTTCATTATTGCATTGATATCTATTGACTCAGAGTTTTTACTGTTCATAATAAGATTTGTTGTGTCTTTTATTTCGGAGTCGATGATTGTCTTATAGCGCAGCCAGTCTGCTTTATGAAATTTCCATTTCGTTATCAATGTTTCTTCAGTTACTGTTGGATGGTTAAGAGTACTTATAATAGGAAAATGATCGCTTCCGTAAGGGTCATCTATGACTTTCCAGTCTATTAAGGAGGCGATGTTGCTACTACTAAGGGTTAAGTCTATGGTACTATACTTTCCAGTTGCGAGATTGAAGTAAGTTGGAGACCCATCGTTTAGTAGTACGATGTCATGTTTGTTTAAGATATCTTCCAATATTCTGCCTCTGCGGTCGGTGAACTACTTATTATTTTTGCAGATGTTTCTTTTGATTTTCGAAAACTGAAAAATATTCCTCTAAGACTTTACAACACGAAAGGAATATTAAATTTTAATTTTTTAAGTACTTATGTTTTAAAATCAATCCTTAAAACAAAATTAATTTGTTTCACACAGATATGGCGTAAAATTTTGAGTTCCCCATTGTAAGTAACGGGGGTATAAAAACAAGGCAAGCCTTGTTTAATGTAATTAGGACTCTTTGTAAAGAGTCATTTGAACGGTTAACTTACACCGCTATCCAAGCTATCCTTATATACTTTCAGCTGTCCAGTGTATCCACAGAAAGCACTATCGGAGCGCCGCATAGCGGTGACAAAGGAGAACTTGTGATGGGCGGCTTTCAATAAGTAAGCGTCGGTTATTTATCCGCTATGCGACGCTCCGGTAGTGCTTTCTGTGGATACATTGGATAGCCGAGAGTTAAGCCGTGTAAGTCAACCATTCAAATAACTCTTTACGAAGAGTCCTAATTACAAGGCTTGCCTTGTTTTTGATATTCCCGTTACTTTCAATGGGGGACTCAAAATTTTACGCCACATCTGCGTGAAACAAATTAATTTTGTTTTAAGGATTGATTTTAAAACATAATTACTTAAAAATTAAAATTTAATGTTCCTTTCGTGTTATAAAGTTTTAGGGTAATATTTTGCAGTTTTCCAAAATCAAAAGAAAAATCTGCAAAAATAATAAGTAGTTATATGATAGTTTTCTAATAACCCATAAAATATATCCAAAAATACTACTATACTGACTACAAGTGGTTGGACAGAAGTTCAGCCAGTAGTTTAGGCAGTAGTTGAGCCAATAGTTTAGCCAGTAGTTTAAACAGCAGTTTATTTTCGTAAGGGCTATATATTGGTTATGTATAACCACTACATTGAGATATCAAGCCCTATTGAAATTGATGTCATTTATTAGCTTCGTATCAATTAAAGATAACATTTTAATAAAATAATTCAATATTTGTAGTAATAAATAATTATTACGAAGTTTGTTTCAAACAATCGAGTCGAAGAATAATAATTTTATTTTTCAATATTATAATGCTTACACTAGAATGTTTACAACAGGTAAATTATTCATTAAAGGGGCAAGCCAATGTTAAATCCTGAAAAAGTATAGAAGTTAATTAGGTAAAGAGGAAATGGTAATAATTTTCTATTTAAAAGGAACTTTTCTATAGGAATTGTAATTGCGTTTATTTTAAACCCAACTTCATTCATGTACTTATATTCGTATAAACGCCAAAAAGTTCAAAAACAATTTTTTATGTATTTTCACGACGTGCATGATTCTAAGCACACTTGTCGTAGGATTGACTTCAATTTTTGAGGATATCTTATCATAATGGTCCTTTATTAAGATCACCTCAGCGGTCTAGTAGACCTAAAGCTATGAACATTTTTGACAATGATTCGTTTACACATTTCAGTTTGAAAACTGATGTGACAGGAAAAGGGTTCTTAAGATAACAGCAAAAATTTTTGTTAGAAAATTTCCAACTTTGCAAAAGTAGATTTTGTCCACTAAAAAGAAGCTCAATACGAAATACTAATCTTTTTTGCTTCTCATTTAATTTTAATTTGGAAAGTCTCATTTTATTCCTTGTTTAATTTCAGGGGGAGGTACCGGTATCAAAATCGGAAAATTTTAAAAACCTGCAAAGTTATATCTAATTGTTTATAAAATTCAATGAAAAATCTACAAACAATTGGAGATAACTTTGCTGGCTTTGAAATTTTTCCAATTTTTATATCGGAATGTATAAACGAATCTTTGTAAAAAATGTTCATAGCTTTAGGTCTAGTATACCGCTGAAGCTACCTTATATAAGTGGAATTGAATCTTGAAAAAATTACAATAAACATTTTTGGAGACTTATATCTTAACAGTATACAAAAATTTTCATATGGTAGAAAATAATGTAAAAAATTTCTTGAAATTTTTTTAAAATTCTGTTCCTCTCTTTCTAAGATACCCCTGAAATTTCAGGTTTATCCCACAGCAATTACGCTAAGAATCAAACACGGCGGAAAACCCATTAAAACTGATCTTTTCCCTTCTTGGCTGTATAACTCAGTCATTTGAATATAAATGACTCAAGTTAATGTTAAAATGAGCTTAATTACAACACTTATAGGTGAGAAAAGTTCCTCCTAAATAGAAAATTATTAACATGTTTTTTCCTCTGATAACTTTTTATATTTTCTTCAGAAATTAATACTGACTTGCTCCCTTAAAACATTAGAATGTACTTTTGTATTATCAGGAAACAGAATGTGTCCTGGTTTGGAGTTGGCGCGGATAGTGCTGTTTCTTTTCGGTGCACGAATCTTGCATCGTTTTCAATTGGCTGCTCCATCCGATCAGCCAATAGATCTAGAAGGAGAGGCAGGCATCACCTTAGTACCAAAAGCACAGAAGATTCTATTTCAACCTCGATTATAACTTTATATATAAATATAAGTAATTGACCATTTTTAAAACGTGAATATTTTTTATTGAACATGTTTTTGAAAATAAAAAATAATAAATATAATAAATCATTGTATTGATGTTTTTTCTTTCTTCTTTCTGCTGATCTTTGATATTTTTTCATTTAGATTGGACAGTGTTTCGGTGACGATCCAGTCAAAATCCGTCTAATAAATCTTAAAATTTACGCCTCCCCCTCCCCCCACACACGCGCACACACACACACGCACACGCACGCACACACACTTATGGACATTTTTGGAATGCAAATTGGAATTCACACATAAAAATTCAAAATAGAGAGGTATAAAAAACAGAAATCAAACTAACCACACCCTTTTTTGAAGTATAAGTAACTCGGAGAGCGACGAAAAAGAAATAGCAAAAATTGTTGATTACACGCTTTAAAAATTTTACCTGTGTTGTTTAATTTCATACTTAACCGCATTATAAGCATGCAAAAAAGTAATACTATTGAAAATGCAATTCACAAGTACAAATTAACAGTTACTATTTATTCTTATCACCTCCTAATTATTAACAACAATGATTTGAATATTTTTGCATATGAGAATAAAAAGAATAAATATTATTTTAGTAAAATACATCATTGATTCTTACTTATAACTTAATTCTTAACAACGAAACCAATTAAATTTGGGGGCCAAGACGAGGTATGTTGTATAGATTGCACAATGAACTCTCTGCTTATAAAGGTTAGCCTTGATCGAAATTCTACCGAGTTCCATTCACTACTGCCCAAAATGCTGGTGGGACTTGTATTGAAAGTCACAAAAAATGTATTAATTACTAGTACTATGCTTATTTCTTACTAGGTAGCTGACCTTAATGATTATCAAAAAACGTTCTAGTGAAGTTAAAAAAATATTCTTGAATTCAAACTAATTAGATGAACGCAACATCAATTGGTTACAGTAACTACACTGAGAAAAGGATTTGTTTACTGTTAACATGGCATTGTAACTGTTAACATGCGTATGTTTAAATATGACCAAATATAGGCATTGTAACAGTTATAATGCCATGTTAACAGTTAAGTTACCACGTTCTCGTAAACAATTTCAATGTTACCTGAGAACATTGATGTTGTAATAGTTACAATATGCTTATTATAGTAGTTTTTGAATCTAATGGCCAATTTTTTACCAGGACAATGTTGTTTTATAACAAAAACGTTTGAAATAAAAACATCATTTATTTTTTTACTCCAACGTTTTGGACATTTTTATTGTTTATCCTGATGAGGAACATAAACAATAAAAATGTCCGAAACGTTGGAGTAAAAAACTAAATGAAGTTTTTATTTCAAACCTTTTTGTTATATAACAACATCATCCTGGTAGAAAATTGGCTATCAGATTCAAAAACTACAATTTACAAGAACTTCTACCATCAGCTATACTTTCAAATCTGAATATGTCTATTAGTTAATATAGATATTGTAACGGAGGGGGGGGGTCTAAAGTTTCGACGATTCTCTATAAAATCGAGCCAACTAACTATTTTTATAAATTCGACATAAATCGTTGTCGAATGTGCATAATTCCGAAATTTTAAATGACGAAAAACGTATTTTTGAATGAAACAATTTACCTACTGTTCAAAATATCGAATTTCAAACTACAGAATTTTAATGTAGATGTAGCTAGTTTCTAATGATTTATTTGGAAATATCTTTATTATCTCCTTATTAAAATTCTTTAGTTTGAAATTCAATATTTTGGACAGTAGGTAAATTGTTACATTCGGAAATAGGTTTTTCGTCATTTAAAATTTCGGAATTATGTACATTCGATAACGACTTATGTCGAATTTATAAAAATCGTTAGTTGGCTCGATTTTATAGTGAATCGTCGAAACTTTGGACCCCCCCCCCCTATTGTAAATATTACAATATCACATTTTATCCTTAAACATGTCATATAGTTGTATTTCAAATAGATAAATATGTTAACACTAACAATATTCTTCTCTCAGTGTAACTATTGTAATAAAAAATATTTGCACTATATACTACACAAAATACTACTTATCAAATATCGGATGTTAGGATAGGTTACTCACGTTGACTCTTAATAACGACATAATCCCGAATAATAGGTATCTTAGAGTTTCCTTGTACAATTTAAAAACTGCAGGTATGCGGAAAATGTTATTTTTACTAAAATAAGGAAAATCCTATATGAAATGTTTATGTTAAATTGAAGTCATTTTATCACTATTTCATAATCAAGTTCTATAATAAGCATAAAATGCATGAATATATTACAGTAGCAATTATTACAGCGAATATGAATAATGATAATCAGGATTCAATAATCATGTTAAACGAATGGACAAACTTTCCGGTAGATTGCGTAAAAGATTCGTCAACAAAACATTCTCTAATGCGTCGTACATCTTATTCATGCATAGATAACTATATGTCGTCATAGTTCATACTCGAGAAAAGCAAGACAAAGATTATCGGAAAATCAAACGAATAAACCCACGTGGTTCCACTTTGTGCGTATTGCGCTATCTGAAGCTGAACAGTCACGCTCATTTGAGGAAACACGTATACATGCAGAGCTCGCGGCTTCCATTATGAAGTGCGTCTAGGCGTACACGAATGTTCGGTGCTTGAGCTCCTATATCTTACGTAAGCTGTCGCTCTCGCGGTGCTTTGGGACCGATTGGTTTTCGTGTCGTTAACCCTAGGGGCCTACACATGCCGGATCGATATTTCATTAGAAATCGACAAGTGAGTTTCTCTTATATAAGCAGAGAGTCGCGTACTGAACGTTGCCGTCGAGAACAACTACAATGTCATCGTCGACGTTGCGGTCCTCGTCGTTGTCGCTGTGAGGATCCACCGAGAGGAGGAAAAAAACATCGTTTTCGGTTTAGGATTCCGCGAATCGGTATCCTCGGATTTCGCAAGTGCCGATCAAACCGGCCCCGGCAGTAGGTTATTATAGCACGATTTACCAAATTCTTGCGATATTTGCTAAGAGTCTTGATAGAGCTGCTTTTGTAATCTTCTTGTAACTACTTATTAACCTATAAAGATCAGGCGTTCTGGAATTTTTAAATGAATTCTCCAGTCAAGATTTCTGTCGATGCAATACTTTTAAGAGAGTTGATACGTCTTATTTATTACTGGTACAGCGATAATTTATCATGCACTAGTTCTTATTTGGTTTCAGCTTTTAATATTCACTATAAAAATTATTCTTATCTTATCAAACTTCAATGTCTTAAAGCGTACCTACTTACTACTTTTCTTCACACTACTTCTAATCTTATCTCTATCGGGATCCGTTAGGATAACTTCATTTGAGTCATTTTACTTTAAAGCATCGAATAAGAACACACAAGTGTCAATTAAAACTGATAAGTAAATTCGATGTATTTCAATATACCCCCATTCACTTTTCATGAAATTTTGTAAATGCTACCAAATATTATACACGTGTACATTTCTGATAAAATTAAAATTTTGATGTATTTAAATCATATGTGAGGTGAAACGTTGTTGCTAACTCAGTTGAATAAAAGTAAACTTTAATTAATTAATTTAACCTTTTCTATTGTGATAGTGTTCCTGAAGATTTGAACATACACGTACAGGGTATTGAATTAAATAGGGTTAATATTGTAAATATCTAGGTATAGTTATTGATTATAAGCTAAGGTGGGACAAACATATATACTATACAAATATATATACTATACAAATTGTCAAAATATATGCAATTATACACACTTAGGATAATATACTATGTTTTCTTTCATAGTGTTATTAGCTATGGAAATATTGCTTGGGGTGGTGCATTTAGAAACAACTTAAAATCACTTCAACAAATCCAGAACAGGATTTTGAAAATTGTTAAAAAAAATAGTTTTAATCAAGACAACCCATTAAATCTCAAACAAATTTTTGCATATGAATGCGTATCCTACCATTATAATGAGCTATGATAATGAGCTACAGAAATTATATTTAACATCGACTAGCATAACCAGAAATAAACTTATAATACCACCAAAGTGTGAGAAAGCTGTTAGTGAAAAAAGTAACTATGTAAGAGCAATTCAAGTATTTAACTGTCTTCCGAAATCTAATCCAAATCTAAAACTTTTAGATATTACAAAAAATTATAACAAGAAAAAACTAAAAATGTGGATTGGTGTTAATATTTTTTAGCCAAAGATGGGTTGGTTAAACAATTATGGACCAAATAGTAATATATATAGTGGAATTATTGATTCCACGCTTAGGTTGTAAGTTTAGATTAAGAACGCCGGACCTATGTACAGGTAGCTATGTCTACTTCTATAGGATGTTTTGCTGCTTCAGACATATAACTATGTCTTGAAGTAAGCAATAACATGTATTACAACATGTTCTACTCTGGATAAATAAATAAATAAATTTCTTTCTTGATGATTTTGTAATTTATAACTTTTAAACGAAACTACTCAAATTATTCGTAATATTTATTCGTAAACAATTATAATACCCTATTTATCACAATATATTACAAAAATATTTCTAATGCATATATTTTAGTGTTTCTTTTTAAAAGTTTATTATAAAAAACAAAATAATTTAACGAAACTACAATTTTCGGAAGAATAACAGTGTACTATTTGTAATGTAACATATAAGTACATACACATGCGTCAAAAATTAAAAAAAAAAGAATAAAAAAAATACTTCTAATAAGATCGTTAATAATGCCATTTCCTCTTAGTATCCCTGGTAGAAAATTAATCATAAGTTGGCCAGAATATGGCTAAGCCATATGCTGGTTAAGCATATTCTGGCCAACTTATGGTTAATTTTCTACCAGGGATGTCCACCGATATTTTTAGAGCTAATGTTTTTAATTTCGTATCTATTTACGTGTAGAGGCTAAAAATTTCATTTTGGAGGCCGAGCAATAAAGAAAGTTTTCAAATACGTGCATAATTTAATAATGTCTGAATGTTCACGGAGCTCCGTAGAATAATAATTAAGTTGCTCTTTATTAATCAGGTTATTTAATAGCTATATAATATTTTTTTGCATGCAATTCAAAATATTTACATCTGCAATAATACTTCGGAATCGCTTTAATATTTCAAGATAGACTTTAATTCCATAAGTCGTGACAGATAAAACAAGAGTATTATTGAAATCAGTGTGATAGTGCATCGTAAAATTTCCATACCAAATCTGAATGACAATAACAGAAAATAATTACTAATCTGCCCTATTAGCTAGAATTGTATACTTTTTTCCACCCATTTGATGCCAAGTAGATCCTTTTGCATTAAATGAAGAAAACTATGTGCGTACCCTTACAGTGTAATAGCTCATCAGCGCGAGAGATCAGCATCGTTCCCCCTGGTGCCACTTGCGGGTGAAATCTCTCGGCGCGGATTAAAGCCAACAGTCCCGATCGAGTAAAAAGTTCCAAACGTGTCGACTATGTCTTTCGCTGTCAGACTTCTAATAAGCAGGCATCGCAATAACCCACAGGTAGGCGCACGCGCGTTAGAAGGCGAGAAGAGTTTTTCGGTCGGGGCTATTACAGACACGTACATTGCCGAAAATGCGCGCCCGCTCGGAAGAGAAAGCTAGAGGCAGCGTATTATATGCGTGCCGGCTGTCTCTCTTTCGTTATACGCCTCGACGCGAGAGGTATATACACGGAGGAACGGGGACGGCCACTCGCGATCGAAGGCCGCCGCAGCTTATAGTATCGTCCAACTCGAATGCGGCAGGGGAGGCGGCCTAATGCTCGGAGGAAAATGGGGGAGAGACTTGGCTACCCCCCTGGGGAGTCAGACGTACGACGGACGCCGTCCGAAATTCCTCACCGAGAGGCTAGCGGAGCGATAAAGAATCAGTCTCTAGAGACGTGGGAGTTTCTTTTTTAACACGGAATCGACCACATTCTCACAGGGTCGTTGATTTTCAAGCAAATTTTCAAGCTATGGAAATACTTTTTGAGTTTTAATCTATTTTTTAGTAAAATTACCATATCGGTAAATAGTTGCGTTTGGTAATAACAAAATAGAGTAAATGTTACTAAATTACATTATTTTGTATATAATCAGCCTCAATTTATTAATTAAATAAAACTTTTGAAAGAATGATTTTGTGTCGATCAGAAAAAAAAAACGTGAAATGTAATCATTTTTAAGAAAATTCAAACCGCGTCCTCGTTATAGAATAAAATTCATTAATAATATTTAATTGTCAACTGATAAAATGACTACAAAATTAATTGACAAGTCGACGTTATTTTTTATTTAATGATTTTTTTTTTAAATAATTATATATTCTTGAGTCGCTTTCATTTGTCTGAAGTTAGACTTCTTCTATAGTTTCTAGTTTCAATAACTCTGTAGGAAGGAAAAAGGAATAGATGAGGAAATAAGGTCGAAGTAACAAATAATGCATAGTTTTAGAAAATATTAAATTCTTTTTATTATGTCATCTTATATTAAAAGTTTTTATTCGACTATACGATGTACGACACAATAATTTGCGGTCGTCAAGTGAACACAGTGCGGCGGTTTTCAACTCGATCTCACGATCGCACGACATACACACTTGCTCAGTTATAACACATGATAGAAAAGGACAGAAAAACAGCACAGACATATTCTGTTTGGCATCCAGGCGTGTTGAATAAGCAACAATGATGCTGTTTTTATTCGATGCATAAACTTTGCACCGATTTGAAATAGATGATCCAAATGGTCTGCTGATATGTTGAAAAAGGCGTCAGACGTTATTTTCATATCAAATGCCCTAAAAATCGTATTTGACCGCCGATACCAAGATTGCGTTCAATACGTAGATTTTAAACGTTGAGAAACGTCGTAAAAGTTAAATAACAGATAACTGGCATCATTCGTACAATGTAAAAAATTAGATTTATGGTAGCGCAGATACAATATATTGAAAGAAAAGAAAAGAAAGAAAGAAAATACAGGGAGTCATGAATTTGTCAGAGACTAGAAATACCCGATAAGTCGCTTTGGTTGAGCATTCTTAATCCTAGAGCTAATGGCCCAGATTCATTTTATTTTTTGATTTCTACAATATTTATTAAAAACACTCAACCAACACTTACAACTCGGTCATTTTTGTTATTTACATGTATCATAATTAATCTATAAAACTTAAGTCTTTGTTTTTCTTTTTTCCTTAACTTTTGTACAATGTTTTGAGTGCAAGCAACGCAATGACAGTCATATCCAATATACATACAAACAGCATAACGCTCGATGTGCATATTTCTTTTTCTTTATTTACAATTAAAATAAGGAACTCTACAACGAAGCCACTCTATTGGTAGTTGCGGCTCTATCTGGACGATATTGCTATAGCTTTACAATAGAAATAAAAAATAAAGTAAAAACTATATATGACCGGTAACTCTGAATTACAAGATTGTCGCGAAATAAATAACGGAAGCTGCAGTCGCAAAGCGGCGTGATATCTTCGTATTAATAAATATTACATGGCGGCGGGATAATGAAAACAGACAGAGAGAGAGAGAGAGAGAGAGAGAGAGAGAGAGAGAGAACAAAGAAACAAACGTTAAGAACGCGAACTGCTAATGGGGGTGAGTTAAAACAACAAGCGGCACATGTGGGTGTATATCTTCTCTCGGAGGCTTCGTCTCAGCTTGCGATTTGTACTCTACTTACGGTCTCGCTGTCCCCGCGTATCGAGGAGCAGCGAAATAGGAACGCGGATACCGTACTCGGCGTGATCGCGCAGCGACAGCTCACTTGAAGCCAAAGCGGCGCAGCATCTTCCTCGCCTTCTTCGACTGGAGCGTGAGGGGCCGCTGCGTGAGGCGCACGCGGAACGAGTCCGGCGTGACGGTGACGCCGGCGTTGCCCTGCAGGCTCGGCAGCTTGCCGTGGAGCCTCAGGTCGTAGGTGTGCAGGAGCGTACTGAAGAAGATGAAGAGCTCCATGCGGGCGAGCACGTCGCCGAGGCACATGCGCCTACCGACACCGAACGGCATAAAGTACTCGGGCTTGTGGACCTTGCCCTCGGCGTTGAGGAAGCGGCTGGGCCGGAAGGCGGCCGGGTCGTCCCAGAGCTTCTCGTCCATGTGCACCGCGTGCAGCAGCGGTATCACCTGGGTGCCCTCCGGAATGAGAAAGCCCTTCATGTTCACGTCTCTGCAAGCGCAAGGTAAAGAGACGGTCTGGTTAGCGGCTGTGGTGCAAGTGCCATATTGGGAAATCGGCAACGTGCGGAAAAATTGAGATTTCGGATCGCGCGAACTTGAGCGCGGCGTTCAATATTATTCTTACTCCTACCTTATGCAGCGTGTGGTGTAATCGTAAATCCGGCTTTACCTTTGCGCAATGCTTACGCGGTCTTGAGAATTCAATGACAACTGGTGATATTGAATGTTTTTCATTTGCATTTGGAAATTAGTATGATAAATTTGCATTTTTTTCACGACTATGGAACCATTGATTTTATAGCTGACAAGCGAATCTCTCGTGCGAAGTATATATTTTTGACCGTATTTTTCTTACATCGAGTGCAGTGGTTTATCAAGTTGAAAAGAAAAAGAACATAATTTATCGGAACAAGACGGCTCTTAAACCAAGAAAGTGCTCGCATTGAGTTAATCAGTCATATGTTTACTTGAATTAAGAGAACTCTTTTATCACGGCACCGAGCTCGCATTGCTCAATTTCCAGCAATTATTATGCGCTCGCGCCCCTGGAATAATGATCGAACATTTAGCGTGAAATCCGGTTGCCTTACCAGAGTCAGACGTACGCTGAGTAGATTAAACAAAGGCGCGACGTTTAATGAAGCTGTTGGCTCATTTGTTTTGATCGAATTAGTTATGAACATTGCAATTGTGCCTTGTAAGTTTCCGAGTCCGATCGGATTCCATTATGTAAAAAAAATTATGCAATACGACAGGCCGACTTTGCCAGATTTATGTAACTTTGAAGGCGCTGCTCGATGGCATTCGCGTCCATGTTCTCCGGTTTCTGTGAGGTGAACGCGCTCTCAGGGAAATTAACGAAAAACGCAGCTCTAACGAGAGAACGCGCGCGCGCACGCGGGGAAGCGATCGTGCGAGAAAAGGGAAAGGAGGGATAGACGAGAATATGAGGTAAAATCAAGGGGACACCTTCATTGTTTTTTTGTTGGGCTTTCGTGCTCTAGCAGTCATGCATTGCAGTTATGCGCTTGCAAGAAGAGAGAAACTCGATTGCTGGTCTTATTGTGTGTTTACGAGAATTTTTACCAATCGTCTACCGACCCTTTTATTCACAACATCCATTATTATTACCGATAGTGATTTAATTTTTTAAAACATTAATAATACATACAACCAGTAATCATTTAAACTATTGGTTCACCAAGCAATATTATAAGAACAAATAATTGATTAAAAAAATTACAATGATTTTTCAAAAAAAAAAAAAAAACGTAACTTTTTTTTATAATTATACCGATGGCAAAGGTCAGTAATAATCCTGGAAACCTTTAATGATCTTCTGCGCTCCGTAAATCTTCTCCTTAATACCCAGACGCGTTTCCCGTCATCTCTCTCGAGTCGCCGGAGCCGCTTGGAAGGCGACGCATGTGTCATCGACCTCGAAATCGAAGGTGGGCCCGTCCCGAAAAGCGGCAGTGCCAAGTTGGCTTTCACTTTTGTTCGGTGTGGTGCCGTGCAGAGCACCGTTGTGAACGGTGTTCGCGCCTCATCAACGCACGCACACAGACGCACGCGGGGGGGCCGCTTAAGCGCGTCGGCCGGGCTGCGACTGCTCCATTACGGTTACGCGGGAGGCGCGCAGACGAGCGGCGGCGGCGGCGAAGAAGAAGGAGAGGAAATATGTGTAACCACAGCGACGGGACCGCTCGAGTTTCTTTTCTCTCTTATACTCGCTCCCTCTCGGTCCTTTGAGAGGCGCCCTGCTCTCGCGTCGATTATTCGGCCGTTATACGCACGGCGCGCCGGCGGTCGAATTCAAAATTTGCGCCCGGATGACTTTCTCTTTAGTTCTTTTAATTGGCCGTGTGCAGGATTCAACTTTTCGATTTAACTCCGCTTTAAGAGCACTTCTGAGATATACTTGTCTCGCCGCGGCGACGCCTGTTGTCCCTATAATCCCGCAGCTTGTTTTCACGCAGGTGCACGGTGGCGGCGGCACTTTGCCTTTGCAACGCTCTTGTTCAAATTTCCAGCACGGATGACTTTCTCCCGCGTATCCGAGCGAGCCTTTTCTTCATCGGCTTTGCGAAATTCGAATTCGCGGACTCGGCCGATAAGCGTGACGCTTTTTTCCCTTCTCGCGCGCATCGCGCACTCGAGATTTTTTGAGGTCAACAATTAACAATAATATACGCGCGAGAAGAAATCTCAATTTTCGCGCAGCCTCTTTCGCCCTGGAATATGATTCCCGGAGCCTCTGGCGGAATATTTATTACCGTATCGCAGGGAGACGTAATTATAATTCACTAAAGCGGCAATTAACATTAAAATTCATTAACCTTTTTTTTCTTGCATTTGATTGATTGAAAGGGGGCTATAAATAAGGCGGCGTGAATAAATACTCCGCGCTGTCGGTGCAGACGAGAAGAAGAAAAAAAATGAGAGAGGGTAGTCAACTTACTTTGTAGTGGCGTGCGTGGTGCCGAGAGGGACGATGCTGGTGCGTCGCAAGACTTCGAGAATCGTCGCCTCGGTGACGGGCAGGAAGGGCATGTCCTCCATGCAGGGCATGCGAGTCCTACCGACGACCTGGTCGAGCTCCTCGCGGACTGCCGCTGCCGCCTCCGGATGGTGTAGCATAAGAACCACAGCCCACTCGAGCGTCGTCTTCACGGTCTCCATTCCGGCAGAGTAGAGGTCGCCCAAAATCTGCTGGAGGTGGCGATCTGTAACAATCGAGTGTCGAGGCACGTTTATTAGATTTTCGGCGTCAATTAGGTCGATCGAAAACAGTTGTCACAATCGAAAGTAAGACGAAATACTAACCGTGATCTTTTCCATGGAAGAGCGCATCCAAGCGGTTCTCTTTCTCGGCGACTGCGATTTCGTGCATGTAGGTGTCAATGAGATCCGTGGGCTCGCGAGTGTGAAAGGTACTTCTGTGCTCGTCAATGATCTTTTGGAAGAAACTGGCCATTTCGTCACGGTTCGTACTGAGCTTCTCCTTTACGGCACTGATCCAGGGAACGTAGCCGTAGACTGGCACGTAGTTTATGTAATCCAATTGTCCAAACAACTTGAAGCCTTCGTCAATGAGGCGCGTAAAACGGGCAAAACGCGTCTCGTGCCCTTCGAATCGAACGCTCATGATAGTTGTGAGAATGATATTCGTAACAGACAAGCTAATGTAGTGGGATAGATTGGTCGGTTTGTTTCCTCTCCTCGCCAGCTTATAAATGAAACTGTTAACTTCCCTCTGTAATCAAAAATAAATGATATTCATCGTCAAATTATTTTTCTTGGTACCAATAAAATAATTAAGAAATTTTTATTGATTAAAGCATGAATTCAAAGATTCTTTTACCCTACCTTAATAGTTTTCTCCAAAATTTCTCGGCCTCCTCCTCTCGTAGTCATTCCAAATTTTCGCAATTTGTCATGGACGAAGCGTCTTTGCTCTTTCCAAAGTAACCCTTCAGAGTTTATTATGCCTGGAATCAAAAATAACATTTTACATAAATAAATTTTTCTACGAAAAGATGTGTCAAAAATTATTTTTATGCATAGAAGATACTAAGTGCAGCATCTATTAATTCATTAAAATCGTAATAATAATTGGCAATGTCAGTCATTAAAGATTTCGAATCCGACATGCAGAATTTCACGTGCATTAAATTTCTATACGGATCACAAATACAATATATACAAAAACATCGAAAGAGGAAGAAAGAGGAACAGAGAATGAGTATAAGAGTAACAGATATAGACTGAACGAATCGACACTTGAACCCGGCGAAAGTTGATCTTAGACTATATATCAGTAACAAAGTTGCACATCCTCCGATAAGAATATTTTTTTTCAAGAATATTCGCTAATACCTTGTTTAAAAGTAATTTTGAATTTGGCGGTGTGGATTATACAATTAACAATTAAATACTAATAGCGTTTTTACGTTCTATAATAACAAGTACGAAAATAAATTCTGATAAATTTACTTTTTATAGGTAGACGATTAAAATAATGGTGTTATCAAATATTAACCATAAATTTTTATCTTTCTTCTGACTGAAAACAACTTTTTACTTAAACAAAAACGATTAAATGATTTTTGAAATTTGAACAATTTTTCAACGCTTTTCCTATAAATGTTGAATTTTGCTATAAATGTTGAACTTTTTATAAATAATTAAAAACAACGATAAAAATAAAATTTTTAATCATGTAAGTGAAAATGCACGATAAAAAAGTTATTAAAATATATTTTAGAATTGACACCGATAAGCCGATCTTACATTAAAAAAAATACGTATATGAACATGTGTCCGTTCAACTTGCACTGAACCGAATAAAAATAACGTTCATTACGTATTAAATTTTTACACAGTGAAAGTTTGCGAGTTTAAAATATATATTAAAGGTTGCCTTTTTAATTCGACTTAAAGAAAGACATTTTGTTTTTTAAATGGTTACTCAACACTCAGGAAAACAAAGTAAAAGCAGTATCTCACAAAACTTTTCATGCGTACAAAAATGATTAATATATGTCTGCGAATTTATTAAACTCACCGTATCCTCCCAAGATGTTATTGAATTCCGTGTGGGGTCTTGCAGTAAACTCGTCCCGGCGAAACGTCTCCCGAATAGTCTTGTGGTCACTCAGCACGACGACTAGTTGGCTTCCCAGTTTGGCGGAGAACATAGGGCCGAACTTTTTTGCCAACTCTCCAAACTTGAGGTGCTGCATCACACCCCTCATGAAGGGCATAAATCCTACTAGCGGGTAGCCCCATGGGCCCGGTGGCAAATACTTAGTGCACCGAAAATACTTGACGACAAAGTCGACGAGGAGAGCCCCCAATACGTATAAAATAACTGTGCCAACGGCACTTACAGGTGTACACCCCAAAGAGGTGTACACATACTTGACCGCGTACTCCGTAAACATCGTATCCGAATAATCTTGAAATCGCCAATCGGTCGGAAAATCGTTGAAACTTGACAAGCACTTTCCGACAAACGACAAAAGCAACAACTCAATAGCGCACCAGTTTGGCGATAAACCGTTCCGGTAACATGTAGTAGCTAGCCTCTAGTGCGTGCCTGTTACCAGAGGATGTGGTGTACTACTAACTTGCACCACCTTGTCCTTGCTGTCTTATATAGTGACTCATCAGCCGGCGGCAGCAGCACTCGCGCCTCTCTGCAGATCCCCGAAGCGGACGGTCGCCGTCGTCGCCGAGCCGCCGAGCTCGCGCCGGACAGCCGCGTGGAGAGGAGCGAAGGAGGAGGGAAGAGGGGGAGGAGGAAGGGAGGGGGAGTAGGACCCGCTGCTGCGCTATGGGACTGTCGCGTCTCACTCTGTTTTACTCACTGTTCAGCGTGTATGCATACGCGCGCTAATGTAGTACAGTCGCGCGCGGAAACGCCAGCGAGCGCGAGTGAGGGCGAGGAGGGAGCGCGCGCCCGCGGGAGGGAGAGAGAGAGAGGAAACGAGATGGAGGGGCTGCGAGGGCGGACCCGAGCCGCACCGTCTCGTTGGTCGAGATACACGCGGATTTTGCCTGCGCCGGCCGACAGGTGGGAGCGCGAGGAGCGCTGGAAGGGAGATGAGGGAGCGCGCGACTGACCGCTAAGGCACATGAGAGAGAGAGAGAGAATTGGGCGAGAGGAGTGGGTTAGAGGAGTGAGGCCTGCCGCCGATCGAGAGGCCAGCACTCGCCGGCTGGTCGCCGGTCCGCGCGCACCTCAGCCCGAGGCGGCTGTCTGGCCGTCCTTTCCTATACTTTTCTTCGCTGACTTGGGCCTCGCGCAGAGCAGCCCAATCGATTACCAAAGATTTAAGCTTTTTTATAATTAATTTCAGTTGTCAATTTTTTTTGTTTTTAATCTTTCTAACTTTACATTTACTCGAAAAATGAAAAATATCTCAAATTTTTAGAAAAATTCGTCAATCTCTGGAAGAACGCGTCGATAAGAACTTTATTTTTGTAACTTTACCAAAAATGAAGCTTTGCTGTTAAATTTCGATATTAAATTATTACAATGAGAGAAATAGAATTTATACCTCTGGTAAAAATGTAAACAAACGGTTGACGAACTCTTTGTCAATTTTTTAATTAAAAACGTCACACCATGATTATGTTGCTATTGTCGGCTAAGAATAACTAATTATACATGTGAAAATATTATATTATACATGCTTTAAAATATAATCATAGTTACAAACAGTTTTAATAAAATTTCGATGTTAATCTTAAGAAGAAATGCCTCCATTTGATTAACATGTTAACCAACAAAGTAGGTTTATTTTCTTCGAGGGCTATGGTAAATGTTTTTAAAATACATGCAAGCAATCAACATTCTTGAAATAAATTCGTGAAAAATAGAAGTTATTTACATAGATTTGAGAACTAATCTTAATTTATATAACTATTTTGTAAAATATAACCCTGCAAATAATTTGATACCTTTTTCGAGAATATAAATAATAATTTAGAATGGACAGCTTGAAGCAAAGTAAAAATATAACATAGTTTTGAAATAAGATTAATGCTTTAACATTTTATTTTTTCATTAAGTTTTTTTTATGTAAAATTTATATTTAGATAGATTATATCCAAATATTAATATTCATTCAAAACTAAATTTTCGAAAATGCAAACATTTCAATAACACACCCTTCAAAGTAATCGATTAGAATCTAAATGCATTTAAACCTATGTTAATACCCGGTAAATAAAACGTCTATGGTAAATTATGTCTTTATGGTGTCAGGAATTTCCGAGTGGGATTTAATCATATAACAGAAACACCAGATTCAATGTAATAATATGTATATAGTTTAATAATAAAATATCTATTATAGTTAAGGTTTTAATAATGCACAAAAGTCTTAAGCACACGCAGCAGCTCTCAATTAAACGTCGCACTTGGCTTCAACGGCCCTGCGGCCCACTAGCGAGAACCCAACCCGTCCGCTCCATGCGACGCTCGCTAACGCTCTGCTCTTGCTCTCGTCAGGCCCTATGCCCTGCATGCATCAACGCCCCCTGTTGGCGCTTCCTCGCACCTTACTCCTCTCTTTATAAGTTTTCCTAACACCTATTTATTTTGAAGAATAAAAGTTGGTATTACTATCCAACTCAATTAAAAGTAATAGGTACTTATTTTAATTATAACAATATGCAAATAATAGTAAATGATACTATTACATTGAAAAAGCCGTGATTGACTAAATTAAACTCAAATTTGAATACGGACAATTCATAAATAATTTTATTGAAACAAAAATATTAGATTGAATCGAAAATGCATATTTCATGGAATGAATTAAAACCGACAATTTGGCAGGTATAGCGCAGTCGCCACCTCGGCCGATCACTGAGGTTAAGCAGCATTGGGCGCGGCCAGTACTTGAATGGGTGACCGCATTTTTTCTGTGACTAACTCGTGTGATCGGTTAGGTGTTGAATTGCCTTCCGACAATTTGAGCGGGAGGTGTGAATAAATACAGTTTTGGTGTCTAAGCCTACGGAATGTGACCTAAACATCCTAACTGAATTATTCCAATACACCGATCATCCCAGGGCGGGTTTTAATTAGGATTTATCCCATGTGGTTTGTCTATAGGTTTCCCCGCCCCAGAGATACATGATAGGTAGGGAAAATAGTTTACAGGAAGAGAGGTTCTCAGAATAAATACATAGGTTATGGTGTAATAATAGCTAAAGAAAAATAAAATAAAAATAAAGGAGTTGTCATCGTTTTTGAAAAATACAAAATACTACAAACTACTCCTAAAGTAGTATTTTCAGATAACAGTAAAATATAAAACAACAATATCTTAACTTTTAGAGTGTCGGGTTGCAGGACATTACAGTGATTTTTCGACCAATATTTAAAAAACCTTTATGAAACTTATTAAATTTGATTTATAAAGTGGCTTTAAAGAGTACTCCATCAGTTTTTCAATATAAACTATTGAATTTTCAGTTGGTGTCGAAAGTTTTAAGTTGCTAGGGTATGACACAACCCGTGTGCCTAATTTTTAATTTCTAAGAGTTGTGCACTCTAAAGGTTAACACATCGATGAAATTTTCGCCCAATAAATAACAGGCGTACGTTAAAATTAGGTACCTGAGACAATGCACACAAATAAATAAGTATATAGAATAATAATATAACAGAATAATTGCAGAGTACAATTGGACTAGCCAAGCTTAAAGATGTAAGGTCTCATTAAAAATTTAAGACAAATATTTGAGTCGTATAATTCATTTGAAACAGTAATATTCTACAGTAGTAACAGTAAACAATTATGTAAAAATATAGAACTGTAAAATAGTATATTATGTACCTAGGAAGTAAAGTAGGCTATTGACCCTTGCGCGTCAATAACCACCATTGCTCCCGAGTGCAATATACTTTTTCGCATACCCGGTGGAAAGTTATTTGCATTTAATCCCTGATTCCAGGGTAACAAACGTCATATTATACTCCCTTCTAGAAACTGCAACACCTATAGGGGAAGATGGGGCGATATGGGTATTTTCGCTTTTAAAAATATTAATCGAACTTTGAAAAATACTGTAACACGCTTAAAGTATTCAGCGATTTTCCATCTACAAATAAGTACACTTCGTTATTTATATTAATGCAAAGATATTGAGGTGTATTAATATAACAAAGGCGATCACTTGAAAACCCATAGCGCCCCATATGATTTGCAGGTGGGGCGATATGGGTTTCCCCGTGTAAATCAAATGGAATCAGGCGGCCATATTGCTAAAAGATTTCCAAGTGGGGCGATATGGGTACTTTATTTTTTTAATTATTTATACTCGACTGTGTCAGTTTCTACCACTTCAAGTACATTTGTTACAACTATACCCATAACCTAAAAAATTTGCAGCTAAAAATAGTTTCTCATTTTTTAAATATCGCCAAAACTCATATCGCCCCACTGCCTATACCACCCCCACCTTCCTCTATGCTCGTTTGTTTATTTTTTTCTCGACCTATGCCGTCTGTGAGTTAATCCGGGCGCCAGGGGGGGAGGTCCTGTGTGCTTTTTATCAAGTTACTTAATATCAAGTTACCGAGGGGACCTAAAAAAGTACATGGGACCCCCCCCCCCCCCCCGGCGCCCCGACCAAGTGATTTACCCGAGCGAAGCGAGAGCTGCAACACGCAGGCAGCGCTAGTCGGAAATTAAGTAGAGAAACGCGCATGCGCGTGTCAGTTTCTAGGAGGGGGCACATGTGGCGTTTTATTCCCTGTAGTCAGGAATAAACGCAATACTTTACGTCGGGGTGTCCTGAAAACGATTTTTTCGCCATACCCTGGCCGAAAGTACCACATTCCCTCCCGGCGCAAAAACGGGAATGCGGTATTTTCGGCCCGGGTATGACGAAAAATAGTATACGCACCACGGGAGAAAAATTGGCCAGCCCATAGCTCGTGTTTGCCACCCTTGCCTTCGGCTCGGGTGTCAATTTACACGAGCTATGGACTGTCCAAGTTTTTTCCTCCCTAGGTGCGTAATATACTATTCACCATACCCTGGCCGAAAGTATCACTTTCGGCCAGGGTATGGTGCAAAGTAGTATACACAACACGGGGATAATGAGTTTGCCACCCCAAAGCACGTGCTCTGGACTGGCCAACTCTTAGAACATTTTAATGCTTATATTTTTCATTTTGTGGTATGACTATACATCTAATATGTTATATTTCAGAAAATATTCTCGAAGTGGCCATTTAAAGAACCTATGTTTTTTTTTTTAATTTAGTTGCTATTTTTGTGAATTTACATAAGACTAATGTTAAATTCAAATATTAATAATTCCGTAACCATTCTCGTTAAGTCACTGTAATGTTGCACAGTGCTTTATATTTATCATATTTAAAGTCAGCCTACAAAGTCTTGGAAAAAATGACCAGATTTTATACGGGACTTGTTACGAGACTTTACATACGGCTTAAAATATCTGGCAATATTGCCGAGACTAAACTGGGGCTTTCTATCGGCATGAAATCTATGCCCATACTCTTCCACTGCAACCTCCCCAGCATAATATATTGTTTAATGTTCTACGATTACTTAGATTATTACATTAGCTGCATCTTCCCGATCCTGCGAGCGATGCATCCAGACACCGGGATTGCGAGGCCGCACAAATTGTAAGTGCCAGATTGAATTGTTCTCTCTTTCTCTCTCTCGTTCGCTCGCTCGCTCTAGTAGTGGCTCGAGTTATCTCCGGCGATCGCGTTATACCTGCGCATCTTATACTGTTTTCTTAATTTTTTTAATAAACGTTTCCATTTTATCTTAGTTTCGCATCCTTATTTAAAATCCCCTGTTCTCAAGTATACTTTTATTTATTGCGTGCGGTGTGCATTACACGAAGCTTTCGATAGCTTGGCCGCCGCATTTGCGAATAGGTGTTGCGCTATTCGCATCTTTTGTCAACGTGATCCTTTTCGTATGAATAATTATAGCTAGCTGGGACTAAAAAGTTCCGCTACGCCGAGAAAAATGATCTAATAAAAATTACTGTAATAAACAGTAACGTCGTGACATACTTGATATATCAAAATAATTACTATGTTTTATAGTAAAAATTACTAAACACATAAAAATTTAAGTCACATTTTATACATACAATATACCTTAGACCTACTTATTTTTCCTGCTCGGTACTTCTGAAGAATTATCATCAACCTTCAACACGTCAAGTTAACAGAAACTTTAAAAACCAGAATTTAAAGTTCCCGCTCTACACCACATTTAGTTCCAGAAAGTCCCGACGATCTAAATGAAGCGGTCCAGACACACGTCGTCAGACAAAGCCTCATAAGGAAAAAGATGAAGAGCGCCGGTCGCTGTTCACTACTTACTAGACCACCATTGTGAGAGGAGCAGTTGGGCACGGCCCGCATATATATACACAAGTGAACAATCGGGTGTCAATGCCATCCTCGAGGAAAGAGAACCGGGCAGTTCAGCAGAGACATAGTACTGCGACAATTTTGATATTTGAAGTCCCTCACTTCATCTATCCCAATTAGAAGTATATCTATTGTTCAATTTAATTAAATAATGACAGTATCGACCTTGACTGAAAAGTATTGAGCCGTAATATTGAGCCGTAATAATCTGTAAACACATTTACCCATTTACCTTAAACCAATTTACCCATAAACTCATTTACCGTTAAATCCATTGAAGTGAGGGATTTTAAATATTGAAATTTTTGCAATACCATGAAAAATCGGACATTTTCAAGAGTATTAAAAAAAAAGACATCGAAATTTGGTCAAGAATTGCGTTGTAGGCAGAATTTTGATCGTTTTCGCCCACTGTGGCGGCCATCCGGGATGCGCGCTCTGGCACTATTGCCGCGGGATATACAGGAGTGTCGCGTATATCTCGACACTATAACGTGCATCAAATGATACTGTTGCATGAATTTGGTCAGATTGCTGTTATACCAGCACGGGTACTTACTAGCCGAATCAACGGAAAAAGATACAAAATCGTTAATTAAATTATTCAGTGCAGCATAGAATGTGTTTAAATTTTCATCAATATTATCCAAATTCAGTAGACTCAACTAGTCGCTATTTGCTAGTACGCTATTTATCGCTGCTTAGTTGGCCTTGTTTTCCTTTTTAAGGGGATGTAGTACTCATGTACTCTATTTACCGACAGAACACGGTAAATTCTATATTATCAAAATAAATATATCGAATTTCGTCTTATAAGGAGATAGTTGCCCTAGGCAATGTAATAATCTACCATTCTACGCAGTTTTGAGCACAAATACCAACGGCATCCTAAAAAATTGTTCAAACAAAAATAACCGAAATTTCGTTCGAAAATTTTTTTAGGGTGCCGTTAGTATTTGGGCTCAAAACTGCGTAGAATGATAGATTATTACATTGCGCAGGGCAACTATCTCCTTATAAGACGAAATTCGATAAATTTATTTTGATAATATAGAATTTACCGTGTTCTGTCGATAAAATAGAGTACATGATTACTACACCCCCCTTAATCCTAAGTTCGACAGAAGATGGCAGATAGTCATTGTACATTAAGGTTGTTCCGGAGTAACATATGCTGAGGTGGTAAAATCAGTTGGATCATTAAGCCAAGTGATATGTGACACGTTGAAATATACCAGTAAAATAAGATTCAGATTAGGGTCATCATATACAAATTTCTCCAGTGATTGAGCTATATTTTCGTAAACAGACAACTTAGATGACCGCAGTATCTAAGAGGCGCATGATAGAAATGTCTAAGCATGTAGTAAAAATTTTATAAAAATACATTCAGTGTCATTTGATAAAAGTGTCGAAATAACCTGGATATTCTTTTCCATTGCAACTACGATACCTCCAGCTCGGACAGCATTAGTTCCATCAAGATTTCTATATATTAAAATCCATGAGTCCCCGTTCCGATGATAATGTATGGGGTTTGATCCAAGTCTCCGTAAAAACGATAATAACAAGTGGTTTCATTAAAGAATGTGCAAGACAATTCAGTGAGTGAAGTTATACAATGCATGAACGTTTGAGTAGTAGAGTCGTAGTTTATGATTTTTTTAGCTTTTTGGTACATTTATGACGCTAGTTGTGACAAGGTCAACAACAATTGGAATGCTATTTATAAATTTAACGAATTTTGTTGATTCGGATTTGATGCATTGTGCAATTTGATTGTCACCCACAGGTCTTTAAGTTGCTTGCGTTGAGAATCTGTCCTATCTGAAGATACACGGATACTTTTTGGTAGCTTTAAATGAAGCTTGATAATCTTATTAACTTCTTCATATGACTTTAAGCGTACAAACTATAGGCGGGCCTTGGAATCATTTGAAATTCTCCCAAGCCCTAACGGTAATCGACTCGAGGTTCATATTTTTAATTTTCGTTAAGCAGTTTCTCACTGTTTGTGAGTCAATGACACCCATGTTTTCGCATACGTTATATATAATCAAGTTTAAAGACCGTTAAAATTTCTCCTGGACTTCAGCCGTTATTGAAATTGATATTTCTGTCTGCAGGGTTCCGTTAACGACCGAGTGATGTTAATGATGATTGGGACGCCGCCTTTTCTAATTTTTAAATCTTATTGCTATCGTTTGTCATTGATGAATTTAAATTTAGTATGGCTTTACTATTTTGCTTTACTGGGTTCTTTACGTTTTGATGCTGTTCGAACATAGAGTTGAGCAGAGCATTTGTCTATTAAAGGTGTACAAATAGTTTGCATATTTCGAGAAGTAGCTGCTGACAATCTACAGTGTTGGCCGAAGATGATAAGGCATCTGGGGAATTCACTGGATTTTTAAGAAAGCTTGAACCTGTACTCAAAGAGTTCTGAGAGGACGAGAGTTCAATGCATTGATATTAAAGGCTGATGGTAAAGTAGCATGGTCAGATGCTTGCACTACAGGTAGCTGCAATATTACCTGTGTATATTTAGATAGATACGAGATATTTTACAAAAGCAGCTTCGGCTCATTTATAAGGTGCATGCTTCTCGACCCCAGGGTCATGAGATCCAACAGTTCTTCAACCCAAGAAGATGTTGAAAAATAATTTTTGTTATGATTAGACCAAATCTGATCGGACGAGACTCGAGAGACGATATATGTAAATGAGGGATATTTAGGGCGTTAGAAAATAACACGGGTGTGGTTTGTCACCCCAGTCGTAGAATGAGTCTCAACCGGCCACGTATAGGATGGACACAGGACGGCTGACGTGCCAAAATTTTTTCAGTTTGTATGGCCGAAGTTTTTTTCTGAATTTTCCCCGATTGTGGAGGCTTCTGGAAGTTCAAATTTTTAATCCCCAGATTTTTCCGGTGAGATTTTCGAATTTTCAGAAGTTTCATGATTGGGAAAAGGCGAGCCGTCCTCGGGATCACTCTTGCCCGGGGCAAACCGTAATTCCTCCCATTCGGGGGCGCTCGCTAGTGCTTAGGTACTACTTGGAATCTCCGTGAATCGGTCTTAGTGCCACTCTCTCTAGCCTTATTTACCTGACCCAAACTCTTCAACACAAGCCTCAGATAACTTCAGCGGCCGATCCACGGATTCGGCCGCTCCAGAAACCAACTCCACGGGAAGAGTCTCCGAACTCCACTGCGAGTACCCCGACTATGACCGGTATGATGAACGGGTCATCCAGCAGGCCACCCAGCTAGGTCCACGTTGTTGGACCCGAGAAGAATCCGCACTCCTCACCCGACGGGAAGCCAAGCTCACCATTCAAGGAGTGCGGTTCATCAACCAGTCTCTGCAACAGTCTTTTCCACAGCGGTTCGTTGTCTCCATCAGAAACTGCTGCCGCTTTCAGGAATACCAGAGCATGGTGCAGCGCAGAGAATAGACTAACTCATGCAGCTAGACGAGCAACAACGAGCAGTCTGGAGTGGGATCGATGGTTTCAGGGATAACAATGTCCATCTCGACGATATTCTTTGGAATCGGTACACCAGTTTCCGCTCACTATACATCGCCACGCTCGACATCGCCAAGGCCTTTGATAGTGTGAATCAGACCGCCTTCCTGGCTGCTACGGAACCAGCCGGTCTTCCTCTCAAGATGATCTCGTATCTCCGAGACTATTAACAGCGAAGCACCACCACGCTATCCCCTAGTAAAAATTATTACATGATTTATCACGTAGAAAAGCACGTAGAAAAGCATGTAGAAGAGCATGTCAAAAAGCATGTAGAAAAGCATATAGAAAAGCACGTGCTTTTCTACATGCCAAATCACGTATTAAATAACGTGACAAATAACGTGCTTTTTTCGAACCGATTTGGCATGTATAAAAGCACGTGCTTTTATACGTGATAAATTACATAATAAAGCACATGATAAAACACGTGATAAAACACGTGAAAAACCATGAAAATTAATTTTTTTTCCTCCCGCCGGGGCGAAAGTATCACATTCCCTCCTGGCGCAAAAACGATAATGTGGCATTTTCGGCCTTGGTGGGAGGAAAAATAGTATACGCTCCACGGGAAAAGAATTGGCCAGCCCACAGCTCGTGCAAATTGTCACCCGAGTCTTCGGGTTGCAATTTACACGAGCTGTAGACTGGCCAATGTTTTTCCTCCCCAGGTGCGTAAAATACTATTATATAAAAAATTCTAACGAAAATAATCAAATATAAAATATTATGAATAATTTATTATAAAGGGCAATAAGATACTTTTTCAGTTTATTGTTAATAAACAGTTTATTATTATTTTATTATATAAATTTTATATATTTTTTAATATATTATGTAATAAATGTAATTTAACATCTTTATAATATGTTTGCAAAATTCTTAAACTATCAGTCTAGAATCAACACTATTAAAAAGTCACATATGAGATTCTGCTCTAAATGATGTGAATAATCTTGCATTAATTATAATCGAGTTTTTCATCACCGACAAATACCTAATACCAAAGAATATAGACGCATATAGAAGAACACGTCTTATGAGAGGGTAGGGCACAGATCCTTCAACACGTAAAGCCTATACTAAACTGTAGATGTTATCCACAGATTACATTGGGAGGACCTATCTCGCACTATACATGTTATCCAGCAATTTTGTCCGTAAATTTCTTAAGACGTACTCTTCTATATGCGTCTATATTCGTTGCTAATACATAGGTTTACCGCTAATTAAATTCAAAAATACACACATCAAAGCACTACAGATCATTTTTAAACATAACCCTCATAAAAAACAACTAAATTACAGGTAAGAATTTTTATAACTAATTATATCTTAATCTTTTCTTTGGAACATTGTTGCTTCGCCCTATAGCTTTTTTCCTTGCCTCTGCTCTTAGATCCCTTATTTTTTGTGATATAATGTGTGTGCTTTGGCGTAAATAAGAAGCTTTTTGGTCTGTGTTCAAATCTTTTCGTTTTTCTAAGTAATCACTATACAAACCTGTAAAAATATTTTATCAATAAACTATAAATAATGAAGTAATAATATTTATTACACAAAATAAAAATAAATTATTACTTATTAACAATCTTAGTAGATTCGGTTCGATTGATTTAACCGGTGATCGATTGGGAATTGTTTTTAAAACCTTTTCTACTTGTAGAGCTCTGTTTGCCAAATCTACTGGTTCCCACAGTTTTACTAAAAGTTCTCTTAGAAAAATATTTGGTTTTTCCACTTGCATCATTCGCCATACGTCAGGTCGAATTCTTTTACATTCACCAAGGTACAACTAAAAATAAAATACTTTCGTTATTTTTTTATTGTCATAAATTTCTCGTACAAATACCAGAGATATAGACTTTAAGAAATGCTATTATTCTAAAAAGTTATTAAACAACTCTTAAAAAAATCTTCAAATCATAAGTTATAGTTCAATCAGACTGCAAATTGATAAACAGAGATCTAACCATACTATAACTAGAGATATCCAACCAAGATAATTAACCATGGAAAACTTATCAAATATATTAATTTAAAAAGATACAACCCCAATGTCTATTGAATTAAAATAACCTTTAAGGAATACTTACATAGCCCTCCTTATCTGGTTTATATCGTTTGTTCTTCTCATGAAATCCATGCCCTTCATGGGCTTTATAGTATTCGATAGACTTGACAACTAATTTAGATACAAAATAGTCTTCCGATTCTTGGTCATGATCCAATTCTTTGTCAGCGGCAGATGACTGAGAGTCATTATGAGGTGATGTGTTGGCTAAAAAAATCAAAAGAAATATAAAACCAATAAAATCTAATCATGTTATATGAAAATATAAAAATGAATTTAAAAAAATTACTCGCCAAAGTTTATTATGGTTTCTTTATGAATATTTTTCTTACCAAGCTTCATATTATTTTCATCTTCAAAATGATCATCATAATTGTTATGATCATAAATATCGCCATTATTCATTCCACCAGCAGTCATTGTCGTATCAACAATATCAGTCAATATTCTATTAAAAGTATTATTCAACACAGGACTTTCATTTCCAGTACTTTTTCTTATTGAAATATCATTTTGTTTACTTGATGTAGTATATGATACTTCTAAAATAATAAAGAAAATTATGTGTATAAAATTTGTATTACAACAAAAAATGTAACCAGATTAATAATACTTTAACAATATAATAATTGATAATAATAATTAAATCTAACAATAGTTATTTAGATTTTAATTTTAAATTTAACTTGAGAAACTTTTTATAAATAAAATTGTAATATTTAATACCTTCTAAATTCTTTTGAGGTTGTATTTCGCTTTCATTTGTTTGTTCATTATCAAAATTGTTTTTATTAGGTGAATCATCATCGCTGTCAATAATTCTTGAAATTTTCTTTTTCTTATTTACCGTGTTAAGAATTGCAGTCCCTCTATTTCTAAGCACATTTCTCTTTGTAATTCTATTAGATACCTAAAAATATTAATAAGATTTAAAAATTATTTAAATAATTTTGAATATTGATCTGCAGGTAAAAATTTAATATTTTTAAACGTTTATGAAAAAATGTTAAGATTTTTCAAATTTTATACAATATTAAATAACAATTTTCTATAACACATTTTAAGATATAAACATAATTTTGTATTTTCATTGTATATCATACCTTTTTCTGCTGTATTTCTATTTCGTTATCACTTTTGTCACTGCAGCTATTGGAAAAGCTGCTGGTATTAGGAATGTCACTGTAATTTAAACGTTTGAATTTAGGTCTTTCAGTGTTTATCAATTTTTCTACATCACCAATGCCACCTAATGACAAAACACAATATGGTTATATGTATATGTCTGCTTTATTATATTTAATATTAAAAAAAAAATTGATCAATTAAAATAAACTTACATGCTAAGTCTGATATTTGGACTTTCAATAATATTGTATTAGGATTTTTTCATCTGAATACTCTGCACGATAAACTTTGCCTTTTTCAAAATCATTCTTATCTTTAGGTCTTTGAGTTTTAAATTCAAGAATATCTTGTATGCGTATGACGTCAATGGCATTATCTGTTAAATATTTAACTCGTGCATGAGTTACTACTGCCATTGTTCATTTGCAGAATATTAGCAGTTCGCAAGATTTGCAAGGAATCAGAAGTTAACCTAAAATATTAATTCGTTTCAAATAATAAATTCAGCTGAAATGTTAATTAGTTTAGTTTTAAATAAATTTTGCAGTAAAAAAATTATCCATTTAGATCTTATATACTATTATATACGCAATGGAAATAGAAAATGTAAATAAAAAGTATGAAAAAGTTGCAAATAAAATTGTTTACTTGCTATACACTTTATTACATTACTGTGCTATACACTTTATTACATTAATTTTAATTGTAAAAATATACTCTTTTTACATATTTATATACATTGTCGCTAGGGCATATTTTTAAACTTCGAATCTACTGTATATATTAAGAAAAATTTCAATAAACAATTGTATAAGTAAACTTACCTTTTATAAGAAATAGGCGTTACTTACAACGCTTAATTTATAGCAAAACGTTTTAATTTTTAACAAAACGTGGTACACAAATGCACGTACACTGTACACATATAACGAGCGGCGATGCTCAAATATTAATTCCATCGTTCAATTTACACATCATACGGACGCACACACACATGAAACATCCATGCATTGCAGAAACAAAACACGACACATAAGTATATAACGAAATTTCTCCAGAGGACTTGACCTCGGTGTCGATAGCTCGCTAAGGCTGAAATCACATGCTGCGGCATACAGTTGCGGCATAGAGGTTGCGTCATGGAGACAGCCAATCAGAGCTATTCTGTAAATGCAAATATAGCTCTGATTGGCTGTCTCCATGACGCATCCTCTATGCCGCAGGCCCCAGCTCTATGCCGCACCATGTGATTTCAGCCTAAGGAAGAAAACAGAAATACGAAATTTCTTTCATAAGTGTAAATTTCAGTTATTTTTAAAAAATATAAAAGAAGTGCAACATGGACAGGAAAAAAAAAAAAATATTACTTCGATGAAAATGCACCTGTAACGAAATTTATGAAAAATAAAATTAGAAAACTCCAGCAAAATGAAAATGTTGATGAAGATAAGGTTAGTTGGAAAAAATTGTTTCATATATACTATCTACAAATATTTGTCAAAATTTTATTTTTATATTTAGAATATTCATACGTCGTGTCAGCAATTTTTTAATTATTATTTTTTTACAAATACAAAAAACAATTATAAAATGATTGTACATAGAAAATTTTTTTAAAATGATTTTCTGCATTTTATACATTGCATTGATTTATTGCAGGTATCATCAAAGCCTGAAATGTCTAAAAATGTTAAACATCCTTGTATAAGCCAACAAAACATTCAAGACTTTGAAAGTTTCGCAGACCAATCAACTATAACTACAGAAACCATAAAACAGAGGGATATGGTAATACCGTCAGCAAAATCAATTTCTCCTTCGCTTCCTGAATTATCAGAGGTATATATAATATTTAATTAGAAGACTGTATCTACCATTATTTTATTTTTAAGTTGATTAAATATTGAATTCAATATATGTTTTAGGCGATTCAAGATTCAGTATCATATGCAATAAGTGCTGCAAATTCTGACGATGGAACATTAGAATATTCACCAGATGATTCGTTCTCGTTTAATGTAAGTAATAATTTTTTTTTTTTACATTTTGCAAGTGTAGAAATAAAGAAGTTTGTAATATGTAACACTTAAAATATCTTACAAAATGCCTGCTACTACTACTCTGTCGTAAAAGTAGTAGTATATTTGAAATGGCTTTTCAACTAGTTCCAAATTTGATGATTTCTATAAGAACAAATATAAGTGCTTGCATTATTTAGTCATTCTTCCATTATGATATAAAAAATACAGTTTTCAAACGTGTTTTAAAATTTATAAATTCATTCTAACTTAAATAAAAAATAACTTTTTAAAAACTTTATTTCTACACTTGCATTGAACATTTTAATGATTTATAGATACATTTTTTTTTTTTTTATTTTTATTTATTTTTTTATTTATATTTATATTCGTTTTCATTTATATAGTTATACAGAATTTAGATCTTTGCAATAGTTTTATGTCCTTAGAACTATATAAATAGTTATGTCTATATTAATAAAAGACACAAGGCTAAATCTATTAGGTTATTTATGACAACTATTATGACTAAAATAAAGCTTTATTTTTTCATGTCCAATTTCACTTAAAAATTTAATTAATTTAAAATAAAAGTAATCATTGTATAACTTAACCTCAAATTGTAGTTTCTCTCTTGAAAGAAGCATCATGAGCGGGACATTCAGCTAAATTTACACCTATCGAACTGGATTTCCAGCTGTTTTGAACTAAAACTTATATGGTGGATTTTCAGCTGTATTTTTCTGTAGATTTTTGCCTCAATTTTTAGAAAAATTACTTTGGCGACCAAATCACTAAAATAGTTTCCTGCTTAGATAGGGTAAGTGTGTCAGTAATTGTGCCCGCTTCAGTTACTATGCCCTTAGATCATTTTCATTTATAGTGGAGTATAATCATATTTAATCATAAATATCTAAATTTTTATATGCAGTTCAATTCATGCTTTTTATTGTTAAACCCACAGTATGAGTTAATTATTCTTATAATATATTTAAAATAATTTATTAAATTTCTCAACGCGATTTCTATTATTTTCTTATCGAAACGCTTAAGAATATGCCTATACAAAAGTGATTGAAAAACTATAAAAATAATATTTTTCATAATAAAAAAATACACTTAATGTTTATAAAACCCATCTAGTTGACAAAAGAACAATAAAAAAGTAGTTTTGATTAATATTATTGTTTAATTTAATATAACCCAGTAACTAAAACGAATTTTCGGCATGTTTCTATTACTGTGCACAGTAATAGAAAAGTAATAGTCGCTTGAATTATAAAATTGATATTTATATGAAATAAATAAGTAGTTTTGCTTCCTCATAGAGGAAGCTTTGTAATAGTAAAATTTTAAGTTTCGTTAAATCGCTCTAGAAACATGATTAGAGGTGTTAGAAGTTTGTATCACATGATTTTAGAAAATGTCTGTATGGATGTGTGTGTGTGTGTGTGTGTGTGTGTGTGTGTGCGTGTGTGTGTGTGTGTGTGTGTGTGTGTGTGTGTGTGTGTGTGTGTGTATGTATGTATACCGCTTTATTTTCGGATCTACGCGGTTTATTTTAACCGGACGGGTCTCATTTTTTTTGTTTTCTGATTCCGAATTCGGGAAAAAAATAATTTTGCACGACTTACTGATTCGTTTTTGTTTTATGTCGAATTTTTCATTTTCGAAAAATTTATTTTTGATTTTTTTTAATGATTGGATTTAAATTTTATAATCGGATATGTAGCGTTCGAAAGAGCATAAAAAAACCTATATTTAAAAAAAAAAAAATTTCTCTAGCTATCACGGTTATTTTGTTATTAACAAAAACGTGTTTTTTCTTTCAATGCTTATAACTCCCAAACTAAATGGTCAATTTTTTTGAGAAAAATCATGATAATGGAGATTATGAATAGCTATAATCTGTATAAAATTGAATCCATTCTGTAGGTTAGTTTTTGAGAAAAAAATTAAAAAATGAAAAAAACGTGTTTTAGGTGGCGACAATTTACGAGAGTAAAATTCTGTTAATCGCTTCAAAATTCCTTGTAGAGGTAGATTTTTGGTTGCCACCTGCACCTTTCTTTGGGATAGATGATTGGTTCATAAATTTCAGAGATTTTTGAGGTTAAAATTTTTGTAACCTCTTTTTCGAATCGTAATTTCTCGAGAACGGCTGTATGTATCAGAATGGGATAGGTAGCATTTAAAAGAGAATTAAAATACCTATATTTTGTAAAAAAAAACAGCTTCTAGGTATTACGGTACTGTGGTTATTAACAAAAACGGAAAACATGAAAAATGAAAAAATGAGTTTTGTATGTCCAACGATTCCGGAGGAAAATTGTCGTAATTTCTTCAAAATTCCTTGTGGAGGTAGATTTTGGATAGCTCTTGGTCGAGTTCTTTGGGCAAAATAATTGGTCCATAAATTTCAGAGATATTTGAGGTTAAAAATTAAAAAATTTTTTTTTTAAATCGTAATTTCTCGAGAACGGTTCAATGAATCAGCTACAGATTTCTAGACAATTTTGTATGTGATATATATATTATGTATGTGAATTTTCATCAAGATCGTACGATTACTTTTTGATATTCAAAATTTTCCTATTTTACAAAGTTATTTTATTTGTCGCCTGATAGCTAGAGAAAACTTGTTTTAATTTTTTTTAAATTTGGCGGAGATTTTTGCTTCCTCATATTTAATTTGGCGGAGATGTAGAGTGTATATTATTTATTATATGCGTTTTTAGAGTAAAAGAATTTGTTTATGAATTTCAGAGATATTCGAGGTTAAAACTGATTTAGCATTCTTTTCAAATCGTAATTTATTGGATATATCTATACTAGAAAATGTAAAAACACGTGCTATGCGTGTATGTTGTTCACTTGCTTTTGTTTTTTATTGAGGGTTATCTGCATATAACACGCCAAGAGATATATTTTTTTATATATTCAAAATGAATTCGTTGACCAATAAAATTGAACTATTACGACGAAAGATTTTTGAGGATTAAAATAAAACTAATTGAAAATGTGATAATATTTTGAAAAAATTGATTTATAAAAATATCGGTTTGTCGCACGAGAAAAAGAGTAACAAGAATGAATTTTCGAAAAATATATATTAATTTATTACGAATATTCATAAAGAAAATTGGGTATGATACAATTAATTATTGTTATAAAAAATTTAAAAAAAATGAATAAATACATTATTTTGAGGAAGCTAAGTGCCAATGTATTGGCAGCGGTTTTTTTAATTAAAATCGTGTAATTAATTACCACAACGTGTACTAAGTGATATAGGATTAAATACAGTATCCATAATCTAAGGCACAGTAATTAAAACAATGCACACTAACTGACACACAGTAACTAACTTAATGATACAGTAACTGATGCAAAGGCTTCCCTATTGAAAATATCCATCGGGATTTCCATATAGAAATATACATGGATTCCATATGGACATTCATATGGAAATCCACCTGAAAATCTGTTCCAAAACGTCATATGCAAATCTGTATGAAAATCCATGTGAAAATCCATATGAAAATCCATGTACAAATCTATATAGAAATCTATTTAGAGATGCAATTAAAAATCTGCCCTGAACCTGGATTACTTATGGACATACTACTGCAGATACGATTTGAACATCGCCGAGAACCATCGTTGGAATATATATAAAAAAGGCTATATCGGTATTAGTATATATAACTAATGGATATGATGCATACCTAGCTGCAACATTACAATAAGATATAAGATCACTGATGATATTTTGCTTAATGTGGAGAAAGAAGTAACGACGTTTAACGAGCCTCGTGCTCGCGCTACTCGACAACGACCCGTGATATCAAATTCACACGAGGCCGAAGCCGAGAGCGCCTACGTGTACTCGATTATTAGCAGCTACCATGAATAGTTGGGACGGGCGGTTAAACTCGGCGACAGCGCGAGAAGTCGACATCTTGGCGATGATGGTGCTCTTCAAAGAAACAGCTTAAATTTTTAAAATCGTTTATGCTTTGTAAGTTTACTGATAATTATTATTTCACAAAATTTTTTCAGATTCTTTATTAAAAATCCTTAAAAATGAGCCCTACTAAAACAATATTGGCGAACAACCCTCTTTTGTAAAGAATTGTTTATTTTTTAAATACCAATAGAAACCAATAATTTGTATTTCTGACAACCAGATGGATTTGAGATTTTAATGTTATTCATATATCTAATGTTATAGATCTTGTCACTAAGTTTCTCAAAGCAGAAAAAGTACATTCAACATCTATTTTCAACAATATTTTCACCAGGCTTGTAAGTAAAAATATATTCATCTTTACTTTCCTAAATTTTCAATGGGAGCTGATTACACTGTTAATAAACTCTATATGTATTTTCATATCTACTCGAAAGAAAATTTCATAAGTTATCGAGTGTTATGTGTGCCAAATGAAAAAGTATATTACTATAAAAAAGTTTAAATCAAAGTAGTTGAAAGACAAAAATTTAGCAATTGTGTATTCCGATGCCCAGACAAGAACTTCTTACTCAATTATTTTCAAATAAAATATGGTTTTCTTATTAAGTCTGCGCTTCATGTAATTTCATAAATTATGTAATTTACAATCTTATAAATCATTAAGATCCATAATTCAATTATTTATTTGTGACTTATTCACTGAATAGTTTATGAAATTTCATGAAGCGAGGGGTTAATAAGAACACCATATTATATTGGACTATTATTAAGTAAGAAGTTCTTGTCTGGGCATCGGAATATACAATTGTTAAATTGTCTTTCAACCACTTTGATTTAAACTTTTTTATAATAATATACTTTTTCATTTGGGACACATAATACTGGATAACTTATGAAATTTTCTTTCGAATAGATATGAAAAATACATATAGAATTTATTATCAGTGTAACCGGCTCCCATTGAAAATTTAGGAAAGTAAAGATGAATATTTTTACTTACATGCCTGTTGAAAATATTGTTGGAAATAGATGTTTAATGTATTTTTCCTGCTTTGAGAAAACTTAGTGACAAGATCCATGACATTAGATATATAAATAACATTAAGATCTCAAATCCGTCTGGTGGTCAGAAATACAAATTATTGGTTTCTATTGATATTTAAAAAAATATAGAATGCTTTTCAACAATGTTTTCTAACAATGCTTCGAGGCTTATTGGAAAAGCTCTTAAATAAGGACTCAATAAAACTTTTGTCGCATGCAAAATATTCTGCTTTATCAAATGGATCATAATTCATAATATAAATATAACTATATTCTTAAAATACAAAACAAATTTTTTACAATTTTGAGCTGCTGACTTCATGTGAAATGCATTATAAATACCTATACTATATAATGTTATGTCATATGAAATGTCAGTATTCTTCCATACTGCTAACAAAAACAGATTGAATATTAGTTGATTCATTACACGGAGCAAAATTTATTTCTAAACTTTAATCTCTATAAGAAAATTTATTATTTTTATAGTAGTGCTGGGACATAATCAACATGAGGGATTTATCTTGTTTTAAATATTAATTTTTATTATTTTTGTAGAAAATTTTACTATTTCAAATAGTACTTTTTATGCTGCAAAAAAAATAAATATTACTATTTCAGATAATAAAATTTGCTACAAATATAATAAAAATTATTCTTTAAAAAATAAAATTTGCTATGAAAATTATAAAAATTACTATTTAAAACAGTAAAAATCCTACATGTCGAATGTGTCCCAGTACTAAATTATAAAAATAATAAATTTTCTTATCAAAAGAGTAGAGTTTACAAATAAATTTTTCTCCCTGTACAAGAAAATAAAAAGCATATATTATTATGGCCAATTCACACATAGTTATAAAATAACTTCACATATTAAAGATTATTGACATGCGTGTGCCTAAGTTACTGTTATATAACTTACATCGAAAGAAGAACCCATACATTATTGCTAAATGCTAATTAATCATTAGAATATAGCTTACAGTTTGTAACCTAAATGCAGCAGTACATTTAAAACACATTATACTTATGACATAGCCTTTTGCATACTATAAGCTATGAAGGTAAACTCCAAATTATCAGGTAGGAAATGGAAAAAATTGGACATCCGACAAACTATATTGGATATGCTAGTTTATTCCAGCCTAACACCAGGCTGGAATGAACTAGCGTATCCTATATATAGTTCGTCTATTGTCCAATTTTTACAATTTCCTTAATCATAGTTATACGAACAATTTAAAACACACCCTACAAATTATGAGGAATTTTATAAACTCTAATTAAATGTTCTTATTATAAATAACTAAAAAATAATTATCGAACAATCATTCCCAATTGAAATATGTCAAGTTGAAATTACTATAATAAGATAGGAGGCCAGGCAAGAAAATTTTTATAATAATGGTTCACCTATTATTCGTTAAACATAAGTGTGGTGTTATAAGGACAGCAGTGATATTGTCAGATCTAAAATAATATGAACTGTCAGTGTTCTTTCATACTGCTACCTGAAACATAACAATATAAATTGAATATTAGTTGTGCGTGTCTTGGAACTGTAAATAGTCATTCTGTTTTTTCTTTTTTTTTTTAAGTTAAAGTTATAGTTATGCTTTGCAAGTATTCTACATATAGAATATTACAAGTTATTTTTATATAACTTTCATTGTTAGAAGAAATCCATACATTATTACTAAATGCTACTTGATCATTAAAATATAGCTTACAGCTTGTACTCTAAATACAGCAGTAAATTTCAAACAATATTATATTTATTACATAGTCTTTTACAAACAGTTAGCTGTATTTCAATGGTAAAGTATAAATGTTATATAATTATATAACAATAATTTATACTTTTATATGTGGAAAACTGGCAAACCATAAATATTAAATTATACAAAACAGAATAAACAATGTCAATCGAATACATGCACCTGTCAATACTCTTTAATATGTGAAATTATTTTATTAATATAAGTATAAATATAAATATGTTAATAAAAAACCTTTTATTTTTAACAATAAATCATTAGGAAAGTACTTACTATACCAAGTGTCATCCTTGGAAATGCATACACAAATAAGTCACACCCAGTCAACCCTAAAAGAATAAACATTGCTTGAAGTAACATTAGCAAACTATTAAATATTGGAATGTTACTCACCAGTTGAGGAGACGGCAACAAACTGCGAAAAGGGGCTTTTCTAGCATCAAGTGCATTGTAGCAGGGATCACTGGATCAGGAAGAAGAATTTGCCATGACTGTCAGAGGAGGAGGAAATAGCTTTCCCCATCAGGTAATGCACAGCTCCCTCGTAGCACAACTGGCATAGGAAAATGAAGAAACACGAGACAGACGCAAAAATACATGAAAAAGTGGGTGCACTGATCTCACCTAGATGCAAACATGGGAAACATAACCACGAATATGACACCTTACTCGACCGGCAACGTCAGGACAAAACTCGTCACAACCTCGGAGATGACAGCGCGGATAGCAGCATAAGATCTTTCTCGACGTAGATGCAGCCATCAGTAACCACCACACTCTCACGTTCGAACTTACGTCGTCGTAACCCTTGAAGCACGCGAGAGCACCGGTCTATTACACGACGTTCCATAACTGCCGCCGGCCGCACGTACATGTGTAGAAAGTAACAGAGAGAGAGAGAGAGAGAGAGAGAGAGAGAGAGAGAGAGAGAGAGAGAGAGTCAGCTGTTCTATGCCGCACCATGTTATTTCAGCCTTAGGGTTAGTACACTTAAAAAAGATCAGTGCACAGACACAAGAAATAGCATTGGTTGTATATCTATATATATATATATATATATATATCAAGAACAGCGAGGAACAACGAGCAGTTCCTCATATATATAGATATACAACCAATGCTATTTCTTGTGTCTGTGCACTGTTCTTTTTTAAGTGTACTAGCCCTTAGGCGCCCCTCCCCCTCTGCCACTCGTCGGCTCTCAGGCTCCCGGCACATAAGAGCGTTTGATCGCGTGTGGACGCGTATACCTGCGTTTGTGCACCGACGAGCATAAGCGCTCGCTTCTCTCATTGGTCGTCGAAGTCCTGAGCTCACTCCCAACCAATGAGAGAAGCGAGCGCGTGCGCGCGACCGCCGTCGAATGCGGTCGAACGCAGTCAAACGCGGTCGTACGCGCTTATGTGCCGGGAGCCTCACTGACAGCTGACTCTCTCTCTCTCTCTCTCTCTCTCTCTCTCTCTCTCTCTCTCTCTCTCTCTTTCTCTGTCTCTCTCTTTCTCTCTCTCTCTCTCTCTCTCTCTCTCTCTCTCCCTCTCTCTCTCTCTCTCTCTCTCTCTCTCTCTCTCTCTCTCTCTCTCTCTCTGTTACTTTCTACACATGTACGTGCGGCCGGCGGCAGTTATGGAACGTCGTGTAATAGACCGGTGCTCTCGCGTGCTTCAAGGGTTACGACGACGTAAGTTCGAACGTGAGAGTGTGGTGGTTACTGATGGCTGCATCTACGTCGAGAAAGACCTTATGCTGCTGTCCACGCTGTCATCTCCGAGGTTGTGACGAGTTTTGTCCTGACGTTGCCGGTCGAGTAAGGTGTCATATTCGTGGTTATGTTTCCCATGTTTGCATCTAGGTGAGATCAGTGCACCCACTTTTTCATGTATTTTTGCGTCTGTCTCGTGTTTCTTCATTTTCCTATGCCAGTTGTGCTACGAGGGAGCTGTGCATTACCTGATGGGGAAAGCTATTTCCTCCTCCTCTGACAGTCATGGCAAATTCTTCTTCCTGATCCAGTGATCCCTGCTACGATGCACTTGATGCTAGAAAAGTCCTTTTTGCAAGTTTGTTGCCGTCTCCTCAACTGGTGAGTAACATTCCAATATTTAATAGTTTGCTAATGTTACTTCAAGCAATGTTTATTCTTTTAGGGTTGACTGGGTGTGACTTATTTGTGTATGCATTTCCAAGGATGACACTTGGTATAGTAAGTACTTTCCTAATGATTTACTGTTAAAAATAAAAGGTTTTTTATTAACATATTTATATTTATACTTATATTAATAAAATAATTTCACATATTAAAGAGTATTGACAGGTGCATGTATTTGATTGACATTGTTTATTCTGTTTTGTATAATTTAATATTTATGGATTGCCAGTTTTCCACATATAAAAGTATAAATTATTGTTATATAATTATATAACATTTATACTTTACCATTGAAATACAGTTAACTGTTTGTAAAAGGCTATGTAATAAATATAATATTGTTTGAAATTTACTGCTGTATTTAGAGTACAAGCTGTAAGCTATATTTTAATGATCAAGTAGCATTTAGTAATAATGTATGGATTTCTTCTAACAATGAAAGTTATATATAACAATAACTTATAATATTCTATATGTAGAATACTTGCAAAGCATAACTATAACTTTAGCTTAAAAAAAAAGAAAAAACAGAATGACTATTTACAGTTCCAAGACACGCACAACTAATATTCAATTTATATTGTTATGTTTCAGGTAGCAGTATGAAAGAACACTGACAGTTCATATTATTTTAGATCTGACAATATCACTGCTGTCCTTATAACACCACACTTATGTTTAACGAATAATAGGTGAACCATTATTATAAAAATTTTCTTGCCTGGCCTCCTATCTTATTATAGTAATTTCAACTTGACATATTTCAATTGGGAATGATTGTTCGATAATTATTTTTTAGTTATTTATAATAAGAACATTTAATTAGAGTTTATAAAATTCCTCATAATTTGTAGGGTGTGTTTTAAATTGTTCGTATAACTATGATTAAGGAAATTGTAAAAATTGGACAATAGACGAACTATATATAGGATACGCTACCCGGGAAAAAATGATCCATATACGGCCATATACATCCATATATAAAAATCTTGCATGGGGATATATGAGCATACGTGATTATATATGATCATATATGGATTTCGTCTCTATATAAACATATATACTTGTATATAAGCAAATATAGTCATATATGAATATATATGATGATATATATACATATATGATAAAATCGATATACATTCATGTACGTTCATGTACGGTCGTATAAGGTTATACATATTTGTATATAATGATATGTGTTCATATATGGACGTATATGGACACGTATAAAGGTGACTTACAAAAGTATTATATATATCCATATATGATCATATATAGTCATGTATGACTATACTTGCTTATATGCAAACATGTGTTTTTATAAAGAGACAAAATCCATATATGATCAAATATGGTTCTATATAATCACGTATGGTCATATATGACCATGCAGATTTTTATATATGAGCTAGTATATATGGCCATACATGAATCATTTTTTGCCGGGTAGTTCATTCCAGCCTGGTGTTAGGCTGGAATAAACTAGCATATCCAATATAGTTTGTCGGATGTCCAATTTTTTCTATTTCCTACCTCATAATTTGGAGTTTACCTTCATAGCTTATAGTTTGCAAAAGGCTATGTCATAAGTATAATGTGTTTTAAATGTACTGCTGCATTTAGGTTACAAACTGTAAGCTATATTCTAATGATTAATTAGCATTTAGCAATAATGTATGGGTTTCTTCTTTCGATGTAAGTTATATAACAGTAACTTAGGCACACGCATGTCAATAATCTTTAATATGTGAAGTTATTTTATAACTATGTGTGAATTGGCCATAATAATATATGCTTTTTATTTTCTTGTACACGGAGAAAAATTTATTTGTTAACTCTACTCTTTCTATAAGAAAATTTATTATTTTTATAGTTTAGTACTGGGACACATTCGACATGTAGGATTTTTACTGTTTTAAATAGTAATTTTTATAATTTTCATAGCAAATTTTATTTTTTAAAGAATAATTTTTATTATATTTGTAGCAAATTTTATTATCTGAAATAGTAATATTTATTTTTCTTGCAGCAGTCATAAAAAGTACTATTTGAAATAGTAAAATTTTCTACAAAAATAATAAAAATTAATATTTAAAACAAGATAAATCCCCCATGTTGATTATGTCCCAGCACTATTATAAAAATAATAAATTTTCTTATAGAGATTAAAGTTTAGAAATAAATTTTGCTCCATGTAATGAATCAACTAATATTCAATCTGTTTTTGTTAGCAGTATGGAAGAATACTGACATTTTATATGACATTACATTATATAGTATAGGTATTTATAATGCATTTCACATGAAGTCAGCAGCTCAAAATTGTAAAAAATTTGTTTTTTATTTTAAGAATATAGTTATATTTATATTATGAATTATGATCCATTTGATAAAGCAGAATATTTTGCATGCGACAAAAGTTTTATTGAGTCCTTATTTAAGAGCTTTTCCAATAAGCCTCGAAGCATTGTTAGAAAACCCTGTTGAAAAGCATTCTATATTTTTTAAATATCAATAGAAACCAATAATTTGTATTTCTGACCACCAGACGGATTTGAGATCTTAATGTTATTCATATATCTAATGTCATGGATCTTGTCACTAAGTTTTCTCAAAGCAGGAAAAATACATTAAACATCTATTTCCAACAATATTTTCAACAGGCATGTAAGTAAAAATATTCATCTTTACTTTCCTACATTTTCAATGGGAGCCGGTTACACTGATAATAAATTCTATATGTATTTTTCATATCTACTCGAAAGAAAATTTCATAAGTTATCCAGTATTATGTGTCCCAAATGAAAAAGTATATTATTATAAAAAAGTTTAAATTAAAGTGGTTGAAAGACAATTTAACAATTGTGTATTCCGATGCCCAGACAAGAACTTCTTACTCAATAATAGTCCAATATAATATGGTGTTCTTATTAACCCCTCGCTTCATGAAATTTCATAAACTATTCAGTGAATAAGTCACAAATAAATAATTGAATTATGGATCTTAATAATTTATAAGATTGTAAATTACATAATTTATGAAATTACATGAAGCGCAGACTTAATAAGAAAACCATATTTTATTTGAAAATAATTGAGTAAGATGTTCTTGTCTGGGCATCGGAATACACAATTACTAAATTTTTGTCTTTCAACTACTTTGATTTAAACTTTTTTATAGTAATATACTTTTTCATTTGGCACACATAACAGTCGATAACTTATGAAATTCTCTTTCGAGTAGATATGAAAAATACATATAGAGTTTATTAACAGTGTAACCAGCTCCCATTGAAAATTTAGGAAAGTAAAGATGAATATATTTTTACTTACAAGCCTGGTGAAAATATTGTTGAAAATAGATGTTGAATGTACTTTTTCTGCTTTGAGAAACTTAGTGACAAGATCTATAACATTAGATATATGAATAACATTAAAATCTCAAATCCATCTGGTTGTCATAAATACAAATTATTGGTTTCTATTGGTATTTAAAAAATATACAATTCTTTACAAAAGAGGGTTGTTCGCCAATATTGTTTTAGTAGGGCTCATTTTTAAGGATTTTTAATAAAGAATCTGAAAAAATTTTGTGAAATAATAATGATCAGTAAACTTACAAAGCATAAACGATTTTAAAAATTTGAGCTGTTTCTTTGAAGAGCACCATCATCGCCAAGATGTCGACTTCTCGCGCTGTCGCCGAGTTTAACCGCCCGTCCCAACTATTCATGGTAGCTGCTAATAATCGAATACACGTAGGCGCGCTCGGCTTCGGCCTCGTGTGAATTTGATATCACGGGTCGTTATCGAGTAGCGCGAGCACGAGGCTCGTTAAACGTCGTTACTTCTTTCTCCACATTAAGCAAAATATCATCAGTGATCTTTTATCTTATTGTAATGTTGCAGCTAGGTATGCATCATATCCATTAGTTATATATACTAATACCGATATAGCCTTTTTTATATATATATCAATGATGGTTCTCGGCGATGTTCAAATCGTATCTGCAGTAGTATGTCCATAAATAATCCAGGTTCAGGGCAGATTTTTAATTGCATCTCTAAATAGATTTCTATATAGATTTGTACATAGATTTTCATATGGATTTTCACATGGATTTTCATACAGATTTGCATATGACGTTTTGGAACAGATTTTCACGTGGATTTCCATATGAATGTCCATATGGAATCCATGTATATTTCTATATGGAAATCCCGATGGATATTTTCAATAGGGTTATGCTATTATTTTATTAATTTTTTAATATTCCTTACATAATATTGTATTAAAAAGGTGTTTATTCTGCTCACAGAGTGTATAATTATCATATAAAGTTCTTAAGATGATTAAAAATTGAAAAAAAAAATAGTAATTGATTAAGTACTACGGACATCGCCTTAATGGGGACAGTAACTGGCACACTTACCCTATATGGGATATTTCAGGTGAAGTCAGCAGCTCAAAATTTTAAAATCGCTCAAAACTCGTTTTCTTTTAGTTTTTTATGAAAAAAACACGTTCCTCAAATTTTTAGTTGATATTTGCAAAAATAAAAAAGCTATGCAACATTGAAAAGTCAATTTTTTTGCAATTTTTTGTTAAAATCCAAGTTTATTCATTTTTTAACTCAAATTCATTAAACTTTTTGTATAGACATTGATTGGCAAAAATTTTGCATTTTTTCTGTAGAATGTGCAAGTATTTATTTTATGACCCGTTTTGAAAGTCTGATTGGCTGCTTCTTAGTATACCTTCATCGAAGGATATTGAGGCTGTGGCCTAATATTTTTTATTCGATAAATTCTTCTTCGAAAACCCTTCAAAATGCTTTTTCGATCAATATTGGCCGAGCAAAAGGAAAAAAGTTACAATTTTTTGAAATATCAAGAAAAATCCATAATTACAATTTTTGATAACATGTTTAATGAAAGTGAATATTATTCATACATCTTATGGCATGGATCGTACCACTGAATTTTGTTACAACATCAAGTAGAACATTACAAATATCTATTTCCAATAATATTAGGCTTACACAATAAGCGATACCTAATTATGAATTAATAATAAATTAAGCTATAGAGGTTAATTACTATAAAGCTGTCAAAATGAAATCAGGCAACAGACAGTTTTGCAGTGTATATTCTAATAACAAGACAAATACTGATCTATTATTTATAAATAAAATAGGATTTTCTTATTAGGACTACCCCTTATAAAATTTGTATTATATGTTTATCTAGCTTTTTGATCTAGTAAATTATTAAAAATCTATTATACCACTATTCCATTTAAAGCGTCTAAAATTATGACACGAAGAGAATACAAAAAAAAAAAATTTGTCGAATAAAAAATATTAGGCCGCAGCCTCAATATTCTTCGATGAAGGTATACTAAGAATCAGTCAATCAGAGACTTTCAAAAAGGGTCATAAAATAAATACTGGGACATTCTACAGAAAAAATGCAAACTTTTTGCCAATCAATGTTCTATGCAAAAAGTTTAATGATTTTGAGTTAAAAATGAATAAAGTTGGATTTTAACCAAAAATTGCAAAAAAAATTGAATTTTCAATGTTGCATAGCTTTTTTATTTTTCCAAATATCGGCCTAAAATTTGAGGAACATGTTTTTTTTTTTTTTTCCAGAAAAAACTAAAAGTAAACGAGTTTTGAGTGATTTTAAAATTTTGAGCTGCTGACTTCACCTGAAATATCCCACATATCCATACGGATGATGAGCCTATGTAGAACACCAATTTAGCTACAAAAATGACAGGTGTAAATCTAGCTAAAAGTACATCTCAAAATCCATTTTAATGTAGCTGGAATCTAGTCCGATGCAGGTGTAAATTTAAAACTAAATTTTGCTGAATTTTCCACCTAAAATATTTTTAGTTTTGAATGATTTTCATCACAGTATGGTTAAAGTCTGCATCACCACACTGCAATTCTTTTTCAAAAAAATATCCAGCTTGAATCATTTTCAGTAAAGTTAAGAGAACGACGAACTCAAATGTTTTTTTCAAAGTTATTCAACGAATAATTTATCAATTTATTTAAAATTTTGAGGAAATGCGTAAAATTCCAATATCATCAATTGCAGATAAGTCTTAAAATTAGGAAAAGTTGAAATTTTGTAATTTATAGTCCGGAAATACTTTATAGTGGTAGCAGTGCTGCCATCCCTTTAACATACACGAGCTCCGACAAATCAGAAATTAACAAAATATCTGTAAATATTTGTTTCTAGGAACTAAGGAGCGATTGGAGAGATTTAGAAAATATTTCAATAGAGGATCTGTTCAGTGATGAGGAAACCTTAAAAACCTTGAAAAAAGACAACGTCAAATCTTACAATATACAAAACGTCCAAAATGAGGAGACTTTTTTCAAATCTATCGGCACTTATGTTGATAAGACTCCCGGGAATTACTTCTAACAACGTTAAAGTTTTCATTAACAAATAATCACACTTTTACATCACTGACAGGTTTATGTCAGTTTATTAACTCTATATGTGGAAAACAGGTACTTCCAGAAACAAGATATATGATAGATAAGTTATTTAATTACGAAGATAATACTATTTTACACAGCGTTTGCACAAACTGTTCTAAATATATCGGTACATTTAGAAACATTAAAAAATAGTTCAATGCGAAAGTTGTACAACTAATGTTGATGCATCTAATCCATCGAATCCTTGTTATTTCGCTGTATTAGATCCTTCAAGTGCAATTAGGGATTATTTACAGTTGCATGAAGACTTCTACAATCATGTTGTTAAGGAAAGGGTACATGAAAAAATTTAATTGAAGATATATATGATGGGAAAATGTACCGAAATTTAATAAAAGATTTACCGAACAGTGACCGATATAACTATGTGAGCGTTACTTTTAATACCGATGGTGCCCCAGTATTTAAATCGTCATCATTTTCTATATGGCCTATATATTTGTGTATTAATGAAATCCCTGTTCAAAATAGACTCAGTAATGTGATTGTAACAGCTTTGTGGTTTGGAAAGTGTAAACCCGAAATGAGCATATTTTTAGAAATATTTACAGAAACGTTAAATAAATTGTCGCTAAGCGGAATAGAGTGCGTTATAAAAGGAGAAACCCGGACAATAAAATTGTATGCTATACTTACATGCGTAGACACCATCGCGCGTGCTCCTATGCAGGGGATTTCACAATTTAATGCTTATTACGGTTGTAACTGGTGTACACACCCTGGTGATTATTTTAATGGTAGTATGCGATATCCATATTTAAATCCAGTATCAGATAAAAGAGATGCAGCCACAACTATCACATTCGCCAAAGAGGCTCTTCGTAAAGTAAAACCCGTTTTCGGCATTAAAACTGCTTCGCCATTACTTACACTAAATAAATTTGATATAATTAACAGTTTTACACCAGACTATATGCATTGCTTCTTAGTCGGCGTGGGAAAACAATATACAGAGTATATTATAAATTATCTATCAAATAATGAATATGAGATCATTAACAATTTACTTTCCAAAATCAAAGTTCCACACCTAATAGGGCGTTCAGCAAGACCCTTGACTGACAGAGCTAATTGGAAATCACGTGAATGGGAGAATTGGATACTATATTACAGTGTACCACTTTTAACACAAGTATTGAAATCGGAAACACGATTGAAACATTGGTCGTTATTAACTGAAGCTTTACATATCGGTCTTCAAACTAAAATAACATATGCAGAATTAAATAATTTAAATGAATTATTACATAAATTTGTATCTGAAGCCGAAGACATTTATAGTTTAACTGCTATGTCTTACAATACTCATCAGTTGTTACACATAGCTGAAAGTATAGAAAATTGGGGTCCCTTGTGGGCACATTCAGCATTTTGCTTCGAATCAGCCAATTATTATTTACTTCGAGCTATTAAATGTGGAAGAGGTGTCATACAGCAAATTTTAAGACATATCAATCTCGAACGATCGGTTCAAATTTTGGAAAAAGTTGTAAATTTTGAATCATCATCAAACATTGAACAATATTATAAAGATACCAAGATTTCACGAACGAAAAAAATGTTTAGATTGAAAGATATTACATATTTAGGGAAAGAACTGACTATTGATCGACTAGAATCTGAAAAATTTAATGTTTCCAAAACAACCAAAGTATTTTCTAGAATGATTATGAATCATATTTTATACATGTCGTCAGCAAAAGTTAATAATAGGTCGTGCAATTATTATGCTCAACTTGTTAATGAACAATTTATAGAAATCGTTAGCTTCTTAGTAGATCCCGAAAATCGTTGTGAATTGACTCTCTATCGATTAATTAGTGTAAGGTGTAACCAAAATTCAAATTCTATAAAAGAAATCGTATCTATTCAAGATAAAATAGCTTCAGTAGAAACAAGAGAAATTAAGAGACCTGCTGTTTTTATTAAAGCGTTGAGAAAACATTACATTATAGCAACACCAAATTCGTTTTTTTATTAAATATAATAGTTCCTTATTCAAAAATATGTGAAAGAATGATGTCCTAGACATATAGGAAAGGACCCGACACAAAAGCAATGGAAAAACCTTTCGCAGTATGGGATTGACATTGCCCTTTCAATGCTGTCAAGTTTTCCTGATAAACTCCAAATGAATGCAGGACAAGAACCTTATTTTTGTGCAGGCTTTGTTGATATATGCGACGATCTAAATGGGTATATAGCCATTTTTCTAACCTTCGACTCCTTATATCTCGAATGCTGTCTATTTTTTGACCTAAAGCCCAGTAAAACATTTGTTTCACAAGTAATAAACTATCTTTATACCACTCTAACCTCAAAATCATAACTTTAATATGATTATTCCGCTCTCGTGGTATAAAATACTGTACGACACAGGTGCGTAAGGTGATTTTTACCGCATGAGCCGTTTTTCTCACGAGCGAAGAGACGTTTTTCTCCACACCCATATCGTAATGTACTATTTCCATTGCTTTTGTGCGGGGTCCTTTCCCGTATGTCGTGAGCATCATTCTGTACGCTTACTTATATGTATTATTATTTAAGCAGTAGAATAAATAATCGTCATTACATTCTTTCACCATAAAAATATGTGCTTTGATGTAACAACTCTATGAATGTATTTGCTATGTGTATAATTGTATGTAAAGATTGCGTGCAATATGGTAAATAAATTTTTTATAAGAAATGGAACCACGAATATATATTATACTATTTACCATTCTAATCATTTTAATTTTACATTTAAAAATAACATTGAAACATAATCATTAATATATTTACAATGATATGAATTATTTATTAAGTCTCAAATTAATTATCATTAATAGTAAAAATTTAACAATAATTTTGAATAGAAAATAAATAAAATAATTAATTGTATTAAATAATTTATCAAATTTTATGATTTTTCACATGTTTTATCACGTGTATTATCATGTGATTTATCAAGTACAAAAGCACGTGCTTTTATACATGCCAAATCGGTTCGAAAAAAGCACGTTATTTGTCACGTTATTTAATACGTGATTTGGCATGTAGAAAAGCACGTGCTTTTCTATATGCTTTTCTACATGCTTTTTTACATGCTTTTCTACATGCTTTTCTACGTGCTTTTCTACGTGATAAATCATGTAATAATTTTTACTAGGGTCAGGATGCGGATGGGAATCACGGCCACTGAGAGTTACGAGAGGAGTAAAGCATGGCGACTCGCTCTCGCCAGTCATCTTCAATATCATCATGGACCACCTCCTCAGAGCCACAATGAGGCAATAGTTAGCTCTACCGAAAGACACTCCGGTATAGGATACTTTCATGCTCCTGTTGGCGAAGAAGGTCTGGGTATCCCATCTGTGCGTTGGCTAGCGCCTCTCCGAATCACTCGAACAAGTGTACGGGAAGTTCGCGGAAATTTGGAAATTAGAAGAGGGAGGGGGGCGAAGCGAGGGAAGTGAGAGGAAGGACAGTCGCGTGACAATGGGTAACGAACGGAAGGATCGACGTAAGTTCCAATTTTTAAACAGTGTTTTTTTCACGCGGGGCTCCTGTTTGATACAGTACCCAATGCGAGCCACCTTAAATATAGCAATAGAATTAAAATTATTGAAAATTGTGTTCATCTCCAATATTTAAAAGCCATTGATTAAATGCCAGTTCACTTTGTTTTACTCTTCTATTATCTTCTAAGGTCATATGTTTAAAATTCTTCCATAATTTACTATACTTAAGTAATTTTGAAAATTATATTGAAGCAATTGAAGTACGAAATGTAATATTATGTACTAATAATAATATTATTTCTGAAATTGATGGTAATATTATTGATTCAAATGATATAGATATTAGCTCAAAATGTAGATTTTTTAAAATATAAATATTGAAATTTTATCTAAAATTGAAGGATAAATTATAGAATATATAGGTATAGATTCAGCGCAAGATGATAATAATGCAAATTGAGATCATGCTCTACCAATGGAATTTATAAATTCATTTAGGCCAAATAGACTTTCTCCACATAAATTTCAATTAAAAGTGGGCGCTATTATAATATTACTAATAAACATAAATTTAAATAGTTTTTTAATGGGACGCTATTGATAGTAAAAAAATATTGCAATTTAGTATTTTTGCAGAAATATTAAGAGCCAGTGAAAAGGACAGTAAGGTTCTAATACCACGCGTTGATTTGTCTCCATCTAAAAAAGGAATTCCTTTTATGGAGGGTCTTCCGCAATATTAAAACCAATATTTTTTAATAAAATTGAAAGCCGTAATAAATAATGATTATTACAATGTTGGTTCGAAATTTCAAGGTAGCTTGACAAAGAAATCAATGAGTACGACATTTATAAAAATCGAGTTTTTAGGTTGCATTACTATACAGTCCTATGGAAAAACGTGATTTCATTTTGTATGTTTGCATAATTAATATACTTCCAAGGTATTTTATCTAGTAAGAAAATGGACATATATTCTAGATACCATCAGGAAATAGAAGTAATAGAGCAATATATATTGCTTGACCCATATGGGTCAACGAAGGTTTGGCAAAGTTATTCAATATTAATCTCGGAAATTTAAACAAAATGCGTGACAACAGTTTTTTCAATTTTTCAAAGTTTCTGAATTCTTTGTGTAAGTAGGTTTTATTTTTTTTTACCTATAAATTGATTAATTCTTTTTTAATTTAGACTTTAGATTAATTTCATTCTGTATCAATAGTTTCGCTTCGCTCGCTCAGGCAGTGAACTCAACCCCGGGAATAATCTGCGACTTTAGTCCCTTGTTACATAATGAACTTTATTCCAAGCTTCACTGTAGCCAGTTTATCAAATTCATTATAAACGTAAAAAGTCACACAATATTACTTTATTCCCGAATTTGGGGGAATAAAGTAAAGAGGGAATCAGACGTCACTTTTGTCCCGCTTTTCAGGCTACTGAGTGACCATTATAGTGAAGATGGGAATAAAGTATATTATCAGAATAATGAAAAAATTTTTGGTTAGTAGTTCTCGAAGGTGTACAGAGTTATAAGAACCTCAAATTTTAAACTTAATTTCTGAAAAATTTTTTAAATTTAACTCACAAAAGAATAACTTTTATATGCGAGATAAGTTTCGCTATTACGCCTTGCATTGTATCTTTAATTACTAAAGTTGTTTTTGAAATTTTCGCCGCTTAATGTTCTTATAAGTACTACACACTCTTGCGGGATGCGTCGGTTTACAGCGCAAACTGATTATGGTATATTCTGCATACTACGTACCCATCGGTATATTGTGTAGTTTGATTTTAGGAGCCGTAGTATCTATGAAAAGCAATTACTTTTTTCACATACTTAATATAGCTATTAATAAGAACTTTTAATATTGATATTTAATAATTGAGATACTTAAGCATAAAGAAATAGCAAAATTTTTTTAAGATATTAATGCTTAAAACTCCATAGTGACCAGAGGATAGACATATAATTAATACTCTAAAGTCATCAGTGAATGTTATTGATTTATTTGGAATCCAGTTTCAGGATAAATTTTTTACTTATAACCTTCAGAACCGATGCGTCCGGCAAGTATGTGAAGTACTTACTAGAAAATTAAGCGGTGAAAATTTCAAAAATAAATTTAGTAATTAAAGATACAAAAGAAGAATTAATAGCGAAATTTATCTTGTATCTCACGTGAGATACAAGATACAGTATATGTACAGTTATTATTCTGTACAGTTATTCTCTTGTAAGTTACAAAAATGTAGTAGATTTGACCGTTCGTTGGTTGGAGTTAAATTTTAAGGTAAATAATTGACTCGATCGATCACTTCGAACCATTTATTGTTGATTTGAAAATTCAAATCCGACGTTTCGACAGTGTTTTTGACTGTCTTCCTCAGGGCTTAAAAAAATTACGAAAAATACATAGTAACTTAGGCGTTACTTCGTCAATACAAAGTATTTATATCGAGAATGTCTATTAGCTGACATTACTCTCAGCATTGGACACATCGTGACTCTTGTAAGTTAAACATAAAAATTCGATTATTTGAACACATTTAATGTTTACAGGATTAAATTCATTAATTGGTTAATATAGATTAACTTGATTTGTGTGAAAAGAAGTTATGTATACTTGACCATGTGTAGATTGATTCCACTTCTTTCTATTGTTTGATTTCAATTTTGGGAAGATTTCTTTTGTATTAAATGCGATAGTTTTTTCAGATATTTAATGTATAAAATAAAATTATTGTTTTGAATAAGCTTCAAAGGTTTGGAAGATTTTTGTAAAATACATTATCAACAAGTATTTAAAATTTATAGTTATACTGTACATATTTATTTTAAACAGATAAAGAGAGAATGTAAGACAGTATTTCTACAAATAGCAAAAATAATTTTTTGAGAGATGAAAAATATTTTTACAGAGAGTTAATAATAAAAAGAAGATAATTTAAGGACTTTCTCTTGGTTGAAACAGCAGTTTTATAATTTTTAATTTTTAAATAATGTTTTATTAATTTGATAATACAAGAGTTAGTACATGTAACAAATATTATATACTAGAAGGAACATAAAACAAATTTTTTCAGACAAATTCTGGTAATCTTAGTTACTATGATATTGTTAGAATTAAAGACAAAAACTTCAATAAGTTGGCTAAATTTTTGTTTTTTATCTGATATTAACAAAATAAAGCTTATTTTGTTCGTTAAGAAATTTCAGGGGGAGTGTCCATGGGAAAATTTATGATACTATTTACTAGTACGATGCAATATCAATTTGTTTATGAAAAGCAAGTCAAGTTTTAATGAACAAATTGATATTTCACCGTACTGGTAACTCGTATCATAAATTTTCCCATGGACACTCCCCCTGAAATTTCTTAACAAACAAAATGAGCTTTATTTCGTTAAGATCAGATAAAAAAAAAATTCGACATCTTATTAAAATTTTTTACTTTAATTGCAACAATATCATAGTAATTATTGCCTGAATTTTTTTGAAAAACTTGTTTTATGTTCCTTCTAGTATGTATTTGTTACATGTACTAACTCTTGGATTACCAAATTAACAAAACATTATTTAAAAAGTAAACATTCTAAAACTGGTGTTTCTACCAAGAGAATGCCCTTAAAAGGGAGACTTTAAAAAGATACCACAACTAACAGAAATATTTTTATAGAAATTAGATTATCTTATAATATGAATTATATATGAATAATATGAATAATATGAATATGATTATCTTATAATATAAACGTCAATGAGTTAACAAATCAATTAAATTACAAACAAATATTCCTTTTGATCACTCTATATATATTCCTTTTTAAGATTGCCTTATTAAATTGGCCTTGATAAATTTCCAAGTTTTCGTCGGAAATCTAACGTTATAATCGCTTCAGAGGTTTGCTAGACGATAGGTGCGCTGAATTCAAGCTTCTGTAGAACTATCAAGACAGGATGGATATGGAATTATTTATTATTTGTTATGAAGGAATGTTTCATCGATAATCGAGAGAGAGAGAGAGAGAGAGAGAGAGAGAGAGAGAGAGAGAGAGAGAGAGAGAGAGAGAGAGAGAGAGAGAGAGAGAGAGAGAGAGAGAGAGAGAGAGAGAGAGAGAGAGAGAGAGAGAGAGAGAGAGAGAGAGAGAGAGAGAGAGAGAGAGAGAGAGAGAGAGAGAGAGAGAGAGAGAGAGAGAGAGAGAGAGAGAGAGAGAGAGAGAGAGAGAGAAGGGTGAGAGAGGTGGTGATAGAGGGAGAGAGGGGTCATATTATTTAAATTTACACCCATAGGTTCGTATTTAGCCAGTGAACGAAGATGTCTATGACGCGTAGAGTTATATCAAATCAAGGCCCCAGTGGGGGCCCTTTGGGTCTTCTTTGTTTTCGGCAACTTTCAAAAATTTTAATTTTTATCTTCTCTCACTCGCATCGGCAGAAGCACGTTTACAAAGTCTATCGCTTATATCTCTTTAATTTGGTCGTCAACTTATATTTATGATGATAGCATTGGAATCTCCATTAAAAAATCTTCCATTTTATATCCTGTTTGATAAAAACTATTTATTTATGATGGAATAAATACAAAATGAATGTCTTTTCTCATAAGGTTATATGTTAAAAGAAACATTTTAAATACCTAGTTTTCTCTAAAATCTGTTCGTTGACCTTGCGTATTTTTGACATAAATGAAATGTTTAATGTTCAAAGAATATTTTTGTAAAGTTTCAGAAACTTTGATGTATTTATAAAAAGTCGATGAAGCCACCTTATGCGCTTTTCGACGCGGATGTCAACCTAGTAGGGAATGGTCCCCTTACAAATGGGAAAGGTTCCTTGGCCCGTTCTTCTCGTCGTAGATCCTTCGTTATTATGTTCCTCTTTATCTCTTCTAATCGCCGCCTGCGAACATGTTTGCCTTAGTGTGTCCTGCGCGGTCTTCCCCACTTTATTAATTATTGCTAACTAAAGATAATAACTTTCGATGTTTTACGTCGATTATGCGTTTTCAGCCAGACCGTTTGATGTAGCCGGACGATCGTCTCGGATTTCCATACACTGTTCAACGAACCTTTGCGAATCTCCAATGCTGAGTTGCATGTTCGCTTTTATGAGACTGAACTTGTGAATGGGAAAACTCCTCACGCAACAAAACTAATTTATGGCTAATACTGACAAATCTATCAGGTAAAGAGATTAAGCTAGTCGAGAAAACACAAACTGTTGAAGAATATTGTAAATTATGGAAATGATAAGATAAATAGTACAGAAGGAATAAGAAAAAAGAAGGATGACAGCATTGGCGGATACGCAGTCTACGCTGTGTCTGTGTCCAGTAAAGGTGAATGACCGTTCGCATGGGGAACGCGCTCTTGCGTTCGCAAGTTTATGCTATTCGAAAGAGAATTTCTCTGGTTCATCGAACCGCCGACGTCTGGCCGATCAGTTTAGCGACACCGCGAGCACATTTGAGGCATCGTATAACATACATAAATAGACGCAAATAAGATATAGACAAGAGCGAAACTAACGTTCTCAGAATTGTTTATTTATGGAAATAAGTAAAATAACCATAATCTCCTCAGTAAGGATCTTAAGAGGATTGATCAAAGACCGATGAAACATTCCCATTCAAAAATAAGTGCTATACACGTTAATTATTAAATTAAAATACTAATCAGAATATTCCTGGAAGGTGTAAAATCAATTTGCTTGAATCCTACATTTAATGTTTCAGGCAACAAAATTAAACAATACTCTAATTTTCATACATTTTTCTACCAAAAATAATTTTTTTCCTTAAATTTTGTATAAATATCAATAATAATAAATTAATATATTATATTAAAAATATATCAATTAATTGATGTAGAGAAATTTTAACTCATAATTAATAGTATATACAAACACCATATTTACTAAAAACATAAATTTATATTTGTATTTAATAAAAAGAAATAAATTTTATTACTCAGGCAAAGAAAACAGCCTCTACCATTTTTACCACTTAAACCTTATCAATACACTGAGATTTTATATGTTGAGTACAACAAAAAAGACATTTTTTAATATTTTAAAACACATTTAAGAAATACATTTTTCCAATCAGAAGCCTATTAAAATTTACAAAAAAAGATAATTAGTTGTTTTCGTCATTTTAATGATAGGCAATATTATTTAAAATTTTTCCATTTTTAATTTTTGATTCAAACTATTTTTTTAGGTTTAGAATAACATATAGAATTGAAGAGTAAAATAAAAAAACATTGGTTTTTTGAAAATTTAAGTATTTGGATGGATATTTGACCATGGGCAAGCTTCCCAAAGATCTTTGTGAGGGACGCTCATGAGGGCTCCCTTCAAAGGACGGGAGAAGTGCCGCTGCTCATAGAGGCGTAACATAGTTAATGAAATAATTTCCTGTTATAAGAATAGCTTTAACTATAACACTTTGCAGTATACAATACACCCTCACTTAAAATGATTTCAAAAAATATTCGTAAGCAGTTTATAGATGAATAAATTTTCATTATCACGGTATTGGCTTCTTTTATCTCAACTCAGAATCCATTCTTAAGAATCCTATCCCACTAAAGATTTAAGATCATTTCTATAAGAATACATAAGAATACTTATTTTTAATTATTAGAGGGTCCTATTAATATCAAGTATTTCAATGAATTATAAGTAAACATGGTTTAAAACTATGTAACAATCCCGATTTATAAACAATTGTGTTTAACAGTGTAGTGTCTGTAATACGTATGAGAAAATCGCCTACTTTACGCACTAATTGTGTAATGTTATTTTATGAGTCTTTTCTATAATACATTTTGCTGAGATAATACGCTATTTTATGTAAAACTTATTCAAAACTATGTTGTTTGGCGGTAATTTCCTGAACTCTCAACTAATCAAAATTCAATTCCAATGTATCATCACAGGAGTAGATTTTTTTTATTCAGATTCAAATTGACAATAACAAACAAAATACATTCATTATGCATTTTAAGTTGGTTTATAAAATTATCTCAAAGAGAATGAATTAAAAAACCCTATCTCGAAAAATTATAGATCAATATTTAAAAAATATTTACCATAAAATTTTAAAACGATTTAATTAGAAACATTTGACTCCAGTTATCATTGGACATAAAAACACAAATTTTATTTACAAATTCGTTTTCTATATGTATGTAATTATAGAAAAGACTTGGAATTTCAACAGATTTATAGACCATTATATGAATTATAAGATTAACACTTTACATTACCATATATTTTAGAGTTCTAGATAATGTTGGTATAATCTATTTTTGAAAAATTAGTATTTTATGAATAACTCGATAACTCTTATAGCTATTAGCACTATTTTTTCAAATTTCAAACTGTAGAAACTTTTATTTTACTTCGAATGCGATAATAATATATTATAAACAATGTTGGTTTTTAAGTGAAAAAGTAGATACATATAAAATGTATCGCAAATTCACAATTTGGATGCACACACGCACACACACATTCAAACACATTCAAAGTTTTTCGATATTAATATGTTTTCATAAAAAATTTTGTTGCTTCACTAGAGGAAAGCAAAATTTTATTTTCGAGATTAAATCAAAATTATTTTAAGAGTGAGAAAACGCTACATGTCAATAATTTGCCTTTACACCAAGCCATATTTCAGACCAGGAGATTGAACACAATATATGAAAAAATAATTCATATTCCTAAAAACATTCGAAAGAGTATTTTTAGCTGCATTTGTTTCAAATCAATAGATTTTGCTCGGATATAACCAAATTATTAGAGCTCTTAATTACCCTGTTAACCGGATAACCGATACCTAATCGGCGGTTTATCCGGTTCATTGGCGGAATACACGGTTTATAGTCGTACGATTTAAATCGGATAACCGTGGTTTTGGCGAGTTATTGGTTAACTGAAACCGTAATAACAGACAACCCGAATACTCATTATGGCACCCGGGTCAAACGTAATAACCGTTATCTGGTTATCCGGTTAATCGGTTTTACGTCCTAGCCGTACAATTTAAGCCTTTCCTATTTTACTAACGATACTTGGGCATGGTACATATTGATTAAAATGCAGTTTTGTAGTCGAAAGGGACAAATACATTAATATAACAAATTTAAAAAACAATTAGTCCCAGCATTATGCTGCCTGAATTAGCCGTAAAACTTACAGGATTCAAATTTAAAATGGTTTTTAATTGGCTTTAAACCCTTAAATATTTTATTAAAAAAGTCATAAAACAGCATTAAATAAGAAAGGGAGATTGATTTAAATTTTGTAATCACATTCGGGATTTCATTTTGTGAATCATTTTTACAAACTACGTTATAAATCTAGATTAAATTTTCATAATTCAATTCTTGAATCATGATTGTTCTTTTTGTATTCAAAATCCAATCGAATACAAAATTTGAATTAGGATTCGACTTTTACTCTTCATGAATGACTTGGGATTCAACGATGACGATTCAGTTGCATTGTAAAACGATTCATTATAAAAATTAAAATGGTTTAACACACCTCGGGGTGCCGCGCTGCTTGTATTTACGGCACCATATTAAAGTCTAGAGGAACAGCAGTAATAATAGCATCGCATTTGCGCATTAGCTTTTATTGCGGTTGTCTTTTAGACCCACTGATATGCATAGAGACAACTAAATCCACATATAGATCCTTTTAATTATTAAAACTGATCATTCCAGCAAATACTCAGCACCATTCAAATTACATTTATACTACATCTGCATACTGTCTGAGATCTGTTTGTACTGCCATACGTAAATATAAAAACACTGAAAATTATGATTGCCCGAGAAAAAATTTCGATAATTCCGAACCTTTATTCGTTTAAGCTAACATAATATAGATTCCAAAAAAACAATGAATTTCGAAATATCGTCTTTTGTCCAAAAACCACGAAAATGAAAGAGCAGAGAAAAAGGTTTAAGGCATCGCACCGTGGAATTAAATTTTGAGCCTATTCCATATACATTAACCGAAAATCAAAAGGGAGCGCTCTGTTTGACGCGCGATTTTCTCCTACAAGGCTCATTGAATGCATACCGCGCGCACGCAAGTACTCGAGGATAATAATGCGTTCGGGTGAAGGACCGCAACGCGCGCGCGCGCGCGCGTGAGAGAGAGGAGAGAGAGAAACGACAACGCCCGCCTACGGCGCATATGAATTCAACGCGCAATCGTGTACGTATATATATTCGCGAGCACGCAACCAAATGAGAAAGAAAGAGTTGAGTGAGTGAGCGAGCGAGCCGTTATCATCACTGACCAACGGCAATGGGTCGGCGACCTGACAAGCTGCATCAGACCCGGCCCAAAATTTCCGTTTTCTCTTCATGGTGGGGGATAGGTTGCGGTACCTCTGAAGATGGGATGTGATTAGAATATAGAGCCCCATTGGATCGTGATGCATTTGACTAGCCAATAGAATGTTATCTCATTTCTATAATATCGTATGACGCCATTGCTGTTTTGAGGGCGTCCTTAAAGCGAATTTATAATGTTAAATGGAAAGCTAATGATTGTTAAGATAAGGTGAACTTGGATCATCTAAATGCGTAAATATTTCTCTCAATTTCATACATATATTCATACAGTAATCTGAATTTATAATGTGGTTTGATACTAATACTAATGCAAAATATTTTTGTTCTATAGCGTATTTTAATATATAAATTTGAATAAAAATGATAATCATAATGCTTATAGACTTATAAATTTTACGTAGTAAAGTGTTAACATAAAAAAAAAATATATTTTTTTATGTAAATAAACAATGTGTTCCCACATCAGTTTGACAGAGGTCAATCTGATTACTAGTCCCACACTATGTTATAGACTATCTGTCAACAAGACACTATATTAGAATAACACTCAGCTTCCAAATATTAGTGCTTACCATTTGAGGCACGCACGTGGCAATCCCCCCCCCCCCCCCTCCCAATTAGGAAACATACAATGGATCGGATTATGTAACTCTTGCGCGAGCTCGATCCACTGAAATCAATTTCGGCTATTAGCGGCACGGCGGTGACATCCTTTACGATACAGGCGCGCGTGCCCTCGCTGAGCCGGCACTTTTTGCCAGAGAATCGCTTGGGCAAGCATCGTTCGCGTTACACACATTCCGCGGTGACGACGTACACATAGACATGGAGACGCTCGGCAGTATCTTTTTTTCCTCTTTCGCTTGGCGCGCACGTGGCGATTCCTATGTGATATGTAGCATAAGATTTCCAGGCGAATCGCCCTCTATTACTTGTATTATTAATTTTACTTTGAAGCAATTCATGATTTGTCAACAAGTAATTCTAATATTATTATCAATTTTTATATAAATTAAATTATTTAATTAAAACAATTTTTAGTTCATATAGTTGCAATGGTTATTCAGGAAAACATGGATAGTAAATATAATAATTTCTTTGCTATAACCTCCAATATTGCAGTAATACAACTAAGATAATAGAGATGTATCGTACCGCTTTCAAGGGTAAGTACGAAAGTATCTATTTATAAGTTCGATGACTCGTAGGCAACTTTGGAGAGTAAATGATGAGTTATTTAAATATAGTCTATCGAAAGGAAAAAGAAAGTAATTAAAAAATCTTACTGAATCAGAGACTAATCAGTTAAATCTACGCAACAGCTCATTAATATTGATGGCTCCGGAAATGTTTTTGTAAATACCGGCATAAATAAGTTACAACGACGACGAGGCGTGATCAAAGGTGGAAACCGCACTCTTCACCTCACTTGATACGTCGTTATCACACACGTAATTCGCATACCTTACGACAACTTAAAATAATTTTAACATTATTTTTGATTCCGTCACGCAATATGGACTTCCTTGTTATTCATTAAATCTCGTCTTTATTTCTTATATTCCTCGTCTTGTTATGGAACAAGTACCATTTCCTAGTGAATTCAGAAATAGTCTGTTTTCTTTTCAAACTTTGTGTTTTAAATAATTAATCTAATATAATGATCGATAATGTAATGAAAGGATATTATTATCATTTTCAAATTATTGAATACATCACCATACGCTCTAGCATATCGTGTACTGAATTGAATGTAAGGAAACAAATCACTTTGAACGATTGAACGTTTACCACAAAAATACAAAAAAATACCCTAATCATACCAATAAATACTATATTCTTACTTTTATTTGTATATTATTGAAAAATAGTAATGAATTAATTTTGCTTTCAAAGAAGCACGATTACATTCATCTGCTACTGCCGTTCACCAAATAATCTCATCCAAATATCATTGTAATCATTCGTCAACAAGATCAAGAAGCTTTGGAAAGTAGAGTGAATCATCGTTGAATCACTACCATCGACGAGTCTGTTCAAAACAACGGCGGCGCGGAATCACTGTGCCGCACGAGTCATTCGCGCGCTGCAGCGCGCAGTGCACTCGTGGGAATGAGCTAATCGCACGTAACAGCAACGCGCGAAGCTTATGCTCACGCGCAGGCACCGATATCCGTACGTGTTCCTCACGGGCGCAGCAGCAGCAGCAGCAGCAGTGATGGCAACCGATCTCCTGAACCTCTCGAGTTCAACAACCTCAAATTGGCTTGAATTCCCTTCCTCGTTGCTCTTTCTCTCAGAGCGCGTACATACTTACTCGGCGCATGCATGTACTGCCGCCAAAGGAGAGACTAATTGAGTTTTCGGTCAGTCGGCTACGACATGGTGAACCGCTCGCTCAAGCTTTTTAGCATGGCAATGCACGCTGTGTACGTGCACTCGCGTATATGCACACGCTTGCACACCAAAGGAGCGAGTTGTTACTGTTGCTGCTCGCGCAGATCGAACGCTCACGACTCTGCCGGTCGTTCACCTTTTCGCGCCGCGCGCGAGCACAAGCGAGTGTATGTTATACACACGAGCACACCTACATGCGCACGAACGCCGCTGCAGGATGTGTGCAATGTACGAAAGCGGGCAAGTGCCAAATGCGGCCGATGTCAATAATTTCTTTCTCGCGCGCGTCGGCGCGCTTCGATTACGATATAGTACTTAACCTCGCCGCTCGCAACGCACGACTGAGGCTGGCAATTGGCTTTTACGAGTAACTATCAACGAATTCGCCGGGGTTATGCGCCTCGACCGCTGGCAGCCCCTTGTTTACATTTTTAGCCTCTATCATTGTTTTGTTTTTTCTTTTCCAGCTCTTTAGAGCTGCGCATTGGGGTTTTCCAGGTGGAACAATGTGACGAATCTATCGCTGGGAATTTTAGCTATTCTTTACGATGATAGAAGCGCGCAAACCATGTACCACTCAATCTTTACTCAATGTTGTGACAATATTATTTTACGAGACTTGCAAATTTTATGAATATAAAGTGTAACAAATCTTGGCACAGTCCTTAGACAATATTACCACAAGATTTTTTTGCCATATTGTTTAGGGTTGGTAACCATACTTTTAGAATATTGTTGCAATATTTTTAGATATTATAATCAATCTAAAAAGTATTTATAAACTTAAAAAAAAAACGTAACTTTTAAGTAAGGAGGTGGCCACTTTAGGTAATACCATCTGGATGGTACTGTCAAAGGTAAGCACCTCCTCACTAAAATGTTATTATTTAAAGAAATGTTTCTTTATTAATTTTAAGGTTTAATACTATTGCAACAATACCTGCGTAAAAAAGGTTTATATCTATATATCGGCAATATATGCGTCATATATGGCCATGGCCGGAGCCAACAATTGTGTTCCCATATAATACTCATCCTTGTCCCATACTCTAAGGAAACAAAATATGAGAGAGATAGAGGTGTTATGTGGAAAATAGTATGGCCAATATTTGGCTTCGTCACCGTCACCACATATGACCCACATATGGTCCACATATTGCTCATATATGGTGAGTATGGACCATATTGCCAATACTATGAGCCCATACTATTGACTGATACCATGCCCAATAGTATGAATAATATATTGGCCACAAAACTTTTTTTTTACCCCGATATCAGGAACAATATGATTACAATGTAGGTAAACATGACATATGGACTTGAGGCTCTTTTCTCTTAATGTTTTAGGCTGGAGGAAACACTACCCCCATGCTCACCTAAGGAAGCTAGGTAGCGGCAGAGTAGATGCAGAGTTGTCTTCTCTCCCATTGTACGATCCACAGTTTGTCTCATCAATTACTTTTCGTTTGGAGAGATAGTATCCCGCGTAAAAAAATTGAGATGATTAAAAGATCGCTTAAAGATACGTCTCGATTATGGCCGTTTTTGTTACTTTTTAAGATGACAAATCTCAACGAATAATCTAGATGATTTTAATATCTTATTAATCATCGCCTTTGAAATATTTTTAAGACGATTTTCAGACATACGAAATTCATTATTTAATATCATTTTAAGATAAATTTGAGATGCTTTTGAAATGAATTTGAGACGAATTCGAGTATTCGAGACGAGCTTTCGCACTGAATTTAAGATGATTTTTAGATTTTTTAAGATAATGATAAGATTAACTTGAGACAAACTTTTATGACAACTTTAAGATGTCTGATAAATGAATTGATTCGATAATTATAAATTTATTAAAAAATTTTTTAATCGGTTCTTTAAACCCGATTCAGGGGTTTATACCAAAAGCAAGGCAAACCTTGAAGTTTAGACTCTTGTTAAAGAGTGATTTAAAGGCTGAATCTCTCGGACTTATATACTCTCGGCGTTTCAATGCGTTTAGGGGTGCCCCGATCGATGCGCCGCGTAGCGGCGGCAAACGACAATCAGGAGTTCGGTTACTTCCGATCGGTTGTTACCGTCGTTAGACGCTATGCGGCGCATCGATCGGGGCACCCCTAAACACATTGAAACGCCGAGAGTATATAAGTCCGAGAGATTCAGCCTTTAAATCACTCTTTAACAAGAGTCTAAACTTCAAGGCTTGCCTTGCTTTTGGTATAAACCCCTTAATCGGGTTTAAAGAAGTGATTATAAAATTTTTTTTTTTAATTTTGGAATCAATTTATTTTTCAGACATCTTAAAGTTGTCATAAAAGTTTGTCTCAAATTAATCTTATCATCATCTTAAAAAATCTAAAAATTATCTTAAATTCAGTACGAAAGCTCGTCTCGAATCGTCTTAAATTCATTTCAAAAGCATCTCAAATTTATCTTAAAATGATATTAAATAATGAATTTCGTATGTCTGAAAACCATCTTAAAATTGCTTTAAAAGGCCGAATGTAGCGATGATTAAAAAAATATTAAAATCATCTTGATTATTCGTTGAGATTTGTCATCTTAAAAAGTAACAAAAACGGCCATAATCGAGACATATCTTAAAGCGATCTTTTTGTGATCTCAACTTTTTACGCGGGATGTGATCCACCAGTGTCTAGTAAACTAGCCCACTACTCTCTTAAGCTTATCTTTATTGAGTTTTCCCATGTCTTGAATCCAGTGTTCGGGCGGGGGCTCTCCGATAACTGTTTTGACTTGTCTCAAGCTGGGTGTCTCCTAACACTTTCTAAGTGTTTCTTCCATGAGCATGAAGACCATTCTTTTCTTTATTTCGCTTGGCGGCAGACTTCACTAACAATGTATGGCCCTAAGGTGACATACCCCTTTTCTTGCCAGATGGTTTGCTTTCTCGTTTCCTCTGATGCTTTTGGGCTACGGTACCCAAATGAGATTAACCGCATGTGCGCGGGTCACCATCATCAGAGCCTCTCGCATTTATGTATTTCGTTCAAGTTGGCAATGTTGTCATCTAGTACCATCAGTGCAATCTTGCTGTCTGAACATATGGACACAGGACGCCTTTTGGTATCCCTTGACAGCGACGCACGTTCCGTGATGGTCGTGACCTCTGTTTGAGATGCTGTGGCATGGTAGTCGAGCGAAAGGCTAGCTCGGTTGAGTTCCCTTGTTCTCACGTTTCCGCTTCTACGTTGTGCTCATTCTTGGAGCCGTCCAAGAACTATACTATCCCGCTTTTTCATATATTGGTGTTTTTCACTGGACCACTCCTCTCTGGAATGTGTACTTCGTAAAGTCTGTCGAGCACGATCCTGCGTACCCTCTTGTCACATCCTGATACTTCTATGTCTGAGGGTAAGAGCTGTCGTATCACCGGATCTGTCAACCATTCCACTCCGATGACCTCTAGGATACGCCTCGGCGTCTTACGTGCTATGTTCTTTATGACTGCATTAAGGGGCAGGAGTTCTAGCAGTAACTTCCTCGCCATGAGTGGTGTGTTCAGTGAACTCGTGATGTCCCCCAGAACAAGTCCTTGTAATTTGTGAGGCAAGCCCAAATATGACTTCAGTTCACCCTTTTGCCACCAGACTATCACTCCGTGTGCTATCTTAGGCCTAATGATAGCCTCATAGATCAATCTTACCTTATCCGGTTTCAATCCTTACGTATTACCAAAAACTCTTCTGTAGGCCAAGAAAGTGCTTGTTACTTTTTCACATCCCGTTTTATCTGTTTGGCCCAGTTCAACTTATGATCCAGTGTCACCCCAGGTACTTGGCTTCCTTCTCAAGTTTGACGGGTATCTCATCCAAGTTTACCCCTTGATTGGTTTGACCTTGTACCTAGTAGTGAACATTATGTTTTTTTATCCACTGATAGGTTAACGGACGGATACTAGCTCCATAACACGGCTGGTGCATGTTGCATCAGTCCGACTAAAAAACTTTGTTAAGATTTACATAATTGTTGTACAAGATTGTCAAATCTCGCGAATCTTGCAGAATAATATTGTAACAACATCAAATAAGGTCGAGTACATTATGGAAATTAGATTGCCAACAATAGAGAGACTATTCACTGCAAGATACATGGAGATTATAAAAACTGATTTGATAACAGATTGAGATCAGTGTCTTATGTATTTAAAGAATATATTATCAATACTAATTATTGTTCACACAAATAATTCGACACGAAATATTGCCAATGACCTACTTCTAATTTACCAATGAAAAGCAATAAATTTGTATGACAAATGAAATCTATTTTCACCCATACATTATAAAAACTTAATCCTTAGAGTAAGGCTAATATTAATTCCAATCTTTGCAACTCGTTTGATTCGGTTTTCGAGTTCTTATGAAGAACTGAAGGAGCCTCTATATAATGTGTCATGTGTCATCTGAAAAAGCGCTGTCCAACATCTATCAATCTACGTAGCCACAGTTTCCTTGTATGATATAAAGCTTTAAATTTATTATTATAGTTTGCGATAAAATATATAAGCTTATGATTAAATTTTATTTACACTCAGAAAACGATTTTTTCTGTCGCGCACCCTTTGTCTTTCTCTATCTTGTTCCTCTTCTTGGTCTTTTCTATCACGCTCTCTCTGCCTCTCTCTTTCTTGTTCTTCGCCCCGCTCTTTTCTTTCGTGTTCTCTTTGTCTCTTTCTTTCACGTTCGTCTTTCCAATCTTGTCTCTCACGTTCTCTTTGCCTCTCTCTCTTTCTCTGTACTCTTTCCGGTCTTTTCTGTCGCCCTCTCAATAGATTAAATAGATTAATATGAATTAAAATACAGTTATAAAGGTAAGTTATAACTTTTTTAAAATAAAATGTTATGTAACTAATGTCCAATTTTAGGTTAAGCGTGAATGTTGAAAAATTTAAGTAAGATCACAAAACACCGAATACTGCACACTTTTTATAGAGATAAAGGCCACGACCGTTGCACTGTTGAACAAAAAATGGACGTTGCAAGCTTGCATTCCCGTCTGAAATAAGTTTAACGACGTTGCTACGGCAGTCGCGGAATAATCATTTACGGTTATTACAAACTTACGTAATACTATAAAACGCGCGCGTAACAGGCGAATTTTACTTAGATGCTACGAGGCTCTCGCTTTTTAAGTTGAGAAACCGTTACTTATCTCAAAATTATTTTATTTTATTCAAACTTACAACTCTTTTGCATGATTTTCGCCTTGTATTTTTTACTACCCTTGTATTTAGCAAAGATTATTTTTCCCTCCTCTACGTCTGGAATCAAATCCTGCGTGGGTATAACACTCGTTGTTTTGGACTTTAAACAGAAAAGCAGAGCGTACATGATTTGCTTTTGACTAGATATGATTCTGAGTTAACCGTTCAATCATATAAATAAACAATCTAGCATGTTCATGACAACGGCGAAAAAGAATAGAACATAACAAAGTCACATCACCTGCCGATAAAAATTCGATCAAGAGGTTATGAGGTCATACAGTAACTAAGATGGTTAAGCGACCTGTTCAATTCTCAAACTACAGCGAAAATACGAGGAAAAAACGTTGTGGAAAATTTTTTAAGAAAAAATCGGAACCGCTTCTTGGTGAAGTAACGCCGCTTTTTGGCAAACCCAAGCGGAAATGATAACTACAAATAACTGTTAAAAGCTGCAAATAACTGTTAATAACTGCAAATAACTGCTAATAACTGAAATAAACAGTTAGGTTTGAGACAGTATATTCAGTTTTTTGCAGTTATTAGCAGTTATTAACAGTTATTTGCAGTTATTGGCAGTTATTTGCAGTTATTAGCAGTTATTTGCAGTTATTTGCAGTTATTTGCAGTTATTGGCATTTTTTTAATAATAAATAAAGTTATTATTAGATCGAAAAAATTAACTGTCAATAACTGTAAATAACTGCAAATTTCTGCAAATAACTGTTGATATAGCATCTTTATTTCTACAGTATTTATTTTAAAAACTGCAAAATATCTCAAGATGGAATCGGAATTTTTTAATGAAACCAACACCTATTTGTTTCTTATGAAAAGTCGAGTTTTTCGGCATAGTTTTAATGCTGGGGGTTGCATCCCCTATTTTTTATAAGGGTAAATATGATATTTTCCCTTGTATTTTTGATATAAAAATGTTTTAATGAGCTAAATTTGAGTGAAAATTGCCATGCTATAAAGAAAATTGAAAATTATAGTTGACCTGTTTCGAGATTTAAAAATAAAAACACGTTGACGGGGTGAATTACCCCTAATTTAATTAATCATCTTTTTGTTAGTGTCTGCCTCCGATTTTCATGAAACTTTGCAACTGGTTAGAGTATCGAAAAATATTTGACACGTATTTTTTTTTTATCTGTGGAAAAAGACATCTGGAGGTGAAAAATTAAAATAAAAATTGAAAACAGATAGTCAATTTTGAAAACAAGCTATACCTAAATTATCGAATTTTTTCCTTCCGTTATTGATCCTTCGATTATTAAAGAATGTAAAAGTGTGAAAAGGGCAAAGATGATTTTTTATGTCCATTAAAGGTTTTAAATTGGATGGTACTTAAGAACATAATACACACTTTTCAAAATGCTTTTATTGCATATCATTTGTTTGTAATTAACTGCAGCAATTGCTAACTATGAGTCAGAAAGATAATTGTCTGTTTTTAAGGGCATAAAGAATATGAATTGGTGCATGCAAAAAGGTAACTTGGCTATATTTTGCATGCATCGATTCATATACAGATCCACGATGATGAAAGAACGAGTAACACCCTTAACAATATGGTCTATCAAATCCGAGATAATACGGGTGCTTGATTTTGACTCTTTTATAAAAGATTTTGCAGTAACATGTAGATAAGCAATAACAATTGAAAAAATTATAGTATTATATGTATGCGCTAACGGAATATGCAGATTTGTATTAAGTACACGATTATTTATCTATATCTATATATTATATATATAGATTTAGTTTTCAAAGTTTATGATTTACATTGTCTATTTATTGCTAGTTAAAAATTACATTGCAGATTCGCAACTCATTTCACGTAGAGTGAGTGGAGTTAGAATTCACGTTTTACATTTGTAACTCTTTATGCGTGGGTTAGGTGGGTTTAAATTAAGGCTTGGGCTTTAGCATTATCGTTTTAGATTTGTAACTCGTTATGCGCGAGGTAAATAAAAATTGCTATGATTTTGTAACTTTCACTACAAGAATACCATTACTGCTTCCTTGCAAATATAACATCATGCATCTTTTCAAATTATATTCAAAATAAATATATCAGTACAACATTACAACCCTATCGATCGTTTAGATTATTTTCACAATCTCATTCTAAAAAGCATTTCTCTTTCGATCACATAACAAAATAACTCCGCACCCTACGAAGCAGCGCGTACTCTACAACTGTATAATGAGAAAAATATCATGTTCTCGAGCTCGTCCACGTAAATATGTCCTGGCCTATCGTATATAAATACTTGATCGATGCATATCAATTTGCAAAAGACCGCCGAGGAAAAGAAAAATGAATGTATACACCGGCGTTGTGCAGCTCCGAGATCCACTGAATAATTCATCGTCTGTAATTGGTCGATTTTGTTGTGAGCTTCGCGAGCTGGCCGCGCGTTCCTTAGACGCATACATACGCGTCCATCACGCGATTCTTTTCGGACTTTCGGACTCTGTTACTGTTTTCTTCACTTTCGCAATCAGCAAGGCAGTCTGGGGAGAGTATAATATTTGCAAAAGGTAAGTGTATCATATTGGGGAAAACATATTCTCCACAATTTTCAATAGGTATCACATTTCTCCACAATTTTCAATGATTATCACATTAACCGTACAGAAATATAAACACGATTTCTCCGTCCACCTTGGACTTTGACGATGTCACGTTAATGTACGCGAATACTTTGCGTTTGATGGGGATACTACCACTAAAGAACTTCGACTTCAGCCACCCCGTCACTCAACTGATCTACTACTACTGCCTCGGCTGCTGCGTCACTCACATTGCACTCTTCTCGACGTTCGTCTACATTGGCCTCAAACAGGTATTATTCTTACCGCCAATCGTCTCTAAATCAATGTCTAATTTTGAATTTTATCTACCTTTAAGCACGTGATAGGCATCGACTGGGTCTGCGAGGTCGTCATCGTCTTCGGCTATGTCTTTCGCTACTTCATCCTAGCCTACCATCGTGACCACTTTTATCAATTGCATCTGCAGTGCCGGGTTGTCTGGAACCGCTGCTCGGAGGACGAGCACTGGACGGTCCACTCGTTCGTGAGGAAGATAAAGTTCGTGTTCAAGTGCTTCGCGGTACTCAGTCTGCTGCTGATCGTGTTCTACACTTATACGGCGTACACGACGAGGCTGCCGTCGATACAGCCGAACGGCACCGAGAGCAGGATCTTACCCTTCAGGTGAATTACTTTAGCCATTTCCTTTTCGAGTTTGTTGAACAAAAAAAATGTTGTTATTGATCGTTAGGTGATGGAGGCTTTAAATCGTAAAAGTGTCTGGTAAAGAAAGCTCCCTTGCCGAGATATTTTTAGGTGTTTAGAAAGCCTTAGAAAAAAACGGAATAATTATAAATTAATCAATTTATAAACGTAATGATTCTAAAATTTGTTTTATAAATCTTTACTTTTCCAAATGCCTATTTATATGAGGAATTTTACTGATTATCTACACTTGGAGGGTTAAAAAATTCAAAAAATAAATAAAAAACGGAGGCACACCACTATAATAAATTTTTGAAAAATGACCAAAAATGATCAAAATCTTAAGAATTACGCGGATTCGGGAGAAATCGCTAATTTTTGGTCATTTTTCGCGATTTTCAAATGCATGTAACTTTGCGCAGAACTGACCGGTTTTAACGATTTTTAGCTTAAATTAAAGGTCTTTTCTTGTACTTTAATCGGGTTTTTGTGGAATATTTGTTGGCACCTCTAAGAGTTAAATTAATCATCAGTGACTACATTTCGTCCATTTTCCCATTAAATTTGACAATTTACATAACAAAAATGGATTTGTGTTTAAGGAGGTTCTACCGGTAATAGAATTAAAATTGAGATATATGTGAAATTTCGTACACAGGTTTGTAAATATCTCAAAAACACTCATATCAATTTTTAGAAGGCTAGAGAGGCTAGAAATTAAGATATTAATGTTTTCGGCTTTTGCTGATTAAGATGGGCTCTTATGGAAAGTCACGATTTCTTTGTACTTATTTGTGTATTAAAAAGCATTAAAAATTGAGATTCTATTTATATTTTTTGTAGTAGATAATGAAATTATGACGAACATTTATTACTCTTCATAAATTGTATTGACAGACTCTGACTTATAACAAAATTATGTTAAATAAAAGAAAGTATATTTAACCTCAAAAAATGAGTCAAATTAGCGTCTGTATAGAACTTTTAATTGACAATAGGGCCAAATAAAATTGTACAATTTTAATGAATAATCGGTATTTCGTGTAAATTCATCTACGCAGTTTCTTTAGTGCAATATTCCTTGCGAATGAATCGTAAATAAAAAGTGCGGTCATTTTGACTAGCGGCGTACCGGTAGAACCTCCTTAAAACCGTGTCACAGACGATTTTCGAGTATTGGAAAATTTTCTCGTTGTATGATCTAAATAACGAGAAAAAATTTATTACAGAGGTGTGCTCCAAATATTTTTTTTAATTTTCCGAACCCTCTAAGTATGGATAATCTGTAGAATTCTTCATATATTATATATATTCATATTTTTTCCGGTATCTCGTACTTTTAAAAAAATCACGTTTTAGAAAATCAAATCTCACAATCTCTCAATTTTACATGTTTTAATTTTCGATTTTTTTAATATTTAGAACTAATATTGTTTATACATTATGAATTTTTTCAATAAACCCAAAAAATAAAATAATAAATGAAGTTTTTATGCAAAATAAATGCCAGATTCTGAAAGAGAATCCTCGAAAACCCCCTACATGCGACTTTTGAAGAAAATTACCATCATTTTCATTTCAATCGTACATTTGAACTTGCGTACACAAATTTATCGTTTTGCGCATTAATGGGTTATTGTATTGCACGCTTCTCCCTCGTGATCAACACGTAGTCCCCCTCTTCCCGCCCGATTTTACCACACATTCAAAGCAAAAAAGAGCGCGAGCGGCCGTACCGCGCCGCCACCGTAAGCCGTCTCTCGGCCCTGCCGCTGCTCGAACCTCATTTATGCAACCTTATAATATCTATAAGTTATATAATTTGAATAGAAATTAAAATGTAATTATTCAGGCGCTATCCTGTTCGATGCTCACAGTTATTACTATGACATATTTCTATTTATGCAACCTTATAATATTTGTTATTTAATTATAAATTAAAATTTAATTCTTCAGGCACTAACCTGTTAGATGTCTAGATCATAGATATTTCTATTATTTCTATGATTCTCATATCCCTAGTGGAAATTTAATTTGCTCAAAATAGTTTAAAACAATTCGTCACTGTTCAAATCTGTTTAAAATTGTTTAAAACTGTTCAAAACCGTTTAAAACTGTTCATTAATGTGAATTTTTGGACGTTTAAAACAGTTCTAAACAGTTATAAACAGTTTTAAACAGTTTTGAACACTTTTGAACTTTTTAAAACATTTACGAACAATTTGAAACTGTTTTGAACTTTTGTATTAAAATATTATTAATTAATAAGAATTTATTTAAAACAGTTTAAAATAATTTTGAACAGTTATGAACTGTTTTAAACAGTTTTAAATGGTTTTGAACATTTATGAATGGTTTCAAACAATTTTGAACAGTTTTAATCCGTTCTGAACTTTCGTTTGAACAATATGAATTTGTTTAGAATAGTTTTGAACAGTTTTGAACAGTTACTAATGTCGCCGTCGTCGCAGATATGACGAAAAGTCGCTTCCTTACTGGAAATTTAATTTGCTCAAAATTGCTGTAAACTGTTCAAAACTGTTTTAAACTATTTTAAATAATTTCCTGATGATCAGTACATTTTCAATACAATAATTCTGAATTGTTTAAAACTGTTCAAAATTGTTCATAACTGTTTAGAACTGTTTTAAACGTCCAAAAATTTACACTAATAAACGGTTTTAAACAGATTTGAACAGTTACGTATTGTTTTAAACCGTTTTGCCCAAATTAAATTTCCACTAGGGTAACTGTAAATAACTGCAAAAAACTGCAAATAACTGTTAATAATTGCTAATAACTGCTAAAAACTGATTATACTGTCCAAAGCTAACTGTTTATTTCATTTATTTGCAGTTATTTGCAGTTATTAACAGTTATTTGCAAATCCTATTTCCGCTAGGAAAGGTACCGCGGAATAACTGACAACAATGACTTTACTGTAAGTAAATTCACTATCTACGTACGTACGCATAAAATAATTTACATACTAAATTACTCTAATAATAGTATGCAGTTGAAATATGGGTATTATGTTTCAGTTTAATGCAATTGATGATTGAGATGGCAGTTTAGAATGTGACCGGGGCTGCAAATATAATTTTGAAAATAAAATGCATGGATGAAGAAATTACGCCAGAGAAAATTCCAAGTGTACAAAATTTAAAGGCATATAGTATATGGTAATTAGAAAATAACAGTTTAAATTATACTATCAATAATTGTAGTTGCCTACTGCAAATTGTGCCTGCATAATGAAAAAAAATCCGAACTAGTCAACTGCTCTACAGCGAGGTCAAGATGCAAGCTTGCTGCAAGTCTTGCTGCGGCCGCTTTATATACGTGCGCGCACGCCGGCCAAAACGCAAGCTTACTAGAAGTTTCACAGGGGCTGTTTCACGCGGAGCGCACAAGACAGCCAAAAAGTAAGCTCGCTGCAAGTTTCACTGTAACCCTATTCCACGCGGAGTGCGAAAGACGGAGGAAACGCAAGCTTGCTGTACTTATGTCCCATTGCGGAGGTTTTACGCGGAGCGTGAAAGACGGTAAAAATGTAAGCTCGCTGCTAATATTACTGCATCTGTTTATTTCCGAGTGTGCGAGCCTCCTAGTCCAATTACGTAGCAAGATTATAAGAAAGTAAGTCACACTCTTGTCATTTTATCGGCCAAAATGTATGCGAGCTTAACTCTGTTTTGTTTGTTACTATAACACTATTGGCCAATCCTATATACACGGAGAGAAGGTCAAACGCGCCGCGTACTTACGTGTGCATCTTAGCCGACATGACGAGAGTGCGACTTGCTTTCTTATGATCTTGCTGTGCAATCAAAGTAGACTACTTGCATGCTCGGTACGAGACGAATGTGAAGTAAGACTTCCAGCGAGCTTACGTTTTGATCATCTTGCGTGCTGCACATGAAACAGACACAGTGAGATTTGCAGCGAGCTTGCGTTCTTGAACGCTCTAAAGTAAGCTCGCTACAGAGTAGTCGTCGCGCTCAGATTTTCGCTATAAGTTTGAAAACTACAATAAGTATTCTATAAATTTATGCACGAACTTGGCCATTTTTAAATCATCGTAAATAAAAAATTTGTTGTAATACTTTTAATTATACCCATAATAATAACAAATGTAAGAAAATGTAAGAAACTGCAAGAAAACGTAAAAACAGTAATAAACGGTATCAAACCATTGGTTTTCAAACGTTTTTCTTACAGTTTTATACAGTATTTATACAATTTTTATATATTTTGATACATTTCCATTCAATTATTAAATTCATGAAGCGCGCCTGCAAAACTGAAATGTGAATGAAATGTGATCCTATCATTTTCACAGCTCTTTAACCCTTTCAGTCACGCAATTCGATTTTGTTTCGCATTGAAGTGTGTAGTTTTCACCCCATTTTAGGGGTTGTAGTCACGTTTACTAACGTTTACTGTAATTTCGACATTGGATTCGGATTCAGCGTAAAAAGAAAACATTGGAAACATATATTTACTCTTCCATGTAAAAAAAATTGAAGGTGAGACTGAAAATAAAATGACGCCAGTATAGTGGCGTCTGTGGCTGAAAGGGTTAATTAGAGCCGTAGTTACGCAGCGTGCCTTATAAACTTAAAAAATAACTATTGCATACTTGGAAAATACTAAAACATAAATTATTATTACCTTACCGATTTATAAGACTTACCTTTATTATAATGCAGATGCTGATGAATACGATGGCTGGAGTGAAACCGCCTGCAGCCGCTGTGATAGCGAAGATAACGAAAGTGAGTTCGAGGATGATCATTAGCCGCTGGACGAACAATTATTTCCTGTATCCTCATTAACAGTTCGAGAGTTTATTTTAGGCATGGGTATTTTAAAATCCGATTTAAATCAACCAGATTCACATACATGTAAGATTTTGAAATTCATTTCTATGATTCTCCCGAAACCTAATAATTGCCCTTCAAGTGTTTATAAATTCAGAAAGTATTTTAACAAAACGGATGAAATCCCACTGAAAAAATATTTTTTTTTGTTCAAACTGCTTGGTTTCTGAAGATAATAATGTACATAATGTAAATAGTGATGAAGCAATAGATATTGAAGAAATTTCGGAAAATGGAATTCCATGCGATTGCAACGAAAAAAATGATTATTTTATCGAGATCCCTTGCATCTATAGTTGCACAGCAACTAGAAGCATTTTATCACCGACCTGGTTTTTATGAAAAATTAAGTGGCAGAGACACTCCTGTAAATATTGGTTGTTACAAGGACATATATGACGGCTCAATTTATGAAGAGTTAACAAAAGAGGATCGTATATTATCAAATAGGAATAATATTAGCTTCATGTGGTATACAGACGGCGTGACGATCTTCAGATCGTTAAAATTTAATGTATGGGGATTCTTTTTAATAATTCTTGAACTACCATAGAGAAAGATTTAAACTTGAGAATGTGTTGCTTGTCGCTCTGTCGTTCGGAGACAAAAAGCCTGTCCCGAACTTATTCTTAGAGCCACTAAGAAAACCACTAAAAGAGTTATATGAAGGCATTAACTTATATTTGTTAAAGATATTAATAAGAATATTTTAGTATGAGGTCTTCCGGAAAAAACTCTATTCCTTAGTATGATTCTGTACAATGGTCGATTCGGCTGCCAAGTGTGCGTTCAAGAAGGTAGTAATGTTGGGCGAACACGTACGTATCCTTTTGAACAAAACGTTATGTTACGTTCAAAAAAGGATGTGCTAGAGTATCCGGCACAAGCCCTTGAAATTAAAATGTCAGTTTGCGGCGTAAAGGGTCCGTCAATTCTCTCTAAAATATGCAACACTTTCATTACTTCTACTTCCGTAGATGTTCGAAGGAGTAGTTAAGAAATGGATAGATTTTTGGTTTGATACTAAATATAAAGGTAAACATTTTAATGTATTAGATTTTAAAACAATTGTGGACGATAAACTTTGTGCTATAAAGCCTCCTGCATTTATTGCGCGGTGTCCGGGATCACTAGAATCAAATTACGAATACTGGAAAGCTTCCGAACTTAAGAACTGGTTTTTCTACTACTCTCTACCACTTTTGAAAGATATTGTTACTCTCACACACACACATACAATAATTAATAACTATTAATAAAAAGAACAACATTTAATTTATTTAAAGTCGTAAACACATACGATAAAACTTATTATCAATAACAAGCTCTCGAATCAACTAAACTGAAAAATCTAAATTGAATCAAGAACAACGAACTAATCGCTTAGCAACGCTTTTGTTCTTTTCATGCTCGATGACAATAGACTAATACATAACATTATTACCCCTCTTTTCAGATTGTCGTCCCGACAATCTTAAGATAAAAACGAAAGAGAAGGCATCTTCTTCAAGCGGGCTGATTCTCGGCTCACTCGACCAAACGGGCCTGTCTCTTGAAAAATAGTCCTCCTCATCCAAAATCGAATCAAAATGGCATCATCTTCAAGCGGGCTGATCCTTGACTCACCCGGCCAAAGGGCCCGTCTCTTGAATTGGTCCATCTTGAAATCATCTTGAAATCATCTTGAAATCATCTTGAAATCATCTTGAAATCATCTCGAAATCTTTTTGGAATCGTCTACTTTTTTAGCGGGTTGATCCTTGACTTATCCGGTCAGAGAACCCGTCTCTTAAAATGTAGAATCGGCATTTTTGGGTTGGGTATCATCATGTCATCATCGGTGGGTAAAGATCTAAGTTGTTAATCGTATTCACGATTTTAGTCCCCATTGCAGAAATGTTGATAATGTTTTTAGTCAATTCTGACTAGATCCGTTGGGAGCGAGGAAGAAAATAAATCTCCCAAGATGTTAAATATTTGCGACGTTTCGTCGACGGATTTGTCGACCTCTTCAGGCTTTATTTAAAAGATATATCAGAAAATTATAAAAATTACATTGGATCGTCAAAATACATCAAAATTACAATAAAGGTTAGCAACAATTATTACCTCGTTTATCTCGCAGAGATTCGTTAAGAGATGTGAATATATATATATAAGTATGTTGGTGAACCGACATAGGCTGATTTGTGCACATGAAAATTGTGCACCGATTTATTGTGCACAGAGAAAAGAAAAGAAAATTTTGTTCACAAAACGTTTTTACTTTTGCACAAAAAATTGTACACTTTACGGAAAAAGGTGAAATTCAGTAATGTGCACAAGATTGTTGTGCACAATAACATAAAATAATATTTCAACCAAAAAAAGTCTTGCACACTGTGCTTATTTATCGTGCACGTAATATAGAGCTGGGCGATTGTGCACAAATAAATTCATTAAAAATATATCTAACCGATTGTGCACAAAGTCTAGTTCATACGAAGTCTTATAGCAGTGTTGACAGATTGGGCAATAAGTAGCGAATTGGGATAGTTTAAAAGATGAGCTCGCGGGAAAAAAATCGAGATGGCTATTTATAGCGAATTGGGCTTATACGAGACCTAGTAATGTTAATAGCCGATATGGCTATTGTTTAGCAAACAACATTAAATTTTAAATCAAATAAAAATGCCAAAACTCAAGTAGCCGGGAGACGCGGGTTCTGCGCGTATACGGGAGCGCGTCAGACGTTTATACATGGCAAAATAATTATTTAAATCATTTATAACCCCAAGCAGGCGGGGAATGCGAGTTCCACGTGTATACAGAAGCACGTCATACGTTTATATATGGCAAAATAATTATGTAAATAATTCTTAACCCCAAGTAGGCGAGGGGTGCGAGTTTCACAAATATACGGAAGCGCGTCAGACGTGCATACAAGGCAAAATAAACATGTAAATAATTCTTAACCCCAAGTAGGCGGGGGATGCGAGTTCCACGCGTATACTAGAATAAGGCAGACGTGTATACATGGCAAAATAATTATTTAAATAATTCTTAACCCCGAGTAGGCGGGAGATGCAAATTCGACGCGTATACGAGAGCGCGTCAGACGTGCATACAAGGCCAACAAATTATGTAAATAATTCTCAACCCCAATTAGGCGGGGGTGCGAGTTCTACGAATATACGGAAGCTCGTCAGACGTGCATACAAGGTTAAATAATTATGTAAATAATTATGACCCTAAGTATGCGGGGCATGAGAGTTCCACGCGTATACTGAAATAAGGCAAACGTGCATACAAGGCAAAATAATTATGTAAATAATTCTTAACCCCAAGTAGGCGAGGGATGCAAGTTCCATGCATATACCTACTAGGAGTTGAGGATTATTTAAATAATTATTTTGCCTTGTATGCACGTCTGACGCACTTCCGTATACGCGTGGAACTCGCACCCCCCGCCTGCTTGGGGTTATTAATTATTTAAATAATTATTCGGCATGTATAAACTTCTGACGCGCTCCCGTATACGCGTAGGACCCGCGTCTCCCGGCTACTTGAGTTTTTGAATTTTTATTTGATTTAAAATTTAATGTTGTTGGCTAGACAGTAGCCATATCGACTATTAACAGTACTGTCTTGTAGCCCAATTTGCTATAAATAGCCATCTCGATTTTTTTCCCGCGAGCTCAGCTTTTAAACTAGCCCAATTCGCTACTTATTGCCCAATCTGGCAACACTGCTATAAGACTTCGTATGAACCTTCGTATGAACTAGACTTAGTGCACAATCGGCGAGCAATAATTAAATAAATAGATTTGTGCACAATCGGTTATATATATTTTTAATGAATTTATTTGTGCACAATTGCCCAGCCCTATATTACGTGCACGATAAATAAGCACAGTGTACAAGACTTTTTTTGGTTGAAATATTATTTTATGTTATTGTGCACAACAATCTTGTACACATTACTGAATTTCATCTTTTTCCGAAAAGTGTACAATTTTTTGTGCAAAAGTAAAATCATTTTGTGAACAAAATTTTCTTTTCTTTTCTCTGTGCACAATAAATCGGTGCACAATTTTCACGTGCACAAATCAGCCTATGTCGGTGAACCTATTTGGCGACCTATAGTTTTTTACCATGATTGAAGTATATGCTTGACTAAAGAAATAATATCCCTCTCTGGGGCTGAGGTATTAATAAAGCTCGCCAAAAGTGGTCTATAGTATCTTAGCTCTTTCGGCGAGCTCGTCAAAAACGTCCAAAACTCGCCAAAACAGTCGTTCCGTATCTTTTTTACTCGTCAAAACGTGCCAGAAATATATATATATATATATTAACGCAGAGCTTATATAGTAGTGTGGTTGCACCGACCGTAAACAAAAACAAAAAAATAATAGAGAGAGAAAACTGTGGTAGATATAAATTATTATCTACGTAACGAGTAAAACATAAATTTATATCTGCTAAGATTCAGTGTAATCTTCTTTTTTGTTAATTGTATTAGGTGTGCTATTAATGAATAACATTTCGGAGATAACTCTTTTTTGATAATCGCTTTCTATGTCCTTTATCTTAACTGATTCAAAGTCGAATTCATGTTTATATGTATTTTTGTGTGTATATACAACTGCCTTTTCATTCTTATTCTTAAGATGTTCAGAAATGCGTTTATTTAAAGCACGTTTTGTCTCACCTATATACCGAGCATCACAGTCTTTACATGAGAATTCATAAACTACATTCGTTTGTTCAAGTTTATTGGTTTTGTCTTTACCAAGAACAACTAATTTCTTTAGTTTATTGATTATAGACGGAATAATTTGAATGTTATATTTTTTAAATAATTTTTTGCAGTTATTATAAAAATTTGAATGAAACGGTAATGACACTTTTAAGTTATAACCGTTGGTGTGTACTCGTTTGTTATTGGTATTATTTGAATTTTTGATTTTGAAAAGTCTGGCTTTTGTGTATTTTTTGATAAAGATCGGTGGATACGAATTCTCAATAAGTATGTCTGTGACTCGTCATATATTTTTGTTGTGGAAACGCTTGTCTGATAACAGAATAGCCCTATCTATTAAGTTAAAAACTATATTCTTTTTTAATGATACAGGGTGGTTGCTATAATAATTCAATGTTCTATTCGAGGACATTGGTTTACTATACCAATCAGTGATAATATTGAATATTGTTGTGTGTTCCTGTTACTCGTGTTAATCACGTTTGTTGTTGTTGTAGTTTGCGTATTAGAATGTTGGGTTGTACTCATCTGGTTTAATTTTTGTCGAAACTGAGCAAGTTGTTCCTGGAGAGAGAGTCGCTCTGCCCGCAGGTCATCGATGGTACGCTGACGCTCGATTAATTCAGCGTCGCGTATCCGTAACTCCGCCGCGAGGTGTTTCTCCTTGGTGCTGTGATGTTGTAGTCTCGCTTCAAGCTGTTGACGTCGTTAATGTTCAGTCTCACAATCGGCTTCCAACTTTTCGAGTCGTTGTCGGTAAATATCCATTTGAGTCCTAACCTCATTAAGTTCTAAGAGCGTTTCACGAAGAAGAGTAGGCTAGAGTACACCGACCGTCGGTGAGACATCAGCCACCATCGATGAGTCATCGGTTATCATTCATCACACGCGCATCAGTCACCGAGCGTGCGCCGGTCGTCGAGCGCGAGTCACCAGGCAAACTTAAATCGACGAGAATCAGATTAGAAATTGCAGGGTTAGGTGTACCTGTTTGATTTTGACTTAAATTTTCAGTAGCAGTAATGGTATCGGTGTCGGTGGTATTGACCGCAGCAGTTTCGGCAGTAGAAAACTTCGGCAGCAGCAGCAGCAGCAGCTTCGGCAGCAGTCTTTGCTCTGGTTCTCGTCTGAAAGGGTACATATGACGGTGTACGCATCGTTTTCGCTGAGTTTTCGTCTTCAAAATGTTACTCTCACACACACATACAATAATTAATAACAACTATTAATAAAAAGAACAACATTTAATTTATTCAAGGTCGTAAACACATACGATAAAACGTATTATCAATAATAAGCTCTCGAATCAACTAAACTAAAAAATCTAAATTGAATCAAGAACAACAAACTAATCGCTTAGCAACGCTTTCGTTCTTTTCATGTTCGATGACAATAGACTAATGCATAACAATATATTACCTCAAGAATATATGGATCACTATAAACTCCTGGTGTTAGCTGTATACACATTATGCAAAGAAAAGGTTGAGACTGAATCTATAGATCTAGCTGAAAATTTGGTAGAAGAATTTTTAAGAAAATATGAATTTCTATATGGAATTAAAAATATGGCATGCAACATGCACAGTACTGGCCATTTATCACTTGTGGTTCATCGTTTGGGCCCACTCTGGACAACTTCCTGTTTCCCGCTCGAAGATTTAAATGGAAAAATAAAAAATTTAATACACGGATCTAAAAAGCCAGAATTGCAAATAGTTTTAAATTTAAATATCTATGTAAAAATACATACCTTAAAATATAAATGGCTCCAAGAAGATGTGATATTTATAATTTTTGTAAAAAAATTTCATCTCCTGAAAAAAAATTAAAACTTATTGAAATTGATAATGATATATATTTATGCTTCAAAAGTTAAAGATTCAGATGCTGAAAATATATTAACAGAACACCACTTACCTGAAACCAATGTATTTTGTTTCAAAAAGCTGTATAAAAACAGGAAATTGTTTACTTCAGAATTAGCGCAGAAGGAGCAAAAAACTGAATCGTATTACGTAACTTATGTAGATAATGGTAGTATAGGCGTGGGAATTGTACAAAAATATATACATATGACTGATTGTGAATGTAAAAAACTATGCAAATGTTTTCGAAATAATTATGCATGTATTAAGAAAGTAGTTACAATTAATCCATTTACTGTAAATATATTAGAAAGTACTTTAAGTTTAAATTATATTTACGAATGTACAAATATTATTGATGCGATTATTGTGGTAAATGTAAAAAATTTGCGAAACGTATGTATTTATATAAAGTTGGAAGGAACAAAAAGTTATGTTCGTGAACCAGTTAATAACTTAGAATTTGAATAAACATTATTTAACAAACAAATTGTAACGAGTTTTATCACATATATTATATAGACTTACGCACATTACGATAGCACGTACATGAACTCGTCACACACACACACGCACACACACACACATACACACGCGCGCGCGCATGCACACGTACATATGCACATGCATAAACCGCGTATATTAACTGAAAAGATTTTTCAGTCTTCCTATATAAAGTTACCAATATATTACACATATATTGTCCATAAGAATAATAGCCAATATGTTTTTTAAAATTATTTTCTGAAAGTTTCAAATAATCCACGCATTAGCAATGCATTGGAGGATATACAATCGGCAATTTATTATCAATATATTTACAATTGTTTATCTAATATTATTGAAATATATTGTAAATATCAAGAGCAAATGTATATTAAATATACTGCTTAACAAATTCAGATATTCTTATGTTTTATCTTTATGTCACATTTTTTCATCTTCATCGATATCTTTTTATTTTTATCTTGTCTTATTGTCTGAAAATTATCGATCCTATATCTTCCGGCCATGAGAGAAAAATTCTTCTGTGGGAGAAAACTGCAGTTCCTGCTTTTTCAAGAGAAATATCATTTTAAGACAGATCATTTTTCTTATTACAATCTCGAAGTTTTGTACCACCCTTTTGAGCCCGTCATTGACAAATTTCAAATTCGTTTTAATTAATCGACACCTAACCAACCCCAAAAAAATATTATTTTCAAAGAAACACCTTTGACGAAACGCCTTTACGAAATGTTTTTTTTTAACATTTTTTAATAATATATTTTTAACCAACACTGTTTAAAATTCCGAACCAGAACTTCACACATGTATATGAAGTAGTCTTACAAATACGCATATTAAATTTCAATACATGTATCCTAATAAATTTTTAAACACTGTTTTGAATTTAATAGGTACATATACATGAAAACGGTTTTAAAACTAAAAATTTAAAATTAAAATACGTGTGTTAAAATTTAATTTTAAAATTAAAATCATTCCTCCACGTGTGAGTAAAAATTCAAAATGTATATTAAAGTTTCCTTAAATTTAAAAACATTTTCAATCATATCCTCTCTTAAAAAATGGCCGGATGTTGTGAAGCACTTAAAGAGTGATTTTGATTGGTCCGTAAGGAATAGACGCGAAAATTCGCTACTTCCGCTACATTTGAATTTTTGAAATTGAATTTTTATTCTTAACTATATTTAAAACTAATTAAAACTAAATAATTAACTCAAATTAGAATGAAAAGATTGATTTTGTCATGCTTTGAAAAATGGTTCTATTATCCTATCATTTAAACCAATTAAAATGAAATCATAATGAAAAATTATATATTCATAACCTAAAAAACAAAATAGTACGCGCGCAGCGCGTTTGAATTTTACTAGTTTATTAAAATTAATAACGGTAATGTGATTTCAAAATATTCTTTGAAACTTAACAATAAGTTTAAAAGATCAATTCACAAATGTATGAATTCTGAACTACAATACCATATTTATGAATAAAAATTCAAAATGTTTATTAAAAGTTTCTTAAAATTAATAACATTTTTAACAGTGAAATTTAAAAATTCTTAACTATAATAAATTTAAAAAATGACGATTTTTAAATACCATTATATTTCTTGAATAATAAAGAGTTTTCCCACAAAATTAGACTTCAAATTCGGAAGGGACGGCATCAGGTGCTTCATTTCCAAGTGCACGTGCAAGTCAATGTTGAAAAAAGCGCCTTGCAAAAGCGCGTGTAGCTCGACTGCGCTCCTTTCGGGGCGGCTTGAGCGCAGCCAGCATTCTCACTAAGCTGTCGGTTCCAAGAATCTTGTTTTCGACATCCTCCTCGAAACGTGTGTAAGCCCCTGGCCGATCGATATTTGGCCGCATCATCGATCGATTTAAAAAACCGAGCGTATGAACAAAACCGCTAACAAAAATGATGAGCCCGCAATGCGCGCGCGCGAGCGCGCGTACACGTTATACTGTCGCACATAATGTTACAATCAGGAATTGGCGAGCGGTCAATGCTCGAGTGACCCCAACAACAGTAAAAGTGACACACGCATACAGGCGTACAACGCGAACCTGCATGCTCGTACCGCACGCGTACTGAATACTTTGATTTTATGCGCTATGTGTTTGTGTATGTTTGTGTGTGTGTGTGTGTGTGTGTGTGTGTGTGTGTGTGTGTGTGTGTGTGTGTGTGTGTGTGTGCATACGCGCGCATGCGAGCGTTCTCATGGAGAGGTGCTTGTCCTTTCGAATTTTGTCACTTTCTACATGGAAATTATCGGGCTCTGGTCATTGACACATTTTCTTGTGAAATTTTCTATTTCCTAAATGGATTATTTTGAAATAGCTTGAAACCGAAATTCAATTAATGCTGATATATCGAATCGGCTATTTGTCAAACTTTTACCTGAACTGAGTATTAAAAAGTATAAGAAGTGACACTACGTAGGTGAAAGAGATGATGGCTCTAAAATATCTTTAATCGGTTAAGGGTATAGTAAAATGCTTAATTGATGTCTTGCATAACTTCGCCCAGTTGTCTAAAATTCCGTAGAGAGTATGAAAGACATCTATAAAGAAAAGAAATACAAACGCTATTACAATCTATTAAATAATTTTGAAGGTGAAAAAATAATTAATTAATCTTAATGAATAAAAAGAATCACAGTTTTATTACTTCAAGAAACGTAGATTGCTTTCTTGCTGCGTAAAACATATTGACCTTGTTGGTGTAAAAAGTTCATTTATTATGCAAGATTCAAGTGCTGTAGTAAAGACAGATTCGGCGCCTCCTATAGCGACGTTAAGTAAGAGCCAACCGAGAAGTCAAGCGATCCAGCCAGAGCCGAAATTTTACCAAAACCTTATAAATTTTCTATCTGTTTTCAATGATTTTTCATTTCTGAATACTCCAGTGGGGTAATAATTTGAATAGTAAAATTATAGCCGGCAACACAGAGGGGAGTTACGGCCCCTCCTAGTTCCAACTTATTTCAACTGCTGTCTCAAGGGGCGGATATATAGTGCGCGCACCATCTGCTGCTTCTAATACGCCCACAGGGTATGAGACCGAACCCTTTCCGGTTGGGGAAGTCAAACAATGGCGTCGACGCGCCATTCTTCTCGTTGAGTCATAACGTTGCCACATATTTAAAAAATATTTTCAACAAATTTCAATTAATGTTCCTTCAGTGGCGGGCATTCAATCATTCTAAAGTTCAATGCCGATTTTGTTATAATATGTCCTATTGCTTTAGGCATTGCAGTTGATTGCCAAAGATGTACTTAATTAAATTTTAATAGAACTTTGGTGATTAAGCATTCTTAAATTACAGCATTTGTAAATTAATGATTAAATTTAATAGAAAAATGTTAATAATGAATATATCTTTCATGTTTGGAGGATAAATTATGTAAACACCGCTTACTATATTGTGATACAAATAAGCTATTTTGATAATTAAAAAAATTGATCGAAGATTAGAAGAGTCAATAATAGTCAAGAGCAAACACTTTTAAAAGAGCGTCTCCGGAAAATGCATATTTTACGCAGTATGTTAGATATTTAGTTTGATTGATAGATATTGTATTTTATCTCATTTATATATAAACAACATTCAAAGATAAATAAGATATTCACACTTTGTACGTCAAAGACTTCCACGTGGACTTAATTAAGAAGTTGTTATTTTGTATATCAATATAATATTCGTTCGCACGGCGAACCGGCTCTGCTCGTTATAACTGAAAATATAATTATTTTGATGGAAAAAATGGAAATGAGTTATACGGAAGACTTTTAATGCCTTGTAATGAAATATGTTTACTCTTCGAAACAAAGATCATCACGACACGTGTCTTTTCCGATACATAAGCGCCTGTTGGCCTTGTTGATAGAAAAAGTAAGAAAACTTATTGATCGGATCGTAGATACTATAATAAAAATGGTTTGACTTCCTGTTATTGGTGGGCGAAAAGTCATAGCAGTCCATGAATAAGATGTATTATACATATTCTATTGATTTTCTGTACGATTTAAATACTCTTATGGGTTTATGAGTACGTTCCTCTCACTTTGGGGTCATTAATCTCTTATGAGTGTCGTACAACACGCCATTTTTCACAATTCAGTTTTTCAAGTCATTTAAATTTTTTATGATTCCAAAAGGTTAAAATTTGAGATTATCTAGAAGTAAGGCACATGCCGTTCTACATGCGTTAATTACAAATTCAAAAATGCAGTTAACTGCGCGATGAATGTGTTTGTCTATAAACCGTTCCTACGGTATCAGCAAATTGAAATGAACTAATCAACTTTCATATCTCTATGCTATGTTACACTTGAGAACAAAGGTTCATTGACTTTTCAATGCATTACTACGCACATTCTGTCATTGATGAGAACGACAAAACTCTGATAAAAATAACGACTTAATCCGTCAAAGTACAGATACAATATAATGAAGTCAAGTATTAACTATCAAATTACGAACCGTATTAATTTCAAGATAAGAAATTTATAGCTCATTTGTCTCCACTATTAGATTCTGACTAATTAATAGAGTGTTTTATTTCCAATGATATTTTGACAGTACCTTCAATTTCAAGTAAAAGATACATTAACACCCCAAACCATAAATAAGATAATCTAGTCGCCTTATAAGACTTTGTATCCTATAAGCGACATTGACGAATTTTATTGAATAATATTCGCAACGGATTTCGTAAAGTTTTTAATCTTTTAAGAGCGATTAGCGATTTGAAGAGCGTGTTTGAGGCGCCATTGCCACGCAAACATCTGATGTCCTTCCTCACTGTAATTGCAGCCCGATGCATGCACAGTCGAAATTGAGGTGCGCCTCGTAGAACCTATGTATTTGCAAGACTCTCGCGATTCTCTTTAATTCTTCTCCCTCTTTGCCTTTCCCATTCCCTCTACCCCCCCCCCCCTCTCTCTCTCTCTCTCTCTCTCTCTCTCTCTCTCTCCCTCTCTCTCTCTCTTTCTCTTGCAACACATGGACGCACGTATCACGGGCGGCATAGACAGGTGATACGTATACGTGCCATATCGGACTGATCGGTATGCGAGTCGCGCTCTCGCTGCTGCTGCTGCGATCCAAACCTTCGCAAAGGACGTTGACCGGCGCAAGTGCAGCGTGTTCGCGTACGTATTACGCTTCATATACACTCGCTCGTTGTGTATCTCGTGAGCGCGCCGCTTTGTATATAAAACACGTGCGCTGTCTGTCTCTCTTCCTCTCGCGCGGTGTCCCCTCGAGTTCGCAGCTCGATCGACGCGAAACGAATACTGCGTTGCGTTGATTGACTAACTGCTGCTGCGACTGACAATTTCGCGAGTCAATTAACCGATTTATTATTTATTAAATAAATTATGATCGCTCGAAATCTATGCACTGCATGCACCACGATTAAATGATTATACGTACAAAAGGTGTCAGATTAGATATGTAGAACATAGTAGTTCAATGAACTAGCATTGAATTCATTATTTATCATACCATTACATAGGTTATTAATTATATTTTTGTCATAGGTAGCAAACGCTGATTTTTCATCAATTGTTACTGCGATCTTACAATGAAACGAAATTCATCATGTATAATTATACAATAATTCTAAATAAGAATTAAGTACACTTACATTATTTGTTTTATAATTGGATTATACTACTATACTATGTCTCTATGATAATAATTTAATAGAAATGAAGAAGAAATAAAATATTTTGTAAAGTTGATCAAAAGTCAACTTATATTGTTCACATTAAAGAATCCATATGGAAACCCTAGGATATATTATAGACCTGCTAACAAAGTTATTTTAAAGCAAATGAGGTTGAGAGTCGCAATAACTTGTATACACAAATAAAAATAATTGTTGAAAATTCAAACTAAAGTTCACGAAATGGATACGTGAAATGCATGAAAAATATCCGTTCTCTCATTTCCGAATAGGACACTGGTTTGCTCAGTCGCTACGTTGCTCTCACTTATCGAAATTTTATATGCTAGAGTCAGAAGGGCTCAGAAGAAGAGGTACACGCTTACAAAGTCTAGGGAATTTGAATTCAGACAAAGATAAATTATAAACGCAGTCTGATACCGTAACGATAGGCGCGAGGATCGCCACGGATACTATGAAGATCAACTCGGAAATGACAAAATATAAAAGGACACGTACCTCAAAGACTTATATTTTTCTTTTACCACAAATGTGATAATAAGGAAGCACGAGAACGACGCTCAAAAACTTACGGAATCGCCTGACTGTTCAACGCCCCGTGATTAACATCTGTAAAAACTGACTGTTTAGACTTCTTATATTCCGAATTTGGGGATATATAGATACCGGGATTAATGTTGATAGAGAAGAATGGTAGAAGTATTGCCGAGTATTTTCATGTAACTTAAGCATTATTTGGTAGCTTTTATATAACTTATCAAGAATATAATTGTGTTAAAAAAATTATTTTCTTGAGAACGTTTATGGAATTTTCATTTCATTTAACAATGCAGATCATGTAATTTATTGAGAAATTATGTCTTTTTGAATTAAGACGTACATTTTTTTGGTTTGCATCACCATTACCTTATGCATATCACGGAATGGTTGTACATGTACACACATCAATTTACATGGCTTATTTTGCTTGTATGTGCACACATAAACAGTTATATATACCAATAACATACAATTTAATTAAGAACTCCTGTTCTGTAACAAAAAACTATTTAAATATCTCACCTAATTTAGAAAAACTAACTGAGAAACAACATATGTTTGCAATGAATTGAATGACATAGAAAATCCACCAAATTGATAACATGTTGTTACACGGATGGATATACTCATGCGGTTTATAATAAAAAATAATTTATTTACGCAATAACTATCTTTTATTAAAAAGGGAAATGACAAATATTTATGTAAACAAATGAAATTTCAAATACATAAGTATACCACATGATACTACCGTCACCGCCGGCTCGATCATTTATCGATACTACTTTCTGCCTTCAGGGGTGTGTACGCGTGTACCCATTCATTTCATAACATTCATCAGAAGAAATAGGAATTTTATATATCGGCTGATGTCATTATACTTTGTTAGTTTAGCATTATACTTTTAGTTGTAATGGTAAATACATGAGAAAATGGCAGTAGAACAGAGAGTCTTGCGTCAGACTGGCCTAGATATTAGTCATCTATTTTCAGGATATAGAAAACCTTTAAAGTGAGGAACATTATGGAAACTATTTTGATTGCGTATTTCAATATTTTCGTTAGGATATGTAAAGGGGTGTTTTACATAAGTAAAGATACAATTTTGTAACAATAAAATTGAGTTTGAGTGTAGCTTTATGAAAAATATTTCTCATTATTTAGAAAAAATCAAGCATAGAAAAGAAGGACTCCTAGCCCTTATCTTGTTGTTTTGATAGATGTTGGCAGATTTTTTCATAATCTTATAATCGCAGTATGTACATAAGAAAAAGTTTAGGTTTTTATTTTGATGTCATTATACGTAATGAATACAACATCTAAATGTATGATGTCTTATAACCAAAAATAATTATACATAGCTCTAAAATAGTCCATTAAGGAGATGTGGGATACCAACCTCTATTATGCGACCTACCGTACCGGCCGGACAGCAGTTATTCATTATAACTTGATTATTTCTACGATTATCTGATTACCTATTATTCTGCAAAGTTTTGAGTCAAACTTTCAAGGACATCTTTAAAAATTCTTGGAACGAAATTTTGTTATTTTCCGTTCCAAGAATTTTTTTTCGGTTTCGCATAGTTTGAGCAATAAATCTACTTATCTTAGATAATGTATTTGTATACAATATAATTAAAAAACAGAAATCAGTTATATGTATAAAGTGATAATACTGTTATTATTACATTGCGTATACCGTTTTATTTAATAAATTGTGACTATTTCGTTTCTTAGAAGGAAAAAACTGTAATATAACGAAAAAAGTAAAATTTAGAAAAACTAGAAAATCGATTTTGTGCGCGCGATGCGCGCGTCCAGGGCTATTTCTTACTGCATATACTTATATGAGTAATTAAATAAAATTTTCAATAGAGTCGGACAGTAAGAGATAAGACTTGGACGAGTATAGGGTTTTCGAACATCTCTTTTGACAAGTATAGCATAATCATTTCCATCAATGAATGTTATCTCACGAAATTGTTTGGGATACTTTTTTGAATATTTGCTATCATCAACTATACACGAATATTATGTAAATATGGATCAATTCTAAATCTATAGGAAAGAGTTGCGCCTAAAAATGGCCACTACGCGTTCCTCGCGTCTGACAATATGTGACGGCATCGGATCGACAACTATGGTTAGAAGTAGAATATCATTTTATTCAACATATATCGTGCCTGATATTTTAAATACGGAATATACAGAATTACATGAGAATTGAAAGTTAATTTTGTCTTCTCGTCTCTTTTCTATAGTTGATGTAATATTTTTAATAATTTCTATTTCTTCTTTAAACATTCAAGAATAAATTAACGTGTCTCCAGCCATGGGCATATGTTTAGTGTTATATGCCAACTAAAATAGATCTTACTTTTTTCTAAATCATGTTAAGGTTAATTAATTTTCAACTTGATTTACTATGTAAATCAATTATATATTGTAAATAACATAATTTTATTATTTTTTAATTTTTCTCTAAAAGGAGTGTACGGTATTTCGCACAGTAAAAGAGAGTAACAGAAACGAATAAGAGAGTTAAAATGACTGATGACCCTGATTCCAGTCCCAGATCTTCTCCCATGATATTTCGTTTGGTCGACCTTAATGTCATCATAACAATCAGCTATTCAGAATCAACCTGGAGGATTTTTAACTTATACATCCAACCTATTAAATTATCCATCTCCATGGACAACTTTCATACTCGATTCGATAATTCTAGTCTTTCCACTGGGCCTGAATTTGCCATTCATCCGATCGATGATCTCTATAGTGAGTTTAAAGATATAGACAGTAAAGGGCGAAAAATTTAATTCTCGCAGGTGTTGCTGTGTCAACTGGTATCTTCACTAAGGTTTGTATATTCACTCCTCCTATAACTAGATGGTTAAATGCTTGAGTAAGCCTACACTGAAAAAACTCTGGCACGAGAGACGTCTTTATTCCTTTACGGAGGTCGTCTTAAAGTTATGTACGTCTGTTGTCCCGCGCCGCAAGTCTGTTGTGAGACAAGGGAGCTCTGCCGTCCCTTTTTCGGGGCGTCTGCTCAGCCGTCGTGCAGCGCACTCATCTCGGCACGTCTCTTACCCCGACAGTGACGTGAGAGCTCCCTTAGCAGGAACAACAGACATACGCAATCGTCGGGTCGACTTCCGTTTTTGTTTTGGAACGTCTTGCGTGCCAGAGTTTTTTCAGTGTATATCTAACAAAACACGACGCTTATTTTTAGAAATGGACTCCAGGTAAAACGTTTTTACCGTCATATCTAACTCTAGTTTCCTACCACATGACATTAGAGCTATGATAAAACTTTCAAACAGAGAATATATTTCCGGCATACAAATGCCAGCATTTGTACAGACTCCGCAGATTACCCAAACTGTCAACTAACAAGGAAGATTTTTCATCTCCAGATCATGGATTTGGCTAAAACTTTAGAATGTTATTTTGTGAGCCAAAATAATTTGGATCAAAAATAAATAAAAAATATTAAGGTAGTGTGGCTTAATAAAGGTGTTTACTTTCTTTAAAATGACGAAAACATTGATTTTCTTTTTTTTGGCCTATTTTAATCAGGATTGCGAGATTTTTAATTAGTCAATTAGCAACTAACAACTAAAATTTTAGTTTTTAATTAAATCGACCTTTAATTAACAACTAAATTTGAGTTATTAATTAGATACCCGTACAATAAAAAACTAAAATTTAGTTTTTAGATACCCGTACAATAAAAAACTAAAATTTAGTTTTTAGTTACCCGGCGTTCAACTAACAACTAAAATTTAGTTCTTAATTGACCAGGTATCTAATTAATAACTAAAATTTAGTTTTTAGTTACCCGGCGTTCAACTAACAACTAAAATTTAGTTCTTAATTGACCGGGTATCTAATTAATAACTAAAATTTAGTTTTTAGTTATCCGGCGTTCAACTAATAACTTTTAGTTCTTAGTTGATCCAGCTAATAACTTTTAGTTCTTGGTTGAATGGCAACTAAGTAATAACTAACATTGAATGGTTAGAATAACTCGTCAAGAGAGCATTTTCGCTGAAAACACTAAATGAGACAGTTGTTGTAAGGTTTTGAATACGCTATATAGGTAGGATTCCCATTTTTTGGGACCTACTAAAATTTGGGGCCTTTTCGAGTCCCAAATTAATTTTTATAAATAGGAAGTCCTATTTGAATTCGTTTTCAGTGTAAAATTTTACGATCGAATATGTATTCCTGATGGCATCCTTTGTCATTTTTTGAACCTTTTGGGCCCAAAGTATGTATTTTCTATTTAAAAGTCAAATAACTCGCCAGGAGAGCATTTTCGCTGAAGACACTAAATGGGAAAGTTTTAGGAGTTTGAATAAGCTGTAAGGTAATGTATCCATTTTTTGGGATCTACTAAACTTTTGGGCCTTTTTGAGGCCCCATATTAAGACCTCAAAATCTGTTTTGAGCCTTATGGGCCCAAAGCTTCTTTTCCGTAGAAAAGTTTCTTATTTTGAGTAATGGGTGGTTACAGGACGTAATCCTGCTTCCGTTTCAACTTACTAGATCCTAAAAACGTCGAATATAAGCTTAAGGTAGTCTAGGAAGTCCCAATTCCGAAACGCGCCGTCCTCGAAATCGTATCTCCTGGACCCTTGACACGTTATTTTTAGAATCTCTCAACTACATTCGTCCTATAAATGGGGTCTGTTATTATTATGCCACTGCTCAAGCATAATGAATCCCACTTTTGGGTCGTTGGATCTTTCGAATGTCGAATATAAGCGAAATGTAGTCAAGGGGGTACGAATTTCGAAAAGCGGTGTCCGCAAAATCGTACCTCCCAGACCCCTGACGTTATTTTTCGAATCTCTCAGCTGGATTCGATCTAAAAAGTGTGTCTGCTATTATTATGTCACTAGTCAAGCATAATGAATCCCAGTTTTGACTTGCTGGATCCTTAAACGTCGAATATTAGCGAAATGTAGTCTACGAGATACGATTTTGCGGACGGCTCGTTTTGGAATTATATAATTGAATATAATAAGAGAATAAAAAAATAATTAAATTTATCTACGAGATTTATCATAAAAATAAAATCGGGTTGCATCTATCAATATCAGGACGATTTGAAGAAAGACAGACATAGGCATCGGTACCTAAGAGGAAGATAAGCTGAATCTGTTATCTTTCGCTCTAATAGGCCTTTTGGTTACTGTGTCAAAAAATAGTTACTCTAGTCTCGCCTTCCAGGTATAACAAACTCGAAAATTCAAACCTATGTCTCGAAAAATATGGCGTGTGGCGTGTTATTAGCTTTTATTAAGCCCACTACTGGAGTAGCGGGCGTTTCAACAGCTTTGTCGCCCACTACTCGGGTAGCGGACGTTTTTCAACTTATATCGACCACTAAAAAATGTTCTGAAATTGTTAGAAAAATCATTGATAATAGTTAGAAAATATGTTGAAATTATTTAAATGCGACCGTCAAAAATAGATTTTATTGTAGCAAAATATTAACCAAATAGAAGTAAAAAATACTCTAATCAGTGCACGGTTGCTGTATCTAAAAACGGTCACGTAAGCCTTGCTTTATATTAAAAAAACGCGAAAAAAGTGCATGCGTTACAAAAAATATTGTGCGCACCAAGGGTTAAGTGGACTTTTTGAACTCGTCTTCGGCTCGCAAAACGCACTCGCCTTCGACTCGTACTGTAAATTCTACACTCAGTCTAAAAACTCCACTTTACGCTCTTGGCACATAATATACTATTTTTATAAAAACTGCCAAAACTTTGGCTCTAGTGGTCCTAAAAAATGCTGCGATTACGGATTATAAAGGTCTTGGAACCAAATTTGTATCTGTGTTACATACAAGTGTAAAAAATAGTCATAACATGGTAGAATTTACGTTCAGTAGAGAGCCATTTGTTACTATTCTAGCAATCGAAAATTAGATATTATAATGCTCGAAAAAAATGCCATTCTCTTTACTTTTTGGTACGGTAGGAAAAGAGTACAGTAAAATAACGTCATATTTTAACGAAAAAATTTGCGGGAATAATTTGGACCCAATAAAAGGAATTCAAGGTCTCGCCGAGACAAAAAAAAAAGAGACCTGGTGAGCTCAAAAATGTACAGCCAGTTGTGAGATATAGAGGTTTAAGGTAGGTTCGGCGACTTTTTATAAATGCATAAACATCTCTGAAAATTCACAAAAATATTCTTCGAACATTAAACTTTTCATTTATGTCAAGAAAATGCAAGATCAACGACCAAATTTTAGAGAAAACTAGGTTTATTATAAAATGTTTCTTTTAACATGTAATCTTATGGGAAATGACATTCATTTTGTATTTATTCTATTACAAAAAAATAATTTTTATAAAATAGGATATAAAATTGAAGATTTTTTAATGGAGAATCCAATGCTGTCATCATGAATATGAGTTAACGATCAAATTAAAGAGATATCAGCAATAAACTTTGTAAACATGCTTCTGCGCATGCGCACTGAGAGCAGACAAACACATAAGTAATACACGGAGAGAAATTTTAGAGTAAAAATTTCCAAGGTGCCTTGGTAGCGCATGAACAGACTGTCAAAAGCCGTGTTATTCCCAGGTTTCTAATACAATTTATAAGTTTCCCAGGAAAAACTACCATAACCACTTAAAAAAAATACCAAATTATCTGAATAAAAATTACCAGACACACTGGTAAAAATTGAGATCTAGTCATTTTTACAAGGTAACCTAAGAATTTTTACTGAGAAAACTTATAAATTTTACCAAATAACCTGGTATTTGTGTACTCGCGCATGCGCACTGCGCATTATTGTGTTTCAGAAGATTGATACTAGAGGCGTGCGTGACGTTAAAATGAAAACAATACACATATTTTCAGTAAGTAATAACGGCGATTCAAATGACTGTTCGTAACAGCTTCCGTGGCGCAGTCGGTAGAACGTCGGACTCTCAACCCAAAGATCGTCGGATCGAATCCCGCTTCCGTAAAAATTTTTTTTCAGTTTAATGTTTTTTCATCCTTGTTTCTGTTTCTATTTCTATATTAAAATACTATATATCCATCAATATGGATAAAAAAAGTTAATTTTTTTAATTTAAATTAACTAAAAAAAAAAAATTTACCAAGGCACTTTGGTAAAAAGTTTGAAATTGTCAGTCTATCCATCCATTACCATAGAAACTGGTAATTTTGTCTCGAATATTTGTAATTTTCACTACAAAATTTCTCTCCGTGTAAGAATGGCGATTTCTTTCATTTTTTAACAAAACTCGGATTTTTTAAAACTTACTGAAATATTCGGAGGTAATTACTAAAATTAAAATTTCAAAAATTACCAAAAACAAAGACGGCCTCCACTGGGGCCCCAACTTGATACGGCACCACGCGCCGAAGCCATCTTAAAGATGGTCTAAAAATGATGAAATGCAATGGCCACATTACTGGTCGACAAAAAAAACTTTTTATATCGCTGTATTTTTTTCTTAAAACGGGAAAAAGACGAAAAAAAACGAGACGTCTCTGACCTCATTTTGTTAAAATTTTAGCCTTTTGGAATTTTTTGAAAAATGGCCTAAAACTGGTCAAAATTAGGGTTTGAAAAAAATCCAGCAAGAGCAACGAGTGACATAGGCGGCTGAAATCTTGCAGAAGCTATTTTTTGTATGGCTACTTTTATAAAAAAACATCGGCAACCAAATCGGCGCCCCCCTACCAGTAATTGTAACGCTTCATATGTTGGCCACACTTCACGTAATGTAATTAATATTTGATCTAAAGAACACGAAGCTGACTGCCGACATTAAAGAAATAAATCTGCGATTTTCAATCATATCAAAGACAATAAACATATAATCAAGTTTAATAATGTAAAAATATTAGATAAAAAAAATAATTTAGGAAAAAGATTAATGTTGGAAATGTTATATATCCCAGCACAAACCAATAGCACGAATATTAAAAAATATAGAAAAATTAAAAAATGAATACAAATCATTTTTTGAAACTCCGTGCGAGAAGTTCGATTTCTCGCACGCTGCGTTAAACGATGCGTGCAAAAATCTCACTTCTCGCACGTCGTGTCAAAAAATACGGTTCGACACTTGTGTGAGAAGTTGATTTTCTCCTCGTGTGACCTTTTCACCCTCGCTTCGCTCGGGTGCAAACGGTCACACGAGGGGAAAATCAAATCCTCGCACTAGTATCGAAATGTATTATTCTTATTTAAAGAAATTTTTAATATAAAATCATAAGTTCCGCTAACCCATCCTTACTCATCACCGTCTTCACTCCCCACCTTTGACAAGATTCACTCAATAGCATCCAATTAGAAGCAGTTGCACAATATTCTTTACCACAGCACGCATATAACCTTTATACACTGAGAAAAATGTTGTAGTAAATTTTATTATAACTGTAATAAAAATTACTATAAAGTATAGGAAGGGTGAGACAAATACACTTTATGCTGCATTTTTATTATAATTGTATGAATAATTACAAAATTTCTTGTAATTTTTATGACAGTTGTTGATTAGAAAGTATTACGAAATAAAAGAAAAATTGCTATACACATAGCAAAAACTGTGATATAATAAAATTTATAATATATGCTTTTAATTTTTATTAGAATAGAATATAAATTTTATTTCGTAGCGTTTAAATTTTATTTTGTAGCGTATAAATTTTATTTTGTAGCGTATTAAAAATTACTATAAACATAGTAAAAAGTGCCACATTCAAAAATTGCTACAGGCCATAAGAAAGTTTGCTATCCAACATAGTAAAAATTGCTACAACATTAGTACTTTCTGCGCAGATCAAGGCGCCCACGTGTCTGATTGAGGTTATGTTTCTACGGGAATTTCACTTTGTCTTGCTTTTAAGTTTACAAAACATTCAAAACCTTACTTCAATTATTTTATTTTTATATTATGCACATTAATGATAAGTTTCTTTGTGTTATCAAAGTTATTTATTGTCATTATTTAATATTATCTGAAATTTTCTTGAAATCGATGGTTTGACATGTACAAGTTCCAAAATTTTACACTCAAGAATCCTATTTGGGTAAGTGGTTAGCGCGTCCGATTGCCGCGATGAAGGTTGCAGGTTCGATCCCAACGCTCGCAAAAAAAATATTTTTATTTCTCATTTTAATTTATTTTTACATTAAATATTGTATGATTAGAGTCTGAAAATAGTTCTGAAAACAGAAAGAACGAGAAAAAATTTAATTTTTTGAAATTTAAGGTCATTCATAAAAATTACTATGTTGCATAGCAAAAATTGTTATAATTTCGATTTGTCCCTCCGTTCCTACAAAATATAGTAATTTTTCTTATGTTTATAATAAATTTTACTACAACATTTCTCTCAGTGTATAGAAATATCACACATTTAGACAGCTCGTAGATATAAAAGTTTTAAACCACAATGAACGTATTTAATTAGACTGGTTACTAGTAACGCAACCTGCATTATTTCAACATATAACTAGTATAATTGTAAGTATGGCTTTTACTTGTAATTATATTTTTATATACCTTTCTAATTTTCATTAATTGTAATTTATTTAATAAATATTAGTCCTAAGTAGGACGACATTGAAGTGGTTAAAACTTCGACAATCTTTTTCAATAAATTATGTATTTTTCTTTTGTTAAACACCTACCTACTTTACAGTGCGCCCAGTAAAATCAAGAAAATGTAGTAATCTTCCAAATATTAATTTTCTTTCAAATGGTCAGTCGTTATTTCTGAAGCTTTTCTAGGTATCACTGATACTTTATCCTAAATGATTACATATACATCACGTAATATTTTTTAATCAGATTAAATTTTGAAACTGTACTTTCTATTCGGACGTCTAAGTCCCGCCAGGTGTCTCTCTCGTTGCATCTCTAAGGTATACCAAAGTCACGTGATGTATGCGAGGCAGGTTTGAACTTGTAAAATTCTATTTTTATGAAATGCAATACTTTGTAAATGATTGTATATATCTTTGTATTGATTAAATATTTTTCGTTTTTTCGCTTTTGATCCCATTTTTGCGTAATTAAAATTAATATAATCTATTTTGTATGGAGTTAAGGTGCGTTTGTTTACCGCTGACTAGTGTGAATGCTGTCAGCTGAGAGCTGTGAGCTGTCTGCTTAGGTATAACTTAGAGCAGTTCTAATTTTTCCCGCTAGGTGTGCCACTTTTGCTTGGATGTCCGAATACTTTCTAAATCTAATGCAAATTTAAATAATGTCTTATCCCTAGTGGAAATTTAATTTGCTCAAAATAGTTTAAAACAATTCGTCACTGTTCAAATCTGTTTAAAATTGTTTAAAACTGTTCAAAAGCGTTTAAAACTGTTTATTAGTGTGAATTTTTGGACGTTTAAAACAGTTTTAAACAGTTATGAACAGTTTTAAACAGTTTTGAACACTTTTGAACTTTTTTAAACATTTAAGAACAATTTAAAACTGTTTTGAACTTTTGTATTAAAATATTATTAATTAATAAGAATTTATTTAAAACAGTTTAAAATAATTTTGAACAGTTATGAACTGTTTTAAACAGTTTTAAATGGTTTTGAACATTTATGAATGGTTTCAAACAATTTTGAACAGTTTTAATCCGTTCTGAACTTTCGTTTGAACAATATGAATTTGTTTAGAATAGTTTTGAACAGTTTTGAACAGTTATTAATGTCGCCGTCGTCGCAGATATGACGAAAAGTTGCTTCCTTACTGGAAATTTAATTTGCTTAAAACTGCTGTAAACTGTTCAAAACTGTTTTAAACTATTTCAAATAATTTCCTGATGATCAGTACATTTTCAATACAATAATTCTGAATTGTTTAAAACTGTTTAAAATTGTTCATAAATATTTAAGACTGTTGTAAACTGATCAAATAAATGTCTGATCAGTACATTTTCAATACAAAAATTCAAAATTGTTCAAAACTGTTCAAAATTGTTCATAACTGTTTAGAACTGTTTTAAACGTCCAAAAATTCACACTAATAAACAGTTTTAAACAGATTTGAACAGTTACGAATTGTTTTAAACCGTTTTGCCCAAATTAAATTTCCACTAGGGATAGTGTGTCATTCATGTTGGTAATAGGTGCGATTCCAGTCTAAGCCATTAATAATATTTTGTTTCTTCTGATACAAAAACCGCTGCCAATTCATTGGCAATTAGCTTCCCCAAACTAAAGTTATTATTCTAGTATATTGATTGTTTACATCAGTATACAAGTAAATAATTGTTATTTATCAACGTGCATGTGTTTTAAATATTTTATTTTTCCAAACTTACTTTACAAAATTAACTTTAATTTTTTATTTCTTAAAAATTTCTTTTTGAGAAAACAAAATATTTATAACGAAATATTTGTTACTACAAAATGTTACAAAATATATATGATTCGTTAAATTCACTAAATTCTTTTTTTAACCTGTTTATTATCGTTTTTCTTTCTCCCCTGTAAATGTTTACTTCCTCCCAACGGAAGCTTCGTGATAGTAAAAAACAAATTTTCAAGAAAATATGTTAGAAATATTGTTTAGCACATTTGAAGTCGAAATAGACTATTTTTAGAAAATATCCGTATGTGTGTGTGTGTGTGTGTGTGTGTGTGTGTGTGTGTGTGTGTGTGTGTGCGCGTGTGTGTGTTCGTTTACGCTGATATCTCATGATCTACCCGATCGATTTCAACCGGATACCGGCCATTTTTTCAATTATTCTTACAGAATCCCTTTTTTGTCAAAGGCGATATTTTTGTTCTATCAGAACTCATGCTCTATTAGAAGTTAATTTCAGAAAAAAAAATGAAAATGAGACAATTAAAAATCGATAACTTAAAATGATGAAAATACTCTTTAGTCGAAAAATAAAAATTGCGACAAATCTTAAATATTTATTCTTTTATAATTTTTAAGTAATCTGTATATTTAGGAATTCCATTAAAAATTGATCTTCATACGACTTTTTAGATGTTGTTTATAGTACACACACACACACACACACACACACACACACACACACACACACATACACACACACTCACACACACACACACACACACACACACACACACACACACACACCTATACTATAAACAATATATGTATAACATATATTTATAATGTTTAAGAAGGTACTCTTACATCAATAAACATTCTGATATTTGCTTTATTCATTTGAGATTTACAGAAAAAGTAGTTATTTGAAATACACCCGATCAACACCTCTATGCAGCTCTTAATATATGCACGAACTATGGCTTTTCAATTTCAAATTTCTCTTTTTATAGGGAAATAAGAAATGAGCGGAGATATAAACAGCGTTCTGACTAACTAACGTTCAGCTGATTGTAGGCGCAGACGCATCGCGAGGAAACGAAAAATTTACGCGTCGACGGTTGCGACGCTTCCTATTCATCTCAAGTTTCAGTATTTCTAACAATAAAAATGATTTCACGCTTTCACGTCGTCGTAGCAGTTATATGATCGCTATCTGGTATCATGCGACGTTTATGTCTGCATGGAAGACCAAAAAGTTACAAAGCTATCACCAGCTATCACACATTTCTACAATTGGTATAGTTCTTAATGTTAATGAATCCTTACTTATTAAATAATAAGTATCTTCACCACCTACATCTTGCGAGCTTAGAATAAATGTAATAGATTAATGTGTTATATGTACATACATCAACTAACGTAAGAATAATAACGTATCAAATACCTAACGTAATTTTTTATGTTTCATGTAACGGAAACCAAATAAATTAGAAAAATGTAAACAATAAATTTTGTTTTATTGAAATATTTACTCACGTTAATAAACTAAAGTTTTTCTTTGTGTATCAATTATGAATAAAAATATAAATAAATGGCTCTTTTCATATGAAAATTCATCATAAATAATTAAATTAAAGGAAGTCAATATTCATATATCTATAGCAAAACGATAAGTCACTGACATCTACATTCCTATACAAATTTTCAATTAATACTGGTAGAACTTAGTCGTACGACGTTGATTCCTTAATTTGTCATTATAAGACAGTCATATATAACATTAATTTGTCGCGCAGTTTATTCGCCTTACAAGCCCAGAAAGAAGCGCTCAAAACGTTGACCCCGGGTCGTGAACCTCGGCAATCAAATTCTACTCTCCCTCTCTCTCTCTCTCTCTCTCTCTCTCTCACACACACTCACACACACACACGCGCGCTCTTTTTCGCGCACTACTCGTCATCTCATCACACACGTATTTTTTCAAAGAAGCGTACGCTTGAATTCTATGAATCGTCGGCGAATATTTGTGAATCAAAAAGCGGCGCCCCGCACACGTGAGTTATTTGATTCGACAAGCTACACACAGTTTGTTTATTCATGAATAATCTGAATTGATGATGAGGCAGCTATACCTTTTATTTATTTCATATATTACGAGGATTTCGTCTTAAGGGGGTTCATCCAATTTTCAGTTTATTTAGGAAGTCTTTGAAACTTTTTTCACATGTACCTGACATCATTATCTATATGATATCCTCACAAAAAAGAGCCTAACTTCACCGTTATCGAGATATTAATTGTCAAATTTGAGCATTTTAACATGGCGTCTTATGGGACGCACATGCGCGAAAGATCGATTCAGTCTATAACTTCAAAGATACATTTAGCGTTTGTCTGAAAAACTAATATGTTATTAAGATCAATAATTAGAATATCATATTACAAGTTCATAGATCCTAGCTTCACCGTTTTTAAGATATTGTAGTTGAAAGTATGGAATTTTAGGTGCACGGCCGCGTGTGCAGACGACGCTGGAGCGGTGGGGGAACACACAGACGAGCGCCGCCCTGTGTGCACGCTCACAGACGGCACGAAGCTATGTGTATGTGTCAGTCCCGTATAAGCACGCGCTCTGACTACAAGAGTGGGGGCCCCATGCGAGCAAGCCTGTGCGCGCGGTGCGGGGTGACATTGATTCTTGATACGTTCCTGGTTGGATGAACCCCCTTAAGTTTACACAGCTTTTACACAACTTTAAGCAATTACACTTTAAATAAAAGAACTATAGCTACGCTGTTCATGATATACATTTGTTAGACTAAATAAAGGTTACATTAAGATTTCCTTATTAGATAGACTTAAAGGATACTTAATAGTTTGCATTTGTTTACAGAAGGTAGTGAAGTTTAGATTAGTATTCTATATATTGTGACGGACATTGTTACAATTTCATATTATTTTTTTTTATATAAAGTCTGAAAACTGTGAAATAAGGTTAGCAGTTTTCTGTGAAATATTACCAAGAAAATAAAATTTCTTTCAACTAGATTTTTTTAAAAATTATTATTTTACTACAGCAAAGCATAACCCTGCGATAAACAAATAGGATTGCCAATATAATGGCAATATATTGACAAGGGCGATATATTGTCATGTGTATATTGTTATGTATATTTTGTCCATATTTTGTGCAATAATGGCTCTAAAGCGTGGCATTATATCATCAATATATCGTTCATATACACTTTGTGCAATTGTTGGCTGTACAAACTTTTTGTACTGGAAGTGTGATCTGGAAATACGTGTATATTTAATTAGACTTACGGTGGAGAAAGAAAAGGATAAATAAAACCATAAAGTTGGTAGTCAGTAAACAACCTGAAGAACTTGGAGGGTTCAAGGCCCGTGCGACTTGCTTATTCGACTAGGGGAGCACCAAGCGTATTGATGCTGTTTAAACATACGCCATTCTATTAGGCGGGTCTTAGATGTGCAAAATGTATTGGATATAAGGGGAGCGATGGTGCGTTACACATGCCGCGACGGAATATACGTGCGTCAGCTGATGATGAAATTTCGATAAGTGCCCCTCTCTTCGTTTCTTGGCCGCTAACGATGCGATGATTGCTGATGGTGACTAAGTAGGAGATAAAAATCTTACAGAAATAATGAAAATTCTCCGATATTTCGATGAACAAATCAGATATAAGACAAAAGGATGTCATAGACATAGTACAAAGGATACAAATGAAAACATAATTTTGTATATTTTTATGTGTGAAAAATGATACAGTTGAATACTACAGAAACAATTAAGCAACAACCATTGAAATATACAAATAAATTAAGAAATTTCTCAGCCCTCAATAATTCCCTTTTTATTATTTTATACAATTGCTTGTATAAATTTAGAAATAATTTTTCCGTGTTAGGAAGTGCAAGCATGATCTTTTCGTTAATAATATTGTCATAAGTATTCTTTTTATAACGGTATAAAATTTAAAGAGAAAAAACAAAATATGTGTATGATATTGCATGCTTAATAAAAAAAAGACTGACTTAGCAACATAAAACTATTTATTTAATACATAACTTCAGATGTATTATTAAATTATGGTTACAAATTTCTTTTTTGATTTAAAATTAAAATTTAATAACTCAAAATTGAACCTTATCTGGCTTTAAATTAATAGTTTAATCGAATAAAAAAATATACAATGGTGAGTATATATATTTCATTAAAACATTTATTTAATTAATATTTTATTGTGCAATGTTTTCCAAAAACAATTAGTTTAAGTGTTGATGAATCATTTTTGTGTAGAAAAATCTTAAATGTCTCAAAAAAATTTTGGAATATAATTTTTATAAAGTTAGAAAAAATGCACTTATCTTGATCATAGAGTTAACCTCATATTTTAAAGAATCATCTAACATAAATTTAATGATGATGTAGATGTTGCGAAATGTTGGGTTTTATTCATTTCAAGAACATTTTTTTTGTCTTAGGATTATATCAGTTGCTCAAATTGTGGAAGTATCAAGAAAAATAACAACAATAGCAGCTGTTTGCAAATAACGCCGTGTAAATCGGTATTGCGCTCGCCGCGTGATCTAGTCGTTTTTCAGGACATCAAATATGGACCCTCCTTCGTGCCCTGCTGCATAAAAAAATATGGTTATCCATGTAGTGCTCATGAAAAATGTCGCAAATGAATATTAACAAGAAAATAAGAAAAAAAACTGAAAATTCATTAAAAAATGAAAAATATAATGACTTTAAGCTCAATCGTATACTTGTGATTTTCTTACAACTTTAAAGGTTATCTTTTTGTTTATATAATGTCAGAGCACGGCAATCTTTTACTTACAAGTGTATTTTGAAATATATAAAGATATTACTTGCATCACCCTATTACGATAATATTTTTAGTTTTTAATAAAAACATTGATACAAAAGAAAAATGTATTTTGGAAAAAGATAAGTAATAGTATCAATGATGTACATTGTAACATTTAACATGAATTTTTTCTTTACACATACAGATAATATAAGTTGGATGATAAAACTACAAAGTTAAAAATGATACCGAAGTTGATTCAACAAAAAATCATATTTGCGTACAAACTTTGTTGAATCGGCAAAACGCTATTCTCGCGTTTACAAATAAAGTGCAGGTGCACGTAAATGTAGTGAATTCACTCAAATAAACACGAGAACGAAGACGCTTCATATTTTGTGATGCAATCAAATTTTTTCTAAGTTCAATACTCTTACGAAATATTTAGTCAAGATTTTGGTAATTCATTAATACATTCTCATCGTAGATATGTAAATTATTACTCAAAATCAAATGAAAAAGATTAGCAAGCAAGATATATATGTTAGTGAACAATATCAATTTCTATTATTAATTCTACACAACGTTTGGGTCCAAAACAACGTTGCCACTCGTCTCCAAGACATTTTCGATGAGTATCTCCACCTTCTTCTACGGATTTTTGAAGACAGGAGCCTTGAAGTGGGGCATCAATAAAATGCCCGCAATGTCGGCGAACTAAACAATCGGTGTTGTTATTTATAACCACCTCGACAGCTGAACCATTCATCTCCAACTTCCAACAATTTCTATTATTGTTAAAAATTATTAAAAATCTTACTATTGTTTATTTAATTAATAAATTAATGATCTATTTAATTCTTACTAAGGCTACTCAAATAATTTCTCATTTATAAATTTCACGTACGAACACTTTTAATGGACATTTATTTATTTATTTATGCATTTACGTTGTGTCATACACGTGTGCTCACTTCGCTCGGGCGAAAAACTTCAGGGTCGCCGAAATAATCTCCTCGCCCACAAATTGCAAAACGTATAATAATTAAAAAATTCTTAAAATTGTAATTGTAGTTAATTGTCGCAAATGGCAGTCATAGTAGAAAGTTAAGTAAGTTAGGAAGCTGATGGTTCTACTGCCTAGGTAGTAATTAAATAAAAACAAAAGTTTTTAAAAAATTTATTCCGACGTTTCGGACGGTTTATTTCCGTCCCTTTTCAAGGTCAAAAAACTATATATACAAATATAAATAAGTGGACACAATAAGAGACCACTAGTCAAAGTGACTAGTTCACTTTGACTAGTGGTCTCTTATTGTGTCCACTTATTTATATTTGTATATATAGTTTTTTGACCTTGAAAAGGGACGGAAATAAACCGTCCGAAACGTCGGAATAAATTTTTTAAAAACTTTTGTTTTTATTTAATTACTACCTAGGCAGTAGAACCATCAGCTTCCTAACTTACTTAAAATTGTAATTGTTAACAAATATGATAATCGTATAAATGCATTAGCATTGTTTATGATACTAACGATATACTCAATTTTCAAAATCGATGTTGTGTTAATTTAGATCTTAAATTTATTTGTATTCATAATATAATAATGTTCAAAGAAATTTCTGTTCAACTTAACCTAGCTTTCTATCGATATTACTCCATTATAGTGGATCATTTAATGGTACCTATTTTTTTTAGTCCTGGATCAAAAAACTCACTTTTTGAAAATTATTAATCATTCACGCTTAAACAAAAAATAACGTAGATGATATAAATAATCCGTATTAAAAAAATCAAATATATAAAATCAAAATGAGAATGTACGAAAAGATTACGTAACTCATTACTTTGCCTTTTAAATAATAATGTAAAGTGCATGATGTAACATTATTTTTTATCTGTATCGATAATGTGTTAATGGGAGAAAATTAATTTTATCGGCCATTCGAAATATATTTATTTAAAGGAGCTATATGTTTGTGGAATAAAATATATTGATATTGTAAATGTCCCAAAAGTGTTGGAGTAAGAAGTTTGTACTTTATAAAAAGTTATAAAAAGTAATATTTTGACACTGCGTAAAGTGCTATTTTTGTGCATGCTTGCAAACGTAAGCGTGTATAAAAGTGGTACTTTACGCATCAAGTGTTAAAAATTACGTTTTGTATATTAATCGCATGTCAATAGTTATTATATTAAGTAATTAAATTATAAAAGCATGTGTGTACGTTTAATTCCTTAAAAAATGAGTAAATTAATTGATATTGTGTACTTGAATTACGCAATACTTTTAAACTCTTTATTTCTGAAACAATATCACTGCAATTAAATGTCGAATTGCAAAACTTTCAAATTTTTATTATATTTAGAAGAAAGTGTGAAACAGTAACTAAAAATTTTAATATAATAACTAATATCAAAAATATTATTTGATGAGTTCCTTTATTATATTAAAGTCGGTTTCTGTCAATTTATATAGAGGGAAGCTTGTAAAATCTTATGTATATAAGAATGTAGCATAAATTTTAAGTAAAAAATAAATATCTCAGTTTTGTAAAACACAAGCTTTTTATTATATATGTATTAAATTTTAACTTGAATCTTGGTAAAGTGGTGAAATAATATAATATGAACAGACATGTATTCTTTTTATATGAGAGGTGGGCGATGTTTTGACAATTCACTTTTTTTTTAATCGAATAAGGAATAATCATATACTTATATTATAATCTTAATTGCTCATTTTTATTTGTCTCTCTACTTAATAAAACAGTTTAACGGATTCCGAGTAGTTTGATTCGATTCAAATAGTTCAATATATATATATAATATAATATAATAGGTAGTTCAATCAAATTCGAGTAATATTCCTCATAATATACATTTCGTTTTTTTTTTTATTTTATAAACTTTTCATATGATTTATCAAAGTTTTTATTATAAATTTAGATAGTTTATGATTTTAACAGCCAAAAATTCTTTTGTTTTATGATCTAAATTCTTAAATAGATTGTAGCTTAATAACTCCCTTAAAGGAAAGTTGAAATGGTACAGTCCTGTTTGACAATCGTAATCATAATTGATACGCATGCATATCAATTATGTTCAACCATTGTAGCAAACAAAAATACGTTCGGCATATTTTACTGACACCTTGTCTTTTTTTTTAAATGTTATTAGACTTTTTAAGTAAAGTACTAAAAGATTTGTTTCACACAAGTTTTCTAACTTTCATTACTTTTAGAAAAAATAATGGCGACATTATAGTGACATTTAACCTTAGATCTAATTATCATATTAAATGAAACAGTTAATGCATAGTAATACATTTTTCGCATTAATATTAATATTCGTCAAGGAGCTGATTTGGAAATTAATCATGGATGTGCTGTCTATTTTGCTTTTCCAAGTGAAATTCATTCGTATTAATGAACTACGTATTAATGTCACAAAAGTAGAAAATTAGTACGTACATTAATAAATTATTGAAAAAATATTTAAAACCTTTGTATTTTTCAAAAACAGAAATCTTAAATATATAATAAGAAATGACATTACCTAAAAAAAATCATTTTCTTAAAAATTGTTTAACTGTAATGCTTACTTATGTTTCCCAAAAATTGTTTAACTATGCATATTTATGATATTCGTATTACCCGGTTTGAGAAAACAAACGAGTAGCTGTTGTGCCAAAAAATTCATTTTACACGGCGACTTTTAAGGAATTCATCATATCTCGCGCATTCGTCTCAGCGTCGCGCGACGCTCACTATCAAAAATCTTCCGAAAAAGCAGAAAAGTAAAGAAAAATAATTCCGAAACGAAGAAAATGGAGACTCATTCCTGCGTGCACGCATGCACGCGTCTGTAGTCTGAGAGGTAGCGGAAACGTCTGCCGAGCGATAACGCGCGTTCTATCTCAAAATCATCCGAGGGGTCTCGGATTTTCTTGGAAACGCGAAACGTCCTTTCCTCCTTCCATCGAGTTAGCTCAGCTCTATCCGCTCAACGCACGTGCGTAGACATAGTGGAGTTGTTTGTCGTCCACCGTGCAGGTATAATAGCACTGCGTAAAAAGTGAGCGCACGCATGTGAGAATATCGCTATGGAAGTGCTACTTATACTGTGTGGTGTCGTAGCATTGCTTTCGAACCCCGATCCGTTCGCTTGGAAAGATCTTCTCCAATTTTTTTTAAATTGAAGCCTCACTGAAATATAGGGAAAAAACACTCATACGTTTATCAATTTTTCATTGCACAGAATCGAAGCTATTTATATTTATATTTTTATTTATCTTACGTTAACGTTTGTTATATTCGAACAAATATTCATTTAAATGATTGGTAGCGAATTCGTTTTTACTCGTTTATCATCTCTTAGAAAGAGATCATCTCTTTCTTAATCTCAAATTTCTTTTCATAAAAAAATGAACCAGATTTATAAATATTCAAAAAAGAAATACCAAATTTATTTATATAATTGCATTTGTGGAACATATATTTAATCTAATTGTTAATAATAAATGTCTAGTACGTATCAATCGAATTTAAGTATTTTAATAAATTCGTTACATCATTTATAAAAGCAATAATTTATTGTATCGAAAAAACGTTTCGTTTAGGATTTTAATTAGATTCAAAAATCTATTTTTAATATTTTTAAGCTATCTTTTTGTCGTATTTGATTATTTTAAATGTTGACTATGCATGTCACGTAATTGAAAAGAAATTTAGACTAATATGAAAATTATTTAATTTATCGGACAACTGATAATATATATATATATGAAACTTTCAAGGCGAGGAAAAAATTGAAAATATATTTTTAGTGTCTTTTGAAATTAATGCAAGAATATTGTAGTTGTGTCAACTTACAAAACTATAATCCACTTCTATTGCAAATGTTACGATTTGAGGGGGTGGTTAAAAGCTAAGATCTATAATAAGTTTTTCTAACAAAATACTCTCCACGTGTTAATTACTGCGCAATATTTGAGTGTGACATTGAGTAACGAAAATAGACATATTATGAACATTTTCGAAGACATTCGAGCCTCCTTTCCCACCGAAATTTTCGTTGTAGAATTTCGTGGGAAAATCAATATGGCTATTTATCGCTGATTTCAAGAATTATCTTTAATCAAGATGAAGGTCGACTTTGTCATGATCTTTATATATATACTCCGTGTCGAAATCATAAACGTCAGAAGTAATAAATAGTGTTGCACAACCTTTATGAAATTTCGCTGTACCTTTTCCGTAAATTATGACATTATAATATATTTAAAAACTTTTATTAATTCGTAAACTTGAGATACTCAAATGCTTAACGAATTTTATTTTGAATACATATATACTTATACATATATACTTCAAAACAAAGTTAATGAGACGAATATTTTAATTTTAATTGCAATCGGAGAATTTAACAGTTTATCCGCTGGAGTTCATTCACTTCATAACATGGAAATATAATTATTTATAATACATAATTAGATAAGCACATGTGATACCTCGGATTAGAAGGAAGTTTTGAAGGAAAAGCATTGCACTATTCAATAAAATAACACAATCACATCTTCATTTGCATTAAGTTAAAAATAAAACATTCTAAAAAATCTTATTCATAAAAAAAGATCTTGCCTAAGATTTTGTGCATTCATTCTAAGCGCGAGGCGTAGTGATAAAAAGAAGGTATATTATACAGCGTGGGCCCTCCACACGACCGATCCTCATCTCATGCACAAGTTCTCGGCAAATCGACGAAGTTCCTTATCCTTGAGTCACCGCAAAGGGCCAGCGGCCGACGCATAGAACGTTCTCGAGCGATCCTGTCGTATCGATTGGATGAATGGGATATTAGGCCGGGAGAAAAAAAGAACAAAGTAACCGCCGCCTCTACTGGCCCCTTTGTGCAGGGGTGTGTGCGTCACACATACCGACCGGACCTGCGTCATGTTTGTTTTTTTACCAGCTAGACCAGGTGCCCCGCAGATAAAAGAAACGAAACGAAACGACAGTCTGAGATCATTATGAAAGTGCATTCCTAGCGCAGCCTTCCCGGAAATATTGCGAAGATTTAGAAAGCGGGAGTGAGAAAAAGGGTGGATAGCTATGTGAGCGCGTATACGCCCACCCTGACGATCCTTTCCACGAAAACATATGCACCGGAACTTTAATTCTTTAAAAACGCGGTTAAGATAATCCGAGCAGCAGCGGCTCGCACACGTCTGAATGCGGTCAGCCTTGAACGCGTTCCTGTTTTGAAAAATCGGTGGATAATTAGGATGAATGATTTTTCATCTGTGACATTACTCGGTTAAGGTTATCGGTTACGTTATGCGTCCTAATTGATTGTTGACACGTTCGGTTTGTTTCGGGAATTCACGTTTTTTATTACATACTCTTAAAAAAATATTTACAAGTTCATAATAATCATTAAAACTTCTTTTTTATTCAAAATACGTAATTAAAAATAAATTTGTTTATGTTTACCTGGGTTAAATACAAATTTTTAATTTTTTTCTGGCAGTTATGTTTAAAATTATATCAAGAAATTTGTTTATATTTTCAAAAATAGAAAAATTATTTTAAACTTTAACGACATAAAAATGAAGCTTCAAAAATGTCTCTACAAACATTTAAACATTGTGTAATTTTGTTGGTTTAAAACTTTATCAAATGAAAAGAAGTCCTATGTAAACGTTATGCAAATAAATAAAAAAATTGTTTTGAAAAAACCATTTTATTGTGTCATACTGCACGTGCCTACGTCATTGTTGCTAAAAATATCAACTTTAATACCTACATGATATTTAAAAAGAGACCACGACTTATTACGTCTAAAATATAGGTCAAGGTGTATATTCCAACGAAAACAAATCTTTTCATTTTTTATTCATCTTTTGTGTGCAATCTTTCCTTAAAAAATATTAACATATATATTAATAAATCTTTCAACAGCTAAGAATCTGTATAAAAATTACGACTGATTTTTTCAAAATAAATTATTATTTTTTTACTTAAATTATTTTTTTAAAAACGTTTTATTTAGTTTTCTAACACAGGGAAAGGAGAACCAATTTTTAAAATCAGCAAACTTCAGTGAGAAGAAACATTTAATATTCACAAATAGTTTTATTTTTTTAAATGATTACTCTTATTACTACCATAAACTTACCATAAAAATCGTTTTTTACAATTACAGTTCGCAACAAGAACGGATATTTTACAAAATCTAATAAAAAAAAGTTTCGAAAAATGACATTATCCACGACAGATTTGTGGATTACAAATATTGAAAATATTTAAAAAGTAGGAAAAATTTACTCAAAGTTTGTTCAAGTATTGAACGTCATTAAAAAACGTAATTTTAACAAGGAAAATGAAATCTTAATTAAGTAATCTTATAATGAAAAAATTACTTAAAAACAAAAGTTTATTGCGTCATTAACGGGAAATCTCTTCAACGACGTAGAAAATATGAAATAATTAAGACATCTATAAATAATTAAAGATAATTTTTGCAATATAATTTCGTATTAAAATTCATAAAATTATTCTATAATTATGTCTAGATTTACAAAAAAAAACATGAAATCCAATCATTTTTTAAATGAAAAAATGTTATAACACTCTGTTTTTGTTAAGATAAAAAAATACGGTATTGATCGAAAAAAGTAAAATAGCAATCACTGTACAAAGTTAAAGCAAAAGATTATTTTGTGGTAAAAGGCAATATTTTAAGACAATTACTTTTGAGTTTTAGTTTTAATTGATACATATTCTGTGCAAGTATGTGTGCGTGCGTGCGTGCGTGCGTGCGTGCGTGCGTGCGTGCGTGCGCGCGCGCGCGCGCGTGTGTGTGTGTGTGTGTGTGTGTGTGTGTGTGTGTGTGTGTGTTGTGTGTGTGTGTGTGTGTGTGTGTGTGTGTGTGTGTGTGTGTGTGTGTGTGTGTGTGTGTGTGTGTGTACAAATGTATTTACATTTTATTTATTACATACTTTTGAATATTCTATATATCTTATCCCTAAAAAGCACTAATAGTATATTATGATACGTGTAACTTAAGTGGCCCATTATTGCACGGCATGAGGTTAGCGTCCGAGCGCAGCGAGGGCGCTAAACGCCGTGTAATAATGAGCCACTTAAGTCACGAGTATCGTATACTATTTTATAGCTCGTGTGACATAAATCCGCCATATTCTTATTTTATTTATTTGTGCTTATTTATAATGATAGTTGGAACTTGGAAGTGGGGTGGGAGAAGTGTGGGGCGGAGGGGGGGGGGGCGCAGCCCTCCCGCCCTGAAAAAAATTAATAAAACGTTATTTAAATAATAGAATACCTGATATAGAATATGGTTATTATTGAATCTAGAATATTGAATATATACATAAAAAATCATAAAACTAGATTCTTGGCAATTTGATTTGTATCTTTAACAATAAGTTGAAGTTTATGAAAGTGAAAGATTTGTATACGTTATATCATTAAACTTTTAAAACTAAAATCCATGCAGTTTAATATTGAATATTTAAAAAGCGCGCGGTCTGCTATCCCATAGCAGATGAAACTAACCTATAATATAGACAAGCCTTATTATCATCATTTTTATTTATTCTTTGTGGTTTGTCAACTATTAACGAAGTTTTACTTCTTTTCCTGTTCATTCTTATATGTAAAATCGTATTTTTGAATCGTTTTGGTAGATAATTGGCGTTAATTACGTGCCTGTGACTTAAGTAAATTCATTATTTCACAGTGTAATAATGGGCTACTTAAGTCACAGCTAGCCGTGACTTAAGTGCGGATTTAGGTCACACAGTGCTATAAATGCTTTTACTTAATAAGTACATAAATTTAAAAGAAAAATAGAGAGTCATCACAACAACTCTAATATTTGCGCACGCTCCGCTCAATCCAATCCGTAAACACTTTACATACGCACGCGGCCGCAAGGTTGAGAAACTTTCGGTTTCTCTGGAATGCGAACAGTCGAAGGGGCCAAAGCAGAAGACGGAGAAAAAGGAGCATAATCAGTCCTTCATATACTCCTCGAAATTTCTTTGTGAACGAACGCCGCTTTGGAGAAAATCCCACAAAATACGACTCATTTGAACTGAGGGGATGCCTGTGTAGTTGGCGGAGAATAGTAATCCCTCGTAAATGTCCCCGGCACCTGTAGATCCGTCTCTCTGCCAACCCTCATTAAAAAAATCGACTACAATTCGCATCAGTATCGAAAGACAGTCACTCGCTAATCTGCAAAACAATAGCCTCCTTTACAGCTCTGGCGTCCGTATAATATGGTGCGTGCGGCCGACGCCTATAAAGTATGCGCGTGGCGTTGGTAGGAGCAAGATCTGTTTGTCTCAAGGTCGCTTCTTGGAACCTCGACCTTTCCCCCCCCCCCCCCCCCCCCCCCCCGCGCGTAAGCGTCTGCCTTGCACGTTGCCGCGCAGCCACGTGTTCGTCGTCGAATTCCTCATCTAGACGCGCGTTTGGCGCGACACGTGCGTGGCGTCGCTAACCGATTGCGTTAATTAATCACACAATTAGTCGCGAATTCGTCGTGTCGCCGTAAGATTTTGAAATAGAGTCATTAATTGCCTTAGCCAGATTCCATAATACGCAAATATGAGCATGTATAATTAATATGGTCGGAAATCGGATACGTTGCTTTACGAAATAAAACATATTTTAACAGTTATTACATTTGGGATGTTAAAAATTGTTGGACTTATAAGAAAAACCATTTCGTTATAATTAACGTCATTAACTGACGAAACAATTGGAAATATCCAATAACTACTTTGATGAATAGACTAAGTACTCATGTGTACTTTGATTCGAACTCGGTTTTATTACAAAATATAAATATATGTACGATAAAAGAAAAATTTATTTACAGTAACTGTTGAAATTTTGATTTTTTATGTGAAAATAATAATAACATTGCTAATAAAAAATTAAGGTTGATCAAAATAACAGTACTTAGTTGTGACAAATCGATTTTTTCGCACATGAAATATAAATTGAAACTTAATATATATAATGAATTAATTAGAAAATTACGTATTATTTAGATAATAACAAATTTTGGGTACGTTTTTCAATCAGATAGTTAAACGAAACGTTATTATTTCATATCTATATTGTGAAATAAGGTTTACGCAATAATTTAGTTAGAAATTCATTCGACATTATCCTTGAACTAAAATACCTTATGAATCACAATTTTAGGAAAAGTTCTCATTGGGGTCATCGACACCTACACTTTACGAAATCTTGTACGTAAATTATTACCATTGCGCAATAATATGCTAATTTATTATTAATGTAATTGTGAAGTAATTATAAAGAAAAGAATGAAAACCAATATTTATTTGAGAGTACTGTAATGTACACAATTAATTTAAATCATTAGAAAGGATGGAAACTGAATATTGAGAAAGGTCTCATTCCATCATCAGTTATCTTCGAATCTTCGAGATTCAACAGACAAATATTTTCAAAATTCTAACCATGGAAAAGGTCAGCGACACTCGGGAAACCAAAGATTCATCAAGATGCTGGAACGCCATGGGCGCTAATCGCTGACGTCATAGACAGTCTAAACAGTGGGAAAATATTTCAAAATCCTCGATTCATTTTGAACAATTTTCCAAGAAAGCTATCAACTCAAAATTAAAAGAAAGATAATCGTACATTGTTGCAGGACTGAAAATAATAGACACAAACTAGGCGTTTTCAATATAGATAATTCTTATCATTTTATATGTGGATATTTATCATTATTTTAAAATTATTATTCGTCCAAATAACATAACAATATGGCAAAATATGCAATAATATCTAGACACGTTAAAATTTTAATTGTTTTATTTATTCAAATTTATGCAAAAAATGAAAAACTTTGTATGATAAACTTAATTAGTGTATAAAAGTTTTTTAAGATTTTGTAATTTTCATAAATTAATTTCAAACTATCGCTTAGGGAAACTATCGATAGACAGATCAAAGTATTTTATAAAATTGCATAACATGTTTGTATGTGAACAATTTCTCGATGAAAGATTTTTGTCTCAAAAAGTATGCATTAAGAAATATTTTTATCTCGTCACATATATCACTAATTCCGCCGAACTTTTCAAATTTGAGCTAGAGTGAAATTGAAAAAAAAAAATTAAGAGCACACTTTCACGTGCCCTTATTCTTCCTTTCTACATCTTAAATAGTGACAAAGTGGTGGTGTTACTCATTTTTTTTTTCAAAACTATTTTTTTACCGGAAAACTCATATGAAAGCTATGGGAACATCTAGTAGTTCGTGATAATCTTTTTTGTAAAATAAAAGTCGTCGGTTTTTATGTAGTAAGTGAAAAACTACTTACTTGCCTATTTTGACATACGGTGTATGTTTTTGTGAGGGATAAAATGTATCGATCACGCTACACAAAAGTTATTTTTCATTGACCTTGTTAGTGTGCCAGCGATTAATTGTGTTTTTTAAAACGAGTTTCGTTTTTAATAACGTCATTCAAAGTAATCTAAAATAAATTCTATGAGCGGCACAATGATGACTAACAAATCATATTATTTGTTACACTAAAACAAAGGTTTTTCCATTATAAAGATCTAAAAAAATGCAAAGCCATTTTTTAAAAAGCAGTATAGAGAAAAAAATTCAATATTTGAAAAAATCTGGTAACCCTTAAATAACTCATTATGTAAGTCGTTTATTAATAGGCACACATATCTGTAGCTGACTTCTTGAAAATACATGTTAAAACAGTTGTGAAAAAACTTTTTTCAAATGATTTAGAGAAAAGCCATTTTTTTAATCGCATAAAGAAGATAATAATATGTATGAGTACCACTTGAGTATGCCTTTAATTTTAGTCTTTCTCCTTACCATATGTAATTTGTACGATTCTAAATTGAGTTTTGGTACCAAGATGATGTTTTTCTAACAACTGATGGAAAAATTCTCATTAGTTGATAGTAAGTTGCAGTCGACATAAGTAATATTTTTAATGATGTTCTTCTAAACCCATTTAAGAACTGTAACCTGCACAGAATTCCATGTAGTGAGTATATCTAAAGATATCAAAGAGTAACTCGAATTTGAAAAGTACCGCGGAATTACTCATACACTAAGAGAAGGATTTCATAACAGTTAGTATATTTATTAACTGTTAGAATAGGATTCTTGATTTTGGGCGAAATAAGCGCATATTAACAGTTAGAATACCCACTGTTTATAGTAAACACGACAATTCTTCAAGTACCTATATATTGAAGTTTTGAAGAATATAAACAATTCAAATAATTAATAGGGTAATAAGGTAATTATTTATCTTATATGACGTTTTTCGCGTGAGAAAAATCACACATGAAGTAAAAAATCTTAATCAATTTAAGTTATGATTTTGAGGTTATAGTGGTATGTTGGTATGACTGATATGATTTTAAACTCTACATATTAACATTAGTATACTTAAATTTTACGTTTCAAATAAGCTATTATATTAACTATAATAAAATCCTTCCCTCAGTATATGTGTACTATGTATCTACATACAATTCATCCACGCTATCGAATATAATATGTACAAACACGTGACAAAAACCGGCATTACGTCGACCTTGACAAAGTGTAAACAAAAACAAACGTTCCACCAATGCTTCTCAAAATTGCGTATTAATGTAACTCAATTGATGCGATGGGAATCCTCGATTCCGCCGGGAAATCCGCGATAACAACGTTCCGTGACGTTTTGCATGCGACCCCTACGACTGATGCTGACTAAATGATGACGTCGGAAGATTCGAGAAACACCGCAGCTCGCATACCCCCTTATCAAGCAGCTACACGCGCGTGCGAGCGTATATACCGTGTGTGGATTCAAGTTCATCGACCTCCGTGACGGAGATCGCAAGCCAAGTGTGCGTCCAAGACGAAAACGACGAAGACAAGAGAAAGAAAGAGAAAGACAGAGTTATGAAGAGAGGCAAGGAGAGAGAGACAGAGTAATGAAGAGCGGAATGGGGAGAGAGAGACAGAATAATGAAGAGAGGAAAGGAGAGACAGAGCAATGAAAAGCGGGAAGGAGAGAGACAGAGTAACGAAGAGAGGGAAGGATAGAGACAGAGTAATGAAGAGAGAGAATGAGAGATAGAGACAGAGTAATGAAGAGAGGGAATGAGAGAAGAGACAAAGTATATGAAGAGAGGGAATGAGAGAGAGACAGAGGTAACACAGAGAAGAAGGTCGAACCGGATGATTAAGCCAAGGCTAGACCTGAATGCTTCGCAGTCTTGCAAATCAGTCCGAGAGAAAGAGAAGGTGAAAGGGAAGGAGATGGACCATACCTCTTATTACACGCGCGAGAAAGAGCAATCGAGTAACGATAGGGAGGTGAGGAGGAGAGGAAGGTATGTGGAAAGTGAAAGCGTAAACGCAACAGATGCGACGAACGAGAAGGAGAGAAACACGCGATAATTGAAAATTAAACAGCACGTGTAGTTTGTTATGCGAGGTCTGTAATCGAGCAGATATGATCGTCTGGAAATTGGGTATTACCCGCTTGATATGGCATAAAAAATTTGTTTCGTGAATATTTTATAGCAACGTCAGCCCTTTTATTTGGACTTATTTTTATGTATGTGTGTTTTGTTTACAACAACTTCATAAATGAATCACGGACAAGGATACATGGTAAAAACAGCAGTAAAAACATGATGCAATAAGCGTTGCACTTTTGAGGTCTAGTTCGCGATCATTGCTGTATATCATAAACGCAATTCAACAAAATATATCACAGAAAAACACGAATCGGTTACAGTAGCAAATTTATTAGTTAAAAAGTCCTTACTTATTAGCATCAGAGTTGGATAAAGTAATAAAAAAAATTACTCCATATTTCCAATAACTCTAATCTAATTATATCGATCGTAATATTTGCATAATAATATAAAGTGCATTACATATACGAAATATTATTCATTTCATGGATAAATTATATAATTTATTATACTTTGTAATTAAGTGAATTTTGTCAGCAATAATATGTATATAATTATCAAATAACTTCATAATCATAATTATTATTATTTTGGAACTTTCATACAACTTTTTTAAGGTGATAGTATTTATTTGTTCGGTTCAAACTTTGGGATATGTTTATGGGTGTAGAGATATGGAGAAAACCGCAATATTAGACCCTAATGCTCAAAAATACTCAAGTTCTGAACATTTTACTTGTCTAACATCGAATTTTAGGAAATTAAGGTGCCTCCAGCGTGCTGGGACGTATCTATGAGGGGACCCGCGGGGTGGGTGACCAAAATATATATATTTTTTGTACCGCAAGCACGATTTTCGCGTTTTTTGAATCTATTAATAGAGCCGAAAGCGACCGCTTGTCGACCAGCGGGCGGTAAAAAATCGAAAAGCGCCCGCTGTCGTTTTTGAATGGAGTTTTCAAGAATGTTTAAGAAAATCATCGATATTTTGAAAAAACGCAAAAATCTATACTTGCGGTACAAAAAATATGGTGTGCACCAAGGGTTAAGTAGGTTTCTAAAAAGGTCCACTTTACGCCCTTGGCACACAATATACTATTTTTTATCAAATGACCAGTAAATTTTTGTTTATTGTAGTAGTACAGTCTCAAGTAGTATCTTACTATATATGTATATAGTTGTAAAGTAAAATAAAGACGCACACCCCCCACGTCCCCCCGCAAAGGTCGATCCTCAAAATAGCGTAAAATTCACCGTTATTTTGCGTTATTTTGGGGTCTGCATTGTTCCCCGCGACACCCCGCGAAATGGTCTCCGCCCCCCCCCCCGCATCCCTCCGAGTTCTTCCGTGTCCCTGTGATCTAATAAAACTTGATTGATTTTATTTTATTCACCATTTTGCGACAGATTGGCGCACTTCAACCAGGGCTAACTACTGTAAAAGCCGAGTTAATCACTGTGGAGATTCTTCTGAGCTTTCTTTCGCGAGAGGAAATAAAATATAGTACATTTCGACACGGGTGCAAAAGGTGATTATTTAGCTCATGTGACATTTTTCGCACAAGTGAAGCGAGTGAGAAAAGTCACATGAGCTAAAATTCTTCTTATGCACCAGTTTCGAACCGTATTTTATACCACGAGAGCCGAATAATCATATTGAAGTTATGATTTTGAGGTTAGAGTGATATAATAGTATATTGTGTACCTAGGGCGCAAAATGAGCCTTTTTAGTGTGGAGTTTGCAGTATGAGTCGTAGGTGAGCTAGCACAAGCCGAAGTCAATTGCCAATGGGTATTTATCTCCTTTATCTTTCACAAGCTGAAGAAGTGTCTGAATTGCTAAGTACGGAGCTGCTCGTGTTCTATAAGTGACTGTTGTCAGTTGACCCGTCCCATCTACCCATAAAATGTGTTGTAAATTCCAGTCTTGAGGATGAACCTTCATCTGACGGTACATTTTTGTAATATCAGTTGAGAAAACAAACGGTTGAATCCGAATCCAACTGAGAACGTCCACAATATTAGGTGGAAGGTTAGGTTCAGTATGCATGATGTCATTGAGTGAGTTTCCATTAGTGGTGAGTACTAAATCGTTGAATACTACTCTAAGCTTGGTTGTTGAGCTGTCTTCCCTTATTACTCTATGATGAGGAAGATAATAAGGTGGTTTGGCAGATATTTCCTGTTGAGGGATCTGCACCATGTGACCTAATTTGCAGTATTCTTCCATAAATGCATAATACCTTCCCTTGTAGATGCTCTCTTGATTGCATTTTGAGAGTATTCGTTTGAGACATGCTTGAGCTTTTCCGAATAAGCTTCCTAGTACACCAGCTGAGGTGGTGAGAGGTAACCTTACTTGATATCATCCATGAGTATCTCTATTATGTGTTTCAGCAAAGTGCTGCTCACACAATGCTTCTTCCTTATTGAGTTTGATAGCAGGAATTGAGGGTAGCTCTTCTTGAACCCAGAAGCGTGTGAGTAATTTCTACAATTCTTCAGTGTTGAGTATGACCGTTGCTTGATGTACTATTTTGTGTTAAGCAGCTGAATTGAATGGCCCGAGTAATAACTAGCCGAAAATTGATAACTGTGCGACAGGTTCAGTCACACTCCCTTTGATGAGGTTAGGCTTGATAATTTGACCATAATAGTCAGCACCGATGAGTACATCCACTTGTTATTTCCAAAAGGTAGGATCTGCCAAGTTTAATTTTTCTGTACGACTCCACCTGAATTGCTCACATTGCTCTGATGGTAAGATTCATGATACTTGGCGTATAATGTGAGCATTGATTCGAACTTTGAGGTTTAATTGAACTTTTCCTGAAGTATGAGTTGAGTAGGTGTCTCCAACACCAAGAATTGGAATAGATGAGTATACCCGTCGAAGTTTAAGTAAATTGGCAGCATTCTTGGAAGTAAATGATACTCCTAAACCCGAGTCGATGAGTAATCTGAGTTGATGAGATATCACCGGTGAGTCGTACCATGCCAATGCAGTTGCAATTACTGAAGATTGAGAAAATGAGTCTCACTATGGAGTTTGGGCGTGAGTGAATATGAATGCGCCATTATACTAGCAGTTGATTTTGATAATGAGGCATCTTGAGTTTTCCATCCTCACTGCTGGGCTCGGTGATTGCAGCTGGGTCCATGAGTTTGTCATCCATCATAAGAATACTGTTGAGATTTTATAAAATGAGTAAAATTCACTGGCTCTACTATACACCACAGCATATTATCCGGCTCGAAGGACCAAAATATTAGAGAATGCAATAAATTAATGAGGACATGCTGTGGGTGTTTGAAATAAATTGGCAAGTCACACACTTATTAACAGGTTAGTATATTGATGTATGTACTTTACAATCGCTTATTTTTAAAATTACAGTCGCATTAACAATTACTTTATAATAAGTTTGGTTTAAATGTAAATTGATGTTATGTTAATGCTGAGAACTCCCTTTTATGAGGACATTAACCTGGGGTGAGATGTTGCCTCGTGGCGAGCTAGATGCAGACAGAGATTTCGCCGGCAACTTCCGCGCGAGACGTCACAGGAGCGTAAGTCAAATCAAGTCTCTCCCATTTAGATATGAGAGAGAGAGAGAGAGAGAGAGAGAGAGAGAGAGAGAGAGAGAGAGAGAGAGAGAGAGAGAGAGGGAGGCAGACCCGGTACATAAATACCGTGCTAGTCAGTGTCGCGCCTCAGCTCTTCCGTAAAGACGCTGTGCGATGCTGGCGCGCATATATACAAGTAATATAAAGCGCAAGCGTAAACGTAGTATAAAAGACGCAGACTAGAAAAGTAAATAAAAATAAAAAATAAACGCAAAAGACAAAATAATATACATAAATAATATACAGCAAACAACATTAGAAATACGAGGATAGAATACATAGGCGCAAATGTGCGACGCAGGCGCATACCTAGAGGCGGGCACGCGGTGGAGCCAACAAAGGCGTCAGGTGAAGGAGCATGCGAAACGGCAAGCCTTCGTCTCGAACACGCTTGTTCCAATCCCCGACGACGCATCTGAAGAGGGCGTCACGCAGCATTCGCTTGAAAGCCGTGATGTTAGTGGCGGAGAAGTCGACGAAATGGATGGAATTTAACAGGTTCATGGCTTCGAGGGCGAACGCATGCTTATAAACCTCGGTCCTCGCTGTAGGTGGCTCGAACGGTTGTAGTGGGCGTCTGACAGAGCGGAGCAGGTCAATGTCGACATTCAGCCTACAGTTGAAGCGCCCGACGAGGTACTGCGGGTGCGCATTTGCCACAACTTTATAAGCCTGAAGGCCGATGGCATATTCGCGTCTCTGTTGGGCTGAGAACTACCCGAGGTATGCTTGCAACCACGAACCGTACGCAGGCATTTAGGGTTCTCTCAAGTTTTTACGCGCTCCTTGTCGAGGTGATTATAATGGCGAAAACAGTGCAAGGTGAAGAGTGTGTCAAACACCTTGCGTGTGACATGACTCGCATGTATTTGCCAATCCAGGGTGTTTGTGAAAGTCACCCTGAGGCTCCGCGCTTCGGTGATATATGGGAGTGCGTGGCCGTCGATTACTATCCGAGATAGGGTCTTGAGATCGAGTTCGCCGGTATAAAACACGCTGCTGATGACGACGACCTTGGTTTTACCGGGATTTAGAAGAAGGCAGTTCGTTCGGGCCCAGTCTGCGACCGCTTGGACGTCTTGGTTTATGCGTCCAAGTGTGCGATGGAAGTCAGTCAGAATAAAATGATGATATAGTTGCGTGTCGCCGGCGAAGATCATAACCTTGGCAAATCGTACCGCTGCCGGGAGGACATTTATAAAAATAGCGAAGAACAGCGGGCCAAGCACGCTACCTTGCGGAACCCCCGACGCGGCACGCAACCAGTCAGAAATTTTACCGTCCGCGTCGATAACGGCCCAAAGCCGGTCAGCCAAGTATGTGAAGAACCACCGTAATGCGTGGGTGGTGAGGTTGATGGCTCTAAGTTTGGCAAGGAGAGTAGCGTGCGGAATCGAGTCGAAGGACTTGAAGAAGTCGAATATGATGAGGAAGGCGAGCATCCGTTTGTCGATGGCGTAGCGAATATCATCGAACACCCCCAGGAGATCTGGATGCTGTGTCCACGGCGGGAGCCTGCTTGGCGAAGATGGAGTAGAGTAGAGAGACAGAGAGAGTATAAGCACCGAATACGTAGTCTAGATCTTTGGGATGGCCGATGATGGAGTCTAGGTGGTGCGCTCCGTAGTTTTTTTGCATTTAGATCTCAGGGCGCATCGAATACGTGGTCTAAATTCGTGGTAGCCGATGTCTAGGAGGTGCGCTTTGTCGTCGTCACTGTCTGCCACTGCAGAATGGAGTTACAGCGGGGTTCTCTCCCCAGGAATCCTGGTGGAATAACATGTTTTATAATAACAACAGGTGGGATAACTCAATCACGCTCAGCCCGATTTAGACTGGTGGGTCCCGATTAGCCACTTGCTCGGTAATTTAGGGCGCCCTCGGGATGGCCGCGGCAAGGAGCGGACGCGATCCTCTCGCGTATCGCACGTCTCCGTGCTGTGTCGCCGCTCCCGTTCGCTTCACCGCTACCTCTGGGTGCTCTGAGGCGCAGTGAGTAGTTACGAACTTCCGCGGATCTTTTGTCCGCGGGGGCGACGTAGCCACACAATCGGCAACGGTAGTTAATACTGTTACCAGGGTGCTGCTCCTTTATGTGGCCATTGATGTCGTCACGCGAATCACACCGGTGCACCGGTGGCTCGAACAGGGAGTACAGCACAGCGGTCTGTCCGCCTGGGAGAGTAGATGGATAAACACCCCCCGCTCCCTCTACTATTTGTGTATCCATATTTTGTTGGCTGATCACTAAAGCTCCCCTCCCCCCTCGATGTGAACCGATTAGATGAGGAGCAAAATGGACAGTGTAGTGGTGATGTCAATAGTTATGACGTAATGCCTTGTGCAAATATGAGTGCGTCCGAAACCTGTTCCCTTGGCAGCAGACTTACACCTCATACTCATTCATACATGCTTCGACATTTTGATCTTAGCCAAAAAGCCGAGAGCGTCTCGGCCACAAAGCACCCACAAACAGGAAAAGTCGGGAAAAGTAAAAAAGATTGTTCAACAATGACAACAGAGCCAGAGACGCAGTTATCTAACGTTTTCAGAGCTTCCTGAGCAGGTTTTTGAGGTTAAGTGTTCCATGGGATGTTCTGAGATTGCTGGATTGCTCTCAGTGCCTTGTATGATCATGTGCAATTATTATAACCAATTTAGAATATATTTCAACTGAATATCTGCCCTGAATACTTGTTATACACCGTTTTCAGAATATTCTGAGAAGTTTTTTGAGGTTTAATGTAAACAGTTACTATTTTTAGCGTACATATAAATGAATTCATATGCGGTTGGTCGATGCACATAAACTGCATGGGTTTTGGTATGTAATTAAAATTTTCGCCTCACCACTGTGGTACTGTCATAAGCGCATTAATATTTTCTTATTTTATTTAAAATTGTCTGTGTCGCTGTCTCTGCCTCCTAGTCTCTCTCTTCTCTCTCTCTTTCTCTCTCTCTCTCTCTCTCTCTCTCTCTCGATATATCTATCTTTCTATCTTTCGATTTCTACCACTCTAGCTTTGTCTTTCTGTCTCTGTCTCTATCTATTTTTTTCTGCCTCTAAACTCTCTGTTCCTGGCTCTATCTCTCTTTTTATGCTGTTATCTCTCTATCTCTGTCTCATTGGCTCTGTTTGTCTTCATCCCTCTATATGTACGACACTCACCCTCTCTCTGCATCTTTCCTCTGCCTGTATATCACTGTCTTCTCCTTTATCTCTCTGTCGATGGTTATATTTATACTGCATCTCCCTCTCTCCGTCTATTCCTCTTTGTATTTGCCTCTCTGTCTCTGTCCTTTTGCATCTGCGCTCGACGACTACATCTTCGTTTATGTCACCTTCTTTCATCGTCTCTGTCTCTATGTCTCCGACTGCTTTTCTTTTTCTTTCTGCCTCTCTTTCTACCTTTCTCGGTCTTCAATCTCTGTCACTCTAGCTGTGTTTCTCTGTCTTTGACTCTATTTCTCTGTTTCTGTATTTATTTGTTTTTTCCTGTCTCTATCTCTCTGTTGATGTTCTTATATCCCTGTCTGTCTCTAGTCCTCTGTCTTTTTGCCTCTTATTCTTTGCATGTATCTTACTGTCTCTTTCTCTATCTCTTTGTGAACGACTATATCCCTCTCTCTCTGTCTCTGTCTCTTTGCATCTGCTTTCAGCATCTACATTTTTGTGTATGTCACTTTATTTCTGCGTCTCTGACTTCATCTTTAAGTCGCTGTCTCGGACTCTTTACCTCTTCCTCTCTGGCTCTCTCTCTTTCTACCTTTCTTTCTCTCTCGGTCTTTGTCGTTCTCGCTCCATCTCTCTGTCTCTGTCTCTATGCCTGTTTCTGTCTGTTTGGGAATTACGCAATTACGCAATTATGTACCGGCGTTTTTGTGATGTATTTGCGAACCAGATACTCTTATGTTTCTTTTGTTTTACTAATTTTGTATCATTCACGTATATGCTACTGTATTTTCTTTAAGCACCAGACGGGGTATTTACCCCAAGGTCCCAATAAAGACCAAATCAAATCAAATCAAATTAATCTCTCTCTCTCTCTCTCTCTCTCTCTCTCTCTCTCTCTGGACGGGAGAGTAGCTCCACCGGTTTTCAAGCTCCCCGCCTAAGGGCCCACGTATTACATGGTGTTCTATGAGCCAGGAGTTACTTTTCCATTGAAGACGCTTATGCTAACCTCCAAGGCCGGCAGACCACATTACCATCTTCGAGCAGATTCTGGCTTCTTCGTCGATGAATGCTAACTCGACTGGCTCCATCCACCATCATCAATTGGCCATCACTCCATCACTTCACTGCATCACACTGTAAGCTGGCGCACGGCTCGTGCAGTGACAGCTTTCCAAAGAAGCAACGCAACGACCAATTTTTGAATCCAGCTGGTCAACCGACAGCAGACGGAAAGCTGTCAACAACATCAGAGGTGACCGTCTGCTTTGTTGTGGAGCATAGAGAAGAGATGCGCTGTATGTGGAGAAACTACAATGAGACAGCTGGGATTGTGCCCGGAATGTCACCGGCCGTGCTACGCGAAGTGCTCCGGTAAAAATAAGAGTGCCCCGTGTGACCTATGCCGTAATGAGAAGAAGCGACAACCATCAGCAAAGGCGTTATCTTTCATCAAGCCGAAGAGCGCGCAAGTGAGCAAGCGTGCGTCGTTCTCGCAGCGACGCATGCCCAATACATCTGCTATTGCCGCCCCCCACCACCGTACGCCTCTCGGCTCATCGACGCCAGCTGCTAAGCTCCCTTCGTGTAACAGCAGGGCGCATGGGTCGCGCCCGCACTCTTTACCAGCGCTGCTAGGTCTGCGGGACCGGCAGCCGCAGTGCAGGGGCCAGGAGAGCCAGAGAGAGGTGCTAAGTGACAGTGCTGGGTAGGACACTATTACACAGGCGCTAGTAGAAGAAGAAGTAGAAGAGAAAAAGTTCAACTCTTCTAAAGCGACGAGCGCATCTATTGCGCAAACCTCCGCCACCATCCAGGTACTGCCCTCGCCGCTGGGGGATGTAAACCTGGATAGTGTGAAGAATGTATTCATTCCGGTAAGCACGTTGGAGCTCTTTTTTCAGAGATTTGACATGCTCGAGAAGCAGCTGGATGATCTCAAGTTCCCCAAGAGCCAAAACCCAGTGTTGCACAGTCTCTCCAAAGTACCTGCAGATGCAGATCTGAATAACAACTTGGAGCTGTCCACGCGGATCTCTGCTCTCGAGGAGCAAATAAATAAGCAAAACACAATGTTAAAAGAAGTAATTAGTAAAAACCAGGTGCTTCTCGAGGATAATTTGCAAATCAAGGACAAATTAGACAAAGCGCTATGCAACTTTGAAAATCCCCAACGGGCTTACTGGAAAAACGATAGGTGCGATGAAATAGGCATAGTTAGTAGGACTGGTAGCTCCACCCATACTGTCGACACTAAAGTGTCAAATTCAAGCCCATTCCCTCGGTCGGATCTGGGGACCGCTGCCGCGGGTTCCGGGTCTGAGGGTTCTGCGAAATGATAATTAATTGTATCTTAAAGAAAGATTGCGAAACAACAGATGATGATTTAAATAATATTGCCTTCGCAGTGCTCAGAACCATCATTCCCTCTTTTGATAGGGATAATATCCTTGGAGCACGTGTTCTGCTGCCCCGACATACGACCATGATAAAAGGTAGCGAGACAGAGGAAGGTTTGGAGACGAGGTCTGGCGTACGATCCTCTTGTGTAGTTAGACTTGGCAGCTCCGATCTGGTCAGGGATGTCATGCAGGCGAGGCGGGCGCTCACTAATAACTATTTAACAACTACCGATATCCATCCTGAACTGCTTGGTCAGGCTTCGGCCGCTTGCTTACCAAATCATAAAATATTTATCAATGAAATGTTATCACACGAGAAGTTCCAGGCCTTTAGAAGCCTGAGGTCAATGCCGGCGGCAGATTCTTGGCTAGGCGTAAGAGAGGTGAGCGTCCCCATCAGTTCGTCACAACTGTCGACTTGCAGACTATCCAAGCAGTATAGCAGCTGCTCCCACACAACATCTGCCTGTAACAAAATCACGAAATTGCGTAGCAACTAATGGCAGAGACGCTAACAAGAGGCAGGGAGCAGCTCGGACTGTTGAGTCGGCGCGGGATCCGTGACTAGGAACGATAGCTGCTAAAGGAACGAGGGGTGACAGTTTTCTTAGTACGGGGGGGTTCTTGAATATTAACTCGATTCGTCCACGTCTGAATAGCCTCCACATATTTCTGGCCAAGGATCCCTCCTATCATTTTTTTGGCATAGTAGAGTCTTGTTTGGGTCCAGTTGTCGACGACACTCATTCAGATTGAGAGCTACTTGGTGGTCAGGCAGGATCATAACATAAATGATGGTGGGGTCACCCTGTACGTACGTAAAAACTATAATATTAAAATAATAGCTTCTTCCAATACGCTAAGACTGGGAAACCCCTTATTCTGGAGCACTTATTTTGTCAAGCACAGCGGGGCGATTCTGCCCCCATTTTACTCGGTGTCATTTATAGACCCCCGCACATAGAAATGCAAAAAGACACCGATCTCTTTGCGAGTATAGTCATAAATTCATCATGGAGGATCTGAATGTAGATATGTCGTCGATGGCTGAGCCGGATGCAAATACGATAAGGAATCTTGCCAAGGACCTGTCTCTACAAATCGTGCAACACGGTGCAACCCATCATAAAACACAGGCATCTCACACATGGATCGACCTGATCCTTACGGACGAAGATGACGAAGTGCTTGCGTTTGAGAATGAATGCTCACCCAGTTTCAATAAACATGCCATTATTGATGTCACCATAAAACACTTCGTGCCAGCGCCGGCAAAGAAATCCTTTTCCTGCAGAGATTTTAAAAATATCTGTTATGATACGCTGAACGAACTGCTGGCTGGCTGTGACTGGGTAGGCATGAATTCCATTGAATCCGATTTAGAGGGAGCTTTAGAAAATTTAAATACTAACTTAAACTTTGCCATTGATAAATTAGCTCCTTTAAAAATAGTGAATACAAAGAAAAAACATGCTTCTTGGTTTAGTCCTGAGTTGAAGCAACTCGTCGACAAACGTAATGCCACCCATAAATGCTACAGGCGGACCGGGCATGCAACGTTACTCGACGAATTTCTTCGACTTAGCAATGGGGTCGACGTACACATCTCTCAAGAACGGAACTCCTTCCTACACAAACATCTAGCAGATGCTCTTGATGCGAACAAGGATATTTGGAAGGAAATACGCAATCTCGGCCTCTTACTTAAGCGAAAAGAGGAAGACCTTCGTGATTTTACGCCGTCGCAATTAAACACACACTTTGCTAGTATTTCTCTATCCCCCCTCAAAAATATCGAGGATACAATGGATTTTATTCTGCCTGCTAGTAAGGATGGTTTTTCATTCCATCCTGTAGATCTAAGCGATGTTGTCTTAGCACTTCTCCTCGTAGATAAAAGGGACGGACTGAGTGCCCCAAAGGGTAATTGCGAAGGCTTTGCCAGTAATTGGTAATTTTCTAGTTAAAATCTTTAATTCTTCTTTTGTTCAGGGAATCTTTCCGAGTGCATGAAAGCGAGCACAATTAATCGCGCTTAAAAAGAATGTTGCTCCGTCAACAGTCTCGGACTTCCGTCCTATAGCGCTGCTCTGCTTCCTATCAAAAGTACTCGAAAATATAGCCCGTAACTAAATCACGGAGTATCTAAATAAGAATAACTTACTCGACCCCCTCCAATCTGGATACCGTAGGCACAACAGCACTCAAACGGCTTTGTTCAAACTAACAGACGATATACGGATGGCCATTGACAACAAAAAAGTTATGATATTGTTACTATTCGATTTTAGTAAGGCATTCGATAACATATCTCCGTCGAAGTTTCTGCGGAAGCTCCATCACCTGGGGTTCTCCAGGTCGGCTCTCCTGTGGGTAAAATCATACTTGCAAGGTCGATCCCAGATGGTTAGTACAAATAATAATGGAAATTCTGAGTAGTTAGAAACAAATCTGGGAGTTCCACAGGGTTTCGACCTGGGTCCCTTGCTATTTTGCCTATACGTCAATGACTTTCGTGATACACTTGACAGATGGACGATATAACATGTTTTTTACGCGGACGACCTCTATATTTACCTTCACACTACCAAAGATAAAATTTTGGAGGGCATTTCTCGGCTGTCATATGCGGCATAAATGGTGTCTGCATGGGCGGAGACCTCCGGCCTCCGTCTCAATGCAGGTAAGACAAAAGCAATAGCTTTTGGATCTAGGAAGAATGTAAATACTATCAACTCGATGAACCTGTCAGGCATTGGTATAGGGGCTGAGGTGTTTATCCCACTCAGTAGCGAGGTTGTGAGTCTTGATGTAACACTTGATAGTAAGCTGACGTGGAAACCGCAAGTTGACCAAGTTAGTAAGAAAGTTAACAGAGCTCTATATAGCTTGCGATTTATTAGGGCGTGTACCACTAAGACCTTAGTAGAACCTCACTTAGACTACTGCGCGGTGGTACCTAGGCGCGAATAACGAACTGCGACTCAAACTGACGCGTCTAAGCAATGCATGTGTGAGGTACGTCCTTGGGATTAGGAGGGATGCTCACATTATCCTCTACAGGAGATGCCTGGGCTGGCTCCACCCGGACTCTCGCAGGCTATACTTTGCAGCCCTTCTCATGTATAAAATTACACGGCTGCGAGAGCCCAGTTACCAGGCAGCCTTTTTTACAAAGCACAAGCCCAAGCCAACCAGCAGGGGTGTGCAACCAGAACTTGTTCCTCCGCTTGTTAATTACAAAACGGGCGAAAAGGCTTTTCAGGCTCAAGGCACACATTTCTGGAATTCTCTCTCCTCTTCCTTGCGCCACTTACCATCCCTTTATTCTTTGAAGAGGACGGTACGTCGGCACCTCTTCGATCTCTACGCCTAACCTTTCTATGTGGGTACTAGGAGCTGCCAGCACGGGGACCTTTACCTAGAATAGTATTTGACTCTGCCGATTAACTTTGATCTGTGATTTTAGACTAAGCAACTGTGATACTTTACTGTGATATTTTATGAAATGTATTATTATTATAACTGTGATATTTTATGAAATGTATTATTATTATAACTGTGATATTTTATGAAATGTATTATTATTATAACTGTGATATTTTATGAAATGTATTATTATTATAACTGTGATATTTTCTTTAGAGTATAGTACTAGCTGTGATATTTTTCTATTTTTTTTTTCTTTTAATTGAAGGTCCACGTGTTTTTGATGTATTCTATATATTTATCGTATTGTTTTTCTTTTATTTTAACGTATTCTTTTATTATGTATTATCTTATTGTATTTTATTGTAAATTATGCACTGCATAAATTTTGTATTGATTGTTTTGCCGCGAAGGCAAATAAACGATCTCTCTCTCTCTCTCTCTCTCTCTCTCTCTCTCTCTCTCTCTCTCTCTCTCTCTCTCTCTCTACGCAGCTTTACTACGCAGCTTCCCGCACTGAATGACATGCTTCATTAAAAATCTCTGGATCTAGGGTACTTACATCTGTAGCGCCTAAGGTAAATGTACCAATAAATGACCATTTTAAGAGCTTAGAATTAGGTAGTACAAGAATTAGACGTATAAAAACACTACTAAATATTAACCTTTAGAGGGCCGGGATTTTGAGAGGGAAATTCACCTTAAAAAATTGGGACAAAAGGTATCTTATATCATTGATTGAACGTAGACAAAGTGTCGATACGGGGTTGTGCCATTTTAGTGGTTTTCCGGCCCTCTAAAGGTTAAATAACGACTATGTAATGGTAATTCGTTCTTCAAATTATCAAAAAAACCTTTAAAAAACATATTTTTATAATTGTATCATAATACATTAATCAAATTACGACGAGTATCAATGCACCATTAATTGACCACTGTAGGAAAAAACTGATCCTAGTGTCCCAAAATTTCGTTCCAATGCATGGCCCGCTTACTTACAGTACGCAATCTTTTTTAATCTAAAATATGTGATGAATTTTTAATTGCTAACTTACATAAACTGTTGTTTGTAATATCTATTTAAACATGCAATTCAACAATGCTCCTTAAAACATGAAAAATATATATTATTTGAATAAATAGTTGCTAACCTATCATTTCGTGTATATATGACCAGATTTTAGGCTGTAATTATTTTTAATCTTATGTGAAAGTACCAGTAGTTGGCCGCCGAAATACAGATATCATCACAAATTTTAATTGATGTTCATAAAACATAAACCAGACAACGGAACCCGTTGTTAGTTACTAGAATCTATATATCTAGATTAGATTTGAAAAAGAAAATAATGTATTTGTATTACTGTAACTTCAAAAACATACTATTAAGTACATGCGGCCACTTATTGGTACATGATTTTTGATGGCCAAGTATTGGTACTTTTATCAGCTTCAACCCTCAAAATCAGCATCTCTTCAAATTTTTTCATATCGTTCTTATTCTACGTTAACCAATCTAAAATTTTTTAATCTTGCGCATACTATATTCACATGTATTTTAGTATTCTATTATGATTATTTCAAATTATTTTGTAACCTATAACAATGTGTATTGTCAGTGTCAGATGGGGTTGAACCTTTTAGGCACAAACTCACTACCATTACTGAAAAGCAAATTCTATTAAAAATATCAGAATGAATCGATTGTTTATTGGATTTAGAATTCGTAATTACGTAGTGATTCAGAAAACACAACAAGTAGTATTTTAGAATGTCAAAATAATATATCCATAATCAACATTATTAGGATTAATGATCAAATCCTTCAAAGGAAGAGCTCAGGACAACAAACGGTCAGCTCACATTTCGAGTTGGCCCCCAGGTAAGCAGTACAAGCAGCGAATTCAGCGGCCATCTAAAAATGTGAGCTGACGTTTTGCTGGCCTGAGCTCTTCAAATTAACTTCATATTTTTCCGAAATTCAAGGGGCTCAAATTTGAAAAATCTCTAAAAAGCCAGGTTTGACGATGAATATCTATGCAATAATAATTTACCGCTATTTATGTCGTGTATTAAAATTTTTTATGTTCAGAAAATAAATTCTAAAATAAGCACTTTTTTTCGGAAAGCAAGACAATTTTTTCGAATCCCATTCTAAATCAAATCTAACGACAGCACTCAAATAGAATCCTGTAGTTGGGAAAGGAAATATATTATTATAATATAATATATATTTATGTTATATTATTATTTTTCATTATTTATTTTAATATAATATATTATAATATATTTTTTTTATTAGGATACGTTATATTTTAAATTAGTATGACAATTTACATGATTGAGATGAAATCCATGTCATTTGATAATAAAGATGGTTAAATAATTAAAATTGTGAAATATGTCAGTTTTATTTTACGACAACGTGAAATTAAAATATAAATAAATTCAAATATAAATAATTTAATGCAGCTAAATCGTGGAAAAAAGTTTTCGAAAATGAACATAAAAATGCAGAAAAGAAACTTTTGTTTATTCCTTTAGGACAATATACAGTGATAATGTATCAAAATCTGTTCGAAGTCGAAACTACGAATCTTAGCAATTGATTACTGCATTTTTCTTGTTTAAATGTAAACTGTTACTTATAACTTTGTAAGAAGTTGATATATTATAAAGTTTTGAAATAACCAAAGAAATACCAGTTTTCCATAATTTTCTTCTCAAAAAACTTAATCTATTTGTAGAAAAGCATTGAAAAAGTGTAAAGATATTTTGCGACAAGTAATTATGGATGATATCGTCATAGCAGTAATGACCGGTGTGCTCGCGAGAGAGCTATCTCTGCGTGGTTGCCGGCCGTGAAAGTAACTCCGTGCAGCAAGTGGGTCGGGCATTTTTCAAATTCGCTGCGACGATTGCTTGCGCCCACAATTGACCCACTTCCGGAGGTTGAAGTCGTCCTCTGGGCGCTCTTCTCTCTGCAATTCTAGAGACTCTACTAGCTTTCAATGTAACATGATCTTCTTTAATACCTTATGGAGGTTACGAATCAATGCACATTTAAACGGTCGTATGAGACATTTATCATCCAGTATTGAAGATGGCCGTGAATTTCAGCTGGACTGGCAAATAATTAAAGAGTAGTCTTGAATTTTTCAAATAAAAATTTTAATGAAAGATCACAATTTCCACGGTGCAGCGCATAGCGAACTGGCGCTATACTGATCATTCAGCAATAATATGCATTTAAAATGATTGATCGCATTTCATTTACGTTACTTATTCAATGATGTTTTACCAATAATTTTAATAGCAACTCAATTCACAATGTACATATATAGCAATGACAAATTAGGATGGAAGAAATAAAAATCATTTCATTCATAATTCTTGTAGATCTGTTTATGAGAAATCAAAACACAGTGTACTAAAATATAAAAATCGCTTCCATTTCATTTACGCTTAGGCTTCCTCAAACTAAATTTATTATTTCATTAATTATTATTGATCCCAAAAATATAATGTTTAGGAATGCAAAAATAAACTTTGACCTGAAAGTAATATAGGGGTAAAATATTATAAAACTCATGGAACCGTACTCTTTATTTTTATAATTTGATATAAACGTAAAATATATATTAGCTTTAAAGTAAGGTAAAAGACCCAGTAGTCGGACAGCACGAATTTTGGACGTAGTACTTGGACAGCAGTAAAACAACTACTATAAATGGTCAATTCGAAAAAAATTAATTCGTTAGCATTCTTTGTGATCCACTCAGATCATATGTTTATGTATATTAGGATTAATTTTGAAGATATAAGAGATTATAAAGGTTGTATGTGCGTAAGTGTCCGAGTACTGGGTCTTTTACCTTATATAAAAAACGGAAAATAAAATATCAAAATTGAAAAGTCGGTTTTTTTAAATGTAAACTTTTTACGAAAAATAACGTTTTTAGCAATAACTAAAGACCGCCCATAGAAATAAACACCATTTTTTCAAATTAAAGTAAATTTTATCCTACTACTAGAGCATTAAGCATACGTAATCATTATTGTCTTTAAAGTATTAGAAAAAAGGAAAAATCCTATAATAACTAAAATCAAAAAATTCGTATGGCACACGTTCTAAATCTTTACATAAGCTATATAAAAACAAATTTTTATTATGATACCCCTCCCTTTCTCTTTTTGAGATATAATCCATATTTACAATAATCATGTTTTCATTAATAACTACGAATTGATTATAGCTAACACGCCATTTTTTAAATTGTAGTCAATATAACGTGCTTTGTGACAGTGTCATATATTGGAAAGTACATAGGTACGTGATTGGTTAAAAGTCGGTGTGATTTTTGGATATTTAAACTTTGAATTTGAAAAATATTAAAGTATTAAGAAGATATTGAGACATTTTTAGATAAACAAGCGATAATAAAGAATATAATGTAAATTAAAATGTAAGAAGTAGATTTTTTCTAATTGATAAACAGTTTATAATTCTAAATTTTAATTTTAAAACGTCTGATGAGAAATGAAGTGCGCGTGATCTTAATAGTCTTAAAATTTTCATCGTTCTAAAATTTAATCATAACAATTTCATTTAAATGTACCCATGCTAAATATAAAGTTAATTTACATTACTAGAATTAATTATACTCTAGTTTTAAGCAACTTGTCAATCAAAAATGTGTATCCTCTGTGTGGAAAAATCATCAGTTGCAATTTACTCTGTCAGGCGATCATATTTTTCATTTACGCGCTGCGATATTTTCCGTTACCGTTTCGGGATATGAGCGCAGCGGGGAGAGTTGAAGGAAAGTGTGATTCTTCTAAACGTTTGTTTTCTTTTAACGAAACTCTTTTCTCCCCTGTCCCTCTTTCTTTTCATCTACAAAGCACATCTAATACTTTCATTATCACAGATTAACTTTTCTCAAACTCAGGACTTCTAGATTTTTTGTTTTGCCTTTTTCCATTTTCATAAGAATTACATTCTCGAGAGAACTTTTGTTTAACGTTTGAAGCAGTGGCGTGTAGGTCTCACATACAAATGTTTGGACCGGTGTTGTATAAATCGATATTTGAGAGAAACAAAACTGGAAGAAACTAATTTGGTTCGATTTTTTTCGTAAACAATTTGTCATATAATGTACGAGGCATAGAATCATTAAATTTATTAAAAAATGTATTCAGTATTTCCCTGTTATTATAAATAAATTTTAAAGTATACTATAATCGAAACTTAGTGGTAAAAAATTACAAGTAGTTGATAATCATTGACAAGTATTCATTGATTATTAATTAAGGTGACGGGTTATATTATCCCTTCTTTAAAAGGAGATGTCAGAGTGATAGATAAAGATGGCTCCCGCGCATGCGCAGTACATGGAGCGCAACATGTGGCGGGAATACACATGAAAATTGCTAAGAGGGCACAAAGCGCGCCTGATAACTCTAGTACTAACTAAAAATATAAATATAAATTAAAATAACTCTCTGTAGGTTTATTGTAAATAAATTCAAGAATATAATATGTGTATGCAATGTTAGAGACATTCAGAACGACTTTTGTCGAATGACAATAACTCAAACATAGCAAACTGTTTGAATTAAAAAAAAATTAAGTTCTTAGTAATTGGTTTAAAATTTTATGTTAGTTTGAAGTCGATATAAAAAAATTTTGAAATTATAAGTTTACGATAATTTCTGTATAAAAAATGTTTTCTTGTGAAGATTTAGTTATTTTGATCAATATCAAACACTGCGCCCTATAGACTTTTACTTACTTTTTAACTTGTGTTTAGCAGGAAAAGCACTAAGTATTATAATCTTCATAAACACATTCTTAAACCAATAAACAGTGAAACGGTGGGTCTAAATACATAAGAAATAATACATTTTCGCCCGATCGAAAGAAAAGTCGAAAAGCAGCATTCCCGCGCGCGAGAGATTTCAATGTTTTTGCCAGAAAGCGCGAGCGCGTGCGCGCGCGCGACAGCCAGCTCTTCTCACTCTTCTCTCTCGGCGTGCCCGTGTCGTTGCACTCGAAATTTCCTGCAGCGCACTGGCGAAGATTGACGGGTTCTCGGAGAGAAGAAACGGTTTCCCTGGCGAAGCATTAAACCAGAGGAAAGTGCATCGCGCGCGGCACCGACCGGCCCAAAGAGATAAAGAAAAGTGCGCACCTATTTACCCGTTCGCTCGTGTGCATAACGCCGCTGACCCACTGACACGATTTTCCCTTCGCGCGAGAAGATTAGCCGCACGCGCGCGAGCGCAGCAATGAAAGCCCATAGAAATTTTTCGCGAGAGCGAGAGAGAGAGAGAAGGGAAGTCGCCTCTCTCCTCCATCGATGCGACCAGGTTCAACGGCCGATACGCTGCCGCACAGTCTAATGTATCTGATGCGCGGCCACAGACTGTACTCGTCTTTCCTGTACTATCTCTTTCGCAAGAGAGCATCCTACACGCACACTCCATTTCTCCTTTTAGTGGCATACTAACTCCTCTCTGTCTGCGAGCTGATTTATTATTTGCATGGTTTTGTTTTAGAGCGCGCGAGTATCGAAACGGGTATCCTCAGAGAAATCGCGAGAAACGGGTAATGACGAGCGAATAATTTTGTTTACACTTTTTCTCTCAGCATCTCAAGCGCTCGCGGGAAAACACGCGATAATAAATCATCAATTGGTTGCCACGAAAGTTAGGTGATAGCATACTTTCAATTCTTCATTTGCAAAATTTTAAAGTAACGATTATGCGTTTGTTCGTGTGTTATAAAAAGTAATCAATTTTATAGAAATAGAATTATATTTAAAAATTATTAATTATATTTGAAAATTTACAGTGTCTGTCACTGAAAAAGCAAACAGCTATTCATTTAAGGACGCACGACAATACAGTTTATGCGCTCAGCGAGAGCACAAACTATACCATGCACGTCGTTCTGTCTCTCTCGCTCTCATGCAGGTCGTCTGCTATTTGTGTTCATAATCATGAATTAAAGAAAATATCTCGAAATTTCCCACGGCTACGTACAATTTACAAGGTGTAGTTTGAAAGGGGAAGCCTCAATCTTTAAAGCCATATGTTTTTTACTGGTCAAAAATTTGATCCCTTTTCAGAAATACTCGATTTAACCTATTTTTTCCCGCCGTCCCATAAAAGTACATGTAAAAAATGATAATTTCAACCGTTAATTTCTCAAAATTTTCCACGGTTATAGGGTAAAATAAACATACTACAAGATTCGGTACATCTTGAACTATTGAAAATGTTATATCCCAGTTTGCAAATTTTCATGCAAGAGCATCCTTAATAAAAACTTTTAATACATTATAAATAAGTATTAAGTATTGTCAATGTATCAATTAATCAAGTGACTGTTGCAGTGCAGCATGTAATGAAAATAACAATATTTTTAGTGATAGATAACATAAACTTATGTCATAATTGAATGAGTATTTATATATAATTTGTATAATAAGAGTTCAAACAAGCAAAAAATAACGAATCTTTATGTTTTTTTAAAAAGATTAACTAAACTAATACCAAAAATGAAAAGATCACCTAAAAAGGAATGTTTTCCCACACAAGTGCGGGAATCGTTCGTATGACTTATAAACGATATCTTTTTGTAATATAGGCATTATTACAAGAAATATCATTTGTAACTCGTGTAGATCATTTTCGTTTACGAGAAACCGCATTTTACGCACGTGTTGCAAAATACACTATTAATTTACCTTAATATAATTCTAATTATAACTAATATAAGTTTTTGAAATTAGAACTTCAGTGCGGTTCATTTTTCTAAGTAATCAACCTTTATTAGCACTGTATTCATTGTAATGGATTCTCAAAAATTTTGATCACAAACAATTTAACATTAAACTATTTTTGTTTTTGTTTTTCAATTGCCGTAAATAAACATATATAGACATTCTTGTCATTTCAATAAAGACATCTTATTAATGTATTTTTAATAAAGACACCCAAGAGGTCTGAGATTCCCACATAATTTTCTCTCATATAAAGTGGACTTCACCATTTATAACGGCAATAGATCGAATTGTTTGACACCCGATTTAACCGATATAAAGCCGCGAACTATAATAAACGTGTTGCACGCATTTTTGTCCAGAAACTTCAAGAAGTCCGCTCTGATGAAACAAAGTTAAGCTCACCGGCCGCAAACTTAGTTGGCTTTGCCACGTGTAGTTCAGGTGAGAGCCGCATACCCGCACGATGACCGTGAAAAACCTTCGGGGAGATCGGAGAGCAGATATCTAGTTAGAAAATAGGGGAAAATTGCCGGTTTTCTGAAAAGCGGCCTTCACATTTACGCGAAGTCGTTCAGCGATTCCACGCAAAACATGGAAATCATAAATTAAGGTTGACGCCTGGGCGAAAATTGAAGGTAACAAGCAACTAAAGTTTTTGAGACGTCAGAAAAACTCGCCATGATGGTAGCGAGTATGAATGGCAGTCGTCCACCTTGGACTTTTAATGCGCTTTCTATTTCCATTTAAACGTTTTCATACACAAACAAACAAGACCTTACGTGTTTTTGAATAATTTGTTAATATTAATAAAGTAGTTAAATGAAAGCATCAATTACTTCACAGAAAATTTCCATTATTTGGTATAAAAAGACATTAAAAAAATGTTTACATCATATTTATTGAGTTTAATACTAAAAAAAATCTTTTCTATGTATTTACCCTCAACTTAGATATATTAAACATTTTCAAGCACAAAAAACGATATTTTTTTATCCAAAAATAAATTAATGATTATAATATTTCGAATTTTAAAATTACATAAGAGTTTAATTTAAACATTTGAAGATCGGTAGCTTTTAAATTTAAAAATAATCTTGTTAAGCATCTTATTACAAATAAATTTTTGAGAATGTGTGAATTTTAATGATTCACCTGCCGATGCAGGATGTTGGTGTGCATAACATAATAGTTTAAATGGACAATATGATACAAATAACCTGAACGGAAAATATAGAGCTTTTATAAAAAAATCAAAATTTTCTAAAAAATGAAACTTCTATCATGTAGCACGCAACTCTGCCGCTCATTCTGTTTTGATATAGCTGTAATATACACATGTGTATATGAATATGTATAAGAAGCAGTATATTATATACCGGCGACGCCAGTGTCTTAGATTACTTGACTGGCGGTTTGTTGTAAACTGCCTATAACGTTTCATACAGTCATAATTAATTGCTTGTAAGTGTAAACTGAATCTTGTATTATTATAATTGTAAATGATTTTTTGTCATTTTTTTTAATGAGTTTTTAAAAAGGAGCACCACAAACGTGTTCGAAATGTCGAAAGAAAAATAAAAAACTGCTGTTGTTTATCCATCGCACCAACATCCTGCATCGGTAACTGGACCATTAAAATCCAGATATTCTCAACAACTTGTTTGCTACTTTTGGGATCACAAGTACTCTATAAATAAATTGAAATTGTCAATTAAATTGTTTCAAATAACTCTTCTTTTATTTATGTTTACCAAAAATTTAGACGTTCCCATATATCACGAGAAGCGACCGTATGCTGTTAATCAATAATATACATAAACAGCTTCGAAAATTTTTTCCTCAAATGGAGAAAAAGGTAATAGCTTCCTCATAGAGGAAGCTTTGGAACGCTGAAACAAATTTTCGAAACAGAAAATGTTCCATAAGATGTTTTAAGGCAATATATGTTGAAAATTGTCGATTTTGAGACAATTTTTTTCGTGTTATGCGTGTGTATGAAAACTCTTGATATCTCGAGAACGATTCCCTCGATCTTGGTCGGAGAAAGCTCATTTTCTTCGTCTCGATGAAAAAACTCAGTTGAATGACTGATTGAGTTTTTATTGATCTTCTTTTGTTTTATAACCAAAAACCGATTTTGAATTATTAGTTTTTTGATTTTTTTATATGCTACAGCCAATATTACTTAACATAATAAACTTTTTTGAAAACTCTTTAAATTACCTACATTTTCTCTTTTCAATTTTTAAATTATCTTTAGTTTGTCATTTGTTATTAAAGAAAGTATGCTTTATACTTCTTTAATTAATTTCTCAAACAACGTTTGATTTGTCAACTCAAAATTTAAAGACATTATTTCATTTGTTTTCGAGAAAAAAATTATTTTAGATGAAAAATGAATTTTATTGGTACATGAAGCTGTACAATCAATGCTAATTAAATATAAGTTAATCTTGTTAGATATATACAATGAAATATATAAAGCAAGTCTGCACCTCAAAAAGAAACTTTTCCGACTAGTTGGTGACACTTGACCATAAATTTTTAGCTCCCCTCAGTAACTTGGGGTTTTCTTATGTTTTTCGGTGCGCTGAATCAAAATTTGTGAGTTACGAAGCTCGAAATCGGTCACTTTTTGTGTTATAAACAAATTACTGATTTGCAATATATAAAAAATTGTATTTCTAATTGAAAAAAAATGCGTTACGTTTTTTAGGTATTTTTGAATCAAAAGTGTTCTTAGAAGTTTTTTTTTGTAAAACGCATACTTTTTGAGATAAAAATTATTGAATTTTCGTATGAAAACTTTATTGATTTTTAACTCAAAATGTATGCGTTTTACGAACAAACTTCTAAGAACACGTTCGATTCAGAAATACCTAAAAAAGGTAACGCAATTTTTTTCAATTACAAAAAACAATTTTTTATTTATTGTGTGACGTGGTTATCAAGCGCGAGGTTTCGTGCTGCCTAGACTTACTTGGTTTCTCTAACCACGCATCTCCCCAGGTCCTAGTGCTGTGCGCTCGACGTACGCGTCGACAAGATGCAGGAGCCCGCTCGCGAGATTCGTGTTCGGATGATCGCGTGGCTGCTCAAGGCTGGGGCATGAGTCCGTTATGGCAGCCGATTATACCTCGACGGTTGCAGTCCGTTTCTTCGGATGGCGAATCGGCACAGAAACGCTGGATCGCGAGCCGTCCGTTCTGTACGATGACTCGTGAGTTGTCCGGTCTGTCTCTCTCTCTCTCTCTCTCTCTCTCTCTCTCTCTCTCTCTCTCTCTCTCTCTCTCCCTCTCTCTCTCTCTCAAGCGTGATCGCGAGGGCACCGAATCACGCCGATAGTGTGTATTGTCCCACGCGCATCACCCGCGCACACCAGGCGCGGCGGCTAGCCGCGAATGTAACGTGCTTTCGTCATGCAAATCAAACGCCGGTGCACCAGCGGGTGTCCGGGTAATGTACCCTTAGAGATAATAAATATACTATATCGAATTCGCCTCGCCTATGTTCTTTGCATGCGTGTTTCCGTTCCCGAGATCTCCCACATTTCGCGGAACCTTTTCAGTGCCGATTCGCCGTCCGAAGAAACGGACTGCAGCCATCCAGGTATAACCGGCTGCCGTAACGGACTCACGTCCCAGCCTTGAGCAGTCAGGCGATCGTCCGAGCACGAGTTCCGTGAGCGGACTCCTGCATCTTGTCGACGTGTACGTCGAGCGCACAGCACTACGACCAATAAGTTTAAGCAGCACGAAACCCCGCGCTTGATAACCACGCCACAATTCCAAATCAGTCATTTGTTTATAACACTAAAACTGACAAGTTTCGTGCTTCGTAACCAACAAATTTCGATTCAGTGCACTGAAAAACATAAGAAAACCCTAAGTTACTGAGGGGAGCTAAAAAGTAATGCTGAAGTGTCACCAGGGCCCGGACCAACTACTAACTCACGCTCTCTGTAAATTATTTGAAATAATGGATACAACCTGTTTTCAGTGGTGGGTTAACACCATAAATACCCCTCCCCCCCTCCCACCGCCAACCACCACCACCAAAGCCGATTTCGTAAAATAACGCACCAACAATCTGCTAACTTATCTGCCCACTTATTAGAAATAAGTGCAGCATCTAACACAAGAAATAATTATCTACACTAATCAATCAAAGGAGTGTCTATACTTACTTAATAAAGTCCCACAAGGGAGACTTCTTAAGGCGGTAAGACACCTTTCAATTTTTCTGCTTTGAATGACCTGAAAAAAATTAATTTCAATTATTAGAAATATGTAGAAGTAATTTTCTGAAAGTATATTACATTTGTGATAAAATGAACCCCAAAAGAAAATTCTAGACCCATTGTATCCAGAGATATGACCATTTTTAAATTTAGGCTCTGCCGTAACCTGCAGGTTAGGAACTTGAGAGATTTTTACTGGACCGATCTTAAATTGTTACTGTTTTGTTATGTCACTATTGACCGAAGAATTTCAGGTATCAAATTTATTTAAGTAAATAATTTATTACGGGTAAAAATTGCTCGAAACTCTTAATTATACTTAAATTTAAGAGTTTTGAGCAACTTTTAACAGTAACAAATTATTTACTCAAATAAATTTAATACATGCAACTCTTCGGCCAATAGTGACAGAAAATACCAACAATTTAAGACCAATCCCATCAAAATTTCTTGAGTTCCTGGACCTGCAGGTTACGACAGATAAAAAATTTTACATTATTTCTCAGTTATGAAGCAGGCTAAACGTCTTCCAGATAGTATCAAGGTAACCTCGGATAAAACGAAGAGACAGCGGGAATTGCTGAGCTCACTTGGAGAGATCATGGGTAAACATAATCAAGTACCCACTTTGGTCGATAATTCCGAAAAAACATTCACTCCAAAAAACTTAAACATTCAATCTGACAATCACTCGTAGGCATAGTACCAACAAATCATCATACTTACTCAGGAAATAGTCATAACGTCCTCAACATTTACTACGAGAATGCTCACTCCGTAGTCGGTAAACTTAAATACCTTAAAACTATTCTATCTTAACTTACTCTTATCCCGGATATCATAGCTATCACAGAAACTTTGCTCACCCCGGATATATCTTCAAGCAAACTATTCCGTTTATCGGCATGACAGAGACCTACCGCAGTCCTCGATGTTATTACGGGAGGTGGGATGCTGCTAGCCACAAAGACTAGTCTAAATTCATCCACACTCTAACAAACTCAGTAATGCAGCAATCTTTAATCAAGATCAGCCACCAGAAGTTAAAGATAATTATTGGAATCGTTTATATCAGACCATCCTCATCTCTCTAAATTTCCGAGGAGCACGTTGCAACATTGCAGTCAATCATGGACTCCCACACGGCATTTCAGTTAATCATGTTGGGGTGACTTCAATCTCCCATACTTGTCATGGTCTAACGATCCCCTGGACTTCAGCGCACTTCAGTACATCAACCCACAGGAAAGCGCAAGCATCAAACATCTTTGCGATGTTTATTCATTTTACAACTTGGGCTAGCTGTTTCCCGTGCATCCTCGAAAGCAGTATACCTTGGATCTCCTGTTCATACCTTTTAATCTGGTTACCGCACTTGATATCCAGGATTATCTACTCAAGACGGACCAGCACCATGTTCCATGTTTCTTCTCGATTAAGCAGTATCTTCAAAACAACCTCACCAGTTTTTATATAGGAAAAATTTCTCTAAAACAGACTACAGCCGCATAAGCAATACGATTAATGCTCTAAACTGACTTATCCAGCATGCTATGACGACGAGCTCAATAAATTAGTTCTTGAAAAGAAATTGGCTCCCCGCATCTTCAAAACAACCTCATCGCTCAGTGAGAACATTACTTTCAAGCACCTCAGGGCAAGATGCATCAGGCTATCTAGGTCCAAGTACAAGGACTACATTCAATCAGCAGTGGAGGGCAATATCAATAGATACCTTAAAAGTTTCTGATCGAATATAAACAAGCACCGTTCAAATTTAAACTTACCAATACATACCCACGTTCACTCTAACCATACTTACGATGATCCTGCAATAGTAAATTTCTACTGCAATTCTCTTCAGTCTACTCTAACGATGCGGTCCCCGATATACTAAGGCTTAATGTCCAAACGCTGCTCGCTGATGTCTTCATCGCCCCTTATTATGCTGAAAACAGCTACCGCTGGCCTCTGTTGGTGCCGGACCAGAAAACATTCCAGCATATTTTGTCAATCGTATCTGTGAGCCGTCGTTTATAGGCGAGCGGGACTCACCTCTAAAATGATTGAGTAGTGACCATCGTAGTACTAACTGCTCAAATCACTTTTCTTTTATGTCTTCGAGGTCACTGAATACTAATCTGAAATTATTTTTTTCATTAAAGTGGGGCATTAATGTTATCTGTAAATTTTTAGCTCTTTATATATAATAGAAAAAAAAAATAAGCAATTTCAAAGTTGAGCGCTCAGTCCGAGCACGCGAGTACGGCGCGCAAGGCTCACCGCGGTTGACGTACACTAGTGTTTGAATGCGGTAATAATTTCTTGAATAGTATACCTATATAGTTGATATATTATATGGTAATGGTATATTGCATATTAACAGTATATATTTGAATGATATAGATAATATATATTGTAAGCATTTATTAAGATAATCATATTTGGGGCTTTGTGTACGAAAAAAGGCCTAGGAGATCATTTGGACAGCACTTCAAGTCATCAGTAAGGGTAAGAAAGCACTTTCGAGGGTTAGATGGAAATCTGGATTCCATAACCTGAAATTAGTCCTTATAGTTATAGTTTTACTTATTAGTCCTTATACTTATTAGTTATAGTACCATAGGGCTGCCTAGTTTAATGATTTATTAAACTTCAAAGTGTTGTAGCTTTTTTTATGAGCTCGGCCAAAATTCGTTTTTTTCTTAATTTCAAGGATTTGTTTTCACAAATCAAGGAATACAAAAATGGAGAAAAAATGTTGTGACGTAACATTTTTTTGTCGATGAAGGTATATCAATAATCGACCAATCAGAGACTTTCAAAATAGGTCATAAAGTAAATACTACTACATTCTACAAGTAAAATGCAAACTTTTTTCCAATCAATGTTCTATACAAAAAGTTTCAAGATTTTGAGTAAAAAAATGGCAACTTCGGCGGAATACAACTACACTAAAAAAAATTCTCTTCATTCTCCAAATTACATAGATATAGATATATATACATATAAAAAGGTCTTATTTACAATTTTATGTATTCGGAAAGTATTGAGAATGTTATGCCTGAAAGCAGAGAGCATTAAGGAAGGTTAACAACTAGACTCCGACAAGAAGAAATAGGCTACTCTCCTCCACTGGTCGATTGGAAAGCACGGGCATAAAAACTCCGTCTATGTCACCAGCCAACAGTTGCACCTCTGTCAGCCATCTCCATTGGGTTACATTAATTGCCATACGTTGGGGGTTGAGACCCTCCCTACGAGAGCCCAGACCACGAAGAGAAGACAGGGAAACCGCAATTATCGTGTGGGACGTGCTATGAGGGAAACAAATATTCACATCCTCTAGATACGTTCCCGCACCAACAGGATGCGGATCTCATGCTACAACTTCTTTAAATTGGCAAGAACTTACGACGCCAAGGAAAAAAAAAATTGTGAGTATAGTATTTACATGTACGGAGCGCTTGACAAACGTGTTTTTCCAAAAAAATGATGAGAATTTATTTAATTAAATAGAAACCGTACTGTCGGTAAGTAGGAATCTGCATTTGACCTACTTTTCAAACGAGCATAGCTAACGAAAATGCTAATAAAATCACTCAAAAAAATTTCTGACTATAGCGCTTAACAACCGTCTTTTTTCAAATAAACGTTTGAATGTTGATTTAAAAAATATTGAAATTAGTATTTCACATCACCTTAAAGCCTTTTTAACCGTTTTCATAGGACGAGCGTGCTAAGAATTGATTGTATAGAAAAATGTTCAGTAACAAAAGTTTTGTTTTAATTAGATCTATGACTTTTGTATTTAAGAGTAAGGTAAAAAACCCAATACCTGGACAGATTTTGAAGATAATTATAAATAAACGACGTTTTTAAAACAAATAAGCGGAATCTTTTAAAACTTTTAAATCTAGGTATTGATTTGAAATCTATCTAATTATTTTTTGCACAGAAGAACTCATTTTCATGCTTATTTATAGTAAAAAAGTAATACGCGAGAGTCTCCGTATTCTAATCGTATGGGTTTCTTCCACTACTCCTCACCGCTTGCGCTCCTGTGTGCGCACCGGTGTGAGCGAGGCAACCGCTATCCCTCACTATTTCCCTCTCCCGACCCCCACCACCTCTTTCCTTTCTATCCTAACAGTTATTCATTACACCTTAATTTTAATTTATATTTAGTGTCATTTTGGAGTTTGCCCAATATAGTTGGGCACTTCCAAAATTGACGATGTGTGGAAAACGTCATAGACTCTGTAAGTTCTTACCATTACTTCATTTTTTTAACAAATATTCTTTCATATAAGTATTGCATTTTAATTTCTTAAGTTATTAAAAACTTTAATTGTATTCTATAGTGATTTGGCGACGTTGCGTTCGTGAGAAGTTCAAACTCCTCGTAGACGAACCTAATATGTTATAATATTGTTTTTATGGTATGTTTTTTACTATCTACATGTTTAAAACTATGCTTTCGTAGCCCTGATGAAGAAAGTAACAACACTTTCGAAACTTTGGTGTAATAAATTCATCAAAACAACTTGGTTCGTCTCGAGTCCGTTTTTTACTCCTTCAAATAATTACAACCTACGAATGTATTTCAAACACTTTCAAATAAAAAAGTAAGATTGAAAAAATATGTATAAGGCTGATAAACGTGGACATCCTATGTTGAACTGGGAGCAATACCGGAACATCACTTGAATCCTAAACCTGGACAATATGTACTGCAAATGTTGCTTAAATTCTACCGAGTCCCCAGGTAGATTCAAGTTGATTCCAGCTAAATTAAAGTTAATTCCAGTTGGATTCCAGTTGAATCCAACTGAATATTTTTTTATAGGGATATTATTAAATTTGTCGAGCTATCAGATATTGATAACCAAAAGGTACGTTAGGTCGACAAGGGTTTGGATATCCCACATAACCTCGAAATCTTTTATTTGTTAATCTGCCAAAGTTACAGCGTATCCTAGTGGAAATAATTTCTGTATTATTTGTGCTCAAGTGTGCCAAATTGTGCTGAAGTGTGCCAGATTGTGCAAAACTGTGCCAAACTGTGCCCTTGTATTTACATTTCGGAAGTTTTGCACTGGCTTAACACAGTTTGGCACAGTTTACAATTTAGAACAGTTTATCATGTATAATTTTCAGCCATTGAAAATAAAATTAGTTTAATTATTCGGTACACCTGTGCACAGTTTGGCACATTTCCAAGTACTTCGACTCATTTTGGCATAGCTAACCATAGTATGTATACCGTGTTTAGCACAGTTAAGCGCACTTTAGCACAAATCATTGTTCACTTTAAACAACAATAAAAGTTAAAAAAATGAAATCATTTATTATTAAAAATAATTTAAAATAATTAGGCACAGTTTCCTACAATTAGAGTCCAATGGGCTTACTTGAGCATGGCTTAACGCAAACAATTTTAAACCATTAAAAATACAATAATTTAGCCTTTTGGCTTTAAATCGTTGAAAATAATATAATTTATTACTAATAATGAATGATTATTATTATTTTAAATGTTGTAATAATTTGTGCTTAAGTGTACATAATTGTGCTACATCGTGGTATACTATGGTTAACTGTGCCAAAATGTTCAAAAATATGCGGAAAGGTGCGAAACTGTACACGGAGAGAAATTTTGTAGTGAAAATTACAAATATTCGAGACAAAATTACCAGTTTCTATGGTAATGGATGGATAGACTGACAATTTCAAACTTTTTACCAAAGTGCCTTGGTAAAATTTTTTTTTAGTTAATTTAAATTAAAAAAATTAACTTTTTTTATCCATATTGATGGATATACAGTATTTTAATGTAGAAATAGAAACAGAAACAAGGATGAAAAAACATTAAACTGAAAAAAAATTTTTACGGAAGCGGGATTCGATCCGACGATCTTTGGGTTGAGAGTCCGACGTTCTACCGACTGCGCCACGGAAGCTGTTACCAACAGTCATTTGAATCGCCGTTATTACTTACTGAAAATATGTGTATTGTTTTCATTTTAACGTCACGCACGCCTCTAGTATCAATCTTCTGAAACACAATAATGCGCAGTGCGCATGCGCGAGTACACAAATACCAGGTTATTTGGTAAAATTTATCAGTTTTCTTAGTAAAAATTCTTAGGTTACCTTGTAAAAATGACTAGATCTCAATTTTTACCAGTGTGTCTGGTAATTTTTATTCAGATAATTTGGTATTTTTTTTAAGTGGTTATGGTAGTTTTCCCTGGGAAACTTATAAATTGTATTAGAAACCTTGGAATAACACGGCTTTTGACAGTCTGTCCATGCGCTACCAAGGCACCTTGGTAATTTTTACTCTAAAATTTCTCTCCGTGTATGTAACTATGCCGAATAATTAAGCTTATTTTATTTTCAATGGTTGGAAATTATGTGTCAAACGGTTCCAAACTGTTCAAAACGGTACCGATCTGTGCCAAACTGTGCTAAGGCAGTGAAAAATGTCCGAAATGTAGGCACTCACGCACAGTTTTATACAATTTCTATTCTAAATGATTTAAAACTTTCTAATACACGTAAAAAAGGTTGGTTCGAGTACCAATTCGAATTGATTAAAACACAGAACCAAAGGCGATAGGTAGTATAATTGACGCAATTGATAAAAAATAGTATATAGTTGTCGTAAACATTTTATTGGCTGGACTTTTGTGACAAATAATTGGTAGCAATAACTGTTGAAAGTTAATGACAACATCCAAATCTATAATAGCATTGATTAATTTTACTCTTGGAAAAACAAATTTTTTGATTAAACGAACCATCGAGAATGCATACAGGAAAATACTATTCAAAAACTATTATTAAAATGGTTATCGCAACTATGTTTATTGGTAGCTTTAAATAACGATAAGTTAGTAAGTGTAATAATATAAAAATAGTAACTATTCTCTTTTTTCTGTGTTTCTCAACTAACCGGTTGGTTCCGATAACAATTCCTTTTGTCCGTATATCTTTTCTCGAAAACTTTATTTTTCGCTATTACAAACGTAACGTTCGCAAATAGTGATTGCTGTCCTTATAGTACTAAAATATTTATAATTATTAAATCACATAACTTACGGAATGTATTCCCTCCCAACTATCCTACTTACACATTCTTACAATATATATAACTGAAAAATCAATAATCTTTGATAATTTAACAAAGCGTGCAGAATACTAAAGAAATTTTTACTGCACTCCTATTTTTTCCGAGTAATTATTGTAACATATCCCTACAATCTGTTACAACGGTCCCTGTTTGGGGTTATGTTCGCTGCCTGGCAAATCAATACACCTAAACACGTAGTATACATCTGCCACGATGCATCTCCCGTTGATCTCGTGCAAAAAGCTGCAAATCATACGAATCCTCGTTTTCGCGCAAGCTCGCGAAATCAAATTGAGTGGGTTATCCGCGCCAACCGCTGGTGCCGCTTCTGTTCCCCGCCTCCGCCTACACATACGTGCATGCTCACTGAAACGTATATAGCCATCGTCGGCAGCGCTCGGTGGTGCTCGCGGCCCCGCATCGCGAGGCGCAGTGTCCCCGCCGCATGTCAGCAGCCTGCCTGCAGCCGGCTGGCCGCTAGGTACACGCGCGCGCGCTGCACCACTGGCCCGCTACAGAGAGAGAGAGAGATAAGCGTCGCTCTTCGTCAACCCAGCTGCTGCTGACCCTTACACCCCACGGTGACTTTGACATTCACTTCCTCCGCTGGAGCGCCTGGACGCTGTCTGACCCTTCGTGTCTGGCTCCCCCGCCGTCAGCACCATCACGATGGTGAGTAACACGCTCGCACATGCACACATACATTGAGCATGCAAGCATCACGCTTTTCCGAAATATTAGCGAGAGATCAAGTGTGTTTCTACTGGTGGACGTGCTGAAACGGAATAACATAGGAGCGATTGGCTGCTAGTGTCTCCCGCGGAGTCAAGGCCTTTCGCTTGGCAGCTGCGCTTTATGTAAACGCTTTTTTCAGAAAACTTTTCCGGACGATACCTAGACCGTCAGTGACTCGAGTTTAAGGATGCATGCGAGACAGAGGAGAGGGCTGATGAGTCTTGTAGCACAGTTTGCATGGTGCGCGCGATTAGTTTCGATAAAACACTCGTCGCCTTGATCAGATTGAGCCACTGCGGCGGCGACGGCAACGAGGCCGACGTCGCCGGCGCCGTTTACTGTTACCCTACGGTACTATTGATTTTTCCGCTTGGAGGATAGACACTTTGGCGACGCGAATACGCGCACTCGCTACGCTTCACATGCGGCCGCTCCCGCGTGCCCAAACGATCTCTGAAATGCCCATTATGAACGCCTATGTGTGCGCATAACTGCTGCTATTGGCTGCGCCTAATACGCTCCAGTTTGTTCATTACTTGCCATGGATTATCTTCCGTGTGACTGCATGAGGTACAGAGGAGCAAGGCCTTCTTTAATTTACAAGTGTGAACGGATACCACTAGATTGCAGCACCTCTGAGACTTTATTTTGATTCGTAAAAGTTCAATTCCGATGTGACCTTTTTTCGGTAATTGGTTTTTTTGAGAATGAATCAGGATGCTAACATATTATTAAAAATAATTACTATAAAATTTAATGAATGGATTGTAATTATTACGGAGGAAACATGATTTCCTTACATGTGAATTTCAAAACATTTTTATGTAATATTTAAATTATTTTTTAATCCTATAACAACAATCACAATTGTGAATAAATCTATTTTAAAATTTATTTAAAAATTATATGATTAACTATATACATGAAACAATAGTTCATTACAATCTTATTCGTTATAAAATTTGTTAATAAAAGGCACTCTTCATTTAGTAATTAAAAATTATTTCTCAGAGATCAGCAATAGTCAAGAAAAATCTACATTTATTTGAGTAACTTTTATTAATTATACTAATATAAATTATCGGTAATAAATACTTATTGTTTTTCATGATATTTATTTTACTTAGCAAAATAGAATTTTTTATTTCACTCGAGATATTCTATTACCTGAGATCATTTCTTTTTAGTTTTATTTATTTAAAAATTAATGCAAGTAAAATATATTTTAATAAAAATAATAATCATATTGATTCTAAGATTCATTAATATAATTTATTAGAATAGATTGTTTTATTTAAAATGAGACACCGGTAATGAAACACAGGTTTCAAAGTATTTTTCCTAGTTTTGTCTAAAACGTTAGGTTAACTGCAGTAGAATAGGTATATATAGTAGTAACAACTCCGAAATTAAACTGCATTGATTAAACAGTTTTATGTTCTATAGACTTTGAAGGTATACGTGTAAATATAAAATGTAATAATACATTTTCCTATTCTATAATATATGAAATAAAACAATTTGCAATAATATTAATAAAATAATTACTTTTGCAAAAATAAAGTTTTATGAAATTAATTTTTTCATTCATTTTAGCTGCACAACTTTGAATTAAAATTAACATTTGTCTTATTATAGTTTATTTTTTATAAATAACAATAATATTTTAGGTCGACATAAGGATTTTTTTTTATTTATAAAATAGCTCAAGTAAGTCGTTGAGTAACTGCTTTACTGAGAATAACATGATAATGAAAAAAGTAATTTCAGTATTTTCATTGTTTCAATTTTAACTATTGCTGTTAAATACTTTCTTATCTTATTGTTTGTTCTGCATACTTAATTAATTTGTCCTGCATACTAAACGTTGATTACTTAAATGTTTTAAAATAAATTTTCGTTATTAATAATACTCGTAAGTCTTTTAATTATATATTTCTTGTATAAATATTGTATGCCAATACTTTTAAGAATCATCCTATTTACTTAAAACTTGGCAGGCATCTTTTACAGATATTTCCAGCGAAGTATGATATCAGCACTCAATATTCCAGAAAATCATAATGGTATAGTCACAAAAACCATTTTTACTAAAATTCGTCATTTTATATGAAATCGAATTATATTACATTTCCTATATGGATCTGTAAAGAATGTACATATTATCTAATTATTATATTCTTAAACTTTTCCTTTGCTTCATCGAAAATATTTTAAAATGCCACGCTATAATTATTGTTACTTTATGTTATTGATTTTTCAAGTTAGTTAAGGAAGTTATGGCTATCTCGTCCCTGACAAAAGTTAGTGTTCAGGACTGCGATAAATAATTATATGGAATATAGTTAACGATTTGGACGTCCAGTACGTTTGTGCTTATATTATATAAACTTTAAACATCAGAAATCGAAGCAAAATTGACAAATTTCATTATTCTATAGAAAAATCTTTAAAACATTATGTGTACTATGCTTCTTGTATATAAAAAAAATAATGAAACTTTGTCAATTTTGCTTCGATTTCTGATTTTTAAAGCTTATAATATTCGTATCGTATTATCGCTCGAGACATACTGAACGGACGAATTGTTAACTATATTCCATATTATTATTTATCGCAGTCCTAACGCTGAAAACTAACTTTTAGCAGGAACTGTATACTCGTAACATCCTTAATTATACATAGGATATATTACACATTCAGATCATAGTTATCCCCAATTAAAAGTTGAAAATAGAAACTATTTACTATAATTTAATAAAGTTGCTTAAATGTGTTTATAATGAATAATTGTTAACAGTTATTACTAATACAGGTATCTCATATTATACTTTACAATTAGAAAATTAATATTAACTATCTACTTCGCCTCATAAAATATAAAAGGATTCGGGCAATAATTTGTGCGTAAAATGGTCTTTCTCTTTCTGGAAGAAGTTTGGAAAAAGTTACACATTGAAACCACATAAAGATTGAAAAGTTTTTGATGTTTTGTTAGTAACAAGTATCGAACAAAGTTTTCTAACCTTCGGCCAAACAAAGTTATGATTGAGAAATTAATATTTAACGAACAGTCATGTCGTCTAAAGAAATGGCAATTAACAGAAAGCAATCGCTGCGCAAATGCCGACAGGTGTTAGCAGACACAACCTCGCTGACGGACAACCTGCACTTGCACAGCCACCACCACCGTAGCACCTCATACCTCACGGCGGCGACTGCCAACAACAACCAGCAGGATGGCATCTACGTGCGCAACCTCCTGGAGGGCGAGAGCCTCAGCTACAGCCTGGCGCTGGTGCGAGGCAAGGCGCCCCTCGCCTGCAGCTACATACGCGTGCGGGGCAGCCACAGGAGCCAGACATCCGAGTGGCCGGTGGTCAACGGTGACTTCCGCGTCCTCGTCGAGCTCCAGCGGGGCACCAATCGCCTGGAGCTCGAGGCCGGCGGCTTCAAACGCAAATTCAGCCTGATTTACGAGCCCCGGCCCACGAGGCTGCGCGTCACGCCGGTTTATGTCATTTGCGCCGGCCACGACGGCTATTTTCAGGTATATAATTTCAACTTGCGCCTGTACACGTGTTTGCACACTGCATATAGTAGTCGGGAGCAATGACGCGTGACAAGAGCAAATTTTCATTTCGATAATTCGCGCGCTCGCTCTGGGCCGCTGCTGCTGCACGCGCGGGAGGAAGTGTGCAAAAGTGCCGCGCGCGACCTTGTTCGAGCGGCCCAGGGCGATAATGTGATTGTATCGATTTGCACGGTTTGCGCTTTTTTATTTTTTCGATAGGTATACCTAGTGTGCCTTGCTGCCGTGGCAAGCGACGCATGTAGTTCGGCGATTAAATTTATCGGTTTCATCTGTCACGTAACTGGAAATACATTTCGGTTAATAGAGTACCTGCAAAATTTTCAAATTTCTTTATCAATTGACTGCCTATATTTTTTTCCATTTTCTTACTTTTATGAAGTATATATACTACGGTAATTAAATACACGTAGCATGCGTGTATTAACTAAACGACATTCTGTAGAAGTCTATCATCATAATAATAGTATATATAGTAAAAGAAGTGCAAATATTTTTATATAAAATATATAAATAAGTGAAAAGAACTTGTTCTAACTATCCTATGTATATTTTTTATGCGTGAAAAAAATTGAAAGTAAATATAAAGAGAGTGCGTAGTTCACTATCAAAAATCTTCTCATATGAACCAGTTGACCTGCGTGTAATTAGTTGCCGTTAATTTCTCATCTGCTTTTATTGGAATACTAACTTCCTTAGAATGCTATCTTTAACATGATTGTAGTCTTTAATAGCTTGATTTAATTACACATTTCTGCAGGTTTAATGAGGTTGACTTGATTGCATTAATAAAATAATACTTTTTTTATATTCTACATCGCATTAAATTCGTGAAATTGTTTCTTTACAACTTTTCGAACTTTTTTCACTCGATATGCTTGTATTGTCAACAAGCATAAAACCATACTTAATGTGTATATTTAAAAAGGAAAATCGATAAAATTACTTGTTCCAATAAATGGTGAGCTTTTATTGAAGCGCACTGTACTGACAGAAGATCAATCAAACACTTTTGAAAGTAGATCATAAGATGAAACACGTTTACAAAATACAAAATTATATTCAAAAACATGTTGCCAACTATTTTTGCATTAAAAACATTCGCTAAAAAATAAATGTAAATTTTATTTTACAAATTACGTACAATAATTAGAAGAAAAATTATACAGATGCACATTTCGCAACAACCTCATTTCATTTAAACAGAACACATCGCTTTTCTCATTATAATTTATTACGATCGTAGAAAACGAGATTTTGTTATAAAAGTAAGTCATTAAAATCCTACAGGAATCATATTTGTTACTTCAATATTGTTGTAGAATCTTTGATTTCCTCCTCATTTTAAAGAATCTACCAGATTTTAAATACAAAAATATAACACATACGTGTCGTCAAATTATAGAATTAACCATGACAATTTCATCATTCATACACGGAGAGAAATTTTGTAGTGAAAATTACAAATATTCGAGGCAAAATTACCAGTTTCTATGGTAATGAATGGACAGACTGACAATTTCAAACTTTTTACCAAAGTGCCTTGGTAAAATTTTTTTTTAGTTAATTTAAATTAAAAAAATTAACTTTTTTTACCTATATTAATGGATATATAGTATTTTAATATAGAAATAGAAACAGAAACAAGGATGAAAAAACATTAAACTGAAAAAAAATTTTTACGGAAGCGGGATTCGATCCGACGATCTTTGGGTTGAGAGTCCGACGTTCTACCGACTGCGCCACGGAAGCTGTTACCATCAGTCATTTGAATCGCCGTTATTACTTACTGAAAATATGTGTATTGTTTTCATTTTAACGTCGCGCACGCCTCTAGTATCAATCTTCTGAAACACAATAATGCGCAGTGCGCATGCGCGAATACACAAATACCAGGTTATTTGGCAAAATTTATCAGTTTTCTTAGTAAAAATTCTTAGGTTACCCTGTAAAAATGACTAGATCTCAATTTTTACCAGTGTGTCTGGTAATTTTTATTCCGATAATTTTGTATTTTTTTAAGTGGTTATGGTAGTTTTTCCTGGGAAACTTATAAATTGTATTAGAAACCTGGGAATATCACGGCTTTTGACAGTCTATCCATGCACTATCAAGGCACCTTGGTAATTTTTACTCTAAAATTTCTCTCCGTGTATATAAATGTGTATATTAAAAATTTTAATTCACATTTCACAGATTTCATCGCCTAAGATTACCCTTTAAAAAATAACTGCTTAAAAAAATAATATTCTTTTGAAATATTTCATTTTTTATGTTTTTTTTTTATTAAGATGTTTCATTCAAAATCACGCATATTCACATCAAGCTTTTATTACTAGATTTTACATTTAATACCTAAACTATCGATAACTTTTTCACTTACACCTTATATGCACATTTTGCAGATTATACACATACAGCAATTTTTTTGTATGATATCATAGAATGTAATTAGTCGAAACCTTTTTATACTCAATTTAAAACTACATTCAATAAAATAATAAGTTTTGAAATGATTTTCTAGTCGCAAGATATTTTCCACCGACAGGTAATAGAATTAAAGAGGTAGGGGACGAAATAAAAGAAAAACTTTGTGAAACGTTGAATTGCAGGGTCCGCGCCACGAAGACCGATCGCCGGAGAGCGCGGCCACGCGCATAGGTCTGGGCGCGCGCCTCCTACAGACACTCACCGCGGAGAAGCTCCGCGAGGCCGGCCACGGGCGCAAGACCTTCCAGCTGGAGCGCGACCTGGACGGTCCCGAGTGCCTGGTGATGCACAGCGTGCTGCACGTCGACCGGGCGCGCGCCATGTCGCAGCGCGAGCTCTGGGAACTGATCGGCCGGGAGCTGATGACCGGGCCCCTGGCCTCTAAGGACCGCAAGTACCTGGCCTTCCTCTCCTGCACGAGGTACAGAGGCGCGCCCAGCCCCAGAACACACGAGGACACGCTGGCGCGAACGCAGGGCCACGCGGCACTAGGTGGCGGCGGTTTGGCGCTCTTCGGATCGGCCTGTCTGCACACGTGGCCCACTTGCATGGCGCAGGTAAGCGAACGATTCAGAGCTTTTCTATACCAGTTCGATTCGTCCCAATTGCTTCTTTTTCTTCGGTCTTGCTTTAATTGGGGACGCGATATAGCAGCTGTATTATCGACCTAGATGAATTGTGCTTCAGAAAAGATAAGGCGCATCGCGCCGTCCAAGGAGACTCTTTTGTCTGTCACGAAAATTGCTGCTGATAGAGACAGAAAATCCTTGGGAAAACATTAAGAACGATATACGCCCGCTGACTTATCGCGTGGATCCTCTTCGCTTTGTATAGCGATGGCACTGTATATTCGGTGATATAGATTGGTTGTTGCCTGCAGTAACTAAAGAAAGTGACAGACAGAGGTGCAGAGTGAAAATACGGACGATACGTATTTAAGTCTCGCTAGGCCAAGGGCATTATAATAGGAAGTGATTCCAGTGGCTCATTGTCAAGTGAGCAACAACTAAGTTGTTAGTTATTTTATCAAATGTGCGAGTAAGCGATATGAAGTAATCTAATCATGGATTCTAATCAATAAGGATTAGAGGAGCTCGTACAAGAGTGCGTTCATAATTATTATCGTGCGTGCAGTGCGTACAATAGCTCATATGGTAAAGCCTCGATATCTTTTCAATTCAATTTACTGCATTAACCCTACGATTACCCATCAATTCAAGTTTTCGCATAAACAAAACGTACCTGTCGTTCTCATGTGTTTTCGAAAAACTAGCAATGTCACTAAGTACATCAGTTAATGACAGAACATTTACATTGATTATATAATGTATATGTTGCATAACAGTTTTCTCACCCTATTGAAGCTTGTTTTCAAAATCTATGAACATACACGTGTAAGCAAACAATAACTACTATTTAAATTATTCCAACATGTAGCATGGACTTGCGGAAACTCTAGTTAGCTTACTGAAAGTTATAACAATTTTAAATATTCATGGTTTGTTTCATCCTTATTTCTCAATTTTAATTTAACCAAAGAGTATGCATACTATGCGGAGACTAATATAATATCTAAAATATGGTGACTTTTTACAATCTGAAGTGAACTTGTTCAAGTCCACAATAAAAGTTGAAACATTATAGGAAAGTCTTTGTAAAGTATTTTCTACATCAACATTAAAAAATAAAAAGACAAGGAAACGCTATCCAGCTAAAGAGAGTTTGGATCGCGCCGCAAAAGTTGACGACAACAATGGAAGATCAATAAATCGCGCATTGCATCTCACTGTCTATTATCCTTATGTATGAGCTCTTCGCAGAGATGATGCTGTCGTTTCACGTTTTTCTTATCACCCCCAAACCGAAGGATTGCCAATCGTATTCGATACATGGTACATTAAAATAAGCCGTCTGGCCCGCTTTAATGCGACTGTCGTTTTTCTTGAATAAGTAAGAAACAATAACAATACCCACTATAAGTTTGAATTTTCATAACTTTTAAATATTTGTGAACTGTGGAAAAAAATTCTCTACCATTCCTTAGAAATCCATAATTTTTTTATATTATAATTATTATTTTAGATATAATTATAAAAATATGTATGTTACAAATTGTTTTCTTAAAAGTATCTATACGGGTAATTATACATAATCAGAGTTGCAGATTTTGGACTTCCTCGAGCCGGGAGTCCAGAAGTACTTTTTCTTTCGGACTCGATTGCAAGCGAGGAAGTGCAAAGTATTTTCGGACTCGCATGACTCTATCAAATCCCAAAATACTTTCCACTTTTGGACTTGATGGATAGCGAGTCCGAAAATACTTTTCAGTATTTTTTTATTTCGCTCAATACAAATTTAAGATTCTTTTTAGACTACTAAGTCATGCACATGCATAATAGACGACCCGTTAGTAAATCAGCATTCGCGATTGATGTTAATCCAAATTTTAATAATAACAAGTGGGTATCATTACTTTTAATTTAAGTATTTATTACTTTTATTGCTTTTTATTAAGCAACTTTGACGGAGAAATATTTTTATCAAGACTTAATACACAGAGATAAATGCTTCATGTTTTATAAACAGATTTCGTTTTCTTTTACTTTTATATAATAAGACAGAAAAAATAAATGGAAAGTACTTCCGGGCTCGATCGCAAGTAAATCCGCAGGTGCAATGCATTTTAGGACTCGATAACGTACGAGTCCAGAAGTGCAAAGTATTTTCGGGCTCGATACCATACGAGTCCCATACGGTATTTACGGACTCGTTGCGGAATTAAGTACGCATGCATTAAGTAAAGCGTGTACTTCCGCTTTTTACATTGGCGAGCTTTCATAGGAGGACAGTCGTACGGCAAAGGACATTGTGGGGTTGAAAACGTCGGTTTCAAATAAATGTTTCTAACAAAGGTTTTTTATTTTTCGGTGTAAAGCCATAAAAAATAGTCGAGCACATTTAAAAAATTGACTTCCACTCTGGAAAGGCCACTTCCGGTGAGAATTAAAAGATGAAAACATCTCTCATCGATCCAGCACGGTCTATTTACTCGTAGAAGGCTTTGAATTTTTCATTTTATTAGATATTCTATATTTTAGAAAGGGTGAACGAGTGGTTGGAAGCGCTCTGTATACCGTAAATAATATTGTACTGCTTTTCATAAAAATTTTTTAGAGGTACGAACAAAATCTTTTTTGCCGGCCCACCCGATTCCTACTAAGTAGATCCACCTTTGCTTGCCTTATACGCACACAATTGGTCGCGTGTACACTTTCCGTACAAAAAGTCCTCCTGACTTCCATTATTTGTAAACTTTAAATAAATGACCAGATATCCATTCACCTTTATGACTTTCATTCACTTGTAAGTCGCGTAAAGAGGAAAATGGAAATCGAACAGTGATGTGCGCGCAGTTACAATTCTTCGGTTCATTATTATTTATTCGCGTATAAACGCGAAAGCGTCGATGAAGTCTGTCTCTATATACATTGTACACTGAAACACAACCGAGGCGGACATAAGTTACGTTATGTATTCTCGTCTAAGACTTTGTAATACCATGGATGAGTAATAATTGGCTTTCGCTGTTCGCTGATAAATAGTCAATAACGCCCATGCGCGAGGGTGCATAGACGCACGCTCGCGTTACCTTGACGAGGGTTCGCAAGAGTAAGTATACTCCGACTTCTCTTGGCTTCGTATATTCAAATATTTGTATGATAAAAAAGATCAAATTAATCTCACTTTAACATTATAGACTCTCCGAAATATAATTTGATAGTGCTTATTTTGATAAAAAAATATTGATTCTCACATACATGATTCCCAGGCCCTGATGCATAAAAAAATCATTGAGAATTTTCGAAGACATATTTTTCTCTATACATCAACTAAAATTTGAAAAAATTCGTTTGAAAACATCAGTTTTAAAATACTTTTCCAGAAGGCAGTAGATGTGTATATCTAGAGCAGTACAAAATCTCATCCAACAATTGGCGTTCTAGATACTCCGCTTTACAAGTAGCAAGAAAATATTGATTTACAGAGGAACAGAAGTTGAAGTTTAAAGTCTTTGTACCGCAAGCGAAAAGAGCTCTAGAAAAATAAACTGAATTAATCCTTTGAATTTCAACGCTCTGTGGAATATTTAAGTGCTTGTTCCCCTTAGTTTTATTATTCCAGAAATTAGGGCACGTTTAAGTATGCATAGTTGACGTAAGCTTTTAAAACACTTGAATAATTGAAAAAAACATTTTTTTGCATGAAAATTTTTTTGAAAATTTATTTCGAAATTTCATACAAATTTTGAAAATTATAAAATTCGAAAAAATACAAATTTTTGTTAACAGATCGCCCAAATCAGAATTAAAAATATTCTTTTCGTTTCGGATAATTAAACACTTTCAAAAATACAGTCAACTTAAAAAGTGAGCCGTTCTTTTGGAAAACTTAAGGGGGCAAGCCTGCGGTTAATGCCTGAAAAAATAGATTTTAGTATAATTAGATTTTAGTATAGTTATATCTCAAAAATATACATAAAAAACAACATTTCAACACCTCCCTGGCTCCTCTATTTTGATTTATAAGTCTTTGATTTATAACCACTGGCTTTAAGGACGTTCTCCGAGAAAACGATTTTCTTGTGATTTTCCTGAAACTTGCAGAGAACGTTTGATTTTGTGTGCTTAGTACATGCTTGAAAGCTCCACGTCCATAGCGGTATTCAAAATAGAAATATTTAACTTCAAAGTTTTTGTGTTAACACGGGATCCCCATCTAAGCTAGTTTTAAAATTACATTTTAATTTACTATAAAAAAAGTTTTCTTTGTGTTTCTTTTTCAACCGTAAGCCATAAAACTAGAAATCGAGAGGAATAATATGGTATAATTTTCAATCTAGCAAGCGATATTAATTTCAGAGATATAGCAACGTAAACAAAAACTCCCATGTTATTTGTATATCTATATATAGTCACCCTATGTAAGTGCTATTTATTTAAATATCATATTGACACCTTTTATCTTACACTGACATTTTTTTTTATTTTTGGAGTAATGTATAGAGACTCATGAAGGGTTTTCATTGTAAATAATATTTTTAAATCACAATTTTCGCGATATTAATGAATTTGAGTCGGAGAACGTCCTTAAGTATTAATTTTTGCGTATTACCTCAGGGTACGTAGCGCTGCACTGGGATGCCTCAGCCAAATGAGCTCAAATTTGGTGGAGATCTTCTTAATATTTATTATACATTGCTTAGGTGAAGAAGATTTTGAAAATAGACACCCAATCAATTTTTAAATATAGAAATATGTGAAAAAATTTTGAAAAATCATTAAAAAATTATTCAAAGATGTATATTAATGAAAAAGTCCAACTTCAATCCAGGGATTATTACAGACTTATAAATCAAAATAGAGGAGCCAGGGAGGGGTTAAAATGTTGTTTTTTATGTATATTTTTGAGGTATAAAGGTTGATTTTTACATAGATTTGAAAAAATAATGACCTGACTAATTATACTAAAATCTAATTTTTCAGACTTTAACCCAGGCTTGCCCCTTAAGTTTAATAATTAGTAAAGGTATATTTTATATTTCTGAGTTCCGCAATCTGTTCGAAATTCTTCTTTGAACAATATAAGTCCAAAAACATAATAATCGAATAAAATTTGAAGATGATTTTGATCTTTGAAAATCAAAATACTTCAGAAATTTTCGTTCGATTTTCGATTTTGAAGACTTAAAAAACTATTTATCCTGTGTATTTTCATAAACTTATGAAATAAAAAGTAATAAATAAGTTTTACTCATTAATTATTGATAATCTATAGTAATATTGACTTGCAACTCAGATCACATCGTCAAAACCGCGGAAACTAGAACATATGTCGATCAAATTTTCGAATGAAAAGCACACGGTCGAATCTAACTCGTGTGTAAGCAAACTCGCGATTAATTAGCACGATGACGCGCCAAGGCTATAGTATTCGTTTCTCTTCTAGGGCGTCTCGCGATGTTCGACGCGAGAGTGGCTTATTTCGCGTAACTCCGATCGAGATAATAAGCGCCCTTCTAACCTGTCTGGCTTGCATAACCCGAAAAACTACTTCGATCTTCTTAATAAGTGTGAGAAAATTAATTTTCCGTTCTGTCCCACAAAAATTCACAGTAAGTCATATGATTCAAACATCTCACAAGGAGAGTACACACCGTTCGGGAAACGGATTCCAATCGGACTTTGAAACGATTACAATTTAAACATAATTTAGATTAGAGACATGTACAATAAAAGTTCATTTGCACGACAGTTTGTAATGGAAACTGATAAAAGCAATCTATACGAAAGCGTGTATTAATACTAAATGTCAATAACTAGAACTGTAAGTTAATGTTTATCTAATATTTTAATAATTTAAACAACTTTTGTTACCCCGTAGGCATATTATTGCCCTTCTGAGACGCAGTAAAAAATTTCGAGCGAACGCGCCACATTGCCATGACGCTTAACGCTTTTGCCGCAGGTTCTGCCGCGCTTCCTGGACGCAACACTGATCGACACGGAGCAGCTAATGGACGACAGCAATTACCGGGGCACGCACGGCGGCTGCCTTGCCACGACTCTCGGCTCGGTGCTGCACGAGCTCGGCCACACGTTCGACCTGGGCCACACGCGCGATGGCATCATGGGCCGGGGCTTCGATTACGTCGACCGGGTGTTCGTCGGCGCAGCGGGCATCGACACGAATCGCAACCCGGTGCGCCGGGAGCCCCAGCACACGACCATCGCCCTGAGCCGGCCCCTCAGTATCACCGTCACCGTGCAGCAGTCCATGGCGAGCCCCTCGAGACGTGGACGCCTGCTCTCGGAAACATCTAGGCCCACATCCATGGGGTTCGAGCAGGCGAATTCGCCGGCCCCGGGCCGACTGTCCGCCCCGGCGAGTCCAGAACTAAACAGGTCCTTCGCCAAGAGCATCGCGGCTACCGCCGGTAACGAGACGCCCTCGCAGACGGACAGGACCTTCTGGGGGAGCTCCTGCGCTGCCCTCCTCGCTAACCATCGATGGTTTAACTTGGATCTGGACAACGCGCGGTGCCAGAATTTCAATGATCTGAAATACGATGGGAAAAGGTGAGATAATTCATCGCATTTTACGTTACAGAGTATTTTCGAATGAGCATTTTTTGTTATGTAGTGTAAACGTGGAGATCGGTGATTAGAACGACGTTTGGTCTGCTGTATAACTTTTAGTTAATTTATAACTATAACACTATTGTTATAATATTCCTTATTCAAGTAACAAATTTTCTCTGTCAAGATACGTGGTAAATTAACTGAAATTTGTATAGTGAAGATTAAAGTTCAGTAAAAATAGCTTGTTTTACTTTTCATATATGCAGGTATTTATACACGGAGAGAAATTTTGTAGTGAAAATTACAAATATTCGAGACAAAATTACCAGTTTCTATGGTAATGGATGGACAGACTGACAATTTCAAACATTTTACCAAAGTGCCTTGGTAAAATTTTTTTTTAGTTAATTTAAATTAAAAAAATGAACTTTTTTTATCCATATTGATGGATATATAGTATTTTAATATAGAAATAGAAACAGAAACAAGGATGAAAAAACATTAAACTGAAAAAAAATTTTTACGGAAGCGGGATTCGATCCGACGATCTTTAGGTTGAGAGTCCGACGTTCTACCGACTGCGCCACGGAAGCTGTTACCAACAGTTATTTGAATCGCCGTTATTACTTACTGAAAATATGTGTATTGCTTTCATTTTAACGTCGCGCACGCCTCTAGTATCAATCTTCTGAAACACAATAATGCGCAGTGCGCATGCGCGAATACACAAATACCAGGTTATTTGGTAAAATTTATCAGTTTTCTTAGTAAAAATTCTTAGGTTACCTTGTAAAAATGACTAGATCTCAATTTTTACCAGTGTGTCTGGTAATTTTTATTCCGATAATTTGGTATTTTTTTTAAGTGGTTATGGTAGTTTTTCCTGGGAAACTTATAAATTGTATTAGAAACCTGGGAATATCACGGCTTTTGACAGTCTATCCATGCACTACCAAGGCACCTTGGTAATTTTTACTCTAAAATTTCTCTCCGTGTAGAAATACAGCTGTTATATGAAAAATATGTTATTATTTGTGAAAGTTTTACTTATGATTTAACTTCGTTGCAATAATAATGTTATGACAGGAGTAAAATTATAATAAAACTGTACTTTAATTAACATTGAATATGAAAATGCACAATCCTATATTGAAAAAAAAACGTTGCCAATTCATTGGCACGTGGCTTCCTCAAACTTAATTTTTATTTATTTATTTATTTATTTATTTATTAGACGGTCTAAAACCCTTTGTACAAAAGATAAATACAGGTGGTTGGATTACAATGTTTCTTATCATAATTTACTGATTTCTTTAATTTTTAATGCTAAAATGGAAAATTATTACACCAATTTATGACAGATTTCTCATTACATTCATTTGTTGAGATTAAAAAGTATTGACTTTTACATAATTATTTCAGTAATGAATAATTGGCTTTGACGGTCCTGCTGTCCAAAGGAAGGGTAAGTCAAGGATGACGAAATGACAACCCACGATGATATATTAATCGTCGACGTTTCGAGTTTTTATTTAAACTCCTTCTCAAGACAAAAGTCTAGGCAGTCTCTTAAAGTTACGTAGGTGATCGCTTCAGTATCACCAGTCAATTTGTCTTGAGAAGGAGTTTAAATAAAAACTCGAAACGTCGACGATTAATATATCATCGTGGGTTGTCATTTCGTCATCCTTGACTTACCCTTCCTTTGGACAGCAGGACCGTCAAAGCCAATTATTCATTACTGAAGTAATATGCAGCTGTCGTTAGAATCTTAACTACTATCAAGTTTACATAATTATGTATATCAACTATGAATAAAGTAACATTCAGGTGTGATTTAATTTTCCAAATTATCTACCTAGTTTCAATCGTATTCCTAAAGTTCAAAACACGTTTCCCGAAAATTTTTAAATAATTCGAAACCGTGATCTCAGCCAACTCAATTCCACAGTCCTATAAATAATTCGAAAGAAAAATGTACACGTTGATACACGCTGATTCTCTGTAAATTGCTAAACTATAAATGTTTGAATAACTCTGCTGTGGTTAATTTTCAAAAATTAGTCAAATTATATACTGATCATTACATTTATAGAATGAATCAAAAATACTTAAGCTTTTTCTATTTAATATGCACAAAAAAAATTTATGAATTTAGAAGGCTAAAGAAGGTATACTGCCGATCCGCCCATTTCAAGGAAAACTACTTACATACTTACGTAATGAAATTTAATAAAGACAACGCAGAAGACAGCTTCTTCTTTAAAAACAAAATAAAACTCTATCTCTCAAAAACATAAGCGATAGCAATAAAAAGTATAGTTCGATCTCGTAATAGTTCACTTCAGATTGATTGTAGACGAATTCCACCGGCAACCTCATAGCCAGCCAAATACCCACTGTATTTCCGCGTCCGTCAATTCTGAAACATAAAAAAAATAATCTGAGCGTGTTATGATAACAAAATGCCTTCACAAATTCATTTGCCGAGCTTAAGGTGATGCGATACCCACGCTATTACTCAAAATTTGATTCCCATTTTTCTCATTCAATTTTTAATTTTAAGGAAAAAACTCTTTGATACGTTGTAGTTCTTTATTAAACTTAAAACGTGTCAGAGAGTTTTTTTTTTTCAAAAAGTTTAAAATTCAAGGCGAAAAACAGGAACCCAGAATTGAGTAATAGTGTGGGTATCACATCACCTTAACTCAATAAACTGCTCCACGAAAATTACCGACTATGCCTGAGACCTGAGTTCTTCCTCTCATTCAAAAGAAATAGAAGGGCAAACATATTCGAGATAAAATTGAACTTAAAAAATCAGTAGATACCTATTTGATGTGTGTGTGGGTGTGTACGTAGATTTGAACCGAGGCAGATGTCGAAAATTAACCGTGACATTCTACTGTCATTTTTTCAGGAACGTAGTGCGCTCGCGCTACGGCGTGCGCGTGATCGAGCTGCGGGAGTCGCAGAGCGGTATGGTCGTGGCGGGCCGCCAGTTTCCCGGCAATCACCTGACACTGGAGGCGATGGTGCCGGCGCCGCCGCCCCACTGTCTAGCCGCCCTTACCCTCGTGGCAGAGGACTCGGTTGGCTGCATTCTCAAGCATCCCCTACCCACGGCGTTCTAGGAACGGGACGTAACTGCTGCTGCCGCTGCCGCTGCTGCTGTTGCTGCAAGCAACGGGCCCCCGGCCATTCGTCGCGCTTGAAAACAGAGGAAGATCTACTCCTGTGATCTGAGGCCGCTCTCCATCTCTCCTCCCCTTTTTCTTTCTACTCCATTCCTCTTCACTCTCGCTTACTTCCCTTTCCATTTCGTTCGTTGACCCACATGTATAATTCTTCGTCTTCACGTTTCCTTCCTTTACTTTCGCGGCACACACGGTACTCCATCTTCTCCGCTTCTTTCACTTTTCAATGAAATCCAGCTACACCTGCGCCGACCTTTGGATGTGTAGCCATACGATAGCGTTGGAAACGAAAGGGAAAATAGGAGGCCCGTTTTATTTTCTATGATGCTATTTTTAAGAAAAGGCAACCCACTGTAGCCTTTGTTTTTATGTTGCAAGACTTGTAGTGATGTAACTGTTTTAAGTTTTTTAATATCCTTTTGAAGATGGAAATGAAACATGATTTATATTTATAACTCGACGTTATGTACTAATTTACATTTTATACCCACATATATACATCCAAACACATACACACACACACACACACGCACACACACGCACGAAAGAGCGGCCTCTCTATTTATTGAAGCATTATAGATGAAAAATAAATAGCAAAATGTAATTTCTTCACTATTTTTTACTAAATTACTATAATCATCTTTAGATGCTAAGTTAGAAAAATATTTTTTTAGAAACACAGAATGAAAATATTATTTATAAAATATTCAACGCTAAGTATTATTCCTTATAACATAATGTTATTTACTAGGACTGATTAAAAAAAGAGATCATGGTTTAATATAAAAATTAGTATACAATTAAGTGAGGAAAATTACTACCAGTATTTCTTATGTGGATTTAAGACTAAAAAATTACATTTTGCTATTAAATTTTCTTAGTGTATCTCGTATCATGCGCTCTTTACTATACCAATGTGCTTTTGAGCAAAGAGTTTAATGTTCTCGAAAAATCGATTCTATATATTTAAGCTCGCTAGTCGTTGAAAAATAATAGTATTGATTTTTGTAACAGAGATATTCCCGTATAATGAGATTGATGGCCTTTGATTTCAAGATGATAAAAGTTGCCTTTAGATACTTTTCTATATATATATATATATAAATATTCTTACATAGGAACCGTAGCTTATAGTAATCAATGCTGATATTTTTTAAAGTACAAAGGCGAGGATCGATTTTTTGGGTTCTTAGTTGATTACGCTTTCCGCCCTTTTACACATTACAAAATATGTCTTATAAAGAAACATTTATTGTGATGAAAATCAACTACTTAACGAATATTGTATTTACTCTCGGTTTTACGTGGTAGAAGTTCCTATGAGTTCTAAGTAAACCGAGGAGGCTATAGCTTGTATGTCAATAATAATATAATGACTCGTGAATAAAATGAGCCAAATCAAATGATTTACAAGAATGAGTATTAGATGCTCACCAAAGTAATTTTTTTGCAACAACAATTATTTGTTTATTCTTCACTGAGTGTATAATTCAGTAAGATATACTTCAAATATAATGACAACTTGTTAATGGGCTACAATCAAGTATTATAAAACAAATTGTTATTTGAAAACAAAATATTGGCTATAAAGATAGATGTATTTTTTGATGCATTAAGATCTCACAGATATAATTAATTAATTAATACTTTGCGCTAACTCTAGTCACGAGCCTCCTCGCAATTATTTGTGTTCGGTTAATTCCTTCCTTTCGTGTAATCCGAATCAAAGGAAGACCAAAAGTGATCATGCAGTCCAATTGTCCGTCTATTATTGCACTGTCACCGCATCCAACAAGCCAATTACGTGCTTCCCCGCACTATGTCATTCATTCGACATGAGAAGTGAATCCGCCGACTGTCGACCACAAAAGTAAGGCGACGCGTATTTTATCTAATTATACACACACATTATGCACAAAAATAATAATCGATACCGAACCAAACAGGAAAAGTAATTAAGAAAAATTAAGACATATTATACAAGAAAAGAAAGCGCTCAGCGCTCGACACATTACAAATAAAATAATAATGAAATTAATGAAGTATACACTTGTAGTTTGTAGGGATTGCAATCGAGGTTACTGATGAAAGCCTAAAATGTGGTGAGTGCGCGTACGTTATGAAATATACACGACGCGGCAATGGCCCTTCGGGATGTGATTATATTCTCCGATACTTGTATACCAATCGACCTGCATGTATGTACAGTATTATTATTTAATAATCTATTCTCGTAACATGTAAGTTATAAGGTTACAGATGCAAAGACAATATACGATAAAAGTTCATGAGAACTGCAATTCTCAATGTCAACGGCGTGTCAATCGACGATTCGCGGATGCATGTAAAGAGGTTCGAATATTGTACAAGAATTGAAATAAACAGTACCTTCGTTATTTCCAGCTAGAGTCTTTGTTCCCGTTGCGAAAAATAAACGAGTGATTTTTTTCATTATATTATCAGAGTTTTTGTTTAACGCTCCATATTATTCCCTTTGAATAAAATTATATAATATTTTGTGACGGAGAATTATTTTCGCGTTGCTAATTTATCTCCCTGATTATCAACAATCAACTCGTAATAATTAATTACTTTCAGAATTGTTACAGATGTAGTCGAATATGAGAAGAGTTCAACCCTTTAAAAAATGAGAGAGAGAGAGAGAGAGAGAGAGAGAGAGAGAGAGAGAGAGAGAGAGAGAGAGAGAGAGAGAGAGACCTTATATTTCCTGCAATCTATTTCTTTGACACACCGACCCGCTGTATTTTCAGAGACCTAGAGTGTTAAGTTATTCAGATCTAGGTTGACGGAGTCTAGAATATCACTTACAAGGAGAGTGTCTCACCTTCTGATCATAGATTTGACTAGAACTTAGACAAAAACCGCTGCCAATTCATTGGCAAGATGCTTTCTCAAACTAATTTATCGATTCCATTTCTAAAATTTAAAAAACAAAAGTAAATTTTTCACAACAAAACTTTATTAATAAAACTGTTTTCTTTGTTGTTCTTTGTTGTTTGTTAAACAATTTGACTTAATACAAAAAATATCTTTTTTGTTTTTTCATTTACTTATCCGATACAAACAATTAATTATTGTTATAAAAAATTTTAAAGAAATACATTAGTTTGAGAAAGAAATCTATGTATTGGCAATAATCTAATAAATATTTGTTTTGAAACAGGTATTTAACTACTATCCTGCTCGACTTAGTGGTTTAAAATTAATCCATCATTGTAACAATTATACAAATATAATAACTAAGTTATACTTCTTAACAAAAGTCAATGAACCATTATGAAATTTAACAGAGAGGTAGTTTTTTTATATTTAAGAACCGATTTCTTTGCCCAAAAAAATCTGACTTTACCTGTTGTCGTAAATAAAAGAAAACGCACTATTTATCGAAAATAATTTCTTTCTCGAGAAAAAATCAGAAAATCTCTTGAAATTTCAACATAATGTTGTACTCAATAAGTGTAATAAGTGGTAAAAATGTTGAGTCAATCAATCTAATATTCTTTTTAAAAATGTAAATATAAAAAATTTATACAAAATTTTTAACCTCGAATATCTTTGGTAAAAACATTCAGATTTTTTGGGCAAAGAACTGAATCCTTAGATATAAAAAATCTACTTCTCTGCCAAATTTCAGAATGATTCATTGACTTTTACTCCTGTTATCGTAAACGAAAGAAAACGCACTTGTTTTCAAAAATAATTTTTTTTCTCAGAAACAAATCAACATAACCTCTTGAAATTTTAACACAATGTTGTACTGAATAAGTGTAATAAGTGGTAAAAAATTTGAGTGGATAAATGAAAAAGTTTTTGAGATATTAATAAAAAAATTATAAACCATATTTTCATTACTAACAAATGACAAGCTAAAGATAATTTAAATATTAAAAAAAGAAATTGTAGATAATTTAACGACCTTTCAAGAAAAATTTACTATATTAAGTAATACTGGCTGTAACGAATTCAAAAATCAAAGAAACGAAAAATTCAAAATCGTTTTTTGGTTATAAAACAAAAGAAACTTGATAAAATCAAAAAGTAGGTTATGCTCCCTCTATTCTCCTCCGAAACAAAAAGAATAAGCTTCGTCCAATGTAAATCGTTCGATCGTTTCAAAAGTTATCGCCTGTACACACACACACACACACACACACACACACACACACACGCACGCACGCACGCACGCACGCACGTACACACACACACACGAAATTTTTTATTCTCAAAAACAACGGATTTTAGCGCTAACAACAACTACGAAGCTTCATTTTTTGAGAAAAGAAGTCCTTCTAAAGTTTTCACTCTACCAGATTGAGGTTAGAATCTCTGAGTGCCATCCTTACGGCCAATCTCCATCAAGTTATAGCAACATCGTGCATGCGCTCGCTGTCGTCGCCAGTCAGATACTCAGCCATCATCAAGTATGTATCGGCAATATTCAGCAGATGGCACCTCTCATCTCACAAGATAAGTAATTCAACCGAGCTATAAGTGAAGAGAGTGCGTCAGTGTATTACGGGAGCCGTTTTCGCTTCTGGCGGTTTTTCTATCCGAGATTTTGTTAAAAATCGTATGTATTTTTCACGTAATTATCTCATATAAATCACGAAACTATCTGATAGGTCCATGTTTTTTTTTTAGATAAAAAGACTCCTATTAATGCCATGTTTGTTGAGTAGTTATGACTCGGTTTCATCTGTTAGATACTTACAGATGGCATCCATCTGAATAATATTGGGTATACAAATAAGTTTTCGCCGTTTTCAAGAGATGGCTTCACCGACAAGATTACTTTGAAATCGTCAGATGTAAAATGTCACATAGAAAGTTTGGACACCTGGCAACAACATAACCTTAAAATACTATTGACTTTGTATTGGCAGTATACATTTTTTTTGTTCGAAAATGTCGAGTTTTGTACCGAATAAGCGTCATTTGCGGGAAGTTTTGATTTATTTATTTCATTTAAAGAAATCTGCTGCTGAGGTGCATTGGTCGCTTGTAGAAGTTTACGGTGATGCTGCTTTAAGCGAGAGAAGTTGTCGTGAGTGGTTTCAAAAGTTTAAAAACGGCGAGTTTGACGTGGAAGATAAAGAACGCGAAGGAAGGCCAGTCAAGTTTGAAGACGCTGAGTTAGAGGCATTATTGGACCAAGACTCATGCCAAACTGAAGAGCAGCCCGCAAAAAGCTTGTGAGTGACTCAACAAGCGATTTCACACCGTCTCAAGACCATTGGTATGGTACAAAAGCAAGAAAATTGGGTTCCGCATGAACTGAAACCCAGAGACGTCGAGCGCCGTCTTTTCACATGCGAACAACTTCTTCAAAGACAAAGTCGAAAGGGTTTTTTGCATCGAATAGTGACGGGGGATGAAAAGTGGATCTACTACGACAACCCAAAGTGTAGAAAATCATGGGGTAAGCCCGGCCATGTACCAACTTCAACGGCCAAACCGAATATTTATGGCAAAAAGTTAATGTTGTGCATTTGGTGGGATCAGCTCGGAGTAATCTATTACGAGCTACTCCAGCCTAACGAAACTATCACTGGAGAACGTTATCAACAGCAACTGTTGCAATTGAGCAGAGAAATGAAGCTTAAACGCCCCCAATATGCCAAAAGACATGACAAAGTGATTTTTCAGCACGACAACGCTCGGCCACATGATGCAAAAGTCGTCAAGGATACTTTGGAAGCTTTACAACGGGATGTCTTACCCCACCCACCGTATTCACCAGACATTGCTCCTTCGGACTACCACTTGTTCCGGTCGATGGCTCACGCCCTGGTCAAGCAGCACTTCACTTCTTACTGTCACGTTCTAAATCATGACACGACTGGGATAATTAACTCCATTAAGAGTTAATGCTCTTTTTGGTCGTAGCTGCGCCAGCTAATAAACCATGGACGAGCTATGGTAAGGAGTGTAGAACTAAAATTCACTGTTGTCGTTATAATCTGAGTTTGACTAATTTTTCTTGAATTAGGATTGGATTTCTATAAGGACCAACGGTGGATAGCACGAACGTCTCGTAAAGATCGTTTGGCCGCACGTATCCCCGTATGGACTAGGCATAAGGTCACGAGCCCAGGAAATGATGCGTGTAGGGTACTAATTTTTACCCAATCTCAGGTTATTTCTCAGGTTCACCCTTCCCTATGAAGAGCAGAGCTTGTAATTGAATTTACTAAGTTTTAATTGATTGCTCTTGTTCTCTCTACCTTATATGATTTTATTTCTATAATTTATTTTTTCGAAATTCTAAGACTTACAATAATACTACTCAAACTCAAGTGTACGGTGACTCGTAAAGACACATTGAACGAAGTGAGTTTGAAATAATATTAAATTTCTCAAATCGAAGTAGACTGAGCTCGTAAAGCTAGGAACGTGAACGAATTTGAGAAAATCTTGTATTTTTCTTTGAATTTTTATTGTTTACAATTCTTTTTTCCTTTTTTAAAATTTAGTAGAATAAGATTTTTGAAATTTGGAAAAAGCTGATATATTCGCTCAAACTCAAGTAGACGGTAAGCTCGTAAAGCCACGCTGACAGAAGTGAGTTTGATTGATATATATATTTCTCAAAGACACCAGAAGACTGAGCTCGTAAAGCTTAGTACCATAATGTAATTGGGAAATGCAACTGGAAAATATTATTAGCTTTGTATTCACAATTTTCCTCAAGGGTATAGTTTGTATGCTTGAATTCTTTTAAAAAAATAGAAAAAATTACAATAATATTATTCAGACTCAAGTAGTCGGTGAGCTCGTAAAGCCACGCTGACAGAAGTGAGTTTGAAATAATATTTAATTTCTCAAATCGCAGTAGACTGAGCTCGTAAAGCTAGGAACGTGAACGAATTTGAGAAAATCTTGTACTTTTCTTTAAATTTTAGTAGTTTGAAAATTTTAGTAAATAAATTTGAAAGTAAGTTTGAAATTCTTTTAAATTTTGATTTTATTCTTGGAATTCTGAGTTGTACAGTATCGTAAAGCTTGTGAGGCTTGTGACGATCTGCACTGTGCAGTCAGCAAAGCTTGTGAGGCTTGTGTTGATCTGACTGAGCTGTCAGCAAAGCGTGTGAGGCTTGTGTTGATCTGACTGAGCAGTCAGCAAAGCTTGTGAGGCTTGTGTTGATCTGACTGGCGAACAGTGCGCGCTCGGCGTATTTAAATACATTGCTCCTTCTCTTCTTTGGCTGGAAAAGCTGCGGTGTCGAATCGGGTGGTTGCGTCATCTTGAGTCATCGAATCATAGATGGTGTTGTTTGGCGGCGGTTGATGCTTTGCATATCCGTAATGTTAAATGGAGCGAGTGGTGCGGGAAAGCGGTGTCCAATGGTGTGAGGGTGGCCTCCCTTCCAAGCGTCAATTTTTGTGAAAGTGGGGAAAATCCTATGTTTTAAGACAGAGAGCGGCAGAGAGTGGTCGCTCATCCCCTCTCTAGGGTATTTTCCGGCGGCTCGTATCTTCCTTAAGGAGTGAGAGAGAACGCTATATGAGTGATAGAGAAAGAGAGATGAGAAAGACAGAAGATATTCCTATCTCCCTCACTCTTCAATTTTGTCACTGTCTTTCTGACAATTTTTTACATATTGTTTAGATTCATTACAGATCGCAATTTTACAAATTAGTTATAATTTTATTTCAATAGATATTTCTATGGCAGGATATTACAAATTTGAACGGTGGTTATAAGTTGATTAGAAGTAGAGTTATGATAAATAACAAAATATAATAGATAGTTTAACAGAAAAATAATATATATAGTATTGCAAAAATTATAAGTCTCGTAAAGAATAGCAAAACTAATTAGTCAAGTATAATATTATAAAGGTGTTCACAAAATTGTGGTAAATATCGCCATTATTTATTTAATTACAATGTTTTACTTAATGTTAACGCAGTGACATAAAGGACTTCATTCGAGGTTACATAAGTATGGTTTTAAGTTATTACCAATCTTAAAATTTATTATTTTCATATTTATTTATTGTTTAACTAGTTAATCATTCCTATTAAGCTCTGGATGTGCATATTTGTAATTATCAGAAAAATAGAATTGTTTTAGAGCAAAGTTACTAAAATTTTATGAGAAAAATATTAATAAATAAATGAAAGCAATTATTTTAAAAGATTGATACTAGGTATTAACGTTATATGAAAATGTAAAGAAAAATTATTGCAGTTGAACTGCGTTGTCAGAAATTAAAAATGTAAGATAGTTAAATAAATATAAGCTTTATAAGTTTTAAAATTGGAAAGTAATATTTTGTTGCTGGGTAAAGAAATGAAAAAGGTTTCTTTAAAAATCGTATTTTCGATGCTGGAAAACGCATCTCCGCGCAGGAAAACTGAGGAAATCTATTTTTAGATACACCATGTGTTTTACAGCCCCAAGATTACGCATCCGCTCGAGGCAAGCGTCCCTTAAAGCTAATTTCACAAATGCTGTACCCTATAACTTTTCATCCCACGCCCGAACGGTTGTTAATTAATGCGTACTGTACTTATTGTCAGACGAAACTTAGTTTATATATAAAAAATACAAAAATACTCAGTCAAACATATAAAAGTAAAATTTCAATTAGCGATTTGTACTTAAGCTATTATTTAGTACATATTTTGTAGAAACTTAATTATAATTTATAACTAGCGCGTTAATGCAAACTAAGGTATTATTAATAACAATCGTGATGCAGTAATATTATACTTCTACTAAAGGTTTCGCTATTACAATTTTTACGGCATATAAATATAATTTTCTTATTCAGATTGGTACATAATTTTGTTATGTTAATAATCAATGTCTGGTGAATATTTCTTCTAGAGTGGATTACTTATTTTGCATAAGAAAAAGTAATAATCTTTGGTAACAGATTTTCTAATATAGTTTACTACACTTGTAGTCGTGGGTATAATCGGATAATTGCGTGCGCCGCGTCGTCGTTTTTATGGCAGTTTGGGAAACTCCCCATAGCACAGGTCGCACCTACAACCCTTGGTGCAGCAGTGTCGGTAAGGTAGTAGCGGTTCAGGGTTATGATCTTGATTCATTGACTACGAAATATTTTTAACTAATCCTCAATAAAAAATAAAAAAAAGAAAAAATTTGTTTATGCAGTAATGTAGACGGTTCCGTCACATTACGAAGAAGCCAAAAATTAGGTCGATTCATGGGTAGCCTCAAAAAAATGAAGAGTTTTTTCGACGTGGCATCCGAATGCTGCCAGAAAGATGGCAAAAAGTAGTAGCCAATGACGGACAATATTTTGAATAAAATGTAACGTATATTTTTTTTACAATAAATTGATAATTTTTATAAAAAAGCGGCGGAAACTTATTTCTATTTACAATAGTTCGTTATTGATCCCCTTATATTTACTTACAATCTACGGAGAAATTCTGTGGGTTCACAAGTAAATGTAAAGTGATTATGAAAGTGTATTATTTAGGTCGATATATAATTAACTAACGGATGAAGCCAAGTAAAATAATATCATTATATATCTCGTGCGTAAGCAGGTGGTGCGTTTCGTAATAGATTCTTGCGTCTGGGTGTTCGGGGTAGCTAATGACGGTATATGTATTACTAATATAAGTTATTTCTAATACAAAATCCTAGAAGATAGATCTCTAAACCCACTTTATGCAGAATTATGGCATTAAAGAAAAAGAAAAGAAAAACTGGTGCAAGTTTTCTTGGCAGCTAGTTGATGGATTTCGATGAGATAAGTTGCAAATCACTTATAAAATATGTACCAGCTGCCATTTTAAGTGCCCAATCTGAAGAAAACTGAGATTTTTTGCTATGGTTAATTTCGCATTGCTAATAAACGAAGTGGCCGTCAGCGTGCACATTAGCGGGGGGGTGTAACCGCGGCAGCCTCCCACACACGTAAAAAACGATGAAAAAAAAACCGAGGTAAAAAAGCTAAGACTTCGTCAATACATTTGCTATGCTATAAACAAACGAAAAACAGTAATCAGCTGATTCTATTAGGAGGGACTATATACGTCACCTTTCCGCGTAAACATACGAAAAATATGCACTGAGTAAAATCAGAAAGCTGAAATTCGACGAAGTTATAGCTAATTTTAACAGTTTCACGAAAAAAATAGTCCGCTGATATGAGTATTTCGCGGGGGAAAAGTGCTTAGCTGAGTACTGAAACATACAGCGCAACGCTATGCGTGCGGGTGCATGGCATCTTCCACTGTACATATCAGCTGAGCACTTTTCCATTGCGAAAATCTCAGCGGACTATTTTTTTCGTGTAATTGATACATTTTCTCAACATTCAATAAAAAACTCGTAATTTCTTGTTTAACTGTTTGGCCTGTCGAAATATTGAATAAATAATTTTTATTCATTTCGGCAGAAAACGGATTAATATTTTCTTTAATCTTTAATGTTAGAAAGAAAATCTTGAAGCTGCTGCGAATTTTTTGCGATTCTGCTCTTTTGCAGGTCGGCCGTGATGTCTTGACCTTTTCTCAGCCCAGTCTCACTCATTACATGACTAATAATCATTGATCTTAAGGTGTGGCTTTTGGACCACCGCTGTCTTGCAGAAATAGAGTTGGACGTGTGACTTACACCTGTGAGCTTATTCGCAGCATCAGTATTTATCTACTCCAGAGTTAGATCAATCGGCTGTCTTGAAAATGGTTTATCGGTTTTCTTTACACCGAATGATCCCTTTTCTCTAGTTCTTCTCTTAATCCTGGATGAGATTTATCAATTTTAATCAGATTATCATGGTATTTGAGATAACGGAAATGGTTTTGTTGAAAGAAAAAAATTAATTTGCTATTTTTGGTAAAACAGATGTAAACAACTGAAAATTTCCCGTGCTTATACTTGAATTCAGTGTTAAGTAATAATCTATAAAGGCGATGTACGTCATGCAAAACTGCGGAGTTTTTCCATGCTCTCCGTTCAGTGTTTTCTGTTTTTGAATTCTTCATAATTATTTAATAAATCCAGTAAGTCGCGTTGTTGTATACGGGGTGTATCAGATTTCTGTGATCATGTTTCTGTTTGAAATGTAGTTGAATATATTTTCATTTCTTCACTACATTCAATATTATGAAAGACCAAATAATATTCAAAATGCAAAATTTGCAGAGCCAATGATACGATTGGATGTAATCTTTTGCATCTATTGAAATATTTCCCAGCAATAAAACTATTAACAGATCCGTTTGCCAGTATTACGAATTAACCATTATATTTGTAAGATCGCAGTTGTCAATAAATTTACCAACCGCTTTAAAGTACATCATGATGTGAAATGCTCCCACGTGAATAAATAAATCGTTAAAAAGCAGTTTATCACTGCACTGCATATACTTTTCGCCGCACTCTCTAGTGACCTGTTGACTCTGTTTCATAGTCTCTACAACAACTGATTTGTTTGTTGACGAGGCGCTAATCGTTGTTAAATAACAAATGGTTTTTATTGGAGCCATGACGTCGTAAATTAAACTATTAAAACCAACACACATTGGTGTATTCGGTCTTTCAAGATGATGAGAAACCATAAAAGCGAAATTTATATGCAGAAACAATTCTAAATCAACGTTAAATAAATTTGATAATGCATCTATCAGCTGCAAATGTTCATGAAGTCTTGGCCTTTTTGGATGTGCTTCTAGTTCATGAGTAATAGCGTCGAACGTCCGCTTTCGTTTATTATTCATCTTGGAGGGACCTGGTGTATTTATATCTGAATTATCGTTATTATTGTCACTCATTAGATATATCGATATTTTGAAAAATAATTCCAGCAGATCGTGGAGTGTGTCCTTATCGGAAGTTGTATCAAGGAATCTATCAAAATTATACAACACCCGTGCATAAATTAGTTGACCGAGTGATACCTTCAGGGTAAACTTCTGTGAACGCTCTTATGTGATAAATAATCCCTGAAGCAAACTTCTTTAGAACATACACCCTAAAAGCTAATGGCAAAATCAGTTGCCCCTTTTCACCCAAGAAGACCTCAAACATTACACCAAATAACTGAAACCGAACTTCTAACTCTATCTGTTCCTCGAAACCCCCAGATGCTATCTGGTGCGACGAGGAATGCTCGGAAATGGTTGGCAAAAGAACGCTTTAGAAACCTTTAGAAATTCTCCTACAATTATAAACTTGATGGCTTATAAAAATCTCACAAAAGATGTCTCCAGTTTTCTCAAACAAAGAAAGAAGGAAAAGTTGTGAGAATTCGTCTCATGAACCCATCCAGACCTCTTCAAGAAAACTTCAATATCATGAAAAAATTCAAAAATAGATTTTACAATCCCTCTTCAGAATCTGTAGATTCAAATACCTATCTAGACAATAAACTCCTTTTTGAGGCATTCGAAAATATATCAGTGAACTACACATACCTGAACGACCTAACCGAATTTTCTAACCCTATCATGGACAATTTTCTGGATTTTAACTTCACTTTCAAAGAAGTAATGAATGCCATTAGAAACAGTAAGAAAAGATCAGCCACCGGTATGGATGGCATCTCGTATGCACTATTCAAAAATCTTCCACACGAAGTGGTTAGATGGCCCACACTATATTTTCTTTACAGATTCTTACTCAGACTCTTGAAAAACATTTAAGCTGTGTTTTATTCCTAAAGGGAAAGGTTACCATCCCATTTCCCTGACCTCTACTTTAATGAAAACCTTAGAAAGGTCATCAACTTCGCTGCCACGCCTATCCGTGACTAAGTAGTCGATGATAGGACGGTGCGGTAGCGCCCGAGCGTAGAGAGGGCGAAGAGAAAAAAGATTTCTGCAAGCAATTAGAATCGACTTGTCCCTAGCAGAAAATAATCTTGAATTACGACATAATAGAAATTGTTGTGAGGTAAAAATAAAATCTGCTTGGCGTTCATCTATTTACCACAAGCAGATTGTTATTTGATTGAAATAAGTATATGCTTAAAAAGAAACCTTAAAAATGAACGTTTATACCATTAATATTCTGAATGAAAGAAGAAGTTTACTTAAGCGAAAACTGATTCCTCTTGACCGTAACAGATACATACTTAACGTAAAACTCAATTTTTTCTGCAATAAGAGAAATATACTTAATGCAAAATTTATTATTCTTAGTAATCAGAAATTTACTGAACGCAGAAATTGTTTCTTCTAATGGCAGTAGAAACGTACTTAAATTTGAAATCTTCTTTTTGTTTATAGAAGAAATTTATTTATTTTATTAAAAATTTATTAAGACGTAAGAATTTCAAGCTATATTATAAGTAAGACATGAGAAATGTCGCTAACAATAGAACTACACTGAGAGAAATAGATTACCTGACACAAAAGGAAATTCCTTTTGGGAAAATCCTTTGGATGCAAAATGATTATCTTATTGAATCAAACATTTTATTTTGTTATCGAAAATCTAAGTTTTTCGAAATGATTATCCTCTAGATTCAAAAAGAAACTTCCTTTCGCGTGTAAATGATTTTAGTGGAACAAAAAGTAATAATTTCATGTTAATCCCAATTTCCTTTCCAAACTGATCTCTACACGTAGAGAAAAGTTCATTGTTAGTAAATGGAATCCTTTTGATCCAAGAGGAAAATAATCTTGTTTAGGTTGCCAAAATTAATTCCTCTTGCCAGAAGAGAAAAATCCATTTCTAGCAAATTATTCTTGTACGAAAAGGATTCCTTTTCAAGGAAATAGAAGGTCTAGTTGACCAATAGGAAAATCCTCTCTAACCAAAATCGTTTTGTATGAAGAAGAAACCTCTTGTCCCCCGATAAAAAAGTTTAAACGTATTTTCTATTTAAATAAAAAAGAATGTTACTTCTATTAATTTTATTTATTTTAACTTTTATATTTTATTTATATTATTACTTTTATATTTTATTTTTTTTTATTTATATTTTTTATGTATTTTATTTTATTATTTAGATTTTTTATGTATTTTATTGTATTTATATATTTTTTTATTTTAATAATTAATTAATATTGGTTAACTTCATGAAAAAATCAAAGGAAAAGTGTTTTCGAGGATAGTTCTGGAAGTGCAGTGACTGGGAATCGGACCATCGACCTTTGGATTGGGAAGCCGGTACCTTAACCTAACTTCGAACTAAGCTTCTGACGGCGAGTATAAAAAAGGCAATATATATTTCAGAAGAATCAACTGATCTTTAAAAATTCATATCTGGACAGTTACTTAACTTGAATAGATAATTCTTCTTTTATTCATTAAATGTTGTATTCATACTTTCATAAGTATATAACTAATAGTTACCTAATTGTCTTGTAATTAATTATATGATTAATTGTTTGTAGTAATTACTCTTATTTCTTCTTGTGACAAAAGGAAAATCACTTTGTAGTAAAAACTTTATGAATATGGTCCATTCTCAAGAGAAAAATCCTCACTTAGCAAGATGACATAATTTTACCTAAAAAGGATTCTATTTGTGGGAGTAAAAAATAAGACTTTGGCACAAGAAAAATATAATCTTGAAACAAAATAGTACATTACGCAACACGGGAGGGAAGTAGAACATCTCAACCCGCGTGTGATATTAACGCCCGAGCCGAAGGCTATACTATTTTGTCTCATGTATTCCCTGGAGGAAAGTATATTATTGTCTTTTCACCCTGATCTCAGGGTCTTAAGTGCCACATAACCGCACTCCTAAAACTGCGAGGCTTATGCACGTTTCTAATTTTCTGCCGACTAGCGCCGCCTGCAGGTGATTTGCGGCCCGAGCGGCAGCGAGGGCTACAACCAGCGTTGGCCCCGCGAGGATTCTCCCGGTGAAACGGAATCATTTGATTAACTTCAGAGCGAACCAGAACGGAATCATTTGACTAAGTTCAGAGCGCTGCTCCGGCAGACCGCGGCGAAGAGAGCAGATACTATAGCAAAGAATCAAGTGTTCTGTTGAGTTTTCCTTTTTACAAGAGTAAATTTGTGGAAATTATGATGTTAACATACAAGAACATATTTTAGCAGCGATGAAGAGAATTCAGATATGTATTATATACTTATTATATTCTAATAATTTTTTAGTTTTTGCCTTAGCGGAAATATTTTTGTTCTATAAAGTTTTAAAAACTGTTGGTAAGAGTTTACTATAAACTGTTAATTACCAATTATTAATTCATTTTAAATGTCATTAAAAATTATTTGAAAGTGTTCAAACTCGTATAAACTATTTGAAACTGCGTTCAAAATCCTATATTTCGTAACATTTATAAACAGTTACAAATAGTTTTAAGTAATTGTTGACAATTATTAACTGTTATTGACATTAATAATTTAGTACAAGGTGAATAAAAATTATTCGAATAGATACTTTGTGAGTTTTATTTTTCATTTCAGAAAAACGTGTACATTGCAATGCCAGCCATAGGACTAAATTTTGGAGCTGAGAACTGATTGAAAATGATTAATGGCAATCATATCTGGACTCGTGCAAATAACTTTGATCAAGATAAAAGTTATTATGTTTAAGGGAGGTGAATAATTATGTGTTATCGGGTTCATAAACTTTATGGAACTTTATGTAAAAGCTTTTGGATAGAAGAAAATATTGATGAGTGACCCGTGAGCATAAATAAACAATATAATTTATGATGCTGATTTGACATATTGGTCTGAGCTTTGGTTTGACATCTTCAACGACATTAGTTGATATCAGTGCTGGGCTATTGTCCACATTTACTGAAGCACCCGTTAAAAGATTGTGTTAAATGAATATTGATATACTGAAAAAAGAGAAAATGATGTGTTATTGTGAAAAATGTAGTGAATAAAAGTGTTCAGTTAATCTAATTTATGATTTTGTCAAGGTGGGAGACGTCAAAATGTTTTAGAGGAGAGCTTTGTAAATATTTTTCTACACAAACTTTAAGAATTCTCAGTGATTCTTAGTTCCTAAACTGGTTGTGATTCTTAATTTTACTAGATTATGTGTGACAATTATGGGTTATTAATTTAAGTTGATTCAATCAATAATAATTTCATATGTACTCTATAGTGTTTGCAACTGAATAATTTTTTCACGAATTGTGGATTTAGAATGATGTTTTACAAATGGCTATAATATCTGGGCTGTTGCGAATAACTTTGATCAAGATAAAAGTTATTATGTTTAAAGGAGGTGAATAATTATGTGTTATGAGGTTCATATATTTTATAATAAGCTTTTGCATAACAGAAAATATTGGTGACACGTGAGCATAAATATACAATATAATTTATGACGCTCATTTGAAATATTGGTCTGAGACTTGGTTTAAAAAGAATTTGTCATCTTCAACAAAATTAGTTGATATCAGTGCGCTGTGCTATTGGACATATTTACTCAAGCACCAGTTAAAAGAATATGTTAAATGAATATTGAAATATTTTAAAAAGCGAAAATGATGTGTTATTGTGAAAATTTTAGTGAATAAAAGTGCTCAGTTAATCTAATTTATAATTTTATCACAGTGGGAGACGTCAAAATGTTTCAGATGAGTTCTTAGTAAATATTTTTCTACATAAGATTTAGATAATAATTTGAAAAAGTTATATCCATTCAAGAATGTCAAGAAAGCTTTAATAATTCTCAGTGATTCTTAGTTCATAAACTGGTTGTGTTCCTTAATTTTACTAGATTATTTGTGACAATTATGGGTTATTAATTTAAGTTGTTTCAATCCATAATAATTTCAAAAGTTCTCTATAGTGTTCACAACTGAATGATTTTCTCAAGAATTGAGGATTTAAAGTGATGTTTTATGTACATAAATGGCAATCATATCTGGACTCTTGGGAATAACTTTGACCAAGATAAAAGTTATCATGTTTAACGGAAGTGAATAATTATGTGTTATGAGGTTCATATACTTTATAATAACCTTTTGCACACAAGAAAATATTAGTGAGTATAGTGACACGCAAGCATAAATATTATGAGGTACATAAACTTTATAATAAGCTTTTGCATAGAAGAAAATATTGGTGAGTGACACGTGAGCATAAATATACAATATAATTTATCACGCTGATTTGAAATATTGGTCTGAGACTTAAATTGGTTTAAAAAGAATTTGTCATCTTCAACAAAATTAGTTGATATCAGTGCGCTGTGCCATTGTACATATTTACTCAAGCACCAGTTAAAAGAATATGTTAAATGAATATTGAAATATTTTAAAAAGCGAAAATGATGTGTTATTGTGAAAATTTTAGTGAATAAAAGTGCTCAGTTAATCTAATTTATAATTTTATCACAGTGGGAGACGTCAAAATGTTTCAGAGGAGTTCTTAGTAAATATTTTTCTACACAAGATTCAGATAATAATTTCAAAAAGTGATATCAATTCAAGAATGTCAAGAAAGCTTTAATACAAATGATAATCATATCTGGACTGGTGCGAATAACTTTGATTAAGATAAAAGTTATTATTAAATATTTTCGATTTAAATTGGTTCCTAGATTGGAGAAATATTAGAAATTTGGAGCAAGGGATTTCTCAATTGAAAATGACCAAAGCTGAGCTTTTTGTCAAAAATAGCTAAATATGAGGCAATTGGAATTGGTGGCTTGGGCTTAAACGAGAAATAAATCGATTACAACACTCAAAAGCTCTGTTAGCATCTAAAGAAGGTCACTTAAGGTCTCAAGTAGAATCAGTTTAAATGTTTAAATAAAATTGGAAGGTATGAAACAACGTCATGAAGAACGAAAAAAGACACTTGCAGATACAAATAACTCGCATGACAGAATATCTAGATTTATAAATAGGCTACAGAAAAAGATGCAACTTGTGACAAGAGAAAGCAACATGTACAGGCAACAACTAGATACATATGAAATAGAAATATCTGGATACCAAAATAATAGTTAAGAACGAAAGCAAGTTAGTAAAGAAAAGCAAGAAAGTTAACTAACGAGAATGGTAAGAATTCTGAATAAATGGTTGACGTGAATGAAGCTCCTTAATATAATACAAAATAAGGAACATTAAAATTTCATTTACTATTTTGATCATGGCACTTGTAAATTAAATATTAATAATTTTAAGTATAAATAAATTTCTACAAAAAGTTGCATAAATTTTTTCCTTTTTCTAATTTTAATTTTTCTATTCTTACATAGTCTCTTAAAAAGTTGTGGAATCCACAAGTATTCTACGAAAGTCATAACTTATAGACAAGTGTATATTATCATTCCTTGCCAATTCTTTAATCTATTAATAAGAATTAAAAGTTCACGCAAAACCTACGTGTTTGGAAAATAAATTATTGTTATTATCTCTCTTAACAACTGCAAAGTTTCTTTTCGAAAAACAATAATTACATAAAACATATTTAAATAAGAAAAATGAAAAGTTTATGGAAAACTTATATGCTACCCAAAATAAATTATTTTTATTATCTCTCTAAACCACCGTTAAGTCGCTTTGTAAAAAAAATTCAGCACCCCCGTCCCCTCCTTTTCTCTCATCTTTTCTTACTTAACAACTGTATAACGACACCACGAAAAACTTTCAGAAGAGCCTAAATATTTTTTTGAACAGCCAACAAGACATTCTGTACAAGAATAATATACTAACAAACTTTATTTGGAAATTAGAACTACAGAATGTTTGAAAAATGTTTTTTCTAAAAAGAAAGCATTAACATTTTTTTCTCGAAAATAATTTTTGATATATTCATTTATCTAAATTAAAGTAGAAATAATAAAACTTTCTGCGAAAGTATAAAATAAGGCACGTATAAGGTTTTCCTGGAATCTATAAAAATAAAAAGAAATATATTTTCATATGACTTTACAAATTAATAGTATTGAAAATTTATTATCGTACATAAAATACAGGTTTGATTATATTATTTCAAGAAACGTTACTAATGTAATCATTGTATCGAGCTCCTTATAGAAACATTCAAATTTAAAACTTTTATTGTGACTAACAATACTTCTATTTAATAATAATATTAAAAATGTACTATATAATAAACTCTCATAACATTATACAAATGTTTAAACTAAGGCAAGTATTAGCTCTCTCTCTCTCTCTCTCTCTCTCTCTCTCTCTCTCTCTCTCTCTCTCTCTCTCTCTCTCTCTCTCTCTCCCCCCTCTCTCAACCAACATTCGTCAAACTGAATACCAAAAACTTTAATAAGAGCTTAAATATTTTTTTTTAAACAATCAACACGTTTTTAAGAAGAAGAAATTTTTTAAGTAAGTTTTAACAACACAATTTTTAAGCAGTCCTTTTATTTCTTCGAATCTTATCAAGTCAATAAGCACACTTTGCAAATGGTGATAATTTTTTCATAACTCTTCAAATAATAATATTGTTAATATAAAACTTTCTATGAAAGTATAAAATGAGGCAAGTATAGTATATTATCCTACGCCTAAATCGATTTTTCTGCTATAGCCGTTTCCGAGAAACGTGCTATCTGCTAGCTTCTAAAATTAAGCTAGCAGACCGCTTTCGGGTAACTTTGCGAGTATTCGATTTGGCGATTATGGAAAAAGGACATATTTTTGTGCTTATTTTCTGCTGTCAGATAGCCGAAGCTAAAAATCACAAAATCATTTGGGAGTCCCAGTACGAGACATATAAGGGAGTTACGTAGACGTCGAATAATTAGGAAAGATAATTATTAAAATAATTCTTAATCGCAAGTAGCAGGGAAAAGCAAGGTCCCCGCGTATAAGGGAGTTACGTAGATGAGTCAAATTAGGCTACAAAATTATTTAAATAATTATTAATTCTAAGTAGCGGGGGGGGGGGGCGTACGTGTGCCCAATTAGTCAAGAAAATTATTTAAATGATCCTAAAATCCAAATAGCCGTGGGAAGCGAGGTCCACGCGTATAATGAAGATAGGTAGACGTGCAAAATTAGGCAAGATTATTATTTAAATAATTCTTAATCGCAAGTAGCCTGTGGAAACAAGGTCCTCGGGTACAAGGGAGTTACGTACTCGTGCAAAACTAGGCACAATCATTATTAAAAAATTCTCAAACCCAATTAACCGGGGAAGCAAGGTTTATGCATATAAGGAAGTTACCTAGACGTGCTAAATTAGAGAAGACAATTATTTAAATAGTTTTGAAACCCAAGTTGATGGGGAAAGCAAGGTCCACGCTTATAAGAAAGTTACGTAGACATGCATAATTAGGAAAGACAATTATTTAAATATGTTGAATGTATAACGCCATCCATTTTTATATTAAATAGTTGAGGACGATCTTTGGAGGCAAAATGAAATGATCTTATTTCTTTATGGCAACGTTTCGTTGGCTTTTAGTACGCCAACCTCATTGAGTCGAGAATAACATCTGATCGACGTATGATATATACGTTTATAATTTCGACCTGATGAGGTTGGCGTACTAAGCCAACGGAACTTTGCCATAAAGAAATAAGATCATTTCATTTTGCCTCCAAAGATCGTCCTCAACTATTTAAATTATTTAAATAGCTCTAAGACCTAAGTAGTCGGGGAGGCGAAGTCCACACGTACAAGGGAGTTACGTAGATGTGCCATATTTGACAAGACAATTATTTAAATAATTCCAAAATCCAAGTAGAGGGAAAGCAAGGTCCGTGCGTATAAGGAAGTTACGTAGACGTGCAAAACTAAGCAACATCATTATTGAAATTATTCTAATACACAAGTAACCGGGGAAGCAAAGGCACCGCGCAGAGCAAAGTTACGTAGATGGACCAAATTAGGCAAGGTCATAATTTAAATAATTCTAAAACCCAAGTAGCTGGGAAAGCTAGGTCCACGCGTATAAGGAAGTTACCTAGACGAGCTAAATTAGGGAAGACAATTATTTAAACAGTTTCAAAACCCGAGTTGCGGGGAGAGCAAGGTCCACGCGTATAAGGAAGTTACCTAGACTTGTAAAATAAGGCAAGATCATTACTTAAATAATTCTAAAACTCAAGAAACCGGGCAAGCGAGGTCGTGCCGTATAAGGAAGTTACCTAGACGTACTAAATTAGCGAAGACAATTATTTAAATAGTTCCAAAGCCATGTTTCGGGGAAAACAAGGTCCACGCGTTTAAGGGAGTTACGTAGATGTGCATAATTAGGAAAGATTATTATTTAAATAATTCTTAATCGCAAGTAGCCTGGTGAAACAAGGTCCTCACGTACAAGGGTGTTACGTAGACGTGCGAACATAGGCAACATCATTAATGAAATTATGTTAATGCACAAGTAACCGGGGTAGCAAAGGCAACGCGCACAGCGGAGTTACGTGGACGTACTAAATTAGGCAAGGTCATAATTTAAATAATTCTAAAACTCAAGTAGCCGGGAAAGCAAGGCCCACGCGTATAAGGAAGTTACCTAGACGTGTAAAATTAGGCAAGCTCATTACTTATATAATTCTAAAACTCATGAAACCGGGGGAAGCGAGGTCATCCCGTATAAGGAAGTTACCTAGACGTGCTAAATTAGCGAAAACAATTATTTAAATAGTTCCAAAATCCAAGTTGGCGGGGAAAACAAGATCCACGCGTATAAGGGAGTTACGTGGACGCCCGCGTGAAAATATAATATGAGATCTCATGTGAGATTGTAATTGAGATCTCATATAGATTTCATATGAGATCTATATGAGTTCTCATATGAGATATCATATGAGATCCTTATACGAATTTCAGACATTATATCTCATGTGAGATCTCATATGAGATCTCATCAGCCATTTTCTATTAAGTAAAAAAATTTGAGACGTTAGATCTTATCTGAGATCTCATATGAGATCTCATCTGCAATTTTATAATTAATAAAAAAATTTCAGACCTTAGAACTCATGTAAAATCTAATATGAGATCTCATATGAGATCTCAGATCTCTGCAATTTTAATTAATTAATAAATAATTTATTGTTAATGTAAAAGTATGAATAAACAGTATATTTTAATAAATCTTAAAAAAAAGCAATAAAGTTTTATCAATACGTTTTACTAATGTTAATATTTTATTTCATTCTATTTCTAAATATTCCATAAAATATAACATTTATTAAAAAAATAAATATTATAAAAAATAAATTTATTGCAAAAATAAATTATTTATTAACTAAGGAAAATTGCAGACGAGGTCTCATATGAGATCGCAGATGAGATCTAATGTCTCAAATTTTTTTACTTAATAGAAAATGACTGATGAGATCTCATATGAGATCTCACATGAGTTATATAATGTCTGAAATTCGTATAAGGATCTCATATGAGATCTCATATGAGAACTCATATAGATCTCATGTGAAATCTATATGAAATCTCAATTACAATCTCATATGAGATCTCATATTACATTTTCACGCGGGCGTGCATAATTAGGTAAGACCATTATTTAAATAATTCTAAAACCAAAGTAGTCAGTGGAAGCGAGCTAGGTACTTGCGTATAAAGAAGTTAGGTGGACGTGCTCAATTAGGCATGATTATTATTTAAATAATTCTTAGTCGCAAGCAGCAGTGGAAAGCAAGGTCCACGCGTATAAGGAAGTTACGTAGACGTGAATAATTTGGCAAAACAATTATTTAATTAGCTGTAAAACCTAAGTAGCCGGGGAGGCGAGGTTCACACGTACAAAGGACTTACGTAGATTATGTGCCATATTAGGCAAGATAATTATTTAAATGATTCTAAAATCCAAATAGCCAGTGGAAGTGAGGTATACTTGCGTACAAGAGACTACGTATGCGTATAAAATTAGGCAAGATAATTATTTAAATAGCTCCAAAACCCAAGTTTCCGGGGAAAGCAATGTTCACGCGTATAAGAGAGTAGGTGGGCGTGTAGAATTAGGCTAGATCATTACTTAAAGACTTCTAAAACCCAGGTTACTGGGGTAGCAATGGCAACGCGTACGGCGTAGTTTCGTAGGCGTACTAAATTAGGCGAGGTCATTTTTTAAATAATTATAAAATCCAAGTAGCCAGAAAAAAGGTCCACGCGTATAAGGACGTTTCCTAAATGTGCTAAACTAGGCAAGGTAATTACTTAAATAATTCTAAAACTCAAGTAACCGGGGTAAGCGAGGTCCTCGCGTAAAAGAAAGTTACGTAAACGTGCAAAATTATGGCATGATTATTATTTAAATAATCCTTAATCTCAAGTAGCCGGGGAAGCAAGGTCCACGCGCATAAGGGAGTTACTTAGACGTCCAAAACTATGGAAAACAATTATTTAAATAGTTCCAAAACCCAAGTTGCCGGGAAAACAAGGTTCACGCATATAAGGGAGTTACGTGGACGTGCATAATAGGCAATACCATTATTTAAATAATTCTAAACCCAAGTAGCCAGTGGAAGCGAGATACTTGCGTATAAAGAAGTTACCTGGACGTGCTGAATTAAGTAACAAAATTATGTAAATAATACTAAAAACATTCTAATACCTTTCTTTACGTGGACCCCCCGTGCTTCGGCTACTTGGTTTTCAAAGTTATCTAAGTAATTGTTTTGCCTGATTTTGCATGTCAACGTAAGGCGATTTTGTGCGTGGATCTTGTATCCCCGGATATTTAGGTTGCAGAATTATTTAAATAATGATTTTGCCTAATTTTGCACGACTATAAATCCCTTATACGCGTGGACCTTGCTTACCCCAGCTACTTTAGTTTGTTAGACGTAGAAAATTAGGCAAGATCATTATTTTAATAATTCTAAAACCCAAGTAGACGGGGAGGCGAGGTCCACTGCACGAATATAAGGGAGATACGTATACGCCGTAAATTGGGCAAGACAATTATTTTAATAACTCAAAAACCCAGGTATCCAGGGAAGGGAACGTCCACGCGTATAAGGGAGTTACGTAAACGTGGAAAGTTAGTCTAGATTATTATTTAAATTATTCTTAATCGACGTGCTAAATTAGGCAAGGTCATTATTTAACTAGTTCTAAAACCTAAGTAGCCGGGGAAAGCAACCCCTATTGAAAAATCTCAGGTGAGATCTCAGGTGATTTCAGGTGAGATCTCATGTAAAATCTCACGCCAAAATCTCACCTGAGATTCTGCTCCAGATGCTGCAGAAAACTTACGTTAATTAAAAATCAGCTTCTTCAGTATTGGGAATCGCCTTTTAGGATGTTTTACCCCAGATGAGCTCAAAAATTCATGTTTAAAAGCATTTTACACAATTTTTCAATTTTTAAAATTTGATACATGAGATCTCAGGTGATTTCTCAGGTGATATATCATGTGAGATCTCAGGTGAGATATCATGTATCAATTTTAAAAATTGAAAAATTGTGTAAAATGCTTTTAAACATGTATTTTTGAGCTCATCTGGGGGGTAAAACATCCTAAAAGGCGATTCCCAATACTGAAGAAGCTGATTTTTAATTAACGTAAGTTTTCTGCAGCATCTGGAGCAGAATCTCAGGTGAGATTTTGGCGAGAGATTTTACATGAGATCTCACCTGAGAAATCACCTAAGATCTCACCTGAGATTTTTCAGATAAGAGTTACCTAGATGTGGAAAATTAGGCAAGATCATTATTTAAATAAATCTAAAACCCAAGTAGACGGGGGTGGGGAGGTCCACGCGTATAAGGGAAATACGTAGACGAGCAAAGTTAGAAAAGATTATTATTTAAATTATTCTTAATCGCTAGTAGCCTGGGAAAGCAAAATCCATGCGTATGACGTCGTTGGATAGACGTGTAGACGTGCACCATGAGGCAAGACAATTATATAAACCAAAGTAAATAAATTCTAAAACCCAAGTAGCCGGGGGAAGCGAGGTCCTTGCGTATAATGGAGTACATAGACGTGCAAAGCCAAGTACGACTATTATTTAAATAATTCTAAAACCCAAGTAGCCGGGAAAGCAAGGTCCACGCGTATAAGGAAGTTACCTAGACATGCTAAATTATATGCAAAACACTTATTTAAATAATTCTCAAATCCAAGTTGCGGGGAGAGCAAGTTTCACGCGTATAAGGAAGTTTCCTAGACGTGTAAAATTAGACAAGATCATTACTTAAATAATTCTACAAGTAACCGGGAGAAGCGAGGTCCTCGCGTATAAGGAATAAGTTACGTAGACGTGCTAAATTAACGAAGACAATTATTTAAATAGTTTTGAAACCCAAGTTGTCGGAGACAGCGAGGTCGACGCGTATTAGGTTAATTACCTAGACGTGCAAAATTAGGGATGTAAATTATTTAAATAGTTTTAAAACCCAAGTAGCCGGGGGAAGCCAGGTCCTCGCGAATAAGGAAGTTACACAGACGCGCTGAATTAAGCAACAAAATTATGTAAATAATTTGGAAAACTAATGCCCTAGTTTACGTGGACCTCCCATCCTCCCGCAACTTGGGTTTCAAAATTATTTAAGTAATTGTTTTGCCTGATTGTGCATGTCAACGTAACCATTTTATAGACGAGAACCTCGCTTCTCCCGGCTACATATGTTTAAGAACTTTTTCAATCATACAATTGCCTAATTTTGAACGCCTATCTCTCCTTATACGCGTGGACCTCGCTTCCCACGGATAGTTAGGTTTCAAAATTATTTGAAGAATGATCTTGCATAATTTTTCATATCTACGTATCTCCCTTATACGTGTGGACCTCCCTCCCATCGGCAACCGGAGTTTTCTAATATTGAAATAATAATCATGCCTAATTTGCACGTCTACGTAACTCCTTTATACGCATGGACGTTGCCTTCCCTAGCTACTTGTGTATTTGAATTATTTAAATAATGATTTTGCCTAATTTTGCACGTCTCTGTTACTACCTGAAACACGTGTACTTCGTTTCCCCCGGCAACTTATGATTAAAAATTATCTAAATAATAATCTTGGTTTATTTTGAACATCTACGTAACTTCCTTATTCGGACTGTCTTTAAACCCCCGGTTACTTCATTTTTAGAATAATTTAAATAATGATATTGCCCAATTGTCCATGCCTACGTACTCCCTTATACGCAAATGCCTCGCTACCCGTGGCAACTGGGTTTAAGAATTATTTAAATAATGACATTGCTTATTTTTTGCACGCCTACGTAACTCCCTCATTAGATTAGATTAGATTGTAAACTCGCGGGGACCATAACGGTGTAGCGCTCTTAGCTTGCTTGCCATTGTACGCTATTCCCCACCTACCTCGGGTCCCACCTTAGGGGAGGCCAACTGCAGAGCAGTAGTCAAGGACCCCCCTAATTCTGTGCTCCCTGATCTCTTCTGGTATTGACACCGCCCTGCCAAACCACTTCCTTCTGGATTCCGCCAGTGCAGGGCACTCACAGATCACGTGGATTGGCGTTTCCTCACAGTCTTCCCCGCACCTGGGTGTTGGAAACCCCGCAGGTCGCAGTGCTCTGTTATCAGTTTTACTGCCCTTCTGAGTTGCCACCTACCGAGGGAGAGAAGTTCTCGGCCCCATTGGTCACCCGTTACTCCCCACATGGCCTTGGATTTGCTGCAACGCTCAGTCGCGAGCCACTTCATTTCGCATAGGCTCATGATGTGAGCAGCTATTCTGCTCCGGCCTTCTTGCGCCGACATGCCAGCTTGCTGTCTAATGGGGCCGTGAGTGCGACCCCTTGTTTAGCAAGAGTATCCGCCCTTTCATTACCTTTCCACCCGGAGTGACCCGGAATCCAGGTTAAGTTGAGAAGGTTAACCATACCTAGTGCATCCAACGAGGTCTTTGTTTCCATTACTAACTTAGAGCAAGTAACGGTCTTCTCGATGGCTCTTAATGCCGTCTGGCTGTCCGAGCAGATCCAAATAATCTAGCTCGACTTGCCAGCCCTTGTTAGTCCCTCCGCGTATGACTTGATCGCGAGTACCTCGGCCTGGAAAACCGTGTTGTAGCTTTCCATTTTAAAGCAGAAGCTGTCCTGCTGCCTAGGTCCACAGAAGCCAGCTCCCACCCCTTCCTTTACCCTAAACCCGTCCGTGAACCAAATTTCGCCGTGTTTGGGTCTACATTCCTCCCACCTCACCCTCTCCGGAATGTGGATTTTGCATCTCCCCTTCCTTACCGGTTGAGGTGGTATTATATCCTGCGGTTCTTTCCAGAGCTCCCTCAGTGAATCCCCGAACAGCCGTTTATGCCTCTTGCTGTCCGTTTTCCACAGACCGACGCAACCTAACCGGTATGCCGTATTCATTGCCTCAGACTTGATGTGCAGTGCCAGAGACGGTAGGTTCAGCATGGTCCTCATAGCGGCACAGGGCGTACTCCTCCTAGTGACAGTTATGCTCCTTAAGAAAAGCGCCTGTACCCGATTCAGCTTCGCGCAATCCGTGCTCCGCAGTGTTCTGCTCCACCAGACTACTGAGGCAAACGTTAACCTCGGCACAATAATGGCAGAGTAGATCCAGTGCATTTGCCGCGGATCCACTCCCCACCTTGAACCCAATGCTCCTCTGTATGCCAGAAAGTGGAGATTGTTTTTCTACATTTCTCCTCGAGGTACCTGCGCCAGAGTAACTTTCTATCGAGGATAACTCCCAGATATTTGGTTTCCTCCGCGAAAGGAATCTCTAAGTTCCCCGCCTTCATCTTCCTCAGCTTTCTAATTTTATAGCGCTTTGTGAAGATAAGGGCTACCGATTTATCCCCATGAATTCGCTATGCTTTGCTACTGCACCACTCCTTCGTTGCCTTGAGGGCTCCTTGAACCAAGTCCCTAAGAACTTCTTCATAAGCTTCCCTCGCTAGGATAGCTATATCGTCCACATATCCTACCGCCTTGACTCCCACCTCGTTTAGTACTCGTAGTAGGCTGTCTACCACCAGGCTCCACAGTAGGGGGACAAAACCTGGGGACAGCCTTCGGATACTCGCCCACCGGTCGAGTGTCCCATCCAGGATTCTCTACTCACCATTCCCTACTCACCATGAAGGAGCTCATGATCCAGTCAATGATGCTCTTAGGGATACCATGTTCTACCGCATCCTTCCGGATCGCCTCTCTAGAGGTCCGATTGAACGCTCCTTCAACATTCAGAAAGGCTCCTATGCATACTCCTTTCAGCTCAAGCTGTTCTTCAACGTAGTTGACCACCGAAAGGAGCGCTGTTTCCACTGACCTGCCCGTGCGATACGCGTGTTGTTCCTCGTGAAGCGGACACATCTTCAGAGGACCTTCTTTAAGATAGCCATCCACAAGCTTTCCAATCGCGTCTTCAAAAGAAATGACGGGGGCTAATGGGCCTGTAATCTTTCACATCCGTGTAACTCTTCTTCCCAGGCTTGGGGATGACATTCACCTTTGTTTTAAGCCACTGCCTGGATGTGTACCCAAGGGCTATGCAGCCCCTCAGTACCCCTGTCGGCAGTCCCGTAATCTCCTCCAGGTCCTGTTGCAGCAGCACTGGGGTGATGTTATCCATGCCTGCAGGCATGGTGCTTTGTATGGCTGAAAGGACATGATAGCCTCTTTGACCCTTTGCGCTGTGACTACCTGCTCTGCTATGCTCCAATCCGCCTTTCTACCAGCCCTGGGAGGGGGCTCGTCCGCCCCGCCCGTCCGCCTGAAGTCAGGGATATTGGTCTCCAGCAGCACTGCCGGGTCTCTTCCGGTGTCCTAGTAAAACTCCCATCAGCCTTCCTTATTAGCCTTAGTTTCCCATTTGGAGCCCCCGCTAGGACATTGAAAAGTCTAGCCGTGTCGCTTATTGTGCTACACTCTGAGCACCATTTCCTCCAAGAGTCACGGTTTTCCTCTCTAATGAGGCTCTTATAGTCTTTGACTAAGCTTGTAGGCTTCCCAAATCTCTATCGTGTTCTTTTTCCTCGCTCTATTAAAGAGCCTACCTGCTTCCTTCCGCCTTGCCTCCGACTCTTTACTCCACTCCACCTGCTGCGTCCAGTGGTTTTTTGAGTGATGGGACAATTTTCCTCGAACACGATTGTGATCACCGTCCTGATAAAGGCTTCGGTGCGTTCCAGCTCGTTCGGTGTACCATATCTCGCCCCCTGAATCCGACTGTGCATCGCCGTATTGAGGCTCTAAAGCCATCCCAGTCTGTTTGTTTGGGATCCCTATACCAGACCACGTTGGGGACAATGCCCCTTAAGGTGGCGCTCTGATAATCCTATGGTCCGACATGGAGGGCTCCTCAGAGACTCTCCAGTCGTGAACCCATCCCTTCAGCAGTCCGAAACAGAAGGTGGTATCGAGTACCTCGCTTCTGTTAGACGTGACAAAGGTCGGTTCCGCACCTGTGTTTAAAACAATGAGGTTTTCCTCAATCGGGTACTCCAGGAGTTCCTCCCCCCGCTCATTTGTGTCCGTGCTACCCCACGCCTCATTGTGGGCGTTGGCATCACATTCAACAATGAGCCCGAGTCCTTCCTTCCTACAGTACCTGGTTAACCTTTTAACCTCCTCTGGGGAGATTTTCTCTCATGCGCACAGTAAGCAGATGCTACGATGAACTCTTTGCCCCTGTTGACGCCGTACTTCCCACGAATTCTTACCACCGCTAGGTCTCTCGTTGAGAATTCCTGCATGAGCGTCGCCTCCAGCCCTTTCACGACCACGCACGCTCTTTGCCCGACATGCTCCCCACTCGCGTAGACACGCCCCGTGACCGATAGTCCCTTTATCTCGTTCCTGACCAGCCAGGGTTCTTGCACCAGCCCAATAGCTGGGCATGTGTGTCTGACAGTCATGCACCTGGTTAATACCACTGAGGCGCTTTTACTGTGATGCAAGTTAATTTGCAGGATGTCCACTTGCGTATCAACCATTTCAATGCTGATCCACCCCTACATCATCCTGCTTTCCTTTCACGTCCTCGCCAACCGGATTCTTCGAAGACCAGCTAAAGGTGATTTCGCTTGTCCCCAGGAAGGCCTTGCCAACCCTGGTCTCTAGAACACCCAGAGGGGCCTCGTCAACCCCCAGGCGAAGGAGGCAAGCCGGGCCCCCCCCCTCCAAGCACTGGAGAATCCTCCACTTTGACGTATCCAACACCGGGTTCTGGCGCCCCAGGAGCTTGACCAACTGGGAGGCTTCTCTTCTTGGCGGCGGTACCAGTGCCGTCACATTGACTCTCTTGATGAGTTCCTCCGGGACGACAATCCTCGCCAGAGTCACGACACCGAGATTGACGGACGGCACTGCCTCTCGCAGCCACCTCTCCGACTCCCCATCATTACAAATGAAGGTCGCTTCACTTTATTTAAAGTTAGAATTATTTAAATAATGATCTTGCTTAATTTTCTACGTCTAACAAACTAAACTAACTGAGGTGAGCAAGGTCCACGCGTATAAGGGATTTATAGTCGTGCAAAATTAGGCAAAATCATTATTTAAATAATTCTACAACCTAAATATTCGACGGATACAAGATCCACGCACAAAATCCCCTTATGTTGACATGCAAAATCAGGCAAAATAATTACTTAGATAATTTTAAAAACCAAGTAGCCGAAGGACGGCGGGTCCACGTAAAGGAGGGCATTAGAATGTTTTTAGTATTATTTACATAATTTTGTTACTTAATTCAGCACGTCAAGGTAACTTCTTTATACGCAAGTATCTCGCTTCCACTGGCTACTTGGGTTTTAGAATTATTTAAATAACGGTATTGCCTAATTATGCACGTCCACGTAACTCCTTTATATGCGTGCGCCTTGCTTTCCCGGCAACTTGGGTGTTGGAACTATTTAAATAATAGTCTTCCCTAGTTTGAACGTCTAAGTAACTCCCTTATGCGCGTGGACCTTGCTTCCCCCGGCTGCTTAAGATTAAGCATTATTTAAATAATAATCTTGCGACAATTTTGCACGTCTAAGTAACTTTCTTATACACGAGGATCTCGCTTCTCCCGGTTACTTGAGCTTTAGAAATATTTAAGTAATGACCTTGCCTAGTTTAGCACGTTTAGGTAATATCCTTATACGCGTGGACCTTTTTTTCTGGCTACTTGAATTTTAGAATTATTTAAAAAATGACCTCATCTAATTTAGTACGCCTACGAAAATACGCCGTACGCGTTACCCTATTGCTACCCCGGAAACTTGGATTTTGGAGCTATTTAAATAATGATCTAGCCTAATTTTACACACATACGTACTCTCTTATACGCAAGTATACCTCACTTCAACTGGCTATTTGGGTTTTATAGAGCTATTTAAATAATTGTTTTGCCACATTATTCACGTCTACGTAACTTTCTTATACGCGTGGACCTTGCTTTCCACTGCTACTTGCGACTAAGAATTATTTAAATAATAATCATGCCTAATTGAATATGTCCACCTAACTTCTTTATACGCAAGTACCTACCTGGCTTCCCTTGGCTACTTGGGCTTTAGAATTATTTAAATAATGGTCTTGCCTAATTATACACGTCCACGTAACTCCCTTATATGCGTGGACCTTGTTTTCCCCGCCAACTTGGGTTTTGGAACTATTTAAATAATTGTATTCCCTAATTTAGCGTGTCTTGGTAACTACCTTATACGCGTGGGCCTTGCTTTCCCGGCTACATGGGTTTTAGAATTATTTAAATTATGACCTTGCCTAATTTAGTACGTCTACGTAACTCCGCTGTGCGCGTTGCCTTTGTCTCCCCGGTTACTTGTGTTTTAGAATAATTTCAATAATGATGTTGCCTAGTTTTACACGTCTACGTAACACCCTTATACGTGAGGACCTTGTTTCACCAGGCTACTTGCGATTAAGAATTATTTAAATAATGATCTTGCCTAATTATGCACATCTACGTAACTCCCTTATACGCGTGGAACTTGTTTTCCCCGAAACTTGGCTTTGGAACTATTTAAATAATTGTCTTCGCTAATTTAGCACGTCTAGGAAACTTCCTTATACGGGACGACCTCGCTTCCCTCGGTTTCTTGAGTTTTAGTATTATTTAAGTAATGATATTGCCTAATTTTACAAGTCTAGGTAACTTCCTTATACGCTTGGACCTTGCTCTCCCGGCAACTTGGATTTTAGAATAATTTAAATAATTATTTTGCCTATAATTATGCACGTCTGCGTAACTCCCTTATATGCGCGGACCTTGCTTTCCCCGCCAACTTGGGTTCTGGAACTGTTTAAATAATTGTCTTCCCTAATTTAGCTCGTCTAGGTAACTTCCTTATACGCTTGGGCCTTGCTTTCCCGGCTACTTGGGTTTTTGAATTATCTAAATTATGACCTTGCCTAATTTAGTACGTCTATGTAACTCCGCTGTGCGCGTTGCCTTTGCATCCCCGGTTACTTGTGTTTTAGAATAATTTCAATAATGATGTTGCTTAGTTTTGCACGTCTACGTACCACCCTTATAAGTGAGGACCTTCTTTCACCAGGCTACTTGCGATTAAGAATTATTTAAATAATAATCATGCCTAATTATGCACATCTACGTAACTCCCTTATACGCGTGGACCTTGTTTTCCCCGAAACTTGGCTTTGGAACTATTTAAATAATTGTTTTCGCTAATTTAGCACGTCTAGGTAACTTCCTTATACGGGATGACCTCGCTTCCCCCGGTTTCATGAGTTTTAGAATTATATAAGTAATGAGCTTGCCTAATTTTACACGTCTAGGTAACTTCCTTATACGCGTGGGCCTTGCTTTGCCGGCTACTTGGGTTTTAGAATTATTTAAATTATGACCTTACCTAATTTAGTACGTCCACGTAACTCTGCTGTGCGCGTTGCCTTAATTTGCTACCCCGGTTACTTGTGCATTAGCATAATTTCATTAATGATGTTGCCTATGTTCGCACGCCTACGTAACACCCTTGTACGTGAGGATCTTGTTTCACCAGGCTACTTGCGATTAAGAATTATTTAAATAATAATCTTTCCTAATTATGCACATCTACGTAACTCCCTTAAACGCGTGGACCTTGTTTTCCCCGAAACTTGGCTTTGGAACTATTTAAATAATTGTCTTCGCTAATTTAGTACGTCTAGGTAACTTCCTTATACGGGACGACCTCGCTTCCCCCGGTTTCTTGAGTTTTAGAATTATTTAAGTAATGATCTTGCCTAATTTTACAAGTCTAGGTAACTTCCTTATACGCGTGGACCTTGCTCTCCCCGCAACTCGGGTTTTGGAACTGTTTAAATAATTGTCTTCCCTAATTTAGCTCGTCTAGGTAACTGCCTTATACGCGTGGACCTAGCTTTCCCAGCTACTTGGGTTTTAGAATTATTTAAATTATGACCTTGCCTAATTTGGTCCATCTACGTAACTTTGCTCTGCGCGGTGCCTTTGCTTCCCGGTTACTTGTGTATTAGAATAATTTCAATAATGATGTTGCTTAGTTTTGCACGTCTACGTAACTTTCTTATACGCGCGGACCTTGCTTTCCCCTCTACTTGGATTTTGGAATTATTTAAATAATTGTCTTGTCAAATATGGCACATCTACGTAACTCCCTTGTACGTGTGGACTTCGCCTCCCCCGACTACTTAGGTCTTAGAGCTATTTAAATAATTTAAATAGTTGAGGACGATCTTTGGAGGCAAAATGAAATGATCTTATTTCTTTATGGCAACGTTCCGTTGGCTTAGTACGCCAACCTCATCAGGTCGAAATTATAAACGTATATATCATACGTCGATCAGATGTTATTCTCGACTCAATGAGGTTGGCGTACTATAAGCCAACGAAACGTTGCCATAAAGAAATAAGATCATTTCATTTTGCCTCCAAAGATCGTCCTCAACTATTTAATATAAAAATGGATGGCGTTATACATTCAACATATTTAAATAATTGTCTTTCCTAATTATGCATGTCTACGTAACTTTCTTATAAGCGTGGACCTTGCTTTCCCCATCAACTTGGGTTTCAAAACTATTTAAATAATTGTCTTCTCTAATTTAGCACGTCTAGGTAACTTCCTTATATGCGTAAACCTTGTTTCCCCGGTTAATTGGGTTTGAGAATTTTTTAATAATGATTGTGCCTAGTTTTGCACGAGTACGTAACTCCCTTGTACCCGAGGACCTTGTTTCCCCAGGCTACTTGCGATTAAGAATTATTTAAATAATAATCTTGCCTAATTTTGCACGTCTACCTATCTTCATTATACGCGTGGACCTCGCTTCCCCCGGCTATTTGGATTTTAGGATCATTTAAATAATTTTCTTGACTAATTGGGCACACGTACGCCCCCCCGCTACTTAGAATTAATAATTATTTAAATAATTTTGTAGCCTAATTTGACTCATCTACGTAACTCCCTTATACGCGGGGACCTTGCTTTTCCCTGCTACTTGCGATTAAGAATTATTTTAATAATTATCTTTCCTAATTATTCGACGTCTACGTAACTCCCTTATATGTCTCGTACTGGGACTCCCAAATGATTTTGTGATTTTTAGCTTCGGCTATCTGACAGCAGAAAATAAGCACAAAAATATGTCCTTTTTCCACAATCGCCAAATCGAATACTCGCAAAGTTACCCGAAAGCGGTCTGCTAGCTTAATTTTAGAAGCTAGCAGATAGCACGTTTCTCGGAAACGGCTATAGCAGAAAAATCGATTTAGGCGTAGGATAATATACTATACTTGCCTCATTTTATACTTTCATAGAAAGTTTTATATTAACAATATTATTATTTGAAGAGTTATGAAAAAATTATCACCATTTGCAAAGTGTGCTTATTGACTTGATAAGATTCGAAGAAATAAAAGGACTGCTTAAAAATTGTGTTGTTAAAACTTACTTAAAAAATTTCTTCTTCTTAAAAACGTGTTGATTGTTTAAAAAAAATATTTAAGCTCTTATTAAAGTTTTTGGTATTCAGTTTGACGAATGTTGGTTGAGAGAGGGGGAGAGAGAGAGAGAGAGAGAGAGAGAGAGAGAGAGAGAGAGAGAGAGAGAGAGAGAGAGAGAGAGAGAGAGAGAGAGAGAGAGAGAGGCTAATACTTGCCTTAGTTTAAACATTTGTATAATGTTATGAGAGTTTATTATATAGTACATTTTTAATATTATTATTAAATAGAAGTATTGTTAGTCACAATAAAAGTTTTAAATTTGAATGTTTCTATAAGGAGCTCGATACAATGATTACATTAGTAACGTTTCTTGAAATAATATAATCAAACCTGTATTTTATGTACGATAATAAATTTTCAATACTATTAATTTGTAAAGTCATATGAAAATATATTTCTTTTTATTTTTATAGATTCCAGGAAAACCTTATACGTGCCTTATTTTATACTTTCGCAGAAAGTTTTATTATTTCTACTTTAATTTAGATAAATGAATATATCAAAAATTATTTTCGAGAAAAAAATGTTAATGCTTTCTTTTTAGAAAAAGCATTTTTCAAACATTGTGTAGTTCTAATTTCCAAATAAAGTTTGTTAGTATATTATTCTTGTACAGAATGTCTTGTTGGCTGTTCAAAAAAATATTTAGGCTCTTCTGAAAGTTTTTCGTGGTGTCGTTATACAGTTGTTAAGTAAGAAAAGATGAGAGAAAAGGAGGGGACGGGGGTGCTGAATTTTTTTTACAAAGCGACTTAACGGTGGTTTAGAGAGATAATAAAAATAATTTATTTTGGGTAGCATATAAGTTTTCCATAAACTTTTCATTTTTCTTATTTAAATATGTTTTATGTAATTATTGTTTTTCGAAAAGAAACTTTGCAGTTGTTAAGAGAGATAATAACAATAATTTATTTTCCAAACACGTAGGTTTTGCGTGAACTTTTAATTCTTATTAATAGATTAAAGAATTGGCAAGGAATGATAATATACACTTGTCTATAAGTTATGACTTTCGTAGAATACTTGTGGATTCCACAACTTTTTAAGAGACTATGTAAGAATAGAAAAATTAAAATTAGAAAAAGGAAAAAATTTATGCAACTTTTTGTAGAAATTTATTTATACTTAAAATTATTAATATTTAATTTACAAGTGCCATGATCAAAATAGTAAATGAAATTTTAATGTTCCTTATTTTGTATTATATTAAGGAGCTTCATTCACGTCAACCATTTATTCAGAATTCTTACCATTCTCGTTAGTTAACTTTCTTGCTTTTCTTTACTAACTTGCTTTCGTTCTTAACTATTATTTTGGTATCCAGATATTTCTATTTCATATGTATCTAGTTGTTGCCTGTACATGTTGCTTTCTCTTGTCACAAGTTGCATCTTTTTCTGTAGCCTATTTATAAATCTAGATATTCTGTCATGCGAGTTATTTGTATCTGCAAGTGTCTTTTTTCGTTCTTCATGACGTTGTTTCATACCTTCCAATTTTATTTAAACATTTAAACTGATTCTACTTGAGACCTTAAGTGACCTTCTTTAGATGCTAACAGAGCTTTTGAGTGTTGTAATCGATTTATTTCTCGTTTAAGCCCAAGCCACCAATTCCAATTGCCTCATATTTAGCTATTTTTGACAAAAAGCTCAGCTTTGGTCATTTTCAATTGAGAAATCCCTTGCTCCAAATTTCTAATATTTCTCCAATCTAGGAACCAATTTAAATCGAAAATATTTAATAATAACTTTTATCTTAATCAAAGTTATTCGCACCAGTCCAGATATGATTATCATTTGTATTAAAGCTTTCTTGACATTCTTGAATTGATATCACTTTTTGAAATTATTATCTGAATCTTGTGTAGAAAAATATTTACTAAGAACTCCTCTGAAACATTTTGACGTCTCCCACTGTGATAAAATTATAAATTAGATTAACTGAGCACTTTTATTCACTAAAATTTTCACAATAACACATCATTTTCGCTTTTTAAAATATTTCAATATTCATTTAACATATTCTTTTAACTGGTGCTTGAGTAAATATGTACAATGGCACAGCGCACTGATATCAACTAATTTTGTTGAAGATGACAAATTCTTTTTAAACCAATTTAAGTCTCAGACCAATATTTCAAATCAGCGTGATAAATTATATTGTATATTTATGCTCACGTGTCACTCACCAATATTTTCTTCTATGCAAAAGCTTATTATAAAGTTTATGTACCTCATAATATTTATGCTTGCGTGTCACTATACTCACTAATATTTTCTTGTGTGCAAAAGGTTATTATAAAGTATATGAACCTCATAACACATAATTATTCACTTCCGTTAAACATGATAACTTTTATCTTGGTCAAAGTTATTCCCAAGAGTCCAGATATGATTGCCATTTATGTACATAAAACATCACTTTAAATCCTCAATTCTTGAGAAAATCATTCAGTTGTGAACACTATAGAGAACTTTTGAAATTATTATGGATTGAAACAACTTAAATTAATAACCCATAATTGTCACAAATAATCTAGTAAAATTAAGGAACACAACCAGTTTATGAACTAAGAATCACTGAGAATTATTAAAGCTTTCTTGACATTCTTGAATGGATATAACTTTTTCAAATTATTATCTAAATCTTATGTAGAAAAATATTTACTAAGAACTCATCTGAAACATTTTGACGTCTCCCACTGTGATAAAATTATAAATTAGATTAACTGAGCACTTTTATTCACTAAAATTTTCACAATAACACATCATTTTCGCTTTTTAAAATATTTCAATATTCATTTAACATATTCTTTTAACTGGTGCTTGAGTAAATATGTCCAATAGCACAGCGCACTGATATCAACTAATTTTGTTGAAGATGACAAATTCTTTTTAAACCAAGTCTCAGACCAATATTTCAAATGAGCGTCATAAATTATATTGTATATTTATGCTCACGTGTCACCAATATTTTCTGTTATGCAAAAGCTTATTATAAAATATATGAACCTCATAACACATAATTATTCACCTCCTTTAAACATAATAACTTTTATCTTGATCAAAGTTATTCGCAACAGCCCAGATATTATAGCCATTTGTAAAACATCATTCTAAATCCACAATTCGTGAAAAAATTATTCAGTTGCAAACACTATAGAGTACATATGAAATTATTATTGATTGAATCAACTTAAATTAATAACCCATAATTGTCACACATAATCTAGTAAAATTAAGAATCACAACCAGTTTAGGAACTAAGAATCACTGAGAATTCTTAAAGTTTGTGTAGAAAAATATTTACAAAGCTCTCCTCTAAAACATTTTGACGTCTCCCACCTTGACAAAATCATAAATTAGATTAACTGAACACTTTTATTCACTACATTTTTCACAATAACACATCATTTTCTCTTTTTCAGTATATCAATATTCATTTAACACAATCTTTTAACGGGTGCTTCAGTAAATGTGGACAATAGCCCAGCACTGATATCAACTAATGTCGTTGAAGATGTCAAACCAAAGCTCAGACCAATATGTCAAATCAGCATCATAAATTATATTGTTTATTTATGCTCACGGGTCACTCATCAATATTTTCTTCTATCCAAAAGCTTTTACATAAAGTTCCATAAAGTTTATGAACCCGATAACACATAATTATTCACCTCCTTAAACATAATAACTTTTATCTTGATCAAAGTTATTTGCACCAGTCCAGATATGATTGCCATTAATCATTTTCAATCAGTTCTCAGCTCCAAAATTTAGTCCTATGGCTGGCATTGCAATGTACACGTTTTTCTGAAATGAAAAATAAAACTCACAAAGTATCTATTCGAATAATTTTTATTCACCTTGTACTAAATTATTAATGTCAATAACAGTTAATAATTGTCAACAATTACTTAAAACTATTTGTAACTGTTTATAAATGTTACGAAATATAGGATTTTGAACGCAGTTTCAAATAGTTTATACGAGTTTGAAACACTTTCAAATAATTTTTAATGACATTTAAAATGAATTAATAATTGGTAATTAACAGTTTATAGTAAACTCTTACCAACAGTTTTTAAAACTTTATAGAACAAAAATATTTCCGCTAAGGCAAAAACTAAAAAATTATTAGAATATAATAAGTATATAATACATATCTGAATTCTCTTCATCGCTGCTAAAATATGTTCTTGTATGTTAACATCATAATTTCCACAAATTTACTCTTGTAAAAAGGAAAACTCAACAGAACACTTGATTCTTTGCTATAGTATCTGCTCTCTTCGCCGCGGTCTGCCGGAGCAGCGCTCTGAACTTAGTCAAATGATTCCGTTCTGGTTCGCTCTGAAGTTAATCAAATGATTCCGTTTCACCGGGAGAATCCTCGCGGGGCCAACGCTGGCTACAACACGCAGGCGGCGCCAACCGGGCCGAAAATTAGAGAAACGCGCATGCGCGTCGCAGTTTCTAGGCGTGAGGGAATGTGGCACTTTCGGCCGTGAGAGCAGGGTGGGAAGACAACACTTTCCGACAGGGTATGAGACAAAATAATTTTCTTTCCCTCAAGAATAATATGCTAGATTTAAAATGATAATCATTTTACTGCGAGAGGATTTTGAGAAAAGGATTTTCCTCTTGCCATTAACAGATCATTTCTCTGCGTGTAATTTTGCACTAAAATGAAACCTCTTTTTGATGAAAATGATTTCATTTTGCTATAAAAGGATTTTCTTTTTGAAAGTAGCCAAATTCAGGTACTTATTGATAAAATTTTTGGTCCAAAATGATTTTCCTTTTGGCGCAAGAGGAAATGGAAGTAACGTATCTTTCTTTTTTTGCGATTCTCTGTCAGAGGCTCGGGTAGTCATGTGGCTAAGGCATCGGCTTCCCAATCCGAAGGTCGAGAGTTCGATTCCCGGTGATTGCACTTCTGAACTAACTTCGTACAACATTTTTTTCTTTGGTTTTTTTTTCACAAGTTTAACATATTATCAAGTGCACGTACTATATAAATGATAAAAAAAAGTCTTGATTAGTGATTGCACAATAATTAGCAGCAGTAATTACAATTTTTTTTTGGCAAAAACATACTAGAATACACTCACTGAATCAAAAGGTTTCTTTTTCACACAAGTGGATCTTGAGTAGAAAGGATCGTCCTTTTGGTTCAAATAGACCGAATTTTGAGTCCAAAATCAAGAAGAATTGTGGGAAATAAATTACTTTTGTGGGATATAAATTACTTTGATCTCAAATGAAAATTTTTCTGAGTGTATGTGTGTACAACAAGTTTTCATTTCAAGCATTACAAATATTTTGCCGAACCCATGAGTGTTACCTCAAAGGTTTAGCGGTTACTGATTGCTTTTATACTAGTTAGTGCTAGTTACAATAAACCACGCGATGTCAACAAATACGAAATCATTCAGTCAAGTATTCGCCATGTAAAGCGAGTCGTGAGACGCGTGGCGGATAAATCTCCAAACCTCGAGAACATCTCGAGAAGCGAATTATATGATCAGCGCACGCAGAGAAATGATCTGTTAATGGCAAGAGGAAAATCCTTTTCGCAAAATCCTCTTGTAGTAAACGATTATCGTTTTAAAAACTAGCGTACTATTCTTGAGGAAAAAAAAATATTTTGTTTCAAGATTATATTTTTCTTGTGCCAAAATCTTAGTTTTTAATCCCACAAATAGGATACTTTTTAGGCAAAATGATGTCATTTTGCTAAATGAGGATTTTTCTCTTGAGAATAGACCATGTTCATAAAGTTTTTACAAAATGATTTTTCTTTTTTCCAAAAGGAAATAAGAGTAATTACTACAAATAATTAATCATATAATTAATTACAAGACAATTAGGTATCTATTAGTTATACTTATGGAAAGTATGAATACAACATTTAATGAATAAAAGAAGAATTATCTGTTCAAGTTAAGTAACTGTCGAGATATGAATTTTTTAAAATCAGTTGATTCTTCTGATATATAATATATAAAGCCATTTTTGATACTCCCCGTCAGAAGCTTAGTCGTGTGGCTAAGGTATCAGCTTCCCAATCCACAGGTCGAGGGTTCGATTCCCAGTCACTGCACAGGACTATCCTCGAAAACATTTTTTCTTCGGTTTTTTCGCAAAGTTAACCAATATTAATTAATTATTAAAATAAAATAAATAAATAAAATACATAAAAAATATAAATAATAAATTAAAATACATAAAAAAATATAAATAATAAATTTAAATTCATAAAAAATATAAATAATAAATTTAAATTCATAAAAAATATAAATAATAAATTTGGCATGTTCTTGTTTGTGTACATAAGGATTGTGCACATATTTATTGTGCACAGATAGCATTGGTACAGATCTATATATATAGATATATACCAATGTTAAAGTGTGCACAATTAATATGTGCACAATCAGTATGTGCATAAACAAGAACACGTCATAAATTTAAATACATAACAAATATAAATAATAAAATAAAATACATATCAAATATAAATAATAAAATAAAATACGTAACAAATATAAATGATAAAATAAAAAACATAAAAAAAATATTAATAAAAAGATAAAATACATAAAAAAATATTAATAAAAAAATAAAATACATAAAAAAAATATTAATAAAAAGATAAAATACATAAAAAAATATTAATAAAAAAATAAAATACATAAAAAAAAATATAAATTAAAAGTTAAAATAAATAAAATTAATAGAAGTAAAATTTTCTTGTATTTAAATGAAAATACCCTTAAATTTTTTTCTCGGGAGACAAGAGGTTTTTTCTTCACACAAAACGATTTTGGTTAGAGTGGATTTTCCTATCGGTCAACTAGACATTCTATTTCCTTGAAGAAAAATTCTCTTCGTACAAGAATTATTTGCAAGAAAAGGATATTCCTCTTGCGGCAAGAGGAATTAATTTTGGCAATCGAGCCAATATTATTTTCCTCTTGGATCAAAAGGATTACATTTGCTACCAATAAACTTTTCTCTGAGTGCGGGAATTTAAAAATGGGATAGTATCAAAAGTTAAGATAAGTTTTTTAATTTCAGTGATTAATTTAATCAGGAATGTGGGAGACGGCTAAAGATGCTACGTCGAGCGAGAGTGAGTCTTGAACGCAAAGCACTTGTTATACTGTAGTATAAACTCTCAGACCTCAAAGGTTTAAACAAAACTTAGATGATATAGATCTGTGTTTGAGTAGTTTGCGTTCAAGACGCACTCTCCCTCGACGTAGCATCTTTGGCCGCCTCCCACACATCTGATTAAATTACTCACTGAAATTAAAAAACTGATCTTAACTTTTGATACTATCCCATTTTTCAATTCCTGCTGATCATTTAATTCGCTTTTCGAGGGGTACTTGAGGCTTTGAGATTTATCCGCCAGGCGTATCACGACTCGCTTTACATAGCGAATACTGTAGTACTATAGAATGACGAATGAAAATATTATTTAGAACAATTGATTATCCACTTGCAGTAGGTAGATTATCTATTTGCAGTCAATAGCTTTCATCTTGACGTAAAAAGAAACAATCTAACTCTCGCAAGTGGATTTCGGGGAAAGAGGAAATTTTCTAGAAGAAAGAAAATTTTTTACTTGAAGGTAGAAGATAATAATTTTGAAGAGCACTCCCGTCTATTCACAGTGAGTTGTCTTCTTGTGCCAAGTAGATACTTTTCAAGCAGATTTTTCTACTTGCTTCCAGGATCCCCTTTTTTCAGTGAGAACGAAAGAGAGAGAAAGGGGGCGTCAAAACAGGAAGAGAACGGCGAGACACATATATAAGAGGGTAGCACACACAGCCGACTTCTCCCGCCAGGTATGGCGCGAATATATAGACTAAAAGGGGCGGGAGCTACATGGCCGCCTACATATGGCTGCACTCGTAGTAATGCACGCCCCTTTACCAAAAGATGGAAATATTTATCGCTTAGACCCTTTTTATTGAAAAATTTTACGTTAATTCACTTAATTATCATCTATGCGTATAAAATAATTTATTTTACTCTCCCTATACCATCAACGTTGAATATTTAGTTATCGCAGTAACATAGAAAACATCTCGAAATGCACACATCTAAAATGGAATCCTTTTGATCCAAGAGGAAAATAATCTTGTTTTGATTGCCAAAATTAATTCCTTTTCCCACAAGAGAAAAATCCTTTTCTGGCAAATTATTCTTGTACGAAAAGGATTCCTCTTCAAGGAAATAGAAGATCTGGTACCAATAGGAAAATCCTCTCTAACCAAAATCGTTTTGTATGAAGAAAAAAACCTCTTGCCCCCGAGAAAAAAGTTTAAATGTTAATTCTATTAATTTTATTTATTTTAACTTTTATTTTATTATTTATATTTTTTATGTATTTTATTTTATTTATATATATTTTTTATTTTAATAATTAATTAATATTGGTTCACTTCGTGAAAAAATCGAAGAAAAAATGTTTTCGAGGATAGTTCTGGAAGTGCAGTGACTGGGAATCGAACCCTCGACCTTTGCATTGGGAAGCCTTAACCACACGACTAACTAAGCTTCTGATGAGTAGTGTTAAAATAGGAAATATATATTTCAGAAAAATTGGATAATTTTAAAAAATTCATATCTCGACAGTTGCTTAACTTGAAGAGATAATTCTTCTTTTAAAATCCAATTCTGTATTCATACTTTCCATAAGAATAACTAATAGTTGATTGTATTGTAATTAATTATATGACTAATTATTTATAGTAATTACCATTTTTCCTCTTGTGACAAAAGGAAAATCATTTTGTAGTAAAAACTTAATGAAGTTGGTTCTCATTTATTCATGTAACGAGATGAAGTTATTTTGCCTATAACGGATGCGATTTACGGAAATAAAGAAAAGAGTTTTGAAGCAAGAAAAATATAATCTTGAAGCACAAAATGAATTTTTTGCTTTAAGAATAATACGTTAGATTAAAAACGATAATCGTTTTACAGCAAGCGGATTTTTACAAAAAGATTTTCCTCTTGCTACTAATGGATCATTTTTCTGCGTGTAATAACAAAGTTTTAACAAACAAGGAGAATGTATAACCTCGAAAATTTTATTAGGCTTTGAGAGACAATTTCTGGTGTCCCAAAATAAAGCTCAGTACACGCAGAGAAATGATCTGTTAGTGCCAAACGGAAAATCCTTTTCTCAAAATCCTCTCGCAATAAAATGATTATCGTTCTAAATCTAGCATATTATTCTTGAGGGGAAAAATTAATTTTTTGTTTCAAGATTATATTTTTCTTCTGCTAAAATCTTTTTTTGTACTCCTACAAATAGGATCCTTTTTAGGCAAAATGATGTCATTTTGCTAAGTGAGGATTTGTCTCTTGAGAATGGACCATGTTGATAAAGTTCTTACTACAAAATGATTTTCCTTTTGTCATAAGTGGAAATAAGAGTAATTACTACAAATAATTAATCATATAATTAATTACAAGACAATTAGGTATCTATTAGTCATACTTATGGAAAGTATGAATACAACATTTAATGAATAAAAGAAGAATTATCTATTCAAGTTAAGTAACTGTCGAGATACGAATTTTTTAAAATCAGTTGATCCTTCTGAAATATAATATATAAAGTCTTTTTGATACTCCACGTCAGAAGCTTAGTTAGTAGTGTGGCTAAGGTACCGGCTTCCCAATCCAAAGGTCGAGGGTTCGATTCCCATTCACTGCACTTCGAGAACTATTCTCGAAAACATTTTTTCTTCGATTTTTTCACGAAATTAACCAATATTAATTAATTATTAAAAGAAAATAAATAAAATAAAAAATATAAATAATAAAATAAAATACATAATAAATATAAATAATGAAATAAAAGTTAAAATAAATAAAATTAATAGAAATAAGTAAAATTTTCTTTTATTTAAATGGAAAATACCTTTAAACTTTTTTCTCGAGAGACAAGAGGCTTCTTCACACAAAACGGTGTTGGTTAGAGTGGATTTTCCTATAGGTCAGCTAGACCTTCTATTTACTTGAAGAGGAATCCTCTTCGTACAAGAATAATGCCAGGAAATGATATTCCTCTTTTGTTAAGAGGAATTAATTTTGGCAACCAAACCCATATTATTTTCCTCTTGGATCAAAAGGATTCCATTTGCTACCAATGAACTTTTTTCTGCGCGTAAAGAAATAGTGACACACTTATTAGAATTATTTCTATTTTTAATTTAATTTTAATTTTCAAAAGCTTATTATATTCCTTGAATACTTGTCTAAAGATCCATCGTTGATAAATTTTGAAATAATCATTTGTAAGGAAGGAAAATTCATTGTTATTTAAAAAAAATTTGCTGGAACCTATAAACAATTAGATTTTACTCGTTGTTAATTTATTATTTCGGAAATTTTCAACAGTGGATATCTAGATAATTATTCAAGAAACAAAATAAGCATTTTCGCACACCCTGGTGTAAAGTATTGTATTTATTCCCTGACTTCAGGGAGTAAAATGCCACATGTACTCCCTCCGAAAAATTGTCACGCGCATGCACATTTCTCTACTTTATTCCAGGCTAGCGCCACCTGCGTGTTGCTAGTGCAATATACAATTTTTTCGCATATCTGGCGAAAAGTTATTTGTGTTTAATTTACTAAAAATAAATTCAATAAGAAATACTAATCTTTTTTGTTTTCATTCAATTTATATTTCCACTAAGCCGACGATTTGGAAGGTCTCATTTTATTCCTTGTTCAATTTCAGGAGGAGGTACCGATATAGAAATTGGAAAATTTTCAAAACCTGCAAAATTATATCCAATTATTTATAAAATTCATGGACAAATCTTCAAACAATTGAATATATTCTTATTGAATTTATTTTTAGTAGACAAAAGTTACTTTTGCAACATGGGAAATTTGCTAACAAAAATTTTTTTTCGGTTTGTTAAGAACCCCTTTTTCTATTAGATCATTTTTTAGATTGGAATGAATTAACAAATCTTTGTAAGAAATGTTCATAGCTTTAGATCTACTAGACCGTTGAAGCCACCTTAATTAACAATTATTTGTCCCGAATTTTTACGTCGCTATAACTATTAAGTTGGTTATACTATCCTGTTAGTTCTGTGTTTTTTGACCAATACAGATGGTTACAATTCAATTTTCTAGTTACTGGAACCAACCATTTTTTCGTGAAACATATACTTAATGAAGTGCTCGTTATTTTAACTAGATATATTCATTGTGCATTTTTTTGTCTAAGATATGAAGGTTGATGGTAATTTAAAATTTTATGGATTGCAAGCTCTGTCCAGCACTTAAGGTGGTTCTCCTCGGACTCCCTAGTCAAAGCAGTGCTAAATGTAGAAATTACCTAAAATTTAAAAAAACCATAGTGTAATGTGATTTATTTATTTAAAATGATAGAGATAGTCAATGTATTATAAATAAAGTGTATTTAACATGACTAAAATAACTTTTTTCACAAAATGGCAATATTCTAGAAACTAGATATTGTCACTACAAATAATTGTTGATAAATCACTGGAATCTTTTTTGTTTCTCAACCGATTTTAGTTTTCAAGGTCTCATTTTGCTCCTTAAGAAATTTCATGGGGACTTGCCGAAGGAAAAATTAAAAATTATTCAAAACTCAGAAAGTTATAGCCAATTAAAAGAATATTTTGTTTTAACGACGTGCATGAATTTATGAACAATTATCTATAACTTTCTGAGTTTTGAATAATTTTTAATTTTTCCTTCGCCAAGTCCCCATGAAATTTCTTAAGGAGCAAATTGAGACTTTGAAAACTAAAATCGGTTGAGAAACAAAAAAGATTCCAGTGATTTATCAACAATTGTTTGTAGTGACGATATCTAGTTTCTAGAAAATCGCCATTTTGTGAAAAAAGTTACCTTAGTCATGTTAAATACACTTTATTTATAATACATGGACTATTTCTATCATTTTAAATAAATAAATCACATTACAACTATGGTTTTTTAAAATTTTAGGTAACTTCTACATTTAGTACTGCTTTGACTAGGGAGTCCAAGAAGAACCACCTTAAAAGCTATCTGATAGCATAAAATAATTGCTTGGAGTGTGTTTATGAATTAAGTCTAGTGATTTATATTGTTACTGTAGGTGAGTCATTCCTGTATTATAAATTTGATTACCAATAATACATTTTTTATAAAATCGATAGTGGCTCATTTTTTTCAGCAGAGTATCCAGTTTAAATTGTCAAATGCATCACAAACATCTAAAAAAAAGACGCCGGTGGTGATTTTTTTCTAAAAATTACCTTCATTTATTTGAAGTGTTAGATTTAAAAGATTTTTTACAGATTATTGACCTTTTCTAAATCCAGTTTTGCTTTTCGATAGGACGTCGTAGTGCTCGCACCACAATATTAAAGACGATTTTTGACAAGTGCTTCGAAAAGCTTACGAAAACACGCCGTCAGTGCGATATGTAATGGACGAGTTTCATCCATATACTAAAATAAATAATTACTTATAAAATTAATTATTACAACAAGAAAAATATACACGATAAAAATAAAAAATGCGAGAAGAAAGAGGAAGGGAGGGGGAGAGAGAAAAGAGGAAATATAAAATGGAGGAGAAAGAACGAGACCGCGGGGAGGAACTAAGCGAAATGTCGCGAAAAGAAAAATAATTGTATAACATGGAAAGGCGGGAGATGAAAGCCAAGGTCGAGGCGGTCAGACATGTGCCCGCATTTATACTCATAACTTGTCACTCAGCACTTGGAATTCAATATATACAGATATACAATTAACGTTGTCGCCATATTGAATTCCATGTGCTGAGTGCCAAGTGACGACTATAAATTTTGGCCATAATTATCACTGCAGCAGAAAATAAAATATGTAGGGCTCAAGGCCCCCCAATCTCGGGGCACGCGCCTACAACTTGCGAGTAGGAACCATAAAGAAACCTTCTTTAAGGATGAAAGTGGACAAGCTACCAACTACAAGAAAAAATGGCAATGCTAGCTATCCCTCATCGATGTATGTGCTTTCTAACACGCACAGATGCGATAGGTGCATTCGTGAGAAAGAAGCACATAAGACTAAAAAAACAGCTGTTTGCGAACTTTTGGGTGAACGTCGCGACATGTTCTGCGGAAAACAGGGAGCCGCACTGGTATAAATAGAACGGGCCATGGGCCCTGTCACGCCAGTACATTTTACTATCTTTTGAAGGGCGAATCTCTGCTCGACCGCATATCGAAAGCCATACAGAAAAAAGAGTTGACGAAATCCTGCCCGGAGAAATCATAAAAAAGAATTGAGAAAAAAGTTATCGCCAGCCTCTCGAACTTAGAGCATCTGGCGCAACTCCCGAAGGGGACTTGGAGAAATCGCAGTAAGACAGAGAAAGAAAGAGAGGGAGACGAGGGGCGCATCAACATCACGTTCTTGAGAAGACCATAATTCAATTTCCATAAGTGACGCACTTATGATCGAGGTCAAGACGAACAATTTACGCCCCCGAAAATTATGAAAACAAAAAAGTTCTTTTACAACGGACAAATAGTATTTAATTATAATTTTTATAAAAAATGCAGCATCGCGGAGGTTATGCTCTACATATTTTTGTTAATAGTATAGGCACATCGTATCGGACCACATTTTCCGAATATTTAATAAGGGTTGGTAGCCTAAACAAATTGGTATAGTGTTTAGGAAAAATTTTTTTTTTAACGACTTTTAAAAGTTTAAAATTGTCTCCAGTACGTGGAGGAAATTTCTATTCTGCCGATATCCCATGAGCTTATCCTTGCTTAAAAGTAAGTTCTATTATGTGGTGGAACATGTTACTGGAAGTGGATTTTATAAATATTTGCTTGACTTATAAGACAGCTAAATATCTGAGAACCATATAGATATGTTAGAGTACCGTAGAAGTTAAAAGTTTTAGAGAATTGCTCATACGTTATATGAAAATAACGCGTGATAAGTCTTGTACAGAATAATACCCCAGTTAACTAGAAAATTATTATGAAAATGCGTAGCGTCACAAATATCTAGTAATAGTAAATGGTACTTTTATTGGTAGGTTTTTATGATTTCATAGTCTACGCCGTCAATGGCCGCGGGAGAGGATTTGCTATTGGCTTGATTAAAAACCGTGGTAAATTCGTAATAATTAAAAAGTGAGCCTAAATGTACTTTTTATATATTATTGTGCTGTGGAAGATGTACAAGAGTGTGCAGTGAGAGCAGATAAATTAAAAAAAATACGCTCTCTAAAATGTATATAGTTAAAAGTTTATAGATTTTTATCATCTCTGTACTTTGTCTTTCAATCTCACTCATGAGCCCCATTATTTTGATGCCGTCCTCTTGTCCGCACGCTTTTGAACTTCATGCCGGTCGAGCCAATCCCGTTTAAAATAAGGAATCCAATGACCGCATCGTAACTTTGCATCCGTGAAATCGTCCCATTGTGCAATCGCGCGCGCTTCGGTCAAAGCAAAATATCGGAATCAGCATATGTTACAGGAGCACGCCGAGTAATCGAAGAAAGCATCGGTATATCGTTATAATTGCGCCCAGTGAAAAACGTAGGCGGGAGGCACATGAGAGGTGCTTTCACTCGCTCGGCCGTCAATTGACCCAATTTCGTGGGGAAAGTCAAGCTCCTTGGCACGGCGCGGCGTGCGACTACCCGCTGGCCCTAAATAGCCTTCAAAGCTTGTAGTAGACTTAATTTTAAGCGTTTCAAATGTATTATAATATACGGAAAACTTTTTGTAGACACAAAATAGAGCTTGTGACACTGTTTTCATCGTACATCAATTTTTCTTATAAAAAATGAAGATGAGAGATATAGCCGAAAAGCAGTCACTGATATTTTGTCATTAAGTTCGCTCCTAAAGGAGGCTTATAAGAAATGGCAACACTCTGCAGATTTGAATGATTTGATTGAATATAAAAGACTTTCTGCTCAAGCAACGCAAACTTTCAAAACATGTAAAAGAGCTTATAAAAGTCTTACTGAAACTATAAACTTTTAGTAACGACGTAAAATACATTTGGAACAAATTTAATGTAAAATCACACTTCAGAAAATCTCCAACGCAACAAAAGTATTCTAACCTCTCTTAATAAAATTAGTCCACCTCGGACAATAATAAATCCAGTACGTAATATAGACTTGTTTAGAAGACAGCTCGGTGAAAATTAATTGTTTCGTTGTTCGGTCTTGCTGACTATATTGCGTGCGCGCGCGCGCCTGTGTGTGTGGGTGTGTGTGTGTGTGCGTATGTGTGTGTGTGTGTGTATGTGTGTATGTGACATGTGTGTGTGTGTGCGAATAGATGAGGGTGCATCTGTGTACGCGTGTATGTATATTGATTTCTGACTTTTTCTTAGTAAATTATCGTGTTATAATACAATATATATTTTGATTGAAGTCCGGAAAAGTATTGCTTCATGCAAATTCATTTCATTAGTAATTACTGATAATCAAACACTCAAAAAGTAACTTTTCAAATAAACTAAATACGACTGTGTGCGCTCCTGTTGACATAATACATCACTCTGGCACTACGCTCAATAACAATGAAATATATAACGATGAAATCGTGTATTATGTAGTTTTTAGATTTGACATGGAAAATGTAGTAATATTATTGAAGTTTAAGTTAAGTAAAATTTAAAAATACATATGACATCGCACAACTTGAAGAATTGTTTTATTTATTTATTATTTTTTTTCTATAAAACTTCATTTATAAATTTATTTAAAAACTATTTAAACTACATCAGTCATCGAGAGAGAAAATATTACAAATAAAACATCTATATTGTTCGTAAAATATCCGAAAATGAGTGAAATTATTTATTAATTAATTGAAATTTTATTTCAATGTAGTAAATATAACAAGTAAAATAAGTTGGACGAAACGGGAGGTACAGCCAAAAATACCGAAAATTATTTTTCGTAGCAGCAATGCAGGGGGTAAAAGGCAGCATGGATGCAACACATGCGTCGATCGCACCATCACCAGTCTGTTGCGAGACGTTTAATAAAGTGGTGTTATCCCATAACAGTTAATAATCATTAGTTACTAGTTATTATTATTAACATATCGTTTCTGAATTAGTATTTTATTAACATTATAAATAAAAGCAATTTATTAGTTTTCAAATTTATAATTAAAAGTAGAAAAAGCTAAATCCTCTTCTGAGTAAGAAAGTGAACAAATTGAATTGTGGACGATAAATAATAAATTTTGAATAATGGTGAAAAAACCAGGTCCGACAGTCAAAACGGCTGCTCCTGAAACTCATGGGGCTGGAGGAGTTAGATGCTGTTGCTGTTTGCGATGTTGTACTTGCATTCATATTGAATTCCTCAAAACTTTGCCAGGAGTTATAAAAGTTTTAGAAGCAGTAAGTGCTGTTTTACATTTTACGATTCAGAATCAAAACCATTACAAAGTATTACTTTATTATTATTAATTATTGCAAGACCATCAGTTGCTAAAAGTAATATGTTTAATTAAAGTTTATTGCAAATAAAATCTAGCTTGTTTTTATGATTTCGAGTATGTGAAATTATCGCCTATTATGTATTTTTCAGTTCATTAACTTTATTATCCAAGCATTGCTCATTAATTATGGATTAAAATACCATGCACAAATTGGAACGGCTTTCGAGGGAGCATTGACGACTTCCTCTGCGTGTTTTCTTAACTCTGGAGTTTTGTTAATTTGTTATCTTTTTTCTGAAAAGTCATACAGATTAATACAAGCGTCATACTTTGTAAGTAACAGTTTCAATAATCATATGATTAGAAAATTCTTCTTTTTAACGTCTTCATAATCTGGTTTGAAAAGTGACTTTTAACATTTATTTTTTATTATAGGAACTTATGTTTAACTGTATTGCCTGTTTTCTTTGCCTGAGTTCCGCATCATGTTTAGGATTTGCCACAAAAATGTTTCTTTGGCCACTTTACGCTATTACACCAGGATTTGATGTTTATCCAGCTATGACAGCGGCTTATGTAAGATTTTTGTAAAACTTCATACTATTCAGTTCTTTTTTTTTTTTTAATTTAGGTATTTCTTATATATTAAAATATAATTCTGCAATAAATTTAAAAGTATCACATCTTTGAAAACTCACTTAAAATAAATTCTGATTTAAAAATTTATTTGTTTGATATACTTTCTAATGCTACTAATTAACAGGTAGCTACCTAAGTAATAGCCAAAATAGGCGTTAGAAGATAAATTTTACTGCTATAGTAAATTGCTATAGTAACTGCTGCTAAATACATTTTTGTACGACACTAAAATATTTCAATATTTCATCCTGAATTTTTTTTTTTTTGTATTTTGGTTATTATTTTGAACGAATCGGCAAAGTTTAAGTAAATTTGAATTTCCAGTCCTCACGGTTGATTTGAAACAGCCCATTTGATATACATAAGAGGATAACATTAATTTTACATAATTTTTTCAGTTTTTAAGTGGCACAGTAGCAGTCCTGTATGGAATTGATACATACTTTGCTTTCCTACAATGTAAAGGATAACTTTTGCAATTTATTAACTTTAAAAACAACAGTAACGTTAAAAGGAGTTACAACATGTGATATTGTAATATAACAATAGTTAAATTACAGAACTATCTAATCCCGATTATTTGAAAATGCTAATTATTATACATTTTTATTGTGACATTATAAAACTACGATTTATGGCATCAATCAACATCTAGCTGGAAATTAATGGATTAAATTGTAAAATGTTGCTAAATTTTATTGAACGAAGATCATCCAATACTTTATATAAATTAGATTACATAATATTTTAAAGCATTCTTACGTGTACATAATAAAATTATTACTATTTTGTTTAGTTTTAAGTACGATGATTGTACAGATATATTATATATAGATAGATTAGAAATGTGTATCAGCTTTGACATGCATATTTTTTTATTATTATATATATTGAATCATATGAAATACAATAAATAATTATGATTTTTTATTTACATTAAAGTAATAGCTCTTATATATAGAGTTGGCCGAATTACTTAATTATTTTATATGCTACAAATGATTTTATTAATAAAGATATTATATCGCTTTTGTTATTAATTATGATTTTACACTTTTGAAGAGAGTGTAAAGCTTCCAGATCACGCATTCGGTTCAAATTTTGAAATATGTTTTAAAACGTCAAAATATGAAGGAATCCAAATAAGTACATCCTAATTCTTTAAGAATTTTGTATTATCTGAAGTCCTCTATCATACCATATTTGGTAATTTCATGTAAGCTTGCTTATAGATTAAACGGTTTAAATTTTAGAAAGTAATTTATTTTTAACATTTTCTTAAAATAAAACTAAAAATTTCCATGACCGTCAAAATATTAGGGTTTATTCTTATGGGTTTTCTTAATATTTTGACATTTAAAAGTGTATGCCATGCTTTTAAAGCTTGAACTAAATCTGTGATCAGGAAGCCTGATATTCTTCTAGTTAGTTGATTTTATTATGCAAAATAAATGTATTAAAAGTTTTATTATAAAGCTTCGAAATTTATTAACGTTGATCACATTATACTTTGATCGCGTTTGGATTATTATTCAATTGTACAACACTAATCCATATCATAAATTTTGTTATATCTTTTGTGCTTCTATAGTATACAAGTTGCCATTATTATTATTACACCGCTAATATAACTTTGTGAAAAATATATATTTAAAAAATGCAATGCTCTTTCTTTGTCACTAACATTGTTTTATCACTTGAACATTTTATTTTATTTATTTATCCAGATTAATTACATGTGGGTAATTTTGTAGAGATAGACATAGCTACCTGTACATAGACTGGAGGAATACATTAGAATAATAACTTACATAACTAACTTACATACTAAAATTTTGATAAATATAGAATTTATGTATTAAAATAAACAATCAGTATCGGCTCTTAAAATTTGATGATTAATGAATTAATAAGATTTAATGATTAATATTTAATATAAAAAAAGAATATCGATATGAGTCAACAAATTCAATTGAAGTCCCAGGGTTAAGGCGAGAAATCAACCACTTTGCACCCACTTAACATGCATATCGATAATCGATTTTTGAGTCCTAGCTTTAAAAAATAGCATACACAACATGGGCACAAGGTGACTCGCCCTCGTCGCGCTTGTTGCGTAATGTACTATTTTGTGTATAGTATGTATGCGTAAAGTACATCTTATATATGCGTAAAGTAGATTTTATATATGCGTGAAGTACATCTTATTAATTATATAAGTGTATGCGTGAAAAACGCGCGCGTAATACATACGAGATCTCATTTGCAATGTTATATATTATGGGATCTCATATGAGATCTCATATGTATGAGATCTGATGTCCGAAATTCTCATATAAGATCTCATATGAGATGTGATGTCCGAAATTCTCATATGAGATCTCATATGATATTTTCACGCAGGTGTCTGTGCGCGCACTCTTTACATATGCGACGTGTTCTTGTTTATGCACATACTGATTGTGCACATATTAATTGTGCACACTTTAACATTGGTATATATCTATATATATAGATCTGTACCAATGCTATCTGTGCACAATACTTATGTGCACAAACAAGAACATGCCACATATGCTATGAAAAATAGTAGTTTTCTCAATACCAGGCCGAAAGTACCACATTCCCTCCCGGCTCCCCGGCTCAAAATCAAATGTATATTTTCGGCCCGTTGTTGCGAAATAGTATATTACGCATCTAGGGAGGAAAAACTTGGAAGGCGAGGGTGGCAAACACGAGATGTGGGCTGGTCAATTTTTCTCCCGTGGTGCGTATACTACATTTTTCTGTCTAGCGGGCCGAAACTACCACTTTTGCTCCCGGCGCCTGATCGCGAAGATTGTATTTTCGGCCTCGCTAGGCAAAAAAATCGTATACGTAACGCGGGACTAAAGAGGGCCACCCCAGAGCACATGTTTGCCAATTTACATGTGCTCTGGATTGTCCAACTCTTCACCTCCCTAGTTGCGTAATATACTATTTTGTATCAAAGGCGTAACATATGATTTTACGCCCAGAGTGACAATCATCTACCTATACCTAGTATATAGGCCTGAAGTAATCTCTTTACGCCCTAGTTTGCGGCAGAGTTTGCGATTTTTTAATTCACGCCTAGTGGACGTAAAGTAAAAAATCTATTAATTTCAAGTTCAACTTTACGACCATGGTACGAAAACTACTATTTCGTAACAATAGCACGATTTTTGCGTTTTTCGTAACTGTAAATAAGCGGGACTAAAGTAACCGTTTCCTACCAGCGGACGCAAAAGTTGGAGTAGCGAGCGCAAAAGTTTATATTTAATACTGAAAAGGATTCTAATTTTTTAATATTAAATGTAAAAATCATATAGGAATAAAAAACAAATTATTAAAAATATAAACATCATATAAAAAGCAGCTATATGGTTATATAATACGTAATAAACATTATCTGAAATGCACGAAATATAATAATATAAAAGTCAATTTGAAATGACGATACGGAAGGTAATGTTCATGGCAACTACATCGGAGCACGACTCTCAGAGCGCGTGTCAAATTAGTGCCGTACTTCACTTCACATATAATGAAAAACGTCTTCGTCAATCAAATAGAAAGTTTCCTATAATAGTCTAACAAATTTGTTATTTGGAAACTTATTTGGAAAATGTTCAACTGCGTTAACTGTTCATTTCTAGGTTCATTAAACCGTAGTTCACGTTCGAAACAAAAAATTCAGATTTTTATTATTTTTCGGGGTACGAAATAGAAAGGATGAAATTTTTGCTCTATACAAAGACATAAGTTTATTCAATCGTAACACTCTAGCTAAGGAGTCTTTTATTTTTACTCTAAAAACAGATTGAAGTACATTAATTCAAATCAAATTTGAAACTTTTGAGTCTATTATACTTACCGCTACTTTGCATTACACATACTGACAATTTACAATATCGAAATAAACGCATATACGTTGCATATATGTACGCGACAGTTCAGAATGATTACGAAAGCGTCATTTCAAGTTACATATATACATATATACCTACTATACCTACGCACATACCTATGCATTCACGGAACGCGTGATTAAATTACGTATATATTGGCACAACATGTTTATTTTGGTTTCGCTTGTTTTCTGTGCCCGCGTTGTCTAAGACTAGAATGTCTGCTACGAAAGAAGCGTCAAAGTTAAAAAATCAGGATTTCCGTGCATACGAAATGTATTTACCCACGTTTCCAGAGCCGATTGACAACGAAATACCGTGTGAAGATTTCTTACTGGCCTCAAGACAAGTCGTGAGAATCCTCGGTACGTAATTGTAAATGAACTGTAAGGCAAGGAGTAAAATGACTAACCTCAAACTCTCTTTTAATGTTTACTCTCATGATTGTATTATCGACATAGTAAGGAAATACGTAAAATAGTTAATATTCTATTAACTTCCATAGATTCGAATTGATTATTATTATATATATTAAACAAACTCATATATTAAAAACAAATTAGTTAAAAATGAGAAAATATCCACATACATTAAAAGCTTAGAAAGATAGATTGCGTGCGTCGATATAACACAAACATATTTATTAAATTAATTACCTGAACGAAAAATTCAATGTCTTTCATTCTAATGATAAACATTTCCAATATTACATCACGGAAAAAATTTATTTGTAAACTTTACTTTTTCTATAAGAAAATTTATTACTTTTGTAGCAGCGCTGGCACACACTCGGCATGTAGAATTTTTACTTTTTAAATAGTAATTTTTAAGATTTTCGTAGCAAATTTTACTTTTTAGGCACGACCGCTGTTAGGGAGAGCCTTATAATTAAATGATAATTTTTATGATTTTTATAGCAAATTTTAATGCGACAAAATTTTGTGCGAAAAATTCAATGTCTTTCATTCTAATGATAAACATTTGTGATATTACATCACGGAAAAAATTTATTTGTAAACTTTACTTTTTTATAAGAAAATTTATTACTTTCGCAGCAGCGCTGACACACACTCGACATGTGGAATTTTTACTTTTTGAAATATTAATTTTTATGACTGTTGAAACGAAATATCACAGAATTAGTCAATTTGCTACGAAAATGATAAAAATTACTATTTTAAAAAGTTATAATCCCATGTGACGATCGTATCCCAGCACTACTCTGAAAATAATAGATTTTCTTATAAAAACAGTAAAGCTTACTAATAAATTTTGTTCCATGTACTTAAATAGAGAAATAAGATATGGCGTTAAATGATAGCAAATTTAAAGTTTGATAATTATTTATATAATAACAGATTATTTTGGAAAAATTTTTGTGGCCGTCAAGTATGACATGAAAGGAAATATTGATGTAAGTACCTTATTTTTACGAAAATTATAGTACATTTCGACACGGGTGGGGAAGTCGATTATTTAGCTGATGTGACTTTTTGCACGAGCGAAGCGAGTGCGAAAAAGTCACACCACCTAAATAATCGACTTACGCACTAGTTTCGAACGGTATTTTATACCACGAGCGCCGAAAAATCATATCAAAGTTGTGATTTTGAGGTTAGAGAGGTATAAATATATTTATGATAAATTTAATTAAATTATCATATAAATTAATATCGAAATTTTTACAGAAATTGACCAAGATATTTAACAATGACAAAAGAAATTATTCAACTTTACAAAAAATGATACTAGAAGAAAAATCAATTAGGAGCCGTTATGCAACCGATGCGCTATTATGGTTAAGAAGGTGTAAATTTATTTAGTATTTTACAAGTTTTAAAAATATCATTAATCTCATTATACTATAATAAAAGTATGTAATTCATGTAATCTTCAAATTTACGCATAATTCAAGTTTTTATTTGTAAAATCTCTTAGTTCATTCTTTTCAACATAAAAAAACTTAAATTTGTTAAAAGAAATAATATAAATTACAAAATATTTTAGGGCTCTACACATGATTCAGTTATTTTTTGAGTATGTAGTGTACGATTTTGAGTCTGGAAAAGGGTCGGAAGATCTTGTAGCCTGTTTAAATAAGGCTTATGAACGAACTTTAGAACCTCATCACGGATATATGGCACAACAACTATTTTCGGTACGTTTACAATTAATAAATGATAACCCATTGCACACCTAAAACTTAAAATAATTTTTGGATAGCTTCTATCACGGATGACACCGACTCGATCTCAAATATTACGAGCAATTTCTAACGGTTACGACGTAAAACAAGAGATCGCAATTCGCTGTATGGACAGGTTTTCTAAAAGGTTAAAAGAAAATATTATTAATATCAAGACATTTTACGAAGAAAACTATTTAGAAAGTACTTATAAAGTTTAATAATTTATGAACTAAAATTAATTACTTATTATATTTTCTACATTACTTTGCTTTATGTAACCTAAGAATTGAATAATTTAGATATTAAAAATTCAAAGATGTTAATAAATTTATGGATGTAAAATTTCGAGTATACTTCTATTTGTTAATAAATATTTCGTATTTAATTTTTATTAAAAAATAAAAAAGAAAAACGGAAAAATATAATAAAATAAAATTTTAAAAAATACTCATTTACAGCAACTATTTTTATTTCCAATTATGTTAATTTTTATATTTATACAAAAAATGATACAATAAAATAATTTTCTTTTTACGCAAATTCTTTGATACAAAATTGCAAACTGCCTATTTATATTTACTCACACAGAATCGAAAATATTTTATGGTATTTAATACGATTTTTCTCAACAGACAGTCGTTATTTAATCGTATCTTCGATTCCATATAGTTGCGCCATATAAAATCTTTTGGCGTGGTGGTCAGCTGACTTTTTCAGTACAATCGTACCAGTTATAATTTCAATTACTAAGAGCACCAGTGCAATACCGTTGAATATTTTTTCATTTGGCTTCTGTATTGGATTCCGATCAAAGACTAGAAATAATTCTAATGGAAGTTGAAGGAGTGTAGAAATAAGCCAAAAACTGGCAAGTTCCGGTATCTGAAAATTACAATTTTGACTCCAAATATTAAATAAATACGATTTTTTTTATTTTAAAATAGGATTAGTACGATATAAAATAGTAATAAAATTTTATGCATTTATAGAATATATTTATATTTATTTTAATATAATTCGATTATATTAAAATAAGTAGTAGCTTCGTTAATAAATAATGGATAAAAAGTAAAAAATTGTAACTTTTCAATTTAATAATTTTGAAAAGATGTCATAACTGTGGAGTCGTGACCTCGTGACTTGTCTTCGATGCAACGGTTATATACCGACAGAGTAGAAAGCCGTGAAACATAAAACATACATATAGAAAGCAAAAGTTTGTAAATCATATCATCAGCGGGAATTGAAAAGTGGGATAGTATCAAGAGTTAAGATTAGTTTTTTAATTTCAGTGATTAATTTAATCAGGTGTGTGGGAGACGGCCAAAGATGCTACGTCGAGGGAGAGGCATGTTCTTGTTTGTGCACATAAGGATTGTGCACATATTTATTGTGCACAGATAGCATTGGTACAGATCTATATATATAGATATATGCCAATGTTAAAGTGTGCACAATTAATATGTGCACAATCAGTATGTGCATAAACAAGAACACGTCGAGGGAGACTGCGTCTTGAACGCAAACCACTTGTTATACTGTAGTATAAACTCTCAGACCTCAAACAAAATTGTGATAATCAAGTGGCTCGCGCTCAAGACGCACTCTCCCTCGACATAGCATCTTTGGCCGACTCCCACACACCTCAAGGTATCTCAATCATGTCATTAGCGGGGCGAGGCTAGGGGGGTCCCCTCTCTCCCCGCGGGTGTTCCCCGCTCACCGCGCACCTCCTCGCGCAGGCTACGAACTCTGTGTTTTGTTTACGTTTTCGCTTACTTCTTTCCCAAATGCCTGACAAGCGACCAAGACCCGTCTGCGTTTTTATTCTTTGATTATTTTTCTATTCAATTAAAGATTTTTTAACTTTATTTCTGCTTTTTTTGTAAGGGATTTTTATGTTGAAAGACCACATAACCTCAATCTTCCGTAAAGAATTATTTTCTGTAAAAAAATGCGCGATGAAAAATACCTACTGAAAAAATTCATGTAATCTTCTTTTAAGTTAAGAGTACTCTCTACTCCGATCGCAGCGCTGTTCTGAACTACCAGACTGGATGAAATTTTTCTCTACAAAACACAACTTACATTAACATTTTACACGCAAATAAACGATTGTAATAGGAAGCTTAGATAATTCTACAGGTTGGAAAACTCCAATTTATGCAAAAATAATTTTCTGAATACGTAAAAATAAATAAATAAAGTTCTGGCTATATGTCGTCTCCTCTCAGAAATTTCCAGCTGAGTCCTTGGATCAAATTTTTTTGAATAAAAACGTTCAGTATAAATTATAGTGACATAGTAATCATAAAAATGCAGTTTTCCCACCTGTAAAATTAATAAAGCGATCTATTAAAATCATTTGTTACTATGGCCGATGTAAATTAAAGCGGTGTTTTGTAGAGAAAAATTGAACGTACTCGCGAAGCATTATTTTTGTCAATGCCGGTAAAACAGTTCAACATTAGAAGCTTTTTACACTGCCATCAGGCGGCGCTGTAATCGCAAGTAGTACCGTATATATACGGCAGTTAAAAAATTCGGGCGCACACAACATAATGTATTTACAATTTTAAACATTAAAATTGATAATAACATTAAAATCATTATTCATAAATATTTTTATTGTGTATTTAAAATATTATTACGATTACATTTATTATTATTATGTTAATAAACTAACAGATTTTTTCGACGCGATGCGGGCGCATTGGTTTGTTTTATTTAAATAAATTGTTGTAAAAATAAATACGTTTGCACTTAGTTTTATTGGTAAAAAATTATGAAAGAATAAAATAAAGCTTAAGGGGATGTGAAACCCTATTTTTATTATTTTATTAATTGATTTCCATAAGTTTATTTACAAAATCTCGATCTTTACGGCTTTCAAAAAACGTTTGAAAATCAATTAATAAAATAATAAAAATAGGGTTTTACATCCCCTTAACGAAAATGTAAGTAACTGTAAATAATTGTTATAAAGTATTAATACTTTATAAATATACTTTATAACAGTTTATAATAATATTATAAACTGTTATACGTTGTCAATAAACTATTATAAATTGCAATACGCATTTCAAACCAAACATTTTATAACATTTTATAACAGTTTATAACAGTTTTCCACGAAAATCATTTTCGCTAGGGTAGTATATTATACTAGACTCAAAAAGAAATAATGTAGAATATTTTGTAACATGGCAAGTGATACTATTTTCCTAGAAATGGCTATTTGAAGAAAAATTCCCATATTATTTGTATATCTATATGTAGTTGCATCGTACAAGTCGTATTGTTTCAAACATCGTATAGGCACCTTATTTTTTACGTCATCTTTTTTTATTATTTTTATAATAGTAAACAGAGTTAAATGAAGAGTTTCCACCATAAATAATATGTTTATAGCACAATTTTTGCGATATTGCGATTTTTATGACGTCATTGGCCGGTGAACTACCTTAAATCGTGACTGTAGATGTAAGTGTGCGCGTAGAAATTATTAATAGTTTATTCCAATTTATTACAGTTTTTAACAATTTATAACAGTTTATAACAATTTCTTCATCATCCTCAAGCCGGAAGTCCGAAAGTGCAAAGGAATTCGGGACTTGATTGCTGTAATTAACTGTAAATAACTGTTAAAAACTGTTTGAAATGATAAATAACTGTTACAAACTATCAGAAACCACGAGTAACTGTTACAAATTGTTAAAAAATTTTTAACAATTTCTTCGCGTTCCTAGGTTTCTATTTAACGAAATTGTGAATAACTGTAAATAGGAATACGCGTCTCAAACCAAACTTTTTATAATAGTTTATAACAGTTTCTAACAGTTTATAATACCTATATTTTCTAAAAAAAAATTTCTCTAGCTATCACGGTTCTTTTGTTATTAACAAAAACGTGTTTTTTTTTTAAGCCTGTAACTCCGAAACTAAACCGTCAATTTTTTTGAAAAAAATAATGATAATGCAGAATATAAATAGCTATAATCTGTACAAATTTGAATCCATTTTGTCGACTAGTTTTTGAGAAAAAAATTGAAATATGAAAAAAATAAGTTTTTTTATGTCCAACGATTACGGGAGTAAAACTGACTTAATCGCTTCGAAATTCCTTGTAGATGTTGGATAGCTCTCGGTCGAGTTTTTTGGGCAAAATGATTAGTCCAGAAATTTCAGAACTATTTGAGGATAAATTTTTTTTAACCTTTTTTTCAAATCGTAATTTCTCGAGAACGGCTCCATGTATCAGGTCCAAATTTATAGACAATTTTGTACATGATATAGATAATATGTCTGCTTACTTTTTGAGATATTTGATTTTGAAAATTTTCGTATTTTACAAGGTCATTTTCTTTGTCGCATGATAACTAGAGAAAACAAAAATTGATTTAATCATGTTGAAATTTTGTGGAGATGTAGATTTTATATATTATCGTATAAGTCCTTTAGGTAAAAGAATTGTCTCATGATTTTTAGAGATATTTAAGGTTAAAATTTTTTTATGATTTTTTTCAAAATTGTAATTTCTCAATGACGATTTCATGTATCAGCTTGAAATTTATAGACTATTTTGTATGCGATATAGGCAATACCTGTGTAAAATTTCATCCAGATGATATGGTTAATTTTTGAGATGTTTGATATTTAATATTTTAGTAGTTTTCTTTGTTGTCGCACAATATAACTTCATTGAAATTGTTTTAATTTCTTTGACATTTGGTGGAGATGTAGAGTTTGTATTTATTTATTAGAAGAGTTCTTAGGGTAAAAGAATTCGTTTATGAATTTCAGATATATTTGAGGTTAAAACTATTTTAGCCCCCTTTTAAAATCGTAATTATTCGGGAACGCATTTATATATACTAGAAAATGGAAATGACATGCGCTATGCGCTATGCGCACATGTTGTGTACCTGCTTTTGTTTTGCAATATCCATTTATTATTTTTAAGGTTAGAACCTTTTTCTTAGATCGGAAATTCCAGAAAGAGCACACAAATATGGACAGGCATACTACTAGAGGCAAGTACCCTATGTGTGAAATTTCACAAAGAAAATATAATTTGAAGTAAAGGTTATTTAGGAATTTTAAAAGGTTTTGACAATAATATTACAATCAATTATTTTATTTATTTTTCACACATAATTTAAAAAAAAAATCATACAAAGTATTTTATTCATATTTTATACATAATTTAAAAATTAATACTTTTTAATCTTCATAAATGAATTTAATTATAATTATGTCATAAATTGTTGCAAAAATTATAAATTTTGTTATTAAAAATTAATTAAAGGAATACGCAAATTAAGTTTGAGGAAGCCACAGGCCAATGAATTGGCAGCGGTTTTTTTATTTCTTATCAAAATTTATTTGACATACAAAATCTGGCAATGAACATTTTATCCACTAATTGATACACCCTAAAGCCCTAACCGAATCATAACTCAATGAACCTCTGTTACAACTTACAATTAATGATAGTTGTGAAAAAAAGCGTTCAACAGAAACAGAACCAGCCATTGTGCTCAATGAGTCTTTTGCCATTGTAGACAAATGAGATCCACGCATATAAGGGAGTCATGTAGACATCAAAAATTAGCAACACGATTATTTACATAATTTTTAAACTCAAGTATCCGGGAGACGCGAGGTCCACGCATATTAGGGAATTTCGTAGACGTGCAACAATAAGCGAGACAATTATTTAAAGAATTTTTAAACCCAAGTAGGCGGGGGATATGAGGTCCACGCATATAAGGGAGTCATGTAGACATAAAAAATTAGCAAAACGATTATTTAAATAATTTTTAAACCCAAGTAGCTGGGGGACGAGAGGGTCCACGCAAGTAGTTATTGTGGGGATATTAGGGAGTCATGTAGACATAACAAAATAAGCAAAAGGATTATTTACAATTTTTAAACCCAAGTAGGCGGAGGATATGAGGTCCATGCATGTTAGGGAATTACGTAGACGTGCAACAATAAGCAAAACGATTATTTAAATAATTTTTAAACTCAAGTAGGCGGGGGATACTATAAATAATTGTCTGTTGCACATCTACGTAATTCCCTAATATGCGTGAACCTCATATCTCCCGCCTACTTGGGTTTAAAAATTGTTTAAATAATGGTCTTGCTTATTGTTGCACATCTATACGTAATTTGCTAATATGCGTGGACCTCGCGTCCCCCGGCTACTTGGGTTTAAAAATTATTTAAATAATCCTTTTGCTTATTTTTCATATCTACATGACTCCCTCATATGCGTGGCACTCATATCTCCCGCCTACTTGGGTTTAAAAATTATTTAAATAATTGTTTTGCTTATTTTTTCATGTCTATATGACTCCCTACATGCGTGGACCTCATATCCCCGGCTACTTGGGTTTAAAACTTATTTAAATAATCGTTTTGCTTATTTTTTCATGTCTACATGACTCCCTTATATGCATGGACCTCATATCCCCCGGCTATTTGGGTTTAAAAATTATTTTAAATAATCGTTTTACTTATTTTTTCATGTCTACATGACTTGACCTACATGTCTACATGCGTGGACCTCATATCCCCCGGCTACTTGGGTTTAAAAATTGTTTGTTTTTTTTTTTTTTTGCATCACAAGAAAAGGTCATAGGATATACTCGCACCCCCCCCCCCCCCCCCATGCCCTAGGACTGAATTCGCCCCTGGTCAGAAGTATATTCAATATCGAGATTATCGCGATATATTGACGCAAGAGTTTTGTCTTGTATTGATTATTGATACGTATAATATTGGTCTTGTATTGCGAAGATTTAGAAAAAATCGTCTCGATATCGATATTGATATTGGTACAATATCAATACGATATCGATATTTATATCGACTCTTGCGGCAGCCCTAAGCCTGTTCATTGTTGGTAACTTTTTTATGTTAGTCATGCTGAGTCACCGAATGCATTAATAAATTTTCAGAAACCTAACATGCTTAGATTCCAGAACACAAATTCGATCCAAATCACTGACTGACCACCGGTTTGCATCTACCTGCTAGCTTTAGCCTCACTTTCAGTTTACTTATTCAGTTTCTGAAATAATTATTTATTATTTAAGTAATTAAAAGGTTATTTAACTGGCATAGTGGGAATCTTGTAATTATATATCAAATCGTTTAGCTCGAATGAAACCTAGAGATTGAAAATCTATAGAAAACAAGGAATCGTTTTCCCGATAGCATACGTGTAAAAAATATAGAGGGAAACATGCGAACAATGTTCCAGTAGATTTAGGGTGACTACACCAGTATTGGAAAAGTCACTGGTAAATGACCATTTTGTTAAACTATCAAGCATCACAGCGTGCTCCCTATTGTCCCTATTGTCCCTATATTAGATGACTGTCCCTATTTTTTTCCCTATTTTAACTTTTTTGTTAAAAATAATGTAGAATCGTCAACTAATAAGTATAAAACTTCATTTAGACGTAAGATTTTAGCGCACAAAAATTTTAATTTAAATGTATTTTATGAAAATTTATCCTTATCATAAAACATTCTAATTCACTTTCTGAATTTTCTAAAAAAATATCCATCTAAAAATTATGATGAGGATAAATTTTCATAAAATATGATTAAATTAAATTTTTTTTTTAAATAACATTTTAAAAATTTATAACTCTTTAAATATTTTTTTTTTTAAATGTACAGAAAATTTTTATCTTATAATAGTTTGAACTTTCAAGAAAAAATTATTCGGATAGCCAACAATTCCTCCACATATATATACACGACGAATGCATCAGAGCGCCGCTGAAACGCACGAACGAGACTTACGCAGCCGTGCAACCCGCGCGGCTCGCAGCTAAGGGTGCGATCCCATGGCGTTCTGAAAAATTAGACGGAACACCATGGGATCGCACCCTAAGCCACACCCGAACACCTCCCCTGAAGCACAGGAATTCTCGGAAGTCGTGAATCCAAGTCCGAGTCCGAGGGGCGAGGGGACCTCAAAGCAGTTGATACGGTACTGACATGCCGATAACATAGATCGGCCGCTTGCCTTTCGTATATTAAAAGGGAGATGAGTATGAGGAGGCAGCCATATGCTTTTACGGACCAGCCATATTGCTGAGCAAAAAATATTATTGGTTGAAACATATAGAGCCAACTTCAGAGAGTTCATTGAGTAGACAAAGTACAGGCATCTGGCGCGCGTAGCGCGCCTCAAATTCCTAGTATTCTAAATTCCGTAACGCTGTGACTCCAATAGAGTACAGAGTGCTGTTTCGCGTGCTGTACGAGTGCTGTTTCCCGTGCCATGTCGTGGCAGCACACGTGTGGAACGTTTAGTATTTATATCTAGTGTAGAAAGGTCTCGCCAGTTATACTCTGCGCATGTGCGCACCGCCAGTTGATCTCTGAGAAATGTAGCTATGTTAACTTCTGACAAAAATATTTATACTAAAACTTCTAAGAAAAGAAAGAGGGAACAGCCATCGAATATCGAATTGAAAGCCTTATAAAAAATGCAGGTTGAAAATTTTAACATGAAAATATCCATTGTAGCCAGAATCAACATCATTATAATGAATTTTAATATGTTACCTAAAAAAAAGGCCTAGCTTTTCTAAAAATAATGAAAATTTTTAAAAATTACATTAAAAAATAATGATTCTAATTTTTCATTTTGTATTAGTAATTTTTTTAAGTTTAATAAGAATGTTTTTACATTCCTTTTTCAAATTTTATGAATTTTAAGTACTGCAACGAGTGAATATAATTAAATTCAATCGTAAAAAAAATGCTTTTTATTATTCTTTATTAAATTTTGTGAAATACTACCATTGCTGCCTTTTGCTTGTAATTTTGTATCTTGTATAAGTGAATTTTATAATTCTGTATCGTATAATATTTTTCCGTAGGTATTAATACCTAATATTTTACTAATGTTTTACTAATGTTTTACTAATATTTACTAATGTATAACTTTTTATATTTGCTATTGAAATAAATTTAAAAAATTTCAAATGTATTATCAATTTATTTCTGTGCCTTTTTTTAATAATAATAAATATAAATTTTTTTAGTATTTCTTTATTTTTGCAAAAGTAAACATAAATATATATTGAAATGTAATGATATTATACATAATAAAAGTATTAAATATACATTGTAATTTTGTAAATAATTTATTATTAATAAATAAGTTCGCTTTTTCTTTCAAATCAGCTGGCGGTGCGCAAATGCGCAGAGTATAACTGGCGAGACCTTTCTACACTAGATATAAATACTAAACGTTCCACGACACGCGTGCTGCCACGACATGGCACGCGAAACAGCACTCGTACAGCACGCGAAACAGCACTCTGTACTCTATTGGAGTCACAGCCTAAAGCGGCGCTCGCATCAGTCTATTTTTTTTCAACGATTTTACTGTCGGGTAGAGACTGTTTAGGCCCTAGACACATAAGCGCGTTTGCTCGCGTTTGGCTGCGGGTGGCCGCGGTCGGCCGCGGCCAGCCGCGGTAAGAGCGCACGCGCTTGCTTCTCTTATTGGTCGTCGTAGGCGTGCGCGTCCGCTGACTCCGCTTCCAGCCAATGCGAGAAGCGAGCGCGTGCGCTCTTACCGCGGCTGATCAGCGTCGTAGGCGTACGCGTCCGCTAAGCTCGCTTCCAACCAATGGGAGAAGCGAGCGCGTGCGCTCTTATCGCGTCCGACCGCGGCCGACCGCGGCTGACCGCAGCCAAACGCGAGCAAACGCGCTTATGTGTCTAGGGCCTTAGGTAGAGAGCACTCTTAAGGTGGTTCTATGATGCATCAGGGAAGGGCCACATATGTGAATACGCTTGCGTACGAATCCGCATAGCGCAGTGGAGTCACTAGGAAAACTTTGTAATGCCAACTTTGCAGGAAAGTCACTATGGTTTCGTGAGGAACTTCTATTGTTGAGAGGGTTCACGAAGTCATACTGACTTTCCTGTACAGTTGGCACTAGCGAGTTTCGCTTAGGCCGTCTAGTGATTCCGCCGCGTTGTACGCATTCATGCGAAAGCGTATTCACATATGTGGCCCTGGCCTTATAGTTTATGCGCTCAGCGAGAACATAAACTATACCATGCGGCGGGTATGCGCGTGGTTCTGTCTTTCTCGCTCTCGTGCACGTCGTCTGCTATTTGTGTTTATAATCATTAATATCTCAAAATTTTTCGTGGCTCCATGCATTTTTGAAGTGATTATTGCAAAGCTTAAGTCTTAAACTTTAACCACCTCTTTTTCTTTACTTCCTCCGCATTCGACTTCTATATTTATTTTGGAAGTTTCTACTCAAAACACATGATTCTATTGACACGGCAATGAATTGCCATGTAAAAGTATACATTTTCAAGAATTTTTTACTCAAAAATTTTCGTGGCAACCTGTATTGAAAAAAATACTAAAAAATTTGTCAGCATCTGTAGAATAATAATATATTTTTTTGTAAATGTCCGCATTCAATGACATTTTCATAGAACCACCTTAAGGGGATGCCATACTCGTACCATTACCGACCGACCAATTCACACAGTTTCAAGCTGATTAAAAATAAAATACGTCGAATCACAAAAAATCAAGAGAACACTCTTCTGTATTTTTTAACGTTCTATCATCTAGTCAAAGTTTGGAGTCGAAATATCAAGTCATTTTTGCAAAAACTTTGAACGAAATTAAATTTAATTAAATTTAATTTCGTTTGTTCAAAGTTTTTGCAGAAATGACTTGATATTTCGACTCCAAACTTTGACTGAATGATAGAACGTTAAAAAACACAGAAGAGCGTTCTCTTGATTTTTTGTGATTCGACGTATTTTATTTTTAATCAGCTTGAAACTGTGTGAATTGCTCGGTCGGTAATAGTACGAGTAAGGCATTCCCTTAAGGGGACTTAAGGACGAATAACATATAAAAATTTTAAATTGTTCCCTGCTTTTATGCTAAAGATAGGAGAGTCTATAAATCACTCACTGAAATTAAAAAACTGATCTTAACTTTTGATACTATCCCATTTTTCAATTCCCGCTGATCTTCGCTTCTCGAGGGGTACTCGAGGCTTTGAGATTTATCCGCTAGGCGTCTCACGACTCGCTTTACATGGCTATAATATTAATATATGACCGTGCTCTTGTCGAAATGTGTTAATTCATGCCGTATACGTTTCGCTGTATAACTTCATTTGTCTTATATCGTTTCATCTACAAACATAAGTTTACTTTTCGTTTTTACTTACTTTTTCACCGAGATTTCCTAAGTATCCTAAGTAAAGTCTGGCGCATTCTAAAACCGAAACAGTGAAAAATACTGCTACAGAAACGAACTTGTATACCTCGGATAAATTAACGTACTGTAAGAAAAAAAAATCAGGTAATTTGACAACTTTTTTCATTTATCAATTTCGTTATATTTATAAAGCAAAAAATGGGGATATACTTTAATTTTAAATTGGCTTGCATTCTTGAATATTAATAAAATAATCGTGAATATTAAAAGATATACTTTATTTTTATTTACACAAACATGCATTTATTTAAGATAAGATAAAATTTCTTACTTTTCCATCCAAATGGTATGTAAGAGCAAGATACCATATGGGAAAATAACGAACATTTAAATAAAGCGCAAGTTGGAGTGGTAAGTTTGATTTCACTTGATTTCCTACAAAAAAATTTTAATTTCTTAATTTATAAATCCAATATAACCTTTAAATATGAAATTATAATTTTTTATTATTTTTGTATATATAATTTTATTTTGAATAAAAAAGCGGCAGGCGACAAAAAATACTACTTAGGTACTTAATCATTATTATAAATATATTTTAGACAAAATATAAAAAAAGTATTAGTTATTCATTCTATGATACAGTGAGTTATACTAACATTTTTAAATATAATTTATTGTTATTATTACTTTGAACGAATATTATTTTCCTAGTATTAATAATAATAATAATAATAATAATAAGAATATAATATTTTTACTAAAAAATATTTACCTATATCGTAAAATTCTTTTTTCCTGTCATGACAAGCTAAACCAGGAAAAAAGCGATCTGATGCTGTTATAACTGATGTTTTCCACATTTTTTATTGATAAATTGTTATTATAAATCATAAAATTAGCAATACTTTTAATACTTATGACAAAAGAACTAAAAACATTGATCATACTGTTGTGGTTTGTTTTGTTTGTGCTTTGCCGTCGCCGGGTAGCAACAGCAAGGTGAATTGTGAACATGTATGAAAGGACACCTAATGCCATCTGGTTTATACGAAAAATATAGTCTCAAGTTTTTTTTTAACGTGTTTTTTTTATACTTTTTGGTATAAGAGTTTACTTAATGTTCCTTTAAAATGATTTTCATTTTTCCAAATAATAGATTCATCGAGGTATTCGATAAACATGCATGGTGAAAAAGAGCGACAGGTCCCTACTGTACCGACATCGTCATTTTTATTCATTCACGCAGTGTATGCCGTATGCCGTACCTATATGCGGTATGCATTTACTACTCGTAGACTTACCCGCTTATTGGTGGAGCTTTAAAAGATAACCAATTAGCGGGGAAGTCTACGAGTAATAAATGCATACGACATACGCATGCAATGTGGATTGGCAGTTTTTGATAATTGTAGACACATTTTCGAGGGCTAAGTATGAGCGAATCTACATTGCATGCTGTGCCGCCTGTGCATCGTGTGCCGTGCGATTTGTGCCATACTAAAAAGAAAGTGTTGTTCGACATCTACATACTTATTACCACAGGATAAAGAGGAAGGACCTACTCTCTTATTAAACAGAGCATAGATGATAGATGTCAAACATAGATAACAATTACATAGATGTCGAACAACACTTTTTGGCACGGTACAAATCGCATGGCATACGACGCACAGCACGCAATGTTGATTCGCTCTATCTTATTATTCAAGTTATCACATTAGCTAAATTTTTTCAAATTTGTATTTAGTAACTATCTTGCACCAAAACAGATTTTTAAACTCAAATTTGGATAAGTCTATGAAATGCAATTTCACAAATAGGTTTAAAAATGGTTCATAATCGTTGCTATTAATACAAAACTTGTAGAAATATTTTTTAAATTACAGTCGTAAATTACAGTAATTTTCATTACTTTCTTAAGTATTTATTTTTATTATAATTATCTTTTTTACAAGAAATAGATTTTATCAAAAAACAGTTTTATAATTTACCGTAAATAGAAACTTCTGCATCATTGTTTTCTGCTCAAAGTATCCTATATTCATTTCATAATTTTATGAATCAATAATAGTAAAAAATTATATTCAATTAATAACAAGCGAATCAACCTAGATTAAGTATGCACTGTAGACATTATATATTACAATTATATACAGTATATTACATTTAGTTAAATATAAAATTAATGGAGAATAAGATGGGTGTGAAGTTTGCATCGTTGGAATGCAACGAAATAATTTTTTACAATTAATTAAAATTACTAGACAGTAAAAAATGTTATCTGAACTTTTGTTATAAAGTTATTTTATACTATAAAATACTAAATTTTCATGCAAAATTAAAATTAACCAATATAACTTTAAAGTAAAATCAATTTTGTTTCATTTCGTTGCACTCCAACGTTGCAAACTTCAGACCCATAGAATAAGTTGATCAAATTAATACATAAAAAAGTTATTAAGAATTTTAAATGGTAACAAATCTGTGTAGAATAAAAATTAATGTTGTGTTATTCAATTTTGTTAAGCCTTGATTTAATTTTCTCCATCAAAAAAGATGTTTTTAATTTATCTGGTACCTCTGTCCATGAAGTTCGATTTACTAGTACAACCTTATAAGACATTGCTTCTAATACATCCACACTATTTTGATATCTACCTATCGATACATTAGAGTTACGGGTAAACCAAAAGTCTGGTACAAATAGAATGGCAATTCTAAACAAAAAAAAAATAATTTCATCCGTTAGTTAAAAAACTGGGTATAACAGGATTTTGCATTGACATAATCCTTTAAATAAGATTATTACTATAACAAAATTATAGATATTTTTAAAAAATATCCAAAATTTAATCTTTGTAGTAATGTAGATTCTTGTGAAATCTTATAGAAAACTATTTATTAAAGGATTTAACGTTTTTATATATACTTACACTGTACATTCAGAAGGAATATCTATGTCCTCTATATATTCTATTTCATTTCGAATTCCATTTAAAGTAGTAGTTACATTTATTGGTACAGGAACTTCATTTTTTTGAAAAACAACAGCATAATCTGTCAAAATAGTGGATTTGAATGTAAATATCAATATTTCTATTACTATTATTTATATATAATTAAACATTTACCTATTATGTGAAATAATTTTGAAGAAAGATTACTTTTTACATAAGTTGGACCTCCCAATCCTTCTTCAAGATGACAAAGTAATGGAGAATTTTGTTCTCTATTCGTCATAATCACTTTATGCAATTCCATCGATGAATCGATTTGTGATTTTAAAGGCATTGGTCCATTATACTCAGGATTAGATTTTAATTTTTGATAAACTTTACAAAATAGCCCATATAAAGGTAGATTTGACAAATCACATTCACTATCAAAAATTTTTTTTAGAATATGATTAGGGTAACAATCCATACAAAATAAATTCAAAGTCAAAAGACAAAGAGTGTGATAATTATATTCCAATACTAAATCATTTCTTAAAATGAAATTTTGTATTTCATTCCAAAAAATAGTTTTATGTTTTGCCATAGCTAACCCATCTATTAAAACTAACAGTTTACCTAGTTCCTTTTCAATATTTTGTTCATTTAAAATTTTTTTCTCAAAGTATGATGCACATGTATAATTAAGCAATTCAATATTTTGATGTCTCATATATGTAAAACATTTAACAGCACTTAATGCATTTTCAAAACCAGGATCAAGACTTATGAATACTTTAATTAATTTATCCAAAAAATCAGCACTATACATTTTATCCAACCTGTAAAGTGCAATAATAAAATTTTATTGGCAAACAAAATAGCATTTTCTAAATATAGTAAATTAATATATAATTGCTTATACGTACTTTTTTGTTTTCAGTTTTGAAGTTATCATATAAATCACATAATTTATTTGAACAGCACTGAGTTCATTGACATTTTTAGTAATATCATTATATACCCGATGCAATAAATTGAGCCAAACAGGTGGAAACTGTTTCATAGAACAAACTGATTCTAGAATCATAATTGAAGATTTAAGAGATATGTCATCTTCATAATTTTGTATTTTACAAATAAAAGTTGACATTAATTCATAACTATTTAAATTGTGGCTTATGAAGGAAAATGCATTTTCAAGATGCAGTATATTATTTTCTTCTAAATCTAATGACAATTTCAATAAAAACTTCTTTGTTAATTGAGGTGCTATAACTTTAACCATTTTAATGCCAGGCATATTTCTCATTATGTTAGATAATAAATTGTATTCTATAAATGATAAGTCATCTAAATGATCATAAATGTGTTTTAGGAGTGACTGGGTATGATTATTCACTAAACATACTAGTCCTGCTCGATTAAAGTTATCTAAAATCTGGAGAGCTTCTGATGCTGTTAATTTATTTATATTCAAGTCTATTATAGAACATATCTGTTTCAAATAATGTTCTTTAGTGAAAGATATTTTGTTATTACTATGTTCAGGTATATCTTTTTTATACGATTTAGTCAAACTTTTTAAAGCATGAATAATGTGTGAACCATTAATGATTTCTTTGTTAGTTTCTAGGGATCGTATAACTTTTGAAGGAATTATACTATCCAACTCTTTTAACAATTTGTCTTCATCTACTGCTTCTATTTTATTTCCATCTAAAACAATAAATATAATTTATTATAAATATAAATCATAATATTTTATATTAAATTTTTCTATGTAAAAATAAATTGATGAGTGATGCACTTATGTAGCTGCAGAATGAATTACTGTAAAGAAAGGTATACTTAATAATTTGTATAATATTTGATAATAAAGCTAGATGTAAATTTGTTAGTTCATTTTGGAATGAGATAAGAATAACTGTAAACTATTTACTATATTAGGTAAGCAATGAAGAATATTATGAAGTAAAAAATATTCTTTTTATAAATATTTGAACAATTAATATTATTAAATTCACTCTACAAAAAAAAAACAATTTTGGAAAATATACCTTTTAAATTTTTGATGTGTGATAAATGATAAGAACAAACTCGAATTGGAATAACATAATTTTTCCATTTTATTGATGTTGATTTCAAAATATTTCTTGTTAACATTTTAAAAATTGTGTTTTGAATAAATGTAGGTTAGATCTGAAAAAATTGTTTTATGTTCATTATCACATAAATAATAATTAATCATATATTGTAAGTTCTATTGACATTTAATATAATACTTATCATTCATTAATTGAAATACTCAGATATTACCATATTGTTCCTACACATTATGTCTTCAAAAGTATCTTCGGCTTATGCAGACATTGCAGAGTGCAGACCACGGTCATATACACAGGTCCGGAAACTCAGCGCGCGGAGCGTGTACGCTTAGTGAAGCACGATTTTATAGTTCTCCGCCAAGCCACCAGCGCTGCTAGGCTAGCGACCACTGAGTGACGCGCATGCGCACTTTATATCTTACCGCGTGCGTACTGCGTAACTATTTGAATTAGGAGTTGGGAGAGATGGTAAAATAAGCGCGCACGCTGCAGTGGTCGCCTAGTTGCCAACGCTTCGAGTGGTCGTCGCGCACACTAAAATTGACTTCGCTAAGGTTACTTCCCCCACCACCAAAAATATCGCTGAGTTTCCGGACCTGTGTATACGACCGTGGTGCAGACTATCAGATCTTCTTCTTCTTCTTTTTCTTCTTGGCTGATAGAGCTAAAGTGCTCGTGGTGCCATCACCCGGTGAGACAGACTATCAGATAATCAGATTCTTCTTCTTCTTTTACTGGCAATCAGTGCGCCGATATTGTAATGTTACGACCAGAGTCGGGGTCTTTTAGTCGAAAGGTGTTTCTACAATGGTCGCCAACTCGACCAATCGGAACGTGGAATTCGTTATTCAATTAAGTGCTGAAGCAGAAGGAGTCGCGGGAAATTTGAAATAAAACTCGAACTCAGAAATATAACTTTAACTTCGAGTTTATTGAATCAATCGAAAACTTGTTACTTTTAACAAACAAATCGACTTAGAAGCGTGACTCTATATAATTCAAACGGCGTAATTGCAACTGACACAGTGACGTGATCAGGGCGCGTGCACTAGTGCAATTGAACAAACTACGAAGCTTATCATGTGCTTGGTAGCGACTGCCCGAGGCCGGCGGTGAGGCCCAATTTATATTCTGGGTCGTAGGTGGAGCTTCAGGTTGGTAGTGGGAGGCAGAATAGTGTAGAGGCTGTAGGGCGCCAGGTTGCCTCAGAGACCTTCCCCACCCCAAGGTAGAGAAAGTGGCGGTTGAGGGGTCTTAGACCTGAAAGCAGGGTCGAGAGTGATGATCAGAAAGGTGATGGACCGCCTCCTTCAGCGACGTGGGCGCCGCTGGTCCGTGATTGGTTGCTGGGTTGCTTGGCCGTTGCGCTCCGTTGCGCAATCATTCCGGGAATTGATTGTCTGTACTCGGCCGTTGCCTTGCCCTTGAGGCGACCTTCCCCGCTGATTGTGAACTGTCTTGGGAGTGACTCAGGAGTAAACAGCTCTCGGAAGTATTTGTGCCTTGGACCTCTCGGAAGTGTTTACCTCTTCGCTAATTCTTTCCAGGTATCGACCTGCTGCGAGATCGCATGTTGTTTTGACCTTCGGCCTTGTCCTTGACTGCCAGCTACGCTGCTGCCGTGAGGCAACAAGCTGATTGTTCCCTTGACCCTGAACTACAGGCTACGCTGTTGTTTGCGTTTTTCGTCTGTTGCGCTCCACTGTGCAATAGTTCTGAGAATTGTTTGTCTCTTGAGTCTGTTCGCTAATGGATTCCTGGAATTGTTGTTGTTTGTGTTCTGCGGCCGTTGGTGCTAATGGATTCCTGGTATCGTTGATTCCGACTACCCTGTACTCTTGTCCTTGGGAGCCCTGATGGCCGTTGCAGCTAACCGTTACCTTGGGGTTTTCTAGAATCTCAGAACTATAAATGATTCTTAGAAGAGCTTTTCACCCTGAGCGAGCTTCCCTTGTTAATTTAATTATTTATCACATTTCTGAATTGTTTATTCTTATTCGGGTAATTGCAAATTATTCACTTATCGTTTATTTACGGAACGGGTTGAACTTATTTATCTGATTAATGCAATTAATGATTTTTCATTGTTAGAATCTTTATAGAGATTATTCTTTATGGGAATACATTTGTTATTTAACTGTTTCTTATTTAATGTTAATTTCGGAATTAGTATTTTAATTCTAAACTATTATTGTAGAACGACCCTAAATATTGCGTTACTCGTTCACGCGAACGCAGTTCATAACAGTCCCCCCCTTATTTTAAAACACGAACCGATGGTTCGGGCTTTTACAAATCAAAATTCTGCATAGGTCTAAAATTTGGTTTTTAAGGGTAAAATTTTATTTTAAGGTTTTAAGAGTTGAAGTTTACGGGCCGCGGTTCATGTACAATTTTAAGGGGGTTTTTCCTTTGCGCAATTAAGGATCTGAAAAGGGGGGGGGGGTGAATTTGTAATTAAAGATTATAATATAATGTTTAAAAGGTTAATTTTAACAAAAAGAGTTTGGTAAATAAAAAACGGGAAGTTTATTAGATTTACCGAATTTAAGGAGTAGAAAAGGGGGAATTTATTGGTTTTAAATTTGAAGTGTGAAATTTAAATAGATTAATTTAAATTAATAAATTTAATTTTTAAGGGTGAATTATGAAACGCGGTTTTTCCTTTTAAGGGTGAAGGGATTAATGATTTTTATTGTTAAGGGTGACGGGTATTACGCAAATTAATTTAATTAATTTTTTTTTTAGGGTGAAGAATCAATAAATTTGTTTTTAAAGGTGAAAGATTAATATTTTTACGCGGCTTTTATTTTAAATAATTAAAATTTTTAAGGGTGAAGGGAGCCCCTGCCATCGCTCCCTTCTATGAGATGCTTTCTATGGCTCGCCGGGACCCATCCTGATACAATGTTTCAGGTGTACTTCCGGTTTCCTATCTCCAGGGCAAAAATGAACAAAACATTCGGTTTCTTTTATGGCGAGCCCTGGCCATCTCTCTTATGACCCTTATTATCTTATCTTTATTTGTTTAATCACAGTCAAAGTACAATATTGTAATTAGATCGCACGCGAAATATTATGAATACCGCAGATTACATATAAACAGAATAATACATTATAATCGTAACAAAAAGGAAAAAAATGAACAATTTACCCCGGCCGTAAGCACGCATGTTTTAATTTGTCCACATGGACTACTTTAGTTTTATTATTTCCTAAATCTATTCTCGCATTTCTATCGCCTATTAACTCAATTATTTTATAACGGCCCGCGTATTGCTCATCAAATTTCCCTACTTGCGGTTCTTTTAATAAGTATACGTCTTCTCCGACCTTGAAATCTTTCGCATTTAATTTTTGATCATAATATCTCTTTGATCGCTCCTTTGCTTCCAATAAACGCGCATTCGCTGTTCTTTGGGTAGTATTAAGTTTAAATATAACTCGTCTAAATACATTTCATAGGTTTTTTCGACATTTCTCGACTCGAATTCCGAGGGCAGCCGTGCTTTTTGGCCGAAGATTAATTCGTGGGGGGTAAAACCGTGTGCCGAATGAACCGACGTATTGTATGAAAACATAGCCATTTTAATCCAGGTATCCCAGTCAGTTTTATCCGTGTACATTTTTAAATATTCAACTAAAGAGTGATGACTCCTTTCTAACGAGCCCATAGTTTGCGGATAGAAGGAGGTAGATCGTAATTGTTTTATTTTAAATATTTTAGCTATTTTTTGCATTAGACTGCTTTGGAAATTACTACCTTTATCGGTCTTAATGGCTACAGGACAGCCGAATTTAGTAATAAAATCATGAACTAAAGCTGTTGCAAACATTTCAGCAGTCATATCAGGGATTGGAAGGGCATCGGAATATTTCGTTAGGTTACACTGGAGGGTTAATATATACTTATTCCCGGCTACAGTTACGGGTAGAGGGCCTACTATATCCATTTCTAAAACCTCGAAAGCCCTGCTAGGGGTGGTAGTAATTTTCATTGGTTTCTTGGTTTTGACGCGGACTAATTTCTTTCTTTGGCAATTTTCGCAAGTTCGTACGTACTCGGAAACGTCTTCCTTTATCCTTGGCCAGAAGTATCTTTCTCGAACGCGATGGTAAGTTTTTGCAACTCCCTTATGTCCTCCTATTGTGGAATCATGGGCCTCATTAATTATTCCTAATCTATCATCGGAGGGCGGGATAGTTACTTCACCTGTGCAAATAGTAAGCTTAGGAATTCCGTCTTTCCATTGAGAACGTAGCGCGAATTCTACTGGTAGCCAGTGAATCTGTTCCAACCCATCCCCGGTTTTAGAAATGCTTACGGATTTTATTTTATCTTTTAACATGACCGTTCGGAGAGAGGTTAAGCAATTTATTATCACTGCTATCTTCGCTATCTCATCGGATTTCTCTTTAATGAACAATGAATAGATTATTTTTCGTTAGACAAGTTAGTTTGAGTGACCGCACCGACCCCTATTGGTTCATTTTTGAGTTTTTCAAGATCTATCATTCGTGATGCTACTAGCTGTTGGCAAATGGGGGAGCTTGGGTTGCAATCTACGGATAAAAAATGTGCAATGTTATCATGTCTCATTAAAAGGTGATCTCGCGAGTATTCAACAGCGGATATTACAAGGAGGGGCTCTATTTTATTTAGATGGGAGGGTTCTGTCCACACAGGACTTCCATTTTCCACACAGGAATTTAACTCGTTCCACACAGAATTTTCTTTTAACATACTCCACACAGGATTCTCTTTTTCCACACAGGGTTCTGGGTTACATATTTTGATGCTCACTACTTGGGGTATTTCGTCATCATCGGAAACGCCGGAGGCACTCTCTCATAAGTTTCGATTAAGGTCAGTTCACTGTCCGTCATGGGTTCTTGGAGAGCAATTATCCCTTGAACCATTGTCTGTAAATTGGGAGCCCTACTTTTGCCAGACGGGATTTCTTGATAGGAATTTTCCTGTTGGTCCCCGGCCTTATCCTTCTCGTGTGCGGAAGTACTTCGCTCCAAGGTCGCATGGTCCTTGAGCCCCCAACACACTTGAGAACTTCAGTTGCAATGGTCGTAACCGGAACTTTATCACTTGCCAGGGTTTCTTGATAGGAATTTTCCTGTTGGCCCTGGGTCCTACTCTCCTCGATACGTGCGGAAGTACTTCGGCCCGTCGGGATTTCTTGATAGGAATTTTCCTGTTGGTCCCCCCCCCCCCCCCCCCCCCGACACGCACGAGGGCATCGGTCATGTTTCCCACGACCGGACTTTTCCTTACTCCTCTTCCGAGGGCATCAGTCACGTTTCCCACGACTGGATTTTCCCTAACTCTACTCTCCTCAATTTCGAGGGGCATCAGCCACGACCCGTACAACCGGCACTTGTCTAAAGCTACCTTGGTTATGTTTCCCACAACCGCTGCTCTCTCCTAATGAAGAGGCAGAGCTAAACCTATGTATGTCAGTCAGTCTATCGTCCATACTAATGAGGGTGTGAGAAGTGTCGTGGCACTCAGCTGCTTTGGAACCAGATTCAGATTTATTGATTATAAACAGCTTTTCTACGTTAATTTCAGGTGACGGTTCCTCCGCGCTGAGGTCCTTGAGATTTATGGTCAGGGAAGAAGTAGGGATAGGATTTCTGGACAGTGCGTCCGCGTTCATGTTAACCTTACCGGGTTTGTGTACGATTTCATACTCGTATTCTCTTAATAGGATTTTCCAGCGGGCCAAACGCGTAATGGGGTCTCTCAATTTGTGAAGCCATAGAAGGGATCGGTGATCGGTCACCAAAGTAAATTTCCTGCCGTATAAATATGGTTTAAATTGTTTAATCGCGTGAACTATAGCTAATAATTCCTTTTCAGTGGTAGTGTATCGCGTTTCAGTATCGTTTAAGGCCCTAGAGGTATACGCGATGGGGAGGTCCTTCCCGATTGGACCCTGGCTCAAAACACCGCCTAATGCGTAATCGGACGCGTCAGTAGTCACCACGAATGGTTTATTAAAGTCGGGATATTGAAGGAGTGGTTCTGAACAAAGTATTTGCTTAAGGATGACAAATGCTTCTTCCTGGGAGTTCTCCCAAATAAAACCCTGCCCTTTCTTTAAAAGAAGACTGAGGGGTTTGGCAATTTTAGCAAAATTTGGAATGAACTTCCTATAATATCCGGCTAAACCTAAGAATTGCTTAATGTTTTTCGCGGTTTTTGGTCGCGGAAACTCTGATACGGCCTGAGTTTTTCGTGGGTCGGGTCTAACTCCCTCTTCCGAGATAATATGCCCTAGGTATGCTACTTCTTTCTTTAAAAATAGGCATTTATCAGGTTGCAGGGTTAGGCCCGAAGTCCTTAATCTACCAAAAAGTTTCCGTAATTTCCGCGTATGTTCTTCCAACGATTCGGCATATACAACGATATCATCCATATATATAAAGAGCTCAATGCCTTGTAACCCGCTAAGGACCTTATCCATAAGGGCTTGAAACGTTGAAGGAGCGCCCTTTAAACCCATGGGCATTCTATTGTATTGGAGATGATTAAATGGGGTGGAGAACGCGGTTTTTGGGGCATCTGCGGGATCGATAGGTACCTGGTGAAAACCGGATGCTAAATCAAGGGTGGAAAAATATTTGCTACAACCTAACTGATCAAGGATCTCAGTGATATTAGGGAGTGGGTATGCTGATGCTATTGTTTTTTCGTTCAAAGCCCGGAAATCTATAACAAGTCGCCAACGCTTATTTCCTTGCGAATCTGGCTTTTTCGGCACTATCCATAATGGTGAATTATACGGCGATTCAGACTCTTCTACTATATCGTTATCAATTAGCTCCTGGACTTGCTTTCGGACTACGTCGCGTAATTGGGGGGGATACCGATATTGCCTTACGTTGATAGGAATATTGTCCGTGGTCGGTATTTTACAACTAACCATTGATGTTTTACTTAACATGTCGCCTGGTAAATGAAATTGATAAGGAAATTGGGCAACCAAGCCCTCCACGCTCTCCCGTTCCCCTGGACCAAGGTCAGCTAGATCTAATAAATCGATTATTCCTTGTATTCTACGCTGGAGTTCCGCTTCAGTTCTAGAGCTTGTCGCCACCTTGATGAGACGCACGGGTTTTATAGTATTATCGTACAGTTCTAAAGTTAAAGGCGGAATAATAACATTGATATCCTCCGCCGTGGTATTTATCGCGAACAGATAAGCCTTGCCATTTCGGTTAATGACTAAACATTCGCCTATAAGAAGTCCGGGCCCGGCATTTATTCTGGGAATATAACCGGCGGAGTGTGTAGGGTTTCGAATTTTAATTTGAACAAGAGTTTTCGTTCTAGCTGGTAGGTAAAGGGCGTCATGATTTATAAATGTCGCGGTTTCGCGTGGATTTCCGAAAGAAATTGATCTGTTCTTGAAGGATAGTGTAGCTTCTTGTTCTTTTAAAAATTCTATACCAAGAATTCCATCCGCGCCTATTGGGAAACTGTCTGATACGATGTTGAGTCGACATTTAATATCCCCGAGATTCACATTTACGTATCCCAAAGTATCAATCAACCCGTCGTTTATTCCGGCCAAGTGATAAAGAATATTTTATTGAATTTTAACGTAGGGTTTTAATAGCGATTCTTTAATAATATTTAACTCCGACCCGGTGTCGATAAGAAACTGCGGTAGGGGCTTAGTTAAGTCCTTGCTTTTGAATATTACCACCGGGGAGTTAGATTCATTAGTGGTGGTGGCAACGAGGATGGCCCGGGTCGGGGCGCGAAGGTTGCTGGAATTGGGCGGTTCATTACGGCGCCCGTATGATGAACCACATGGGAGTTTAAAGGTTGAGTGTTGTAGTTAGAGGAGAATTGTCGCGAGGGTTGGCTCGAGGTATAATTACTGGAATTATTGGCCCTTGGCAGCCTTCTGCATGCTTCGTAAATATGCCTCTTTATCTAGCAATAATTGCAGTATGGATCCGAACTCCTTTTTGCTGAACAGTCCCGTGCAATGTGACCGGGTTCGTTGCATCTATATTCTCGCTCGAAATTTCTCCATGCAAATCATTCCTCTGCTGAATGAAGAGTTCGCCTCCTATCGCCGTACTAATCGCGTTTTCGAACGAAGTTAATATTTTTCCCGTCATTTGTACCGTTATTTCGGGTCGCAATCCTAATTTGGAACATTGCGTAGCGGTCTCAGTTGCCCCTTCGATCAAACCCTGTACATTAGCTGAATTAGAATTTTCTATTATTTCTTTTATTTTTTGAAGGATATCCGTAACTCTCAACCCATACTCTGCCACCTTTTCTTGGGGGCCCTGCTTAACGCGCGCGAGATCTATCTGTAACTGAGGCATGTTTTTTGTTGGTGTAAAGGCCCTTTTTAATTCGGCTAACAATTGTTCTAAATTGTCAAATCTTTTAAACTGCAAGTAGCTCCGAGCTTCACCGGTAACGCGAGATTTTACAATCTTTAAAAAGAAACCTTTATCCCTTGGATTTACAAACTCCTCGGCATCTTTACACTCCCTAATGAATTCAGTTACTGATATATTTTTTCCGTTGAATTCCGGAAGGATTCGTGCTATTTCATTAGATTTTTTATAGCATGCGTGTGAATTATTACTTGCATGGTTTGAATCATTTTCGTTTTGTACATCGGAGGCTGCTCTGAGATCGCGAGAACTTGGTAAAGAGTTAGCACGCGCTCTAAGAGGAAGAAAATTTAATCTTTCGCGATTCCTCATATCTAGACCGTGATACGGGTTACTAACTAGAATTTCGGGCGATTTATCGATGTTATTTCCCGAGTTTCCCGTGGCTGAACCGTACGCTTGCTCATTTTTATCGGACATTTTTAATCTAATCGCTCGCTCGGGTTACTTAGCTCAATCACTCGCTGCCTCGCAGATGATCTCGATGAGTCAGGCGGGGCTGATAAACTTGACGAATGCTGGGGACACGTTCGTGGCAGGTGCTGGAGACTCTTTGTAGATGCTGGCGACTTGTGGCAGATGCTGGTGATTTTTGGCTGGGACTGATGATTTGAAGCTGGCGCTTGTGGCTACGTACTGGTGGCTCGTAATAAGCTAGTGTCTTTTAACCACTTCTGATCACTTCGCGATTAATTCTGATGACTTGTCGTTAAATGCTGGCAATGCTTGCAAGCTGGTGGCGTGGAGAGGCAATGTCCTGATCGTAGATGACGCTGTGAACGGAGCTGATATGGGCTTCCTCTACTATGAAGTCGTTGCCTGGGAGTTGGCCTTGGAGCTGCGTCGTTTTCACTCTCGTATCCTGAATCAGGAGTGATCTCTCTTGAGTTAGATGGTGCTTCGACGTCGTCGTTCATGAAGTCCTTCGATTTGAATGGGGGTTCACTTTGATTCTTGCCGTGGACCCAATTCCTCGAATCGGATGTTCTGGCATTCGCCCGTGGTCCAGGGGAAACCACGGCTCAAAAACCCTGGACAGAACACTATACACTTCACTTCGTTTAGTCTTTTCCACTCGCGAACTCCTTGAACGAATGCCACAGCTGTCACCAAAAATGTTACGACCCGAGTCGGGATCTTTTAGTCGAAAGATATTTCTACAATGGTCGCCAACTTGACCAATCGGAACGTGGAATTCGTTATTCAATTAAGTGCTGAAGCACAAGGAGTCGCGGGAAATTTGAAATAAAACTCGAACTCAGAAATATAACTTTAACTTCGAGTTTATTGAATCAATCGAAAACTTGTTACTTTTAACAAACAAATCGACTTAGAAGCGTGACTCTATATAATTCAAAGGGCGTAATTGCAACTGACACAGTGACGTGATCAGGGCGCGTGCACTAGTGCAATTGAACTACGAAGCTTATCATGTGCTTGGTAGCGACTGCCCGAGGCCGGCGGTGAGGCCCAATTTATATTCTGGGTCGTAGGTGGAGCTTCAGGTTGGTAGTGGGAGGCAGAATAGTGTAGAGGCTGTAGGGCGCCAGGTTGCCTCAGAGACCTTCCCCACCCCAAGGTAGAGAAAGTGGCGGTGGAGGGGTCTTAGACCTGAAAGCAGGGTCGAGAGTGATGATCAGATAGGTGATGGACCGCCTCCTTCAGCGACGTGGGCGCCGCTGGTCCATGATTGGTTGCTGGGTTGCTTGGCCGTTGCGCTCCGTTGCGCAATCATTCCGGGAATTGATTGTCTCTATTTGGCCGTTGCCTTGCCCTCTAGGCGACCTTCCCCGCTGATTGTGAACTGTCTTGAGGGTGACTCAGGAGTAAACAGCTCTCGGAAGTATTTGTGCCTTGGACCTCTCGGAAGTGTTTACCTCTTCGCTAATTCTTTCCAGGTATCGACCTGCTGCGAGATCGCATGTTGTTTTGACCTTCGGCCTTGTCCTTGACTGCCAGCTACGCTGCTGCCGTGAGGCAACAAGCTGATTGTTCCCTTGACCCTGGACTACAGGCTACGCTGTTGTTTGCATTTTTTCGTCTGTTACGCTCCACTGTGCAATAGTTCTGGGAATTGTTTGTCTCTTGACCCTATTCGCTAATGGGTTCCTGGAATTGTTGTTGTTTGTGTTCTGCGGCCGTTGGTGCTAATGGATTCCTGGTATCGTTGATTCCGACTACCCTGTACTCTTGTCCTTGGGAGCCCTGATGGCCGTTGCAGCTAACCGTTACCTTGGGGTTTCCTAGAATCTCAGAACTATAAATGATTCTTAGAAGAGCTTTTCACCCTGAGCGAGCTTCCCTTGTTAATTTAATTCTTTATCGCGTTTCTGAATTGTTTATTCTTATTCGGGTAATTGCAAATTATTCACTTATCGTTTATTTACGGAACGGGTTGAACTTATTTATCTGATTAATGCAATTAATGATTTTTCATTGTTAGAATCTTTATAGAGATTATTCTTTATGGGAATACATTTGTTATTTAACTGTTTCTTATTTAATGTTAATTTCGGAATTAGTATTTTAATTCTAAACTATTATTGTAGAACGACCCTAAATATTGCGTTACTCGTTCACGCGAACGCAGTTCATAACAGTAAGGTAGTCTGGCGCCTGCGTACTAGAGCTCTTCGCTGATTGGGCGCTCGGTAGGCGGCCGAAAAGTACGAGTGGTACTACTGTAGCGCGCGCGTTCAAACAGCGAGGGGAGGACTTGGCGCGTGACACGAGGTCCACACATATTAACAGAGTTACGTAGATGCGCGGTACTAAGCAAGACGAGAATTAAAATCATTTCTAAACCCAAGTAGGCGGGGGACGCAAGGTCCACGCATATTAGGAAATTACATAAAAGTGCTACAATAAGCAAAACAATTATTTAAATAATTTTTAAACCAAAGTTGGCGGGGGAACCGATGTCCACGTATATTAGAAAATTACATAAAAGTGCTACAATAAGCAAAACAATTATTTAAATAATTTTTAAACCAAAGTAGCCGGGGGAAACAAGGTCCACACATATTAGGAAATTACATAAAAGTCCAACAATAAGCAAAACAATTATTTAAATAATTTTTAAACCAAAGTAGCCGGGGGAAATAAGGTCCACGCATATTAGGAAATTACATAAAAGTGCTACAATAAGCAAAGCAATTATTTAAATAATTTTTAAACCAAAGTAGCCGGGGGAAACAAGGTCCACGCATATTAGGAAATTACATAAAAGTGCTACAATAAGCAAAACAATTATTTAAATAATTTTTAAACCAAAGTAGCCGGGGGAAACCAGGTCCACGCATATTAGGAAATTACATAAAAGTGCGACAATAAGCAAAACAATTATTTAAATAATTTTTAAACTAAAGTAGCCGGGGGAAATAAGGTCCACGCATATTAGGAAATTACATAAAAGTGCTACAATAAGCAAAGCAATTATTTAAATAATTTTTAAACCAAAGTAGCCGGGGGAAACAAGGTCCACGCATATTAGGAAATTACATAAAAGTGCTACAATAAGCAAAACAATTATTTAAATAATTTTTAAACCAAAGTAGCCGGGGGAAACCAGGTCCACGCATATTAGGAAATTACATAAAAGTGCGACAATAAGCAAAACAATTATTTAAATAATTTTTAAACCAAAGTAGCCGGGGGAAATAAGGTCCACGCATATTAGGAAATTACATAAAAGTGCTACAATAAGCAAAGCAATTATTTAAATAATTTTTAAACCAAAGTAGCCGGGGGAAACAAGGTCCACGCATATTAGGAAATTACATAAAAGTGCTACAATAAGCAAAACAATTATTTAAATAATTTTTAAACCAAAGTAGCCGGGGGAAACCAGGTCCACGCATATTAGGAAATTACATAAAAGTGCGACAATAAGCAAAACAATTATTTAAATAATTTTAAAACCAAAATAGCCGGGGGAAGCAAGGTCCACGCATATTAGGAAATTACATAGAACTGCGACAATAAGCAAAACAATTATTTAAATAATTTTTAAACCAAAGTAGCCGGGGGCAACAAGGTCCACGCATATTAGGGAATAGCATAGGAGTGCTACAATAAGCAAAACAATGATTTAAATAATTTCTGAACTCAAGTAGCCGGGGGAAACGATGTCAACGCATATTAGAAAATTACATAAAAGTGCTACAATAAGCAAAACAATTATTTAAATAATTTTAAAACCAAAATAGCCGGGGGAAGCAAGGTCCACGCATATTAGGAAATTACATAGAACTGCGTTAATAAGCAAAACAATTATTTAAATAATTTTTAAACCAAAATAGCCGAGGGCAACAAGGTCCACGCATATTAGAAAATTACATAAAAGTGCTACAATAAGCAAAACAATTATTTAAATAAATTTTAAATCAATGTAGCCGGGGAATACGAGGTCGACGCATATTAGGGAATAATGTAGAAGTGCAAGAATAAGCGAAACCATTATTAAAATAATTTTTTAACCAAAGTAGGCGGGAGATACGAGGTCCACGTATGTGAGGGAATTACATAGAAGTGCTACAATGAGAAAAACAATTATTTAAATAATTTATAAACCAAAGTAGTCGGGGGATACGGTTTTCACGCATATTAGGGAACAACGTAATGTTCAACAATAAGAAATAAAAGTATTTAATTAATTTTTTAACCCATAGGCGGGGTATACAAGATCCACGCATTTAAGAGAATTGAGTTGACCTGCAATGCGATTATTTAAGTAATTTTTAAACCCAAGTAGGCGGGGGATGCGGGGTCCATGCATATAAGGGAATGGCGTTCGCAGCGGTAGCCGCCGGGGCTTATTGGTGCGTGGCTATACTTCAGGTCTTGATTTTTTTTTCTTTGTATATTAAATAAAGTATATTGAATTGTCTAATAGTCATTTCTGTATTTGGTTTTTTAGTTTCAAAAACAGGTTTTGTTTTGCTGTTAACAATAATTAATAATTGATTTTTACGAAATTCAAAACATTTTAGAAAAAGTAATTTTAATTTCCTTGTATGGAAAACATTAAATTTAGTTTCCCCCGGCTACTTTGGTTTAAAAATTATTTAAATAATTGTTTTGCTTATTATTGCACTTTTATGTAATTTCCTAATATGTGTGGACCTTGTTTCCCCCGGCTACTTTGGTTTAAAAATTATTTAAATAATTGTTTTGCTTATTGTAGCACTTTTATGTAATTTTCTAATATACGTGGACATCGGTTCCCCCGCCAACTTTGGATTAAAAATAATTTAAATAATTGTTTTGCTTATTGTAGCACTTTTATGTAATTTCCTAATATGCGTGGACCTTGCGTCCCCCGCCTACTTGGGTTTAGAAATGATTTTAATTCTCGTCTTGCTTAGTACCGCGCATCTACGTAACTCCGTTATATGTGTGGACCTCGTGTCACGCGCCAAGTCCTCCGCTCGCTGTTTGAACGCGCGCGCTACAGTAGTACCACTCGTACTTTTCGGTTGCCTACCGAGCGCCCAATCAGCGAAGAGCTCTAGTGCGCAGGCGCCAGACTACCTTAGGCCGCGTCTACATAGACGCTTTTAACGCGCGTTCGACGCGCGTGTGGGTGTAACTGATACCGACAGACGGTAACCAGGTTTAAAATAGAACACTAGAAATAGCACTAGAGTTATTACGTAGGCGTCACCTGTAAAAGGGCGCTCGAAAGTGATCTGCAATATTTAGGCCCGAATTCATAGTCGTAAGTGAGATGTGAGACGGACTCAAGTACAGTATATATAGATATACTAATGCATGGATTCAAACCTTACTTGAGTCCGTCTCAGTTCTCACGTCTCACTTACGACTATGAATTCGGGCCTTACATCTGCTCCATCTGCTTCAATCTGCTACAATGAATATTATTGCTATACAATTTTTTTATATAAAGTGGTTGTGTTTATTATTAATGCAGGCCTGCATTAATAGGTTAAAATATTTCAAGAGGCTCCGTAGGTGGTGGGTAAAACCACACTTATATGAAAATTTGAGAGCAGAGTACGGTGCTTATGCATCAATTTTCATGTATTTTAAATTACATAATCATGAGGAATTCCATAATTTTGTTGGAATGTCAGTGGCTCAATTCAATGAAATTCATGAATTAGTGAAGGATAAGTTAGAAAAACGGAGTAATAGAACACCTTTACCATCTGAGCTTCGGCTAGCTGCTGTACTAAAGTGAGTAATAACAAGAAAGATATATTCTTTATAAAAGTGACTTATTTTTAATTGTATATAATATATTTTTTTAGTTTCCTTGTGAATGGCAAAAATGTGATGCAGCATTCTTGGTTCTACAGAATAGGAAGATCAACAATGTACAAGTTGATTCCTGAAGTCTGTACAGCTTTATACGACAGTTTAAATACAAATTATTTAAACTTTCCAACAAGAAATGATTGGCAGGATATCGCTAATGGTTTCTTACAGAAATATGAATTTCCTAATTGTACAGGTGCAATTGATGGAAAACACTGTCGAATAAAACGACCAGTGGATGCAGGATCTTGGTTTTACAATTTCAAAAAGTTTCACAGCATTGTCTTAATGGCATCATGTGATGCTCATTACCGATTTACATGGGCAGCTGTGGGAGATTTTGGTAATAAATTTACAAATCTGAATATAATAAATATTATGTACAAATACGTTCATGCTAAATATTCATTTGTATAGGGTCATAGAATGATGCTGGAATTTTTAGTAATAGTAATTTGGGTCAAGCCTTGGAAGCCAATGAAGTAGATCTTCCAGAAAACCAAATGCTCCCTCGCAGCAACATACAGTGTCCATTCTTTTTTATCGGTGATGGTTTTCCTCTTAAGAGGTATCTGATCAAACCTTTTCAAAGAACAAGGAATATGAGAGTAGACCAAAAAATTTTTAATCATCGATTGTCACATGCTCGTAAAGTGATTGAGTGTTCTTTTGGCATATTGTGTAAGAAATGGAAACTTTTTGAATCACCTTTAGATTTTCAATTGAAAACCTCTCAAATAATTATTATGAGCATATTATGCCTTCACAATTACTTAATTGATCAAGAAATGAATGCACCAGCTGGTGATAGAAGATATGGCAATGTAAATAATGATGCATCTGAGAGCGAAGAAAGTGATACTGATCATGATATGAATGAAGAGAATGTAAGAGTTTATGAAAACAATAATGTTCATGGCAACAATCGTCAAAGAGATGAAAATTAAGACAATGAGAATAATGAAAATGAAGACGATGAGAATAATGAAAATGGAGATGATGAAAATAATGAAGGTGGTCAGCATCAGGACATTCAGGGTATTCGCATCAGGGAAATGCTTACAGAATACTTTGTATCAGCAGCTGGCAATGTTCGTTGGCAATGGGACAAACTATAAACAGGTTTGTAATTATTGTAAGAAGTAACAAAATTATTTAATAAAGTTCTAACAATTTTTTATTTCTTATTAATCATTCATATATTTAAAAATGTTATTTATAGACATAATCTTAAAAAATACTAACTTAACTTCTATTGTAAATTTAATTTTCTTCAGTGAAATCGATCACTTCCATTAAAATTTCGTCAAAACATTTATCCAAATCTTCTTCGCTTAATTTACATAATTTATCGTAAAGAATTGTAAAGTACGGGCTATCGGAGATTTCCTGTGCTGAAGCAGTTGCTTCAGAAGCCTTTTCAAACATGTCCTTTGCCGTGTTAAATGCTTTGAAGATTTGATCATTCATTTCCATTTTATTCTGGGCAAAATCATCTAGTTGCGGAATAACTACTTTTTCTTTTTTGGTAGCACTTTTATTCATCTTTCCAACACTCCTCGACGATTTTAGTGGCACAGAGATCGTGTCACGACTCCTTACACTGAAAAAAATTTGGCACGGCGTCTGTTTCCATCACAGTTCATCAGCGCCCCCTTCGCTGCGTGTGTCAGACCACCCACTTTTGGCACAGCGTTTGTCCCTAACGGGAGAGGAGATGTGCCAGTACGGGGCGCGCAATGCTTTTACGGGACAGGAGCTGTGCCAGTACGGGGCAGGAGATGTGCCGAACCGCGGTACAACATTCGACCCTACTTTCGGCATAGCGTATGTACTTATCGGGTCAGCTGGAGTGCCAAATTTTTTTCAGTGTAGATGAGGGATTAAAAATTTCATCTTTTCAATCAAATCCGCCGTATCACTACGGGAAGCTTTGGATCCGCCTGGTTGTTCTACAATTCTGTTTTTTTTTTAATACCGTTTTTAAATCGGTCACCAAACTCTCCCAGATTTTTTTTAATCCTGAAACTGTAAGTAATAAAAAAGATTAAAACTAATATGCTATCTTGAAAAAATTAAAACATGAACAAAAAGAAAGAAATCTACTTACTCGGTATATCAATATGTAGGATATTCTCAATCGTGGTTCTCCTACTTCAGCATAGGCTATTTGCACTTTATCTAAGTAATTCGGATCAGTTCTATACCTTTTATCATAAATGATAGGTCTTTTCTCCACCTCCTGAATTAAAATATCGTTCAGAGGCATTTTTGTTACGTCCTCTCACTTTCAATTTTCAAAAAATCTGTAGTTCGTAGATTCGCCACAACTATTGTGATGAGTGTGTGTGCCCTCCATAAAGATTCACATGCGAGTGAGAAAGACGGAAAGATAAAACGACAGTAACGCCATCATTTCCGGCAGGGCGGGATTAGATTCCGCGGCAAGAGACAAAGAACAACAGGCACACTCTCTTAGAACATTGTGACTTTAAAACATTGTTTTTTACGCTTACAGAAAAATGGCATTAAATGAAGAAAACGAGTTTATTGTGAGCAGCATCGAAGAGAAAGAATTTATTTACGATCCCAGCAGTATAATGGCTACGACGGACAGAAGAAAATTATTTTTCGAGCATTTGGCGCACAGGTTCAATGAAAGATTTGGGAAGAATTTGACAAGTAAATAAATGCTTTCATTCACCTATCATAATAAGAAATAATAATACATCATAATACTTTTAAATAGCTACATTCTTTATTTATTGAGAAACTAACTGTAGATTCTAACATAAGATTATAAATTCAACAAAGATAAAATGAGACATTCAATTATATTAGGTTTTTTATATATCGCTAAACACTTAAAAAGTTTTAAAACCTCACAAACTGTTGGACGTAATAAAGTGATTTTTATAAATAAATGTAATATCCAGTTAAATACTATTTATGTTTTATGTCCTTTGGTGATACGTAAAGTATAACTGTTATTTGAGTCTTCTTCTTATTGATTGTATCGCACATTCTTCTAATGAAATTATTGTGACGAACAGAATCTCATTATTCAATATTTTACATGAATTCATCTGCAAATTAAAAGCATCTATAAATACATTTAAGTTTATATAAAGTTAATTTATTTAATAAGTAATCAATTTAATAGTTATCAGTAATTAACTAAAATCCTTTTTTATCATTTACAGAGGATCAAATTCAACTCAAATGGAAAAAAATAAGAGACTCTTTCGTTTTTTGCAGTCGTAAATTATCATTCGAGAAAGATCCAAAGTTTACGCCAACTCAACAAATAATTTTCAAGAGGTGTTTCTTTCTATTTCCATTTATTAAGCACAGAAATATGGATAAGCCGTACATTGAAAATCCACCAAACAAGATACCACTATCTGGCTCTGATAGTGAATTAGATCTTGATGCTTTTCCAGATTGTGTCAATTTGAAAAGAAAAACAGGACCACAAACTCAATATGAAGAACAAATTGTTCTTTCCGATGGAGAATGGAAATTGGAGGTCTTGGATGAATACGAAGATATTGTCTTGCACGGACAAACAAAATTTAAATCTCCTGAACAAGAATTGAAAGGCGACAAAAAAGAAAACCCGGATGTTATAAAGGCAGCTACTGCACAATCAGTTATTCATAAAGAGACTAATAATTTAAAAAAATTTAAAACATCTGATCAACAGTTAAAAGACGATAAAGAGAAAAACCAAGATGTTATAAAGGCAGCTACTGTACAATCACCTGTTTTCGAAGAAACTAATAATTTGGAGTTCCCAAAGAAGAAGAAAACCATTCAAAATGAGCCTCCAGTACCATTAATTAGTCTTGATGATGTGAAAAATGTTATCGAGAAAACAAAGAACATTACACTCATTAGGGCAAGAGTACAAGTGATTTGTGACCAGCTGGAAATGCTAAATAAGAAGAACAAAGCAAAATGTTTCAGAAAAATATTAAGCATCATTCAATCATATGCCAATAACGTCTAATTTTATTTTCTATTAATTATCAAAAGTGTATTTCAGGTATTAGTAGTATTAATGGTAAATAATGAATAAATTCATTTTCTTTGTATTAGTTATAAAAAATGTATTTCAAATTGTATTATTGATAGTAAATAAATAAATTAATTTTTTTTTGTATTAAATATTAAAAGTGTATTTCAATTGTAGTAATACTAATAAATTTATTATCTTCTGTTCATTCAAACATTTTCTATTTATTTCAACATTTTCAAAGTCTATTAGTCTATTTTTCCATACATTAAAGCATGTCTGTATTAATAATAAACAACCACTTTATATAAAAAAATTGTATATAGCAATAATATTTATTGTAGCAGATTGGAGCAGATGTAAAAATTGCAGATCACTTTCGAGCGCTCTTTTACAAGTTAGGCCTATGTAATATCTAGTGATATTTCTAGTGTTTTATTTTAAACCCAGTTACCGTCTGTCGGTATCAGTTACACCCACACGCGCGCCGAACGCGCGTTAAAAGCATCTATGTAGACGCGGCCTTACAATATCGGCGCACTGGCTGCCATCGCCCGGTGTTATATTGTTACGACCCGACTCGGGGTCTGAGAGCAGAAAGGCGCTTCTACAATAGTCGCCGCGTTGACCAATTGGATTGTGAGTTCGTTGTTCGATGAAGCGCTAAAGCGCAAGGAATTGCGGGAACTTTTAAATAAAAAGTCGGCTTCGAACAAATAACTTTAACTTTGGAGTTTATTCAATTAATAAAATACTTATAGACTTTCACAAATAACTTTTAACCGTGAGTCGATATAATAAAAGGTAACGTAAAGTATAAATGTAAATGGCGACTGACACTAGGACGTGGTCAGGGCGCTTGCACTCGGTAGCGACTGGGCTTTGAACTTGATTCCTCTTCTTTTTATAGTCCTCGGGAAGAGTCGGAGGTAGGGGGAAAGCCAATCAGAGCTATTTCCCCTCCTCAGGTGGAGGGGGGGCCTTACCCGAGAAATCTAGTTTTTGTGGCTAAAATCGGTTTCTTCCGGATATTTTCCCGGAAATATCTGCTTTTATCCTTGAGAGTGGAAAATATCTGGATTTATCTGGTTCCAATGTTTTCCTTATTTGCGTCCTTGATTTCTAAAAATAGAAATTTCTCCGAATTGTTTACTCCTTCCGCTGATGATTTCTCGGAAAAATGTAGTAAATAATTCCTGGAATTAAAGATGACAAATATTTCCTAGAAAAAAGAAGAGCGTTTCCCTGAGCGAGTTTTTATCCTAATTATCATTATTAATGCCTAGGTTAATTGTTATTTATTTATTTGAATCACAAGCTATTAATTATCAAATTCAATTACATACGGAATTAGTATTTATCGTTATAAGTCATTTATTTCTATTTGCGTTATCGTAAATTCGTTTATTGTTTATTTATTATTTATTTACGGAACGGTTGATATAAATTATCTGAAACAAATTAATTATTCTATTGTTAAAATCTTCCACAGGTTTTTATTTTATGGGAATACGTTTCAATACGTTTGCTATTTAATTGGTTGATTTATTTAATATTTATTTTGAAATCAATCTTTCAAATTCGAAATTATCATTGTAGACCGATCCTAAATATTCTGTTACTCGTTCACGTGAACGCAGTTCATAACAATAGTTATATCAGATTCATTGTGTATGTTTGAGTTAAAATTTTTTATGACGGACATCGACATGGTTACATGGACATCGGATAGGTCACAGGGACAGTCGTTGACGCCTTGACTGATGAGAATCGGAGCTGCTTTCCGAAATTCATTTTCATCAACGTGTCGGTTTTTGTCGGTCGAGGACAGTCATGTCATCGAACAGTAAGGGTGCGATCCCACGGCGTTCCGAAAAATTAGACGGAACCATTTAAGCCCGTGAGAGCGAGAGAGACATTCACGGAAGAACCTCTCTCTCGTACTCACGGGCTTAAATGGTTCCGTCTAATTTTTCGGAACGCCATGGGATCGCACCCTAATTTTATGCTATGTTCCATTAGAAAATTAAGTAAGTCATATAACCGTAAAATTACAGTCCGATGGCTGTCTTGATGAAAATGAAAATGATGGCCTGTAGGGACAATATACATAAGAGCCGCGTCGTGCCTTGCTCTTGCCGTGCCTTGCCGTTTCGTTCCTATTTCTGTCGGTTTATAAACATGTATTCTATTCTCTGTAGGAACGAAACGGCAAGGCACGGCAAGAGCAAGGCACGGCACGGCAAGGCACAGCATGACATAGCTCGACACGGCTCTTATGTACATTGTCCCTTACACATTGCATGCCGAATGCCGTATGCCAAAGGCTGCAGAAAAAAAATTCGCAGTCCGAAATCTATAAGATTTATAGTCATAGGCTAAAGACGAACAGAGTAGGTAAAAGAGTAGGTAGGGGAGAACGGGGTACGGCTGGCAGGTCGGGTAACTTTGGCACCCGAGTTTTTTGGATTTACAATGAAAAGTTTTGCAAAATTTTTGTTTGTCGTTATATTTAAGTGTACTATGCTTCTTGTAATTATTCAGACTAGAAAAAAAATTCAATTTTCTCAGTCATTTTTAAGTCTGAATTTTTCAGCAGAAAAAATCGGACGTCATCGAAATTTCCGTCGATAGATTTAATATGTAATCATGTATTTATATATTCATTATTATGTTCATTGGTAAGCTTATTTCAAGAACTTTCGATTCTTTTTTTTATTTTTGATCATACGTGAAAAATTAGTTAAGTTATTGTCAATTGGAAAAAAATATGTTTAGCGGGGCACGTTTGGCAGGTCGAGCGGAGCACGCTTGGCACATACACGCGCGCGTAATCCTTGCGGCAGCGATTGAAAACAATTTAAAACAAATTATTTAAATGGTTGTGTCATATACATTAACAAACGCGAAATTTTGTATTACATTTTATTAACCCATTTCGCCCCAAATGATGTAAATTTTTTTAAACTTTCGATCTCATAACTTTCAAACAAAAAGACGTAGTAACAATTTGAAACATAGCATTTCTTATAGTTCAAGATCTCCTATTTCGAATACCGTTGAGTATTTCTGAAAAAATCAAGATTTTTCACGGTAAATTTTTAAAAAATCTATGTTCTTAGTCCGGGAAATTTTTAATATACCATCGAAATCACTGTAAACGGTGGCATAAATGTACACTCTTTCAAACTCCGTTGGACTTTTTCCGAAATTTGGAATGACGGATTCAAGATGGCGCCGAAAATGTAGAAAAAAACCGTATAAAATGGTTAGGTATTAATGCTGTACTATAATCGAAAGAGAAAAGTAAACAAAAACACATGAGGTGTGAGAGTGTATACATAATACACTGTTTTTTACCCAGTATATTGAAAATAGATTTGTATTCTCTACTAAGGTTTTGCGTGTCTTCATAGTTGTTAATAGCATTAGGCGTACTATTTATAAACAGCATTTCTGAAACTAATCTTTTTTGATAATTTTGTTCAACGTCTTTAATTTTTTTCGATTCAAAATCGAATTTATGATTGTACACGTTTTGATGTATATTGACAACCAATTCTTCATTTTTGTTGCTGTGTGTTCAGAAATTCGTTTCTTTAACGCACGTTTGGTTTCACTTATATAATGCGCATCACAGTCTTTACATGAGAACTCATGCACCACATTAGTTTGGTCGAATTTGTTCGTTTTATCTTTACCAAGAACTACCATTTTATCGAATTTGTTGACTATATAAGGAATAGTTTGGATATTATGTTTTTTTTTAATTTTTGAACAATTATTGTAAAAATTTGGGTAAAATGGTACTGACACTTTGATGTTATTATTATTGGTATTTATTGAGTTGTTAGAAATATTCTTGGGCATATTGATTTTAGCAAGTCTAGATTTTATATGTTTTTTAATGAAATCCAATGGGTATGAGTTCTCTTGTAAAATTCTCTTAACACGTGTAATATTTTGGTTATGAAAACGTTTATCCGATAACAGAATAGCTCTATCAATTAGATTATAAACTATATTCTTTTTTAGCGCTAAAGGGTGGTTGCTATGATAATTTAACGTTCTGTTGGAAGACATTGATTTGCAATACCAACCAGTGATAATATTACCGTCTTCTTTAACCAGAGAAACGTCCAAAAAGTTAATGCTGTTATTATTTTCTATTTCATATGCAAAATTCAGATTGATGTCAAATTCATTAAAAATTTTGTTCAATATACGAATGTCATCTTTTTTGATACAACAAATAGAATCATCCACGTATCGAAAATAAAAGATAGGTGTATAGTTAAAATCATTTTTTAGTCTATTCCAACAAAAAGCTTCTAGGTCTTCCATAACCAAGTCGGCACAAAATGGAGAAATGGGAGATCCCATTGGAGTTCCAAATATTTGATGGTAGTATCTATCATTAAAGGTAAAAAATACATTTTCAAATAGAAATTTAGTACAGGTAATAACATCACCAAAAGATGAACTACTTACATATTTGAACTACTTACATATTTCACAAGTTTACAATGAATTTTATACCAATTATGTGTAAAAACTGGTATTTTTATATTGAATCCGCGATTTCGAATTTTGGGAAAGCTTCAACGGGATTTAAAAGAGTGGACATTTATGCCACCGCTTATAGTGATTCCGATGATATATTAAAATTTTTCCCAACTGAAAACAGATTTTTAAAAAAATTTCTGACATTTTTTTTTTTTTTTTTTTTTTTTCAGAAAAACGGTCTACAATTTCTTCGGGTTACATTTTAGGTGAAATTACTCATCGACATTCGAAAGAGACGATCTTGAACTACAAGAAATGCCTTCTTAAATTTTTCCTACTGCTTTTTCATTGAAAGTTATGAAATCAAAAGTTTAAGGAAATTCACGTCATTTGGGTCGAAACGGGTTAGCGTTTCTCGAGAATTAACTAGAATTTTTTTATAAAGTTTTTTTTATAATAAATTTATATTTTTTATAATTAACAATGGTTAGACATAGGGTAGTGGTCCGTATTAGTGTGCCTGTCCATATTTGTGTGCCCTATTATTAAAACATATCCTAGAAGTGAACGAGTAAAAACGTAACACTAAAATATTTTTTTTCATAAAGTATAGTTAATTAAGTTTAAATAGAATTAATTACTTAATTTGTTTTCATTTAGTATAACATTAAAAAAGAACTTTCAAAAATATGTTTCACAGTTTGCGGTGTCACGGTGTTTCCTTGTTCAAACCTCCTAAGAAATGACATTTTTAAAAGTAACATTAAATAATGTTTCGGAAGGATTTTAATGTGGGATACAATTGATTATATCATAAAATAATATTATGTTATATAATAAACCTTAATATAAAGGTTTTCAATTGATTTTAATATTTAATTAATGGTGTCTACTAATAGGGCAGTGAAAAACGACTTGTCCAGATTTGTGTGTGCACAAATACAATACGAGCATGCTCGTATCGGCGCTTGAAGAGGAAAGTTAGGTTAGGTTGTCTGCGCACAAACGTTGTTTCATATCGCACTGACGATCTTCAGCAGTTTTTACCGTATTGGAATTAATTAACATTCAATGTAAACAAGGGTTAGAAATTGATTATAAATGCACTACAGTTAAAATAATTTTGTTGGCAATGATAATATTATCAAGACACACACTAATGTGGGGCACACAAACGTGTACATCCACATTAATACGGGACACACAAAAATGTACTTTGTTGTCTGCTAGGGCACACAAATGCGTACAAAATTTTTTTTTATATTGCTTGTAACTTTCGTAAATATTAATATTTTTTTATAAAAAAAATTGTTTCGTGTAGATTATTACTTTTATTATCTATATAAACCACCCGGAATCTCTGATACAGCTTAAATATAGTCTATTATTATGCGACAAAACTGAAGAGTTTCTTAAACCCACACTAATACGGACATCTACCCTATTAAAGAAAAAAGCGACAAAATTGCTCTGGATTTAGGAACACGTGCAGTTTGCAATGTTCTTTATATAATTAGACTTTTGAAATAAGACTGAAACAATAGATTGATTAATTTAAATAAAAGAATTATTAATGTTTTAGATTATGATTATTATTCTTATCAGTACATTACCAATACTCCTTTCCTTATCCACTGTTAATAGTGTAAAAGCCTTGTGAATGACCCTGCCATACGTGCCCCACTGGCCTGCCAGCGTTACCCCGCCAACGAAATAAGCGGGGCACGCTTGGCAGGTTTTTAATTTTTAACATCAATAATTAAAAAATGTTTTTATGATTTTTATAACTATAGCATTCGATTCTAGGAGAATTACAGAATCGATTCCTATGTTAAAATTTGATTTTAATTCAAATACTTTTTTTTGTACAACATTCAAAGTTTTTCGGCCAACCGTGCCCCGCTCTCCCCTACCTTTGTCTTTAGCCTATGATTATAAATCTTATAGATTTTGGACTACGAATTTCTTTTCTACAGCCTTTGGCATACAGCATACGGCATTCGGCATGCAATGTGTACGGGCCGTAAATTTCGGAAAGTCTACTGGCGAGTCCCATAAGGAGATTCCACAATAAGCCTGCTCTGCTTGCTCTATCAGTGTCGCTGGCTCATTGCTTAATCCTATAACGCTGATTGGTTAATTCCCTTGAAGAAATTGTTGGCATAGGCCAGGCATTAACCAATTATTGTGGAATCTCCATGAAGTGATGTGTCGTCAACTCATCGTGTCGAGGTCAATCAGTATCCACATAAGCCTCATAAGGTGTATGCCGTACTGGGGCTTGATTCTCTATCTCGGTGAGCGATATACGCGAGACAAGAGGTTTAGACTAATCAGAGGGCTTCTTTAAAAAGGAAAAACGGTTGTCTCGTGAGCAACACGCTTAGAGAGTCAAGCCCCTGCTCTACAGCGCTTATACGCTGTGCTCGATGCTGCGCGTTTTCTCCTGAACATCATCTTTTATTGGTCGATTTTTTAAAATTGAGTCCCTTACATGCTGTAGATTTTCGAAGCCGAAAATTCAGTATCGTTTGTTTGTTAGAGAGAGATAGTATTTATATTAGATTATTTTAGACCTAATATATGAATCCATAGAGCTATCTTAAGGGTTATCGTGCTACAATCCATTTCAAAAGTTAATTTTTTCATGATAAAAATGATGTATAAATTTTATAAATACTTGAAGTAAAGTGAACAGCAACAAGTTCAAATATATACATTTTTTTATATTTCTTATGTGAAAAGCTTTGTAGAAACCTAGCTGCCCATTCAAATTACAAAATTAATGAACGAATCAGAAAAATATCAAAATACATAAAACATTTCATTCCATAAGAGTATCATCAATTTTACCTTACTTTAGTTGATTATATCATGCTTAAAATTTATTATGTGAATCCTAAATTAGTTGAATGATAAATCTTTTATTTGATTTATAAAATTTTATATATTTTGACTTAATTGCGTGCGCTGAAGAAATAGTATATGAATTGAACATTTTTCAAATCTCTATATATAGCGGTTCTCAACTAAAAACTCAAGGAACTAAAATTACTCGTGAATTATCCCCTTTTTTAGCGCTCGGCCTAATTGTCCCGTTTCCTAGCATTTACAGAGCTTGTTTTACCTAATTTCTGTTAAAGATTATAGATCCAGTCTAGTTTATGTGCTTAGTACGGCAGGCTAATAGCAGCAATAATTACTTTAAATAAAAGTTACACAATAGTTAAAAGTATTGTGGATTTGCACATATTAGTTTTCGAAAAATTGGTAAGAAAACTCTCTACCTTACAATTAAAAACGTGACTTTCACGACGTCGCCTCTGAGTCTATAAACTGATTGTTTATAAATTTTCATAATTTATGCATAAACAATTCGTTCTAACTTGGCGCATAATAAATTTTTAAAGTTAGAGCTGATTGTTTATAAATTTTTTTAATTTATATATGGGAGCGTCCAGCAGAAACGGGCCACCGAGCGCGCGCGGTGCCTTTTTTCGCGTAAAAGGCGCTCTGTTTAACTCGCTCATAATCGTATGCTGCATCTTTGAAAAAAAAACCAAGGACCTATATCGATAGATTTTTTTCTGCTCTTTCCAATTGCGCGATTGTTTTTATTGCGAAACGTGTTCTTCCGGACGAAAACTCGAGTTGAATATTGAAAGCCATTTTTCTCAAAGTATATCATGTTTTTTTTTTAAATAAACTACACCATTGGAAAGTACAACTCTTAAGCTTCAAAACCCTATCTTGGAGAAGTTGGAGAAATAAAGGGTTTAAAAGTAATAACATGAAAAAGACAGCGCCGAGGGTCCGCGCGAGCCCCTCGCGCCCGTGCGTACGGCACGTTTAAGTGCACGCTCTATTCAATTCGCTAATAATCGTGTACCAAGTCTCTGAAAAAAGAACTAAGGACATATATCGATAGATTTTTTCCTGCTCTTTCCAATGGTGCTATTATTTTTATTCCAAAATGCTTCCTTCTAGTTGAAAATTCCATTTGAATGTTTAAACTCTATTTTTTCAATAAAATATCAGTCTTTTCTTCAAAATGAATTATATTCTTCAAAAGTACAAGTCTTAAACTATAAAACATTATATTTTTAAGTTGAAACATGAAAAGTTCAAAAATAGTAAGATCAAAAAGACAGCGGCTGCCCGAACTGTTTACGCTATGCTCAAGGGCGGATTAATACACGCGATGTGCTATTTCGCCCTTTCTTTTTTGTAAATATAAAATGTTTTGTAACTTACAATGCCAATGCGTGGACATAATTTTGTGGATCTAGTTGTAACAGTTAGTATAATATTATAATGAACTTTGTTCATTTATATAACAAAATTTGAAAAACATAATATATTAAACATAAAAATATCCATGAACGCACTGAAAGCAGTGAAATTCGGAATAAAAATAATAGCACCATTGGAAAGAGCAGGAAAAAATCTATCGATATATGTCCTTAGTTCTTTTTTCAGAGACTTGGTACACGATTATTAGCGAATTGAATAGAGCGTGCACTTAAACGTGCCGTAGCACGGGCGTGAGGGGCTCGCGCGGACCCTCGGCGCTGTCTTTTTCATGTTGTTACTTTTAAACCCTTTATTTCTTCAATTTCTCCAAGATAGGGTTTTGAAGCTTAAGAGTTGTACTTTCCAATGGTGTAGTTTATTTTGAAAAAAAAACATGGTATACTTTGAGAAAAATGGCTTTCAATATTCAACTCGAGTTTTCGTCCGGAAGAAAGCGTTTCGCAATAAAAACAATGGCACCATTGCAAAGAGCAGGAAAAAATCTATCGATATAGGTCCTTGGTTTTTTTTTCAAAGACGCAGCATACGATTATGAACGAGTTAAACAGAGCGCCTTTTACGCGAAAAAAGGCACCGCGCGCGCTCGGTGGCCCGTTTCTGCTGGACGCTCCCATATATACAATTAGTTCTAACTTGGCGCATAATAAATTTTTCAATAATATTGATCGTCAAAGTTATAGGTAAACGTTTAAAGAACAACATGATACCTTGATATGAAAATCGGATAGAAAATAAAAAATTTCAAGAAATTATATGACATTTTTTTATGCTGATATTTATGCTTGCGTGAATAATTTTTACTTTCTCAAAGAGGAAGCTTTGTAATGGTGACAAAAATTTTTGAGACAAAAAATATTTAAAAACATTTTTTAAGACTCTTGGCACTAAAACCCGTTGTTTTTGAGCAAAAAAAATTCGTGTGCGTGCGTGCACGCACGCGCGCGCGCGTGTGTGTGTGTGTGTGTGTGTGGGTGTGTGTGTGTGTGTGTGTGTGTGTTTTTTTTTTTTCGAAGAGGTGGAGAATGCTTTTTACGCACCATGTCAAGAGCTGCTCGGAGCTCCCCGTGTGTGGGGCTCGCCAAGTTGATGGTCTAACTTGTCTGATCAGATGGATGGACCAGATCCCGCTGTGCAGGACCCCTACCCACTAAACTCCAACCTCTTTGTCTTCCGTACGCCTAAACGAAACCCCCGCGGAACTGCCTCTAGGTATTACTTCGCGGGGGAGGCATTAGCTAATTTGCTCTTCCTTCTTCCTGTCATTCCCTACATCCCCCAAATGATGTTAGTTGGTTGGAGGTTCAGGATAGGTTGCCTTCTTCTCTTCCTCTTGGTTATCGTCTTCTTCTTGCTGCATCGTCCAGTCGTCTTCTTCTTACTGCATCGTCCGGTCACCTGCATAAAGAAAGAAAGCCTACTATTCTATAGCCTGGCGCCCCGCATCTATCATTCGCTGTTCTCTTCTCTTCTTCTCTTCTTTCCGTAGCTCTTCGATGACTTCCCTAGCGAAGTCCGTTGCGGCAATCCATGCCTTCTCTGATGCAAGCATCTGTCGAACCAGGTTCTCTGGCGTGATCGACGTCACAAGTGTTCTTTCGAGCTTTCGTCTTTGTATGTTAAATCTGGGACATGAGAAAAACACATGCCTTGCGTCCTCCTCTAGTCTGTGACATGTTGGGCATTCTGGGGAGTCCTCGTGCTTATACTTGTGCAAGTATTCTCGAAAACATCCATGTCCAGTCAGCATCTGCGTCAGGTAGTAGCTTGGATCTCCACGTTTCCGGCTTAGCCATTCCGCTATCCGCGGGACGAGCTCGTGGGTCCATCTACCCTTTTCGGAGCTGTCCCACTGTGCCTGCCAGCGTTGAAGACTTTTCTGTCTTTCTCTTTTCCTACAGTCATCTGCATCTGACTGCCTTTGGCTTCTGTGCTGATATATCCTCCTCTGCTCCTCAGCCAGAATCTCGATTGATAGTAGCCCTGAGATTACGTGTGCAGCGTCTCTGGAGACGGTCCTAAACGCACTGGAAACTCTCAGCGCCATTTGCCGGCCTACTGGGTATATCCTTCTTTGGCACTCCTGCAGCTGTAACGCACTTACCCAAATGGCAATACCATAGGTCAGTATTGATGTAACCACTGACGCTAGGAGAGCTCGTCTTCTTGGTTTGGGCCCACCGACATTTGGCATGAGGCGGGAGAGCGCTCCTCCAACTGTGTGCGTGTGTGTGTGTGTGTGTGTGTGTGTGTGTGTGTGTGTGTGTGTGTGTCTGTGTGAACTTTTGAACCATTCGACCGATTTTCATCGGACAAAGCTTCGTTTCGGAGAGAATTCTCGGCTTTCGAATGAGATTTTGAAGGACGTAACCTATTTTACGATTTTATCGATTTTCTTTTTTTTTATAACTAAAAAACGATTTTTAATTTTTCGTTTTTTGAGTTTTTGATATCTTACAGCTATTATTACTTAACATAATAAATTTTTATTGAAAGGTCTTTAAATTACCTAAATTTTCTTTTTTCTAAATTTAAATTATCTTTAGTCTGTCATTTATTATTAATGAAAATATGGTTTATACTTCTTTAATTTGTTTCTAAAAAAATATTTTATTTATCGACTTCAAATTTTACCACTTATTACAATTATGTAGTACAACATTTAACTAAAATTCCAAGAGACTCTATTGATTTCTTTTTGAGAAAAAAATTATTTTTGTAAACGCGTTTTGTTTCGTCTGCGATAACAGGAGTAAAAGGCAATGAATCGTTTTGAAATTTGGCAGAGAGATAGCTTTTTTATATCTAAGAATCAAGTTCTTTGCCCAAAAAATCTGTCTGTTATGATCAAAGGCAACAAATATTAAACATTTTTTTTAATTGCTTCTAATTGCATTTTCTAAAAGAATATTCGATTTATCGACTCAAAAATTTTACCACTTATTTCACTTATCGAGTACAACATTTTTATATCTTCGAATCAAGTTGAAGAAATTTTTAAAGATAAAAAGTTAAAGTTAACTTTGTAAAATAAGTTTGGAACAACAATTATTTATCTGTATACTGATGTAAACAATCAATGTACTAGAACAATAACTTTAGTTTGAGGAAGCTAATTTTCAATGAATTGGCAGCGGTTTTTTTCTGTTATTTAAATCTTTCTGCTTTTGAATGCTGTGATCACATATATTACAGTGCAAAGCGGACTTACGTGCGAAAAAAATTTTGAAATACCATTTTTGACGTCATGAACTACCTCAAGGTGGCTCCAGCGGTCTAGTAGACCTAAAGCTATGAACATTTTTTACATAAATAAAATCGATCCCGCGTGAAAATATTATATGAGAACTCATATGAGATCGTGATTTAAGCTAACAACAATCTCATATGAGAAGTGATATACGAACTTCAGACAAATTAGATCTCATATGAGATCTCATATATTATTTTCACGTGGGGTTATTAAGGTAGTTCATAACGTCAAAAATGGCATTTCAAAATTTTTTAACAGGTGAGTTACGTCAACTTTCACTCTAATGCTTATATCAGTTTATTGAATCAAATTATATTATTTCTCGTTAATATTTAGAATTTAATTATTGTCAGCTTACACGGAGTTCCTAAATTCATTTTATTTTATTACTTCTAACCTAAATAATCCATAAACGTTTAACACTAAACTTACTCGTACTTTGTGTACCAGAATTTTATAGTTAACTATAATCACAGTATATTAAACACGTCCCCCCATAGCCTGATTAATAATATATAGGCCATAATAATGTATAATATAATAAGAGTCCAATAATTATAGTTATAAACGGATATTTTCTTATCGCTTTTGATCGAAGTCAATTACCTTAATAGGTAGTTGCTCGAACTCAGGGTTGTATGACTTGTAAAGTTCCTGCACGAAGTACTTAAGGTAGTTCTCTTCATATTGCAAAAACTGAAAAAGCTTCTGAAAAAAATATAAAAATATTCTTCAAAGTCACAGAAATGATACCATATGTTTGTTTACATACATTGCGGAACAAATTTTTGAGAAAAAAATTCTTGAAAATGGTTATTTTTACATGAGAGTAAATGAGTGCTATATCAAATGTGACAGAAAGTAATAGTATTACTCATCAAAAAAACTGGACTTCAAAAAGAAAAACATAGCTTAAGAAAGATGAAATTCGGCTCTTTCTATTAAGTTTATCAAATATGTGTGAAGCCGATCTTTTTAAAAAGATATCAATGATTATAAACACAAATAGCAGACGACGTGCACGAGAGCGAGAGAGACAGAACGACGTTCATGGTATAGTTTATGCTCTCGCTGAGCCACAAACTGTAGTGCCCGAGGAGAACCCCCTTAACCAATTTTAAATTCTCGCGACTGATGCAGAAACATAAGATAAATATAATAAGCTTTAAATATCACAAATTAGAACAACATTTTTTTTGTTTATTTATTGTCGCATCAACAACGGGGTTATTAGCGACTACAATAGTTTAATTATATAAATATACAGTGTGAATTATAATATGTGGTTTGAGTACAGTTTAGTAGTACAGAATCATACATTACGGATAGTACAGAATAAAATATTACAGATAGTACAGGATAAAATATTATAGATAAAGATAAAGTTATACAGAGATGAACGATTATAATAGGTCGATAATTTTAATTTCGGTGAGGAACTTAATAATATTTTTCAAGCCGTTTTGGGAATTTAGAATGGTCCTGGTGTTTTTGTTGAGTTCAAATTTTTCCTCGCATCAGTATAGTTCGGGCATTCTGCTAATAAGTGGTTTACTGTCAATTTTTTGTTGCATGTGGAACATAGTTTTGGTGTGTCTTTGGATAGTAAATGTGAATGGGTTAATGCAGTGTGCCTAATTCTTAACCTGGTGATTTTTACTTGTTCCTTCCGTGAAAATTGGAGTGCTGGATTTTTAGAATAGATGTCGTTTCGAGCGAGTTTGAGGGGGGTAAATGTACTAGTAGTCCATGTTTGATTCCAGATTTTTTTTTATAGATTTTGTAAGCACTTGCGCTGCATCTGAGGGTATTAGAGGGAATTCGCTTTGTTCGGTTTTTGTGACGGCTTATTTGGCTAGCTTTTGGGTCTCTAATATTGTATTAAAATGTGTGTTAGAAGGAGGGTATACCAGTTTTATCTGTTTATTTCGTAGTTTATATAATCTATTTTGTACATTTTTAATTACAATATTTTCAGTGTATGTGTTATTGATTTTGTAAGAGATTTCAGAGTCAATGTAGATTATGAATTTCTTGTCAGATGATGGTTCAATTATTTTGAGTGCTTCGTGTATGGCTAGGAGTTGGATTACAGTTGGAGAGTATGTATTGGGTAGACTGATGCTTAGTTTATGTGAAGTGGATATAACGGCAAGACCGGCGCTATTTTGTGTGCATGAGGTGGATGTGTAGATTCTAGTATAGTCTGAGTATTCTAACGAATACGGTGATAGGCGCGATACAATCGTGTCTAAATTGATAACGGCAGCTGGGGGGGGGGGGGGGGTACGGGAGTCACGAGTAATTACCTCGGGAAAGGCTAAGTCAAATTTTATTTGTAATCTTGAAGCAAACGGTACCGATGATTTGTTAAATTCTAGGTATGAAATGAGATCATTGTTATAGATGAGATTAAAAGTAGGATTATTTGGTGTGGACGCTATTTTGCACGCGTATTTACACATCAAGATCATGTGACGGTATGCTAGGGGGATTATGCTCAACTCTGTTAAAATACTACATGTTGGGCTGGTATGATAAGCTCCCAGGGAGATTTTGATACCTTTATTGTGGACCGAATTTAGCGATGTAGCAGTTTTGGCTCCTCCATAAATGATACTTGCGTAATATAGTTTAGATAGTACTAGTGCTTTATATGTATTTAGCAGAGTTTGGTGGTCTGCTCCCCAATTTTTAGCGGCTAGCGTTTTTATGATGTTTAATCGTTGAATTGTGGCTGATTGTAAATAGTTTATGTGGCATTTCCATGATAATCTTCTATCGAATATGAGACCTAAAATTTTCATTTCATCGATTTTCTTTATTTGTTTGTTACTCATACTTAGTTGGATTTCTGGAATTTTATTTGAGTTCGTGAATATTGTGTAGTTTCTCTTGTCTACTGAGAACTTGAAACCTGATAAAAATATCCAGTTTAGTAATTTGTTTAGAGAGTTTTGAAGGAGTTCCTTGGTTATTTTAGGGTTTTCTCCAGTGGCATAGATAGTTAAATCGTCTGCAAATAAACAGCACTTGACTGGGGATTCTAAGTTATTAACGATATCGTTTATTGCGATCAGGAATAAGATGACGCTGAGGACAGAGCCTTGAGGTACTCCGTTTATTTGGGTTACTTGTTTAGAAAATACATTGTTAGTTTTGACTTGAATAAGTCTCTCTTTAAGGAAGTTTTTTATGAAGGAGAGCATAGGCCCGTTAATGGGGATATTTTGGAGTATTTTCAATACTCTGTCCCGCCAGATTATTTCCAAGGCTTTTTCTAAGTCAAGGGCAATTGCAACTAGGTGTAGCTTTTTGAGAAAAGCGTTACAGATAGTTGATTCTAATTTAATTATGTGATCATAGATTGATCGTGTTTCCCTGAAGCCGCTTTGGTGTGGAGTAAAGAATTTTTTTTACTCTAGAAAGGACTTTAATCTTTTATTGTTATTGTATTGTTTATTCAGAATTTTTTCAAGTAACTTGCATAGATTGTTTGTTAGCGATAGGTTTATAGTTTTTGGCTGATGAAGAATCTTTTCCAGGTTTGCTAACTGGGATCGCAGTGGCTAGATTCCATTCTTTAGGAAATGTTTGTCCTATCCAAATTACATTGAAAAGTTTTTCAATGTATTCGATTCCGCTTAGCGGTAAGTTCTTTAAGAGTGCGTTGGGGATCTGGTCGGGTCCAGGGCTTGAGTTTTTACAGCTTTTGAGTATGAGTACGATTTCTTCTAGTTGTATTTTTTCATTTAGGTAAAAATTTTCGATAGAGTAGTCTACTATATTATTAGTGTCCGAGAAGGGTGTGGATTTTTCTTTGAATTCTAAGAATTCTTAAGAGTAATTTTCGTCACTAGAATTTTTTGCGAAGGTATCAGCTAACTCATTTGCAATTTCGTATGGATCTGATAATATTTTGTTGTTTTGCTTTTGCTTGATGAGAGTCTTGACATTTGTTGATTTAAATTTTCCTTGAATTCGTTGAATTTTCTTCTATATTAAGGTGACGGGAGTGTTTATTTAAGATGCTTACGAATTTTCGACAAAAATTTTGTTTAGCTTCCTTATAAACATGTTTCGCTACGGCTTTATTTCTGTTGTGCTTGATTTTATTTTCGAGGGTATTGTGTTTCTTGTATCTGTTGAATGCGTGTTTAGCTTCTTTAGTCGCAGTTGTACATTGATCATTCCACCATGGGACCTGACATTTGTTAGCTTTTATTTTAACCAGTGGGATTGTAAGATCAGCTGCAGCGAGAATCATTTTATTAAAATTTTCTACTAATTGATCAGTCTTGTGTTTGGTGGCTATAGTCGGGGTAATTAGGGACTTTATATTTTCATCTATTTCAGTTTGATAGGCGAACCAATCGGCTTTTTTAAAATTGAAAATTTTTTTATCGACTTTAGGGATCTCAGGATTAAGTTGGGTTTTATTCATCGCGTGTATAATAATAGGATAGTGATCGCTATCATAAAGGTCGTCGGAGACTTCCCATTTGATGATTTCTGAAATAGATGAAGAAGATATAGATAGGTCGATTGCGCTCTCTGTTCCATTAGCGGTGTTAAAATGGGTCGGCATGTTTTCGTTTAGTAATATTAATTCGGGATCTTCTAAGAAACGTTCTATTTTTGTGCTTCGACGGTCCGTTTTGTTTGATCCCCAGATCAGATTGTGAGAATTAAAGTCGCCTAGCAGTATATATGGTTTGGAGAGTTGGGATTTAATGTTATCAAGGTCGAAGTTTATGCTATTTGGTAAGTATAAGTTGCAGATGGTGATTTTATTTAGGATGAAGCATTCTGTTGCTATAACTTCAAAAGTAGAGTTAATTTTAATTTGTTTACAATGCATGTTGTTCTTCACATATAAGGCGTTTCACGTGGGGGGGGGGGTCCAGAGTTTCGACGATTCACTATAAAATTGAAGTCAACTATAGATGTTTTTCAGTTTGACATATGGTAATACAGATTGTTCTTAATTTCGAAATTCTAAATTACGAAAATCATATTTTCGAATGCAACAGTTCACCTACTGTCCAAATCATCGAATTTCATCAATACGATCTCAAAGAAAATATAACCTGTTTCTAATGATTTATTTCGAAATGTCTATGTACCCCTATTAAAATTCTATTAATGAAATTCGATGTTTTGGACAGTAGGTGAAGTGTTACATTCCTAAATATGAATTTCGTAATATAGAATTTCGAAATTAAGAACAATCTGCATTATCATATGTCGAACTGAAAAACGTCTATAGTTGACTTCAATTTAGAGTGAATCGTCGAAACTCTGGACCCCCTCCCCCGTTTCACGTCAACTGCCCCAGCGCCTTGCGCGAGCGCCAAATCGTGCTATTTCTAACTCATGTTTATGATACTAAAATGTAACTAAAAAAATGGTTTCATAAGCGTTTCCGACGTATTTTTTCCTCAGCTTTCCAATGGTGTAGGCAGTTTTTCCGAAATTTTCCATTTTCACCTTCAAAAAGTGGGGGGGGGGGTCCAGAGTTTCAACGATTCACTATAAAATTTAAGTCAACTATAGACGTTTTTCAGTTCGACATACGATGATGTAGATTGATCTTAATTTCGAAATTCTAAATTACGAAAATCATATTTTCTGTCCAAAACATCGAATTTCATCAATATGATCTCAAAGCAAATATAGCCTGTTTCTAATGATTTATTTCGAAATATCTATATTGTACCCCTATTAAAATTCTATTAATGAAATTCGATGTTTTGGACAGTATGTGAAGTGTTACATTAAGAAATTAAGAACAATCTACATTATCATATGTCGAACTGAAAAACGTCTATAGTTGACTTCAATTTTATAGTGAATCGTCGAAACTCTGGACCCCCCCCCCCCCCAAAGTACAAAACATCTTATATCTCAAAAAGTGTATTTTTAATATTTTTTTTTACCATTTAGATCGAAACCTGAGCATTTTTTACATAGGAAATGATTTTTTTCATAATTTGCTCAGGATGTTTTCTTCCAGAAATAGAACGCGAAAGAGTAGCGCAACGGCTCTCCTGCGCGCGGGACGTCGCGCGGCACCGCATGATTCATTTTTCTTTCGATAGGTGGCTTTCATATCGGAATTTTCTATCCGTATGTGAATCGTCACGTCGAAAGTATATAATTGCAATGAGTTTTCATCTTATTCCTCTTCGAATTTTTTCGAATTTCTGTCAATACAATCAAACTTGGATTTCATAGTGTCTTTCGTGTATTTGATGATTAAATCATCGGTAAATCTTTGTTTCGTTATTTCTTTCGTTTATTGAAGCAACTAAAATGGATTTAACTTGGAAATTAAAATGCATAAATCCTTTAAATAAAAATGATCACCCTTCATATAAAATAAAAGATTTGATCGACTTTCCAACACTTTTAAGAAGCGAATATTCCTTAGTACCAGAAAAAGCAAAAATTTGTTCTAACTGTCAATGCCAAATTTATAAACATAAATCAAGTTTACCTCCAGCTGATGCTAAAAAAGCTAAAATAGTGTTGAACGATTAGTATCACAAAGCTGGTGTTGCAGTTCTTGAACAAATAAAGAAAAAAATTTCAGAATCAACAAATAAGTAAGAGAGAATTCAGTTACTAACTCTTGCGCCTGAGTTTTGGTCTCGTAGGGACTAAATAGTCTTTTATTATGCGACAAAACTTAATAGTTTCTTAAATCCACACTAATACGGACATCTACCCTATCTGTTAAGTAGAGCAATGATAACAGAGAACATGTTCAAAAAAGATTACTGCTTGGTAATTTAAATGAACTGTATAGTTCATATAAAAAAGAAAATGAACACGTTAATATTGGTTTTACTAAATTTACACAATTGACGCCACCACAGTGTGTTTTAGCTGGAAGTAGTGGTACGCATAATCTATGCGTGTGTACATCACGAAAACGTAAAGCTCATGCTAAGTGCTATGGATCTAGAAAATTTAACAAAAGATACTAGATTGCCTCTTAAAAACTACCACGATTGCATCCAAGCAATTGTGTGTAATGATCCGGACGATAGATGCTATTTGGGTGACTGTTTAGATTTCCCCAATATGTCCATATTACGTAAACGTTTGCTTGAATGTTTTGATGAAAGTGATATTTTTCAAATAAAGTATGAATCATGGTTTCAAACAGATCGGTGTACAATAGCATCTAAAACTGTAAATGTTCATGAATTTATGGACATTCTGGGAGAAAAATTGATAAAATTAAAATCTCACGATTTTTTTGCTAAGAATCAATCACTTTTTGTAAGTGACTTAAAAAAAACCTTCAACAAGGAGAATTTCTTGTGTGTTGTGATTTTGCCGAAAATTATGCGTTTGTTATACAAAATTCTACACAATCGTTCCACTGGAATAACAACCAGGCAACTGTTTTTACATTTGTTGTGTATTATAAAGAAAATGAAGAGCTTAAACATACAAGCATTGCTGTGATTTGCGACAATCTAAACCATGATACTGTTGCCGTTTATGAATATCAAAAAGTTATAATATCTTACCTCAAAACTAAATTCATAGTAAAAAAAGTCTATTATTTGACTGATGGAGCAGGTCAGCATTTTAAAAATAAATCTAATTTTCTAAATCTTCTTTTTCATGAGAAAGATTTTGGTGTTCCAGCTGAGTGGCATTTTTATGCCACGGCGCATGACAAAGGTGCATGCGATGGTTGGCGCCTATGCGCCAACCTAAAAAGAGGTGCAAAACGAGCGAGTCTACAAGTTTCTTCTAATAATCATATTTTAACGCCAGAGAAGTTTTATAACTGAGCTAAAGATTATTGCAAAGAAACCAAAGTTTTTTATAACAGTCAAGAATCATATGAAGATACAGTCTTGAAACTAAAATCAAGACTGGATAAGGCTAAATTCATACCAGGCACATTACAATATCATGCTATTATTCCAATTGATGAAAGTACATTGAAGCTCAATAAAACCTCTTTAAGTTCTGAATATCAAATTTTCCCGAGAAAAACTGTTAGAAAAAACAAAGAAAAATTATCTGCACTGATAAAAAAGCGATAGTATAGTTACTATATTGCTGTTAGCTATGAAATTCTGTTTTTTTTTTTTTTTTTTTTTTTATAAAAAGGCCAATAAAATATTATTCTTACATTACAAAGAATTCGAAAGAACAGGTAAAGATTATGAAAGGTTATTAGGTAGCGAGGCAGGCCTAGTTTACGCGACGTCCCGCGCGACGTCCCACGCGCAGGAGAGACGTTGCGCTACTCTTTCTTTTCTATTTCTCGAAGAAAACATCCTGAGTAAATTATGAAAAAAATCATTTCCTATGTAAAAAATACTCAGCTTTCGATCTAAATGGTCAAAAAAAATATTAAAAATACACTTTTTGAGATATAAGACGTTTTGTACTTTTTGAAGGTGAAAATGGAAAATTTAGGAAAAACTGCGTGCACCATTGGAAAGCTGAGGAAAAAATACGTCGGAAACGCTTATAAAACAATTTTTTAGTTACATTTTAGTATCGTAAACATGAGTTAGAAATAGCACGATTTGGCGCTCGCGCATGGCGCTAGGGCAGTTGACGTGAAACGCTTCATATGTAGCTACTCCTCCACTTGCTTGCGTGGAACAACGGTTTTTGTTAAAATATTTGTATCCATTTAAATGTCCACATAAGTCGAGTTTGAAATGTGTTTCTTGGAGACATATTATTTCCGATTTTCTTTCAGAGATAAGTCGTTGTAAGTTTCCTAGCCGTTTGTGAAATCCGTTTAAGTTCCATTGGATAATGGTGTGCTCCATTTTTGAGGTGGGATTGTATTAATTTTTCAGTTCAGGAAAGGCTAAAGATTCTATTTTATTTATAATTCGCGTGAATCTGGATTTGACCTTTTTTGATGTTAAATTTGGATAGAGTTCACGCATCATTTTAGTGATTTTTGCAGAGTCATCTACATATTCAGATGCAACTTCTAATATCAGGGGGTTGGATAGAGATTTGTCTAAAAGCTCTTGAAGCTGAGATAGTCTAGTGAAATCACTTTTACGCACGCTTACTTTTGTAAGCCTGCGAAAAAATAGCTCTTAACGCACGAAGTGTCAAAAACACCTAGGGTGTAAAGTGGGCCTTTTTAAACTAAGTGTGGAGTTTGCAGTACGAGTCGAAGGTGAGCTGGCACGACCCGAAGGCGAGTGCATTTTGCGAACCGAAGACGAGTACTGCAAACACATGAGGTGAAAAGGCCCATTAGCCCTAGATGCACACGCGAGACTATATTAACGGATTCCCGATACAGCAAGCAAAGACCTATTAAAAATTTCATCTTTATCTTTCCTCATTTCAACATATTTAAGATTTGTTGTAAACTTCGTATTTTTGTAATAAAGTAATAGAAATGAAACTAAAATTTGTTATCATTGAAAACGTAACATACAAAAGAAAAATATTCATTAGCAAAGGAAAGACACTCGGATTAATAAGAAAGTTTAAGACATTTTCTAGAAGATTATTGAGAAGGAAGTATAAGAAAATCTTCTGCGCCCGCTTCGGAAATTTTACGACTGCTCCGGAAATTTTACGCCCGCTAGTGAAATTTTACGCTCGCTACGAAAATTTTACGCCTGCTGCGTGAGTTTTGTGCCCGCTGGTCTAAAAACGGTTACTTAGGACCTTTTTTAGGTTTAAAAAACACGAAAATCGTGCCTGTATTACAAAAAATAGTGCGCGCAACATGGGGATAAAGGGGACCATTGGCTCACCTTTGGCTCGGGTGGCAATTTCACGTGTGCTGGACTAGCCAACTCTTTACCTCCTTAGTTGCGTAATATACTATTGCACCCGCGGGGCAAAATAGTACATTTTTAGAGTGGTATAAAAAGTATTTCTTTTGCCGGCCGGTCAAAAAAAAAGTCACTTTAGAAACACTTTTTAGACCGAAAAACGGCGAAAATCGTGCATGTGTTACAAAAAGTAATCTTCGATACAGGTGATAAAAATGATTCTCACACGAGCGTGATTGTCGCACTAGTATCGAAATGTACTATTTGGTTCACTTTTCATTCGCTGTTTGTTGTACGATATTATATATTATAACATGTACATACGACATTTATAAGAATTTACTATAATTATATTAAAAAGTCATTTTGGGTGTAGCTAAATTTATTCGTACTTGAATTACATACAAAATTACAGATGCCACATTTTTGTTAACGTTTTTATAAACAATGTTGAGATAAAAATTAAAAGGTGGAGCGAAGTCAGAAGTGTGTATTATCTTTAAATAATTATTCTTCTGCGGGCTTAGAACCTTCCTTTGGTATTTCTTCTACTAAGATAGGTGGCTTTGGGTCTTGCCTAGCCGTGTCACTAGTGTGTTCCAAAAGCCAAAGCGCAGCGTTTATAACAAAGTCAATTTCAGTCACATCTTTGGCTAGCATGTGATTGTCTTTGTACACGTACAATCTAAATAAATAATAAGAAAATATTATGTAATAAAAGATAAATAGAAATTATAGATGCAGTGATTTATAATTAATATTTTTTCGAGAGCATTATTAGAGAGCAAAAAACTTACTTTGTTGTGACCTTATTCGCAAGTAGCCGATTGTACCATAATTTACCCTGCGATGCAGGACTTCTTAAATCTTCTGTGCCAACAGCTATCATTGTAGGCGCCTTAACTTTGTCTGCATGACGAATAGGTGAACGATCGAACATTTTTAATACGATTTCAGTGTATTTAGTCTCAGAAGCTGCTGGGGGTAACGTTTCCAGAAATTGACAGCCTGTATTTGCAGGACACCTGTAAAAAAAATCAGTTCAATGCAGTAAGTTACTTTTAATAATGTTAAATAAAACATATTGTGATAGTATTAATTTACCAGTCAGGTATATCTGTTTGAGTGTACATTGACGGTATATCTACTATTGGGGTCCTCATTACTACTGCTCTAAACATGTCCTATAGGAATACAAATCATCTTTTACAAAGATTTTAAAAAAAATTTTATAAATTTACGCAATTTATCTTCTGCATTACATTTTTAATAAAATACTTAGTATTGATAAAGTACTGAATAAATTAAAAAATCAATAATAACATTAATTGAATATTTTATTTAATTAATTTTTCACGAAAAGTATAAGGACTCATTTTTAAAAAAGCTGTTCTAATTTACTCACTGCATGTTGCCCACTTAAATGAGCACATAAGAATCCACCATGACAAGACCCATATAAAGTAACTTTTTTTGGATCTATTTGAGGGTATTTCTTTAGTGCTAAATTTATAGCTGTCACACAATCAAGAACGTCCGTTTCACCGATTCTTCCGCTTAGAAATTCGATATTATCACCACCCATACCAGTGGAGCCACGAAAATTTATTTGCAAAATTGCAAAACCTTCAAAAAGTTAAATATACTACTTCATTTACGTACAAAAAATACTTTCAATATTTAACTTATTGGAAAAAAGCGATACCTAACAGTGCAAAAACTGCATGGTCCATATTAAATTGATTACAAAATGAATAATGAGGTCCTCCATGAGGTACCACAAGTAAAGGCATAGTGTTTTCTGGTGCTGTTTTTTCTCCAAAATAGGTAAAGTTGAATTCAGCTGTAACATATTAAATTATTGAATAATGTATCAGAGTTAGGCCCATTATACACAAAAGGGGTATGGGAACAGTTACAAAAAAAACATGACTTATTGTATCTATATGTAAGAGGAATGAAAACAAATGTGAGAAACAAAAGCTGTTATTTTGATTGCTGTTTCTGTAATTGTTTCTATTACTTTTTTGGTGTTACGGGCCTTACCGTTAAACTAAATTTATAGAAAGCAGATACAAGATCTGTAAAAATATACTCACTGACTGGTTCATCTGTTTTATAGGCAAATTCAGTGTGTTCATAAATTAGATTTTCTCCATTAGGAATATCCAGAGGACATGTACAATTATATAAGTTCAAATTCCCAATGTTCTCCGTAGTAGGATCAAATTTACCAACTACTAATTGTGGGGGCTGGATGATCGAAAATCTTGTAAATACTACACGATTTCTCCTAACATCTAAAATATTTAAACTGCTTCCATCGGGATTCTCAATTTCAGTCACGACCTTTGTTTCTATAAAAAGATTAATACACTATAATAATTCAGTACTCATGAACGTTTAATTGCACCATAACCTAAATTAATTACCCAAATTGACTATATACGACTTAATATTAGATCTTTGCGGAGTACTAAGAAATAGATATTGCGAGTCATTGCTCCAACAACGTTTAGGAATAGTCTGTCCATAAAATCCATAGAATTTTTTACCGTCACCAATAGTCATGTTCGTTTTTACTAAATCAACTACCATGTCAGGCTACAAAAAACCAGGTACAATATTAGTGAATTAATTAGTTATTATATTTAAGTTAATAATTGATTCCAGTAACTTACTGTTTCAACGACATCCCATTTTATGCGCATTAATCTTTGCACATTGTGATGTGGTTTACCAATGTCTCTTTCCAACCATATAAGATGTTTTCCATCTGGGCTGAATTGTGGAGTTTTGCAAGCTTGTCCTGGACCAGTTAGTTTACCTTTATAAAAGATTAAAATATCATCAATGATGTCCAAAAATAATTTGTAGTGAATTAGAATAATAATATTCCTTACGAAATTCAGTTCCTTTTAGTATAAAAATATATGATTCTCTGTTACTACAGCCGTATCGACCAAGATATCTTTTGTAAAGCTTATACGCTACACCAACTATGCAATTACCATTCGGAGTCCAGATAGCTTCAGCTGGAAAGTAATCATGAGGAACAAATGGTAATGGGAAGAAAGTGTCCTTTTCAATGTTTAAGAGTACAATGACAGATCGATGCCTGCCTTCTAATTGCTCTCCCCAATCTGGTTTATATTCGTATTCTCCTCCCTATATGAAATATCATCATAATTGTACCAATCATCCCATTATGATAGTTTTTGCAGAAATTACATTTTTACCGAAATACTGTATAATTAAAAAAACCATAGTAGTTTCAGAACGGGGATATTAACATGCGATTCCTACATATTAAAATCTACAACACATAAGATTTTTAAGATTATCTCAAAAAATCCTTTTGCAATATTTAAAAAAGAACAATATATCGAATGGAATATCTTGATAAACTAAATGGAGAAAATGAGTCGCTAGCTGTTCCAGTCGAAAGTTATTGTAATTCAAAAAAGGGTTAAAGTCTCTGACGATTATAAGATAAAGGATCCAGTAGTCAGCAAAAAAAAATTTGGAACCAGAACTCATTAGCATTTCTCGTGATATTAATATGTAGTCACTACGATATTCTGCTAATTCTACTTCGTAAATTTGTATATAACGACATTCAGAGCTTTGTCTAGAGAAGTTATAAACAATCAAAGATAGCGTAAGAAAATATTTAAAAATTTCCCTTCTTTTTTAATAATTTTACCCTAGGAGAAATCGAAAAAACTAAAAAATAGCCAGTTTATTGCCAGAAATTAGCCAAGAACTGGCTATTTTTCTTTCAATTTCTACTAGGGTATATATAAGTGGTATTTTTTCAATTTTTCATAAATAACACATAATAAATAGAAAGGATTAAAGCTTTTTTAACTTTTGCTAATTAGGAGAGTGTGTCCGGATCACAGATTCGGCTCAAACTTTAGGGTATTTTTGCAGGTAGAAATATGAAGAAAGACGCAATATTAGACGCTAACGCTAAAAAAGCTCAAGTTCTGGACAGTTTGTCTTTATTTTTAAAAACAAACTTTAAGAAAACCTCTTCTTGAAACAGTAACCATTTAATCTTGATGAGCTATAAATATTAGTTCAAAAAAAGAAAATAAAACTAGAGAAAACGAGCTTTCATTTGCATTTGTAGAATTGAAAAATATTGATTCCTTCCAAATTTGTGAAAGTTTTATATGAAAGCTCGTTTTCTCTAGTTTTATTTTCTTTTTTTTTTTAAATAATATTTATGGCTCACCAAGATTAAATGGTTACCATTTCAAGAAGAGGTTTTCTTAAAGTTTGTTTTTAAAAATAAAGACAAACTGTCCAGAACTTGAACTTTTTTAGCGTTAGCGTCTAAAATTGCGTCTTTCTTCAAATTTCTACCTGCAAAAACACCCCAAAGTTTGAGCCGAATCCGTAATTCAGAGGCCTGGGCCCTCTCTTACAAGGAGAGTGCGTAACCTTTGGGTCACGGATTTGTACCAAATTGAAATATCTTGTTTTAGAGTAAATAAATATTGTACCCCTGTTCCAGGATTTATTCTCATAGGCCTTTTTTCTCGAGATATGTGCCATGTTATCTTAAAAATGCGTTATTTTGATAAAAAATAATGTCTCTTCTATTGTATGTAACTCTGCAAGTATTCCCGTTACGAAAATGAGCGACAAAAATTATAAAAGTAGGCAAAGCAAGCTTTATTTTAAGCACTGTTTTAACTAAAAATATCGGGGTTTCAGAAAGTTATGAAAAATCAAAGATAGTGTAAAAAAAATGATTGAAAATTTCCCCTTTTTTAAAGGATTTTAAGGGTACTATTTTCAATCTTTTTTTACACTATCTTTGATTTCTCATAATTTTTCTGAAAAATCGATATTTTTATTCGAAACCGTGCTTAAAATAAAGCTTTTTCTGTCTACTTTTATAATATTTTTCGCTCATTTTTGTAACGGGAATACTTGCAGAGTTACATACAATAGAAGAGACATCATTTTTTAACAAAATAACGCATTTTTAAGATAACATGGCACATATCTCGAGAAAAAAGGCCTATGAGAATAAATCCTGGAACAGGGGTTCAATATTTTATTACTCTAAAACAAGATATTTAATTTGGTAAAAATCCGTGACCCAAAGGTTACACACTCTCCTTGTTAGTAAGTTTAGCCAATGTTTGGAAAAACATCTTGATCGCTCATTCGAATTCGAGAGAATAAGAACAAGTCCATATAATTTGTGTCATACCTTTCTTTAACTTGTCTTTTGCTTAAGTTTTCCCAAATTTTAGCTAAACAAAACTTTTCCCAAACGTCTCTCAAACGTAATTTTTTTACGCATGAACAACCTACTGAAATTTTCATGTTTTACGCTTAATTTTGATGATTAAAAACTGTTGAAATGTATGTTCAAAAGTGTATCAGTACTAGGTCCTTTTGCCCACAAGAATTACCTTGATGAAGTAAAAGAGAAAACACTTTCGTGACCGTACAGTTTTGTATTTCATTTTACTTACTCTATGAGGGGGTTCTTGTTCATCCTCTGGTGCAACAGGTTTGTATTTCGGTTTTTGTTTGTAAAAAGGTTCAACTTTACGTATTTTCTTTTCAGCAATATACATCAATTTTCTATTATCAGGCGACCATTGAAATGAACTGAACATATCTATAAATATTTATAAAAACATTTATGAAAAAATTCCCCTTGCGCATTATGCATGTATATTATTTTAGTCAATATTCTAAACCAAGTATTCTTTTGTTTATTCTCTTGAATAACCGTTGAAAATACAAATTTCTTATGATATATTGATTTTATAGATAAAATTTTATATAGGATAACATTATATATCTCTTACTATCGGTGTAAATCGGGCCATGGGCATCGTGAGCTGCCAAATCGTATGTTTTAATAAGATGCTGCCTATCCCAAATTTCTATAAATTGCCTTGGTTGTCCATCAATTATTACTTCTCTTAATATCGCTTTCAATTTTTCATTTTCCGAAGAAGCTGACATGAGTCTTTAATGCAAGGAATATAAGTTACAAGATTTAGTTAATAATTGTATCATAAACGATTCAATAACATAATATAACGTCTTTGATACTTATAAATTTTTTATGATACATAATTTTATCTTTTAGTTGACACACTTTTTCTGGAATCACATCGATCCCACACTGTAATTTACCACAGTATGGCTAGTAAGTGTTAAGGTGTTAAAAATGTTAAGTACTCTCATTTGTCCTTTTATACTTTTTACTAACCAATGTGCTTTCTCTCGCTAACCTTAGCTCGGAGATGTTTCTGAGCAATGCTCTCTAAATATAAAATAATAAAGTTCACTATATTAATAGTGATACGTATAGGTCACTACTAAAATAGTAAATTCACTATTTTACATTTAGCGAATAGGTATTTTTATAGAATTATATAAAAATAAAGGTATCTAGTGTAAAAAATTGCAATAACGATAATTCAGTGTAGAAATTTACACAGATTAGGTTTCAATGTTTCCTCAAGCATATTTTTTAACCGTTTTTAAAGTTACAATTTAATATACACTTACTCAGTTGTGACGTCTACAGGAAAACTCTCAACAAGTGGCTGCAAATCGGCATCCAAGCTGAAGTCTTGAGTGAATTTTTGTTTGATATTCCTTTCTAAATTTCTTTGTGCCCAAACACTTTGTATACAAATTCCATTTCTAGCTATAGATATAATTCTAGCAGAGATAAGACTTGGATTTACACTTAATCTCTTGTATAAGTCTAAAACCTTTTCTAACTGCAAATATAATTTTATTATATTTTATTATTACTTTTCCTTTGAGAAACCAATGCATGAAATATTTTTTAAGTATATATAAAGTATGTGGCGTTTTTTACAAATGTTATGAGTTTTTAAGTTTTAAGTAAACATTGTTTGTTACGCGAAAAGATATATCACTTGAGGTGGTTCTATAGGTATATATAGGTCTCAAATATACAATATTTTCCAATCAATTGTTCTCATAGTGCAAGGTGAGAATCGATATAGTCATTAATACATTTGATCCGTTACAGCACGGGCTTGTATGTTATTATGCTAGTCAATACTGGGAAGCAATTCTAGATGTAGAGAGAGTGTAGATGTACAGTGAGAGAGAGATGGTGGGGGGAGGCTTTTGACACTGACTCCATTTAAAATTGTAAAGACATCAATAGGAACAGATATAAGTTCTGTTATTCACGGTTTGGAAAATTTATATCAAGGAGCGCGGGAGCGCTCCGAAGGCAAGTATAGAAGAAGCCTAAAGGAGCGACCCGTGCTACACATATATTGTAAGGTAACATTAGTCATTTTCTCATTTTCTCTAATTGGATCCACTTTTACAGTTCGACTTTATTCCCGATTAACCGAATATTCTAAACAGTTTTTATGGTAGTGCTCAATCGACTAGGGAATTTCTGAAGAACCTCGTTAATACAGATTTATATATTGCAGGCTTTGAACGAAAACTTTCGGCATTTCTACATTTTTTGTTTATTTCTCACATAGTGTCAAAAAAATAGTAGGTATGTGCAAGACGTGTGCAAGGTACTTCAGCACCAATTATGTAATGATGATATCTTCCATTTATAATAGATTATAATATGATACTACAGATTATAGATCGTACAAATTCTATGATTCACCTAACAAAATTATTTCATGCATAAATATTTTGAAATGAATTTTCATTATAGCTTTACCTCCTTATTTTGTTCTGTTTCTTCTTCATTCGTTGGTTTTAGTGGTGGTGGTTCCGATGGTACTGCTGGTAAAGCTTCTGGCTTTGCTTCTGGCTTTGCTTCTGCCATCGCTAAGAATTTACTCTTATTCCTTAGGAGAATATTACGAAATTGTAAATATTTTCAATCTATCTTCTATCAGAATGGTTAATTTTTGAATGGGTAATTTTTTAAAAATATTTTGAATCAGATTTCATATACCTTCACCCGTAATAATAAAGTAAATAAAATGCAACGTATTATATTATAAAAAATTATTGAGATTACTTTTATACCACTTTAACCTCAAATTCACAACTTTAATATGATTTTTCGGCGTTCGTAGTATAAAATACGGTTCGAGACTAGTACGTAAGTAGATTATTTACCTCATGCGACGTTTTTCGTTCGAGCGAAGCGAGATTATTTATAGGTAAATAATCTACTTCCTCACCCGCGTCGAAAAATACTATATTATATATGGTAATATTACAAATATGTGGTCCAAATGTTATTATCCACAATATTTATTTATTTTAATATAAGTTAGATTTTTATTCAATATTTTTAACGTACAATTAATGTGAGATCCCACAAAAATTAAAATAATTCATATATCGTTAGTATATTGCTTATGTATAATTAATAATTTCCTGAGAACTTGTTTAATATACAATTTAGAAGGCTTGTATTGCCTAAAAAATTATTGCATTCGCTACTCATAATCCGAAAGAAAATTAAATTTTAAGCCAAAAGGCCCTTTACTCATACCCTTTTGTTATTTGTATGCATTATGTAACATTTATCTATATTCTTACAAATTCGTCAGAAAAATAGCAAATTAAGAATAACCTTACAAAATACTGAAATAATCAAAAATCCATTGATGCGTATTATAACAGCAACTATATACACGTTGCTCAATAGATCTGAGCATTATTCACGAAAATAATAATCCATAATAAAAATAATTTTTGGGAAATTTCACATTTTTCGTGCATGAAAATTCTTTTTATATTAACAATTATTTTAGTAGTTATTTATGTTATATACTTACTCCTTATATGTAGAAAATCTTCAACAGTATTGATAAAACAGTTTCAAACTAACGATGCACTTTCAAACTGCACTAAATTATTCTAAGGATTCACAACATTTTTTTGATAAAGCATGGTTATCAAAAATCGTATCAATTACAATATACAGCTATTAGATGGAACTATAGGACTAAAGAATTAAAGCAAGGGGTCGAAGATCTCATAAAACCCGGGAAGTATGGGGAGAAAGGGGAAGACCAATTAGTCGCCGCGGAAATTAGCGGCAGACTGACCGAAGATCTCGGATCGAGCTTAGCTATTGGCAATCAGTGCTCCGAAAAAGTAACTATATACGCCCTGTTTTGCAGCCACGGTTGATCTTTGGCAGCGTAGTATTAAATGCAATACCCGTTGAATAGGCGACATTTCGGGGCGATGAGAAATGACACCTGTTAACGCTCTTTAATGTTTGTACTTAATTATATATACATTTTTTATTCTTAAATAATTTTCATGATAAATATTCATTACGTTATACAAAAACGTAACTCTCAATAATAAAAGAGGCGATTCCTTAAAAATGAAGTATTTCATTTGGTCAAATATTGTTTCGACTTCCGAAAATGAAACCATTTTAGAAATATCATTAATGAATTATGTGAGGTACAGAATACTTTTAATACTAGGAGCTACAACTATTAAAACAAAAATTAAGGAGAATAATTAATTTGCATGATTAGAAGTGAAGAATATCTTTTTAAACTTGTTCAATTTGAACCTTAACTTTATAAAATTTTGAGTAAAAAAATCTTATGTATTTGGAATCAAAGTTAAAAATCTAATCTAAAAATGTACGAAAATCGAATGTTATTAGCTTTATTTTAACGCTAAACTTTTGTTGTATTCGAATTGTATTCGAAAAGAAATTAACAATAGTATTTGAAAAAATCATAGCCTTTACATAAATCACATAGCGACTAATCTGTTAATAACAAATTTTCAATAAGTCTTTTTTGTTAAATTCAATTGTTATATACACAACGTAAAACATTATGTTTTTTTAAATTATTTGAATTCAAATGAAAGCAATTAATTTTAATAAAGAAATACCAACATTTTTGTTTTAAAATATGAAATCCGTTTTTTGAAAACATCCCTTTAACATTGTATTATCCATTTCAATAAAGTTCGTTTGTTCAAATTTTTTCAGAATCAATATTTTACAGTAAGATTTCATTGGTTTATATTATATGCGTTTTTAATGCTTACTATACATATTTTATACTTTTATTTTAAATGCATGCTTCAAACTACACCTTTTATGTAGAATCTATAAATACAATTTACATTTGCATTGTGTAGAATCAAAAACATTCACAATTTTTAAATACTTCTTAAATGATCAATGCTTATACATTGTTCTCTATAACAAATTTTCACTAATTTATATTTTTCAAAAACTTAACTTTATATGACCCCTTTAAATGTTCTAGTACAGCCCATTATAGGATAGGGGCGTTAGACCGTGTCAAGATCGGCCCGTGATCGAGTTCTGATCGACTGATTAAAAATATACCTACGGTCGCCTGCTTGGCGTCAACATTGCACAATTCAAGAGGTGGTCCGAATGATTCGAAAAATGTTAGCGTTACAATGAGACAAAACTAGCTATCTAATAAGGAATACATAGAATCCTAATTATTTATTACTTTTAAAGAATTTTAAAAATATCAGAAACTAATTAAATCAATGAAAATGTTACTGTTATTCAACAAGCCTACACGGAGAGAAATTCCCTAGTTAAAGTTACTAGAGTCTATTGTAATCGTCTCACAGACTGCCCAAAGTGGACTTTTTACAAGGTACTATTGTAATTTTTTATAAAAATCTATCAATTTTCGTATGTGAATCATAAAAATTACAATAGTAAAAAGTCCACTTTGGTCAGTCTGTGACAAGATTACAATAGACTCTAGTAATTTTAACTAGTGAATTTCTCTCCATGTAATAATTGGTAATACTTTTTATATACTTGCACATAATTACATGCCAAACAATTTATAATACCATATTTTCTATTTAGAACAATATTCATTTTATAATATTAAAAAATAATATTAATATTAAAAATTTAAATAAACGGAAAAAAAAGGAAATAGTGATTCGCGGTCGTGTCGTGTCGCGGGCTTGTAAAGCTCTCACCAGCATGTTTGCTGGGTCCGGGTGACACCGAGCGTGGCTCGAGGTGTCACCCCCTTTTTGCCCTTGCGCGGACGGTCGTCCGCACTGGGCGAGGGATAGGACGCTCCTATATGCCGATAGCGACGGAGTCGCTGTGGGCGAGGAGGCGAGAGCCTGGTGGAACCAGGAGATCCGTCTCCGGCGAAGCGCGGAGGGCGAGTGTTGCTCCGAAATTTCGGATTAAGGGGGTTCATCCAACCAGGAACGTATCAAGAATCAATGTCACCCCGCACCGCGCGCACAGGCTTGCTCGCATGGGGTCCCCACTCTTGTAGTCAGAGCGCGTGTTTATACGGGACTGACACATACACATAGCTTCGTACTGTCTGTGAGCGTGCACACAGAGCGGCGCTCGTCTGTGTGTTCCCCCACCGCTCCAGCGTCGTCTGCACGCGCTGCCGTACACCTAAAATTCCATACTTTCAACTACAATATCTTAAAAACGGTGAAGCTAGGATCTCTGAACTTGTAATATGATATTCTAATTATTGATCTTAATAACATATTAGTTTTTCAGACAAACGCTAAATGTATCTTTGAAGTTATAGACTGAATCGATCTTTCGCGCGTGTGCGTCCCATAAGACGCCGTGTTAAAATGCTCAAATTTGACAATTAATATCTCGATAACGGTGAAGCTAGGCTCTTTTTTGTGAGGATATCATATAGATAATGATGTCAGGTACATGTGAAAAAAGTTTCAAAGACTTCCTAAATAAACTGAAAATTGGATGAACCCCCTTAAACAAAATACCTCGGTGAGGGTTGGGGGCGAGTGGCGGCGCTCGCTGATTGGTTGCCGCAGGGCGGCGTAAAAAGTTGTGCAGATCGGCTGCGCTGGGGTCGCGCTTGCGGACCGCTCGGTCCCCTCCCCCCGGTTAGAGGGTGCGGCCCGTCGGCCAAGTCGGATGCGAGCTTCCGAGAAGCTCGCGGGGAGCGTCGACTTCGAGTTCTTCGGGGAAAAAGTCGAGCTCGAGAATTCCCCAAACTTTTAAAATAAAAAAAGAAAATAAGTTGCGATTGTCGTGGACGTCAGTTCTTTGTATAATTATATATAGTTTTATTTGTAATAACCATAAGTTAACTTAAATTGCGCCAATGTATACTACACTCCCGTGTACTTTCTTACTTAAATAATAGACTATTGTCGGTTTTCTCGTTAGCACTCATTTAAGGGATTAAGCTTATGCAACTAGCCAAAAACTGTTGAACCTATTTTCGTTAATCAGCTCAGCTGATAAATTTTCTTACATGAATTTTATAGAGTTACTAACATTATTTCCTCCAATACTTTCATAACTTCTCTTAAGTAAATCTACCATACTAATATTTTTCTATAATAGGGTACAGAATATATTTATAAACCAGATTGGGGCGAACAGTAAGTCGGCAAACATTGATCTGTTATAATTGTCTTAAACATCAAAGAAGATACCATAGTGCCTATAGACACCATTTTGGATGAATATTTTCCATCGGAAGTGACTTGGACTCCGAATGGCAGCGACATTGTTGGTGTTGCTTATAAACTTTATGCAAGATACCTTGGTCTGCTATTTTTTACCAACAGAGAATCATACATCTTTCACTTAAAAGGATCTGAATTTCGTAATAAATTGTATAATTAAAATTATAATTAAAAAATTATATAACTTAGTAATTGTTTTACTATTTACGGATAGGTAAACTCACAGCAGAAGGCTTATCTTGTAGATCACCGCGATTCAGTCCAGATGGAAAATATCTTGTTTGGTTAGAACGAAAAGTTAGTCCTGCTTACCATCATGTTCATAGATTAATGCAAATAAAGTGGAATGTAACAGAAACAGTAGGTTCCTTTTGAATATTTTTATTGATTGATATACATTAATTTAATATAATTATAACTGTTTAATCTTTATATCTTGCCCATTTAGCCTGAAATTATAGTTGATAAAGTCAAATCACACATACTCATTGATAAAAATAAAAAGTTCTATGGTCTCTTTAATAAAAATCTTCCAGAACGCTGTTGGAGCGATGATTTTTATAAAATTTTCACCAAAACTTGTTCTATTAGTGAATTGCAATATTTTTAATTATATATTTTTAGTTATGTATATATTTGGAAATATTTTTTTCTAATATTAGACGCGTAGTAGTTTTATTATTCTTTTGTTTCATCATAAACAATATTCGTTACACAAAGAATATGACTGCGTAATATTTAATGCAATTGGCTGTGTTGAATATTTGAATAGACATAATTTGGACTGACGTGAAATACCAAAATATTCTACAGCGAAAATTATACTACAAAGTGTAATACAAAACAACGAATAATAACCATCATTTACATATTAACTGTAATTTACGTTAATATATTGTAAAGAATGTCAAATATTTTTATTAATATTTCGACATGCTTTAATATTCGATTTGCCCCTTATGAAAAAATCCTGTAGAAAATCATGTAGAACATTCTGCTGGAAGTCCTGTAGGAATTCTATAGGAAATTCTATAGGAATTCTATAGAGAATTCTATAGATAATCTTGCAGAAAATTTTATATAAATTTTGATTGAAAATCCTACATGTATTTTCACAAAATCCTGCAGAAAATCCTGCAGGGAATTTTCAGTACTTTTATGAAAAGATCTTATAGAAATCCTTATATTATACAAAGTGTATTGAAATTTCTTTGGGAATCCTGTATAAAAATTTCTGTAGGATGTAATGTTAGTTTTTGTTTCATTACATGGTTTAGAAGAGGTTTAGCATCTTGTTTAGCGCTGTGCCATCGCACGGCAGAATCAGTGGCGAACACCCCTATGGGGGAGGAACCTATAGGATTCCTATATAGAATTTCCTATAGAATTCCTGCAGGACTTCCTGTAGAATTTTCTGCAGGATTTTTTCATAAGAGGCATTCAAATTTACCATAATTTATCAATTAAATCTTTAATTATCGTAATTATTTATATTCTTATATAATAGTATTGAAAACATCACACAGTCTATCAAGCCTTGTCTATTTAAATTTTGTAATTCTCTAACTAGCAGTGTCTCGACTATGGCAGAGTACAGTTGTTATGTATATTATCTCTGAATAAAGTCGCTTCTTATTTGCATACACCTCAGTAATAGTACATTATGTAACAAGGGACTAAAGTCGCAGATTATTCCCGCGGGTGAATTTACTGCCCGAGCGAGCGTAGCGAAGCGAGTCTGCGAGACTGCGAAGAGAGGCAGTGATCACCCAAGGGAATGATCGACTTTAGTCCCGTGTTACATACAGTACTTTATTCCCATCGCCATTGTGGCCATTTTATAGATTTGAAAAGTTATTTTGTATTTATGTGTTATAATTTTGTTAGTTTTGACCCAATTCACCATAAATGTAAAAAATTAGACTATGCTACTTTATTCCCGCTAATTTACTTTATTCCTGCATTATGCGGGAATAAAGTAAAAGAGGGAATCAGACGACACTTTTGCCCCGCTTTTCAGGCTATAAAATGGCCATTATAGTAGAGATGGGAATAAAATAATTATTTGCACTAGTCTTTTCACTTATTTATAACATCAAAACTAAAAGTACTTTTAATAGGAATGTCCAGTGTATTATACTGCTATATTTTTGCTTCCTCCTAGAGGAAGCTTTGTGATAGTAAATTTTTGAGTTGTTGTAAAAACATGTTATAATTGTGTTCCGAGTTGTTAGGAATCAAAATACATGGTTTTTGAAAAATGCCTGTATGGATGTGTGTGTGTGTGTGTATCTGTGTGTGTGTGTGTGTGTGTGTGTATGTGTGTGTGTCTGTGTGTGTGTGTGTGTGTGTGTGTATGTGTGTGTGTCTGTGTGTGTGTGTGTGTGGGTGCCTGGATCTCAGCTTCTACTCGGTCGATTTTGACCGGACAGGTCTCATTTTTTTTTTGCGTGATAGCGGGTCAAAAATCCGTTTTTTGACTGGGGCGGTGTTTTTGTTTTTTTTTTCAAATTTTCAATTTTCTCAAAACTGTTTTTTGATTTTTTTAATGATAGGATTGAGTTATTCGAATCTGATGGGTAGCATTCGAAAGAGAATTAAAATACCTATATTTTCTAAAAAAAAAAAGTTTCTAGCTATCACGGTTCTTTTGTTATTAACAAAAACGTGTTTTTTTTAGAAGCTTATAACTCCTAAACTTGACGGTCAATTTTTTTGGAGAAAAATCATGATAATACAGAATATAAATAGCTATAATCTGTTAAAATTTGAATACATTCTGTAGGTTAGATTTTGAGTAAAAAATTGAAAAATGAAAAAATCAGTTTTGTATGTCCAACGATTACAAGAGTAAAATTAACTTAATGGTTTCAAAATTCCTTTTAGAGGTAGATTTTTTATAGTTCTCGGTCGAGTTCTTTGGGCAAAATGATTGGTACATAAATTTCAGATATATTTAAGGTTAAACATTTTTTGACTTTTTTTAAAAATCGTAATTTCTCGAGAACGGCTCTATGTATCTGAATGGGGTGGGTGGCATTCGAAAGAGAATTAAAATACCTATATTTTCTAAAAAATTAATTTTCTATCTATCACGGTTCTTTAGTTATCATCAAAAACAAAAACGTGTTTTTTTTTTAAAACTCATAACTCCAATGATGTTATCATCAGTATATTATAAAAGTATATAGTATATCTATTATAATCTATTATAATTATGAATTATGCATTATGAATGCATTATATTCTGCATTATTATAATTTATTTGTGAGTTATGAACGTTTAAAAAAAAACACGTTTTTGTTAATAACAAAAGAACAATGATAGCTATAAATTTTTTTTTTCTTAAAAAATATGAATTATGAAATATAAAAAAAAAACACGTTTTTTTTAATAACAAAACAACCGTGATAGCTATTTGTTTTATTATAAAATATAGATATTTTACTTCTATTTCAAGTGATAACTTTATTTATCAGCTCAAAATTTATATAAATTTGATATAAATAAATAATAAATAAATAAATAAATTAAAAAATTAACAATTTTTAATATTCATAAATGAATTTAATTATAATTATGCAATAAATTTTTTAAAAAATTATAAATTTTGTTATTAAAAATTAATTAAAGGAATCAACAAATTACGGTTGAGGAAGCTACGGGCCAATGAATTGGCAGCGGTTTTTTTCTAAATCACAACTTATTTTGCCTATTAACAACATATTTTGAAACTATAAAACAACATTTTACATTTTCACAAGTTTTAATTGAATTTCGTTTTTTGTAGATTTGAAGATATATCAAGCATCGGTCTTACTTATCTCATGATTCTTATCCAAAAGCCTAATTTACGAACGTCACCCAAGTTTTGACGCTCACCAAGCTGATTGCAACTTCAAAACCATGTTATCTACGCAGGTAAACTGTTATATAATAATAGGCTTTATTAAACTTTAGTTTATTATAAAAATACAAAAATATATTTTATTCTTTAATCTTTTCTCTCTTTGCTTTGGTAATGTGTTTGTGTACGTGTAAGTTGTTCGTGTTGGTCTCTATCTCTGACTAACAAAACATAATAAACATTTTCTATAACCCTTATCTCTTTTAACTTTACAACAACCGGTAACAAACAAAAATCTAACTATTCCTTTTCTATAACTAATCTAATTGTGTGCATGTGTGCTTTCTCTTTCTTATTTGTGTTAGTGTTCTTGTTTATCTTCTTCTTCTTTATCTCTTTCTCTTACTTCCTTCTTACTCTCCGTTTCTCTCTCCTTCATTTTCTTCTTCACTATCTTCTTTTGGGGTCTTCTCCATTGTCTCTTTCTCCTCTCCTCTTCTCCCACTCTCCTCTTCTCCCACTCTTCTCTTCTTTTTCTTTCTTTTTCCAGACTCTCTTTTGCCCATCTTTTCTTCCTCTCCTCCAGCCCCAAAACTTCATCTATTGTATAGACGAAGCCTTCTCTATTTACTTTTTCCTTCCTATGCCTCATGTAGTCTTTCACAAAAGGTTCTTTAAAGACTATCCACTTTATTCCGGCTACCCCTCTCTCAGTTGTGTCACCTCTCACCATGTCTTTCAGATCAAATTCTACCTCTCCGATGTGCCTCCTTATCCAGGTCTTTACTTCCTCTCCAGTTTCTTCCTCTTTTGATCACCAGAGTTTTCGTCCGGTTTACTTCCTCCAGTCTCAGCACATACTGAGACTGGTAAACTGTTATACATATAATTTTGCTTAGACTCCTATAAGCATTGCAGCAACAAATAAAATTAATTCACATTTTCGATTTCTTAGAATTTAACAAACGTTTACAAATTCAAATATAGCATCAAGAGTGAAAAATGTTTTATAATTACAAGAAACAAAATAGTATATTGTGTACCTAGGGCGCAAAGTAGGCCTTTTTAGAACCAGTGTGGAGTTTGCAGTACGAGTCGTAGGTGAGCTCCCTATTGAAAAAATCACGTAACAAAATCACTTAATTAATTAATCACGTAATATTTTGTTCCAATATGATACGTGATTTTCGAAAAATTACGTAATATATGTTAATTATTTTATTCGAAAATCACGTGACGTTTGCGTAATTACCTGATTTTTACTGAATGTAAAAAATTTTAGACATTAAAAATCACGTAATTTTTGCTCGTGGGCTGCTAAATTTTAATATTCAAGGTTTTTTTTATGATAGAAGTGTTTTCGTTCAAATTTTTTACATTCGGTAAAAATCACGTAATTACGCAAACGTTACGTGATTTTCGAATAAAACCATTAAGAGGGTGTGGTACTCATGTACTCTGTTTTACCGGCAGAACATGGTAAATTCTATATTATTAAAATAAATATATCGAATTACGTCTTATAAAGAGATAGTTGCCCTGCGCAATGTAATAATCTACCAGCCTACGCAGTTTTGAGCTCAAATATCAACGGCATCCTAAAAAATTTTGCGAACGAAATTTCGGTTATTTTTGTTCGCAAAATTTTTTAGGATGCCGTTGATATTTGAGCTCAAAACTGCGTAGAATGGTAGATTATTACATTGCGCAGGGCAACTATCTCTTTATAAGACGTAATTCGATATATTTATTTTAATAATATAGAATTTACCATGTTCTGCCGGTAAAACAGAGTACATGAGTACCACCCCCCTTAACATATGTTACGTAATTTTTGGAAAATCACGTATCATATTGGAACAAAATATTACGTGATTAACGTAATTACGTGATTTTGTTACGTAACAGAATCACGAAATTTTGTTAAGTGATTTTTTTCAATAGGGCTAGTACAAGCCGAAGGCGAGTGCATTTGCGAACCGAAGACGAGTACTGCAAACACACGAGGTCAAAAAGCCCACTAAGCCCTAGGTGCACACTATATTTTTTGTGACTCATGTATTGATTTTCGGCGTTTTTGAACCTAAAATGCAAGGCTAAATTGATTTTTTGCGATTTTCCGGAGCGGGCGCAAATGGATTCTTCACCATACCCTGGCCGAAAGTACCACTTTCGCTCCCGGTTGAAAAACGTGAATGTAGTATTTTCGACCCGGGTATGGTGAAAAATCGTATGCGCAACACGGGGATAAAGAGGGCCACCCCAGAGCACATGTTTGCCACCCTTGCCTTCGACTCGGGTGGCAATTAACACGTGCTCTGGACTGGCCAACTCTTTACCTCCCTAGTTGTGTAATATACTATTATACCACTCTAACCTCAAAATCACAACTTTAGTATGATTTTTCGGCTCTCGTGGTATAAAATACCGTTCGAAACGAGTGCGGAAGTTGATTATTTACTTCGTGTGACGTTTTTCACACGAGCGAAGCGAGTAAATCGTCACCTTCCGCACCAGTGTCGAAATGTACTATTTTTGCGCCCAGTGAGCGCACGAGGCGGGCGCGAATGGATTTTTTTATCCAATCGGTTGCAAAAAGAGTCACTTTATGACCTCTTTTTAGGTCGGAAAACGACGAAAATGGTGCATGTGTTACAAAAAAAATATTTTTGTACCGCAAGCACGATTTTCGTGTTTTTTGAACCTATTAATAGAGCCGAAAGCGACTGCTTGTCGACCAGCGGGCGGTAAAAATCGAAAAGCGCCCGCTGCTCGCAGTAGCGGACGGTAAAAAATCGAAAAGCGCGCGCTGTCGTTTTTGAATGGAGTTTTCAAGATTGTTTAATAAAATCATCGATATTTTGAAAAAACGCAAAAATCTATACTTGCGGTACAAAAAATGTGGTGTGCACCAAGGGCTAAGTGGGTTTTTTGACCTCGTGTGGTTGCAGTACTCGTCTTCGGTTCGTAAACACACTCGCCTTCGGCTTGTGCTAGCTCACCTTTGACTCGTACTGCAACCCCACACTCAGTCTAAAAAGACCCACTTTACGCCCTTGGCACACAATATACTATTAAAATTTTAATTTAATTGATCGAAATAGAAATTATATAGTATCTTTTTATTATAAATTTATTGACGTATAACCATGAAGAATTTTTCATTATATGCATACAGGTAATGTCTATTTTATTGGATTGCAGATCGACAAAGTTTTAAGTCTTTACAAACGTTTTTATCAAATACCAAGCTTGACATCACTAAGAATTGTTCCAGTTAAAAATGGAATTACCGTTCAAAGTATTTGGGCTGAAAGAAATTTTGAAAGAAATTCAAAACAAAAATTTCTTCGACAGTTTAATTTAAACACAGAATTATCATCAATTTCAGCAAGTTTTCCTGTTGAAATTTCATCTGAGTGAGTAAAATATTTTTAAAATGTAAGAAAAATATCAACAGACATTTTTTTCCCGAATTGTTGTATCTGCCTTCAATATATACTTATTATTAAGACATTTAAATTTTTCAAAAATTGATGTTCTTTCAAGACTCTTAACGGCTACGTCAGAAAATGAGGAGTTAAAGGGAATCTTAAGAGATGTAACAGTTGAAGGAAAGTCAAAGCAATTCATAGAAATCTGGGATCAGCAACATCTTTGTAAATCGTATGACTTATCTGCGATTGATGTTCATGGGGATGTTTATGCTGATAGTAAGAAATACTTTATTATCTGCATTAATAATCTTAGCACATTTTAATTACTTTTATTTGTACTTTTAGCCACATTCAGTGCCTTTCAATGGTCACCTGACAATAAGCGACTCCTGTACGTTGCAGAAAAGAAATTACCAAAAAATGAACCTTTTTATAAGCAAAAAGCTAAACCGAAAACTAATGCCGATAAAGCCGATGGTGAAGAAGAACCTAGCAAAGTATAATAATAATTATTTATGCAGTGCCAAAACTATAGTTTCTTTTTTATACAGAATAAGTATTTTAAAATAAACGTAATAAAACAGTTAATTTTATATCTCACTATAAGAGGAAATAACATAATAAAAAAGACAAATACATGAATAAACATGAAATTCCAATTAAACTCTTACGTTATCAAAATAGTTTATTGGTAAGAAAATATATTTATTTACAAGTTTATTCTCTGTCCAGGGTACCGAGTACATCTACAAACCAGACTGGGGTGAGCAATTAGTTGGGAAACATCGATCCGTTGTCGTGGTTCTAAACATTGAAAATGATACGATAGAGCCCGTGGATATCATCCCCAATGAGTATTTTCCTGCTCAAGTGATTTGGGCTCCAAATGGCGTCGACATAGTTGGCATAGCTTTTAAACTGAAGACGAGATATCTTGGTTTGTATGCGTGTACCAACCGAGAATCATATATCTTCCACTTGAAAGACAAGGAGTTTCGTAAGTATATTTATTTTTTATAAATTTGTTTTACGGTTCAGTTTTACAGTTGCCGTATGACCTATAAAATTAATAGCATAAAATCGTTTCTATAACAAGCAATAGTAAGATTTACATAGTAAAATTTCGTTATTTTTTTCGAAAGGAAAACTGACGGCTGAAGGCCTTTCCTGTAGAGCACCGCGGTTTAGTCCAGACGGCCGAAATCTTATCTGGCTCGAAAGAGATGTCAGTCCTGCTCATCATCATGTTCATAGACTTATGAGATTGAAATGGGATACTATTGAAATCGTAATAAATTATTTGATTCCATTATTACTGTTTTCTTTTGCATAATTTTTATTTGGTTTTATTTTTGGCTGTAGCATATTTATTACTTTCGAAACTATATACATATTATATGTGTGTAGTTTTTAAATAATAATCTCATAATTATGAATATTTTAGCAAAAAGTATTGGTAGATCTAGTCAAAACTAATATAGATATTGAAGCTGGAAAGAAGTTTTATGGCTTTTATAATGAGAGTCTCCCTTTACGTTGTTGGAGTGACGATTCAAAATATATATTTTTAAGCACTCCGCAAAGATCCAATATCAAATCGTACATAATCGATTTAGGTAAGTTGACTTATTAGATTATATTTACGTTTCAAAAAGTTTCTTTGAAAATATAATGTCTTAATTTAATGTTTTACAAAAACATTTTAAATTATTAAATCAGATAATATTTTCTTCGCAATCTTCTTTTAGAAAAAAAAGCACTAATAGAGATAGAAGTTAGTAATGGAAGCAGTTCGATCGTTGCTGATGTTAAGCAAAACTACGTAGCTTTTGCAAAATTCTCTTTAACGAAACCACCACAATTTGTTATTGGAAAATTCAATCCCGAGGCAACTAATATTGGAAATTTGAATTTAGTAGACTGTACAACTCCAGATATAAACGATCCAGATATAAACGATCTAACTTATGAACATACAGAATACACCTACGATAACAATGACACCGTCAGTAAGTTCCTATTTTTTAAATTTAAATAATTTTAATCTATCAAAGTAAAATACGGATAAGTAATTAAGTGAATTTGATAGAATATCATTTGAAATATTCTCTATTATTTCATGTTCACAGAAGATTTTAATTTTACGTACTTCGGAAAAAAAGGAGGACCAAACCAATCAATGCCTTTGATTGTCGTACCTCATGGAGGACCTCACGTATCGCATTGCAATATGTATTCTTCAGGATATATGCTATTTGCTACTCTTGGTAATAATTCATTTTAATAATAATCAACTTAGCATATTATCGTCGAGATTTAATTATTGCTGAACTTTGTATTTAAAATTAAAGGTTTCGGTATTTTGCAAATAAATTATCGGGGATCCACCGGTCTGGGTGGTGATAATGTCGACTACCTTTTGGGAAAAGTCGGAAAAACTGATGTTATCGACTGCATTACGGCTATAGAAGAAGCTTTAAAAAAATACCCCTGGATAGATCCAAAAAGAGTTAATGTTTATGGTGGATCACATGGCGGCTTTCTGGGGGCTCATCTCACCGGACAGTATTCTGTAAGTCAAAATAGTACATTATGTAAAAAGGCAGAAAAGTCGTTCTTCATCGACTTTTCTGTCTGGTTACATATAGTACTTTATTCCCATCTCAACTGTGCCCACTTTTTTATTTGAAAAGTGGGACTGACTAACTCTTTACCTCCCTAGTTGCGTAATATACTATTTCACCATACCCTGGCCGAAAGTACCACTTTCGCTCCCGGCACAAAAACGCAAATGTGGTATTATTGGCCCGAGTATGATGAAAAATAGTAATATACTAATTACTAAATACTATATTAATATATACTTTTTACTAATTACTAATACAAAACAAAGAAACTACTATTACTAATTATTATTTACTATTTACTGATTGTGTACCGAGAGTGGAAAGTGGACTTTTTCAGACCGAGTGTGGAATTTGCAGTAAACACACGAGGTCAAAAAACCCACTAGGCCTTGGTGTACACCATATTTTTTGGGCATGGTGTGGTTTATGCACCTAAGAATTGTACACTTATTTATTGTGCACACTTTACTATTGGTACAATTCTTGTGTATAAACCACACCATGCCTATTTTTTGTGACACATGTAATTTTATGGGGGCTAAGCTTAATTTCTTCGATTTTACACAGTATTAGAGCAACGAAAAACAGGAAAATCATGCATGTGTCACAAAAAAATATTTTAATGCATTGAAATGATTAATTTGATATATTCTCAAATACAACTACGAAATATTACTTCTGAGCTAAATGCACGTATCGAACACCAATTGACACGTGTTTATTGAAAACCGGATAATGTCACTCTTCTAAATTCTAAGTAGTTCAAGAAAATTAAGTTTGTCGATGATAATATTATTTTTATGACTAAATTTCGATCATTAAATCCTTTAAAGAATTAACAAATATTAACCGAAAAGCACTAACATATTTTCTTTCACGTCTCAATTAATTCTTTATTCATTTTCTCACATGATGAAAATACCTTTATAGGATAAATTTAAGACAGCTGTGCTACGCAATCCAGTGATAGATATAGCTGCCATGCATGCGATAACCGATATTCCAGATTGGTAAGTTTTTTATGTGATTGATTTTGATTTTCAAAAATAAAATTGTCATACAATTTTACATACAAAATTATATTATAGAAATATTTTAAAAAATATAAGGAGTAAATTATAACTAAAATATTATTAGTATAAAAGTGAAAAAGTACCCTAGTGAAAAAAAATGAAGACAATTGAATAAAACTGGAGAAAACCATTATTCACTGCAGATAACTGCAGAAAAATGTAGGAATTGAGACAAAGACAAGAGTTATCTACAGTTTTCTTGTTATTTTCAGTTATTAACTATTATGTTCAAATTCCAATCGCAAAAAAATTTTAAATTCGCATTTTTGTTCACTTTTCTTCAAAATTTTCTTCACTTTTAAACAGTTTAAAACTGTTTTGTTCGTTTATTAATAGTTATTATCAGTTTTCTTCAGTTATTAACTGTTATGTTCAATTATCGAATTTAGGCACGACCGCTACTGTGTAAAAATCATTTTCCATTTAGAGTGAGTGCGTTTTAAGCGTTTTCTGAGATGTATGTATGTCTGTACGTCCGCATGTAATCAAGTTACCTGATTATCTCAATGAATTTTTGATCGATTCCATCAGAATTGCGAGCAAATGCTCCTTTAATTATATCTACCCAGTGGACCTCTACTGGGAAAGATCGATGAAAAAGTTTAGGAATACGAGCACAAAGAAAAACTTCAAAAAATCGATTTTTAAGCATTATGTGTAGAAAAATTAATTTTAAAATTATATCTACACATCTATCTGCTAAAACTAATTATTTTTTGCAACGAGTAATATTTGCCGATACACCTGCGAAAAACAGCTAAAAAGGTCAAAAATGGACGATTTTCGACTAAACTTGACAGAATTTAACTTTGCACAAATATGTTAAATGTAAAAAATGTAGATTAGCTATAATAAAACAAAACTTTTTCCCATTTAATATTTTCATGTACAGTCAATTCCTGCCGAGCTAGTCCTATAGGACTAGTTATAACAACGATTTTAAACGCTTAAATATACATAAAATGGACGAGTTTTCCGCTATAACTTGACATGATTTAACTTTACACCAATATGTTAAACGTAAAAGTTGTAGATTATAATAAAACAAAACTTTTTCCCATAAATACACCAGAAATAGTCGATTTTCGCTTATTATTCAAGATTTTGACTTTACACAAAAATGCAAGATTTTCCTGAGAAGTGCGGTCGTGCTTATAATGTAAAAGCGAAGTTTTTACATAGACAGCGGGGGGTTGGCGCGCGATAGCGCACAGGGAGGCGCGGCTCCCCTAGTTTTTTATCATTTATAAACAGTTTTCATCCTTATATAAACTGTTGTCTTCAGTTTTCAACAGTTTTATTCAGAATAAAACTGTTATTTTTAGTTTTGTACTGATTTCTTCACTTCTTAAAGTCGCTTGCTTTCCAGAAAACAAAACATAACTGTTGATTACTGAAGAAAACTGATAAAAACTGAAGATAACTGTTATCTTTGTTTCAATTTCGACTTTTGTCTGCAGTTAATTTCTATTTTCTTCCGTTTTCTTCGGTTTTCTTCTGATAGCTGCAGTTGATATCAACTGTTATCAGCATTCATTTTTTTCGCTATAGGGTAATAAGCACTATAGTCAATTTAACATTTCGTCAGGTGTCGAGCTGAAAGTGGCTTTTCCATTCTTGAAAAGATACCTGAGGTAGACGGCGATGTAAGCTACAGTGAATTAGTCCAAAAGATGTTACAGCATTCACCTATACTTTATGTTAACAATGTAAAGGCACCCACACTCGTTGTTCTTGGATCTAAAGATTTACGAGTTCCATTGTCACAGGGAAAATTGTGGTATAATCTCTTAGTAACAAATAACGTCATTACAAAGTGAGTATTTTGATATTGCCACACACACACACACACACACACACACACACACACACACACACACACACACACACACACACACACACACACACACACACACACACACACACACACACACACACACACACACACACACACACACACACACACACACACACACACACACACACACACACACACACACACACACACACACACACACACACACACACACACACACACACACACACACACACACACACACACACACACACACATTAAATAAATCATAAAAAATAAATTATAAAAATAATTTTAAAATTAAAAACTGAATTATTATTTAATAGTGTTTAATTTTTTAGATTGTTCGTTTACGAAGATAATCATTCTTTGGCTAAAGATGAAGTGGAAATCGACAATGTTATAAATACTGCACTTTGGCTATTGGAACACAACAGTGAATGATCAATAGAATATTGAAATATAACACTAGAAAAATTATGAGAGGAATCAACTGTGCATTTAATCTATTCTACTAAACCTTCAACTTATTTCTATCATTAATAATGTTTTTAAAAATAATGCCAAGTTGAGTGGCGACATTATTTTTGTATAAGATCCAACTAATAAATATAGCTAACATATAGCTTATTTTTCATTCAGTGGCTTCAGAGGAGTATAAATAAAATAATCGATGAAGACTTTAGATAAGCATATTTATAATATTCTTTTCTTGTAAATTTGATATACATAATTGTATATACGTACAAAAATATACACTGATGATCAGTGTCAAAGACGTTGAGTATAGAGATGTAAAAAGACGGTTTTTTTTTCAACCGGCCATGCGACCGTCTTTTGGACCGTCCCGTGACAATTTGGACCGTCCAAAATGGATTTCAAAATTTTTTGATGTAAAAAGACTGTCTTTTTTAAAAAAGTTTGGTCATAAGCCCGTCACAAACAAATTGATCTAAATAATACCCCCTGCATCTATATAGATGTAAAAAGACCGTCTTTTTATTTTTGGTCTTGTGACCCTGTCACATTTGTGTTAAAAAGTTAGTTATATATTAATAAACTTAAATATATAATAGTAAATAATGTATAGAAATTAAATTGAAAATTTATACAAATAATGTAACAATGAAAAGATAAATTAATATGCCTTGTATATTTTTTACTTACATAAATCTTTTACAGTTTTACGAATAAAAGTGCGTTTCATAAGTTTACTATCAAATGAAAAAAAAAATTGTTACACTTTATCTACATACAATTGTAAGCAGTACAATTCATTTAATGTGCGAAATTATTATAAGAATCACATCTTTTTAGAAAGCTGTATTTTAAAATAGTAAAAAAAATCGGTCTTAATAATACTCCCTTCACCTATATAGATGTAAAAAGACGGTCTTTTTATTTTTTGTCTTGTGACCCCGTCACATTTATGATAAAAAAAATAAGAGTGCGATCCCATGACGTTCCGAAAAATTAGACGGAACCATTTAAACCCGTGAGTGCGAGAGAGAGGTTCTTCCGTGAATGTCTCGCTCTCACGGGCTTAAATGATTCCGTCTAATTTTTCGGAACGCCATGGGATCGCACCCTAATTACGGCAAATTTTAAAAAGTATGACGGCGTCACAAAATTTTGAGTTGGTCTTGTGACCGTCCATGGACCGTCCTAAAATTTGTGACGCGGTCCCTTTACATCACTAGTTGAGTATATAGTATATACATGTACAAAGCATTATATGTAAATTTTAGTATCAAATGTTTATAGTAATGGAATTCAATTACATGCAGAAATCCACATTATATAAATTTATATTTTAAACAGTTAGTCTATAATTTTTATTAACACTACTTTTTGTTTAAAAAAAATAAAATTGGTCCATCTTTAAAAAGATAATGATGTGAGAATCAAAACTTTAAAATAAATATAAGTTTGTGCAAAAAAATTTTGCCGAATAATAAAAAATACATTAAATATAACTCTGAATATTAGAATGTTTACATCAAATGATTTTGTTCATATTTACAACTTTACCATGACGTAAAAGATAATAGCATCTTTTGCCTAGTAACATTATACTAAATATTGTAAATCACATATGTATATTACACATTTTTAGAAACATGTTTAAGTTTTGGCCATGTGGAAAGACTTGAAAAATTATAATGCCAAATACTAATATTTATCTTTTAAACTATTATTATATTAAAGAATATAAAAATTCAATAAAAATATTACAATCAAACAAAGAAAAATTAAACAATTATTTTTTGCAGTTTTTTGATCATTTTTAAAAGTTAATAATCTCAAATTATTCTATCAATTTTCATACGTTTTCTTAAAAATGATCAAAATATTAATAACTTTAGGTATTTTTTGGCATATGTTCTAATTTTTTTCACCTAAAGTACACAAAATTCAGTGCACATTTTACTCAGCTTAACATATTGCAACTTTGTAAGAAATTGTTTAGAAAATTATTATCTAATTAAAACATTAGATAAATAAGTGTAAAAAGTTTCTATAGTCACAAGAGTATGTCAATTCATGCATTTCCAGCATTAGCTTGAGAAGAAGGGAATAGCGAATCGTAACTGGGTGGTAAATCCTTGTCATGAAGAGATGATGGAACAACTACTTCTAGCATTGGTGCTGTAGGCACATAAGGTGGATTTGGAGCACCTTGATCGCCAGGCTCCATAGGTAGTCCAGAGGTATTACCACTATTAGTTGCAGGTGGTCCAGCACAATCTGGTGACCAACACAATTTTTTGTGTTTTCTACAAATCCAGAGGCACAAAACAAATATAATAAAACACAAGAATATAGTTGTCACAGCACTAACTGTCACTTTTGTTCCTGTTCCATCACTTTCTATTCTTCGGTTTATCACATTGGTACAATTGCTTTCATCAGAACAAACTAAACTAGCACAATTTGTAACACTGTCACAAACAAATTTACTATGAATGCACGTGGTAAGGTAAGGAGGTCCTGTCCAGAATTGTGTAGAAGATCCTACAGTAGCACAGTCTAAAACAAATGAAAAATATGTATGTTTCATTCTTAAAATAATAATTATTTAATTAGTATAATCAATTTCAGTAACAATCACTTGATTAGATAGAAACAGTACCTTTATAAGGAGTATATGCTACCACTAAATTAAGATTCTCTCCTGGTTGCAATGGTTGTCGTGATATAAATATTTCAGTTGTAATTTTTCCATTAGGTTGGCTGAATTCTTCATACATTCCTTGGTTGGATTCCGCTGGATTGAAATAATCTGGTTTTGATGCATATTCAAATGGATTAGCAGGTATGAAGTGCCTAACTCCATCGAAATTCTCTACTTGTCCACAATATTTTTCTGAAGGAGGTCCATTTTCTGGTGTAAACTAAAATCAAATATTACAATTAAGAAAATATATAAATACTTTCAAATAATACAAAATTGTAATATGAATATCAGCAGTATTAGTTTTAAATATAGACAGTGAAATTAATAAAAAATAAATCAAAATTATCAATACCTACTATTCAACTAAATCTCTAAGTACAATTATATTTCTATCTCAATTATATTTTTAGCTTTGCATAAGAAAATTTTGCTATAAATGCTTGTTGAATTGATAAAGCCTCATTCTCAACTTATCTATTGAATAATTTATGTGTGAGAGATAGAGAATGTAGTGAGGAGATTACTCCACTGATAATTTCATTTTAGAAGCACACAAATTTATTAAATTATAATTTTATTAAATATTCAATTAATTTAGTATAAAATGAGTCATTTCTAATATGAATCTATAATAGTGAGATAAATATGAAACATACTCTAATAAAGTCCAAACAAGTTGATCCATTACGTCGAAAAGACATTCTTTGCACAACCGCAAAGAGCCCATCACCTTTTGGAGCCTTTATTTTAAACCTACAATGTTTATTGTACTTCACCATCCAACTATCGAATACATGAGAAGGCTTGATAATAATGGCAGATTCCTTGTAAATCCTTAAATCGTCCAAACTCTTGATATTGCTATTTGATGGGTTGCAAATTAACTCGTTATCCAAACCATCTGAATCACAGAAACAAAATCCCTTCTTAAAAAAGTAATGTCTGGAAGAATTTAGCTACTATAGATTTGATCTGTGATTTGCTCTTGGGTAAGAGGCATGAGAATTCCAAATTAAATATGTGCATTTTTATTTGATAATTATTATTTATTGGAATGAAAATGATTAAAGTGAAACATATATTAAATGAATAATAATCAAATTAATGTTGGTTGTAGGTTAAAAAAATAAATAACACATTTTAATTATTTGTTAAAGTGATGGTAAGAAGTAGTAAAGTATTTCAAAACACAATACTATTAATTATTGAATTTCACAGTAAAATTCAAAACAATAAGCAATGTTTTAATCTTACAAGAATTAATTATGTTAATATTAGAATAAATTATGTCAATATTATGTTCAGATTTTATTCTTTATTTAATACTTCATGAAAAAAATATATATGCGAATAAGCTTATAGTTTCTAGCCTCAAAATTTAGTATTCGTGAGGAGTAAATGTACTACAGTATTATATCAATTATTAAACATGCATTAAAATGAAAAGAAAAAAATTGTGTCTCATAAGGAATAAATTATGCTTAGCAAGTTTATTAACAAAGGACATAGAGCGCGCGCAGTGCGCATAGATTTAGCTAGTAATAATATAAAACAATGAATCAGTAACAACAAAAAAGGTTAGTAAATTCATTGTTCGATCTTTATAAAGTTTTTATAACGCGGGCGCAACTTTTCATATAGATACGTACACTCAATATAAGGCTTGGAGAAGCTTGGTTCCTCAGAAGATCTGCAGCACGGGGAGAAAAGAAAGAGAAGGCAGACGAAGATCACTGTGCAGTGCTCGGCCATCTTGAATCAACTGCCACAATCACAATACGAAGCCATGTAGGAGGAGGTAGCGTGTAGCGCGGCTGAACCAAAGCAAAGCTCAGTCTCTCGCGCGGTCCACTTCGGGGGAAAACTGCGGATGATTCTTCCTCTGCAATAATCGCTTCAGCGCGCGCTCGATCACGCGGGAAATCCGCTCGTGACGCAACTCTTTTTTTCGCGGTATCGACGCTCCTCCTGGATCCTGGAAATCAAGCAGCGACACGTCATTCAGAGCTACCCGGTGCCCCTATATATACGTGCGCTGCGCCACGTACTGCACGATACTGCACTCTGCACTCCGAATGACTCCTATACTGCTTACTGCTTGCTGCTGATGTCCCTCTGTGTCTCTGAATGGTCTGACTCTGACTTCTTCTTCTTTGTAGTTAGTGCGGCGCTAGATATCTGTTCGGAGCACGGATCAACAAAAGCGATCGGCATGCTGCGCATGCGTAACGTAAAGGCGGGAGATATAAAAAACTGTAAATTCCGCAGATCGGATCACCCTCGACCTGCAACATAAAAAAAAAGAGGGGAAAGGGAAGCAACTCTTGCGTTCTCCCCCCAAGTCCGAAAAGAAACTCGGGCCCGGGGGGAGAACGCAGAAGAAGAGAAAATAGAGAGAAAGTTAAAAAGATGAAGGCGAGACGGAGAGCGGAATGAGAAACTAAGATTAAATGTGAAGATTACAATCTTGGGCGTTAAAGCGAGAGTAAGCCCAGAAAATATGATTGAGATCCTCGTCGGCCTACATTTTTCGACATTTTTTCGAACACATTAATTAATTGTAGATTCAAGTAAATGAACCATGATAGTACTTTATAATAATAAATAACAATAATTAATAATAAATAAATTTTAAACGATAAATTTTCATGTGAAAATCAGTTGATAATCAGGTGCCGTTTTGGCACGATTATCACCTGATTATCAGCTGATTATCAGCTGCACTTTTTCAGTAGGGTAAGGAATAGGGGAAGTAAGGAAGGTCGGAGGAGTGGATTAAGTGGCGGTGCCTCTTGAGGCAGGCAAAGAAGGCGCGAATAATGGGAAGTTCGAGAATGCTGAGAGTGTTCCGATTATTAAGAAGGTCGAAAAGAGATTCGAGTGATTCTAGAGTGAGATTGTAAAAAATTTGCAAATATGCCATGGGAGGCCTAAATCGCGAAGAATGTGAGCGAGAATATCATGGTCGACGCAGTCGAAGACGCTCTTGATGTCGAGGCTGAGAGCTACGTAGGCGTTTGAAACGAAGCTAGAGTAGATAGGGCAAGTAAAGATGGAAAGGTTGTCGGAACAGGATCTGCGCTTTCTATAGCCAAGCTAGTTTCTTGGGTGACACTGGTATTTCTTAAGCCACCAGTCGAGCCTGCGGTGAATCATCCTTTGGAAAACCTTAAGAAGAGATTGACCTAAAGAGATAGGACGAAATTTGCCCGTATTGCCTTTGGGAATGAAGAAGACTAGGAAATTGCACCAGGAGGAGGGAAATTCCTCCTTCATGAAGAGCTCGTTGAAGGTAGAGAAGAAAGTGAAGAATTGTTTCAGGGAGGTGAGAAATGAGAAGATTGTCAATTCTGTCGAGTCCGGGAACAGAGTTAAGCTTGACATGGCATTTATGTATAGAGATAGAAAGCTCTTTGTAAGAGAAGGGGTTGCAAAAGAATTCTAGGGTGAGAAGAGAAGATTTAAAAACTGAAGGAAAATTGGGAAAGAAGCAGGAAGGTGGACAAATCGAGGGATTAAGTATTGCTTCTCGATGTCCACGATTTTGTTGCGAGCATCGAAGGGGCCAAGTTAGCGATGTTTAAATCTACGAACTATTTCCCAGAAGTGTTTAGGGTTAGAAAAACGTGTGAGAGAGGCGCAGGTGTTCTCAAAGGATTGTTTTTTGACTTTATGAAGGGTATATAGTCCTGACATGGTCTTCTGCGGATAAAAGTTCCGCGTAGAGATTGCGATCGCGATGAAAATTTCTCAGGGTGAGTCTGCGAGCAGACTCAGCCGATGAGCAATCTTCGTTCCACCACGGTGGTTCTGGTGGTTTGGGACGAGATTTTCGAGAGGAAGTGGAAGAGCGAGGGGGGGGGGGGGGGAATTGGTGTCGTTTTGGATAGAGTAAAGAATAGATGAGGATGTCGTATTTCGCGGAAGGAGGTAGTAACGCTGCGGTAGTTAGGGCGGTGAGAGCGGAAGGAAGTGGAGGGAGTTGGAATGCCTAAAGATAAGATAGGGTAGTGGTCGCTGAGGTAGTTAACCTCCAGAACAGTCCATGCACAAATATAGAATAAAGATGGGGAGAAACGAATGCGAGGTCGATACAGGATGGATTGCTGGACTCAATCATATTTACCTACCCTCTTAAGCACCATCAATGTACTTAATAACTCCTCATTCTTAATTCTCTCTCTCCATATTACTATTTTCATAATTAAACAACTTCTCCTCGAACTCCACTCCCACACCTTCCACAACATAATAGCATGGATATCAGGACACCATGGAATTCTGGGTAATGAAATCGCCGACTCTCTCACCAAAAAAGCTCCCCACACCGACCTATAACACCTCAATAAATCCCGCACCCTTTCCCAATTCCACGAATTTCTCACGACTAACGACCAATCTAAGGGCTATTTCTATTTTGACCACTGCTACCTTAAATCTACCTCACCCTGGTTCTGCCGATTCAACAATCTCTCTAAATTTGAAATCTCCACTTTTTCCCGCATGCGCTCTAACCACATCTCTAACCACAATCTCAATCATAGCCTAGTTAGCTTCTCAGAAAAACCTCACCGAATCTCTTTACTGTTCTTCCGGTGCCATAGAAAATCTAGACCACAACCACAACATAGAGAGCAGCTCTTACCACAAAACTAAAAAAACCTCGACTTTCACCCTCCTTACTCTATTACTCCTCTTCTCTGCAATTCTCAACTCCGCGTAACCGAAGCTATCACCTGCTTTTTAAAAGCCCCGGATTGTTCTCTGTGAAACCAGTGAAAAGTTTGTCGCCGAGGTTACAGATGTATCTGCTGCCCCCAGGCAACGTTGTGATAATTAAGATCGCCAGTTAGGAGAATAGATTTGTAGTAAGAAGTGGAAGCAAGAAGGCGGTGTAAATGGGAAAGATCAAAGGGTGCGTTGGGGGTCTATAGGTTGAAAATATGAGAAATTCGCCTTGTGAAGTAGAAAGAGAAATAACGTTTGATTCGAGATTGTTTATAGAGTTCTAGACGTCGACTATGTTGAAAGGGATAAAGTTGCGAATACAGGTGGCTGTACCACCCCCTTGGCCTGTAGGTCTGTCGTTGCGAGTAATAATAAAACCTTTAAGGACAGCGTAGTCAGAGGGGTTCAGTCAAGTTTCACAGAGGAGAATCACATCACATCGAAGTCGTTAAAGATAGATTGAAGCTGGGATCTGCGTTGCCTAAATAACAAGCAGTTCCAGTGAAGAATACAAAGGTGTTTAGGCGTTTGGTAAGAGGCCATGTTGACAGAAGGCGAAATAAGATGGAGGCGTGAGCAGGCTTGGTGGGCCTGTGTGACGATGTCAGCGTGACCAGCATGAGCTTGAGTAGGAAGCTAATTACTGGATTAATGTCAGGAGCGGTTGGTGAGGTGGATGAGAGATTAAAGGAGGTAGAGACAGAGTCTGGCAGTGAGAAAGAGGAAGAAGGTGGGGGAGAGTAGGGATATGTGCGAAGGGAGGAAGGACATGAAAATTAATGTGAAGCGGTAGGAATGCGGGCTGATTGGGAGAGAGGTTGAACGTGGAAAGAGTTGGGGGTGGATCGAGGTTTGGTGCCTGTAGCTTGTGAGAGGGGAGAGAGTTTGGGAGTGGAATCGAGAGGATGGTTACGGGAGGGGGTGTAATTAAGTGAGTTGTTCAGCGGAGGGCAAAATTGAGTGTTGCACGTGGCTTGGACATAGTTGATAGCATGGGGAGTGGAGGTAACAGGAGTGGAGGTGAAGGCAGATATGAAGGGCCATAACCGGAAGCGGCTGGTGGCGAAGAGAAAATTGAGCATTTGTGATTGTGAATGGAGCGAGAGTTTTGTTGGGGGGGGAGGGTTGAGTGAATGTAAAGAGTTAAGGCTTCAGCGAGAGAGAGATAGTAAGAGGCCGCGAAGGAGTGAATCGCATGCTGGAGCTGCCATTCTGGGCAAGGCTTGTCCTTAGGAAGGTGGTGTTGTGTGCAGTTTACACAGATGGGTTGTACGGTAGCACAAGAACAGATCTCCTCCTGGGTGTGCGCATGTAAGCCACACCTTTGGCAAACTGGCTTGCTTCTGCATTAACTCTTGAGATGTTCGAATCCAAAACAGTTAAAGCATATTTTAACTGGGAATACGTATAGATGAACAGGATACATAACATAGAAAAGATTGACGTGGTCGGGTAGATGTTGGTCGTCGAAGGTGAGGCGAATGGTTTTGTTGGTCGGCGAGTGATTCTGCGGTTCAGTCTCTCAGCCTTGAAGGTAGGAAGGGAGAGGAGAGTTCACAGAGATGAGGAGGGTTCTTCCGGCCAGGACGACTTTATCAGAGAGGTTAGAGATTATGAGAGGCGAAGGGTTTATCGAGGAGGATCTGGTTGGCTGTTTTGCTGTTAGTGAGGGTAATGGAGATATTAAGGGAACCTGAAGCAGAGATGGATACTATGTTACCTTTGTGTTGGGCAGCGATCAATCTGCCTACTGAATGTCGAGAGGCTCGGCGAACAGCAGAAAGGGATCCTTGTTGTGAGCAGGAGATAGAGAGTTACCTTAGATAAATCCGGATTAGTGGGGTCGATGAGGCTGTTAGAGATGTTGGAGTTAATAAGTATTTTCCTATGATGTAATATAGTTCCATAAATTATAAATTATTTTTTAGCTATATTTCAGAAAAAGAAGTCACAGTTAATTTTAGTTACTGGTCAAATATACTAAAGAAAAATAGTACTATTTTGTCACTACCAATATTTATAGTAAATACAAATTAATTTAAAGGTTACATATATTTAGAAATTTCATTAAGATTAACGCATTACTTAGAAAACTAATCATAATTTGCCATAAATATTTAGAAACTTGAAATTTCTTATTAAAATATAAAACAAAATTATAATTTTTTAGTAGTTTCTAGTTTTATTCAGTAAAGAAACAATTTAATTTTATGCAAATTAACTATATTAACTAATTTTACCATTAATGTTTTTCAATGATTAATACTTATTTATTCTATTTATTATATTTTAAAATACTGAAATATTATTGTTAATTTTTTAATATAACGTAGTTACTTCTACAAAATCCTAGTTATTTATCGCATTTAGCAGCCTTTTTTCAGTGCACATATAAGGAAAATCGTTGTTGATATTTTCAGTACACATACAAGAAAATCTTTGTTGATAAAAAACATTTAGTCAGCTAATTTGAAATTATGCAACTTAATTTTATATTTGAAATTGCTTACATTATTAAGAGGGTGTGGTACTCATGTATTCTGTTTTACCGGCAGAACACCGTAAATTCTATATTATTAAAATAAATATATCGAATTACGTTTTATAAAGAGATAGTTGCCCTGCGCAATGTAATAATCTACCAGCCTACGCAGTTTTGAGCTCAAATATCAACGGCATCCTAAAAAATTTTGCGAACAAAAATAATCGAAATTTCGTTCGCAAAATTTTTTAGGGTGCCGTTGATATTTGGGCTCAAAACTGCGCAAGCTGGTAGATTATTACATTGCACAGGGCAACTATCTCTTTATAAGACGTAATTCGATATATTTATTTTAATAATATAGAATTTACCGAGTTCTGCCGGTAAAACAGAGTGCATGAGTACCACACCCCCTTAAGTTACACAATAAAATCGATAAGAAAAGGTTTTATTTGTAATTTCTTTACATGCTAAATACTAATAATATCAGTTATTAATGACACACGCATAGTTATATCTTTTATAGTTTAGTTATTATTATTACATATAGAATCTAGTGGATTCTACTGTCTCGACATTTTCTACGCAATTCCGAATCATTTAAGGGGGTTATTGTGATTTTAAAATGGGTTCACTATTTAATTTTTATGCAATAAATTATTAAAATATAATAATGTAAGTACACACTGATATGAAAGGCAAATACTTTCTGAACCGAAAAAAATTATTGTGATAAAAAATTGTTAATCGAACACGTAGATATTGTTCATTAAGTAAAAAAGTTACTTTCGCTATTTGCCAACTTTTTATTTTTCATTCGATTTTAATGTTTAACGTCTCACTTTGTTCCTTAAACATTTGTCTTCCACCCATCCAAGCTTATATATATATATATATATTATGAAATAATTAATATATGCGAAGCAACATATAATTTTTTACAGTACAGTATAAACTTGAAGTTTATTGTGCTTAAACTGCTTCGTATATATTAATTATTTCATAATATAAGTCTGAATGGGTCGTAAGACAAATGTTTAAGGCGAAAAATTAGACATTAAACATTAAAATCGAATGAAAAATAAAAAGTTGGCAAATAGCGAAAGTAACTGTTTTACTTATTGAACAATGTTAGTGTGTACTTACATTATTATATTTTAAGAATTTATTGCATAAAAATTAAATAGTGAACCCATTTTAAAATCCCGATAACCCCCTTAAGGTTTCAGACGCACGAAATCGTCAGAGCCGCTTTTTTCGAACTGGCATCGTCAGTCTGAAGTTCGCCGTCGCGGTGCCGCCGAGTCGCGAGCGGCAGCCTTCACGCCTAGGATGCTACCACCGGCCATTTTGAAATCATTTCTAATGTAGAGATCAAAACAATTAATGTACCTATGAAGCAGCAGCGCCGACTTACACTGCCTACCGCCTGCGTACAGGCACTATGATGTTTTGGCGCCCGTGAGCGAATAGCTTATACTTAGACCATGAACGAAAGTATTTACCAAGGGTCTCGTTGAACTCGACTGGGAGTGATTGTGCACTGCCTTTCGCGATATATATATATATGTGTATATATCAACTTGTTACTTGTATAACAAAGAAACTGCAACCGTGCGTGCTTAAGATGGAGTACAGGTAACGTTTATGTGAAGCTAAATTTTTTTACGGTAGGATCTCCACTGTTTTTCGAGACATTATCTATATTATCGTTTTCTTTTGAACTGTTATGACTTTAATTTTTCATTAAGTGAAAAATGTATTACATACCTTCAAATTTTATTAAAAATTATTCATTGCTGTATCTTTTTATTGTAGAATGGAAAAGTATCCAGAAATAAAACATGTCGAACTTGATTTCGGCAAAGTAGAAGTAGGAGTGACAAAAATTATGTCAATTAAAATTGTTAACCAAAGTAATGTGAGTTAATTTTGTATAAAAAGTTTTTTCAATAAATAATGACTTTTTTTATTCATAACTGCATACTAATTTCGAATAAATTCAAACTTGACTATCACGTGCAATTTAATTTTCTTCAGAGAAATCAATCATACGTTGTTGAAAGAGATTCCAGAAGTAATCCACTTGACTGCGTGTTTCAAACAGTCCAACATACATGGTCACTACTTCCTTGTGAATCTTATGTATGCGACATTAGTTACAAGCCCATTCTACCAAATCGGAAGTATACGGATTATTTTTTCATAACCGACACCTTTGAGTGTTGTTTTAAGATCATAGTTCGAGGCTATTCTTTAGGTAACAAATCTAACCCCTTTGTTTACTAATTATGATAAGGTATATATATATTTTCTTGTATCAGACTACAGCAAATCTTCAAATCGGAAAAATGAAATTTTAGTTTTTTAAAGTTTGGGTATTTTCATGGTACACACATGAATGCATTATTTTTTTTAATAATCCATGTTTATATTGAAATGCAATATTTCAAGGTCCTAAGGTGACGAGTTCCTCGAGCAGATTAGTAATGACTTGCGAAAGTAAACATTGCAGAGCTCGCAGGTGTTTTAAGTTGATGAACGAGGCGAGTGTCCCTGCTAAATTTATGTTTGACATTGACATTGCTCAGTGCCCGTTCAAGATCAATGAAATTAGTGGAATAATAAAACCGGCGTCGAGCAAGAGCTTCAATATTTCATTCGAGCCTACCGACTCTGGAATTTATAACTATCATATGCCTTGTCTTATCTTGAACCAGGTAATTTGCCGTGATGTAAATTAAAATGTTCCGAAAAATATTACGGTGAAATACTATTACTTATAAAGAATATATCGTAAATTATCGTAAATATATCGTAAAGAACATATCGTAGAATAAATTTTCCTGATGCAATAGAGATTATTTCGAGCTGTTCGAATGATTACAATGATTGCTTTCTTCATAGGATCCAGTAATTTTAGAATTGTACGGACTTTGCTGTTGCAAGTCGGATAAAAAATGTTTACAGGCGTTTGATGCCAAAATAGAAGACATTAAGACGCTTGATATGACAAACAGTTTTTTGGATTACATGAGTGACGTAACCACGGCAGTAAAAAACGATCCGCCCTCGATTTCGTTATCGTCCAGATTTATTGATTTCGGATACGCTCAATTCGGCCTGGAAAACTTCGGGAAACGTACGCCACATACTGTATGCTTAACTAATCACGACGTTTTTAACGTGTACATCTTATGGCAAAAAGGTAAATTATTGATGAAAAAATCGCATTTTCAACTAGGAACATTAAGTATACACATCTGTGGCTTCGAGGCATAACCAAATAAGTCTATTTTTTTGAAAATTGGGAAAACCTTAGATTTTATATCTTCAAATAGGTCCTTTTCATTTAAAAATGTCAGAAGTAGCTAAAATATTGCCCTGAAGCTAGGATACACCCAAAACGTAACAACATATGTCCATTTTTCAGATTTTGTGCACGGCATAACAAATAAGTCCATTGTTTGATGGTTTATTGTAGTTGTGGTTTATTTTATTTATCCTAATTGAATGTAAAAATGATTTCATATAAAATATGTACAATAACTAGATAAATAATAAAATTTAAACTAAAACAATAATAAAATTTCTAATTTTACAAACCGTGCATAAATGTGAGAATTTTGAAAATTCTAATTTTAATAATAAAATATAGATTAATGTTTATAAACATTTTACCTTGGGTCTTATAAATTAGTTTTCAACTTACAAGGAGAGTGCGTAACCTTTGGGTCACGGATTTGTACCAAATTGAAATATCTTGTTTTAGAGTAAAAAAATGTTGAACCTCTGTTCCAGGATTTATTCTCATAGGTCTTTTTTCTCGAGATATGTGCCATGTTATCTTAAAAATCCGTTATTTTGCTCAAAAATGATGTCTCTTCTATTATATGTAACTCTGCAAGTATTCTCGTTACGAAAATGAGCGACAAAAATTATAAAAGTAGGCAAAACAAGCTTTATTTTAAGCTCTGTTTCGACTAAAAATATCTGATTTTCAGAAAATTATGAGAAATCACAGATAGTGTACAAAAATGATTGAAATTTTCCCCTTTTTTAAAGGATTTTAAGGGTGCTATTTTCAATTATTTTTTTACACTATCTTTGATTTCCCATAACTTTCTGAAAAATCGATATTTTTAGTCGAAACAGTGCTTAAAATGAAGCTTTTTCTGTCTACTTTTATCATTTTTTTCGCTCATTTTTGTAACGAGAATACTTGCAGAGTTACATACAATAGAAGAGACATCATTTTTTAACAAAATAACGCATTTTTGAGATAACATAGTACATACCTCGAGAAAAAAGGCCTATGAGAATAAATCCTGGAACATGGGTTCAATATTTTTTTACTCTAAAATAAGATATTTAATTTTGTAAAAATCCGTAACCCAAAGGTTACGCACTCTCCTTGTAATTTTTTTCTCTACATGAAATTTGCATTTTTTTGCATCCAGCGCTACTTTTTCACTGTGAAATCAATTGCCGTACTTTAGAAAATTTATCTCCGCGAGTAGCTAGAATGAATAAAAAATACTCATAATGGAAAAAAAAAATTCTGTAGAACATTTTTTTACTTTGGGACTTATAAATTTTACGCAAGGCGAGGCTTACTTTTCGTTTTATTAAATTTTTCAGTAGGGCACTTTTATCAGTTTATTTCAGAAATTGTTAATTTTGTAATTTATTGATTCGATTCATAATTAAATTAAAGAATATGCTCCAAAAATAAACGAGAACAGCAATATTAGATCCAAAGTTCCTGGCACAACGACATAACTTCATACTTTTGCGAGTTTCTACAAAGCGAAAAATGTGTAACCTGGTATATACCATCGTGTAAATATGTGTGTTGAATTTGTTAATTGACTAGTACAATATTGCGCCCTATCGCGGTTATTCCAATCTTACAGATAAGTTTAAACATTAAAACCTTTTTTCTCAAAAACTCTGGAAAAAAAGTGGACTTATGTGGTTACATGCCTCAAAGCCACACCTATAGTCTTAGTCTGAACAAAGTATGTATAGTTCTTAAATATATGGAAAATCAAATATAAATTTTTTAGACGTATGCGACGTGTTCAGTATTCGTCCCTGTGAAGCAATGGTACAGGGCAGTCAGTCGGTAATTTTCGAAGTCCGATTCGATCCAAGCGAAGAGCGCATATTTTATTGCAGAGAGCTTGTAGCGCGCGCATACCGATTGCCTTGTTACGTAACGAATGTTGAACAAATATCCAACGAGTTACTTATGGACATTGTTCCCGATTTTGTATTAGTCCGGCTCATTGGTAAAGCGACACGAGCACAATGAAGGCGATGAGTTAATTCTTATAACTTTTATTCATAATATTAAACTGCAATCAAGGACACGCTTACGAGCACGGGTCGAACGAGTGGATACCGCAGTGCGAGATTCCGGAGACGGTTACGTTGCCAGCTTGCGTCCCAGCCTCGCCTGTGTACACGACATTCATTATGAGAAGTTTCGGCCAGCAGCCGCTGATGTTTTGCTTCGTGCCACCAGCTAAGAGTCGTTTCAATGTCAAACCAATGATGGGCCTCATCTGTCCGTAAGTTTATAAATATAGTGGTTATTCGTGGTTTATTTTGATGATACCCAAGTAAAAAAGGTTTCGAAAGTTTTCTGGATTTAAAAAAAGTATTTGAAAGAGAAGATGCACTTTTCTAACACATTATGCACTACGTACCATTATGAATATTACTTCTGTTTGAAAAATCCGAATCCTTGTAACTGAAAAACAATAGATCTATTAAAAATTTTTTACTATTGTACATATAAATGACAGCAATTATTCATAAACGTTAAATAGAATTCATTTTTTCCAACAAATAAAGCTTATTGAGTATAAAAACAGAGAAAATTTTAATTATCATAGAACAGTTAAAAGCTTTATAAGCTTTGAGTACATTTTACACATCTCGAAGTAAATGAAAATGTAATAGACAATTATCTTTAAACGATTGCCAGTGTCCGTAATTACTTATGTGGTGCTAGAATAAATATTCATGACAACAAAACGGCCTCTTAACGTTTAAATTAGAATCACGTTGATTCTTCGTTTCCATCGATACAAGAAAATGAATCTTTTTTATGCTCATTTTTCTTAGATTATTTTACTGAATGCTCTTCATAAAATAACTAATAACGAGAGGCCTTTTCATACTAGATCCAGTAGTTTCCTAAATAATTTAAAGTGTTCTTTTTTTAATTTTTACATTTTTTAAACTCATTTTGATTCGATATTTGCATTTTGTACCATAAATTTTATTTCTTACTTGGTAATATATTGAACATTACTTTTTAAAATTTATTATATTTTATTTAATATATATTTTTATAATTTTCAGTATGTGTATTTGACAAAATATGTCCTGTCTGTATTATGTGCGATGTTTAATAAAAGAGCTATTATACCTATGAATGGATCACTCTGATTTCCTTAGAACCGAGTGAATTGAATGCTGAATTACAAATAAAAACAGATATTTTCTAACAAAATAAAAGAATTCAATTTATTTGATAGCGAGCTGATTTTTCTTAACCGAATCATCCTTACAATAAAATTTTCTGCAAAAAAATAGCATAAAGTACTTACTAGGCTTCGAAAGTTTCAAAAGAAATTTTGATGATCGTAAAACTCTTTCCCCTATATACTACACAGACAACAGACTCAGCAGCTGATCGCTGTGCAGCTGTTCCCGGACACGGAATGTGACCAGGCATACGTCGAGCGCTGGGCTGTGCGACTGAACGGTGACGTGCGTAACGAACTCTACGTGGACTTGCAGGGCTTTGCCGAGCAGGCCTCGCTCTATTTTGGCGACGAAAATTTCGTGGTGTTCGATCCGGTCCACGTGAATTGCCAGCAGATCCAAGCGGTGCCTGTGCGCAATACGACACGGCACTGCGTGCGGTAAGTTCGATAAGATAATTATACTTATATATGTGTACGTGTGTGACAGCTAGAAAATACGGAAATGCTACCTACGTATACATATTCAATATTGATCCGGCTGCTGGGCGGGCTTGGCGAACAAACAGCGTTAGCGAGAATAAATATTTGCAGACCATAAACTTTTTCGCGCAGTAGCTATAAGCAAAAGAAAATTAATCTTCTATATGCGTTTGCCATTGCGCTAGCACGAACGATGGCGCACCTTTTCATCTTAGGCGTGCGGAAATTCGAAAGTAAACTCTGTGTTTTTATGAGCGTCACAGAAAGGTTTACTGGATATGAATACATTAGCACTTTACTTAAGTGTATAAAATACAAAGCTAACTATTAAAAAGTTGTTTTTCTTGACTATACGTTCCTCATAACACAGAAGCACAAAAAATAAAAGTGAGTTAATCCTCGGGTTGGATCTTAGTATTCTTATATTAAATTACTTAAGCCAAATATGATCCCAATTGCACTATTTGTCACCCTAGAATATTAACATACTCCTGACTGTAAAAACTTTTTCAAATTTTCCTTGCACGATAACCAATTTTGTTTTTAATGATTTGGTTAAGAGTAAGGTATATCTGGTGATTTGGCCATACACCTAATTCGGCCACACACACATATATTTCCTCGATCTTACGTTGGTGCAAAGCTTGGACACACCTAAGTAGTTGAAAATGTGAAGAACATGACTCAGTTACAAGAGTATTAATCTTAAAAGTGGCCATATTAGCTGCACACGACAAGTATACAATTAGCCAGTTTTTTGTTCTTTTGTATTTAATTCTTAGCAAGGCTAATTTTATTTTGTAATTGCTCGGTATTTTTGTTCTACTAGAAGATAGATTATATTTCAATGTATGTTTAGAAATTTTTGTCGAATTTGCTTTAAGGCCGAATTAATTACGTATTACGAGCATGTAATAGACAAAACACTCCTTTTATATTTTGGCTTCGGGTGAAGTCAAGATCACTTCTAGGGCGTCCTCAATTTTTTTTTTGTAGAGGATGTACAATATTTTGATATCTATTTTCATTAGTTATTTCTAAATATGTTTGCACAACATTCAACAAATTTTCAGCTTAAGGTGGCCGAATTACCAAATGTCGCTCTATTTTAAGACCCTGAGAATGGAGATATCTCAATGTGCTGAATTGATAGAGCGGCATTGCGGTCGTCATATTGCGAGCATCATATTTGGGTCTAGCAGCAAATAAAAATACTATGTATATCGGACTAAGATCCGAATCGTTTTTAGCCGTTTTTAGAGAGATATGGGCAAATCCACAATACTTTTAACAAGTTTTAACCCATATTAGTGTGCCACGCAGGCCGCAGCCTGGGGATGTACAAGACTGTCTAAAAAAGTAGCTGAAACCGTTCCTGACAGTTTTGTACATCTCCAGGCTGCGGCCTGCGTGGTACACTAATATGGATTACAGGACTTGTTTTCTAGGTTGCATTGAAGATTTTACACCCAGACTCGTTTATGTGCTTCTCAGACCTTGCTAATAATAACAGCAATAAATAATTTAAAAAAGACATTTCATAAGAGTTAAAAGTATTATGGATTTGCGCATATAAGATATAAGAGACTAACTATTATTGCCATTCTATTATTCTATAAAATTTTGCATAAAAAATTTTCACCATGTAGATCCAACTAAACTTTTAAAATGCTGATAAAGTTATATAAACTTACATATTATAAAGAAATCTCTTTTTTTCTTTATGGAATGAGGCCTCTAATATGCTTATAATAATATAGCTTATATATGCTAATACTAATGAAATGTATTAACACTTTGAGTGTAACATGACCCATATGAAAGCTGTAAATTATACTGTAATTTTCTTTATTGTTATACTGGTGTGAAATATGTATACGTATTCTTATGACATAATATGTCAAAGAAATATTTTAAATATTAATAATTGATAGAATTTTAACAAATAGACTACACACTATAGGAAATCGATTTCAGTTGTATATTTCGGAAGATGTTTTCTGGGACCTAACAGTAAAACCTAAAGTCCAGTTCATTCAGTTTAATTACACAGGCTCTTTTTTCTAAGATAAGAGCTATACTATTCAAAATAATGATAAAATAACCCGGGTGGCAATTTACTCGTGCTCTGATGGACTGGCCGACTCTTTACCTCCGTAGTTGCGTAATATACTATTTGCCGCGAATCACAAGGGTTGATTTATTCAAAATTTATCAATAGTGAGATACATTTTCATATTATATTGTTACCTAAAAATAGTCAAGTAAGTCAAGTCTTTGATGCAATTTTTCATTATTATCTTTGTTGTTCGATATAACTTTAGATCAAAGTAATTTTGTGATACGCTACGGAAGATAGATTAAATATTTTTCCGTGTATTTTAATGTGTTGTTTTAATGATTAGGTACGAATGCTTCTCGTTAGGCACTAACGCTTCTCGGGAGAGCCGTATACTTATTTTCGTCCGAGCGAAGTAGCAGTTCAAATTTTTTAAATTTACAATATAAAAATTATTTTCCACTCAAAATGAGTCCATTTTAAGAGGATGTTGGAACCTATCTGGAATTACATACTTATCAATATTCTCGTATTTTCCATTGTTATTTATTTTTTTTTTTCAGTTTTACGAATACATTGACATTTAGAATCTTTGTAAAATTAACTAATTCAATGCGAATATTTTTTAAAACCTTACAATTTCACGTAATAGAAAAAAAAACAAATTTTTATGCAATGATTAGAAGTTCAATTAATCTCAAATAAATATATAAAATTTTATTAATTATGATAATAATGGATTTAGCACTGAACCTGTTAATCTAAAAGCTATTATTTCTTAATGAGAATTTTTTTACAATTATTCGGTTACTCAATTTTATTTTAAGCTAGTTACTATGGTAATATTTTAATGATAAATACATTAATCATTTGAATTAACTTTTTAAGATGCCCGCGCAAAAAAAAATTTGTGGGTCATATATTGCCCACAGTGTTGGACAAGTATGGGCAATATATGGGCCATTGCAAGCCACATTAGAGCAATATATATGGGAGATACTCGGCTCCGGCGCCTGAGGCGAATTCGGGCTGGAATAGAGCCATAGTATTCCCACCAGTATCCCATATAGTTCCCATATTAGTCCCATATTTATTTTCATGAGAACCATTAACAAAAAAAAACAAAATAAATACATAAATAAGCATAAAAAATAATCCTATTGTGCATGGACTGTGACTGTAAAATAAAAAAAAAATAAAAAAAACTGAGTGGACTCGAACCTCGAACCTTTGAATTACTATATAGACTTGCTCCGCGCTATTGACTGAGCTATTTAATTATGTTTATATCAAAAGATCAAATGGAGGATCAAATTGGATCATCATATCATGATGATTTAATTCTAATGAAAATTTATTAATTTATTATTTTCATTAGTTATAAGAATTTATATATGAAAATAAATTTTATAAATTTTTTAATAATTAATTAAAGAAAGATATTCTACAACATGATAAACCGTGTTTTTTTAAAACTGTTTTTTTTTTATGAACAACTTTTTTATTTGGTGCGTATTTGTGTAGAGCAAAAGTACTGATTTTTTCGCGTTACCATATACGAACACTACGAGTCTTAAGATTTATTGTGCATTTATTATTAAATTAAATATGTAAAATATACTTAATACAAAAATAAAATAAAAAAAATTAGTTGTTAATATACACCTTACTACTATAGCATTAAAAACGATCTTCATTCGTTGTAATAAAATCTATCATTACATTTATAGTTTATAAGGTTTCTGACTAGTTCACAGTATTAAAGAAATAAATTTGTTGGTTCGTGACTCAATGCAGCCGTACGAAATACGTAATTAGTAATAGTATAAAAATGTTAGTTACTTAGAGTTAATTTTTAATTTTAATTTCACAAGATTGCATAAAAATAGGTTAAGTTATTTATAAAGTTTTCTTATTCAATTAATAAACAAGATTGAATGAACTTATGAAATTTAACTTTATATATTCACACACACCACACACACACAGACACACACACACACACACGGAGAGAAATTTTTATGTAAAAATTACTATACTTTCTACGAATGGGGTGACAAACTCGTATTATACAGATTATTTAGTATATTTTTAGCAATTATTGGTATAAGTGTATTAAAATTTGATAGAAGGTGTAGCAATTTTTGGTAGTCAGTATAGTAAAAATTAAGCGATCATCAGCTGTTCGAGGTGTAGCATATGTAGACGAGACGAAGTATCTTTTAACAAAGTGCGGCGTGGCGTAGCGGGTAAGACTGCGACTTCTCGCGCGGCGGGCTCGCGGGTTCGATTCCCAGTCTCCGCATTTTTTCAGAGATAAAAAAAAAATTATTTCTGAGTCAGTTTCATATAAATGCGAACTGACTAAGAAAATAAATGTGTCGGTAATGTAGGTTGCGAAAAATTTTTTTTCATCGTGAATTCCACTTTACTATCTAGTATAGTAAAAATTGGTAAAGTTATACTAAAATTAAGTATAATGCAAGTTTGTCGCTCGATTGAGCAAAGTATAGTAATTTTTCGTGAAAAATATATGAATTTTTGTATAACCATTTCTCTCTCACACACACACACACACACACACACACACACACACACACACACACACACACACACACACACACACACACACACACACACACACACACACACACACACACACACACACACACACACACACACATATCGCTGACTGTGACGCATACTCTGGGATAGGAGGGATGGGTAGTTACAGATCGAGAAAGAAACTACATTCAATGTTTAGAATTATGGCTCCCTTTATTGGTTCTTAAAATTATACAAGGTTCCATTTGGCAGAGAGTTAGAGGGAATGTTGCTTGTTCGGCGTTTGAAGCGAGAATGACCCACGGAACGCGCTCGCTCCGCTTGTATATATAGCCCATTTTCCCTCGAGCGCCCTTTACAAAAACTCCTAAAAAGCGAGAGATGCGCTGAGAATTTTTATTTAATTTACATATACCTTTCATTTCGGAACAACTTAAAGATTCTATGCAAAACACAAATTCCAAATTGGTTTGATGAAAAGGCTAAAAAATAAATAAAAAATACAAAAACCCATAGAACAGAGCTTTGCATAGAGACTCCGTTACACAAGTATGATTCTTTATTTTATTGAAATTATTATACAAAAGACCTAAAAATAGAAAGATGAGAGGTCATAGATGCTTATCGAACTTTCGAGAAAGTCCTCGAATGTTGGAGAAGCTTCCAAGACCTTCTCGATGAATTTATAATTATATAGGTGCGCTATGTTTTGATTTCCGAGAATCAAACCAGAGCCCACCGATGTCATCACGAGCACCTGACCGCTACTTGACGTAGGGGAGAGTGGGGCACAACGGGATAGGCGGGTTGAACGGGTACTCATTTCATAAATAAACAAAATGCTTTTAATTGTAAATTTTTGTACCATTTCAAACAAAAAACAACAAATAATTTTTCGCACAAAAAAAGAATGATTTTGGAAAAATGATGTAATTGTAAATATCCTGAAGAAATTTCGAGATATGAAAGTACGATTTCTAAAGGTGCTTAAAATGCGGAATACATACAAAATACTTTTTCTTACGTCATTCTCGTTGATATTAATTGAAAGTACAGTTCTTCTACTTCAAAATTATAGTTAGATTATTTTTAATACAGCCTTTCATTTATTCAAAATCATCGATTAAAAAAAAATCTGCTAGGCGGGGCGCGATAGGTTTCCAAAGGTGGGGCATCACGGGCTGCAATAACAAACTATCAGTGCCGGCTTAACCTTAAATTACACTCGTCAACAACGTACTACTGTAGTAGGTAAGCTGGACGGGTTCTGGCGCACTGCGACAGAACCCGTCCAACGTTCTGGCGCACTGCGCTAAAATCCGTCCAACATTTTGCGCCAGAACCCGTCCACTATTTTCGGTCATGATTTTTCCCCGAGCGAAAATTAACCGTCACGCGCGGCCGTCGTGCGCATCGACAATTTTAAATTGAACGCTCAAAGCGAGAGCGAGCGAGAGAGTGCGCATGCATACTGCGAGAGCATGCGTCCGATCACAATTTATTTTAATCTTTTATACTTATCGCGTTCGGGTAAAGAATTCGTATTCTTGGAATACTTTTGAGAATACTGTTTCCATTTTGAATCCTCCTTTTTCTCCTGTTTAGAATCAAGAAGAGGAGTATAAGCGCTTGAACTTGTGTTTTGACTCATCTTGTTCAACGTCAGGGACACGAATGAAGCATTTACTCCCAATCCATAGACGTCTCGCACGTTTCGTAGAATTTTTTCAGCAGTTTAACGTTATGAAGAGCACAGCTGGTTTTGTAGGTGCCCTCGTGGTTTGGGCATACTGTCACAAGCTTGATCTTCTCCAACGGTGGAAAACCCATCTACGTTACATCGTGAACATTGAATTTGAAACGTTCAAGCCATTTTTTCTTGATGGAGCCCATAACGAGTATTTGACTAGCATCATGCAAACATTCTCGAAGAACACTTCCGATGTCAGTATAGGGACGGTCACCTGATTTCCAAGAAATACCGTGATAGAACTTCTTCAACCAAGTATTTTCCCCCTTATACTTATCGGTGAGCCGTTTCCAAGGAAAAGGTTCCTTGAATAAAAAGACTAGAGGTTGATCGTCATCATCCAACGGAACTATTGCCAGTTCTTTCAAAACGAAATCATTACCAGGCTGTTTGAAGCCCTGCATATCGACGATGTACTTCATTTTTACACAAGCTTCTTCACGTCACCACTGACGGGACTATACTGAACGATACGGTCGTGCAGAATGAGACAATACGCGGATGTTCCAGCTGGAAAATTATCTCTCGATTCAAACTCTAAACGCACGTCCACGGGAGCGTTTTTCAAAGATTCGTTTTGTTTTGAACAATCGATCACTATCAAAGGTAAGTATTTTATAAAATCTACTTTATTTAAAAGAGGTTCAGGATTTTTTTCATAATAAGCACTCTGAAAATTTGTATACATATCATACAGTATAGCGTACTTGTTACGATCTATATCTAAATTTAAATTTCCATACGGGTAACTTTGTGAATTTAAAAAGAGTTTAACATTACTTACGTGGCAATGATCGAACTGACTGGCGTTTACCTGCCTCCGAGATTTTCTATTCGTTTGAAAAGCAAGAATAATGAAGCGTGGTTTTTCCAACTGATTGGATGTTTTAACAGTCCAAACGTGTTTCGGAGAAGATGGAAGGAGGGGATATTCGTAGAATTCCCAACTGCGGTAGCTCATAACCACAGGTCTATTTTTCTCGATGTAATTGAATAGAGGAATCTTTCGCTTATCGGAGAGAAATATGTATGGCATCAACCACTCTATCTTCGTGAGCTCAATTTTAAATTCTTCATAAGTATTGTCTGGTCCTGCCATCTGTATGATAGCATTGATATCATTTCTCGATCTCGTGAGTATGAGCTCGTGTTTAACATTTACTAAAATTTTTCTATAATCTTCAGCAAATCCAAGAATCATGCAGAGAGGTATAGACAGGTCGAAGTAACCATCATCGTTGGTAAGTTTTTGCGTTTCTTCTACATCGAGCCAGCCAGCGTTCTCGATGACCAATTTTTGACTAGGATTGAGAGAAACCCAACCTTTCATGAGAGTAGTTAACCCTACATTTTTACATTTATCAATTTCAATGGCATTTATCTCGTATCTGATTTCTTCAAACATATAACAGATGGCGTTGTTGACTAACATAGAACGTTCGAGTGGAGTGCCATTCGGCTTAACTAATTTACCACATATATGTATTGAACTTCGTGATGGTAGAAGACATAAATCCTGATGTTGAATGGCGATGCGAATTTCATCGCTGTTTCCAAACGATGACGTGGTGTAGGGCTGATGTGCATGAAGTTCGTAGTGAGTCACTGACTCATCAAATGTTACAGGTGACTGAATGTTTAGAATTTCTTCCATCTTTTTGTAGGCAACAGAAAAAAATACAATTTATTTTCCACCAGCGACGACTCTTAGACCGAAACTTCTCAAGAACTGAATGTTTTGTCGTGTTAGCGCTCTGCTTGCTCGCGGACGACTGATGGTCTGTCGACATGTTGACTTCTTTATATAGCCCCTGCCGACCTTGCTGTTGTAAACGATCCCCATCACACTTGCTTGATGTGAAGTCCGATTGTGATTACTTCTCCTCGAAAATTAACTAATCGTTCGTCTTGATCGACTATGCGTATTTGTAAGTGATCTATGCTATTAACTGTAACTGGAAGGTAAATTACCTGTGAGGGTACTTCAATGATCTTATATCCTGGTGGTACTGCTGGAAAGAATTCGTGTATCGTATGAACCTTAGAGCCGTTTATATATGCTCCTCAAGTTATATTACACTCGACTCGCAACGCGTTGATCTTGAGGATAGTTACAGGCAAATCTGAATTATGTATTAAATTAGCTTCTAGAACGCGTTTGGTGAAGCCAAGTAGTTGACCAATAGAATCTTGAGGACAAAAATCAATAGGCTGACTACACTTAATGAGACTACGAAGTGTATTATTGTTTGGCTTCAGACTGAATGAAATACCTTTGGGTGCTAAAGTTTCACGGAGAATGTTTGCTATATCCTCTCTATCTCGTAACTACCAGTTGGTAAAAATAATTCTTCTTTACCCACGTAAAACTTATTATTGCCTGTATCGATATTTGGTATGGAATTGAAGGTTAAAAGTTCAACTAAACCGAGAACGTAATTTTTATTTTCTGAAAGTTCAATAGGTGGAAAATACTGTACTTCGAGAACTGATGAATTACAGGAGAGACTTAACGTCAATGTATTCTCCATGACTATTCAATGTAGAATGATTAAATTATCATTGCGCTAGCCTTTATATAGCCTGACCGAGCTTGTTACATAAGAACTTGAGACAAAGGTGACCACAGTTGAATGTATTGTAATCTTGATATCTCTCATGATTATATTTAACCTCATTTACACGTTGATATAGTATTAAGTCAATAGGTGGTTGAAGATCTCCAAAACTATCAAAGTAAAGTAAATTCTCACCACGTTTGCGATATGCTACCCAATGCGTTCCAGGCCCATCTTTATCATCTAAATTTACAATGGCTGATTCCCGATTATGAGGTCCGCTTGCAGGTAAAGCATTTCGCATAAAGACTCCGCGAAAATATGGGATTTTTAGAATTTTAGCATACTTAATTAGATCGAGATCTGTGAGAGCCCTCTGTGGTAATCTCACTTCAGGGTTCTTTTTTTTTCTTCAGCCTGAATTTTTTTTTGTTACCACCTATACGAATACCTGCACCTGTTTTATACGGTTTCAGAAAGAGACCCTTTCCCAATGTTATTTCTTCCATTTTCATGTTATGCCTTCGATTCTCTTCTAATTGCTTTTTAGCTGTACTCGCATCATTAACCGTTTTTGCTATGCCAGCAGCACCGCCAGCTACTGCCCCAACAGCACTCAGACCAGCGAATATTGGCACAAGAAATGGTAGGAAACCACCTACTTTTGAGGGTAGCGGTAAAACGCTTGGAATAATAATTTTACTTTTTCCACCTGCTTTCTTGACAGCAGAACGAGCACCTTTCAAAGCAGAGAGAATCGCCTTACGAGCGGAGTTACTTTTAACCATTGATTTTGAAGCAGCTTTTATTATATTCTTCAGCCTCGTGGATTGCTTTCTCTTTACACTCATTCCGAATTTTGATTTGGCTTTCATAATATTTGTAATTGTATAAGCAGCTACTTTCTCGCCAATACTTGAATCTTTAGCCTTAACTCTCTGCCACGCCTTATCTGCTAACACTCTATCTGCGTTGTTTGTAGACTCAATGTTTTCTCTGTTCTGAGAATAAGTTATGTCGTGCTCTTGACAAGCTCTATCAAGTAGATTGATACCTTTATCACCTCGAGCTAAACGTTTTGCTAACTTAGTACCTGGTCCGCAGTACTGATATCCTGGTAAATGAAGTTCTATTGGAAGACTATTGAGAATTTTATTGATTAAACCGCGACCTCGACGTCGTCTGTATACGATCATCACACCACGAAGGTTCGATGAAGACTGAGCCCCTCGAGTATAAAAGCGCTCTATTTATTATTGAACGATCAGTTGCGATCGAGACCTTGTACTGTACACATGAATTTCAAGGAACACTCTGTTCAACTCCCGGTATTTAATTTGGATAATATCGTAGAGCAAGAAAAAAAGACAAAGCGGCATGGAGACTTACTTCCAAACAGTATTAGAGCTGTATTTTGTGGACCGTCAAATTGTGGAAAAATCAATAGTTTGCTTGCACTCATTACACATCCCAATGGTGTTCGATTTGAGAATGTTTATACATATTCAAAGTCTTTGAATCAACCAAAATATAAATTTCTTCAGAAACTTATAGAACCGTTACAGGGCGTGCAGTAATACAGCGAACACGATGAGGTTATAGCTCCTGAAAATGCTCTTCCGAACTCTATCATTATATTCGATGACATAGCTTGCGAAAAACAAAACCATGTTAAATCATTTTTCTGCATGGGTAGACATAAAAATGTAGATTGTTTTTATCTTTGTCAGTCATATGCTCACATTCCAAAGCATCTCGTCAGGGATAATGTAAATCTTTTGGTAATTTTTCGGCAAGATGATGTTAATTTAAAACACTTGTATGAGGATCATGTTAATTCTGATATGACTTATACACAGTTTAAAGATTTATGTGTTAAATGTTGGAGAGATGAGAAATATGGATTTCTAATGATTGACAAGGATAGTCCAATCAATGGAGGAAGATATCGTAAGGGCTTTGACTGTTTTGCTATAAATATGGGAGGCACTTGTCTTTCATTCACAGTCTACAACTGAACGTTGAAGCGTCAACATGGCAGAATTCAGTCGAAAAGGGATATACTTCATGAGCTTGTAAAAGCTCGCAATGCAGTTAAACACAAATATAATTTGTTAAAGTATGGAAAAGATACTTTTGAAAAAGCAATGGAAGATACTTTTAAACCCATTATTGATCCTCTTCAGAAACTTGTTGAAACATCGAAAAACTATATTCAATCGGAAAAAGATGTGACAAACCAGAAAACCAATGATACTCTAGACATTAGTTATGTTCCTGATAGTACTCTCGATAACACATACGGTAATGATACTTTAAATAATACTATTAAAAATATCAAAATAGATAGCTCATTTGAAACCGCAGGTAGTGAAATCGAAGAAGAAGGGAGTAATGTATTAGATAGTAAATACACACGCATGCTTAGTCAGAAAAATAGCAAGTATCTTGATAAAATTTATGGAGTACGCAAAGAACATGGTCAAATGATAATCGGCAATACGCCGATACACTTTGATAGTGATTACGTTAGACTAGAAGATGAGAAGTATCCGAAGACTCGAGGACTTTTGGAGTTATTAATCACAAAAAATCCTGAGCGAAAGTATGTAAGTTCACACGACTTAGAAAACTATCGCAGTATTCTCGAGACAACGAATGCTCACAAAAAGAGATACAGAGGTAATGAATCTGTTCGTAAACATAACAGTAAGAAATATGATGAAATTGTTCCTCTTTTCTTTAATGAATCTAAAAAGCGTAAGATTAGCCCTGATAAAAAGAGTGGTTTTGGTGTCTTACCTAGATATAAAATTACGCGAAAAAATTCAACATTAGATTATGTATACTGGGATGATCCAAATGAACTCGTGGATCGTCTTCATTTACTAATATCTGAGAGATCAGTTGGAAATCAGAGTCACACCAATGAAATCCACTCAATTATCGAAGAGCTTCGCGAGGCTGGGTATATATATTGAGGTGAAATTAGTGCAATGTTCATTATTAAGATGAGTGTCGATGTGTTCGGACGAAATCTAAAAGAAAGAGAGGGCATTAGGGGTCCTCCAGGAGTGGGATACAAAATCACATCTGATGGACAGTACGATCTTGAAAAAAAGAGATTATGTAATGTAGGGGCTTCGAATGAGCTTCACGATGCAGTTAATGTACAATCATTACAACTGATAGTGGGAGAAGAAGTACGAAAAATTGAAAAAATTACAAGTGTTTAAGAAATAAAATTCTCAACAGTCTTCCAATAGAACTTCATTTACCAGGATATCAGTACTGCGGACCAAGTACTAAGTTAGCAAAACGTTTAGCTCGAGGTGATAAAGGTATCCATCTACTTGATAGAGCTTGTCAAGAGCACGACATAACTTATTCTCAGAACAGAAAAAACATTGAGTCTAGAAACAACGCAGATAGAGTGTTGGCAGATAAGGCGTGGCAGAGAGTTAAGGCTAAAGATTCAAGTATTGGCGAGAAAGTAGCTGCTTATACAATTACAAATATTATGAAAGCCAAATCAAAACTCGGAATGGGTGTAAAGAGAAAGCAATCCACGAGGCTGAAGAATATAATAAAAGCTGCTTCAAAATCAATGGTTAAAAGTAACTCCGCTCGTAAGGCGATTCTCTCTGCTTTGAAAGGTGCTCGTTCTGCTGTCAAGAAAGCAGGTGGAAAAAGTAAAATTATTATTCCAAGCGTTTTACTGGTACCCTCAAAAGTAGGTGGTTTCCTACCATTTCTTGTGCCAATATTCGCTGGTCTGAGTGCTGTTGGGGCAGTAGCTGGCGGTGCTGCTGGCATAGCAAAAACGGTTAATGATGCGAGTACAGCTAAAAAGTAATTAGAAGAGAATCGAAGGCATAACATGAAAATGGAAGAAATAGCATTGGGAAAGGGTCTCTTCCTGAAACCGTATAAAACAGGTACAGGTATTCGTATAGGTGGTAACAAAAAAAAATTCAGGCTGAAGAAAAAAAAAAAGAACCCTGAAGTGAGATTACCACAGAGGGCTCTCACAGATCTCGATCTAATTAAGTATGCTAAAATTCTAAAAATCCCATATTTTCGCGGAGTCTTTATGCAAAATGCTTTACCTGCAAGCGGACCTCATAATCGGGAATCAGCCATTGTAAATTTAGATGATAAAGATGGGCCTGGAACGCATTGGGTAGCATATCGCAAACGTGGTGAGAATGTACTTTACTTTGATAGTTTTGGAGATCTTCAACCACCTATTGACTTAATGCTATATCTACGTGTAAATGAGGTTCAATATAATCATGAGAGATATCAAGATTACAATACATTCAACTGTGGTCACCTTTGTCTCAAGTTCTTATATAACAAGCTCGGTCAGGCTATATAAAGGCTAGCGCAATGATAATTTAATCATTCTACATTGAATAGTCATGGAGAATACATTGACGTTAAGTCTCTCCGGTAATTCATCAGTTCTCGAAGTACAGTATTTTCCACCTATTGAACTTTCAGAAAATAAAAATTACGTTCTCGGTTTAGTTGAACTTTTAACCTTCAATTCCATACCAAATATCGATACAGGCAATAATAAGTTTTACGTGGGTAAAGAAGAATTATTTTTACCAACTGGTAGTTACGAGATAGAGAGGATATAGCAAACTTTCTCCGTGAAACTTTAGCACCTAAAGGTATTTCATTCAGTCTGAAGCCAAACAATAATACACTTCGTAGTCTCATTAAGTGTAGTCAGCCTATTGATTTTCGTCCTCAAGATTCTATTGGTCAACTACTTGACTTCACCAAACGCGTTCTAGAAGCTAATTTAATACATAATTCAGATTTGCCTGTAACTATCCTCAAGATCAACGCGTTGCGAGTCGAGTGTAATATAACTTCAGGAGCATATATAAACGGCTCGAAGGTTCATACGATACACGAATTCTTTCCAGCAGTACCACCAGGATATAAGATCATTGAAGTACCCTCACAGGTAATTTACCTTCCAGTTACAGTTAAAAGCATAGATCACTTACAAATACGCATAGTCGATCAAGACGGACGATTAGTTAATTTTCGAGGAGAAGTAATCACAATCAGACTTCACATCAAGCAAGTGTGATGGAGATCGTTTACAACAGCAACGTCGGTAGGGGCTATATAAAGAAGTCAACATGTCGACAGACCATCAGTCGTCCGCGAGCAAGCAGAGCGCTAACACGACAAAACATTCAGTTCCTGAGAAGTTTCGGTCTAAGAGTCATCGCTGGTGGAAAATAACTGGTATTTTTTTCTGTTGCCTACAAAAAGATGGAAGAAATTCTAAATATTCAGTCACCTGTAACATTTGATGAGTCAGTACGAACTTCATGCACATCAGCCCTACACCACGTCATCGTTTGGAAACAGCGATGAAATTCGCATCGCCATTCAACATCAGGATTTATGTCTTCTACCATCACGAAGTTCAATACATATATGTGGTAAATTAGTTAAGCCGAATGGCACTCCACTCGAACGTTCTATGTTAGTCAACAACGCCATCTGTCATATGTTTGAAGAAATCAGATACGAGATAAATGCCATTGAAATTGATAAATGTAAAAATGTAGGGTTAACTACTCTCATGAAAGGTTGGGTTTCTCTCAATCCTAGTCAAAAATTGGTCATCGAGAACGCTGGCTGGCTCGATGTAGAAGAAACGCAAAAACTTACCAACGATGATGGTTACTTCGACCTGTCTATACCTCTCTGCATGATTCTTGGATTTGCCGAAGATTATAGAAAAATTTTAGTAAATGTTAAACACGAGCTCATACTCACGAGATCGAGAAATGATATCAATGCTATCATACAGATGGCAGGACCAGACAATACTTATGAAGAATTTAAAATTGAGCTCACGAAGATAGAGTGGTTGATGCCATACATATTTCTCTCCGATAAGCGAAAGATTCCTCTATTCAATTACATCGAGAAAAATAGACCTGTGGTTATGAGCTACCGCAGTTGGGAATTCTACGAATATCCCCTCCTTCCATCTTCTCCGAAACACGTTTGGACTGTTAAAACATCCAATCAGTTGGAAAAACCACGCTTCATTATTCTTGCTTTTGAAACGAATAGAAAATCTCGGAGGCAGATAAACGCCAGTCAGTTCGATCATTGTCACGTAAGTAATGTTAAACTCTTTTTAAATTCACAAAGTTACCCGTATGGAAATTTAAATTTAGATATAGATCGTAACCAGTACGCTATACTGTATGATATATATACAAATTTTCAGAGTGCTTATTATGAAAAAAATCCTGAACCTCTTTTAAATAAAGTAGATTTTATAAAATACTTACCTTTGATAGTGATCGATTGTTCAAAACAAAACGAATCTTTGAAAAATGTTCCCGTGGACGTGCATTTAGAGTTTGAATCGAGAGATAATTTTCCAGTTGGAACGTCCGCGTATTGTCTCATTCTGCACGACCGTATCGTTTAGTATAGTCTCAGTGGTGACGTGAAGAAGCTTGTGTAAAAATGAAGTACATCGTCGATATGCAGGGCTTCAAACAGCCTGGTAATGATTTCGTTTTGAAATAACTGGCAATAGTTCTGTTGGATGATAACGATCAACCTCTAGTCTTTTTATTCAAGGAACCTTTTCCTTGGAAACGGCTCACCGATAAGTATAAGGGGGAAAATACTTGGTTGAAGAAGTTCTATCACGGTATTTCTTGGAAATCAGGTGACCGTCCCTATACCGACATCGGAAGTGTTCTTCGAGAATGTTTGCATGATGCTAGTCAAATACTCGTTATGGGCTCCATCAAGAAAAAATGGCTCGAACGTTTCAAATTCAACGTTCACGATGTAACGGAGATGGGTTTTCCACCGTTGGACAAGATCAAGCTTGTGACAGTATGCCCAAACCACGAGGGCGCCTACAAAACCAGCTGTGCTCTTCATAACGTTAAACTGCTGAAAAAATTCTACGAAACGTGCGAGACGTCTATGGATTGGGAGTAAATGCTTCATTCGTGTCCCTGACGTCGAACAAGATGAGTCAAAACACAAGTTCAAGCGCTTATACTCCTCTTCTTGATTCTAAACAGGAGAAAAAGGAGGATTCAAAATGGAAACAGTATTCTCAAAAGTATTCCAAGAATACGAATTCTTTACCCGAACGCGATAAGTATAAAAGATTAAAATAAATTGTGATCGGACGCATGCTCTCGCAGTATGCATGCGCACTCTCTCGCTCGCTCTCGCTTTGAGCGTTCAATTTAAAATTGTCGATGCGCACGACGGTCGCGCGTGACGGTTAATTTTCGCTCGGGGAAAAATCATGACCGAAAATAGTGGACGGGTTCTGGCGCAAAATGTTGGACGGGTTCTAGCGCAGTGCGCCAGAACGTTGGACGGTTTCTGGCGCAGTGCGCCAGAACCCGTCCAGCTTACCTACTTACTGTTACTAAAGTTAAAGAGTTACACCCCGTGAATTTAGTTTTGAGAAAAATTGCTTTATGTTCTAAACTGTAATACTCGTTTTTAGTGCGTTAAATATAATTATTCTAATTTTATCACGAAGCACCTATATACACTGTCTGAAAACTTCCATGTATATAGGTATACTATGTGTGTATTTGGAAACGCAAAATGTAAACACAATATAACTATATACATGGAGTTTTATAATAGTGTACAAATGACATAAAAAGACTGACGAAAAAGTGAAAATGTTAATGTTCAATTGAATAAAATGAAAAAGAGGTATGATTACTTTAATTTATATTTAATATATTACTAATCAAATGAAGCCCGAAATTATATGTCTGTACCTATTACGCCTTATCCTCAACTCATCACGCCCCACCCTCAACCTATCATGCCCCACCTTGAAACCCAACCCGCCCCACTAGTGGGGTGTCATGGGTTTTTTTAACTCGGTCTCATTTTACTGTCTGGTTTAAATAATATGAAAAATATCAACATTTACAGATGAATGTTATATTCTTGAAAAGTTCTTTTAGATAATTATCTCATTCATAAGTACTCATAGTTATCACATAATTAAATGAGATTGACTAATGTCAAGGGGGCCCATCGTGCCCCACCCTCCCCTACGAGTATATGTGTTTGTATGTGCGGGTCTTGCCGCTGCGAGACATTAACTACACTCTTTTACACTTACAAAATTATTTATTTATACCTATATTAACAGATCCTTAAATAAATAAATTAATAAATAGAAATAGAAAATAAATTTTTTAAATAGTATTAATATTTTACACATATAATATAATGTCATAAAAAGCATTAATGTTTCAAAGTGACTTTTAATGGTTATAAAGATTTTCTGGCAGTCTTCAGTTAGTTTATAACTAATAGTACATTATGCACCAAGGGAATAAAGTGGGCTATGTGCTTCCTGCGCGAGAGTCACTGCGCAGGTTCGCATACAACCCACTATATTCTCGAGTGCCATATACGACTTTTTAACACAACTATCGTAAAATTCGTACTCGTTCCCCGCCGAGAAGGGAAAAAGTGCTGCATATTTATTTCCTAACTTCTCTCTCGGTTCCAACACAACTCGCTGTTTGTGCCCGAGCCGAAGGTGAGGGCACATGTGCGTGACGCTGGGAACTAGAGTGAGTGTAGGGAATTAACGCCTCGGCGGGGAAAACGTACGAATTTTACGATGGGGTGTGTTAAAAATTTATTTTACGGATTTTTGTTGTCTTTGTTTATAAATATTATTAACAGGAGGAAGTGGCAAGTCTTCTTCTTATTCACTATCATTTCCTCCTAATCGAGTCCTCTTCCTCTTGCTAGCAATATTATTACCTTTTTCTGTCTGGTCAGCAATCCAGTGAACAGATTTTGCTAAATCAAATAATTTTTTATGTTGCATGATCGGGCAACTCAATTTGGCTAAATACCTCCATAAGTAATTCAACTGCAACAAAAGGACCAACGAAACATTTTGGTGGTGGTAACATCGTACATAAGAGGGCAAGAGTAGGGGGTAACGGAAATGATCCACCTGGGACAGGATGTTCTTCTGGTAATGGATTGACTTTCGGTTTGAAAGGGATCATTTGGGAATAATCTGGCCTTGGCAAAGCAGCAATGAATTTTTCCGTGTCTGGTGTTCTAGGTAAAGGACAATAAGTAGGATTCCTACTAACCCTAGATACTACTATATAACCGATAGATCTCAATTCTACTGAGGTACACGGATATAAATCTAAAAACTTATATCTATCTACTAATTGTGCAATTTCTTTTCCTTCAAATTCTCTTAGCTTTTCTAAAACTGCACTACGTTGTTTTTCTACTTTTACTATACTACCTAAGTTTCCAATATTAGATTCAAATTCCAGAAATCGATTCCATATATGAACTGATTTTTCATGTTCTAAATTGCCGGATGAAAGTACTCGTTCAAATAATTTTCTTGTATTATTATTCTCATTCAAATGATATAAATAATCTATATAACACAATATGTAGTCTAGATTATCGGGAAATTTTTTCAATCCAAGCTCAAAAATTTTAAATGCTATACTTTTATGTTTCGTACAATAGTACTCTATAAGTGCTGCAGCAACGTATACGTGGTGCTTGCATTTTACATCTCCTCGGGCTCGTATGAAAACAGTTGTAACGGATTTGATACCTTCAGCCCTTCTTGCGAATTTCATGTATTGAACGTAGGCCAGTGTAGGGTCGATATCGGATATGTCAAGGAACTTCTGGTAAATCTGATGCACTTTCTTGTACTTAAATCGGCCCTCCTCAAAATTGGCGCGCACAAAATATATCAACACATTTTTCGACAACAAGGTATTGGTAGCATGTTCAAACATGCTGGCGGCCTCATCGCTCAAATTTTTGGCCGCATTAATGTTACCTTCCTCTGTAAGGACCTTAGAGCTAAGTTCGAAGAAATGAGCGGCCTGGTGCCAGACAGCCGGGTGATGGCCGAGGCAGAGCAGGCACTGCTTAATCACAAACATGACTCTACGAGCGACCAGCGACGTGTCTTTCGTTCTCAAGGGATTGCTGCGTTCCCAAGCTATATATTTTTTCCACAGTTCGACTTGTTTAATTTCTTCCCAATGACCAGTTGGTGGTACACTTGGCGCACTTCTGTTTAATCCTCTTGTTACTGCTTCTAATTCCTTGGCTGCTCTTCTTGCATTCATGTAGTCTGTAGAATAATCAATTGACATTTTTTCCGCAATAAGAGGATTTATATTTTGCTCAAAAGTCATATAATCTTTCCAGAGTTGTTCCACATTTATCATGGGAGTCATAACACCTCGTTGATACATTCTGCGTACAATTCTTATTTTTTGATTTTCAGCATATGAACCAGTAACCTCAACACTTTTTATGAATATAAAATAATCATTCCATATACTGTAAGAGTGTATATCTATTCCAATTTTATCTAAAGCAAACTTGTATACTTCTGCCATTTTTTCTTTGCTGGTAGCCAGAGTTGCTTTAGTCTCTTTAACATAAGAAAGATACAGTTTCCATAGTTCAATATTTAAAATTTTCATGAGACATCTCTGGAAAAGATTTTCCACCATTTGATAGTTGCGCATTTTCATTTCTTGTTGAATATATATTTTCCAGTAACGGCCTGCAGATGGAAATACAGTTACAAGTTTTTCAAAAACTGGCCGCATTTCTTTAATTAGTCGGTTTTGTGCTTCTTTGATCAGCAAACTCCATGCTTCCAAGTCATAGGGAGACTCATCAACAGTCTTCTGTGCACATTGTAGTTTTTTATTTCTCCAGTCGAATATGTTGGATTCAGCCATGGCTAAGCCGTTTCTTTCCATTTCAGTTTATAGCGTGATCTCCAATTGTATGCATACGCTATAGGTATGTGTGCATTCGAGCTTTGAGGTACCTCCTAAAGTCCTAACTGCCAAGTCTCTTTAGTCCTTCGTCTTTAGCTGCTTTCAAAAAGTAAAAATGATGTGAAAAAAGAATAAAAAATACTTGACACGTTTTCCTTAGATTTGATTTTACAGATTTATTCACACTAAAACATATTATTACTCGCGCACAGTATATATCTGTGGCTTCCAGGAATAACGACTTAACCACATTTTTTTCAAAATTGAGTTAGCACCGGAATTTATACCTTCTAACTACCCTTTTTAATGTAGACTTGATCTGGAAATCTGGAACGCGTTCAACGAGCAAATATCAGCTAAGTGCATAACCACTTAACTACACATGTGCTCGGAAAAAACAACTTAACTGAATATGCTTTATTTACAAATCAATATTTTTCAAAAAGGAGGTGAGATTTCTATCTACATAATAAACAGAAATGACAATTATGACCTATTTTTACAGCAACAAAGATCAAAGGCACAACATTACAATAGATAACAGAAGGTAACAGCTTTTATTGCCGGGCGATGGGGTGAGTGTGTATAAATAGTAAGTAACGTTCGGTATTTGGTATACCGAATTCCATTGACTTCACACACATTCTCTTAGGAGGCGCGTACACGGGAATGAATATTTAAAAAAGAATTCGTATTCTATGTTTTAAGTGTAGAAATAATTATGCTATTTATCTTATTTAAACAATTTCCATAAAACTACTTAACTGCACACTTATCGGAATAACGACTTAACTGCATTGTTTTGTTTGTTTATACAAAGAACAAAAATTTATTCTAGCAGCTGATAGTGAGGTTCGAAAGATATTCGATACCTTTGTAAATGTCTACATTGTTATGGCTCATCTCGCGCATTTCGATCTTACATGAAGTGTCATGACAGAAATTTTAAAAACAGCGATTTCTCGAAAATACGTAAAATGCAGTTAAGTCGTTATTCCTGGAAGCCACAGATATATAAAAATACCTGACGTATTATGTAGAACAGAGTTACCGTTTAAAAATTTGAAAAATCGGAGTGACTTACTTGAAACCGAAAAATGAGTGTGAATTATTGAAAGTTGGAAATTGTGCGTTTTGCTCTTCCGAACATTCGTTTGACTGATTTTTGGGAAGCTCTGTAGCTTATATAAGCGGCAGAGAAGGAGTGCAACCGCTTTATCCTAAGCGTTGGGTTAGGTTCGACCTAATAGGAAAGCTATTGGTCTCTAGAATCTTGAGACAACCATCACTCAAATTCGAATACTAGGATTTGTTAATGAGGTGTGAATATTTAGAAACGGTGTATCTTAGTTAATAAACAATAAGTAACTAAAATTATGATTTTAATACTAAACCTAAGACAAATAATCTTTTTCAATATAATGGATTTCTAAAATAAATGATTAATCATACCCAAATTTTAATGAAACATGAAAGTATGCGGAGTTAATACGAATTAACTGGAAATTGAATAATATTAATTTTAAATTGAAAATCAGTTAAAAAAAAGATAGTATAAATATAATTTAAAAATACAAATATTTCTTCTACAATATCCATTATTTAAATAACTTATTTTTTTTTACAATGCTTTATGATGAACTAACTTAATTTTAACGGTAAATATTTTTCAGACTTATTTCTTGAATGCATCTATTATTCTAGTTTACATATCAATTTTATAACACTTTGATAGAAGCTTTAAATTCATAAGAACAGTAATTAAAATGGAAAATCGTCAGACAAGAATTTTTAATGTAAAGCATTTTCATGGAGTTATTGTTGTTTATATTCAAAATTTTTTAACTGAATTCATAAATGTGTATTATTTATTTATTTATTTGTTATCAGTTACAGCCGTAGTTGCTTTTATTTTTATTTTACCCCCACTCATATAATACATTCCCTTACAAAAATTTATGAACCGTGCAAAAATATAAAAAGTATTCGAGGTTGATATTCTTACATTACATTAACTAGTAATATTGTCGCTAATATGTAATATCACATGACTTCTATTAGCTATTCTCATCTTACATGAAATTCAAATCAAATCAATTATCACAAAAGTTATCTAAATTTACATTTTACAAAAATTACCTTGGTAGAAAATTAATTCTAAATGTTACTATTAATAATGAATTTTGATCGCAAACTCTTAAAATATTACCTAAAATCTGAATAATATTTCTAGAGATTTAAATTGAAATTTTGCTGTGTATAGCAGTTTTATACTATGAACTGAAATAATTCAGTTTTAAACTGTCGCTTTAGCTTAAATAATAGAAAGATTTAGTGGTAAACCTATTTTAAACGAGATACCAAATAATTTAAATGTATATTAAAAGTCAGTATAATATTGCGAAATTAATAATTTAAAAGTTTCTCAAAAATAAAAGAAGAATATACAAAAATAAGAAAAATGATCAATATTCAACTGAAGAAAACGGAAGGAAACTTCTAGATATATGGTCATTAGACCAAGACAAGTACGTGATTTCCCCGGATTCTTTTGGTGCTTCATAATATTCGAAGTGTATGCGGGGGCCAACTAGCGTAGCGAAAGATGTTTGGGACCGAGATTCAGGTATAAGAAAAGAGAAACGTTTTATTATCAGTTTCTTGAGAAATTTGTACCCAAGCAAATAAATGTTGCAGTTAAGATTGCTTGGAAACGAGAATTGATCACATTACTAAAATTTGTTTACTATCGTTTATTCACATGTTATAATATAAGAAACGATATCATATAAAAATATGGTTCTTAAAGAAATAAAAAAATAGTATATTACGCATCTAGGGAGGAAAAAACTTGGACACTCCACAGCTCGTGTAAATTGCCACCCTCGCCTTCGGCTCGGGCAAACACCACATATGGGCTGGCCAATTTTGCATATACTATTTTTCACCGTACCCGGGGCGAAAATGCCACATTCGCGTTTTTGAGCCGGAAGCGAAAGTGGTATTTTCGGCCAAGGTATGGTGAAAAAAATGTCAACATTGCAAAAGTAAATATCGTTCAATAAAAAAAATTCAATAAACTATGAAAATCTTTTTTATTTTTTATCTGATTTAAAATTGGAAAGACTCATTTTGTTCCACGTGCAATTTCATAGGGAGTCATGGATATCAAAATTGAAAAATTTTCAAAACCTACAAGGTGGCAAAGTTAAATTAACTGGACCGTTGCATATCTATCCCAGACAATGTTCAGTCAGGTTAAGCCTAAAACTTTTTATATTTCTTTGTAGACATCCAAGAAAAATTTATAAAAATTAAGGCACTAAATTATATAATATCTTCTACTAAGAAAGGAGTTAAAAATGTAACAGAAGTGAATAGAAATACATCTTAGTTAATGCATTATCTAAATCGAAATCTGCTCTAAACCAAAAAATTTTCAATTTTTTAGCCCATATAAAAAGGATTTAAAAATGTTACTAAACTACGATATATCTTTTGCTGAGAAAAAATTCAATACAGTCCAGAAGTGCTATATATAAGAGCATTGTAAGAAGTTCAATTGAAAGAAATAGCCGTAGTGAGTGACACATCACGTGCAAATGAGATGTAATCGATAAAAGAAGAAGTAAAAATCATTTCAAGAGATTTTAAAATAATTTTTGTATGTATTCAACTTTGAGGTTTATGAACCCACATGGTACGAATTTGGGTCAGAACCTGCAACTTATAAAGATGGGATTCAAACTACCTGAACTTCGATGTTCTAAAGACACTGATAAATAAATACTTATAGTATCGTCATTCAGTTATTTGATAGAAGTCGAAGTTACTACAGAGCTTCTGATTACTAGCCCGACATTACTAACTGAGCCATCGTTAAAATAATTTATAATACAATATTTTTAATCTGCCCATGTGTTTAATTAAGCTTTACAATGGGTAATAGTCGAGAAAATATGAAGTCGTTAGATTAAATATATGGCGATTTATGTACACCTTATAATTTAAAAAAAAATAACTTTTTTACTATATAATTGATCCTATTTATTAATGTTCTCAATTGAATTGAATTATAATTAAAAAATAAAAATAAATATGATAACTTTCAGGTTTGAGTATTTATCGAACAAATTTCCGGAGGAATTGCACATTGAAAACGGGACCGGAGTTATTCATGCGAATGAAACAGTTTATCATGATTGGATCTTCACGCCTAACCAATTAAGAAATTATGAGTTCAATATCTCTTGTCGTTTAAACGTTGAAATTGACAGCAGAACTTCCGTAATGCAAATTGAAGTGTCTGGAAATAGTACTGAAGGCTCTCTCATAGTAAATAAATTAATTACGTTCGTTAAACTATCAAACTACTAACTTATATATGCATAATATATAATAATTGTTTGACGGTTACTATTTAAAAAATTTCAATCTTTTACAGATGTATCATATTTAAATATACACATACAATTTTATGCTATAATTAAGGTAGTTCCTCATTCCGAAAAGGTGTTGTTACAAAATAATTTTTATTATTGTTTGGTCAAATCTCATCGGACGTGTAATGATATATACAAATGAGGGATAGAGTATGTGCCCCTACTGAAAAATCTCATGTGAGAACTCATATGAGAACTCATATGTGATCACATATGAGATCTCATATGAGTCTCATATGTGATCACATATGAGATCTCATATGAGTCTCATATGAGTCTCATATGAGTACTCATGTGAGAGTCTCTTACGAGATATCATATGTGATCTCATATGAGGTTTTGGCACGAGTACTCATAAGAGAACTCATATGAGATCTCATATGAGATCTCATATGAGATCTCATATACGTTTCCAGTGTAATCGTATTTTGTTAGAAACTCATATGAGGTCTCATATGAATTTCTAATGAAACTGCTATATTAAACTGGAAACTCATTCCTTTTCAGTGTATTAAGACGTGGTGGATGGTTCCTCCCACCCACCCTGCGTTGCACACTTTACTATATAACCAAACGGGTCCGTTTTATCTGCGTACTAGGCTGCCATGCGCCACCTGGCGGCGGCATCGAGACTGCAGAGCCGTACGAGAGCTTATACGATATCTCATATGAGACCTCATATGAGACCTCATATGATTTTCAAACAAACTACGATAACACTGGAAATTTATATGAGATCTCATATGATATCTCATACGAGTTCTCTTATGAGTACTCGTGCCAAAACCTCATATGAGATCACATATGTGATCTTATATGAGACTTACATGAGACTCACATGAGTACTCATATGAGACTCATAAGAGATCTCATATGAGATCACATATGAGTTCTCATATGAGTTCTCATATGAGTTTTTTCAGTATGGTGTTAGAAAACATTTTTTTCGAGCGCAAATTGTATTTGCAAGGTAGATACCTATTATCGGTTAGAAAAAGTATCGAGCAAAAACCGGAATCCTTTTTATTTTTCGTATGTTTTGATAAACAATTTCATATGAAGTTAACCGTAAATATTCGACGACTCTAAAACTATTTACAGTAGTTGATAAAAACTATAGTACTTTATGCTGCACAAGTAAAATATTTCCGAAATTTCTTCTCGGTAACTCTATATAAAATTGTTTAAGGAACCGAATAAGCCCTTATATATTGAAATCGGATGAAAAACAGAAAATATTCCCATACTTACTCGATACTTTTTCAAACCGATACTATCTATCTACACTAGCAAATTCAATTTTCTCTCAAAAAAAAAAAATTTCTAACGTATAAACTATCTCTCATTTACATATATCATTACTCGCCCAATCAGATTGAACCAAACAATAATAAAAATTATTTTCCAACAACACCTTTTTGGGATATGGAATTACCGTAATGTACGGTAACCGATTCATATCGATAACGATTATACATTTTATTCAATAGGCAATTCCAGAAGAACTCAGTTTTGGAGATCGAAAATTCAATGAACCATTCAAAACGGGATTCAAAGCTTATAACTTCAGCCCAGTTCCCATTCACTTTATTTTAATATGTCGACCGACGAGATGCTTAGAAATCATGAATCATCCAGAGAATGACGTGGCGATCACTCCACAACGTGGTACGATAAACCCAGGAAGAGGAGAAAAAATTCAAGTTAGTGTTAATCCCAAACAGTCAGGTTTTTATGAGTTGACTATAGAATATTTTATAAGGCCAAGTTCATTGGCAAATAGCACAATACCGCTATCAAAGCCCAAACACCTCTGCGTCTTAAATGGCACGTGTTACTTCCCTACTCTACAGGTATATCATCTACTTTTATTTTTACCATTCTTAGAGATTTATTTACCATGCAAGAGAAATTTATTTTATTTTTAGGTACAAGACTTAATTTATAAGTCGGAAACTAATCAAGGTGTTAGCAAAGTGTTGCTTTGGGAATCTCTAGTCATTGATACGTAAGTAATATTATTTTCAGAATATCGTTCAATAGAAATAATTTAAAATTCTTTTCAATTGAAAAGCTGAAAGAATTTTTACGAAATAGTGTCTCTAAACGTTTTGTATTTCTGTATTTTTTCATAAAGTTTTAATTAGTTTAATAAGCCACTATAACTAACACAATAATATTTCATAGCTTCAACTCAACATTGAAAGATATACTACCTTCTCAAGAAGTTTTAATTGAAATGGCTATACCCTTGATTGCTTTGAAAGAAAGTGAAAAATTCTTTATTAAACTTTTAGTAACAAACTCAAATCCAATCAAGGCTTCGTGGTTTTTAAAGAAAAGGAAAACTTGCTTGTGTAACGATGACATTATCAAAAACAAAGAATTTTTAAAAGCAAATCGCAACAACGATTGCCCTTATTGTGTTTATGATGAAACATGTGATATTAAACCCAAAAAAATTGGTTTAAAGGTATAGTTATTGTGCTTGAAATACTTCATGTTTACTAACAAGGTAAATACTTTTAATTTTGTTGCATAACTTTTTTATTTATTCAAGACAAATGAAACAGGATATCTGACAATTGAAATAAAAAATCACACTTCACGTCCTAGTGGAATATTTTGGGAATTAGACGTTGGAGAAGAAAGGAAAATTATTTTAAACATAAGTTTAAAGAGACCTATAATTTTACCTGGTCCAGATTTAAAATTTGAAAATTTAACCATTGGAGAATGTCGTGATGTATATTATCAGGTTTTAAGTCCATTTATAAAAATCTATAATTAGTATTTTATTTTATTGCATGGTAAACGACAGTACCAACTATAGGAATCCGATTCGAAAAGATACCATCTTTTTGCAGAAAGTTTTTGTAGACATTTCTACCAGAAACCTTTGCAGAAGTACCTGCAAGAAATTTCTACAAAGTTTTCACCTACAGGAAAATTCTACAGAAATTTCCACAGAAAGTATTGCATATTTTTGCAACATAAATTAATTATATTTTGTTAAACATTAAAAAATTGAAGCAGATGACTTAGATGTCCATGATAAAGGTTGACTCATCGAGCTATGAGTTTCCACTTTATAAAAATTAAAATGACGCATCAGCCCCATTTTCAGTGTTATCATCCGCATGGTAACGCCCGTACTTGGCGTCATAGTCACCTGTTTCGACTTTTGATATTTATCAAAATATTGGTAATTAATTTTTGTTCTACAAATATGCAATATTTTCTGCAGATATTTCTGCAGATTTTTTCCAACTGGTAAAGTATCTAAACATGCACTAAATATAATACAAAATATAAAAGCAAGACTTTTCTTTTTTAAATTGACCGTTGAAACTTTATTAAAAAACATCTACTCATAAATTAGTACCTTTTCGAAGCAGGTCTCGCGTTGATACAATCTTTTACCAAGTCAACGATTTGTAATACTTGTGACCATATACGGAAAAGTATTTTGTTACAGTCAGTTAATAACTTAAAGCTACCAAATAAATAGTTGAAAATGCACTATGAAATATAGTCGGAAAATAATTTGAATATAGTTATCACCATATTATTTGCTCGTTATTAACACAAATAAATAATTATCGTAAAAAAGTATATCTATTAGTCGAGAGTTGCACACCCATGGCCATCGCCTTAAGGATGTTATGACTATATAGTCTCTGACAAAAGTTAGTTTTTAGCGTTCGAATTTCGGTGAATTATATGGAATAGTTAATGACTTTTCGTCCAGCACGTCTGTGCGGAAATTCTAAATGAGATGAATTTTCGTTTCCAAGAATCCACTAAATTAACAAGAAGAGTGCACACCCTCCTGGAAACGGATTTCGGCGGGCATTTGAGAGTCGATTTCTGGTATCTAGAAATGAGGTTCAGTGTTCCTAATTCCATCTCATAGGCCCTTTTTCTTGAGATGTGGACAATCTCATCTCAAATATATTGGCTATAGCCTCTATTTCGTTAAAAAATGATGTCTCTTCTATTGACTGTTACCTTGGAAGTATTTATGATACAAACACGAGCAAAAAAGATTATAAAAATAAACAGCAAAAGCTAAAATTTAAGCTCTCATTTGTTTGAAAAAGTATTGATTTTTCAGAAAATTATAAGCAATTAAAGATAGAGTAAAAAATTATTAAAAATGCGATCCATTGAATCGCTTAAAATGTTTTCTTACACTATCTTTGATTGCTTATAATTTCCTGAAAAATCAATATTGTTTCAAATAATTCAGAGCTTAAATTCTAGCTTTTGCTGTCTATTTTATAATCTTTTTTGCTTATTTTTGTATCATAAAATACTTGCAATGTAACAGACAATAGTAAGAGACATAATTTTTTAACGAAATAGAGGATATTTGAGATTAGATTGCCCACATCTACAAAAAAAAGGTCTATAAGATGGAATTAGGAACACTGAGCTTCATTTCTAGATACCAGAAATCGGATCTCAAATGCCCGCTGAAATCCGTTTCCCGGAGGGTGTGCACTCTCCGTGTAAGTCAGAAAATTGTCTTTTAAATTCATCTCATTTCCACCTTCGATACTCTCTTTATTTGCGGTCGCAGGTAAAAACTAATATCGTAAATAGAAAGAGATTTATTTTTTCCCTAAAAACATGATTTAATCACAAAATTCCTTTTCAAGTATAGCCACAATCTTAGAGGGTTCGAGTACGTCCACTTCGGCGTTAATGGGTCAGGGTAAATTAATATTTAACTTTAATTACTATATGTATTTGAATTATTGGTAGAAAATTAACCAGCTTTTCTACCTAAGCTGTTATATATTATAGCTATATTTCTAAGCTACAAGTAAGCTACTCTTTCCATTATAATCTACCTAAAAGTCGCTAATTTTTTTTACCTTTGAAAAGCGATATTCGTTGGCTATAAATTAACTAATTTGTCTAGCTAATAATCTGCGCCGTAATAATTTAATGGTCTACGTCCTAGGCGTTCGAGGTAGTCTAAAGCCCTTTGTATCCGATGATGAAGCCTAAGTGGTGCACTCCGTAGTTTTTTGCGTCATAGGTGTCTTTGTTGCATATAGTAGATTTTTTGAGACCTAGACGCGAAAACTATGGAGCGCATCACCTATAGACTCTGTCATCGGCTATCCTGATCAGCTGTGTTGAACGGTTTTCATCTATATGTGTACGCGATATCTGGCTTCAGCATATATTAACTATTTCTAATACTAAAAGCGTGACGTTCTTACTGGGGTTTCTAGCTAACTCTTAGCTAAAAATTAAACATATTCTGAAAATCTAGCTAATTTATAGCTAGAATATGCTTAAGATTTCTACTAGGGTATAAATAAGATAATTTTATCATTTTTTTAATTTTCCCGTAAAAGCAATAATAAAAAAAGAACGTATAATATGGATATTCTACCATACTATTATATAATATTTTGATGTTCGTTTCTGTGTATTAAGGATCATTACAATTCAAAACTCCGTGAAAAATTAATTAGGTACCTAGAACTGGGGAATACTTTTTTAGAATGGGAAAACCAACGTTTTTTATTTTTTCAAGTAAATATGACTGAAAATGCTATGGGTGCCCCCACTGAGCAACTCTTCCCTATTTGTTGTAATATATTATTAGAACAAATGTATACTTTTTTAATCAAATTTTCTTATAATGCTCAATAATGGGAGCTATTTCAACTTATTAGCTGGTAACCGATTACACAGGTCCACAAAATAAGAAAAGTAGCTTGCGCGATGGACTAGGTAGACTATGATACTCCGATGAATTTTGTCCCGTGAAAGCCGAATATGATCTTAGTTTTGGCACTGCAATTCAAATTTTTAAGATATCCCTAACTCTAAAAAGGTTGAGATACCTTAATAGTAAGGTCAAATAATTTTTTTTAATCATTTGGTCAGTTGTATTGTAGAGTACTAATCATCTACTACAATAGTATATTACATACCTAGGTGCGTATTTAATTTCTGAGATATAACCCGTATAGAAATAATAAATGTAGGAAATCATAGAAAACCGTACGAAATTGTACGAAATTGTAGGAAAGTGTAGGAAAGTGTAGGAAACTGTTGGTTTTCGGACAAAATTCGTACGATTTTGTACATTTTTGTACATTTTTGTATGGTTTTATACGTTTTCATACGATTTATAAATTTTCTCAAATTTGTCTGTAAAAACTTAAATGTATGAAAACGTAAGAAATTGTACGAAAACGTAAGGAAATGTAAGAAAACGTACAAAAACGTACATTTCCGTAAGTTTCAATGAATCTTACAGTTTCGTACAGTTTTGTACATTTATTTACGGATTCGTACGAGTTTATATACTTTCATACATTTTATTACGATTCGTAAATTTTTTGCGTCTATAACAAATTTTTCCTGTCGAAATAGTAAATGTAGGAAAATGTACAAAACTGTATAAAACTGTACGAAACCGTACGAAAACGTATTAAACCGTATAAATTAACCCTGCAAACTGTCCGAAAACCAACACTTTTGTACAGTTTTGTACAGTTTTTGACGATTTTCTACAGTTTCGTACAGTTTATTACGATTTACTACACTTGTTTTTTCCATATGGGAACGTATGACTTTTTTGAGATATGATGGCTGAAAATTTTAATTTGGTATTTCTCGGAGAAGCAAAATCGTATTTGGATGATTCAAAATGGATTCTATAGTAGATTATTAGTACTCTATAATACAACTGACTAAATGATTAAAAAAAATTTTAGACCTTGCTATTAAGATATCGTCGCGCGGTACGAAGAAAAGCCAACTTGGAAGTTACAGGCGAAGCTAAAAACGCGTCTAAGACGAAGAAAAGCCAGTTTGGGTCCTCCTAGACGAAGAAAAGCCAGTTTGCGCCCTCCCAGACGAAGAAAAGCCAGTTTGCGCCCTCCCAGACGAAGAAAAGTCAGTTTGACTTGTCTCAGACGAAAAAAAGTCAGTTTGACTTGTCTCAGACGAAAAAAAGTCAGTTTGCGCTGTTCCTGCGGAGAAAAAATCCCCCAACTGACTGCATCTAATCAATTACTAGTTATCTTATTATCTTAACTGATCATCTTTTTATATTATCTTTTTATCTTTTTAAAAATATTTTTAATCCTTTTGGTTATCTTTTTATCTTTATTTTATCTTATTATCTGAAAGTTATCTATAATATACCAACTAAATGTTACTTTCGTTTGAGAAGTCAAACTGGCTTTTCTTCGTCTTAGACGCGTTTTTGGCTTTTCTTCGCCTGTAACTTCCAAGTTGGCTTTTCTTCGTACCGCGCGACGATATCTCAACATTTTTAGAGATATAGGGATGTGCTAAAATCCTGACGTGCAGGGCCAAAACTAAGGCCATATTCGGACTTCAACAGGCCAAAATACATCGGAATATCGTAGTGTAGTCCATCGCGAAAACCACTTTCTTTTATTTTATGGGTCTGTGTTATCTTTGTTGTGTAACATAATTGTGTATTGCAAATATATTTTAATATTCTAATAATATCTTTATAGGCAATCTGGCTAAATAATACTACAGAATGTGAAAGTAATTACAAAGTGGAAACAAAATATCTTGCTCTTTTTAATAAGAGAAATTACGGCATCATTTTTACATGTCTAAATCCGGAGGGTGTTATTCCCAAATTTAATTGCAATCCTGTCCTTTTTGGTTTTTGTCCTAACAAGTTTGGAAAATTTCAAGTTTGTTAATTTGTTTTATAATATAATAAGCATTGTAGAAAAATATCTTCTGTTTCAACATTAATAATTTCAATTTCAAATAATAGACAAAAGTAGCAATAAAAGTAGGCGATAATGAAACAACATTAAATTTAGAAGGTGAATCTACTTGTTCATACATGCAAAATACCGCTGGCCGAGAAACGTGTCCGTTTTCAGATTCGTTTACCACTCCGGAAGTGGTCGTCTATTTTAGTAGTGATTGCATTATTGTGCCTCCGTTATTAACCCACGGAAAAGTAGTGAAAATGATTATGATGCACAATCATCATCAGCAGGATGTCTTGTCCTACGAGTGGAAAAAGTAATTGTTTTCAATGAAAATGTGCCTAAAATCTAATTTTAAGGTGATGCGATACCCACGCTATTACTCAAAATTGGGTTCCCGTTATTCTCATTCAATTTTTAATTTTAAGGAAAAAACTCTTTAATACGTTATAGTTCTTTATTAAACTTAAAACGTGTCAAAGAGTTTTTTTCAACAAGTTTAAAATTGAAGGAGAAAAACGGGAACCCAGAATTGAGTAATAGCCTGGATATCGCATCACCTTAATAAAGCACATTTATTTTACATAAGATACATAATGTTCTTAAACGATTATTTTTGCTTTATATTATAATCCTAAACTTTAAATTATTTTCTAGTTACGAAATACCTGGAATTATTAAGGTTAACGTAGAACCATCAAAAGGCTTAATACAACCTTATTCATTGCTCACAGTCCTTATTGAAATTGTCACTGGTTCTTACGAATGTTTATTGGATATTAATATATACTGTAATTTTATAAATGTTAGCGAAAGACGGCTCGCAGAAAAAAAGAAAATGGAACAGGAAAGTATTTTGAAACAGTTAGAAGGTCAATTCACGATAAGTGAAAAAGGCGTAAATTTTTTGGCAAGTACTCTGCTCAATACTTTTGTTTTATTACCAATATAACTTTATAAAAGATGCTAATATTTTTTCATAAATAGAATAAACCGATTTTCGAAGAAGTAAAGAAACCGTTAACTTTTTGCAAAACTTTGACATTAAAAGTTCGCACTTATAATTCTCAATATATCGATGAAAGAGTTAATTTTCAAAACCAGTTAAAAAATATACCGATAGAGGAATTTCAAAATAAGGTTGTTTTAGATAGAACTGGTACTAATTCTAAAGTTATTTCTATGTCATCTCAAATTTTCGAATGTTTAATATGGTAACTATAAGATTGTCATAATATCCCTAATAGAACGTAACGTTTAAAAAATTTTTTTAAAACGAACTTTGAAACACTTTGTACCGTTTTAATATGACGTCATATGATATTATTAGAACCGATATAAAATATTAATCTTTGATTGATTCTAGGGAAATCGTTAATAGTAAACACTTTGAACATGTATTAAATACTAATTTAAATGTGGTGCATAATTTGAAATACTCTCACTTTCCTGAAAATATTGCGGAAAGAAAATATTATACGAAAAGGAATAATTGGAAATTGTCAAAAAAACACGCTGAAAATATTTTACATACTGTAAATTATTTTATTAAAATGACAGTTTGAAAATCTCTATAGATTACTTATACATTTTTATAATTATATTTGTAATTTTCAGATGTTGTGCATGGTCATTCACGAAGAATTTAATTTTGATACCATACACTTTTCACATCCTCCGGATGCGCGACAAATATCATATCAGAAAACATATTTAGAAGCGTATACCAAACAAATTGTTAATGAAAGTGATTTTCAAATATAAAGTTATCATTTGATAAACTTTAACACGTCAACGCAAGTTAAGTTTAAAGAAAATAAATGTTGTTTCCTCAGTAGAAATAGATTTGTCTATTATTTTAAATATTTTAATTTTTTTTTTTGACTCAATTAAAAACTTTTATCTATTTACAAATTAATTTACGAAATGAAGATTTCAAAAATAATTATTATTAAATTTATCGAAATTTCTGAGAACTTCGTAATAATTGTCATAAAAGGAAAATTATGGAGATGATTCGACCCTCTTACGGAATTTGTTACTTGAATAGTGTAATATTGCAAAACGTTAGATGTAGATAATACCTATTACTTCAGATACTCACACCTCAGACCTCAATAAGACCAGTGATTGTGAACGTGAAAACAATGCGACTATACTACCGACAATACCGACGTACGGTTCCGGTCATATATTTGCATCATTCACCTACAAAATGTATTATACCTATACATATGATTGCCGGGTTTTATCCAATATCTTTGCAAGGTAGCAGTATGTACACGTGTGCTCCTCGTTCCTTCTGGTGTATACAAAAACAGCCGTGTGGAAGCTGCGTGCGCGGCACGCTATTTCATCATCACGCTAGGAAACGCATTTAAATAATTTCTCATTATGGTAAATCAAATTAACAATATTTTTTACGATCTCAGATTTCGTTAAAGATCCGCTAAAAACTATCGCGTATTAGATGAGTAATCGGCAAATGATGAGGACTTAACCTCACTTGCATTATGGTTAAGTTTTTGAGTATATATCAAATCATCATTTTTTTACTAGTATAATAAGTCTTAATTTTTTAAATTGGAAAACATATTTATATATAGATATTAAATTAAGAAACACTAAACATTGTTCTTAATATTATTGAATCTTGGTTTAATATAGGGTACAGTTGCCGAAAGAAAGGGTACATTTAAAGTTGAGTATCTGCAAAAGGTTGAATATGGTGCACAACGGAAGTGGATCACTGCAAAAGCATGTGAAGAAGATGCTCCATCGCAACCAAGGAAAAATTCAGATGAAAAGTTTCTGGCAACCTTTCCATTTCCCTACATGAATGGTAGACTTCATTTAGGCCATGCATTTTCATTGTCAAAATGTGAGGTATGGTATTTTCTATTATATGCTAACTGTACATTTTCAAAAATTTCATGCATATATTTTGATTGTTATTTTAGTTTGCAGTAAGATATAATCGATTATTGGGAAAGAAGGTCCTTTTTCCCTTTGGTTTCCATTGTACAGGAATGCCGATTAAGGCATGTGCAGATAAATTGAAGCGTGAAATGGAAACATATGGATACCCACCTGAATTTCCAGCTTTTGAAGAAGAACCTGAAGAAGAGGCAACTAATGATATAGTTATTGTAGATAAAAGTAAAGGGAAAAAGGTAAGTACAATGATATAAAAGCAATCGACCAACATGTTTAATAGATATTGTTTACTATGCCCTGAAGAGGGAAGTATACAAACGCTCCCGAAACGTTGGCAATAAAGCAATAATAATTTTTTACAACTATTGGTTCGTTTGATATCTGCTAACTTAATAAGATATAAAAACAAGTTTAGTGATAGAAAATATTTATTTTAACATAATTGTGTTTATCCAATATCTTTTTATGTAAAAATAAATTTTGATTGAATTAATTACATATATAGAACTATTAAGGCAAAAATAATACATGAAATTTTTATTTGCAAAATTGAACCATAGATTTAAAATATATTTCTTCATTACAGAGTAAAGCAGTGGCGAAAACTGGTGCAGCTAAATATCAGTGGCAAATAATGCAAAGTCTTGGACTGAAAGATGAAGAAATTAAAAACTTTGCTGATGCTGAATATTGGCTTGACTATTTTCCACCTCTCGCAGTACAAGATTTGAAAGCATTTGGTCTACATGTATGTTTTTTAATCATTTTTTAATATAAAGATATTTGGTTTGTACCTGATTCTTTTAATTGATATTACAGGTAGATTGGAGACGTACTTTTATAACAACAGATGCTAATCCATTTTTTGACTCATTTGTAAGATGGCAATTCTATCATCTTAAAGCAAGGAATAAAGTCAATTATGGTAAAAGGTACACAATCTTCTCACCTAAAGATAATCAACCTTGCATGGACCATGATAGACAATCTGGTGAAGGAGTTGGTCCTCAAGAATATACATTAATAAAACTCAAAATGTTGGAACCGTATCCTGAAAAATTGAAGTGAGTTTTTGTTTTATATCATCAAAAGAAATAATTTATCAGATTAAGAGAATCATTTATTTTTTACTTTACATTTTTAGATCAGTAGCTAGTAAAAACTCAGTATTTTTAGTAGCTGCTACACTTAGACCAGAAACAATGTATGGTCAAACAAATTGTTGGGTTCATCCAGATATGCGTTACATTGCTTTCACAACTACAAATGGAGAAATTTTTGTATCCACGAAAAGAGCTGCAAGAAATATGTCTTATCAAGGTTTTACGAAAGAAGAAGGTAAAATTGATGTTGTGTCAAATTTAATTGGTTTGGTGAGTAATATTTTTATAACTATATTGATAATGATCGTTATATAACAATATAATAATTATTGAATTAAAGGATATTATGGGTGCATCTTTAAAATCACCTAAAACTTCTTATGATGTAATTTATACCTTACCAATGCTTACCATCAAAGAAGAGAAAGGTACTGGTATTGTAACATCTGTACCTAGTGATTCCCCTGATGACTATGCAGCATTTGTTGATTTAAAGAAAAAACAACCTTTTAGAGAAAAGTATGGAATTAAAGATCACATGATCTTACCATATGAACCTGTAAGTAAACATTCAATAGGCAAATGTTAGAATAATAAAATGTATATTGTAATGTTAATGATGTATTTTTGTTTTAGATATCAATTCTTGAGATTCCGGAATTCGGAAAATTACCAGCTGTTACAGTCTACGAACAACTAAATATACAATCACAAAATGATACAATAAAACTGCAACAAGCAAAAGAAATGGTTTATTTGAAAGGTTTTTATGATGGTGTATTATTAGTGGGCGAATATAAAAATAAAAAAATTCAAGACGTTAAGAAATTTATAAGAGATGAACTAATAAATAATAATGAAGCTGTAATTTACTATGAACCTGAAAAAACCATTATCTCCCGATCTGGAGATGAGTGTGTAGTTGCTCTTTGCAATCAATGGTATTTAAATTATGGTGAACCTGAATGGCGAAGTCAAGCTGAAAAAGCTTTAGAAAATTTAGAAACTTTCCATGATGAAGTAAGAAAAAATTTCCTAGCAAGTCTCGATTGGCTGCATGAACATGCATGTTCAAGAACATATGGCCTTGGTATGTTGAATCTGTAATAATTTTTCTGTATCAAAAAAGTATATTTTATTTAAATATAATAAACATTATTTTTCTTTAAATAGGAACAAAATTACCTTGGGATGAACAATGGCTAATTGAATCATTATCAGATTCTACAATCTATATGGCTTATTATACAGTATCTCATTTAATTCAAGGAAATAGTTTTAGAGGAGATAAACCGAATGCACTTAACATTAAGTAATAATCAATTTTACTAACAAGAAGAGTGACGCCCTCCAGGAAACGAATTTTAACGGAACTTTGATAATCAATTTCTGATATCTAAAAATGAAGCCAAGTGCTCACAATTCCATCAAATGGTCTATTGATCTGTCTTGCAAATATTTATGATACGAACGCGAGCAAAAAAAAAAATAATAAAAATAGACAGGAAAAGCGAAAATTTAAGATTTATTTCTCAGGGAAATGGTTTCCTACTTTGTAAACGATTTAATGGATCGTATTTGTAGCCATTTTCTTACGCTATCTTTAATAGTTTTTAATTTCCTGAAAAATGAATATTTCTTAACGAACAAAGCTTAAATTTTAGCTTTTTCTGTTTACTTTTATAATTTTTTTGCTAATATTCATATCATAAATACTGGCACTGACAGTCAATAGATAAGACCAAATTTTGCAACAAAGTCTGTGTATATTTGAGAATAGATTGTCCATATCTTAAGATAAAGGGCCAATTTGATGGAATTGTGAGCACTGGGCTTTATTTTTAGGTACCAGAAATCGGCTCTCAAAGCCCTGTCAAAATCCGTTTTCTGGAGGGTGTGCACTCTTCTTGTAAGTCAATTTTAGTATTTTTTGAAACTATCTCATTTTTTTTAAACATTTTTAGAGCCGAGGATATGACTCCTGAAGTCTGGGATTATATTTTCTTTAAAGATGCTAAACTACCTTCGCCGAAGACTTGTAACATCACAAAACAATCTTTAGAATTAATGAGGCGAGAATTTCAATATTGGTATCCTGTTGATTTACGTTGCTCTGGAAAGGATCTTGTTCAAAATCATCTTACATACTTTCTTTACAATCATGTGGCTATTTGGCCAAATCAACCTGAATTATGGCCAAAAGGTATTCGAGCCAATGGCCATTTACTTTTAAATTCAAATAAGGTATTTGTGTTATCAAAAAATTTTATAAAAAAAAATGATTAATTACAATAAGTTATTAATATTTTCTTTATCAATTCAAAGATGTCAAAATCTGAAGGCAACTTCCTAACTCTTTCTGAAGCTATTAAAAAATATTCTGCTGATGGAACACGCCTGTGTCTAGCAGATTCTGGAGACTCTGTAGAAGATGCAAACTTTGTGGAACGTACTGCGGATGCAGGAATTCTAAGATTGTACACTTTCATTGAATGGGTAAAAGAAATAGTTACAGCTTCACCAAATTCATTCCGAAAAGGAAAATTAACCACGTTTAATGACCGAGTTTTTGAGAGGTAAAATTTCTAAATATTGTTTTTTCCATAATTTTTTCTAATGTAATTAATACTAATATATATCTACAGTGAAATAAATTTAAAAATACAAGAGACTGGAGATAATTATTGTAAAATGCTTTACAAAGAAGCACTAAGAACAGGTTTTTTTGAACTACAGTCTTCGAAGGACAAATATTTACAATTAAGTGCATTGGAAGGTATTAATTTGGACCTTTTGATGCGATTTATTGAAGTACAAACAACTATCCTCTCACCGATTTGTCCTCATGTTGCTGAACACGTTTGGAGTTTAATTGGAAAGGTAATTATTAGTATTATTTAAATAAAAAATTAAATTTCCTGTATTTTTTGTAAGTTTTTAAATATTACATTTATCGTTCAAAGAATCATTATTTAATAAAACTAATTTGAATAAAGGATTTGAAAGAAATAAAACTCATTAATATATTTTTGTCATTTTTGTAATTTTAGAAAGGTAGTATTATGAATGCCAGATGGCCTACTGTAGGCCATATTGATGAAATTTTAATACAATCGTCTCAGTATCTTATGGATGCAGCTCACTCATTTAGAGTTCGTTTAATTAATCATACGACGGTAAAAGTGAAAAAAGGACAGAAAGGTCCATCACCTCCCGTAGAAAAACCGACGAGTGGTATTATTTTCGTTGCGAAAACTTGGCCGACTTGGCAGAGTTCAGTCTTAACAACAATGAAAGAACTATATACGGTGAGTAAAGTGTGTTGAATGTTAACTTTTTATACTTAACATAGCATATTAATATATAAAATTTGTTTGTTTTTTGATTCTCTAGAAAAGTAATAATAACCTACCAGAAAATAAGATTATAGCTGCTGAATTAGGAAATAAAGCAGAGTTAAAAAAGTACATGAAGAGAGTAATGCCCTTTGTACAGATGACTAGGGAAAAAATGGAAGCAGTTGGTGTTGGTGCTCTTAATTTAACTTTAGATTTTAGTGAACTTGATGTACTTGTAGGCAGTAAGGATTACTTGCGTAGCACTCTTGATGTAAGCGTAACGTGTCATCATTTTTTACCATTTCTATAATATATTATAATATTTCTATTAATAATAATATTGCAGCTAGAAGAGTTAGAAATTAAATATTCAGAAGAAGCAGATGAAAAGACGAAAGAAGAATGCTGCCCTGGTGCACCGTTCATTACGTTTTCTGTAAAACCAGGCCTGTCTCTAAATTTTGCAAATCCACAAGTATCCAATGGTTTATTTGAAACATTAATTAAAGTGAGTCATGGTGATACAATTAAGCAAGTCACATCTAGACTTGCAAAAGATAAAAGTATCAAAGGTAATTAATAATATATAAAATGTTTTATTGGTTTCATGATTATTTCACTTCACTCTCATTCAAATTTAAAAACAAATAAACAAGAAATTTCAAGTTATTCGCTTTATCGTTTTGCAAAATTTAACCAATCATAAAAGTGATCTAACAGTAGTTTCAGCTATCGTTTCGGAATTTAACGCCATGGTTTTTTATACTTATAGGAGATGAGATAAAGATGAATGTATCTGTTATTAACATTTTTAATAATTATTTCAGATACTTTTAAAATTACTTTGTATCGTCACCAAGACCCAATAATGGGTCCACGTACGATTCCATCAGCTGAAAACGTGTTACAGAATAAGGAAAAAATATCTGATGACGCAGTATTTTTGATAGACTTTGACAAAGAGCTTGTAAGCATAAAAGTCGGAAATGAAACTATCAATGTGGGTGAACAACTAATTTATTGTGTGGAAATCTAAGTATGTGTGAAAAATGAAAAACGAAAGTAAAAAAAAAATAATCATGCTTTAAGAACTAGGAGATATTGTATTATTTAGTACATTAAAATAAAATTTTGTTAATTATATATTTATCATAATAAATTATGAAAAATTTTTAATTTCTAATATCTTTTTGTTCTATTTCATTCATATACTTAATATGTATAAATAAATATTAAAAAGTTACATTTTTGTTTTAACAAAGTTATATTTATATTTTATTAACTTATGTCTTTGAGATTTATTTGTATTTGAAGTCATTAAATACAAGTATTAATAATCTTTTTGAAAATCCAAATTCATTTGAATTTATTTAAATGTTTAAAATTGCAATATATCTTTTTTTCATTCTGAGATATCAGCTCTCTAGGCCATATCCTTAAATGGACTGTATCTATCATCAAAATAAAATTTATTTTATGACCAACAAAAAAAAATTAATTCATCTATAAGTATAACTAAGAATGAAACTATTATAAGAAGAAACTATTGTAGTTGCATTCAGTTGTATTTATGAAACCCTATGTTTTTCTATAAAGTATTTTTATCATTTGTAAATCATGTTTTGAAAATGAGACGTTCCTAGTGATATTTTGTGATTAGGGGAATGGACTTCAACGAACGAGTTATTGTTTAAAAATTGATATATTTTAAACCAACGTTTCGAGGGTTATTTTACCCTCCTCGTCAGGGCTTATGCTATTATTATGCGTTAAAATTTGATAGCATAAGCCCTGAAGAGGAGAGTAAAATGACCCTCGAAACGTTGGTTTAAAATATACCAATTTTTAAACAATAACTCGTTCGTTGAAGTCCATTTCCCTAATCACAATATAAATCATGTTGTTTATGAACAGTGAGTAATTCATGAAAAGAACATTATTATTTATTAAAATGTATGACCTATATATGGGTCATAAGTGTTTACAATTGCATATAGTAACAAAATCATGAATTATGTTTTTATTTGTGAAGTAAGGAATAAAAAATTAGAAAAAGATACACGTGATTATAACAAAATAATAAAATTTATTATCTATTGTTTGAATCAAATGGATCAGCAATTCTTTTAAATACTGCTAAAAATTTATCACCCTTATTTCTAGTGACTTTTTGACCTTCTTCAGTACTTTCATATAATTTTTCAACAATTACATCCGAAGCCTGTATAAAAAGATTTAATTAATAAGATTGAAATAGAATCAATCAAACGAATGATCGAAATATTTGAAATATATTCATTTACCAATTCATCATCTGGAACACGTTGAAATAAAGGATGTTCTGTCAAATGTTGCACCATCCAGTCATGTAAATCTTTTACATCAGTCATTGTATATACAATAGCCTGAAAATTTTTTCATATTTACATTACTGAATTACAATTTGTATATTTCGTAAATTTGGCATGGTGTGGTTTGTGCACATAAGAATTATGCACATATTTATTGTGCACACTTTAGCATTGGTGTATATCTATATCTATGTGTATACTCCAATGCTAAAGTGTGCACAATAAATATGTGCATAATTCTTATGTGCACAAACCACACCATGCTGTAAATTTGTATGAATATTTTTACATTTTCTGCTAAAACATATGCATACTCTGCTAGAAGAGATTTATTAATAATGCGCCACTTGTGTTTTGCTTTCTTGAAATGTGGGTCAGGGTACAAGAAAAACATCTTTTTCAATTGTCCTTTATTAAAATAATTTGGCAAATATTTCATAGCATTAGTTCTAATACAAGCAATGTTTCCATATTGGCCAGGATGTTGAGAACGTAGTGCTGCTATCCTATCAATCACATAATCCGAAACTTTCACCCTGATTTCCATTCCCACAATTAAATTATCAGGAAACATTGGTGCAAGTGTAACTATAAATGTAGAATAGTTTAAAAAAATAAATCAGCTGTTAGTTATGTAAAATTAACTTACCAAGTAGACCACCATAACCACAGCCAATATCTGCGAATTCAACAAACTTTTTTAATTGTTTGATTTCAATGTTTGTTTTACATGGATCAACAAAATCTGGATATAGTGTACTCCAATCCATATCATCAGGTTTAACAGGACTTTAAAATATAATATTAAAAATTAGTAGGATAAACTAAGTAATAATGATCAACATACATTTTAAGGTTTACAAAAAACTTACTATTCAATGCAGTGATCTGCAATAGGATTTGAATGAGCTCTTTGTCGATAATATTTCTTTTGCGGTAAGGCCTTTGGAACTACCTCCATTGTTACTGTTTTTTTTAGGCTGAAAATATTTCAATACTGCGTTAATTACTGATGTATCATCAACTATCTTACGTCATTAACTATCAAACAAATTACTAAGAAATTATTCAATTATCAATATGAGAAATATTATTGTTAAACTCTAGTAATAATCAAACTCTAAAATAATTATTTATTTTTTCAAATTGAAAAATACAATTTGTAATACTACATATTTTTCATTCATAAGTGATGAAAAACTTGAAACTTCACAAATTCACAACAATGTAGGTTTTGTGATTAAGTAACAAGCATCATATCTAAACTAACCTTCCAGCCGTTTATACAAAGAAAAACTCTCGCAACATCAGTATAAAAACCTTCCACTACACACTAAAACAATCTCGTTTCCTCCGAAAACTAAAAAAAAAATTGAGTGACCAAGCCAAGAGCAGCGAACTTGCACAGAGCGGCCACGTGTTGGCTGCAGCCAGCAGCGCACAACACTGCAGCATCGAACCGTTGAGTGGTTTCATTTTCCGTTCGCCGTTCGCGCAAAAAGCCTTCTCCCCCACGCACGCACATAGCATATACAATCATGCACATACCAGAAAGAGAAGGAAGATACGCTAAGCGGATCGGAGTCAGACGAGGACGGCGAACACGCGGCCGAGACTAAAACGGAGTCGTCGCATTGTGCACGCTGAATCAGCTGATCATCCTCCTCGCGCTGGCCGCTGCTACTAGAGCAGCGAGAGAGCGACTTGGGCGCGATCTTGCGGCACCGTCGTCGAATTTTCGTCGCACAGCAGTGCACGCACGGGGACGGGTCGACAACGGAAAGAATTGAAAAGAGAAAAGAGAGCCTCGCGTTCCCCCGCAGAAGGGCAGAAGGCAGAACAAAGTGCGTGAATGCATAGTCAACGAGACAGGCGAGACGCGACTGAGTACAGATAACAAGGCTAAACACGAGGATCTCGGGTACGGGTGTAGAGCTCGACGCACTAGCTGTCGTCTCGCCCTCGAGGCTACATTTTTCGTTCGCCCTCACACCCCTTTCGCGAGCCACGATCCTCAGCGTGAGTGCGATCGTACTTGTTACCCCACAGAGAAAAGTGCGCGCATTGTCATCGTCATCATCGTTTATTGTTGCCGTGCTGAACTCGCAGTGTGATCTCCGGGTGTGCGTAAGCTGTGTGCGTGTTCTCTGTGCAAAGTGTGTAAGGGAGGCGCAAACTTCGGGCAGGAGGAGAAAAAAGTGGCTCCCATAGAGGCCGAAGATGTAACCTTGCCCCTGCAGTTTCAGCTTTGTTTAGTCGATCAACAACGGCGACAACAGCAGCGTTTTGCTGCTGAGAACAGGGACGAGAAAAGGCCGTTCCCCGATTAGGGGGGAGAGCAGCGAGGGGGAGAAAAGGTGGAGGCCAGGTTATGCCAGAGAAGTGTTGCCGTTCTGTTGCTGAGCTGCTGCCGAGGAAAACGAGCTCCTGTCGTTAGGTGAGCGAACTCGAATTGTTTGAACGAATACTCGGCTTTTTATATATAGGTAATCATTGTTTTTCTCTCACACGCTAATTTCATTCTCGTTGAACGTTACTTTTTTCAACTTTTTTTTTAAATTGAGATTGTGTTTCGTCGGTCAACGAACATCGACGTTCTTTTTTGTGTATACAGGTAGGGCTCATTCATTATTTTTTTACAGGTGCTCCATTGTTATTTTCGTAATCGAGCGGCTTTTTTTCTTTTTACTGGTTAATTTTTTTTCATGATTATTTTGACGGGAATTCCTATTAGCACGAGGTTAGTCAAGATTCTTCCTGATGGATGAGTTAAGTAAATGATTTTTGTAAGGTTATTAGGTCGATTTTCACTTGGAGCCAAAGCAATTACATTGCGCAAGAGGAGAGGGACTCTTGATGGATGAGATTGTAGGGTTCTTTTTAGGCTAAGTTGACGCGGGGATTTTGAATTTTGATTTGCGACGAGTTGAAAAATGAGTCATCCAATTGCAGATAACGTTTTCCCTCTCAAGAAAAAACTTTTGGAGCACATATTTGGAATTAAATCTTTTTCTATAATACCCAAATTATTCACGGTTTTTTACTATTGCGTATCCTTGCTTCATCTCACGTAGAAATTTGCCATGTTCTTCCGTAATATTGAATTATATTGACATGCATAAACAAATATGTTGAGTACGATTTTTTTTTAAATCTACATAATAAATCCAATTAGTTTCAATGTGAAACTTTTGGATCCAAAGTGCCCTAATTTCCTTCCCTGGAAACAAATCGAAAAGTCAATTATGTAAGTTTAACATTTTTAAATTCTTAGAAGTAAACAACGAAATTGTGACTCAAGTCTAAATTGGCACGTATGGGCGTAAGGACATACTACGGCACATGCATTTCGCATCGTAGAATTTCGGGAATTTTCTTATTTTTAGAATTTATTTTCTGTAGTACAATTATTTGTTCTCGCGTAAACATCAGCTTTTTACCTGTAGTGACTGACAAGAGTTTTGGTAGGTAAGCAAGTTTATAGCTAGCGTGCAAATTCATTAGAATATCTTTTCATTCTAAAAGTAACAAATCACAAGATCGCGAGTGTTTCGATTATGTATTCGTAATCGCAAAAAAAATCAATATTAATTTGTAGATTTTCATTTGATGTAGTTTATTACAAAGATTATTTATTTAATTAATTACACAGGCCCACAAAAAAAAGTGTTTGAAATTTCGAACGTTCATAGTGAACGAAAGATTTTTGCCATTTTCAAATTTAGCCGAATTTGGCTACTTAATACATTTAAAATCGGATAATAACTGTATTTCTTCACTTCTCACTCTTGCAGTCACCAGTAAACCACACTCCGGGGAATTCTAACCAGAATTAGAAACTTTAAGTTAATATTTCGTTCACTATGAACGTTCGGAATTTCAAACACGTCAAAAAAAAATCTGTCGGTTCTGGGATGGAGACTATACTTTTGTTTTGTATTTTTTTCCGCTGAATCCGAATCCGGCGTTAAAGGGGGGGGGGGGGGAGTATTTTGAACATAACCTCAAAAAACTGTCGAAAAGCCATGTTTCTGTGGAAAAACTTGAGAATAAAAAAAAACATTGTTTCCATCACATCAAAAATACTTTATTTTTATATATTTTGGCTTGCTGAATCCAAATTTGTTATGGAAAAAGAGGTTTGACAGCCGAGTTTTGGAGATAACCTCAAAAAACTGCCGAAAAGCCGTGTTTCTGTGGAAAAACTTCAGAAGAAAAAAAAAAACATTGTTTCCATCACATCAAAAACACTTTATTTTTATGTATTTTGGCATCACATCAAAAACACTTTCTTTTTATGTATTTTGGCTTGCTGAATCCGAATTTGTTATGGAAAAAGAGGCTTCACGAGACAGCTTTATACAAGGAATGGATGGTATGCAAGTTGCTTGTGGTACAGAAGAAGACGTAGAAAATCTTAACCACCATACAGACGACGATACTGACGAAAATGAATCGTTGACGGAAGCAGAAAGTGAATCCGTCGAAAGTGAAGAAGAACTGTCTTCGGACAGTGATGAGGAGTATGTTCCCATTGGTAAAGAGGAAAGCCAAAAAAAGATCTCTCAAGCTCAACTTAATGACATGTTTAGGAATGCTGGATTAGCAAAAGACGCAGCTGAATTAATGACTTCACAATTAAAGTCTTACAATGTATTAGAAAAGGACGTAAACGTCACATTTTATCGAAACCGAGAAGAAGCGTTTCGAACATACTTCACTGGCGAATCTGATCTAGTGTACTGCACGGATGTACGAGGACTTATTAATGAGTTCAAACCAAATTTATACAAGCCAGAAGAATGGAGGTTATTCATCGATTCATCGAAGCGAAGCCTGAAGGCAGTTCTTCTTCACAATACGAACGTGTATGCTCCGTTACCATTGGCTCATTCAACTGTACTCAAAGAAGAATACTGTAACATCGAAAAGGTTTTAAATAAAATAAAGTATAGTGAGCACGAATAGTTAATTTGCGAAGACCTGAAAATATTGTCCATGATACTAGGTCAACAATCAGGTTTTACCAAGTACCCATGCTATTTATGCATGTTTGACAGTCGAGATAGAGCAAAACACTATAATACAAAAGTATGGCCAGCGAGGCCATCACTTACTCCAGGTTCCAGCAATGTCATCAATCGTCCTCTTGTCGATTCTAGCCAAATTCTTTTACCTCCTTTACATATCAATTTAGGGCTGATGAAACAATTTGTTAAAGCTCTCGATAAAGAAGGGCGATGCTTCAAATACTTAGAAACCATCTTTACGAATATAACTCTGGTTAAATTGAAGGAAGGTATCTTTGACGGACCTCAAATTCGCAAAATGTTCAGGAACGAAGAATTCGTCAAAAGTATGAATGATACCGAGAAGGCAGCCTGGTTGAGCTTCAAAGACGTTGCAACAAAATTTCTTGGTAACAATAAAGATGAAAACTATAAGAGCATCGTAGAAACTATGGTACAAAACTTCAAAAAATTAGGTTGCTTAATGAATTTAAAACTCCACTTTCTCGATTCGCACATTGATGAATTTCCACCAGACCTAGGTGACTACAGTGAAGAGCAACGTGAAAGATTTCATCAGAATATGAAGGAATTTGAACGTAGGTGGCAAGGAAAATATGGCGTGAACGTGATGGCGGACTATTGCTGGATGCTAAAAAGAGATGTACAATCTAATAACAAAAAGCGGCGTAGAAATCCTTTGCATAGGTCGTTCGATGACAAGCGTATACGCAAGCGTAAGCCAATTTAGTTCTTGTGCAAATTGACTGAGTAGTTTTTTGAGGTTATTTCCGAAACTCGGCGGTCAAACCTCTTTTTCCATAACAAATTTGGATTCAGCAAGCCAAAATACATAAAAATAAAGTGTTTTTGATGTGATGGAAACAATGTTTTTTTTTCTTCTCAAGTTTTTCCACAGAAACACGGCTTTTCGACAGTTTTTTGAGGTTATCTCCGAAACTCGGCTGTCAAACCTCTTTTTCCATAACAAATTTGGATTCAGCAAGCCAAAATACATAAAAATAAAGTATTTTTGATGTGATGGAAACAATGTTTTTTTTTATTCTCAAGTTTTTCCACAGAAACACGGCTTTTCGACAGTTTTTTGAGGTTATGTTCAAAATATGCGGCCAACCCCCTACTTTTAACGCCGGATTCGGATTCAGCGGGAAAAAATACAAAAGAAAAGTATAGTCCCCATCCCAGAACCGACAGATTTTTTTTTTTTTGTGGGCCTGTGTTATTGACTGCATCAATTTCTGAAGTAGTAGTATAGGTTATTAAATATTATTAATAGCAGAAACCATTTAACTTACGCATTAACATATAGATAATCGCAATTTAATAATACGTGTTTGAAATTCCGAACGTTCATAATGAACGAAATATTAACTTAAAGTTTCTAATTCTGGTTAGAATTCCCCGGAGTGTGGTTTACTGGTGACTGCAAGAGTGAGAAGTGAAGAAATACAGTTATTATCCGATTTTAAATGTATTAAGTAGCCAAATTCGGCTAAATTTGAAAATGGCAAAAATTTTTCGTTCACTATGAACGTTCGAAATTTCAAACACCTTTAATAATTACCACAATTGTTATTTAAAGTAATACGTATAAATAGCCTCTGTATCTAATTAATTTTGTGTAATTTAGTAAATAAGAAATGTGTAAAATCGACGTTTGCTTTGTCACGTAGAGTAAGTATTTTAGAGTGATTGCAAGCCACGTAGTCATTTTGTACGATACAATGACCTCTGCTTCAGTATTTGAGGAAGAGAGGACAAGGGTGGGGGCTCAGGTTTAAAATAATGCATTCAATTGGGTGAAGAAAATGGAAAAAAAACTTTAAAACTGAAAGCGGAAAGTCGTCCATTCAGGATAAAAATTTCAAAATGAAATATTTTTTGGAGTAAAAGAAGATAACAAATGGACGTCCCGTATAATATAATTCATAATGCATGCTCTAGCTCCTGTAGAATTTAGAGCATGATAATATATTAAATCTGAAATGTAGCGTTAGTTATCAACGTTAGTCTTACTAATCGTTATATGAGACTGAGACACTCCAATCATTATATTTTTAACATCGTTTTGCGTGGCATGCCGTATACATACAATTAATAGCCATTCTTCGAATCGCTAAAATATTATACGAATAACGTGTCAGTCTTACGAAAACGGATTTAAAAAGATTTCGGAGCATAATTTGAATTCTGCGCTCGAGCAGACATCTGATTGTATTTTTATCTTCCTTTCTAAAGTCTATCGTCTAACAATAAAAGTGCACCCGCAGATTTTGTCGTTAGACTGGCAATATAGTTTTTAATAATCAAAACGTCCGGAAGTGACTCAGCTGCAAACCTTTGCCAGAATTCAAATCATAAATAGACGCTAAATTTATAAAGACTTGCCTTATATATTTGTTATTTAATATTAATACACGTATGCAGATATATGATATTTATACTTTTTTACTTTTTAAATAGATCTGATTCATAATTGTTTATAAAACTGAAGTTTATTAATGTACCAATTCAAAAGATATCAAGCTAAGTGATCGATTTTCTAGCAAGGTTACGTTGCGCTGTTCAAAGTTCTCCATAACTTTCAAATTTTTGAAATATTCCTACGAAGTCGAGAAAGCTATTTGAATTTAGTAAGTGCTAAAATGACGTCATTAGAAATGATTCATGGTGATGATGTTAAAGGAAAATTTTTGTATAAACTTGTCATTGTTCTTTGTATTACTCTTACTGTACAATAATTTGCGTATCATGGAAATAAATTATCTTACTTGCACCCAAAAAAGTAACAGTTTAGCTAATTCGAAAAGAACCACTTAACAATGTATTCCATTATAAAAACACTTTGGGTTTTCAAGGGTTTGGTTCGCGATCGTCTGTTTGCCTATCATTAGAATTGCGGTAATTAGTTGTAAGTAATCTTAATCTTTCTCTTGTATTGTTTAAGCGAATCGATAGTTACTAGGCACTAGTCGTGTTTTATTTTTCTGTTATTAAAGTTTATATTATAGTATATATGTATGATATTATATTTACGCTGTAAGATATGCATATTGTGCATGACCGTTATATGCTCTATTCCTACCATTTGATTGTTATACTTACTTTGTATTTGGACATTTTTGTCCGTTTTTTTCTAAATAAATAAATAAATAAATAAATAAATAAAATTATTTCTTAAAATTTAGTATTAAAAATAAACTTATAAAATTCAAATTTGCAAATTTAGTATACCGAAAGTATAAGACATCATGACTCAACTTTATTACATTTTTTTCTCATCCTATGAAAGACTGATGAATAAACAATCGAATATCGATTCGAAGTTCACCAACGTTATACATTTGCATTCCTAATAATGGTAACTTTTTTCCCGTATAAGCATTCTGATATATTCACTTTATGCAAGAAAGCAAAATCGATAATCGTAGATTTTTCAAAATTCCTTCTAATATTCATTAGCCATTTTTTTTACATCCGCAATAATAATTCAACGTTCGGCGCACGCAAATTTTGCATCAACCTTACTGCCATTCCGCAAAATCGACCCTGACCAAGACTTCGTCGTCGCCACCGCCTCAAAAGACCCTGTGGCACGAGTAGCACACGCAATTCAAGTTTAATCTCTGCTGCGTACAAGAGCGCACTATATAGAGAAGTCGGGCAATAATATCGCGCTTGGCAATAGCCACCCGCGTTCCGAGAAAGAAAGTGTGAGAGAGAAGAAAGAGAGAGAGAGAGAGAGAGAGAGAGAGAGAGAAAGAGAGAGGGAGAGAAAGAGAGAGAAAAAGAGAGAGAGAGAGAGAGAGAGAGAGAGAGAGAGAGAGAACACTAGTGCGAGCTTTCGTGAGCTTTATCGTTCGCGCACTTGGCTGGAACAAAAGCGCACGAGAGAGAAAAAACGTCAAGGGAATGCACTCGGTAAAATCCAAGCTTAACCTTGAGCTGAATGCGTGACGCGACGGCTAAGCTGTATGCGCGCAACTCGTTTTATCAGCACGCTCGCGCGCTACGGATTTTTAGCGATTTTCGCCGGCGTAAGCAGCGTGCCAAGCGATATATAATATCCGTGACGCGAACCCTCTCTACTCCCTCCGTCCATCCGTCTATCGCAGGCAGCCGACGCCTATGCAGCGTCACTCGCGTTTTCGTTTCGAATGCCTCGCTCTCGCGGTATTTGTGTTATTTTAGATAAAAACCGAACGAGAGAGGATGGAGATATCTAGTGCGGAGCGCAATGACGTGTACGCTTTTGTGGAAAATCATGATGTATTTTCTGGGAAGGGAAGGAGCGAGCGCTTGTTTTGTGAATATACTCCACTGACTACAAGGATCATTACACGATATGGATCTCTGATATTTTGCTTTATCTTCACATCTTCACATTTATCTGTATAGCGTTTTATCCGAGTTAAGTGGTTTCTCATTTATTTTTCATCCTAAATTAATGTCTTGTTTTAATACTGAAACAAAAAAATATATTTTTATTTTGCTACTTGTTTTATATAACACTCAAAAAATTCTCAATTAAGTGGTTCTTTGATTCTTTATTCAAAACGCTCTCATGTTAACAGTCCTTCCAATCTTCAAACACTTGAGTGCTATTTGCTGGCATAGACTATACGATTTCTGCAGTTCATTACTAGTTAGTAATGACGAAATGACTATGTTTTTTTTAAATGGAAACAATATATGACTTTTTTAAATAATTTTTAATTGAAGGTAGTGTGATGTAAATAACTTTTTATGAGAAATGTTTTTATTGTAAAAAAACTTTCGCAAATTTTGCATTTGTATATTTTTTGCCAAAGTCAAAATAACAAAATAACAACAGATATTCCATTTGTAAATTTACATCGTGGAAGAGGTAGAATTATTAATATGGCAGATAATACAGTTGATATAATTAAATAAGTTTCTTTAAGTCCGGGATTCATCCACCTGTTGCCCAGACATTTAATCTCAAATTCAAATCTTTTTTTCTTTGCCATCTAATAGTTCATGAAATGGAATCGCTAATGAGTTTAAACAGAAAGGATTCTATCGCCTTTATTACGTAAAGACGCTGTTTTTTTTTCATAAACCCGTTTATAAAACCAGTTTTCTTAGAATCATACTCAAACAGAATATAGACTAAATTGGTATAGTGTATACATATTAAGAAATAATGTTTTTTAATTGAGTTTTGTATGTTTTTAAAATTAATTCTATTTTAAAACTAAAGTATAAACATTAAATACATCCTGTGTAAGTTCGCAACTTATCAGTTAAGTATACCTATTTGAAGATCTCGGTAAAGTTTACAGTACACACTTCACTGTATCTAAAAAAACGGTGAAAAGATATATTACATGTCATTCTCGATGATAAAGCTACAATTATCGTAAAAGAAGTTCATTAAGTGTAAGTACTCTTCAGTGGCATGATTCAACATCACAATAGTCCGCGATAAACGAACCCTTTCACTCTCCTATACCAAGAAAACATGTAACGAACCTTAGCCAGTGCCGACAAATCATAATACATCAATGGAGTGTCAAAAAGCGACAATGAAAAAATGCCTCGCCGACAATCGATCTCAACTTCCACTTTCTACGAAATGAACACAGAAGACGAAGACTTATAACGAACTGTACCACTGATAGCGAACAATAAGGCGACTCACCCCTCGCGAAAATTTTCGAGTAAACACTGCCGGCTTTCCTCTGTCAATAGAGAGCGCCCCGTTCTCTCTCTCTCTCTCTCTCTCTCTCTCTCTCTCTCTCTCTCTCTCTCTCTCTCTCTCTCTCTCTCTCTCTCTCTCTCTCTCTCTCTCTCTCTCTCTCTCTCTCTCTCTCTCTCTCTCTCTCTCTCTCTCTCTCTCTCTCTCTCTCTCTCTCTCTCTGTCTCCCTCTCCTATTTACTCTTACGCACGTTAGCCGCGGCGTATACAAGCGGTGATAAAAGTGTCTAATACTCGCAATCTCTCTCTCTCTCTCTCTCTCTCTCTCTTCCTCGCTTGCTTGCACGCGCTCCTTCTTTAATCCGCGGCATTCGATCGATCGCGCACTGATGTACGTGTACAAACAGCTGCGAGGCAGAACGCAGAGAGACAGACAAAGCAGAGAAAGAGAGAAAGGTGCGTGCGGAAAGTGATCACTAATAGTCAATCGCCATCGCGCATGCCGCCTGGCAATTATGAATTCATGGCTCTTTCACGATCCGAGGACATGGCTGGCCTTCGACGCGGACTCGACGTCGAACTTGGTAATTATAACGCTGCACGCGACTACTTTATACTGCGGTGGACTGATTTTATTTTAGGAATTCAATCTCTTCCGATTCCAACGCTCCGATTTTCTTTTGTTTACGTTTGTCATCTGTCATGAGATTTCGTAATAATAGACCGGGGCAGTGACAATAATGTAAGGATGTTACGCGAGTTAGGCAAGGAATTAGACTTTTTGTGTTTGACTGATTCGTTAGACTGTTATTTTATGCGCACTCGGCAATGATAGGAATTTTTTGCCGGCGGTAGGACAAGAAGTCTTTTCCATTAAAGTGTAGGTTGTTGCAACTAAAGGAAAATCTGCTGGAAATAAAAATACTTTCCGCGTGCCAGATTCTCATAAGTATGGAATTGCTTTGGGAGTAATATTCTTAAAGATTTATTGGTTTTGTACGTGCTCAAAGTTGAATTAACATTTACAATTCAGAAACAATACCAGATAACTTTAAAAGTTTTCTATATTTAAGTGAGAAATTCAACTGATTAAATTTCATCGATAAGTTGAAAATTGTTTGTTTACAATGCGTTCGAGCTTGATAAATTGGAACATGGTTTATTATCCAGAGCCACTATTGTAATTACTCCTTTATTTCGCATAGAAAATCGTGTGTCTTTTACTTTTTTGTAGTATTTTATATCTTACATAGATATTTCCATTGTTTATAAGTAACAAGAGAATGAATAATTACGTACGAATAATAATTATTGTTGATACATATTTTATTGTTTCCAAAAGACTATTGTTATTTCTTTTAAGACATTTTATAGGTCACAAAATTAACATTTATTATTACATTTATCACAATATTAATTATAGGGGATATCGTAACTAATACACTAATAAGTAGTCTAATTACTAAATAAAAAAAATAATAAAAATACTAATATTCGAGCGTCTCTGCGATACAGATTTATACACATATTTTTTATACCCGCTAATGAGTATATATTCTACAGCTCACTATGTATCACACTACTCTTTTAAAATTTTAAATGGACCTTACGTATACAAAATTTTTATCAATTTATTCACGTCTAGTGAGGCGTCAAAGATATAATGCACAAGTAGGAAGTGTACTTCAAGAAACAAAAGATATGGTTTTTAACAAAAGTGAAAAATAGTTTCTGTCAACTAAAATAGATTTCACAAAATATTGGAGACGTTTTCTCATTTATTTGATTTTAATTTACATGGACTAATTTTCTTTCCTGTATAATTTCATATGGAGGTACAACTCCAATCCCAAATTGAATTTTTTTTTGTTTGTGAAAATTACTTCAATCTGCAGGTCAATTCTGACCGTGGAACCAATTTAACAGAGAAAATTAACAAACCTTCATACGCACGAAACAGGCAAATTTCAATGAGTAATTTAGTTTATGATACGTTTCTCGTATTGACATTTCATGTATACTATTTTTACTTTATTTCAATGAGTTTTCCAAATTGCCTGTCAAGCTTTTTTTCCGGCCATAATTTATATTTGAAATTCTTCCAAATATATATTCTCACACATTTCGAACCCAATTTACCACAATAAGTCCGTAATCCTCATCCTCCGTATTCAAAGAGCTTCACTCTCTCGCGGCCCCCATAGAGGCTACGAACAGTCTTTAATGCCTCACCACGACACTTACGCGATGCTTCCGGGACGAATTCGCGCGTCACTTTCGTATGTACGTCACATATCGCTTTGTCGCCGAAACGGGACTCTCGTCACCCTGACCCCTTTCCTCGCGCAGCATCGTAGGGGGAACCTCCTCTTCTTTTATCCACTTGTGGAGAAAGGCGTTGTCTTTTTCCTTTCTCTTTCTTTTTTTTCCGCTACGCTCGCACGCCCATTGCCGTCTAACGCGATGTTTGTGTTGCTAATGAAAGACACGCGGTTTGCGGTTTCGCGCGGGTGTTCTCCCACTGCGCTGTTTCGCCTTTTGCCGGTTTAATCATTTACGAGACTTTTGTTCGCTTCCTGTGTGATGTGTCGTCTGAGTTTGATATAACATCTCCCGCACTGTCAGTGGCAAATTTTCAGGTTCGGATTTATTGCGCTTTCGCAGTGATAACTCTGTGGAAGTTTTGACCCACGAAGCTTGCTCCACGGAGAATATTCAACGTTTTAAGTTATTTATCTTTTTTTACTCGACCGTCCGCAAATCAAATTTGTTTGAGTTCTCTGGTGAAATTAAGAAAGCCAATTTTACAGACATAAGTTCAACATAAAAATATAATTTTAATTAATTATTATAATATTATATTTTACTGACTTTCCATTTCATAAATTGATTGAATACATTTAATTTTAAGCTTAAACCTATCGTTTTTCATTCATTGTTTGAATAAATAATGGCAAGAAGACAAGAAATATATTATATTTTGTTACTTTAGAAAATTTTTTAATCTACCTTTCACTTCATTGTACTGTAGATTTAAATGTTGAATAATACAAACAATTTTTACTTTTTCCTGGTACCAATGTAAGATAAGATAATCTATTGAAATTGTTACCGAGCACGAAAAATAAATTCAAGGCAAATAATTGCTCATTTCCATTCGATGCATCCGGAAGAAAAATTTACAAAATTAAATTTGTACACATTAGAATGTGTAACGCGCTTGTTGGCGTAAGCAAACTAGTTGTGGATTACTGCAGTAAAAGCGTAGTTTAAGTTCACTTTATTCTTCAAAACTAACATAATTTCTGAAAAGATATATTGCTTATCTTTTACGAGGTACAGCGAACTTCTCGCGACATTGATTATGCAGTCGGATGGTCTCTACTCAAGCGCTAGCATTGGAAAAAGTGACTCTGTGAATACTGAGATGTCGGAGTTGCCGTCTTGTAAGCGTATATGCCATGTTCAACATTCATTGGTGGAATGGTAATGCTAGCGATTTACAGTCAGCAGACACTTCGACTTACAGTACCGAGACTGTATTACATCGCTCCGACATAAACTTGTTTGTGCGACAAGGAAAATTCACGAGAGTAAAGTGTAAAGCCTTCAAATCCATTGACAAATAAAGTAAAGTGTTTCTTGTGTTCTGAAAAAATTCTTTGGAATCGAGTAAACACGTTTTCCAATACATAGGCAGGAAAAAATATTTGCTTCTCGGGAATTACATTTATTCATTGGAACTATATTCAATAACGCACGTTTCTTTCACTATGTAACCACATATTACTACGCGAAAAAAAAAATCAACATATCGGACCGTTATGATAGTTTTTTTTCCTTCCAGTTTACCTCAATTTCTGTAGCAATCAAAAATTTCATTATAGTATTATAGAACTCCCGTTACTTCTCAGCAGTAAAAAAAAAAGAACCAAGCAACTCACCATACTCCCAGCTATATACTCATTATTAATCCAAATAGATCACGGCGCTCGGCAACATTTTTCTCCTTGTCATCCCGTAAAAAAAAGCTACCTCTCCCCCCAAAACTTCGAAACTTGCCCGCAGGATTTTTCAACATGAGTCTGAAGTTCGCATCATTGGAATGCAACGAAATAATTTTTTACAATTAATTAAAGTTACTAGACAGTAAAAAATGTTATCTAAACCTTTGTTATAAAGTTATTTTATACCATAAAGTACTAAATTCTAAATCTTCGCGCGAAATTAAAATTAACTTTGAAGTAAAATCCATTTATTTTATTTCGTTGCACTCCAGCGTTACAAACTTCAGACCCATTTTTCAACGATCGGAGGGAGACTCACCTCGCACTTCCGCACATCCGCGATTACTTACAATATGCTGGCCAGCGGCAACACTCGCGCGCGCGCAAGTGTGTCACTAGGCGACTTTTGTCCTCTTCTCCTTGCTGAAGAGCGCGCGCGCGCGCGCAAGCGGCGAGCGCGCGGGGGGCTCTTTCATCCTTGGCACGCCGTCGAGCGCTTAGTCCGCGCGAAACCTCTTCCGCGGTCGTCCGCACCGGCGCGCGTGCACATAAATCGCGAGCGCGAGATAAGCGCGAATACTGCTTTATGGTTCGCAATAAAAGACAGACAAACCTTTCCTCTTCTTTTTCTCGCTGTATACATAAGCGCGCCTGGACGTTCCGGCGCTCTTCACTTTTTATCAGTGTGTGCCTGCAAGTAGACAAAGGCGCAGGCGATGATGCCTGATTAGAGGAGGCGCCGTCGCGCTGCTGCCATATACAGCTCCGAACCGCGCGTTATCGAAACACTCGCGCATACATCGCGCAGTGCGCGCGTGCGTTGGCGGGCGCGTGCAATGCGAGCTGCGATCGGAGTCGAATTTCATAAGCGCCAAAGCGCGAATGCCCGCTCGCAGCTATAACCGTCGTCGACAGTTTTCCTCGCAGTGTTAACTCAAGTGCAAGCGCTACTGCAGTGTGGACAAAGTGACGGGGAACATATATTCTGTGCGTTTTCCCGAGTTGTACGTGCTTTATACGTGCCTTATTATCGTCGCGCAGTGCGTGGAGCGATATTTTTCGCGACATCATTCCGGCGAATCACGTGCGTCAACTGTGGGCAAACATTGATTAATTTCGACTACTTTGTTCCCTCTGCTCGCGCAACGGCTGTGTTGAATTATGCGCGATTTTTCAGAAGTAAAGCGCGCACACGTGCAGCGCCACAATCAATGAAAACGAATACCTAATGAGTCGCTGGTGCTCGCAGCGCGGGAGAACGGCTGCGTGTAGGAGGCGCGTAAAGACAGCTGACAGGGGAAAAAAATTCCACATAGCTATACCTTGATAAAGAGCCCCGACTCAATCGCGCTCCATCTCTCGTATTTATGTCTCCGGTGTGCCTGCACTCTTCACGCTCTTGTGCGCGCGAGGATATTACTGGTGCGGGGGCCCTGGGCGAGCCGGCAGGAAGAGGATGTCGCATCTGCGGAAGAAGACGAGCGGCGCGTTTGGGAGAAGCCGGAACAATCGGCACTTCGCGCTACTCGGCAATGGCCGACCCAACGCCGCGATCGTACGACTCACCGATAATCGCTTACACGAGGTACGACTATAACCTGCGAGCCTTTTATTTCTTTTCTTTTTCCTGGGATTTTCGCTTCTCTCTGCGAAAGATAGAGAGAGAGAGAGGTTGAGGCTTGACGAAGACCGACGGGAGACAATTTATCACTAACCGGGGAATGTCGTGCAGTTTTCATTGATTTTTTTTTATAGAGTTAATAATACCGCTTTTTTCACTGGACGTACAAATCATTGATTTTCCCACTGAGCGAAAATGTGCGCTGTTTATATACGTAAAAATAACCTGTTGAGCGGTACTTCCGTACGTGCGTGATTTTTAAAAGGCGGCTGGTATTGTCAAGCTTCGTTAAATAAGTGCCATAGAGCGGAAGATTATTTTTTTAAAGCAGAGTTTTAGAAGAATTTTTTAAAAATACTTATTTGTCATTAGATCATACTATGTGTGTATAAGGCAATTTTTATAAGCAATAGACATGCTGTTGTAGATATATATGTTATTTATCGGGCTAAGAAAGTCTCTAGTTTTATCTAGTCGTTTGCGTATTGATCATTCAATATAGATTATAGATATACATTTAGATAAGAAGATACTAGTATATCATTAAATTATTTGTATGGGTTACTGAAAGGTAAAAACACGTGTGTCTAAAGACAATATTAATTTGTTATGTAGTCAAGCATGAAATAGCGTATGAAACATTTTCTAAAAAATCGTAAATGTTGAAACCTAAAAGTTAATTAAATATTTATTATTTAGAAATGAATATAGGGCAAACTGTTATACAACGGCTATCTATAGAAAACAAAAAAGTTTTCGTATTTATGTTTTATACTTTATATTATACTTTATAATTTTTATGTCTTCAAAATTGTTACTCCCTCTTGTTTTATATCATTTCGATTGCAAGATGATACATAATTATAAGCTGATTGGATTTAAATCATGAGTTTAATCGATTAATCGTTACGAAGGAGACATTATCTTTTTTGTTAAATGTGCGTGAAAAAGTTCGTGTATATAGGTCGATAAAAAATTTTAATCGTCAGGAATGCCTTCTAATGCACAATAAGATTTTAAATTTTTATTACTTTTTTACGAGATGAAAACAATTGCATCTGAAAAGTTTATTACAATTGTAATTCTGTTGAAACAGCGCTTATGTCATCGGACACTTTAGCTAATCGATCATAAACTTTTATCATTGCATAAACGTAAATTGCATGTTTTTAAGCCTCAACAGAATGAAACACTATTCTTGAGCATTTATTGTTTGAAGTTTTTGCTCATACTATCATTTTGTACTTCCCATGTTTGCCATCATAAGCTTTCATCGTGAGATTATTCGCACATTAGTTTGCTTACTCAATAAAACTCTATTACCACGAAGCCGCGAAAAGCTAAAATTAACTGTATTTTATTCAGCAAATTACGATCTATTTTTAGCCAGTTTATTGATTTATTCCGCTCTTGACTATTACGTGGAGTACTCGATTTCAGGATTTTTATTGTTATCCACACCGATTAATCAGCTGACTGCAATTACGTTTTAAAATCCGTTGTGTAACAATAGTAATAGTCAGTGTAAAAAATATATCACAGAAATTCTTGTAATATTTACGAGTCGTAATAAATTAAAATGTTATTATAGTACTTCACTCTGTAAAAGAATATCATTAAATTCGTTAAGTTATATTGTTAATTCAATTTCTTGAGTTTCGCGCATAATACATCACCACACCTAAGTAGTAATTAACATCATAGAAATTATCTAACGTCGGCCAAATTCTAACAAGACACTTACGTATTTTCGACGTCTGCACGAATCCTGGCAAAACTTACCATCAACGGTGCAAATTTTCTGCTGTAGCACTCCAGTTATTACTCACATCGGCATTTAATTTATGAGTCATAAACCTGCCTTAACGAACGCAGAGTGCCAATTGTTCGCTAAAAATTAAGTATCATCCGTTTAACATAATTCTAGCTATAATTAACTTTTATTTGTTATATACAATACCATTAATTTAAGTAATCAAGATAGCTTTTTATTTTAGTTTTATTTTCATTGATAAAATAAAAAAAATACCAACGAAAACTTTTGAACTATTTTAATTTCGCTAAAGTGACTTTTTAGTTTTTAGTTTATAAAAAAGATAGTTTTTTAAACAGATATATATAATAAACGATAATTTCAATAAAATCATGTTTACTCGTCAAAATCATTTTAAGAAAATTTCTCAAAGCATATTTACCGGACATTTTAATTTAATTTAAAACAAAATGAATTATACGAGACTTGTGCCAATTTGCAAAGTGCAACAAGTTTTGACATGTAGAACAGAATATAGTTTCATTAAAATTATCGTAATATTATGCCATAATATGAAATAAATTCGTAAACAGAACGTATAGGTTTCCATAGATTGGGGGTTCTTCTCTTAATATGATTTTATATCATACATTCTGACGTTTTATTTCTTACTATATTTTTCGATTAAAAATAATGATTTATTATTTTATCACATATTTAATTTGAAACCTATAAGAAGAAAAACAGATTATTGTAACTAAAACGTATCATGATTTGTACACGTTTTTAAACTAAATTTATACTAAGATTATTTGTTTAGCGATTTAAATCATCTATTAAATTAACAAAATCAGTATTTCATATTCTAATCAATCTACTTGTACACGTGTAATCGATATCATTCTGTGAATTTCACGGTAATTTACGCGCTTTATTTTGCAAACAATAAGAGATTGAGTAACACTCTTGACCAGAGTACAATGCAAATGGTATCACCGGCATTACGTACACAGTACGAATTTCGCCAATTCAAAACCAAAACGACGCTAATCAAAGCGATGACCTCAGAGAGCCAGTCAATTAAGTATCTAAAGGAATTACGTAAAGTCGCATAAAAGAAGCTTCCTCCTCTATACATTATACTGCTCCGCTTCCGCGACCCCCCTGAATCCGACGCGTCGCGCACGCTAATTATTTATAAGCGTCGGTTTTTTTCCACGACAGCACGAGACACAGCGGCAACACGATTCACTCGCAACCCAAACGCGCGATGCATTTTTTTGTGCTCGCTGACCGGTGATTCCCACATCCTAGCGAAGCGTCAGCCGATTGCGCCCTCGACACTTGTGCGTGGCGTGTCGCACTTCTGTAGGCGCGCAAGAGAACGAGTCGAGCCGAGAAAGCGTGCACTTTTACGTTCATGCTGCCGCTGATGCACATGATATCGATATCGCAGATGTAGGAAATTTTAAACTGACTGTGCTATCTAAAAATAACACTTGCTGATAATATTTTAAGATATTTCGTCTATAGATGCAATACGTTTTATTATACATGTTCAGGTGATTGCGTTTTAACTTTGAATCTTCTCTCAAGTTAGGATGTAACTGCTCTTTTAATTAATATAATCGTAATGTTTATATAAAATATGTTAAGATGACAGATTGGGTAAATATAAATTGAAAAATATAAATGAAAAATCATATGATTTTAAGTAGATTTTAAGGGAAGTTGCAATACCATAATTCAGATTTTTGTACCAGTTATCTTCATGTATAATTATGTATTAATATTATATTATAATATCTATAAGAATTAAAATTTTATTTCATTAGTGGCGCTTAGGATCAAAATATTCATAATTAGAATTTTGAAATAAAAGGTCTTGTTAAGAAAACTGAGCAAGAGAGGGATACTGTTCCTGGATAATCTGACCATCGAATCTTGATATAGGTAGTTGTTAGAAACAAGTATTTTTTTCCTTCGCCACTAATAATTATTATGATTTTATTATTGGTAATTTTACCTTGTAACAGTCTATTATATTTTGTAGAAATTTTATTTCCTTAAGATAATTTTGTAATCTTGTAATGTTACTCGAGGTAATTGGCCACCTTAAGCGGAAAATTTGTTATATGTTTCTTCAAGCATGTTTATAAAAAACTGTTAAAGAGAAATCAAAATATAGTTTGCCTATGACGAAAATAAATGAGAACCCCCTAGAAGTGATATTGACTTCACACGAAGCCAAAATGTAAAAGGAGCAAAAAAGTTTTTTTATTTTTTTTAAGGCAAACTCGTGAAAACATACATTAAGGACGTTCTCTTGGTCGAAATAGTAGTTTTCGAATTTTTAACTTTTAAATAATGTTTAATTAATTTAATAATCCAAAAGTAAGTACGTATAACAAATATACACTAGAAGGAACATAAAAAAAAATTTTGAAAACGAATTCAGACAATAGTTACCATGATATTGTTAAAATTAAAGACAAAAACTTCAATAAGTTACCTAATTTTTTTTGTTTCTTATCCAATCTTAACGAAATAAAGCTTATTTTGTTCGTTAAGAAATTTCAGAGGGAGTATCGATGGGAAAATTTATTATACGAGTTACCAATACGACGTAATATCAATTTGTTTATTAAAACTTGACTTACTTTTCTTAAACAAATTGATAGTACGCCGTACTGGTAACTCGTATCATAAATTTTCCCATCGATACTCCCCCTGAAATTTCTTAACGAACAAAATAAGCTTTATTTCGTTAAGATTGGATAAGAAAGAAAAAAAATTAGGTAACTTATTGAAGTTTTTGTCTTTAATTTTAACAATATCATAGTAACTATTGCCTGAATTCGTTTGAAAAAAATTGTTTTATGTTCCCTCTAATGTATATTTGTTATATGTACTTACTACTGAATTATTAAATTAATTAAACATTATTTGAAAGTTAAAAATTCGAAAACTGCTGTTTCAACCAAGAGAACGCCCTTAAAATATACTATATTTTCTTCTACAAAAAAAAATCCGGACACGAATGAAATTACCCATTCAGTCACAGGAGCCGATGTATCGACAGTCGACACCGTTTTTTTTAATCATTTTTTTTTATATTCTATGCAAAATCCTGAAATTTTTTGCATTTTCAGGTAGACTTAAGAGACTTAAACTTTAAATCGAATAGGATTTGTTAATCCATAATTGTTTATAATTATTATAAACAAATATATGCCAAAAAAAACGTGTTTTCGTGAATTCAATTCGTGACTGAAAGGGTTAAGAGCTAAATAAAACAATCAAACAACTGACTAACAAAGTGACAATGGACATCGTGTTTAGCTAATACGGTCATTTTTCGGATAAATTCTCTTGTAAATAGTGAGAAAGATTCGGAAAATTTAAAAATAAATGTTAAGCTATATTTTTCAATTTTTTTAGCTAAGCTTTTTTTTAATTAAGCTTTTTTATAAAGTGGGCCCAGGAAATCTGTGTGTGACCGAATTAGGTGTATGACCGAATTACCTCGAGTTACCTTATATGAAAAATTAATATTAACTCATACAAAAATTCTATATAGGGGAGAGTTGCCCAGTGTTGGCATCCATAGCATTTTCGTCCATAGCTGTTGATGTTATATGTTAAAATTAAAATACCAACAAAGAAAATGATCCTTAAAATGCCTCCTATAAAGAACTGGATTAGTTTTTCTTTTAATTATTAAAATAATAAGAAATTACTTAGAACAATAATAAAGTTGCTTTTTCACAATCCCCAAAAAGTGTTCCCCGGTTCTGAACCCCTTAATTTTTCATAGAATTATAATTGTAACAATCCTTAATACACAAGAATCAACATCAAAATCTTTTAAAAGTGTGATTTGTTAATTATAATTGTAACAATCCTTAATACACAAGAATCAACATCAAAATGTTTTAAAAGTGTGATAGAATTGCATTTTTTTTATTATTGTTTTAACAAAAAATTAAAAAATTATGCAGTTACATTATTAACAGTATATAATTGATCAGGGCGCCAGCGCCCCCTTTGATATGCATAGTAATTAGAGTTAAAAATTTTAACTATCTTAACATAATTTAGAAAGAAATAAGATTTATTTTAGTTGGCATCAACACTTAACATATGCCCGTATGTAATACATGGCCAGTACTGAGCACTAATCTAGTGACCAAAACTGAGGAAAAAAGTAATTATTTCATTTTGAATGATACTCAGCTACCAAGAGGTTTTATCAACCCGAAGACACATTAACTTATTCTTGAATGTTTAAAGAAGAAGTAGAAATTATTCAAAAAATATTACATCAACTATAGAAAAGAGACGAGAAGACAAAAATAAGTTTTAACACTGCAATTGTCGTTATAATACAAAATTCTAATGTAACTTTGTGAATTCTGTATTTAAAATATCGGGCACGAGATATGTTTAATAAAATGATATTTTACATCTAACCATAGTTGTCCAATACCGTCACATATCGTCAGGCGCGAAAAACGTGTCGTGACCAGCTTTATGCGCTATGGACATGAGTGTGTGCAACTCTCCCCTATTGTCAATGTAAGTTAGAAGCCTTTTTACACTTTTATAATGTTTACTATTTGATTGCATGATACGCACAATTAATAAATCATTTTCATTATGATTAGACTGCCCGTTATAACAGTGTAGTACTTTTAATTTTAGCGTTTTAGCTGTTTTTACAGTACTTTTCTTTTACGATGTTCATTACGATTAACAATATATTAAATTATTCATGATTACAATAATATTCATTAAAAGTATACAATAAAGTTGTACTATCGAAGTATTATGTCTAATGCAGAGATTTTGTCTGTAGTTTGCTATAAACATCTACTCTTCTTACCTTCCTGCTACTTCTCGCATATTCATATATTGAAGATCGGTAGCGGATGCGCGCATCTTCTCTCACTCATATACGTATAAAATATACTAGGTATAGCTCTACAGCTATGACGGAACTATTTTCGTTGCATCCCGGCGACGTGTCTCTTCTTTCAAGCTACCTACGCGGTCGTGCGTTGAGATTTATAGGCCTGCGCATCGCCGCCGCACATTTCGCCTCCAATACGCGGCGGCGGCGCGCGCGATCGCTTGCTCCCGGGTTTATTATTATGCGCTAGCGCTGCGGACGAAGGTGTGACTTTTTTATACCCGTTTTAATGTAGTGTGAGACCAGTAGTGCAACGCCGTATACGCATGCACACGTGTCGTGCGGCTTCGGATGGTCCTCAAGACTTGGAGGGACACAGCATTTTCGGTAATTCGGATGATTGCGGAGAAGCAGGATCTACAAAGTTGCCAGTAAATACTCGTGTAAAAATAACTGAGGCTATAATCGTGGACGATGATTTATGCAGTCGAAAAACTGTTTGTTTTTGTTATAGTATTTTAATCCTTAGCTATAAACGGTATAGGTATACGGATGTGCAAACATGTTTACTGAAGGTACGTTTAAGAAAGTATGTTTGATAAACTGTTGTATGTGTGGAATATACTTAAATGTTGCTTTAATTTATTGACTATATATAAAAGTGAAGATATTTCTTTTGCACGGCACTAGCGAAATGAACTAATTTATAACAATGCTTACAAATAGAATAATAAATTCAATTATAATTAAAATTATATTATGATACGATTTTTCAAACGATGAAACACCTCGAATGAACCATCAGTGTTTACTGGCAATGAAATAAGAATTCAATTTTGCATCTTGTAATGAAATGTTATTTTTAAAGGCGCGCACCGAAGAAATTGATTGTAGTACTGAAGTAGCTCCATACTCAATGGATTTGAATGTGATATTTCATCTTGTCAGTGTATGTATAAATAAATTATGACGATAATAGGTCTTTTCTTATTGCTATAACTATAATCAATACAAAATATGCATTGACTAATTTATTACTCAAACTGAAGATTAATACTGACAGTTTATTATGAAAGTTAACGACTTTTTTCCATATATATATAAGCATCTATAAAATTTTTAGTTTGGAAGTTATTTTACTAAAGCATAATATACGATTGTTGCGAAAATTCACTTATCAGAAATTTCAAAGGAAAATGAGAATTGTTTATTACTAAAAGTACGCTTTATTAATAACCGTGAGAAAATTTTATTTAACTATTGAAACAGATAAGTCCACTATATAATACAATTCCTTAATTACCTCAACCTTTTCACTAGTACATTTTTCGAACAGGCATTTTTTGTGATATTTTGCGTTTTTATATTTTTGAGATCATTGATTCTGAATATGCCAGATTCCAAAAATTCAAAATGGCAGATCTATTTATTTTTGATTTTAAAGCGTGTATATTGTTTTATAATTTCATTTGTTCATAAAAAACTAAGTATAAAAAAAATAATGAAAATAATACATGTACTTCAATATGTGAAAAATACTTAATGAAAGTTTCACCTTTCTATCTAAAAACCTCCAGTATACTAACTAAATTAGAAAACTATATTATTGATACTTTTACAAAATAGAGATTGAAAAAATTAAGCAAAAAATTATCTGAATAAATAAAAAGTGGAATCAGTACTGTTAATTCATAAAATTTACGCCAGTTTCAAAATACTTATTTAGTATAGACGTATGTTTCTTAAATTTGTGTTGATACGCCATCTGTCGGTTGCTTTTATGAAAAAGGCTTAAATTATCACGTTTATTATCTACAGATAAGTAGAATGAATAATACACACTATATTTGACTAAATTTTATGCATAAATATCTACTTTTTACACGCATAAACATTTTATAAATCTTTTATTTAACACTTTCAGGGCGGCTAATGGGGTGTTTGACATTTCGAACGTTCATAGTGAACGAAAAATGTTTGCCATTTTTAAATTTAGCCGAATTTGGCTACTTAATACATTTAAAATCGGATAATAACTGTATTTCTTCACTTCTCACTCTTGCAGTCACCAGTAAACCACACTCCGGGGAATTCTAACCAGAATTAGAAACTTTAAGTTAATATTTCGGCATGGTGTGGTTTGTGCACATAAGAATTATGCACATATTTATTGTGCACACTTTAGCATTGGAGTATACACATAGATATAGATATACACCAATGCTAAAGTGTGCACAATAAATATGTGCATAATTCTTATGTGCACAAACCACACCATGCCAATATTTCGTTCATTATGAACGTTCGGAATTTCAAACACGTGGCTAATGCATAAACAGTGTTTATAATATTTAAAACTTTAAATTAAATTTTGAATAAAAAATAAAATTTTGAATGTTACTTCTATTTTCTAAGATTTTAAGAAATACAACAGTCAATCATAAGAGCATTTTTTGGGAAGCGTTATTTAAAGAGCATAAAATTGAAAGAAATTAATAATAATTAATGACTCATATATGGGTCATGCCGCCTTGAAAGTGTTAATGAATGAAAAGCTTTTTACTTTATTAATGTATTCATTGCGATAAATGAACAACGGATAGTTTTAAATGTCATTAAGACTTCTTTCGATTGCTCTTCCATTACTAATAAATTTTATTTTTATAAAGATTCTACAGTACGCACTATATTTAAGCCTTAAGGGGATGCCATACTTGTACCATTACCGACCGAGCAATTCACACAGTTTCAAGCTGATTAAAAATAAAATACGTCGAATCACAAAAAATCAAGAGAACACTCTTCTGTATTTTTTAACGTTCTATCATCCAGTCAAAGTTTGGAGTTGAAATATCAAGCCGTTTTTTCAAAAACTTTGAACGAAATTAAATTTCGCTTTGTTCAAAGTTTTTGCAAAAATGACTTGATATTTCGACTCCAAACTTTGACTGGATGATAGAACGTTAAAAAATACAGAAGAGTGTTCTCTTGATTTTTTGTGATTCGACGTATTTTATTTTTAATCAGCTTGAAACTGTGTGAATTGCTCGGTCGGTAATGGTACGAGTATGGCATCCCCTTAAGCCGATAGTATACCTAATCTTCGTTTACTCTTTTGATTTTTTATCGGATTATCAATTAATCTAGTTTTATCTAAATTGTATACACTGAGAAAAATGTTGTAGTAAATTTTATTATAACTGTAATAAAAATTACTATAAAGTATAGGAAGGGTGAGACAAATACACTTTATGCTGCATTTTTATTATAATTATATGAATAATTACAAAATTTCTTGTAATTTTTATGACAGTTGTTGATTAGAAAGTATTACGAAATAAAAGAAAAATTGCTATACACATAGCAAAAACTGTGATATAATAAAATTTAAAATATATGATTTTAATTATTAGAATAGAATATAAATTTTATTTTGTAGCGTTTAAATTTTATTTTGTAGCGTATAAATTTTATTTTGTAGTGTATTAAAAATTACTATAAACATAGTAAAAAGTGCCACATTCAAAAATTGCTACAGGCCATAAGAAAGTTTGCTATCCAACATAGTAAAAATTGCTACAACATAAGTACTTTCTGCGCAGATCAAAGCGCCCACGTGTCTGATTGAGGTTATGTTTCTACGGGAATTTCACTTTGTCTTGCTTTTAAGTTTACAAAACATTCAAAACCTTCAATTATTTTATTTTTATATTATGCACATTAATGATAAGTTTCTTTGTGTTATCAAAGTTATTTATTGTTATTATTTAATATTATCTGAAATTTTCTTGAAATCGATGGTTTGACATGTACAAGTTCCAAAATTTTACACTCAAGAATCCTATTTGGGTAAGTGGTTAGCGCGTCCGATTACCGCGGTGAAGGTTGCAGGTTCGATCCCAACGCTCGTAAAAAAAATATTTTTATTTCTCATTTTAATTTATTTTCACATTAAGTATTGTGTGATTAGAGTCTGAAAATAGTTCTGAAAACAGGAAGAACGAGAAAAAATTTAATTTTTTGAAATTTAAGGTCATTCATAAAAATTACTATGTTGCATAGCAAAAATTGTTATAATTTCGATTTGTCCCTCCGTTCCTACAAAATATAGTAATTTTTCTTATGTTTATAATAAATTTTACTACAACATTTCTCTCAATGTAGACTTTTCTCCTGATGCTACAGTCTAATGACTCTAATGTCTATAAAAAAAACCCGTTTGGTGACTCGTAATCACGATCACAATTCATAGCGAGCGATTCTATCACAAGATTTCCACGCGACAATCACTTATCCACCACCTCGATCAGTTCACACACAATTCTTTCGCCTTCTGTGCGACGAAACCGGGGCGCTGCCTTATCGCTCGCCTACCTGTGCACTAATCAACTCACGGCTTGTCGTTCGATGATAACAAGACGAACCTTTATACGTCAAGCAGAGTAAAAAAGTCAAGTAATATTGGCTGCCGATCGATTTTATCGCCATCGGCTTCCCCGTTCGGCGACTATGATAGCCACCACCGCCGCTGCCGGCCACCGCCTTCCTCGCGCTGCTCTTCCTATTTTTCCGTCAGCCACTCGAGCGCAGTCGCGTTGCCGATATTACGCGCACCGAAAGGGCCACACTGCCGCGCTTCTCAATCGGTGTATAGTATAGGCTCGCGGAACGAGTTGACACGAGAGTGCATGCACGTGTGTGTGTGTCTGTGTGCGCGTGAAGATCACAAGTGAACGTTCGTAAAAAGTGAAATTTCGCGTTATCAGTATCGGAGAAGATCTTTTTATCTCGTTGGTTAATTGTGTGGTGTAGTGGGGGAGACAGCGGGAAGTCGTATTGTGCAGAGAAACCGGTGTCACAATGCTTCAGAAAATAGGATTTCGTTATTATACAAAAAGAATCAATTGTAATCGGAGTTCTTGGATCGGATAATTTATTAGTCCATCAAATCCTTGTAAATCATTTTGATACAAACTTCAAATCAGAAAACTATTTCATAGTGAAGGAATTTAATTCTGTAGAATGACTTTTTAACAGTTTCTAAGTTATTAATTTTAGTTTCTAAAATCTATTTCGGTCAGAATTTATTAGTTATGTAACGTTTTTTAATTAAAAACAAATTTTCTGAAACGTTTTTACCAATATATTAATTTTATATGATAAATAAGTTATTTAATCACAGAAAATGTTCGATTCCCAATTACCAAATGTTACATCAAATCAACATTTGAGAAACCATTCAAAGATACTAACTTTCTATATTTTATTTTTAACTACAAAAATAAATGACTTTAAAATTACAACTGTTCAATTGTTGTTTAATTACTTTATTAGCTTTAATGCAGATTCTTATGTTACTTTGAAATATAAGAATAATTTCAAGACAGACATTTTAATATGCATGATCATCCTTAATGAAATTATCAGTCTTTAATAACTCTTAATGAATTGTCTTTCTTTTGAGCATTTTGATGAAAGAATAAGACAACACGATAGAAAGAGACGAGCCAAATGTATAAGCGAGAAAGGCACGAGAAAAGATGAAAGTAATGAGTCAGTGGAAGAAGTGGCGAGAACGAAAACAGGGCTATCTAGAGAGCAAGGCCGATTGTGCCGGAGCAAAAAGCTACATGTCGTAGACGCGATTATTGCCAATTATAGATGCAATTTTAAAGAGGGAAACTTCATATTTTAGAATATTGTTCACAGAGTTGTCGACTTATTGTAGAATATAAAAAGTTGTTTTTAAAAAGAAGGGAACGATATTCCATTGTATAGCTTATGTCTAGTAGAGGTTATGTTATTGTTTTATAATATTTTAGTGAGGTAATAAGTGTTTCCAAATTTTTAATTGATTAATTGACAACAATGCAATGTCTTCACGGTATGAACTTCTTTTCAACTATACTTTGTTTGCAAGTCACTATTATTGAAATTTGACATTGCTAATCTGCTGCTTTTATTAAACTTATGAAGTGAATATTACTTATTTAAAATTAAAATGAAAGTGAAGAGTATACAATTTTAACAGAGTGTCAAGAATACGCTATAAATACGTCATATTCAAAATAATAAATAATAATAAAAACTTCATTTTACCTGCTAAATGTGAATTCATTTCATTTGCCGAATGAAAAACCTAATACGGAAAATGTCTTTCTTGATTTATTGCTGTAAGTTATGAATTCCTCAACTCATTTGATGATTGTCATACAAGTTATATTTCAATCAGTTTTGAAAACTTAAAAAGATTTCTAGTTAGAAAGACAGTAACGCGTAAAAATAAATGAAAGAAAAATGTTGAAATTTAATTAAAGATAATGAGGATTTTCCTCCAGATGTTGAACTTAACAATATGGCAGATTCAGTAAATGAGAAAACAAGACTTCTAAGTCCAATAAATCTCAGTGCATCGTCTACGTCACTCAGCAGTAGCATAAGCAGATCTTATGGCTCTCTTGTAGATAGTTGTCAACAAGCCGTAAAGTCATTTTGGAACCGGAGCAGACAGGTATGAAATATACGGCTCGTAATAACGAATTGTAATAAAAATAAAATAATTAAAGTTTATAAAGTTATACTGTAGAGCCTCTAATTGATATTTATGGGTTAACATTTATCATACAAAATCATTCATAAAGTTGGTATACTCAAAACCTATTTTTATATTTTTGCTGGTCGGATGCCATAACGCGCACTTCACTTTCAGAATCTCGAAATGCGTACAAGGCTTAGAAATTTTTTTCAAACGTTTCAAAATCCCAACTTTTACATTTAAAAACCGAAAAATTTATTGATAATGTATTGCTTCTACACGTAAGACTAGCAAAGAAATAATTTGAAACAAATTTTTCTTCTACAAACATTTCATATTTTTTACACACACACACACACACACACACACACACACACACACACACACACACACACACACACACACACACACACACACACACACACACACACACACACACACACACACACACACACACACACACACACACACACACACACACACACACACACACACACACACACACACACACACACACACACACACACACACACACACACACACACACAAACCCCCAAAATACTTTTTACAAACAAATAATGCCGGTTTGGTGGAAATCTCACCAGTATTTGACATGTATTACATATCTATCGACATTTTCTTATTTTTCAATTTATATAATATTTTTTGCAATTATTCATTTTTGCTAAATATTCAAATCACCCACTCTTTAATTTATTACGAATATTTGATAATACTGAAAATTTTGAAAATAAAGATGTAAAGAAAAAGTCGATGTAGGTATTTATAACGGCTTTAGTGCCTCTAGATTGAACTTTCAGTATCGATGCAAAATACTATATTACACAACAGCATCCAAAATAAATGATTCTTGCACCAGTTCGAGAAATCCGATTTCCCTTGCTCGTTTTGCATATGGGAAATATTTCGTGGTGGTATTACACGTCTTCGTTACCGATGATTGCAGGGACGTGTTTTTTTTATTAATTATAGATTTTTATAGATTCAGTAAAGAACTATAAGATTATAAGGTGCCTAAGAGATTTTTTCTTGAAAGTTAAAACTGAATCAGAAAAACGGGTCCCTGCAATTGGTGTGTGTATGTGTGTGTTGTGGGGAGGGGGTATGCTATCGCTTTAGAAAAATTAATTAAACGAAAATAAATCAATGTTAACAAAATAAAAAAAACAGCGTTTGTTCGTTATCAGGTACAGTGCAGGTCGGCACGTGCATGAGAGCGAAAGAAACAGCTATAGGAACTCGGAGTGGGGATGTATAATCTCGAAGCACCGTTGACAAATAAGTCTGTCGTAATTCTCTTCGCGGTGCAAAACGTGGTTCAACACGTGGTTCGTGTGCGTCCAAACTTTTGCCTCTGACGGTCAGTTAGAAACTACCTTAAATTTCTAATATTTCAAGATTTAAAAAATAAAAAATTTTCATAGACATTCTTTGCGTAACATATTCTGTTTTAGTTTAAATGTAAAAATTGAAAAAAATCTTTTGCGTAAAATTACTATTAATGGTACAAATTAGTACCATCAAAATTTTCGAAACTGTTCTTAAACTGCAATCATATGCTTTGCTGATCAGTTCCGACAATATTTTGACGTTTTATTCTTTCTTTTACCATATGATTAAACGTTATCATTTCCAAGTTTACTCAGACCTCGCAACACAGCTGCAAGATAAATATTTGAGATTTTTCATCAGCAGCTTCAATCCCCTACTCTAATAACTTTCCTTCATTAACTACGCACGAGCAAAATTAATACATGAAATCTCGTTAGTGTGTTTCAATCGTTCACGCTGAAAAACGCGCTTCTCGTATTTTAAAAGGAACCGTATCATTGTGAAATAAAAAAAATTTGTTTATAAATTTCATATTTAATCCAATTTTCCACTTTTACTGTTTGTATGGTATGATGAATACATTTCATTTAAAAAGTCAATTTTTTTGTAAACAAATGAAATAAATTATAAAGCTTTTTATTTAAAATTATAATATAGCATATAAGACTGTTATTATTTCTGAAAATTGACTTTTTAGTGAATAAGTTTTTTGAATCTATGAACACAAATTATTGAACCACTCAAAATAAAATTCTGTATTGGGTGACAAGGCAGTGCATCTAGTAATTCAAAAACAATGGTCGAAGGTAAATACTAATTTTATTTTTAATAATTTGACTGTAGTAACTGTAATAATGAATTATAAACGAGAATTGTATATTTATGTTAATCTGAGCAATTAAAAAATTAAGTAAATGAATGCATATATAAAGTGTTTTTATCATTTTATTATGATTATAGAAAATACTAGTTACGTAATATAAGTATAGAATTTGATTTTATAAATTTTGTATTTTTTTTTTTTTTTTCTTAATTTTGTTAAGAACAAAACTCGCTTTATATATATATATAGTATGTATAGTATAGCTTGCATTCTATTGATACACAAATACATGGTTCGTGGTAACTAAAAATGAAGCCCAGTTTTCTTAATTCCATCTTATAGGGCCCTTTTCACGGAATTTAGGCAATCTAATCTTAAATATATGCTTTATTTCATTAAAAAAAATACATCTCTTCTATTGACTGTCACTTTGCAAGTAATTATACGAAAACGAGCGAAAAAATGATAAAAATAGTTAGGAATACAAGCTATCAAAAATAGCATAAGAAGATGGTTAAAAATTTGCATCCTTTTTAAACAATTATTTAATGGGTTTATTTTAATCATTTTCATGCGCTATATTTTGTCACTTTTAATTTTCTGAATAATTAATATTTTCTAACGAATTAATAATTCTATATATTGTTCATAATTCTATATATTGTAATAATTCTATATATTGCTCAATTTCTATTGAGCAATAGAAAGTTCAAATTTTACCTTTCCTTTCTATTTTTATGATTTTTTTTGCTCGTTTTCGTGTCATAAATAATTACGAAGTGACAGTGAATAGAAGAGACACCTTTTTTTTAACGAAATAGAGCACATTTTAGGTTAGGTTGCCCATATCTCAAGAAAAAGGATGTATCAGATGAAATTAGGAACACTTCGCTCCATTTTTAAGTTGTTTAAAAAGTTGTCTAAAGTTAGAAAATTCCAGATTACATTACATTTTTTACACGGAGAAAAATTTATTTGTAAACTTTACTTTTTCTATAAGAAAATTTATTATTTTCATAGTAGCGCTGGGACACACTCGACACGTGGGATTTTTATTTTTTAAATAATAATTTTTATGATTTTTGTAGCAAATTTTAACATTTGTATCAGTTAATTTGCTACAAAAATATTAAAAATTATTATTTAAAAAAGTAAAAATGTCCCATGTCGAGATGTTCCAGCGCTACTATGAAAAGAATAAACTTTCTTATAGAAAAAGTGAAGTTTACAAATAAATTTTTCTCCGTGTACTTGATAAATATTTAAGTTTTGAATTCTAAATATGTGTGGAATAATTGTACCAAATATTCATAAAATATCGTCATCAAGTAAAATGAAATTACAATTTTTAATCATTTTATGATTTCTGTTCATAAAATCAAAATATCAATAATTGTAATTATCTATGTTTTATTCTCCGAACATAAGAACTGTTAATAAGGTTCATAAGAACAACCTTCACGACTATTACTATTATAGATTTTTTATTTAGTAGTAAAACAGTTTTATGAAAGGTAATACAAGAAACTGCATTGTGCGAATGTATTTTCATGCGTTCTTGTTTGCATTTGCATAATTATTCCACCATAATCATAATTGTAAACAAAAACTCTTTAAATATTTAGTTCAAACGAATTGGATGTTTTGTCTATGTGTGTGTATGTGTGTGTGTACATTATAGAAAAGTATCTTTTGCTTGCAAACTGTATTTGCGAAAGTATAAATCTTTCCAGTAGGTTTTCTTATGGCGCACTGAAAAAATTTCCCGTGATCCTCGCGGTAAAAATCTTAAATTTGGAAGAAACGTTTAAATAGTTGTTGTATCTGTGTATTGACATACATTATTTTCGATATTAATAAAAAAATACAAATAAAGGTTTAAGATATTTTATTTTTAAAGTTATTAGAGGCAGTGAAATATGGAAACTATGTTTTCTAAGCTGTTCATTGGTTACATTTTGCTGACCTTTGTCGACGGTGTCCGTGCAAAAAAGTTGATGCTCCGCTTATCGGCGTCTCGTCTCCGCTCATTTTAAAGGCAAAACTTATCCTGACAACTTAGTGAAAAGTATCTTGAGCTCTGTGCGACATTTGCTTAATATCACAAACCTAGAGCACAAAATGAAAGTAACAGTAAATTTATGTTAGGGACCTTTAATTTTTTTTTCAGATAACAATAATAATAATTCCCTATCTCTGATTTAAATTGAATTTTACGCAATGAAAAATTCGAAGAAAATCAATACTTCTCTTATATTACAGTAGTAACCAAATATTTTACCTTATACCATTAATCAGAAAGAGTGACAGTTTACCATTTTTAATTAATTTATCGGTCCCGTGGTTCGATTCATTCCATCTCATCTGTGCGCATCTTGCCTCCGCGAACAACTCACTAATAATAATGCTTGCGTATCGCTTGCTCGCAACGTGTCACGAGCGCGCACGGGGTAATAGGCGCCAGCAGCGAGCGCTTCTGTAATTTAAAGCCGCGCGCGTGGACTCATATTTATCGCGAGCAAACGGCTTACGGCTGCGCGCTGAACCCTCGGGAAGGCTTATATTCTTATTAGTTTGTCGAGCAATTCAATTGGCTCAAGTGCCGCCACCGCCGGTCTTTGTGTGCGCGCGTGCGCCCGCCCGCCGACCGCGATTCGCTTGAGAGTGGAAAAATTTTTATTAATGCGAGTGCCGAGAGAAAGAGAGATGACGACGATGATGCCGTGACGATGTTGTTCCAAATGTAAATGGGCGGGGTCTTTGAGCACGGTCATGCTTTTTTTTTCAAATTTTCATTGAATTGAGAAGTTCGGAGCAAAATTGTATAAAAAAAAAGTTGTTTGCGTCGAGGCTGCAAAAGTGATAAATTATTTATTAATAATCATTTCAGTGCCATTTTTCCTGTAAAATGTTATTTTTAAACGTGGCTGTTAGACTTGACTTCATTTAACATTTAAATTTAGAATACATCTTTTGGAGCATAGGTAAATAATTTTAATTACCATATTTATCTCCCACATTTTCCAATCAAATGAAATTTGACAATTAAAGTGTTAAATCTTTCGGAAAACAACGGTATTATCAGATTTATATCTAAAGGTCGTCATATATTGTCGACTGCACGAATAAACCAAAGACGATATTGAACAAAGACAATCCACCCACAAATAAACACCTACGCACACACACATGCAAAAAAGGATAAAGATAATAAGCGCCGCTAAACCAATTTTCGGATAACAGGACGATAGCACGCTGCGGTGTTGCGCGACAAAACGATCTTAATTATGTTGTCAAACACTATATGTATTACAATAAGCAGAGCCGCAGGTTACCCATATCTCGGGAGGCTTTTTCTATACACAACGCGTGCTCTTGTGTGTACAAACACGTAGGAACGGCTTGTAAGTTGCAATACGCGCTGCGCAGCGCCCAGGAAGAGCGAGATATATATATATGTCACGCGTGCCAAGAGTCCCGCGGCTCTTTAGTGTATCACCAGTTGGTCTATGCAGTCGCGATCGCTCGGTTGTTCTCCGGGACACACAGGCGCACGCGCGTCCCATCGCATGAGTTAAATCTTTTTTTTTTTATTAATAAATTTAATTAAAAGGTGTGTTGTGGAGTGTTTTTCGGAAGTTTCTTTAATTTAACCATGGCTAAGTTGTTCTTGAAAGAGCGAGGAATGGATTAAGAACTTAAGAGTGTCGATTCTAATGATTGTGTCAGATCGTGCATAAAGCGTTTCTGGGATTGAAATGACGACACGGAATTTCGAAAAAATGCTGAAACTCACCACTCTGTCCAGGGTCGGTACCATTTTGTTAATCATATTATTATCCTTTTTTTTTTAGAAAATATTTTTAATTTACTGCTAAAATTGCGTAAAGTTTCGTTAAACATATTCTCTATCGATCTCTATCATTTGAAGAATTAATATTGACATCCTTGACTACGTATAGAGCTTTATTCTGTTTGTTGAACAACATGTCGAAATTAGCTCGTCATTTTTATCATGCGATCAATTGAGGCAAGAAGAAACCGGCTGTATTTATACGCTTCTTTTAATACTGCACGATTCTTAGCACTAACTTCTTTTATCTGCTTGAATTTCCACTTGATAAAATCTTTTTGAATACACTTTTCGTTGATGGAATAGACATTGTTTGAGATCTTAATTCTAGTTTCATAATGTTTTCTTATTTGCTAAGGGTGTGAAGCATTTAATAAGTTTTATCGTAATCTCAGACAATTAGCTAGGAAATTTATTGCGATAGAAAATTTTCAACATAAGACGTATACGTGTGCTTTACACTTTTGTCTGATGCACAGATTGCAGGTACTTGAATGTGGATTTTTTAACAAATTATCGTTTTAGATAAGTGAATGAAGTTTTAATACAATATTTTTAAAATGCTCAAAATATTCTGATAAACTTGAAGGTTTTTAACAACTATACGTATGTTGTGCAAAATAATTCATATCTCTCAGAGTTATTATAGTGAAAGTTACATTTGAAAAAAAAAGTTACAAAAATGTTTGTAAGCTGAAAAATTTGTTAAGTACTTTTAATAAAAACATAAAATTTAATGGTATTTGGTGGAAGAAAAATATTGTATTAGAATAAAGTAGACAGGGCACCGGGCATCTGAATGAAAAAATCATGCATACACCCACAAGAGCAAACAGCCGTGTATCATATCTCCCTATGATAAAGTTTTAGCTCGTTCGCAGCTGACGACGTAATCTGCTAGTCTTAGTAAAGTCACGTATTCGTAAAAGTGAAGTCACAGCTAGGTCTCTTATCTTTTTGCACTCAAACTGAATGGATCGCGTGTGCATTACTATATTTTGTAAACGCAAAAACCTACAGGGTAAAAACTAATGGTGCACGAATGCTTTTTGTAGCATTATATATAGCTTTTACCCGGTTAATGTAATAACTTAATTTGTAATAAAAATCTAAATGATTTCCAATAAAGTTTAATATAAATTTTAAGAATTAGAAGACTGGTGAAAGTTTTGATTCCAAAATACACATTTTCCGTTGTTGTTGAATGTTTTTATTACTATCTCAACCTTCATAGTTTAATTAACAGTAATTATTTTAGCCATGAAAATACTTTAAAAGTATAACATGCAATTTTTTACTCTGGCAGGAATGTTTTCAAATGCAAATTATTAAATTGCGAGTTCTTAACTTTAAGTATAAAATTTATTACCTATAAAAAGGCAAAAGTTATTTTAAATAGTCTCCTTTCGTGCGGAAATTCGTCATAAATCAAGAACGAATGCAAGTGGAATATAGATCTTGGCTTTAATGGAATAAAACTTATTATTAAAACGTACTCAAACGGGCCATTTTAATTTCTCGTGTATAGTTGACTCGTAAATTATTGTTCATTCATACATAATTGACTTTTCATACACAAAGTTCTACGCCCGACCGATCACGAATTCTGAATAGCACCTCCTATACCACCACTACGCACTTTTACAACCCCACTACCTTTCGCATCGGGCCAAACTTATCGTTTCACTTTGTTCGTCCACCCAAGCCATTGGAAATAATGCGATGCGGAAAGCGACATTCACGTCCCATCGTTTCGAAATCGCGTTCGGCATCACCGAGGAGAACGAGGACGAGGTCAAAGCCGCCCAGGGTGACGTTCCAGCCGGGGTGGAGTCCCCGGAAGACACGCCACCCCCCGAAAAAGAGCCCTGCGCATCCTTACCGGCAGCGTTTGTAGTCGCGGAAGAGTTGATCGACACATCTCGCGTGGATCCCGTCAAGGAACAATGGCAGGAGGTCAGGGTGATCTCGGAGCTGCCAGCGAACGGGAGCATAGCCAGCTCGGTGCTCCCGGCGAGGCGGCAGACGCTGCCGGAGCTGTCGAGCGATCAGCTACTTGCGGGCAACGCGCTAACGGCGCCCCCTGTAGACAGAGTCAGCATCCGGCGAGCGAGCATAACGAGCGTGGCCATATGTTCGAGCATCGGGCCGAGCCTCGCAGGCATCTTCCCCGGGGCGCCCAGCAATTTCTATCTTCGTGGCGAGGCCGACGCGGCTTCCTCCTCGTCCAGTCTGCGCAGAAGCTCGACCTTCGACTCCCTGGACGAGGACATGAGCAGGGACGCCAAGGGCCGCAGGTGGTCGTCGAGGCTGCCCTTCTTGCGAATGGACCGCGCGCTCCAGCACCAGGACTCGCGCGGCTCCACGGTCAGCGACGCCCAGCTGATGATCCAGCAGCCGCACCGATCCAAGCATCATCATCACTTTCACCATCACCACCATCATCACCATCACATGCTGCCGCACCTCCACGTGCCCAGCTTCTCGATCACGGGCCCGTCGAGCGAAGGCTCCGGGCGCAAATTCAGCTTTGGCATTAGGAGGCACTCGCATACGGTTGGTCCTGTGCGTTGGTTTCTTGCTGAGAGTTGCAACATATAATTTATATTTATGTATACTTGTTCCGTAAATCCTTTGCTCTCAGAGTGTCATTGGAGTGTTTCCATTAACTGGGTGGCTGATAATATATACGCTGGCTGAAATTTAGTATATATTCAAGAGTTATTTACGTTAACTTTAAAATGTCATATTTTTTAACTATTTCTAATTAAAATTATTAGAGCAGTTATAGATCAAAAACTGTCAATGTACTTGTTTTAACATTTACAATTAGATATATAACTGTACAATCGCTAACATCAGTTTTCATTTTTTCGCATCGGCATTTTGCAACTTCAGTAAATCATGGTAATATGTATTGATCATTTATATTCTTAATATATTCGTAACATTTTAGACTTTGTTCAAAATTAATTCACAACATGTATAACGTTTTTATATGAAACGTCAAGTAGAACACTACTATTGTTACATGAAGAAAACGAAGGGCATTTAATGAGAAACGAGAGGAACAAAAAAATGTAGAAAAATGTATGCCATTTGCAAAATGAAAGAAAAAAATCGCCGTAAACTGAAAATAAAAAATATGGAGAAAAGGGAGGGCAAGTTGTTCTGCTCCCGCTACTGCCTCTTGTAATCTGATCTCCCGAACAGCGCGTTCACGCTTCTCCGCATTTTTTTTCGTTTTCCTTTCAAGTGCAATCGAATACTTAACATATTCAACCTCACCACTAGTGGGGTCAACATACGCTATTTCGGTTGTTGACCCTGAAGAAACGAATCGCTTGATTTGGACATGTGTGATTATTAACTTTGTTAAACTTCAACAATGGTAAATCGGTGCATAGACATGAAACATCTTCAATAGAGTCAAGTTAGAAAAATTCAAGACTTGGATTGTTATTAAATGTAAAAAATGAAAAGCAGAAACATTTCTGTAATACTTAGATTGGCGATAGTACGAGTAAAAGAGGCGATGATACATGTATATACACTTATTCTACGTTACCTACTGATTAAATATATTATCTTTTCGTCGATTGTATCAATCTATTTTCGTCATTCAATGTAGCATTAGCCTTCGTTGCCTTCTGTGCGCATCACTACAAAACATTTTTGGCCTAATTTTTAATTACCCATATATTCCTACTTTTTCTTATCTGCACTTCAATAACACATGTTAGCACTGCTCGTTAAAGACAATTAATAGTTCTGATATATACATGAGATATCATGTACAATAACATGAAAAATCGCTTTCCGTGCTATTCTGTGTTATATACTTTTTTATTGCGACAATAATTATCATTATAAGTATCTAACCAGAAATTTGGTTTTGTAATTATTATGATTAATAATGTGTGTACCTCATTAATGTAAGCACTTTTGTAATAAAATACTAATTTTTTTTTTCTATTTTTCGTATGATATTAACATTTTATTTTACAGAGAATGCTAAACTTTCCTTATTGTTGACGATTATAGTGATCCATTTATATAATTTTGAATTTTGTGGAAATATTTCTGTCACGTTGTAGTTTCTATCAAAAACAATAATCTAGATATTGTTACGGTTGAATACCCGACGGGTATTAACCCGCAACAAGATATCAAATTTTTAAAATTCAAAATTGAAAAAAAATCTCAGTAAGGGAGAGCGGGTCAAGTAGCGCAAGGAGGTACGTTGACAATACTATATAAAAAAACTTATTTTCAACACGGTATTGCGTCATGGCTCAATATGTCGTCATAAATACTGTATAAAGTGACGAACATCAATGTACAGTACAGTAACAGTATTTATGACGACTGACCCGCGTGTTTACAATAAGTTTCTTATAGTATTGTCAATTTACCTCCCTACGCTACTTGCCCCGCTCTCCCCTAATCTTTAGCAACAATAATGTGAGTTTTGTATTTTCTTAAGATGCAATCCATCTCTATATTCTCAAGATTACGTCTCTATTCTAATTTTGTTAAAGTAATGTCAAATGGAGCCGTAGTTGTGTTTTACCACACACACTTTATTATTATATCAAGGATTACAAAATGTCATTAAATTTAATGACATATAAAAAATTGTATTACTTTAAACAAAAATAAAATGTGTACTATATATATATATATATATATATATATGTATATATTCTAGCATTAAACTTTCTTTACATTAACAGTAATGCAAATTTATGTTAAATTTCAGTTTTTTTACATTAAATTTTGATTTTCAAGCATTAGTTGTATCACTTTTTACTTTTTACAGAAAATGTAATAATATAACCTTAATCATGTTTTCTTTAAATTAAATAAAATAAGTGCTTACAATCTGAAGTTCGATAACATATAGATTTGCCTTTTAATGAGTATTTGATTAAAACGTGTAAATAAATTATGTAAAATATAACATTTCATAAATATTGTTTTCATTGGTCTATTGGATTTGGGGATATAAAGTTTTCTTGAATGTGGGCAATTAATAATAATTATAAAATATCGTTGCTATTTTATAAAAATTAATTATGAGGTAATGTAATTTTGACGAGTTTGAAGTTTGCATAGTTGATGTTTAATACAATTTAAATAGTTTTTTTAACCTCCGGGCGCGAAATTCTACTTTTAGTAAAGTATTTCGCGCCCTATGGGATGAATCGGGCACTTTGCGCCCGCTGAACAGGCATTCAAATCGAATTTCGCGCCCCGCGAATCGAAAAATAGTATATTATACGGAGCACGGGCGCTACACGGAGAGAAAAATTTCAGTAAAAATTACAAAAAGTTCCGCAATTTTTACTGAACTTTTCGGTACTGTGGTAACAGACTGCCAAAATGAGCGGATTTACTTGACTTTCTATACTTTTTATAGAATTTTCAGTAAAAATTACCGAACTGTTCAGTAACTTTTAAGAGAAGGTTTGGAAGTTTTCGTTGGCGTAACGCGCGGTGGCTGTTGACTGTTGTGCGCATGCGCGTTCTTGAATTTCAGCGAGAATTACCGTGCACAACCGGTAGATGGCGAATATTGAAATTCGTAAGTGACCACGACTTTCCTCAGTTAGATGGGTCTGAAGTTTGCATCGTTTGAATGCAACGAAATAATTTTTCACGATTGATTAAAGTTTTTAAACAATGGAAATTTCATCTAAACCTTTGTTTTAAAGTTATTTTATACTATAAAACACTAAACCTACACGCAAAATTAATATTATTAGCATAAATGTGAAGTAAAATGAATTATCTTTTATATTACGTTGTACTCCAACGTTGCAAACTTCAGACCCATTCAGTTAGTATATAAGTCCGCTGATTTTCTAAAGTTCATATGTAATTAAGCGTTTGCGTATTGCGAAATGTAAGGCATTACTTAGGTTATGTGTAGTATAGTAGTTAGATATGTTTAGGACTTTAGATATAAAAATTTCCTATGTAAAAGCGGCGTGCATATTTACATCTTATCTTACACCACAAGGAAAGCAACACTGGATTCCCAACTATTAAAATGGCGATAAGTGCGATTAATATAAATTATTCCCATAAATAGATGAATTTTTTTGAATTACCATATTCGCCATATTCTATAAAATTTATAACTCAAAAAAGAGTAAAAATTACGGAACGGTTCAGTAAAAAGTAAGTGCTTAGAAAAATTACCGAACTGTTCTGTAAAATTTACAAAAATGTCAGTCTGTTACCATAGTACCGTGAAGTTCGGTAAAAATTATCGAACTTTTTGTAATTTTTACTGAAAATTTTCTCTCCGTGTAGGTGACGCCCTTGATGCGTAATGTACTATTTTTTTTATTTTGAGCTTACAGTAATATTTTGAACATAATTGCACTGAGAGAAGAATATTGCTGCTACTGTTAACACATTTATCTATTTGAAATACAACTATTTGACATGTTTAAGGATAAAATGTGATATTGTAATAGTTACAATATCTATATTAACTAATAGACATATTCAGGATTTGAAAGTAGCTGATGGTAGAAGTTCTTGTAAATTGTAGTTTTTGAACCTAATAGCCAATTTTCTACCAGGATGATGTTGTTATATAACAAAAAGGTTTGAAATAAAAACTCCATTTAGTTTTTTACTCCAACGTTTCGGACATTTTTATTGCTTATGTCCCTCATCAGGATAAACAATAAAAATGTCCAAAACGTTGGAGTAAAAAAATAAATGATGTTTTTATTTCAAACGTTTTTGTTATATATAAAACAACATCATCCTGGTAAAAGCTTGGTCATTAGATTAAAATACTTCTATAATAAGCATATTGTAACTATTACAATATCAATGTTCTCAGATAACATGTTGAAATTGTTTATGAGAACATGGTAACTTAACTGTTAAAATGGCATTATAACTGTTACAATGCCTATATTTGGTCATATTTAAACATACGCATGTTAACAGTTACAATGCCATGTTAACAGTAAACAAATCCTTTCTCAGTGTGGTTTAATAAAAAATGTTTTCTGATTTATGTTTGAAGATGCAAATTTCAGAATTATCAAGCTTAATTATACATCCTTTTAATATGTTGTCTTTTCTTATTCTTGAAATCTTTCCGAGTAAATAATACACGAGTACCTTGTTGCCGTACCCTAAAGCAATATGGAAGTAAATCAGCGTCTATTATAAATATTTGAGTTTCGCCTGCTAACATTACCGTCAAATAAAATAAAATAAAATAAAAATAAGCTACTCAAAGTCTACATACAATTTTCAATAGAGAAAATTGATCCATAAAATTTAGATTTTTTAATTTATTACAAATCTATATTTGTTTTTTCCAAATTTGTTTTATATGTCGCTCAAATATTTTCCTTAAAATATTAATTCATAACTCAAATATTTATGGAATTGGCACCTTTAAAACAATGTAAATTATCGGTGACTCATAAGATTTAAAATATCAGTATTTTTGTATTTCGCTCACTTTTCTTTTAGCTCAAATCACCTCCAATGAATTTTCTCGTTGAAATGTAAACAGTCACGTATTATCTAATACTTTTTAATGAATAACATAACCATTAGCGGCCAGATGTTTTAACACATAAATCGTTAAAATATGTTTCGTGTAACATGTAACACGGCTTCTAAATTTTTCTTTTGACTAGAAAAAAATATTGCCTTACACATTTTTGTTAATTACTAAAAAGCTATCATAACAGATATAATATAAGAATATCGTTTTATGCTCAAAGCTTGATGCAAAACGGTCCCGAGTTCGGTTTCAAGTATAAGAAACATTTTTTCCAGCCATATGTAATCATTATGCTTAACATTTGCAAGAACAATCCAGTAAGTTGATGCTGCAGGTTCTAAAATTTCCAAAAATCCCATTTTAGTCATCCACGTGCCGCTGATTTATCTTGCCGCAGAAAGTCACCCGCCCTCGTCCGATCTATCAAATCCCTCGGCAAACTCCAATAAATACGTTCCGTTGTTCACACATTTACTATCCGTCTAGCCCATCTCACCTGCTTACACGCGAGCGATTCCCGCTAAGAGAATCGCGCCAACGCACTTACGTACATTGTAAGGTACACGCACACACGTACACAACTGTAGGCGCGAGAGAAGCCGCGGCGGTGGCATTCCGGTTTTCCGCGCGAGATATCGCACGCTTGCGCGCGAGGGAGAGATGCTCGCTCGCTCGCTCGGGCGCGAGATCTCCACGAAGGAGGCGCGCCTCGCCATGGGCCCGATCGCTCGAGCGGACGCGCGCGCGAACGCGAATGCGCCAACCATGGCCGTATCAGAAGTGCTGGAGCCGCTCGTCGTGTAACAAGTGTATATTAGTGCCTCTCGCTTGCTCCTCGCGCTCGTCCGGTGTGTGGTCTTCAGTTTCGGAGTCTGTGCGTTGAGTGTTACAAGTGCCGCTGATTCTCCCTCGCAAGGATGCAACTCTCGATCATATCCTGGATCAACAGCGTCGCTTCTACCTACAGCCTCAATGCTTCACTGGCTGTATGGTTCTTTCTACGGGTTTTTTAGTTTTAAAGTGCTTTTGATTGTCCTGAACCCTGTGTAAAAGATGTGCATTATTATAATACTGCGGTCTGCCGGCTTGTGTGTTTTAATTTGAGAAGTTTTTTTAATTTTATTTGGCTTTTTTATTCGCATTGTAAGCTATACCTTGTATAGATAAGTAAATATTCTAACGACCTAAAAAGAATTTTCGCTGAAAGACGAATTTGCAATTTTTATTTTAAACCTGATTAAAATTATAATATGGACATTTTCAAACTTATTATTATTTAGCTTATTTTCTCTGCAAAATTCGATTTTTTAGTTTTTATTTAAATTTGAAAGCATAGCTTTTAAAACAGAGGATTAATAAAAACTATGTTGTACCTTGTTGCTTTCATCATATTTTTATTTTATTCTAGTTCAATTTATTATCATTAGTTCACTATTATCTGAAAGTAAGCTCATTGAACTTACTCACAATCTTTCTGTATAATATTCCAAGTATTTAAATCAAATAAAAAATGTATACTATTGTACTTTTGTTAAATTTATTTATTTTTTGAAGAAATATTGTTAGATGAACGCCTGTAAAGTGTGTACATAGTTTTTTTTTTATCAAAAACATTTATTTCGAATTCAAAGTCATACCATGACTCTAAGCTTAAAATCAAATTCGTTTGAGAGTCAAAACACTTTTCCTTATACTTACATGTACAAACTTAATTTCAACTCGTACCAATTACAACGGATTTTCTTAAATTAATTTTTACGATTTTTTTTTCCACGAAAAATGAAAGACTTTACCTCTCAATTCAGAAATATTGATGAAAAAATACAATTTGCTTCAAAAAATCTTCTCTAGCAATTTGTAAAACAACAGAGCCATCGAGCTATTCGAAGCGAGCCTCCGGTAACAAACTCACCTGCAACAGCACTAATTTCGCTCAACTGTTTCTCTCTTATCACTCCAGCTCTCCCCGTCTATTTTCGCTCGTCCGAAGCGCTGCTGCGCGCTCGTAAAATAGCCGCAAAGTCTATAAATAGACTGGGGCGCTGCTATGATTACACCCTTTTTCCTGAAAAACGAAGAATCCTCGCGCACAGAACTCGGAGAGCTCGTCCGGCGAGAAAGCCCGCACGGTACCTGTGTGAATCCCCACGCGGCCGCGCACTGCGCGAGGACTTTCCTCGGCGCCTCTGATGCCTGCATCACGTGCGAGAACGCACGCTGGCGCCAGGAGAATGCATATCAATTGCCGTGTGTGCTGTGCTTTTCAATGCAAATCTCTACGCCGCCTGCGCGCGCATGCCTCCGATTTGTTTCGTGCTGTGGATTTGCTGTTGCTAAAATCTCCCCTGTAACAAAGGATTAGGAGCATACCGATACACCTGTTTGTCAATCGGTGCTTTAGGATGTAAACCTTTTCCACGTTATCAGTGTTCTACATACTCAATATGTAGTAGTCTGCATTACACGAATTGAAACTTGCTTTGCAGCTAATTAACACGCATCCTCTCATGTTTTCAATTTTATAAAAATAACCATTTACACGACAACAAAAATATATCACTGCATCGAATGAAGTCCAATGATATACGTTTAATCGTAGTCTGAAGAATGCAATAACTCAGATTAATTAACGCACGGCGAAGCTGTGCGTTGATATTCCTTTCAAATTCGCAACACGCGCGACCCACTGAGCAAAAGAGACGAAATGAGTGTAAAGAGAGGAAAAGCTTTAGCGACAGCCGTGGAATGTTCGATTGTGCGCATTAATGAATAACCGCCTCACATTGTCACCTCTAATTTATCAAATTATTGCCTTTTTGTTTGGCCCGTTTGCCCCTCTTTTTTTCTATTTCTCTTTATTCGAGTACTGCGTTTCTACGTATATATATATACACATGCTCGCACGTGTGTGTCTTGAGACGCACACTCGAGCGTGAATTAATCGAGTGATCGTTTCTAAGCTAACTTTGTGCCTTTGCTTGTTTCGCCCACAGACTCTGCACCGGACCGACTCGATGGTATCGCTTTGCTACCGTACACTAGCCAACTTCGTCAGCGATGACAACCTTGTCGGCTTGCAGAACTTCCTCGAGAACAAAAGGGTCCAGGTCGACGATCGCGATGAGGTAAGATTCGCAGTATTGTGCTCCACGTTTCCAGAAAGCGTATACAAGATTAATATTCTAGTTTGAGCGATAATCGTTAATGACAAGATTGTTAAAATTATTCTTGGAACTCGAAAGTCTTGAACAATTATTTCCATTTGAAAATTGAAGAAAGATTATGCTTTATAATCCGAAAAAAATAACTTTCGTAAGATTCTTTATTAATCTCTCCTCATACATTTATTCACGTGACTAATTTAAAATGTTTTCGAAAGAATTCTGTGTTTAAAATTTTACGCATAAATAGTTCTTGCGTTGTATTTTGTTTTTTCCTCACTCATATACTAATAATCTTAGATGAAAAAATATGCATTCGAAATTGGCCATCAAATGGCAAAGAAGTAGGAAATACAATACAAGATTTTCAAGGATGAATTTTAATAAACTTTCAATAAAATTTCATGAACGTTTCGTAATCACGTTAAAATCATTTTTGTTAAATCTATAATCTATATGCTACAAGACAACCCTCCCCTCCCCTACATCACAATCGAATTCTCAATCAAAGCTTTCTCAATCTTCCATTCGCAACGCCGTTGTCATTGACGAACAACCCAACCTTGAATGATTTCCTCGAATCCTAAATTCGAATGTAATAACGTTGCCGGATGATCTTGCGTAGAATGGTAGCACGGCGCTCATCCTCGCGGCGAGCAGAGGGAAAATCCACTTCGTTCGCGAGCTCATCAACCACGGTGCAGACGTCAATGCCGAGGACGCGGTAAGTGTTGCTCATGCTGCGCGTCATGCGGCTTTAACTCTGTCTCTCTCGTTCCCCTCTGCCGTTAAAGGCAATACAGCTTTTTCGATTGTCTCATCTAACAAGTGTGTGTATTTATTCCAGGACAATTGGACGGCACTGCTTTTCGCAGCCAAGGAGGGCTACAACGACGTGTGCATCGAACTCCTCGAGCATGGAGCTGCACTTGAGAGTCGAGACGCGGTAAGGATTATGTTATATGTTATTCGCATTCGGAATTTCAATAATGTCTTTTGTTTTTGTTTTTTTTTTTTATTTTGCCGGGTGGAAAATTATTCGAAATTATTTTAACCCAAAAAAATTGATAGTAATTTTCGTTGTACAGAGAGTCATTGCTGCATAAAGAAGCTGAAGAGCGTCTTTGACACAATTAAAGCTTCAAAACTTTTCAATTCTTGTATAAAGTGGTGCTAAATTTTAGCGACGAATAAACGGAGTCTGGTAAACATGACCCACTTTTTTTCTCGGAACATGTATTTCGTCCAATAATAATTTTCACATATGATTGTTTGCGGTTAAAATACGTTTGAAGTTACTTATATTTTCACTGCTATACGGGCAGCTCAGTGAAATAATTTTTTTCTGTTAGTTATATTTAACATAACTGTTCATAATTTTAGCAATACGAATAAAAGTATCTATTGAAACTAATAACGTTTTTCTTTTTTATGAAAAGTGCAATGCATTTCTCTTTATACTCAATTAATGCTAGTGTTTCTACGAGGGTCTACTTTTGACTTAGCGTTTCTAAGGGGTACTTTTACCTTAATCTTGTCTACTTTTTTTTTTGTCTTGAAAAGCAAACAAATGCTATAGTTTAATTTTTATTAAAATTACAAGGTAATTTATCAAAACTAACAAAGGACTTCGTGACCTGCTCCAGATAGCAACCGAACGCCCGTATATGCCACTAATCAAAAGCCAATAATCTCGTTAAACAAAAAATTGTCCGCAGGGAGGATGGTCGGCTCTTATGTGGGCGACGTACAAAGGCAGAGCGTCGACGGTGACGTTACTGCTGCAACGGGGCGCCGACGTAAACGCTCACGGAAACTACCACATATCCTCGCTACTGTGGGCAGCTGGCCGAGGCTACACTGAAATAGTTAAGGAATTGCTCGCATTTGGTGCTAAGGTCAATGTCGGCGATAAGGTGAGCCGTTTTTAAGCCATCCGAAAGTGACTCTTATCTTTCGATTAATTAATCCTTACGGCACTTGCAAATCATTTGCAGTAGATAATATTAGTAACATTGGTAACAAGCTCGCATGTTATTATTATTATTGACAATTTGTAAATTTTATTTATCAAAATGAATTTTGTTTTTTCGTGTTACATGGTATTTCCAGTATGGCACAACCGCTATTATTTGGGCTGCCCGTAAAGGAAGTCTGGACATCGTCGATGCTCTCCTTAAAGCTGGTTCTACGGTTGATACCGCGGGCATGGTACGTCATTAGTGTTTCCAGGATTCACTGCGTCATAAAAGTGAAAACGAGGAAACATATACGCTCTTCGTTTTCTCTATAAATATGAGGAAAATATACTTGTTTCAACCTAATTAAAATTAAATCGAACTGACGGTGATTTTGGCGTGATTCCGCGTGTAGGCAATTTTAGAACGTAAGTAGATAGGAGAAGATGTTTCAAAATAGAGTTGAGATGTTCACGCGTTGACACTTATTAGATATTGGAATTATAAAACACTAGAAAATTTCAGTAAAATCATGAGATTGGCAACTGGGTCAATGCTATTTGAGTTAACTGGTTTTTGAAAAATACGAAAAATTATCAACCACTTTTTAAAAAGTAATTAACAAATAGGTTTATTTGTAAAGACCAGTACTAGGAGGATATATTACTTCTGTTAAAACATTATAATTGTCGAATTATGTGTATAGTTATATCAAACTTTTAAGAAATCAAACCGCTAAAATATGAATTTGCGACAAAAAAAGAAATTAAAAAATTTTAATATTCAAAAATTGTTCTTTCAATTCCATTTCACTTGGAGTTAATTAAAAAATAAAAAAGTTTTAACTATCTAACGGATTTCAGTACTCATGGACGCCGCTGCTGGTGGCCGCTCTCGGCAACCACGTGGAGGTCGTTCTGCTGCTCCTGGAGCACAAGCCCAACGTGAACGCGGTAGACAAGGACGGATGCACGGCCTTGTCGATCGCGTGTCGCGAGGGTTTCCACGAGATCACCAATGCCCTACTCAACGCCGGAGCCTACATCAACATACAGGACAAGTCCGGCGACACGAATCTCATTCACGCGGTGAAGGGCGGCCACAGGGGTGTCATCGAGTCCCTCCTCAAAAAATATGCGGATGTCGACATTCCGGGAAAGGTAAAGTATTCTCTAAATAAGAAATTTTATTGGAATAACTGAGGAGTGATGTTTTTATCAACTTGTTATGAAGATGTGTGCCATTTTTATTACAATAGCTTTGAGACTTTATAAAAATTCATTAACCACTAGGAGGAGCGTATACTGGTTTTCCTTCATTGGACGATTACGTTTGAATGATAAATGTCGATTTAACTTTCATTTTAATTTCACGTCCCATCAAAATACCAGTGTAGTAGAAACACGAGGAAGTTTCTCGAAAAATTATAAAACAGCCGTGGGTAGCGAGAAGTGATAGTTTAAATATTTATTATACTTAAATATAGAAATATATTATTAATCGCAGTTTTTAAGAGCATAAATATTGTATGAAAAGGATATCCTTATAACGGTATAGTCAAGTCTTAATTTTTGTATTTATTTGATGTAGTTTGCACTGCATTCACTTTGACTTCCTTCCGCAACCAACTAAAAAGAATTGACAAACGTGCTGCCTTTATGACTTCAATGATTTCCTAAAAAAGAACCTTACATACAAACGTCAAGCTTTTTTCGAAGAAATCGTTATGTCGAACGAGCCCTTTTGTCAGTTAATATCTCACACACGTAATGACGCGCGCAGGACCGCAAGACGGCGACGTACATAGCAGTGGAGAAGGGCAACGCGTCGATCCTCAAGGTGCTACTGAGCGCGAACCCGGACCTCGAGATTCCGACGAAGGACGGCGACACGCCGCTGCTTCGCGCCGTGCGCTCGCGGAACGCTGAGATGGTGCAGCTGCTGCTTGACAAGAAGGCCAAGGTGTCGGCAGCGGACAAGAAAGGTGATACGGTACTCCACGTGGCGATGCGCGCCCGCTCTAAAGGCATCGTCGAGATCCTCCTCAGGAACCCGAAAAACAGCCAGCTGCTGTACAGGCCCAACAAGCAGGGCGAGACACCCTACAATATCGACCTCAATCATCCGAAAACGATACTCGGACAGATCTTCGGTGCTCGTGAGTATATAGAACGGTTTTTCGCTTTTCTCATCGTTGACAGTTTAAAAGTGACGTTTATGTGTTTGTGGTTTTCAGGTCGACTAAATACCAATGAGGATAATGAAAACATGCTTGGCTATGATCTCTACAGTAGTGCGTTAGCAGATATATTAAGCGAGCCGTCGCTTTCGACTCCGATCACCGTTGGCCTTTACGCCAAGTGGGGCTCGGGCAAATCTTTTTTATTAAATAAACTTAGAGGTGAGTCCGGACGAGATTGCTCAAAATTTATCTAATTCTGTGTCAATTGCTAACGCAAAATTGTGATTCCAGAGGAAATGAAAAATTTTGCTCGTCAATGGATGGATCCAACCTTCCAATTTTCCGCGTTGTTATTTCTCGTTATAACGCATGTTTCGCTCCTTATCGGAGTGACCATAGGTCTTGTCTGCCAGTCCTGGGTAACGGGACTCCTCTCGGGTGCAAGCTTAGTTGTTATTGTATATGTCTTCCTACTGCTGGTGTGGCACGCCAACAAACGGTGAGATTTGTTTTTCCATTTTGCTAAAAACTAATGTGAGAGGGCATAACTTATAGGTTTATGCTTTGTGCGACAGGTGCGACTGGTACTGGCCGTACAATTTGACCGTGGCGCTGACCACGAAGCTGAACTCGCTGAAGCTCCTGCTACAAGTGACCTTCTGCCATCCACCGGGCAACCAAACGCACGACGGCATCACGATACAGCCGATCAAGTTTTTCTTCACGGACCAGACGCGCGTTGGCACTACGACGGCCGGCGAGAACGCGGTCGTCCAGATGGTCGGCTCTCTCTATGACTGCATCGAGGGCGAGTTCGGGTCGTTGCCGACCCGGCTCTACCGCGCTTTTCGGCCCAAACCCGTCAAAACGACGACCTCGTGGAGGTGGCGACACCTCTGTTGCCTACCCTACGTCGCCATATTCGAGTTCTGCTTCTGCAGCTTGCTCGTTGGCGTCACCATCCTCACCGTCTATCTCATCGACAGCTCGTCCGTAACGCAAGAGTAAGTGACTGCCATTATTTGTTGAGTTCAATTGTCTTACTGGAAAAATGGTCGAATAATAATTATTATACTTGGTGTTATTTTTAGACCAGCCATTGATCGCGTGACTGCGCATATTATTATGATTAGTATCGCTTTGTTGTTGGCCGTCAGCGTTGTCGCAAATTTGTATACGTGGAGTAGAACGTTGCAGGCCCTAATTTTCTCGCAGCGAAGGCAACTAAGGCGAAAGATTGCAAAGCTAGAAACGTTGAAAAGCGAGGGTTTTTTACAAACACTAAGGAGTGAAGTTAATCTTATGACAGAAATGGTACGTAAATTTTTATACCTTTAAAACTTATGTCGTCTTTCTGTATATTTCTATACAAATGAAATTTTCTTGTGTTCAACAGGTTAAGTGCCTAGATAGCTTTACCGCTCAAAAGAGTCGGTTGGTTGTGATTGTTGACGGTCTTGATAGCTGCGAACAAGATAAAGTGTTACTGGTACTCGATGCCATCCAAGCCTTATTCAGTGATAATGGATGCCCTTTCGTTGTTATTTTAGCAATTGATCCTCATATTATATCTAAGGTACTTGTTAATTTTAATATACATATTTTAATATTCACGTAAATGATATAAAAATGAATTGAATGCACTATTCTACTTCAAGGCCGTGGAAGTCAACAGCCGAAGGCTTTTCACGGAATCAAATATTGGCGGTCACGATTACCTGCGCAACATGGTGCACTTGCCTTTCTATCTGCAGAACAGCGGCTTGCGCAAAGTTAAGATTGCACAGCAGACTGCCTTGCACAGCAATAAAAAAACAACTTGGACAGAGGCGGAGGAGAGCGTCAATTACGCGACGTCAAACCCACTGCAGCGCTCGGTATCGAACCGTCGCTTGAGCACAGAATCGGGTGTCATGAACAGCAATGAGAAATTGAAGCCACCGAGTCGCAAAGGCAGTAGGAAACTTAGGCTAAGCGAGTCAATAGCTAGTAGTATAGGAAGCAATTTAAATCGACTGGGAGGCGCTCAGGACTTAAACAAGATGTTACTTACGGATGATTACTTTAGCGACGTTAATCCGAGAAGCATGCGTCGATTGATGAATGTTGTTTACGTTACAGGTAATTTAAAAAATACTTTAAGTTATAACATATTCTTAAAAAAATTTATAGAATTAATCGATTTACAATAACTTTTTCTATACCATTAACAGGAAGATTATTAAAAGCATTCCAAATTGATTTTAACTGGTATCACTTAGCTAGTTGGATTAATATTACGGAACAATGGCCATTTAGAACGTCGTGGATGATTCTGTATTATGATACGAGTGAAGATAGCTTAGATGATTCTATGTCATTAAAAAGTTTATACGACAAGTAAGATAAAAACTATATTGAAGATTCAAAATGTTTTAATTTTTTCATAATAATTTTAAATTAACCAGCTTGAGAATTCTAAATTTAAAAATGTATTTCAGAGTTCGACCGCAAATTCCAATCTTCAAAGATGTGCAGCCTCTCCTCGAAATAGACCGAGATGAGCGTAAGCTCGATGTCTTCCTTACCTTCCATCGTTCAAGTCTGCTCGTCAGCGATATGAAAGTCTTTTTGCCGTTTACAATAAATCTTGATCCGTATATTAAGAAGAAAATTAAAGAGGAACAACAGAGCGTAGACGAGGAGGCGGGCCACAACAGCATGTTTAAATGGAACAATTCGATGTCGATGAGCGGCGGGCCACCGACCATGGAGACTAACTGGCCCATGAATCGCACCGCAGTAGCCAATAGGCATTCGAGGCTACAGAGGCCATATGTCCCACCTCAGATTCCACCAGGCTCAACTTCGATGCCACTCCAAGTGACTCCCTGGCCGAGTGTAAGGCCTGGTTATGAATGGCAACTACCTCAGTGGTCGCACATCCCACCAGCAATGGAACCCATACCTAAACCCCTTTCCGCTGTTACAACGTTACCGGTGAGAAACAATACTATTTCTTCCTAATACTTATTTAAATATTGTGTACGGCGTTTTTGCAATATTTCTAATGTTTTCTAACATGATGTTTTTACAGTCGGATATATTAGATATTAAATTATCTAATCTAACAGTTTATGCATTATGTGAATTGCTAGATAAAATTCAAGATCTCAATACAAACCAAATACCACATTATAAGGAAATAATTAAAGAAAATAATATTAATGGTAGGGTGTTACTTCACTGTGATTTAGTGGAATTGAAAAATGTAAGCGCTCGAACTTGAATAATATTATATTCTTTTGTAAAAGTATTTAAAATATTATTTAACATTAAAATCATTTGGATTTATTTATAATAGGTACTTAAAATGTCATTCGGTGATTGGGAATTGTTTCGAATGGTGATTGTGTCGTTGAGAGAGCAAGAATTAACTACTTTTACCTCTCAGGAAGAAGGACCCCGCAGCGTTAGATTTATTGTTGGCCCCGACGAGAATATTCGCAAAGGTACTATGTCTTACCAAAATATTTTACTGCAATCACGAATACTTTGAATCAAGTTTAACATGACAGACGATAAATATTTCTCTAATGCTATTTCAGTAGAACATACAACTCAAAATAACCCTCCGAGAGTCCCGACTATTGTTGAAAAAGACAAAGGCTTGTCTAGAACAGATGGTCCACCTAGACGAGATTCAAATAAACAATCTATAATGGAAAAACAGGTAAGAGTGGAATTTATACTTTATTTTTAAGTGAGTCTTAAAAAATTATAAATATATAAAAATTTTAATCTACAAAAATCAAAATAGTTTTTATAATTATCGGAGCAATTATTTGCAATGAATAATTAAACAAAATATTTCTACTAATTAATTGAAATTAAAAATTAGTACAAAAATTATTGTATTCAACAGTTGATAGTATTCTAAAAAATAATAGCTCAAGTATGTAAAATAATCAGTTAAATTATTTTGATAAGATTATAAACGATACATATTTATTCTATTTGATTCATCAATACTCGTTATTTAATTTACAAAAGTTACTGATCACAAGTTCTACTTATCGCACGCACGCACGGATATTCTAAAATAAAATTCGCAAATAACAGCTTCAGGTAAGATTCCGATATTTATACGTAGTTTGCACTTTTTTTTTAATTTTATGCTCGATGTGCATAATTCTCCCCGTAAAAGGTTTAACATATTATATGACCGTGAACCAAAGCTTGGCAGTATTTAGGTGTGACTATGAGCGAAAATTTTGGAGATCCATGATTATGGACATTTTACAGGTAACGCTAGAAGAGCAGATGATCTGCGGCGCACTACAGACATTGAACGAAGAGGCTTGCGAGGACGTGCTGGACGTGCCGGTCTCGCCGGCCATCGTCCCCACGGACTCACTGCCAGGTGAGCCCAGTTCTCTTCCGCTTACACTGCCCTTGGTCGTAGTCCAAGAGCCACCGACGTCCGACCAAAGCCCTGACTCCGTTACCGAGGTCGCCACGAATCTGTAGATCCGCAATTAATATCGAAAAATATATGTTGCACCTACACACAACCACGGGAGACCCGAGGTACGCGGGGTTCGTACCATGCAAGTGCTGCCATTACAGACAATCCGAAAAATATTTGTATGGGCTATTTCGTTTTTTTTTTTCTTTTTTTTTTTTTCGTAGCAGTATATTGGTTTACTCTATACGCAACGTGTGCAGTTGCAAAATGTTTTCTATCGAAAGAGTTCTTTATAATTTCGTCTGTTTTGTGATTTTTGATAGTTTTTTGAGAATTTGAAGAGTAGTAGGTTTTTTCTAACAATTTTTATGTTGAACGATCTTTAAACCTCTTTTTTATTAAGTAATGCGTCGGGAACTTTCCATAATTTTCAGTACGTTTATAAAGCATTTCTTTTACATTTTTATTTTATATTATTGGGCACTTCGTACTTGCAGCAAGATATTTACTGTTAAGTGAGTGAAAAAATTGATGTTTTGAAAAAAAAAAAAAAAATGATTATTTTGTTACATGTGTATAAACTGAAGCAAAAATTTAAGACTGCAGTTATAAATGTTACAGATGGAATGATAGTGAAGATTAAATGTTTCGAATTATTGAAAAACTATTGATTGTCGCAAATGCATTATGCGTGTAATCAAATATTTGTGCCATTTTGTAAAAAAAAATGAGAATTTGTGTAGCTATAAATAAGAATGTTTTTTGGATTCGCCAATTGATGTACTTCCAACGTATACGAATCCAATGACGTACTATTGCCGTGATGCAAAATAGTAACTGTCCGTACTGCTGCATTTTATAGTTTAGTATAAAAAATGTAGCTTATACATATACTCGAATATATATGTAGATATACCTAAATACAATATTAATGTAAGTTATAGATTTCATATATGCAATAGCTAATGTCAATCGATAAATTCTAAATTTATTGAGATACACGATAATAATAATAATGTTGCCATTGATATATCGTTGACTTTATGCATATAATAAGCAATTATTTTTACGCCTTACATGTATAAAATATTAAAGGTAAATGTTGTAGCTCAAAAGAAAGAAACGATATAAACTCATATACGATAGAAAACTTGACGTAAAGTAGGTATATATATTTAATTTTTATTAAATTAAAGTCTTACAAACAATATTTATTCAAGGATAGTTATATACTGACGGGAATATATATAACTTCTTTAACTTAAATTATTACCAGTAGTAAAGTTTATATTATTTCCAATAAGACTTTTTCATTCTTTAAAGAATTATAACAAATTTAGACCAAAATATACACGTTTTTATTATCATATTTTATCTGCAATACCTAATAAATTATATAAGTATATAGAAGATATGTAGACTATAGAATAATATTTGGAGTTTATACAAATTATTAAAATGAAAAAGTTTCTAGTTCTACGAAATACTAATTCACAAGAACATTAATCTTTTATTTTCAAATCAGATAAAATTTGTACATGCATTGTATAATCAAAATCCTCAAAGTAAATAGAGAAATACATTAATTGGCATCACATTTGGGTTGACTAATGTAATAAAATGTTAATATTTCATTTTTACTAATAAAGTACAAATTATCTTTTAGAACTAGCCTGAATCGGAAAATTATTCTTAAAAATTTGTATTCGTATGTACGGTGAATGCTGCGATATCAATGTCTTAAATGTTTTAAGGCAACCGTTAAAAGTACCTATGAGACAGTACAAGCTTGTTAAGGAATACTATGTTCATTCGAAGAACTGTGATATATGGATTAAGCAAAAAAAAAAAGCCTATACATGTCTTCACGAGAAGCTAATAAATCGTTCCTTTTATTGATCTCCGCACTCATGAGTCAGTACACTGTGGATGATGATGATGCTGTTAAAATATATGTAGACTTGTAGAATGATTGGTTTTTCGATGATTTGCCTATATTGGATATTATGGCTCCGAAAACTTGGCAATTTCGACACGTCTTCGAGCTGCTCGTTTGCAGATGATTTTGAGCGATTTATATTTTTTTCTCGATGAACAGTTTGTAAAACGATTGCACGCGCGTGTGAAAGCGCTGACGAAACAAAGTATTATATTATAACTATATTAACATGAATGGCAATAAAGCTTTACTTTAAAAAAAAAATTACTCAGGTGCACGATTTTCTTCTTGTATACTCTAGATTATTATATTTATCGTTTAAATGTTCAAACCGTTTTTACGTTCTTATTATCCAATAGTCCTAGGTGCGACGGATGTCAGGGCAGGTCTTGAAGGCAACGGGCTAATAATACCTATTATATTGTAGTACGGCGCTTTTGCCGCAATAGTTGAAAATCTAAATTTTTTAACTCTCTTTTTACAATCCTCCTTTACTTCAGATATCGCTTGTATAAATACCTTTTGCTTCTCTTATTATGATTGCTAAATAACCACGTGACTACTTTTCATTCGCTACGAGGGTTTTATTAATTCACATTTTGACAGAATGATATTGTTTCATATTAAAAAGGTGCATTTTTATGCTTTTGATTATAGAATCCAAATGTTGCGAAAAAAAAGTTTTAAAAAGCTGTAATAAAACTCTCAGTCCAGTTGGCTTTTTCTTTATCTACATACTTAATCTTTAAACTTAAACTTTGCAATAATTGAATATCTCACCACTATTCTAAAAATTTAAACTAATCAGCAATGTAGTTATAAACATTCACCACGCTAAAAATACTTACTTTTTTATACAAATCTCGTACCTCTAAACGCACTATGCATGCAGTGTCGCTTTGCACGAGCTCGTAAGTACTGAAATCCGTATCCGTTGAGTCCATACTATAAAACCCGCCCCTCTTACCCAAATAATACATCACTGTAGCTATTTTGCTTTCAGGTGACCGGATCCGCTCACGGGCCTCCAGCGTCTCGCAGGACACAGACTACGTGATCCTGCAGTCGAACCCTCTCCTCCACTGGGTGCCGGTGTCGGACGAGCCGGGCGACGACGAGACCACATCGGACAGCTCGCTGGAGTCGATGAGCTTGCCGCCGATCCACCGAACGAGCTCACAGCGCAGCCTCAGTTCGCGCTGCAGTGTCGTGTCGAGCTGCTCGGCGAATCACTATCGAACGCCGCCCACGTCGACGGTGCACGTGCAGAAGCCGCCGGTGATGAGGCTGCCGCATCAGGCGCATCAGTCCGGCAAGAGGCCGTCGTCGCTGGTGGTCTCGCCGCCCGCCTCGCCGCGGCCAGCCTCGCGCAGCAAGTCCACGGATGACTACGGGAGCAGCGGCGACCTGGTCGCCTCCTCCTCGAGGCGCTCGCTGCGGGTGACGCGGCACTCCACCTCCTCTCTCAGCGAGGAGATGACCATTACCATTCCCGTACCTGCGACCGCGGTCGCGAGCAGCAGCAGTGGCGGCGGCCTCGGCAAGCTCGGCAGGCTGAAGGAGCGGCTCCTGAGCGGCAGCAAGTCGCAGCAGCAGCAGCAGCAGGACGAGAGCGTGGTGACGATGACGACGAGCGTGACCGAGGACAGCGACGGTGAGTCGACGCCCCTGGTCTCCGAGCTCTCGAGCCCCTCGCACTCCAACTCGGACAGTGTGTTCAAGCCGGCGAGCCCGACCGAAGAGAGCAGCGACTCGCTCTCGCCGGAGCCCGTGAAGCACCTACGCGGCGGCGAACACGTGAGCCTCGAGGCCATCGAGCATTATGCCGACTCGATCGGGCTCGTCGTCCACGAGTCCACCTCGTCCAACGGCATCCGCTCGCTTGCGCGGCAGAACGCCCAGGACTGGGAGAACCCCGAGACGCCCGTCTGAGGCTGGGGGCCGTTCAAGCGGGGCGTCGCTCAGCTGGCCGCGGGGTTTGCGCGCGCAGGTCAAACCTGCAGAAGTCTCAAGTGCGTGCCCCTTGCCGCCAAGGTGTTCCAGGAGTACAAGAATTTCGAAGATTAATCGTGCGATGATCGCTTCGCAGATCAACGAAATACCTGCCTTCTTTTATCCACAATTTCATTGGTTTCCCGCGATGTGCGTTAGGTATAGACTGTAATTTTAAGCGCATTAACATTCCTGGAATTTTCGCGTGACGCGAGGGTAATAGTGTCGCTATACCTGGCCAAGATTATGATTAAGTAGGTAATTATGTGAAAATTGGGAAAAGAATTTTGTGAAAACGATTTTAATTTTTCTAATTGTAAAGATTACTGTTCCAGAATGTGTATGACTTTCTTTTCAAACGAATATCTTAAGACCATGACGAAGTCGCATTTTATAAAAGTGATATTTACTTATAAATATATTTTATCTACTTAAAAGTGTTGTATGAAATTTTAGGAATTGAAAGCCTTTTTATATATGTCTTATTGTAATGTAATTTTTAATTACACAAGTAGTTTTCACAAAATCCTTATACTTACATTTTCATAAGTGTAAAGAAAATGTTTCTCTCACAAGGTAAATAGCAAAAGCAAGCTTTGAATTGTCCGGTAGAGCGCCGTTAAGCAATAGATATGATATGCGCGTTTGCAATTGTTGACGTATCGGTGCTTTACTACGCGAAGTTGAAGGCGAGCGGGTTAATTCAATTGTAGGTGCGCAAATGACAAATACACTTATTGTCTTTACACAATGAGCAGCAGAAACGCATTGTGATTTGATCGTTACTACGGTGTGTAGATACCAATTGTTTTAGGTTTAACTGTAAACGAGAACAGTATTACTTAGAGAACAGTTTGTGCCTTAATTAATGAAGCGATTAATTCTGGGCTTTTTTATTTCATTTCAAGTGAACAATTCATTTTCCTAATAAAGCTATAGAATTTTGATATTTTTATCATGAGAAATGTTTACCATCTTAATCGTGAAAACTGATCAATTTCGTTGGTCGCCAAACATGTATTTTAGAAGAAAACTATTTTTGGTATGATATCAAATTTATTAGATATATCTTTTTCAACGAACAAATTTAATCTATTTCTTACTTTATCGAACAAATATACATTTGTATTATTAGGATATTAATAATAAAAATATTTTTTCAAAAATTTATTAAGTCATACAAAGTATTCATATATGTATTGCATATTAAAAAAAAAATCTTGTACCTAAAAATTCATCTTTTTTTAATTTCATTTTTATTCGTGCTTTCTTATAATATTACGGTATTCCGATGATTCCGCTCAAAGAATAGTTTCACAATTTCGTAATTGTTCACTTCAATCAAACAATTACTTAAAAAGCAGCAATTACCTTATCTTCTATATAAAATAATTTTTATTTTAATAATTGTGTAAATTGGAGTACTTGTAGTTCAACAAAAATATAATATCGAAAATGACGAATGCATCTTAACAGTCAATATCTTTAACTTCAAATAATGCGATAGTTATTGAACTTCAACAAGATGTAAAATTATTCTATCATGATTTTTTATTGCTATTTTTGATTCTTTAATAAATAATATAAATAAAAATGTGATTTTTATTTCAAAATCTTTTCCAAGTCCTTTATTAAAGTAATTTAGAAAAATAAAAATTTATTTAATTTTTAAGAGTATATTTGTTATGCACCATCTAAAGTAATTTTTTTTGTGTTTTAAATGATCATTTCTTTAACAATTAAAATATGTAGTACTTTTATTTCAATTTCACTATTTCAATTTAATATTTTAATATTAAATATATAATATATTTTAATATTTTTACCTATAGATAAAAAATAATTCATTTAAAATCAAAACAAATTTAAATTACATACCTTTTGTAGACAAATTGCACATTTCTTCGTATGTTTTACGAATTTCTCGAATATTTTTTATATGTAATTTTAACATATCTCAAATTGTAGCAAATAGCTTATAAATTCTTAAAAAGTTTTTATAGTATACATACAACGAAAATCCGATGGATTCGCTGTTACCTCCTGGACATGCACTGGGAAATTGATGCAAATCTTATTTGTAATGTGTAAATTAGAATTTTAAATTTAATAGAAGTGGATAAAAAACTGGATATTTTAAATTTAAAACATTATTCCGTTCTTTATATTTAAATGACATTTTGTGTTACTTGATGTATATTTTTGTGTTTTTTACTTTCCGTCATATCAGCGATGATGGATACATGCACGCACCTGTTGTAGCTGTTGTCAAAGTGGCTGTTCGCTTTACCTTCTGCTCTAAAAAAAATTATCTATATAGCCGTGCGCACATAATCAGCTGTTTGAATGAAGTGCCGAAGCCGACATGCGCGCGCCGCGCACCGCAGCGTCCTCTGCTCTGCTCTGAAATATCAAGGTTATATTTATATGTTTCAACATGCTCTTGCTGTAAACACTGATGCTGAATTGTTGGACAATTTAGCACAAAAATTATTACAAACAAATAATTTGTGTCAGAATTGCAATGGCGGAAGTTGTCAACGGTGAAACGTCAACAAAAGATACCACAATCGAATGCATTCGCTATGAATTGCGAGATGAAATTCTTTCTACTAGAAAAGAACAGAGAGATGCTGAATTGAATAAAAATCGTTCTACTCTGGGAATCACAACGGATAATGGCGCTCTTACAGAAGAATTTGTAACAATGTCAACGAAAAGTCTGAAGAAAAAACCACTAATTATTCAGGAGTACAGGAATCTACAGAACGCCTTAATACAAGTACAATATATAACTTGTAAATAACTTTTTTCACTGAATAATTACAATACTTTACAACTAATTTTGTAACATTCTTTTTTCAGAGTGACAATCATATTAATGCCTTTTTTAAAGTTGATAATGCAATACATAGTCTAGTTAGAGATCTCTCAGGTTCATCAACCAAATCAAAATTGGTAGCTGCTAACTGTTGTTGTAATTTAGCTTTAGGTGATTCAAAAGCTTGTTTAGTTATTAGTAAGTTTGCTGGACCATATCTTATTGCTGAATTAGAAAGTACAAATCAACCATTAGCTGTAAGGTCTTTGATTTAAAATTGACTTTATAATTCTATCATTAAGTATAACAATCTTAAAGTTGCAATCCTGTTTACTTATTTCAGGAAGCATGTGCTTGGACAATTGGTAATTTAGTATATGCAAATAATAAAGCATTGTCTACTTTACATGCACAGGGTTGTATGAAATCTTTAATTACTGCAGCACATCAAAGTAGTGACACACTTTTGCCTGCCATTAGCTATGCATGTTTAAGGTATATCCATGCAGGAAATGATTCTATAGAGTAAGTTTCATGACAGTTCATTTATATAATTACATAATATTAGGGTATTTTATATATTGGGATATCTTAAATTAGATTAGAGGATATTGTCAAACTTGGAGATATAATGGCTGCACGTTATTCTAAAGTTGCTGATGTTGATACTATGTGGCTACTAGCAGTGCTGTCATCAAAATCAGAATGTCATGATCATATAATAAAATGTATACCTACAATTAGCAGCTATCTTTTTGAAGCTATAAACAAAGAAAATGAAACAATTGTAAAGGTATGTTTAAAAAAATTTAGTACATGAATTGGTTCATGCAAAAGGGTAAAGCAAGAGGTTCCTTTTTAAACCAACCAAGTCTTACTTTAAAAATTGAATAAAATATTTTTTAGATTTCAGCAGCAGTTAGAATCATATGTAATGTTGTATCCGAACCAACAGGTCAAGTAGCTCAATACCTATTTACTGGGGAAAATGAAAAAAATTGTATCGTTGGAGACAAACTTTTAAGTCACCAATATTTTCATATTAGGCATGAAACATTGTGGCTCATAGGTACTGTAAATATTTAATTTTTTTAATATCTATAACAACAATATTTTATATATATTATTATTCTATTTTAGGTAACCTGTACAACCATAATTTACATTCTGTTCAACAAATAGCAAAAGTTATGATTTCCAATTTGCCATCTATGAAGCTTGCTTTAAGTTCTTTTAATAAAACACCGTGAAACATGGAATGGATGCATATTAGTATTGAGTTGATGACAGCTAATAACATTTTACTTGGATCTGAGAGTACTGATGGCCTTCTTTCAGGACCCAATTCACTCAAGACATAATTAGATTTTATCACATAATAATGCAATTCAATTTAGTATAACGATTTTAATATTTGTATTCTAGGTATTATTATTTTATATTCATATTAAATTTCATAATTGTAAATTTTGATAATGTTAGCGATTTTTACAAAAAAATTTTGTATACAGAAAAATGAATATTTTTTTAAAGTTGCAAATAATATATAATAAATTCTAAAACTTTTCAAGTTATTTGTATTTCTAAATAAATTATTAATTTTGTAATAACATAGAGATTGTAATTTTTAAAATATTTCCCATGTACCACTATCTTTTTCCTATTTTAGATATGAGGCGTTTCACGTCAACTGCCCCAGATCGGCGCGCGAGTGCCAAATCGTGCTATTTCCAACTCATGTTTATGATACTAAAATGTACTTAAAAAAATTGTTTGATAAGCGTTTTCAACGTGTTTTTTCCTCAGCTTTCCAATGATATAGGCAGTTTTTTCGAAATTTTCCATTTTCACCTTCAAAAACTACAAAACATCTTATATCTCAAAAACCGCGCTGGGGCAGTTGACGTAAAACGCCTCATATATAGTTTTTACATGATTTTCATAAACAAAATTGACTTGATCAACGTCGTATATTCTTATTTCTTAGATAAAATTTATTATTTAACAGGTTCATTATTGTTTCAAATGTTAGGAAAAATTGTTTTAAAATGATAATTTTTTAAAATTATGTATTTCTCATATTTATTTATCAGAAAACAAATTTCGTTATACGGAAATATAATAAAAATAAATACAAATATTCTAAGAATAATCGAAAAATATTCCGTTATTGAAAATCTTGCCCCTGCACTGAACCTGTTAATGCTTAATATTTTACAATAAATCAATATTGTACAATATGAATGAGGATCATAAAAACAGAAATAAAGCAAAATGAAACGAAAATATATGTTTATAAAATAGGATAATATTAAATTTTGATTAACTGAAAGTAAAATAAAAAATTAAATTATAAAACGTTCGAACGATAAGTATGCATTTTTAATAGTTGCTGATTTGACTATAGCATTCGAAGCATTTGCAGTTACGTTTAAAAATTCCAGAAATCGACGGTTACATCTTATGTATCTTTTCGCCGAATTTTGATTTCGAGAGATTTGTATTCGGCGTTTACATTCTGAATTCGTTGAAAATACAAAAGTAAAAAATGGCCAATGTTTTGCGACAACCGATTTCTTTGCTGCAAGCGCAAATGCAAAATACAATAATTATCGGCGTTATTATAAGGAGTCAAAATTCAAAAGTAATTGACCCAACTCGAACGAGATGTAAGTTGCTTTCTAGAAAAATATTTCGTTACTAAAATTTTCATCTATAAATACAAAAGTTATATTTATAATTTTTTAGATAACATGGGATCAAGGGCTGTGTGGAATTTTACCCTTAGAGATTCAATAGATGACTTCATAAACGCTACTGTATGGGGGTCAGTTGATTATATAAACCAATTATTTAGTACTTTTACCATTGGAAGTGTTGGTGAGTTATTAATTACTTTATTTAAAAGCTGAAATTCAATATATATTTATATTACAATAATATTGAAGTGACATTATTAAACTTTACATTTGCCCATTTATGCAATTTGAAATGTTTGTTTAGTTGAAGTTATCAATGCTAAAGTATCAGAGCGCAAAGTCGATGATCCGAATGAAGTTTACGTCCCGTCTGTAACTAGCTTCTTCACGTTAACTTTAAATCAAAGTTCCTCCTTGATTCAGATGCATAGCAGTCCGGCAGTGGCGCGCTACCGAAGTCTGCTTCACATGCCAACCAAAAATCCAGCTGGAGTTAGCACTTTGATGTACATCTTGGAGAACGCTGAATTACTGAGATCTCAATACGTTGATGTAATTGTTGCCGTCACTTTTGTAAGTACTAATAGCTCTTAAGTGTACTAAATCTATAAGTATGGGTACTATCTACGTTCATTAAAGGTGAGCCAAACTCGCGAAATAGTTACCCGTTTAGGAGAATTGACGAAAATTCGCGAATTCGAAATTGGTGACGGGTCAACCGACGTCACCGTATCTCTAACGCTCTGGGATAGCGAGTGGATAAAAATGGCCGATAAATGGGAGCCAAAAAAGACGATTTTGTTTCTAGCCGATGCCCAAATTACTTTTAATGAGAGATCGAAAAAATCAACTTTAACCATCGGTATATGTACATTTTTTTACTTCTAATACGATATTCAGTTATGTGCGAATCATAATAAATTTCGGGTTAAAAATAAAAAATTATAGCAATCATATTTAAGGTTGTATTGACCGTAAGGTCCCTATGCCAAAAGTTAGTTGTTTTATTTTAAAACTTTACTTTAAAAATTGATCAGTTGCTTTACATAATTATTTATCGCAGTTTTAACGTCGAAAACTAACTTTTGGCAGGGACCTTACGGCTAATACAACCTTAAATAGATATAAAATATTGACAATAATTATTTTTTAGTAAGGAAAACGGTCATAACGGAAAATCCAGATATTCCTGAAACTCAAGATGTCAGACTTGCAATGGTGAGCAAGCCAGAAATTCCCTCGATGTCTCCTTTCGCAATTCCAAACCGTAATTTTATTTACTAATATACAAATTGATAAATAATATTTATTTTATAATTGCAATGATCAAAGTTATAAATAACACAAGCGTACAAAAAATGTTGTATTATATGCAAGAAATTATCATATTCCTACGTATTTTATTGGTTTCCATCTTAAACACGAATATGGCGTCAGAATAGCTCTATCACATCAGATTATGTATCAATTTTGTCAACAAAATAATGTATGTAATAACTACTCCGTGTTCTCTTTAAAAACTATTTTATTCTTGTTTCTACGATTTTTTTCTCCGAGATAATAAGTACTATGTTAGTTTTAAAAATTTGTCATAGGTCTTGATACCTATTTTGGAGAAAAGAAATCGTAGAAGGATTCAAAACAGAGCGTTTAAAGGGGACAAAAGGTACTACATTATTTTGTTGACGAAATTGATTAATAAAAAACGTTGCAAAAATGTTGTACTTTATATATCACAAAATCTTGGCGTGATGCCGCAATTCTTATCCCGGCTTCGTGATTAATAAACCAACGTATATAGGAATATGGTGATCTAGCACTTACACATATCACATTTTTTCTTTTTTATATATCTGTATAATCGAAAAGTATATTATCTTTTAATTAATGAAATACAATAAAAAAAAATTACGATTAATCATATTTTAAGGTTTATTTATTTTTTAGCTAATTCAATTACGAAACAAATGACCATTCGAGATATTACAAACAGGTTGAATCTGGCCGTTGCAATGTCTACTGATGATAGATTACAATTGTTGGTCATTGTGAATGGAATTGTCGAGGACATTACTCTTGATAGTGATCCTTCATTTTTAATCAATGCAAGATGGTATGTAAAATTCAGAGTATTTCAATAAATAAAGTTTTTTAAAGCATTTTACCCAATGAAGGTATAAAATTTGTCTATATTTAAAAAATCTACATATATTCAATGAAACAATTAATTTATTTTCAGTGCCAAGTGTAAGAGAATCGTCTTAGATGGCAATGATTCATGTATGAATTTAGAGTGCCCATTTGGCAGTGGAATGAAAAAGCCCATGAATATTGTTAGTCTAAATATTTTAGTAAATCTCAAAGACGACACTGGATATTTAGTCGGATGTCGATTGCGAGACGCAGCTGCGGAAGAGGCTCTGGGAATGAGTGCAGATGTATTAATGGTAATGTATCACTTTTTGATTATTCCAGATTAAAGGCGTTAATTTTTTGTAATTAAATATTTTGCTAATAATAAACATAACTTTCATGCACTGCAGCAACTGACGCGTGATCAGCGTTTAAAATTGAAAGAAAAGTTTTACAAGAAGTTATGCAACGTTCGTATGCAAATTATTGGACCATCATCATCATTTCAAAAACCTATTTATAACATATTAGCTATAAAAGTAGCTGCACCAAACGAAGAATTGTATGAACCCTTAAATGTTGATGAATTAGATTTAGATTATGATTCTATAATTTCGACTTAAGAAGAAAAGGAGAAAATAAAATCTGTATAAAATTGATTCAAAAATAGTTTTAATTTTATAATGTACAATTTTCTTAGTATAAATAGTATTTAGCGACATAAATTAAAACTTAATTTTAAATATAAATAAGTATTTATAATATACTCTTTTATCTACAAAAAGTTATGTATTAAAAGTACAACTTTACTACTACTACAGCAAAATTATGTGGGCTGTATAGCTGTATTTTAATAATAAATACATTTTATTTTATTTCTAAAAGTTTTTGATTTTTCGCCTTACTACCATTTTTTCGGAGATGAAACGAATTGCATGTCTTCCGATTGTTCTGGCACTCCTTTAACACATTGTGGTGAGGTCACATAAAAGTAGAGATTTCCGATAAGCTTAGCTGCCCAGCCCTTGTCTCTTTTTAAACATTTATAGAAAGCTTCGTCGCACATGCAATGGGATCTGATAAAAGATGAATTTATAGAATTAGTGAAGAAAATTTATATTTATATTATTCTTCACTTCATTGATTATAACAACTTACTTTGTATACACTGCTTTATTTTCAAGATTGTATCGCGTATCTTTACCAAGAACTTTTATTGGACAGAGATCGTGGGCACGGCAGCATCTTAATATTGTAAAAATAAAATTAAGCATAATATTACTCAAGTTTAAGAAAAATTTGATATGTACATTGTTGAAATCACCTGTCAACGTTACGAAGTCTGCCCAAATCATGATAATTGTTTGCTATATCTCCAAACCCGCACCAGTTGGTACCTTTGATAAATAATTAAATATATTTATTTAAATAATTAATTATTCAGAATAAATCAGTGGATAACTATTTGTATTATTCTTTTTCGAGCGCCTACTATTTAATTACGGTAATTTTTCTTTTAGAAATCGTAAATAAATAATATTTTTTACTTTAAGTGAAATGAGATCAAACCTGGAATAATTCCATTGAATAATGGATTCCATTCTTTAGGCCGCTCTGTGACAACGGGTTTTTTGAGCTCATCTACTGAATCGCAATCGTCCATTATATTCATCATTTTTTCCATACTGTGGATTTCTTGTACTTTGACATGCAATAATGATGTTAAATTTTTTAGAACGTCCTGAGCGTCTTGTTCATGACTAAAATAAATTGTTTTTATTCTATATATATTATGTATTATCTCAGAAATTCTCATTCATAATTGATAAAATTATAATTGCCACGTTATTGACGTACAAGAAATAAATACTTATTTAACAAACTAGAAATTACTTACTAAACTTCCATGACTTCACAGCGGCGAACTTTGTTATCCGGGCCTGAATCCCGAACGGCGATGGTCTGCTCGTAGTGATAAATCTTGCGCTTCTCGTCACTAGCCAGCTCCGCCAATTCGGGAATCCCCTTGAATTTATAATGCTCTGGGGTCTTGTATTCCAGCGCTCCTTGCGAGAGGCCGCTCTGCAGCAAAAGTTCCTCGACCGGTTGTTGCTGACTTGGCACCAAAACGATCGCGAATACCAAAAGGAGTAACATTTTCAAATGTTTCTGTCTTAAATCTACTTATGTTAGAGATGCAGTATTGCATGCGCGCCGCTGTGACTTGCGCTTATATATAAATGCAACGCAGATATTGGCCTTATATAGCTTTTGTCATAGAAGAAACTGACCCCACCGTTGTATTTCACTTTCACGGTTTACTTTGGACTTGTTTTAATATATGAGATTCAATAAAAAACGTAATAATCAGACGTAATGATCACGATTGTGGGGACGTAGACAGGTGAGACTAATTTTCAACTGTGTAAATACGATACTTTTCCACGACATTTATTCATATATATAAAAAAATGCAGCTTACAAAGTAAGAAGTAATTTTGTAATATGAATTGTTTCCGTAAAAACTATTTTTTCCAAGACTAATTTATTTTCAGTGAATCGTATCCCATAATGTAAGAAAGGAACGTGAGAGAATGAATAAAGGATTATCACAAAGTATGAAACAGTCTGTGACGTTATATCCGAAAAAATCTCGCATGTACTACCTAATTAAAAACACATGATGAATGGTTGTATTTGATTTATTTGAATTCAATTCGAATGTAAACCTTGTCTGTAATTACTAACATTATACAATTTACATTATAATATCATTAAATTTCTCATGATAAAATTGTATGATACTAGTGATATTGAGCACATTTAGTGTCTACACAAAGCCCCTATACAAGACTTTTATAGCACTGCTAAGTTCTACACAAATAATATTTGTACACATATATAGTCTACACTGAGATTGTTTAAACAATTGAAATCTACATCATGTGTAGATCACATTCATGTAGATTTTAACTGTGCACTCGATAAATAGTTTGTGTGCCGAAAATCTCTGTGTAGACTTCATTTGTGTAGAATGTTATTATATTTTAAAGACTTGTACACTATTGTCGTGTACAAAATACTTGTGTATGATATCCCCCAAAGTCGTCGATTAAATGCACATATTTAATTATAGGTAGTTTTTAATCAATTACATAAAATTTCATCTCAATTGAGGGCCTGGAAACGAAAAGGGACATACCGCGATTTTGCAGAAAAAGTATTCTCCAACGATCCGAATTTGAAAATTGAGTAAATCTCGTTTTTAAAAGTACAGGCATGTAAAGAATTGAAATGCACATTTTTCTGTGAAGAAATCAAATTTTCATCTTTATTAGTTTTATTAAAAATTCCAATAAACTGCTTTTTTTGCGAAAAAAAAGTTTAATGTAATTTTCTATTCAACTCGCCAGAACTTCGTTCAGATCAACTATTTCTTTCAGAAATTTTTACACAATTAATTTTAGAGCATTAGGAATATTATAAACCATAGCGAATTTTGAGATTTGATTCGAACTACTATATTCTTAAACGCCTAAGGAAGTTTTTTGGAAAATTCCAGTACTCTATGCATTGTTGCTAAATAGAATTTTTCTTTATTGTTACGATAAGTGCTGTTGAAGGCCACGCGCCACGGTACACGTGTTACGACGTGCGCACGACTCGATCACGAAAAATGGTACAAATTTTTAACAACGATACATGGACTATTGAAATTTTCGTGTCGTGCGCACGTCGTAACACGTGTACCGTAGCGCGCGGCCTTCAACAGCATCTATCGTAACGTAACGATTTAACAATAACGAAAAATTCTATTTAGCAACAATGCACAGAGTACTGGAATTTTCCAGAAAACTTCCCTAGGCGTTTAAGAATATAGTAGTTCGAATCAAATCGCAAAATTCGAAAATTCGTTACACAACTTTTGCATTTGAAAATACAGGTTTAAAATAGCGAAAAAGATTGTTTTAAAATTCGCTATTTGGTTCGGTAATAACAATCTCTATTATTTCGCTATGGTTTATAATATTCCTAATACTCCAAAATTTATTGTGTAAACATTTCTGAAAGAAATAGTTGATCTGAACGAAGTTCTGGCGAGTTGAAGAGAACATTAACTCATTTCATCCCAAATGTCCAAGGTTTTTTTTGAGTTTTCAGCGTTCTAACTTTTTATATAAACGTTAATTTTAAGATTATTTCTAATTACAGTAAAACCTCGTTAGTACGAAATCCAAGGGGATAGCTGGAAAATTCGTCTTATAGAGGTTTTTGTATTATCGAGTTTTCGTATTAAAGAGGTATCAAAAATAAAATTCGTATTAAGGAGGTTAAGAAAAATTTATTTTGTTCACGCGCAGTTATACGTGTGTTTATAATTTGGAAAAATAATCAGTTATTCTTTTTTGAGTAAAATTGTCATAACTGGCTGAATCAATGAGATTTTCCAACTTAACTATAGCAGAAAATACACTATCATCGACATTGTCACATTTTTCTGCGAAATTTTGTAAAGTAGAAATAGCGGATCTAGCTTCTTTCTTATTCACACTAGTATTGCATGAATATTCGTCGTCACAATCATCATCGTCATCATGGTTGCATTGATCTGTTATAAAGTACATAATATACGAAAAAATCTGATATTTTCAAAAGCGCTTATAAATATTAGCATGATAATATACACATAATTACCTGTACAATTCTGCAACATATCCGCATCTGAGAGAGTGTCAGTAACTAATATGTCCTTGTCAATATTTACATATTCATCGAAACTTATTTGTTGATCGAAAATTAATTGCTGCCATTCCAATTGCTTTGTGCAAATTTCATTGCAACCATTTGTGTTTATTTCAGTTGAAATTCCTTTTAAAAATCCACATGTAAAAAAACAATTTTGAATGGTTGTTACTGCTACGTTTCTCCATGATTTATCATAAGCCTTATTGCATCAAGCACTGTCCAAGAAGTTTGATTGCCAGTTTCTATATTATCTAATAATTTTTTAATAACTTTATACCGGTAGTAACCCTTAAATACTTTAATAATTCCCTGATCTAGGGGCTGTAATTTTGCCGTTGTGTTTGCCGGTAGAAACTTCAATTTAATGTTTTTCAATTGAGGTACATCGTTATGTGCCGAACAATTGTCACAAATAATAACATTTTTCTTTTTTCTTTTCTCATTTTCACATCTAACTTTGTTAGCCACTGATTAAATATTACAGCCGTCATCCAGGCTTTTTTGTTAGCATCGTACTCAACAGGAAGAGTCTTGACTCCTTTAAAACACCTCGGATTTTTTGATTTTCCCAAAACAAGCGGAGTCAATTTTTTCTCACCTGTCATATTTGCACAAAATAAAATCGTCAATCGTTCTTTGCTCAATTTTCCTCCGTGGCACTTTTCTCCCTTGAATAACAATGTTCGACTTGGCATACATTTGTAAAAAAGGCCTGTTTCATTAGCATTAAATATATCTTTGGCATCATACTTATTGATAAGTTCTGAAAGTTTATCTTTCCATTCGCTACAAACGTCGTCATTTACACTATTGCTTTCTCCATAGAGTTTCTTAAATACAATATTGTGTCTATTTTTGAACTTCTCCAATTACCCATTACTGGCACAAAATTCATGGTTCAAATTCTTGGCGAAAAACTCTGCCTTTTCTTTCAAAATTGTACCGTTAATGCTGATATTTTGATCTCGCACTTGCTTGAATCATGTTAGTAAACAATTTTCAACATCTTCGTATTCAGCTTCTCTTTTCCTTTTTCTGTTCGGATTGATTCCTTGCGACAAATCTTTCAAAATATCTTCTTTCTTTTTTAAAATTGTTGACAAAGTACTTGGTGGAATATTGAAATCAGTAGCAATTTGTTTTTTAGATTTGTCACCTTTCTCCACTACGTCAATAATTTTTCTTTTAGTTTCTAAACTTATAGCCTGCTTCCGTCTTATAGAGTCCATTGTACGAACGTGAGGAAAAGCACTTGACAAATGATAAATACGTGTGCGACAGACAATTTTTCACTTTGTATTTCGTATTACAGAGGTCAGAAAGAATCAAAATTCGTACAACAGAGGTACGCAATAGATTTCGAATTCGTGTAAGAGAGGTTTTATTTTCACGTGTAAAAATTCGTGTTATAGAGGTTTTTCGAAGGGGAACGCTGCTGACTTCGTCTTATAGAGGAATTCGTCTTATCGAGGTTCGTACTAACGAGGTTTTACTGTATAATTTAATATAATAATATATATTTTGAAATATACACGCGTTGAAAAATTAAATGCAGTTGAAGAAGTTATAATAAAATAAATAGTTTATGAATTTTGATGTTGATAATGTGAAACTTTTTAAATATATTCAAAGTCGCATTGTAGTCAACAACCCATGGAACCAAATATTGTGGAGATCTTGTTAATATTTTCCTTCATGAGAATAATGGAGCAAGTTTTGAAAAACAGGTAAGGATTCATTAAACAAAATTAAAAATAAGAAAAAACCGCTGCCAATTCATTGGCCCGTGACTTCCTCAAACTTAATTTGCTTATTCCTTTAATTAAGGTTTAATAACAAAATTTATAATTTTTGCAACAATTTATGACATAATTATAATTAACCCTCAGGGTACGGACTATAAAAACGTTACGTTCAGTACGGACATGGGTTAGCCTAACCCGGCGACTGATTGACTGTATATCAAGCTATTAATATAACTCAATAACCCAATAACTCAATAACTCCCTCCGATAGGGGCCGCCACCATCACTTCCTTTGAAATGGCGCTACTTTCAAAATTCGCTCGGGTTACGCTAACCCAGTCCGTACCCTGAGGGTTAAATTAATAGGTATGATTTTTTTTTAAATTATGTTTGAAAAATAAATAAAATAATTGATTGTAATATTATCGTCAAAACCTTCTAATATTCCTATCTAACCTTTACTTCAAATTATATTTTCTTTGTGAAATTTCACATATAGGGTACTTGTCTCTAGTATAAGCATGTCTGTCCGTCTTTGTGTGCTCTTTCTGGAATTTTCCATGTAAGAAAAAGGTTCTAACCTTAAAAATAATAAATGGATACTACAAAACAAAAGCAGGTACACAACACGCGCGCATAGTGCATAGCGCATGTCATTTCCATTTTCTATTATATATAAATGAGTTCCCGAGTAATTGCAATTTTAAAAGAGGGCTAAAATAGTTTTCAAATATCTCTGAAATTTATAAACGAATTCTTTTACCCTAAGAACTCTTCTAATAAATAATATACAAACTCTACATCTCCACCAAATATGAAAGAAATTAAATAGTATATTACGATACGTGGGCCGGAAATCCAATTTCCGGTCCAAGTATTGTATACTATTTTTCTTACTCCCCGGCCGAAAGTACGTTCTGTAATTGTTAAATAATTGATAAAATTGCGTTGTCGTCTACTAGCTGTGTTTGAGTGTTAGTTTTTCTTTCGGCCCGCTCGCTAGTACTGCCTCTGTCGGCCGCTTTGGGTAGCTCGGTCGATATTACCGAATGTTTTTTCTTTCGGCCAGGCGTGGAGAGCTGATTTTTTGGCCGTCTGCTACTTTCGCTGTTACAGAGATGGTTTAGTGCCCGCCCGACATTTGCAAGACCGAGGCGAAGCCGAAGTTTTGCTGGTCGGGGCGGGCATCAGAAACACATTCATTAAAAAAAGACAACACCACTTTTTATTTCAACTAACTCTTTTTTTTCGTCACACGTACACGTTCCTCTGTCTATTTCGTACGTGTCTAACCTTCACACCACACAAACATATTTTCCTCGGACGCTCCCGTACGTACGTTTACTTAATTGTTTCTACACGACTCGAAAGTACGTGTAGGAAACAAGAGGAAAAAACAATGACCACGATCAAACAACACCACTTTTTATTTCAACTAACTCTTTTTTCTCGTCACCCGTATACACTTTCCTCTGTTTATTTCGATGTGTCTAACCTTCACACCGCACAAACATCTTTCCTCGGACATGCGCGCGGGCGCTCAAGCGCCGCGGGTAGTGTTGCAAAATGACACGTCATTTTCAATCTGGTCTTATGACACAAAACATGACCGTCTTATGACCAAAATGACCGTCATAAGGGAAAATTTCAAATTTTTGTTGTAAAATGACCGTCACATTTTCGAACAGTCATATGACGAGACATGTCATAAATAATTTTGTTAATTTAAACTCCCTTCAACTATATAGTTGTCAAATGATGGTCATAAAATTTTCGGTCATATGACCAATAAAAGATACTTGCCGCAAAAGTAGAAGCTGTGATTAAGCGCTTTAAAGTACGCACGCGGATCTTACCTAATTCAAATTGTAAATAAATGAAAGCCTTAAATTTTCTTAACTTAAATTCCATTCAACTATATAGTTGTAAAATGACGGTCATAAAATTTTTGGTCATATGACCAATAAAAAATATTTGTCGCAAAAGTAGAAGCTGAGAAAAGCTAGCGCTTTAAAGTACGCACGCGGATCTTACCCAATTCAAATTATAAATAAATAAAAGCTTTAAATTTTCTTAACTTAAGCTCCCTTCAACTACATAGTTGTAGAATGACGGTCATAAAAATTTTGGTCGTATGGCCAATAAAAAAGAAATTAATATTAATTACCGCGAAAGGGATTTTGAATTTATGACGAAAAAGGGTCATATTTTGATGAGTCTTGTGACCGTCATGTGACGGTCATATGACCGTCTTGTGATGGTCACAACGGTCACGCCACAACACTAGCCGCGGGTCAGGAAATTTCGGCAGCCAATCAGAGCGTGCGGTTGGTCTAAAATAGGATGCGAAAGTTTCTCTTTCGGCCCGGAGATGCGGGCCGGAAGTACGTACTTTCGGGTGGGCGAGTAAGAAATAGTACATTACTAACGCGGGCGGAAGAGGATTATTTACCTCATGCGACGTTTTTCGGCCGAGCGAAGCGAGGTCGAAAAGTCGCATGAGGTAAAAATTCTCTTACGTCCACGTTTCAGTAACGTATTTTTCCGTCCGAGGCCGCAAAATGACATTTAAGATGGCATTTTGAGGTTAAAGGGCGGAAAACAATTTTAATGTAGTTATATTGTGTGACGACAAAGAAAGTCATTTTCAAAAATACTAAAATTTTAAATATCAAACATCTCAAAAAATAACCATATAATCTGAATAAAATTTTACACAGGTGTTGCCTATATCGCATACAAAATAGTCTATAAATTTCAAACTGATACATGAAGTCGTCATTGAGAAATTACGATTTTTTTCAAAATCGTAAAAAAATTTTAACCTTAAATGTCTCTAAAAATCATGAGACAATTCTTTTACCTAAAGGACTTATACGATAATATATAAACTCTACATCTTCACAAAATTTCAACATGATTAAACCAATTTTTGTTTTCTCTAGTTATCATGCGACAAAGAAAATGACTTTGTAAAATACGAAAATTTTCAAAATCAAATATCTCAAAAAGTAATCGTACGATCTAGATGAAAACTCGCACATATATTATCTTTATCACATACAAAATTGTCTATAAATTTGGAGCTGATACACGGAGCCATTTTATGTATGCTTTTTCATTATGTAAACTTGTTTTTCTATACAGATACCTAAAAAGAATGTGTGACCCGTTATACTTGAATTTATTATGCATCAACTTGAAAAGCATTAATATTTTAGTGTTTTTTATTGATAAAATGAATTTCTACAATGGAATAACTTCTCGCACCATTCTGACACTAGTACAGCTATATTCTGGCATATTTTACACTACTTTTCTGACCACTCGTATGATGTTTATCCGGATCACTTATTTTCAAAAGTCAATTTCAAGGTTTAAAATGATATAAATGGTCACTTAATTTGCTCGAATGATCTTGGGATAGGTTTTTTCTGAAAATTGAGAAAATTTTCAAGAAATAATCTATGTATCACTTTTTGTAAAAATGTCATCGTTTTGAAGTTATTTAAGCTTGAAAATAGGCAAAAAAGCTAAAAATGCTAGATGTGGCTATATTCCTGATACCACAGCTTTTTTGGGGGGCTCTAAAAAATCTATAAAAATTCAGGAGTACTCATGGGATGCCTAGAAAGATATTTAGATGGTTAAAAAAGAATTTGATTTTTTTGCGCTTGATCTCTCCGAGAACTATCCACATATATAGATAGCCATAGTATTATATTCCGTTTCAGTTACTTGACGCGTGAGCCTCTTGTATGCAGGTTTTTATCATATAATGCTCATGTCTTGCTCTTTCTAATAAACTCTACATTATCTCTCTACTTGTTTGTTTTCTCTCACTATCTAATTGTCTCTCCCATCCACTATGTCGCATCAGGATATGGGCCTAGAGAAACGTTGGGGAGTAGAACAACGCTTCTTGATAGCCATACGAGCTAACACTGTCGCAAGTCAGAGAGCCAATTAGAAAATGGCGAGCCATAATTCGCATACCATATTCTTACCGGTGGAACGTTTAACCGGCTGTGATAACTACCATACATGGGCAATAGCTATGAAAGCACTTTTTCAGTTAGAAGAACTTTGGGACATAATCGAAGTTTTAGTAGGCAAAAACCTATGCACGGATTCCAAAAAACTGAACAAGGCACGAGCGAAACTGATTCTGGCCGTTGATCCTGTGGTATACATCCACGTCGCCGATACCGCAATAGCACAGCAAGCCTGGAATAACTTAAAGAACGCATACGACGATAAGGGCCTGACCCGTAGAGTCTCTTTGCTGCAGGAAGCGGCTACGACCCATCTAGAGAATTGCAAAAATATGGAGGATTATATAAATCGCATAATAATCGCAGCGCAGCAGGGCTGCCGGGCGAGTATAAGCCTATGATAATGACTCTCGAGAGCTCCGGTACCGCAATAAGCGCCGATCTCGTGAAGACAAAACTGCTGCAAGAGTCTAGACCCAGCAACGAAGTAAGTGATCCAGATTCACGTGGGTTTCTCACTTATCAACGCTCTTCACAGCACGCACATTAAAGAAACCGAACCGATAGAATGGGGCAAGATGCGCATCGCAACGCGCGCTGCTATAATTGCAATAAATTTGCCCATTTTTCACGGGATTGCAGAGCTCTACGGAGAAACAATGCGCCAGTCCACGCAGCGAACACAGACACAGAATGCGAACCGCCCGACAAAGATGTCGCCCCTCATTTCTCAGTCTTACCGCAACGACTGACAGATACCAAGATGAATGGATATTAGATTCAGGAGCGTCAAAGTACATGTGCCGGGATAATTTACAGATGCAGAATTTCCGTCAATCCACTACATCTTCGATAACTGCTGTCAATAAAACCAAAGCAACGGTACAGGCCGAATGAGAGATCACACTTCGTACAGTAAATGCCGAAAATGGATCAGAGGTGTGCCTACGTCGTGTGTTATATGTGCCGGAGATTAATCCCAATCTGGTCTCAGTCAGTGCCATTGCAAAGACTGGTCACGAAGTAGCCTTCTTGTACCAACATTGTGAAGTTAAAAATAAAAGTGGCAAAGTGATACTTTAGAGGACAACTAAAGGAACATGATATATATATAGACTTAACCTAGCTAACTCGGACACCAAAAGTGGTAGTGCTACAGCAACATTCGTGTCTGCTCTCAAAAGTGCAACAAATGAGAGCTCAGACATTTGGCATCGCAGGCTGGGCCACCTCAATCCCGTATACACGAGGCAGCTCCGTGACCACGCAGCGAGCGGGATAAGCTTTGCTGAAAACAAGCTGTCTTCGTGTGAGATTTGCGCTCTGAGTAAGCTTACCAAAAAGCCGTTCAGAACTAATCCAAAAAGAGCCAGCGAGAGGCTCGAGCTAATACGTACTGATCTATGCCAAGTGTCCGAGCCGTCGCTAGGCCACGCGAAGTGTTTTCTCACCTTTCTAGATGACTTTTCACGTAATGTCTTCGTATACTTCATTAAACCGAAGGACGAAGTACCGAGGAGTTTTTTGCATTTCCAGTGGGTCTGAAGTTTGCATCGTTGGAATGCAACGAAATAATTTTTTACAATTAATTAAAGTTATCAAGCAATGGAAATTTTATCTAAATGTTTGTTATAAAGTTACTTGATACTATAAAACAATAAATCTACACGCAAAAGTAATATTAATTATTATAAACTTGAAGTAAAATCAAATATTTTTTTATTTCGTTGCACTACAACGTTGCAAACTTCAGATCCATTATTTCCGTAAGTAGGTTGAAAATCAGTGCAATCAAAAAATTAAAACGCTAAGATCCGACAATGGGAAAGAATATGTTAACGCGGAATTCTCAGCGCAGCGCAAAATGCAGGCATAAAGCACGAAACATCGATCCCGTACAATCTTCATCAAAACGGGCGCGCAGAGCGCATGAATCGGACGCTACTAGATAAAGCGAGATGCATGCTCGCCGAGTCGAAACTGCCAAAAGGTTTTTGGGCTGAGGCGATTTCTACTTCTGCTTACATAGCCGACCGTTCGCCGAAGACATATCTTAATGGCCTTACACTAGAATATTGTTTGAGTGACCAGAAGCCAGACAAGCAGCGACATACATTGAAGGTAGAGGTGTTAAGATGACGAAACAAAAATTTTTAACGACATTTAATTATTATTTAAACTAGTTACCGTCACCTAGAAGAAAATTCAACGAAATATGACAATCATTTTTACTTTTTATCTAATTTAGTTTTCAAAACGGTCATGCTGTTCCTTGTTCAATTTCAGGGGTAGTGTTACCACAGGAAAAATTAGAAAATTATCTAAACCTGCGAAGTTACAATCAATTGTTTATAAATATGTGAAAGTCTCTCACAAACAATTGATTGTAACTTTGCAGGTTTAGATAATATTCTAATTTTTCCTGTGGTAACTACCCCTAAAATTGAACAAGGAACAACATGACCGTTTTGAAATCTAAATTAGATAAAAAGTCAAAATGATTGTCATATTTTGTTGAATTTTCTTCTAGGTGCCGGTAACTAGTTTAAACAATAATTAAATGTCGTTAAAAATTTTTTTTTCGTCATCTTAACACCTCTACCTTCAATGTATGTCGTTGCTTGTATCATGGTATGTGTAAAAATCATTGCAAAAAATTCTTTAAGTTGACGTGAGTCAATCAAAAACCACGAACCTCCTTAAATAAGGCACTATATGGCCTCAAACAAGGCAGTAGGTCGTGGAATCGAAAGCTTGATGAAATTCTTCAAGAAATTAATTTATCTCGCTCAGCATATGATAGTTGCATTTATTATTATTATAATCAAATGAAGCTCATCATAGTGGCTGTATTTGTAGGCGATCTTTTAGTCCTTTCCAATAGCGTCGATTTCGTCCAAAATCTAAAAGAGAACCTGCGAAAACAACTATCGATCAAGGATCTGGAACCAGTAGAAAGGTGTCTCGGTATCGACATTATATCTGACAAGGAGAAGGGGACCATTACACTCAGTCAGTCGAATTACGTGCAAGACATCCTCGAGAAATTCAATATGCACGAGTCAAAGGAAATTTCTACCCATATGGAATATGTAGCAGATTTAACCCTTCCTAATAACAAAAGGATCGACCCCAAAAAACTGAGCAAAATACCCTATCAGAGTGCAGTGGGGGCGCTCATTTACTTAACGCAGGCGATTCGACCCGACTTAGCCTACGCCGTAAGTAGTGTTAGCAGGTTCAATAATTGTTTCACAGCTACACACTGGAAGGCAATCAAACACATCTTTCGATACCTACGTAAAACCAAAAACTACTGTCTCCAGTATGCTAAAGATGAGCAGTCGCGATTAATCGGATATAGCGATGCCAGCTGGGGAACGGACAAGAACGACCCAAGATCCATATCAGGCTATATTTTCATGATCCAAGGTAGAGCCGTTAGCTGGAACAGTCGCCGCCAGTTATAGGCCAGTTAAATTAGCTTTTTTTCGCCTGTTTTGTGACTTAATTGTAACCCAGGGTTTTCAAACGGATTCTTGTAGGGGGGCTCATCAGACACAATACCCCGGTGAATGAGCCAAAAAATGTTGTCAGGAACATTTTTTAAATAACAAATTAATGATTGAAAAACCAGTTTTTTGACCACAGAAAAAAAACTATTGACTTTACAGAAAAAAGTTCTATATAAACTTTGTAGATATTAAAAAGATCTAGAGAACGTGACCTCAAGATTTAAATTTAGTTAATTTGTTTATCTGCAAATCCCAAAAAACCGCTGAAAATGGCCATTTTAACGATTGTTTATAACTCTGTGAAAAAAATTGCTAGGCTCTTGATAACTTGTTAAAGTATGGTTCTTGTGGTACTTAATAAGCAGTTAAAATTTCAGCTAAAAATATTCAATAGTTTTTGCATAATTCCATTTATTTATTAGATTTTGGTCATGTTTGCGTCATTTTTCCCAAGCCGTGGGGCATCGTACGAGGATGCACAAAAGCGATTATGAAAGAGTAACATCTCTACTTTCACGAACAATGAATAACTAAGCGATTTTTTCAAATTTAATTGTTTAAAATCGCATAATAAAAAAAAGTCATTTTTTTCGTTATAAATAAATGGAATTGCGACTCGAGTATTTATCATAAATAATCGACAGTAGGTTCGTTGGAAAGCTGGCATTTTTCACGAAATTTTAAGCTGTCTCCGAACTCTCTAAGTGCTCTAGGAACCGAGATAATTTTTTTTTTTTGTAAAAATCGACATGTCTTTAATTATTAATATTAAGAAACGTAACAGGGCTGAAAAATCGAATTAGTAGTTGTACTAACATAAAAAAAAATATTGCGTCATATTTATTGCAAAATTTCATTGTTATAAATAATCGCAAAGGTGCGTGTGAAAAATAGAGAAAGTTACAGTGTCACGCAAAAAAAACTGAACATAGGAACTTCAAATTCGACGCGCTCGAAAATTTTTTGATATCTCGGTAACTAATTGACGTAAACACTTCATTTTTTTTAATTTGGGGTAGCTCGCGAAAATATTAATATGTGGCCTACTCGTTTCCCCGAAAACGTTTATTTAACATTATTAATTAACAATAATTGTTTTTATTAACTTTTTTCTTCTTTTTTCCATAAAAAATTAATTAATTAATTATAAATATGTTATTGGGTAGGTTTTTTTAATTTATTAAATAATAAAAAATAATATATTCACTTTTATAAAAATTTTGTTGAACATTTGATTACGATTTATATCGGTACTTTTCGTTTCTTACATCGTGACACATCTGTGTGTGTTTCGTTATCATGTTTTTCTTCTTCTTCTTCTTCTTCTTCTTCTTCTTCTTCTTCTTGTTCTTCTGGTTCTTCGTCTTCTTCTTCATTATTAGCGTCTGGCACATTTGCCATCGGCATTTGAATAAGTCTTTCGCGTAAATCTTCTTCCTCAGCATCGTTAATAGCCATGTCTGTAATGTGTTCTATTACCATTTGTTCGATATTTGTACAATTTTCACCATGACATGATGAGCAGATTTGCGAGCATCGTAGCCCATGCTTTCTACAGCTACATGTTTTTCTTTTGCATCCCGTCTCACACCTACAACTGATTTTACAGAGTAATTCATCTGGAATAAGCGGTTCCAGCGTGTGAATTGGATAGGTCACATTTTCTCGCTCTTTCCAACCCCACGCTGTTGGATCCTTTTTGTAACCAAGCTACTGTTGCAGTTGTAGGTATGTTCTGTACGCGTACTGCTTCGTTGCACCTTTAGTCGGTGGAAAATTTTCTAATTTTAAGGAACCTTTTATGAAAATTTAAAAACCGCTGCTCATGTAGACTCTTTTTGTCCTTCTTACTGCTGTACATACGACTAACAATATCATTTGCATTAGCAGCTAAAACATCAGGACTCACGTTTGGATTATAAAAAGCAAGTGCTTTTTGCTCTAGGACGACATCTTTGAGAAACGTTTTTACAATTTTGTTTTTTCCTTGTTTGAAAAAACAAGACGTCGTATCACATCCTGTGAAAGCATGCATAAAACCTACCAGCTTTTTCACTTCAGGGTATTTAAAACTTTGACTGTCATATATGCAATCATTTATATTTCCTTTACCGGATTTTAAGAAATAAATGGTATTAAGAGGTGTGTGCTGCGTTAAAATTACAAGTAAGTCGATGTCCTCTCCAATGATCCAGGTTGTACCGCCTACGCTGCATTTTTCAGCAGTACTGACAATAAGAAAATCGGCATCTTCTTCCGCTACGATAGTGCTACATTTTTGTTCTTGAAAATCTTTGCATAATAATTCGATCAACCTTTTTTTATTTTTATTTCGGCTTAAAAATTTATCTTGCGAAATTGTTATTATAGAATTTCTATTAAATTCTATTTCTCGTCCTAAATTTTTATTTTCTCTCCGTGACCTCTCGGCTGCTTTGGTACTTTTAAAATTGATTCCCTCTGGATATCCATCGAAAACTATGGTGGAATTTTTGCTATAGTTGTGTACTGTGTAATCAATATACTGCTTAATAATGAAATCAATCGATTTATTAGCATCCTAGCGCGCTTTATGCAAAAGAAAACCCCCATCAACCACATAAAAATCGTTTGGACCACGAAATACACCGGTAATCTTAGAAAAATTATCATAGAATGATGATTTTCGTCCCTTCCGCATTCCGCTCCCGTCAAAAAGAGAAAGCGGATAAGGAGCAAGCTCATATTCTAAAAACTTTAACATGTCTGTTTTATTCTCAATATTTAATGATATTCTCTGAAATATAAGTGTTGGGTCAATTGTTACGACTTCATTGTTTACTTTCACTGAAGAATTTACTGCCTTCAATGATAGGACTTTGTCCTTTCTTTGAAATTTGACCGAACCAAAATTACCACCAATAATTTTTTTCATTGAAGACAAACCTACTTCTAGTGCTTCGTAACAATTGATTTTGTTATCACCTTAATAGGTGATAACAATAATAACCTTAATAGGTTATAACCTTATATATAGCCTTAGTTATAACCTTAATAGGTGCCAGTGCTGATAGATATTATATTATCGGTCACGGGAAATGGGTTATGGTTTTGGAAAAATTCAATCAACTTTTTGGAGTCCTGTAAATCTCTCGTGATACGTGAATTACTTGCGTCTATGTGTTGATCAGAAGTAGCGTACGTGGTATTACAAAATTGCTCCATAGCATCCGTCACTTCAATTAAAACAATATTTGATAGAATCCATTTACATAAAGTGCTATCTGTTATTCCACGTCCATGAGTCAATCCATCGCTCACTTTCATCGGTCTCATTAGCATTTGTTCAATTATCATTTCCGACCACGTACCAGATCGGTATTTCTCAATTCGCCTTATGGTAAAATAACCTGAACGACTAAATTTGTCATATTCCATGACATCCATTATATTTTCAAGATTACGCATATCTTGTAAATATAAATGGCTGCTTTTAGCATACAGATTATGGCCACTAGCATGAAAATAAGGCAGCATTTGTTGAACACAGTTCAAATGTATTAACCAATTTCCACTTCTTTGGGCCTGGATAAACTGCTTAGCCAGATCAACCATTTTAAAATAAAGAATCCACAATCGTATAGTTGGGCCGTTTTCTTTTATAGATTCTAATTTGTTTAAAAACTTGTTTTTTATTTTTGTTAACTCATCACTTTGTAGTAATATATGGAACTCCGATTGTCCTACGTGGTTAAACAAATTATTTAAAACAATTACTTCTTCGTCTGAGAGATCGATGGAAGAAAAAATAATATTTGCCAAAGCATTTTGCATGCTGAAACTTCAGCATAAATTTCACAAAGTGCGTCCTTTAAACCACTACCTTCCATTATGAAACCTATTGCGCCAAGATACGACATAAGAAAATGGAACCATCCAAGCCTGACAATAACTTTGTCGATCTTTGCTTCGTTTTGAGTTCCTTTGAAAGGTTGATCGAAAGTCACGAAAACATTTTTTTGACATTGGCTTTCGCATTTTTCATTAGCTTCCATTAAAACAGTAAAAATGGTATCGTAATTACTTGGTGGTGCATTCACAAATGGGACGGGGAATTATTTTTGAAACATGAAACGGTTTGACTTGTGTACACTGTTCCATAAAGCTATTCCAGCCACTTATGTTTTCTCGCCGTGTATAATTTCCGTAAAACCACAAAAAATCCGAGTTCTCTACTTGATTGTTTGGTATAGAATTTTTTTCATTGACATCTTCAATTTTTATATTTTTAAGCCCTGCATGGATACATCTTTGAAAAATTTTCAAAGAAACAAATCCAAAAGTGCCTATATTACTTGCCGATGGAATACGACGCAGGCGCTCGATTTTCGTAGTACTGGATATTTCGGAGGCAGGAGTTGCACACATCACTCCACCCATCGTATGGAAGGTATTTCTGCCGTCGATTGTACATGTGCTATGATCAGCATTATCATAAATAAATTGAAAATACGATTTGCCTGAATCATAACTTTCAGGTTGATAAACTACAGAGGACTCGAAAAGTTGTGTTTTGTAATAAGAAACACATAAGCCAATATACGCAAGAGAATCAATTAGATTTTTCGAAGCATGTTTCTTATACATCATTGATGATAGACCTAGCAATATGGGGGATAAAAATGACCGAGGTCTTACTGAATATATTATAATGTGACAAAGTGTTGTGATTCTTTTATCCCACATTTCATAAGAAGTTTCTGAACTTTTGTGGCTTTTAATTAAAACATCTAAAAATAATCGTAACGTCGGTGGTATGTCATTATCAACGTTATCTAAAAAACAATTGGGTGCAGGATAATTAGCTGTGTCGTAATATTTTGATCTAATGTCGTCCAAAATAAATTTCGCAGATGTTTCGACAATCCTTTCACGCTCCTTATCTACATCAGAATTTCTATTTTTATACCACTCCTCAGAGAGAATCTTATTTCTTACCGATGCAAAAAAACCACCAAATCATTTTTTACTCTATAAAAATTGTGTTACCAAAATATTCTAATAATCTATTTTCTATTGTATCTAGTTTAGTAGGAACTTTTCCTTGGTATTGACTTAAAATATCTTGAATTGAAAATTGACATTCGTCGTCGCTACATTCGCACAAATAAGATATTATATACTCTACGGTATCGGCCGTATCTTTGCTCATCGGTCGACCAAGCTGATCAGTAAGTCTAAAAATTGAAAATTTCCTGAGACAATAATCATGGTAACGAGCGGCGCGCTCAACTAAATCTACGTTTTCTATGCGTTTTTTAATGTTTCTATATTCTTTCTAACGATTATCTTGTAAATTATGATTTTCTAATCGCGAATTAATTTTTTCCATAATAGTATTTTTGAGAGTATTGCTTGTAACATATTTAACTTTGAATCGATGAATTTTAGTCTGTTTCAACCGCTCGGTGTCATACTCATCGGACGCATTTTCTCCGCAAAAAAGACAGTAACTTACTGAAATAAAATTTTTGTAAGCTAATACTACCTCTCCTGGCAGTTTCTTTTGAAGTTGTAGCTTTTTGTTGTGCAGTCTTTATGCTTGACTCTCTAACGTAATGGCTGTGACAATTCTTATGAATATTTATTGACTCACACTTTTGAAGCTTTTTATGCTTGTTATCTTTCCTCTTTAAGCTTGCTTCAATCAATGTTGCTATAGCCCTTTCTTTGATATTTCGTAGCTGGTCAGGGAATATAATTTTGTCACAGAGCAAACAGATATTCTCGTCGTAAGTTTCCATCTTTTTAAAAAGCTTTATCACACACCTGCCGCAGAATGATAGCGGCCAATGCTTTATAGACTGAGTAACCTTTTTCACTAGTGGAAAAGTGGGCTCCATCTATCGGTGTATTTTTAACACAAATACCTTCACTGAATTTATATGTATTAATTATTTTTTATAATTAATGAAATTACTATATGTTACTTGAAAATAAAAAAAAAAAGTAATATATTGTAATGATCTTAATTAATCAATAATTATATCATTTAGTTATCAGCAATAATTCCTTTATACACCCATAAAAATACTTTGTTATAGTAACTATTTTTATTTATAAGTAATTAAATATTAAATATTTACGTACAATTATTATTGGCAGATATTAAGAATTATCACTTATGAAATTTTCTTGATCTATTTCTTAAGAATGTATTGTGCATGAGTAATTAAAGATACGTGAGTGTAAAAATGTTCTCAAAATGAAATTAGAAAAGCTAGTGTGAAGGCACAAGAACAGGTATTTATAAATAAATAATTATAATGCTTGTGTTGTATGTTAGTACAACTACCAAAGGTTTGGTATATCCAGTGCGTAAATCTCAGTACACATCCGTAAAATGTATCTCTTGCAATTGTAATTTGATATTGAAACCGATCCGCATTGTCGTTGAAGAAACTACCTACATAACTTTAATACATAAATTATTGTGATTTTGCGTAATTACACTATAAGTCAGAAGAACATGTATGCACTTACAAGTGTTCAATAATTGAAATTTGCAACTAAATCTTTGTGCCAGTTTCAGTATTTCAAACAAAGTACTTGTACTGTTGTAGCTGATGCATGGCGTTATTCTGAACACATAAAAGCGCGGCAGATTTCGAATCTATTCACACACACATACACTCACATACACAGAATTATATAAAAATATGTTTAATTTATTAATAATATGTACCATTGCATCAAATTAAATATAGTTAATTATTTATTTATGAAAAAAGAAGAAAAAAGTTAATAAAAATAATTATTGTTAATTAATAATGTTAAATAACAGTTTTCGGGGAAACGAGTAGGCCACATATTAATATTTTCGCGAGCTACCCCAAATTAAAAAAAAATGAAGTATTTACGTCAATTAGTTACCGAAATATCAAAAAATTTTTCACACGCATCATTGCGATTATTTATAACAATGAAATTTTGCAAGAAATGTGATGCAATATTTTTTTTATGTTAGTACAACTACTAATTCGATTTTTCAGCCCTGTCATGTTTCTTAATATTAATAATTAAAGACATGTCGATTTTTACAAAAAAAAAATTATCTCGTTTCCTAGAGCACTTAGAGAGTTCGGAGGTAGCTTAACATTTCGGGAAAAATGCCAGCTTTCCAACGAACCTACTGTCGATTATCTATGATAAATACTCGAGTCGCAATTTCATTTATTTATAACGAAAAAAATGACTTTTTTATTATGCGATTTTAAACAATTAAATTTGAAAAAATCGCTTAGTTATTCATTGTTCGTGAAAGTAAAGATGTTACTCTTTCATAATCGCTTTTGTGCATCCTCGTACGATGCCCCACGGCTTGGGAAAAATGATGCAAACATGACCAAAATCTAATAAATAAATGGAATTATGCAAAAACTATTGAATATTTTTAGCTGAAATTTTAACTGCTTATTAAGTACCACAAGAACCATACTTTAACAAGTTATCAAGAGCCTAGCAATTTTTTTCACGGAGTTATAAACAATCGTTAAAATGGCCATTTTCAGCGGTTTTTTGCGATTTGCAGATAAACAAATTAACTAAATTTAAATCTTGATGTCGCGTTCTGTAGAGCTTTTTAATATCTACAAAGTTTATATAGAACTTTTTTCTGTCAATAGTTTTTTTGCTGTGGTCAAAAAACTGGTTTTCCAATCAATAATTTGTTATTTAAAAAATATTCCTGACAAAATTTTTTGGCTCATTCACCGGGGTATTGTGCCTGATGAGCCCCTCTACAAGAATCCGTTTGAAAACCCTGGGTTACAATTAAGTTGCAGAAAAAACTAATTTGACTGGCCTAGATTGCTTTCATCAGAGTCATTATTTTCGACTGGAACCAATCACGTAAAAGATTGGCTGATGTACTTGAAATGTTAGATATACCTCCTTTAAAGAAAGAAAAATAAAGTGATGAACGGTTAGAAAAAAATGTTATAGCAACACTAAATACTGCATGTGGAAATATAGTAAAATTTGTTGAAAGTGCATTTAATATAAATTTAACAAACAGTGATATTAATTTAGAAGATTTACTTTTAGTGGAAAAGCATTTCACTGAAATGATTAACAATCTAAGTAGTCAGTATGAAACGGAAGACTCAATAAAAAAAAATTGAATTATTGCTACTTTTACTACAGAGTTGGACTCTGAATGAGATAAAAAAGAACTTTTACTGTACGGAATACATGATCAAGAAGGCAAATAATAGTACATTTCGACACTGGTGCGGAAGGTGATAATTTACTTCATATGACGTTTTTCGCACGAGCGAAGCGAGTGCGAAAAGACACATGAAGTAAATAATCAACTTCCGCACTCGTTTTGAACGGTATTTTATACCACGAGCGCCGAAAAATCATACCAAAGTTGTGATTTTGAGGTTAGAGTGGTATAAAATAAGAAAAACAGGAGGTAAGTTTTTAATTTAAGGGGGTCGGACACCTTTAAAATGACGAAAAATCAATTTTTTTTTTTTATTACATATTTTACTAAAAAAACATTTGTAGAATATGTCCCAATTAGTTTTAAAGCATTATCTATTTTTGTTTTAAGAATATATACAAAACACTGATAAAGATTTTCATTTGTTTTTTGTTCAAATTACATTTTTCCCCTTGTATACATATTTATATAATCATATATTATTTCTACTAATTTTTTTTTCATTTCACTGTTCTTAATATATTTAAAATTCTCACTCTATATATCTATATATACTTTAAAAGATCCAAAAATAATATTTTAAACATTAATATAAAGATAAAAAATAAATAATATAATTTATGGACGGTATTTTTGACAAAAATAAAAATTTGAATTTAAAACTTATATAGCTGTTAACTTTGCACCGTAACAACCAGACTTATCAATGACAGCCTCTCACAGGCTCACAGATCACTCCTTTATTGTAACAGAGCTGATTTTAACCTATGTAAAAATCCGCAAGCAATGTAAACATGCACAGCTGTAATTTCATATAAACACTGTGATATCAGCATTAGCACCTTTTCTGTACAAAGTGTTGTTCTTAATTTTCATTGTTTCCAACGGATTTGGAAGTAAACATTTAGTGTATTATAATACGTAAAGGTATTTTAAATCAGTTTTTAAATGTGTTTGAATAATACGTGTGACAGTTGAATTAAAGCTTTAGAAATAGCTTTTAGTACTTGAACTTTTATTGGAAACTTTATACTTAAAATAACAGGGATTGATACTAAAGAAAAATTGTCTATATTGACTATTACAAAAAACATTTAGTGTACAGATTTAAATCAACTTTTAAAGGAAGCGAAAGATATGTACAGAAAAATGCTATGGAACCTTCGCTTCTGCCAGAAAGCTACCATTATCAGCCATTGCCTGAATCTCACTATGATATAATTGACATATTATTTTCTGAAGTAAAAACAGTTATGCACTGCAATAAATATGTATCAGTCGTATTCTCTTTATTAAGTAATAATATTATATGTGAACAAGAATAATGAAGGACAAGTAAAGAAGTTCACCTTATCAGATATTAAAAGAAGATCAATATAGAAGTGTTGCTGCTATAAACATTTTTTTCAAGCATTTGGCTATGGCGATACTGGCTTCATAACATGCTTGAAGGATTTTGGATTTCCCAACACATTCTTTATTTACCTCAGTATATGTATAAGAATCTAATATATGTGATAAAGATTATTAAAAATATATGGATTTAAAAGCACCAAAGGATCTACATGTTAAACCATACTTAATAAACTTGACTAACTGATGTGGATATGACTGTTACGCGTGCTCATAGCTTACAAATCTGATAGATCGTATACTGAGGTACCAGGATATTTGTTCTAAATGTAAAATATTTTGAGCTAAAAACAATACTTTTTTGTATTTCAGGGCAGAGATGGAGTTAAGAAATAAAGAAGAAGAAATAAAGAAGTATTATTTTAGTAATTTTATCTTTAAAGCTGTTTTCTACATAATGTAAAATTTTGAGCTCTGCCGTCGATTCCAGATTCAGGAACTGCATATATTTTAATGAAAGAGGTCCTAAAATTTTGGTATTTTATATGTCTATTGACTGAGTTGTATTTATCCAATTTATTTGATTAAATAATTGCTTCCTCATAGAGGAAGCTTTGTGATAGTAAAAAAAAAAGTTTATGAAATAATGTGTTAGAAATGTTATTTAGCAAATTTGGAATCGAAATACACTATTTTTAGAAAATGTCCGTATGGATGTGTGTGTGTGTGTATGTACGAGGGTCATTTGACAAGTACCTAGCCCCACCGCCAGATGGTGCCACTATCGCACCAGAAATACACTACAGTGCAGTATCTTCCTGTAAACGGTTACAGACGAAATTTCAGCCGGGTCGGAGTTGTAGTTTATTTTTGAGAGCGTGTGAAAGCAAATGTGTCCGTTGATTTTTGAAAAAATGGAGAAAGAACAATATCGGTCGGTGATTCGATTCTTGTTTTTGGAAGGGAAATCGCGCAGTGAAATTAAAGAACGCTTGGATGCAGTGTATGGGGATGCTTCTCCTTCGATGGCGACAGTTAAATTTTGGTATAACGAGTTTCAACGTGGTCGTACGTCGGTTTTTGATGATCCACGCCCAGGTGCTCCGAAAACAGCCACTACGGAGGAGAACGTGACAAAAATACACGATATCGTTTTGTCAGACCGCCGATTAAAGGTGCACGAGATAGCTGCGATAGTAGGCATCTCAGAAGAACGCGTGTGGCATATCCTACATGAGATTTTAGGCATGAGGAAGCTGTCAGCAAGGTGGGTGCCGCGTTTGCTGACTGCAGACAACAAGCGCATCCGTGTGACCAGTTCAGAGCAGTGTTTGGAGCTGTTTAATCGCAATCCAAAAGAGTTTTTGCGTCGTTACGTGACCGTCGACGAAACATGGATTCACTACTATACTCCAGAGACCAAGGAGCAGTCAAAACAGTGGACCTTACCCGGTGAACCTGCTCCGAAGAAGGCGAAGACGGTCCCGTCGGCCGGAAAGGTGATGGCCACTGTTTTCTGGGATTCTCAAGGTGTGATTTTTATTGACTATCTGGAGAAGGGCAAAACGGTCACAGGACAGTACTACGCCGAACTATTGAGCTGATTTGACGCCGTGTTAGAAGAAAAACGGCCCCATTTGTCTAAAAAGAAAGTGCTTTTCCACCACGATAATGCAGCGGCTCACACTTCTGCACTCGCCACGGCTAAATTGGTCGAATTACGCTACGAACTGCTGCCCCATCCACCGTATTCTCCAGATTTGGCTCCGTGCGACTTTTTTTTGTTTCCGAACCTAAAAAATTCGCTCGCCGGGAAGAGATTCCACTCCAATAACGAAATAATCGCCGCCACGGAGGCCTATTTTGCAAACCAAGAGAAAACATTTTTTTCAACGGGGTTAAAAAAATTGGAACACCGCTGGACCAAGAGTATTCAACTAAAAGGAGACTACATTGAAAAATAAATTTTATTTTTTGTAAAATTTTGGTGTTTTCATTTGTAGGCTAGGTACTTATCAAATGACCCTCGTATGTCCGTATACGCTGATATCTCATGATCTACTCGACCGATTTTAACGGGAGAGTGATCATTTTTTTAGATTTTGCTTCCACAATTGGGGTCAATATTCTATTTTTGTAAAATTTATTTTTTTTTTATAGCCATTTTTTAATTTTCAAAATTTTTTTTTTCGATTTTTTTAATATTTAGAACAAATATTGTTTATATATCATGAATTCTCTGTATGTAGGATAAAATTATCTACAATTTAAAAAAAAAAAAGTCGGTAGCTATATTTCGTCATAAGTTATTGATGAAAACGTAATTTTTTGTAAATAGGTTATATTTCAAAATTAAAAAAAGATATTAACATGAATATTTGTTTGGTTATAAAGGATATTAAGTACTATAACTTACTAAATTTTTAGGTTTTTTTATTCATTATTTTTTGAGAAAAAAAATAATTTATAAAAAAAGTGATTTTTTTTGTCGTTCAATAAAATTGGCTTAATCACTTTGAAATTCTTTGTAGGGGTAGATTTTGTATACCAATCGAGTGAGTTCTTTGGGCAAAAGGATTAATCCATAAATTTCGAAGATATTTGAGGTTAAAATTTTTTTCAATTTTTTTTTAAATCGTAATTTCTCGAGAACGGCTCTATGTATCTAAATGGGGTGGGTGGTATTCGAAAGAGAATGAAATTACCTATATTTCTTAAAAAAATTAATTCTCTAGCTATCACGGTTCTTTTGTTATTAACAAAAACGTAAAAATTGAAAAATGAAAAAAAATGAGTTTTATATGTTCAACTATTACAAGAGTAAAATTGTCTTATTCGCTTCAAAATTCATTCTAGAGGTATATTATTGATAGTTCTCGGATGAGTTCTTTTGGCAAAGTGATTGGTTCATAAATTTCAGAGATATTTGAGGTTAAAATTTTTCTAGACATTGTAACGTCCGTGTTGCAATGTCGCGAAAACGATAAAGTTAACGCGATAAATGTTCCAATTTCGGTTTACGCCTACACGTAATAACCACGGGAGTAGGAACGCGTGAAAATAGTTAATCGGACAGGTAAATTAAACAATGATAATTCGCGATACTAATTAAGCGGCAAGCGACAGCGTCAGTGAACAATTAGAGTGACAGAGAAAGAGAAAGGATAGCGATCTTCAGAGTTACTTACTTTGGGGCAGTTGCGGTTGGCTCGTTCTCTCAGTTAGCCCTCGTTAGTCTCAGGACCCAAACGCAGCGGGCGATTCAAATGGCAGAAGGAGAGGATCGTAGAAATAAAATAACTCTCAAAAATGCAATTATGTGATGTTTATTAATTGCATAAAGTTACGTTAAAACTGTTACACACTGATTGTAGTCGAGATATAATATCAACAATTATTCGCGAGACTACAATCAGAGAAGCTTGACAAATATTTTAAGTTAATTCCACACGAAAATATTCTAAGTCAATTATACTCGAAATTATTCTAAGTAAATTCTACTCGAAATTATTCTAAGTAAATTCTGCTCGAAAATATTCTAAGTTAATTCTGCTCGAAAATATTCTAAGTCAGAATACAAAATGTAGGAAATTATTCTAAGTCCAATTGTTACAATTAAATAGTCGTCGGTCGAGGGCTTCGCCCTTCGAAACAAAAAGAACAAAAGCTTCTGCCTCGAGTGGAGGCGCGTCGCGGCTTTTATACCCGCGCATGTATCTAGGGCAGATGCAAAGGTAAGGGAGGGTAGGGTATCTCATCTTTTGCATGGGGTGGCAAGGACGCGGGTGGGGAACTCGGGTTCGAATGTGGCGCTGCCAAGGACAAGGGTTGGATCGATAGGCGGGACGAATACGGGTAAGATAGGATTCGTTATCATGCGAACTGTGGCTGTCGCAGGTAACCCAGTTGCTACTAGGTGGCGTTACTGACAGGAAATAGGACTCATGGTAACATGAAGGAAAAAAGGTTGTAGGGTGGTAAGGATAGATGGTAGCATGGGTGTCCAAAGTAGCGGTCAGTCGTGCTCGACGTGACAACATTTTTAAAATCTATTTCTTGAGGATGGCTCTGTGTATCTGAATGGGATGGGTAGCATTTGAAAGAGAATTAAAATATTTATATTTTCTAAAAAGAAAAATTTTGTAGTTATCGCGGTTTTTTATTATTAACAAAAATGTAAAACTTGAAAAATTGAAAAATGAAAACAAAAATCTGTCTTTATCAAATTTTTTAAAATACATCCCCTCACATTATAACAGCCTTTCCACATAACGCATTCAAATAACACGTTCAATGTTCAACGTAACACGAAAATAAATTTGTTGTCCGACATCTACCAATTTCATACTCAGTGGTAGTGGTGCAGAATGGGTACATTTCTACCATTGAACATCTGTAACAAACGGAAACCAACACAACCACAAAGGATCAAAAGGTTTCATATTCATAAGACGAATTAAAGAAGTATACGTATCTAACGCAGCAATCCATTACTGTTATCCTTCAGTCATCCGATTAATACTGTCATCTTAGATAGCAATGTCTGCTTCTTGGGTCCATCAACACACGCTATATGGTAGATTAATACTCCGCACACGTGACACCAAACTCGCTAGTCGCGAGACTTTATAAGGCCGCAGCCACATAAGCGCGAACGGACGCGGAGGCACGCGGACACGCGCGCGCGTACGCGCTGACTTTTAATGATAAGGTTGGTATCTTTGGCTGTAGCCAACCTTGCAAATTTTAAAGGAAAAGAATGAACTAACCTGCTCCAAAATGTGAGAAATCTTAACCTATCAATTAGACTCACATAGCATGTAAACTTGCTTACTTGCTCCGAAAAAATTATCTATAAGAGTTAACAGTTGAGTTACGAAGTGAGTTAAAAAATAAAATGAGAAAATAAAAAAAAATAAATAAAATTTAATAAAATTAAATGAGTTTTATACTTTTTTTTCGTCGAATAATTATGGAATAATTATGGATAGATTAACTATTGAAGTTGTTACTGTGTGTATAAATTATTTAAGATAAGCAAGGCAAGTGTATAAAGGAACAATTGTTATCCGGAGCAAGTACATACTATGCGGGACTAATTGATAGGTTAAGTTTTCTTACATTTTGGAGCAGATCAGTTCATTCTTTTCCTTTAAAATTTGCAAGGTTGGCTACAGCCAAAGATACCAACCTTATCATTAGAAGTCAGCGCGTATGCGCGCGCGCGTCCGCGTCCGTCCGCGCTTATGTGGCCGCGGCCTAAATGCAAGACCGCGAACCGCGGTCTATTATCGCGATAGCGCACGCGGTAAAGACACCATTAAGGGTCGACGTGCAATGGTAGTGTGCGCCTACCATCGGACTGGCCAATCACACACGTAGTTTCATAGCCGCGAGTACGCGCGTTCCGCGTTACATTAACTATAATAAAACGAAATAACGAAACGGATCAAGATTGACGATAGTTTCGAAAGAAATATCGAATTTACGTGAGCGCAATTAATTGTTTTGGCTCTCACGTAAAAATGGATTATTATATTATTATTATATTCAAATTATCAAATTGAATTAGAATATTTAATTAAAATGCAATAAAAGACTACTTTTTTAATTTATAATTTTTTTTTTAATTTAGTTTATAATTAAATTTAATTTAATTTATAAAAAGATAATTTTAGTTTATAATATCTCTGAAAACTATGAACCAATCATTTTGCCAAAAAAACTCTGCCGAGAAGTATCAATAATATACCTGTACAATGAATTTTGAAGCGAATAAGACAATTTTACTATCGCAATAGTTGAACATCCAAAACTCATTTTTTTTTAATTTTTAAATTTTTACATTTCTGTTAATAACAAAAGAACCGTGATAGCTAGAAAATTAATTTTTTTTAGAAAATATAGGTAATTTAATTATGTTTCGAATGCTATAAATTGTGATATATATTTTATGTATGTGAAATTTTGTGGAAATGTATAATCTATAAAAATTTGAATAAATTATGTTGGAGTTTTGTTATTTCTGTCTTTCTGAAGTATTAAATTTTAAATATTGGAATTAAAAATTAATTAAAGGAATCAGTAAATTAAGTTTGAGGAAGCTACGTGTCAATGAATTGGCAGCGGTTTTTTTTATGATCAAAGATTGCTAAAAAATCTGAATTTCACTTAAATTTAAGATTGTTTAGCAATTTTTGACCGTAAAAAATTATTTAATCAAATAACTTGGATACGTACAACTCTTCAGTCAATAGTCATATAAAATACCAAAATTTTAGGACCTCTCCGATTAAAATATACGCAGTTCCTGAATCTGGAGTCAACGGCAAAGCAAAAATTTTGAAATGGCCATATATTTGGTTAAAATCGATCAAAATTTTTTTTTAGGTCTCATTTTATCCCAAATTGAATATATTTTTAGGATATTACTTCTAAATATTTATAATTATGAAAATTAATATTTTCAGGTCATTTTATGATGAAAATTGTAAAGGTGTCTGACCCCCTTAAACTCAAGGTATATGTTTCATGTTGTGCACAAATGCAAATATTATGAGTTCCAGGATCTCCTGCAGATACGCATTCTTTTGGTCTCAAATATTTAAAATAACTTTGACTCGGAAGGTTTAAAATATTACTATTTTCTTCTTTCCAATTCCTGTACAAATCTTTCAAAGTGTCAAGTAGTAATCTTTTCTGCGGTTTTTCTTTTTCTCATGATTCTTTATTTATAACAGTGAGGCACTGTTTTTTTCCAGGGCAAATGTGACAATTTTTTTGATTTTTATAAAATTCAATTATAGATTTTTGAATCTCTGTGTCGTATACAATCCTATTTCTTGATTTTGGTATTAAGCCTGTAACAGACATATTATTCTTAATATTGTTTAACCATATAATTATTTGAAATGAACCAAAAATATCATTTCTATAGAAAATCATAAAAGAAATGTTATTTCTGTTGTGTATTCGAATGAATTTCAATTAATCTTTATAACTGCATTCATGCAACATGATTTTACTTTCCTTGTATACGTGTAGGTACACTTATCCATTATTTTACATATGAGCAATTCCTTGGAAATTTCCCTCTTACGTCGCCAAAAAAAATGAAAAATTTGTTTGAATGTACACTTACCACACAAGGTTTTTCTCGTTTCTTGAACCTTACAGAACGTGAAAAACGTGTGTTCCAAGCCGATTGAGTGGTATCATTTTTTTACAGCACTTTTAATTTTTCTTATGGAAATTTAACATGGGAAAAATGGGTGAAAAGTTGTCATTGATAATGAACCAATAACAAGCTATTGGAGAGGCCAAACCAAATTCCACAAAAAAAACGATTAAAGTTGAAGAACAGAGCTTTAATTTGAGAGTGCAATCGTTAAAATCGGTTGATTCAGTGCAAAGCTACGTGAATTTAAAAATAGTCGGCCAATCGAAACGATCAAAAAAGAGAATTAAAGATATTTTTGAGACGAAAAATTTGAGATATGGACGAAAAAAATTAGTGGAAAATTGATGAAATGGCAAGCAATCAAAGATAACCTAAAAAATGTGAAAATTTTCATATATTCATAATTATATATAGGTATAACATTGACTTGCCATTGAGTCCTAGTAATTTTTTAAAATAGCCATATTTTAGCCGTTTTTGAAACTTCAAAAAATTATAGAATGATTTCCAGATAACCTAGAGGGCTGAAATTCTGGCTAGAGGCATTTTTTATAATGTATTTTCATAAAAAAAATGGGCGACCAAATCGAAAATATGAGTGCACAGACTTTAGGCGAAATTCACTGGCCTTTTTTTTCTTAATATTATTTGTGTAGAATTTAGCAGGGCTAAAAGTCTTGTGTAGGGGCTTTGTGTATAAGACATTAAATGTGTTCAATATCACTAGTATCAATTGTATAAACGCAATTCGTTTTGTTCTTATACGATTTTTTATAAGCTCTTTTTGTACAACTTTTATGTGGAAGCATCATTCGATATATCGTATTACTCTTTAAGATGGAAAGGGTGTGGAAAGCAAGAGAAGATGCGTTTGGATCAGAGTGAAAAGACTAACCACATTTATCATATTAAACCATATCCCAATAAGCAAAACTTCGGGGTAAAAGAATTCTTTATAAATAATACCGAATGTGCGCTCGAGGATGATTTTCTAAGTATTCAAAAAGTATTCGAAACGCGACCCAAGCTACATATACATTAAAATGCCTGACCGAAAATTTCAAATATTTAATTTGCATACGTTGAATTGTGCGAAATATTACATGTTGATCGTTCATTTATTTGAAGTGGTAATTTAAATGCAGTATGCGCTGTTTTTCCATTAATTAATAGATTAGAAACAATACCAGTCCAAGCAACTGATAATTCACAATAATTTTTATTATGTAAAAACCTGATCAATGTATTTAACAAATAACTTTTTCCAGTTCCACCAGGCCCATCAAGAAAAAATAGTTTCTTTTCATTGTCGCCCAAAAATACTTTTATTATTTCAGTAAATAGTTGATGTTGACAATCGTTTAATGATCGTATTCTTCTATCAAGTTGATCTTCATTAAAAACAATATGCGAACATATGTCATCGTCTATGTCATCATCCTAATTAAAGAGCTTTTTTGATATCTATGTATTTTTTAATTAAAAAAAACGTATTATTTAACAAAATCATAATTGCATAGTAGTTAAAAGATTTTTTTATATTGCAACGTAGTCTACATATCAGCAAAGTATGTGTAAACATTTACAGTATAGTGCTTGCGTCATTGATAAAGATCCAGACTGAGAAAGTTGGCTAATAAATAGCGTTAGTTTATCCAAAAATCTACGCTCGTAGTTCATGACTGTAGATGAGTGGCACCACAACGTCATATCATTGAAACTCATGCGGCGAGTATGAATAAAATTTGAAATTTTGTCGAATGGGCTATTTATAAATAATCCTTTTTTAATTTAAATAATCCATACTCATTGCAAAAATAAAAAAAAGGATTATTTATGAATTAAACATAAGCTCATTCGACAAAATTTCAAATTTTATTCAAATTCGCGCATGAGTTTCAATGATATGAGGTTGTGACGCCACTTGTCTACACTCATGAACTATGAGCGTAGACTTTTGGATAAACCAACACTGGATTAATAAATGCTTTGCCCCCTTTTCAAAGGTATATTTTGAAGTTAATTGTTAATAAATTGCAATTTAAGTTTCTTAAACTTAGTTTGTCAACTTAAAATGCCAATAATGAAAATGTTAATAGCAACATTTTAATGAAAATTTCATCACGGTTTTTAAATATGTCTTATCACAAAATTATTGGAAAAAGGAACCAAATATTCAATTATATAACATTTGATTCAACCTTCATTTTTTTTTCAATTTAAAATTAGTTTTTTATTTCGAGTAAAAAATACTTCACGTTGCAATTTTTCAGCATACGAATAACCAAGGCCCGAATTTGAAAATTGAGCAAATTTCGTTTCTTAAAGTATAGGCATGCAGAGAATTGAAATACTCATTTTTTTTGGGAAGAAATCAAATTTTCATCTTTATTAGTTTTATTCAAAATCCCAATAAACTGTTTTCTTTTTCGAAAAAAGAAAGTTTAGTTTAACCTATTTCATCCCAAATGTCCAAGATTTTTTTGAGTTTTCAACGTTGTAACTTTTTATATAAACGGCCCAAAAAAAATATAAAAGCACCATTTCGGATAGTTTGAAGCCTCCTCTTTCGAATGCTGTAGCTAGAATTGGGCCACGACTTCACTAAAAAAAGTTATAACAATTTATTGCAAAAAAAATCCGAAATTTTCAACATTTTTTTTCAGAAATGTGAATTTTCAACATTTTTTTTCAGAAATGTGAATTTTCAACATGATAAAGTTGTACCAGATCATCGCATTTGTTATAAATCGTGGAGTTTTTATGTTCTCTTTAAAACCCAACCCCATTGAATTTTTTTGAAATTCAAGATGGCGACGTCAAGATGGCGCTCTAAGCATAGGAATATTTTTTAAAAATGCAAACTTTGCAAATATATCATATTTTTAATACGAAAAAACTATGCCTGATCATTGCAATGAGCATAAATGACAACAATATTATTTGCTTGTCACAATCCATTTGAAATTTTTCCAAATTTAAGATGGCGACATCAAGATAGCGCTGAAAATCTACAAAACAGTGTGTAAAGACGTTTTCCGCCGACTACACTTTTTGTTTCAAGTTTTTTTCCATGGAAAGTGTGTAGTTAATTCCATGTACTTTTTTCCGCTTATTCGGAATATGCAATTTATTTTTTCGAAAAAGTTGTTGCTAATTTATTATTAACAATTTAATTGTTTATAACGCTATAACTTTTTTATTAATTAATATTGAAAATAAAATTGATGCCAAAATATATATTTTTACATTTAGAAACTTTTTTGCTTCTTGTAAAATTTTGCTATCTTGCATATTTTCCAAGATATTGAAACTAAACCATAACGTATATGCACAGAGGTGTGCGTAGTCTATGCTATTGTTTATAATAAATATCTTGGAAAATATGCAAGATAGCAAAATTTTACAAGAGTTATAGCGTTATAAACAATTAAATTGTTAATAACAAATTAGCAACAACTTTTTCGAAAAAATAAATTGCATATTCGGAATCAGCAGAAAAGAGCACATGGAATTAACTACACACTTTCCATGGAAAAAAACTTGAAACAAAAAGTGTAGTCGGCGGAAAACGTCTTTACACACTGTTTTGTAGATTTTCAGCGATATCTTGACGTCGCCATCTTAAATTTGGAAAAATTTCAAATGGATTTTGACAAGCAAATAATATTGTTGTTATTTATGCTCATTGCAATTATCAGGCATAGTTTTTTCGTATAAAAAATATGATATATTTGCAAAGTTTGCATTTTAAAAAAATTATCCTATGCTTAGGGCGCCATCTTAACGCCGTCATCTTGAATTTAAAAAAAATTCAACGGGAAGAGAACATAAAAACTTCACGATTTATAGCAAATGCGATGATCTGGTACAACTTTATCATGTTGAAAATTCACATTTCTGAAAAAAAAGTTGAAAATTTCGGATTTTTTTTTTGCAATAAATTATTATAACTTTTTTTAGTGAAGTCGTAGCCCAATTTTGGCTACGGAATTCGAAAGAGGATGCTTCAAACTATTCGAAATGGTGCTTTTATTTTTTTTTTGGGCCGTTTATATAAAAAGGTAGAACGCTGAAAACTCAAAAAAATCTTGGACATTTGGAATGAAATGGGTTAATGTTCTGTTCAACTCGCTAGAACTTCGTTCAGATCAAATATTTCTTTCAGAAATTTTTACACAATAAATTTTGGAGTATTAGGAATATTATAAACCATAGCGGAATAATAGAGATTGTTATTGAACCAAATAGCGAATTTAAAAACAATTTAGTTCGCTATTTTAAACCTGTATTTTGAAATGCAAAATTTGTGTAACGAATCTTCTTAAATGCCTAAAGATTTTTTTTTTGAAAATTCCAGTACTCTATGTATTGTTGCTAAATAGAATTTTTCATGATTGTTACGATAAATGCTGTTGAAGACCGCACGCCACGATACACGTGTTACGACGTGCGCATGACACGATCACGAAAAATTGTAAAACAACACATACACTACTGTATTTTTCTGTACATTTTATGTATCGCGGCGCGCGGCCTTCAACAGCATTTATCGTAACAATCACGAAATAACCAAGCTAATGATCGCACGAAAGGAATAGTTGACTCCAACACTTCTGTTTATCTTATTTTTATTTATAATTCTATTAACGATCATTCGATAAGATCGGTGTATAATAAGGAAGATTTTTTTTTTCATTTTCACGTATTGCAGTCATGAAGGTTTTGTCCATTTTGTTGAGCGTCGCTTTCGCGAGCGGCTTCTCTATGGGTAAAAGAGATTTTAAATATTATTTTTGTTGATTAAAATAAGTTTTTCAATTACATATTATATTTCAATTTCTAATAGATAAGAATGAAACACATGAAGAGAAAATTGTTGGAGGAAATAAGGTTGGAATAGAATATGTACCATATCAGGTAAATAAATATCAACTAAATTTTGTAACATTTATTCCTTTGCAGCAATTTCTTTAATGTAACTGGTTAACAAATTAATAGATTATTTGATAGATTTATTAGTAGATTTATGTATTAATAGATTGTTGAATAAAATAGTCCATTAACGATATTAATAGACGTACTTGCTTTATCGCATTATATATTGAATAAATTTCATACAAAACAGTTTATAGAAATTTAAAAGTTTTTCAAAATAATTCAAGAAGATGGTGAATCTGATTAAAGCTTCTTATATCTTGTATATCAACATAATAATTTGAATATAACTCTTACAGCCCATAGCTCTCAGGATGAAAGTATTTAAATTTTTTTTAGGCTAGCTTGTTTTGGTTCAGAATGAATTACTTCTGCGGTGCAACTATTATACATAAATTTTGGCTTATAACTGCTGCACACTGTATGAAGTAAGATATCATTTAATTTTTATACATTAAGTATTTCTATATAATAGAATTTCTTACAAAAAATTAAATTAATCTCTTCATTGCAAAATAGAAATAAATCGCATATATCAGTACGAACTGGCAATGGACACAGAGAAATTTTAGGTAAAATGCACAGAGTTGAGCAAATTATAATGCATGAGGATTATGTCAGCAACAGCGAAAGCCACGACATTGCTTTAATCCAGGTAATTAAATATGTTTATTGTACCTGTGAATTACTTAGAAAGTATTTAGTATAGATATAATATCACTATTTATGACAATATTAGTATTTCAATGTGTGTAATAATAGTTTTATACAATTTCGAAACGTATTAAATAAATTTCAGTACAAATTTTAATTTTTTATTAAGGTGATTCTACGAAGACTCTCAAGTCAATTGAGTATCCATAAATACAAACGGAAATTGTCTTGTCAGACTTGTGTTATTAATATTCATAAAGTTTAGTTTTAAAGTGTAAGACAATTAAATAGTGTATTACATAAAAAACAATTGAATTTTACACAAAGAATTGTTTGATTTACAAGCATATGATATATAACGTCGTTAGTCATAGACGTGTTTAAAACGGAAAATATGACGTATATTGACGTACACCCAGTGGACATTGATTCGCGTGGAACGTACCCCCTCAGTTTAAAAATCCTACAATCCCATTAGCCAATCGGGTGTAACCATTAACTTTACATTGGAATTGTCCAATGGGATTCTAGCATTTTAAAACTGAGGACGCACGTTCCACGCGAATCACTGTCCACTGGGTGTACTACGTCAACCTAACCTATCTCAGTACTTTTACACGGATTTTCATATTATTAATTAATTATCTCGAAAATTATCGGGGTTCCATACATTTTTTATGATATCATTAAAAAGCTTAAAGTTTGAACTTTAACCATCTCTTTACTGAACTTCCTCCGCATTCTATTTTGGTATTAATTTTAGAAGTTTATACACAAAACACATGGTTCTACTATATTTACGTTATACATTTTCAAGAATTTTTTACTCAAAAATAGCGTGGCAACCTGTATTGAAAAAAATACCAAAAAATTTGTCAGTATCTATAGAATAATATAATATATATATTTTTTGTAAATATCCGCATTCAATGACATTTTCATAACTACCTTAAGAACTAAGAACTTGTGGCTAACACGAATATTTTCATTATATTTTTCATCCAGCTTGTAGAGCCTATTCAATTTAATAATGAACAACAACCTATAGAACTTGCAAAGCCATACGATATTCCCATAACAGGTGAATTGATGCAGATTTCTGGTTTTGGAAGGATAGGGGTAAGTTCTTATCCCTCACAGAGAAAGGTTTTCTTTTTTTCTAGAATTTCTTTAGTTAATTTAATTAACTATTTTTAGTTAAATCTGAGAAAATCTAATTTTTTGAAGGCTGCATACGTACCTGTAAGGAATCAAGAAAATTGTGAAAGAGTTTACAGGCCATTATTACTACTCATAACCGATAATATGTTTTGTGCGGGTAATGGAGACGCTAATGCGTGCTCTGGTGATTCTGGTGGACCTGGTGTTATTCGTGGTAAACTCTATGGGATCATTTCCTTTGGTGTAAATTGTACATCGTCAATATATCCTGAAGTGTACACTAGGGTGCCCAAATACTATCAGTGGATTGTAGAAAAAACTGGATTCAGATTCTAAAATTTGTAAACTTAACTTAGTATAAAAAATACTTGTTTTACGTGATAAAAAAAATGTTGAAAATAATGAAAAAATTAAGCTTTATTCTTCCTGCTAATAACGTCACACGATTAGATACTGAACGATTACTCCCAAAATAAGTATGTAGAAAATACACCAAAATTTTACGGTTTACGGTAAGTCCAATTAGTAAAAGAATTTCTTTTCGAGACACCAAGTCTACTTTCTGTATTTGATTTTGATACTACTATATATCATATCCAACAATTCCCACTTAGGGCGTAAAGTTATACTTTATGCCCTTGATACAAAAACTACTATTTAATAATCATCTTTCTAAAAAAAAAATCTGTGTTAATTTTTTTGTCTAAAATTCGTAAACCTAAATTACAAGGGGAGACCAAGGAGTCCGGAACTCCAATTTACATGACATCTAGTCTGAGGACCTCTTTTATCATAAAAAGAGGCTGTGCCTAGTCGTTCTTTCCATTGGGCTTTGTGTCAGAAGCTATATACACGCAAAAGTAGACACGCATATCAGACGTAGGCGTACGCATGCGTGTACGTATATTATATTAAATATGTACAACGCACATTACACGTGTGTGTGTGTGTGTGTGTATGTGTGTGTGTGTGTGTGTGTGTGTGTGTGTATGTATGCCCGCACAGATCCAGTTATACTACTTTTCGTAAGAACTGGCATCATACATTACCAATACCGGCGTACTACATTCCACTTGTTTTTGAAATCCCTGATTTCAATGTTGGGCATCTGGGATGCCCAACGTTGAAATCATACAACGCAACAGTGGGCATTGTGTATTTCAATAGTTTTTGACTTACCTGACTTCCAAGTTGGATCTGCAGATGTACCAAGTTAAGCATACACTAATACAAAGTATTTTTGACTTCGTGTATCTCTAATTTGGAGTTATAAGAATACCAATTTGTGCATGTGTAATTACAATTATTTTTGGAGTTCGCTGATTACAAAATATTTGAATCCCCGAAGCCAAAATTTCTTTCTGTGTATGGCTTATACCAGCAGAGTTCTCTACCGTACCGACCACAATGTTTTTAATTAAATATTAATTGTTATAAGTTTTTCCTTGAATTCTGAGAGTCTACGCACAAAGGCAAACTTATTATCTAATTCCTGGTCAAAAAAAGACGAAATTTGAAAAATCGCAACGTTGCATATTACGAGCAGCGTTGGCCCCGCGAGGATTCTCCCGGTGAAACGGAATCATTTGATTAACTTCAGAGCGAACCAGAACGGAATCATTTGACTAAGTTCAGAGCGCTGCTCCGGCAGACCGCGGCGAAGAGAGCAGATACTATAGCAAAGAATCAAGTGTTCTGTTGAGTTTTCCTTTTTACAAGAGTAAATTTGTGGAAATTATGATGTTAACATACAAGAACATATTTGAGCAGCGATGAAGAGAATTCAGATATGTATTATATACTTATTATATTCTAATAATTTTTCAGTTTTTCCCTTAGCGGAAATATTTTTGTTCTATAAAGTTTTAAAAACTGTTGGTAAGAGTTTACTAGAAACTGTTAATTACCAATTATTAATTCATTTTAAATGTCATTAAAAATTATTTGAAAGTGTTTCAAACTCGTATAAACTATTTGAAACTGCGTTCAAAATCCTATATTTCGTAACATTTATAAACAGTTACAAATAGTTTTAAGTAATTGTTGACAATTATTAACCGTTATTGACATTAAGTCAATTAAAAATTCAAATTTCGCGCCACAATATAGCAGACAAAAAAATAAGTAATTTGCCTATAACAATTAGTAAAAACAATATTACGGAAAACCAGGACTGCATTGCCCTCCGTTACATTATTATCTATCATTTTACAAAGTTTGCAGTTTCTACATAAATATTTCGCTGAATGGCATTTGAATTACTTGATTTTGAGACATTATTCAAATGCCATTCAGCGAAATATTTATATAGAAACTTCAAACTTTGTAAAATGATAGATAATAATGTAACGGAGGGCAATGCAGTCCTGGTTTTCCGTAATATTGTTTTTACTAATTGTTATAGGCAAATTACTTATTTTTTTGTCTGCTATATTGTGGCGCGAAATTTGAATTTTTAATTGACTTTCGGACCCCCTTAATAATTTAGTACAAGGTGAATAAAAATTATTCGAATAGATACTTTGTGAGTTTTATTTTTCATTTCAGAAAAAAGTGTACATTGCAATGCCAGCCATAGGACTAAATTTTGGAGCTGAGAACTGACTGAAAATGATTAATGGCAATCATATCTGGACTGGTGCGAATAACTTTGATCAAGATAAAAGTTATTATGTTTAAGGGAGGTGAATAATTATGTGTTATCGGGTTCATAAACTTTATGGAACTTTATGTAAAAGCTTTTGGATAGAAGAAAATATTGATGAGTGACCCGTGAGCATAAATAAACAATATAATTTATGATGCTGATTTGACATATTGGTCTGAGCTTTGGTTTGACATCTTCAACGACATTAGTTGATATCAGTACTGGGCTATTGTCCACATTTACTGAAGCACCCGTTAAAAGATTGTGTTAAATGAATATTGATATACTGAAAAAAGAGAAAATGATGTGTTATTGTGAAAAATGTAGTGAATAAAAGTGTTCAGTTAATCTAATTTATGATTTTGTCAAGGTGGGAGACGTCAAAATGTTTCAGAGGAGATCTTTGTAAATATTTTTCTACACAAACTTTAAAAATTCTCAGTGATTCTTAGTTCCTAAACTGGTTGTGATTCTTAATTTTACTAGATTATGTGTGACAATTATGGGTTATTAATTTAAGTTGATTCAATCAATAATAATTTCATATGTACTCTATAGTGTTTGCAACTGAATAATTTTTTCACGAATTGTGGATTTAGAATGATGTTTTACAAATGGCTATAATATTTGGGTTGTTGCGAATAACTTTGATCAAGATAAAAGTTATTATGTTTAAGGGAGGTGAATAATTATGTGTTATGAGGTTCATATACTTTATAATAAGCTTTTGCATAACAGAAAATATTGGTGAGTGACACGTGAACATAAATATACAATATAATTTATGACGCTGATTTGAAATATTGGTCTGAGACTTGGTTTAAAAAGAATTTGTCATCTTCAACAAAATTAGTTTATATCAGTGCGCTGTGCTATTGGACATATTTACTCAAGCACCAGTTAAAAGAATATGTTAAATGAATATTGAAATATTTGAAAAAGCGAAAATGATGTGTTATTGTGAAAATTTTAGTGAATAAAAAGGCTCAGTTAATCTAATTTATAATTTTATCACAGTGGGAGACGTCAAAATGTTTCAGATGAGTTCTTAGTAAATATTTTTCTACATAAGATTTAGATAATAATTTGAAAAAGTTATATCCATTCAAGAATGTCAAGAAAGCTTTAATAATTCTCAGTGATTCTTAGTTCATAAACTGGTTGTGTTTCTTAATCTTACTAGATTATTTGTGACAATTATGGGTTATTAATTTAAGTTGTTTCAATCCATAATAATTTCAAAAGTTCTCTATAGTGTTCACAACTGAATGATTTTCTCAACAATTGAGGATTTAAAGTGATGTTTTATGGTACATAAATGGCAATCATATCTGGACTCTTGCGAATAACTTTGACCAAGATAAAAGTTATCATGTTTAACGGAAGTGAATAATTATGTGTTATGAGGTTCATATATTTTATAATAAGCTTTTGCACACAAGAAAATATTAGTGAGTATAGTGACACGCAAGCATAAATATTATGAGGTACATAAACTTTATAATAAGCTTTTGCATAGAAGAAAATATTGGTGAGTGACACGTGAGCATAAATATACAATATAATTTATCACGCTGATTTGAAATATTGGTCTGAGACTTAAATTGGTTTAAAAAGAATTTGTCATCTTCAACAAAATTAGTTGATATCAGTGCGCTGTGCCATTGTACATATTTACTCAAGCACCAGTTAAAAGAATATGTTAAATGAATATTGAAATATTTTAAAAAGCGAAAATGATGTGTTATTGTGAAAATTTTAGTGAATAAAAGTGCTCAGTTAATCTAATTTATAATTTTATCACAGTGGAAGACGTCAAAATGTTTCAGAGGAGTTTTTAGTAAATATTTTTCTACACAAGATTCAGATAATAATTTCAAAAAGTGATATCAATTCAAGAATGTCAAGAAAGCTTTAATACAAATGATAATCATATCTGGACTGGTGCGAATAACTTTGATTAAGATAAAAGTTATTATTAAATATTTTCGATTTAAATTGGTTCCTAGATTGGAGAAATATTAGAAATTTGGAGCAAGGGATTTCTCAATTGAAAATGACCAAAGCGGAGCTTTTTGTCAAAAATAGCTAAATATGAGGCAATTGGAATTGGTGGCTTGGGCTTAAACGAGAAATAAATCGATTACAACACTCAAAAGCTCTGTTAGCATCTAAAGAAGGTCACTTAAGGTCTCAAGTAGAATCAGTTTAAATGTTTAAATAAAATTGGAAGGTATGAAACAACGTCATGAAGAACGAAAAAGACACTTGCAGATACAAATAACTCGCATGACAGAATATCTAGATTTATAAATAGGCTACAGAAAAAGATGCAACTTGTGACAAGAGAAAGCAACATGTACAGGCAACAACTAGATACATATGAAATAGAAATATCTGGATACCAAAATAATAGTTAAGAACGAAAGCAAGTTAGTAAAGAAAAGCAAGAAAGTTAACTAACGAGAATGGTAAGAATTCTGAATAAATGGTTGACGTGAATGAAGCTCCTTAATATAATACAAAATAAGGAACATTAAAACTTCATTTACTATTTTGATCATGCCACTTGTAAATTAAATATCAATAATTTTAAGTATAAATAAATTTCTACAAAAAGTTGCATAAATTTTTTCCTTTTTCTAATTTTAATTTTTCTATTCTTACATAGTCTCTTAAAAAGTTGTGGAATCCACAAGTATTCTACGAAAGTCATAACTTATACACGGAAAGACATTTCTCCCGAAAAAACGTGAACTATAGTTAGTACGTACAAAAGCGATACCTTGTGGCTGAAAATACACGTACCACTATCAGTTTAATCAGTAACAAGTATATGAATTTAAAGAGATTAAGTGAGTATTAGAATTTATGAAGTAAAGTAAGCGATTTTAGTCTACGTGGTACCCGTTTTTCCTGTACCAACGTAGGTAGTGAACTTTTAGGTGGTACGTACTTCTAATTTCGGTAAAAGGTACAGTTTTTTTCAGGGATCAAGTACAACATACATAAATATGAGTTTTGTGAACGTTATATTTAATTGTATATGTGTGTACGTAATTTTAATTATTAAAGTAGCATGAATATAAACTAAATGTTTTTTTTTTAATTTTACAATATGTAGACATATAAAAACAAAGTAAGTTATAAAAACATAACACATCGCATTAAACATTTTTTGTAAGTAATAAAAAAAACTATCTTGATGTACTGATATACTTAAGTATAAATTAAATAGTAAATTTAATTAATATAGTATTATAGCAAGGAATTGTTAACAATGTGAAGGTTAAAAAGTACATATTATTTTTATATACAAAACTTTTTTTTATTTTAATTATAATTATATAATTATAATTAATTATTTACACTAACATTAAACAGCATGCAAATATTAAATAAAAATATTTATTTATTTATGAATTATTCTTATATAATACATCTCGTTGCAATGTATGAATTATTGCTCTTTTTTATTAATAAACATGGAGTTCTGGATGGTAAAGATTCATACGCAACAATTTTTTTGTTCGTATCAGCTATAACACTATATCCATAGTAATGATTGTTAAACCCAATAAGTTTATACGGTGTGTAAGTAAAATAAACAATATCATCTACTAAAAACACTTCACTGATTTGTCCAAATTGTGGTCCACTCTCACAAATTTTAGCTACAATTATTACGCCAGACTCATAAGTAACATCATTAACCATAATTTTACTAAATTGTTTACGTACTTTAGCAGATGGAAAATGAATGTTAACAACGTCATTTTTAACTTCATTACTGCAACTAATATTAAGTTTTCTGTATTTCTTATATCGGAGGTGCATTAAACTTAAGTTATATCTTGTAGCGATAGATTTTAATATAAATTTGTTTGAGGATGACGACTGAACGATTGATTTTATTTCTGTGTGCTTGGACTCAAAACGTAAAGTCGAGATATTTGTTACCGGACCATTCTGCTTCATTATTCTGACGTAGTGAGTTAAAAAGTGGAATTGGGCTTTTAAATCACCAAATAGCTTTTTATATAACTGATGATGTTCATCGATTAGTATCTGTAAGTGAAGAAGATAAGAAGGTAGTATTTCTGGAGATGTTACGATGTTAAGAATTTCTCTCAATTTAATGTATAGCAACCAAATTTCTATATTATCTGTTACAAATTCTCCCACCATAAATCCAAAGTATCGTGTGAAAAACAACATTTCTGACGCAGACATTTTCAATCGGCCTTGTGATTTAACATAATCTAAAGAAATAGGAAGGGGTACATTTGATGATTCGAATGCAAAATCTATTGTTTTTAAACAATTATTCAGTGCTTTGATAGAAAAATATTTTTCTTCTACTAATTTTAATACTATTTTCGTCATTACATAATTTGAAACTCCTTCCATAACATCGTGCATTAAATCTACTGTCGCATTTTCTATTACGTGGAAACTTTTTAGTTCATTAAATATACATGGCTCCTTAATACCAGTTTTCTTATAATAATCAATATTTGTTATATCTGCATCATATTTTTCTATCGTTCGTATTAAATTTTCATCTTCTGAAGTTAAATCTTTTATTTGCTGTGGACTGGCATAACAAATTCGGCAAGAATACGTGGATGCAAACGACTCGACGAAACCCAACATACTATTTAACCCTAAGTTATCTCCTAATATTAAAACTGTTACAAAGTAAATTTTTGTAAGTTCTTTATTTATTGATATATCTAAGCCTTCTTCTTCTAATTCCTGTAATTCATTTATAAGGTTATGAAAAATAGCTCTATTTCCGAAACGCTTTCTGTCTTTTGAGTGAAATATATCTGTTAAAAGTATGCTATCTAGTTTGGAGGCAAAGTTTGGCGGTAAGCAAGGTACACTTGCGTAAACAGTTCCAAGGTTATTTTTTCCTGCATGTGAACCTAAAGGGTTTCCAGTTTCTACATCGTCGTAATAAATACTTAAGGGCACCAAAATACCGTCCTTTTTAAAATTGTTGACTACTTTTTTCCATAATGAACCTTGTATAAAATTTGAAATTAAATGTTTTTCAGACTGTAATTCTGTCATATACTGCAACATTGAAGGTAATAAATTTTCAATTTGAAATAATTTTTTTAAAGAATCTTTTAAGGGTAAACGTACTACTGAAGAACTTTTTATGTTTTCCACAACTTCACTTCCTCGCAATTTAGGTACATACTCTTCATTTATGGAACAAATGTCAGGTTCAATAAATAAACCTACATTTTTATACATTACAAATCGCTTTCTTTCTGTTTCAAAATTTTTAAATGGACTTTTAAATTCTTTAAAAACATTATAAATAGTATCGCTAACTTCCTTAGAAATGGCTTTGTTTACTCCTTCATTTAATTTTTTTAATAAAAGCGGATGATAATGATCGCTAATAAATGATTCAAAAGATGTTATTATATTTTGTATTTGCGTCCTTGATAGCTTCAAATCACTGTACAAATCACAGGTCAATTTGAAAATGCCGTTTTGTAATTCCATTTTTATTGTCAATGTAACAAATTTTCTTCAATACAATTAATACACGTAGTTCAAACGTACAGTGTTATATCACAGAAGAGATTTTCCGTTTAATCTAATTACAATAAAATTTAAAATTGAATTATAAATTATTAAATTTAAATTAAGTTTACATTATTAAATTTAAAAATGCAATATTTTAACGATTGATTTGTTCATAAAACTCTAACACTTTCTTTTGCGCAACAATACTTTTCCTGCCTTTAATTTCATAAATACACTTATGAAAAAACGACCATATGTGAGGACAACCTACAGTGTAATCGCAGCACAAAGCAAAAAATGCTTTAAAACATAAATCCACTGCTTGTAATACTGATGTACATTTATAAGTAAAAGAATCTAAAACTACGAAACAAGCTTGGACATTGTTTAACGGTCCACACACGAGGATATAAGGTTGCAGCGTAATTGCATTCACACTTTTAAAAAAATTTTTTCTTTCATCGATTATCCTTGAAATAATGTCGGCAGAAATTTCTTGATCCTGAAAAATGAATTATTTTGAAAGATGCACGATGTTAAAAATTATAAAAAAATAATTGATAATTATTACTTCGTAATGAAAAATAAATGAGTTTGAAATTTCTGATTTATTAAATTTTTTAACAGTATTGTTTCTGATGGTATAATGAATTAGCTTGGATAAAAGCATTAAAGCTACAGCCGTTTTCTGATCTGAAAAATGCAGCAATTTAAGAAATGACGTTTTTATTGAATTTTAAAATTGAATACAATAAAAAATGTACCATCATTTTGTAGAGGTGTATTCTTTTCTAAAATTTGTTTTGCTTCTAAAGTAGTATCAAGATTTCTCTTTTTCTTTTTAGCAGCAGGTTCATCAATTTCACTGAAATTCTTAACAAATGAAATAATTTTTTCTGTTAATTCTGGCCACACTGTCAATAAACGATTTGGTAAATTAATGTTTTTATGCTTATCGTCTACAGAAACTTTATTGTTTTTTGTAATTTCATCAAAATCCAGTTTTACCTGTAAGACAATATAGACGAATTTTTAAAAAGTATAACATTATAATACGTGTTAAAAATCAATTTGAATGCTATTTTTACGTGACTTACTAATTGTGGACCTAAATCACTTTTTAAAATTGAAAATTTGTTTAAAATGGCAATTGAACTTTGGTTCTCGTATAACTTTTCGTGCCTTTCAAAAAACGAAAATTTCCAACTGCCTAAGACGCTGTTAATATCAACTGGATTACTGCTGTATAAGACACTTAAATCTACAGTATATTCATTTACTTCTGAAATTAAATTAATTAAATATGTTTATTTTTTTGCATTTTCAAGGCAAAAAAATTTACAAAAAATACCCCAAAAATTAATTTATTACAATTACAATTACGTAAATAATGCACGCAATTATTATTATGCACAGTGAGTAAAAGCTATTTAAATGAAATAAATACTAAACTACCTTTCTTTTTAGTTTTCGTGGAAGCTCCTCTTGTAATTTCAGATTCATGAAGTCCAATATTTACTAATTTATCTCTAAAAGTTGAGTAGGCAGTATATAAAAACCCAGTAGCATGTTTTTTCTTTCTTTTAGATCCTTCTTTAGAATCCACGTAATATCCTGGCGTGTAGTAAAGATCCAAGCAAGTTTCAGATTTGAACAAATATTTTATACGGTTTCTTAATTGTAAAAATTTATCTTTATTTAACCTAAAACAATTATAATATATATTATTAAAAAAATGCGCAATAAAATGGTCTTAGTATCAAATGAAACAAAATTTTTTAAATTTGTAAAAATATTATTTAGTTTTTAATAAAAGATGGTACTTTTAATGAATGCATAGTCAGTCCAAATCTACAATTTTTACTCAAATAAATATATCCCTATCAGCACCGAAAGTTCGCAGAATAGCCAGGGAACATTCGGTAGCGAACATGCGAACGTTCGTTGGCAATGTCGTCTGAACAATGAATGAACGTTCGCGCGATGTTCGATTTACGTTAAAATTTATAAAAATGTATATTTTGCAATATCTTGAAAACGATTACACCTCGAACATACGTCAAATTTATATAGAACATGCGATAGTTTTAAAATTCACCATTAAACTTTAATTTGTTAAACAAATAATTATTAAGAAAATAAGTGGGCTCTTACCAAAAAAATCGAACATCGCGCGAACGTTCATTCAGTGTTCACACGACATTGCCAGCGAACGTTCGCATGTTCGTTACCGAATGTTCCCTGGCTATTCTGTGAACTTTCAGTGCTGCTGATAGGGATCTTTAAGAAATATAAAAATGAAGAAAAATAATTTTTTCGACCTATGTAACTTTTTCTATAGAGTAACGTTTTAAAAAGTAGTAAAAACCAGAGGCTAGCAAACATGTTACCTTTGAAGAACCATTTCAAATAGGACTATGAATATGGATAATTTAAATATTTTTGTTCGAAGACTATAAAAGACTATAAAGACTAAAAGTGCTATTTAGAGTTCAGTATCAAATAGGAAAAAGAAAAGATAGAATGATAATCTTCGAAGAAACATTTGAATTTTACAGATTATTAGTGCTATCTTAAATGGTTATCTGCAGGAGACATTTTTGCTAAGCTTTTGTTTTTACTACTTTTTAAACTATAACTGTACAAACATTGAGTAAAGTAAGCAAAAAAATAGCCTACTTTAAATGTACACTGTAAATTACAGAATTTTTTACTGATTTTTCTGATTGGACTCGACCCTTCAGTTTTATTAAGAATTTTTATGAAATAATTCAGTATCACTGAACTTCTATCACTGACAAGGAGAGTCCGTAATCTTCGGGTCATGGATTTCGCCGAAATCTTTTTACAGCTTCCTTGACCAAAATAAGGAGACACGTGTCTTAGGATTTAGTCCCATAGGCCTTTGATTCTTTTATAATGAATTAACTATATACATTTAAATAATTAATAAATCTGAAAATTTGGGCGTCGATACCGAAACACTTCACACTCTTGTTTTCTCTCACATTCTCATTCGTATAACTACTAAATCTAAGTATTTTAAAGTTAGTTAAACTAATACAGTTAGAAAAAAATAATTTCCAAAGCTTGCATTGAGACATAAGTGAAAATGTCAAAATCCTCTCATCGCAAACCTGAAATATGAAAATTTTGAAAAATCACCTTTTAAAATCTATACTAGATAGAGACTTGAAAATTTTTTCTATATTATAATTCACTGAAAGGAATCTGGAAAAAAATAGTCCAAGCTTGTACGAAGCCTTGGACAGAAATAAGGAAAAATAATATTTTTGAAATTTTGTGAACCGGTTCAAAATCTTTTCAATCAGTAATTTCTGATAAATTCTTCTTCGTTTGATAAAAACTAATCATTTTAAAGTTATTTTCATTACGTCTAAAATAACTTTAAAATGATTAGTTTTTATCAAACGAAGAAGAATTTATCAGAAATTACTGATTGAAAAGATTTTGAGCCGGTTCACAAAATTTCAAAAATATTATTTTTCCTTATTTCTGTCCAAGGCTTCGTACAAGCTTGGACTATTTTTTTCCAGATTCCTTTCAGTGAATTATAATATAGAAAAAATTTTCAAGTCTCTATCTAGTATAGATTTTAAAAGGTGATATTTCAAAATTTTCATATTTCAGGTTTGCGATGAGAGGATTTTGACATTTTCACTTATGTCTCAATGCAAGCTTTGGAAATTATTTTTTTCTAACTGTATTAGTTTAACTAACTTTAAAATACTTAGATTTAGTTATACGAATGAGAATTTGAGAGAAAACAAGAGTGTGAAGTGTTTCGGTATCGAAGCCCAAATTTTCAGATTTATTAATTATTTAAATGTATATAGTTAATTCATTATAAAAGAATCAAAGGCCTATGGGACTAAATCCTGAGACACGTGTCTCCTTATTTTGGTCAAGGAAGCTGTAAAAAAGATTTCAGCCAAATCCATGACCCGCAAGTTACGGACTCTCCTTGTGAGATAAATAAATATTATTTAAAAATATTTGAAAAAGTAAGGCTGACTTAAAAAACAAAATGTTCTAAAACATTATTTTCTTACGATAATGGCATTGCAGACTTTAAACTTTCTAGCATCTCATTCTCTATAATGAGCTTACATAAATCTTTTCGAAGAACTGTGTTATTAGTTTTGTAGTGGTATAAGATCAATTTTCCTATCATCGAATTGCTTAGTAATTTAAACAACGACATGTTTTGTTCAACTGGAAAGGATTTTACAGAATATATACAATGTGTAATTAACAAGAATTTTTATAAATCAAGTAAAGGTTGTGAAAAAGTATCAATATATACTTTCAGAATATGATTCTTCAATTGTAAGTAGTGACGATATTTTTTCAGAACAAAATAACACTTCCACAGTATCATCGATAATGTTAGAGAGTGAAGCATTATTTGATCCACTATTAGGATTACAGTCTAAATCAAGTGTCACTGTTTCATTAATTAAGTCATTTAAGTTCTCACTATTACTTTGAATAATATTTGGTGACGTATTTTCTTTATTCGTGCCTACTAAATTAATTGCAACTGCATTTGCACTAGGGCCAGTTTGGACACAATCACCGCTCATTAAGTAACTTCGGAACTTATTCCTAAATTCATCCCTCGCTTTGTTTTCCCCATCAGGGAATATATTATCTATTGCATTTTCAGTTAACGCATTGAAAACAGATTCATCAACTTCACAAACTAAAATAAACAGATTTTGTACACGATAAATAAAATACACCAATTCAGAATTCATATTTAAACTAAAAGTAAAAAGAATTACAATTTTCTTACTATTATTTGTATTAATAACCTTTTCGGTAAATCAAATAAAATTTGAGAAATTTTCAGAAGATTATAAAAATTGAAAAAGTAGAATAAGTTAAAAACATATATTTCTATTGAAAACATTCTGAGTTAAAACTTCATATTCATTTAAAGTAAAGAAAAAGTAAATAATCAATAAAGGATTTTACTTCAATAAAAACTGCAAAAATAATCTTATTTTTACTAATTTACAATTCCGTGTTGTAGTTGAGACCTTCTGTTTATGTACAAAGAATCTTGGTGGACTTCGAAGCCACTTTTAATAAAAATACCAAGTTATCTTTATACGTTAACCATAATAATTTATACGTAAATCAATTTTAATTTCAGAGGACTCAACTAAATTAACTCACATAAAAATTTTAACCTATATATAACTTCCAATATAAAATGATTTGTAAATATTTAAAACATGTATACAAACTTCTAACCTATAAATTTATGCTAGATAAAAATAACCTATACTAATTAATTAAAATAATATATATTTTTATTTGTACTTACACTTAAATAAATTTACTAAGTGGTTCAAATTCCATTTCTTTAGCATTTCTTGAACGAAATTATCCATAATTTCACATTCACGCATGCTTCCTAAAATGTATTAATTATACTGCTGTTTCACAGTTTTTCGTGCACTAACATTGGTACGGGAAAAACGGGTACCATGGGTCGGTTTTAAATAGTCACGGTGCATATATGAAAAGAACGCAGTAGTTGTTATAGATGTTCTCATTAGGGTACATCTAAAACAAATACTTATATACATTAAAACAGTGATGGTATCAAAATTTATGGTGCTTTTATTTTTAAGTAGGTTTTTTTTCGGGAGAAACGTCTTTCCGTGTAGACAAGTGTATATTATCATTCCTTGCCAATTCTTTAATTTATTAATAAGAATTAAAAGTTCACGCAAAACCTACGTGTTTGGAAAATAAATTATTGTTATTATCTCTCTTAACTGCAAAGTTTCTTTTCGAAAAACAATAATTACATAAAACATATTTAAATAAGAAAAATGAAAAGTTTATGGAAAACTTATATGCTACCCAAAATAAATTATTTTTATTATCTCTCTAAACCACCGTTAAGTCGCTTTGTAAAAAAAAATTCAGCACCCCCGTCCCCTCCTTTTCTCTCATCTTTTCTTACTTAACAACTGTATAACGACACCACGAAAAACTTTCAGAAGAGCCTAAATATTTTTTTGAAACAGCCAACAAGATATTCTGTACAAGAATAATATACTAACAAACTTTATTTGGAAATTAGAACTACAGAATGTTTGAAAAATGTTTTCTCTAAAAAGAAAGCCTTAACATTTTTTTCTCGAAAATAATTTTTGATATATTCATTTATCTAAATTAAAGTAGAAATAATAAAACTTTCTGCGAAAGTATAAAATAAGGCACGTATAAGGTTTTCCTGGAATCTATAAAAATAAAAAGAAATATATTTTCATATGACTTTACAAATTAATAGTATTGAAAATTTATTATCGTACATAAAATACAGGTTTGATTATATTATTTCAAAAAACGTTACTAATGTAATCATTGTATCGAGCTCCTTATAGAAACATTCAAATTTAAAACTTTTATTGTGAATAACAATACTTCTATTTAATAATAATATTAAAAATGTACTATATAATAAACTCTCATAACATTATACAAATGTTTAAACTAAGGCAAGTATTAGCCTCTCTCTCTCTCTCTCTCTCTCTCTCTCTCTCTCTCTCTCTCTCCCTCTCCCTCTCCCTCTCCCTCTCCCTCTCCCAACATTCGTCAAACTGAGTACCAAAAACTTTAATAAGAGCTTAAATATTTTTTTTAAACAATCAACACATTTTTAAGAAGAAGCAATTTTTTAAGTAAGTTTTAACAACACAATTTTTAACTAGTCCTTTTATTTCTTCGAATCTTATCAAGTCAATAAGCACACTTTGCAATTCGTGATAATTTTTTCATAACTCTTCAAATAATAATATTGTTAATATAAAACTTACTATGAAAGTATAAAATAAGGCAAGTATAGTATATTATCCTACGCCTAAATCGATTTTTCTGCTATAGACGTTTCCGAGAAACGTGCTATCTGCTAGCTTAAAATTAAGCTAGCAGACCGCTTTCTGAGTACTCAATTTGGCGATTATGGAAAAAGGACATATTTTTGTGCTTATTTTCTGCTGTCAGATAGCCGAAGCTAAAAATCACAAAATCATTTGGGAGTCCCAGTACGAGACATATAAGGAAGTTACGTAGACGTCGAATAATTAGGAAAGATAATTATTAAAATAATTCTTAAACGCAAGTACCAGGGAAAAGCAAGGTCCCTGCGTATAAGGGAGTTACGTAGATGAGTCAAATTAGGCTACAAAATTATTTAAATAATTATTAATTCTAAGTAGCGGGGGGTGGTGGCGTACGTCGCGAGATCCACGCGTATAAGAAAGTTAGGTAGACGTGCAAAATTAGGCAAGATTATTATATAAATAATTCTTAATCGCAAGTAGCCGGGCGAGGCGAGGACGCGAGGTCCACACGTACAAGGGAGTTACCCCTACTGAAAAATCTCAGGTGAGATCTCAGGTGATTTCTCAGGTGAGATCTCATGTAAAATCTCACGCCAAAATCTCACCTGAGATTCTGCTCCAAATGCTCCAGAAAACTTACGTTAATTAAAAATCAGCTTCTTCAGTATTGGAAATTGCCTTTTAGGATGTTTTACCCCCCAGAAGAGCTCAAAAATACATGTTTAAAAGCATTTTATACAATTTTTCAATTTTTAAAAATTGATACATGAGATCTTAGGTGATTTCTCAGGTGAGATATCATGTGAGATCTCAGGTGAGATATCATGTATCAATTTTTAAAAATTGAAAAATTGTGTAAAATGCTTTGAAACATGTATTTTTGAGCTCGTCTGGGGGGTAAAACATCCTAAAAGGCAATTTCCAATACTGAAGAAGCTGATTTTTAATTAACGTAAGTTTTCGGCAGCATCTGGAGCAGAATCTCAGGTGAGATTTTGGCGTGAGATTTTACATGAGATCTCACCTGAGAAATCACCTGAGATCTCACCTGAGATTTTTCAGTAGGGACGTAGATGTGCCATATTAGGCAGGATAATTATTTAAATAATTCCAAAACCCAAGTAGAGGGGAAAGCATGATCTGCGCGTATAAGGAAGTTACCTAGACGTGCTAAATTAGGAAAGACAATTATTTAAATAGTTCCAAAATCCAAGTTGGCGGGGAAAGCAAGATCCACGCGTATAAGGGAGTTACGTGGACGCCCGCGTGAAAATATAATATGAGATCTCATGTGAGATTGTAATTGAGATCTCATATAGATTTCATATGAGAGCTATATGAGTTCTCATATGAGATATCATATGAGATCCTTATACGAATTTCAGACATTATATCTCATGTGAGATCTCATATGAGATCTCATCAGCCATTTTCTATTAAGTAAAAAAATTTGAGACGTTAGATCTTATCTGACATCTCATATGAGATCTCATCTGCAATTTTATAATTAATAAAAAAATTTCAGACCTTAGAACTCATGTAAAATCTAATATGAGATCTCAGATCTCTGCAATTTTAATTAATTAATAAATAATTTATTGTTAATGTAAAAGTATGAATAAACAGTATATATTAATGAATCTTAAAAAAAAGCAATAAAGTTTTATCAATACGTTTTACTAATGTAAATATTTTATTTCATTCTATTTCTAAATATTCCATAAAATATAACATTTATTAAAAAAATAAATATTATAAAAAATAAATTTATTGCAAAAATAAATTATTTATTAACTAATGAAAATTGCAGACGAGGTCTCATATGAGATCGCAGATGAGATCTAATGTCTCAAATTTTTTTACTTAATAGAAAATGACTGATGAGATCTCATATGAGATCTCACATGAGTTATATAATGTCTGACATTCGTATAAGGATCTCATATGAGATCTCATATGAGAACTCATATAGATCTCATGTGAAATCTATATGAGATCTCAATTACAATCTCATATGAGATCTCATATTACATTTTCACGCGGGCGTGCATAATTAGGTAAGACCATTATTTAAATAATTCTAAAACCAAAGTAGTCAGTGGAAGCGAGCTAGGTACTTGCGTATAAAGAAGTTAGGTGGACGTGCTCAATTAGGCATGATTATTATTAAAATAATTCTTAGTCGCAAGTAGCAGTGGAAAGCAAGGTCCACGCGTATAAGGAAGTTACGTAGACGTGAATAATTTGGCAAAACAATTATTTAAATAGCTCTAAAACCTAAGTAGCCGGGGGAGGCGAGGTTCACACGTACAAGGGACATACGTAGATTATGTGCCATATTAGGCAAGATAATTATTTAAATGATTCTAAAACCCAAATAGCCAGTGGAAGTGAGGTATACTTGCGTATAAGAGACTACGTATGCGTATAAAATTAGGCAAGATAATTATTTAAATAGCTCCAAAACCCAAGTTTCCGGGGAAAGCAATGTCCACGCGTATAAGAGAGTACGTGGGCGTGTAGAATTAAGCTAGATCATTACTTAAAGACTTCTAAAACCCAGGTTACCGGGGTAGCAATGGCAACGCATACGGCGTAGTTTCGTAGGCGTACTAAATTAGGCGAGGTCATTTTTTAAATAATTCTAAAATCCAAGTAGCCAGAAAAAAGGTCCACGCGTATAAGGACGTTTCCTAAATGTGCTAAACTAGGCAAGGTAATTACTTAAATAATTCTAAAACTCAAGTAACCGGGGTAAGCGAGGTCCTCGCGTAAAAGAAAGTTACGTAGACGTGCAAAATTATGGCATGATTATTATTTAAATAATCCTTAATCTCAAGTAGCCGGGGAAGCAAGGTCCACGCGCATAAGGGAGTTACTTAGACGTCCAAAACTATGGAAAACAATTATTTAAATAGTTCCAAAACCCAAGTTGCCGGGAAAACAAGGTTCACGCATATAAGGGAGTTACGTGGACGTGCATAATAGGCAATACCATTATTTAAATAATTCTAAACCCAAGTAGCCAGTGGAAGCGAGATACTTGCGTATAAAGAAGTTACCTGGACGTGCTGAATTAAGTAACAAAATTATGTAAATAATACTAAAAACATTCTAATACCTTTCTTTACGTGGACCCCCCGTCCTTCGGCTACTTGGTTTTCAAAGTTATCTAAGTAATTGTTTTACCTGATTTTGCATGTCAACGTAAGGCGATTTTGTGCGTGTACTTGTATCCCCCGGATATTTAGGTTGCAGAATTATTTAAATAATAATTTTGCCTAATTTTGCACGACTATAAATCCCTTATACGCGTGGACCTTGCTTACCCCAGCTACTTTAGTTTGTTAGACGTAGAAAATTAGGCAAGATCATTATTTTAATAATTCTAAAACCCAAGTAGACGGGGGAGGCGAGGTCAACTGCACGAATATAAGGGAGATACGTATACGCCGTAAATTGGGCAAGACAATTATTTTAATAACTCAAAAACCCAGGTATCCAGGGAAGGGAACGTCCACGCGTATGAGGGAGTTACGTAAACGTGGGAAGTTAGTCTAGATTATTATTTAAATTATTCTTAATCGACGTGATAAATTAGGCAAGGTCATTATTTAACTAGTTCTAAAACCCAAGTAGCTGGGGAAAGCAACCCCTATTGAAAAATCTCAGGTGAGATCTCAGGTGATTTCTCAGGTAGATCTCATGTAAAATCTCACGCCAAAATCTCACCTGAGATTCTGCTCCAGATGCTGCAGAAAACTTACGTTAATTAAAAATCAGCTTCTTCAGTATTGGGAATCGCCTTTTAGGATGTTTTACCCCAGATGAGCTCAAAAATACATGTTTAAAAGCATTTTACACAATTTTTCAATTTTTAAAATTTGATATATGAGATCTCAGGTGCACCATGAGGCAAGACAATTATATAAACCAAAGTAAATAAATTCTAAAACCCAAGTAGCCGGGGGAAGCGAGGTCCTTGCGTATAATGGAGTACATAGACGTGCAAAGCCAAGTACGACTATTATTTAAATAATTCTAAAACTCAAGTAGCCGGGAAAGCAAGGTCCACGCGTATAAGGAAGTTACCTAGACATGCTAAATTATATGCAAAACACTTATTTAAATAATTCTCAAATCCAAGTTGCCGGGAGAGCAAGTTTCACGCGTATAAGGAAGTTTCCTAGACGTGTAAAATTAGACAAGATCATTACTTAAATAATTCTACAACAAGTAACCGGGAGAAGCAAGGTCCTCGCGTATAAGGAATAAGTTACGTAGACGTGCTAAATTAACGAAGACAATTATTTAAATAGTTTTGAAACCCAAGTTGTCGGAGACAGCGAGGTCGACGCGTATTAGGTTAATTACCTAGACGTGCAAAATTAGGGATGTAAATTATTTAAATAGTTTTAAAACCTAAGTAGCCGGGGGAAGCCAGGTCCTCGCGAATAAGGAAGTTACACAGACGCGCTGAATTAAGCAACAAAATTATGTAAATAATTTGGAAAACTAATGCCCTAGTTTACGTGGACCTCCCATCCTCCCGCAACTTGGGTTTCAAAATTATTTAAGTAATTGTTTTGCCTGATTGTGCATGTTAACGTAACCATTTTATAGACGAGGACCTCGCTTCCCCCGGCTACTTATGTTTAAGAACTTTTTCAATCATATAATTGCCTAATTTTGAACGCCTACCTCTCCCTTATACGCGTGGACCTCGCTTCCCACGGATAGTTAGGTTTCAAAATTATTTGAAGAATGATCTTGCATAATTTTTCATATCTACGTATCTCCCTTATACGTGTGGACCTCCCTCCCATCGGCAACCGGAGTTTTCTAATATTGAAATAATAATCATGCCTAATTTGCACGTCTACGTAACTCCCTTATACGCATGGACGTTGCCTTCCCTAGCTACTTGTGTATTTGAATTATTTAAATAATGATTTTGCCTAATTTTGCACGTCGCTGTTACTACCTGAAACACGTGTACTTCGTTTCCCCCGGCAACTTATGATTAAAAATTATCTAAATAATAATCTTGGTTTATTTTGAACGTCTACGTAACTTCCTTATTCGGACTGTCTTTACACCCCCGGTTACTTCATTTTTAGAATAATTTAAATAATGATATTGCCCAATTGTCCATGCCTACGTACTCCCTTATACGCAAGTGCCTCGCTACCCGTGGCAACTTGGGTTTAAGAATTATTTAAATAATGACATTGCTTATTTTTTGCACGCCTACGTAACTCCCTTATTAGATTAGATTAGATTGCAAACTCGCGGGGACCATAACGGTGTAGCGCTCTTAGCTTACTTGCCATTGTACGCTATTCCCCACCTACCTCGGGTCCCACCTTAGGGGAGGCCAACTGCAGGGCAGTAGTCAAAGACCCCCCTAATTCTGTGCTCCCTGATCTCTTCTGGCATTGCCACCGCCCTGCCAAACCACTTCCTTCTGGATTCCGCCAGTGCAGGGCTCTCACAGATCACGTGGATTGGCGTTTCCTCACAGTCTTCCCCGCATCTGAGTGTTGAAAACCCCGCAGGTCGCAGTGCTCTGTTATCAGTTTTACTGCCCTTCTGAGTTGCCACCTGCCGAGGGAGAGAAGTTCTCGGCCCCATTGGTCACCCGTTACTCCCCACATGGCCTTGGATTTGCTGCAACGCTCAGTCGCGAGCCACTTCATTTCGCATAGGCTCATGATGTGAGCAGCTATTCTGCTCCGGCCTTCTTGCGCCGACATGCCAGCTTGCTGTCTAATGGGGCCGTGAGTGCAACCCCCTTGTTTAGCAAGAGTATCCGCCCTTTCATTACCTTTCCACCCGGAGTGACCCGGAATCCAGGGTAAGTTGAGAAGGTTAACCATACCTAGTGCATCCAACGAGGTCTTTGTTTCCATTATTAACTTAGAGCAAGTAACGGTCTTCTCGATGGCTCTCAATGCCGTCTGGCTGTCCGAGCAGATCCAAATAATCTAGCCCGACTTGCTAGCCCTTGTTAGTCCCTCCGCGTATGACTTGATCGCGAGTACCTCGGCCTAGAAAACCGTGTTGTAGCTTTCCATTTTAAAGCAGAAGCTGTCCTGTTGCCTAGGTCCACAGAAGCCAGCTCCCACCCCTTCCTTTGCCCTAGACCCGTCCGTGAACCAAATTTCGCCGTGTTTGGGTCTACATTCCTCCCACCTCACCCTCTCCGGAATGTGGATTTTGCATCTCCCCTTCCTTACCGGTTGAGGTGGTATTATATCCTGCGGTTCTTTCCAGAGCTCCCTCAGTGAATCCCCGAACAGCCGTTTATGCCTCTTGCTGTCCGTTTTCCACAGACCGACGCAACCTAACCGGTATGCCGTATTCATTGCCTCAGACTTGATGTGCAGTGCCAGAGACGGTAGGTTCAGCATGGTCCTCATAGCGGCACAGGGCGTACTCCTCCTAGTGACAGTTATGCTCCTTAAGAAAAGCGCCTGTACCCGATTCAGCTTCGTGCAATCCGTGCTCCGCAGTGTTTTGCTCCACCAGATTACTGAGGCAAACGTTAACCTCGGCACAATAATGGCAGAGTAGATCCAGTGCATTTGCCGCGGATCCACTCCCCACCTTGAACCCAATGCTCCTCTGTATTGCCAGAAAGTGGAGATTGTTTTTCTACATTTCTCTTCGAGGTACCTGCGCCAGAGTAACTTTCTATCGAGGATAACTCCCAGATATTTGGTTTCCTCCGCGAAAGGAATCTCTAAGTTCCCCGCCTTCATCTTCCTCAGCTTTCTAATTTTATAGCGCTTTGTGAAGATAAGGGCTACCGATTTATCCCCATGAATTCGCTATGCTTTGCTACTGCACCACTCCTTCGTTGCCTTGAGGGCTCCTTGAACCAAGTCCCTAAGAACTTCTTCATAAGCTTCCCTCGCTAGGATAGCTATATCGTCCACATATCCTACCGCCTTGACTCCCACCCCGTTTAGTACTCGTAGTAGGCTGTCTACCACCAGGCTCCACAGCAGGGGGGACAAAACCTGGGGACAGCCTTCGGATACTCGCCCACCGATCGAGTGTCCCATCCAGGATTCCCTACTCACCATTCCCTACTCACCATGAAGGAGCTCATGATCCAGTCAATGATGCTCTTAGGGATACCATGTTCTACCGCATCCTTCCGGATCGCCTCTCTAGAGGTCCGATTGAACGCTCCTTCAACGTCCAGAAAGGCTCCTATGCATACTCCTTTCAGCTCAAGCTGTTCTTCAACGTAGTTGACCACCGAAAGGAGCGCTGTTTCCACTGACCTGCCCGTGCGATACGCGTGTTGTTCCTCGTGAAGCGGACAGATCTTCAGAGGACCTTCTTTAAGATAGCCATCCACAAGCTTTTCAATCGCGTCTTCAAAAGAAATGACGTGGGCTAATGGGCCAGTAATCTTTCACATCCGTGTAACTCTTCTTCCCTGGCTTGGGGATAACATTCACCTTTGTTTTAAGCCACTGCCTGGATGTGTACCCAAGGGCTATGCAGCCCCTCAGTACCCCTGTCAGCAGTCCCGTAATCTCCTCCAGGTCCTGTTGCAGCAGCACTGGGGTGATGTTATCCATGCCTGCAGGCATGGTGCTTTGTATGGCTGAAAAGACATGATAGCCTCTTTGACCCTTTGCGCTGTGACTACCTGCTTTGCTATGCTCCAATCCACCTTTCTACCAGCCCTCCGGGAGGGAGGGGGACTCGTCCGCCCCGTCCGTCCGCCTGAAGTCAGGGATATTGGTCTCCAGCAGCACTGCCGGGTCTCTTCCGGTGTCCTAGTAAAACTCCCATCAGCCTTCCTTATTAGCCTTAGTTTCCCATTTGGAGCCCCCGCTAGGACATTGAAAAGTCTAGCCGTGTCGCTTATTGTGCTACACTCTGAACACCATTTCCTCCAAGAGTCACGGTTTTCCTCTCTAATGAGGCTCTTATAGTCTTTGACTAAGCTTGTAGGCTTCCCAAATCTCTATCGTGTTCTTTTTCCTCGCTCTATTAAAGAGCCTACCTGCTTCCTTCCGTCTTGCCTCCGACTCTTTACTCCACTCCGCCTGCTGCGTCCAGTGGTTTTTTGAGTGATGGGACAATTTTCCTCGAACACGATTGTGATCACCGTCCTGATAAAGGCTTCGGTGCGTTCCAGCTCGTTCGGTGTACCATATCTCGCCCCCTGAATCCGACTGTGCATCGCCGTATTAAGGCTCTAAAGCCATCCCAGTCTGTTTGCTTGGGATCCCTATACCAGACCACGTTGGGGACAATGCCCCTCAAGGTGGCGCTCTGATAATCCTATGGTCCGACATGGAGGGCTCGTCAGAGACTCTCCAGTCGTGAACCCATCCCTTCAGCAGTCCGAAACAGAAGGTGGTATCGAGTACCTCGCTTCTGTTAGACGTGACAAAGGTCGGTTCCGCACCTATGTTTAAAACCATGAGGTTTTTCTCAATCGGGTACTCCAGGAGTTCCTCCCCCCGCTCATTTGTGTCCGTACTACCCCACGCCTCATTGTGGGCGTTGGCATCACATTCAACAATGAGCCCGAGTCCTTCCTTCCTACAGTACCTGGTTAACCTTTTAACCTCCTCTGAGGGAGATTTTCTCTCATGCGCACAGTAAGCAGATGCTACGATGAACTCTTTGCCCCTGTTGACGCCGTACTTCCCACGAATTCTTACCACTGCTAGGTCTCTCGTTGAGAATTCCTGCATGAGCGTCGCCTCCAGCCCTTTCACGACCACGCACGCTCTTTGCCCGACATACTCCCCACTCGCGTAGACACGCCCCGTGACCGATAGTCCCTTTATCTCGTTCCTGACCAGCCAGGGTTCTTGCACCAGCGCAATAGCTGGGCATGAGTGTCTGACAGTCATGCACCTGGTTAATACCACTGAGGCGCTTTTACTGTGATGCAAGTTAATTTCCAGGATGTCCACTTGCGTATCAACCATTTCAATGCTGATCCACCCCTATATCATCCTGCTTCCCTTTCGCGTCCCCGCCAACCGGATTCTTCGAAGACCAGCTAAAGGTGATCTCGCTTGTCCCCAGGAAGGCCTTGCCAACCCTGGCCTCTAGCACACCCAGAGGGGCCTCGTCAACCCCCAGGCGAAGGAGGCAAGCCGGGCCCCCCGCCAAGCACTGGAGAATCCTCCACTTTGACGTATCCAACACCGGGTTCTGGCGCCCCAGGAGCTTGACCAACTGGAAGGCTTCTCTTCTTGGCGGCGGTACCAGTGCCTTCACATTGACTCTCTTGATGAGTTCCTCCGGGACGACAATCCTCGCCAGAGTCACGACACCGAGATTGATGGACAGCACTGCCTCTCGCAGCCACCTCTCCGACTCCCCATCATTACAAATGAAGGTCGCTTCACTTTATTTAAAGTTAGAATTATTTAAATAATGATCTTGCTTAATTTTCTACGTCTAACAAACTAAACTAACTGGGGTAAGCAAGGTCCACGCGTATAAGGGATTTATAGTCGTGCAAAATTAGGTAAAATCGTTATTTAAATAATTCTACAACCTAAATATTCGGGGGATACAAGATCCACACTCAAAATTCCTTTATGTTGACATGCAAAATCAGGCAAAATAATTACTTAGATAATTTTAAAAACCAAGTAGCCGAAGGACGGCGGGTCCACGTAAAAGAGGGCATTAGAATGTTTTTAGTATTATTTACATAATTTTGTTACTTAATTCAGCACGTCAAGGTAACTTCTTTATACGCAAGTATCTCGCTTCCACTGGCTACTTGGGTTTTAGAATTATTTAAATAATGGTATTGCCTAATTATGCACGTCCACGTAACTCTTTTATATGCGTGGGCCTTGCTTTCCCGGCAACTTGGGTGTTGGAACTATTTAAATAATTGTCTTCCCTAGTTTTGAACGTCTAAGTAACTCCCTTATGCGCGTGGACCTTGCTTCCCCCGGCTGCTTAAGATTAAGCATTATTTAAATAATAATCTTGCGACAATTTTGCACGTCTAAGTAACTTTCTTATACACGAGGATCTCGCTTCTCCCGGTTATTTGAGCTTTAGAAATATTTAAGTAATGACCTTGCCTAGTTTAGCACGTTTAGGTAATATCCTTATACGCGTGGACCTTTTTTTTCTGGCTACTTGGATTTTAGAATTATTTAAAAAATGACCTCATCTAATTTAGTACGCCTACGAAAATACGCCGTACGCGTTGCCCTATTGCTACCCCGGAAACTTGGATTTTGGAGCTATTTAAATAATGATCTAGCCTAATTTTACACACATATGTACTCTCTTATACGCAAGTATACCTCACTTCAACTGGCTATTTGGGTTTTATAGAGCTATTTAAATAATTGTTTTGCCACATTATTCACGTCTACGTAACTTCCTTATACGCGTGGACCTTGCTTTCCACTGCTACTTGCGACTAAGAATTATTTAAATAATAATCATGCCTAATTGAATATGTCCACCTAACTTCTTTATACGCAAGTACCTACCTGGTTTTCCTTGGCTACTTGGGCTTTAGAATTATTTAAGTAATGGTCTTGCCTAATTATACACATCCACGTAACTCCCGTATATGCGTGGACCTTGTTTTCCCCGCCAACTTGGGTTTTGGAACTATTTAAATAATTGTATTCCCTAATTTAGCGTGTCTTGGTAACAACCTTATACGCGTGGGCCTTGCTTTCCCGGCTACATGGGCTTTAGAATTATTTAAATTATGACCTTGCCTAATTTAGTACGTCTACGTAACTCCGCTGTGCGCGTTACCTTTGCCTCCCTGGTTACTTGTGTTTTAGAATAATTTCAATAATATTGTTGCCTAGTTTTACACGTCTACGTAACACCCTTATACGTGAGGACCTTGTTTCACCAGGCTACTTGCGATTAATAATTATTTAAATAATAATCTTGCCTAATTATGAACATCTACGTAACTCCCTTATACGCGTGGAACTTGTTTTCCCCGAAACTTGGCTTTGGAACTATTTAAATAATTGTCTTCGCTAATTTAGCACGTCTAGGAAACTTCCTTATACGGGACGACCTCGCTTCCCTCGGTTTCTTGAGTTTTAGTATTATTTAAGTAATGATATTGCCTAATTTTACAAGTCTAGGTAACTTCCTTATACGCGTGGACCTTGCTCTCCCGGCAACTTGGGTCTTAGAATAATTTAAATAATTGTTTTGCCTATAATTATGCACGTCTGCGTAACTCCCTTATATGCGTGGACCTTGCTTTCCCCGCCAACTTGGGTTTTGGAATTGTTTAAATAATTGCCTTCCCTAATTTAGCTCGTCTAGGTAACTTCCTTATACGCGTGGGCCTAGCTTTCCCGGCTACTTGGGTTTTAGAATTATTTAAATTATGATCTTGCCTAATTTAGTACATCTACGTAACTTTGCTTTGCGCGGTGCCTTTGCTTCCCCGGTTACTTCTGTATTAGAATAATTTCAATAATGATGTTGCTTAGTTTTGCACGACTACGTAACACTCTTATACATGAGGACCTTGTTTCACCAGGCCACTGGCGATTAAGAATTATTTAAATAATAATCTTGCCTAATTATGCACATCTACGTAACTCCCTTATACGCGTGGACCTTGCTCTCCCGGCAACTTGGGTTTTAGAATAATTTAAATAATTGTTTTGCCTATAATTATGCACGTCTGCATAACTCCCTTATATGCATGGACCTCGCTTTCCCCGCCAACTTGGGTTTTGGAACTGTTTAAATAATTGTCTTCCCTAATTTAGCTCGTCTAGGTAACTTCCTTATACGCGTGGGCCTAGCTTTCCCGGCTACTTGGGTTTTAGAATTATTTAAATTATGACCTTGCCTAATTTGGCACTTCTACATAACTTTCCTGTGCGCGGTGCCTTTGCTTCCCCGGTTACTTGTGTATTAGAATAATTTCAATAATGATGTTGCTTAGTTTTGCACGTCTACGTAACTTCCTTATACGCGTGGACCTTGCTTTCCACTGCTACTTGCGACTAAGAATTATTTAAATAATAATCATGCCTAATTGAGTATGTCCACCTAACTTCTTTATACGCAAGTACCTAGCTGGCTTCCCTTGGCTACTTGGGTTTTAGAATTATTTAAATAATGGTCTTGCCTAATTATGCACGTCCACGTAACTCCCTTATATGCGTGGACCTTGTTTTCCCCGCCAACGTAGGTTTTGGAACTATTTAAATAATTGTCTGACCTAATTTAGCGTGTCTTGGTAAGTACCTTATACGCGTGGGCCTTGCTTTCCCGGCTACTTGGGTTTTAGAATTATTTAAATTATGACCTTGCCTAATTTAGTACGTCTACGTAACTCCGCTGTGCGCGATGCCTTGGCTTCCCCGGTTACTTGTGTTTTAGAATAATTTCAATAATGATGTTGCCTAGTTTTACACGTCTACGTAACACCCTTATACGTGAGAACCTTGTTCCACCAGGCTACTTGCGATTAACAATTATTTAAATAATAATCTTGCCTAATTATGCACATCTACGTAACTCCCTTATACGCGTGGACCTTGTTTTCACCGAAACTTGGCTTTGGAACTATGTAAATAATTGTTTTCGCTAATTTAGAACGTCTAGGTAACTTACTTATACGGGACGACCTCGCTTCCCCCGGTTTCTTGAGTTTTAGAATTATTTAAGTAATGATCTTGCCTAATTTTACGAGTCTAGGTAACTTCCTTATACGCGTGGACCTTGCTCTCCGGGCAACTTGGGTCTTATAATAATTTAAATAATTGTTTTGCCTATAATTATGCACGTCTGCGTAACTCCCTTATATGCGTGGACCTTGCTTTCCCCGCCAACTTGGGTTTTGGAACTGTTTAAATAATTGTCTTCCCTAATTTAGCTCGTCTAGGTAACTTCCTTATACGCGTGGGCCTAGCTTTCCCAGCTACTTGGGTTTTAGAATTATTTAAATTATGACCTTGCCTAATTTGGTACATCTACGTAACTTTGCTGTGCGCGGTGCCTTTGCTTCCCCGGTTACTTGTGTATTAGAATAATTTCAATAATGATGTTGCTTAGTTTTGCACGTCTACGTAACTTCCTTATACGCGCGGACCTTGCTTTCCCCTCTACTTGGATTTTGGAATTATTTAAATAATTGTCTTGCCAAATATGGCACATCTACGTAACTCCCTTGTACGTGTGGACTTCGCCTCCCCCGACTACTTAGGTCTTAGAACTATTTAATAGTACATTACGATACGTGGGCCGGAAATTGGATTTCCGGGCCGTGCGTGGTATGACGCCCGAGGCGAAGCCGAGGGCGTCATGACGCACGGCCAGGGCATCCAATTTCCGGTCCAAGTATTGTATACTATTTTTCTTACTCCCCGGCCGAAAGTACGTTCTGTAATTGTTAAATAATTGATAAAATTGCGTTGTCGTCTGCTAGCTGTGTTTGAGTGTTAGTTTTTCTTTCGGCCCGCTCGATAGTACTGCCTCTGTCGGCCGCTTTGGGTAGCTCGGTCGATATTACCGACCGTTTTTTCTTTCGACCCGGCGTGAAGAGCTGGTTTTTAGGCCGTCTGCTACTTTCGCTGTTACACAGATGGTTTGATGCCCGCCCGACATTTGCAAGACCGAGGCGAAGCCGAGGTTTTGCTGGTCGGGGCGGGCATCAGAAACTCATTCATTAAAAAAAGACAACACCACTTTTTATTTCAACTAACTCTTTTTTCTCGTCACGTGTACTTTCCTCTATCTATTTCGTACGTGTCTAACCTTCACACCACACAAACATATTTTCCTCGGACGCTCCCGTCCGTACGTTTACTTAATTGTTTCTACACGACTCGAAAGTACGTGTAGGAAACAAGAGGAAAAAACAATGACCACGATCAAACAACACCACTTTTTGTTTCATTTAACTCTTTTTTCTCATCACCCGTGCACTTTCCTCTGTTTATTTCGTACGTGTCTAACCTTCACACCGCACAAACATCTTTCGTCGGACATGCGCGCAGGCGCTCAAGCGCAGCGGGTCAGGAAATTTCGGCAGCCAATCAGAGCGCGCGGTTGGTCTAAAATAGGATGCGAAAGTTTCTCTTTCGGCCCGGAGATGCGGGCCGGAAGTACGTACTTTCGGGTGGGCGAGTAAGAAAATAATTTTTCTTACTCGCCCACCCGAAAGTACGTACTTCCGGCCCGCATCTCCGGGCCGAAAGAGAAAGTGGTGTTGTTTGATCGTGGTCATTGTTTTTTCCTCTTGTTTCCTACACGTACTTTCGAGTCGTGTAGAAACAATTAAGTAAACGTACGGACGGGAGCGTCCGAGGAAAATATGTTTGTGTGGTGTGAAGGTTAGACACGTACGAAATAGATAGAGGAAAGTACACGTGACGAGAAAAAAGAGTTAGTTGAAATAAAAAGTGGTGTTGTCTTTTTTTAATGAATGAGTTTCTGATGCCCGCCCCGACCAGCAAAACCTCGGCTTCGCCTCGGTCTTGCAAATGTCGGGCGGGCATCAAACCATCTGTGTAACAGCGAAAGTAGCAGACGGACAAAAAACCAGCTCTCCACGCCGGGTCGAAAGAAAAAACGGTCGGTAATATCGACCGAGCTACCCAAAGCGGCCGACAGAGGCAGTACTATCGAGCGGGCCGAAAGAAAAACTAACACTCAAACACAGCTAGCAGACGACAACGCAATTTTATCAATTATTTAACAATTACAGAACGTACTTTCAGCCGGGGAGTAAGAAAAATAGTATACAATACTTGGACCGGAAATTGGATGCCCTGGCCGTGCGTCATGACGCCCTCGGCTTCGCCTCGGGCGTCATACCACGCACGGCCCGGAAATCCAATTTCCGGCCCACGTATCGTAATGTACTATAAATAGTTGAGGACGATCTTTGGAGGCAAAATGAAATGATCTTATTTCTTTATGGCAACGTTTCGTTGGCTTAGTACGCCAACCTCATCAGGCCGAAATTATAAACGTATATATCATACGTCGATCAGATGTTATTCTCGACTCAATGAGGTTGGCGTACTGTAAGCCAACGAAACGTTGCCATAAAGAAATAAGATCATTTCATTTTGCCTCCAAAGATCGTCCTCAACTATTTAATATAAAGATGGATGGCGTTATACATTCAACATATTTAAATAATTGTCTTTCCCAATTATGCATGTCTACGTAACTTTCTTATAAGCGTGGACCTTGCTTTCCCCATCAACGTGGGTTTCAAAACTATTTTAATAATTGTCTTCTCTAATTTAGCACGTCTAGGTAACTTCCTTATATGCGTAAACCTTGCTTCCCCGGTTAATTGGGTTTGAGAATTTTTTAATAATGATTGTGCATAGTTTTGCACGAGTACGTAACTCCCTTGTACCCGAGGACCTTGTTCCCGCAGGCTACTTGCGATTAAGAATTATTTCAATAATAATCTTGCCTAATTTTGCACGTCTACCTAACTTCATTATACGCGTGGACCTCGCTTCCCCCGGCTATTTGGATTTTAGGATCATTTAAATAATTTTCTTGACTAATTGGGCACACGTACGCCCCCCCCCGCTACTTAGAATTAATAATTATTTAAATAATTTTGTAGCCTAATTTGACTCATCTACGTAACTCCCTTATACGCGGGGACCTTGCTTTTCCCTGCTACTTGCGATTAAGAATTATTTTAATAATTATCTTTCCTAATTATTCGACGTCTACGTAACTCCCTTATATGTCTCGTACTGGGACTCCCAAAATGATTTTGTGATTTTTAGCTTCGGCTATCTGACAGCAGAAAATAAGCACAAAAATATGTCCTTTTTCCATAATCGCCAAATCGAATACTCGCAAAGTTACCAGAAAGCGGTCTGCTAGCTTAATTTTATAAGCTAGCAGATAGCACGTTTCTCGGAAACGGCTATAGCAGAAAAATCGATTTAGGCGTAGGATAATATACTATACTTGCCTCATTTTATACTTTCATAGAAAGTTTTATATTAACAATATTATTATTTGAAGAGTTATGAAAAAATTATCACCATTTGCAAAGTGTGCTTATTGACTTGATAAGATTCGAAGAAATAAAAGGACTGCTTAAAAATTGTGTTGTTAAAACTTACTTAAAAATTTCTTCTTCTTAAAAACGTGTTGATTGTTTAAAAAAAAAATATTTAAGCTCTTATTAAAGTTTTTGGTATTCAGTTTGACGAATGTTGGTTGAGAGAGAGGGAGAGAAAAGAGAGAGAGAGAGAGAGAGAGAGAGAGAGAGAGAGAGAGAGAGAGAGAGAGAGAGAGAGAGAGAGAGAGAGAGAGAGAGAGAGAGAGAGAGAGGCTAATACATGCCTTAGTTTAAACATTTGTATAATGTTATGAGAGTTTATTATATAGTACATTTTTAATATTATTATTAAATAGAAGTATTGTTAGTCACAATAAAAGTTTTAAATTTGAATGTTTCTATAAGGAGCTCGATACAATGATTACATTAGTAACGTTTCTTGAAATAATATAATCAAACCTGTATTGAAAATTTATTATCGTACATAAAAATGTACGATAATAAATTTTCAATACTATTAATTTGTAAAGTCATATGAAAATATATTTCTTTTTATTTTTATAGATTCCAGGAAAACCTTATAAGTGCCTTATTTTATACTTTCGCAGAAAGTTTTATTATTTCTACTTTAATTTAGATAAATGAATATATCAAAAATTATTTTCGAGAAAAAAATGTTAATGCTTTCTTTTTAGAAAAAACATTTTTCAAACATTCTGTAGTTCTAATTTCCAAATAAAGTTTGTTAGTATATTATTCTTGTACAGAATGTCTTGTTGGCTGTTCAAAAAAATATTTAGGCTCTTCTGAAAGTTTTTCGTGGTGTCGTTATACAGTTGTTAAGTAAGAAAAGATGAGAGAAAAGGAGGGGACGGGGGTGCTGAATTTTTTTTTACAAAGCGACTTAACGGTGGTTTAGAGAGATAATAAAAATAATTTATTTTGGGTAGCATATAAGTTTTCCATAAACTTTTCAGTTTTCTTATTTAAATATATTTTATGTAATTATTGGTTTTCGAAAAGAAACTTTGCAGTTGTTAAGAGAGATAATAACAATAATTTATTTTCCAAGCACGTAGGTTTTGCGTGAACTTTTAATTCTTATTAATAAATTAAAGAATTGGCAAGGAATGATAATATACACTTGTCTATAAGTTATGACTTTCGTAGAATACTTCTGGATTCCACAACTTTTTAAGAGACTATGTAAGAATAGAAAAATTAAAATTAAAAAAAGGAAAAAATTTATGCAACTTTTTGTAGAAATTTATTTATACTTAAAATTATTGATATTTAATTTACAAGTGCCATGATCAAAGTAGTAAATGAAATTTTAATGTTCCTTATTTTGTATTATATTAAGGAGCTTCATTCACGTCAACCATTTATTCAGAATTCTTACCATTCTCGTTAGTTAACTTTCTTGCTTTTCTTTACTAACTTGCTTTCGTTCTTAACTATTATTTTGGTATCCAGATATTTCTATTTCATATGTATCTAGTTGTTGCCTGTACATGTTGCTTTCTCTTGTCACAAGTTGCATCTTTTTCTGTAGCCTATTTATAAATCTAGATATTCTGTCATGCGAGTTATTTGTATCTGCAAGTGTCTTTTTTCGTTCTTCATGACGTTGTTTCATACCTTCCAATTTTATTTAAACATTTAAACTGATTCTACTTGAGACCTTAAGTGACCTTCTTTAGATGCTAACAGAGCTTTTGAGTGTTGTAATCGATTTATTTCTCGTTTAAGCCCAAGCCACCAATTCCAATTGCCTCATATTTAGCTATTTTTGACAAAAAGCTCCGCTTTGGTCATTTTCAATTGAGAAATCCCTTGCTCCAAATTTCTAATATTTCTCCAATCTAGGAACCAATTTAAATCGAAAATATTTAATAATAACTTTTATCTTAATCAAAGTTATTCGCACCAGTCCAGATATGATTATCATTTGTATTAAAGCTTTCTTGACATTCTTGAATTGATATCACTTTTTGAAATTATTATCTGAATCTTGTGTAGAAAAATATTTACTAAAAACTCCTCTGAAACATTTTGACGTCTTCCACTGTGATAAAATTATAAATTAGATTAACTGAGCACTTTTATTCACTAAAATTTTCACAATAACACATCATTTTCGCTTTTTAAAATATTTCAATATTCATTTAACATATTCTTTTAACTGGTGCTTGAGTAAATATGTACAATGGCACAGCGCACTGATATCAACTAATTTTGTTGAAGATGACAAATTCTTTTTAAACCAATTTAAGTCTCAGACCAATATTTCAAATCAGCGTGATAAATTATATTGTATATTTATGCTCACGTGTCACTCACCAATATTTTCTTCTATGCAAAAGCTTATTATAAAGTTTATGTACCTCATAATATTTATGCTTGCGTGTCACTATACTCACTAATATTTTCTTGTGTGCAAAAGCTTATTATAAAATATATGAACCTCATAACACATAATTATTCACTTCCGTTAAACATGATAACTTTTATCTTGGTCAAAGTTATTCGCAAGAGTCCAGATATGATTGCCATTTATGTACCATAAAACATCACTTTAAATCCTCAATTGTTGAGAAAATCATTCAGTTGTGAACACTATAGAGAACTTTTGAAATTATTATGGATTGAAACAACTTAAATTAATAACCCATAATTGTCACAAATAATCTAGTAAGATTAAGAAACACAACCAGTTTATGAACTAAGAATCACTGAGAATTATTAAAGCTTTCTTGACATTCTTGAATGGATATAACTTTTTCAAATTATTATCTAAATCTTATGTAGAAAAATATTTACTAAGAACTCATCTGAAACATTTTGACGTCTCCCACTGTGATAAAATTATAAATTAGATTAACTGAGCCTTTTTATTCACTAAAATTTTCACAATAACACATCATTTTCGCTTTTTCAAATATTTCAATATTCATTTAACATATTCTTTTAACTGGTGCTTGAGTAAATATGTCCAATAGCACAGCGCACTGATATAAACTAATTTTGTTGAAGATGACAAATTCTTTTTAAACCAAGTCTCAGACCAATATTTCAAATCAGCGTCATAAATTATATTGTATATTTATGTTCACGTGTCACTCACCAATATTTTCTGTTATGCAAAAGCTTATTATAAAGTATATGAACCTCATAACACATAATTATTCACCTCCCTTAAACATAATAACTTTTATCTTGATCAAAGTTATTCGCAACAGCCCAGATATTATAGCCATTTGTAAAACATCATTCTAAATCCACAATTCGTGAAAAAATTATTCAGTTGCAAACACTATAGAGTACATATGAAATTATTATTGATTGAATCAACTTAAATTAATAACCCATAATTTTCACACATAATCTAGTAAAATTAAGAATCACAACCAGTTTAGGAACTAAGAATCACTGAGAATTTTTAAAGTTTGTGTAGAAAAATATTTACAAAGATCTCCTCTGAAACATTTTGATGTCTCCCACCTTGACAAAATCATAAATTAGATTAACTGAACACTTTTATTCACTACATTTTTCACACTAACACATCATTTTCTCTTTTTTCAGTATATCAATATTCATTTAACACAATCTTTTAACGGGTGCTTCAGTAAATGTGGACAATAGCCCAGCACTGATATCAACTAATGTCGTTGAAGATGTCAAACCAAAGCTCAGACCAATATGTCAAATCAGCATCATAAATTATATTGTTTATTTATGCTCACGGGTCACTCATCAATATTTTCTTCTATCCAAAAGCTTTTACATAAAGTTCCATAAAGTTTATGAACCCGATAACACATAATTATTCACCTCCCTTAAACATAATAACTTTTATCTTGATCAAAGTTATTCGCACCAGTCCAGATATGATTGCCATTAATCATTTTCAATCAGTTCTCAGCTCCAAAATTTAGTCCTATGGCTGGCATTGCAATGTACACGTTTTTCTGAAATGAAAAATAAAACTCACAAAGTATCTATTCGAATAATTTTTATTCACCTTGTACTAAATTATTAATGTCAATAACGGTTAATAATTGTCAACAATTACTTAAAACTATTTGTAACTGTTTATAAATGTTACGAAATATAGGATTTTGAACGCAGTTTCAAATAGTTTATACGAGTTTGAAACACTTTCAAATAATTTTTAAAGACATTTAAAATGAATTAATAATTGGTAATTAACAGTTTCTAGTAAACTCTTACCAACAGTTTTTAAAACTTTATAGAACAAAAATATTTCCGCTAAGGGAAAAACTGAAAAATTATTAGAATATAATAAGTGCATAATACATATCTGAATTCTCTTCATCGCTGCTCAAATATGTTCTTGTATGTTAACATCATAATTTCCACAAATTTACTCTTGTAAAAAGGAAAACTCAACAGAACACTTGATTCTTTGCTATAGTATCTGTTCTCTTCGCGGTCTGCCGGAGCAGCGCTCTGAACTTAGTCAAATGATTCCGTTCTGGTTCGCTCTGAAGTTAATCAAATGATTCCGTTTCACCGGGAGAATCCTCGCGGGGCCAACGCTGGGTAGACTGTATTTTTTAGGAAGCCCCATAAATAAAAATCTGGAGATGTCAGATCTGGAGATCTTGGTGGCCATGCTACGGGACCTCCTCTACCAATCCATCGACCGTTAAACCTTTCATTAAGAAAATCTCTGACAATTCTGGCATAATGTGGAGGAGCACCATCTTGTTATAGCCAATTCTGGCCCTTGTGTGGAGATCAACGTTTTCTAGAAAGAGTGGCAGCTCGTCTCTCAGCAACTGTAAATAAGTATGTTGAGTTACGTGACCTTCAAAAAAATAAGGTCCAATCAGACATCCGTTAATAATACCACACCATACCGTTATATTCCAGCGATGCTGATGATCAACTTCTCGCATCCAATGAGGATTAACAGGAGACCAGTAGTGGCAATTATGGCGATTCAACATACCAGTACTCTGAAATGTAGCCTCGTCGCTAAAAAGAACATTGCTAAAGAAATTTTCATCATCAGTAATTTTTTGTGTTGCCCATTGGCAAAATGTTATTCTCCGTCGATAATCTTCCACAGTTAAAGCTTGATTTAGAGTATTGTGGTAAGGATGGTAACGCGCATATCGTAAATATCTACTGGCCGTAGATCTTGGAATACCCATTGTTAACTCGATTTCGCGTAAACTGACATGAACATTTAAATGTACCATGGCTAGAACAGCAAGAAAACGAGGATTATTTTCATAATCGTGTTCATTCAGTGTCCTCCTTCTTCGAACGAAGTTTCCTTGTCGACCGCGTAGTTCAATGTCACGTATTACCGTATGATCAGGATGTTGTTGTTGAGGGAACCGAGCACGATACAATCTGCTTGCCTCTCGATAGTTTCGTCGATATTCTCCTAAAATAAGAAGAATGTCAACTATTTCATTAGCAGAATAGTCAGGCATTCTTTTTTAGTTGTAAATACAGTTATTTATCAAAACACACCACAAAAGAAATAATATGTTATTATAATATACAATATTTTAAAACGAAAAAGTTTAATTTTCTGTGCCAATATAAGTGTACTCAATTTGAAAACAATTTGATGTAAACAGTAATAATTATTGACTATTACCGATCAATGCTGAATACTACCGGTCACTATTGGATACAGGTGGTCAACACTTATTAACTTTTGTTATTATTTGATATAAGTGGTTAACCCTGGTAAATATTGATAATAGTAAAAATAGTAAAATTTTCCGCTCTTTCCATTTACGAGGTCAAAAATAGGGGTTCCCATTTGAAAAAATCGATTTGACCTTCAAATGACCTTGATCATTGACCTCAAGGTCATAACCAAGGTCACGATCAGTTGGGCCGCTCCAAACCCTACAACTTCTGTATTTAACACTCGTATGCGTAATTATGGGAATGTTTGGATGCGTTGATTGATTTTGATTTTAAACATGACCATGACCATGACCATGGCCTTGACTCAAGGACATATCTGAACGTAAAATTTTCCGCTCTTTCCATTTACGAGGTCAAAAATGGGGGTTCCCATTTGAAAAAATCGATTTGACCTTCAAATGACCTTGATCATTGACCACAAGGTCATAACCAAGGTTACGATCAGTTGAGCCCCTCTGAACCCTACAACTTTTGTATTTAACAATTTGTCTCGTATGCCTAATTATGGGAATGTTTTGATGCGTTGATTGATTTTGATTTTAAACATGACCATGACCATGACCATGACCTTGACTCAAGGACATATCTGAACGTAAAATTTTCCGCTTTTTCCATTTACGAGGTCAAAAGTGGGGGTTCCCATTTGAAAAAATCGATTTGACCTTCAAATGACCTTGATCATTGACCTCGAGGTCATAAACAAGGCTACGATCAGTTGGGCCCCTCTGAACCCTATAACTTTTGTATTAAAAGTTTTTTTCCATCTCCCTTAGTTTTCGAGATATTTGCCTGGTGGTTTTAAAATGGGACACCCGGTATATGAAAATATCAAGCTTCCTATGTATTGTTTATCAAACATGACGATAATTTTCGAATCCTTGAAAATTTTTATTTCATTTTATATAAAGATTCTGCATAAAAGAAATTATCTTGTTAAGAATAAAATCATAAAATCGTCGCTATTAAGTGTTCATTCACTGGCGATGTATTCCTTCATTGGTGAAACGTATTTAGATACTAAGATTGCGTGATCCTTTACTAGTTTTTAGGAGATATTTACAGATTTTCATTAAATAAATTTTTTACTTTGATTTTTTATTCAAAATTTGTTCACCGCCGTAAAGTGTGAAGATTTTAGAATATAAATTTCGAATTTCTAATTAAATAACAAAAGTTACAATTTCCTTAATCGTTTCTTCACTGATGAAGTCACCTTATCAATATAAATTTTGCTGTGAATGCTCAAACAAGAAACTGATGATTTGTGTTTTACGTATTACAGGGGTCTTAAACATAGTAGCTTCTAAGGCCTTTTTAAAAAAAGTATTGCATGAATTTTCATGAGACAAGTCCTAAATTACTTATAATTCGGGCAGTAATGGCCCGAAGAGTTGGAAATATTAACATTATTTGATTAAGTATTTTAAAAAATTGAAAAACCACTTTTAATTGCTTAATTTTAAGAGTTTTTGTAATTTCTTTTGTCGTTTTTAGCATTTTAAAATTATTTAATAAAATATTTTTAATATTTTCAACTCTTCGGGCAATAAATACATGAATTTCAAGTAACTTAGACCCATGGAAAGCCATCGATTCAGCTGATTTTGGCGTCAGAAGCCACTAGGTGTACACGCCCTTAATGGATACGTATACGAAAAACCCCCATATTGAAAAATTCGTAACTTTTGCAAATATCCAAAAAAACCGAACGAAACCAATTGGGTCATTTTCTAGAAGGTTAAAACTGTTTTTTCCGCCCAATACCAGCCCAATCGATTTTGATAGAAAAAAGTTACAGAGGTGCCAATATTACGATTTTCAAAAATCGACCATTGTTTAAAGAGCTATATATTTGCTTGTAGTTAATCAAATCAATCGTTGGCCGAGTGAAAATGAAACGTCTTTCTAAGATGAAGAAAATAGGCCCTACCCGATCTCAATGTTTATAAAACTTGAGGAACTACAAAGGTAGAAAGATAAACTTAAAAACGAAAATATTTAGATTCACGTTTTTCTTTGTGTAAAAATTTTATTGTGTTATTTTTATTCCACAAATTTTTATTCTGAAATTTGACAAAATAACAAAAAAGTTCCTTCTTGAATCATTCAAATAGATCACAAAACGAGCCGTACAGAATTTTTCGAAAATAGCCATTTTTTGACCATTTTTCGAAATTCAGCACAGTGTAGCTGTCTCAATATTGGATATGGGGGGCTAACATTGGGGCTTTCTCAATTTTTTATATGTACTTTCACAGGAAAAATCAGCGATGAAAACGGTTGACCCCTGCGATCGGTTATGACCAAAAAGTATAAGAACGACCTATATATATAGTAAATAAAAGGACAATCAGTCGTTGGTTAATGATGGTAGTTTTCTGGCAGAAACGAAGTTTCCATAATATTTTTCTACACAATAGCACATTTTTCGCTTCCTTTCCAAATTGATTTGAATCCGTACACTAAATTTTTTTTGTAAGAGTCAGTATGGACTTAATTTAATTTTCTTTAGTATTGATCTCTGTTATTTTAAGAATAAAGTTTCCAATAACAGTTCAAACACTAAAAAGCTATTTCTAAAACTTCAATTTCACTGCCACTGTACACTTATATTACACTCTCAATAACTTTTGCTACATACCTTCACATCTTATACTCTAAACGTTTACTCCAGAATCCGTTCACGAATGCAAAAGATGGCAAAAAATGAAAACTAAGTTGCTTATATCACAGTAATTATATGAATGTGAAATGACAGCTGTGCATGTTTACACTGATACTTGCACTGACTTTTATATACCTATATATATTACAATAAAGGAATAAGTGACTGTCAATAAGTCAGGCTGTTACGGTGCCAACTTAACTGCTATAAGTTTCAAATTCAAATACTTTATTTTTCTGAAAAATCCTAAAAATGTTCATAAATTATATTATGTATCTTTTATCTCTATATTAATAGTTAAAATATTATTTTTGGATTTTATACAGTATACATAGATATTTGAAATGAGAATTTTGAGTATATTAAGACCAGAGAAATCAAGAAAAAATTAGTAGAAATCAATGTACGATTATATAAATATCCTAAACAAGGGGAAAAGTATAATTTGAACAAAAAACAAATGAAAGGCGTTATCGGTGTTTTGTGTACATCCTTAAAACAAAAATAAATAATGCCTTGAAACAAATTGGAACATATTCTACTAGTGTTTTTCTAGTGGAATATGTAAAAAATCGATTTTTCGTCATTTTAAAAGGGGCTGACCCCCTTAATAGTAATTAATTTTTCAGCATACGAATATCCAAGATCCGAATTTGAAAATTGAATAAATCTCGTTTTTTAAAGTACAGGCATGTAAAGAATTCAAATTTCCATCTTTATTAGTGTTATTAAAACTCCCAATAAACTGTTTTTTCTTTATGCAAAAAAAAGTTTAATGTAATTTTCGGTTAAAATCGCCAGAACTTTGTTCAGATCAACTATTTCTTTCAGAAATTGTTACACAATAAATTTTGGAGTATTAGGAATATTATAAATCATAGCGGAATAATAGCGATTGTTAATGAACCAAATAGCGAATTTTAAAACAATTTTTTTGCTATTTTAAACCTATATTTGCAAATGCAAAAGTTATGTAACGAATTTGCAAATTTTTCGATTTGATTCGAACTACCATATTCTTAACTGCCTAAGGAAGTATCTTTGGAAAATTCCAGTACTCACGAAAAATTGTACAACAATACATAGACTACTGAAAAATTCGTGTTGTGCGCACATCGTAACACGTGTACCGTGGCGCGCGGCCTTCAACAGCATTTATCCTAAGAATCACGAAATAACCAAGCTAATGATAGCATGAAAGAAATAGTTGACTCCAACACTCGTGTTTATTTTATTTTTAATTTATAATTCTATTAATGATCATTTGATAACATCGGTGTATATAAGGAAGACTTTTTTTCATTTTCACTTATTTGCAGTCATGAAGGTTTTATATATTTTGTTGTGCGTTGCTTTCGCGAGCGGCTTCTATATAGGTAAAAGAGATTTTAAATAGTATTTTTGATGATTATAATAAATTTTTCAATTACATATTATATTTCAATTTCTAATAGATAATAATGGAACACATGAAGAAAAAATTATTGGAGGAGATTCCGTTACAATAGAAGAGCTACCATATCAGGCAAATACATATCAACTAAATTTTGTAACATTCATTCCCTTGCAGTAATCTCATTAATGTAACTGGTTAAACAATTCATAGATTATTTGATTGATTTATTAATAGATTTATTTATTAATAGATTGTTGAATAAAATAGCCCATGAACGATATTAATAGACCTATTCGCTGTATCGCATTATGTATTGAATAAATTTCATACAAAACAGTTTATAGAAATTCAAAAGTTTTTTAAATTAAGGGGGCTAGACACCTTTTTTCTCTGAAATAAGAAGTCACATTTTAATACATAAATGTAAACTAATTATTTCATACTTTTTACATATAAAAGTGGGTATATTTACCTTATCTTAAAACTTTCTCCGATGGGCCTTTTATATGGTCCAGAACCATAGTCATCGATGAAACAAGTTTTTTCACTAACCGTAAGCTTTGAAATTTTTCTGTGGATGGATTGACTTCAGATTTGAACTAAATTACTCCTGAATAGTATAATTCTCATATGAGTGTAGGGATTTTTGATCTAATGAGAAAAAAAAAATTGTGCTGTTTTTCAAGTTTTTTTTTAAATTTTTTTAAATTTTTTATATTTTTTCATAATTTTTCTGATGTAAAAATTTTTTCCGACATTTAATCCTAAATTCCTACACTCATATGAGAATTATACTATTCAGGAGTAATTTAGTTCAAATCTGAAGTCAATCCATCCACAGGAAAATTTCAAAGCTTACGGTTAGTGAAAAAACTTGTTTCATCGATGACTATGGTTCTGGACCATATAAAAGGCCCATCGGAGAAAGTTTTAAGGTAAGGTAAATATACCCACTTTTATATGTAAAAGGTATGAAATAATTAGTTTACATTTATGTATTAAAATGTGACTTCTTATTTCAGAGAAAAAATGTGTCTAGCCCCCTTAATTCATCAAGATGTTCAATTTGATGAAAGCCCCTTATATCTTGTATATCAACATAATAATTTCAATATAAATATTTAAGCCCATAGCTCTCAGGGTGAAAGTATTTAAATTTGTTTTTAGGCTAGTTTGCTTTGGTTTGGAATAGATCACATCTGCGGTGCAACTATTATACATGGATCTTGGGTTCTAACTGCTGCACACTGTGTCGAGTAAGATTTCATTTAATTTTATAATTACATTAAGTATTTCTATATAATAGAACTTCTTACAAAAAATTAAATTAATCTCTTCATTGTAAAACAGAAATAAATTGCATATATCAGTACGAACTGGCAGTGGATTAAAAAAAACTTTAGCTAAAGTACACACAGTTGAGAAAATTATAATGCATGTGGATTTTGACACCCACGGCAAATACAATAATGACATTGCTTTAATCATGGTAATTAAATATGTTTATTTTACCTGTGAATTACTTAGAAAGAATTTAGTATAGATATAATATCACTATTCATGACAATGTTAGCATTTCAATGTGTGTAAAAATAGTTTTATACAACTTCTAAACTTGTTAAGTAAATTTCAGTACAAATTTTAATTTTTGATTAAGAACTAAGAACTTGTGACTAACACGAATATTTTCATTATATTTTTCATTCAGCTTGAAAAGCCTATTCAATTTGATAATAAACAACAACCTATAGAACTTGCAAAGCCATACGATATTCCCAGAGAAGGTGAATTGATGCGGATTTCAGGTTTTGGAGATACAGTGGTAAGTTCTTATTCTTCACAGAGAAAGGTTTTCTTTTTTTCTAGAATTTCTTTAGTTAATTTAATTAACTATTTTCAGCCACATCTGGTGGAAAGTAATGTTTTGAAGGCTGCATACGTACCTGTAGTGAATCAAAAAAAATGTGAAAGAGTTTACAGCTCAGATCCCATAACCGATAATATGTTTTGTGCGGGCAATGGAAATGCATGCTATGGTGATTCTGGTGGACCTGGTGTTATTCATGGTAAACTCTATGGAATCATTTCCACTGCTCAATATTGTGGATTTAGAAAATTCCCTGGAGTGTACACTAGGGTGCACAAATACTATGATTGGATTAGAGAAAAAACTGGGCTCATATTCTAAAGTTTATAAACCTAACTTAGTATAGAAAATACTTGTTTTATGTGTTAAAAATAAAATTTAGAACATAAAAAAAACCGCTGCCAATATATTGGCACTTAGCTTCCTCAAAATAATGTATTTATTCATTTTTTTTAAATTTTTTATAACAATAATTAATTGTATCATACCCAATTTTCTTTATGAATATTCGTAATAAATTAATATATACTTTTCGAAAATTCATTCTTGTTACTCTTTTTCTCGTGCGACAATCCGATATTTTTATAAATCAAGTTTTTCAAAATATTATCACATGTTCAATTAGTTTTATTTTAAACCTCAAATATCTTTCGTCGTAATAGTTCGATTTTATTGGGCAACGAATTCAGTTTAAAGATACAAAAAAAATATATCTCTCCCAAATTTTAAGACTATTGGTTGATTTTCTTAACATTGTTATCGCGTGAAAACAAAACTCCTACTTTTTTATAAAACATTGTTTTTTTAAAAAACAAATAAAGATAATCTTTTGAAATTTCAACCAAATATATTCTTCAATGAGTATACAAAACAGTTTATAGAAATTCATAATAAGTGGTTAAAACTTGAAGTCGATAAATCAATTATTATTTGAAAAATTTATTAAATAATTTTGAGCATATTTTCGTTAATAATAAATGACAGAGTGAAGATAATTTAAATATTAAAAAAAGAAAATGTACATAATTTAAATACCTTTCAATAAAAATTTATGATGTTAAGTAATAATATCTGTAACATATTAAACAAGTGGCCGACAACGGTTGCGTTTACCCTATTATTATATTATCATCAACAAAATGCTCATTAATTAAATTTTTTTTTCAAATAACTTGTGTATAATATAATAACTGTTTTATACATAAAACACAAGTAATACAAATTAAACACAATCATAATCGTTAATATAGTGAAGATTATGTTAATGATCATGATAAAATTATGATAAAATTAGTTTAAGATTATGTTAAGATTATGTGACAAATAAATGCTACAAGTTGTGTGCACACCATAATTTTTTAATAAACTTTCGCTGAATGTGCATAACTTGTCCACTCTTTTTTGTTATATTTATTTTCAGATTGAATAAAACCAAATTTAACATAAACTGAATTTGAAAAAATATTTTATTTCAAATATATTATTTTTATATCGCCAATATTTTGGGTAAAAAATAAAGATAATCTTTTGAAATTTCAACCAAATATATTCTTCAATGAGTATAATAAGTGGTTAAAACTTGATCGCGCTGTAAATTACTCTCAATAAAAAACAAAAGCAAGTGCACAACACGCACGCATAGCACGTGTTATTTCCATTTTGTAGTATAGATAAATCCAAAAAATTACGATTTGAAAAGAAGGCTAAATCAGTTTTAACCTCGAATATCTCTGAAATTCATAAACGAATTCTTTTACTCTAAAAACGCATATAATAAATAATATACACTCTACATCTCCGCCAACTTTAAAAAAAATTAAAACAAGTTTTCTCTAGTTATCAGGCGACAAATAAAATAACTTTGTAAAATAGGAAAATTTTTAATATCAAAAAGTAATCGTACGATCTTGATGAAAATTCACATACATAATTTCTATATCACATACAAAATTGTCTAGAAATCTGTAGCTGATTCATAGAACCGTTCTCGAGAAATTACGATTTAAAAAAAAGTTTAAAAAATTTTAACCTCAAATATCTCTGAAATTTATGGACCAATTATTTTGCCCAAAGAACTCGACCAAGAGCTATCCAAAATCTATCTCCACAAGGAATTTTGAAGAAATTACGACAATTTTCCCTCCGGAATTGTTGGACATACAAAACTCATTTTTTTCATTTTTCATGTTACGTTTTTGTTAATAACCAAAGAACCGTGATAGCTAGAAACTTTTTTTTTTAGAAAATATAGGTATTTTAATTCTCTTTTGAATGCTATCTATCCCATTCTGATACATACAGCCGTTCTCGAGAAATTACGATTCGAAAAAGAGGTTACAAAAATTTTAACCTCAAAAATCTCTGAAATTTATGAAACAATCATCTATCCCAAAGAAAGGCGCAGGTGGCAACCAAAAATCTACCTCTACAAGGAATTTTGAAGCGATTAACACAATTTTACTCCCGTAAATTGTCGCCACCTAAAACAAGTTTTTTTCATTTTCTAATTTTTTTCTCAATAACTAACCAACAGAATGGATTCAATTTTATACAGATTATACCTATTCATAATCTCCATTATCATGATTTTTCTCAAAAAAATTGACCATTTAGTTTGGGAGTTATAAGCATTAAAAAAAAAAACACGTTTTCGTTAATAACAAAATAACCGTTATAGCTAGAGAAATTTTTTTTTTTTTAATATAGGTTTTTTTATACCTTTCGAACGCTACCCATCTGATTATAAAATTTAAATCCAATCATTAAAAAAAATCAAAAATAAATTTTTCGAAAATGAAAAATGCGACATAAAACAAAAACGAATCAGTTAGTCGTACAAAATTATTTCTTTCCCGAATTCGGAATCAAAAAAAAAAAAAAAAAATGAGACCCGTCCGGTTAGAATCCACCGCGTAGGTCCGAAAATAAAGCGGTATACACACACACACACACACACACACACACACACACACACACACACACACACACACACACACACACACACACACACACACACACACACACACACACACACACACACATACACATATCCATACAGACATTTTCTAAAATCATGTGACACAAACTTCTAACACCTTTATTCATGTTTCTAGAGCAATTTAAAGAAAATTAAAATTTTACTATTACAAAGCTTCCTCTATGAGGAAGCAAAATTAAGCTTGATTCTTCCTGCTAATAACGTCACATGATTAGATACTGAACGATTACTCCTAAAATAAGTATGTAGAAAAATCACTAAAATTTTATCGTTTATGGTAATTTCACTTAGTAAAAGAAATCGAGACACCAAATCTACCTTCTGTATTTGAGTTTTCTACTACTATATATCACATCCAACAATTCCCACTTAGGGCGTAAAGTTATACTTTATGCCCTTAATACGAAAACTACTATTTACTAATCATCTTTCTAAAAAAAAAACCTGTATTAATTTTTTTTTTATGGTTGGAGATTGTTCTAAGATGTACAAAACCAATACCTAACTCAAACTTAACAAATTATGAATGATATTTCAATTTCTCATTTAGAATACTATTTACTACCAAGGGAAATGATTGTAACTTTCCTACAGAAAAGTTTTGACTATTTTAAAATAGATACGCTTTACGATTATTTTGTATGTTCAATATTATATATAATCTTAAAATTTGCACATCTATTTACTTGTTAGATTGCTTTAATGAACTTAAAATCAAAAATTCGCGGAGGAGAGGGCCGAAGGAACAAACCGTTCATATGTACGTACTGAAATGTGCCGTCCATATTTTTTCTCATATAGTGAGTGCCTGTGGAACTCGTTTCTCCCGTCTCTAAGCCACTTATCAAGCAACAATAGATTTAGATCCGTAGTGCGGGAATATAGTAGTAGTAATAGTAATAGGCATTTATTGTAAATATGCTTAATTTACAAATGATATATGAAGATTAGTGTATAATAGGCGTGTATACAATACAAAAGAATAGCCAATATAAACACAATTTAAATATAAATACAATAATCCTTTTAAAAATACAAATTAAACACAGCCAATTTTTGCTTCTCAGTCTATTTCAGTAAAGATAACTTACGATATCACAGTCATTATTCTTAATAACTAATAATACTGTTACACTCACAAACATACAATAAATAATAACAAATATTTATAAAGAATAAAAATGTAATTTATTCAAGATCATAAATACAAAAGATTAAACGTGTTGATAACACGCTCTCGAATCAACTAAACTGAAAAACTAAATCGAATCGAGAACGACAAACTAATCGCTTAGCAACGCTTTCGTTTTTTTTATGTTCGATGACAGTAGACCAATACATAACATTATTCCCCCTCTTTGCAGATTGTCGTCCCGACAATCTTAAGATAACACGAAAGAGAATGCGTCTTCTTCAAGCGGGCTGATCCCAGACTCATCCGACCAAAAAGGCCCGTCTTTTGAAAAACAGTTCTCTTCTTCCAAAACCGAATCAAAATGGCGTCATCTTCAAGCGTGCTGATTCTTGGCTCACCCGGCTAAAGGGGCCCGTCTCTTGAGTTGGCCCATCTTGAATTCTTGAAAACACCTTGAAATCATCTTGAAATTGTCTACTTTTAATCGGGTTGATCCTTGACTCATCCGGGCACAGGACCCGTCTCTTAAAATGTAGAATCGTCATTTTTGGTTATCATAATGTCATAAGCGGTGGGTAGAGTCTTGTCGGTACACTGACAGAAAAAATCTGGTAAAAATTCTTATGTTGTCGTGTAAAAATTACCATGTTGGAATCGTAACTCGACCATATGTCGGATTTTTAGCAGAATTTGCAATACACGTAGGAAAAATTCCAAGTCTAACATGGGAATTTTTTTATAACTGATTTTAAAGAGCGAAAAAAATTATTTCATCTTTTTTTTTAGGAGTGGGGGAGGAGCGAGTATCAGACACATAATTATTATATTTAGACAATACAGAAGTTATTTTTGAATTAAACATGATTAAAGAAAATTTATTAAATAAATTAAAAATTTTTGACGACATCGAGACTCGAACCTGGAACCCTTGGCACGGTAGTCGGGAGCGCTAACCACTTACCTATAAAGACATATGTCCTACAAAATTTTGGAACTTGTATATCCCCAAACGTAAGATATGCGCGCTAATTTTATAACAAATTATGCTTTAACTCGAATAATGCTATTCTCTATTTTAGCGTAATTTATTACAAATGTTATATATTAAGAATATTGTTTAACATTTTATAAATATTACCAATACCTTAAATTAAACAAGCTCATTTATTTATTAATGAATTTGTATTTTCGATATAATAGTTTTTCACAACCTTCCTTAAAAATATTACAAATAAACAATTATTTTAAAAATTGTCTCATCATAAAAAATAAAAAAAAAATAAATAAAAACAAGTATATTGGATTAGAACGGCACATTCAGTTGTTGCGTTTAGCGTTTGTGTTTTGTCTCGATGTTGCCAAGGTGGATTGAGTTTGTTGACATGTATCTGTCTGAATCTTTCCTATTTTGACATTGAAGAGGTCAACTTTTCGTGCACTCGCGGGCTGTTTACGATTGAACGTGTGAATTCTTATTCTAAAACTCTCTCAATTTTTACCATGCTAGCCTGGGAAAATGTACAAAAGATAAAGTTCCATTAGCCACGTGTTAATTTTTACTATGCTGGCATAGGAAGTTTTACTTGTGACATTGGACTTTTTCATATAAGAGATAGTAAATTTTTCGATTTTAAGCAGTTGTGGGCAACTTCCAAGAGCAACATAGGAATTTTTCCCCGGGTTTTTCTGTCAGTGTAATTCTTGAACAAAAGTGGGGAGTTGGCACGCCGTGGTACCTCACCTCTGTCCCTGCTCTGGCATTTGCCCTGTGCCTCACAGGAAAAACCACAGCTCAAAAATAACCGTGAGTAGAGCAGAAGAAATTACCTATCACGGTAGGTCGCCAATCGATCAATATGAATGATCTTCTTTTTGTGTTTTGGTGTCTTCTGGATGCAGAAAATGACGTCATTGATCTTCTTGACAATCTTATAAGGTCCTTCCCAATCACTTTGGAGCTTCGGAGTCCTTCCTTTGACTCGGCGAGGATTATGCAACTATACTTTCTGTTGTTCTTGAAAGATGGCATGTCTGGATGTTCTGTCATAGGTTGTTTTCGTATGTTTGGAGGAGAGGAAAGTGTTCTTACGTGCTGATTGGTGAATTTTGTTTTTACCATTTATTACACTTATCGAGTACAATATTGTGTTAAAATTTCAAGAGGTTATGTTGGGCAACATTTTTTACTCATTCCAAATTAGCCCCAAAACACAAATATAAAGTTTTAGAGCAAAATATGCAATAGTTCTATTTAATTTGTATATCATATATAAATAAAATAATTATTGTGTACTAGGGCATATCCCCGAGAAAGTAATTTCAGATTGAGTCCCGCGGCAACGTGTACTAGGGCAACGATAATAATTGACTTTCAAAGTATGAATTACGTTAAATATGAAAAAAACTACCTCTCTGTTAAATTTCAAAACGATTCGTTGTCTTTTGTTAAGAAGTATAACTTAGTTATTATATTTGTATGATTGTTACAATGATGGATTAATTTTAAACCACTAAGTCGAGCAGGATAGTAGTTAAATACCTGTTTCAAAACAAATATTTATTAGATTATTGCCAATACATACTTTTCTTTCTCAAACTAATGTATTTCTTTAAAATTTTTTATAACAGTAATTAATTGTTTGTATAAGATACATAAATGAAAAAACAAAAAAGATATTTTTTATATTCAGTCAAATTGTTTAACAAACAACAAAGATCCACAATGAAAACAGTTTTATTTATTAATAAAGTTTTGTTGTGAAAAATTTACTTTTGTTTTTTAAATCCTGCCACGACAATTTAACACCCTCCTTTTTAGGCACGACCGCTTCTCGGAAGAGCCTTATATTTTCGTCAATGCGAAAATTATAACACTTCAAAAACTTAAAGTTTACGATATAAAAACTATTTTCCACCCACAATGAGTTTATTTTAAGTGTTTTTGGAGATGTATGTATGTCGGTACGCATGTATGTAATCAAGTAACCCGATTATCTCAGCGAAATTTCGATGGATCCAAACGGGCTTTGGGGAAAATACTCGTCTAATTATACGTAACTGACAGTTCCCTAGCGAAGATGATCTATGGAAAATTTTAGAAATCGGAGCATAAAGAAATATTTCAAAAAATCGATTTTTAACCTTAATGTTGACGTAAGCTCAGCGTCGGCGGAGAGCATGAGAGAAAAAGGGTAGGTTAGGCTGAATTAAATGAATGCATTGAACTATTAATTAAGTTAAAATAAATTTCTCTTATGAACGATAGAGCAAAATAACTAATAATAAAAAAAATAGAAACTAAATAAGAAAATCGAAAAAAAAAAGATGACGGTTTTATTCGCGGTTCGGCTCGTGCGAGGTCCTCGTGGTGTGAGAGTCCCTCGCCCTTTCCCCGTTGACTCCGAAACGTATTTCGGAGTCGTCCCTGTATGCCCTGGTGCGGACGAAGTCCGCGCTAGGCGAGGGAGCGGGGGACTCCTTATGCCAAGAGCGACGAAGTCGCTGGCGGCGGAAGTCAGGCGAGGTCCTCTCTGAGGGAGAGACCTGGCAGGGGCTCTTGGCCAGGAGGTCCGTCTCCGGCGTCGCGCGGAGAACGAGTGTTGCTCCGAAATTTCGGATTGAACAAAATACCTCGGTGCGGTTAGGGGGCGAGTGACGGTGCTCGCTGATTGGCTGCCGCCGGGCGGCGTAAAAGATGTGCAGATCGGCTGCAGCTTGGGCCGCGCTCGCGGGCCGCTCGGTCCCCACCCCCGTTTAGAGGGTGCGGCCCGTCGGCCAAGTCGTGACGCGAGCTTCTCCGAAGCTCGCGGAGCCGATCGATACTCAACGTTCGGGGAAAAAAGTCGAGCGTAAAAAGAAAAGAAAAAAAAAGAAAGTAAGTCCGCGATTGTCGCGGACGTCAATGTCTAGAAAAATTATTTTTAAGCTAATATCTACAGGCTTATCTGCTAAAACTAATTAAAAGACACCTTTTTTTCTGTTGGGAATCTTTTGCTCCGAGCAATATTTACCAACACAAATGCGAAAAAACGTCAAAAAAGGTAAAAAATGGACGATTTTCGACTATAACTCAGCAGGATTTGATTTTACACATAAATATTAAATATAAAAGTTGTAGATAATATTGAAACAAAACTTTTTTCTATTTAACATTTTTTTATAACATCAACTCCTGACGAGTTAGACTTGTAAAAACGATTTTAAACGACAAAATACACATAAAATGGACGATTTTCGGCTATAACTTGTCAGGATTTGATTTTTCACAAAAATGTTAAATACAAAAATTGTAGATAATATTGAAACAAAACTTTTTCCTACTTAACATTTTTTTGTAAAATCAACTCCTGACGAGTTAGACTTATAAAAACTATTTTAAACGCCAAAAAATACACATAAAATGGACGATTTTCGACTGTAACTTGAGAGTATTTAATTTTACACAAAAATATTCAATACATAAGTTATAGATAATAGTTAAACAAAACTTTTTCCCATTTAAGATTTTCATGTAAAATAAATACCTGACGAGTTAAATCTATAAAAACGATTTTAAACGCCAAAATATAAATAAAATAAACAATTTTTGCTTATCGTACAAAGAATTGATTTCCAATAGAACTCTTAAATACAAAGGATATAGATATCGTTTAAATTCTAATAAAAAACTAAAACAATAACTAACAAAAACTGTTACATAAAAGCTGTCAAAACTTACAATTTCTTGTCATGATCTAAAGAACTTAGTATATAGTAAAATCAAAATTAGAAAAATGTTTAAAAATTGCGTTGTTAAAAATCTATAATTATGTTATCTTACTGTTTTGATAACAAATAGAAATTTCACATAAAATTACATAGCTTATCCTGTTAATTATGTTCACAGATCCTAAGCGATTGAACTAAGAGAATCAAAATTGTCTAATATTACAAAAGTACATGTTAAAGTAATATCATATTACACAACAAAAACTCTAATGTAATGTATGTGTTATAGATTTTGTAGTATAGTAAAGTTCAATATGTATAAAGAATTAATGAAAACTATTAAATAGGCAAGACTCACTTATATATACAATAGATACCTTGAAATGAGTTCTTATACCCTGACTAAACTTAGAAATTAACTAGATGAGTTAATATGACCAGCGACAACTGCTTACCCATATCGCATCTAACCACACACACAGCACTTTTATGATATCCTAATTATCTATCCCCTCACATTCTAAAGCACTAACACTTCAAGATCATTGTAGAGCTGGGGACGCTGCAAAATGAGGCTGGATGACCCAGGCCGGGCATTACTCCATGGATGCCAGTCTGCTCAGAATTATCTAATAGCCATCTGAGAAGAAAATACTATAGAGACCAACATGCGTATCTCAATCTCAAGGACTGCCTCACCGTAGGAATGAACAAAACAGATGAATAGATCAGTCACTGATCTAGGAGACAAGCGAGGAGAGTTGAGCACTAGAAACCACATATGACTAATGAATAGATGACACAAAAAACATTACCATATAAAAGAAAATACTGTAGCAATGGTTGTTGTTCACTATTCTCGCTGCACCAGTTACCTCTAACAATTAGAGGGGAAAGACTGGTTCAGAAACCGCAAGGTACTGCGGAAAACGACAGACGCCCGTTGGGAAACAAGGCCATCTACAACAGACAGGGCAATTCAGGACCGTCACCACAGCAGAGACGAAAATTGTTTTTAAGAAAGTCATCTCATCAAAATCAGAGACACGACAATTCTCAGAAGCCAATTCTTCCTCCTCCTCCCAAGCAGGAGCAATAATTACAGTGAGGTAATTGGCGGTAGACTAGGAGAATTTTTAGGCGTTTGGAAGGTTTTTTATAACGACAAGTTTGTTTTACAGATTGTTAAGGGTTACAAAATCCCTTTTTACACTAGACCTAAGAAAAATTATGTATACTCGGATGTTTCTAATGATGCAAATCGGCAATTGCTAGTAGAAGAATCAATAAATTCTCTTTTAAGAAAGAATGCAATAGTGCAATGTAAGAAATCAGAACAGCCTTGTTTTTTATTACCATATTTTACGGTTCCAAAGCCTGATGATTCGGTTCGTTTTATACTTAATTATTATTTTGATTATAGCTTAACCTTAAGAAATTAAATAATTATATTATTCAAGAACATTTTAAACTTGAGGATTTGAAGGTAGTAACAAAGCTCATTTTTTCAGGAGATTTTTTGATTTCTATAGATTTAAAAGATGCTTACCTTCTAGTACCTGTTGATTGTGATTTCCAAAAATTTTTGGGGTTTAAATTTAGAAACAATTATTACAAATTTATATGTTTACCTTTTGGGTTATGTACAAGCCCGCATATTTTCACAAAGTTGTTAAAGCCCGTAGCAAGGTTTTTGAGAGATCAGGGTATTACTTTGGTATTTTATTTTGATAAATTTTGATTATAGCTAAGAATCAACAAAAATGTAAAGAGGTTGCCCTTCGCACTATTAGTCTCTTGGAAAAATTAGATTTTGTTGTAAACTATGAAAAGTCTAAATTAGTACCCAGCAGGGTTCGCCTTTTTTTTGGTTTTTTAATTGATTCAGAGTTTGGTACTTTAACCTTACCGAATGTAAATAAAGTTAAACTTTTAGAGTCTTTGGTTAGCCTTGTTAAAAGAAAAACTTGTAAGATTGTAGAATTTGCGAAGCTGTTCAGAAAACTTGTAGCAGCTTGTCCTGCGGTAAAGTATGGGTGGCTTTACACCAAAATCATGGAACGCAATAAATTGTTAGCCTTGCATTTAAATGGTAATGATTATAGACGAAAAATGGTGATTTCTGAGGAAAGTAAAGCAGACATGTTTTGGTGGATTTCCAACATTCCAAATAGCTGTAATAAATTTAGAAATGAACCTTATAGTATGGTAATATCGACTGATGTCTCTGATACTGGTTGGGGTGCTACCGATGGCCAGAGAAAGGTCTTTGGAGTTTGGAATAGAGTTCAGTTAGCTTATCATATTAACTTTAAGGAGTTATTAGCAGTTCGTTTAGCATTCAAGAAATTGGTTGAGAACTGCAGATTAGATCTCATAATTATTACGTATTGATAATATAACGGCAATAGCCTATATTAATAAAATGGGCGGCGCGCGTTTAGATAAATTTAACAGGTTAGCTAGAGATATTTTGGAAATGGGCTGAGGCTCGCGGTATTTACCTTAGAGCGTCATACATTGCTTCAAGAGATAACACAGAAGATGATAGGCTTTCTAGATTAATATAATAAATCAGGATGCTGAATGGGAATTAGCAGATTTCGCCTACAGTCAAATTGTGAATGAGTTTGGTGAACCGGAGGTGGATATATTTGCCTCTGCACTGAATAAAAAGTGCCAAAGTTACATTTCTTGGTTACCGAACCCAAATGCTCTAGAAATAGATGCTTTCACAATCTCTTGGAAAGATATGTTCTTTTATGCCTTTCCGCCGTTTATATTGGTGTTAAAGACTTTAGAAAAAATTAGACTAGAAAAAGCTAGAGCTATTTTGGTGGTCCCTAAATAGCAGAACCAACCCTGGTTCCCACTTTTTTCAAAATTGATTGTGGGTAGAGTTATTGTATTTAATCCTGATAGTGACTTATTATTATCTATGTGTAGGCAGAAACAGCATCCCAGGGCCGCATATCTATCGCTGATGGCAGCGATAGTCTCAGGAGATCGCTATTGAGAAGGGGTGTACCCGAGGAGGCGATTAAATTAATATTGGCTTCGATTAGTGCATCAACCTTAAAGCAATATATGAGTACATTTAAGAAATGGATATATTTTTGCGACAAAGAAGAAATTGACCCTTGCCAGCCAGTGGAGGCGGATGTCATTAGATGTCTTACCCAGCGTTTTGAGCAGGGATGCTCATATGGTTCATTGTATACTGATAGGAGTGCAATTTCTTTGCTATCTATGAACAAAATCGGTGAGAGCGAATTGATAAATAGATTGTTAAGTGGTTGTTATCGTTCTAGACCAACCAAGCCCAAATATGGTTTAACTTGGGATGTTAATATTGTGTTTAATTATTTAATTAGCCTAGGTCAAAATTCAGATCTCTCATTTAAAGATTTATCGTTTAAAACAGCTGTTTTATTAGCCTTAAGCTCTGCGCAAAGAGTTCAAACTCTTTCTAAAATAAGATTAGAGAATATTCAAATTGATAATGAAAAGATCAAAATTGTGACTTGTTAAAGAATTCAAGACCTGGAGTATCTGGTCCAATATTAATATTGCCAAAGTTTGAGAGCAACCCTCTACTTTGCGTTTATTCTTGTATGGTTTCTTACATAAGGAGCTCTGTGGTTTTTAGAGGTAAGGCTCGTTATCTGTTTATTTCCTTAAAGAGCCGGTTATTTCAGTTACTTCGCAAACCATTAGTAACTGGATAAAGCGAGTTTTGACTTGTGCGGGCATAGATACTAAGATCTTTTCTAGTCACTCTACGAGACATGCCTCTACCTCAACAGCCTTTGCTAGAGGAGTTGATATTCAAACTATTAAAAAGACAGCAGGATGGTCTGCTAACTCGTTAGTTTTTGCAAAACATTATCTCAGGGATATTGTAAGTGATAATGAATCCTTTGCTCTAGCCTTACTGCGTTAACCTTAGTGTTATTAAAGTTCCTTTTATAAAAAGTGTAAACTTTTTTTCCTTGTATATGAGTTCTAATAAAGTTTCAGAACAAAGTGTTCTTTAGTATTTAAAAATTGTTATTGTTAAAATAACGCTGAAGAACTACAACATTATAATCTCGAGAGCGAAGTTCGAAGTATAATTGATGATCAAACGAACTTACCTAAGTGAAGTTCGATCTTAATTATACGAGAACTTCGCTCGAAGAGATTATAATCCCATCCCTAAAAATTTTTTTAAATTCGACACTCCCACCCGTTTTTACCTTTAACAATAATCTCAGAAGTTATGAGATACAGAGAGAGCGAGCGCATGGTTGAGGCGGGACTTGCCCCCTCTCCTTTTTCCTTTTCTTGCTTACTCTGAAAGTAACCGTTGTCAGCATCTGGCGAGCAGCTGAGGAAGTACTACAACATTATAATCTCTTTGAGCGAAGTTCTCATATAATTACGATCGAAATTTACTTAGGTAAGTTCGTTTGATCATCAATTTTCTGTGGGACGTGCGATTCCTCCAGCACAAAGAAAAAGAATGAGGATCGAGCGGCGAGCCGGGAGACAGCTACGGTGTGGTAAATCGGGCGGGAAGAGGGGTACTACGATTTGATCATGAGGAATAGGTGCAAAATACAATCTCTATTATTCCGCTATGGTTTATAATATTCCTAATACTCCAAAATTTATTATGTAAAAATTTCTGTAATTAATAGTAGATTATGCACCTAGGGAGTAAAGTAGGCTATGTACACCCACGAGGGATTTGATGCCCGAGCGAAGCGGGGGCAGCAACTTGTGGACGTTTATAGCCCTCATTGCTCCTGAGGGTAATCTACAATTTTTTCGCGTGCCCGGCGGAAACTTATTTGTGCTTAATCACAAAACTTTTTTCACAAAAAAAGAAAGAGTTTATTGGGATTTTTAATAAAACTAATAAAGATGAAAATTTAATTTCTTCACAGAAACATGCGCATTTCAATTCTTTATATGCTTGTACTTTAAAAAACCCTTTTTTCACAAAAAAAAAGACAGTTTATTGGGATTTTTAATAAAACTAATAAAGATTAAAATTTAATTTATTCACAGAAACGTGCGCATTTCAATTCTTTACATGCCTGCACTTTAAAAAACGACATTTGCTCAATTTTCAAATTCGGATCTTGGTTATTCGTATGCTAAAAAATTGCAACGTGAAGTATTTTTTACTGAAATAAAAAACTAATTTTAATTTTTAAAAAAAATGAAGGTTGAATCAAATGTCATATACTTGAATATTTGGTGGCAAAAGTCTACGCTCATAGTTCATGACTGTAGACGAGTGGCGCCACAACGTCATATCATTGAAACTCATACGCGAATATGAATAAAATTCGAAATTATGTCGAATGAGCTTACGTTTTATAATTTATAAATAATCCTTTTTTTTATGTTTGCAATGAGTATGGATTATTTAAATTAAAAAACGATTATTTATGAATAGCTCATTCGACAAAATTTCAAATTTTATTTATGCTCGCATGAGTTTCAATAATATGACGTTGTCGCGCCACTCGTCTACGGTCATGAACTATGAGCGTAGATTTCTGGATAAACCAACGCTGTTTATTACCCAATTTTCTCAGTCTGGATTTTTATGAATGACGCAAGCACTACTGTAAATATTTACACGCACTTTGTTGATATGTAGACTATATTGCCATCACAGATTGGTACTAAAATACGAGCATACAATATAGCAACATTAAGCAATTCAAAAAATCTTTTAACTACTATGCAATCATATTTTGTTAGATAATAAGTTTTTTTTTAATTAAAAAACACATTGATATTAATAGTAATTTATTTTTCAGCATACGAATAACCAAAATCTGAATTTGAACATTGAGCAAATCTTGTTTTTTAAAGTACAGGCATGCAAAGAATTGAAATGCGCATTTCAATTCTTCTGTAAAGAAATCAAATTTTCATCTTTATTAGTTTTATTCAAAATCCCAATAAACTAGTTTTTTTTTTAGAAAAATAAAAACCGCTGCCAACTCATTGGCACGTAACTTCCGCCAAATTAATGTATCGTTCCTATATGTATAGTATATATTTTAAATATAACATATGTTTATTCACTAGTGTTAATTTGGCGCGCTACATGCGCCCTCTCTTCGCTATTTCTCGATTTCTTTTGAGTTTCAAGATCGATTCGAGATTTCGAGATAGCTCGCAAGAATGCTCGAAAACCGAACCAATCTCGATCGCTCAATTTATATTAAGGATTATACTTTCTTTCAATGATTTAATAATTCATTGATACTTAAAAAATTGCATATTGCTTTCTCAAAGAGAAAGCTTGGTAACGGTGAAATTTTTCGACCCCGAGATTTTGATGATTTTCGATATTTCTGAGCTCTCTGAGTCGAAATATGCATTTTCTAGAAAATGTCTGTGTGTGTGTGTGTGTGTGTGTGTGTGTGTGTGTGTGTGTGTGTGTGTGTGTGTGTGTTTGTCCGCGGCATAACTCGAAAATGGACAGAGGTATCAAGTTTATCTTTGGCAGATATCTAAAGTTCATTTTGAAGTTGTGCAAGTTCAATTATATAGTTGATTGGATAATAATAAATATTAAAAAAATAAAAAATAAAAATATTGAAAAATCGGAATTTTTGTTTTTTGTCGCCGGGTTTGGATATCGGTCGGATGTAAGCTCATTTTCTTAAAGGAATTGAAATTACCTATCAATCCATATTTTTGTCGGCCCGATCGGATAATATTAAGTAGGTTAAAAAAAAATAAAGAAAAATATGGAAAAATCGAAAATTTTTTTTACGGCGTTGGGTTTAGATATCGGTCGGAAGTAGTCACATTTTCTTAAAGGTCTTGAAATTTCCTTTCAATCCATATTTTTGTCGGCCTAATCGGATAATATTAAATTGATTAAAACAAATAAAGAAAAATATGAAAAAATCGAAAATATTTTTTTATGGCGTTAGGGGGGTTAGGGGTTTAGATATTGGTCGGAAGTAGTCATATTTTCTTAAAGTTCTTGAAATTACCTATCTATCCTAATTTTGTTCACCTGATCGGATAATATTAAGTCGGTTAAAAAAATATAGAAAAATATGGAAAAATCGAAAATATTTTTTTACGGCGTTGGATTTAGATGTCGGTCGCAAGTAGTCATATTTTTTTAAAGGTATTGAAATTACCTATCTATACATATTTTTGTCCGTCCAAACGGATAATTACTTTCTCAGCGGTTTTTTTTTTGTTAGATTTAAGTGTTAGCATCATTATGCTTTTCTGTAAGAACTAAAACATTTTTAATAATCGAGTATAATTCCATTAAATATTTTTGTGTCATTGAAGTAATATTTATGTAAGTAAGCTGTTCTATCAAATTTACTTTAATTTAATTAGATTATGCTATTAATAATGATTTTGCCTATACGAAATAAAGCTTAAAAATCATATTTAAAAGTTGTGAAACAAGTAGTTACTTATTGGGACACAAGATTAAATTATAAATTTATATAAGGTTATAAATTAATACAATATTCACACTAGATAAATCTGCGAAAAGATAATCATACCTTCTAAAATATCCATAGTTTTCAGTGCGATTATTAATAAAATGTAAAAATATAAAAAGTTCCATAAAACGTTAAATATATTTTATATAAAATACATTTTCTGTATAATTATACAAAATTCAATACAGAATAATTATGAAATCATTCGCAAAATTCATGAGAGAATAATTATCAAAACATTCATTGTTTGTATCAATGCTAAAATTTGACAACTTCAAGTAAGAAAAATCGAAACCTCTTACGACTATCAACAGTATTTGCATTTTACAAAATAAAGTATTTTGTAATGATATTGAATAATTAAATATCAAGGTTCGATTTGTACTGGTAAGAAAACGCCGAAGAAATTTTGAAAAAACGTATGTTTTTTTATGTTAAAATATACATTTAAAAAGATTATTTGATGTAATTTATCAATTCTCTTTAAGAAAGCATTCTGCTAAAGCAGTTAGCAGCGGTTTTTTTTTCTTATTATTGAAATTATTTGTTATTTGACACTTATTTTATTTAAAAAAAGGATTATTTTAAAATATAAAATTAAAAAATTGCTATCTACCCTGAGATCAACTTACTCACGATTTCAAAATCATAGATAATGTCTCCATATTTTACATTATAAATATATTATTATTCAATAATTGTGTATTTGTATTATAAATAATTGTGTACATATTATAAAAATCGAAATTATACTTTTAATTTGATTTTTTTAATTTTATCATCCTCTTCTTTTATTTTCAATAATATACTATCTTAATAAAAAAAAGCAAATAAAATATTATTTTTTCGTTTTTGTACCCCAATTGTTGTCTGTAGTCCGCGGATTTTCACATATATATAGCATTTTTTGCAATTTTTGCATTTTTTCAATGATTTATAGCTCCTCAGGGGTGTATTTTTCATATGGGGACGATATATACCATTTTTTAGGAAATTTTCCAAATTTTTCAAATAAAATATTTTCAAGGCCATTGAAAGTAATTTGAATTATGCTAGACCTATTTTAAAACTTAAAATATGAAAAAATAAGACTTCGATCAATAGTACCAAAACCAAAAAATTCATGAAAGTAGTTTTTTTATACCAAACGTATCTACTACTATCCCAGAACAGGCCGAGAGCCCTATAAAGATATAAAAAATCAAGAAAACTTGATATATGGCTAAATAACTGATTAAAATGCATATTCGACTTCTGTAATAAAATATATCCTTAGTCGGACCATTACAAGAAAATTCATGGTAATATCTTTTACTAATATAAAAGTAACTGTAAAATTTCCAAAATGGCAATTGCTATTAAACTACATTAAAAAACCGCTGCCAATTCATTGGCACGTAGCTTCCTCAATATTAATATATCATTCCTATATGTATAGTATATATTTTAAATATAAAATACGTTTATTTATTATACTTTTTGTTTCAATGATTTAATAATTCATTAATATTTAAAAAATTTAATATTTTATTCTTATTATTGAAATTATTTGTTATTTGACACTTATCTTACTTAACAAAAAATAAATATCTTAAAATATAAAATTAAAAAATTGCTATCTACCCTGAGATCAACTTACTCACATTTTCAAAATCATATATAATAACTCCATTTTTTACATTTTAAATATATTATTATTCAATAATTACATATCTTTATTATAAATAATTATGTAAATATTATAAAAATTGAAATTATTTTGATTTTTTTAATGGTCCGTTATAATTTTCGTCATCCTCTTCTTTTATTTTCAATAAAATATCGTTGATTGTTGATTTTATCATTTCTTACACTATTTTAATAAAAAAAAGCAAATAAAATATTATGTAAACACAAATATCAGTGGCAGCTAATAAAAACATTTACATAACTTTGTGAAGGCAAAATGAGTGTATATATAATTACATGTCCGTGAACCATAAACGTTTAAACTTTAAAATATTTATCTCAAAATTGAGTGAGGGTAATTCTTACTATATTCACTTCTTAAATCACGATTATTCGAAAAATTAGTTCAAACTCAAATATAATTTAAGGTAGTTCACCAGGAAATTGATTTTCTTTAAATTTTCTTAAAAATTAGTGTACATGCCATAATTCAGGAAGGCAGGGGACGTCTTTAGACTGGCTTGCTGAGCGGTGTTGATGGCGTGGTGAAATTCGTGAAGGTGAGCATCCCAGTCACGGTGATTTCCTTCGATGAACGTCGCGATCATAGTCTTCAGCGTCCTATTGCTTCTCTCCACGGGATTGGCCTGAGGGTGATATGGGGGCGTGGTCACATGGCATATTCCATACTCATCCAGTGTCTTCTGCAACACCTGGTTGACAAACTCGGTGCCGTTGTCGGTCAGCAAATACTCTGGCGTCTCCCATCTAAACAAAATTAGTTCCTCGAGGGCGTGGGCGACTGCTTTGCCATCTGCCTTCCTTAATGGTTTCAACTCCAACCAACGCGTGAACAAATCTTGTAACACTAGCACGTACCGATATTGCCCTTTGCTGCGGGGCAATTCGATCATATCCGCGGCTACCACATACCATGGGCGTTCCACGACTCTTTTTCCCATCAATCCTTGGGGGCCTTGCTGCGAACTTTTAAACCGTTGGCAGCTCTCACACGTACGCACATAATCATAGACGTCACGATAAACTCCGGGCCAAAAATACTCGCGTGCCACTCGATCGTAGGTCTTCTGAACTCCTAAGTGTCCGGCAGAAGTGATGCTGTGGCTGTCGTGAAGTACTCTCTCTCGTTGTTCCAGGGGCACGAAACGCCATCCTTCTCCACCGTCGGTTACTGGGTCCAGGAGGGGATCTTTTTTATATTTGTAGAGCAACTCATCTTCTACCTTCCAACTATCGTACTTCATTGGGCAGTGGGCGACCTCCTGTCTCTTCTGGCGATACCACTGGTCGGAAATTCCCCATCTCTGCTACCTCCATGTCATCCTCCTCGAACATCCTTGAGAGGGCGTCTGGGACCTTATGCATCGCGCCTTTCCGGTGCACGATATTAAGATCCCAATGCTGCAGTTCGAGAGCCCACCTCGCTAACCGGCCTGTCGGTTCCTTCATCGTTCTCAGCCATTTGAGGGTGCTGTGGTCGGTGACGGCGGTGAACACATACCCTTCTAGGTAAGGACGAAGTTTCTTCAGCGACCAGACTAATGCTAGGCATTCTCGTTCCGTGGTCGTATAATTTCGTTCAGCTGCGTTTAGCGCTCTGGAGATATACAAGATTGGATGTTCACCATCTTCGTACTCCTGCACTAACACGGCACCTAGGGCGGAACCACTGGCGTTGCATTGCAATATGAACGGTTTACTAAAATCAACTCGGCAAACGCATCCCTTTGGTCTTCCTCCTAAATCCACTTCTGTGACTTCCGTAGCAGCTTCAGCAGTGGCACCTTCAGTTCCGTGCAGTTTTGGATAAACCTCTCGTACCAGTTCACGATCCCCAGGAATCCTCTTAACTGGCGTAGGTTCGTGAGCGTAGGGTAGTTCAGGAGGGCTGCGACGCGTTCTGGGTCTGGGCGGAGGCCTTCATGGTCGAGTAAAAACCCCAGATAGGTCACCCAGGAGCAACAAAACTCGTACTTGTTGATGTTGATCTTCAGGCGGGCGTCTACCAATTTATTCAGCACAATTTCGATCCACTTCACATGTTCCTCAAACGTCTCGGTGGCAACGACGATGTCGTCGAGGTAGCCAAATACATACGGTTCTAACTCTGGGCGAAAGAAATTGAAAAAAAAATTGTTTATAGACACTTATTTAGCTATTGGTTTTGAGGTTATGTGCCAAAAACATGGGAAAAATGCTTAAAAAATCGGTTTTCTCGAATTTTGAATATGTTTCAGCTTGAAAACGCAAATTCAGACACCGCCATTTGAAAGAACGGGAAAAAATACACAAAAAATCATTATTTACAAGTTAGCCAAAAATTACCTACGTAACCTAAAAAATCATTGAAAAATTAAAAAATTTTTCCTGAGCTCAATTTTTATTTAAAAAATCTGAAAAAATCAGGCTATTTTCTTAGTTAAAAACACACGTCCGTAAATTTTTTCAGATTTTTTGAAAGAAAAGGTCGAGCGGAAAAAAAATTTTCGAAAAAACACGTTTTTTAGGTTAGGAGACTTAAATCATCACCTAGGGAGCTGAAAATTGGGCTAAAGGGGTTTTAATAATGTACTTTCGAATCGTCAATCCCAAATAAAAATCCAGATGAGTGCCATTTTGACCCTCTTATCCCACTTATAGCCTTTGGAGCTGATTCATCGAACTGTTCTCGAGAAATTACGATTTGAAAAAAAGGTTAAAAAATTTTTAACCTCGAATATCTCTAAAATTTATTGACCAATCATTTAGGCCAAAGAACATACCTGAGAGCTATCCAAAATCTACCTCTACAAGGATTTTCAAAGCGATTAAGTCAATTTTACTAAAGTAAATGTGCTGCATACGAAACGCATTTTTTCATTTTTTAATTGTTTTCTCAAAAACTAGTCGACAGAATGGATTGAAATATTACAGATTGTAGATATATATATTCTGCAGTATTATGATTTTTTTCAAAAAAATTTACCGTTTATTTTTGGAGTTATAAGTTTTTAAAAAAAACACGTTTTTGTTAATGACAAAAGAACCGCAATAGCTAATGTAATGTTCTTTTTGGAAAATATAGGTTTTATTATGCTCTTTCGAATGCTATCTGTCCGATTCAAATATCTCAATGTTATCATTAAAAAAACGCTAAAATGAATTTTGCGAAAATCGAAAATTCGAAATAAAACAAAAACGCATCGGCGAATCAAAAAGAGGATTTCCTTCCCCGATTCACACAAACAAAAAACAAAAAAAAATGAGACCTGTCCGGTTAAAATCGATCGAATAGATCCTGAGATAAAACTGTATACGTAAACACACACACACACACACACACACACACACACACACACACGCGCACGCACGCACACACATACACACACAGACATTGTCTAAAATCATGTGATTCGAACTTCTATCACCTCTATTCGTGTTTCTAAAGCGATTTAACGAGACTTCAAATTTTACTATTACAAAGCTCCCTCTAGGAGGAAATAATAGTTTAATGTAATTTTCGGTTAAATTCGCCAGAATTTCGTTCAGATCAACTATTGCTTTCAGAAATTTTTACACAATTAATTATTAATTTTGGAGTATTAGGAATATTATAAACCATAGCGGAATAATAGAGATTCTTATTGAACAAAATAGCGAATTTTAAAACAATTTTTTTCGCTATTTTAAATCTGTATTTTCAAATGCAAAAGTTGTGTAACGAATTTTCGAATGTTGGGATTTGATTCGAAATACCATATTCTTAAACGCCTATGGAAGTTTTTTTAGAAAATTCCAGTACTCACGAAAAATTATACAACAATACATAGACTACTGAAATTTTCGTCTCGTTCGCACGTCATAACACGTGTACTTACCGTGATTCACGGCCATCAACAGCATTTATCGTAACAATCACTAAATAACCAAGCTAATGATAGCACGAAAGAAGGCGCTGACTCGTGTTTATTTTATTTTTAATTTATAATTCTATTAATGATCATTATATATAACAAAGAGATATATATTGGTGTATATAACGAAGATTTTTTTTCATTTTCCTTATTGCAGTCATGAAGGTTTTGTGTATTTTATCGTGCGTTGCTTTCTCGATCGGCTTCTATATAGGTAAAAGAGATTTTTAATAATATTTTTGATGATTAAAATAAATTTTTCAATTAGATATTATATTTCAATTTCTAATAGATAACAATGGAACACATGAAGATAAAATTATTGGAGGAGATTCCGTTACAATAGAAGATCTACCATATCAGGTAAATAAATATTAACTAAATTTTTTAACATTCATTCTCTTGCAGCAATTTCTTTAATGTAACTGGTTAAAAAATTAATAGATTATTTGATAGATTTATTAATAGATTTATTTATTAATAGATTGTTGAATAAAATAGTCCATGAACGATATTAATAGATCTACTTGCTTTATCGCATTATGTATTGAATACATTTCATACAAAACAGTTTATAGAAATTTAAAAGTTTTTTAAATTAATTCAAGGAGATGTTGTATCTAATGAAAACTCCTTACATCTTGTATCTCAACATAATAATTTGAATATAAATCTTTAAGCCCATAGCTCTCAGGATGAAAGTATTTAAATGTTTTTAGGCTAGCTTGCTTTGGTTCGGAATAGGTGATATCTGCGGTGCAACTATTATACATGCATCTTGGGTTATAACTGCTGCACACTGTGTCAAGTAAGATTTCATTTAATTTTTCTAATTACATTAAGTATTTCTATATAATAGAACTTCTTACAAAAAATTAAATTAATCTCTTCATTGCAAAATAGAGATAAATTGCATATATCAGTACGAACTGGCAGTGGATTAAGAAAAACTTTGGCTAAAATACACACAGTTGAGAAAATTATAATGCATGCGGATTATGACATCAACGGCAAATATAATAACGACATTGCTTTAATCATGGTAATGAAATATGTTTATTTTACCTGTAAATTACTTAGAAAGAATTTAGTATAGTTATAATATCACTATTCATGACAATGTTAGTATTTCAATTTGTGTAATAATAGTTTTATACAACTTCGAAACTTGCTAAATAAATTTCAGTCCAAATTTTAATTTTTGATTAAGAACTAAGAACTTGTGACTAACACGAATATTTCCATTATATTTTTCATCCAGCTTGAAGAGTCTATTCAATTTAATAATAAACAACAACCTATAGAACTTGCAAAGCCATACGATATTCCCAGAGAAGGTGAATTGATGCGGATTTCTGGTTTTGGAAAGATAGGGGTAAGTTCATTCCCTTCACAGAGAAAGGTTTTCTTTTTTTCTAGAATTTCTTTAGTTAATTTAATTTACTATTTTTAGCGATATCTGGGGAAAAGTGATGTTTTGAAGGCTGCATACGTACCTGTAGTGAATCAAAGAAATTGTGTAAGAGTTTACGTGTCAGGGGCCATAACCGATAATATGTTTTGTGCTGGCAATGGAAGCGCTAATATGTGCTATGGTGATTCTGGTGGACCTGGTGTTATTCATGGTAAACTCTATGGAATCATTTCTACTGCTAAACATTGTGATTCGAGAATATTTCCTGGAGTTTACACTAGGGTGCACAAATACCATGATTGGGTTAGAGAAAAAACTGGACTCATATTGTAAAATTTATAAACCTAACTTACAAGGAGAGGGTTTCAGCTGCAGTAAACGGATTTGTGTGGGCATTGGAGAGTCGATTTCCGGACCCAGTGCTCACATTTCCGTCAAATGCGTCCTTTTTCTTGAGATATGGGCAATTTAATCTCAAATATCGTCTATTTCTTCAAAAAATGATGTTTCTCCTATTGACTGTCACGTTGCAAGTATTTAAGATACGAAAACGAGGAAGAAAAAGGATGAAAGTAGACAGTAAAAGTTAAAATTTAAGTACTGACTCATTAAAGAATATTGATTTTTTAGGAATTTACAAGCAATCAAAGATAGGATACGAAAATGGTTAAAAATTTGTCTTCATTTTAACCGATTAAATGGATCGTATTTTTAACCATTTTCGTACCCTATCTTTGATTGCTTGTAACTTCCTGGAAGATCAATATTTTTTAATGAATCATGGCTTAAATTTTAGCTGTTACTGTCTACTTTTATAATTTTTCTTCCTCGTTTTCGTATCTTAAATATTTGCAAGGTGACACTCAATAGAACAGACATCATTTTTTAACGAAATAGACGATATCTGAGATTAAATTTCCCATATCTCAAGAAAAAGGGTCCATTTGACGGAAATGTGTGCACTGGGCTTCATTTTTAGGTACTAGAATTCGACTCTCCAATGCCCGCTAAAATCCGTTTCCCACAGCTGAAACTCTCTCCTTGTTAGTATAAAAAATATTTGTTTTAAGTGATAAAAATAAAATTTTGAACATAAAGAAAAAACCGCTGCCAATTCATTGGCACGCAGCTTCCTCCAAATTAATATATCGTTCCTATGTGTATAGTATATATTTTAAATATAAAATATGTTTATTCATTATTATACTTTTTTTCAATAATTTAATTCATTAATAATATTTAAAAAATTGCATATTTTTTTCTTATTATTGAAATTATTTGTTATTTGACACTTATTTTATTTTAAAAAATATATATTTTAAAATACAAAAATTAAAAAATTGCTATCTACCCTGAGATCAATTTACTCACATTTTCAAAATCATATATAATAGCTCCATATTTACATTATAAATATATTATTATTCAATAATTGTGTATCTTTATTATAAATAATTGTATACATATTATAAAAATTGAAATTATAATTCTAATTTTGATTTTTTTAATGGTCCGTTATAATTTTCGTCATCCTCTTCTTTTATTTTCAATAAAATATCGCTGATTGTTGATTTTATCATTTCTTACACCATCTTATTAAAAAAAGCAAATAAAATATTATGTAAACACAAATATCAGTGGCAGCTAAAAAAACATTTACATAACTTTATAAAGGCAAAATGAGTGTATATATAAATATATGCCCATGAACCATAAACTTTTAAACTTTAAAATATTTATCTCTAAATTGAGTGAGGGTAATTCTTACTATATTCACTTCTTAAATAATGATTATTCGAAAAATTAGTTCAAACAAGTTTAAACTTTAAAATTTGTATCTCAAAATTAAGTGAGGATAATTGATTATTCGAAAAATTAATTCAAACTCAAAATAATTGTCCAGCGTATCCAGCGTTGGCCCCGCGAGGATTCTCCCGGTGAAACGGAATCATTTGATTAACTTCAGAGCGAACCAGAACGGAATCATTTGACTAAGTTCAGAGCGCTGCTCCGGCAGACCGCGACGAAGAGAGCAGATACTATAGCAAAGAATCGAGCGTTCTGTTGAGTTTTCCTTTTTACATTAGAGGTAATTTCAGGAAATTTGCGGTGAACGTAAGATGATATATTAACATACAGAAACATATTTTATCAGCTATGGAAAGAATTCATATATGTATTACTTATTTTGTTTGAATAATTTTGTAGTTTTTGCTAGCGGAAATAATTTTGCTCGAAAAAGTTAAAAACTGTTAGTAAGAGTTATAAACTGTTCAGAAATATTATAAAATTTATAATTGTTTGTAACAGTTTTCAACAGTTTGTAATAATAGTTATAAGAATAGTTAAATTCATTACATATTATTAATTCTTCTTAAATATTATTCAAAATATCACTCATAAATAATTCTCAAATGTCATTAGTTTAATTAATTATTATTATTATGATTATTAGTTAATAATAGTATAATTAATTACCAATTATTAATTAATTTTAAATATCATTGGAAATTATTTGAAACTTTTTAAAAATGTTTCAAACTTGTAAAAACTATTTGAAAATGTGTCCAAAATCTTACATTTTGTAACATTTCTAAACAGTTTTAAACAGTTACAGTTACAAACAGTTTTAAGTAATTTTTACAGTTAATAACTGTTATTGAAATTTATAATTTAGGGCAGTATGAATAAAAATAATTTGAATATATACTTTGTGAGTTTTTTTTTTAGAAAAACGTGTACATTACAATGCCAGCTATAGTACTTACAAATTGCTCTTTATAATTATAGAATTTACAACAAAGTTTCAAGAATCGTCGTAGTTCATTATTACCATTACGTAGATAACTATTGTCACACATTCATACTGGATACAACACTTTGACAGGGATTCGAAAATAAACTTTATTTAAAACAATAAAAATAAAATATGTCTTGTTTCAAATTACAAGTACAAATTGTACAGGCTATAAGTTTTATAAATATGTACATGTATAATATACCTAATTAAAGAGCGATAGTTTAATTAATGAAATAAAAAAGAGATATAATATTTTCTTAATAAGAGACTTGGTGTCTTTGCATAGTTCACTTGCTTATAAGATCATAACTGAAAAATAATTTTACAAACTTATGCAAAACTAAAAAACATTGAGCCTTCATATTAATGGAGCATTGACATAAAATTCCAAATACCGTCGCATGACAGTACCACAAACTCATCTTTTTCTAAATCTAACGTGATAATATTAATGTCTGGTAATGCTGATATCATTTGCTCTTCCGGCGGTAAATCTTTGTTTCTTTTAAAAGCGTGATCACTGAGTGCTCTTGATAAATTGCGTCCACCATTAACTCTACCATCAGCAGTACCTTTTCCACCAGCTTTGACTATTTGTTCTATTTCTGGTTGATCTTTTGGTTTGTAGTCAAAACTTAATTCAATAGCTTTACTATTTCTGCAAAGAACGCATCTAGAATCACTTGCATTTGCTACATATAATTCATTTCCTTTCAATACCGCGACTTTTCCTGTACATCCACTATCAGAACCAGGCTATATAAAATTAGAGACCAATTTTACTCACTAGGAGAGGCTCAGGGTTCGGGAACCCGAATTTTCTTGAAACTTGCAGAGGTTGTAGGTAATACCTCACCATGAACCTCTACAGAGTTATAATAGACTCTAACACCTTCCCAGAAAAAAGCTGCAGCCATTCTATTTTAAAAGAAAATCTGAAACATATGTACGGTATTCACATTTTTTCCATTTTCTACTGTTTGTGCTGTAAAAAAATTTATCCAATTACTTTATTACTTATATGAATAAAAAATACATAAATTATATTGAATATTAAGAGTCAAGTCACAGAATTAGTTTAAAAAAATTTTATTACCTGAATATAATCCATTCTTAGCGATATTTCCATTATTCCTGTTTTGCAACTCCAATGATAGATCAAATGCCAGAGCTCATTATTCTCTTTGTAAAGGCATTTTTTAATATTTCATAATTTTACTATACACTGAAGAAAATTAAATGTTCTTGGGCATACATTAAGCGGATTGATATTCATAATCCAAACAAACTCTTCTTCTAGAGAAATTTCTAAGTGGGAGTCAATGAGATATCACTGATTCATGTTAAATGAGGTTGTCTACTTCTATATCCTAAAAAGAGAAAAAAAAACACACAAAGAATCTATTTTTAAAGTAAAAAAAGTAAGTAAGTAAGTAAGTTCTATTTTTAAAGTAAAAAAAGTAAGGTATAATGTTTGGAGTCTCCTCAAAAACTTTTGAGGTTATACTCGTACTTATCTTACAAATATTGCTCCAGTGATGCTTCTACAGTTATTTATGGCCGAATCCATCTCAAATCAGACAGCCCGCGTATGCCTATTTCACCTATCATGTTGAAATAAAAATATTTATGTTCTACTCGAAAAAATATTTTACACGTGTTTTTTTATTTTTTTGTTTCATCAAAATTTCATGCGTTCAGCGATGCCGAAAAATTCCGAGAAAATTCTTTCATTGAGAAAAAAAATTTTCAATGTGATTTTCAGACTGCTATTGTTTCAGCAGTTTTTCGAGCTTTTAAACGTGTAACACACAATTTCACTCAGTTTTGAGCCCTCTTTAACGGCCTTAATGTCATTTTCAAAAAAAATAAAAAATCCACGAGCTATGCACTTTTTACTGAAAAATTCATTTTTTAGGGAAGTGCCTTTTTCTCGAAAACCCCATGTTTTTTTTGCACAATTTTTGTTGTCGTGATAGAGGACGGTAATGCCTAGCTAGACGTATTTGTGAGATTCGGTACTTTTTCCCTGGGATAGCGATCACTAATGAGATAACACACAAACAAATTTTTCACGCCTAATGCTTATATATAGTCAATGATATTAGAGTCAATGTAAAGGTATTTGTCTTTGTGTGTATGTAATATAAAGGTACACATAACTATGTATTTATTTGTTATTTGCGTCTTTTTGATTTTTTATTTTTATACCTTTTTTTCAATTGTAAACCTATTTTACTACCTTTGTTTTTCTGCTTCATTGTTCTTAATTCAGTAAGCGGACGATCAGCGGTCTTTGCTGTCAAACAATGTATTTTATCGTCACATGTTTTTTTAACCCATATATGAGTTTTTTGAATTCCAGGATACTTTGGAGTTGTAAGCCAATCAATATTTTTTTCTTTTCTGAATTGTTCTATTTCAGCATCTTGTAAATGTATTATTTTAATAGCATCAGTATATTTTTGAACATGTATTGCAAAATCATTTGCGTTTTGAATAGCTTCTTCAAGGGGCTCTCGAAGATTATGCGAAGTAGCATAATGCTTTATAAGTCCACCCACACCATCTACAGCTCCTTTGCCGTGCCCAGTAGCAGAGAACAACCATTTTATATCACACGGTGCTCGTTTTAGTTCATCTAATTGAAAGCGATTTTTAAAGTGACTCGCAGCGCCGTCTGATACGATGGTAATTTTTTTAATTGAATCACAACAATTTTCTTTCAAGAATTTTATAATTTTTTGTACTGCTAGCAAAGCATACGCTGAATCATGTTTTCGGTCATCACTTATAACTGCGAAACTTTGTGTCGAATCCCCTTGATAAGAGACTGCTGTGAAAATAGAAATTTGATCATTAACCCAATGATTTCCTTGAACAGCTTTATTATGAATCACAGCCCAGTTTTCAGCGAAGTCTATTTGAAGAACTAAATGATGTGAGTCTTTTTTAGCACTTTCTCTTTCTGTTTTTATAGCTTTGCGTTGTATATTTTTACATACATGTGAGTACTAACCCTCATGGTCCAAACCGAAAGTTCATCTTTAAAAGCAGAAATTGATAGTGTCTTTTTAATCAGGTTTCCATTATCCCACAAAGCATATGTAATTTCTTCTGTGCCTTCTACATCTTGCAGTTTTAAAACATGAAACGTAATTCCCTTAATCCCTGGACATAGTTTACATTCTTGTAAATAACATAAATCAGATGGCTCAGAACACATTGTTGCATTTATTATTTGTGACCGACTTTCATCCAACTCTGTGACGTTACTCCCTCTAAAATTAATTAAGCTCGTAAGAAATAAATCATAATTTGCGCAATAGATACAGAGACAAACTTCTTTGATGGGGCTAAGTAAGACATACTTTGGTCGCAAACTATAAAATTTCGATTTTCCAATTCTCAATTCTGGATAATCATTTTTAAATACTTTATACGTCTCTTTTAAACTTCGAGTAAGAAAACGCTTAACTTTTTCTCTTTTTTATTGTTAACTTTAATTGTAACAACGTCACATTTATTAGGACTTTGTCTTGAACAATTAAAATCATCATTTAAATAATATTCCATAACAATTTTTTCCATGTTTTCATCAATCGGATGGCCTGAATATGCATCTGGTTCTGAATAAATTCCTTTTTCTTTAACAAGATTTCTCGATTTGTTGATCATATACATTGTTATTTCTGGAAATAAAGATAAAATTTCATGTTTTGTAAAGGATGAAGGTAGTAAAGTCAGAATTTTTATTTTTTCTGATACCGTAGAACACTTTTGCAAGGCTAGACCAAGATTTTGTATCCATTCTGTACAATGGCATACAGTTGATTCATTTGCTGTTATAGAAACGTCATAAACATTGTTCAACTTCACATCAAGGGTATTAGACAATGTTGAAAGTATTTTTTTTTTCTTCTTTGTTACGTAATTTTCAATTGATTTTTCATGTATAAGATTTTTTCTTTTAAGAGGCGATACAGAACCTAAGAAAGATGTACTTATTTCATTATTAAATTCTTCAATGCGTTCTGGAGTACTTGGTAAAAAATCTTCATCTCTATCAACTACGTTATCGGTAACTTCATTATCCGTTATAAATTCATTGTCAGTACTACTCACCAATTCTAAAGCACGATTGTAACAATGTTGACACAGATATGTAGAAGGTGTCAAAGGTAAATGAGGATAGAGGTGCTTCAATGGATGAGCAAGATTCTCAAGTTGTTTTAAACGTACGGAACTAGATTTGTAAATAATTTGTTTGTGTTTGTCTAAAAAGTCTGCACATTTGATTCTCTCTGTTGAGTAATATTGAGACATCGTAGTTGAGTTGATAAGGTGTAAATATGTAATAATTTTCCAAAAGATGATGGTTTTAAATAAGACGAGATGTGTGATATATAGCAGAAACCGAACTTTTCTTTGTAAATGTTAAGTCAAACCATATCCATCTAGCGGACAAATGTACTAGTACATATACTCCTATAAGTAGGCGCACGTACATGTATATTACATACGCACAAAGATAAATACCTTTACATTGACTCTAATATCATTGACTATATATAAGCATTAGGCGTGAAAAATTTGTTTGTGTGTTATCTCATTAGTGATCGCTATCCCAGGGAAAAAGTACCGAATCTCACAAATACTTCTAGCTAGGCATTACCGTCCTCTATCACGACAACAAAAATTGTGCAAAAAAAACATGGGGTTTTCGAGAAAAAGGCACTTCCCTAAAAAATGAATTTTTCAGTAAAAAGTGCATAGCTCGTGGATTTTTTATTTTTTTAAAATGACATTAAGGCCGTTAAAGAGGGCTCAAAACTGAGTGAAATTGTGTGTTACACGTTTAAAAGCTCGAAAAACTGCTGAAACAATAGCAGTCTGAAAATCACATTGAAAATTTTTTTTCTCAATGAAAGAATTTTCTCGGAATTTTTCGGCATCGCTGAACGCATGAAATTTTGATGAAACAAAAAAATAAAAAAACACGTGTAAAATATTTTTTCGAGTAGAACATAAATATTTTTATTTCAACATGATAGGTGAAATAGGCATACGCGGGCTGTCTGATTTGAGATGGATTCGGCCTTATAACAAAGAAACTGTAAAGATTTACTGTCAGTGATACCTACACGTCCATGTTTATACTAGACTGCCAGATGAGTGTTGCAGTTTGCAATATCCTTGACATCTGTGATAACACCCGATGTTTACATGAGCTCTGACATAATTTGCCGTTGGTAGCCAATTGACATAACCATTTGTCAGCTAAAGTGCAAGTATACATCACTGACAGCAACAACTCCACAAGACCTGATGAAATTGAACTTCAGACAATAACAGTTTTTGTTATAAATATATTATACATATATTTCTTGTGTGCTAATCAGGCTTGTCGCTTTTATGTGTAGATACATCTTCAAACTTATTGCAATTCAGAACTCTTCTCAATTGAATTATATCCTATAAGTAGTGAGCTAAACTCAATTATCACTGCTTCTATTATAAATGCTTTATACTGCTGAATTACTGAATTATTACTGCTTCTTCCTTAAAATACTTTATTAAATCTTGTCACTACATATGTTTTTCTGAATTCACTTTCATACAGCATTTCTATATATTGAATTGAAGATACTTCAAAAATTTCAACAAAACTGTCACTGCACACTTGTACTATAATTACACTTATAAATACTTTTCTGATATATATCTTCACATTATAATACATTCAATTTTTATTTCTAAATTCACTTATGAATACAAATAATTAAACACTAATAAAAAAACCTTTGTCATGAGGAAACAAAAACTCTGCAAAACAACCTGTTGAAATAACATTGTTATGAATCTTTGCTCATATATGAACTGTCAGCTGTGCAACTGTGTTTACACTCATATTAGCAGACAAGTTATGTATAGGCACAAAAGGGCGTATTCATATAGTAAATTGCTGTCACAAGACGATTCCACTGGATTTCGAATTCCACAATATGGTGTATTTTTTTTTATTTTTAGAATAAATTTCGTATCTAAATTTAATTATTTTGTTATCCTTATACTAGTATGGCTTAAATAATGTTTTTGATATTTTATAACACATTTAAGTAAACGTTCTTTTATCAGAAGCGTTAAAAGCATAAAAGAGGGCAAAATAAAAAAGAAAATCAATTTTTTCGTCATTCCCAAACAGAAATGATCTTCTATAGTATAAGTTCAATAACCGATATAAAAGTTTATAACAGATATTAGCAGATTATAAAGTCAGAATTTCAGATTTTTATAAAAGTTTAAAACTGTTATAAATAGTTATAAATATAGTTATTAACTGTTATCAGTTTTTTGGATCGTCGTGAAAATTTGAATCTTTGATCAGTAAAAAAAGTTAATAACTCAAAATAACTGATAATAACTTTTACGAATGTTTACTAATTAGTACTAATTGAAATTTATAATTATTTGTATTTTGGATATCCATACTAATAAAATTTCTTTCTTACAAAAAGTGAGTAACTAATAAACTTTTTGAAACTATTAATAACTATATTCTTCAATAATAATTGAATAAAACCGCTGCCGATTCATTGGCCCGTAGCTTCCTCAACCGTAATTTGTTGATTCCTTTAATTAATTTTTAATAACAAAATTTATAATTTTTTAAAAAATTTATTCCATAATTATAATTAAATTCATTTATGAATATTACAAATTGTTAATTTTTAAATTTATTTATTTATTTATTATTTATTTATATCAAATTTATATAAATTTTGAGCTGATAAATAAAGTTATCATTTGAAATAGAAGTAAAATATCTATATTTTATAATAAAACAAATAGCTATCACGGTTGTTTTGGTATTAACAAAAACGTGTTTTTTTTTTTATATTTCATAATTCATATTTTTTAAGAAAAAAAAAATTATAGCTATCATTGTTCTTTTGTTATTAACAAAATTGTGTTTTTTTAAAAAAGTTCATAACTCACAAATAAATTATAATAATGCAAAATATAATGCATTCATAATGCATAATTCATAATTATAATAGATTATAATAGATATAATTTTTAAACATTTTAATTCATTTTTTTGGTTGGTTTTTTAAAAATTAAAAAAAAATCATCGAATGCCTACTCAATGACGTTTCCTCATTCCACACCACCTAGCGGTAGATATCACTGCGCGTTTTTTTAAAACTAAAATATAAATCTTTTTTAATTTAGAGATTAAATTAATTTTTGTAACACATGAATGATTTTCTGCGTTTTTCTACATAAAAATATGTTCTAAAAAGTGACTTTTTTTATCTATCGTGTAAAGAAATTCATTCTCTCCCTCTGCTCTAAAATTATGTAAAATCGCGAAAATGAATTTAACCTTGCTATTACTTAACCTATACCCTACGTTGAAGGTTAGTATGTACACTTTATTAAAACCTGAAAGTAGTTTATTTAAGTAATTATACAAATATAAGTATTGAAGTATCTGCTTATTAATAATTTTTATTTATGTTATACTTACTGTCTAAAATTAATACTTAACTTTAACATTTTTCAGCATTTTGTGCAATGGCAAAAACTAAAAAAATAGATGAGAAGCCAGTGAAAAAAAAGGTCTGTGGGATTAAAAAGAAATTACCAAAAAGTTCTTTACATTACACTCAAGAAAATCTAGAAGCAGCTCTTAACGCAATGGGCAATGGAGAGACTTTGCGTCAAATTGCTTCAAGATATGGTATACCCAAGAGTACTTTGTTTAACAAGGCCAAGAATTATTCATAGATAAAATGCAGAAAAGGTCCACCAACAGTTTTAAAAGATTCTGAAGAACAAGAAATAGTCCTATGGATTAAATATTGTGCAAGTAGAGGATTTCCTGTAAGAAAGAAAATGTTATTGGACTGTGTACAGAAATTTGTTGTTGCTGCTAAAAGAGAAGTGCGATTTAAAAACAGTAGATCTGGAAGGTATTGGTATAAGGCCTTCATGAAACGACACCCAGATTTAAGTGAAAGAATGGCTCAAAACTTGACTTCAACAAGAGCTAATGCAAAGAAAACAAGATCGAGAAAGAAAAAAAGTTATTAAAGAAAAAGAAAGTATGCAAGGCAAAAAGTATCAGGAGGAAAAAAAGAATCTACTGGAAAGAAAAAGAGATTTTAATAAAAAACTAAAAACTCTTCAAAAAAATATTAAACAGGAAGCCAATAAAGAAAATTTACAGTCATTAAATAATGAAAAAATAGAATTAGAAAGTCATTTATCAGAGATAAATCAAATAATACTTAATTTAGATAAGCAAGATTTACAGGCAAAGATAGAATATAAAGAAAATATGAAATATATGTGATTTATTATTATTATATTCTTTAAAATTACGTTAATTTTAAGTATTCTTATCATTTAAATATAAAGAAAAGATTGATATTAAAAAATAATGGTCTTATATCATTTGTCCCGTTATACCATCATCCTTGTCCCACTTATACCTGCAATTCCTAATCTTATTGTCCCACTACTACTGCATTAGTAGTTGATAAAAAATGTTTATTACTAATTGAATAAAAACTTAAATGTCGAAAACAAATAACATATTTATTCCTCAAAACTTCGCGCTCATTATTAACTAGCTGAAAAAGTCGTATAGGGGAAGGTGGGGCGTCACGGGCACCCTAACTTTAATTCATGATTATATTAAAGATCTATGCATTTCAATTCTAAAAAAAATTGTAATAAATAGTCAATACCATTAGAAAATGGAGTCAATCAATAAAAAAAATTATATTGACTTATATTTTGTAATATACAATTGGAAAATAAAACCTTTGAAAATGCTCTCCGTGCCCCACTAGTGGGGCACATGTGGCACGGGGGTGGGGCACGAGTAGCACGTTCTAATGCATAATAATTTGGGTTAAAACTATTTTTAAAACTAAACATTTTTTAATAAAAATATTTTAAATTATTTTTAAAACTATTTAATTAATCTAACTCAACACTAAAAAGTGGATGAGATCATAGCAATCTTGCTCCTATTTGCAGGTTAGTGAGGTTAGACTGTCGCTCCGAAATAACAGCTGCCGTCGGCCGGCGCGTCGCTGTGTGCTCCCCGTGCCCCACCGAGGGGGCCCAGCGTGCCCCATAAACAACGGGTTTTAAAATCATTGGTTTATATTTTACAAATATCTATCGAGATAAACAAGAAATGTACTTGAAAGTTGAAAACTTAAGCTTTCAAATGCATTTCGTTTCATATTAATCCGAGATATATTCGCTCTTTGTCAGTAAAGCCAAAAATCAAGCCATCGTATTTTCACTGCTCCGAATTTCAACCTTATGAAATTAATTCATATGAGTTTTTTTTTCGTATGAAACACTCGAATATTAAAACTAGTATAGTTCTTTATGCATTTTTATGAACATTTGTTTTTAAAGAACTCTTTACGGCTTTAAATTAAAATGCCCAACTGACCCGACGTGCTCACCGTGCCCCACCTTCCCCTATGGGAGCGTCCAGCAGAAACGGGCCACCAAGCGCGCGCGGTGCCTTTTTTCGCGTAAAAGGCACTCTGTTTAACTCGTTCATAATCGTATGCTGCGTCTTTGAAAAAAAAACCAAGGACTATATCGATAGATTTTTTCCTGCTCTTTCCAATGGTGCTATTATTTTTATTCCGAAATGCTTTCGAAAGATTACCAACATCTGCAGCTAAACTTACTCTTCAAGAACTAGCTCAAAGTAAGCGCCCATCCAGGACACCAATTATTATTATTCCTAGCACCAATACATCACTTATAACGATGTACAATGCTCAGGACATTTTACAAGATTTGATATTCAGATCTAACGAAGAAAAGATAGCATTGGGCTCAAAACGCGAAAAGGATATATTGTTGCAAAGACCCAAAGTTGGAGGCCTTACTGTGCCCTACAGAGTTATTGATAACCCTCAAAAATTAACAAAAGCAGATTGGGATAGAGTTGTAGCAGTATTTGTATTGGGTCCTACTTGGCAATTCAAGGGATGGCCTTTTGATGGTAATCCTGTCGAAATTTTCTCTAAAGGTAAGGACCTATCATAAAATATTATTTAATATCTTGAAGTAAAACATAGAAAATTATTAATTTTATCTTTCTCAAATATATTTTGATTATTTTAAATTAATATTCCAACTATAAAATTAAATAATTACTATATTTTATTTCGAGTATATTACTTTTCAATTCTAAAAACATTGTTCGATTTACTGACAAAATTGTTTTTATTTACAGTATGCGCATTTCACATCAAGTATGATGAGATGAAATTGGACAAAAATATCTCTCGATGGGATGTTACTGTAATCAAGTTGAGTAGAACAAAGAAACATTTAGACAGAGCATCTATAATGAGATTTTGGGAAGTCTTGGATAAGTAAGTATTTTTGATTTAAATATGTTTATATTTTTTAAATAATTCGTAACTAATAAAAATATTGTTTAATTTCAGACACTTGATTAAGAATAAAGCTCACTTGCGGTTTTGAATTGTAGTTCTGCATGGAGCAAAACGAAGAGGAGCGAAGTAAATAAACGATGGACAAACAAACGCATCTTACAGCGCAGCGTTTCGATCGATTACAACTGTCATTTATTAAGCTGTCAAGCACGTGCAGTTGTATGTACTTAGACAGATACAATTAATTTGCATTGATGTAATTTTTTTGACAATAAACATTGTAAATATTAATATATCTTCGTCTTATTCCATATACCTTTTATAAATTAATACTTACTAACTCATAATTTTAGAGTTGGGACATTTTCGAAATAGATTCTGTGTGAAAAATCTTTGGATCCTGCACTTCTATAACTTAGTATATTATCTAGCGGTTCTTATCAATGAATATGGTTAATAAAGATTTATTCAAGTTAAATATATTCAGAAATATGAAATATAAGGAGGGGTCTATTCTAAACGAATAAAGATATGTAAGCTTTACATTTACTCTTCTGTTTCAGTTTGATAGTTTTCAGAATTTAAGTTCCAAACTAATTTTGTAGAAATAATTAATAGTATTTGTGTCATAACATTTTTGTTTGAAAAATCACGTTTTTAGCAATAACTAACAATTTTGTAGTGAATCGTCGAAACATCCCCCCTCCCTGAATTTTAGTCCTGCTGTCAATTTTCTTTGATTGGTAGTTCCTTAACACAATTTCTTCTCCCTCAATGCCTTTATGTCATGTATAAACGACTCTCTACCGTGTATGTATTTATTATCATCGCTACCAACAAATATTGAATGATTTTGTCACTGTAGAATCTTTTGGGTTATTTTACGGGAAGAAAGTACCGATGAGATGTGTGAATAATATTAAGGAGGCTAGACACCTTTTTTCTCTGAAATAAGAAGTCACATTTTAATACATAAATGTAAACTAATTATTTCATACTTTTTACATATAAAAGTGGGTATATTTACCTTACCTTAAAACTTTCTCCGATGGGCCTTTTATATGGTCCAGAACCATAGTCATCGATGAAACAAGTTTTTTCACTAACCGTAAGCTTTGAAATTTTCCTGTGGATGGATTGACTCCAGATTTGAACTAAATTACTCCTGAATAGTATAATTCTCATATGAGTGTAGGGATTTAGGATTAAATGTCGGAAAAAATTTTTACATCAGAAAAATTATGAAAAAATATAAAAAATTTAAAAAAATTAAAAAAAAAAAACTCTTGAAAAACAGCACAATTTTTTTTTCTCATTAGATCAAAAATCCCTACACTCATATGAGAATTATACTATTCAGGAGTAATTTAGTTCAAATCTGGAGTCAATCCATCCACAGGAAAATTTCAAAGCTTACGGTTAGTGAAAAAACTTGTTTCGTCGATGACTATGTTTCTGGACCATATAAAAGGCCTATCGGAGAAAGTTTTAAGGTAAGGTAAATATACCCACTTTTATATGTAAAAAGTATGAAATAATTAGTTTACATTTATGTATTAAAATGTGACTTCTTATTTCAGAGAAAAAAGGTTTCTAGCCCCCTTAAGTTCTCAAATCCACCCCGTTGTCGAAAATACAAATTATGGGTTTCTATTGATATTTAAAAAACCGCTACCAATTCATTGGCACGTAGCTTCCTCCAAATTAATACATCGTTAATATATGTATAGTATATATTTTAAATATCAAATATGTTTATTCATTATATTTTTGCTTCCTCATAGAGGAAGCTTTGTAATAGTAAAATTTTAATTTTCTTTAAATTGCTCTAGAAACATGAATAAAGGTGTTAGAAGTTTGTGTCACATGATTTTACAAAATGTCTGTATGGATGTGTGTGTGTGTGTGTGTGTGTGTGTGCGTGTGTGTGTGTGTGCGTGCGTGTGTGTATGTGTGTGTGTGTGTGTGTGTGTGTGTGTGTGTGTGTGTGTGTGTGTGTGTGTGTGTGTATACCACTTTATTTTCGGATCTACGCGGTCGATTTTAACCGGACGGGTCTCATTTTTTTTTGTTTTTTGATTCCGAATGCGGGAAAAAAATAATTTTGTACGACTAACTGATTCGTTTTTGTTTTATGTCAAGTTTTTCATTTTCGAAAAATTTATTTTTGATTTTTTTTAATGATTGGATTTAAATTTTATAATCCGATGGGTAGCGTTCGAAAGAGCATAAAAAAACCTATATTTAAAAAAAATTTTCTCTAGCTATCACGGTTATTTTGTTATTAACAAAAACGTGTTCTTTTTAAATGCTTATAACTCCCAAACTAAATGGTCAATTTTAAAAATGAAAAAAACGTGTTATTAGGTCGCCACCTATTATTGTCGCCACAATTTACGGGAGTAAAATTGTGTTAATCGCTTCAAAATTCCTTGTAGAGGTAGATTTTTGGTTGCCACCTGCACCTTTCTTTGGGATAGATGATTGATTCATAAATTTCAGAGATTTTTTAGGTTAAAATTTTTGTAACCTCTTTTTCGAATCGTAATTTCTCGAGAACGGCTGTATGTATCAGAATGGGATAAGTAGCATTTAAAAGAGAATTAAAATACCTATATTTTTTAAGAAAAAAAAAGTTTCTAGCTATCACGGTTCTTTGGTTATTAACAAAAACGTAAAACATGAAAAATGAAAAAAATGAGTTTTGTATGTCCAACGATTCCGGAGGGAAAATAGTCGTAATTTCTTCAAAATTCCTTGTGGAGGTAGATTTTGGATAGCTCTTGGTCGAGTTCTTTGGGCAAAATAATTGGTCCATAAATTTCAGAGGTATTTGAGGTTAAAATTTTTTAAACTTTTTTTTAAATCGTAATTTCTCGAGAACGGTTCTATGAATTAGCTACAGATTTCTAGACAATTTTGTATGTAATATAGATATTATGTATGTGAACTTTCATCAAGATCGTACGATTACTTTTTGATATTCAAAATTTTCCTATTTTACAAAGTTATTTTATTTGTCGCCTGATAACTAGAGAAAACGTGTTTTAATTTTTTTTTAATTTGGCGGAGATGTAGAGTGTATATTATTTATTATATGCGTTTTTAGAGTAAAAGAATTCGTTTATTGATTTCAGAGATATTCGAGGTTAAAACTGATTTAGCCTTCTTTTCAAATCGTAATTTTTTGGATATATCTATACTAGAAAATGGGAATAACACGTGCTATGCGTGCGTGTTGTTCACTTGCTTTTGTTTTTTATTGAGGGTAATTTACAGCGCGATCAAGTTTATCCACTTATTATACTCATTGAAGAATATATTTGGTTGAAATTTCAAAAGATTATCTTTATTTTTTACTCAAAATATCGAAATTTTTTGTATAGAACATTGATTGGGAAAAAGTTTGCATTTTACTTGCAGAATATGCCAGTATTTTTGTTGTAACCAATAGTCCTAAAATTTGGGAGAGATATATTTTTTTTATATCTTCAAACTGAATTCGTTGCCCAATAAAATCGAACTATTACGACGAAAGATATTTGAGGTTTAAAATAAAACTAATTGAACATGTGATAATATTTTGAAAAAATTGATTTATAAAAATATCGGGTTGTCGCACGAGAAAAAGAGTAACAAGAATGAATTTTCGAAAAATATATATTAAATTATAACGAATATTCATAAAGAAAATTGGGTATGATACAATTAATTATTGTTATAAAAAATTAAAAAAAAAAATGAATAAATACATTATTTTGAGGAAGCTAAGTGCCAATGTATTGGCAGCGGTTTTTTTCATTGATTTAATAATTCATTAATATTTAAAAAATTGCATATTTTTTTCTTATTATTTAAATTATTTGTTACTTGACTTTTATTTTATTTAAAAAAAAAGTAATATTTTAAAATATAAAATTAAAAAATTACTATCTACCCCGAGATCAGCTTACTCATATTTTCAAAATCATATATAATAACTCCATTCTTTACATTATAAATATATTATTATTCAATAATTGTGTATCTTCACTATAAATAATTGAGTACATATTATAAAAATTGAAATCTACTTCTAATTTTGATTTTTTTAATGGTTCGTTATAATTTTCGTCATCCTCTTCTTTTATTTTCAATAAAATATGGTTGATTGTTGATTTTATCATTTCTTATACCACTTTAATAAAAATACAAAGCTTCCTCTATGAGGAAGCAATACTATTGAGGCATTACTCTCTAAGTACCATATATACTTCTAAAATTTTCCCAATTATAATTAAAATAAAATAACCAATACGTAAGAATAATTAAAATATTTAAATTATATATAAAAATAAACCGTTCTCAATAAATTGCAATTTCAAAAAACTGTTCAAAAAATTTTGAAAATTTTCCCTCTTAAATATCTTTGAAAATAATCGATCAATCATGATCAATTTTTTCACACATATTGCGTATCTCAAATGTAAATTCGTCTATAAATTTCAGCATAATCCATCGATCTGTTCTCGAGAAATTACGATTTAAAGAACGTAACAAAAAGTTGCTTTTTAGGTTCAAAAACGCATAAAATGGAGTTATGAGTTTAAAAAAAAACACGTTTTTGTTTTTGATGATAACTAAAGAACCGTGATAGATAGAAAATTAATTTTTTTTAGAAAATGTAGGTATTTTAATTTTCTTTCGAATGCCACCCACCCCATTCAGATACATAGAACGGTTCTCGAGAAATTACGATTTCTAAAAAATGTAAAAAAATTTTTAACCTCAAATATCTCTGAAATTTATGGACCAATCATTTTGCCCAAAGAACTCGACCGAGAACTATAAAAAATCTACCTCTAAAAGGAATTTTGAAGCCATTAAGTCAATTTTACTCTTGTAATCGTCGGACATACAAAACTGATTTTTTTCATTTTTCAATTTTTTACTCAAAATCTAGCCTACAGAATGTATTCAAATTTTAACAGATTATAGCTATTTATATTCTGTATTATTATTATTTTTCTCAAAAAAATTGACCGTTAAGTTTAGGAGTTATAAGCTTCTAAAAAAAAACACGTTTTTGTTAATAACAAAAGAACCGTGATAGCTAGAAACTTTTTTTTTTTAGAAAATATAGGTATTTTAATTCTATCGTTAAAGTACGTTCGTGATATTTAAGTTTATTTGGAAAAGGCGGACATCAAACGAACCAATGAATAAGCGAATATTATTTTTTATTAGCCGACGTTTCGGGAGCGTTAGATATACTCCCCTCTTCAGGGCATAAACAATTATTCAGTCATTATTAAAACATTCGGTATTTTAATTCTCTTTCGAATGCTACCCATCAGATTCGAATAACTCGATCCTATCATTAAAAAAAATCAAAAAACAGTTTTGAAAAAATCGAAAATTTGAAAAAAAAAACAAAAAGCATCGCCCAATCAAAAAACGGATTTTTGACCCGCTATCACGCAAAAAAACAAAAAAAAATGAGACCTGTCCGGTCAAAATCGACCGAGTAGAAGCTGAGATCCAGGCGTACACACACACACACACACACACACACACACACACACACACACACATCCATACAGACATTTTTCAAAAACCATGTATTTTGATTCCTAACACCTCGGAACACAATTATAACATGTTTTTACAACAACTCAAAAATTTAATATCACAAAGCTTCCTCTAGGAGGAAGCAAAAACCTTTATAACAGATAATAACTTTTTGTAGATTGATTCTATGGTTATGCGCCACGGCCCAAAAAAATAAATCAAAGTTTATTACTGTTATAAACTTTTTTTACCTGTTAATAACAGAAAAAAATGTTTATAACTTTTATAAACTGTTACTATATAGTCTCAAATCCTAACTTTATAAACAGTTATTAGCAGTTATAAACGTTTTTAAAAATTATAAAAAATTATATATTATTATTAATCATTATTTACTAAGTTTTATTTCCGCCTGGGTTTTAAAAATAGTAAGCTACTTCAGCCATATCACCTTAAATTTTTGTTAATGTCTGATTCAAACTAGTTTGTATAGGTTCAGAATAACACATATAATTGAAAAATTCAATAAAAAAAAATTGATTTTAAAACATTTTTAGGTATAAGACCGCCTTAAGACGAAAATATAAATAATTCTTTAAAACAAGGATCAGAGTATATTTTTATAGTACATTTCGACACGGATGCGGAAGGTGATTATTTAGCTCGCGTGACGTTTTCGCACGAGTGAAGCGAGTTAGAAAAGTCACACGAGCTAAATAATCGACTTGCGCACTAGTTTCGAAAGGTATTTTATACCACGAGAGCCGAAAAATCACAACTTTGATATGATTTTTCGGCGCTCGTGGTATAAAATACCGTTCGAAACTAGTGCGTAAGTCGATTATTTAGGTGGTGTGACTTTTTCACACTCGCTTCGCTCGTGCAAAAAGTCACACCAGCTAAATAATCGACTTCCCCACCCGTGTCGAAATGTACTATTATAGCACTGTGTGACCTAAGCCCGCACTTAGGTCACGCCTATCCGTGACCTAAGTAGTACTTTTTTGCACCGTGTTTATCGCACTTGCTACGCTCGTGCGCTAACCTCACGGTGCAAAAAAGGACTACTTAGGGCACGGATAGGCGTGACAGCGGGCTTAGGTAGGTAGTGCTATAAAATATTATATGATACTTGTGACCTAAGGAGCACTCTGCACGGCGTAATTAGGCCCCTCGCTGCGCTCGGGCCCTAACTTCACGCCGTGCAAAAAAGTGCTACTTAGGTCACATGTATCGTAATGTACTAATTTATACTATCAAATACGCCTTTTAGTTTTCACGATGCTTAATTATTTAATCATGCAATATTAGATGCATACCACTAGATTTAATGAATTTTACCATGATATTTTAGAATATACCTGAATGAAAAAAAGAAATATACGAAAATGTAGAAAATCGTAAGAGGCGGGCGATACGAGGTCCACGCATATTAGGAAATTGCGAAGATGCGCAATAATAAGTAAGACAATTATTTAAACAATTTTTAAACAAAAGTAGGCGGGGGATACGAAATCCAAGAATTTTCGAAAATTGCTAAGATATGCAATAATAAGCAAGAAAATTATTGAACAATTTTAAACCCAAGTAGGAGGGGGACATGAGGACCACGAATATTAGGAAATCATGTAGATGTGCAACAATAAGCAAGACAATTATTCGAACAATTTTAAACCCACGTAGGCGGGGATACGAGGTCCACGCATATCAGGAAATTACGATGATGGGCAACAATAAGGAAGAACATTATTTAAATAATTTGTAAACCAAATTAGCCAGGGACGCGAGCTCCACGCATATAAGGGAGTCATGTAGACATAACAAAAAAAGAAAAACGATAATTTAATTAAATTTTTAAACGCAAGTACCCGAGGGAGGCAAGGTTCACGCATATTAGGAAATTACGTAGACGGGCAACAATAAGCAAAAATATTATTTAAATAATTTTTTAACCCAAGGAGCGCGAGGTCCACGCATATTAGGGAATTACGCACACGTGCAACAATAAAGAAGACAATTATTTAAATAATTTTTAAACCAAACTTGCCGAGGGACGCGAGGTCCACACATATCAGGGAATTGCGAAGATGTCCCGAATGGAAAAAATTTATAGTACTGTAACGTAAATTATCGTACATTCCAGCAGGCTTGCGTATATTCGCATATGTTCGCGTATGTTTGCGTACGTACGCGTACGTTCACGTACGTTTGGGTTACGATTCGGAAATTTTGTACAGTATTATACGGAAACGTACACGAACTTACGAGAACGTACGCGAACGTACGCGAACGTACTCAAACATACGGAAACATACTTATATATACTGATATGTACGGCTTTATACATTTTAAACATGAAATAAAGATTGATAAGTAAATAGTTATGCACACCAACGTACGCCAACGTACGTCAACGTACGCCAACGTACGCCAACGTACATCAACGTACGCCAACGTACGCGAACGTATGCCAACGTACGCGAACGTACGCGAACGTACACGAACGAACGGAAATATACTTATATATACGCATATGTACGGCTTTGTATATTTTAAACATGAAATAAATGTTGATAAAAAATAGTTCTGTACGCCAACGTACGCGAACGTACTGTGCTGTACGTTGAAGTATGAAATTTTGCAGCTATAAAAATAATTTTATTCCACACTCGACGAAAATGGCCACCTTTCACCTCCGAAAATCGGGACAAAAGTCACATATATTTCCCGCAAATCTCATTTACGGGAGAGTAAAAATACCCGAATGGAAATAATTTTCGTATGTCTATGTTGCATTGTAGTACATTGCTGTAAGATCCTGTACAATTCGGTACGTTTCCGTACGTTTTGATTACGATTGAGACATTTTGTACGAAAACGTACTGAAACGTACCGAATCGTACGTAAATATACGTCATGGTACAAGAAAGTACTGCCTCGTACATAAATGATCTCGCAAATAAATGACCTTAATGTTATATCTTATGATGAAATACTTATAGCATGTATCATAATGAGAATAAAAAACCAACTATTTATAAGTTCACTGTCTAAAGGAACAGTAGCAAAATACTCGTATGTCAATTAAGTAAATATACATATAAAATTTTTATTATATAAATAAATAATATTTTCATTGCATAATAAATATTAATTACAACTAACCAAATATCTTTTATTGTATTTCTCATTATAGAAAAGCCAACAAGTTTTTGTAGAAAAAAAGTTTTTGTAAACTACTATATACTCTATCTTTCCGTAATACCTATACGTTCATGTATGTTATCGCATGTTTCTGTACGTTCACATATGTTGTTATACATTTCAGTACATTTCGGTACGTTTCCGTACGTTTATATATATTTACGTAAGTTTTAGTACATTTTCGTACGTTTCGGTACGTTTCGGTACGTTTTCGTACAAAAATATCTATAAAATCATTTTTTCATATCTATAATGCTACAGAATTTCGTAGATATAAGTATGTTCCAACTCGTTTTCGAACGTACATGTATGTTACTATACGTTTCTGTAAGTTTTTATAACTTTCCGTAAGTTCGGGTACAATTCGGTACGTTTTCGTATAAAATGTTCCAATCGTAAGAAAAAAGTACATACGCAAACGTACCGGAACATACCTAATTGAACGGGGACGTACAGAAACATGCGATAATCTACGTTATAGTACTGTATTTTTTTCATTCGGCTAGATATTTTTTTTACAATTTTTACAATAATAATATTTATTTTGTAATAAATCCATGAAAATCTAGTGTAAAACAAAAAAAAACGTGTCAGCCCCGCTTTTCAGAGTCAAACGGTGGCCACGGTCGAGTGTGGAATAATAGTATATTACGCAACTAGGGAGGTAAAGAGTTGGCCAGTCCAGAGCACGTGGAAACATGTCCTCTGGGGTGGCCCTCTTTATCCTCGTATTGCGTATACGATTTTTCACCATACCATACCATAAATGATGAAAAATACTATATGTAGCACTATAACACGAGACGAAAGTAGATTTTTCTCTTTGTTGGTTACTCGCTTCGCTCGGGCAGTAAACGCACGCTTGTGAACTATCTTGTCGCTCGGGCAGTAAACTCACCTGCGGGAAAAATCTGCTACTTTCGCCCCTTGTTACACAATGTACTATTTTGCGTCTAAAGTACGTTTTTGTAGTTTTTTACTCGATACTGTAGATTTCTGTACATTCGCGTACGTTTTCCGTACGTTGTTTAATAATAAAAAAAATTTTTTTTAGCAAATGTACGTTTTTTTAGTTTTGTACTTGATACTGTAGATTTACGTATGTTCGCGTACGTTCGCGTACGTTTCCGTACGTATCCGTACGATGGCGTACGTTTCCGTACGTTAAAGTATGAAATTTTTTCATAATAAAAATAATTTTCTTAGTAAATGTACGTTTTTGTAGTTTTTTACACGTTACTGCAGATTTTCGTACGTTCGCGTACGTTCGCGTACATTCACATACGTTAGCGTACAAAATGTCCGAATCGTAAGCGAAACGTACGCAAACGTACGGAAACGTACGCGAACGTACTCGAACGTATGCATACCTACGTAAATGTAACAGGATCGTACGATTTTTATTTCCATTCGGGGTGTAACAATTATTTAAGGTGATGCGCTACACACGCCATTACTCAAAATTGGGTTCCCGTTTTTCTCATTCAATTTTCAATTTTAAGAAAAGAAATCTTTAACACGTTATCGATCTTTGTTAAACTTACAACGTGTCAAAGAGTTTTTTCGAAAAGTTTAAAATTGAAGGAGAAAAATGGGAACCCAGAATTGAGTAATAGCACACTCATATAAAGGAGTGGTGTAGACATGAAAAAAAGCAAAACGAATATTTAAATAATTTTTAAACCCAAGTAGGTGGGGGATACGAGGTCCACATATATTAGGAAATGGCGAAGATGTGCTACAATACGCAAGACAATTATTTAAACAATTTTAAACCCAAGTTGTCGGGGGATGCGAGGTCCATGCATATTAGGGAATTACGTACACGTGCAACAATAAAGAAGACAATTATTTAAATCATTTTAAACCTATGTAGGCCGGGGATAGGTCCACGCATATGTATAAGGGAGTCATGTAAACATGAAAAAAAGCAAAACGTTTAATTAAATCATTTTTAAACCCAAGTAGGCGGGGGATACGAAGACCAAGCATATTGGGAAATTGCGAAGATGTGCAACAATAAGCAAGACAATTATTTAAACAATTTTAAACCCAAGCAGGAGGGGGACATGAGGTCTACGAATATTAGGGAATCACGTAGATGTTAGATGTTATATTGTAACGGAATCTTCGCCAATAATTTTTTCTTCATGGGTTCCATTGTTATCTATAAGAAATTGAAATATAATATGTAATTGATGAATGATTTTAATCATGAAAAATACTGTTTAAAATCTTTTTTACCTATTATAACGAGGTGTGATACACCCATACAGCATGAAAGAAAACTGAAATAATTACATGAAATAATTCATGAATTAATACATTGAAATGATTTAGAAAGAATTTTAAAAGGAAAAAAAATTAATTTTAAATTAATTTTTAAAATAATATATGGAATCCTTACAAAATACTTTCAAAAATCTTCCAAAAAAATAAAAAAAGTGTTACCAAAAAATAATTACACGAATTAATTCTGAAAGGACTTTGAAAAGATTTTTTGAAAGAATACATAAAATAATTTCGAAATTATTGCAAGTATTCTTTCATGCAATAATTCAGAAATAATTTCAGAAAGATACAAATTAATCATTCACAAAAATAATTCAATATCTATTCAAAAATCTTACATGAATTATTTCATGAAATCTTCTGGGAAACTCGTGTGAATTAATACAAGAAATAATTTTGAATTCTTTTGAAAAAGATTTTTAGAATAAAATTTTTTAAAACAAAATGCAAAAAAAAATAATTACACGAATTAATTCTGAAAGGACTTTGAAAAGATTTTTTGAAAGAATACATAAAATAATTTCGAAATTATTGCAAGTATTCTTTCATGCAATAATTCAGAAATAATTTCAGAAAGATACAAATTAATCATTCACAAAAATAATTCAATATCTATTCAAAAATCTTACATGAATTATTTCATGAAATCTTCTGGGAAACTCGTGTGAATTAATACAAGAAATAATTTTGAATTCTTTTGAAAAAGATTTTTAGAATAAAATTTTTTAAAACAAAATAGCAAAAAAAATAATTACACGAATTAATTCTGAAAGGACTTTGAAAAGATTTTTTGAAAGAATACATAAAATAATTTCGAAATTATTGCAAGTATTCTTTCATGCAATAATTCAGAAATAATTTTAGAAAGATACAAATTAATCATTCACAAAAATAATTCAGTATCTATTCAAAAATCTTACATGACTTATTTGATGAAATCTTCTGGGAAACTCGTGTGAATTAATACAAGAAATAATTTTGAATTGTTTTGAAAAAGATTTTTAGAATAAAATTTTTTAAAACAAAATAGCAAAAAAAAATAATTACACGAATTAATTCTGAAAGGACTTTGAAAAGATTTTTAGAATAAAATTTTTAAAACAAAATAGCAAAAAAATAATTACACGAATTAATTCTGAAAGGACTTTGAAAAGATTTTTGAAAGAATACATAAAATAATTTCGAAATTATTGCAAGTATTCTTTCATGCAATAATTCAGAAATAATTTCAGAAAGATACAAATTAATCATTCACAAAAATAATTCAGTATCTATTCAAAAATCTTACATGAATTATTTCATGAAATCTTCTGGGAAACTCGTCTGAATTAATACAAGAAATAATTTTGAATTCTTTTGAAAAAGATTTTTAAAATAAAATTTTTTAAAACAAAATAGCAAAAAAAATAATTACACGAATTAATTCTGAAAGGACTTTGAAAAGATTTTTTGAAAGAATACATAAAATAATTTCGAAATTATTGCAAGTATTCTTTCATGCAATAATTCAGAAATAATTTCAGAACGATACAAATTAATCATTCACAAAAATAATTCAGTATCTATTCAAAAATCTTACATGAATTATTTGATGAAATCTTCTGGGAAACTCGTGTGAATTAATACAAGAAATAATTTTGAATTGTTTTGAAAAAGATTTTTAAAATAAAATTTTTTAAAACAAAATAGCAAAAAAAAATAATTACACGAATTAATTCTGAAAGGACTTTGAAAAGATTTTTAGAATAAAATTTTTTAAAACAAAATAGCAAAAAAAATAATTACACGTCCATTGTTTTCTACATTCGTATGATCCTATTAAAGAACGTATTAAAATGTGTGGGGGGTATATAATTTTTCGTTTTTGTGAACTAAGATAGATTGAAACATTTACTAATTGCGAAAAATATTAATTTGAAAAGTTAATGTAAGAATATAAAAACTTAAAATAAAAGGAAAAAAAACATTTAAAGATGAATAATATAGGTACTTAAAATAAGCAATATTTTTTATTATTATTCATAATAGTATTCTTTCAGTATGACAATGTTTAGAAGTCCCCTCAAAATCGACAGAAATATTATTTATACGTCTGCCAAGAGTAAAGAGCCTTTGACTCTAAAAGTTGATTCTAAATTGAAAACACTACAAATAATAATAACGTCGGTAAGGTAGAGCTCATTCTATTCATCTCTGCATTATATGCAATTATCATTTTTTTATTTTTATCGAATTTCGGGAAAAGAGCTCTTTATTGCCCTTCGTAATGACAAAAATACACTATGTGTAAATTTTCAAGTTATTGCTCGTTATAGATTTTACAGGAAACGGGTTGAAAAATTTTCTACCAGTTTTTTATGAAAAATAATGAACAGAATTTCTGAAAAATTTATAGGTGTATTATTTATGCAATTACGGAGTGCAGTGAAGAGCTTCATTCATCAAAAGTTGAATCTAAGATCAAAAAAATGTAAAAACTCATAACGTCGGTAAGGAAGAGCTCCCTTTATACACACACATTTCACATCGACTTAATACAATATTTAATAAACTAAAAGTATTAAATAACTATGAATTAATTGATCAAAGTTAATATTAAAAAATAAAGTAATATTAAGAATAAATTTTCTGTATCACTCATATTGCAGTATATAATGAAAAAAATGAAATGATCTAACAAGCGAGCGATAGCGTAATGGATAGCGTATTTGCGTAGTACCCAAGCGACCCGGGTTCGAATCTCCATCATGTAAAAAATTTTTCTGCGTTTTTTTCTGCGATAAAATAGTGTAAAATTATTAACAATGTAAATATATGTAAAAATAGTTAGAATATTATTTAAATAATATTCTAAATTATAAAAATGTACCTTCAAATACGGGATTATATATACCCTTCGAAATTTATTGTTAGTAATATTTACTAAATATTTTCTAATTAATTCACAATATTTATTCCTGAATCCTTCCAAAAATCTTTCATTGAAAGGATTCTGCAATAATACATGATTTTATAACCTTCGAAATTTTTTGTTAGTAATATTTCCATTATATTTTCGAATTAATTCACAATATTAATTCCTGAATCCTTTCATACATCTTTCATTGAAAGGATTCAGGAATTAATTTTGTGAATTAATTCGAAAATATTATGGAAATATTACTAAAAAGAAATTTCAAAGAGTATAAATAACGTATTATTGCAGAATCCTTCAATGAAAGATGTCTGAAAGGATTCAGGAATTAATTTTGTGAATTAATTCGAAAATATTATGGAAATATTACTAAAAGAAATTTCGAACAGTATAAATCACGTATTATTACAGAATCCTTTCAATGAAAGATGTCTGAAAGGATTCAGGAATTAATTCACAAATTAATTCCTGAATCCTTTGAGACATCTTTCATTGGAAGGATTCTGTAATAATACGGGATTTATCCGTCTTCCAAATTTCTTTTTAGTAATATTTTCATAATATTTTCGAATTAATTCACAAAATTAATTCCTGAATCCTTTCAGACATCTTTCATTGAAAGGATTCTGCAATAATATGTGATATTAATTCTGAAAGGATTCTGAAAGATTCTTTCAGAAATCATTCAGTGAAAGGATTCTGTAATGATGCTATGTCCGGGGTATTTTCCTTTCAGAATTATTTCAGGAAATAATTTTGAAATATCTTTTAGTAACCTTTTGGTAATAATCCATGAATCCTTTCAGAAATCTTCTATTGAATAAATTTTGCAATGATATTATAAATTATTTTTGAATTATTTCATTGAATTAATTCTGAAAGGAAAATACCCCGGACATAGCATTATTACAGAATCCTTTCACTGAATGATTTCTGAAAGAATAAAATTATTTCATGCATTCTTTCAGAATCCTTTCAGAATTAATACATGCTGTGTGGGCAGCGCTAGCCGGCGCAAGAGTAGGGCCCTGTGTTACCGGCACCTGCGGTTAGCACACCAGATAGAGGGCCAGGGAGCAGTGCGTTGGTAGTCTCGCGGTAGAGACACTCGCCTCCGGTCCGGACGGCTCGGGTTCGATTGCGGTTCGATTCGATGCCGGCGCGTATTTTTCACTCTTCTCCTCCGCATCCACCCCGTTACACTATATAGAAGTTGCTCGCGAAAACGACGCAAAACAAAAAACCGCTGCCAATACATTGGCACTTAGCTTCCTCAAAATGTATTTATTCATTTTTTTTTTAATTTTTTATAACAATAATTAATTGTATCATACCCAATTTTCTTTATGAATATTCGTAATAAATTAATATATATTTTTCGAAAATTCATTCTTGTTACTCTTTTTCTCGTGCGACAACCCGATACTTTTATAAATCAATTTTTTCAAAATATTATCACATGTTCAATTAGTTTTATTTTATCATCTGATGATTTTCACAAAAAAAGTAGCAGAATTATTTTTTATGGTGCACCTTCAACTTTGGGTAATATTTTAAATCCATAATATTTTGAAAACTTAAAAATAAATTCGAACAAATTACCAAACTCTGTATTACATATATTCATTTATTACACATATGAAAGTTTATTATAAAGTCACCAATCAAGTCAATCAGTCAAGAGACTTTCCAAAAAGGTTACAACAAAAATACTGGCATATTCTGCAAGTAAAATGCAAACTTTTTCGCAATCAATGTTCTATACAAAAAATTTCGATATTTTAAGTAAAAAATAAAGATAATCTTTTGAAATTTCAACCAAATATATTCTTCAATGAGTATAATAAGTGGTTAAAACTTGATCGCGCTGTAAATTACTCTCAATAAAAAACAAAAGCAAGTGCACAACACGCATGCATAGCACGTGTTATTTCCATTTTCTAGTATAGATATATCCAAACAATTACGATTTGAAAAGAAGGCTAAATCAGTTTTAACCTCGAATATCTCTGAAATTCATAAACGAATTCTTTTACTCTAAAAACGCATATAATAAATAATATACACTCTACATCTCCGCCCAATTAAAAAAAAAATTAAAACAAATTTTCTCTAGTTATCAGGCGACAAATAAAATAACTTTGTAAAATAGGGAAATTTTGAATATCAAAAAGTAATCGTACGATCTTGATGAAAATTCACATACATAATATCTATATCACATACAAAATTATCTAGAAATCTGTAGCTGATTCATAGAACCGTTCTCGAGAAATTACTATTTAAAGAAAAGTTTAAAAAATTTTAACCTCAAATATCTCTGAAATTTATGGACCAATTATTTTGCCCAAAGAACTCGACCAAGAGCTATCCAAAATCTACCTCCACAAGGAATTTTGAAGAAATTACGACAATTTTCTCTCCGGAATCGTTGGACATACAAAACTCATTTTTTTTCATTTTTCATGTTTTACGTTTTTGTTAATAACCAAAGAACCGTGATAGCTAGAAACTTTTTTTTAGAAAATATAGGTATTTTAATTCTCTTTTAAATGCTACCTATCCCATTCTGATACATACAGCCGTTCTCGAGAAATTACGATTCGAAAAAGAGGTTACAAAAATTTAACCTCAAAAATCTCTGAAATTTATGAACCAATCATCTATTCCAAAGAAAAGTGCAGGTGGCAACCAAAAATCTACCTCTACAAGGAATTTTGAAGCGATTAACACAATTTTACTCCCGTAAATTGTAGCCACCTAAAACACGTTTTTTTCATTTTTTAATTTTTTTCTCAAAAAACTAACCAACAGAATGGATTCAATTTTATACAGATTATAGCTATTCATAATCTCCATTATCATGATTTTTCTCAAAAAAATTGACCATTTAGTTTGGGAGTTATAAGCATTTAAAAAAAAAAAATACGTTTTTGTTAATAACAAAATAACCGTGATAGCAAGAAAAATTTTTTTTTTTAAATATAGGTTTTTTTATGCTCTTTCGAATGCTACCCATCCGATTATAAAATTTAAATCCAATCATTAAAAAAAATCAAAAATAAATTTTTCGAAAATGAAAAATTCGACATAAAACAAAAACGAATCAGTTAGTCGTACAAAATTATTTTTTTCCCGAATTCGGAATCAAAAAACAAAAAAAAATGAGACCCGTCCGGTTAAAATCGACCGCGTAGATCCGAAAATAAAGCGGTATACATACATACATAAACACACACACATACACACACACACACACACACACACACACACACACACACACACACACACACACACACACATCCATACAGACATTTTCTAAAATCATGTTACACAAACTTCTAACACCTTTATTCATGTTTCTAGAGCAATTTAAAGAAAATTAAAATTTTATTATTACAAAGCTTCCTCTATGAGGAAGCAATACACAAAACCTTCATGACTGCAATAAGTGAAAATGAAAAAAAATCTTGCTTATGATCATTAATAAAATTATAAATTAAAAATAAAATAAACACAAGTGTTGGAGTCAACTATTTCTTTCGTGCTATCATTAGCTTGGTTACTTCGTGATTGTTACGATAAATGCTGTTGAAGGTCGCGCGCCAGGGTTACGAGTCAGCGCCTTCTTTCGTGCTATCATTAGCTTGGTTATTTCGTAATTGTTACGATAAATGCTGTTGATGGCTGTGAATCACGGTAAGTACACGTGTTATGACGTACGCACCACACGAATATTTCAGTAGTCTATGTATTGTTGTACAATTTTTCGTGAGTACTGGAATTTTCCAAAAAAACTTCCTCAGGCGTTTAAGAATGTATTAGTTCGAATCAAATCGCAAAATTCGATAATTCATTACACAACGTTTGCATTTGATAATACAGGTTTAAAATATCGAAAAAAATTAACAACAAAGATACAACCGACATTGAAAAAATAGTAAATCAACAACTAACTCTAAATAAAACAATACAAACAAAAAGTGTAGCTTGCAAAAACAAAGACACAGTGATAATTAATTGCACCAATGAAGATAGTATTAATACATTTGAAAATACTCTAAACAATTTATTGAACAGTGACATTAAAATTGAAAAGGAACAAATTAATAAATCTAAACTAAAAGTAATAAATATTTATAAGACCCTCGAAGATGAAAAAGTAATTGAACAAGATATTAACCTAAGAAATTTTAACAATATGGAACACAAGTGCAAAGTACTTCATGTATATACCAATACAAAAACAGACACCAACAGTGCAATAATTGAGGTAACGTCTGACATTTATAAACATATTAAAGACAACAAGAACAGATTATTTATTGGTTATCAGAGTTGCAGAGTATTCGATATCATAAATTCTTATCCTTGCAATAAATGTTCAAGATTTGGACATAACACTAAAAAATGCAGGAACGAAGCCACGTGTTCAAGGTGTAATGGTGGACACATAACCTCAAAGTGTACTAGTGAAATTATGAAACGTCCGAACTGTGCATTCTGCAACGAAAAATTTAAAACAAATTATAACACAAGTCATTGTGCGATCGACAGCGATCTATGTGAAATATTAAAATCCAAAATTAAAAAATACATAGAAATGACTGATTACCCTGTGCAACCTACCTTCCAAAGGTATTTCGGTAAGGTAGAACGCGCAATAAATCAACAATCGATAACACCAAGAAGAGGAAGAATAGCAAGCAGCGATTCAACAGGCTCACAGCGCTCAGCCATTCCAGCGATCTCAGTGAAAACTAAAGCTACCACTGCAAACTTACATGGATAATAACTTTAATCTAATTGAGGATTTACAGAATGAAATAATTAACACTGACTATAATTGCGATGATCTTAGTGAACCAATAGATGCATGGCTTTTGAAAATGAAGTAATTTTAAACGTAAATATAAGGAGTTTAAATGCGAACTTTCATAAACTATTAGTATTCCTAAAAAGTCTAGTGATAAAGCCTTGCATTATTGTGTGCACTAAAACATGGAACTTGGAGCATTACGAATATTTTAATATACCGGGATACAATATGTATACCAATTACAGACCTATCTCGCTAATATCAAATATTACAAAAATTTTTGAAAAAATTATTCACAATAGAATTATTAACTTTATCAATCCATGCGATCTGCTAACAAAAAATGAATACGGTTTCAGGAAAAATAGAAGTACTAAAGATGCACTATTTCAATTATCCAATATGATATACAATAATCTTGACACTAGCACTCCTATTGCTATAACTTTCCTAGACCTAGCTAAAGCATTTGACACTGTACATCATCAAATCCTACTTGATAAATTGTGTAATTATGGAATAAGAGGAAGTGCTTATAATCTATTAAAAAGTTACCTCACAAATAGACAGCAAAGAGTGAAATTAAATAACAAAACCAGAAAATTTGAATCAGTAACAACGGAAGTCCCACAGGGTACCATATTGGGACCGTTACTATTTATACTGTACATCAACGACTTATTATTAGACATGCCGGAAGACACAATCGTATCGTATGCAGATGATACTGCTATTATCTCAACAGCTAAAACATGGCATGAAGTGTAGTAAAAAATGAATGACTATTTACGAAAAATATCTAAATGGTTAGCTCTGAATAAACTCTCGTTAAACACTGACAAAACAGTGCATATGGAATTTAGTAATCAATGCGATAGTACTCCAAAAAACTTAAACATCAATATAAATAGTATAAAACTCAAAAGAGTAGAAAGTACTAAATATCTAGGTATAGTCTTTGACAGTAACATGAGATGGAACGAACACACTGGTTATATGTACAACAAAACTAAATATCTAATTTTCATTTTCTATAAACTAACGAAGATTATGTCAACAGACTGCTTACGTATGGTATATTACGCCTTTTTCCACAGTATCATTTCCTACGGTATGATAGCCTGGCGAGGTGCATATTCGAACAGTATCAATTTGCTCAAAAGACTACAAATCAGATTACTGAAAATAGTTAATAAAAATAAATTTATCACTGATAAAAATCCAATGTACTTGGATAAAATTTTCGCGTATGAATCAATAGCTTATCATTACAATGAATTACAGTCAATATATCTTACCTCCAATAAAACTACAAGAAATAAAAGTATTCAGATTCCTAAAAGGCTCAAAACCATTAGCATTAAAAACAGTTTCATTAGAGCAATAATGATATTCAATCGCTTACATAACGAATTAAAAACCATTAGTAGCATATATAGTAAAAAAAGGAAACTAAAGAAATGGGTAAAAGAAAACGTATAGAAGTAAGAACAATCTAGTTATGTTTATATTGAAAAATTTATCACACTGTTATATTATATTTTGTTACAAAATTTATATTTCTATCTAGAATTTTAGGTTAAGTTAGTTTTAAGAATACCGGACCAGCGAACAGGAAAACATTTTCCTCTGCTGGATTATACATCTTGTATAATGTAATTATGTACTTCTCAATTGTACTTACTCTGGTTAAATACATAAATAAATAAATAAAAAATAAATAAATTGTTTTAAAATTTGCTATTTGGTTCAATAACAATCTCCATTATTTCGCTATGGTTTATAATATTCCTAATACTTCAAAATTTATTACGTAAAAATTTTTGAAAGAAATAGTTGATGTGAATGAAGTTCTGGCGAGTTAAACAGAAAATTACACTAAACATTTTTTTTCCACAAAAAAAGAAAAACAGTTTATTGGGATTTTTAGTAAAACTAATGAAGATGAAAATTTGATTTTTTCATAGAAAAAATGTACTTTAAAAAACGAGAATTCGGATCTTGGTTATTCGTATGCTGAAAAATTGTAACATGAAGTACTTTTTACTCGAAATAAAAAACTAATTTTAAATTAAAAAAAAAGAAGGTTGAATCAAACGTTATATAATTGAATATTTGGTTCCTTTTTTCAATAATTTTGCGATAAGAAATATTTAAAAAACATGATGATATTTTCATTAAAATGTTGCTATTAAAATTTTCATTATCGCCATTTTAAGATGACAAATTAAGTTTAAAAAACTTAAATCGCAATTTATTGACAATTTACTTCAAAATATACCTTTGGAAAGGGGCAAAGCATTTATAGTGTCAACTTAAAATGACAATAATGAAAATTTTAATAGCAACATTTTAATGAAAATATCGTCATATTTTTTAAAAATTTCTTATTACAAAATTATTGAAAAAAGGAACCAACTATTCAATGATATAACATTTGATTCAACCTTCATTGTTTTTTCAAATTTAAAATTAGTTTTTTGTTGCGAGTAAAAAGTACTTCACGTTGCAATTTTTCAGCATACGAATAACCAAGATCCGAATTTGAAAATTGAGCAAATCTCATTTTTAAACTACAGGCATGTAAAGAATTGAAATGCTTATTTTTCTGTGAAGAAATCAAATTTTCATCTTTATTAGTTTTATTAAAAATCCCAATAAACAGTTTTTCTTTTTTTTCGGAAAAAAAGTTTAATGTAATTTTCTGTTCAACTCGACAGAATTTCCTTCACATCACTATTTCTTTCAAAAATTTTTATATAATAAATTTTGAAGTATTAGGAATATTATAAACCATAGCGGAATAATCGAGATTGTTATTGAACCAAATAGCGAATTTTAAAATATTTTTTTTCGCTATTTTAAATCTGTATTTTCAAATGCAAAAGTTCTGTAAGGAATTTTCGAATTTTGCGATTTGATTCAAACAACCATGTTCTTAAACACCTATGGAAGTTTTTTTGGAAAATTCCAATATTATATGCATTGTTGCTAAATAGAATTTTTCGTGATTGTTACGATAAATCCTGTTGATGGCCGTGAATCACGGTAAGTACACGTGTTATGACGTACGCACCACACGAAAATTTCAGTAGTCTATGTATTGTACAATTTTTCGTGATCGTGTCGTGCGCACGTCGTAACACGTGTACCCTAGCGCGCGGCCTTCAATAGTATTTATCGTAACAATTACGAAATAACCAAGCTAATGATAGCACGAAAGATGTAGTTGACTCCAACATTCGTGTTTATTTCATTTTTAATTTATAATTCTATTAATGATCATTTGATAAGATCGGTGTATAAAAGAAAGATTTTTTTCATTTTCCTTATTGCAATCATGAAGGTTTTGTGTATTTTGTTTTGCGTCGCTTTCGCGAGCGGCTTCTATATAAGTAAAAAAGATTTTAAATAGTATTTTTGATGATTAAAATAAATTTTTCAATTACATATTATATTTCAATTTCTAATAGATAACAATGGAACACACGAAGAAAAAATTATTGGAGGAGATTCCGTTACAATAGAAGAGCTACCATATCAGGTAAATACATATCGACTAAATTTTGTAACATCTATTCCCTTGCAGCAATTTCTTTAATGTAACTGGTTAAAAAATTCAGAAATTATTTGATTGATTTATTAATATCTTTATTTATTCATAGATTGTTGAATAAAATAGTCCATGAACGATATCAATAGACCTACTTGCTTTATCGCGTTATGTATTGAATAAATTTCGTACAAAACAGTTTATAGAAATTAAAAAGTTTTTTAAATTAGTTCAAGAAGATGTTGAATCTGATTAAAGCTCCTTATATCTTGTATATCAACATAATAATTTCAATATTAGTACATTTCGACACGGGTGGGGAAGTCACACCACCTAAATAATCGACTTACGCACTAGTTTCGAACGGTATTTTGTACCACGAGCGCCGAAAAATCATATCAAAGTTGTGATTTTGAGGTTAGAGTGGTATAAAAATCTTTAAGCCCATAGCTCTCAGGATGAAAGTATTTAAATTTGTTTTTAGGCTAGCTTGTTTTGGTTCGGAAAAGGTAACCTCTGTGGTGCAACTATTATACACAGATCTTGGGTTATAACTGCTGCACACTGTGTCGAGTAAGATTTCATTTAATTTTTATAATCACATTAAGTATTTCTATTTAATAGAACTACATTCAAAAAATTAAATTAATCTCTTCACTGCTAAATAGAAATAAAACGCATATATCAGTACGAACTGGCAGTGGACACACAAGATTTTTTGGTAAAATGCACACACTTGAGAAAATTATAATGCATGCGGATTATAACTCCAACGGCAAATACAATAACGACATTGCTTTAATCATGGTAATTAAATATATTTATTTTACCTGTGAATTACTTAGAAAGGATTTAGTATAGCTATAATGTCACTATTCATTACAATGTTAGTATTTCAATGTGTGTAATAATAGTTTTATACAACTTGTTAAATAAATTTCAGTACAAATTTTAATTTTTGATTAAGAACTAAGAACTTGTGACTAACACGAATATTTTTATTATATTTTTGATCCAGCTTGCAGAACCTATTCAATTTAACAATAAACAACAACCTATAGAACTTGCAAAGCCACACGATATTCCCAGAGAAGGTGATTTGATGCGGATTTCTGGTTTCGGAGAGATAGGGGTAAGTTCTTATCGTTCACAGAGAAAGGTTTTCTTTTTTTCTAGAATTTCTTTAGTTAATTTAATTAACGGTTTTTAGCCACATCTGGGGAGAATTGATGTTTTGAAGGCTGCATACGTACCTGTAGTGAATCAAAATGATTGTAAAAGAGATTACATGTCAGGTGCCATAACCAATAATATGTTTTGTGCTGGCAATGGAAACGCTAATATGTGCTATGGTGATTCTGGTGGACCTGGTGTTATTCATGGTAAACTCTATGGAATCATGTCCACTACTAAACATTGTGAATCGAGAATATATCCTGGAGTGTACACTAGGGTGCACAAATACTATGATTGGATTAGAGAAAAAACTGGACTCATATTCTAAAATTTATAAACCTAGCAGTATAAAAAATACTTATTTTACGTGATAAAAATAAAATGTTGAACATAAAGAAAAAATTAAGCTTGATTCTTCCTGTTAATAACGTCACACGATTAGATACTGAACGATTACTCCCAATATAAGTATGTGGGAAATACACCAAAATTTTATGGTTTACGGTAAATTCAATTAGTAAAAAAATCTTTTTTCGAGACACCAAATCTACCTTCTGTATTTGATTTTTCTACTACTATATGTATATCATATCCAACATTTCCCACTTAGAGCGTAAAGTTATACTTTATGCCCTTTATACGAAAACTATTATTTAATAATCATCTTTCTACAAAAAAAAACTTGTGTTAATTTTTTTTATGGTTGAAGATTGTTCTAAGATGTACGAAACCAATACCTAACTCAAACTGAACAAATTATGAATGATATTTAAATTTCTCATTTAGAATACTATTTACTACCAAGGGGAATGATTGTAACTTTCCTACAGAAAAGTCTTGACTATTTTAAAATAGATACGTTTTACGATTATTTTGTATGTTCATTATTATATATAATATTAAAATTTGCACATCTATTTACTTATTCGATTGCTTTAGTGAACATAAAATCAAAAATCCGGGGAGGAGAGGGCCGAAGGAACAAAGTGTTTCTTATGTACGAACGAAACGTGCCGTCCATATTTTTACTCATATAGTGAGGGCCTGTGGAATTCGTTTCTCTCGTCTCTAAGTCACTTATCAAGCAACAATAGAATAAATCCGTAGTACGGGAATACAGTAATAGTAATAGTCATTTATTGTAAATATGCTTAATTTTTAAATGGTGTATCAACATTAGTGTATGATAGTCGTGTATATAATACAAAAGAATAGCCAATATAAAAACAATTTAAATATAAATACAATAATCCTTTCAAAAATACAAATTAAAGAACCAATTTGCGCTTCTCAGTCTATTTCAGTAAAGGTAACTTACGATATCACAGGCATTATTCTTAAAAACTAATAATACTACAAAGTAAGTCGAAAACCAGAAATTAGTGATATCACAGACCGAAGCTTAATTGACTAGAAATACACAAAAAACCGCTGCTAACTGCTTTAGCAGAATGCTTTCTCAAAGGGAATTGATAAATTACATCAAATAATCTTTTTAAATGCATATTTTAATATAAAATTTCATTGTTTTTGCATATCTGATTTTCCGTAAATTTAATATTCAAAATGATCAAGAAAATGATACTTAAAACAGTTATTTAGTAATTATTAAATTGCAAATTAAAAAGTTTAAGGTATTATCACATGCTATTTATTGAATTTATAAATTAATTACGTTTTATCAAAATTTTTTCGGCGTTTTCTTACCAGTACAAATCGAACCTTGATATTTAATTATTCAATATCATTACAAAATACTTTATTTTGTAAAATGCAAATGCTGTTGATAGTCGTAAGAGGTTACGATTTTTCTTACTTGATGTTGTCAAATTTTAGCATTGATACAAACAATGAATGTTTTGATAATTATTCTCTCATGAATTTTGAGAATGTTTTGATAATAATTATTCTGTATTGAATTTTGTATAATTATACAGAAAATGTATTTTATATAAAATATATTTAACTTTTTATGGAACTTTTTATATTGTTACATTTTATTAATAATCGCACTGAAAACTATGGATATTTTAGAAGGTATGTCGTCTTAATGATCAATAACAAGTTTCGTAAGGAAGTTCATTTGCCTCATTTTTTGAGGTTAATTGTACCGTATTTTAATTCACTTAATTTTTTTTTAATACATAGAGGTACCTAATGATACTTTTTAAGAGCAATAATTGTCCGTCGCATGCTTATCTTTGGATGAAAATTTTTTCATTACAAACAGCTTTTAATGTGCTGCAAAATACGTAAATTTGTACGAATTCCCATAAGAGTCCATGTTAAATTACTTAAACGAAAACATCTTAAATCTCTTAAACGAATCTTGCTTCCTAGATAACTTTTGGTTCTAAAAATTTAACATAGTTATTTTAAGAGTTACACTAACCAGTCCTTTAAATTTTGTTAAAATTTGCTTTCTGATTCAAAATCGAGAGAACTCCCTTAAGCTATTCCTTAAACGATTATTTTTAATATATTTTAATAGAAGAAGTGGTTATATACGGCTATTGGCGAAGGATACCACTTTAAATAAAAATCCAACGCATATGTTAATAGTACATCAAAGATGACGTTAGAAACTTTTTTAACATTTCAATAAAAGAAAGAAGAATTGTAAGCTTCTCTTAAACGTTTTGTCGAAGGATGGGGAGTTGACAAGCGGAGCGAGTAGGGGGGGGGGGGTACCCCCCCTAGTATATATAAGGTAAAAGTACCAATAAGTAACACGTTAAGGTCGCTGAGAGGCTTTACACTGAAATTTTATGGATAAATCGCATGTAAATTAAAAATTTCTTTTGTATTTCATAAATAGTTGCAATAGTTTATGAATAACAGTGGAAATTGGTTCGATTTTCTTACTAAAATTTATAAAAAAAGTGAAAATAATGAAGAGTGCGTTTGTTCCAATAAATAACTAATCAAAGGCACTTGACCCATAGTACGAATTCTTGTGTCCCAATAAATAACTATTTGTTTCACAACTTTTAAATATGGTTTTTAAGCTTCATTTCGTATAGAAGGCGTTTCACGTCAACTGTCCCAGCGCGCGGCGCGCGAGTCCCAAAACCTGCTATTTCTAACTCATGTTTATGATACTAAAAAGTACTTTAAAAAATTGTTTGATATGGGTTTTCGACGTATTTTTTCCTCAGCTTTCCAATGATGTTGGTAGTTTTTTCAAAATTTTCCATTTTCATCTTCAAAAACTCTTTTGCATTCTATTTCTCGCAAAAAACATCTCGGGCACTCTTTGGAAAATATCCTTTCCTACGTAAAAAATGCTCAGCTTTCGATCTAGAGGGTCAAAAAAAAATATTAAAAATACACTTTTTGAGATATAACATGTTTTGTACTTTTTGAAGGTGAAAATTGAAAATTTCGGAAAAACTGCTTACGTCATTGGAAAGCTGAGGAAAAAATACGTCGAAAACGCTTATCAAACAATTTTTTAAAGTATATTTTAGTATCATAAATGTGAGTTAGAAATAGCACGATGTGGGGCTCCAGCGGCGCGCGCTGGGACAGTTGACGTGAAACGCCTCATAGGCAAAGTCATTATTAATAGCATAATCTAATTAAATTAAAGTAAATTTGAAAGAAAAGCTTACTTACATAAATACTACTTCACTGACACAAAAATATTTAATGTAATTACACTCGATTATTAAAAATGTTTTAGTTCTTACAGAAAAGCATAATGATGCTAACACTTAAATCTAACAAAAAAAATAGCTGAGAAAGTAATTATCCGTTTGGATGGACAAAAATATGTATAGATAGGTAATTTCAATACCTTTAAGAAAATATGACTACTTGCGACCGACATCTAAATCCAACGCCGTAAAAAAATATTTTCGATTTTTCCATATTTTTCTATATTTTTTTAACCGACTTAATATTATTCGATCAGGTGAAAAAAATATGGATAGATAGGTAATTTCAAGACCTTTAAGAAAATATGACTACTTCCGACCAATATCTAAACCCCTAACCCCCCTAACGCCATAAAAAAATATTTTCGATATTTTCATATTTTTCTTTATTTTTTTTTAATCAATTTAATATTATCCGATTAGTCCGACAAAAATATGGATTGATAGGAAATTTCAAGACCTTTAAGAAAATGTGACTACTTCCGACCAATATCTAAACCCAACGCCATAAAAAAATATTTTCGATTTTTCCATATTTTTCTTTATATTTTTTTAACCGACTTAATATTATTCGATCAGGTGAAAAAAATATGGATAGGTAATTTCAAGACCTTTAAGAAAATATCATTACTTGTGACCGATATCTAAACCGATCGCCGTAAAAAAATATTTTCGATTTTTCGATATTTTTGTTTATTTTTTTTTAACCTACTTAATATTACCCGATCGGTCCGACAAAAATATGGATTGATAGGTAATTTCAATTCCTTTAAAAAAATGAGCTTACATCCGACCGATATCCAAACCCGGCGACGAAAAAAAAAATTTCGATTTTTCAATATTTTTATTTTTTATTTTTTAATATTTATTATTATCCAATCAACTATATAATTGAACTTGCACAACTTCAAAATGAACTTTAGATATCTGCCAAAGATAAACTTGATACCTCTGTCCATTTTCGAGTTATGCCGCGACAAATTCATTACACACACACACACACACACACACACACACACACACACACACACACACACACACACACACACACACACACACACACACACAGACATTTTCTAGAGAACGCATATTTCGACTTAGGGAGCTCAGAAATATCGAAAATCATCAAAATCTCGGGGTCGAAAAATTTCACCGATACCAAGCTTTCTCTTTGAGAAAACAAAAATGACTAGTTTTCAATACATTAAAAATACCGCTGACTTAGTCAAGGGATCAAAAGTAAACTTAAGACTAAAAATTAAAATACTAACCTTACCCTCAGACTTTCCACTCGTGTTAATAAATACATTCATTCAAATAAATAGAGTGTAAATGGAACGACACAGAAAAAAAAGTAAAATAGATGTTACCCATTACGCAAGTGAATTAGTCTAGGTCAAGAAAGTGCCTTCTCAGAGCAGTTTTAAACCTGCTGAGCGATGGAAGATTTCTAACCTCAGCAGGCAGAGAGTTCGAAAGGTGCGCACCTCGTACGCTGAAAGACTATGCCAGTATCAGTGCGCATCAGGGGTGCTGTTAATTCTTTAATTTCTAGTGGGAAACCTGGCTACATACCTAGAGAAAAGACTCTCAAGGTTGTCCGGGTTATGCATACGCATGATTTTATGCGTTATTATCCCCATGAAATACTGTCTCCTCGATTAAGTGCGCAGCCACCCCAGGACTGCTCTATCAGTGAGGGTATCCTACCTTAGGCTGCTCTATCCTAATGAGGGTAATCAAATCTCGCGTGAATCATATCCTAATAGCTATTGTCTTTTCGCATTTGATTTAACTTCCGATATATCGGCTAACCAATGCACTCATAGGAATTTGGTTAAGCGCGGTAGCGTCAGATTAGCTGTACGATTCTCTGAAGCATTAGCCAATACTGTAAATTGTATTGTCTATGCTGAGTACGATAATATTTTGGAAGTAGATGCATTGTGTTAAACTATTGTAGACTTTAGTGGTTAGAATAACGAAGTGTAGATGTCACTGTTGTACTACATATACGTGAAAGATTTGTTTCTTGGTAGCCAGTACGTTTTGAGTCGTGATTGTCATTTGCAAGCTACATAAAAAAATGATCGATTTAGTAACAGATATTCTGTGTCTAAAAGATACTAACGATAACAATGCACCAAAGGAAATCGCTGTTGTTGCTCTTAATGGTGATTTTCACGGTCATTGGTTAGTGACTCCGACGGCTTGTGTAGACGATTTGAACGACGAAATTAGAAGAAAAAATAATTGATTAACTCAGCATTGTCACGGCATTAATTACTTGGAAGCTGAAGTTGATATTAAAAGTTTCATAAAACTCTGCAAGATTTATCTAAAAGTCCACGAAACATTAAAGAGGTAGCGAAAAGCGGTTGATACTTCATAAAATTATAGCAAACGAAATTATTAATTTGGAATATGACGTAGATTGTCCTCCTTTCGATAAGTTATCATCTAATGTATATTGTATGCATCACGCTTTAAAATTTTCGGGTTATAAATACCGATGTGCTTTAAATATCGCTTATCGTTTGAAAGGCTACTTGATTATCTAAATAAAAATTTAAACGATCTTCACAATGGACAGTTTTCAAATATTGAAGATCCTTTCACCAATTCAGGCGCAATTGTAGGTGTATTCCCAGCCGATCATGTCCCGCAGGTATGGACCAAACCGACGGCATCCATCGTAAACACATATCTCACACATGAATTTTGCAGTCTTTGTAGACTGTTTTTCAACTCTTGAGATGCATCAATGAAAACTATCGAGCAATATTCAAGATGAGCGAACAGCAGAGCGGCTACGAGATTTTTATGCAAAGTCTCAGTGGTGTCCCGACGAAAGAATCGTAGTGCAAACATCACACGATTGAACTTCTTAGTAACATGGTTAATATGTGCTTTCCAGGTAAGCTTAGCATCAAGTACAACCCCAAGACTAGTGAAAGTGTCAGAGAATGGAATGCAGGCACCTTCTCCGAGGTCGATCGTCCTCGAATCAGCGTAAAAATCATTAATAAAACGATTTCTGCCGAAGATGATCGCCTTTGTTTTCAGCTTATTGAGTTTGAGAGAGGTGCCCACAGCCCTCTCCGAGACCGCTCTTGCCGCCCGCTGCAGTGTTTGGATACTCACATCTAGACTGTGTTTGGGCACATGTACATAAACCTGCAAGTCATCAGCATACCGTATGTGTTTGATACATCTCGAGTTGAGGACGTCACGTATGTCGTTGATATATAGGCAAAACAACAAGGCTCCCAGAACTGATCCTTGTGGTACTCCGAGATTCGTGTTTAACCACGAAGATAAATCTTGGGACTGTGTGTATATACGTTGTTGCCTACCAGAAATGTGGGAGCTTATACACCGAAGAGCAGTTCTGGAAACCAGACGAGAGGGAGAAATTGTGTCGAATGCCTTTCTAAAGTCAAACAGTAGCAGTAACGTGACGTATTTCTTGTCGATGTCGCGACATATATCCAAACCTGCAGTACTTCAACCTTCCAAACTTGCAGTATTCAAGACATCCCTACGCCTCCCATCGCTGTCCTGCGGTGAGACTGACACTCCAGCAAAGTGCTGATTCAACTTATCCGGTGCTAGGCCATACAAATCCTCATCTGGTTTGGATAGCAGCCCTAGATCTTTAAGGCCCTTCCAAACATTGCCATTTGCAAGGGCCTTTGACAGTCTATTGTGGTAGTATGATGTCCTGGCTTGTGTTGTACGGCCATCAACAGTTTGTCAAAGTGATGAGAAAAATTTGGTTCCTGTTCTCTTGTAACGTCTATAGGCAGTGTCACATTTTTGGTGCAGTCGGTTTAGCTCCGCTCCAACCCACGGCAGTTTGTTCTTTTTAGGTTTTAAAGTTTTTAGTGGAGCACGTTGTTCGTTGTTCTATCGTCCGCCTTAAGTTGTCACAGAGACAATTTAGAGCAGCGTCAGTGTCATTATTAGTACTGTCAGTAAATGACGACCAATCACAAGCACACAAAACCTCAGCCAATTCAGTTGGATTAATATCTTTATAACTTCTATGCTCAATGGGTTTTATGATATCTAGTGGCTGTTGTACCCATGTGAGAGATACGTCAATTATGTTATGGGTGCTGTGAAAGTTCACCGGGATGTTACGTGCGTCCAGTACTGTATTATTTTCATCGTCGAATAAAGTCAATCCATGTATGAGAGCTGCATGTGTGATGATAGTGGCAGAATGACGATTATACAGTCTTCAATCCATTCAACGTTTTGTGTGTTTATGTAACGCATAATTTCAAAATTTTTGTTCTCGAAAAAAATACACTTTACGAAAAAATTTTATAGAATAAAAAGTGCTAAGAATCATTCAAAGAATACGTATGATTTTTTTCAGAAGTTTTTGAGACATTTTTTGATTTTTCAAAAGTGTTAAAAATTAACAAATTCAAAATTGGTTCAAAAACTTCTGAAAAAACTCATACGTATTTTTTGAGTGATTCTAAGCATTTTTTGTTCTATAACATTTTTTCGTTGAGTTCATACATTTCGAGAAAAAAAATCATGAAGTTTAACATTACGCTGTTTCACAAAATCCGCCATTTTGGAAAAGCTAAAAGAGGAAAAAAGATTCACAACCAGTGTTTTGGAAACGCCAGACATTCGGACCGCGATTTCTGGCGGTAATATGATTATCCAAAAACAGAAACAGTAACAAAAATTGATTTGAAAAAAAAATTTTATTAAATTTTTTGACTTTTTTTTTTTTAAAACTCAAAAATAATACACTTACTGACTTTTTTTTACAAAATAAGTTGCAGATTCTGAAAGAGCACCCTCGAAAACCCTCTATACAGGATTTTGGATAAAAATGACTTTGTTTTTCCAATAGAATTCTGTACTTGAAAATGTGTGCACAAAAATGTGCATTCGTGCGTTAATGGGTTAACATTATGATTACTAGATAATGAGCGAAAACTTTTTTTCATTTTTATTAATTTGTACAATGTGATGTTTTATCAATGTAAAATCTATAAATATTACAGAAATTGGTGAATTTGCAAATTTTATTAAATATATGTTTGACAATAATGATAATCTGTGAAAAAATGTTTAAAACATAATAGTTTTTTACACCATGCACATCGTATGACTGCAATTCCTCCACATATGTCGCAAATTGGTTCCTCTTGGGTATGGAAACAGAAATCTACTGGATTTTGATGTCTTGGGGATGTTTTCGTTAGGTATCCACTTTTATACCAGGCATATTTAAAAACATTTTGAAATCTTGGTGAAGAAAATTGATTATGGGTTAGAGATTGTAGTTTGATTATATTATTTCTCTCGTGTAATTTAGCATCATAATTCATAAGAAGTCTTATGTCTGATAATTTTCTTATAAAGTTTTTCCATAATCGAAAACCATATATATCAAGAGGCTGTATCTGACCAGTTGTGCCTTTTGGTATCGTTTTCAATATAAGATTTGACCCTTTCGGTAAAGCTTCTTTTACAGCGTTTTCACATTGTCCACTCCATGAATCTAATAGCAGTATAGATAAATTCCTACTGTGAATCAAAAATACATTTTGAATCCAAATTTGAAATAGTTCCTTGGATAATTTACCGGACGCTGATGCTTCTACGTATATATTTTCTGGTTTGAATAAAGTTTTCATTACCTTAGGTCCAAATTGCCCATGAGCCTCTTTCAAAACTATAAATAACGGGGGCATAAGCTGTCCCTCTGCTGATATTATTGGTTGAATAGTGTAACTATGTGTTGTAGAAGATACCGACTGAGCACCATGTACTTTAATGAGATTTTTGACATCGTTAACAAAATTTTCTTTGTGTTGTTCTACTTTTATTGCCTTCTGTGTAGATGACATAGTAATAAATTTTGTTATTTTACGTGAAACAATGTGATGTTTTTTTTTAAATATTTGTATCCATCTATGTGAAGCTTTAAACCACGGAATATTTAATTCTGCTTTCTTTACGAGAGCCCATCTTTTTATATCAATATTATGCAGAGTCATTTGTGATTCTATCGCTTCTTTAACTTTTTGAAGTACATAAGTTGTTATTACATATAGAATAGTTTTGCTGGTACCCCCTGCTTCAATTTGTAATTTCCACCGTCGCAATTGACGATCAGAAGTAACTTTTCTATACTTCAATTGTACACTTGTCAAGGATAATGGCTCTCTTTTTCCACTTTGCCAATACTGCACTGCTTGTTTCTTATATTCAAAGTTTACATCTTCTTCATTCGGTAAACAAGCAGGAACCTCTGCATAATATTTATTTAATTCATCCTCTTCTTCAATATCTTGTGGAAGTGTATCACTGTTGTCATCCTCAAAAAGTAAAGTATATTCTTCTTCTGTATGTAAATTGTAATTTACACTCTCCTTTATTATATTTTCTATTACATGATATAAAGTTATCTCCTGTTCGTTAGCTTGTGATTCTTCAATTTTAACATTGTTAGGATTAAAGATTATAGATAATAAAGATATTATAACCAGTGGATTAATAGCCATTTTTTAATTTTATTTGAGGCAATGACGTTCAAGCAACAGCCGTAGATTATTTATTCTATAATTATTATTTTACTTAAAATAACTTTATTTTACTTTCATGAACGTCAATTGAACTTACTTTTATTTCCGATATTTCATAATTTTATCCCCTTTAGTAAAATTGATGGCTATGTTATTTCACGTTTTATTCGTAATCTGATTGGTCGGAAGCGTTGCCATGCTGTAGCTATGTGCATGGCAACGTAATGTTATTTGTTTATATTTTTCTTATAAGGTTATTTTCACATTTTTGAATATTGTATTCAAAGCATAGTTTATCTCCGCGCGCGCAGCGTGCGTTTGATCTAGTCTTCTTTTTAAAATAAAGTTATGTTTCACTGAAATAAAAATATTTTAATTACTACAATATCATGTGACACAAATAATTTATTTTACTTGTTTATTATATGGTAGAGAGAGTCGTGCCAGTTTAATATAATAAATACATAAAATAATGAAATTGAATATATGTATTTATACTCAAGCGCGCGCACGCACTCACACACTTACACACGCACGCTCATACGATTTCATTAATTTTATTTATTAATTGTATTAAATGGGCAAGATACTCATTACAATAAAATATTATACTAGTTTTATTTAAAACAGTTATTGAGGTCATGTTGAATAAGAATAAGAAACTTTACCGGCCACCACGTGTTATAATTATAAAATTAATTTGTAAACACTTATTTGATATAATCTCGACTTCAGGCCTTCGATTTATGCGGAGATAATTTTCAGAAATTTTGTGGATCATTTTTGTTATAGTATCTGTGAGGTATTTGGGTTGAAAAATCTGACGACTTTTTTAGATAATTGTAATTATTTAACATACACTCAATAAAAGGCAAACGAAAAATTTATTAATATATTATGATATGATATTTATGTATATAATAAATATTATAAATTTTATTAACTCTAGAAAAAAAATGAAAACAAGTCGATGTTTTTTACAAATATTCTTCTTATCATGGTTATATTAATAAATTGAACATTGTTAGAATCATTATTTTATTTTACGTTTTTATAATAATCCTATTTATATTATATCACTTCTTTTAATCAAACTTACTATTTGACTTTAGATATCATTTTAATATTTAAACTATTTTATTTTTTTCAAGAAAGTTCTTATTTGTTTAAACGTTTCGCCCATATGACTAAAAATAAAATAGCAATACTTACAAGCCCTTTTTAATAATATATTTTCTGTATCCTCAATGCGTAATTTAAAAATTTTTTTTAAGAATATATAATAAAATGTATAATTATATCAATTTAAACAATTGTATAAACACCAACAATGTATAATCAGTTTAGTAACTAGCGTGTAGTCAATACAAAGAAACACTACAAACTGACCAAAGTCGAATAAAAATATCTCTTGTTTACTCGAGAATTATCTCGTATTTAATGTTTTTTTTTATTTACCAATATTTTTATAAATGTCATCGCGAAAAAAATATTCGTAGAAGCGTAATGACATTGCAAATTGTAATGTAAATTTAATATAATTATAATTATATTGCATATTTCGGTAAGAATGAAACCTTCGTTGATAAAAAAAAACTTAAATTTTGATGACATCAACAATACAAGTATCAATACGGAAAATGAAATATTATCCTAATATAATGTAAAAATAGATGAATTTTTAATAGAATTTTATACAGAAAAATTCTTTGTTTATAAATAATTTCATCATTAATTTCATAAACAAAAAAAAAATAATCGATAAAAATTTTCTTGCAAATTTTCACGTAAAATATGATTTGAAATAAGCATCTCAAAATTAAAAATCAAAAAGAATGTTGTGATCAATTTTTTTTAATCACTAAAAGATAAATAACTAAAGTAGGGGTAGCTCACCCCTTCTATGTGTTTTTTTAAACCTCGAAACAGGTCAACTATAATTTTTAATTTTCTTTACAACATGGCATTTTTTAATCAAATATGGCTCGTCAAAACTTTGTCATTTTAAAAACAGGGTGAAAAAAATTATATTTACCCCCATAAAAATAGGGGGTGCAACTCCTTATCATTAAAACTGTGTCCAAATACTCGTCTTTGTATAAGAAACAAATAGGTGTTGGTTTCATTAAAAAATTCCGATTCCATCTCGAGATATAAAAAAAAACTGTTTTTGGGGGTGAGCTTTAAGGGTGGTTTTCACACCCAGATGTTTTTCTCCACAGATAAAAAAAAAATACGTATCAAATATTTTTCGATACTCTAACCAGTTGCAAAGTTTCATGAAAATCGAAGGCAGACACTGACAAAAAGGTGATTAATTAAATTAGGGGTAATTCACCCCGTCAACGTGTTTTTATTTTTAAATCTCGAAACAGGTCAACTATAATTTTCAATTTTCTTTATAGCATGGCAATTTTCAATCAAATTTAGCGCATTAAAACATTTTTATATCTAAAATACAAGGGGAAATATCATATTTACCCTTATAAAAAATAGGTGATGCAACCCCCCAGCATTAAAACTGTGCCGAAAAACTCGACTTTTCATAAGAAACAAATAGGTGTTGGTTTCGTTAAAAAATTCCGATTCCATCTTGAGATATTAAAAAAAAACGGTTTTTGGGGGTGAACTTTAAGGGCGGTTTTCACCCCTTAAATATGTTTTTCCGCAGATAAAAAAAAATACGTATCAAATATTTTTTGACACTCTACTCATATGCGAAGTTTCATGAAAATCGGAGGCGGACACCAAGTATCCTTTCCTTGTTAGTAACACTTGTGTTCACCTAATATTATTTGACTTTATGCTAATGATCATAACGCGGAACGTATAAAGAAAAAATATAAGTTTAATAATCTTAAAAGTCTTTTTTCGTCACCACAAAGGTTCTTTACTTTTTGTCGTGTTTAGTTTACGCAAACGGCTTTAACATCAGTGAGATTACAATTTCAAATCATGGAGAACTTGAATTATTAAGAGTTGCCTGAACAATAGCTAAAGTTTCTATAAAATTACTTTGAAAAATGTTATTGTTTTTTTTATTTAATTTATAGAAATTAATAGTTTAAAAAAAAATAACCTTATTATATACTTTTTGAAAATAAATGTAAATTGATTAACCTGTTTTCTATAGATGATAATGGGACAACCAAAGAGAACATTGTTCGAGGAGACTATATGGAAATGGAATATGCGCCGTATCAAGTATTGTTTTTAATAAAAATATGAATTAATAAACTCATAAAAAGGTATATAAAAATGAAATTTTGAATTCTAGGCGATGCTGTATTCAAAAGGTGTTGTACATGCGGTGCATCAATTATTGCAGAATCTTGAATTCTCTCAGCTGCGCATTGCATGGATTTCATTGAAAGGCATTTATTATTATTAAACACAATTTCTTCTAATTTATATTTATGAAGCGCAATCATTATATAATTTTATTTTTTCTATGACAGAAACAAAAAAGGTTTGGTGATGCGCGTAGGCACTACAGAATTGATAGGCGTAGGTGAGAGAATAACGGTCCAAGAAATGATTGTACACCCTCATTATAAACATGAAAATTTCCACAATGATTTTGCTTTTTTAAGGGTAAATCCAATTGTATTATATATTTTTCATGTAATGAAAAATAATAATCTTCGAACCATTTTTTTAAACATTATGTTTTTTACAGTTAAAAAGTAAGATCGAATGTAGGTCTAAAAAAACCTGTTCCTCTCACTGGACCTGATGATATTCCAGAAAGTGGACAATTGATGCATATTACAGATTTTGATAAAACATCAGTAAGTTAATAGTTTTTATTTAATATGGGGTGTTTCGCATTAGATCTTACAGGCTGACCTATAAGGGCGCGAAAACCACCCGTTTCCGACACTTATTTTTTTTTCACTACTAGAAACATAACATGACGAATTAGTATTTTCAAAGATTTACTTTTTTACACCGATGTAACTTTTAAAATATGAAAGAGTTTTATTTTTCTCCAGCGTATAACCGGTAAAGATGTCTGCCATACGAATGAAAAAAGGAGCAATCTACAAGAGGTAGTCATGATTTTTTTTAATGGTACTGCAGATGTGACGCATGCTGTTTTTCGTGAAAATATCAAAATTATAAAATAATATAAAAATTATAAACTAATATCATCATCAAAAAGCTGAGAAAAAACTACGTCGAAAACATATGTTAAAAGTTTTTCAAAACATTTATTGTAATGTTAAAAATTAGCATCCGAAACGAAAGGTTTTCGCATTCACGGACCGGTCTTTTGTTTATCCCCCTACAGCCTATTTAGCCCAGTAAGTGACCTATATATCTTTTCTCATATTCACTTTCAATCCATACTTTTATCAAGTGATGCCCAGTCTCCGATTAGTTGGTTGAGCTTAGGGTTCTTTTCCTAGGGCAAAGACTTGAACGTTTTTTCTGCATTGGCTTCAACTGGCATCCGGTGACCAAATTTGTTTTAAATTATATTTAGCACACTGTTAACGATCATAGAAGTTGTATAAGTATATAGCGGTCACCCATCCTAGTACTAACCGTACTGAACGGTACTTGATTTCTGTGATCGGTCGAGGTGCAGTTGCGTTATCCCGCCAAAGTACCGGTTTTGATCATTATATCTTTTCAATGTCATTTTAATGTCAAATTCAATATCACTTTTTCTAATATAATCATGAACATAACTTTTATAGGTAGATGGAAGTCCATCATATCGTCTGAAGTCAGCATATGTGCCAGTGTTAGAACAAGGTGAGTGTGAAGCATCATGATTAAGCAATGTCATTGTTTTTCGTGTTGGTCTCAAAATCCGCATGCATTATTATTTTCTCAAATCTGCGTACTTTACCAAAAAATCTTACCATATGTATCCACTGCCAGTTCGTACTGATATATGCGATTTATTTAATATGTAATTGAAAAATTTATTTTAATCCACAAAAATACTATTTAAAATCTCTTTTACCTATATAGATTTTGGAGAAATAGGAATATTATAAACCATAGCGGAATAATAGAGATTATTATTGAATCAAATAGCGAATTATTATTGAATCAAATTTTAAAACAAATTTTTTTCGCTATTTTAAACCTGTATTTTAAATGCAAATGTTGTGTACCGAATTTTCGAAGTTTGCGATTTGATTCGAACTACTACATCCTTAAGGGGGCTAGACACCTTTTTTCTCTGAAATAAGAAGTCACATTTTAATACATAAATGTAAACTAATTATTTCATACTTTTTACATATAAAAGTGGGTATATTTACCTTACCTTAAAACTTTCTCCGATGGGTCTCTTATATGGTCCAGAACCATAGTCATCGATGAAACAAGTTTTTTCACTAACCGTAAGCTTTGAAATTTTTCTGTGGATGGATTGACTCCAGATTTGAACTAAATTACTCCTGAATAGTATAATTCTCATATGAGTGTAGGAATTTTTGATCTAATGAGAAAAAAAATATTGTGCTGTTTTTCAAGAGTTTTTTTTTTTATTTTTTTAAATTTTTTATATTTTTTCATAATTTTTCTGATGTAAAAATTTTTTCCGACATTTAATCCTAAATCCCTACACTCATATGAGAATTATACTATTCAGGAGTAATTTAGTTCAAATCTGGAGTCAATCCATCCACAGGAAAATTTCAAAGCTTACGGTTAGTGAAAAAACTTGTTTCATCGATGACTATGGTTCTGGACCATATAAAAGGCCCATCGGAGAAAGTTTTAAGGTAATGTAAATATACCTACTTTTATATGTAAAAAGTATGAAATAATTATTTTACATTTATGTATTAAAATGTGACTTCTCATTTCAGAGAAAAAAGGTGTCTAGCCCCCTTAAACGCCTAAGGAAGCTTTTTTGAAAATTCCAGTACTCACGAAAAATTGTACAACAATGCATAGACTACTGAAATTTTTGTGTCGTGCGCACATCGTAACACGTGTACCGTAGCGCACGGCCTTCAACAGCATTTATCGTAACAATTAGAAAATAACCAAGCTAATGATAGTACGAAAGAAGTAGTTGACTCCAACAATCGTGTTTATTTTATTTTTAATTTATAATTCTATTAATAGACATTTGATAAAATCTGTGTATACAAGGCAGATTTTTTTTTCATTTTCATTTATTGCAGTCATGAAGGTTTTGTGTATTGTGTTGTACGTCGCTTTCGTGAGTGGCTTCTATATAAGTAAAAGAGATTTTAAATGGTATTTTTGATGATTAAAATAAATTTTTCAATTACATATTATATTTCAATTTCTAATAGATAACAATGGAACACATGAAGAAAAAATTATTGGAGGAGATTCCTTTACAATAGAAGAGCTACCATATCAGGTAAATACATATCAACTAAATTTTGTAACATTCATTCCCTTGCAGTAATTTCAGTAATATAACTGGTTAAAAAATTAATAGATTTTTTGATAGTTACTATTATATTTATCCTCCATAATGAATTCAATGTTAAGAAACGATGGTGAGGATCAACCCAGATACAAAAATAAAACACTTTAAATTTGCATTTTCAAAAAAGCCACAACGTTTCGCTAGTCAGTTCTCTAGCCGCATCAGGTGAACATTTATTTCACTACAAAAACAAAGAACAATAGAATCTTAAACATGGTTATTTTTTGTTGTACTCACAAAGAGAAATTAGTAAAAAATACATACAATATAGTTGTTATCGTCGTAGGTATTTTAAAAGCCAGAAGCTCTACATTCGATTACAACGCTACATCGCCGCCGACAAACTCACGTTTCACAGACATTATAACAATATAAAACGATGAGAATAACTGACGTATTTATGGCAGCTATAATGTAGCTGGCCAATTTTTATTCACATTCAAATCAAATTTATTAAAAATTCTATTCAATCTTTTGTCATGACTAGGGTAAAAGTGGGTATTACCGCGGTTTTTCAGCACGGGCGTCTTATAGTACACGAATTAAAAGCTTTGCCTCGATGATTTAAGTTGAATTCTTTTTTTAACTCTTCTTTAACTTACCAGAAATGCAAAAATGACTCTTATCATATGATAAAAAATGACGATTTAAAAATTTTGTGTCTTCCTGTCTGTTGATTGTGTTATCAATAAAATTAATATGCAGCATTTCAGATATACGTCGTTTTTCTCTGTTACTTTCCCTGTCTAATATTAATGTGTTAACCCAATCAAAATTGTATGTAGGATTTTCTTTGATATAATGTGGAACAGGAATTGTTGGTGATCTTCTTTTAATCCATCTATTACATATTTGTTATGTTCATTAATTCTTGTTTTTAAGCATCTTTTTGTTTCGCCTACATATACACTACTATATTTATCACAGTTAAATTTATATATCACACTAGTCTCGTTCCATTTTTTTGTTCTATCTTTGCCTAACTTAACAATACTATTCATTTTGTGGTTCATCAGAGGGACACGTCGAATGTTAAATTTTTTAAACGCTTTGTTACAAGAATAAAACAGTTTTTCATGGTAAGGCAGTGCTACAGTTGATATCGGGTTAGTTACGTTGTTATTATGCGAGTTATCATTCACATATTTATGTTTTCGTATGCGATTTGCAATACACGTGTTAATGAAGTTTTTAATTAGCATTTCTTTTACTAACATGATATTTTGACTGTGGAATGATTTGTCCGATAATAATAATACTCTCTCCACAAGATTTCAAATAAGATTGCGCTTTTGTTGTTTAGTATGATGGGAATTAAAATTCAATAATCTGCCAGAACAAATAGGTTTTTGAAACCAGTTAGTAATTATGTTGTTTTCCATTCTAACTATCTTTAAGTCTAGAAAATTAATACTATTATCTATTTCTATTTCATAAGTAAATTGTAGATACTTGTCATATCCATTGAAAGTGTCAAGAACTGATTGTAATTGATCTTTTTTAATACACAGTATGGTGTCATCAACGTATCTATAATAAAATAATGGTAGCGTTCGACAATTGGGCAATTTGGTGGTGGGGGACAGTCAGATAGTCCTTTGCTAATAAAGTTTTTTTTTCCAGGTTTTAATTAAGTTTTTATTTCAGACTCTGCGGGGGTGATAATAAACAAGGACAATCTGACTGCCATAATTATTAATTATTTTAATTTAATTTATAAGACTGTAAGACCGATGGAAAAATTCTCATCAGTTGATAAAATAATGGTATACAATCGGATTTTTCTTCAAGTAATTTCAAACAAGTACAAGTTTGGTTTGTAACCAAAGGAATACAGTATTTTGATTAATAATGTCGAATTTTTGTCCTCTTAGAATTAGAATAACTGAGTATTGTAGACGAGCAGGTATTAGGAGCATATGATTAGTACAGCTATGTGCCGTACACTATCCCTCGTATTCGAAGACGTGTTTGCCTAATACCTTTTCTCGTTCTCGAACTCTGTTAGTGGACTGTGCCCCACCTACTTACATATACTGTCTTATTTATGTACGTTCACACCTTTTATTACACACACTTATTTAATGATTAGATTATATAAAGAGAAATAATGGTTTATGTTACTATTGACGGGTGGACTGTTTTCCACGTAACACTTGGACTATTAACATTTGATTGTAAGTTTGTAATCTGTTTTATTTATTTCATGTGTAAAATATTTCTCTGTTGGAAATTATTAAAATAATATTAACTACGGTTGTATATATTAGATTCCTGAAGAGGAACACAAATAAATTGTCCGAAACGTCGACGGATAAAAAGAAAAATGGTGTTGTTTTATTAATTACCTTTTAATTAATAACACCGGAGTGGTAGTAAATTTGGCCATTAGCTGCAAGATTTGGGATATTAGAAGAATTCTACCATTAGCTGCATTATACAAAAATAAATACATCTTTTTTCTAAGAAAAATGAAAGTGACATATTAAGCCTAACTCACTATAGGATATATAATTCAATTCAGAAGATTTGTGAAATGCAATAAGTGTCAAGAGGTATCTATACACATAAAAGCGACAAGCCTGCTCACAAGAATACAGGCTTAAATTCAAGATATATTTAATATTTAATATGTGTAATCAAGTGATCATTGAAAAAATGGGCTTATCGACTTTTATGTACTTATGTACTTTCATCTATGACAGTGATGGCTTCTTAAATTTCGATTCGGATGATTGGGATTTCATATTTCATAAGACCTAGCGCATATTCTACGTTTATCTTAGTATTATAAATAACGTCTGTGTGTGTGTGTTTTTTTGGTGGGCGTAGGGGGAGCAAGCTCCCCAGCCAGTGGCCCTACGACACCGGAACCCCACCGGCACCGCGTGAGCATTCCTTCAGTGGGGCCCGTTCTGATCCGCTGGACCCGTCGCCGTTGCTGTCATTATCCCTACTCCCTCGTCCCCTTAGCCTTGCGGCCAAGGGATTAGGGGTTCGGGCTCGACAGTTTATCCGTATTTCGATGTCCCTCTTTCAGGGCGCCTCCATCTTCTTTTTCAGCACACACACACACACACACGCGCACGCACGCACGCACACACACACACACAGACTCATCTCTTCGCGCGTCGGCCTTTCCTTTCCTCTAGTCCAAGGGTCCGTGATTCCTCATTCACTGTGTCTCCTTTTCTGTTTTTCGCTTATTTGTGATTACGTGCCTGAAGTAACACGCAATCTTCTCCCAAGATTCCGGTCCACGTAGCATGATTTCGACCAGTGTCTCTGCCTCTAAGAGTGCGCCAATACTCTGTTGTAGTTGAACCCGTTCCTCCACGTAGAATCTGCAGTGGAAGAACGCGTGTTCCGCGTCGTCCCATTCGGCGCCACAGTCCTGGCAGCTTAGATCGTTTCGCCTTTTATACTTAAATAAGTAGGCACCGAAACACCCGGTCCACTGAGTGCCTGCGTGACCCAGTAATCGAGTCTCCCCTGTTCTCGGGTCGTCCACTCTTTGACACCCCTAATAAGCGTATGTGTCCACCTACCTTTAGGGTATGCGCTCCATTCACCTTGCCACTCTTGCAGTAGGACTGCGTGGGCTTCCTTTTTGATATCCAGTAGTGTGGCTGTCTCATCCTCTCGTTGCTGCATCTTCCACGCGTTGGCTCTTTCCTTAGCGAGTAGCCATATCGGGGCTATTCTTGCGAGGAGCAAGGTTGCGTCCAGTGATATGGTACGATATCCGCCAATAACTCGAAGTGCTATTCATCGCTGTACAGGAGCCATATTCTTCATGACTGCGCTATTGTGCGCATGGGCACCCCACAGAGGCGAGCCGTAGAGTAGCACCGATGTACCACAGTCGCCAGAAGTGCTCGGCTGCCTTGTTTAGGTCCTCCCACATTGGGCATCAGCTGTTGTAGCGCTGTACCTACATTCCCTGCTTTGGTCGATGTTCGCCTGATGTGGTCTTTGAAGTTCCAGTGCTTGTCGATCCATAAACCCAGGTACCGGATGCTATCATGGAACTGTATCGTATGGCCATCTAGTTTGAGTTTGGGGTACTCGAACTTTCTTCTCTTTGTTACGAGAACAGCCTCGCTCTTCTCCTGAGCTAATTCGAGACCGTGTGCTTTCATCCAGCGGCTGACAATTTCTAGAGACTCGTTGCATTTCCACTCTATTTCTTGTATAGTTGTGGCTACTGCCACCATGGCCACATCATCCGCATATCCTACTAAAACCACGTCCTTAGGTAGTTTGAGCCGCAGCAGCCCGTTGTAATGTATGTTCCATATCGTGGGGCCACCTACAGATCCTTGAGCGACTCCTGTCGTGATCGCGACTTCTGTGGTGCCATCGTCCGTTTTCACCATCAGCGTTCTGTCCTCTAGATAGCTGCTAGCCACCCTCATTAGATATTCAGGGAGTCTTCTGTTAAGGGCTTGATATATATGTTCCCAGTTGGCCGTATTAAAGACGTTTTTAACATCGAGTGTTACCACGGCACAGAAGCCTCCCGGCTGCGGTTTCATGGAGAATGCTTTGTCTACTCTTTTCTGCACTTCCTGCACCGCGTGCAAAGTGCTCCGACCTGCACGGAATCCGTATTGCATCTCCGACAGCCCCTCATTCTCCGGGTCGTCTAATTCGCTCTGCATGCGGTTGAGAATCATTCTCTCATATAGCTTGCCCGTAAAGTCAAGCATGCATAACGGTCTCCAAGAGGATGGTGCCTTGGGATCCTTGTTTTTACCCTTCGGTATGAGGACCAATTTTTGGCGTTTCCATTGTTTCTGGAAATGACCTCTTTCCAAACACGTGTTGAATAAGTCCAGGATTAGTTGAGGTTTTTCCCGAATATCCGCTTGCAGAACTTCGTTGGGGATCCCATCGGGTCCCGGGGCCTTACCGGAGTCCAGCCTCTTTGCAGCCAGTTTAAGTTCGCTTATCTGGAACAGAGGTACCTCTAGTGCTTCATCGCTCGGGTAGCTCTCTCTGGGAGCTCCTTTTGGAAAGAGCGCTTCAACGATTTTAAGTACAGTCGGTATATCTGTTGGTGCGACCGATCCCCGACTCGTCTAGAGTTTCCGTATCACTAGGCGATAGTGTGTACCCCATGGGTCTCGATCGACATCGACGTACAGAGCTTTCCAGCATTGTCTCTTACTTTGCTTTACGGCGTTTCGGAGTGACGTTCTGGCATCCTTGTACCTATCCTGTTCCTCTTCTTGTTCGGGGCGTTTTCTTTTCCGCGCTCTTTGAGCTTTCCTTCGTTGTTTCTTACAGCTGCTCCTCAGTTCTGAGATTTCTGAGTTCCACCAGAAAGCAGGCTTTTGATTCTTGTGCTGTCTTCTCCGGGGCATGGATGCATCGCACGCTCGGCTCATTTCAGTTGTGAAAAGTCGCGTCAGGTCGTCCGTCGTCCCAGTCTTGTCCAGTCCTGGTGACCCCGAGATGTATTCTGCAAAGGCGTCCCGGTCAAATTTCTTGACAGCCCATCCTGTGGGTTTGTCTCGCGGACCATCGCGTTTTCGGCTCTTTAACTCGAAGCAGACATATCGATGGTCGCTGAGTGACTCTTCTTCCAATATTGTTCACTCGTGTAGGTGCTTCCTCAGCGTTGATCGAAGGAATGTCAGATCTAATACCGAGGACGACGCTCTTCTTTCGAATGTTGCCATACCTGGCTGATGAATCACTATCAGGTCGAGTGACAACATCATTTCGTCTAAAAGCTGTTCTCTTCTGTCTTCCGGACCTCTGCTCCATGACCTAGATTTGGCGTTGAAATCTCCTGCAACGGTGATGGGTCCGGGCCATTGTCTCATGCTTCTCTCCAAGTCGTCCAAGTCTGCCTGGAACGTCTCAAGCGGTGCGTTCGGCGAGTAGTAGCAGCTATAAACTGCGGTGCCATTTAGCACGCATCGTATATACCGGTTTCCTTTCTCTGTTGAGTTTACCTGCGTGTTAGCTCTAGGCAGTACGTGTATAGCCGCATCGCCACGGTTGTTCGAGTGCCAGCCATTTTTTCCGAGTTTCTGTATTGTTTGGAAATGAGTAGAATACCCGCATCGTGTTCTTTAGCCGTTTGGTAAAGCAAATCTTGCGTGGCTTGAGCCCCGTGTAAATTTATTTGTATAAACTTAGCCATTTCCTTTCCTTAGCAGACTTTCCTTCGCCTTCGCCAGGGCTGTGCATTTTGCACTCCCAGATCGATGTCTATGGTCGGCACCTAACGCCTCGCACTGAGTGCTCATTGGTTCATTCTTGCAGGTCACGGCAAGGTGGTCCGTGGCCCCGCATAGGAAGCACGGCTTTTTCGCATTGTTCCCTTTGTCGCAGTTGTGCGAGAGGTGCCCAAAGGCTAAGCATCTGAAACACCTGGGAACTGAGATCTTTTCGCGTACTCTGGCAATAACCCAGTCGATCCTTACCTTCCCACTCTTGATGATGTGCAGTGCATACGTGGCATCGTTACGATTGCCATCTGCATGCCGCCATACGTGGGGCGCATTGCCTTGACCTTTAGCGTTTCTACCGGAACCCCAGTAGCTTCAGCAAGCGCCCTCTGTACTTCGCTCTCGGTTGTGTCCATGTCCATATCTCTCACGTCGAGAACTACTTGCTGTGAGAACTGCAAAACTATAGCTTCTGAACCAACCGCTGTTGCAACAGCTTCTTTTAGGTGCATGGCGTTGCTGCCCCTCTGCAGCTGCACTAATACGTTCCCAGTCTTAGTTTGCCTGATTTTATTGACATTTTTGGCGACTTGCCCCTTGTCCACCATCTCCTTCATTAGCTTGAGAACACTGGCTTAAGTCGCATTTGGGTCCTTTTTCCTAATCAGAATTGCGCCCGGTTTCGCTTTCGTTCTCCCAGCATTATTCTTCTCGTCTTTGCGCTGTTTCCTTCTGCTTCTCTTTGTAGCAACTCCCAGTCCATTTCAGCGTCAGGGCTAACTCCTGGCATCAGCGGTGTGGGCAGTGGCGTGTTTAGATTCACCCCCCCAGTCCTCTGGGGCTGAGACTGCATGATTATTCCTCTGTCTTCTCTCCGCCTTTTAGTAGTTGCAACGGATGAGGGCGACCTTCCTTTCTCTTTCCTTCTGGTACTGCAGTCTTTACCAAGACATCTGAGCACTGTGGGCGTCGGTCACTGTTCAGCAGTATTAGGTCGAAGCTCGACTTGATCTTGCCAGTTCCTTCTCTGGCACTGGTTAGTTGTCGCATTAAGGACATTACTTTCTGCAAATCCTCTTTGACGCACTTGTGGATGTTACGTGCCTCACCGACCACTGCATCCATCTTGTCTAGATTATCTTGAATCATACTCAGTAGCTCGTCTTCCTTCGATTCTGCTCCCTGGATGTGTTTCCAGGCGTCGACTACTCTGTCTTTTGCAGCTAGAGCTACGCTTATTGCTGCTCCTGTCGACGCGGCCAAGTGTACCATCGCGCCGATAGGGTTTTGGTAGCCGTTTGGAGGCAGCTGAGGGCCAAAACCATTACCCCCAGAGCCTTTAGCCAGTAATTGGTCTCCTCCATATCCGAGTTGGAGAACTGCGGCAGCCATCGGGTCTACTATACTCACTAATACTATCTACACGCATTCTCAACGCCTAGTCCATTTTTTGTTCGCGCCTAATTCCATAACTCCATCTCTTGTTACTGCGTTACTTTGTTTTCTTCCGCAATTTATTTTTTGTTTGTTTTTCTTTTTACAATTTATATTTATATTTTATTTTTTGTTATTCAGTATTACTTATCTTTATCCTATTTGTTACTTTGATGTATTTTGCACCTAAGCGCCAGATGGGGTCTAACCCCATGGCGTCAAATAAAGACCAAATATCAAATATCAAATATCAAATACCCCGATAGGAACCACCGGGGGGACATCAGTTTACCGGGTTACCCCCATGGATAGTCGTTTCCGTGGACTTACTGCTCATTTTCGGTTTTATTTCGGGGTTCCTTCCTCTAGCTATTTTGGTCTACCCCGAGTATTTTATTTCCCCGGTACCCTTCATATCTGCCGAGCTTTCCCCTATCCGCCGCATGGGGAGGCACCTGATGCGAGACTAGCAACTCGGCACAGGGTGTGTGTGTGTGCGTGTGTGTGTGTGCGTGCGTGTGCGTGTGTGTGTGTGTGTGTGTGTGTGTGTGTGTGTGTGTGTGTGTGTGTACAGGCGATAACTTTTGAACCGATCGACCGATTTACATCGGAAAAGGCTTATTCTCTTCGTTTCGGAGGAGAATAGAGAGAGCATAACCTACTTTTTAATTTTACCGATTTTTTTTATAAGCAAAAAACGATTTTGAAATTTTTGTTTTTTTTTTATTTTTTAATTCGTTTCAGCCAGTATTACTTAATAAACTAAATTTTTATTAAAAGGTCTTTAAATTACCTACAATTTCTTTTTTTAGAATTTAAATTATCTCTAGTCTATCATTTGTTATTAATGAAAATATGGTTTATATTTCTTTAATTAATATCTCAAAAACTTTTTCATTTTTCCACTCAAATTTTTACCACTAATTACACTTATCGATTACAACATTGTGTTAAAATTTGAAGAGGTTATGTTGATTTGATTAGAGAAAAAAATTATTTTTGATAAAATGTGCGTTTTCTTTCCTTTACGATAACAAGAGTAGATTTTTATATCTAAGGGGTCACTTCTTTGCCCAAAAAAATCTGACCGTTGTGACCAAAGATATTTGAGGTTAAAATTTTTTTATAAATTTCTTATATTTGCATTTTTAAAAAGAATATTCGATTGATTGTCTCAAAATTTCTACCACTTATTACACTTATCGAGTACAACATTGTGTTAAAATTTCAAGAGGTCATGTTGATTTGTATCTGAGAAAAAAATTATTTTTGATAAAATGTGCGTTTTCTTTCCTTTACGATAACAGGAGTAAAAGTCAATGAATCGTTTTGAAATTTGGCAGAGAATTAGGTTTTTATATCTAAAGAGTCACTTCCTTGCCCAAAAAAATCTGTCTGTTGTGACCAAAGATATTTGAGGTTAAATTTTTTTTATAAATTTCTTATATTTGCATTTTTAAAAAGAATATTCGATTGATTGACTCAAAATTTTTACCACTTATTACACTTATCGAGACAACATTGTGTTAAAATTTCAAAAGGTTATGTTGATTGGTTTTCGAGAAAAAAATTATTTTTGAAAACAAGTTCGTTTTCTTTCCTTTACGATAACAGGAGTAACAGTCAATGAATCGTTTCGAAATTTGGCAGAGAATTAGCTTTTTTGTGTCTAAGGAGTCAATTCTTTGCCCAAAAAAATCTGACCGTTGTGACCAAAGATATTTGAGGTTAAAATTTTTTTATAAATTTCTTATATTTGCATTTTTAAAAAGAATATTCGATTGATTGTCTCAAAATTTCTACCACTTATTACACTTATCGAGTACAACATTGTGTTAAAATTTCAAGAGGTTATGTTGATTGTTTTGCGAGAAAAAAATTATTTTTGATAAAATGTGCGTTTTCTTTCCTTTACGATAACAGGAATAAAAGTCAATGAATCGTTTCGAAATTTTGCAAATAATTAGCTTTTTTGTATCTAAGAATTCAGTTGTTTGCCGAAAAAAATCTGACCGTTGTGACCAAAGATAATTGAGGTTAAAATTTGTTTATAAATTTTTTATATTTGCATTTTAAAAAAGAATAAGGTAAAAGTACCACTTAGAAACGCTTTTTCGAAAGGTGTTTGAATATTATGAAATATTAAATTACTAACGGTGATGATATATAAAATTAATATACAAATCGATGGGCTAATGGGCTTAGGATGAATTATCGAGCTTAGTCAAGTTTATTTATTATAAAATAAAATTAATATTTAAAAATAACAAAGGCACTAATATGTACGACTTAGAAACACTGATTTAGAGGATGTCCGTCTTGGAAACACTTTATGTCGCTCGTAGAAACACTTACTTACACGCTATAAAACTGTTTTACAATACTTTTAATATATTGGAGTGCATAAATAATTATTAAATTTTAATATTTAACGTATTATATATATATTATGAGTGTTTATTATACTTTGTTGCGTTATACTAACTTTTTAATGTAACGAAAAAACATAACCTATAAAGAGTAGTTATGCATCGAAGCGAGAAAAATATAAACATTCTCGAAAAGTAAAGGGTCCTCAAAACACTTTATAGGTTATGTTTTATGAGTTCTATGGTGTCGTTAAAAAGGTAATATTGGGCATAATCATCATATAGAATATACAATAGAGGCCTTAATTTTACAATTCATTACGTATTCAAAAGTATAAAAAGTATTTTAGTAGCTGTAATTCTGGTGTAAACATGTGTGTAAGACGGCATAGTATGTCCCTCACTTGAAACACGTACTCCAGAGCGTTTCAAAAGGGGACATGAAAAAAAATTGATGTACCTCGTATGAAACAGAGGTTTAATTAAATAAGAAACATTAAAAATCGAAAAAATAATACATTAATAGAATCTATGGCAGGCCAACTTTCGTATAAACTATTACATATAGATAGATTTCTAGTAGATCTTAAAGAAAACTCGAATTAAACATGAAGTAGCAATCCACTAATTTAACTTGAATCATAGCATGTTTACACTACTATACAGATACCTTAATCAAATAATATTTTTCTATTAGTTATATGCAACAGAACTGTTCAGAATTTTAGCAACACAAATAAAAATATCTATTGAAACTAAGAACATTTTTCTATTTTATGAAAAGTGTAATATATTTCTTTTAATATTCAATTAATGCTAGTGTTTCTAAGGGGTACCTTTTACCTTATTCGATTGATTGACTCAAAATTTTTTCCACTTATTACACTTATCGAGTACAACATTGTGTTAAAATTTCAAGAGGTTATGTTGGTTAAAATTTTTTTACTCATTCCAAATTAGCCCCAAAACACAAATATAAAGTTTTAGAGCAAAATATGCAATAGTTCTATTTAATTTGTATATCATATATAAATAAAATAATTATTGTGTACTAGGGCATATCCCCGAGAAAGTAATTTCAGATTGAGTCCCGCGGCAACGTGTACTAGGGCAACGATAATAATTGACTTTCTAAATATGAATTTCGTAAAAATTTCATAAAAATATTTCATAAAAATATCGATTCTTAAATATGAAAAAAACGACCTCTCTGTTAAATTTCAAAACGATTCGTTGTCTTTTGTTAAGAAGTATAACTAAGTTATTATATTTGTATGTTTGTTACAATGATGGATTACCTTTAAACCACTAAGTCGAGCAGGATAAATACCTGTTTCAAAACAAATATTTATTAGATTATTGCCAATACATACTTTTCTTTCTCAAACTAATGTATTTCTTTAAAATTTTTTATAACAATAATTAATTGTTTGTATAGGATACATAAATGAAAAAACAAAAAAGATATTTTTTATATTCAGTCAAATTGTTTAACAAACAACAATGAACCACAAAGAAAAGTTTTATTTAGTAATAAAATTTTGTTGTGAAAAATTTACTTTTGTTTTTTAAATTTAAAAAATGGAATCGATAAATTAGTTTGAGGAAGCTTCTTGCTAATGAATTGGCAGCGGTTTTTTTATAGCTGATTTTGGCCTCGGAAGCCACTAGGTGTAAGACCGCCTTAATGATTTATTTGTGCATATTACACATTGTAAAAAACGCCTTAATGCACTTTTAGTTGTTATTGATAGTTTAAAATTAGATTTTAGAATTTTTAATAAGTTTAGAGAATTCACAGAAAGTAAAAGTTCCAAAATATACGAAAATATAACAATAAGGTTGGAAAAAAAATTTCATAGTCTAATGAAAAATGAGAGTAATATACATAAACATAATAGAAAAAATTGGATACAAAATCTATCTGATATTATTATACCTCATCACATATTAATAACAGTATTAAACTAAAGGAAAAATTAGTAGATCTGACCATCGCATCAGATTATATTTTAGTATCGTTAGATGTAAGTTCTCTCTTTACGAATATTCCATACGAAGTAGTAATTAACAGTCCAGAAAAACGTTTTAATGATATACATTTTAATTCAATAATACCATTTCAGGAAATAATAGATACAACATATGGTAATTCATGTTCGATAACACCTTTTTCATTTTTAATGATACAATCTATCAGCACTTATTTGACACTCCAATGGGGTTTCCCATTTCCCCTCTCTTTGTGGTTATTGTGATAGATAATCTAGAAACTACTTGTTTGAAATTACTTGAAGAAAAATCCGATTGTATACCATTATTTTATCAACTGATGAGAATTTTTCCATCGGTCTTACAGTCTTATAAATTAAATTAAAATAATTAATAATTATGGCAGTCAGATTGTCCTTGTTTATTATCACCCCCGCAGAATCTGAAATAAAAACTTAATTAAAACTTGGAAAAAAAAACTTTAGTAGCAAAGGACTATCTGACTGTCCTCCACCACCAAATTGCCCAATTGTCCAACGTTACCATTATTTTATTATAGATACGTTGATGACACCATACTGTGTATTAAAAAAGATCAATTACAATCAGTTCTTGACACTTTCAATGGATATGACAAGTATCTACAATTTACTTATGAAATAGAAATAGATAATAGTATTAATTTTCTAGACTTAACGATAGTTAGAATGGAAAACAACATAATTACTAACTGGTTTCAAAAACCTACTTGTTCTGACCGATTATTGAATTTTAATTCCCATAATACTAAACAACAAAGACGCAATATTATTCCAAACCTTATGGACAGAGCATTATTATTATCGGACAAATCATTCCACAGTCAAAATATCATGTTAGTAAAAGAAATGCTAATTAAAAATGATTATCCTGAAAATTTCATTAACACATGTATTGCAAATCGCATACGTAAACATAAATATGGGAATCATAACTCACATAATAACAACATAACCAACCCGATATCAACTGTAGCACTACCTTTCCATGAAAAACTCTTTTATTCTTGTAACAAAGCGTTTAAAAAATTTAACATTCGACGTGTCCCTCTGATGAACCATAAAATGAATAGTATTGTTAAGTTAGGCAAAGATAGAACAGAAAAATGGAACGAGACTAGTGTGATATATAAATTTAACTGTGATAAATGTAGTAGTGTGTATGTAGGCGAAACGAAAAGGTGCTTAAAAACATGGATTAATGTGTAATCAAAGAAAATCCTACACACAACTTTGAGCTAACACATTAATATTAGATAGGTAAGTAACAGAGAAAGATGACGTATACCTGAAATGCTGTATACTAATTTTATTGATAATACAATCAACAGACAGGAAGACACACAATTTTTAAATAGGGTAAATATGGGTACTACCGCGGACGCTGCAATTACCGCGGATCGACGAAAAACGCTCTGCAATTTCATTTTTCATAGTATAATTCGGCATTTAATATTTATTCGATCATACAAAATATTAATTAATATAAGAAATCGTCTTAAAAAGAGAATAAAGCATGATTTGTATGAATATACTATATTATTGTCTGGCCATCCGCGGTAATACCGTCATTTGTATACAAATACGATTGCTGGTATTACTGCGGCATTGGTCCAACGTAACCTCAAAACAGTGAAATCAAGAAGTCTACAATATAATATAATGTTACAATAGGCAAAATATGCTTGATGCTTTGTAACGATACAGATGTTTATATTTTGTTCGAGCTATCAGAAAACCAATATATTCCTCATCTTTTAGCACTTGAATCAACGTTATCATACGAATGTTGCAAATTATCTAACCTAATATATTGCAAGCCACTTGATGAATATAACACCGGAAATAATCTCTACGTAAAGCCATCTCATGGCTTTGTTTCTAATCATATCTAAGATTTATAGAATTTTAGAATAAGTTGTTTTCTTACAATATATATATATATAAGTATGTGAGTGAACTGTTTTGCCGAGGTATAGTTTTTTCAGCCAGAGTCTCCTAAGCTTGACTAAAGAAATAATATCCCTCTCTGGGGTTGAGGTATTAATAAAACTCGCCAAAAGTGGTCTCCGCTATCTTTGCTGTTATGACGAGCTCGTCAAAAGCGTCACAAACTCGCCAAAACAGTCGTTCCGTATATTTCTAGCTCGTCAAAACATGCCAGAGATATAATTATATTCCTATATTATATAGTTGTAAGGCTAAAAATGGGTACCTACCCACCCCTTCCACTTTTTACGATGAAATTCTTTCAAATTTTACGTTATTTTGAAGGGTATCTGCCCCTCCACCCCCTCCACCCCCACCCCCAGCCCCTCCACTCCCCTCCACAGCCACCACCCTATTCCACCCCCTCCATCTTCCCTCCATCCCCCATCCACCGACTCCTCCACCTACCCCTCCACCTATCTCATGATACTTAATCCATTCCTTATATTATGCTAAAAATTTTATATAGTGTGTTTCCGGACTCGCTGGTAATGAATCAGTAATCAGATTTTGAGAATTCAAAATGACGGATCGATGATGGAGGCCAAATATTGAAATATTACTGAATCTTGCTGAAAAATATATGTACGGGATTTCTGGATTCGATGATTACGAATCTGAACTCAGATTTTCAGAATTCAAAATGGCTGATCGAAAATGGAGGTCAAATATTCAAATATTACTGGATTTTGCTGAAAATTGTATATACGGAATTTCTGGATACGCTGAATATGAATCTGAACTCAGATTGTGAAAAATTAAAATAATGGACCCAAAATGTCAGCCAAAAATTGAAATTTTACCGGAATTTGCTAAAAATTGTATATTGTGAGTTTCCGGATTCGTTGATTAGGAATCTCAACTCAGATTTTGTAAATATAAAATGGCGGCCAAAAATTGAAATATAACCAGTTTTTGCCGAATATTGTATATAGGAGGTTTCTGGATTCGCTGATTACGAATCTGAACTCAGATTTTGAAATTCAAAATGGCGGACAAGAATTAAAATATTACTGGATTTTGCTGAAAAATTAGTGTATAATCAATAAATAACAAATAATATCAGAGCTGACGTAATGAACTACATATATATTGTAACGCGTGCGCGAGTTAGGTAATTCGAGATTCGAATTACCCGCGCCGAGCAGGCATGCTCACCGGGGGCACGAGCGCGCGAGCATCCTGACCGGATTAGAACGGTCTCGCGACGCGTAATATGCCCGTCGCGTACCCGCGAAGCTGCTACGGCTTTATAGGAGTCACGGCAGCCATCTTCGTGTTTGCCATCGTGCCGAGAACTTCTCTCCAGTGTGTCTCTCAAAAGTTATCTCGTCCGCGCCGTCCTAGCTTTTTATAGTTATCGCGAGTGTAGTGGAGGCGCCGAGTAGAGTGTGTACGTGCGAAAGAGAGACAGAGAGAGAGCGATCCCGAGCCGCGTGAGCCGCACGAGACTGCGAGCGACGAGCCGGCAGCCAGCCCGCCTGCCGACCCAATACAGCGAGCAAGAGAGAGAGAGAAAAAGAGCGCAACTGCTGTGCGAGCGACAGGGAGCGAGAGAGAGTCGAGTGCACCGGCTGCTCCTTCCTAACGTAAGTTTTCTACTCTCCTCTCGCGGGTTCATTGTAAAGGCTCGCACGGAAATCGCCCCGTGCAAGCTTTCTGTGCCGTGTACGTGCGGGTGTGTGTCCGCCCGCCGTACTTTAACACCGCGCGCGAAATTAGCAGCTTCGCCGCGCGCCGTATAATTCGCGCGTTTGAATATTAACGGTCGCGCGCGAACTAACTCATAATTGTTCTAATCAGCACGTGCGTTGTGCTTGTAGTGATTAGTGATTTTAAATATACTGTGATATCTAGTGACTCGTCGCGTTGTTCATTACAACCTGTCCTTCTTCCGGATACCGCCGCCTCCGCGGGAAAACGACTCCGCCGGTCGTTTTCATATCTGAGTATAGCGGCCGCGCGCTTTACTCTTCGAGCGCGCGCTTTTCACTCAGCGATCCAATTAGTTGGAAAGCGAAGTTCGTGTGCGATCTTCGCGTTATTTTCGGGATTCCAGGAGCAGATCCCCGGGCAAGTTATTTTAGTCTGACACCCGCGGCACCGTGTTCTAGGGCATCGCTGGCCTGTGGCTTGTTGGGATTTTCCCCCACTAACCATCCTGTTACAATATCTACAAACAATTGCTTATAACTTTGCAAGTTTTGAAAATTTTCGAATTTTTTATATTGCTACGTCCTCTGAAATTGAACAAAGAATAAAATGAGACCTTGCAAATTAAAATTGGATGAAAAATGAAAAAGAATTGTGGGTTTTGTTGATTTCTTTTTCAATTGTCGATATCTTCTTAAATAATATTTAAATTTCTTTGAAAATTTTTTGTTTGTTTCTTCAAGAATTATTGTTTCATTCTATATTGTTTCTCAAATTATAATATGTGAAGTAATCATCGTAAAAATTTTTATATTTATATACATATATATCGCTCCGGAACCACCTTAAGCATTTATGTATTTATTTGTACATATGAATTAACCTATCTTTTCATTTTAGTAAAAGTGGTCTTTTTTATATCTATATTTTTGAGAATTATTAGGCAATTAATTTTATAAGGTGATGGCTTTGATATAGCTCTTTTTAAAGATTATATATTCCGATAGTTTTGTTAGAGGATCCTTTTCCTCTCTTATTAACTCGGAGAGGCTCAGGGTTCTGGCTCACGGGTTTTGCTGAAACAAAGCAAGCATTTTTTTTTCAGTATTTCCTTAAATGCAGTTAAAAATGTTCATAACTTCAGTTTATCAAAGCGTGAGGGTCTAACTCTGGTTCGTTTCATATTTTAACATCTAAAAACAGATCTCAAAGTTTGAGAAAAATCTATGATCCGGATCTGAGATACACTCCTTGTAAGACTTAAATTTTCCCTCTATCAATCATATATTTCGTTTACATAGACAACTAGACTGGATCATTCACTCAGGCAATGACAATCTTCTTAAATTGGATGACAAACAACTGGAAGCCAAGCGACTTTGCAATGACCATTTTACTGCTGACGATTTTGTGGTCGGTTCTGGTATGATAAAATTGAAAAATATAGCTATACCTATTCAAAAGGCTTCAGATACTGATTCGAATGATTCCGGTGACGTTGAAGAACATAATGGCTCTGGAATTGATCTTCCTCCTACCTCTGAAGACAGATCGGTTATTGATTTAGAAATACCCTTTATAAGAGAAAGAAGTAACAACATGCCACAAAACTTTGTGGGAATTGATTTAGAAACATCTTCTTTAATAGAAACTAGTCATAACATTCCTCAACACTTTGATGCAGCAGAGCCATCTTGTTCAGGAATGCAAAGCAAGTCGAACTTTGATTGTGACTCTATCGGAAAATCATTAAATGCAAATGTTCAAACTAAAAAGTATGAAACTTTAGTTCAAAAATTGCAACATGAAATTGCGAGTTTAAAAGAGCAGTTAAACAAAAAAGATAAACAATGTAAACAAGCACAGTATGTGACTAAAACAATGAGTGTACGAAGAGATGTGTATAAACAAAAGGCTATTAAACTTTCTAAAGATATTCGTAATAAAGATAAAAAAATTAAAAATCTTGAACGTAAAATTGAAAAATCTAAGGAAGCAGTTTCTTTTTATGACGAGTATTTAAAGCTTAATGCAAATGTATTAAACTTTTTTAAAATGCAAATGAATCATGTCAAACTCAGAAAGTGGTCTAATGATGAAAAAGAATTTGCTGTGATTTTATTTTATAAATCTCCAAAAGCTTATTGTTATTTGCGTGACCAAAAGAAGTTTGCCTTACCATGTATTAGTTTGATAAGACGATGGATTAATGAACTTGATTTGGAGCCTGGAAATAACATTAAGTTATTTGAATTGTTAAAAATAAAATCAAGCACAATGACAGTAAAAGAGCGCGAGTGCGTATTAATGTGGGATGAAATGAGCATAAAAACGTGGTTAGATTACAACCCAAAAAAGGATTTGATTGAAGGTTACACTGATATGGGAAAGCATGGTCGCAATGCAAATCGTGGTAATCATGTTTTAGTTTTTATGTTACGAGGTAGGCAAAATGATTGGAGACAGCCTATTTGCTGCTATGTTCTCCATAACAGTGTAAATGGAAAGTTATTGCACAAAATCATTTTAGATGTAATAGATTACGTTGAAGGTACTGGTTTTCTATTAAAATCAATGGTATGCGATCAAGAATCGCCAAATCAATCGGCTATAAAAGAATTGGGAATAACCAAAAATAAACCATTTCTTGAACGAAACAATCGTAAAATTTTCTTCAATTTTGATGCTCCCCATTTACTTAAATGCCTTCGTAACACTTTTCGCAAACGTCAATTTGAAATTAATGAGAAACTCGTGTCATGGGATGCGATTCGGGAATTAAGAAATCGTGAAAAAGATCTTCCAACTAAATCTGCCCCTAAACTAACAGACATACATCTAGATCCTAATGCTTTTCAGTTAATGAACGTTAGTCTTGCGGCTCAAATTTTTAGTAACAGTGTTTCTTCAGCTTTATTAGCAGGCGCGGTCGCATCAGAAAAACCTTTCATTCATCCCGATTGCATTGCAACAGCAAATTTTATTAAAAAAGTAAACGACCTTTTTGATTGTTTAAATAGTAGAAGTTCTCGAGATGTTAATCTTTTGCGTCGTCCTTTGTCAAACTTAAATCCTCAAGTAGTACAGTATTTGAAAGATTCTTTGAATTGGATCGAAACCTGGAAATGCGTTGATAAAAACGGTAATCCGCCATGCTTTGACGGTTTTTATTTGACGATTAACACTATACTTTTGCAATGGGAAGATATGGCATCAAACGAGGGAGTATATTTGTTAACGACGCGTTTAAATCAAGATCCGTTAGAAAATTTATTTTCTGTTTTAAGAAGTCGTTCTGGTCACAATCAAAATCCAACTGCGATGCAAGTGAGGCATAATTTACAGTATAGTATTACTGCAAATTTAACGTCTTCATCGAAATAAACAAACTGCGAACCTGACGAAACAGTAGCGTTACTAGCAATTTGTACGAAAAGTACTAAGCTTGATTTACAAGAATCTTTAGAAAATATGACCAATCCTGTGCTCGCGTTTACTGAAGACATTGACGATAATACCGATCGTATTACTTGTAATTTTCTTGCAAATGACAACAGTATCATCGAAGTAAATGCAAGTAATGAAAATGATGAATTAATTAACGATGATATTGAAGACGTTTACAGTGAAATTTCATTCGATGGAGTAAATGAATCTGTTCATTTCGATGAAAATGAAGATACTTTTGTTGAAGAGATGTCTGATTCAGATACAGTTGTAGGTGATGTTGATGATAATGAATGTCAAGAAGTATCTAATTCATTAAATGAAGGGAGTGACAATTTTTATAATATAGATAGGAGCTTGTCATCCGAAACTTATGATAAAATGAATAGTGTTTTGACAAATTCTCACAATCGCCAAGATTCATGTACTCCTTTACGGGGAGCAATAAAGTATGTTGCTGGATATATAGCTATGAAATGTATTTCAAAATTTAATTGTTCTGATTGTAAAGCTTCTTTCACTAGAGTTAATTGTAACATGGAAAGTAACGATGATCTATTACTTTTTTTTAAAGCGTATAAAGTATTTAATGTGACCAATGAACTTGGAAATCTTTGCGTCCCTTCTGACGCTTTTTATAGAATCATTATAACAGCTATTGAAACTTTTGATACACTATTTTCTGAAGTAAGTTACAAGACAGAAGTTAGCAAAGTTTTAATTAATAAAATCACAGCTGAAATTCTTAAATATCATGCACAGTTTTGGATTACTGACGAACCTTGTAAATCGCATCGTGAGGCTGTAATTGTGTCTTTTGTTAGAGTTCATATTTTTAATAAGGTGAAATGGATAAATTATGATTTGCGAGATGCTAAAAGTTCAAGAAAAAGACATTTTGTTGGTAACAAGCCTAATGCTAAGTTGCAGAAATTGAGTCATGAGTAAAAAAGAACATATTAGATTTTATTAACGTCTATATTACTTAATGAGAAACTAAATTAGAATATGTATTTTTTAACACAAAGGAAATAATTTTTTTTTTTATGATGAAATTTCAACAAGTTGTTACGCTTATTGTATTGTCTTAAGCTAATATGAATATATGTTTATTTCCTTACAGACAATTATTTTTGTGATTCAATAAAAGGTGACATTTAATGGCCATTTATTAATATAAAGCATGATTTTTAATTATAATATTTATGATTATCTTCAAATAAGTAAAATACTAGTTATTAATTTTCAATTTCATTTTTCTTCATAGAAATTCACTTTTTTCAATGCTGTGTGATAATTTATTTATAAATCATAGATCTTCATGTAAAAAAAGTTTGTTTAGTTGTATTTAATTGTATAAACATTTTTATTGCTAATTTGATAATAGTAATTTCCATTTCGTAGTTACAATATTAATTCATTTTGTAAAATTATTGAAGTAAAATTATTAAAAATATAATGTCACTTTTTATACACTACGATTTTTTTTTTATATTGCATGTATATACTATATTAAATTGTAAGACAGCATTTATACTAAATTATTCTATAGTTCTCAGGGTATGAGCGCTGTCATGCCATATCAATTATCGTCTTTTTGTTTATAATCCATATTTACGTTCATGAATGATTCAGATTATAATACTTTGTTCGGATAATCAGAAAGTACTTGAATTCAGTATTGATTCACGTAATAGATAGAAACTTGAAATTAATAGCAATTACTTGTAGTAACGTGCATAAAGCAATATAATTTATAATTTTGTTTTATCTTTTGTAATAAATTGTGGTGAATAGTTTCGCATGGTAACTAATTTGCATTTCTTTTTGTAGATTATTGAAATGAAAAAATATCTGATTACAGGCAAAAGATTTTAATTTTTAGTGCATGTTAGGAATATTTAAAAATATTCATCACCCTTTCTTCCTTAACCTAATAATCCTGTGTTTCCTATCCTATCCTAATGGAAAATATCTGCCACCTTCCCGCTCGGTTTCCATCGAATAATATCGAGTTTGCATATTATTTCTATTGTTTTTAAATAATTAATGAAATTAAATTACTAAAATAATGTGTAAAACATATGTTAAAATTATTTATGCAAACACGTATTAACTGAGAGCAGAACATATTAATGAACATTCCATGAATTTAAGTAGAATTAACAATCATTTTGGTAACGCAGGGTCGATTTTTGTGTTTTTCAATTTTTAAAATCGATACTACCTTTTTTTATGCCTGATCCATTACTTTGAGATTTCTGCAGCATATTTTATCCACAGGGGAGGTATTTTATCAGAATGGTGAAATGTTATATAGATATTTTATTAAATATAATGTGGCCATTTCCTTCAAGGAATATCTTAAATATAAAGTCGTTTAAAATATTTTCCAAATCTGATACTGTCAATTACAAATGGGAGCTATTCAGAACACGAACAAAATTCTTTTCAAAAATAAATAATAGAAAAATTCTCGTCTATAAAAATTAAAAACAAATTGCATAAACTTACAGACTTTCAACTAGAGGAAAACATTCCGAAAAATGTAAAAGATGTATTCCCATAAAATTTTTAGATCATGTGTCGACGTAGGGCTTAATTCCCTTAATCACCGCATTTTCTATAGTTTAATCGTTAGGTGGAAATGGTATTGGAAATACCGATATCACATATCATATTAAAATAATTTAATGAAAATATTATGGACTTCTTGCCACGTTTTTTTAAATTTTTATATACTAAACTTTAAACATTTTATACCACTGTAACCTCAAAATCATAACTTTAACATAATTATTCGGCTCTCATGGTATGAAATACGGTTCGAAACTGGTGCGTAATATGATTTTTAGCTCGTGTGACTTTTCTCACTCGCATCGCTCGTGCATATGTATATAAATGTAAAAAAATGTATACAAACTTATATAATAAGTGTTTATAAAAGTTGTAATTAGAACATTTTTTACGTTTATATACGTTTATATACATTTATATAAGTTTTTTTTTACAAAAATTTTCACATTTACATTTATATATTTTTTCTTACATTTTGAATAGTTGTATTGAAAATTTATATTTTTGTAAATATACATATATTTAGTTTTTTTTTCACAGATATATACATTTATATACATTTATATATTTTTTTTTAATTTTCGCTATATAAGACTTTTTTTTCTTAATTTTATGGAAGTGTATATAAATGTATATAAATGTAAAACAATATGTATAAATTTCAAAAATTTCTTTAAAATCACCCATCTGACAATTTAGTTGTCTGATATAATACCCCAGCGTCTTTCTTCTTAAACCTTTATTGATACATTGATTATGATGAATAAATTACTCGAAAATTTAAAACTGTCAGAAAACATAATATCATGTGCACCCAAGGGTTGGTGGGCTTTTTTATATCGCGAGTTTGCAGAGACTCGTGCTAACTTGCCTTCGACTTGTACTTATAAATACTCGGTCTGCTAAATCCAACATTGAGTACACCCTTGATACACAATGTATTATTTTACAGTAAATATGAAAATTAATATAATGGTTGCATACAGTCGAAAAGTGATATGTCAAGTGATATATCAAGTTAAATAACTGTACATATGACTACATAACTAATTATTACTATTTATTTTCTTGTATAACAATTTATATCTTTTTTTATTTCTTTCAATTATTATTTTTTTAATCAAATAATTGTAAGAATTTATTAACTTTTAATAATATTTAATATAATTTATTTTTAAATTAAATTTTATTTAATCATTATTAAATTGTTATTTATAAAAAAATTTTATAACATGTAAAATTGCAAATCATCATGCAGTCATGCTTTACGGCGCTTGCGCCCGGATCATCGTGAACGGCGCGGGCCGGCGGGCCGCGGACGGCGCGCGCCCGAGCCGCCGAGCCGCGATTCGCAGAAGTGAGAAGAGCAGCATACAAAGTCAATGCTAGCGCCATCACTCGGTCAAGGCGGAACTAATTTTTTTTCGTCCTCGCCCCCCATCTGACGTACGCTTCTATATGCGTCTATAGGTGATACGCGGCGAAGCTTGGCGCGAAGAAGCTCAGCAGCGTAGCTGAGCATAAGCTGCAAAGAAAGGCTCTTCGTGCCGCAGCTCGTAGGCGCGTGTGTGCGTGTGCGTGACACAGCCGTGCTGTTGCGAGAGTGCGGTCGAGAGGTTAGGCGAGTCAATAACCCTCGACCTAGAGTGCCAACGAGGAGAGATCTTGATCGCGAAATTTTTGTACATTAGGTAATTGTTTTTAACAATTAAAATTTTTTAATAACAATTAATGTTTTTTAACGACAAAATTTTTTTTTAAGCGATAATTAATTTTTTTAATTAATTTTTTTTTCTCGACTCGAAAATTTTTTTTTTCTCCTCTCATATTTTCGATACGAATTATTTTTTTAGTGGACGAAAAATAAAATTTTTTTTCTTTTCTCGTGCTGTTACTAGAAAATCGAGAGAAAGTCGGCAGGCACTCTCGGAACAAAAAGTTGACTGTGCGCCCGAGTAAAAACTCGAGCGCAAAAATCCCCTCGAACTTTAAAATTGTTTTTTTATTTTTTAGGTGAAAATTGTATTTATTTTTTGTGTTTTTTGGTGATATTGTCCGTTTTGACACACACATATATATATATATATATATATATATATATATATATATATATATATATATATATATATAAATATTTTCACATATATTTATTTTAAGATTACAAGTGCGAGTAGTTGAGCGTAATTAATTACAAATAGTAATTAATTACAAAAATAGCTTTTGTTTTTTTTAGAGCCGCATACGGGAAACCCTCGTGCGTTATCGAGGTCAAGAGCAACCGCCGTAGCTCTTAGAAAATAACCCGGGTTCGCGTTGAAAAAGCTAGCTCACGGGTTGAATAGGCAAACTCTCTCTGCCATCAATACAGATACTACTCGCGCTAGGAAAATAAGTTCATGGGGAAGCGCACAGCCAATTGACACCATGGCCCGATCATCGCAATTTGCGGAATCTGCGATACTCAATTGGGCCTATACACAGCCCGAAGAGGAAATAAACAAGGCCATGCAAGCCCTTGGTCTACAGGAGTCAGATCTGCAGTCAGTAAATATGCTGACAGCGATCAAGTGGCTTATGGGCGATTATAGTGCTGCCGATTTCGTGCCAGAGCCGGAGCTGTCGGAGCAGCAAGCGTTTGCTAAACGCGAGCAGTCCCGAAGAGCGTTCATCGACTTAACGTTGATGAACAAGTCTGGGTCGACTATTGTGGATCCCAATACTGACCCAGACCTCCCGCACCCGTTCATAACGCTCCTTGATGATCCGATAGTGATGCAGAAACTCTCGGAGTCTCGGAGGATGAACGCTCCATAATAAGCACATAATGCAGGGGTGGAGCCAGCGGAAGAGGCAAACGGCCAGGAGGGTTCCGGGACAGAGATATTGAGCTCTGCAGCACCCACCGGGACATCTTCAGCCGAAGCTGAGGGACAGCTTCAACAGCAACAGCTCCAACAGCAACAACTGCAGCAGCAGCAAATGCAGCAGCAGCAGCAAATACAGCAGCAGCAAATGCAGCAACAGCAGTTGGAGCAGCAGCGACGGCAGCAACAGCAACAACAGCAGGAGCAACAGCAGCGGCAGCAAGTGCTCCTGGAGGAGCAGCGCAGGCAACGACAATGCCAGCGCAACTACGAAGAAGAGTTGTTGTTCGCACGAAATAGGCAGCACGGATTCTGGCAGCGAAACCCGCCGCAGTCGCAAAACCTAGAGTGGCCGCGACAGCGTGAGTCGCGAACCGCCGGGATAGCAGTCGGAGACAATATATTATCGGAGCAGCTACTGGCGGTGATCAAAACACTCGTCGAAGAGGTTGAAGAGCTTAAAGAGAATGTACGAATACTTCAAGGAGCTCGACAACCAACCTCAAGTACGCAATTGGAGAGAGTCCAACCCCCAAGCACGGGCCGTAGACGAGGATCACCGCATGTGAACTTCCAAGACACGTTCACGTATGCGGAGTTTAACAGCAGCAGCCCGAGTCTTCAGTCCCCAACAGAGGTTGGGAGGATAATACTAGAAATTCTTCCCAGCGCCAGACTAGGAATGGGGCGACCCAGGACCCGTCTGAGAGGTATACGTATTTGCCTCAGCAGACGAACCGTGATGTGGGCCAGATAGTCCGAAAATGGCACATCAGGTTCTCAGGGTCCTCAAAGGAGCAGAGCGTCGAGTTATTCCTCACAAGAATAGAGGAATGCAGAACTCTAGCTAATCTGACACACGACGAGGTGCTTTCGTCGTTGTCAGAGCTCCTAACTGGGGTAGCAGCCACCTGATACCGGAGTAACCGCCACACATGGCGATCGTGGCCAGATTTCATAGAGGCCATAACGCACATATATGGCGGGGACAGGGGACACCAGCAGCGCGTCATGGCGGAAATAAACGCGAGGACTCAAGGCAGAAATGAACTTACGCGTGATTACGTGGTAAATTTACAAGTCATGATCCTAAAGTTGGTTCCGGTGCCTAGCATCGCTCAACAGTTAGACATGTTGCACCGGAACATGCGGCCAGAACTGCAAAAGATGGTAATGGGAAATCAAATAACGGATTACCGAGGGCTCCTGGACCTGGCCCGGGAAGCCGAATTAGCGCTCGTGGCAGATAAGGTGTATCACTCGCCACCACCGCCCGAGCGCACATACATGCCAGAGTTTGCCTACGTGCCGACAGAGCTGCCCACGGATCAGCGGGAAAAGCAGAATCCAAGCGTGGCGGCGATGAGGCACCAACAGCACGAGCCTCGAGAGAGCCTCGAGGCTATGTTCCGTCGGGTCATGGCCGAATGCTTATCGGCCTTGACAAAGAAAGGCACCGACGAGAACAAGGTTATCACGAACCATAGCAGCTTGAAGTGGCTCCGTGATCTCCAAAACCCGACCGGCAGGTTAGCTAGGTGGGCTTTGGAGCTGCAGAACCACAGTTTCACGGTCGAACATCGAAAGGGCTCGTTGAACAATGTCCCAGATGCCCTTTCACGGATGTTCGAGGAAGAAGAGCCAGCGGTCGCCGCGTTAGAGCTCGAGCGCGATACAAACGACCACTGGTACCTCAAGATCGTGAAAGAGGTTCAACAGCTGCCGCGAGACTTCCCCACGTTCAAGCTGGCGGGGGGGAGACTGTACAAGTACAACCCTAATGAAGTCATAGACGAATCTCTCGGCGACGACGATGCACGGAAGTTAGCAGTCCCTCACGAAAAGCGACGCGAAGTACTGAGAGAATGCCATGACTTTCCAACTGCTGGGTACTTGGGCCGCGAGAAAACCCTAGAGAGAGTAAGGCGGAAGTATTATTGGCCACACATGTCTCGAGATGTGGCCAGATATGTGAACCAGTGCCAAATTTGCCAGCAGTGCAAAGTCGGACAGCGCGCTCCAGCAGGATTCATGGGACGTCGCATTACTGAACATCCATGGCAAATCGTGGCCAGCGACATTATGGGACCCCTCCCTAAAATCAAGCACGGTCACGAATATATTCTCATCTTCCAGGACCTGTTCACACGCTGGATCGAAGTAATTCCGATAAAAAGGGCAGATGGCAAATCGGTGATAAAAGGGCTCAACGAACGAGTATGTCTGCGGTTCGGAGTCCCCAAGTTGTTTCTCTCCGATAATGAGACTGAATTTACGAATGCACCCTTAGAGGCATTCTTAAAGGAGAGAAACGTGCATCACACGTTTACACCACCATATCACCCTCAAGCCAATCCCGTCGAGCGTGTGAACCGAACGGTGAAGACCATGATCATGTCTTACGCTGAGGAGAATCACCGGTCCTGGGATGAGAATCTGAACGAGCTGGCGTTCGCGTATAATACGGCAGAACACAGCTCTATCAAGATAAGTCCTGCCATGCTCATTTACGGCCGACAGCCTGACCCACCGAAGACACTAAGGCGGGAGGAAGACAGGTTAGCTGAAGAGCAAGGGCAGCAAGAGGCGATAAATAATTGGGTGGCGCGCATGGACAAGCTCCGCGAATTGCACGTTCGGGTGGCGGCCGACGCGCAAGCGGAGCAGGCGAGACAAGCCAAATATTATGACGCTCATCGTCGAGCTCCAGAATTCTGTCTAGGCGATCGTGTATGGAGAGAGAATAAGGTATTATCCTCAGCTGCTGAGAGGATTTCTGTCAAATTAGCCCCTAAGTACGCGGGGCCCAACACGATTGTGAATATTCTAGGCGAAAACACCTATGAGATCCAAGGTGAGGATGGTCGAACGATACGTCCCGTCCATGCGCAGCAACTCAAGCGATACGTTTCCGCAGAAGAGCCCAAGGACTACTTGGACAAAAGTGGTCAAGAAGTAGCCCAGTCGCTACCACCGAGGGACTCTTCAGCCGAACGTAATGTGCCAGCGGGCAGCAGAGTTAGCCAGGGGAATGTACAGCTTCGGGCGACGGCTAAGAGGCGCGGTCCACCTCGTAAGACCGCGCTATTAGTTAGGCCAGGAAAGCGTGCGAGCGACGGCCGATCTATGCGTGTGGTCGGTCCAACAGAGTCCAAGCGAGGCCCAGGGAGACCAAAGGGCTCGAAGAAGAAGCCTGCACCTATTGCTGTCGGGCCAATTAGCCCCCGTCGAACCCGAGCGTCCGAAAAGCGCTAACTGTGTCGTCCAGAAATTGTGCCGTCCGTACTAACCCGTCTTCGTCCTTGTTTTTCGATCCTCAGTCTCACCAATCTCCGGGGTCAATTTACCTGTTGCAGGATATGCAGGGCCTGACTCCAGAAATAGCAGAGACGGCGAAGAAGGTGATTGCTGGATTAATCCAGTGCAACCCTGACCCCGCCGTCATTGACTTCCTGGAGCAGGTAGTGGAGGGCATAGACGCGGTGACACAGGCACCACCGCCAGTGGAAGAGCCCTCCACTCTTGTCATAGAGGAGTTAGAGGCGCCGGAACCAAGAAGGGGACCTTCGGGACCAACCGACGCAGGCGTTGGCCCGTCCCCGCTCCGGCTCCCTCATCCTCCGAAGGAGCAGCGGGAGAAGAGCGGGGCTCGGCCAGAAGAAGCACCAGTCAAGCCGATTGGTGCCGGCCGAGTTCCCGAAGAGGAGGCGGCTCGAGCCCATCATTGTGCGCCGGAAGTTGACGCCGGCGCGGCTCGGGCCGCACAAGGAAAAGAAGGAGATGCTCCGACCCAGGCCCCAAAAGGAGCACCGACCGATGGACTCGGTGCGGCCTGGATCCCGGTGGAGCAGGCTCTAGAGGAGGCGCGGCGCCTCAGCAAGTCCTCGCGCGCTGTGGAGGACGCTGCCCTGGCCGCACTGGAGGATTTTCTCCAGTGCCACGGTGAGGCCGGCGAGCGGCAAGCCGGCAAATGGGTCGGAATGGCCCAAGGCTGGCGAGAAGAGCTCGCGGCCGCCGCAGAGGCCAGGGCCGCCAGGCTGCGCCGCGCCGTCTTGCAGAAGGAGGAGGAGGCTCGTCTGGCACGTGCGCAGGAGCGCATGGAAGAGGCCAGGCGAGCCAGGGAAAAGGCGGAGGAGACGGCGCGTCGGGCCAAAGAGGAGGCCCAGCGTCGTCTCCTACGAGAAGAGGAGCGCCTCCAAAGGGCGCTCGAAGAGGAGCAGGCGGCCCGGGAGGTGTTAAATGCACAGGCGCTTCCCCGGTGATTCATGTGCGGCGAGCTTGGGGTAAAGAAGTCGAAGCACTGCCCCATCCAAGCTCGCCACAAGGGGCGCCGGACTTACTCCCGGGCCAGCTGAAGAGGACTAAGCCCCGAAGGGTTTCTTTTTTTTTGTTTTTTTTTTAATAAAAATTAAAAAAAAAAGATAATGGGTGACTCCGATTCTTTATCTTCTCTTGTCCAAAATTCCTTCCCGAAAGGCTCCACCGAATTAACCTTATTTTCAGGTACGACGACGGCCATGGATGGTAGAGCTGCTCGCGGTCCTCTAAGCAGCGTCTGGCGGGGGGATCTAAAGCGTGCGCGAGTTAGGTAATTCGAGATTCGAATTACCCGCGTCGAGCAGGCATGCTCACCGGGGGCGCGAGCGCGCGAGCATCCTGACCGGATTAGAACGGTCTCGCGACGCGTAATATGCCCGTCGCGTACCCGCGAAGCTGCTACGACTTTATAGGAGTCACGGCAGCCATCTTCGTGTCTGCCATCGTGCCAAGAACTTCTCTCCAGTGTGCCTCTCAAAAGTTACCTCATCCGCGCCGTCCTAGCTTTTTATAGTTATCGCGAGTGTAGTGGAGGCGCCGAGTAGGGTGTGTACGTGCGAAAGAGAGACAGAGAGAGCGATCCCGAGCCGCGTGAGCCGCACGAGACTGCGAGCGACGAGCCGGCAGCCGGCCCGCCTGCCGACCCAATACAGCGAGCAAGAGAGAGAGAGAGAGAGCGCAACTGCTGTGCGAGCGACAGGGAGCGAGAGAGAGTCGAGTGCACCGGCTGCTCCTTCCTAACGTAAGTTTTCTACTCTCCTCTTGCGGGTTCATTGTAAAGGCTCGCACGGAAATCGCCCCGTGCAAGCTTTCTGTGCCATCTACGTGCGAGTGTGTGTCAGCCCGCCGTACTTTAACACCGCGCGCGAAATTAGCAGCTTCGCCGTTTTCTTTCTACGCAAAAGAAGTTACGGGCTACGTCGCGTGCGCACACTTGTAGTCGCGGTTTTCTCCTCCTACTCCCTCTGTTCCCGCTTTGCTTGATTCCTATAATATCCTTCTCTAGTTAACATTTTAAATGTCAATTATGCGCACGTCGACGTAGGATATCGTGTACAAAGCGTTCGTAATACGCGCGAGGAGGCTTATTATTAATAAGTATTAATATTTTAGAAATTTGACTAATAGTTTATGAGTACTTTTCTTAATCTTTTAACGTGTTTATTATTTGTTGCTACTCAACTTTTTTTTTTAATTCCCCAGCTAATTAATGAAAAAAATAAAAACATAATTTAAGAATTTCAAAACTAACTTTTATACATTTTATTTTTATTTAGATCCTAGACTTATTGATAAAAGAAAGGAGTAACTCCCAAAAACTATTTTAAATCTAGACGAGGTAATTTGGAGTAAAGTGCCAAAGCGAATAATTGATTCATGTGAAAAAGGAGAAACGTTAACACCATCTGATCGAACAACGATTTGTAATTTTGCAGTACAATATCTAACGGATATTTTAAAGGATTCAACAAGAAAGAAATGCAGAGAAATCGCTCAAAGACTTTGTAAAAAGTATCCGAAGAGTTTGCGTGATTCTATTGGAGGAGATGCTGAAGAATGGGGAGATGGCTTCGAAACACTAAGGTTGAAAATATACAACGCTTGCAATTATAAAAAATCTATTAAAAGAGCGCTCAAAAGGCCAATAAATGATATCGACGATGAAGAGTTGGAGGCAAGAGCATTAAAAGAGACATTGTCAAGACGACAAGATGAGTATGGTTGTGTGGAGTATGCGCTTAATTTTCAGACAAGTGAAGATTCTATGTCACAAGAAGAAAAGCGGCGACAATTATTACAATTATTTGATAATAATGAAAAGGATATGAATGTCGTTTTGACTTTGATGAATGAGGCGTACCCCAACATTAAGAGCTGTAATTAATAACAGAACAAGAAATTTTGAACAAATTATTTTAGATTGGCCGTTTATGAAAAATGCAAAATGTATTATTGCTCATAGCACTCGACTCCTTGGCAGAAATATGGAAGAATATTGGTCGAATTCTCTCACCAAAAAAGCAAAATTTATGCGACAATATTTTAAAATAAAGAAAGGGAAAAAAGATAAAGATCAGAAAATAGACGATTTGATTGTTAAAAGCAAATAAGCTGTTATTGTAACAAAAGATGATGTGCCAAAAATAATGGTAATATTTCCATTGCTAATAGTACATTTTGATGAAAAGGAACAATTTTTATTTCATATTATAGACGTAAGTATTATAAGCTTCATTCCTTAAAAAGTTTAGAGTACATAAAGCATTACTATTATTTATTATATTGCAGGAAGGTGTGACTGATAGCCATGTATCAGCAGCGGCTCATTCTGATTATCCAGTTTTAGTTATTAGAGGTATTGTAATTTGTTTTGAAAAAACTCATTGATGTTGTTTTGTTGAAAATATAGCGCTATAATTTTTTACTTTTTTAGGAAAATCTCTCTATGACCCCGAAGCAAAAGTGATATTGTGCACATTTAAGGTCTACACATAGCCTCTACACGAGATAATTTGAACACTGATATGTTATACACATCGATAATCATAAAAAAGTGTACACTGATTAAATGACCACATGGATAGTTGAACACGGACTAAATCTACACATGGTGTAGAGTTTATCAATAGAGATTTTCTGCTGTGTTTATTTAAAAGGTGTAGATTTAAACTGTGTTTAATTAAACATATCCAATTCATTGCTGTGATCAATTTCTCGGTGTAGACCTTAGCTTGTGTTAAAAATGTCGGTGTTCACATTTACTCGTGTACAAAGTCTCAATATTATGAATTAAATATGTGTTTAACTTTTCAGTGGCGACTTCTTCTGTCCGGAGTCCATCTATGTACAGTTTATCTGTGTGGAGTTTATCTGTGTAGAGTTTATCATTATTTATTTCTTTATTGTTTTCATCATTTGCCGAGAAGAGCATATCTGTGCAGAGTTTATCTGTGTAGAATTTATCTATGTATGGTTTTAGTATGTTAAAATTACAGCAAATTTTACAATAGAGTATAGTAAATTTTCCTATATTTCTGGTAAAATTTCTTATAAAGTATGGTAATTTTTTGGGTTTTTACAGTCTGTGGTCGCGTTCCCTGCACAAAATGTTAATTTTATTGAACGTTTAGCACTTTTCGTGTACTTTTTTTTCAGTGTATCTTTAAGTAACCTTTTTAATTACGTCGACATCTTGCTTGCACACTATAGATTTGCGGATTATGATGGCATCCTATCTCATGAATAACATATCGATTCGATATAGGACGATGAGGTAGCAGTAGTACGAGAAGGTTAGGTTAAACGTCCTGCTTTACTCGAGTAATTATTGGTTTTTTACGTTATCACACATAACTTATTACTTACCGTAATTAGTCGTAACGTGCTTTTATATAAATCAATTTCCAATATTTTGAAATTCATGTTTTCATCGTTTCTTACACGCTTAATTTGGTATTATTGTATTTATATAATCTATGTACTAATGCTTTCTAAACTTTACAGGTTCATGTCAAATGTGCCGTGGTAAAAATTTCGACCATGCATTCAGTCCGTGTGGCCATGTAGTTTGCGTCCAATGCGCCGAAAATCTTTTCGTTTGCGCCGGAAAAAATCCGGCAACCGACTCTATTTTGTGTTGGATATGCAGAGGCAAATGTACCCTCCTTAAACTTTGTACAATAAGGAACTAAGTTCAAAACTCTTTTTTTTCACTACATTTATATTAATTATTCAAGAAATGTAATGTAATTTAATTTATTTAATTATATAATTATTATTATGAAGTATTATTATTATTTATTTATTACTTATTTAATGTAATTTATTTATAATTTATTTTTTAATGTTATGTATAAATTCAATTTTTGTTAGTATTATTTTATGGAATTAAAAAATGATTATATTTAAGTTTCATGTATATTTTATATTTTTAAATTTTCTAAACTCCCGCTAAACTCTATACCGATAAATTCTACATATATAAACTCTATACCGATAAACTCTACATAGATAAACTCTACACAGATAATCTCTACACAGATAAACTCTACACAGATAAACTCCACACAGATAAACTCTACACAGATAGACTCCACACAGATAGACTCCACACAAAACAACTCACCACTGAGAAGTTAAACACAAATTTAATTCATAATATTTAGAGTTTGTACACGAGTAAATGTGAACACTGACATTTTTAACACAAGCAAAGGTCTACACCGAGAAATTGATCACAGCAATGAATTGGATATGTTTGATTAAACACAGTTTAAATCTACACCTTTTAAATAAACACAGCAGAAAATCTCCACTGATAAACTCTACACCATGTGTAGATTTAGTCCGTGTTCAACTATCCGTGTGGTCATTTAATCAGTGTACACTTTTTTATGATTATCGATGTGTATAACATATCAGTGTTCAAATTATCTCGTGTAGAGGCTATGTGTAGACCTTAAATGTGCACAATATCACTGGTATCATAAAATATAAAACATCTGACATACTTTATATCCCGATAGCGAAAAAATAATTTCTTTTATATTTATAATGTAGTTATCAAAAAGACTCCTAAATTTTTAACAAAATAGTATTTCCGTTTTTATTTGACAATTTCGTCAGATTTTTATACAATTTAAAACCGCTGCTAATTCATTGGTACGTAGCTTCCTCAAACTTAATTTACTGATTCCTTAAATAAATTTTTAATTCCAATATTTAAAATTTAATACTTTATTTTGTACGGTGAGACTATGTTAAATTCTATGTTAAAATTCTACTTAAAAAAAAATTTTAGAAAAAATATGCGTTTTGCTGTTGGACGATCTATTAGAAAATAAAATAAAAACAAAATTTGAAAAATCGCATAGTCGCATAATATTATATTAACCCTAAAATGCGACATTTTGCGATTTTTCAAATTTCGTTTTTATTTTCCAATAGATTTATCAGAAATTTGACCGGGAATTAGATAATAAGTTTACCTTTATGCGTCGACTCTCAGAATTCAAGAAAAAGCTTGTAAGAATTAATATTTAATCAAAAATATTGGTCGGTGCGGGAGAGAATTCTGTTGGTATAAGTCATTCCCTTAATAGGTTTACTTAACGCCATTTCGGAGGACGTGAAAGAACGCGTTTTTCTAAAATTTTCGTGTATATGTAATACATGAAATAAAATTTAGGTGTTGATAAGGTAGGGATCTATGTTGGAGTTGAACATGATCTTAAAATTAATAACATTTTAACAGAGATAGATGCAAGATACATAATATTAAAGTGTATTGTTTAAACACGAAAAAAAAATGAAATTCAGGTATCGGTAAGGTAGAGGTCATCACGGTACATATGGCCTTAAGAAACATTTTTAAGTTAATCAAATTTAATTATTTTCTTAAAATATTATCTAAATAAAGAATTACTAAAAACCATTAATATTTTAGATGAATAATCAAAATGTATGATATCAATTGAATGAATATGGATAATGCATCTTATGTAGATGAAAATGTCAAAACTGTTTTGAGCGAGCGATAGCGTAATGGATAGCGTGCGTGCGTAGTGGTCCGTGGGTTCGATTCTCGGTCAGGTCGAAAATTTTATATAAGGTTTTTTTCTACGATAATAAAAGTGCGATTAATTTATAAACAAAGTTCTCTAATGAATAAGCGAAAATTTATAATAATTAAAAAAGTTATATGCATAAATTATAACATTCTTCATTGTACAACACAAGTAAATGGTAAGTAAATATATAATACATTTGCATCAAAATAATGATTACAACTAAAAACTAACCTTTGTATTAATTAAATTTTGTAAAATTTTTGGAATTTCACTATTTCAATTAAAATTTTAAAAAATAATTTTTTGTAATAAATAAATATTAAATATTACTCATTAAACATTCTGCATTAAATTCTATATATAAATTGTTAAATTTCATGAAATTGTATTGAATTTTCAACTGCATAAAAAAAATAGTATTTTGTTACGTGAATTATATTTAATAGGCGGTAAATTAATTTTAAGAATCTGGTATCTAATTTTTTAATAAATTTAATGTATCATTCTGCATTGAATTTCATACACAAATTATTAAATCTCATAACATTGTATTGAGTTTTCAGCAGTGTTATTGAATATTATATTGCTACTGATATTATATTTAATAGACGGTACATTAACTTAAGAATCTTGCATCTAATTTTTCAATTAATTTAATGTATCATTCTGCATTAAATTCCATATACAAATTGTTAAATTTCATGAAATTGTATTGAATTTTAAACTATATCAATAAATAGTATTTTGTTACGTGTATTATATTTAATAGGAGGTAAATTAATTTTAAGAATCTGGTATCTAATTTTTTAATAATTTTCTGCATTAAATCTCATAACATTGTATTGAGTTTTCAGCAATGTTATTAAATGTCATTCCGTTACGTTTGTGAAACAAGCTTTCGTTACATTTAACTTAAATTTAATAAACATTTTTTTAACAGTGTAGGTAGTCGTAAGTGTTCCAGTAATGGTTGTTTTACCTTACCATACCCTTTAAATATAAGGAGAAATTACTATAAGAAAACCTTTGGACGTAATGAAGTCGTAATGTTATGAGTTTTCAATAGTTATTACTTTAGCAAATAGTAGTTTTTGGTCCTAGATCGTAAAGTTGCATTTTACAGCTGTGGAGCGAACATTATTTTTCGTCATGAATACCCTAGAGTATTACGTACTTTTACTTTACGTCCTCAAAACAGACCGTATAGAGTACGTACTTTACGGACACGAGTGACGAAAAAAAAAATTATTTTTATTATTAATAGAAATATGTTTGTTTTTCAAAAATAAGTTTCAATCTTTCGAAGTACTTCATTAATAACAATAAGACAATATTTTGAGATGTTTCATAAAATATATTTTAAGTAACGAATCCGCTAATAGATTTTAATAACATTAAGTTTCATTTGTAATACTGTACTAAAGTTGTTTAAACTTATAAATAAATTGATTATTTGAAGCTAATGGTAGATTGTGTTGTATTTGTTGTTCGTGAAGCTAATGGCCATACTACCAGGTGATTGTTTATTTAGACAATAAATAAAACAATTAGTTACGACGTTTTTCCGAATAATTTTTTGACTACACGTTAATTTACCTGAAGAGGGACGTAATAAAAATGTCCGAAACGTCGTAACTAATTGTTTTATTTATTGTCTAAATAAACAATCACCTGGTAGTATGGCCATTAGCTTCACGAACAACAAACACTTATAAATAAATTATTACTTGAATATTTATGTTTAATCCAAAAATGTCCGAAACGTAGTAATTAATTGTTTTATTTATTGTCTAAATAAACAATCACCTGGTAGTATGGCCATTATCTTCACGAACAGCAAACACTTATAAATAAATTATTACTTGAATATTTATGTTTAATCCAAAGAGTATGGCGTGTGATAAAAATTCTTATAAATTATTCGACAAGCCTTGGTACGACTTTTGCTTCCTCTAAATGATTAAGTTTGTTCATCTTCCCGGCACAATCGGCAACGTAAAATTACATTGCCGCGCACTAGTCTGAAGACCTCTCTAAATCATTGAATCATTTTTGCACTTAAACTCTAGCACCTTCTGTCTAGTAACTTTTTTCGCACCGTATTATACAAAAGTTAATTAATACAAGAAAGTTTGTTATAAATATAATAAATAGCGTCCTGATAGTACACAAATTAATTATATCACAATGCCGCGCCACTTGTACAATGTCTTTAAAGTTAAAAGCCTCTTTTTACAGAAACAAATTTCTTTGAGTTCTCATCACTGGATGCCGGGTCGTCTTCTATGCATGGCGGTTGTGCAATGTTAAAGTATATGTTGCCAATAATACTCGCCGATACGTGATTGATGCTCTTCAGACAGTCGTAGAAGGTCTGATCGCATGTACAATGGGATCTGTGGATAGAAAGCCATAGTCAGTAAAGAACTTCAGTAAATAATAATTACATTCATGCTTATTAGATGCGATTGTTTGGGTACTTACTTGCTGAAGAATGAGTTGTTGATGAGATTATATCTAGTTTTGTAGGCTCGAATTTTAACTGGACATAAATCATGAGCTCGGCAGCATCTGTAAAAGTTTTTACACATTATTATAATTATGATAAAATGCACATAAATTTTGAATAATAATTTTAAATAATAATACTGACTACCAAATTACAATTAAATTTTATTTAACATTTATGTTTGAGTAACATACTTATTTCTTTTATAATATAAGTAATATTAAGTAAAATGAATTTGAACTTTCACTCGCTTTATACAAATGTTTAGTTTTACACTGAGATTTATTGATATAACGATAAAGAAATTTGAGATAAATAAGTATAAAACATGTAAAAAGTATATTTAAATTATGAATATTGCATAAATAGCAAAACGTAACGCAAAAACTTATGTACATAACAATACTATTACTTATATCAATGATTATTATACCTGTCAATCCTCGACCTCGAACCTAAGTCATGATAACTCCTTGCTATGTCACCAGTGCCGCACCACTTAGTTCCTAAATGTCAAAATTGTTTGTTTTAAAGTTTTTAAACGAGTTTTTACGGCCGTTAATTATAAAACAATCGTTAAACAATTATTACCTGGAATAATTCCTGCCAGTAATGGATTACCGCCATTGGATTTTTCCGAACTCACATTGGAAATTGGCAAAGAACGCCCGGGATGATCGTCCAGTTTATCGCATTTATCCATTAGTTTGGTTATAACGTTAAATGATGTGTGATGTGTTTTGTATGTTGAAGATAAATTTTTTAGGATTTCTTCTGCCTCACTGGGTTCGCTGTAACGATATAAATATTATTTGGAATGTTAATCAGCATTGGACATAATTAATAATTGCAATCAAGTGACTACTATAACAACACCATTCCTTTCAAATTAACAAAATGACGATTACACGTAAGTATGACTGTTATCATTATCAATGCATTATCATTATTATTGTATATTAAAATTAAACTTTTCTAAATTGTTATATATACGAGTTTATTTAATTGAAAAATATTTTAAAATATCTATTAGTTAATAAAATCAATATCATTTTTTGGTTTCATTTAATAACGTGAATGATAGTATAAGTCTTTTTCTGTCATATGAGACTCGCATTGTTAAATCAATGAGCGTGTTTTACCTTTTCTTTTCAACTTTTAAAAGTAAAATCTATGTAGTAAACGAAAATTACATATTTTGAAAAATTCTAATCCGTACGTTATAGGAACAATTTATAATTTAGTTACTTCTTACCGCAAATGTTTTATTTAAGAATACAAATAAAAAGAATTTGTATTCAAATAAGCACAAAAGTAAAAACACTATTTTGTCGCAGCCTTACTCAACTGTTCCTTACACCTGCTAGAAAAAATAGCGATAAACTGCATTGTTAAAAGTTGTCCCTCTTTGTTAAGCGTTTTTTCGCACTATCTGACTTAATAGTAAAGAATTTCTGCCTACGTTGTATCATACGGTTCAATGAATACTAATTAAATATCTACATGACTCGAATGGTTAACGAAAGACAAATACGGTATAGACCTGAAAGTGTAACTACAATGTTGTTTTATAATTTAAATCTTATTTTTAATCAAATGATTAGACTAAAGCAGGTGTTTAGCTAAGAAAGAGTCAATTCTCTTATATTTATAACGCGAATGCTACAGTAATGTTCGAAACGAATAAAAGTTATTCCAATAAAGTAAAGGAACGAAATCCGATCTGCGTTTTCTGGATAACACGCGTTGATCAACTAATGCAGATCAAAGACGCTGAAGTCTGCAACGATCGGTTCTATGCAGTAGACGTGCGCGTGCACATTCAAACATGGCCGGAAATCGTCGCCGCATTAAAGCAAATATAGACGAGCTCGAAGAGACTTTCGCCTAAAACGAAAGTAAGACTTTTACGGGCGCAGCATATATATATACTCACTAGACTTCGACGAGCTCGCAGTGGAGCAGCTTCCTATCGTCGTTGAAGTCGATCACGACGACGATCTGCTCGTACCAGTATACCGAGCGCTTTTCGCCCGCTGTCTCGTTGAGCTGCGGCAACCACGGCAGACCCTTGTACAAGCTGCGCGTCAGCATTTGTGGCGCGAAGAACGGGTCCTGCGTGCTCCCGCCGCACAGGCCCAGCAGCAGCAACAGACCCAAGCCGATCATCCTCATCGCTCACTTTTTATTTCAATAATCACTCGCGCTGGTTTCTCTTTTTTGCCTTTCAAAATAGAGATGTAGAGAGCGAGCGCGTGCCTGTGTGCGATCCAGTCGGGCTCTCGAGACGCACTGATGTCAGTTGTTGTCCGTCGCGACAAAGCCGAGATCGGACGCTAATTCGTGGGAGCTGCAGGGACAAAGACGAGAAAAACATGCATATGAGAAAGAGAGAGAATGAAACGTTCACTTTGCCTAATGACTTTTCTCGATCTTATGCTCCGTCGGGCTGATAAAAAAGTTAGAGGAGGAGGATTTTGTCATTATGTGCAGTGTGTTTTGCATGTTTCAACGTTGCGAGATCCTTGTGATGTCGTCTTAAAAGTCATGAGAAATTTGAATTAAGTGTTTACGAACTGTACAACTACATTAATTGTATATTAATTAACTGTATTAATTACATTAGTGAGTAGGTTTTCCAACAGATAACAGGGTTTAAAACTTTTATTTAAATAGAAAATAGATTCATGTTTTAAATTATTCTATATAAACCGTATTTCCAAAGCGAGAGGTCAAAAGAATTGGAGTAAAATATAATTATTGCGATAATTTTGATTACTAATTTATCTTATCTGTTATTATGGTGTGCAGTAGCAGAATTTGTTGTATATGAAGAGAATAATTATATATTATAAAGCCTTAATCACGCACGAAATTACTTTTCACGAAATCACTGGTACAGTTCAAATAAACCGAACATTTTTCCTGATACGATTTTGCATATTAAAAACCCAGTTGCAAAAGTCATTATGCGAATTAAGTGTTAATTATTTGAAATTTTTAAAAAGAGAACATAAAATATGAATTTTTTCGCATAATACATTCTCTTATTTTATACATCTTTGTGTACAATTGGAAACATTCTTATGAAAGTAGTATAACCATTCCAATTTCAGGTCAACCTTGAAGAAGTGAATTGTAATTTTTATGAAACGTTTAAGTGTTTAACATAATTGCACGAATAAGAATTAACATTATATTTCCTTTTACTTTTAAAAAATAATTAAAAAGTAAGTTTTTTAAACTCGCGGTTTGAAGTAACGTAAAAAAATAGCATTTTTATCAAAAAAATAAAAAAAAAATAAAATTGTACATTCACGAGTGTATTTACACAGTTATTTAATTATATTCAACAATACTAAACAAAACAATAATCAATAAATAGAAATATTATAAAATGTTTCTTTTTGCTTCACGAATTTTTAAAATTTTGTTCTTATACGAAAAATTATAATTTATAAAACCTAAAATTCAGCTATTGCAAATTCTCAAGATTTCCATATTGTGCCATTCATTATGGCTTAAAATAAAAAAGTTTTTGCAATACTATAAATCATTTAATATGTCAGTCACTCGCTTAAATTTCGGCACTCAGTATTAACATATTATCAGCATCTCTTAGGAATTTAGCTGTTTCCTACGCGTATCCACGGCTACAACCGAAGCGTTAAAGGTCTTATTCCACTTTTTCCAGGACAGAATGACATGTCTTTTCCCATGACATCAGCATATATTACCCACCTCAAAATCCGGATTTTCAAGCTTGTTGCAATAAACAAAGAAAAAGATTTTCAGGATGTAGGTACGTCAGTTATCGGCTGGATGCTATGAAACGAAGTCATTGGGAAATTCAGAATGTTCAGCGTCAGTTTCAGGTGGATTATTTTTTAGTTCATGATAAATGTTTTGTTATTAAACAAATACATGTTCAATATTAATTTGATTATCACTGTAGTCTGGCTTTTATATTGAGTAAAAATATTTTTCGTTTTGAACTGCGATTAAGCAACACGTTACGATATGCCATACAGTAATCGACACTGCTCCCAAAGCGTACAGATTGTGCCTTAAACCGAAAGTAACAAAAAATACGATGCTTTAAAGAAAGAGTTCTGATGTAAGTAGCTTTCCTAGCACGAGCAACTTTGCAGCATCCAGTGTTCCCAAACCTAGCCTAGTTCCCAGCCGAGCCCTTTCCCAGGAGCTCCGCCACAAATCGACACGCGCGCGCGCACGCACACAAAGCACAGTTAGGTCCACGGGTCCAATTAACAGGCGCGGGACTCGTTAGAATCTCCGCGAGTGCGCGTACTCACCTCGTTACAGCCACTACTACTGATGGCGAGTCTCGCGCATTGATAGGCAGCAGGATCTCGCAGCAGCCGCTTTCCAGGAGCTTTCCCATTTCGCGCGCGCGCGCGCGCGCGACCTTTCTACACGCCGGTGCCCTGGGCGCGCTGCTCGTCACGGGTGAAATCGCTCGGTTGACTGCCAGGCGCGAGGCGATCTCACTTTTTTACCCCCTAATTATATTGCGTACAGCTCTTTTTATATGTTACGTTGGGATTTCTAAACGTCAATGTTTAAATTTCGCTCTTGGCAATACACAATTTGGGAAGCTGCGTACTGTGTTTTCTATACTTTTCAAGCGAATTGAAGAAACCCTCGTACCGCATAATCTTTGCTTACTTGTTCTGCTTCTGAAATTTCATAACGTTTATCGAAACTGTAACTCGTCACGTCACCGATAACATTCATCAGAATTGTCCCAAAACGTGAAGGATAACTTATTCTTCTAACTTACACGAAACACTCGCAATCTCTCTCCACTCTGTATATAAAATTTAAATGAGAAAATTGCACAACACACACGGACACTCGATCTCGGCGCACGATTCTCGCCGTCGTAGCGATACAGCACGCGAAATCCTCGGCCACACGGAGGGAGCAAGCGCGAGGCGCGAACTGGCCGCGCGCACGTTGAGTAAAAGAGTGGCCGGCAAGAAAAGGCGCGAGGCGTGCGACGACTTCTACTTATAATACGCTTGCCTTTCGTTCTCCTTCCCGGCCGGCGGTGAACTACACGAATGCTCAGTCGTGTAAACGCGTATGTAAGTGCGCGCTTTGTCCGCTTTCGAGCCTTTCGCCTCCCCCACCTGGTGTGCGTATAGATATATATATATATATGTACACGCGGATTCGGCGATGCGGAGGTGCGCATCGGCGGATGCGGGAGAAGATTCGCGTGTGCGACATGCTCCGCGCGTTACAACTGTTGCACTCACGCGAGAGCTGTGTATGTGCGGTCTTGCTGTTGCGTTATTCGTCGCGCTGATTTATGTTACGTGCGCTAGAAAAATTTTTCAATCGCGTTATGTAGTTCGCGGTGTTTGTAAGTTGTAACGTATGGAGTGTAAGACGGTACTTAGCTTGAGTGCGTAGGGGCAATAGTTTCAATTGAGTATAATTCCTTCTTTTTCAGAAATTTCGGAAGACTATCTAGATTTTCTTATAAATAGGTCAGCGCGAAATTAATTTTTTGTATGCAAGAATTACAGTTAAGGCGATTGTGTTATTAATATTACCATTGAGAGTAAAAATCTTTAAGATACTACAAGTGCTTGACTATGAAAATCAGAAATTTTTATCAAATTATAATGGAGTTTTTTTATGATTAATGAAAACATTTTAATTTTGGTAAAATGTGGATATCGTGTAAGTTTTAGGGTACTTATATAATTTTGATAACTTTCATAAATTTTTTCACATTAACAGTTTTTAAGTTTGTAAGCGTTTTTTTCTGTAATTATTGCAGCAAATTAATAGTAAAGATTTTTTAACCAGTTTATCTTTATCAATTGTAAAAGAACATATTAAGAGGAAAAATGCTATTTTATTATCTTGTGTACCGCAATCGTGATTTCGGTTCATTATATAAACTAAAAAATCAAATGAACTAAAAACTACTCAAATAGATAAACAAATCATTAAATGGGAATGTCGTTATTGTTTTCTTATATAATCAGTTTTTTAGACATCAAATAATCACCCAATCATGATGTGAAATAATAATGACGACTTTCGCATGATTCATACCCGTAATTATTTCGAGAAGGCTAAATTTTAGCAACTTGTTACCTAAAGAAATGACAAAATGATACACTTTACGAAATACTATTTTCTTTTGTGTAAATTAATATTATACAATCAAAAAGGTAATGCTCTAGTTTTAATTTTTCAGACTTAATTATTAATAATCATTAATTCATTTATAGGATTCAGCAAAGCCAATCGAACCACTGATTAAACCAGATTAAAACACTAAAGTACGTAATTATTGTATTAGATAATAAGCCTCCATTTTATATATTACAAGACCATTGTTCCACACCAATAGAAAGTTAATCCTAATGATATTATAATTTAAATGTATTGTTTATGCAGATACTTGCAAGCCGATCTTTTAACATGGAATTGCATCCACATGCAGAAGTTTATTTAAATACAAATATTTAAGTATGAAAATATATTCTAAAGCTTTATACGCATTAAATGGCTGCGGCTTTAAAATAGTTTTGCAATTGACGTTCGCCTCGTCAAATCAATCGATCAAGCGACCATTTTACCGCGTCCAAGTCTCGCTAAATAGAGCTATTAAAAACCAAACACGCCTCTTACGCCAAATTCCAGGCGCTAGTATAAAGCAATTTCATAAAAAAAATTCGAAATTGCGTAAAAAGTTTCTCCTTTTTGCGTGCACACACGGGCTGCAACGAGTTGCGTAATATAACCGTTTCAAAAATTGCGAATCCATCGACGCGGCCGCACGCGCATTCAACTCGGCAATCGGCGCAGTTTCGCGTACCTACAAATTTCTCCACATATATACGCCCGCGATTAGGAGACGCCGGAATATTTATTCCCACGTGATGCGCGCGCGTGCGCGAGCAGAGAAAAGGAGAAAACGAATAAGAGGTCGAACCTACTTTTGTGCGCTCAAGCGCGCGAGAGAAAGACCGGGCCGAAGAAAGTGGGACGTTTGTCGCGCGACTCTCGGCATAATGCGGGCCACACGCACGCGCACCAAAGAACGAGCAAAAAGCGCGTAGACGCGCTAATTGGTGGTGTCGCGCGCCGAGAGGTAAGCTGATATGAGCAATGGACGATATTATTGTTCATTTAAATTGTCTGCGAGTATATTGTAAACAAAATTTTCATTCTTCTTTTTACAGTCGTTGTGTAAATAATAATAAAAATAAATGGTTATGGCTCGAAAAGTTACACCATTGCTTATAGCACTAATCTTGCTTGTAAATCTTGCCGTAGGAAAGAAAAAAAATTAAAAATAATCCGTAGAAAAAAATGAGATCGAGTCGCCAGTTAATTTTCATCATGCGTGATCGTCCAAAGCTTCAGGTAGAGTGGTTTGACTTGGTCGTCGGTATCTGCGCAGCAGTCACGTTACCGGCCACGCTGTTGCCGCTGCTGTTATTGCCGCCGTTGGATTTGCCGTAGGGGAACAGCACCTGAGTCGTCGGCGAGCTCGGGCTGGACAATCGGTTAGTGCTGACCGTCAGACTCACCGGCATTGCGTTCTGGAGCTGCAGACGCACTGGGCACTGGCGATAGCCTTGAAACATGAAGGGCGAAATACGCCGTTAGAGATTTCCCTGGCTTTGACATCATTTTTTTTTACATTGCGGGAAAGTATCAAGATGAGTCTTTCAATAGTATCAGGCGGTATTCACAAGACTTTTATAATTATTTTGTCCAATAAGTCTGAGGATTTAGATTAAAGTAATATAGCATGTTTCAATGGCACGTCGTTTAGAATTGGCACGGAAAAATAATTAGTTACGATTACGAACTAATTTGCATGATATATGTGCACTGTTCAGTAGACGAAAACAAAGTGATGAATATAATTCTTACTATTGTTATTATTTGTCGTAAGAATGTGAAAATATATACTTTAACTATTTTATTAGCTTATTGTTATCCTCGTGCCGGCATTTTAACAATTTTTATTACTAAACCTAATCAACCATGGCTTCAAGATAATTTGAGTGAATATTTCCAATGTCTGCCACACGACTGGATGTGAATAAACGTCACTTATACTCGTGTAACAGGAAGCGCGATACCGCGTAAATTGTTTGCGTGATAGGACAAACAATGTTTCAATATGTAGTAGTTAATTTCAACTTGACATTGCAAACACTTGATAGTGTAAAGAACGCAGAATTTTCCTATAGCTTTTCAGAACTTTGATACCGGTATGCGACTAAAAGCACACAGTTGCCGGAATTTTTTATTTTCCTGTTACGTTTTTAGTTTGAAATTTTTGCAAACCATGCACTGGCAAGTTACTTCGAATGTATATTGTAATCAGGAAAATTAACTACAAAAAAATTAGTCGTAAATAACAAAAAAATACGATACAGATACCAGTAATAGCACCGACAACCCTATACTGAGTATATGAAGTTTTTTACAAAAGTAAACAATTTAATTTGTGTTTCTGTAAAATCGTTATGAATTTTTTTTCGTTCCCTATAGTATCAGAATTCATTATAAGCATCTTCAACCGGAAAAAAATTTCCGTGAGCAAATATTCTATATGTATATATGACGATATTACCATAAAAACTCCATTAACGTATCCACAAAAGAAGGTAAAATTATTTTTAAGGCACATCTTCCGGGTCTGGTTTTCCTACTCTTCGTACCACATAATATAGGAGAAAAATCATAAACTATTAAAAAAGTGACACCCTTTTTTCAGAGATTGAAAATTAAAAAAAAAAATGTAAAAAAGCCTTTGCTTTAACTTTTAGCCATTTATTCCAGAAACGTCTTGGACACATTTGCAAAAAATAAAATAAAACTAGAGAAAACCAGCTTTTATTTGCTTTTTTAAAAATGAAAAAATGTTGATTCTTTCAAAAGTCTTGATCGTTAAAATTTGACCGTCGAAAGGTGACTAAAATACGCAAATCGTAGAAATTGGCAGCCCGGCCGTTGAGCATGTTTTATGCCTTTTCGACGGTCAACTTTAAACGGTTAGAACTTTTGAAGGAATCAACATTTTTTAATTTTAAAAATAACAAACAAAAGCCGGGGTTCTCTAGTTTTATTCGATTTTTTACAAATTTGGGACGTTTCTGAAACAACTGACAACAAATTAAAGAAAAGGCATATTTTGAAAAATGTTCAATCTTTGAGAAAAGTGTGTTACCAAGACTTTCTTAATTATACATGATTTTTCTCTTGTATTATGTGGTACAAAGAGTGGGAAAAACCAGACCCGGAAGATGTGTCTTGTAAAAAGGTTTTATCCACTTTCGTGGGCGCGTTAATGGAGTTTTCGCGAAGATTTCGTCACATACCGGCATGATGCGGTCCAGAGCAGTGGCAGCAAACTGGATTGTTCCTGGGTCGGGAGCAAAACTCGACGCTGTGGGGCTCGCCGCAGCGCACGCAGCGCGGCAGTTGTCGGCAGTTGGCCGCCACGTGCCAGAAACCCTGACACCGATAGCACTGCAGCACGTCGTCCTGCTGTTGCTGCTGCTGCTGCTGCTGATGCTGCTGCTGCTGCTGCTGCTGCGACGGCGCCGTTGGCGGTTGCTGCTGATGCTGGCCGGGGACGAGCTCGATGATCTGGTGGCTCACTTGGTTGAATCCTGCGAAGAGACCCTGGGCACCACCGCCGTTGCGCCACCAGCGCTCGGGAATAGCGTGAAAGCGGGCGCCGAAAAAGTCCAGGCCCTGGCGCAGCAGGTGCTCGTATTGGCCTGCGTCTAGGATCTGGTGACAGAAGCTTGTATCAAAGCTTGTATATAAAGAGGCGGTGGTGAGAATTTAGGTAAAGATGTCGAGGAAGGATTTCGTAAGGATACGAAATGCTGTTGTCTACTACCAGATTTGTTTAAGCAACAAATATTTATATTCATAAAATACTTATATGCATTCTGCCGCAATGCTGTTTGTTTAATTTTCCTATGTAATGTAACATTTTTATCATTAAAAGTTGTATATGGTATAATGTAAGTAAAACCATTTTTCAGTCATAATTATCTTTTACCTCATACGTAACAAAAAGTTAGACCAAAATGAAATAATATTATAATAACTTTTGCGTTTCTAGAAGAGTGCAGTCTAAACCTATTTTTCAACTGTTAACAATTATTCATTGCTAGTAATTTTCCCCAAAAATGTAGATTTTCGTACACCAATGTTACAATTAAAAATTTAATAAATTTTAAAGAAATGTATGTATACTTTAATAAAAGCAAAAGGTAATTTGCAAAATCTGTATAATAATTTTGAAGTAAAATAATTTATGTAAAATACATTAATTGATTAATTTATTGATGTACCATAAATAAATATGTTATGTTAATTGCAATAATAAAATTAACATAATAAATTATTTTTAAAATATCACTTCTGTTTTCCTGTTATTGTAATTTTACTTGAATTGCTTATTTTGTTTTAAATAACGTTTTAGTTAATAATCTTTTTAAAATTCGTTACATTACTTTTTTACTTAACTAGCGAGTTGAAGCGCGCTGCGCGCGCTCTTCGCTTCACCTCTTATACAATTATTAATATTGAAATATTATGAATCTAAAATTCATTTTATTTTTTAACATACACAAATTCATCCAATATTTTCTATTAAAACTTGGATTGTATTTATATTTATTTTAGTTTATTCCTAAAATACAAAAATTTCGAGGTTAGAAATTTAACCGTATTCAGAACAGTTTTCATAGTCCTTCATTATTAACTACAGACAAAGTAATAATACTTTTTTGTTATACAATGTTAAACTTTAAATCATTAATACAATTTATAACTTATATCTTTAGTTTAAATATTTCATATAATTTCAAATTATATGGGTTTTATTTGGACGAATCAGTTAAGACCTTAAGCTAATAGCTAACGTCATTGCAGACCAATCACGGGTTCCATTTAAACGGACTTGACCAATCGCAAAGGTTTTATTTCGGCTTCACATTTCCGTCATCATTCTTTTTTACTTAATTTATATGTAAAATAATTGTATATAGGTAATAAATTACAAAATAAATAAGGGTTTTGAAAATTCAATAATTCTCTACTTTTTATTTCTATAAAGTGTTTGAGGATTTAGCGTATGTGTCAATAGTATTAGTAGAAAACGTTTGTTTAGAAAACATAAAATATACGAGTTCGGACAAAAGTAGTGTATTCAGCAGGCATTAACAACTCCGGTTATACTTAAACAAGAATGAAAGAAAAATGCTTGACCTGAAGTGAGCCTAATAGTCAACTTATGATATATACTTAACTACAAATTCTATTGAGTGAAGTATATACATTATTTTTAGATGATATTACCATCATTGAAACTGCTCTATTTAAATTAATAATAAACGTCAATGCGGCTGTACATTTCCATTTAAATGACTCACTCTACTAATTTAATATTATATGTATAAATATGTATAATTATACTTTTACGTCATTCGCAGTAATATATTGGTGACAATAGAAACAGTAAAAAGGAATAAGCGGGATCATTAACCAGAATTTATGTTCTATTATAGCAACTGCATTGTTCTTATACACGTGCGAGAGATTTCTTGATCAATACAAATAAATGCAAAGACAAAATTAAACTACAGTTTTAATAAAACCGCGGTATATACTTATTACAATGTAAATGAAATAGTACACACTGCGATTATTTTGAATTGCGATAATAGTTTGCACAATTTATATTTAAATGAGTATATGATGATGGCTTTTAAAACTATAAATTATAAACTTTTCTCTGTTATTTACCTCAACCCGCACATAGTGGCGCAATCGTTCAATGTTTCCCGTAGCGATGCCTTGCCTGGCCAGCGCAGAATTGAGATCTTGTAGCGGAATTGCCCAAGGCACATCGCGCAATAACACCGCTTGACGGTAACGAGTATCTCGATCGCAAAAACGGGCGACCTGAAATAAGGGTTAAATTTAGTTCCGGAAGTTGCGACTACGTATATTGTTTATTTACTGTAAAAGCGTGATGATGATTTTGCCATTCTTAGTAATGGAAGAATATTAATGTCAGCTTTTATTCTTTCAAAGCATAATTATCCTCATTTCTTATACATATAAAGTTTCAGAACATTAATTTTATCTCGCTTGTATTCTGAATATGAAATTAAGATGTAAATTTAGTATTTTATTTTATATCTTCGTATTTATGTATTTATTTTTATCATATATTATATTTATAAAGAAGACATAATTTATTTGTCGCCTATTTTAATTTTCTTAATTATTTTTTTAAGGTTATAATCAAGGATTATAAGCATTCAGTTGGCAAAGCACTAGCTATGGAATAATTCAAAACCGAAAATTATAAACACTTAAGATTAAATTTAATTAAGCAATATTACAAATAAATTTATAGTACAAGTTAAATGTGATATTTTACGATGTAATTATACAAATGCATTTATTATACAAAAAGGAGCCTGTAATTTCTACATTCCGTTAATGTAGAAATTACATTTAATTAAATTATTTATGGTAAACATTGTATTTTATGAACCAGCTTTTGTTGAAATACTCAACATTTTTATTCACCAATTGTAATGAGAGTGAATGTATGCGTAAGCACCGTAGCGCAGTAAACACGTAAAAGGATAAATACAGAGTAAAGTGGTGTATACATCCTCAGCATTGTTTCACTTTGCACGTAAAGTATAAAACATATTGTGAAAAGCGATTAAGTTTTTAAAGTTTAGTAAAGACAAAAAGGACGCGAAAATAATGCCTAATTAAGATGCTCAAAAGCGTAAACAATGAGGTAGTTAAATAAAATATTAAGCGTCATGCTAGGTACTTGAAAACGAATTTACTCCTTTACTATTGCGAGTTGTCTATTCTTACGCCAATGTACGCCATGCAATTTTATAACGTCATTCTAATGTTCTCGCAAAAAGGAGAGTCCCAATTTTGTACAAGTCTCACTTTAAGGATAACATTGCTAAGAAGAAAATCATCCCGACCTTTGTCAATTATAAGCAACTAGTTATAAAAGATAAACACCTGAACAGGTCCCTCGAAAGCGCGGGCCAAGTCACCCCGCTGCAGGAGCTTGTCGGCGTCGCTCTCGCGAGCGAAGCCCGCTATGAGTCCACAATGCGTCTCGGACACTTGCCACGGTCCGGTGGGCTCGAGCGCGCGAATCGCTTCGTCCAAGACTGAGCGTGGCAGACCATCTCCGCGGTAGCTCCTCCCCGAATCCGGCTGCTGTTGCAATTCAAAGCCCGGCGTGCGCGATACGTACAACCAGCACGTGAGCTGCTGCTGGTTATCTCGCAGCTTCTCTGGGCACGAGGGAGAATCGGCGATCGGTTCTTTTCGGTTTTCTGTGGGGGGAAGCAAACAGGTTCAACGATTTAGTCTCTCTGGTTGTACTGGGACTCGAGTGAAATATTATATTAGCTTTGAAATTAAATGTACAGTTGAATTTATCGCATTAATATTGATATAAATCTATACGTTGGTTGAAAATGATTGTTAGTTTAAATACTGCAAGTAGATGTCAAGGCCTGTAGATATATCGGCACAGTTTTTCTAAAATTTTATTTGTATACTGTTTATTACTGAGCGCAGTGCCTAGTGAAGCTGTTGCGAAAGTAGGGAAAGTGAAAAGGATTTTTTATACACGACTGGATTTAAAAGTAGAAATGAATTTAAATGCTAAACACCTCAGCACATATCCATGTAAATATACGTTTTTTTAGATGTATTTAACCTTTCAAATTCTTTTCATGAACTTTCAATGGACAGCTACTTTACCTTGGAGATCGCCGCTTTCCTGATTTTCCATCCTTTATTAATAAAAGATGGTCTTATTAACTTCAGGAGATCATTTTTACCCCTCGCGACTGCACCCAAAAGTCGCGAGATTAATTTGACAGTTGAAGATAGCCTCGTTGGCTGGCTTAAGTCGATTTGACAATCATACAACTTCATTCCACTTAATAAATAAACATTCGAGAACAAAAAGTTTTTAACTACAAAAATGTTTTCATTGTATAAAAACTAAAAAGGAGAGTGCGTAACCTTTGGGTTACGGATTTGTACCAAATTGAAAGATCGTGTTTTAGAGTAAAAAATATTGAACCCCTTTTCCAGGATTTATTCTCATATGCCCTTTTACTCGAGATATGTGCCATGTTAAAATATAATAAATATGTTAAGATATGTGCCACGTTAAAATCTTAAAAGTGCGTTATTTTGTTAAAAAATAATGTCTCTTCTATTATATGTAACTCTGCAAGTATAATTCATGTTACGGAAATGAGCGAAAAAATTGTAAACGTAGGCAGAACAAGCTTTATTTTAATCACTGTTTCGTCTAAAAATTATCTATTTTTCAGAAAGTTATGAGAAATTAAAGATAGTGTAAAAAAATGATTGAAAATTTACCCCTTTATTAAAGGATTTTAAGGGTGCTATTTTCAATCATTTTTTTTACACTATCTTTGATTTCTCATAACTTTCTGAAAAATCGATATTTTTAGACGAAACATTGCTTAAAATAAAGCTTGTTCTGCCTACTTTTACATTTTTCGCTCATTTTCGTAACGGAAATATTTGCAAAGTTATATACAATAGAAGAGATATCATTTTTTAACAAAATAAGGCATTTTTAAGATAACATGGCACATATCTCGAGTAAAAGAGCCTATGAGAATAAATCCTGGAACATGGGTTCAATATTTTTTACTCTAAAACACGATCTTTTAATTTGGTACAAATGCGTGACCCAAAAGTTACGCACTCTCCTTGTAAGTATAACGTTTATTATAATTAATTTATCAATAAAAGCGTTTTAAAATTTTTTAAATGCACTTGTGAATTATGTTAGCATGACTTATGCAAATATTTTCTTAATAAAAACTTATAGTATAGTAATCAAGTGCATTTTATTATATTTAAAACTAATCATAACTTTTAAATAGTAAATATGTATTAATTGCTGACTATTCAAAAGAAAAACGGGCTGGAAAAATGATATGAGTTCAATAATATGACCAAAAGAACGGTTTAGTTTTGCTTGATACATGACGCGATACACGGTATTGTTTTGGTCCGTGTTTATTATAATCTAACACATTGATTTAAAAAGTCAAATAAAAGAATAAATAACAATAAACTATAACTGCACTTAAATATGGAAATGAAGAAAGGCTGTATTGTTGGAAATTCGCCACACTATACCGAATTTGTAGTTACTAAATTATATTGTAAAAAGTTCAGTCTAGTGAGAACAACATCGATACATTTATTGTTAAAATTAAATAATATTTTGTAATGTAAAATTACTTATAGGCTAATTATTTGAACTAACTTGAAGAATTTGGTAAGAATACGTATTTTATAGTAATTATTATTATTTTGCTTAAGGGGGTCCGAAAGTCAATTAAAAATTCAAATTTCGCGCCACAATATAGCAGACAAAAAAATAAGTAATTTGCCTATAACAAATAGTAAAAACAATATTACGCAAAATCAGGACTGTATTTCCCTCCGTTACATTATTATCTATCATTTTACAAAGTTTGAAGTTTCTATATAAATATTTCGCTGAATGGCATTTGAATAATGTCTCAAAATCAAGTAATTCAAATGCCATTCAGCGAAATATTTATATAGAAACTTCAAACTTTGTAAAATGATAGATAATAATGTAACGGAGGGAAATGCAGTCCTGATTTTCCGTAATATTGTTTTTAGTATTTGTTATAGGCAAATTACTTATTTTTTCGTCTGCTATATTCTGGCGCGAAATTTGAATTTTTAATTGACTTTCGGACTCCCTTAAATGCTCGAACTATTCATGATAGGATTGAGTAAACCATTGCAACAGCGAGAGACTGACCACATTGTCGGGAGTCTCTTGAACTGCAACGAGCTCGAGCATCGGAGCGTCTAAACATATGATGGCTTTGAGACATACTTGAGAGGTCGGGTTACCGTTATTAGGAAAATGGTTGATTGTTTTTTGTTTTGCTGTACTTGCGGGCTTCTTCTAAATGTACGCCAACAAACGGACAACGACTAATACCTATTACATATTGACCTGTGCGAAAAACCAGCTTGAGCCAGCATCGCAATAAGAATGTTCAACTTATATATTATGTAAATTTGTTCAAAGTTAGATGAAATGAACCTAGAAATAATATAATATTTAAATGTCATTATCACCGCAAACACATGCAAATTTTGACCAGTTATACTTGTACAAAAAAGTCGCACAGTAAATAATTAATTTGTATTCATATATGGTTATTATACCTATATCACAATTACGTCAAAAAATATAACAATGCCAACACGAAAAAAGCAATAAAATAACCCTCTGATCAATCGATTCTATCACAGCATAATGAAGCAAAATATTAAGTTTGAGGAAACTAATGCCAATGAATTGGCAATAATTTTTTAATCAAACAATGACACTGAGTATAGTTCTATTTATTTACATTTATACGTATTTGAAAAACTCAATAAAACTGTTTATTTGAAGACGATTTTAGTATAAACACTGTAAATTACTATTATTTTTTAACTTCTTTGGTATATTTATTAACTCACTTAGTTTTAGTGAAAAACAACTAATTTTTGTGTTTATTAACCCTATTAAAAATAATCACGTGAGTATTCACGTGAGTACTCACGTGATTATTTTTAATAGGGAACAGAAGCGCTATCAAAAACATTTTTCATAATTTAACGATATCAATCTTACGTTATGTAAACATCGCCATTATAGAATTTGTGTGCATCAAACCTCGCTGGCGCATACGAAACTCTATATAAGTATATAACTCGTAATAACATCAAGAACGCCGAGAGTCCGAGACTGTAAGTCAATCAGGTGTAGATAGCTATCTATACAACTCTTTTAACATCAACACTTCCGGACAATACACCCGCACACCGGTGCATAGCAGATCGCTGCTTTCGCAGCACTTGCGCGCGGTAGTGGCGTTTAAATTTAAAAAACGTTTTCGACGGTCATGCGTAAATTGACGCTATTCGTCACTGATTTGACGCTTATGACGTTATGACACTTTTAGTTCAATTTACCTTTTATAAAATAATATACCTACATCTGCTGGCACTATTGTCAGAAACAAGCAACTGCTGCGGTATCTCAGAAGTCAGAATTTAAAAAACTTTCCGAAGATTTAGTTCCAGGATTTGCCACTTCATTTGATTTTGTATGCTAATCATGGCGCTACTTTCTACTCGCAGTTAGCAGCGTACCTATATCTATATCCACGTTCTGCACACTGCACAGTCGCGTTTTAGGATGTGCAGTCGCAGATGTGCTAAGTACGCGTGAGACAACAGCAGCAGCAGGTAAAAGCAGGTAGCAGGGGCAGCAGAAGGGTGCCTCGTCGCCGTCGTCATCGGGGAACATATGCACGCCATCGCTGACGAGTAGTGAACTGAGGGGGGTCGTGTTGTGTGCACACCCCACGCGAGAAGAGGACAGAGCCACGCAAAATCATCTGCGAGGGACAGCTGCAGTCACGGCGAGGCCGCGGTGCGTGCGCGCGAGCGATAGAGCGAGCGAGCAGTGCAGCGCTGTTACGTCGGTGCGTCGTCCAAGTGTCGTGAGCCGTGTGTGCCTTCGAACTTCAAAGAGCAGCAGCTACGGTTTAATATGGCCGAGCTCGACGTCGAGGTGGTGTTCGAGGTGCCGGAGGAGGAGGAAGACGAGGAGGAAGAGGACGACGAAATGTTAAATCACGACTTCCAGGTAATCCTCGATAACTCGCACTACAACAGCCCGAGTACTCTCTACGAGTACAGCCTCGTGGCAGTCGCCGAGCAATTCCAACAGTGCAAGCGCTTCCTCGACTACCTGCCCGAGAACGTACTCTTCGACCTTTATTATCAGGTACGCCCACGCCGCTTCCACGAGCACAATTGAGAACACTCTCCCGCCGTACTGCGATTGTACGCGCGAGGAGCGTAATCTCGTTTTCCTCGTTCGTCGAATCGCTGCGCTCTCTCCGTCTTGCTCGCTCCTATACGTTATATTGTGCGGGTCTGTCATTTTCACGGGTATTACTTGTACTGTGCGCCGAGCGAGTGATGAATGCAGATATAATATTGACTTTCTTTTTCTGTCGATGCTGATCTTTCTTCCCGATAGATAACAAGCTGTTGTCGTGGATCTTGGATTTGGCAGGTTTATTTTTAGTTTCTCAAGGCCATATTTGGTTCGATTTCTCACGTGTTTGTTTTTCATTCGGTTGTTAAGATGCGGTAACAAGTATTTTCACGCCGATCGCAGAGGTTTTTAACGCGGTATCTATTACTTATGATTCTAATTCTTATAATAGGCAGCCAACGCATACAAAATAAGTTGATCATTAGTTGAGTTATGAGAAGCAAGTGTATTATTTCATTTTGAATACTTTAATGGTTTGAAAGTCATCATTTCTTGTACTCTTTTATACACAGCTGTTCAGGAATTTGATTAGTCAAATTTTGTTTATACTGTTCATACCACTATACCAGTGTCTTTCTCTTGTGTATTGTTTTTTTTTATTTTTACAGGGAAAATATTACTTCAAATAATTCTAATACAATAAGGATTTCATCATAGTTTTTCTTTGAAAATAGTTTTCAATTATGTTAACATAATATTTATATTTTGTATTCATGTACACGGAAAAACAAACTTTAAAAGAATAGATTTTTCAAAGTATTACTTGTTTTAAAATAGAGCAAAGTCAGAAAGCAAAGCAGTGTAAAACTTGAGATAAGTTTATCACACTCAGTAATGTATATAGTACTGTTTGCAGTAATTGAGATATAGCCTTATTTATACTTGAAAGCTAGTGTATACAGAGGGGTTATACCTATGAAAAAGGTATAATTTTTTTAGCAACATATTATGACTCATCATATTTTGTAGTCACAGTTGTCTTTTCAGGGAGAATCAATACAGACAGTTTCATAATATGAACTTTAATTTATTTCTCTCTAGTAATCCTTATGTTATTTATCTTTCAGCTATGTGCCACGGAAAAATTATGTCTTCTTGGGATGGAATTTAGTGATCTCAACACAATGGCACGTATGCTCAAAGTCAAAAATAGACATGTACAACTACTTAAGAGTTTTCAGGTAATTACTTTAAAAAAAAGAAACTTCATTAAACTGTATTAAATTTTAAAGACATAATACTACTTCTGTATATACATATTTTAACTTTTAAAATTAGGCTTTGATGGATCATGGAACAAAGGTTGGAAATGAACTAGCCACTAGTTACAGCATGAGCTGTGCTAGCAATAAAGATAATTTAAAAGCACACGAAAAACTTGTCAACTTAGGTTTACGTCTTGGAGGATTCCTTAGTGATGCAGGATGGTATGCAGAGAGTGAAAAAGTGTTACTATCTTGCAAAGATCTTTGCCTTTCAGATCCACAGAATGTTCATAGTTGGTGCTGTATCCTAGATTGTTGTCACAAGTATGTAACATGAACAAAAACTTGTACTAATTTGATATCAATTGGATTGAACATTTTAATATGCCATGAAAGACATAATAAGCATACAAAGTTGATAAATATTTTTTTTGTATTTAAATAATACATATCAAAAATATCTTGTTTTGATATTAAAAAATATTTTAGATGCAAATAACCAATTCGAATGGAGCATACAGATCATAAATTATTTAAAATCTTTTTAATGATTATTATGCTACTGCTAATGTAAAATTTATATGGGATGAAAATATTTTTATCACTGTTTATTTTGTTCCTTGAGATCTTAGGAAATTAAAGCAATATAAAATTTAGTATATTTTTAAATTTTAACTATTAAATAATTGAATTAGTTGTAATTACAAATATTATATTGATGCAAGAAGGCAAATATTTTCAATGATCATAAGTTTTATGTTTAAAACGAATTTTATTTATAAATTAATAATTAAACAATCCTTACTTTTTAACAGATTGCTTCATGCACAAGCAGCTTATTGCTCTTTCAATGGAGCAGCTGAAACGCACAATCTTGCACTAGAAACAATTGAAAAACTCAAAACTGCTGGATGTACAGATATAAACTATGCTGCTCTTTATGCTGAATTTGGAGTTCTCTTTTTCAATAGAAGCGAATACGATGAAGCTTACAGGTATAAATAATTGCACTGTCAATAAGAAAAAATTTTTAATTTAAAAAGAAATATAAATTCTTTTTTTATAGATGGAGTATAGAAGCATTGCGACAATTAAATCCATCTCTTCCAGGATGTATTATTATAAATGTTTTGCGCCAAGCTGCCAGATCTTGTGTAATCAAGAGAGAATTTAAAAAAGCAGGATTACTAATTAAGCAAGCAGTATCTCTTGCTAGAGAATTATTTGATAGTGAACATCCAAAATATAGCGATGTTCTTCTTGACTATGGATTTTACTTATTGAACTCTGATAGTATTGTTAATAGTGTTTCTGTTTATAAAGTAAGTATCATTTTTTAAATTAAGATATATTTTCAATTTTAAATTAATAACTTTTACATTAATGATTTTAGTTTGCCTTGGACATTAGAAAAGAGATATTTAGTAAAAATAATCTTCATGTAGCAATTGCTCATGAGGATTTAGCATATGCACTTTATGTACAGGAATATACCTCTGGAAAGTTCCATTTGGCAAGGTATGCGCAAAATATTATAAATATAACTTGTAGAGTAGTTACTAATTATATCATATTTTTTTTTATGTATAAATTTTGTTATTAATTATTATTAATTACATTTTACAAGTTGTAATTTTTATATTATTTTTATAGTCATCATTCTAATAGAGCTATTGAAATGATGGAAAAACTATTACCCGGGGATCACCTGTTGCTAGCTAGTGCCAAAAGAGTGAAAGCTCTTATTTTAGAAGAAATTGCTTTAGACAATGCTCCTACACCTGGAACAGAAGACAATTTATTGTTTAGATCTGAATCTCTTCATTTGTCTGCTTTACAATTAGCAAGGACTGCTTTTGGAGAAAGGAATGTACAAACTGCCAAACACTATGGAAATTTAGGAAGATTATACCAAAGCATGAGACGGTTTCAAGTTAGTGTTAATTTTATGAATTTGTCAACAGAAATAGTACATTATGATACAAGTCCGCGAAGTATCGTAATGTACCGTCGCTTGTGCCCTCGCTTCGCTCGGGAAACAAATAGCACCCGTGCGTAAATCGCCTACGCGCACGGTATCGTACACTTTTTAACTCAGTGTGCGTAATTTTCCACTTTTATGTCTGTTTATATGTAATGTACGTAGTGCCCAATTTGCGCGTTTTGCGATCTAGTAATCACTTCGCACACTGGACCGCACAATGCGCAAATCGGCACTTCGCACACTATAAACAGGCATGAGAAATAGAATTTCGCACACGGAGTTGAAAAAAAATAATTTTAATGAATAAGTACAATAAAAATGACCTATTTTTAGGAAGCTGAGGCAATGCACCTTAAAGCTATTAGGATCAAAGAAGAAATATTAGGACCCGATGATGGTGAAGTTGGATTAAGTATAGGTCATTTGGCATCTCTTTATAATTTTCACATGAGTCGATATAGAGATGCAGAACAGTTATATTTTAGAAGCATTGCCATCAGTAAGTACTATTATATTTAATTTTAATTACGATAGTTGATAAAACACATGTTATTTAGTGCATTACTTTGATTGAAGAGTAATTTCATTTGCAAAATAAATAAATTGTACCTGTCGCGACCAAACAACAGCTAACTAAGAAAATATCGACGGCACTCACAATAAATATATACGTACGTGACTAAAAAAATAGTTTAAACTTTTGTACCTTAACAGTATCCATCAATTAAGTAGATATAGTTTTATTATTAATTAGTATCTTTCATTTAGAAAAAATATTTAAATATTTCAAAACTCTTGAAATATTTTTTTTCAACTCAGGCATGAAATAGGGCCTTTTAATGTGCGAAAGTAGGAGAGAAAATTTCGCATTATATGAGCGTATTTTATGAAAGTGGTTAGAAATGAAAAACTGGTGAGAAATGGATATTTGCACCCTATAACAGGTAAACAATGGCCATTTCTACCCTAAAACAGGTGAGAAATGAAAATTTCTGCCTCCCTTATATAGTTAATTGCGTATATATTTCAAATTATTTTGGTTTCCAACTGTGTTGTGTACGACTCGAAATGCCCAATCAGAGTATCTTCATCAAAGCGTTTCGAACTTTGAAGAAGACATAATTTTAGTATTTTAAACTAAAATTTTATATTTATAATATAAAAGATTCTTTTTTATTGCAGACCTTAGGCTGTACGGCAAGAGTTACAGTGGCTTGGAGTATGATTACAGAGGTCTATTACATGTTTATACGAAATTAGAAGAAAATGAAAACTATATACATTATATGGAAGAATTGAATAATTGGAAAGAATTAAGGGATAGACATGCTGAGTTGGAAGAACCTCCGATTGATCAAAGTAGTCCAAAGCCTTTAGAAGAAGTAATAAGTGCGTTCTTTGATGTACAGTGATACAATGGAAAGAAATCATTTTTCCAAGAAAACCATCAATTACTTTTGAAGAAAGTGAAGCAAATGGATTGTGATTGAATTTGTATTTGTTTGTAACATTTGACGTTTTAGTTCGTTGCCTGAGAAATTATACTTTATCGGTATTCTTTACGTAGCGTAAATATTTTAATTCTTGATACTCAGAAATGTAGAGTTATATATATATATATTTCTTCTTATATTTTAATAATTTCACACATTGATGTGCACATAAGAAAAGTTTTAAATATTAGTGTAATATTTTACAATTCAAAATAGGGAAGAATTGTGAGAGTGACTTTAACTAAAAATATGAAAAGATGTGAACCTTAGAAATCCAAGGAAGTGAAATAAATGCATTATAAGTCCATAAACATAAATGGTATATCGTCATCTTCTTTCATGTGAGAATTTTGTTATATGAAGATAAAATTTATCATAATTTTGAGCATGATGTGATAAATTATAAAAATTACTTGTGAATTAAACAAATTTATATGGAGGGTTACATGGAGCTTATTTTATATTGATTCTCTAAAGAAACATCCTTTTTTGACAAGTCACAATTTTATACTACAATTAAATTTTATTTTCTCAAAGTAACAATAAAAAATAAGCTCTATTAATCTGTTTCTTTAATAAATAAAATGTTTGAATTTTAAAATATGCTCAAATCTGCTAAGTCCCTACGCCAGAAATTTCGCGCTTAAATTTGTACATTAGATTTAATATTATTTGTATATACATACATAATTGATTACTTTTAACAATACGTTTGTAATTTAATACGATCACATTTGTAAGTGGTTTATGTTGTTTTGCGATAAAACCAAACTTTCGTATTTGAATAAATAGTTGAATTTTAGAAATATGCAGATACTTTGTTTATAATTTTAATTACGTTTAATAATGATAAAAGGATTCATTAAGGTAACTGGACTGTGATATGAAAATTAAAAACTTTATATAGCACCTTAAAATTAACATTGAAAATCTATAGATTACCATATTATGGAATTTATAACTTTTTTTACATATTTACATTTGTCAACATAATCATATTTACTTATAGATTATTAGTTTTAAGTTTTTCTTAAATATAGGTTTGATTTCACAAAATTGTAAGGTAAAATAAACAATTTTAAACATATACATTGAAAAGCTTTAATCTTTCAAACGACATTAAACTTTAATTAGTACAGTCTCATATTTACAACATACTTCACAATTATTCCTTCTTATCACTTGACTTTGTCATATAATGAGAATAAACCTATTACTTTGCTTTATATTTTTATCGAGTCGCAATTATATATTTTTTTCGTCCAAAACTTGCAAGAACTCGATTAATTATTTACTGTACAGGCTTAGAATAATTTTTAAAAGAATGCTTATGAAAATATATGAAAATTAGTATTTAACAATTATTTTAAGCTAGTATTTTAAATTGTTGGACACCATTATATTTTACAGCTATTAAAGACTACTATGAAAAGTTTAAAGATAACATTTTATATTACTTTTCTCTTTTTCATATATTTCCACAAAATTTGAAAACTTTTTACATCACATAAAATTCGATTTGAATTGTGTAATTAGATCCATTGGACCAAGTTAGAAGTATCTAAGAAATCTTATGTTGGGAATTTGAAAAATAACTTATCGACTGACTTTAAAAAGGTAATCTGATCTAGTTCCTTTTGAAATAATATTGCACTTATTTTGTTAACTAAATTCATCACTTTACGAGTTTTTCTATTTCGTAATTTACGGAGGATCTCGGCTAAAATATGGAGCAGTTTCTTGTACCAGCAATGTATGACAAACATTACAAACTCTTGATGGTCTTTGCTTTGGTCCACTTTTCACTATGTTATTTAGGCACGACTGACAAAAAATTTGACCACAATGTCGACAGTGCATCTGTTTATAAAAAAAATATTATTTAATTTTGTTTGTAATGAAGTTAATATATAACCTAATTCATAATATAAAACAATCCCTGTTTAAAAAGTATACTGAACTTGCCTTATCTTTCTTTTTGGCCAGTGTGAATGTTATATGACACGTTGGACATTCGTCTACATCATCTTCATATTGCCACCTAACTTCTTTTTCAGAATCTCTGATTTTTTGAAGTTGAACCTTTAAGGAGGAATAATTATTTATCTTTATAATATTTAAAAAACTATAGAAATGAAAAAATAGCTTTTCTATATACCTGTAATGATTGAGTTAAGCGAACAAAATCTTTTTGAGTTTGTTCTCCAGTATTTAATTCTTGCTGCAAATTTGTTATCTGTTGTTTTAATTCTGCTATAACTAAATCTGATTTAGATGCACTTTCTACCATACTTTGAAGTTCTGCTTCCTTTTTAGCTTTTTCAATATTATCTTGATCTATTTGGTCTCGTAATAATTCAAGCTCACATTCAAAGGACCTAGTTTTTCTTTCAGCTTCTTCTTTAGCAATAGTTGCAACTATCAGTTCTTCACGAATTTTAAGAATACTTAGATGTAATTCTTCCACATTATTTGGCATATTAATATGTTCATACTGATAATGTTCAGAATGTTTGCTGTACTTGCCCATCAGGTACTCATTTTGTTGTTGAAGTCTAAAATTATAGGAAATACATTTAATTTACAAAATTGGAAAATTATGAAGATAAAATTCGTGTCAGAATATATTATGAAAATTTATGTATTTTATCAAGCTAATAATACAATTTAAAAACTATTTGAAAATCTATATTCTGATAACTTATAAGATTAGTAACAAGCTGTAATCTGTTCATTGTATAAGTTTAAAGTTGAAGAAACTGAAATTCCGTTTGAATATTAAAATTTTCAATAACTTCAATACTACAAATTTCAATTAAATTATTTATAATGCAATTCATAACTTGTGCAAAAGGGAAATTGCAAAATAAATTATAGATAAAAAATATTGAATAAATTTAGATCTAAAATAATATTTTGATAAGAGTAAATAAAAATTATATGTTGCCACTTACTCTTCTAGATGTTTCTGAACCTCTTCTCTTTCCCTTGTTAATTGAGATAACTCCTTTGTCACATTCTCTTTTGTATGACTATATTGTTGTTTCAATTCATCAATTATTTGTTTAGCTGACTTGACAGATGTTGTAAGATTTACAACTTCAGATTTATGTTCTTCCTTTTTCTCATTCCATTTTTCTTCCATTCCTTTTCGGAATTCTACTTCTTTAGCTAGATCTTGTTTTTGAGTTTGCAACATCTGATCAGCTTCTTGTAACTGCTTCTTTAGATCTTTAGCTTCCATCTGCATTCTTTGGAGTTGGGCTTCATAATTAGAGCACATATCACATGTATTTTCCCAGGAACCTGATTCTTTTGCCTTTAACTGTTTGTTATACAATTGTTCTTCTTTCTCTTTGTACTTTTGTAATTCATCATCTGTAGTCCTTAATTTTTCTTTTAAGGCTGTTATTTCTTCTTCTAATGGCACAACCAGTGAACGTAATACTTCAGCATCTTCATCAGCCTACAAAATAAATAAATATTTTAGTTGTATACAACCTTTTCTAGTCTAGTTATTGAAATAATACAAGTTTTTTACGTACATGTCGTTTATTTTTTAGTGAACTATCATCATTTTCAGAACCGAGAGATAATGAATCAGCACCTAACTGAGAAGCTACTTTTTTAGCTAATGTTTTTGTCATTGTTGATAAGGAAATTTGAGGTCCCTCAGGAGTTGAGTTTTGCATTAGTTGTAACCTTAAATTATTATTTTCTTCTTTTAATTTACTGATTTTATTTTCTAGTTCTTTTCTTGTTGTCGAAGAATCTTGGACTGTTGAATTAATAATTTGTTGTAAAGAAGCAATTTCATCTTCTGCTTTACGTTTTTCTAGATCAATATCATTTTGTGTTTTTAAATCCACTATTACCAACTGACTTTTAACTTCATTTAATTCGTGTTCTAATTTTGTATTTTCTTCTTGTAATTTCAAATTTTCTTCTGTTTTCTTCTTTGCATCTTCTATGTTAAAAAAGAAAATGAATTTTACAAAATAATTTTGTTAAATAATAACATATTACCTTCTTTTTGTAAAAATAATTCTTTCATCTTGGCTCTTTGAACGTCAAATTCTTCTCGGATTTGATTATTCGTTGCTTCTAAATTCTTTACTTTTTCATGTATACCTTCTATAATCAAATAATACCAGGATGTAAATACTATAATTGTAGTAAATGAGAATATTATTCTGATTCATATAAATAAGTAAGAAAATACAAAAATCTATATTTAATCTGATTTGAGGAATACAGTTTGAGGTAATTAGGTATGTCTTATAGCTTTTCTTAGATTTATAAATAAGTTTGTGAATTTTTATTACTATTCATGAGTCATGTCTGAGTCATAAAAAAAATGTTTAAAATCATTCAAGTTGTGACAATCTTTCAACGGTAAATCCCAAGCAATGAAATTCAAAATTAATGATGATGTAATTTTAATATTATAAAATTATTATATTATGCATCAATTTAAATTATACATACATAGAAAAACAGTTTGTATTACCTGCATTATCAGAAGAATTCTCAGCCTTTTCTTTGTTACTACGATCTTCTTCTTGAGTAATCGACTCCATGTTTAACTTATGGGATGTATCTAGATGAGAACCAATTTAAAAAATGGCACAATCTTGGACTCAAAGAAGTCTGAAATACTAATATGCTACAATTAATTCACAGTTGAATAACATTTAAAGTAACTGTTAGGAGAAATAAAGTTTGAACAATGACTACATAGCTTTTTTATTTTTCTTTAGTAAATGTGAGATTAACTTTTAGCCATAAAGAATCAGCAAGATGTAGCAAATAAGAGAGGCAAGGCAAATAGCAAATACCCTTAAAAAACACAGTAGATGTGACCCTCTGACGATTCGCTAAGCGCGCAGACAACAGTAGAAGTAGTCGCGGAGGCTCCGGTAAGTAGTTGCGGCGACCATTTGGCGGCTCATTGTGTCGGTTCCTGCCTCAGGGACGACCTGCCACGGCGACGATGACGTCCGTCCAAGTCATCGCTCTCGGCATAGGACGACGCTCCTCGCGCAGCCGACGGTAATAGAGCAGCCACGCATCTTTCTCTCCTTTTCCTCGACGACGGTTTCGAAATCGGGTGAAACCCTGTGTTTCTCGCACTAGTTGGAAGGGTCGATGTGTCACTCGCACTGCAAACCCTCGAAGGCACTAGGTAGTAAACGTGAACAACTTCTACACAACTGCGCGCACGCGAATGGACGAAGGGATTGTCAAGATGCGAGCTTCTGTATTATCGCACTGTCGTTGTCTACCAAGTAGTCAATCGCGGGATGCCAAGACGCGGGTTATAACCTCACTTTCCGCGGACTTGCACACAACGAACGAACGTTGTCTCGCTGCACGACACTACTTTGTATTTACATCCAGCAGCAGTTATATTATATCTGCTTGCACGCACACTATAGCGCTCCTCCCCTTGATTAAATACGCTGAATGCTGAATCGGTTGAATCTTCGAGCTTCAGGGCAATCGGGGCACTCGGGGCTGCGAGTAAGTCACGCACACTGCAGCGATCTGCACTATTGGCGACAACGAGACGACGACCTTCGCGACTTTTCACTCGCGCACATAAGTATATATATGTTCATATACGCATGTATAGTTTGTATAAGAGGTGCACTGCGGTTGCCGGCTGAAAATGCAATAACGTATACTTATAAGTATCGCACGTTGGCTAAACGAGCGCGAGCGCAAATTGGCAGTCGTGAAAGGAGCAGATAGAGCGTGCGATATGTGAACGCCCCAAGAAGACCGTGCATATTGCATACGTGTTCCAAATTGCTTGAGCTGGAAAGAGATACGTCTTCGTGTCGGTTTTTGTCGGAAATGGTAATTTTGGCAAGATTCCCGCAGTCAAGTGTTATATATTTTTTGAAAATTTTCATTCTCTATGTAGGGCGTTTGAACATGTGATTATTTTCTAAATTATTGTATTTCATTGCGATGAAATTTCTTTACTAAAGAGAATTACGGGTTAACTATCGCTCAAATGTATATTGTAGCAATTAGAAAATTAGAAAATATGCTCATGAACGACGGTATAATATCATGTGCGTGTTTCATTAATAATTGCGTATGATTCAGCACTTCTGAGAACACATACTGTAACAATATTATATATGTATATATATCGTATATTCGACGTTTCACAAGTTCAAGATTTTAGCATTTGTTATAAAAAAACTTTTTTTGATTGAATTTTATAAATTAATAACATACAATTATTTTGTTCAACTTTAAGTTGGTTTGCTATTTTTGCTGTCTACAAAAACTTGCAAACTTATATTACCTACGGTTAACATTGCGCTGCTATATTTCACATTGACCTTAACTGTAGTAGCGAAAATCGATTTCGGTACGAGAAAGGAATGATTAAATAATAACGCGAATATCAAGTGAGGTAAGTATTTTTCATCAGTAAAATCTACGTAATACGTACGTAAAATGGCGTACTGAGTGGTTCACAGATTTGTTAATATAAAAAATATATCTATTTTTTAATCTGCATGATTATACAATATATGCAATAAATTATTATCTAATGATTATAAAAGAAAAGATATAACAACTGTATTTTTTAGATCGTAATATTTATTTTAATCTGTTTATTTTGTATAATATATTATATAAAAAAATAAAGTATATAAGATAACTCTGGGCAACACTCGATCACCTTAAGCGGGAAATTGTTGGTATATTTTTGCAAGCATGTTTAGAAAAAACCAGTAAATAGATATTAAAATATTGTACATCTTCTACCAAGAAAAAAAATTACGAAGACGCCCTATAAGTGATATTGATTGTTTACGACGTCGAAACGTAAAAAGATTATTTTTACTATGCTTTGCTATGTGTAGTTAATTTGACTAACTTAATCCAACAAGTTTTTTCATTTTTGTAAGCAAAATCGACAAAAATGTATAAACATCCATTAAAATGCAATCTATAGTCTATTAAATGTTCCGAAACGCCAAAAATAAAATAATATTGATAAGAGCTAAATAAAAAAAAACTGGATAACTATACAATTAGCGTATGTTACTGATATGACCACTTTTCAGATTAATACTTTTATAAAGCAGTGAAAATGATTCAGAAAATTGTGAAATAATTTATAACCCATATTCTTTACATTTTTTAACTACTTATATGTCGAATTAAACTTTGCCAGGTGGAAGAAATGTATAACATTAATATAATATGAATTTATATGATATGAACTTACATTTTCGTACACACACACACACACACACACACACACACACACACACTATATATATGTATATAAAGAATAATATTTAAAGCTCCCCTAGTGTAAAAACTCGTACAATATAAAGTAACTCAGGGTAATACAACCGTACACGTAATTATTTTACACATATAATTTATTTTTTATATGTAATAAATATGTTATACAATATTTACAGATTTTATTATTATTATTATTGAATTACAATTGTATTAAATAATTAGCTGGATGTAAAATTATGCATAGAATTTTATTAGTTTTTTTTTCGTATATTCAAATTTGGAATAATTGGAATGATTTCATATATCCATTATTTTTTATGTCTCTGTAAAAAAGTGTAATGGATAAAATTATTCGAAATTTGAATAATAATAATACACACACACACACACACTCACACTAGGGGGCTTTGCCCCTGCTCGCTCCGCTCGCCAACCCCCATTTTTAGTGTGAATTCTTAAAAAAAATATTATAGCAAAAGCTAATACAACTGAAAATCGTTTTCTAAAATATGTGTAAACTGAATTTTGTTTTTAAATGTTTTTTTTTCTAAATTTGCTAGATATGCTCGAATATTCATTCAGTGAATAATCACAAAAATTTGGATCAAATAAATATGGAAAGTTATTTAAGTTTTAATTATATAAAAATTGATTATTTTAAAAAATATAATAATGTGATTTAAAATTAATCTTATAATTATAGTTGCGGATTATATTGTATATGAAGATAAATATTGATAATAATGAATAAGGATAACCCCCTATTAAATAATATCATGAAACATTTACTTTTTCTTTTAAATTTTCTGTAATGTTTTTTAAAAAAATTATTCTTAACATTTATTAATTTTTAAAATATTAGGTATATTTATATTTAACAAAATAATGCATAATATATATGTAGTTCATTACGTCAGCTCTGATATTATTTGTTATTTATTTATTATAAACTAATTTTTCAGCAAAATCCAGTAATATTTTAATTCTTGTCCGCCATTTTGAATTTTCAAAATCTGAGTTCAGATTCCTAATCAGCGAATCGGAAAACCCACAATATCCAATTTTTAGCAAATTCCGGTAAAATTTCAATTTTTGACTGACATCTTGGGTCCATTATTTTGATTTTTCACAATCTGAGTTCAGATTCGTATTCAGCGAATCCAGAAATTCCGTATATACAATTTTCAGCAAAATCCAGTAATATTTGAATATTTGACCTCCATTTTCGATCAGCCATTTTGAATTCTGAAAATCTGAGTTCACATTCGTAATCAGCGAATCCAGAAACCCCTTATATACAATTTTTAGCAAAATCCAGTATTATTGAAATATTTTGCCGCCATTGTGAATTTTTAAAATCTGAGCTCAGATTCGTAATCATCGAATCCAGAAATCCTAATAGGCGAATTCAGAAATCCCCCACATACAATCGCAAAATTTAGTAATATTTCAATATTTGGCCGCCATTTTGAATTGGCAAAATATTAGTTCAGATTCGTAATCAGCGAGTCTAGATACCCCCTATGTACAATTTTCAGCAAAATCCAGTAATATTTCCATTTTTGGCCGCTATTTTGTATTTACAAAATCTGAGTTTAGATTCCTAATCAACGAATCTGAAAACTCACAATATATAATTTTTAGCAAATTCCGGTAAAATTTCAAATTTTGGGCGCCATCTTGGGTCCACTATTTTGAATTTTCAAAATCTGATTTCAGATTCGTAATCAGTGAATCCTGAAATTCCGTACATACATTGTTCAGCAAGATCCAGTGATAGTTCAATATTTGGCCGCCATCATCGATCCGTCATATTGAATTTTTATAATCTGAATTCAGATTCCTAATCAGCGAATCCAGTAAAACTCTATATACAGTTTTCAGCAAAATCCAGTAATATTTCAATATTTGGTAGGCATCTTCGATCCGTCATATTGAATTTTCATAATCTGAATTCAGATTCGTCATCATGCGAATCCAAAAATCCCCCATATACAATTGCAAAATTCAGTAATATTTCAATATTTGGCCGCCATTTTGATTTGGCAAAATATGAGTTCAGATTTGTATCAGCGAATCCAGATACCCCCTATATACAATTTTCAGCAAATTCTAGTAATATTTGAATATATGGCTACCATCTTAGATCCGCCATTTTGAATTCTCAAAATCTGAGTACAGTTTCCTAATCAGCTAATTCGGAAACCCCCTATGTATAATTTTTAGCAAAATCGAGAAAAATTGTAATATTTGGTAGCCATCTTGGGTCCGTTAGTTTTAATTTTCTAAATCTGAGTTCAGATTCGTAACCAGCGAATCCAGTAACACCCTATATGCCATTTTCAGCAAAATCCAATAATATTTTAATATTTGGCTGCCATCGTCGATCCGCCATTTTGAATTTTTATAAGCTGAATTCAGATTCGTCATCATGCGAATTGAGAAATCCTCCATATACAATAGCAAAATTCAGTAATGTTTCAATATTTGGCCGCTATTTTGATTTGGCAAAATATGAGTTCAAATTCGTAATCAGCGAATCCAGATACCCCTACATACAATTTTCAGCATAGTCCAGTAATATTTCAATTTTTGTCCGCCATTTTGTATTTACAAAATCTGCGTTCAGATTCCTAATCAGAGAATCTGGAAATCCATAATGTACAATTTTCAGCAAAATCCATTAATATTTGAATATTTCCGGAAAATCCGGAAATTCACTATATGTATAAAATTTTTAGCATAATATGAGGAATGGATTATGTATGGTCGGATAGGTGGAGGAGTAGGTGGAGGGGTCGGTGGAGAGGACGTGGAGGGGGGTGTAGGGGGGTGGAGGGGCAGACACCCTTCAAAATAATGTAAAATTTGAAAGAATTTCACGGTAAAAAGTGAAGGGGAGTGGAGGGGGTGGAGGAGAGTGGAGGGGTGGAGGGGGTGGAGGAGAGTGGAGGGGGTGGAGGGGGGTGGAAGGGGTAGGTACCCATTTTGAGCGTTACAACTATATAATATAGGAATATATATATTCTCTATACAATTGCGAACCGGTTGAGAAACCATTTTTTTAATTATAAATGTTATTTAAATGCGGGAAAATAATAAAATTTTGGACTCTATAGAGGACCGAAGATTTCTTTTTTTTTTTTTTTTTTTTTTTTTTTAATTTCTCGAAACCAATTAGAAAATTAACAAAGAAAGCAAATAGGTCAAAATAGAGGCCAATCGAATAATGATTCAACAAATTTTTATGTAAATTTGACATTTTTTTATACTAAAAACCACTTAAAATATCTTAAAAGTAAAAAAAGAAATTTTGTTTTCTTTATTTCCATTTTCGAAATTCGTATAAAAATGTACATTAAGCATGCCTGCATACTTTTCTTAAGTTTTTATCGAAAAACCAAATCAACCCTAGTGAAAATAAAATTTAAGGAAATTTATTAAGGTACGAAATTATACTACATTTTCTTCTGTGAAGAAAATTAAAAATACAGAAGAATTGATATTGGCTTTACAGATATAGTTGATCGCGCAAAAAGTTAAACTACTATTTTATTACCTTAACCCTACTGAAAAATTCACGTGAGTCATCACATGAAATTACCTGAAAGGCATTAAAATTAAGTTAAAAAATTGTCTGTCTTACCTTTAAAGCGGTTTTATGAATCATATTTCTCTTATTATTCTTTCTAAGATACAGAAAAAATGCATTTTGAGTTAATTGTTAACAAAAAATGTTGTATTTGGTAGGAATTATATAAAAGAAATATGACCTTTGTAATTGCTCAAATGGTAGACAATTTTTAAAATACATCTCAGCGTTTTTCTGTTTTATAAATCAGCTGAGATATTGGCGTGGGAACTCACATGAGATCTCACCTGAGTTTTTTCAGGAGAAAGTGGGTCACTCTAACCCAATAATGTATTTTTCCTTTATTATTTTAAAACCATTATTCTGCAGTATAATTAACTTCTAGAAAAAAATCGCGATCGGATTGATATTACATTGATAATATATAGGTATTATAAACAAGCAAAGATGATTTCGAAAAACTTCAAAGTAAGTTATAAAGTATATGAGAAATCCTACAGAACCTTTAACTTTTCACTAAAAAATTATCAAAAAATAATTTAGTGGCACACTAATGGGAAATTTTTTTCTTGTTTCTAGAGCTCTCAAGGAGTAAGAAACAGTAGGCATGACTCGTTTTTAGACAAAGCTATTTTTTATATTGCACAAAACATGCAAAAAATTAAACTTTTTACAATTTTTTTGTTAAAATTTTATGTTACTAAAACGTCGATTTCGCCATGTAAGATATCCAATGACAACTTAAACATGTGATGGGAACTTCAGAAATAGTGTAAGGAAGAAATAACAGCGTAGTCGTTAGCCCCCCTCAACGTCCTTTAAGTGTGTCACTCGAAAATGTTGTTTTTCCGAACGAGTTTCGCACAGACCAGACTATTTTTAAAGTGTTCCTATAAAGTAAGTTTTTGAGGCACACGCACACCGGAAGTCTCATTTTTTACGGTTTTTGGTGTAGAATGAACGTATGAAATTAGAAATTAAAAAAATTAAAAGTTATTTTTTCTATATTGAAACAATTTAAACATTTTCGAATTTCTAAAAATCGGTATACGCTCACATTTTATAGGTTGCACAATGTTTTTAAAAATTGGCACACTCTTGGTGCATTTTTTTTAAGAGTACCATTATACGAAGATACTATTATATTTTCAGAGTGATTGGACTAAAGTTATATTTTTTATAGCGATATAAAAAAAAACTTTTGCGTTGTACGCTTTGAAATTTGGTAGAAATCGTACTTTTGGCTCGTTGTTCTTCTTGAAAATACTTATTCCACTTAAATACATACAAGGACATACTTTCTAATGTATTATACAAGAAGAAGATTAATTGTCGAGTTCGATATTCATTTACGTTCATGATATATCGTGTCAGACTGTAAAAGTTAAAGGTTCTATAGAATTATTCATATATATTTTTGACACTTTTCAATTAGCTATTGGTCTAATTAAGTTTTCCAAAAAGGTCAGTAATAGCGTATGTAAGGTACATGGTCCATTAATAGTTTCTTGAAATTGAATAATACATCGACTATTTGTTAAACTATTGATACATCACGGCTAATTCGCTTTTCTAACAATTTCAGTTACTTAAAAAACATCAATATGTATATTCCTATAATTTATTTGACTTGTCACTCTTCAATTCGTAAAGTCGTCAATCGCTGGGGCAACTATAAAAATTTCGGAAAGATCATCCAGCTGCGGAAGCGAATTCGGCAGAACGTCGATATACACGCTCGGGGAAATTTTTCAGCCCGATACGAGCCATCGCCACCGACGGCGCGCACAGCCCTCAATCATTATCTTTATCTCTGTCTCGCGCGGGGGGAGGACGACGGCATGTAAGCAGCAGTAGCAGTGCGCGGACTTCGCCGCCGCCACCGCCGCTCGAGTGCGTCCGAAGCGAGTAAATCGTGGCCGGCGCGACAGCCCGGCCGCGAAATAACGGACACGCGCGGGGAGCAAAGTAAAATATACTGGCAGTTCGGCGGCGGCGTCATCCGTTATCGGCTGCGCCCACGCCGATTAATTTTCGGATGTGTGTTGGCCCCGCGTATAGAGAGAGAGAGAGAGGGAGAGGAACGGGGGCGGCAGAGGCATATAGCTCTCTCTCTCTCTCTCTCTCTCTCTCTCTCTCTCTCTCTCTCTCTCTCTCTCTCTCTCTCTCTCTCTCTCTCTCTCTCTCTCTCTCTCTCTCTCTCTCTCTCTCTCTCTCTCTCTCTCTGTACACCCTGGCACGCTCGTCGGGGATGAGCTGATGCGCCGCTCGGCACTGGCCCCGCAACGGGCTCGACGATGATCCGTTTTATAGCGGCGGTGGCATTAATATCGATTCGTCATGCGACCCGACGAGTGTGCACAGTTGCGAATTGCGGTTCGCGCCCTTTCCTCGATAGATTTTTTCAATTCGCCCTTCTTTCATTAATTTCAGTCTATATATATGAAAATACATTATTTTTCACTACTTGCACTCAGAAAACGATCTTCCTGTACCAACGAGAACCTGCCTGTCGGAGGAATATCCCTTTGGTACAGTGTCGCATCGCGATAAGAGGAATTCCTCCCGTACATATAATAATTATTAACAAAAAAATAAATAAATAATTAATATAAAAATAAAATTGTTATACATGAATGGAATAAAAAGACTTAATTATTTTAAATATTTATATAGTAGTTCTAGTGTTATTTTTTTATCAATAAAACTTGTCTTACACTGCAATTTAATGATATTTATAAAATAGGGTTTTGGGAACCTAAGACCCAAAATATCATTCCTCCATTACGGACACATAATATTCTTGTAATAAAACGTAAAATTTTCCTCCTGCAGGAGGATTGGCCTCCTATATCAGGAAACCACGTAGTCGAATTACGATTGTACCGCGCGGGAGGAAGTCCTTTTTATTGCAGGAAGATTTTTTCGGGAGAAATTTTATTTTGGTATAGGAAGATCGTTTTCTGAGTGTGTCAAGAAATAAAGACTGTAACAACTTTCATGAGAAGCTGAGAAAATTTCCTTTATATATTAGTCATCTAATACATTTGTAGTAAATTTGTAGTACAATAAGTAAATTATCATAGGAGAAACAAATTGCATTATAAAAAGCAAATATATGTTATACTATTTAAACTCCACTCACATATTTATAATAAAATACTATTTCCGCGTGAGCGAATAAATTTCCTTTTAAAAACGTTTAGTCCTTACACACACGCTCCTGTAATGCTCGGTGGCGAGGCAAGCAAGGGCAATATCAGCAGCGACGCCGCGGCACTTTCATTTCAATAAATCAAAGCCCTGCACGGCTCCTCGCATCTTCCGCACACACAGACACCGTGTGTACATAGGGTCGCGCGCGCATCTTCGCGCGCGTCGGGGCGCGCGTGATTTAAAAGGGGCGCCGCACGCCGCGTGGCAAAAACACTCACGGCTGCTCCTCTATCTCGCGTTCCCGCCCGCTCGCGCTATATTAAACATCGATGACAAATATCGTAACTTTTGAGGGCTCTTGCGTATATATATAATATACCTACCGCCGTCGCGGTTATATTGTTTATTCGGCAAAAATATTTAATCGCTCGTGAGTCTTGGCTCGATAGCCGACGTGAGAGGAAAAAACGAGTACACATCTTGGGTCGTTTGCGGAGCATGGAAGTGAAAAGATTGTTTATGCACTGAATGTTCATTTATAGTTAGACAAATTCGTTACCAATTAAGTTTGATTTGTTTACTCAAACCATTCGTGACTTAAGTGTTAACGAATTTATCTAACTATAAATGAACATTCCGTTTGTCCATATCCAAACGTCCGTTCGTTAACAGTTAAGATTTTCTTTTCTCTGTGTGGTATTTAATATGTGCAATAACAATGACATTTCAATGTATATAAAATAAAATTTAAAAATAAGAAATTATGCGAATAATAATTATACGAAGAAAATGATAAAAAAAGGTTTTCGCTGATTTTAAACGTTTTACGCTCACCTCTCGACTCATCTTTTCTCATTGTCCGCAAAGAGCGCGCGCTAGACTTGGTGCTAAAGGCTCTCGCGTCACACGCGCTTGCGGAAAATACGCGTCACACGAGCGTGAAAGCGAGGGGAAGGCCGCCGCGGGAAAAATACCGCGCGCCGGGGTCTTTCGTCGGCGCGGGGAAGGCGGGAGAGAAGGATGGATGGCTCCGTGCGCGCGCGCGTGCGCTCATAGTAATTATATGCCTGTTAACGAATGAATAATCGTCGCGCGCAGACGACAATCTCTGATTTACTGGCGCGTCGCTCGCGACTCCTTATATATATTTGCGCCAACGAGCGAGAGAGATAGAGGGGGATAGAACTCCAGTCCGTATTTCGCGAGGAGTAGTAGACGCGCCCCCGTCGCGGCAGCGGCGGCGTATGCCTTGCCTCCCCCTCGATGAGCCGCGCCGATAATATGCTAATAATGATTTGTGGTGACGGGGACTTCCGCGTTAATCTACCGAACGTCTTGGCCTCGTCGTGCGCGCGCCGCGGTGTCTCTCCGAGGGAGCTGCAGGGAATTCGGCAGCCGGAGGTCACGTCGCCGCGGCGCCCGTTCCACGAGCTTTAGCCACGAGGTCAGCATTTTCTATCCAGTTTGTTAAAATCACTGCACATCACTGTTATATATATATGTATATATGTTTATCGTGGGGATATGCTTGACCTACTTTTAACTATATTACTACTTATCTTTGAGTTTACCCTTGGGGGTACCGACCGTTAGAGAGCAAAAGTCTTTTCATATCTCAATAGCAACAGCTTGAAGGATTCAACATTTGATATTTCCTATAGGTGACGAGATAAGAAGACCTATAATACACTGAGAAAAATTATGTATTAAAAATTACTATGATATATAGGAACGTGGGGACAAATCTCAAATACCAAAATTTTTACTATATTTTAGTATTTGAGATTTGTCCTCACGTTCCTATATATTATAGTAATTTTTAATACATCTTTTTTCTCAGTGTATATTTAATAGAGTTTAACATTTGTACATGAATTAATTTTGAGTCTATTGAAGATTGTTTCCCAAACGATCATCCAATAAAAAACATCAGTATACAAACTTACGAAATCCCTTATACAAGCAATCGAAAAAATGTCATAATATCCACTTCGCAGGATGTAATCAAAAGTGAATAACAATCCGTGCCATTATCGCCCGTGTGCAATAGAAAGTCAGCGAGCGCGCGAGCGTCTCCGAACCGAGGGGCAATAACTCAAGATTACGGCTGCGAAGATGTTAATTCGTTATTCATTATCTGCTCGTCGAAAATTCGGATTTTTCGTTGCCACACGTGTGCTCCCACGCTGGATTTTCCCTCTGTGCATTTTCACGCTACGCTGTCTCTCTCTCGTTGTCATGTGAAATCTTAACGTAGGTTTGATTTATCCGTGCGGGCTGTATGAACGCGTCATCCGCGTTCGTCTACCTGCCCACGCGCGATTATGCGTCGGGAATAGCGGAATTCCGGGGAAATTTATCCTCACGGCAGTGTTGAAGCTTCACAGCAGAACGAGCGAGTGAGAGAGAGAGAGGAAGGTTGTCAAATATTTCCGTCTACACGTTTGTCTATTTGTTTGCGCGAGTTTGAATGTTTGTCGAAGTGACGCATTTCTCTGCGGATTTACAGTTATTTATAGAGTTCCTTTAAATAAAAAAAAACATCTAATAGAGTATTTTGTTTAGGTCCATAAAAAGTTATATGAAATCCGTTTTTTTTAATTAATTATTCCAACAATATAGACCATTAATATTTTAAAATAAATTTGCTAACGAACGTAAATAATCTTAAACGATAATACCAAATTTAAATAAACTTTTCACTTCAGTTATATATTAATTTGAAAAATTGATGATGAAACTTACAGTATAATCGACACTTTTGAAAAAATATTTAATTTATGTCTTACGATCACTCAATTTATTTTATAGTATGATAACTTCTATAGCTTTTAAACTTGATGGCATTTCATTACCTGAAATTTCAGAAATATAATTTTTGCCGCATCTACCTCTTATGCTTACAAGTACATCAATCACACTCATGTGACTCATATAAGCTCATAAATAACAGTAATAAAGATTCTGCGCTCATAATAGTAAATTCCATATCGATCACAGCGTCATTTGCAATTCAAAATTTCGAAACTGATTTACGTCTGACATGTCCCAAAAATCGATAGTTTCACTACAAACGTACAACTTCGCCGCAGCGTAGGTGGGACTCGTAGTGTCTTGAATTTACGCGCATTGGAAACGCGTCGCCTCGTCTATCTTCTGCTCTCGTGCCGATTATACACCTACCTTTCATTCCTTTCACACTTTATTTATACGTATTTTGATCGTGTATTTGGTGGACACACATTTAGTTTTATATCTATTTTCCGGTATTTCAAATCGATGCATTTATTTTATTATTTTTGTTTAGCAAACTGATACTTTCTATTTTCAATGTGATCCTTTCAGTCACCAATTTTTCAAACTGAATAAATACTCAAAAGTTATAGCTCCATTGGCAGTATTACTCTCTCGAACAGAAATAAACTTGAGGCTAATAGAGGGCGTCATCTGTTACTTTAGAAAAATCATAGGGCCTTGTGAAGGCATCTCGAGGCCTAAGCAAGGGTATTTTCGACTCTAAAATTGAATAAGTGAAAAGTAGCTCATTGGTACGAATAAGTGAAAAAATCGACTAATTTGCAAGTGAATATTCCCTTATTACGCAGTGAAAATTTTATTTCACTGCTTCAACAAGAGAATATTCACTAAAGTATTAGTAGATTTGTTCACTTATCCATATTTAGAGAGCATTGTTTGGTGATTTACTGCTTTATATTATTTATCGTTTTATAAGTTTTATAAGTTCATTTATAAAATTATTATATAACTACCTACTCAAACTCTTACGTCTACTTAATTAAGTCCCATTGATTTTTCGTTCGTTTTGTCACTATTCCTGATATGGATTTTTCGCTCAAATAAGGTTTCCCTACAACACAGCTGCTATAAATATGTTTACACAATGGTACGTAGATCAGGAAATTCACATTTAACCTACCCCTTTTCTGTTCCAAAACTGCGAAAATTATTTTTCTGGATTTTTATATCTTGTGATTCGTCAGAAAAATGTTAAACCATCGAAAACATAGTCACTGATGATTAACCATTATTAAGCTCCCAAAGGTGCCATCAAATTTAGTATAAGAAAAATTAAAGTAGAAGGAAAGAGCTTTAATTTAAGCAAAGAATCGTTAAAATCGGAAGGTCTTGTGCAACACTGAGAAAAAAGTTTAGTAAAAATTATTAATAATTTTGTAAAAATTACAATACTTTCTCGTAAAGCCACCACAGACTGTAAAAGCAACTTTATAAGAAATTTTGCTAGAAATATAGGAAAATTTACTATAAGAATTGTAAAATTTAGTGTAAAGTATGGAAATGTTTGAGGTTTTTGCAGTCTATCGCAGCTTTACCAAACAGTATAGCCTTTTTTTCAAAACCCTTCTCTCAGTGTACGTTTGTAAGTGTAACGATATGAAAATGGTTGGCGGAACTACTATACTTGTTTATTAATCTAACTATTCGTTTATGTTTTGTCCGTTTCAACCAACCGGTTGGTTATGACAACAAATCATTTTTTTCCGTATACGGGAGGTATATGTGATATAATGGAAAAAATAATAATAAAAAATAATAAAAAATAATAAAAAATAAAAATATGTATAAACACAACCAGCTCCGCTTGTCCCTTCTCACTCCTCACCACACTGTTTTCCATTCATCTGTTTTTCTCTTCGATTTTCTTTTTCTCTTCTTTTAATGCTTCATCCTCTCTTTCTCTTTTTCCCTTTCATTCTCCATTCGTTTGTCATTGACTCCGTTTCACCTACGCGCGGCCACTGCTGACACGAGCGTTTATGTCTGCATAAATTCTCATTTGAGGATCCGATAATAAAGTAAGCAAAGAGAGAGAGAGCCGAACGTTGCAGGTTGCAAGTTGCGGCGACGACGGGTGCGCGGACTGACGCGTAAACCTTGACGCGCGACGAGTAACGGAAAAGGGAACAGTGTAAAATACTTATGCGAATAAACATATAATCAAATGATGAATTGACTGTTTAAAACGTAAATTGGTTAATTTATTAATTAATTCAATGCCAACTTAATGTAAGGTATGACATATTATAAGGAAACTCTAGGTAATTCGATCATGCACCTAATTTGGCCACATGCACATTTCCTCTTCTTCAGTTTACGGGAAAGCTTAATTAAACATATATAAATAGGTAAAAAATGTGAAAGATATGACTAATAAAATTATTTCAAAATTTTCCTAATCTTCCTCACTTGTTTACTTACAGGAATATTAATCTGAAAAAGGCAGCTATACAGGCTAATTGTATAGGTAGTTTGTCAGTTTTTTTTTTATTTAACTAAAAAAAGGTCATATTTTCCACGCGGTAAAAAAGTTCATGTTTCCCGTGCGGTAGAAAAAGGTCACGTTTCCCGCATTGACAGGAAAAAAGTTCATGTTTTCGGGCATTGGCGGGAAAAAGTTCATGTTTCCCGCATTGGCGGGAAAAAAGTTGATCTGAAAAGAAATGCCGATGCTCGTCGCCCACATTTACACTCTCCATCTTCCCGTTGGATCCAATTTCCAAATAAAAAAAGTGACCACAGTTGAGATGGGAATAAAGTACTACATGTAACTCGAGAGAAAAGTCGATGATTCTCCCGGGTGATCATAACCCACCTGCGGGAATCAAGAGCGACTTTTTTTATTTTCTCTCTTGTTATAACAAGAGATAATGTATACATAATGTATTATTTTTCCCGCATTTAGCGGGAAAAAGGTAAAATTAGTTAATAGAGGAAAACAAGTATAATTTTGATCCCGCTTTTCAAGGAAAAAAGTGTCCATTTTTGTTGAGATGGGAATAAACGCTCTTTTTACATTTCGGCTTCGCGTGAAGATATTATCTCTACAGTGCCTTAAATGTTTTTTTTCGTGTAAGATATACCGTATTTTCATGCAGCTTTTTTAAAACATGCTTGCAGAAACATACAAATAATTTACCTTACTTTTGAAATCCTTTTTTTTTTCAATTCTTCGTTACGCAAAAATTTAAAACGGTAATAGCGTATATGGCTATTAAAATAGTTAAATAATTACTTATCCGTTTTGCAATTCCAGGATATGAATTTAATTTATAAATTAAGTTTGACATAGGCGCTTTCTTAAATCATCACTGCACATAGAACTCAGCAGTCTTATTTGCAGAAAAACGAAAGTACCCGCTGCACCGTCGAAAGAAGAAGTAGTCGCGAGGGCGAAGTAATGGCCTAGGCAAAGCGGGCTGTTTATAAACGCGCGCGCGAGAATTACAGTCGGTACTCGCCACTAGTGCGTTTACTTATATGAGCGCAGTATACGCGCACCGCATCCTGCTTAATTATATGCATTCTCAGAATCTGAGTGCATCTCTGCTCCCCCCTCTCTCTCTCTCTCTCTTTCTCTGGCTCTGTGTACTTCGGATACGCGTGTGCATATTTCGCTACCCCTGAAGAAGTTCACATGCGGGGATGTGAAAAGAGAAATAGAGAGGAACAAGAGATGGCAAAACGAGAAAATAAGAGAAAGAATGAGAATTAAGGAGAGTGAGTAACGAAACAAGAGAAAAAAGGTAGGGAGCGAGCGTGGTTTGTATACCGACTCTTTTGTTTACTGCTATCGAAGTAGCTTATATGGTTTTTTTCTATTTCTTGTTTCTCTCATCGATGGTACTAATTAAAATAATTAATTTAATTTACTCGATTAATTTGGAGGTTGATTCAGCAAAAAAATAGAGAATGTATGGAGAACCTAGTTCGAATAACAAAAAACGCTCTGTCGAAGTTGATATTTATACCTTGAATAGTATAGAATTGTGAATTTTATATAGAAAAATAAGTTATTTGTGATGAGGAAATGGCAAATAGAAACATCAAACCTGTAGTCAGAAAGTTTAAGGATGTTGGGAAAAGGAATACGTGACGAACAAACGATATTTGCTCGGATCAGGATCATTTCTTTACGATGCAATCAGCAGGCGCTACGCGGGCAAAACAGAACGTTGAAGCATCGCGGAGTTGCCATGGCACAGAGCAAAACTATATACACGTCCAAGGATACGCGAAGAAGACGAGAGACCTTCTCTTCCTTTTAGCGCGCTCGCTCCCTCATACTATCGCGATTGTAAATCCGGGATTTTATTCACCTGCTATCGGGCTTTATAGTGTCCCACTCTGGCGCTCGCCTATGTGTGTGCGTTTGCGTTTGTACCTATACATGTATATGCTTATGCAGCACTTTTGCGAGGCGTGTTCATCCAGTACGAGGGCTGAGTTATGTGCGCGCGTCGCGCGCCAAGACGTTTGCATATCTCCGCGCGAAGAGCGAGTTTTCGTTTCCTCTCGCTCTCTGCGCGTCTCGTTTGGCCGAGCGAAAGATGCTATATACAGGAATAAGGGAACGAGCGCGCATGTGCGACTGATCGGGAGGACGAGAGCGATGAGAAGAAGCTTGCGCGGGCGCGAGCGAGATGTGCAGGGGGAAAAAGTTTTGAAGGTATAAAGAAGGTAATTTATAGGCGGAGGGGACTCCAAGGTTCAGTATCAAAGAGGCGCGAGGTGCAGAAAAATGCTTTTATTTTTTTTAATGAAAAGAACTGTAAGGAATGGAGCTGTGTGATGACTTTTGGGCTGGTGCAGGTATTCCGGTTTTTTTTTGTGAGATAATCAGTTGGAGACTTATTATGTTAATAATCCTATGTAGTGAGAATGATGATTTCTTATAAAAAAATGGAAATCGTCAGATGGGAAGGGGAGGTGAAAAGGAAAAGGAAAGCAATTAATTAAAATGAATTGAAGGTAAGTATTAAAAGGACTATTTGAAAATTACAAAGGTTAACGAAAAGTTATTTTTTCGATGTATAAATACTGTTATTAGAATTTTCCATATATACCTTTAAATTTGTTGGTAATGCCTGTATATTTTGATTAAAAATTTGAAATAAAACAATTTGAAATAATTTACTTATAGTGTGCTCTCTGATTTTTTACAAAATAGATAAGATTAGCAGATAATTTATATATAATAATAGGCATTTGTTCTTAATACACTTACAATATTATAATAACTTAGAAAACAATAGCCGCTACATATCTTGAAATAATAATAAAGTACACATCCTCTGGTAGAAAAGTTAACGACATATTGGCTAATTGTTGGTTAATTTTGGAGTTAAAAACGTCACACTAACATTATTTCGTTGTTAAAGATAAATATTCAATTTTCGTTCATAAAAACATATTCCATTGTCAATATTTGAACATATGATTATAATTTTCGATACTTTTAATAATAAATATTAATTTTGGTCGAAAATGCCTCCATTTGATTAACACGTTAACCAATAAAAATTGTTAATTTTCTACCAGGGTTTAGTTGAAATGTAATCATTTAGTAAGTTAAATGTTCAATATAATTCAAACTATTTTTTGTAAACCCATGGATAATTTATGGAAACAAATGTAAAGCCCTGAACTGGCAGATACAGAATACCAAAAGAGATTGAAAAATAAAAAACGAAAATCAAAGCAAGGTTGAAGCGGTCGGGAAGGTATGGTTGTAGCGGGCAGAAGAGTGATCTAAAGGACGCAACAGTGGAGAATAAGCTGGATATATTACCAGCCGAGAGCGAGCTGTTTTCAACCAATTATTTCTACTTGTGGCCGCGTGACGGGTGCAGCGCGACGCGGCGATTGCCTCGTGGTGCGTGCGCGACAAAGTCCGCGGCGCGCGACGGAGATGAAAATATCGAGAGAAAGGAGCTGGACGAGGAAGATGGAAGCGTCGCGCGGGGACGGGGTAAGAAAAAAAGAGAAACGTCGAGAAAAAGAGGGACGGAGAGAGAAAAAGGCGAAGTTAATGCCATAAATATATCAGCATTATGGATGTCAGCAATTAAACGAGCCCCGAGACGAGCTGATGCTGTTTCTCTCTCTCGCTCTCATAGGCCGTGCATATAATATATATACACACACCGCGAAGAGTTTCGCTCTGTCTCTGTTTTTTCCGTTTAGCTTTATTTCATTGTTTTGCATAATTTCAAAAGGAGAAACAATGACGGCTGGTCCTCTCCCGTTATAGCTCATTGGATATTTATTATTATTGATTGACTTAATTTCCATCTGTTTCGTATGTAGTTGTGAGTGGTAATGAGTTCTATTATTCGAAGTGTTTGTAAAATTTCTGTGTGATATATATTATAAGCTTTTGTTATTGTTAGGCAAATTTTTTATTATACCTGTTTGGCATATAGAAAATCAAGAAAATTGAGCATTATTAAGTTTTCACCTTATTAAGATTCTGAAAAAGTAAATATAATTAAGGTCTTAAAATTTAGTAGATTATCAATTTTTAATAAAAACCATATTCTTTATGCAATCAAATTTCGTCTCAAAAATCAATGAAATTCAAACAATGTTCACCATATTATAATTCCAAGCAGCTAAAATATTCGATGACATTCTTTTTGCAATCTGAAATTTTAGTCTTTTAAAGTTAATATTGATTTACTTTCTCAAGTTATGTATTAACTTCTTTAAATGTGATTTATCTAGTACTTATAATCTTCCTTTTATCAATTATGCATCGTCTTGGTATAGTTTTCTTTTTCACCTAATTCTGAATTTTAATTAAAAAAAAAAAAAAAAAAGAAAGGATTTTAATGAACCCATGGGCATTTTTCTGAAATAAAACGTTCCGAATCTCCGCAAAAGAATGCGCTGTGCGTTAATTTATGCCACTATATAAATATGACATCTATTTCGAACGATAAATGCGTCGTCCAAAAATATAAATTATTCTTCTTCCGACAAAAAAAAAAAAAAAGAAAGTCATACGTCCCTCCAGAACGGAGCACAAAAAGCGCAAATAAAGCTCGGCCGTAATTGATTGCCCGGCATTACACAGTCGGCAGCGCGTGTAATTCTCGCCTCGTATGCGCGCGCGCGCTCGCGCCGAAGCATATAGGCATCCGAAAACAATGTTTCTGATTAAGAGTAAATCCGGGCTGCGCGAGACATATCAATAAAAGGCCCCAAGGCCGGCCGGCGCTCGGCTGGACTCGCGGCTGACTTACATACTCCTTCAAATCGATTCTCAGCGCCGCATGCAGAGCGTAACGAGCGACAAATCGTCGGCGATTAATCGCGGGCGGCGTGCGGGAGGAATGTCCCTCTCTCTCTCTCTCTCTCTCCTCCGTAATCAGTGGCATCGAAAAATGAGCCGGTAATGGAATCCTATTTAAGCCGCTGACGGCCGGCGTAATTCTCGCGCGCGATCGTGACGATGCAGAGAGTCTCGTGCGCGTCGGCCATATTTCTAATTCGCGGAGCGCGCGAGGATTGCTCGTGCAGCCCCCGCGGGGGTTCCCCGCGTGTTCCTCGCGCGGCTCTCCGTCATACGCTCCTCTGTATAATGTGTACCTACCTACCTTATATACTCGCGCGACTTATCTCGAGCTTTTATCTCGCTTTCCCCGCGTATAGGTCTCCTCTTGCTTTTTTTTTCCTTTCAATTAGGCGGCGCAAGAGCATCCGCATATATGTGCACCGGTACACACTTTTCTATGGGCCGACCGCGTTTTATGTGTACCGGTTTTTCACTTGTCCTCTCGCGGGGCTCAACTTTTTGTACCCTCCGCAGGGCTTAAATCTTTTTGCGCGCGGAGCAGATTTTGCTACTGGCTTTCATAATTGCTTTGCATTTGTATCTCGCGGGGGTATCGTATAATAGGCCTGTCTTGTAATTGAATTGCCATGATTTCTTTATAAATTTACTCATTCGAGACTAACAAGTATGTACATAAATAATCCGGACGGAATTGCCGAGCAGTGCCTATAAGATTGACAAAAGTAGAGTTTCTCTCTCTCTCTCTCTCTCTCTTCTTCTTTCTTTCGCTGTTTCTTTCTTTTTTTCTTCTTCTTCGCCGCAACAAAGAGAGTTGTAAAAATGAACATTTTTCCAAAGGTCCCTTTATAGTCTCGACTTAATTGACAAGCATTAAAATTGTTTGCGCATGAAATAACGCAAGGTTAAATTATTGCCAAAAGAAGCGCCGTACGTTAAGCTTGAGATTTATTCCTGCTTAAAAAATATGTCAACGAAGCGCGACAGTAATGATTACAACTGGAAAATCGAGTGTATAAAATACTTTTTACATTTTGCTGAGGATGTCGTGCGGAGTGACTGCGGAATTTATTAAAAGAATGACGTTTTAAAAATATGCAAAAAGGTATATATATACGGTCGTAAATGCTTAATGAGTTTTTCTGACTAAATGCTACTTTCGAAAATATTTTTGAGGCGAATAAAGTCCGCTGACATCAGTTAATCATACTTTTTGGTAATGAATATAAAGGTTTATCGCCGCGATGCACGTGTATATGCCAAAGTTATGCTTCAACATGATTTAAGGAAAGATATTTTAGAGAAACTAACGTAGATTTTAGAACCCATATTTATATACAAGTACTTAAAAAAATGTAAAAGTTTCCATTTCGTCTCAAACCAACAGTACGCCGAATCCTCTTTACAATAATGGAAGCAAATTATATTCTTACGTGCACTTTCCCACAAAACGTCATTCCCTTTTTTCTCACTCTATCTCCACCGGCGCAACAACAAGAGCGTCTTTCTTCTTTCTCCTTTTACCTACTCCCTCTCCTTGCAGGGTTTGAACTTTCTGTCTCCCGTGCTGCAGCGCGCGTGCGTTTAATTCTCGGAGAGAAACTTTGCAGGCACAGTAGCAGCTCTCTCCCAATTAAATCAGGTCGAAGGGGGGCCGGGCTTGCACCGGCTGTCTTTCATTATCAGCGCATTATCTTGGTCGACCGCTCGCGCACGCTTTTCATAGCTCACTCGCTTGCGCGCGGCTACCTGTGTGTGTATGTTTGTGTGTATATATGTAGACGCCGGGGCCCCGGCGATACGGGGCTACAGGTGGCTCCTGGATGTACGCGCGGCCGAGATCCACGATTCCGTGGAATCGCGAGCGATCCCCGTCGATAGCGGGCCTCCAATTAGAGCGAGCGATCTTTCTTTGTCCCTCTCTCCGTTTCTCTATATACTTGCCTGCTCCACCTACGTCGAGGGGGTTCAAGCACCGGCGCTTCCTCCGCCGAGGTTAAGCGAGTAGCGTATATATATGCTGCGCGCATGCACGCGCGGCGTTAATCGAAAAAGCATTTGTAAACATCCGGATCTCGGTGAGCCGCGAGAGGGAGAGCGGCTACTTACGTATGTATACGTATGGGAATTGCCGCAGGAGCTCCCGCAACATTTGACCTCTCTCGCGGTCCCCTTTTCGTCGGCCGCAGCGCATTTGTACCTGCATTTGCATCGCTAGGTAATTTATTCGGAAGCGAATAAAGGAGAACCTTTGAATTGTGCTCGGCTTTAACAGATCATTTATATTGTAATAGGCCAAAGGTCGTACAATAAGAACCGCTTTTTTATCTCTTTATTTATCTTAATGATATTGTAAATGAAAAAAGGAAGAAGCTTTTTTTGCGAAATCTGTGTGTGTGTGTGTGTGTGTGTGTGTGTGTGTGTGCGCGTGTGTGTGTGTGTGTGTGTGTGTGTGTGTGTGTGTGTGTAACAGTTTTATATATTTATACATGTCAGTATCAGAGAATTATTTAAAGTGTTGATCTTAGCAACAATTTTTTATTTTTTTTTTTCAAAAACTTTCATAACGCTGGCGCTATATAGATGTACGTATTCGTCCAATAATTATTAATATTATTAAAGCGAATGTCGGAGCATAGTTACAGATTACTACACCAAATTTTTCATTATTTTAATTTATTTTCAAGTTTTTTTAAATTCTGACGGTCATATGGATGAGCGTATATTTCCAGTCATTTGCAATCATTTAAGGCAATAGAAGATGATTTAGTGAATTACCTAGTGGAAATCACAAATTGAAAAACAATAACATATAAAATACTTGTCATGGGCTCAGCTCGACCGTCATCCGAGCCCTGACGCATCCGCTTCATGATAAGAACTAGCCGCTCGCGATGCTCTCGAGCAAGCATCGAGGCGTTAGCTCAGTGGTAGAGCGCGGGACTACAAGCTTCGGGTCCGTCGATTCGCGTCCCGCTCGTCGCATATTTTTTATGCAACTAATTCATTTTAATTCATTTCTGCTTCCTTTTCATACGTAACATACTAAAATATCGATAACTACGTAATTCTGTATAAACTTCGACATCCCCTTAGCCCTTCAGCACATAGATTTTATCTTCAAGATTTCAATAAAATGTCGACATTGTTAAGAAAAAATAGAACTCAGTTGTGATAGAAAACAATACTAAATCTTAAAAATTATTTTTCAACGCTGTGATGGTTACTCCGTGTAAATACGTAACTTTGTCCATCCATGATTTCAAATATCAGTTGTTAAGTATATTTAACGAATTAGTCGGACCCAAAATAAAATAATCCTGCTAACAGACATAACTATCATTATTCTTCAATTTATTCATTTTTGCTTTCTCAAAGAGAAAGCTTTGTAACGGTGAAAATGTTCGAATCAAAGATTTTGATGAATTTCGATGTTTTTGAGGTTCCTGAGTCAGAATAATAGGTTTTTAAAAAATGTATGCATGTATGTATGTATGTATGTATGTATGTATGTATGAAACCAAATTTTGTCCCCGTCATAACTCTTGAACGGATGGACAGAATTAGCTGAAATTTCGCGTGAATCTTTGGTATGTCTCAACTTAGAACTGATTAAATTTTGGAGTCGAATGGATAACTTTAAGGTCTTATTTAAAAAAAAATAACAATTTTGATAAATTTTTTTTTTTAATAAATTTTTTTATTTGTTCGAAAGATATGCAAAATGGAGACTGATATTCTTAAAGTACATTTGATTTCCTTCTAAATTATGTATTTTAAAACTACTCACGAGTTATTTTTGACTTAAAAATGCGGATTTGAAAAAGTAGGTACTTTTTAGAAAAATTAACTAATTTTACAAATTATAAATAACTTTTTCAGCATTACATCTCGAAAATGAATATACTATAAACACAAATTCTTAAAAAACTTAGAACTGATTGAATTTTGGAGTCAAATGGATGACTTAAAGGTTTTATTAAAAAAAAAATAACAATTTTGCAAATTTTTTTTACAAAAATAATTTTTTTTTTTTTTTCATTTGTTTGAAGATATGCCAAATGGAGACTGATATTCTTATAGTACGTTTGATTTCCTTCTAAATTACGTATTTCAAAACTACTTACGAGTTATTTTTGACTCAAAATCGCGAATTTGAAAAAATAGCAATTTTTTAGAAAAATAAATAATTTCATGAATTATAAATAACTTTTTCGGCATTACATCTCAAATGTAGACCGATATTCTCAAGGTACATTTTATTTTCTTCTAAATTATACATTTCAAAACTACTTACTGACAATTTTTGACTTACAATTGAGAATTTGAAAAAGTAGCAACTTTTTCGAACAAGCCAGGTTGAGGCCGTATGCTTTCATCCAGCAGCTGACGATTTCTAGAGTCTCGTTTCATTTTATATTAAAATATACATTTAAAAAAATTATTTGATGTACTTAATCAATTCTCTTTGAGAAAGCATTCTGCTAAAGCAGTTAGCAGCGGTTTTTTTAAGTATTTTTGCATTTATAAAGCATCTAGGAAACGTGATATTTCGCATACACTCAGAAAAACGATCCTCCTGTCTTGCAATAAAATTCCTCCCTAAAAAATCTTCGTGCGACAAAAAAAGATTTCTCCTGAGCGAAAACATTTCCTCCTGCGCGAAAAATCATCATTCCGCTACAGGAAGATTGACTTCCTGTTCTAAGATAATAATTCCTTCTTCCATAGGAAGATATCCTTTTGGCCCTATTTTTAGCGGAAATCCTCTTCCGACAGACAGGTTCTCGTTGATACAGGAAGATCATTTTCTGAGTGTAGAATTAAGGTTTCTGCTATCAGACACCTCTTTTCGTCAAATATTCAATTATTGTTAAATTACTTGTAAAAGAAGCTTCCGTACCTCTCGGCTGCAAAAGCTCAAGTAACTCTACCCTATTGTTAAAAATAACAATAATACGATTAGCATATTTGTGTTATTGATTATGAATAAAAGTATAAAATGATTGCTGCATTAGCACGATACAAAGCTGCTTCTAAAAATGTTCAATAACCACCACACCGATTCCTTTAATTCAGCAATAGGATGACTCAGAGGTTGGTACAACGCATCCCATCAGACGCGCACACGTCCCTGCACCTGAAAAGCCCTAAAATCTTCGTTTTCGATTACAGAGGCGGTGAGTCAGGTTCTTAATACGCGAATAATCCTCTCGTTGGCAATTAACCGCGGCATAAGGTAAAAAGTTTATCGCCGCTTGCGCCTATCTCGCGCTCGCGCGTCATACCGAGTGAAATCCCGAGTCTACAATAACTCCCACCTCAGCGGCTGCAATCGCGGCCGTATATGCACGCATCGGAAAGGCGGCGAAGAAGAGACAACGGCGCGACATTGGCTCGCGGCGTCAAAGAACACAAGCGAATGAGAGAGAGGGAAGAGGTAGTAAGGAGACCGGTCGAACTGTAAATCGCCGCGGATTGCCCATTGAGCGGGGTGGACCCGGGCTATTAGGGCCATCACCCGGATACTAAATGACGTCGAGGCTCGGGTACGCGCGCGTGTCGCTAAGGACGGCATAAAGTTGCGTGTACGAAAATGAATGTTTGCCAGAATTTATTATTGCCTGGTCGGCGTCGTAATTCAAACGAGCGGCGGTGACGGCGGCCCGGCGTTATCTTCATCAGCGCGCACTCGCGCTCTTTCTCTCTCGCTCTCTCTGTCCTTCTTGCTCGCTCGCTGTCCGTCTGGCTTGCTCTCCCATCCCCCTTTTATTTCTCCTCAGCGGCGCGCTCTCCTTCCTTTTCTCATTCTTCCTGTGTTTTCGCTTATTCTTTTGCTCGGGGTCTATCGACGATGACGACCGTTCCTTTTTCTCTCTCCCTCTCTCGCAGTGACGTCTGCGCGGACTGTTGGCCGATTTTTATTCGCGTTGTGTGCCCCGACAAACGCAGATCTTCCTGTGTGAGCCCTCGCGCGCGACTTTCGAGCGATGCGTTCGTATTTTCGCGTGTATGGTATATGTAAGCGATAAATGTTCCGAAATGAACTACTTTTTGCCTTTATTATTGTAATTTTTTATAAAAATCTATCAAATTTACGTATGTGAATTATAAAAATTACAATAGTACACGGTCAAATCTGTTAAAAATCTCGTAAGAAGTCCACTTTGGGCAGTCTGTGACAAGATTACAATAGACTCTAGTAATTTTAACTAGGGAATTTCTCTCCGTGTATAATTATATTCAATATATTATTTTGCAGATTAATTAGTTATTTATTACCAAAGGAACTCGCGACTGAATGAAACAACTTTTTAATTGTATACAATACTTGACTTATACGTGCAATATTATGCATGCATAATAATTATTTATTTCATTCGTTAATACAAGAAATTGATAATTCTTTGAGAAGATGATCAGGGAAGATTAAATGTAATAGTATACAGTAGTTAGTGCTGGATCTGATGAAGGAGTTGGCGCCGTTGGCGATAGAATCAGGAGCTATGTATAGAACCGCACACTGGTTTTAAATATAAAGGCAAAGTAAAACTAATGATAAAGATATGGTATCGAATGTATAGCAGAAACATATGACTTTTATACAATAGGTATATTTATTTTCAGTGGTTGTGTAATCTTATTTACATTTAAATTTCTATATCTTCAAAAATAACGCAAATAGACATATTCGGACTTGTTATTATAATAAGTCTCGTGACAATTTTAGAATCTGTTAATGTCGAAAAACTAAAACATTAAAAATGTATATCAATTTTGATCTTCATCCTCTGATTAATCGATAATTTATTCCTTCGATTAACATCTGCATCTATGATGATGTTAACAAATTGTGCAGGGCTTATACACCCATGCATTATATTCTAACTATAATTCATAATTCTCGTTCTTATTTATCGATCGAATAAATACCACGGCGCACACAAGGTTCCGAAATATTTTTATTTACGAGCGGCGTGTCTGTGTATCAAAGCGGCGAAGGCACCTATATATACGAATGAGAAAAAGAAACTCCTTCAAGAGTCACCTCTGAATATTTTTCTACGTTTAAGCTTTATATTGGACCCGCGACGGAGTGACAGGGAGATCGAGTGTTTCCCTCCCAAACGAACCGGACAAAAACCCTGAGATTTTTTCCTCTGACCCCTTCTCCTATACGGAGATACACACACATACGATATATAGTTGTCTCCTTGTGGACGAACTGCTGTAGAGAGCTTCGATAGGCCCTCGCGCGCCGTATCCGATTTCTTTGGATCTGGTTCACGCGGAGAGAGGGAGAGAGAGAGAGAAGAGGAGGCCTTACTCACGCTCGCGCCGGAGACTGATTTATGGCAATCCGAAGAATTTTTAGAACGCGTCTCTCGGACATTCGTCGTATACCTACCTGTCGCCGGGGCGGAATAAAAACGCGCGCGGACTTGGTCGTGTACGAAATAGATTTACTACAAAATCGAGTTATTTTAATGGAAGCGCGCGGAGAATTGAATAAAGTATTTGCGTTTTTGTTGTTGCGCGGCTGTTGGCCTCCCAGCGGCAAAAAGAAGTCGGAGACGTTTTAATTGGCGGTCAGAGACTGACGCGTTTCGATTTATCGTTATATTTTTAACCTATTCCTTTTGGACGAATAAATGTCTTCCCATCGCGCGTTCATAGATGAATTATTTATTCATGTCTAGAACACATATATTATACGTATCAAGGATATACGAAAAATCTTTTTTAAACATATATAAGAACAATAACTTACTATACTGCATTCAGTCAAATTTGTAATGCTTCTGCTTTTATTTTATATTTATAGTTTTATCAATTTAAAGTATATTATGTTGAATACTTTTTCCTCTTTGTCATCAACAATATTAGTTTTGAATTTTGTATACTGATCTGGGATTTTAAAAATTTCGATACTTATTTTATCTGTATACTAAAATAAAATATAAGCTCACAGGTTTTTATATAATTTATCAATATTTTAAAATAGAGAAAAGATATAATTATCACTATTGCTATTTTATTTTTAAATTAAATATATTTTTCAGTACTGCAAGTCTATTCTTCTATAAGAGCGATCCACTAGAATAAGTTACAGGAATAACTTTTTTAAACTCTAACAAAATGATCACTTTTTGTTTAAATCTACGTGGAATATAATTTTTTCAAAAGCATGTATAAATAAAACCCCTATAATCGTGCAAGCCAGGATATATAGTAAAACTACAAGTTACCCCTCAAGGCGCCTGGAAGCTTGAGGCTTCCGCCGACAGATGGCAGCGTCGGTGCGATTCTCACCCTGAGCTACCGCACAACTTAATTTTCGGGGATCCCCGAAGTTTTGTCCTCCACCTTCCACTCTTCGCCTTCTCGCCACATACGTATATATATCGGCGGCCACACCGGGAGGGATTCCTTTTTTCGGCGCGCTCTGGGCGGATCGCGCCTAAATCACGCGAGCGCGCTCTAACGTTACATTCGCGGGCCGAGGCGATAAAGACGATTAAAGGGAGACGCGCTTATAAATCAGCCGCGCGACTAGAGAAAGCTCTCTTCTCTTATCGCGCGCGGTCCGAAAGTCCGTGCGCGGCCGGCGCGAAAGCGCGAAAAGGCGACTTTCGAAGGTACGCGCGTGAGTGTACGTATATATATATGTATGAGATATCCATACGAATTATATACGTGCGAACAAGGCGTTGACGCAGAAAGATGGAGAGGCGGAGGGGCAAAATTTTACGAGCTGCAACCGTTCGCGCTCGCTGGACGACGATCGCTTTTGTCGCAAGCGCGAGAATCGAAGAGATTCGCGTTAGAGCGCGCGTTTCGTCACAAGCGCTGTTTGAGCGACATGAATTTGTATGCAGCAAAGAAACTTTATAAAACTTTATAAACTTTGTATAAACATATTGTGATACACGGATAGAATTTTTCAGGAAAAATTACCGTGAAATTCACGGTAATCAGAGACTACTCAAATTTCTGGAAATTTTTACTGTTTTCACGGTCATTTTTACCGGAAATCACGGTAATTTTTACCATGATTCACGGCAAAAATTACCGTGACAACAGTAAAAATTTCCAGGAATTTGGGTATTCTCTGATTACCGTGAATTTCACGGTAGTTTTTCCTGAAAAATTCTATCAGTGTAGAAATGAATGTTGATTCGTTGGTTTAGGCTAAGCTGCGTTTATATTTGAGTACTTTATGTTAAAAGATACAATAGAATCGATTTCCTGAGAATTTATTTTATTTGTTATACTTAACATGTCTATGTATATCGAATTTATTTGTACTCTCAGAAAAACGATCCTCCGGTACCAAAATAAAATTCCTTCCGAAAAAATCTTCCTGCAATAAAAAGGACTTCCGCCCGCGCGGTAGAATCGTAATTCGATTACAAGATCCGTGGTCTACTGTGTAGGAGACTAATCCTTCTGCAGGAGGAGAATTTTACGTTTTATTACAAGAATATTATGGTCAGTAATGGAGGAATAATATTTTGGGTCTTAGGTCCCCAAAACTCTATTTTATAAATATCATTAAATTGCAGTGTAAGCAAGTTTTATTGATAACAGATGATACTAGGACTACTATATAAATATTTAAAATAACGAAAGTGTTTTTATTCCATTCATGTACAACAATTTTATTTTTACATTAATTATTTATTTATTTTTTTTGTTAATAATTATTATATATACGGGAGGAATTCCTCTTATCGCGATGCGACATTGTACCAAGCGGATATTCCTCCTTCCATATAGGAAGATATTCTCTTGGCCCTATTTTTAACTGAAAATCCTCCTCCGACAGGCAGATTCTCGTTGGTACAGGAAGATCGTTTTCCGAGTGTAGTATATATAGCTGTTTGGTATAAATTTATAATTATGATTATCAGATGATCAGGTCTATAAACAAAATGTGACCATTAAAAATTTACACTGTCTTTAGAAAGATTGTGCTATAAAGTTAGTTTAATAAAAGCCCAAGTCGCTTTCCCATTATAGATTTTCGTTGATTTGTGCTTAGTACGCATTTCTTGCACCGAATTTACGAATCAAACGATAATTATAAATTAATATTATCATCAGAGGTTTGATCTTTGAGACAGTAATAGTGTTTATAGCACAGTGTGACCTAAGCCCGCACTTAAGTCACGCCTATCCGTGCGATAAGTAGCCCATTATTGCACCGTGTATATCGCACTCGCTACGCTCGTGCGCTAACCTCACGGTGCAAAAAAGGACTGCGCACGGATAGGCGTGACAGCGGGCTTAGGTTAGGCTGTGCTATAAAATATTGTACGATACTAGAGTCTTAAGTAGCCCATTACACGGCGTGATAGGACCCTCGCTGCGCTCGGGTCCTAACTTCACGCCGTGCAATAATGGGCTACTTAAGGCACACGTATCGTAATGTACTATTTTCGCATACTATACATGTATCCCATAAACCCAATATGAGAGTAGAGCAATTTTAATGTAGATTTTTAGTTTAGATGCTTCAAATAGTATAAATTACTTAATTTTACTGCTGAATACATAAATGTGCACGACATAATGAGAATTCAAATAAAGGAATACAATTTGAAAATCGAACTGCGTATCGGTAAATATGAATATAACATCTATCAATATATCGACGCTCCCTACGAAAACTAAGGGAAACGTCCCAATACCCGAACATATAAGAAATTGACCTTCAACATTCAACGAAAATAATTACTCTAGAAGGTTTAAACAATAATATTTTCTTTTATATGATCAATTATGACGTCCTTAGTCAAATGGTATCAAAATGAGATTGCTTTATAAAGGTAATTGTTTATTATAAAGATAAAAACACGATGATGCCTTTGTCCCCTTACCCGAACACAGAAAATACGTATGTCCCCAGTGTTCCATTTTTATGTCCTAATACCCGAACAATCGTTTGTAAATAAACGACTTATTAAATTATTTTTGATTATTACAATGTTCTTTTGTTGTTATAATTACTGGAATAGATGTATAAACACCATATATGTAAAATGTAAGTCATATAGAAAACATAACATAATTTAAAATACATGTAAACTTTGCAATATTCAGGTTACGAAATACACCATGTATTGTTCGGGTACCGGAACATGTTATTTAATATCATGACCCAATACCCGAATACTATCTAATTGAAATATTTTTTTATAAACTGTTTACCGTATCCTTAATAACTTTAAAAGAATACTGACTAAACTAAAACTTTAAAGAAAACTAAGAAAAAATTTTTGAGATGTTTTAACGTTTATTAACCGAGAAAGAGACGAATAAGTAATATTGTTCGGGTATTGGGCACGGTTCGGGTATTGGGACGTTCCCCTTAGCACGATTCAGATTGCCACGAAGCTAGTCCATTTGAGCGTTGGCCGCGAAGACTAGCACGCCCCATTGATTTGCGTTGAAGACTAGCCCGATTCGCTTGATTGCGGCGAAGACTAGCACATTCCACTGCCTCTTATATAAATTAGCACGGTGACGCGAAGTGCTAGTTTTCGCGGCAAGTTTGCGAATCGTCTTACTTTTCGTCGCAAACTCGCGAATCGTGCTACTTTTCGTCGCAATCTTACGAATTGTACTAGGTATTATTCGGCGCAAACTCGTGAATGATGCTAGTTTTCGCGGCAACCTCGCGAATTGTACTAGTATTCGCGGCAAAGTCGTGAGTTATGCTAGTTTTCGTTACAGTTTTCTGAAATGTGCTAGTCTTCGTAAGGAGGCCAAAAAAGGTGCTAGTTTTCGTAGGGATCGTCGATATATTATATATACAAACAAGCGTTGATTGAAAAAGATCGAAATATATATCATTGACGACTCTTAATAGCGCATATAAAAAAGTTAAGCTCGAACTTTACATGCGCGCATACCTGCGAATGCAGGACAACGCAATGGACAATGGAGGAGCAGTGAGGCCTATTGGGTGGAAAGGATATCGAGCTCGCGCGTAAGAGATGGAAGTCGACGGAGACGAAGAATATCAGACCGGTGGAACGGACATAGTTGCAGCAGCTTTTTTCTCTCCCCCTCCTTCCTCTCTCTCTCACTTTCTTTCCCTCTCTCTTTGAGAGGACGAACGAACAGGACCGACAGCAGGCCAGCCTCCGGATTCATTGGCACGGTGACAAAGCACCTGCTGTCCTTTGCGTCGTGTCTTTGCCTTCTTCGTCGTCTCCTGCAGCGGCTCCCCGTCTAGCAGCCGTCCCTTTTTGGCGTATGCACACACCGTCCACACCTTTATCGTTCCGCGCGCAGCTTTCGATATGGAACCCCTGGTATCCATTGTTCTCGCGAGCGTGTGCGCGCACTTGCTCGCGTATACATCTCGCGCCACCTTTTGCTCGCACTGCCACTATTTGCGAGTGTGTAGCTTGTTTGTTTTTTTATTATACCCTTCTTTCCTCTTTACTTTTCTCTCATTTTCTTCCTTTTGCGCTCCTTTCTTTGTACCTTTTTTGAATTAATTTACTTTTGGCTTTATGGTGGATTTAGTGCTGAGGAATTGAAATTCTTCATTTTAAGTATTTAGTTAGTGAAGTGTCAATAATTTTGACTAAATTCGAAGTCATTTACCAGCAACAGTATACCAGTTTACCAATTCATATATTCATCACTATATCAGTTACTGATATCGACAAATAAAAGTATTACTTTATTTCTATAACTTGATGCCATTTAATTACAAATATAATTGAACATAATTAAAAGCTTTACATTTAAATATACGTTCGAGCCTGATTACTTCTACTTAGGAGAACCTCATATTTTCGCTATCGCAAAAAAATGTTACATCTTAAATACTAATAATATGTTACTGTATACTAATGTGTTTCCAACGAAAACAAGTCTATTATAAGTACTCTCTGCCATGTTTGAATGTGTAAAACTTTAAAAACCAACACATTACTTTTATAAAATGTGTCTATTTGTATAATATATTTTATTCTCTAAGCTTTTAAATTAATCATCTTTTGCAAAAACTTAGTATAATCGTTTATAACCTAATCGAAACTGATTCCTGAGGTCATTATTCAAATATTTTTATTTAACTGTTTGGTGATTAATGAAAATTCTTTAAAAATTATTAATGATTAAAAGATCATTCATAATGTTCTTTCTATGAATAAAAAGTAAACAAATTCAACAGAAACGTAGTTTGAAATAAATTTTCATCAACCCTGTACGGGTCAGAACCATCTATAAAAATGTGATTTTAACGAAAAATAAGTAATACCCTCGGTCCCGATCCCACCTTCTAAGTGGCGAGAATCAGAATTTGTGAACTCACAATTTGTAGGTCTTATGTCATGAAGGTCTCTTGCGATCTGTGACTGGCGTAGAAAGGCTGCTATTGATTTTAGCCTCTTTTTGTGACTTCAAATACTTGATTGTCTTACTTCAGCATTATTATAATATTAGTTCCTTTAACTTGTGTCGTTATAACATCATTAGGGCTTCGAACGAACTGTTACTTCAACATTATTCTAATGTTTTCATTAACAGGAATGTCAGAATTAATTTTAATTACATATACATACCGTTATTTTACTATTTTTTTCATATCTTGAAATATTTTGAAATATTTTGAAATTGTTATTAATTATCTTTGTTATTTACCATTCTCAAAATAACGAAATTGTTATCAATTATCTTTGTCATTCACAATTCTCTAAATAACGAAAAATACGATGAAGCTAGCTGTAATGGCTCTAATACCGGTTGAGGAGATTTCGGAGCCATTGCAGATATTTACATCGAATCAAATATGTATCATTAAAAGATATATCGACAAGAATATACAACGGTGATTAAGGAATGAATAAATATTATTATAAATATAAATTTAAAACAATGGCTATTTTTAGCATCTTTTTGGCATTTTTTTTCGGGTAAATTTATACTTATTCATTAGTTATTTAAGCCTAACATATTTTTGGGTGGTTCGTAATTTGTTTTCTTAACACAAATTGTAGGTGTTATATTATAACATAATTTTCAAAATTAAATGTACTATTCTAATGGAGCTCTACTTTGAATTATGCATATTGCACAGCTTTACGATGGTACTTATCTGGGCAATGACGAGCGACTGGACGATGGCTCTTCACCTGGGACCCCAGGAATCAAACCTTTGTCGAAAGACTCGAAATATGAACTAAGACTTTGTCGCATTGCTCTGGTAAACTGATGATCAACTAAAGGTCTCGGACGTCTCGGTGGATCACTGGCGAAAAAGAACGAGAGTAGCCGCGAACCAAACGCGAGATCATGTGTTTGGACTTCTTTTAGGGGCGTAAAATAATAATAGTTTTCATAACAAGAGCGTAAAATAGAGTTTTATGCACCGAGTTTTACGAGCGAGCAATTTCTACGCTCGAGTTGTGAACATTATTGTTTTTGCGCCTCGTTTTGGGCTCATTTTACATTTTACAACTTATAAAAGCGTAAAATAGAGTTTCATCTCAAAAAGTATTTTTTTACTATTTTTAATAACCTTATTACATTGATTAATATATTTTAAAATACGATTTTTAAAGTGTCCAGATTATAAGTTTATTCGATATATTGTCGTTCGGTTACAAAAAGAAATCATATTATCATGAATTTAATAAAATAAACAGTGAATATCATATTCTTTGTCGCGGTAAGTAAATAAATAACACAGCAAAAAACAGTCTTATTCTGCAGAGGAAACATATATGTTCGTTTAATTAAAATGAGAGAAAGAGAAAGAGAGAAAAAAGAGCGGAATCGAGAAATCCAAGTTGTCTGAAAGATTCCTTCGAGTACCATCGCGACCTTGAACCCGTATTGCTACCACGGCTTTTAGACGTACATACGAAAGCCAGTGTAACATGGGCGTTAATCTTCAACAAGGTTACGATTCTTCTTTGCTCCTTACTTACCATTTTTACTTTTCCTTTTGTATTTCATACTCTTAATTCAGTTGGTTTTTCTTGTTTACCCACATTTTATTCTTGATACTAGGCTATATATTTAGTCATGTTATTAGTTTCATTTCATTCAGCGATATGAATATACCTATACTTATGTCAAGTAAAATACTTACTGAATGTTTTCCAAGTAATGGACAGAAGGAAAATTTAAAAAATTTGTTTATATACTAAATTGTTGAGCGCTCGATCTTGTGTATATATAAGTGGTAGTGATAATAATAAAAATTTAACATGTTGTAATTATTAATAAAGTGCGCGTATGATTGCTTTTTACATTAAAAACGATCATTAGTCTTTTGAACCATCTGGTTTGGATTCGATCCGTTTATTTGTATCAGTGATTTCTTACTCGAGACGTGTGATTAGAAAAATAATAATTTTTCTAATTTCTAAAAAAGTAGAATGCCACGTACGGTTAAATATAATTATATGCACCGGATCTATCCAAATATGCGTTCAAAGTACTCTCTATACACATTTTGAAGTTATACTGCACCTCGGGATGTTTGCAGAGCATTTTAATGGCGTTTCAATCCCGCAACTGCACCTATAGAAGCCATTTTGACCGCTCGCCAATCTCCCGCACCGTGAGCGGCGCAAAAAGTCACCGCGCACAGAAGTCATATATACACATCGCCGTATTATAGGCCTCAGAACGCGGCACGATGACGGCTCGGCTCTCTCTTCCTCCGCGATATATACAGCCCGTCCTACCGCGCGCTCTCCATTGGAAGCGCATAATGGCCCGATTACCCCCGTCGCGCGCTCCTCCGCACCGCGCGGCTAGAGTCGCGCTATTAACATCGCGCGATCGTTGATTTCGCTGCGGCCGCATATATACGTATAGGGTATATACTTATCGAGGGAGAGGAGCCCTCGCGCCTGTACATTATGCGAGCCTGCGGCCGCAACGCTACCTGCTTCGGCCTTATAAGGCGCGCGTCCCCCCCGCTAAGTTGCCAGGAGAGAGATCGAGTAGCAGCGCATATATGTGTGTGAGTTCGGGAGAGAGAGAGAGAGAGAGGGACTACCATCTGGAGGATAGGATAGGATAATAGGATGCGCTACTTGCATCGCGCGTGCCCTGGCTCCCGCGTACTACTATCGTACTCTTTTCGCTAGCGCGCGAGTCAAATTCTTCCTTGTTTTCCGGATTTTTATCTTTAGAGGCGAAGGGTTGGCTCTCTCTCTCTCTCTATGTGTGTGCGCTTTACCATATGCAAGGACGTTCGTCTTTTACTATCTTTGCTTTCATTCTCTATCGCTTGTCCTCTCCTTCATGAGCTGCGCGAGTACAAGCTCGGGAGGAATGCATGACATTATGTATTGTTCTTACAATTTTTACGGCATCGAATATGTATGTGAACCCTTAAAGGTGAGCATTGTATAATATTATACTCTTGCCTCATTGGAAATCAATATTTCAGTGATATGGTATGTATTACCTATTTTTATGTGATTTATAAAAAATTAATTCATTTATATATAGGTATATTTTTCTTTCTTTTTGCTCTTCAGCTTCTGCGGGATTCGTGTGCGGATGAACGCAATATCAATCAATGCCTGCCTATTTCGAGCTGAAAAAGACAACACACTAAAGAATGTCCTCAAGTAAAAGCTTTGCGCACTGCGCACGTGTAGGCGCTCCTTGAAAGCTGCGCGCACGGGGCGCGGGTGCAATCTCGGCTCTCATCTCGCGTAATAAGTTCGCGACGACGAGGACTACTGCGGACGCCGCGGCGACCTAAGTGAGGAGGCCAATGTGTTATACCGAAGCGAACCTAATATAGGTGGTCGCGAGAGCGAGCGAGCGAGGAGGCCAACACAAAGACACGGAAAAAGACAGAAAGGCAGCGAGAACACAGGAGAGATAAAGAGAGAGAGAAGAGCAGAGCGGCTGCTGCGGCGACGGAGCCCCCCGCGAGATCGTATCGGGGCCCCTCGAGCGAGTTTACGTAGAAATCCGCGTTCTCCCGCTGCTGCCGGGGAGCTTCTGTCCCTAACCTTGCGCTCTCTCTCTCTCTCTCTCTCTCCTTCGTTCTCTCGACTTGCCTTATGCTGGTATCGCACTGCGAATCGTCTCTCTCTCGGATCCTCTGGCGCGCATACATTATCGGGCCAGAGTAAGAGGGGGAGAGGAGCGGGTGCACGACGATGGCCCAAAGGGCAGGGCGAGCTTTTCTTTGCCGCGAGCGGCGTTGTTTTAAATGCCCCCCCCCCCCCCCCTGTATAGGCTTCCTATACGGTACGCGAGTTTATTGTTTTACTCGGTTCTCCTTTTGTTCCGATATAGCTACCGCTGCTTAGCTCGCGGGCTTTTCGCTTTTGCTTTGCTGCTGAAGGCCCTTTTGCAGGTGAAACGTTGTTCTCGGTTTGCGATAATTATTTGCCGGAGCACCTATATGGGCCTGTTGTTAGCAGGTGAAAAATCTTATAAATTATGGTTTCCGAATTTTATAATGCATTAGTTGTGAATATAGAATATCGTTATACAAATCGTCGCGCGGTACGAAGAAAAGCCAACTTCTAAAGCCAGTTTCGCGCGAAAAAAGCCAAAGTATGGGCACAATTTTGGCCCTTTTTGCGCCAAACTGGCTTTCCTTCGCGCGAGTTTAGAAGTTGGCTATTCTTCGTACCGCGCGACGAAATGTGAGCTCAAGGGGATACGTTTTTGTTAAATTGACTTCGGTTTGCCATTTTCTATCGAGTTCGATCAACTCGCCATTAAATGGCTAGAAAATGGGAGAAAAATCGTTTAACAAATGGGTGAAAAATGGACGATTTCCATTATAATTATATAATTATCAGGAAATATATTGAAATTTGAATTGAAGATTTTAATGTAAAATTGTAATAGATGTCCAAATATCTCATATTACGTATCCGTCATCTTTTTCCTTATAGAAAAGTACAAAAACTATACTTATAGTTATAGAAATACGGTTTTTTTTTTTAATACTATAATAGTATCTACTTTCAATCAGCTGATTCCGAATTAATTAAGCACGCAGTCGCTTTCCCATTCAAGAATATATACTGATTAGAAAACAGATGTTACCTTAATGAGTTTAGAGAACAATTTAAAAAGAATTAATTAGCAACAATAATTGTCGCTTGTCGCATCGGGCGCAAAAACGTCGCTGCAGGCGCAGCGGTGCACGAAAAAACGGCTCTCTCTCTCCCTTATCTGCGCGTCTAGAATGCGGTATCGCCATTTTAGGAGAGGCAATATAATTATATTTAATTGCATTATCGCGGCCGCTGTTGCTGCCGTAGCGACTCCTCGGCGACGACGAGGCCTTTGAAACTCTCCGTCTTCGTTATCAAGAGCCGATGGAAAAGGAATGGCGGTCTAGTCCGCTGCTATAGGCCACTCGTCGTTAGCGACGCGGCGACGATCTTCGGCATCTGATTCCTCCTCTCCGCGTGCGCCTTCCTTCGCTTTCTCGGCGCGGACGAACGTACAACTTTGTCTTGATCCATAGCTCCTGGCGAGAGGTTCCCCTCGCGAATATATGGGAGTCCATTCAACGCTTTCGCGCAGCAGTGGCTGCAGGTCGTCGCAGCCGTTGCTGCTGCTGCTGTTGCAGATATATCGCGCGCGCTTCGCTGAAATGTATTCAGCTTCTTTGATACATTTTAACAGCTTTTCGGAGGCTAGACTATTTATCGATATAGCCGGCTGATGTTCGGCTGCATTGTTCTCGATTTTTACCCGATAACGTACTTTATGCGCTCGAATGAATGTTTCTCGTGTTGTTTTATGGTCGTAGACGACATGGTAATTTTTCTACCGAATTGTTTATTACTACATGTCAATTTTTATTTCAACTTTTATACTAGGTAAATTTAAATGAAGAATTGAAAAAAAGAAGAACAATATTATTTAATATCCAGATGAAAAAAAGAAATGTACGAAAATGTAACTGTAAGAAACTGTATAAAACCGTATAAAACCATTAGTTTTCGGACATTTTATGCGAAACGATTTATACAGTTATATACACTTTTATACACTTTTGCACATTTATATATATTTAAAAAATTAAAAGTTTTTTCCAGAAAATTTTGTCATATATGTACAAATTTTAATGAAATGTAAGAAAACTTTGTATAAAAATATATAAAGCAGCTTAAAAGTGTATAAAAGTGTATATAAATGTAAGAATATGTAATATTCTACATTTTTATACATTTCCTTACGTTTTTTTATATTTTTTTTATATTTTCTTATCTTTCTTTACGTTTTTTACAATTTATTTTTGCAGACTAATTTGAAAAAATTATTCATATTTGTAAGGAAACGTATAAAAATGTAAGAAAATGTAATAAAGTGTATAAAACCGTAAAAAAAGTGTCCGAAAACCAATGGTTTTATACAGTTTTATATATTTTCATACATTTTATTACAATTATTATTTCCATACGGATAATAAAGTCTTACGGATGCAGTTTGTATACTGTAATACAAAAAAAGTATGAGTGATTATAATAAACAAAATAAGTAAAATAATTTGCTAATCCGCTAATACAAGACAAAATGATATATTATATTCGACCACGATGTCTGGATAAGTCCGACCGTTTCTACTGCTTCACTTACGGGAACCTTGCTCGCGCATAATTTCGGCCAATGGCGCGTATTTGCCCTATTACAACAGGGACGTACAATACACCTGCGCGTATATTTCAGCCAACTAATTGGAATAAGCGTACAGCACACCACGACACGACACTCGTCGTCCCCCGGCCTCATACAATGCGCGCCAGCATCTCAAGAGCGATAACCGCGTCCGTCCCGAAACAAGAAAGAAAGTCGCGAACCGGCCGCGGCAGGTTGCGCGCATGCACGCGACGCTTATGTTATCCCGAAAGCCCGGCGACGTTTATGGGGCCCGCGGCCGAGAGCCGCTGATCGGTTCATAAAGCATTCGGCCCTCGCTTCTTCTCGCATATACACACATGCGCGCGTGGCCACAAATCAACTCAACTGGATCGCGCCGCTACAGCAGGGCTCCCTCGATCGTAAACACGGGGCGCTTCTCGGTATGCTGCGCCGCCGCGTGTGCGCTTATCAGCGTTCGCGTGCGCTCGCTCGCGGAAGGGAAAAATTAATACGAAGAAGCGGAGATAGCATCGCCAGATACTTACGCGTGCTTGTTGCGTTGAGTTGTGCTCGGAAAAATGCTCGGCCGCGTAATGAGGCCTGAATTTGCATAAGTTTGACGGATGTTTAGGGCCGGGAGATAACGCGACGAAGGGTGAGTTTATTATTAATTTTTGCGCTGATATAATGTGCTATAATTACGTTCATTCCAGTTTTATATGTACGCGTTAAGTGATTTGAGTTGCCTTTTTTTATAACCTAACATTCCGGTTTAGTTTTCTTTAGGATAAGTTATTTACTTTTGCTATTTAAACGTTCAGTAATTAATTGATTCGCGAATGTTTTATCGTAGTGGTACAACGTTAGTCATAGATCTAAATTAATAACAGTTTTATTATAAGATTAAAATATGTACATATAGCAGGTATAGCAGGTATTACGTATATATACTGCGTATTATACACATAAATATATGCGCACTAACATTCCTTATATAGATTACTTCACGTGAATTCAGTGCTCATCCGCCTTCCGTATAATATTAGTATTAGTATTAGTATTTCATTTATTGTAAAAAGTAGTTTACAAACTTAAATGACAGTTATAAAACATTTATAATTTAACAATCTTATAGTTTTTTAAATTACCTTAATACAACATCTTAATGTAAAATCACAGTCTAAATTTATAAGGCTATATAAAACTCAGGAGTAAGTCAAAATTAAAAATAGTGATATCACAAATAATAGATTGACTAGAATACGCATATAACTAAACCTATTAATTATTACATAATCTATCACTGAAGTTATCAGATCGTTATTAAAGCCAATAATAGTATACAGGTGCGCGTTGATTATTTTAAATGCAACCATCAAGTAATCAATAAGTCGGTTAAATACCGCTTATTCTTCATTTAGTACTATTTTTTTTCTACATTATCCGAAATTTACGTTGTAAAAATCGTTTAAGAACAACCGCATATGAAAATCAACATCTAATAGAAGATTTGCCGTCTTCCAGTCTCTGCGTGCGGCAGCTAAGAAATATTTCAAACACCTTGCAAGTACCCGTGATCCCAAAGTATTCTCAATCGTTATTACTCGATCATCCTTGCAGGCTTTCGAAAGAGCGCAGTGTTGGCGCAGTATGCATTCTGGCCGACCAATCGCGCGCGTTCGCGCAGTACCTCTTATACGCACATATATAGGCTGTCTCACTCTCAAGCGATATCCTTCTCCCCCTTCTCTTCCTGTCGGACGAACCGGCGTGATACACGCAACGATGCCCCTAAATCACTCGTTCTGCAGCTCTGCTCTCCACCTTCTTTGCTCTCTCGTTCTCTCTCTCTCTCTCTCTCTCTTCTGTCCTCCCCACGGGATTCGCCGATGAGAAAAAGGACGGATTTATATTTAAGGCTCGCTCGCTCGCTCCTCGTGCGCCGGCATTTCGGGGATTCCGATCGGCCGATCTCCGCGCGTGGACGCGTTTCTTCCCCGGCCACTATTAGTCCTCCTCTTCTCTTTTCCTTCTCTCTCTTTCTGCATTCACATCTGTCTCGCTCGCTCCGCCCGCCTATAATTATCCTCGGTCCGTTTTGTTCGCAGGGCCCAGACTCTTCTTCTTGCGCTCCGGATTTCTCGAGTTCCAACGCGACCGAGAAATCCATCCGTCTTTTGCACACGTCGCGCCGCGGGGAAACCGGAGCGATTTATTTCGCGCTTCGGCTCCCCCTACCCCCGCATGAGGCCTCGTAATAGTATTGTTACGTCTGTCAGAATGTGCTTTTTTTCTTGCCCTCTTTGTCCCTCTCTTTCTCTCCCTCTCTCCTCCTCTTTTATAAAGTAGGCCTTGGGCTCTGAGGCTGTTTCTTTTTCTTTCTTATTTTCTTCGTTTTTTTTTTTTGCTCGAGTTTACGCGAGCCGGGCAAAAAATTGCGAGCTCCAGTTGGTACTACACGTGTTTTGATCGCAAACAATTGACAGTCTGAGCCGGGAGATAAATTGCGTGCAAAGACCGTTTTAAGGCTCGCGAACGGAGGAACTTTATAAATCAGGCCAGTCAGCCGGATCGTCCCGTTCATGCGTGCAGTATATATGCGTATCTATATATTTTCTTACTATCTATTTCTTTCTCTCTCTCTTCCGTTTTTCAGGTACTTGATTAGGCTTATCCGAAATCTCAATGTTCTTATTTGTATATACTATCGGCAGTCGTTATAGAATGTTGGAATTAAATTGTATCCCTTTTCATATTATTGAATATTCAAATTAGTATAATTGATTTTATAATGAAGCCATTCTTGAAACATATTTAATTTTCATGTATCTATCTCGATTCTAGTGATTATGCAAGTGATTGTCTCATTAGTCTATTACCTCTTTAGCCAGATTTCTATACCTCGAGTAGAAAAACTGAAGTTTGCTAAATTTGTTTAAACATCGTTAACTGACCCACCCACATATGCGAGTAAACAGGGAGAGAGAGAAGGGGAGAGAGAGAAAAGGATATATTTTAATTACAAAAAAATGCAAATACCAACATTTTAACTTCAGGTTTAGGCCCAAAAAAAACACGACTTCGACATGAGAAAAAGGTTTTCTTACGTATTTTGAGGTATTGAATCCAAATCTAAAGTTAAAACAGGGGGTTTCCCCAGCTGATTTTTTTAAAGTAATGGTAACAATATTATTTCAATTAATGTAAAATGCAACAATGTATTGTAATTTTGATCTATGTAATATACTCTCGGTAATTCGGCCACACAGACATTTTCTCCGTTACACTTCATAAGAAAGCATAATTAGACATGTAAGTAGCTACAAAAATTTGAAAAATATGGTTTATAAATTATTTTAAAATTTTCCAAATATTTCTCACTTATTTACAACAGTATTAATATGAAAAATGGCCATATTATATAGCTTCACGCACTAAGCCTAAACATGCAAGTATTTTTTTTACTTGGCTCTTAGCATGACTAATTTCATTTTCGCAAAATTCAACATTTTTTCTAGTGGGAAATATAGATTTTATGTTAATGTAGGTATGTTTATAATAGATTTTGGTCGATTTTATTTAAAAAAAGAGTGATAATCCTTTTGTGGGTTAAATTGTCCGAGCTAATTATACATGACGAAGCATAATAAAAACAGTCTTTTTACACATTGGCTTCGTGTGAAGTCATATCATTTTTAGGGTATCTTCAATTTTTTTTCCTTGTGGAAGATGAACTATATTTTGATGTCTGTTATTTTTTTCTTAAATATGCCTGAACAAACAACAACAAATTTTTCATCTAAGCTGGCCGAATTACCCGCAGAGTCAATACAATTTTCATAAAAAAAAATCTATGCCGCCCACCTCTTATTTCACCGATTGTTTTAGCCTATAAACAATAAAACTTAATTACATCTTAGTAGATTGAACGAGTGAATTAAGAGTATACACACTATAGGCTTTAATAACTGTATTTTACGTTAATATTCTTGATGAATGAGATCTTGGCATCCGAAAAGTGGAATTCTACAAAAACGACGAGGCACACTGCCTCTAATCCACGTCGTCTTATAAATTGAGAAAATAGATAAAATTTTCTAATAGCCGCACATTCAAATAAAACTGCTCCATAACACGAAACGATCGCCCGAAGGAACGCTCTCGCCCCTCTATACCCCCGAGCGAACACTCAATGCGGAAGGTATATATACAGGAGACAGGCCAGCAAAGGGGGGGAGGGACAACGGGGCCGAAAAGATTAGGGAAAAGGTACACACTTATTTACGATTTTTCATATATCCCTTGCCATAACTCGCGCGAAACAATAAGTCGAGGCGGCCGGCCAACACGCGTCGCATTACAAACAGAGACGAGCGCGCGTGGCATCCCCCCCTACACACACGATGACGTCTCCCCGGGGAGATAGAGGACGTCGGGATGCCTCGGCGTCCCCTCTGTGTTCTTTATCGTCCGGTCGGAATGCTTGATAACGTTTGATTTGTTTCAATCGTAAATAGCGGTCGCCGCAATATGTGCGCGCGCGCGCGCGTGTCATATATGCGCGCGGAGGAGGAGGAGGAGGAACGTGAGAGCACGTCTTTCTCGCGTGCGCGCGGCGCGCTTTTCGGATTTTCGCCACGAAATGCGCTTACGTCGTCCTCGCCGACGCGTGGGATTTGTAATATGCCACGGAGGCGCGCCGAGGATGACGAGGAATTATGCTGAATATTATGAACAGTTATGTTTATATTCGGAGAGGTGTAATTGAAGTGTGCCTGCGAAGCCATTAGAATTCCCTTTAGTCGCGCGCGTTATTACTTTTTAGATTTAATAAGGTGTTAGGAATGATGTCATCATTTCAATAAAGGATCGAACTAAATTATGTGAGAGAGAGAAAGGAAGATTATATATTTATTTGAGCACAAATATCGAGCTTTATTAAGTACTTTTATGATCACATAACACTTATAATAAATCATAAAAATAAGAAAGAAATCACTCAGTGCCGTCCAATCATAAAATTCAAATTTGTAGAACTAACATAAAATATACTTTTCAGAAATTTGCTGTTCACAATACCGCATCAAAATTAATTCGAGTATATTATTATAAAATCGTCCATTCCATAAATTTGCTAAAGATAAAGTATTGAACTTACATTTTATAATTATAAAATCGATAAACTTGGTAAACCAACTGATAAAATAGTTACTAACAATTGCAATATCATCCATAATCAAATAGTCTAACAGGTAAACAATTTAAAATGGTTCCTTCACTTTATAACTAATTAACAATCACGAAACGTTTCTTGCTTTCCAAAAAAAGTAGTTAATTACAAATCTAGACAGCGCCCACCTATACCCTCCCAATCAGAAAAAAAAGCAAAAAACGACAATCTGCCGCCACCGAGCGCACATCGAAGGGCAGAGACGCAACACGACTCGAGACGCGCGCATTTATGCACGGCCCCGTGTGTGTGTGCATATAGAGGAGCTTTCGGCGCGCGCACGTGCGCGAACCTTCATTCCCTTAATTCGCCCCGGATAAGGTCCTATCTGCTGCCGATAGAGCGGGCGCTGCACGCACGCCTTACGCGCGAGAGGCCGCGCACTCACACACCGGCCCCTCCGTGTATCTGCATTCCTCGTGCACAAGAGAGGCGGCAGAAGGTAGCCGACGAATATTTAATTTGAGATTAATGGCCCGACGGATGCGTCGAGCAATCGCCGGCCGGAGAAGGAGCATATAAGGAAAAAAGCCAGATAGAGGGTATCGTATTGTGGGAGGTATAGGTGCCGAAAGTGTAGGGCATATTAGCTATACTTATAGAATAAGAGCAATTGCAGATACTGTCTTGTTGGTAGCAGGATGAACGAACGATCATTCGAGACGTAATATTTATTGTTATTGCAATTTTGTCGATTAAAAGGCAATGTTATAAAGCAGCCAAGTAATCAGCGCGTAAGTTATTATTAATTAAACCAGCCGGGACAATACTTGCCCGCTCGGCGGGAGAAAAAGAGTCGGTAACACAAGGAACGGGGCTGCGCATGCATGCCGGATGCTAATTGAAAGCGAAAAACGAAGAGCGGCGAGAGCACACGGCGGCCGGGCGCGTCAGCGAGGCGGCGAAGCGATAAAGAGAGGAAGAGACGGCCGACAAGAAGAGCTAGAACCTGGGCGCACACCCGTGAGAGCGAGCGAGAGAGATGTAGCGCGGTGAGTGAGCCAACGAGCGCGAGAGCGGAGTAGCAATTGATGGGACAGGGTGGCGCGTTTGTTGAGCTAATTACCGCAAGGCGAGGCGCTCGAGCGCGCTACATACAAACGGCATTAAAGGCGGCGGCCATCAATCGCACACCCCGCCCGGACCACCACCAACCGTTTTCCCGTATATACGTACATATATATACGCGAGCGAGTATATAGTGTCTCATTGAGCGATGTAATTGGCCGGATGCAAGCGCAAGCGAGTAGCGCGGAAATTAATTGGGGAGACAATTGCGGCGGCCCGCGGAAGTTATTGGCACTGCGAGTCTTATTCGCGCGTGCGGAGCCTGGAAATTCCGCAGGCTGAGTGCGTGTGTGGATATAGGTATGGCTCGATTCTGCTGCAGGGCCGCGTTAATTATAAGCGGAGAGAGAGAGAGAGAGGCTTTTAGAGCTCTGTCGCGGCTCCTTGTGACGATTCTGTGGGTATGTGCGGTTACGCGAGGCATCTTTGCGTTTGACAATTTAGTGAGCTTTTCGGGGAGATGGAAGCAGTTCCGATAAGTCGCGCCGACTGGATCATAGTCAAGCTGTAGTTTATCTCGGATACTTGTAAATATATATACATATTTCAGCTGACTCATATTCTGCAAGCGGGGATCGAATTTATGAACGAATTTATGTACTTCATTAGTGCGAATTCATTTTTTTCTTCTGGCTGTGTAGTAGTTTACGATATTATTCCGCGGGAAAAATATTTGAATGTTCCGCTGAAACTTGTTGCAAGTCTGCATATAATTTGTACAAAGGAATTCGCAAACATGTTATCTTACTTATACCTTTGAAACATAGAAATACTATCTTAATGACGCGCAATTATCATAAATCGATTGCCAAGTAGGTGTAATTGTCCTTTTTTTGTTTCTTTATCTGAGTTGAAGAGGACATTCACCGTGTATGGATCAATGGCTATTTTATAGATCAAATTAAGTAATTAAATTTTAATGTGTCTATACGTATACGTTATTATATTGGCAAGATAAAACTTTTATTAACACTAAATTCTTTTATCTTCTAATTTTGGTAGAACAGATACTATTAAAAAATTACACGCAATAAAAGAATAAAAAGCATAAGTCAATAATATAAGTTTCCCAATACACTGTGATCAGATTTCTCAACCATATAGAAAAATGAAAAATTAAAAAAATTAAATAATGCTAGAACCTCAAGCGTATGCGCAAAACCCGCGAGCATCAGGGAGCCTTCCAATGTTCATATATGTACCATGTACAGAATCCCTCTTTGCGATATCTCTTGCGCGAGAGCGCCTAAGTACGCGCGTATGTGCGGCCACGCGCAGAAATCAACCCTCGCGGCGCGGTTAGTATCCCTCCCTCTGCCTCCCTCCCTCTCTCTGCACTCCCTCGCGGCGTTGGCTTGTCTTGCTGGGTGTATTTACGGCACCGCAGCGCGGGCGGGCGCGCCTCCTACTTCCTGCGCCCCTTGTCTTCGGGGACAAATTTCCAGGTGTAATTGGGGGAATGAAATCCGCAGTATTCCGCGACGCGCTGCGTATGTGTCGGCGCAGCGGAGTTGGGGGGATGGGGGGCTGCGACGCCGTACCTACATAATGTATAAGTCTGCGCGCCCGATTTGAAGCTTAGAGTTCGCGGAGCGCAACGACTGGCGCTTCGATTACGCGCAATGCGCGTTCGCAAAGGAGCCTTTTTAGATTAAAAATGTATTATCTTTCCATGAATGATATCATAATTATGCAGAATTTAAGTTTTTATTGATAGAATGCAATATCTTTTGAGGCAAAACCCCGTGTAAAATTGGTTGAATAGAAGAAAGCATGTTTTCAATTCTATATCTTTTTTCAAATTTCAACCAAGCATATTTTCCTGAAAGATTTTTTAGGGGCGGATATAGATAGATAAATACGTTTTTTAAAGTGAGAGAGTAGCTTTAAATCTGTCAATTAAACTTTTAATTTTTGTTTCGAATGTACTTTCGACATGAGATTGGAATTCGAATTATGTGGAGAATTTAATTTAAAACTTCAAATATTATAGCTACTTTCTTGTATTTCTAATTTCTTAGATCGATTTAAACATTCCTAATCGTTTTCAAATTACTTATTTTCAGATGACATATAGATATAAACATCTTTTTAAAAATATGCAGAGCGGTCAAGACTATTATATAGAAAGCACCTGATTTATTAATTTTCGATAGCTGTACGGGCCATCAGTATAAGACCCGTTAAGAAATTATAATTCTCAATTACAAAACAGACTTCTTAATTCCCTTCTCAATCATCATAATGATCAATGACGGGTTTGGATATAGACTAAGTAGGCTGGAGCCTAGGGCGGCAGCTTTCTAGGGGCGGGAATTTGAATAATAAAACTCGAAAAATAAATTTTTAAATAATTCTACTTTGTAAACTTAATACGAAATATGAACGATGTTGTATAGTAAAATATATTAAAAATATTGCTGCTGTTTATTCCGTTTGTAAAGTTGTTTTTCAAAAACTTAATTAGCGTGTCATCAACGTAAACAAAAAAGTATAGACTTTCCATTGACCTCCATAGGTGACATTATTGACTTCTAATTCTTCAGTCTTCTTTCTTTTTGTAGGTACATTGGCGACATTATCGTGTACAGGTAAGTGTTCACTAGTTGGGTTTTCAATTTCATTATTTACAGCTTCTGCTTCAAGCTGGTCCATGGATAACTCGTCTGCTGCTGAGGGAGATTCCAAAGGGAAGTATACGTATCTGGGCTTAATCTCTGTGTGGTCTTCTTCGAAGAATTGTACATTGTCACCACAGACTACTTTCTGTTCTCCTTCACTCCATAATCGGTAGCCTTTTTGCATGTCACAGTATCCAAGCATGATAACTTCTTTGGATGTTGGTTGTATCTTGGATCTGAGGTTCATTGGAATGTAAACTCTGGCTTTACATCCAAAAACCCGTAAGTGACTCAAATCAGGCTTACAATCTGTCCAGGCTTCCTCTGGAGTAATGCCTCCCAGGCATCTCTTGGGACTTTTGTTGGCTAAATAACATGCAGTGGGCATGGCTTCGGCCCAAAATTTGAGTGGCAATTTGGCTTCAGCTAGCATGCATCGAGTCTTATAGAATCCTATTGACTCTTTCGGCTCTTCCATTCTGCTGGGGCTGGTATGCTATTGACGTTTCATGCTTTACACCAAGTTCTTCCAATGTGTGATTGAGCTTTGAATTTACATACTCCCTGCCATTGTCCGTCCTAAGTACTTTAATTTTGAGTCCAGATTGTCTCTCAGCATACAATATAAACTTCTTCACAATGTCTGGAATCTCATCCTTGCGTTTCATAAAATATACAAATATTTTTCTAGTGTGATCATCTAAGAACGTCACAAAATACTTTACCTGTCCAATTGACGGCTCGCTGACCTGGCAAACATCGCTGTGCACTAATTGAAGCTTGGACGTGGCACGTTTATCACTCCTAGTGAAAGATTTACTGGTTAACTTGCCTGCCACGCATATCTGACACTTATTCAGTAGTTTATCATTAAACTGAATTCCAGTAGCTGAGTGCGTAAGTTGATTGAGGTAGGCGGCATTTAGGTGAGCTAGTCTCCTGTGCCAGAGACTAATGCTATGATGCGCTGTTACCTTGAAAGCAACATCAGTTGGGCTTGGTTCCTGATCATTAACTGTACACACTTGGAGATTCAGCTTGTACATATTATTTGTACTGAGCACTCCTTCCAATATAACTGTTCCATCTGTTTTTGTCACTATACATTTATTGTTTTTAAAAGACACCAAGTAACCACTCTTCACTATGGTACTGACTGATAATAAGTTGCAGGTTATGTGAGGTACGTACAGCACTTTCTTCAAAATAATTTTTCTGTTAGTTACACGCTGTTGAAGAAGTATCTCACCTTGGGCCTTGCACTGGCATTCTAGCCTTGTTCGCTGCAGTGACACTTATGATTTTGGAGTTGCGCATGTTCGTCATGTGAGCGTTGCTGTTGCACATGTGTTGTGAGGCGCCGGAATCCAAAATCCATTCTGATCTGCTGCAATCCTTACCGAAGTCGGCGGCAAGTAACGCAGAAGCCGGAGTAAAAACTCTAGGTTCGGCATCGACAAGAACGGTGTCGATAGCAACCGTGTGAGTAACTCGCCCAGAGCACGAGGTAAGAAGCGCACACACGGTATCCTCTTCCTCGCTGCCATCGTTGGCCACTGTTGCTGTACACGTTTGGCTGCGCTTACTCGGTTCGGGATACTTATTAGCGAAGTGACCAAAGCGATTGCAGTTATAGCATCTCACTTGGCTATTGGGGTTATGTTGAAACTGTGAGTGTGAGCTGCGCTGATGCGGGCCGTATCGCCCTCTGTAGGATCTGCGACCACGCCATGGCGGTCGTCCGAACTGTGGAGCTGCTGGTGGCGCTTGCGCGTAGAGCCCGCGCGATTCAAATTGGCTTCCGGTGGTGTCGCTGTGTGATTCTTGTAAGAGCTGTACCTTGACTAAATCCGCCGTAATATCTTTTCCGGAGTTACTGAGCGCCATTATCATGGGTTTGAACGACGCTGGTAATCTGGCCAATAAGAGAGCTCCTACCACGTCTTCTTGAAGTTTGGTACCAATCGCTGCCAACTTACATGATGCGGAGATGATTCTCGAAACGTAGTCTTCCATTGACTTGCAATTTTCGAGTTTTGTGGTAACGGCCTCTAAGAGTAAATGTACCTTGCGCCCCAGACCTCCTTTGGAGATTGCGCATCTTCTATGTACGCGTAGGCTTCGGGCTCGATTGCTAAAATCAAGCGTCCGCGAGCTTTTTGTTGCTTCTTCGGATCGGAGTTTAACTGACCGTTGGCTGGTGCTATAACTGTGTCCCACAGTTCTTCTACTTCTAAGTAAGCACGCATTGCGATTGCCCATGCTCTATAGTTTTCGCGTCCTGCCAACTTCTCAATTGGCTGAAACGGGCTTGTAAAATTCCTGTTCGCCATTGTTACTGCTCCGATTTAACTACGCGTCTGAGGTCTCACAAAAACTTAAACACTGTCGCTTTTCACACTCTCACTTCCGGCGACGAAGAAAACTTTTTCAAAATAACGTCGATCCCTATCTGGGCCCATAACCTGATGAGATTTGGATTGGAGATGAGTGCGAGTGCGGGCGATAAATAAATATTCTCTCAATACTATTTAAGGATATACTGATTAAGTTTATTGTAAGCCATTTTACACGTGGTCTGGCAAGACTAATTACAGAAGTACATCCTGAGGGTTTGACGGTAGAGCCGGTAGTGAACGAGTGCGGCGGGTGAAAAAAGATTCATCGTACGAGTTACATAAGCGAGCACTACTTAAGTCAAATTCTTAGATATACTTAGGCGGGAAATACAAAAAGATAAATTGTTTGATTGAAATGTGAACTTTACAACACACACACACACACACACAGACACACACACACACACACACACACACACACACACACACACACACACACACACACACACACACACATATATATATATATATATATCGATTTATTACATGAAATCAAATTAACAAAAATAAATAATGAAATTCATTGATAATTTACAAGAACTTTTTTATAATTTTCGGAGTTTACGTTAAAATACCTTATTTTAAAAATAATTTACTAATTATTGTAAATCTTTTTTAATATGAGTCTACTGAAATTAAAAGTTTACAAGTAAAATCTTTAAAATAGATATAAGCTACAAGTTTACGAATACAAGTAGACTTTATTTAATTTCACTCACATGATGTCATTTTGCCAGATTTAGATGCCATCAAACATACGTTATCTGGCTGAAATAAATTTTTTTGTATTATTGGTCCAAATTCATCTTTAGGCTCTTTTAAAACTATAAATAATGGAGAGAGCAATTTTCCAGCAGCATTAATTGTAGGTAATATTGTATAACTATGTGTTGTTGATGAAACAGATTGCACAATACATTCAACAGTCTTTGTTCCTTCTTCTGCTAATGTACGACCAGCATGTAATTCTAATTGAAATCCACTTTGATCAGCATTGTAGGTATTTTCAGTTCCAACTTCTGAAATCAGTAGTTTGATGTCGGCTACAAATTTACTGGCTTCTTGATTTACAGTTTCTTTGTCCTCAAGAGTTTTTTTTTGTTATAAATTTGTTGATTTTTCTACTGACAATTCTGTGAGCTTTCTTAAATTTTCGCAGCCAGAAATCACTTGCTTTGAATCTAACATCATTAAATTCTAAATTATTTTTAGCTTCTAAGGCCCACCTACGTATATCAATATTGTGAATAATATGGCCAGCTTCGAGAGATTCTTTGAGATTTTTTAAAACAAATTCAGAAATTTGATATAATTTTTCTTTGTAAGTTCCACCTTTGTTGATTTGACTAGCCCATCAACGCAGTTGCCGTTCTGAATTAACTAATTTAAATCGATGTTTAACACTTTCTATACTGCGATTTTTTTTAGTTTTACCTGATCTCCAATATTCGACTGCTCTTTTTTTATAATCGAAGCTCAACTCTTCATCATCGTATGAACATACATCATAATCTTTTTTTTCATTGAAAATTGCGTCATCTTCAATGGCTTGTACTTCATAATTTTTAAATTGCTCTTGAAAATCTAATGTTTCTTCTTCCATTGTTTCAATCGTATTAAAATTATTCATACTGTCGTATAAAATATTTTCGAATTTTTCAGCTAAATCCATTTCAACAAGATTAACAGGACTTTCTGGTATCTGAAGTCCTGAGAATACTGCCAATAATAAATTTATGACGTTGATAGGATTTACCTTCATTTTTTTTATTCTTTGATTTTTATGAAATAATAAATTCTATTGTAGGAAAAAAACAAATAGCGGACTCTCGAAAATTTGTACCTCGTAACAGAACCGATAAAAATATACTGACTAACTAATCCGTTTTTAGGCAGCCGTGGACTCCAAGCTCACTTGTGTCATCTTTGCTTATGTATGTTTACAAGATGGGCTTACAAAAAATCGCTTATTCATATATATAAATAGAAATCAGGAAAATATTTACTTAAAAATAAGTATTTATGAAAAAGTACAAATGAAATATAATGTGATATGCCTAAATACGCAAACATAAATATTCTAATAGTTTTGAATTTTTAATCGGACTTCAACGAGCAAATCTCTTATGCGTTAGTCGAATGTCTATTGTCAAATCGAGAAAGGTAGCTTTTGTTTAAGCTTCCTTCTTTCTCGATAAGAATTTCTTGACAAACGGCGACACACATAAGAGAAAAATTTTTTTTAAAATGAATAACTATTAATTTCGGAATAAAATATAATATCGGGGAGTTTCGTCGAGATTTGCTCGTTGAAGTCCGATTAAAAATTCAAAACTATTAAGATAGCACCACGAGCGCTTACAACATATTTAGAAATAAATATTCTAAAATTATAAGTAAACTATAATTATCAAGCAGTGATATATAAAAAAAAACTAATTGCAAAATATACCATGAAAATAATTTTAATCCTGGCTCAGCTTTTAAAAGCTTTTCTGCATACAAATATTTATGCAGAAATAATAAAAATATAGTCATGTAATTATTTATTCCTCTATTTATCTTATGCTATTATATTTTGAACATTAAAATAACGAAATTGTCAAATTCTTTGTCAGTGATTTTTATTCATTAAATAGAAAATTGAGCCTATAGACAAATCAATCTGCAATAAATAAAATATCCATGATTATTTATTCTGATTATACGCACCATACACCTCAAAATATTTATTTCAAAGGTACTAATTGTAAGTATACGTGCCCAAGGGGCTCCTAAACCCCAATAATGTTGTTATTAGAAAAAATCCTAAAACAAGTCAACTTTGATTTTGAATTTTAATAATAATTATTTAATTTTATTGCAAATATTGTATACAAAAAAAAATTAAAAAAAAAATTTTTTCCGAAATAAAATATAAGGGTAGCTAATTTGGCATTTCAAAGAGAAATATTTTTCATTTTGTTTCATTTTAAATTTGAATCTGAACTTGGGATATTCAGATAAAACCTATTTTAGGGGTGATTTTTAAGGGTGCGTTTTACCCCTTTAATAGGAAATTAGGCCCATAGAAAAAATAGCCCAAATAAAAATAAATTATGCATTATATATAACTTAAAATATTAATTTTAATAGTTTGAAAGTATTTTGTGCCTAAAGGGTTGTTTACCCCTGATGACGTGTTTATTTGCAAAAACCCTGAAACACGTAAACTTTATTTTTTATTTTAAGTCAAAAACTGATTTTTATAATAATTAATTAATTTTATTGCAAATATTATATGCAGAAATAGTTTAAAAAATAAGGTTTTTCTAAAATAAAAAGTAAGGGTTGCCACCCTCGAGGACCAAACTATACTTGATGGTTACATAATTCAAGGAGAAATATTTTCCATTTTGTTTCATTTCAAAATATCGATTAGAACTTAAGATATTAAAAAAAAACCGTTTTCGGGGGTAAACTTTAAGGGCGGTTTTCACCCCTTTAATAAGGGATTGGGCCGATAAAAAAAATTGCGAGTCTCTTATTTTTCGGTCCTCTACAACATATCAAAAATTCAGGAAAATCGGAGGCGGACACCTCGATCGGTTTCCTTGTTAGTTCTTAATCAAAAATTAAAATTAGTACTGAAATTTATTTAGCAAGTTTCGAAGTTGTATAAAACTATTATTACACACATTGAAATACTAACATTGTCATAAATAGTGATATTATATCTATACTAAATTGATTTTATGTTATAACCCGCATGCATTATAATTTTCTCAACTGTGTGTACTTTACCTAAAGTTTTTCTTAATCCACTGCCAGTTCGTACTGATATACGCCATTTATTTCTATTTGGCAATGAAAAGATTAATTTAGTTTTTTGTAAGAAGTTCTATTATATAGAAATACTTAATGTAATTATAAAAATTAAATGAAATCTTACTTGACACAGTGTGCAGCTGTTATAATCCAAGATCCATGTATAATAGTTGCACCGCAGATGTTACTTATTCCGAACCAAAGCAAACTAGCCTAAAAACAAATTTAAATACTTTCATCCTGAGAACTATGGGCTTAATATTTATATTGAAATTATTACGTTGATGTACAAGATATAAGGAGCTTTAATCAGATTCAACATCTTCTTGAATTAATTTAAAAAACTTTTAAATTGCTATAAACGGTTTTGTTTGAATGTATTCAATACATAATGCGATAAAGCAAGTAGGTCTATTAATATCGTTCATGGACTATTTTATTCAACAATCTATTAATAAATCTATCAAATAATCTATTAATTTTTTAACCAGTTACATTAAAGAAATTACTGCAAGGGAATGAATATTGCAAAATTTAGTTGATATTTATTTACCTGATATGGTAGATCTTCTATTGTAACGGAATCTCCTCCAATAATTTTTTCTTCAGGTGTTCCATTGTTATCTAATAGAAATTGAAATATAATATGTAATTGAACAATTAATTTTAATCATCAAAAATACTATTTAAAATCTCTTTTACCTATATAGAAGCCGTTCACGAAAGCGGCGCACAACAAAATACACAAAACCTTCATGACTGCAATAAGTGAAAATGAAAAAGAAATCTTCCTTATATACACTGATTTTATCAAATGACCATTAATTATAAATTAAAAATAAAATAAACACGGGTGTTGGAGTCAACTACTTCTTTCGTGCTATCATTAGCTTGGTTACGACACGAAAATTTCAGTAGTCTATGTATTGTTGTACAATTCTTTGTGAGTACTGGAATATTTCAAAAAAACTTCCTTAGGCGTTTAAGAATATAGTAGTTTCAATCAAATCGCAAAATTCGAAAATTCGTTACACAACTTTTGCATTTGAAAATATAAGTTTAAAATAGCGAACAAATTATTAGTATTGTTATATAAAAGCCGCTCCAAAAATGTCATACAATTGTAACCGATAAGTCGGCACGACCCTGCACAGGTTCTTGGCAAAAAGTACTTCCAAGGTATTTCCTTTACTCCGAAGCTAATGATTGTTGATAAATATAAGTATGATCTATTGCCCAGTCTGATTCACATAATTATTAGCATTGTTTTATAGAAGACGATCTGAAAATGTCATAAAATTGTAACCGAAAAGTCGGCACGACCCTGCACAGCTTCTCGACTAAAAGTATTTCAAAGGCATTTCCTTTACTCCGAAGCTAATGATTGTCGATAAATATAAGTAGAATCTATTCCACAGAGTACTTGGCATAATTATTAGTATTGTTTTATAGAAAGCGACATGAAAACATCATAAAATTATAACCGATAATTGGTCACTACCCTGCATAGTTTCTTGACAAAAAGTATTTCCAAGGTATTTCCTTTACTCCGAAGCTAATGATTGTTGATAAATATAAGTAGAATCTCTTCCACAGAGTAATTGACATAATTATTAGTATTGTTTTATGGAAGCCGAGTGAAAAATGTCATACAATTGTAACCGAAAATTCGGCACGACCCTGCACAGGTTCTTGGCAAAAAGTATTTCCAAGGTATTTCCTTTACTCCGAAGCTAATGATTGTTGATAAATATAAGTATGATCTATTGCCCAGCCTGATTGACATAATTATTAGTATGTAACGCATGCGCGAGTTAGGTAGTTCGAGATTCGAATTGCATGCTCACCGGGGGCGCGAGCGCGCGAGCATCCTGACCGGATTAGAACAGTCTCGCGACGCGTAATATGCCCGTTGCGTATCCGCGAAGCTGCTACGGCTTTATAGGAGTCACGGCAGCCATCTTCGTGTCTGCCATCGCGCGTAAAACATCTCCTCCGTGTCTCTCCTGAGTTTACTTGTCCGCGCCGTCCTATTGTTCTTTGTGAGACCCCGCGAGTGTAGTGGAGGCGCCGCATATAGTGTACGTGCGAAAGAGAGACAGAGAGAGAGCGATCCCGAGCCGCGTGAGCCGCACGAGACTGCGAGCGACGAGCCGGCAGCCAGCCCGCCTGCCGACCCAATACAGCGAGCAAGAGAGAGAGAGAAAGAGAGCGCAACTGCTGTGCGAGCGACAGGGAGCGAGAGAGAGTCGAGTGCACCGGCTGCTCCTTCCTAACGTAAGTTTTCTACTCTCCTCTCGCAGGTTCATTGTAAAGGCTCGCACGGAAATCGCCCCGTGCAAGCTTTCTGTGCCGTGTACGTGCGGGTGTGTGTCCGCCCGCCGTACTGTAACACCGCGCGCGAAGTTAGCAGCTTTGCCGCGCGCCGTATAGTTCGCGCGTTTGAATATTAACGGTCGCGCGCGAACTAACTCATAATTGTTCTAATCAGCACGTGCGTTATGCTTTTAGAGATTAGTGATTTTAAATATACTGTGATATCTAGTTACTCGTCGCGTTGTTCATTATAACCTGTCCTTCTCCCGGATACCGCCGCCTCCGCGGGAAAACGACTCCGCCGGTCGTTTTCATATCTGAGCATAGCGGCGCGCGCTTTACTCTTCGAGCGCGCGCTTTTCACTCAGCCATCCAATTAGTTGGAAAGCGAAGTTCGTGTGCGATTTTCGCGTTGTTTTCGGGATTCCAGGGGCAGATCCCCGGGTAAGTCATTTTAGTCTGACACCCGCGGCACCGTGTTCTAGGGCATCGCTGGCCTGTGGCTTGTTGGGATTTTCCCCCACTAGCCATCCTGTTACAACTGGCGCCACAACGTTTTGGGGGTGGAGAAGGACCCGCGGCGCGTACGTGATACGCGGCGAAGCTTGGCGCGAAGAAGCTCAGCAGCGTAGCTGAGCGTAAGCTGCAAAGAAAGGCTCTTCGTGCCGCAGCTCGTACACTGAGAGACTTTTAGCGTAGCTGACGCACCGTAACAGTAGCGACAGAAGCGCCCTACGTTCGGCGCGGCCAGTGCCCCGAAAATGAACTATCCCTACTCATAAACACGCGCTCTTGATATCCCGACTGATCGGAGTATGGGGTACTCCGATGGTCGGAGCAAACTCGGGACGGTATGCCTTAGGAATTGTGAGCGCGCGTTTATCGCTACAGCGCGTATAGGCTCATGTTTTTATTGTTTTTAGTTGCCGTTATAAACAATTCATAAATTGTGAGATATTTCGTAACAGTAATATAAGTAATAAATTTGTGTGTATAATTTAATTCTAAGTATAACTGTTCGATAAAATTTAATAATTTATTCATAGAATGTATGAAAACTTTAAATAATTATTTAAAATATTCTTTAAATATTCTTAAATAATTCTTTAAATAATTCTTTAAAATATAATCCTTTAAAGGAGTGTAAAATAATTATTTAACCACTTAATGCAGAGTCCAAATTGTATAAAAGATTTATTAGCAAAAGATTTATTTTTTTTTAACACAATTTTTAATTACAAGATGTATTGTGGAATAATCCAATAATTATTGTCTTCCTTTTTCAAGCCAACGACTGGTGGCATACTTGGTACGTTATTAAAGTGAACAATTTTAGTTACATCAGTTTTAGCGACGACGTAAACCATAAATTGGTCGTCAAAGTAAACCTCTTCGTAAATAATTACAGTAAATTGTACTTTTGATTCGGTTTTATGCTCATCATCTCTAGTTTCCTCAATTGATAAAAGTTTTTCAATTTGAATTATTTCCCCAAATTGAATATCTGGTTCTTCTACACTAACGACTATAAAAGATCCAATCTTATATTCACTTCCATTCACGGTGACTTTGGTATAATGAACGTTATTTTTAGTATTATCTGATTGAAATGAAATATCTGATCTATTTTCAAACGTATCGAATGTTTTACACATTTTTAACGTTTGTTTGAGTGCAATAGTTTTTAAGAGATTTATATTTGAATTGGAAGAAACGGCATTGGCTTTGACATCTCGATGACGCGATTCATGCCGCATTGTCCAATAGTGTACACATGGTCCAAAACAATCTATTATTGAAGGGTAATGTGTTAAGAAGTGGAATTTTGGTTTTAATGCCTTGTAAAAATGTAAATACGCAGAATTCAACTTCTCAATAAGTTGCGTCAAAGTTGTTATGTGCGTATTAATAATTCTTGGGGACATGAGAATATCTACTATTTTTCTCAAATTAATATACATTTTCCAGTGTTGGTTATCACGAGGAACTTTATCACCTATGATTACTCCTAAATATCGGGTTAAGTACAACATTTCGGCAGCAGAATATTTAAGATTTAATTTCTCTTTGAATCTATTCAATGTGATTGGTGGGGGCTGATTTGTATCATCCGAGTGCGATACGAATTCATTAATTCTCAAGTTCAGAAATTGAAGAGTAAATAATTTCGACTTAAAGATGAATTCGTATAAGATAGCACGTATCACATACACACAAACACCTTCAAGAACATCATGCATTAAATCAACACTTTTGTTTATTGCAACATGAAAATTATGCACTCGATTGAACACACAATTTTCTTTCAAGGCAGTTTCGTTTGTGTTAGCTTTTATTAAATCTAAGCGATAGTTTTCTCGAGTCCTTAATAGCTCTTTGATTTCAGTACAGGATTGTGAGCATTCAAATGAACCTGCTGTACATATTCGACAGTAATAATTAGCTTTAAATGACTCTACCATGCCACATATAGAATTCAGCCCTAAATTGTCGCCGAGGATAAGAATGGTTTGGAATTGGAAAATAGTCAGAACATTATCAACCATTATGGTAATACCTGTTTCTCTCAAAAAGTTCAATTCGCTGATAAGCTTTCGAAAAATAAACTCATTTGTACATTGCTTCATATCCGCACTATGTACAATCATTGAAAAAATGATACTTTCTAGAAGTGAGGCAATGTTTGCAGGCAAGCAAGCAATTGAAACATAAACTACTCCGAATTTATTTGTGCCGCTGTGACTCCCTAGAGGATTTCCAACCTCAATGTCATCAAAATATACAAAAAGGGGTAATACGTATTTGTTTATCACATTATTTACAACATTTTTTTTCCAAAATTTACCTTGCATTACGTTTGAAGTTACATCAGTTGCTAGAGATAACTTATTTACATTATCTATGATATTTCGGGCTAACCCCGGAATTTCTAAAAAATGTTGTAACGAGTGAATTAAGGGCAAGTGATAAGCGAAAACTGGCGATTCTACGAAAGTAGTTTTGTTTCCTTGAATAATTTCAGTGAAAGTTTTTCGAATTTCAAATTTTTCTGGTTCTTGAAACCCTTTAGTTTGTAACAATCGAAAGCGTTTCTTTTCTGTCGAAAAATTTTCGAAAATGTTGCAGTGTAATAGAATACATTCACGAATTTTTTCTTTCATTTCCTGCTTACTATTAGCCTTATCAATTATTTTCAGAATCGATTCTTCGAGAGATTTACAGAATTTTCCAGCAATAAAATCGCTTATAAAATGAAATACCATATTAACTATTTTTCTGGGAAAAGATGGCTCTCCATAAAGTGAAATAATGAATGACAAAATAGTATTAAACAGACTCACGTAATCCATTTTAATAATAAATTACTATACTTAGACACTATAATCTCAGACTTCAGACGAACTAGTTACAAAATATTAGTATTCAACAAAACTAACTCTAGAACAATCTCAATTTTTACAAAGTAAATCTATTAATACTGCATAACAATATGATGAATCTTACAAGAAACGAAGGAGGCTAAGCAGTAGTATGACTTGCTTCTGAAACATAAAGTTTACATATAAAGTAAGAATATATAAGCAATATAACTTTGAAAAAGATATTGAATTAATGAAAAAATACCTAAAGTGGTGAATAAAGGATCAATTTTTTTTTATGAAACTCGAAACGGTTTTAGCTGTCTTTACAGGTGGAAATGCGCACGATATATTAGGACGGATCGAATATACGTGCTCTAATAAATATAGCCATACGTTAGCACAGGTCATTGGCCAGGTATGCAAAGCTATAGATATTTTAAGGCAAGCTTCAACTGCTTTCAAAGGATCCTTTATTTCATAATGTATATCATTAAAAACGACAAATGCTTTGGTAATTTCATCTAGTTTTCCGCAAAAAATAACGTAAGGAGCAACATGTAACCGAAGGTCATTCAAAATTCTTTTAAGCCTCAACTTGTAGTTTTCAACTAGAGATTCATTCTAAAATTGAAAAAAAATATATTTGGGAAATTAGAATTAAATCTAATTCATTCGAATTCATTATCGTAATTTATTGTTACCTCAACCAATTTTATGAAATGTTCGACACATTCATCACGTGAAAAGGTAAAAATACCTTTCTCTTTCGTAGCAACAGAGGTTGCTTTTGAGAGAAAATATGCTGCATAAAATAATGCCAATATTGGTTTTGGAACTGTAATAAAACAAAATTATTCAAAGTTTAATTATTGACAGTTGTTAATGTCTTACAAAACAATCGAATATCAAGATAGAATTACGCGAGAAATGTACCGTGAGCGATATATTCTTTGTGTGTTTTCCTGAAATCTTTAATACAACTTATTTGCGAAAGATCCCCGTGTTTGCAAAGTGATGGAGCCAAAGTAGTCCAGCGTGTAATGAAAATAGCTTGAAAATTTTCTGCTACATTTCTCGGAATAGCATTTGTCTCGGCCAAACGCTGTATTATCGAATGACTATCGGTTTCAAGCTATAACATAGAATATAAAAATTTATCACAATATATTTTGGAAAAATCTTCAATGATTTTATACTGAGCCAAAAAAATAAATAAATAAATACCAATTCGAGGCCAAACGAAGAATGCAAGCACACAAATGTGTTCAAATAAGTCTCGTATCGTATAGTGACTTTTTTGTTTTTAGTTAGTACGAGTATCTGCTGTCTCTTCTTAAAAGAGTTATCCCACGCATCCAAAACAGTTTTTATCAAATATTGAGAGCGATTTGGATCTGTAAGCGGTGACAAATCTAATTGGTCGTTCGTATCTAAAATAGTAAAGGTTAATGAAATAATTTTGTATTTATGAGTAAAATAAAGGATAATTATAAATACAATAAAATGAATAAAAGCAGTAACAAAGATTATAATAATTTTTTATTTATGAGTAAAATAAATGATAATTATAAATACAATAAAATGAATAAAAGCAGTAACAAAGATTATAATAATTTTACCATTATCAATACCGCTAGTGCTTGAAGTATTTGCAGATGTGGTTGTACTTTCAATAACTTTAGCTAATGCTAAATATTTTCTATAAAGTTTATAAAAATTTATCAAGCAACCAGACGCGGATACGTGTTGACCATGAACATTGGTGCGATGACCGTGATACCAATCTGTAGGCTTTATAGTAGGAAACAATTGTGCTATCTGACTTGTGATTTCTTTAAACCTCGTGTTACTTATTCTGCAAAAGAAGAAAGAAGTTCATATGAATTATAATATACTTTATCATTTCTCAGTTTTTCATCTAATTACAGCTGAAAAAATAAAAAGTAGAAAAACATATTGTTGCATATAATTAAAAGAACATTTTTCATTGTTAATAGCGAAGCGTGTGTGTGTGTGTGTGTGTGTGTGTGTGTGTGTGTGTGTGTGTGTGTGTGTGTGTGTGTGTGTGTGTGTGTATATATATATTTTCATTTATGACAAAGATCACTCACAATTGGTGTTATTGTTGCTCTGGTCGGCATAAAAACGTTTATACTTTTATATGATAATTTTCAACGTTAAACTTTTGTGAGGTATCTCTATAATATTCGCAACTTCTCCATTACTGCTTTTCTTCGCTATTCCACATTTTTTATCGCTTCTGTATGTATGTTTTTTCGATTCGCTATTGCAAACACAATTTTTTTTTCGCTTCTGTGTGTGTGTGTGTGTGTGTGTGTGTGTGTGTGTGTGTGTGTGTGTGTGTGTGTGTGTGTGTGTGTGTGTGTGTGTGTGTGTGTGTATATATATAGAAGCGAAAAAAAAATTGTGTTTGTAATAGCGAATCGAAAAAACATACATACAGAAGCGATAAAAAATGTGGAATAGCGAAGAAAAGCAGTAATGGAGAAGTTGCGAATATTATAGAGATACCTCACAAAAGTTTAACGTTGAAAATTATCATATAAAAGTATAAACGTTTTTATACCGACCAGAGCAACAATAATACCAATTGTGAGTGATCTTTGTCATAAATGAAAATAGTACTAATGATAATGCGCTAAGCTAAGCTAAGTATAAGAAGCGATAATACGGACGTCACATTTTTCACTCTATATTCAATCTAATTCAAACTCACTTATACGTAATTGGGTTTTCAACTATAAATTTTTGAATTAAAAATACTTTTAATCTGCTTTCTAACAAAATCTTTGCGTGTTTATACATTCCTAAAATAATGCGACCTTCAATTGTTTCGTTTAATGTAAAATACAAATTACTTTCAACAAACTGAAAATTATCTGCAAAATTCAAAAAACACAAAAAACGAGTTTAGTTAGAAATAATTTGAAAACAAAGATTGGTTTAGAGTGGCAGTAAACGAGTTGGAAATTCTTAAAACTGATGTGTTTGACTCAAAATCTGTTGAATATCACTATAGTAGAAAAAAATTTTCAAACAAGTAATTTAACATGAAAAAAATTTTTTAAACATAATGAAGTTAAGAACAGTTTTGTTAGATTAAATGAACACCTGGGACACTATTATGAATAGAACTTTCAATCTCTTCCGACGTTGAAACCTCCTCAAAGCCTATTTCATTTTCAACATCCATAATTGGATCATTCGCATCCAATGAAAGTGTACAATCATTTTTTGATAATTCTATGACTTCTAGTACCTCTTCAGTCCAGGACATATTTAAATCAATATTAGAATTGTTTAAAATGGCCTCTTGACTTTTAAAATAATTTTCTTTTTCAGCATTGTAGATTGGGAGGAATAATGCAACATCATTCATATTATTTTTAAGAATGCGTACAATTGCTTCTAACGTAAGATTAAAAAAGTCTTCATCTTTCAAATGTGCTAGGAAAAATAAAAAGACAAAATAATAACATTTTTTTTATAACATCTTATTAAAATATCTATCATAGTAAACTATCATAGTAAACTAGAAAATGTACCCTTCGTATAGTTGTTTTTTGTTTTATAGGTTATCCATAAGATCAGCTTAAATTACAGTAAAATATTGTCAGATATCAAAACTTGAAAAAATAAGTATATGGTAAGTTACATTTGTAGTCATGGATGGTATTCGCATAGATTAGTAAGAAAAAACACAATTTTTAAGAAAATTTAAAATATAAGTATACGGAAAGTTCAATTATGAATCATCTATGATACTTGAACAAACTGGTAAGTATAATAGACACAATGTTTAGGAAAAAAGTAAAAATAAGTAAATGCAAACTGAGAGATAAGTAGCACTTGTAATGTAATATACCAATAACAGCGTGATTGTTAGAAATTATAATTTAAATAGCGTTCAAAAGCTGAAGCATAAAAACCATTTATAGCACAACAAAAAAAAATCATCATGGTGTATGTTGGTTTGCAATGCATAAAAATATTTGAAGGTTATCCATAACAAACTTACCTGTGATGAATAAATCCTTCAATGGATCAAGAGCCAGATTTTTTACAAAAAACCTTTCCATTCCTCTACGTGAATCTGTCAGAGTGCCATTAAAAACCGACAATAAAATTTGGTAAATGCAAATACTTTACTGCGGCGTCAGTGTGAATTGGCGCACTCACGCTCAGGTTTCACAGTGTAACGGCTGTTCTGATTTGAAGGGTAGGAGTTATACCGACTGGGTGGCGCTGCTGGTACACTCATTCGTCGCTTGGGATACGCAGATCGGAGTATCTGATACTCCGATGACAAGTGTAGCGGCTGCTACCGTGGTTTAGAGCTCCGTATAAACTTGGAGAGTACCAGTTAAACCGAAAGTCTCTCAGTGTAGGCGCGTGTGTGCGTGTGCGTGACACAGCTGTGCTGTTGCGAGAGTACGGTCGAGAGGTTAGGCAAGCGATAGCCAATAACGCTCGACCTAGAGTGCCGACGAGGAGAGATCTTGATCGCGAAATTTTTGTACGTGGGTAATTGTTTTTAACAATTAAAAATTTTTTTAATAACAATTAATTTTTTTTAACGGCAAAAATTTTTTTTTAAGCGATAATTAATTTTTTTAATTAATTTTTTTCTCGACTCGAAATTTTTTTTTTCTCGTCTCGTATTTTCGATACGAATTATTCTTTAGTGGACGAAAAATAAAATTTTTTTTTCTTTGCTCGTGCTGTTAGTAGAAAATCGAGAGAAAGTCGGCAGGCACTCTCGGAACAAAAAGTTGACTGTGCGCCCGAGTAAAAACTCGAGCGCAAAAATCCCCTCGAACTTTAAAATTGTTTTTTATTTTTTTAGGTGAAAATTGTATTTATTTTTTGTGTTTTTTGGTGATATTGTCCGTTTTGACACATATACATATAAATATTTTCACATATATTTATTTTAAAATTACAAGTGCGAGTAGTTGAGCGTAATTAATTACAAATAGTAATTAATTACAAAAATAGCTTTTGTTCTTTTAGAGCCGCGTAAGGGAAACCCTCGTGCATTATCGAGGTTAAGAGCAACCGCCGTAGCTCTTAGAAAATAACCCGGGTTCGCATTGAAAAAGCTAGCTCACGGGTTGAATAGGCAAACTCTCTCTGCCATCAATACAGATACTACTCGCGCTAGTAAAATAAGTTCGTGGGGAAGCGCATAGCCAATTGACACCATGGCCCGATCATCGCAATTTGCGGAATCTGCGATACTCAATTGGGCCTATACACAGCCCGAAGAGGAAATAAACGAGGCCATGCAAGCCCTTGGTCTACAGCAGTCAGATCTGCAATCAGTAAATATGCTGACAGCGATCAAGTGGCTTATGGGCGATTATAGTGCCGCCGATTTCGTGCCAGAGCCGGAGCTGTCGGAGCAGCAAACGTTTGCTAAACGCGAGCAGTCTCGAAGAGCGTTCATCGACTTAACGTTGATGAACAAGTCTGGGTCGACTATTGTGGATCCCAATACTGACCCAAACCTTCCGCACCCGTTCATAAGGCTCCTTGATGACCCGATAGTGATGCAGAAACTCTCGGAGTCTCGGAGGATGAACGCTCCACAACAAGCACATAATGCAGGGGTGGAACCAGCGGAAGAGGCAAACGGCCAGGAGGGTTCCGGGACAGAGATATTGAGCTCTGCAGCACCCACCGAGACATCTTCAGCCGAAGCTGAGGGACGGCTTCAACAGCAACAGCTCCAACAGCAACAACTGCAGCAGCAGCAAATGCAGCAGCAGCAAATACAGCAGCAGCAAATGCAGCAACAGCAGTTGGAGCAGCAGCGACGGCAGCAACAGCAACAACAGCAGGAGCAACAGCAGCAGCAGCAAGTGCTCCTGGAGGAGCAGCGCAGGCAACGACAATGAAAACTACGAAGAAGAGTCGTTGTTAGCACGAAATAGGCAGCACGGATTCTGGCAGCAATCGCGAAACCCGCCGCAGTCGCAAAACCTAGAGTGGCCGCGACAGCGTGAGTCGCGAACCGCCGGGATAGCAGTCGGAGACAATATATTATCGGAGCAGCTACTGGCGGTGATCAAAACACTCGTCGAAGAGGTTGAAGAGCTTAAAGAGAATGTACGAATACTTCAAGGAGCTCGACATCCAACCTCAAGTACGCAATTGGAGGGAGTCCAACCCCCAAGCACGGGCCGTAGACGAGGATCACCGCATGTGAACTTCCAAGACACGTTCACGTATGCGGAGTTTAACAGCAGCAGCCCGAGCCTCCAGTCCCCAACAGAGGCTGGGAGGAATAATACTAGAAATTCTTCCCAGCGCCAGACTAGGAATGGGGCGACCCAGGACCCGTCTGAGAGGCATACGTATTTGCCTCCGCAGACGAACCGTGACGTGGGCCAGATAATTCGAAAATGGCACATCAGGTTCTCAGGGTCCTCAAAGGAGCAGCGCGTCGAGTTATTCCTCACAAGAATAGAGGAATGCAGAACTCTAGCTAATCTGACACACGACGAGGTGCTTTCGTCGTTGTCACAGCTCCTAACTGGGGTAGCAGCCACCTGGTACCGGAGTAACCGCTACACATGGCGATCGTGGCCAGATTTCATAGAGGCCATAACGCACATGTATGGCGGGGACAGGGGACACCAGCAATGCGTGATGGCGGAAATAAACGCGAGGACTCAAGGCAGAAATGAACTTACGCGTGATTACGTGGTAAATTTACAAGCCATGATCCTAAAGTTGGTTCCGGTGCCTAGCATCGCTGAACAGTTAGACATGTTGCACCGGAACATGCGGCCAGAACTGCAAAACATGGTAATGCGAAATCAAATTACGGATTACCGAGGGCTCCTGGACCTGGCCCGGGAAGCCGAATTAGCGCTCGCGGCAGATAAGGTGTATCATTCGCCACCACTGCCCGAGCGCACGTACATGCCAGAATTTGCCTACGTGCCAACTGAGCCGTCCACGGATCAGCGGAAAAAGCAGAGTCCAAGTGTGGCGGCGATGGGGCACCAACAGCACGAGCCTCGAGAGAGCCTCGAGGCTATGTTTCGTCGGGTCATGGCCGAATGCTTATCGGCCTTGACAAAGAAAGGCACCGACGAGAACAAAGGGCAAAAGCCTAGCCCGCCGCCAACCAGAAAACCTAAGAAGAAGGGTAACTGGGAAAATAGGCGGCGGGAGGCCGGGCAAATTACAAACCAGCCTAGTGGGGGTAGTAGCTCGACCCACCAGGCTAGGCCGCAAAGTCCAAGAAATAACAGACCTCCACAAAGGCAAGAGTACCGAAGGGAACCCGGATATGAGCAAAAGGGAGGCAACAAGCCCAATGCTGCCGGAAACCAACAGGGAAACGGCCAGGGGGGCAGGTAAACACGACCACATACCCGTCCCCAGCTCTCTCACCAGAGACCGAGGGTAACTCGGTCCAATCGTCTGGAGTGGAGAGCGAAGAAGTGCCCGTGATTCAACCGAATGAAGTCAACCAAGAAACTTGCTCGCGATGGTGGCTTCAAGTAGGTGTAGCCGGTTACAGGCTACGAGCATTCTTCGATACAGGAGCTTCCTGGACTGGGATGAATTCTATAGGCCTACAGCTCGCTACGGTCTGTGGAAAAGAGTTAATCCCAGCTAGCGGCCTAACGGCACGGGTGGCAAACGGGCAAAGCATAGCAGTGGTTGGCTATGTGTATCTGGCCATGGTCGTGGCTGGCGTGAGCAAAGAAGTGCGCGTCGCAATAATGCCAGATCTAGATACGGAGTGCTACTTGGCGGTAAACTTCATTAAGAAGTTTAGCGCTGTCTTAGACCCCACAGGTAACACGCTGCATCTTAAGGATGACGATGCAAGCGTAAAGTTAGAAGTAGCCGCCATAACCGCAAACAACACCGCGTCCGTATCAGCTATAGGGTTAGCGGACCCAACAGAAGAACAGCGCAAAGAGGTAGAAGCTTTAGTAGCTCAGCTGATCGGTAGCAGCCTGGCACCACTAGGGTGTACTTCGTGGATCGAGCATGCAATAGACGTCGGATCTACAAAACCAATTAAACAGAAGTACTACCCTGTATCTCAGAAACTCGAGGAAGAGATGCACAAACAGGTGGAGGAAATACTAGTCGCGGGAATAATAGAACCCTTGACAAGTGGCTGGTCAAGTCCAGTGATAATGATACGCAAGTCAAACGGGAAGTTCCGTTTCTGCATGGACTTCAGAAAAGTGAACGCGGCGTCAAGGCCAGACGCGTACCCGTTACCATACATGGAAAGCATCTTGCGCAAACTGCAGAAAGCGCGATACATCTCCACGTTGGATTTAAGCAGTGCGTACCACCAGATACCACTTAGTCCGGAGTCCAAAGAGACTACGGCCTTCACCGTACCAGGCAAAGGGCTTTTCCAATTTATGAGAATGCCCTATGGTCTTTCGTATGCCGGAGCGTCCTTCCAGAGGCTGATTGACAAAGTCATCGGCCCCGAACTCGAACCTTTTGCTTACTCGTATCTCGACGATATAATAATAGTCACAGAGACATTCGAGGAGCATAAAGAGGTTCTAAAAAGAGTTCTGGACAGGATACAGGACGCGGGCCTCACAATAAATCGCGAGAAGAGCGTCTTCTGTCGCGACGAGGTCCAATATCTCGGGGTCATAGTAAATAGAGATGGTTTTAAGCCAGACCCCGAGAAAATAAAGCCCATTATGAAGTATCCGGTACCGAAAAACCTCCGTCAGCTGAGACGCTTCTTAGGAATGGCCCCGTGGTATAGAAAGTTTTTATCGAACTTCGCCACAATTGCTGAACCACTGACCGAATTAACGAAAAAGGATCGGAAATATGAGTGGTCAACGGCACAAGCAGAGGCCTTCCAAAAGCTAAAAGCGCTAGTAGCTTCTGCACCGATTCTACACAGACCGGTATCTAACGCGCAGTTCGTGGTGCAAACTGACGCGAGCGATACAGGTCTGGGAGCGGTGCTATACCAAATAATTGACGGCGATGAAAGAGTCCTAGAGTTCGCGAGTCGAACTCTGAGCGCAGCCGAGAGGAATTATAGCGTAACGGAACGAGAATGTCTAGCAATTCTCTGGGCAATCAAAAAGTTCCGTCCGTATATAGAGGCCTACGACTTCAAGGTTATCACGGACCATAGCAGCTTGAAGTGGCTCCGTGACCTCCAAAACCCGACCGGCAGGTTAGCTAGGTGGGCTTTGGAGCTGCAGAACCACAGTTTCACGGTCGAACATCGAAAGGGCTCGTTGAACAATGTTTCAGATGCCCTTTCACGGATGTTCGAGGAAGAAGAGCCAGCGGTCGCCGCGTTAGAGCTCGAGCGCGATACAAACGACCACTGGTACCTCAAGATCGTGAAAGAGGTTCAACAGCAGGCGCGACACTTCCCCACGTTCAAGCTGGCGGGGGGGAGACTGTACAAGTACAACCCTAATGAAGTCATAGACGAATCTCTCGGCGACGACGATGCATGGAAGTTAGCAGTCCCTCACGAAAAGCGACGCGAAGTACTGAGAGAATGCCATGACTTTCCAACTGCTGGGCACTTGGGCCGCGAGAAAACTCTAGAAAGAGTAAGGCGGAAGTATTATTGGCCACACATGTCTCGAGATGTGGCCAGATACGTGAACCAGTGCCAAATTTGCCAGCAGTGCAAAGTCAAACAGCGCGCTCCAGCAGGATTCATGGGACGTCGTATAACACAGCGTCCATGGCAAATCGTGACCAGCGACATTATGGGACCCCTCCCTAAAACCAAGCACGGCCACGAATACATTCTCATCTTCCAGGACCTGTTCACACGCTGGATCGAAGTAATTCCGATAAAAAGGGCAGATGGCAAATCGGTGATACAAGTGCTCAACGAACGAGTATGTCTGCGGTTCAGAGTCCCCGAGGTGTTTCTCTCCGATAATGGGACTGAATTGAAGAATGCACTCTTAGAGGCATTCTTAAAGGAGAGAAACGTGCATCACACGTTTACACCACCATATCACCCTCAAGCCAATCCCGTCGAGCGTGTGAACCGAACGGTGAAGACCATGATCATGTCTTACGCTGAGGAGAATCACCGGTCCTGGGATGAGCATCTGAACGAGCTGGCGTTCGCGTATAATACGGCAGAACACAGCTCTACCAAGATAAGTCCTGCCATGCTCATTTACGGCCGACAGCCTGACCCACCGAAGACACTAAGGCGGGAGGAAGACAGGTTAGCCGAAGAGCAAGGGCAGCAAGAGGCGATAAATAATTGGGTGGCGCGCATGGACAAGCTCCGCGAATTGCACGTTCGGGCGGCGGCCGACGCGCAAGCGGAGCAGGCGAGACAAGCCAAATATTATGACGCTCATCGTCGACCTCCAGAATTCTGTCTAGGCGATCGTGTATGGACAGAGAATAAGGTACTATCCTCAGCAGCTGAGGGGATTTCTGCCAAATTAGCCCCGAAGTACGCGGGGCCCTACACGATTGTGAATATTCTAGGCGAAAACACCTATGAGATCCAAGGTGAGGATGGTCGAACGATCAGTCCCGTCCATGTGCAGCAACTCAAGCGATACGTCTCCGCAGAAGAGCCCAAAAACTACTTGGACAAAAGTAGTCAAGAAGTAGCCCAGTCGCTACCACCGAGGGACTCTTCAGCCGAACGTAACGTGCCAGCGGGCAACAGAGTTAGCCAGGGGAATGTACAGCCTTGGGCGACGGCTAAGAGGCGCGGTCCACCTCGTAAGACCGCGCTGTTAGTTAGCCCAGGAAAGCGTGCGAGCGACGGCCGACCTACGCGTGCGGTCGGTCCAACAGAGTCCGAGCGAGGCCCAGGGAGGCCAAAGGGCTGGAAGAAGAAGCCTGCAGCTGCCGATGTAGGGCCAATTAGCCCCCGTCGAACCCGAGCGTCCGAAAAGCGCTAACTGTGTCGTCCAGAAATTGTGCCGTCCGTACTACCCGTGTTCGTCTTTGTTTTCCGATCCTCAGTCTCACCAATCTCCGGGGTCAATTTACCTGTTACAGGATATGCAGGGCCTGACTCCAGAAATAGCAGAGTCGGCGAAGAAGGTGATTGCTGGATTAATCCAGTGCAACCCTGACCCCGCCGTCATTGACTTCCTGGAGCAGGTAGTGGAGGGCATAGACGCGGTGACACAGGCACCACCGCTAGTGGAAGAGCCCTCCACACTTGTCATAGAGGAGTTAGAGGCGCCGGAACCAAGAAGGGGACCTTCGGGACCAACCGACGCAGGCGTTGGCCCGTCCCCGCTCCGGCGACCATATCCTCCGAAGGAGCAGCGGGAGAAGAGCGGGGCTCGGCCAGAAGAAGCACCAGTCGAGCCGATTGGTGCCGGCCGAGTTCCCGAAGAGGAGGCGGTTCGAGCCCATCATTGTGCGCCGGAAGTTGACGCCGGCGCGGCTCGGGCCGCACAAGGAAAAGAAGGAGATGCTCCGACCCAGGCCCCAAAAGGAGCATCGACCGATGGAGTCGGTGCGGCCTGGGTCCCGGTGGAGCAGGCTCTAGAGGAGGCGCTGCGGCTCAGCAAGTCCTCGCGCGCTGCAGAGAACGCTGCCCTGGCCGCACTGGAGAATTTTCTCCAGTGCCACGGTGAGGCCGGCGAGCGGCAAGCCGGCAAATGGGTCGGAATGGCCCAAGGCCGGTGAGAAGAGCTCGCGGCCGCCGCAGAGGCCAGGGCCGCCAGGCTGCGCCGCGCCGTCTTGCAGAAGGAGGAGGAGGCTCGTCTGGCACGTGCGCAGGAGCGCATGGAAGAGGCCAGGCGAGCCAGGGAAAAGGCGGAGGAGACGGCGCGTCGGGCCAAAGAGGAGGCCCAGCGTCGTCTCCTACGAGAAGAGGAGCGCCTCCAAAGGGCGCTCGAAGAGGAGCAGGCGGCCCGGGAGGCGTTAAATGCACAGGCGCTTCCCCGGTGCTTCATGTGTGGCGAGCTTGGGGTAAAGAAGTCGAAGCACTGCCCCAACCAAGCTCGCCACAAGGGGCGCCGGACTTACTCCCGGGCCAGCTGAAGAGGACTGAGCCCCGAAGTGTTTCTTTTTTTTTTGTTTTTTTTTAATAAAAATAAAACAAAAAAAGATAATGGGTGACTCCGATTCTTATACTTCCCTTGTTCAAAATTCCTTCCCGAAAGGCTCCACCGAATTAACCTTATTATCAGGTACGACGACGGCCATGGATGGCAGAGCTGCTCGCGGTCCCCTAAGTAGCGTCTAGCGGGGGGGTGTAACGCGTGCGCGAGTTAGGTAGTTCGAGATTCGAATTACATGCTCACCGGGGGCGCGAGCGCGCGAGCATCCTGACCGGATTAGAACAGTCTCGCGACGCGTAATATGCCCGTCGCGTACAGCTGCTACGGCTTTATAGGAGTCACGGCAGCCATCTTCGTGTCTGCCATCGCGCGTAAAACATCTCCTCCGTGTCTCTCCTGAGTTTACTTGTCCGCGCTGTCCTATCGTTCTTTGTGAGATCCCGCGAGTGTAGTGGAGGCGCCGCATATAGTGTACGTGCGAAAGAGAGACAGAGAGAGAGAGCGATCCCGAGCCGCGTGAGCCGCACGAGACTGCGAGCGACGAGCCGGCAGCCAGCCCACCTGCCGACCCAATACAGCGAGCAAGAGAGAGAGAGAAAGAGAGCGCAACTGCTGTGCGAGCGACAGGGAGCGAGAGAGAGTCGAGTGCACCGGCTGCTCCTTCCTAAGGTAAGTTTTCTACTCTCCTCTCGCGGGTTCATTGTAAAGGCTCGTACGGAAATCGCCCCGTGCAAGCTTTCTGTGCCGTGTACGTGCGGGTGTGTGTCCGCCCGCCGTACTTTAACACCGCGCGCGAAATTAGCAGCTTCGCCGCGCGCCGTATAGTTCGCGCGTTTGAATATTAACGGTCGCGCGCGAACTAACTCATAATTGTTCTAATCAGCACGTGCGTTGTGCTTTTAGAGATTAGTGATTTTAAATATACTGTGATATCTAGTTACTGGTCGCGTTGTTCATTATAACCTATCCTTCTCCCGGATACCGCCGCCTCCTTGGGAAAACGACTCCGCCGGTCGTTTTCATATCTGAGCATAGCGGCGCGCGCTTTACTCTTCGAGCGCGCGCTTTTCACTCAGCGATACAATTAGTTGGAAAGCGAAGTTCGTGTGCGATTTTCGCGTTGTTTTCGGGATTCCAGGGGCAGATTCCCGGGTAAGTCATTTTAGTCTGACACCCGCGGCACCGTGTTCTAGGGCATCGCTGGCCTGTGGCTTGTTGGGATTTTCCCCCACTAGCCATGCCGTTACAAGTATTATTTTATAGAAGCCGATGTAAATAAATTAGCATAAAGTGGCACAAACTTTTCAAACTTTCAAATTATACATTTGGATCTTTTTTATTTTCAGTATGGCGACTCCAATATGGCGGCAAAAGTGAAAAAACTTAAAAATTATGTTTTTTTCAAATATTCTGAAGAAAAAGGCTTCAAAGGCAATAAAAATAATCTAAACCTATAGAATATTATCTAATACATCTGTCTTATGGGGGGGGGGGGGTCAAAGTTTAGACGACTCACTTGAAAATTGAAGTCAACTATAGATGTGCTCGGTTTCGATATAAGCTACTGCAGATTGTGCAAAATTTCGAAATTCTAAGTTACGAAAATCATATTTTCGAATGTAACAATTTACCTACTGTCAAAAACATCGAATTTCATTAATAGAATTTTAATAGGGATACAATAAACATATTTCGAAATAAATCATTAGAAACAAGTTATATTTGCTTTGAAGTCGTATTGATGAAATTCGATGTTTTGGACAGTAGGTGAATTGTTAGATTCGAAAATATGATTTTCGTAATTTAGAATTTCGAAATTTTGCACAATCTGCAGTAGCTTGTATCGAAACCGAGCACGTCTATAGTTGACTTCAATTTTCAAGTGAGTCTTCTAAACTTTTGACCCCCGCCCCCCCTGTCTTATGTAGCTGATTTATGAATTGTCTAATATGGTTGTTCAAAATGGCGGCTATACTACAGAAACCTTGAAAATTTGTATTTTTCCTGGAAAATTTAGGAAATTTTTTGAATATTACTTTCAATAATCGAGTTTTATGATCATTTTAATTCAAGATCAAATTTTTTAAATTCAAAATGGTGGCTTCAATATGACAGATGAAATTTTATAATTTAAAATTTTTCAAAAATAAAAAATATCTTTATCTTTTGCGTAAAATTTCAGATCAAAAGTATTCTTATGCTTTTCTTGAGTTTCTCGGTTATTTCTGCCAAAGAATTCATAATATAGCCGCCATTTTAAACAACCATATTAGACAATTCATAAATCTGCTACATAAGACAGATGTATTAGACAATATTCTATCGGTTTAGGTTATATTGATTGCCTTTGAAGCCTTTTTCTTCAGAATATTTGAAAAAAAAACACAATTTTTAAGTTTTTTCACTTTTGTCGCCATATTGGAGCCGCCATATTGAAATTTATTTTCAATATGGCGGCTCCAATATGGCGGCAAAAGATGCAAATGCATATTTTGAAAGTTTGAAAAGTTTGTGCCACTTTGTGCCAATTTATTTGGTATCTCAAGTACTCTTTCGATATGAAATATTAAATTTAAAAAAACCATAAGAATTTTAGTACTTTTTAATAAAAAACCCGCCATATTTTTCTTTTCTTTAAGTCGGATCGAAAATCTGACACCGGAATCTTGTAGAGCGACCCCAAAGACATATGAAACGGTCATATTAATTGTTTCACGTTTCTCACTGCCCAGGAAAACCGCAAAGTAAAACTTAAATTTTCCCAGTTTCAGGCGTTAATGGGTTAAAGTGATTACTTGATAAAGTAGTATGGACAAGTCCATGTTATCTACACTCCCGCACTACGGATCTAAATCTATTGTTGCTTAATAAGTGCCTTAGAGACGAAAGAAACGAGTTCCACAGGCCCTCACTATATGAGTAAAAATATGGACGGCACATTTCAGTACGTACATAAGAAATGGTTTGTTCCTTCGGCCTTCTCCTCCGTGGATTTTTGATTTTATGTTCACTAAATCAATCTAACAAGTAAATAGATGTGCAAATTTTAAGATTATATATAAATTGAACATATAAAATAATCGTAAAGCGTATCTATTTTAAAATAGTCAAGACTTTTCTGTGAGAAAGTTACAATCATTCCCTTGGTAGTAAATAGTATTCTAAATGAGAAATTTAAAAATCGTTCATAATTTGTTCAGTTTGAGTTAGGTATTGGTTTCGTACATCTTAGAACAATCTTCAACCACAAAAAAAAAAATTAACACAGATTTTTTTGTAGAAAGATGATTATTAAATAGTAGTTTTCGGATCAAGGGCATAAAGTATAACTTTACACCCGAAGTGAGGATTGTTGGATATGATATATAGTAATAGAAAAATCAAATACGGAACATAGATTTGGTATCTCAAAAAGAAATTTTGTTTACTAATTGAACTTACCGTAAACCGTAACTTTTTCGTATATTTTCCACATACTTATCTTGGGAGTAATCGTTCAGTATCTTATCGTGTGACGTTATTAACAGGAAGAATCAAGCTTAATTTTTTCTTTATGTTCAAAATTTTATTTTTATTATGTAAAACAAATTTTTTCATACTAAGTTAGATTTATGAATTTTAGAATATTAGTCCAGTTTTTTCTCTAATCCAATCATAGTATTTGTGCACCCTCGTGTACACTCCAGGAAATATTGTCGATTCACAATGATTAGCAGTGGAAATGATTCCATAGAGTTTACCATGAATAACACCAGGTCCACCAGAATCACCATAGCACACATTAGTGGTTCCATTGCCAGCACAAAACATATTATCGGTTATGGCACCTGATACGTAAAGTCTTTCACAATGTTCTTGATTCACTACAGGTACGTATGCAGCCTTCAAAACATCGCTTTTCCGCAGATGTGGCTAAAAATAGTTCATTAAATTAACTAAAGAAATTCTAGAAAAAAAGAAAACCTTTCTCTGTGAGGGATAAGAACTTACCCCTATCTTTCCAAAACCAGAAATCCGCATCAAATCACCTTCTCTGGGAATATCGTGTGGCTTTGCAAGTTCTATAGCTTGTTGTTGATTATTAAATTGAATAGGCTCTGCAAGCTGGATGAAATGTATAATGAAAATATTCGTGTTAGTCACAAGTTCTTAGTTCTTAATCAAAAATTAAAATTTGTACTGAAATTTATTTAACAAGTTTCGAAGTTGTATAAAACTATTATTACATACATTGAAATACTAACATTGTCATGTATAGTGACATTATATCAATACTATATCTATACTAAATCTATACTAAATCCTTTCTAAGTAATTCACAGGTAAAATAAACATATTTAATTACCATGATTAAAGCAATGTCGTTATTGTATTTGACGTTGGTGTTATAATACTTATGCATTATAATTTTCTCAACTGTGTGTACTTTACCTAAAGTTTTTCTTAATCCACTGCCAGTTCGTACTGATATACAGCATTTATTTCTATTTGGCAATGAAGAGATTAATTTAGTTTTTTGTAAGAAGTTCTAATATGTAGAAATACTTAATGTAATTATAAAAATTAAATTAAATCTCACTTGACACAGTGTGCAGCAGTTATAACCCAAGATCCATGTATAATAGTTGCACCGCAGATGTCACCTATTCCGAACCAAAGCAAGCTAGCCTAAAAACAAATTTAAATACTTTCATCCTAAGAGCTATGGGCTTAATATTTATATTGAAATTATTACGTTGATACACAAGATATAAGGAGCTTTAATCAAATTCAACATGAATAAATATAAAATTCTTTTAAATTGCTATAAACGGTTTTGTTTGAAATGTATTCAATACATAATGCGATAAAGCAAGCACGTCTATTAATATCGTTCATGGACTATTTTACTCAATAATCTATTAATAAATAAATCTATTAATAACTCTATCAAATAATCCAATGATAAAAAACGATGGTAAAGGTCAACCCACGTACAAAGATAAACATTTTAAATTTGCATTTTCAAAAAAGCCACAACGTTTCGCTAGTCAGTTTTCTAGTCTCATCAGGTGAACATTTATTTCACTACAAAAGCAAAGAACAATAGAATCTTAAACGTGGTTATTTTTCGTTGTACTCACAAAGAGAAATTAGTAACAAATACATACAATATAGTTGTTATCGTCGTAAGTATTTCAAAAGCCAGAAGCTCTACGTGCGATTACAAGGCTACATCGCCGCCGACAAACTCACATTTCACAGAATAGTATATATAAATATATCGCCCTCACATTTTCATAGGTAATCAAAACACATCAATACGTAAATACAAATCACAAACATTATAACTATATAAAACGATGAGAATAATTGACGTATTTATCGCAGCTATAATGTAGCTGGCCAATTTTTATTCACATTCAAATCAAATTTATTAAAAATTCTACTCAATCTTTTGTCATGACTAGGGTAAAAGTGGGTATTACCGCGGTTTTTCAGCACGGGCGTCTTATAGTACACGAATTAAAAGCTTTGCCTCGATGATTTAAGTTGAATTCTTTTTTTAACTCTTCTTTAACTTACCAGAAATGAAAAAATGCCTCTTATCATATGATAAAAACATATAGTTAATTAATAAATGCAATCTAAAAAATAGATCCGAGGCTGATATTACTGCGGGTATGATTGAATTACCGCGGGGGTTTTACCGTGTACATGATGGATTACCGCGGGGGTATTACTGCGGAATTTTACCTTGAGCTTGTTATATTATTTATAATTTTACAACCGAAAAAATAAACATATCTGTATATTTTTACATCATATTTCATTTAGAACATAGCAGTTGGCAAATGTTCTCATATACCGGGTGTCCCATTTTAAAACCACCAGGCAAATATCTCGAAAACTAAGGGAGATGGAAAAAAACTTTTAATACAAAAGTTGTAGGGTTCAGAGGGGCCCAACTGATCGTAACCTTGGTTATGACCTTGTGGTCAATGATCAAGGTCATTTGAAGGTCAAATCGATTTTTTCAAATGGGAATCCCCACTTTTGACCTCGTAAATGGAAAGAGCGGAAAATTTTACGTTCAGATATGTCCTTGAGTCAAGGTCATGGTCATGGTCATGGTCATGTTTAAAATCAAAATCAATAAACGCATCAAAACATTCCCATAATTAGGTATACGAGACAAATTGTTAAATACAAAAGTTGTAGGGTTCAGAGGGGCCCAACTGATCGTAACCTTGGTTATGACCTTGAGGTCAATGATCAAGATCATTTGAAGGTCAAATCGATTTTTTCAAATGGGAACTCCCACTTTTGACCTCGTAAATGGAAAGAGCGGAAAATTTTACTTTTAGATATGTCCTTGAGTTAAGGCCATGGTCATGGTCATGGTCATGTTTAAAATCAAAATCAATCAACGCATCCAAACATTCCCATAATTACGCATACGAGTGTTAAATACAGAAGTTGTAGTGTTTGGAGGGGCCCAACTGATCGTGACCTTGACCATGAACTTGAGGTCAAGGATGATGTCGTTTGAATGTCAAATCAATTTTGCTTAATGGCAACCCTCACTTTTGACCTCGTAAATAGAAAAACCGAAAAATTCTGATATGACCTTGGGTCAAGGTCATGGTCAAAGTTATGGTCAGTTTCCGTGCAGTTAAGAGCAAAGTCGGAGATGACCCGGTCACCTAAGGCAAGGTCGGAGATTACCCGGCCAGTTAAGGCAAGGTCGGAGATGACCCGGTCAGTTAAGGCAAGGTCGGAGATGACCCGGCCAGTTAAGGCAAGGTCGGGGATGATCAGGCCAGTTAAAAATTCATTGGAAAATTCCACGTTCATGTGTATTTAGTCATAGGATCCAAGTGTTTCGGTCACCATTTACTGAAGAAGATGCTCAAAAGTTGCACCATTTACTTGTTGACAACATTCTATTCTCCTTTTAAAGTTTCTAACAGTATTTAATAATACTTGACGTGGAATACTTAAGCAGATGCTGATGATCAACTTCTCGCATCCAATGAGGATAAACAGGAGACCAGTAGTGGCAATTATGGCGATTCAACATACCAGTACTCTGAAATGTAGCCTCGTGGCTAAAAAGAACATTGTTAAAGTAATTTTCATCATCAGTAATTTGTTGTGTTGCCCATTGGCAAACTGTTATTCTCCGTCGATAATCTTCCACAGTTAAAGCTTGATTTAGAGTAATGTGGTAAGGATGGTAACGCGCATATCGTAAATATCTACTGGCCGTAGATCTTGGAATACCCATTGTTAACTCGATTTCGCGTAAACTGACATGAACATTTAAATGTACCATGGTTAGAACAGCAAGAAAGCGAGGATTATTTTCATAATCGTGTTCATTCAGTGTCCTCCTTCTTCGAACGAAGTTTCCTTGTCGACCGCGCAGTTCAATGTCACGTATTACCGTATGATCAGGATGTTGTCGTTGAGGGAACCGAGCACGATACAATCTGCTTGCCTCTCGATAGTTTCGTCGACATTCTCCTAAAATAAGAAGAATGTCAACTATTTCATTAGCAGCATAGTCAGGCATTCTTTTTTAGTTGTAAATGCAATTATTTATCAAAACACACCACAAAAGAAATAATATGTTATTATACTATACAATATTTTAAAACGAAAAAGTTTAATTTTCTGTGCCAATATAAGTGTGCTCAATTTGAAAACAATTTGATGTAAACAGTAATAATTATTGACTATTACCGATCAATGCTGAATACTACCGGTCACTATTGGATACAGGTGGTCAACACTTATTAACTTTTGTTATTATTTGATATAAGTGGTTAACCCTGGTAAATATTGATAATAGTAAAAATAGTAAAATTTTCCGCTCTTTCCATTTACGAGGTCAAAAATAGGGGTTCCCATTTGAAAAAATCGATTTGACCTTCAAATGACCTTGATCATTGACCTCAAGGTCATAACCAAGGTCACGATCAGTTGGGCCGCTCCAAACCCTACAACTTCTGTATTTAACACTCGTATGCGTAATTATGGGAATGTTTGGATGCGTTGATTGATTTTGATTTTAAACATGACCATGACCATGACCATGGCCTTGACTCAAGGACATATCTGAACGTAAAATTTTCCGCTCTTTCCATTTACGAGGTCAAAAATGGGGGTTCCCATTTGGAAAAATCGATTTGACCTTCAAATGACCTTGATCATTGACCACAAGGTCATAACCAAGGTTACGATCAGTTGGGCCCCTCTGAACCCTACAACTTTTATATTTAACAATTTGTCTCGTATGCCTAATTATGGGAATGTTTTGATGCGTTGATTGATTTTGATTTTAAACATGACCATGACCATGACCATGGCCTTGACTCAAGGACATATCTAAACGTAAAATTTTCTGCTCTTTCCATTTACGAGGTCAAAAGTGGGGGTTCCCATTTGATAAAGTCGATGTGACCTTCAAATGACCTTGATCATTGACCTCAAGGTCATAACCAAGGTCACGATCAGTTGGGCCCCTCTAAACCCTACAACTTTTGTATTAAAAGTTTTTTTCCATCTCCCTTAGTTTTCGAGATATTTGCCTGGTGGTTTTAAAATGGGACACCCGGTATATTGTAGACTTCTTGATTTCACTGTTTTGAGGTTACGTTGGACCAATGCCGCAGTAATACCAGCAATCGTATTTGTATACAAATGACGGTATTACCGCGGATGGCCAGACAATAATATAGTATATTCATACAAATCATGCTTTATTCTCTTTTTAAGACGATTTCTTATATTAATTAATATTTTGTATGATCGAATAAATATTAAATGCCGAATTATACTATGAAAAATGAAATTGCAGAGCGTTTTTCGTCGATCCGCGGTAATTGCAGCGTCCGCGGTAGTACCCATATTTACCCTATTTAAAAATTGTGTGTCTTCCTGTCTGTTGATTGTATTATCAATAAAATTAGTATACAGCATTTCAGGTATACGTCATCTTTCTCTGTTACTTACCTATCTAATATTAATGTGTTAGCTCAAAGTTGTCTGTAGGATTTTCTTTGATTACACATTAATCCATGTTTTTAAGCATCTTTTCGTTTCGCCTACATACACACTACTACATTTATCACAGTTAAATTTATATATCACACTAGTCTCGTTCCATTTTTCTGTTCTATCTTTGCCTAACTTAACAATACTATTCATTTTATGGTTCATCAGAGGGACACATCGAATGTTAAATTTTTTAAACGCTTTGTTACAAGAATAAAAGAGTTTTTCATGGAAAGGTAGTGCTACAGTTGATATCGGGTTGGTTATGTTGTTATTATGTGAGTTATGATTCCCATATTTATGTTTACGTATGCGATTTGCAATACATGTGTTAATGAAATTTTCAGGATAATCATTTTTAATTAGCATTTCTTTTACTAACATGATATTTTGACTGTGGAATGATTTGTCCGATAATAATAATGCTCTGTCCATAAGGTTTGGAATAATATTGCGTCTTTGTTGTTTAATATTATGGGAATTAAAATTCAATAATCGGTCAGAACAAGTAGGTTTTTGAAACCAGTTAGTAATTATGTTGTTTTCCATTCTAACTATCGTTAAGTCTAGAAAATTAATACTATTATCTATTTCTATTTCATAAGTAAATTGTAGATACTTGTCATATCCATTGAAAGTGTCAAGAACTGATTGTAATTGATCTTTTTTAATACACAGTATGGTGTCATCAACGTATCTCTAATAAAATAATGGTAACGTTGGACAATTGGGCAATTTGGTGGTGGAGGACAGTCAGATAGTCCTTTGCTACTAAAGTTTTTTTTCCAAGTTTTAATTAAGTTTTTATTTCAGATTCTGCGGGGGTGATAATAAACAAGGACAATCTGACTGCCATAATTATTCATTATTTTAATTTAATTTATAAGACTGTAAGACCGATGGAAAAATTCTCATCAGTTGATAAAATAATGGTATACAATCGGATTTTTCTTCAAGTAATTTCAAACAAGTAGTTTCAAGATCATCTATCACAATAACCACAAAGAGAGGGGAAATGGGAAACCCCATTGGAGTGTCAAATAATTGCTGATAGATTGTATCATTAAAAATGAAAAAGGTGTTATCGAACATGAATTACCATATGTTGTATCTATTACTTCCTGAAATGGTATTATTGAATTAAAATGTATATCATTAAAACGTTTTTCTAGACTGTTAATTACTACTTCGTATGGAATATTCGTAAAGAGAGAACTTACATCTAACGATACTAAAATATAATCTGATGCGATGGTCAGATCTACTAATTTTTCCTTTAGTTTAATACTGTTATCAATATGTGATGAGGTATAATAATATCAGATAGATTTTGTATCCAATTTTTTCTATTATGTTTATGTATATTACTCTCATTTTTCATTAGACTATGAAATTTTTTTTCCAACCTTATTGTTATATTTTCGTATATTTTGGAACTTTTACTTTCTGTGAATTCTCTAAACTTATTAAAAATTCTAAAATCTAATTTTAAACTATCAATAACAACTAAAAGTGCATTAAGGCGTTTTTTACAATGTGTAATATGCACAAATAAATCATTAAGGCGGTCTTACACCTAGTGGCTTCCGAAGCCAAAATCAGCTATAAAAAAACCGCTGCCAATTCATTAGCAAGAAGCTTCCTCAAACTAATTTATCGATTCCATTTTTTAAATTTAAAAAACAAAAGTAAATTTTTCACAACAAAATTTTATTACTAAATAAAACTTTTCTTTGTGGTTCATTGTTGTTTGTTAAACAATTTGACTGAATATAAAAAATATCTTTTTTGTTTCTTCATTTATGTATCCTATACAAACAATTAATTATTGTTATAAAAAATTTTAAAGAAATACATTAGTTTGAGAAAGAAAAGTATGTATTGGCAATAATCTAATAAATATTTGTTTTGAAACAGGTATTTATCCTGCTCGACTTAGTGGTTTAAAGGTAATCCATCATTGTAACAAACATACAAATATAATAACTTAGTTATACTTCTTAACAAAGGCAACGAATCGTTTTGAAATTTAACAGAGAGGTAGTTCTTTTCATATTTAAGAATCGATATTTTTATGAAATATTTTTATGAAATTTTTACGAAATTCATATTTAGAAAGTCAATTATTATCGTTGCCCTAGTACACGTTGCCGCGGGACTCAATCTGAAATTACTTTCTCGGGGATATGCCCTAGTACACAATAATTATTTTATTTATATATGATATACAAATTAAATAGAACTATTGCATATTTTGCTCTAAAACTTTATATTTGTGTTTTGGGGCTAATTTGGAATGAGTAAAAAAATTTTAACCAACATAACCTCTTGAAATTTTAACACAATGTTGTACTCGATAAGTGTAATAAGTGGAAAAAATTTTGAGTCAATCAATCGAATAAGGTAAAAGTACCTCTTAGAAACACTAGCATTAATTGAATATTAAAAGAAATATATTACACTTTTCATAAAATAGAAAAATGTTCTTAGTTTCAATAGATATTTTTATTTGTGTTGCTAAAATTCTGAACAGTTCTGTTGCATATAACTAATAGAAAAATATTATTTGATTAAGGTATCTGTATAGTAGTGTAAACATGCTATGATTCAAGTCAAATTAGTGGATTGCTACTTCATGTTTAATTCGAGTTTTCTTTAAGATCTACTAGAAATCTATCTATATGTAATAGTTTATACGAAAGTTGGCCTGCCATAGATTCTATTAATGTATTATTTTTTCGATTTTTAATGTTTCTTATTTAATTAAACCTCTGTTTCATACGAGGTACATCAATTTTTTTTCATGTCCCCTTTTGAAACGCTCTGGAGTACGTGTTTCAAGTGAGGGACATACTATGCCGTCTTACACACATGTTTACACCAGAATTATAGCTACTAAAATACTTTTTATACTTTTGAATACGTAATGAATTGTAAAATTAAGGCCTCTATTGTATATTCTATATGATGATTATGCTCAATATTACCTTTTTAACGACACCATAGAACTCATAAAACATAACCTATAAAGTGTTTTGAGGACCCTTTACTTTTCGAGAATGTTTATATTTTTCTCGCTTCGATGCATAACTACTCTTTATAGGTTATGTTTTTTCGTTACATTAAAAAGTTAGTATAACGCAACAAAGTATAATAAACACTCATAATATACACTGAAAAAAATTTTAGGCTGTAGAAACCATAGTTTCGATTTGCTGTACTAACACTATTTATAGTGTTCATTTACCCTTACAGACGGCTGAAGCAGCTATTCATTTGTATAATGTAACGGCACTATTGGTCAGATGCGGGAAATGTACTTGTACAGCTTTGACAGCCGTACGATTTAGTTTTGCCGCCGATATTTGTTTGTTGACAACGCTACAACGCGAAGCCGATGTTTATGTTATAACCTAAAAAAGTCAAGAAACCGGCCACATCAACCGCATGTTTGCAATCCGCGTTTGCGTATTTCATCTGTAATCAGTGTACTTATCAATCGAGATTATTTTAATGAAAAATATGTATGTATGGCGAATCATAACCTATTTAATGCTCCGACAAAAGAACTCTATACTTGTACAGCTCTCACAACTGTACGAATACAATTAATGTATCTATAAAATTCAGCAGAAAAAAAATCAGCCGAACAGTACTGTTGTCAGAGCCGTACTTTCAGTTCTTACAACGTGAAATTTTTTTCAGTGTACGTTAAATATTAAAATTTAATAATTATTTATGCACTCCAATATATTAAAAGTATTGTAAAACAGTTTTATAGCGTGTAAGTAAGTGTTTCTACGAGGGACATAAAGTGTTTCCAAGACGGACATCCTCTAAATCAGTGTTTCTAAGTCGTACATATTAGTGCCTTTGTTATTTTTAAATATTAATTTTATTTTATAATAAATAAACTTGATTAAGCTCGATAATTCATCCTAAGCCCATTAGCCCATCGATTTGTATATTAATTTTATATATCATCACCGTTAGTAATTTAATATTTCATAATATTCAAACACCTTTCGAAAAAGTGTTTCTAAGTGGTACTTTTACTTTATTCTTTTTAAAAATGCAAATATAAAAAATTTATAAACAAATTTTAACTTCAATTATCTTTGGTCACAACGGTCAGATTTTTTTCGGCAAACAACTGAATTCTTAGATATAAAAAAGCTAATTATTTGCAAAATTTCGAAACGATTCATTGACTTTTATTCCTGTTATCGTAAAGGAAAGAAAACGCACATTTTATCAAAAATAATTTTTTTCTCGCAAAACAATCAACATAACCTCTTGAAATTTTAACACAATGTTGTACTCGATAAGTGTAATAAGTGGTAGAAATTTTGAGTCAATCAATCGAATATTCTTTTTAAAAATGCAAATATAAGAAATTTATAAAAAAAATTTAACCTCAAATATCTTTGGTCACAACAGACAGATTTTTTTGGGCAAGGAAGTGACTCCTTAGATATAAAAACCTAATTCTCTGCCAAATTTCAAAACGATTCATTGACTTTTACTCCTGTTATCGTAAAGGAAAGAAAACGCACATTTTATCAAAAATAATTTTTTTCTCGGATACAAATCAACATAACCTCTTGAAATTTTAACACAATGTTGTACTCGATAAGTGTAATAAGTGGTAGAAATTTTGAGACAATCAATCGAATATTCTTTTTAAAAATGCAAATATAAGAAATTTATAAAAAAATTTTAACCTCAAATATCTTTGGTCACAACGGTCAGATTTTTTTGGGCAAAGAATTGACTCCTTAAACACAAAAAAGCTAATTCTCTGCCAAATTTCGAAACGATTCATTGACATTTACTCCTGTTATCGTAAAGGAAAGAAAACGCACTTGTTTTCAAAAATAATTTTTTTCTCGAAAACAAATCAACATAACCTCTTGAAATTTTAACACAATGTTGTCTCGATAAGTGTAATAAGTGGTAAAAATGTTGAGACAATCAATCGAATATTCTTTTTAAAAATGCAAATATAAGAAATTTATAAAAAAATTTTAACCTCAAATATCTTTGGTCACAACGGTCAGATTTTTTTGGGCAAAGAATTGACTCCTTAGACACAAAAAAGCTAATTCTCTGCCAAATTTCGAAACGATTCATTGACTTTTACTCCTGTTATCGTAAAGGAAAGAAAATGCACTTGTTTTCAAAAATAATTTTTTTCTCGAAAACAAATCAACATAACCTCTTGAAATTTTAACACAATGTTGTCTCGATAAGTGTAATAAGTGGTAAAAATTTTGAGTTAATCAATTGAATATTCTTTTTAAAAATGGAAATATAAGAAATTTATAAAAAAATTTTAACCTTAAATATCTTTGGTCACAACAATCAGATTTTTTGGGCAAAGAAGTGACCCCTTAGATATAAAAATCTAATTCTCTGGGAAATTTCAAAACGATTCATTGACTTTTACTCTTGTTATCGTAAAGGAAAGAAAACGCACATTTTATCAAAAATAATTTTTTTCTCTAATCAAATCAACATAACCTCTTCAAATTTTAACACAATGTTGTAATCGAAAAGTGTAATTAGTGGTAAAAATTTGAGTGGAAAAATGAAAAAGTTTTTGAGATATTAATTAAAGAAATATAAACCATATTTTCATTAATAACAAATGATAGACTAGAGATAATTTAAATTCTAAAAAAAGAAATTGTAGGTAATTTAAAGACCTTTTAATAAAAATTTAGTTTATTAAGTAATACTGGCTGAAACGAATTAAAAAATAAAAAAAAAAAAAAATTTCAAAATCGTTTTTTGCTTATAAAAAAAATCGGTAAAATTAAAAAGTAGGTTATGCTCTCTCTATTCTCCTCCGAAACGAAGAGAATAAGCCTTTTCCGATGTAAATCGGTCGATCGGTTCAAAAGTTATCGCCTGTACACACACACACACACACACACACACACACACACACACACACACACACACACACACACACACACACTCACACACACACACACGCACACGCACGCACACACACACACACACACACACACCCTGTGCCGAGTTGCTAGTCTCGCATCAGGTGCCTCCCCATGCGGCGGATAGGGGAAAGCTCGGCAGATATGAAGGGTACCAGGGAAATAAAATACCCGGGGTAGACCAAAATAGCTAGAGGAAGGAACCCCGAAATAAAACCGAAAATGAGCGGTAAGTCCACGGAAACGACTATCCATGGGAGTAACCCGGTAAACGGATGTCCCCCTGGTGGTTCCGATCGGGGTATTTGATATTTGATATTTGATATTTGGTCTTTATTTGACGCCATGGGGTTAGACCCCGTCTGGCGCTTAGGTGCAAAATACATAGAAGTAACAAATAGGATAAAGATAAGTAATACTGAATAACAAAAAATAAAATATAAATATAAATTGTAAAAAGAAAAACAAACAAAAAATAAATTGCGGAAGAAAACAAAGTAACGCAGTAACAAGAGATGGAGTTATGGAATTAGGCGCGAACAAAAAATGGACTATGCGTTGAGAATGCGTGTAGATAGTATTAGTGAGTATAGTAGACCCGATGGCTGCCGCAGTTCTCCAACTCGGATATGGAGGAGACCAATTACTGGCTAAAGGCTTTGGGGGTAATGGTTTTGGCCCTCAGCTGCCTCCAAACGGCTACCAAAACCCTATCGGCGCGATGGTACACTTGCCCGCGTCGACAGGAGCAGCAATAAGCGTAGCTCTAGCTGCAAAAAACAGAGTACTCGACGCCTGGAAACACATCCAGGGAGCAGAATCGAAGGAAGACGAGCTAGTGAGTATGATTCAAGATAATCTAGACAAGATGGATGCAGTGGTCGGTGAGGCACGTAACATCCACAAGTGCGTCAAAGAGGATTTGCAGAAAGTAATGTCCTTAATGCGACAACTAACCAGTGCCAGAGAAGGAACTGGCAAGATCAAATCGAGCTTCGACCTAATACTGCTGAACAGTGACCGACGCCCACAGTGCTCAGATGTCTTGGTAAAGACTGCAGTACCAGAAGGAAAGAGAAAGGAAGGTCGCCCTCATCTGTTGCAACTACTAAAAGGCGGAGAGAAGACAGAGGAATAACCATGCAGTCTCAGCCCCAGAGGACTGGGGGGGTGAACCTAAACACGCCACTGCCCACACCGCTGATGCCAGGAGTTAGCCCTGACGCTGAAATGGACTGGGAGGTTGCTACAAAGAGAAGCAGAAGGAAACAGCGCAAAAACGAGAAGAATAATGCTGGGAGAACGAAAGCGAAACCGGGCGCAATTCTGATTAGGAAAAAGGACCCAAATGCGATTTAAGCCAATGTTCTCAAGCTAATGAAGGAGATGGTGGACAAGGGGCAAGTCGCCAAAAATGTCAATAATATCAGGCAAACTAAGACTGGGAACGTATTAGTGCAGCTGCAGAGGGGCAGCAACGCCATGCACCTAAAAGAAGCTGTTGCAACAGCGATTGGTTCAGAAGCTATAGTTTTGCAGCTCTCACAGCAAGTAGTTCTCGACGTTAGAGACATGGACATGCCGTGACCTGCAAGAATGAACCAATATGCACTCAGTGAGAGGCGTTAGGTGCCGACCATAGACATCGATCTGGGAGTGCAAAATGCACAGCCCTGGCGAAGGCGAAGGAAAGTCTGCTAAGGAAAGGAAATGGCTAAGTTTATACCAATAAATTTACACGGGGCTCAAGCCACGCAAGATTTGCTTTACCAAACGGCTAAAGAACACGATGCGGGTATTCTACTCATTTCCAAACAATACAGAAACTCAGAAAAAATGGCTGGCACTCGAACAACCGTGGCGATGCGGCTATACACGTACTGCCTAGAGCTAACACGCAGGTAAACTCAACAGAGAAAGAAAACCGGTATATACGATGCGTGCTAAATGGCACCGCAGTTTATAGCTGCTACTACTCGCCGAACGCACCGCTTGAGACGTTCCAGGCAGACTTGGACGACTTGGAGAGAAGCATGAGACAATGGCCCGGACCCATCACCGTTGCAGGAGATTTCAACGCCAAATCTAGGTCATGGAGCAGAGGTCCGGAAGACAGAAGAGAACAGCTTTTAGACGAAATGATGTTGTCACTCGACCTGATAGTGATTCATCAGCCAGGGATGGCAACATTCGAAAGAAGAGCGTCGTCCTCGGTATTAGATCTGACATTCCTTCGATCAACGCTGAGGAAGCACCTACACGAGTGAACAATATTGGAAGAAGAGTCACTCAGCGACCATCGATATGTCTGCTTCGAGTTAAAGAGCCGAAAACGCGATGGTCCGCGAGACAAACCCACAGGATGGGCTGTCAAGAAATTTGACCGGGACGCCTTTGCAGAATACATCTCGGGGTCACCAGGACTGGACAAGACTGGGACGACGGACGACCTGACGCGACTTTTCACAACTGAAATGAGCCGAGCGTACGATGCATCCATGCCCCGGAGAAGACAGCACAAGAATCAAAAGCCTGCTTTCTGGTGGAACTCAGAAATCTCAGAACTGAGGAGCAGCTGTAAGAAACAACGAAGGAAAGCTCAAAGAGCGCGGAAAAGAAAACGCCCCGAACAAGAAGAGGAAGAGGATAGGTACAAGGATGCCAGAACGTCACTCCGAAACACCGTAAAGCAAAGTAAGAGACAATGCTGGAAAGCTCTGCACGTCGATGTCGATCGAGACCCATGGGGTACACACTATCGCCTAGTGATACGGAAACTCTAGACGAGTCGAGGATCGGTCGCACCAACAGATATACCGACTGTACTTAAAATCGTTGAAGCGCTCTTTCCAAAAGGAGCTCCCAGAGAGAGCTACCCGAGCGATGAAGCACTAGAGGTACCTCTGTTCCAGATAAGCGAACTTAAACTGGCTGCAAAGAGGCTGGACTCCGGTAAGGCCCCGGGACCCGATGGGATCCCCAACGAAGTTCTGCAAGCGGATATTCGGGAAAAACCTCAACTAATCCTGGACTTATTCAACACGTGTTTGGAAAGAGGTCATTTTCCGAAACAATGGAAACGCCAAAAATTGGTCCTCATACCAAAGGGTAAAAACAAGGATCCCAAGGCACCATCCTCTTGGAGACCGTTATGCATGCTTGACTTTACGGGCAAGCTATATGAGAGAATGATTCTCAACCGCATGCAGAGCGAATTAGACGACCCGGAGAATGAGGGGCTGTCGGAGATGCAATACGGATTCCGTGCAGGTCGGAGCACTTTGCACGCGGTGCAGGAAGTGCAGAAAAGAGTAGACAAAGCATTCTCCATGAAACCGCAGCCGGGAGGCTTCTGTGCCGTGGTAACACTCGATGTTAAAAACGCCTTTAACACGGCCAACTGGGAACATATATATCAAGCCCTTAACAGAAGACTCCCTGAATATCTAATGAGGGTGGCTAGCAGCTATCTAGAGGACAGAACGCTGATGGTGAAAACGGACGATGGCACCACAGAAGTCGCGATCACGACAGGAGTCGCTCAAGGATCTGTAGGTGGCCCCACGATATGGAACATACATTACAACGGGCTGCTGCGGCTCAAACTACCTAAGGACGAGGTTTTAGTAGGATATGCGGATGATGTGGCCATGGTGGCAGTAGCCACAACTATACAAGAAATAGAGTGGAAATGCAACGAGTCTCTAGAAATTGTCAGCCGCTGGATGAAAGCACACGGTCTCGAATTAGCTCAGGAGAAGAGCGAGGTTGTTCTCGTAACAAAGAGAAGAAAGTTCGAGTACCCCAAACTCAAACTAGATGGCCATACGATACAGTTCCAGGATAGCATCCGGTACCTGGGCTTATGGATCGACAGGCACTGGAACTTCAAAGACCACATCAGGCGAACATCGACCAAAGCAGGGAATGTAGGTACAGCGCTACAACAGCTGATGCCCAATGTGGGAGGACCTAAACAAGGCAGCCGAGCACTTCTGGCGACTGTGGTGCATCGGTGCTACTCTACGGCTCGCCTCTGAGGGGTGCCCATGCGCAGAATAGCGCAGTCATGAAGAATATGGCTCCTGTACAGCGATGAATAGCACTTCGAGTTATTGGCGGATATCGTACCATATCACTGGACGCAACCTTGCTCCTCGCAAGAATAGCCCCGATATGGCCTCGCTAAGAAAAGAGCCAACGCGTGGAAGATGCAGCAACGAGAGGATGAGACAGCCACACTACTGGATATCAAAAAGGAAGCCCACGCAGTCCTACTGCAAGAGTGGCAAGGTGAATGGAGCGCATACCCTAAAGGTAGGTGGACACATACGCTTATTAGGGGCGTCAAAGAGTGGACGACCCGAGAACAGGGGAGACTCGATTACTGGGTCACGCAGGCACTCACTGGACCGGGTGTTTCGGTGCCTACTTGTTTAAGTATAAAAGGCGAAACGATCTAAGCTGCCAGGACTGTGACGCCGAATGGGACGACGCGGAACACGCGTTCTTCCACTGCAGATTCTACGTGGAGGAGCGGGTTCAACTACAACAGACTATTGGCGCACTCTTAGAGCCAGAGACACTGGTCGAAATCATGCTACGTGGACCGGAATCTTGGGAGAAGATTGCGTGCTACTTCAGGCACGTAATCACAAAGAAGCGAAAAACAGAAGAGGAGACACAGTGAATGAGGAATCACGGACCCTTGGACTAGAGGAAAGGAAAGGCCGACGCGCGAAGAGATGAGTCTGTGTGTGTGTGTGTGCGTGCGTGCGTGCGTGCGTGCGTGCGTGTGTGTGTGTGTGTGCTGAAAAAGAAGATGGAGGCGCCCTGAAAGAGGGACATCGAAATACGGATAAACTGTCGAGCCCGAACCCCTAATCCCTTGGCCGCAAGGCTAAGGGGACGAGGGAGTAGGGATAATGACAGCAACGGCGACGGGTCCAGCGGATCAGAACGGGCCCCACTGAAGGAATGCTCACGCGGTGCCGGTGGGGTTCCGGTGTCGTAGGGCCACTGGCTGGGGAGCTTGCTCCCCCTACGCCCACCAAAAAAACACACACACACACAGACGTTATTTATAATACTAAGATAAACGTAGAATATGCGCTAGGTCTTATGAAATATGAAATCCCAATCATCCGAATCGAAATTTAAGAAGCCATCACTGTCATAGATGAAAGTACATAAGTACATAAAAGTCGATAAGCCCATTTTTTCAATGATCACTTGATTACACATATTAAATATTAAATATATCTTGAATTTAAGCCTGTATTCTTGTGAGCAGGCTTGTCGCTTTTATGTGTATAGATACCTCTTGACACTTATTGCATTTCACAAATCTTCTGAATTGAATTATATATCCTATAGTGAGTTAGACTTAATATGTCACTTTCATCTTTCTTAGAGAAAAGATGTATTTATTTTTGTATAATGCAGCTAATGGTAGAATTCTTCTAATATCCCAAATCTTGCAGCTAATGGCCAAATTTACTACCACTCCGGTGTTATTAATTAAAAGGTAATTAATAAAACAACACCATTTTTCTTTTTATCCGTCGACGTTTCGGACAATTTATTTTTGTTCCTCTTCAGGAATCTAATATATACAACCGTAGTTAATATTATTTTAATAATTTCCAACAGAGAAATATTTTACACATGAAATAAATAAAACAGATTACAAACTTACAATCAAATGTTAATAGTCCAAGTGTTACGTGGAAAACAGTCCACCCGTCAATAGTAACATAAACCATTATTTCTCTTTATATAATCTAATCATTAAATAAGTGTATGTAATAAAAGGTGTGAACGTACATAAATAAGACAGTATATGTAAGTAGGTGGGGCACAGTCCACTAACAGAGTTCGAGAACGAGAAAAGGTATTAGGCAAACACGTCTTCGAATACGAGGGATAGTGTACGGCACATAGCTGTACTAATCATATGCTCCTAATACCTGCTCGTCTACAATACTCAGTTATTCTAATTCTAAGAGGACAAAAATTCGACATTATTAATCAAAATACTGTATTCCTTTGGTTACAAACCAAACTTGTACTTGTTTGAAATTACTTGAAGAAAAATCCGATTGTATACCATTATTTTATCAACTGATGAGAATTTTTCCATCGGTCTTACAGTCTTATAAATTAAATTAAAATAATTAATAATTATGGCAGTCAGATTGTCCTTGTTTATTATCACCCCCGCAGAGTCTGAAATAAAAACTTAATTAAAACCTGGAAAAAAAAACTTTATTAGCAAAGGACTATCTGACTGTCCCCCACCACCAAATTGCCCAATTGTCGAACGCTACCATTATTTTATTATAGATACGTTGATGACACCATACTGTGTATTAAAAAAGATCAATTACAATCAGTTCTTGACACTTTCAATGGATATGACAAGTATCTACAATTTACTTATGAAATAGAAATAGATAATAGTATTAATTTTCTAGACTTAACGATAGTTAGAATGGAAAACAACATAATTACTAACTGGTTTCAAAAACCTGTTTGTTCTGGCCGATTATTGAAATTTAATTCCCATCATACTAAACAACAAAAACGCAATCTTATTTGAAATCTTGTGGAGAGAGTATTATTATTATCGGACAAATCATTCCACAGTCAAAATATCATGTTAGTAAAAGAAATGCTAATTAAAAACTTCATTAACACATGTATTGCAAATCGCATACGTAAACATAAATATGTGAATGATAACTCGCATAATAACAACGTAACTAACCCGATATCAACTGTAGCACTGCCTTACCATGAAAAACTGTTTTATTCTTGTAACAAAGCGTTTAAAAAATTTAACATTCGACGTGTCCCTCTGATGAACCACAAAATGAATAGTATTGTTAAGTTAGGCAAAGATAGAACAAAAAAATGGAACGAGACTAGTGTGATATATAAATTTAACTGTGATAAATAATGGGTCTGAAGTTTGCATCGTTGGAATGCAACGAAATAATTTTTCACGATTGATTAAAGTTTTTAAACAATGGAAATTTTATCTAAACCTTTGTTTTAAAGTTATTTTATACTATATAAAACACTAAATCTACACGCAAAATTAATATTATTAGCATAAATGTGAAATAAAATGAATTATTTTTTTCATTTCGTTGCACTCCAACGTTGCAAACTTCAGACCCATGATAAATATAGTAGTGTGTATGTAGGCGAAACAAAAAGATGCTTAAAAACAAGAATTAATGAACATAACAAATATGTAATAGATGGATTAAAACAAGATCACCAACAATTCCTGTTCCACATTATATCAAAGAAAATCCTACATACAATTTTGATTGGGTTAACACATTAATATTAGACAGGGAAAGTAACAGAGAAAAACGACGTATATCTGAAATGCTGCATATTAATTTTATTGATAACACAATCAACAGACAGGAAGACACAAAATTTTTAAATCGTCATTTTTTATCATATGATAAGAGTCATTTTTGCATTTCTGGTAAGTTAAAGAAGAGTTAAAAAAGAATTCAACTTAAGGGGACAAGCCATGGTTGAACCTGAAAAAAAAGCTATTGTATTAATTCTTTAATAACAAAGCCAATATATAATTTTAAGAGTTCAAACTTTTTTTTATTATTAAGTTATACAATTACCTATAATTTAAGACTACATCATCCAGGTGTTTAAGATTTTGGTCTTGCAGTCCATTAGATTAAGAAACCCTTCTGAATTAGAAACTGGCATGTCATTGCCGCAGGAAATTTTTTGAACAAAGCAAAGCAGAGGTCTGGTTACTTAGGAGTACCTTTGTAGTTATACCAGTTATAGAAAATGTGAGCTACTTTTTTTTTTTTTAATTTTTTAAATTGTTTTTTAATGAAAAATCTAATTTTTTTATATTTTTTTTATTAAAATTTCAATATTTTTTGTAATTTTATTTTATAATTTTTTTTCTAAAGCCTTTTTCAAAAAAGTACCTCACATTTTCTATAACCAACACAATTTTAAAGATACTCCTAAATTTCCAAACCTCTAGCTTGCTTTATTTAAAAGAAATCCTGCGGCAAAGTCCCTGTAAATACAAAAAACAAGTTATTCAGAAATTCAATTCAAAGTTTTGGTTTTCTATAACTTTATATAAGTTTCAAAACTACTTACCAAAAATTTTTTTTTCATTCTGTATGATATACTTTAGTGGAAAAATGAAACAGATGCCAATTAGATGAAAGTAGTCCTGGCTAAATCATTTTAACTGTTGAATAAACCTATAAAAAAGAATTTCATTAATTCAACAATATTTTTAAATTTTTTAGATTAATACATAAATGTTGTACTTATTTTTTTTTTTCGTACTAGGCTGAAAACATTGTTAGTCATAAATGTTATTGACAGTAAAAATAACCTCAAAATAAATTAATCCTTTTATGAGAGCCAATAACACTGTAAAAAGAAAAAAATTAATAAATATTATATTAGCTATTATCGCATAAAAATAACTTTTTACCTACTCTAGTAAGAACCTGGTGCATATGACTCTTCAGGTAAATTCAATTACAGTCTCCTTCGTTTTCTCCTATTTTCTAAAGTGTTTTCTTCGGCATTCCTCTCAGCATGAAATAATCTCATGTCATTGCTTTTCTGTGCCCACTCAATTGCAGCTACTCCAGGTTTCACATCAAAGGCTTCCATAATATTCAGAAAACCAACTCTTCCATCGTTGAAGCAAGTGACAGCAATACAAGCACCTGCTGTGAGCACATGTACACCACTGAAGGAGGTCTTGGTTACAATCTTCCAAACTGAATTATTAAAACTCTCATTACTATTTTGGGTGTAACCGCCTAAACATCTGTGAAGCAGCTCCTTTTCAGAGAGATCTTTGTAAATTGGTTTCAACTGCTCCATAATCACTGCAGGAATACTGTCTATGATGAAAATCTTTTAGTTTTTTTTGAGCCTTCGCTTTTTGCCACTTGCACCAACTGCTCTGTCCTGGTGGGCATAAATGATGTTGAGGATTCTGGTCTGTGGAAATCTTGTGGTAGTACGTAGCCCATATAGCATTCAGCATTTTTTCTACAGAGTCCGTGTTGTTTCTGATGGCATTACCATAATATGTGGTGAGCTGATCAATTACTTTTGCTGTTAATCGTCCTTGGCCTCCAATGGTTTTTCCATCGTCTAATAACTTTTTTCCAAAATTTTTCTTTAAATTCCTGAGTCTGGTTCCCATTCGTTTCTGGACGTGTCCCACACACTCCTTCTTCTCAACTTTAACTTCATCTCCATACGGTTTGGCCTGGCACAAAGCACTGTACACTTTCGAATCTCCATCTCCAATGTAATGATGGTATTTTACATTATACTTCTCTTGAGATCTTCTAAACATTTCCACAACTCCATCGACTTCCATCTTTCCAGCACTTCCTTCATGGTTTGCTGCACATTTATCTTGATGATCACTGAACCAGTCTTCATATTCTTCTGTGCCTTTTCTATTTTCCCACTTTAAACATGCTTTACAAAAACTGTTCTTGATAAATATGTCAAGAACTTGTTGAGAACGCAAGCCAATCAAACTTGAAATTCCTTGAAGACTGCGTCTGTTGGTTTCATAAGCATTGCTTTGAGCTCCAACTTGCTTGCTCGTGCTTATAATTCTTCTCTCTGAACAATTTTTGTACATAATGTTAGATTTGGACCCAAGTCCTCGAATATCTTCTTCTATAATTTTAACTTGTCCTTTACATGTTGCACATACAAGAAATTTCTCCAGCTATAAGAACAGAATGTTTATATCTATTATTCTGTTTCTTGTTTGTGACGCTTCTACAGATATATCTTTTATTTTCCCTGAAGTTGTACTTCTTTTCCTTTTGTTCGTGATTTTTTGTTGAACATTCTCTGAATTTTTGTTAAATCCTTTATGTTTTTTTTTTCTTCCAAATTTTCTCTTCTTTCCTGGAGCTCCTGATGTTCTATTTCTCTTGTCAGAATCCATAGTGGCTAATATCTAATCCTCTATAATGTTAGTTATTAAAAAACAGAAATAAAAGTCACTCACTGAACTCACTAAATTAAAAATATTAACAACACTTTGCACAGTGCAGTTAACCTAAAATCGCTGTCTTCTACACTCTCAGTTAAAAGAGTTCTACACAGCACTTTATTTACAAAAAAATTTGTTGTCAATACTGAATAAATTGCATTGAAAAATGCAGATTCAATTATATTCAAAACACTTTTAGTTTAAATCCCAACGACTATGGCGCTGACAGAACGTAAACAGATGAGATTTTAAACCATCTATATGTATTGTACGTATTATACTTTTGTATAAGTAGAGTAAAAGTAAAATACACGAGGTTTATACCTCGAGTTAAGTTTGCCTACTATGTCAATGTACATTTACGTTCTAAATTCAGTATTGTATGCTGTGAAGCATAAAATAATATAAGATTAACAATAGTATATCTAAAATGGATAATTTAAGAAAAATCACTAAATATGCAAAAAAGTGACTTCACGGTTTTAGCTGTATTTTCTAAACGAAATCGAATTTGGAAATGCGGTTGGAAGCATAGTATTCAGCGGAAAATTTGCTATCAAAATAGTACATAAAAAAAAATCGATTTTTCGACCCCCTAACCATGGCTTGTCCCCTTAAATCATCGAGGCAAAGCTTTTAATTCGTGTACTATAAGACGCCCGTGCTGAAAAACCGCGGTAATACCCACTTTTACCCTAGTCATGACAAAAGATTGAATAGAATTTTTAATAAATTTGATTTGAATGTGAATAAAAATTGGCCAGCTACATTATAGCTGCCATAAATACGTCAGTTATTCTCATCGTTTTATATTGTTATAATGTCTGTGAAACGTGAGTTTGTCGGCGGCGATGTAGCGTTGTAATCGAACGTAGAGCTTCTGGCTTTTAAAATACCTACGACGATAACAACTATATTGTATGTATTTTTTACTAATTTCTCTTTGTGAGTACAACGAAAAATAACCATGTTTAAGATTCTATTGTTCTTTGTTTTTGTAGTGAAATAAATGTTCACCTGATGCGGCTAGAGAACTGACTAGCGAAACGTTGTGGCTTTTTTGAAAATGCAAATTTAAAGTGTTTTATTTTTGTATCTGGGTTGATCCTCACCATCGTTTCTTAACATTGAATTCATTATGGAGGATAAATATAATAGTAACTATCAAAAAATCTATTAATTTTTTAACCAGTTACATTAAAGAAATTGCTGCAAGGGAATAGATGTTACAAAATTTAGTCGATATGTATTTACCTGATATGGTAGCTCTTCTATTGTAACGGAATCTCCTCCAATAATTTTTTCTTCGTGTGTTCCATTGTTATCTATTAGAAATTAAAATATAATATGTAATTGAAAAATTTATTTTAATCATCAAAAATACTATTTAAAATCTTTTTTACTTATATAGAAGCCGCTCGCGAAAGCGACGCAAAACAAAATACACAAAACCTTCATGATTGCAATAAGGAAAATGAAAAAAATCTTTCTTTTATACACCGATCTTATCAAATGATCATTAATAGAATTATAAATTAAAAATGAAATAAACACGAATGTTGGAGTCAACTACATCTTTCGTGCTATCATTAGCTTGGTTATTTCGTAATTGTTACGATAAATACTATTGAAGGCCGCGCGCTAGGGTACACGTGTTACGACGTGCGCACGACACGATCACGAAAAATTGTACAATACATAGACTACTGAAATTTTCGTGTGGTGCGTACGTCATAACACGTGTACTTACCGTGATTCACGGCCATCAACAGGATTTATCGTAACAATCACGAAAAATTCTATTTAGCAACAATGCATATAATATTGGAATTTTCCAAAAAAACTTCCATAGGTGTTTAAGAACATGGTTGTTCGAATCAAATCGCAAAATTCGAAAATTCCTTACAGAACTTTTGCATTTGAAAATACAGATTTAAAATAGCGAAAAAAAATATTTTAAAATTCGCTATTTGGTTCAATAACAATCTCGATTATTCCGCTATGGTTTATAATAGTCCTATTTCTCCAAAATCTATATAGGTAAAAGAGATTTTAAATAGTATTTTTGTGGATTAAAATAAATTTTTCAATTATATATTATATTTCAATTTCTAATAGATAACAATGGAACACATGAAGAAAAAATTATTGGAGGAGATTCCGTTACAATAGAAGATCTACCATATCAGGTAAATAAATATCAACTAAATTTTGTAACATTCATTCTCTTGCAGAAATTTCTTTAATGTAACTGGTTAAAAAAATAATAGATTATTTGATAGATTTATTAATAGATTAATTTATTAATAGATTGTTGAATTAAATAATCCATGAACGATATTAATAAACGTACTTGCTTTATCGCATTATGTATACAATAAGTTTCATACAAAACAATTTATAGAAATTTAAAAGTTTTTTAAAATAATTCAAGAAGATGGTGAATCTGATTAAAGTTTCTTATATATTGTATATCAAGATAATAATTTCAATACAAATCTTTAAGCCCATAGCTCTCAGGAGGAAAGTATTTAAATTTGTTTTTAGGCTAGTTTGCTTTGGTTGAGAATAGATAACGTTTACGGTGCAACTATTGTACATGAATCTTGGGTTATAACTGCTTCACACTGTGTGGAATAAGAATTCATATATTTTTTATAATTATATTAAGTATTTCTATGTAATAGAACTTCTTACTATTAAATTAAAATTATCTCTTCATTGCAAAATAGAAATAAATCGCATATATCAGTACGAACTGGCAGTGGATACATATGGTAAGATTTTTTGGTAAAGTACGCAGATTTGAGAAAATAATAATGCATGCGGATTTTGAGACCAACAGGAAAAACAATGACATTGCTTAATCATGATGCTTCACACTCACCTTGTTCTAACACTGGCACATATGCTGACTTCAGACGATATGATGGACTTCCATCTACCTATAAAAGTTATGTTCATGATTATATTAGAAAAAGTGATATTGAATTTGACATTAAAATGACATTGAAAAGATATAATGATCAAAACCGGTACTTTGGCGGGATAACGCAACTGCACCTCGACCGATCACAGAAATCAAGTACCGTTCAGTACGGTTAGTACTAGGATGGGTGACCGCTATATACTTATACAACTTCTATGATCGTTAACAGTGTGCTAAATATAATTTAAAACAAATTTGGTCACCGGATGCCAGTTGAAGCCAATGCAGAAAAAACGTTCAAGTCTTTGCCCTAGGAAAGAACCCTAAGCTCAACCAACTAATCGGAGACTGGGCATCACTTGATAAAAGTATGGATTGAAAGTGAATATGAGAAAAGATATATAGGTCACTTACTGGGCTAAATAGGCTGTAGGGGGATAAACAAAAGACCGGTCCGTGAATGCGAAAACCTTTCGTTTCGGATGCTAATTTTTAACATTACAATAAATGTTTTGAAAAACTTTTAACATATGTTTTCAACGTAGTTTTTTCTCAGCTTTTTGATGATGATATTAGTTTATAATTTTTATATTATTTTATAATTTTGATATTTTCACGAAAAACAGCATGCGTCACATCTGCAGTACCATTAAAAAAAATCATGACTACCTCTTGTAGATTGCTCCTTCTTTCATTCGTATGGCAGACATCTTTACCGGTTATACGCTGGAGAAAAATAAAACTCTTTCATATTTTAAAAGTTACATCGGTGTAAAAAAGTAAATCTTTGAAAATACTAATTCGTCATGTTATGTTTCTAGTAGTGAAAAAAAAATAAGTGTCGGAAACGGGTGGTTTTCGCGCCCTTATAGGTCAGCCTGTAAGATCTAATGCGAAACACCCCATATTAAATAAAAACTATTAACTTACTGATGTTTTATCAAAATCTGTAATATGCATCAATTGTCCACTTTCTGGAATATCATCAGGTCCAGTGAGAGGAACAGGTTTTTTTAGACCTACATTCGATCTTACTTTTTAACTGTAAAAAACATAATGTTTAAAAAAATGGTTCGAAGATTATTATTTTTCATTACATGAAAAATATATAATACAATTGGATTTACCCTTAAAAAAGCAAAATCATTGTGGAAATTTTCATGATTATAATGAGGGTGTACAATCATTTCTTGGACCGTTATTCTCTCACCTACGCCTATCAATTCTGTAGTGCCTACGCGCATCACCAAACCTTTTTTGTTTCTGTCATAGAAAAAATAAAATTATATAATGATTGCGCTTCATAAATATAAATTAGAAGAAATGGTGTTTAATAATAATAAATGCCTTTCAATGAAATCCATGCAATGCGCAGCTGAGAGAATTCAAGATTCTGCAATAATTGATGCACCGCATGTACAACACCTTTTGAATACAGCATCGCCTAGAATTCAAAATTTCATTTTTATATACCTTTTTATGAGTTTATTAATTCATATTTTTATTAAAAACAATACTTGATACGGCGCATATTCCATTTCCATATAGTCTCCTCGAACAATGTTCTCTTTGGTTGTCCCATTATCATCTATAGAAAGCAGGTTAATCAATTTACATTTATTTTCAAAAAGTATATAATAAGGTTATTTTTTTAAAACTATTAATTTCTATAAATTAAATAAAAAAACAATAACATTTATCAAAGTAATTTTATAGAAACTTTAGCTATTGTTCAGGTAACTCTTAATAATTCAAGTTCTCCATGATTTGAAATTGTAATCTCACTGATGTTAAAGCCATTTGCGTAAACTAAACACGACAAAAAGTAAAGAACCTTTGTGGTGACGAAAAAAGACTTTTAAGATTATTAAACTTATATTTTTTCTTTATACGTTCCGCGTTATGATCATTAGCATAAAGTCAAATAATATTAGGTGAACACAAGTGTTACTAACAAGGAAAGGATACTTGGTGTCCGCCTCCGATTTTCATGAAACTTCGCATATGATTAGAGTGTCAAAAAATATTCGATACGTATTTTTTTTTATCTGTGGAAAAACATATTTAAGGGGTGAAAACCGCCCTTAAAGTTCACCCCCAAAAACCGTTTTTTTTTAATATCTCAAGATGGAATCGGAATTTTTTAACGAAACCAACACCTATTTGTTTCTTATGAAAAGTCGAGTTTTTCGGCACAGTTTTAATACTGGGGGGTTGCATCACCTATTTTTTATAAGGGTAAATATGATATTTCCCCTTGTATTTTTTATATAAAAATGTTTTAATGAGCTAAATTTGATTGAAAATTGCCATGCTATAAAGAAAATTGAAAATTATAGTTGACATGTTTCGAGATTTAAAAATAAAAACATGTTGACGGGGTGAATTACCCCTAATTTAATTAATCACCTTTTTGTCAGTGTCTGCCTTCGATTTTCATGAAACTTTGCAACTGGTTAGAGTATCGAAAAATATTTGATACGTATTTTTTTTATCTGTGGAGAAAAACATCTGGGTGTGAAAACCACCCTTAAAGTTCACCCCCAAAAACAGTTTTTTTTTATATCTCGAGATGGAATCGGAATTTTTTATTGAAACCAACACCTATTTGTTTCTTATACAAAGACGAGTATTTGGACACAGTTTTAATGATAAGGAGTTGCACCCCCTATTTTTATGGGGGTAAATATAATTTTTTTCACCCTGTTTTTAAAATGACAAAGTTTTGACGAGCCATATTTGATTAAAAAATGCCATGTTGTAAAGAAAATTAAAAATTATAGTTGACCTGTTTCGAGGTTTAAAAAAACACATAGAAGGGGTGAGCTACCCCTACTTTAGTTATTTATCTTTTAGTGATTAAAAAAAATTGATCACAACATTCTTTTTGATTTTTAATTTTGAGATGCTTATTTCAAATCATATTTTACGTGAAAATTTGCAAGAAAATTTTTATCGATTATTTTTTTTTGTTTATGAAATTAATGATGAAATTATTTATAAACAAAGAATTTTTCTGTATAAAATTCTATTAAAAATTCATCTATTTTTACATTATATTAGGATAATATTTCATTTTCCGTATTGATACTTGTATTGTTGATGTCATAAAAATTTAAGTTTTTTTTTATCAATGAAGGTTTCATTCTTACCGAAATATGCAATATAATTATAATTATATTAAATTTACATTACAATTTGCAATGTCATTACGCTTCTACGAATATTTTTTTCGCGATGACATTTATAAAAATATTGGTAAATAAAAAAAAACATTGAATACGAGATAATTCTCGAGTAAACAAGAGATATTTTTATCGACTTTGGTCAGTTTGTAGTGTTTCTTTGTATTGACTACACGCTAGTTACTAAACTGATTATACATTGTTGGTGTTTATACAATTGTTTAAATTGATATAATTATACATTTTATTATATACTCTTAAAAAAAATTTTTAAATTACGCATTGAGGATACAGAAAATATATTATTAAAAAGGGCTTGTAAGTATTGCTATTTTATTTTTAGTCATATGGGCGAAACGTTTAAACAAATAAGAACTTTCTTGAAAAAAATAAAATAGTTTAAATATTAAAATGATATCTAAAGTCAAATAGTAAGTTTGATTAAAAGAAGTGATATAATATAAATAGGATTATTATAAAAACGTAAAATAAAATAATGATTCTAACAATGTTCAATTTATTAATATAACCATGATAAGAAGAATATTTGTAAAAAACATCGACTTGTTTTCATTTTTTTTCTAGAGTTAATAAAATTTATAATATTTATTATATACATAAATATCATATCATAATATATTAATAAATTTTTCGTTTGCCTTTTATTGAGTGTATGTTAAATAATTACAATTATCTAAAAAAGTCGTCAGATTTTTCAACCCAAATACCTCACAGATACTATGACAAAAATGATCCACAAAATTTCTGAAAATTATCTCCGCATAAATCGAAGGCCTGAAGTCGAGATTATATCAAATAAGTGTTTACAAATTAATTTTATAATTATAACACGTGGTGGCCGGTAAAGTTTCTTATTCTTATTCAACATGACCTCAATAACTGTTTTAAATAAAACTAGTATAATATTTTATTGTAATGAGTATCTTGCCCATTTAATACAATTAATAAATAAAATTAATGAAATCGTATGAGCGTGCGTGTGTAAGTGTGTGAGTGCGTGCGCGCGCTTGAGTATAAATACATATATTCAATTTCATTATTTTATGTATTTATTATATTAAACTGGCACGACTCTCTCTACCATATAATAAACAAGTAAAATAAATTATTTGTGTGTGTCACATGATATTGTAGTAATTAAAATATTTTTATTTCAGTGAAACATAACTTTATTTTAAAAAGAAGACTAGATCAAACGCGCGCTGCGCGCGCGGAGATAAACTATGCTTTGAATACAATATTCAAAAATGTGAAAATAACCTTATAAGAAAAATATAAACAAATAACATTACGTTGCCATGCACATAGCTACAGCATGGCAACGCTTCCGACCAATCAGATTACGAATAAAACGTGAAATAACATAGCCATCAATTTTACTAAAGGGGATAAAATTATGAAATATCGGAAATAAAAGTAAGTTCAATTGACGTTCATGAAAATAAAATAAAGTTATTTTAAGTAAAATAATAATTATAGAATAAATAATCTACGGCTGTTGCTTGAACGTCATTGCCTCAAATAAAATTAAAAAATGGCTATTAATCCACTGGTTATAATATCTTTATTATCTATAATCTTTAATCCTAACAATGTTAAAATTGAAGAATCACAAGCTAACGAACAGGAGATAACTTTATATCATGTAATAGAAAATATAATAAAGGAGAGTGTAAATTACAATTTACATACAGAAGAAAAATATACTTTACTTTTTGAGGATGACAACAGTGATACACTTCCACAAGATATTGAAGAAGAGGATGAATTAAATAAATATTATGCAGAGGTTCCTGCTTGTTTACCGAATGAAGAAGATATAGACTTTGAATATAAGAAGCAAGCAGTGCAGTATTGGCAAAGTGGAAAAAGAGAGCCATTATCCTTGACAAGTGTACAATTGAAGTATAGAAAAGTTACTTCTGATCGTCAATTGCGACGGTGGAAATTACAAATTGAAGCAGGGGGTACCAGCAAAACTATTCTATATGTAATAACAACTTATGTACTTCAAAAAGTTAAAGAAGCGATAGAATCACAAATGACTCTGCATAATATTGATATAAAAAGATGGGCTCTCGTAAAGAAAGCAGAATTAAATATTCCGTGGTTTAAAGCTTCACATAGATGGATACAAATATTTAAAAAAAAACATCACATTGTTTCACGTAAAATAACAAAATTTATTACTATGTCATCTACACAGAAGGCAATAAAAGTAGAACAACACAAAGAAAATTTTGTTAACGATGTAAAAAATCTCATTAAAGTACATGGTGCTCAGTCGGTATCTTCTACAACACATAGTTACACTATTCAACCAATAATATCAGCAGAGGGACAGCTTATGTCCCCGTTATTTATAGTTTTGAAAGAGGCTCATGGGCAATTTGGACCTAAAGTAATGAAAACTTTATTCAAACCAGAAAATATATACGTAGAAGCATCAGCGTCCGGTAAATTATCCAAGGAACTATTTCAAATTTGGATTCAAAATGTATTTTTGATTCACAGCAGAAATTTGTCTATACTGCTATTAGATTCATGGAGTGGACAATGTGAAAACGCTGTAAAAGAAGCTTTACCGAAAGGGTCAAATCTTATGTTGAAAACGATACCAAAAGGCACAACTGGTCAGATACAGCCTCTTGATATATATGGTTTTCGATTATGGAAAAACTTTATAAGAAAATTATCAGACATAAGACTTCTTATGAATTATGATGCTAAATTACACGAGAGAAATAATATAATCAAACTACAATCTCTAACCCATAATCAATTTTCTTCACCAAGATTTCAAAATGTTTTTAAATATGCCTGGTATAAAAGTGGATACCTAACGAAAACACCCCCAAGACATCAAAATCCAGTAGATTTCTGTTTCCATACCCAAGAGGAACCAATTTGCGACATATGTGGAGGAATTGCAGTCATACGATGTGCATGGTGTAAAAAACTATTATGTTTTAAACATTTTTTCACAGATTATCATTATTGTCAAACATATATTTAATAAAATTTGCAAATTCACCAATTTCTGTAATATTTATAGATTTTACATTGATAAATCATCACATTGTACAAATTAATAAAAATGAAAAAAAGTTTTCGCTCATTATCTAGTAATCATAATGTTAACCCATTAACGCGCAAATGCACATTTTTGTGCACACATTTTCAAGTACAGAATTCTATTGGAAAAACAAAGTCATCTTTATCCAAAATCCTGTATAGAGGGTTTTCGAGGGTGCTCTTTCAGAATCTGCAACTTATTTTGTAAAAAAAGTCAGTAAGTGTATTATTTCTGAGTTTTTTTTAAAAAAAAGTCAAAAAATTTAATAAAATTTTTTTTTCAAATCAATTTTTGTTACTGTTTCTGTTTTTGGATAATCATATTACCGCCAGAAATCGCGGTCCGAATGTCTGGCGTTTCCAAAACACTGGTTGTGAATCTTTTTTCCCCTTTTAGCTTTTCCAAAATGGCGGATTTTGTGAAACAGCGTAATGTTAAACTTCATGATTTTTTTTCTCGAAATGTATGAACTTAACGAAAAAATATTATAGAACAAAAAATGCTTAGAATCACTCAAAAAATACGTATGAATTTTTTGAGAAGTTTTTGAACCAATTTTGAATTTGTTAATTTTTAACATTTTTGAAAAATAAAAAAATGTCTCAAAAACTTCTGAAAAAAATCATACGTATTCTTTGAATGATTCTTAGCACTTTTTATTCTATAAAATTTTTTCGTAAAGTGTATTTTTTTCGAGAACAAAAATTTTGAAATTATGCGTTACATAAACACACAAAACGTTGAATGGATTGAAGACTGTATAATCGTCATTCTGCCACTATCATCACACATGCAGCTCTCATACATGGATTGACTTTATTCGACGATGAAAATAATACAGTACTGGACGCACGTAACATCCCGGTGAACTTTCACAGCACTCATAAGATAATTGACGTATCTCTCACATGGGTACAACAGCCACTAGATATCATAAAACCCATTGAGCATAGAAGTTATAAAGATATTAATCCAACTGAATTGGCTGAGGTTTTGTGTGCTTGTGATTGGTCGTCATTTACTGACAGTACTAATAATGACACTGACGCTGCTCTAAATTGTCTCTGTGACAACTTAAGGCGGACGATAGAACAACGAACAACGTGCTCCACTAAAAACTTTAAAACCTAAAAAGAACAAACTGCCGTGGGTTGGAGCGGAGCTAAACCGACTGCACCAAAAATGTGACACTGCCTATAGACGTTACAAGAGAACAGGAACCAAATTTTTCTCATCACTTTGACAAACTGTTGATGGCCGTACAACACAAGCCAGGACATCATACTACCACAATAGACTGTCAAAGGCCCTTGCAAATGGCAATGTTTGGAAGGGCCTTAAAGACCTAGGGCTGCTATCCAAACCAGATGAGGATTTGAATGGCCTAGCACTGGATAAGTTGAATCAGCACTTTGCTGGAGTGTCAGTCTCACCGCAGGACAGCGATGGGAGGCGTAGGGATGTCTTGAATACTGCAAGTTTGGAAGGTTGAAGTACTGCAGGTTTGGATATATGTCGCGACATCGACAAGAAATACGTCACGTTACTGCTACTGTTTGACTTTAGAAAGGCATTCGACACAATTTCTCCCTCTCGTCTGGTTTCCAGAACTGCTCTTCGGTGTATAAGCTCCCACATTTCTGGTAGGCAACAACGTATATACACACAGTCCCAAGATTTATCTTCGTGGTTAAACACGAATCTTGGAGTACCACAAGGATCAGTTCTGGGAGCCTTGTTGTTTTGCCTATATATCAACGACATACGTGACGTCCTCGACTCGAGATGTATCAAACACATACGGTATGCTGATGACTTGCAGATTTATGTACATGTGTCCAAACACAGTCTAGATGTGAGTATCCAAACACTGCAGCGGGCGGCAAGAGCGGTCTCGGAGAGGGCTGTGGGCACCTCTCTCAAACTCAATAAGCTGAAAACAAAGGCGATCATCTTCGGCAGAAATCGTTTTATTAATGATTTTTACGCTGATTCGAGGACGATCGACCTCGGAGAAGGTGCCTGCATTCCATTCTCTGACACTTTCACTAGTCTTGGGGTTGTACTTGATGCTAAGCTTACCTGGAAAGCACATATTAACCATGTTACTAAGAAGTTCAATCGTGTGATGTTTGCACTACGATTCTTTCGTCGGGACACCACTGAGACTTTGCATAAAAATCTCGTAGCCGCTCTGCTGTTCGCTCATCTTGAATATTGCTCGATAGTTTTCATTGATGCATCTCAAGAGTTGAAAAACAGTCTACAAAGACTGCAAAATTCATGTGTGAGATATGTGTTTACGATGGATGCCGTCGGTTTGGTCCATACCTGCGGGACATGATCGGCTGGGAATACACCTACAATTGCGCCTAGATTGGTGAAAGGATCTTCAATATTTGAAAACTGTCCATTGTGAAGATCGTTTAAATTTTTATTTAGATAATTAAGTAGCCTTTCAAACGATAAGCGATATTTAAAGCACATCGGTATTTATAACCCGAAAATTTTAAAGCGTGATGCATACAATATACATTAGATGATAACTTATCGAAAGGAGGACAATCTACGTCATATTCCAAATTAATAATTTCGTTTGCTATAATTTTATGAAGTATCAACCGCTTTTCGCTACCTCTTACTTTAATGTTTCGTGGACTTTTAGATAAATCTTGCAGAGTTTTATGAAACTTTCAATATCAACTTCAGCTTCCAAGTAATTAATGCCGTGACAATGCTGAGTTAATCGATTATTTTTTCTTCTAATTTCGTCGTTCAAATCGTCTACACAAGCCGTCGGAGTCACTAACCAATGACCGTGAAAATCACCATTAAGAGCAACAACAGCGATTTCCTTTGGTGCATTGTTATCGTTAGTATCTTTTAGACACAGAATATCTGTTACTAAATCGATCATTTTTTTATGTAGCTTGCAAATGACAATCACGACTCAAAACGTACTGGCTACCAAGAAACAAATCTTTCACGTATATGTAATACAACAGTGACATCTACACTTCGTTATTCTAACCACTAAAGTCTACAATAGTTTAACACAATGCATCTACTTCCAAAATATTATCGTACTCAGCATAGACAATACAATTTACAGTATTGGCTAATGCTTCAGAGAATCGTACAGCTAATCTGACGCTACCGCGCTTAACCAAATTCCTATGAGTGCATTGGTTAGCCGATATATCGGAAGTTAAATCAAATGCGAAAAGACAATAGCTATTAGGATATGATTCACGCGAGATTTGGTTACCCTCATTAGGATAGAGCAGCCTAAGGTAGGATACCCTTACTGATAGAGCAGTCCTGGGGTGGCTGCGCACTGAATCGAGGAGACAGTATTTCATGGGGATAATAACGCATAAAATCATGCGTATGCATAACCCGGACAACCTTGAGAGTCTTTTCTCTAGGTATGTAGCCAGGTTTCCCACTAGAAATTAAAGAATTAACAGCACCCCTGATGCGCACTGATACTGGCATAGTCTTTCAGCGTACGAGGTGCGCACCTTTCGAACTCTCTGCCTGCTGAGGTTAGAAATCTTCCATTGCTCAGCAGGTTTAAAACTGCTCTGAGAAGGCACTTTCTTGACCTAGACTAATTCACTTGCGTAATGGGTGACATCTATTTTAGTTTTTTTTCTGTGTCGTTCCATTTACACTCTATTTATTTGAATGAATGTATTTATTAGCGCGAGTGGAAAGTCTGAGGGTAAAGTTAGTATTTTAATTTTTAGTCTTAAGTTTACTTTTGATCCCCTGACTAAGTCAGCGGTATTTTTAATGTATTGAAAACTAGTCATTTTTGTTTTCTCAAAGAGAAAGCTTGGTATCGGTGAAATTTTTCGACCCCGAGATTTTGATGATTTTCGATATTCCTGAGCTCCCTAAGTAGAAATATGCGTTCTCTAGAAAATGTCTGTGAGTGTGTGTATGTGTGTGTGTGTGTGTGTGTGTGTGTGTGTGTGTGTGTGTGTGTGTGTGTGTGTGTGTGTGTGTGTGTGTGTGTGTGTGTGTGTGTGTGTAATGAATTTGTTCGCGGCATAACTCGAAAATGGACAGAGGTATCAAGTTTATCTTTGGCAGATATCTAAAGTTCATTTTGAAGTTGTGCAAGTTCAATTATATAGTTGATTGGATAATAATAAATATTAAAAAATAAAAAATAAAAATATTGAAAAACCAAATTTTTTTTTTTCGTCGCCGGGTTTGGATATCGGTCGGATGTAAGCTCATTTTTTTAAAGGAATTGAAATTACCTATCAATCCATATTTTTGTCGGACCGATCGGGTAATATTAAGTAGGTTAAAAAAAAATAAAGAAAAATATTGAAAAATCAAAAATATTTTTTTACGGCGATCGGTTTAGATATCGGTCACAAGTAATGATATTTTCTTAAAGGTCTTGAAATTACCTATCTATCCATATTTTTTTCACCTGATCGAATAATATTAAGTCGGTTAAAAAAATATAAAGAAAAATATGGAAAAATCGAAAATATTTTTTTATGGCGTTGGGTTTAGATATTGGTCGGAAGTATACTTCCGACCAATATCTAAACCCAACGCCATAAAAAAATAACTCGAAAATATTTTTTTATGGCGTTAGGGGGGTTAGGGGTTTAGATATTGGTCGGAAGTAGTCATATTTTCTTAAAGGTCTTGAAATTACCTATCTATCCATATATTTTCACCTGATCGAATAATATTAAGTCGGTTAAAAAAATATAGAAAAATATGGAAAAATCGAAAATATTTTTTTACGGCGTTGGATTTAGATGTCGGTCGCAAGTAGTCATATTTTCTTAAAGGTATTGAAATTACCTATCTATACATATTTTTGTCCATCCAAACGGATAATTACTTTCTCAGCTATTTTTTTTTGTTAGATTTAAGTGTTAGCATCATTATGCTTTTCTGTAAGAACTAAAACATTTTTAATAATCGAGTGTAATTACATTAAATATTTTTGTGTCAGTGAAGTAATATTTATGTAAGTAAGCTTTTCTTTCAAATTTACTTTAATTTAATTAGATTATGCTATTAATAATGACTTTGCCTATGAGGCGTTTCACGTCAACTGTCCCAGCGCGCGCCGCTGGAGCCCCACATCGTGCTATTTCTAACTCACGTTTATGATACTAAAATATACTTAAAAAAATTGTTTGATAAGCGTTTTCGACGTATTTTTTCCTCAGCTTTCCAATGACGTAAGCAGTTTTTCCGAAATTTTCAATTTTCACCTTCAAAAAGTACAAAACATGTTATATCTCAAAAAGTGTATTTTTAATATTTTTTTTTTGACCCTCTAGATCGAAAGCTGAGCATTTTTTACATAGGAAAGGATATTTTCCAAAGAGTACCCGAGATGTTTTTTGCGAGAAATAGAATGCAAAAGAGTTTTTGAAGATGAAAATGGAAAATTTTGAAAAAACTACCAACATCATTGGAAAGCTGAGGAAAAAATACGTCGAAAACCCATATCAAACAATTTTTTAAAGTACTTTTTAGTATCATAAACATGAGTTAGAAATAGCAGGTTTTGGGGCTCGCGCGCCGCGCGCTGGGACAGTTGACGTGAAACGCCTTCTATACGAAATGAAGCTTAAAAACCATATTTAAAAGTTGTGAAACAAATAGTTATTTATTGGGACACAAGAATTCGTACTATGGGTCAAGTGCCTTTGATTAGTTATTTATTGGAACAAATGCACTCTTCATTATTTTCACTTTTTTTATAAATTTTAGTAAGAAAATCGAACCAATTTCCACTGTTATTCATAAACTATTGCAACTATTTATGAAATACAAAAGAAATTTTTAATTTACATGCGATTTATCCATAAAATTTCAGTATAAAGCCTCTCAGCGACCTTAACGTGTTACTTATTGGTACTTTTACCTTATATATACTAGGGGGGTACCCCCCCCCCCCTACTCGCTCCGCTCGTCAAGTCCCCACCTTCGACAAAACGTTTAAGAGAAGCTTACAATTCTTCTTTTTTTTATTGAAATGTTAAAAAAGTTTCTAACGTCATCTTTGATGTACTATTAACATATGCGTTGGATTTTTATTTAAAGTGGTATCCTTCGCCAATAGCCGTATATAACCACTTCTTCTATTAAAATATATTAAAAATAATCGTTTAAGGAATAGCTTAAGGGAGTTCTCTCGATTTTGAATCAGAAAGCAGATTTTAACAAAATTTGAAGGACTGGTTAGTATAACTCTTAAAATAACTAAGTTAAATTTTTAGAACCAAAAGTTATCTAGGAAGCAAGATATTGATGTTTTCGTTTAAGTAATTTAACATGGACTCTTATGGGAATTCGTACAAATTTACGTATTTTGCAGCACATTAAAAGCTGTTTGTAATGAAATAATTTTCATCCAAAGATAAGCATGCGACGGACAATTATTGCTCTTAAAAAGTATCATTGGGTACCTCTATGTTTTAAAAAAGATTAAGTGAATTAAAATACGGTACAATTAACCTCAAAAAATGAGGCAAATGAACTTCCTTACGAAACTTGTTATTGATCATTAAGACGACATACCTTCTAAAATATCCATAGTTTTCAGTACGATTATTAATAAAATGTAACAATATAAAAAGTTCCATAAAAAGTTAAATATATTTTATATAAAATATATTTTCTGTATAATTATACAAAATTCAATACAGAATAATTATTATCAAAACATTCTCAAAATTCATGAGAGAATAATTATCAAAACATTCATTGTTTGTATCAATGCTAAAATTTGACAACATCAAGTAAGAAAAATCGTAACCTCTTACGACTATCAACAGCATTTGCATTTTACAAAATAAAGTATTTTGTAATGATATTGAATAATTAAATATCAAGGTTCGATTTGTACTGGTAAGAAAACGCCGAAGAAATTTTGATAAAACGTAATTAATTTATAAATTCAATAAATAGCATGTAATAATACCTTAAACTTTTTAATTTGCAATTTAATAATTACTAAATAATTGTTTTAAGTATAATTTTCTTGATCATTTTGAATATTAAATTTACGGAAAATCAGATATGCAAAAACAATGAAATTTTATATTAAAATATGCATTTAAAAAGATTATTTGATGTAATTTATCAATTCCCTTTGAGAAAGCATTCTGCTAAAGCAGTTAGCAGCGGTTTTTTGTGTATTTCTAGTCAATTAAGCTTCGGTCTGTGATATCACTAATTTCTGGTTTTCGACTTACTTTGTAGTATTATTAGTTTTTAAGAATAATGCCTGTGATATCGTAAGTTACCTTTACTGAAATAGACTGAGAAGCGCAAATTGGTTGTTTAATTTGTATTTTTGAAAGGATTATTGTATTTATATTTAAATTGTTTTTATATTGGCTATTCTTTTGTATTATATATACGACTATCATACACTAATGTTGATACACCATTTGAAAATTAAGCATATTTACAATAAATGACTATTACTATTACTGTATTCCCGTACTACGGATTTATTCTATTGTTGCTTGATAAGTGACTTAGAGACGAGAGAAACGAATTCCACAGGCCCTCACTATATGAGTAAAAATATGGACGGCACGTTTCGTTCGTACATAAGAAACACTTTGTTCCTTCGGCCCTCTCCTCCCCGGATTTTTGATTTTATGTTCACTAAAGCAATCTAATAAGTAAATAGATGTGCAAATTTTAAGATTATATATAATAATGAACATACAAAATAATCGTAAAACGTATCTATTTTAAAATAGTCAAGACTTTTCTGTAGGAAAGTTACAATCATTCCCCTTGGTAGTAAATAGTATTCTAAATGAGAAATTTAATTATCATTCATAATTTGTTCAGTTTGAGTTAGGTATTGGTTTCGTACATCTTAGAACAATCTTCAACCATAAAAAAAATTAACACAAGTTTTTTTTTGTAGAAAGATGATTATTAAATAATAGTTTTCGTATAAAGGGCATAAAGTATAACTTTACGCTCTAAGTGGGAAATGTTGGATATGATATACATATAGTAGTAGAAAAATCAAATACAGAAGGTAGATTTGGTGTCTCGAAAAAAGATTTTTTTACTAATTGAATTTACCGTAAACCATAAAATTTTGGTGTATTTCCCACATACTTATATTGGGAGTAATCGTTCAGTATCTAATCGTGTGACGTTATTAACAGGAAGAATCAAGCTTAATTTTTCTTTATGTTCAACATTTTATTTTTATCACGTAAAATAAGTATTTTTTATACTGCTAGGTTTATAAATTTTAGAATATGAGTCCAGTTTTTTCTCTAATCCAATCATAGTATTTGTGCACCCTAGTGTACACTCCAGGATATATTCTCGATTCACAATGTTTAGTAGTGGACATGATTCCATAGAGTTTACCATGAATAACACCAGGTCCACCAGAATCACCATAGCACATATTAGCGTTTCCATTGCCAGCACAAAACATATTATTGGTTATGGCACCTGACATGTAATCTCTTTTACAATCATTTTGATTCACTACAGGTACGTATGCAGCCTTCAAAACATCAATTCTCCCCAGATGTGGCTAAAAACCGTTAATTAAATTAACTAAAGAAATTCTAGAAAAAAAGAAAACCTTTCTCTGTGAACGATAAGAACTTACCCCTATCTCTCCGAAACCAGAAATCCGCATCAAATCACCTTCTCTGGGAATATCGTGTGGCTTTGCAAGTTCTATAGGTTGTTGTTTATTGTTAAATTGAATAGGTTCTGCAAGCTGGATCAAAAATATAATAAAAATATTCGTGTTAGTCACAAGTTCTTAGTTCTTAATCAAAAATTAAAATTTGTATTGAAATTTATTTAACAAGTTGTATAAAACTATTATTACACACATTGAAATACTAACATTGTAATGAATAGTGACATTATAGCTATACTGAATCCTTTCTAAGTAATTCACAGGTAAAATAAATATATTTAATTACCATGATTAAAGCAATGTCGTTATTGTATTTGCCGTTGGAGTTATAATCCGCATGCATTATAATTTTCTCAAGTGTGTGCATTTTACCAAAAAATCTTGTGTGTCCACTGCCAGTTCGTACTGATATATGCGTTTTATTTCTATTTAGCAGTGAAGAGATTAATTTAATTTTTTGAATGTAGTTCTATTAAATAGAAATACTTAATGTGATTATAAAAATTAAATGAAATCTTACTCGACACAGTGTGCAGCAGTTATAACCCAAGATCTGTGTATAATAGTTGCACCACAGAGGTTACCTTTTCCGAACCAAAACAAGCTAGCCTAAAAACAAATTTAAATACTTTCATCCTGAGAGCTATGGGCTTAAAGATTTTTATACCACTCTAACCTCAAAATCACAACTTTGATATGATTTTTCGGCGCTCGTGGTACAAAATACCGTTCGAAACTAGTGCGTAAGTCGATTATTTAGGTGGTGTGACTTCCCCACCCGTGTCGAAATGTACTAATATTGAAATTATTATGTTGATATACAAGATATAAGGAGCTTTAATCAGATTCAACATCTTCTTGAACTAATTTAAAAAACTTTTGAATTTCTATAAACTGTTTTGTACGAAATTTATTTAATACATAACGCGATAAAGCAAGTAGGTCTATTGATATCGTTCATGGACTATTTTATTCAACAATCTATGAATAAATAAAGATATTAATAAATCAATCAAATAATTTCTGAATTTTTTAACCAGTTACATTAAAGAAATTGCTGCAAGGGAATAGATGTTACAAAATTTAGTCGATATGTATTTACCTGATATGGTAGCTCTTCTATTGTAACGGAATCTCCTCCAATAATTTTTTCTTCGTGTGTTCCATTGTTATCTATTAGAAATTAAAATATAATATGTAATTGAAAAATTTATTTTAATCATCAAAAATACTATTTAAAATCTTTTTTACTTATATAGAAGCCGCTCGCGAAAGCGACGCAAAACAAAATACACAAAACCTTCATGATTGCAATAAGGAAAATGAAAAAAATCTTTCTTTTATACACCGATCTTATCAAATGATCATTAATAGAATTATAAATTAAAAATGAAATAAACACGAATGTTGGAGTCAACTACATCTTTCGTGCTATCATTAGCTTGGTTATTTCGTAATTGTTACGATAAATACTATTGAAGGCCGCGCGCTAGGGTACACGTGTTACGACGTGCGCACGACACGATCACGAAAAATTGTACAATACATAGACTACTGAAATTTTCGTGTGGTGCGTACGTCATAACACGTGTACTTACCGTGATTCACGGCCATCAACAGGATTTATCGTAACAATCACGAAAAATTCTATTTAGCAACAATGCATATAATATTGGAATTTTCCAAAAAAACTTCCATAGGTGTTTAAGAACATGGTTGTTTGAATCAAATCGCAAAATTCGAAAATTCCTTACAGAACTTTTGCATTTGAAAATACAGATTTACAATAGCGAAAAAAAATATTTTAAAATTCGCTATTTGGTTCAATAACAATCTCGATTATTCCGCTATGGTTTATAATATTCCTAATACTTCAAAATTTATTATATAAAAATTTTTGAAAGAAATAGTGATGTGAAGGAAATTCTGTCGAGTTGAACAGAAAATTACATTAAACTTTTTTTCCGAAAAAAAAGAAAAACTGTTTATTGGGATTTTTAATAAAACTAATAAAGATGAAAATTTGATTTCTTCACAGAAAAATAAGCATTTCAATTCTTTACATGCCTGTAGTTTAAAAACGAGATTTGCTCAATTTTCAAATTCGGATCTTGGTTATTCGTATGCTGAAAAATTACAACGTGAAGTACTTTTTACTCGTAACAAAAAACTAATTTTAAATTTGAAAAAACAATGAAGGTTGAATCAAATGTTATATCATTGAATAGTTGGTTCCTTTTTTCAATAATTTTGTAATAAGAAATTTTTAAAAAATATGACGATATTTTCATTAAAATGTTGCTATTAAAATTTTCATTATTGTCATTTTAAGTTGACACTATAAATGCTTTGCCCCTTTCCAAAGGTATATTTTGAGGTAAATTGTCAATAAATTGCGATTTAAGTTTCTTAAACTTAATTTGTCATCTTAAAATGGCGATAATGAAAATTTTAATAGCAACATTTTAATGAAAATATCATCATGTTTTTTAAATATTTCTTATCACAAAATTATTGAAAAAAGGAACCAAATATTCAATTATATAACGTTTGATTCAACCTTCTTTTTTTTTAATTTAAAATTAGTTTTTTATTTCGAGTAAAAAATACTTCATGTTACAATTTTTCAGCATACGAATAACCAAGATCCGAATTCTCGTTTTTTAAAGTATATTTTTTCTATGAAAAAATCAAATTTTCATCTTCATTAGTTTTACTAAAAATCCCAATAAACTGTTTTTCTTTTTTTGTGGAAAAAAAATGTTTAGTGTAATTTTCTGTTTAACTCGCCAGAACTTCATTCACATCAACTATTTCTTTCAAAAATTTTTACGTAATAAATTTTGAAGTATTAGGAATATTATAAACCATAGCGAAATAATGGAGATTGTTATTGAACCAAATAGCAAATTTTAAAACAATTTATTTATTTTTTATTTATTTATTTATTTAACCAGAGTAAGTACAATTGAGAAGTACATAATTATATTATACAAGATGTATAATCCAGCAGAGGAAAATGTTTTCCTGTTCGCTGGTCCGGTATTCTTAAAACTAACTTAACCTAAAATTCTAGATATAGAAATATAAATTTTGTAACAAAATATAATATAACAGTGTGATAAATTTTTCAATATAAACATAACTAGATTGTTCTTACTTCTATACGTTTTCTTTTACCCATTTCTTTAGTTTCCTTTTTTTACTATATATGCTACTAATGGTTTTTAATTCGTTATGTAAGCAATTGAATATCATTATTGCTCTAATGAAACTGTTTTTAATGCTAATGGTTTTGAGCCTTTTAGGAATCTGAATACTTTTATTTCTTGTAGTTTTATTGGAGGTAAGATATATTGACTGTAATTCATTGTAATGATAAGCTATTGATTCATACGCGAAAATTTGATCCAAGTACATTGGATTTTTATCAGTGATAAATTTATTTTTATTAACTATTTTTAGTAATCTGATTTTTAGTCTTTTGAGCAAATTGATACTGTTCGAATATGCACCTCCCCAGGCTATTATACCGTAGGAAATGATACTGTGGAAAAAGGCGTAATATACCATACGTAAGCAGTCTGTTGACATAATCTTCGTTAGTTTATAGAAAATGAAAATTAGATATTTAGTTTTGTTGTACACGTAACCAGTGTGTTCGTTCCATCTCATATTACTGTCAAAGACTATACCTAGATATTTAGTACTTTCTACTCTTTTGAGTTTTATACTATTTATATTGATGTTTAAGTTTTTTGGAGTACTATCGCATTGATTACTAAATTCCATATGCACTGTTTTGTTAGTGTTTAACGAGAGTTTATTCAGAGCTAACCATTTAGATATTTTTCGTAAATAGTCATTCATTTTTTACTACACTTCATGCCATGTTTTAGCTGTTGAGATAATAGCAGTATCATCTGCATACGATACGATTGTGTCTTCCGGCATGTCTAATAATAAGTCGTTGATGTACAGTATAAATAGTAACGGTCCCAATATGGTACCCTGTGGGACTCCCGTTGTTACTGATTCAAATTTTCTGGCTTTGTTATTTAATTTCACTCTTTGCTGTCTATTTGTGAGGTAACTTTTTAATAGATTATAAGCACTTCCTCTTATTCCATAATTATACAATTTATCAAGTAGGATTTGATGATGTACAGTGTCAAATGCTTTAGCTAGGTCTAGGAAAGTTATAGCAATAGGAGTGCTAGTGTCAAGATTATTGTATATCATATTGGATAATTGAAATAGTGCATCTTTAGTACTTCTATTTTTCCTGAAACCGTATTCATTTTTGTTAGCAGATCGCATGGATTGATAAAGTTAGTAATTCTATTGTGAATAATTTTTTCAAAAATTTTTGTAATATTTGATATTAGCGAGATAGGTCTGTAATTGGTATACATATTGTATCCCGGTATATTAAAATATTCGTAATGCTCCAGGTTCCATGTTTCAGTGCACACAATAATGCAAGGCTTTATCACTAGACTTTTTAGGAATACTAATAGTTTATGAAAGTTCGCATTTAAAATCCTTATATTTACGTTTAAAATTACTTCATTTTCAAAAACCATGCATCTATTGGTTCACTAAGATCATCGCAATTATAGTCAGTGTTAATTATTTCATTCTGTAAATCCTCAATTAGATTAAAGTTATTATCCATGTAAGTTTGCAGTGGTAGCTTTAGTTTTCACTGAGATCGCTGGAATGGCTGAGCGCTGTGAGCCTGTTGAATCGCTGCTTGCTATTCTTTCTCTTCTTGGTGTTATCGATTGTTGATTTATTGCGCGTTCTACCTTACCGAAATACCTTCGGAAGGTAGGTTGCACAGGGTAATCAGTCATTTCTATGTATTTTTTAATTTTGGATTTTAATATTTCACATAGATCACTGTCGATCGCACAATGACTTGTGTTATAATTTGTTTTAAATTTTTCGTTGCAGAATGCACAGTTCGGACGTTTCATAATTTCACTAGTACACTTTGAGGTTATGTGTCCACCATTACATCTTGAACACGTGGCTTCGTTCCTGCATTTTTTAGTGTTATGTCCAAATCTTGAACATTTATTGCAAGGATAAGAATTTATGATATCGAATACTCTGCAACTCTGATAACCAATAAATAATCTGTTCTTGTTGTCTTTAATATGTTTATAAATGTCAGACGTTACCTCAATTATTGCACTGTTGGTGTCTGTTTTTGTATTGGTACATACATGAAGTACTTTGCACTTGTTTTCCATATTGTTAAAATTTCTTAGGTTAATATCTTGTTCAATTACTTTTTCATCTTCGAGGGTCTTATCAATATTTATTACTTTTAGTTTAGATTTATTAATTTGTTCCTTTTCAATTTTAATGTCACTGTTCAATAAATTGTTTAGAGTAGTTTCAAATGTATTAATACTATCTTCATTGGTGCAATTAATTATCACTGTGTCTTTGTTTTTGCAGGCTACACTTTTTGTTTGTATTGTTTTATTTAGAGTTAGTTGTTGATTTACTATTTTTTCAATGTCGGTTGTATCTTTGTTGTTAATTTTTTTCGATATTTTAAACCTGTATTATCAAATGCAAACGTTGTGTAATGAATTATCGAATTTTGCGATTTGATTCGAACTAATATATTCTTAAACGGCTGAGGAAGTTTTTTTGGAAAATTCCAGTACTCACGAAAAATTGTACAACAATACATAGACTACTGAAATATTCGTGTGGTGCGTACGTCATAACATGTGTACTTACCGTGATTCACGGCCATCAACAGCATTTATCGTAACAATCACGAAATAACCAAGCTAATGATAGCACGAAAGAAGGCGCTGACTCGTAACCCTGGCGCGCGGCCTTCAACAGCATTTATCGTAACAATCACGAAGTAACCAAGCTAATGATAGCACGAAAGAAATAGTTGACTCCAACACTTGTGTTTATTTTATTTTTAATTTATAATTTTATTAATGATCGTAAGCAAGATTTTTTTTTCACTTTCACTTATTGCAGTCATGAAGGTTTTGTGTATTGCTTCCTCACAGAGGAAGCTTTGTAATAATAAAATTTTAATTTTCTTTAAATTGCTCTAGAAACATGAATAAAGGTGTTAGAAGTTTGTGTAACATGATTTTAGAAAATGTCTGTATGGATGTGTGTGTGTGTGTGTGTGTGTGTGTGTGTGTATGTATGTGTGTGTGTGTGTGTATGTATGTATGTATGTATACCGCTTTATTTTCGGATCTACGCGGTCGATTTTAACCGGACGGGTCTCATTTTTTTTGTTTTTTGATTCCGAATTCGGGAAAAAAATAATTTTGTACGACTAACTGATTCGTTTTTGTTTTATGTCGAATTTTTCATTTTCGAAAAATTTATTTTTGATTTTTTTTAATGATTGGATTTAAATTTTATAATCGGATGGATAGCATTCGAAAGAGCATAAAAAAACCTATATTTAAAAAAAAAATTTCTCTAGCTATCACGGTTATTTTGTTATTAACAAAAACGTGTTTTTTTTAAATGCTTATAACTCCCAAACTAAATGGTCAATTTTTTTGAGAAAAATCATGATAATGGAGATTATGAATAGCTATAATCTGTATAAAATTGAATCCATTCTGTTGGTTAGTTTTTTGAGAAAAAAATTAAAAAATGAAAAAAACGTGTTTTAGGTGGCTACAATTTACGGGAGTAAAATTGTGTTAATCGCTTCAAAATTCCTTGTAGAGGTAGATTTTTGGTTGCCACCTGCACTTTTCTTTGGAATAGATGATTGGTTCATAAATTTCAGAGATTTTTGAGGTTAAATTTTTGTAACCTCTTTTTCGAATCGTAATTTCTCGAGAACGGCTGTATGTATCAGAATGGGATAGGTAGCATTTAAAAGAGAATTAAAATACGTATATTTTCTAAAAAAAAGTTTCTAGCTATCACGGTTCTTTGGTTATTAACAAAAACGTAAAACATGAAAAATGAAAAAAATGAGTTTTGTATGTCCAACGATTCCGGAGGGAAAATTGTCGTAATTTCTTCAAAATTCCTTGTGGAGGTAGACTTTGGATAGCTCTTGGTCGAGTTCTTTGGGCAAAATAATTGGTCCATAAATTTCAGAGATATTTGAGGTTAAAATTTTTTAAACTTTTTTTTAAATCGTAATTTCTCGAGAACGGTTCTATGAATCAGCTACAGATTTCTAGATAATTTTGTATGTGATATAGATATTATGTATGTGAATTTTCATCAAGATCGTACGATTACTTTTTGATATTCAAAATTTTCCTATTTTACAAAGTTATTTTATTTGTCGCCTGATAACTAGAGAAAACTTGTTTTAATTTTTTTTTAATTGGGCGGAGATGTAGAGTGTATATTATTTATTATATCCGTTTTTAGAGTAAAAGAATTCATTTATGAATTTCAGAGATATTCGAGGTTAAAACTGATTTAGCCTTCTTTTCAAATCGTAATTTTTTGGATATATCTATACTAGAAAATGGAAATAACACGTGCTATGCGTGCGTGTTGTGCACTTGCTTTTGTTTTTTATTGAGAGTAATTTACAGCGCGATCAAGTTTTAACCACTTATTATACTCATTGAAGAATATATTTGGTTGAAATTTCAAAAGATTATCTTTATTTTTTACTTAAAATATCGAAATTTTTTGTATAGAACATTGATTGCGAAAAAGTTTGCATTTTACTTGCAGAATATGCCAGTATTTTTGTTGTAACCTTTTTGGAAAGCCTCTTGACTGATTGACTTGATTGGTGACTTTATAATAAACTTTCATGTGTGTAATAAATGAATATATGTAATACAGAGTTTGGTAATTTGTTCGAATTTATTTTTAAGTTTTCAAAATATTATGGATTTAAAATATTACCCAAAGTTGAAGGTGCACCATAAAAAAAAATTCTGCTACTTTTTTTGTGAAAATCATCAGATGATAAAATAAAACTAATTGAACATATGATAATATTTTGAAAAAATTGATTTATAAAAGTATCGGGTTGTCGCACGAGAAAAAGAGTAACAAGAATGAATTTTCGAAAAATATATATTAATTTATTACGAATATTCATAAAGAAAATTGAGTATGATACAATTAATTATTGTTATAAAAAATTAAAAAAAAAATGAATAAATACATTTTGAGGAAGCTAAGTACCAATGTATTGGCAGCGGTTTTTTGTTTTGCGTCGTTTTCGCGAGCAGCTTCTATATAGTGTAACGGAGTGGATGCGGAGGAGAAGAGTGAAAAATACGCGCCGGCATCGAATCGAACCGCAATCGAACCCGAGCCGTCCGAACCGGAGGCGAGTGTCTCTACCGCGAGACTACCAACGCACTGCTCCATGGCCCTCTATCTGGTGTGCTAACCGCAGGTGCCGATAACACAGGGCCCTACTCTTGCGCCGGCTAGCGCTGTATCACACCTCGTTATAATAGGTAAAAAAGATTTTAAACAGTATTTTTCATGATTAAAATCATTCATCAATTACATATTATATTTCAACTACAAAGTTTGTACTTAACAAACATTATTTACTAAACTCTCCCACCCTCTCTTCCCCCTCTCTCTCTCCCTCTGTACCAAAAACTTTAATGCGAGCTTAAATATTTTTTCCAAAACAATCAATACGTTCTTTAAAAAACTAATTTTTTAAATATATTCTATCCACACCATTTGTCTATAGTCCTTTTATTTATTCTGATCTCATATATTCAATAACCACTCTCTATAAATGGTAAGAATTTTTTTCATGACTGTACAAATAACTTTTATTTATTCGAATCTCATCTATTCAATAAGCACTCTGCAAATGGTAATAATTTTTTTCATGACTGCACCAATAATAATATTGTTAATATAAAACTTTCTACGAAAGTATAAAATAAGGCAAGTATAGACGTTTTTTCTGTATAATCTATAAAATAATAATATTTATGTTTTTTTAAAAGAAATCAAATAAATGCCAGTGAAAAAGTCTTTTACTTCTTTGAGTCATTGTATGCTGAACAAATTATATGTAAGTAAGTACATTCAAATTGTTCATTGCAAATCAAACAAATGAAAGTTGTGAAATCAATTATCGATAGTCAAGTAATGCAAACAACTCTCGGAAACAACTGTATGATTATTCTCAGAAATGTACTAAAATTTGTTCATCCTTCTATACAAATTAAACACAAGAAAGTACTGAAATCAATTTATTGTAGTCAAGTACCCATAAGTTAACTTGACTGAATAATACAACTTTGCGTAACTACTTAAAAATATTCAGTCAGCGGGCATAAAGTACTACTTAACGCCTAACAGGCGTAATAGCCCCCATACTCCTACCAAACTTTATAGAACCAACGCACTTTACGCCCGTGTGGACGAAAATTATTTTAATTATATAACTATATACTATGCCTTCTTTTTATTTCTAAAATTCATAAGAATTTTATCAGATATTTACGAAAAGTCAAAGCCTATATAAAAAAATTACATAGTTACCACCACATCTCCATTTTTCATTGATCTTTCTCAATTTTAAATTTCTATAATATTACGCATCTTGGGAGGACAATAGAAGTCTATAGAGCTGCTCTAGCAGGGGTGGTCCTCCAATCTCCCATACATACTTGGCGGGCCCGACGGTTTGCAGTTTACTGGTTGGCTTTGTAAATGTAGAATACTAAATTTTTACATAAATTCATTAACAATATGTTTATACCTATAAGCCCATTATAAATAATTACATTGGCTCTAATTTTTAATTGATAGATTCGTTGAAGTTTTCACTAGAAACCACTTGAATTAATAATCTATCAGACAAATCTTGCAAAATTAAAAACAAAAGTTTATGAACTAAGAATCATTGGGAGAAAAAAGCTTTCTCGATATTCTTTTATAGTAGAAAGTATAAAACAGCTTAATTTAATAACTCATGATTGCCGCACACATCTTGTAAAATTAAAAATAATCAGTTTATGAACTATAATTACTGATAATAAAAGCTTTCTTAACATTCTTGTATACTTTTTCAAATAATTATCTGAATCTTGTGTAGAAAAATATTTACTGAGAAATCCTCTGAAACATTTTGACGTCTCCCTCCGTGAGAAAATTATAAAATTAGATTAACTGAGCACTTTTATTCGTTGAAATTTTCACAACAATAACACATCATTTTGGTTTTTTTCTGTATTTTAATGTTCATTTGGCATAATCTTTTAATTGGTGTTTAAGTAAATATGTACAAGAGCACAGCACTAATATCGACTCAGTTTCTTTAAGTATAGACAAAAAATGCTTTTTTCTAACCAAGCCTCTAACGTCTGACCAATATTTTAAATTCTGATTTTAAGTAGAGGTTCTAAATTTGTTATAAACACTTCATTTAACACATCATACTGCTACTTATTTTATTTATTATACAAAACATTTTATTATATCTGATCTGAAAACTTGCACTGACTTCACTATTATTATATTTCTAAGTTATTTTCTTGTACAGGACGCTTGTAGATTTCCATTTCTTCAGGCCGTTGTTTATAGTATATGCAAAAATTACTAAGAACTCCTCTGAAACATTTTGACGTCTTCCACCTTAAGAAATTTCTCATATAATCTAAAAAAAAATAATAAATCAACACAAAGTGTCAATGTTCATTTTTATAACCAACACTTTATATTTTAAAATAGATATTTAGTCATTTAATACGTATCTGATTATTTTTATTGTTGATATACACAAGAAATCTTGTAGTTATCTGAATCTTGCGTAGAAAAATATTTACTGAGAAATCCTCTGAAACATTTTGACGTCTCCCACCGTGAGAAAATTATAAAATTACAATTATACGTATATTATACAATATACGTAAAAGCGCATTGAATTTTTCGTAGACCCATTTCAATGTATACGTAGCACGGGTCGCTCCTTTAGGCTTCTTCTATACTTGCCTTCGGAGCGCTCCCGCGCTCCTTGATTTCTTATAGATAACAATGGAACCCATGAAGAAAAAATTATTGGAGGAGATTCCGTTACAATATAAGATCTAACATCTACGTGATTCTCTAATATTCGTAGACCTCATGTCCCCCTCCTGCTTGGGTTTAAAATTGTTTAAATAATTGTCTTGCTTATTGTTGCACATCTTCGCAATTTCCCAATATGCGTGGTCTTCGTATCCCCCACCTACTTGGGTTTAAAAATTATTTAATTAAACGTTTTGCTTTTTTTCATGTTTACATGACTCCCTTATACTTATGCGTGGACCTATCCCCGGCCTACATAGGTTTAAAATGATTTAAATAATTGTCTTCTTTATTGTTGCACGTGTACGTAATTCCCTAATATGCGTGGACCTCGCATCCCCCGACAACTTGGGTTTAAAATTGTTTAAATAATTGTCTTGCATATTGTAGCACATCTTCGCCATTTCCTAATATATGTGGACCTCGTATCCCCCACCTACTTGGGTTTAAAAATTATTTAAATATTCGTTTTGCTTTTTTTCATGTCCTTTATATGCGTGTGCTATTACTCAATTCTGGGTTCCCATTTTTCTCCTTCAATTTTAAACTTTTCGAAAAAACTCTTTGACACGTTGTAAGTTTAACAAAGATCGATAACGTGTCAAAGATTTCTTTTCTTAAAATTGAAAATTGAATGAGAAAAACGGGAACCCAATTTTGAGTAATGACGTGTGTAGCGCATCACCTTAAATAATTGTTACACCCCGAATGGAAATAAAAATCGTACGATCCTGTTACATTTACGTAGGTATGCATACGTTCGAGTACGTTCGCGTACGTTTCCGTACGTTTGCGTACGTTTCGCTTACGATTAGGACATTTTGTACGCTAACGTATGTGAATGTACGCGAACGTACGCGAACGTACGAAAATCTGCAGTAACGTGTAAAAAACTACAAAAACGTACATTTACTAAAAAAATTATTTTTATTATGAAAAAATTTCATACTTTAACGTACGGAAACGTACGCAAACGTACGCGAACATACGTAAATCTACAGTATCAAGTACAAAACTAAAAAAACGTACATTTGCTAAAAAAAATTTTTTTTATTATTAAACAATGTACGGAAAACGTACGCGAATGTACAGAAATCTACAGTATCGAGTAAAAAACTACAAAAACGTACTTTAGACGCAAAATAGTACATTGTGTAATAAGGCGCGAAAGTAGCAGATTTTTCCCGCAGGTGAGTTTACTGCCCGAGCGACAAGATAGTTCACAAGCATGCGTTTACTGCCCGAGCGAAGCGAGTAACCAACAAAGAGAAAAATCTACTTTCGTCTCGTGTTATAGTGCTACATATAGTATTTTTCATCATTTATGGTATGGTATGGTGAAAAATCGTATACGCAATACGAGGATAAAGAGGGCCACCCCAGAGGACATGTTTCCACGTGCTCTGGACTGGCCAACTCTTTACCTCCCTAGTTGCGTAATATACTATTATTCCACACTCGACCGTGGCCACCGTTTGACTCTGAAAAGCGGGGCTGACACGTTTTTTTTGTTTTACACTAGATTTTCATGGATTTATTACAAAATAAATATTATTATTGTAAAAATTGTAAAAAAAATATCTAGCCGAATGAAAAAAAAACAGTACTATAACGTAGATTATCGCATGTTTCTGTACGTCCCCGTTCAATTAGGTATGTTCCGGTACGTTTGCGTACGTTCGCGTACGTATACGTACTTCTTTCTTACGATTGGAACATTTTATACGAAAACGTACCGAATTGTACCCGAACTTACGGAAAGTTATAGAAACCTACAGAAACGTATAGTGACATACATGTACGTTCGAAAACGAGTTGGAACATACTTATATCTAAGAAATTCTGTAGCATTATAGATATGAAAAAATGATTTTATAGATATTTTTGTACGAAAACGTACCGAAACGTACCGAAACGTACGAAAATGTACTAAAACTTACGTAAATATATATAAACGTACGGAAACGTACCGAAATGTACTGAAATGTATAACAACATATGTGAACGTACAGAAACATGCGATAACATACATGAACGTATAGGTATTACGGAAAGATGAGTATATAGTAGTTTACAAAAACTTTTTTTCTACAAAAACTTGTTGGCTTTTCTATAATGAGAAATACAATAAAAGATATTTGGTTAGTTGTAATTAATATTTATTATGCAATGAAAATATTATTTATTTATATAATAAAAATTTTATATGTATATTTACTTAATTGACATATTTTGCTACTGTTCCTTTAGACAGTGAACTTATAAATAGTTGGTTTTTTATTCTCATTATGATACATGCTATAAGTATTTCATCATAAGATATAACATTAAGGTCATTTATTTGCGAGATCATTTATGTACGAGGCAGTACCTTCTTGTACCATGACGTATATTTACGTACGATTCGGTACGTTTCAGTACGTTTTCGTACAAAATGTCTCAATCGTAATCAAAACGTACGGAAACGTACCGAATTGTACAGGATCTTACAGCAATGTACTACAATGCAACATAGACATACGAAAATTATTTCCATTCGGGTATTTTTACTCTCCCGCAAATGAGATTTGCGGGAAATATATGTGACTTTTGTCCCGATTTTCGGAGGTGAAAGGTGGCCATTTTCGTCGAGTGTGGAATAAAATTATTTTTATAGCTGCAAAATTTCATACTTCAACGTACAGCACAGTACGTTCGCGTCCGTTGGCGTACAGAACTATTTTTTATCAACATTTATTTCATGTTTAAAATATACAAAGCCGTACATATGCGTATATATAAATATATTTCCGTGAGTTCGTGTACGTTCGCGTACGTTCGCGTACGTTGGCATACGTTCGCGTACGTTGGCGTACGTTGATGTACGTTGGCGTACGTTGGCGTACGTTGACGTACGTTGGCGTACGTTGACGTACGTTGGCGTACGTTGACGTACGTTGGCGTACGTTGGTGTACATAACTATTTACTTATCAACCTTTATTTCATGTTTAAAATATATAAAGCCGTACATATCAGTATATATAAGTATGTTTCCGTATGTTTGAGTACGTTCACGTACGTTTGCGTACGTTCTCGTAAGTTCGTGTACGTTTCCGTATAATACTGTACAAAATTTCCGAACGTAACCCAAACGTACGTGAACGTACGCGTACGTACGCAAACATACGCGAACATATGCGAATATACGCAAGCCTGCTGGAACGTACGATAATTTACGTTACAGTACTATAAATTTTTTCCATTCGGGACATCTTCGCAATTCCCTGATATGTGTGGACCTCGCGTCCCTCGGCAAGTTTGGTTTAAAAATTATTTAAATAATTGTCTTCTTTATTGTTGCACGTCTACGTAATTCCCTAATATGCGTGGCCCTCGCGCTCCTTGGGTTAAAAAATTATTTAAATAATATTTTTGCTTATTGTTGCCCGTCTACGTAATTTCCTAATATGCGTGAACCTTGCCTCCCTCGGCTACTTGCGTTAAAAATTTAATTAAATTATCGTTTTTCTTTTTTTGTTATGTCTACATGACTCCCTTATATGCGTGGAGCTCGCGTCCCTGGCTAATTTGGTTTACAAATTATTTAAATAATGTTCTTCCTTATTGTTGCCCATCATCGTAATTTCCTGATATGCGTGGACCTCGTATCCCCGCCTACGTGGATTTAAAATTGTTCGAATAATTGTCTTGCTTATTGTTGCACATCTACATGATTTCCTAATATTCGTGGTTCTCATGTCCCCCTCCTACTTGGGTTTAAAATTGTTCAATAATTTTCTTGCTTATTGTTGCATATCTTAGCAATTATCGAAAATTCTTGGATCTCGTATCCCCCGCCTACTTTTGTTTAAAAATTGTTTAAATAATTGTCTTACTTATTGTTGCGCATCTTCGCAATTTCCTAATATGCGTGGACCTCGTATCCCCCGCCTCTTACGATTTTCTACATTTTCGTATATTTCTTTTTTTCATTCAGGTATATTCTAAAATATCATGGTAAAATTCATTAAATCTAGTGGTATGCATCTAACATTGCATGATTAAATAATTAAGCATCGTGAAAACCAAAGGGCGTATTTGATAGTATAAATTAGTACATTACGATACATGTGACCTAAGTAGCACTTTTTTGCACGGCGTGAAGTTAGGGCCCGAGCGCAGCGAGGGGCCTAATTACGCCGTGCAGAGTGCTCCTTAGGTCACAAGTATCGTATAATATTTGATAGCACTGCCTACCTAAGCCCGCTGTCACGCCTATCCGTGCCCTAAGTAGTCCTTTTTTGCACCGTTAGCGCACGAGCGTAGCGAGTGCGATAAACACGGTGCAAAAAAGTACTACTTAGGTCACGGATAGGCGTGACCTAAGTGCGGGCTTAGGTCAGACAGTGCTATAATAGTACATTTCGACACGGGTGGGGAAGTCGATTATTTAGCTGGTGTGACATTTTGCACGAGCGAAGCGAGTGCGAAAAAGTCACACCACCTAAATAATCGACTTACGCACTAGTTTCGAACGGTATTTTATACCACGAGCGCCGAAAAATCATATCAAAGTAGTGATTTTGAGGTTAGAGTGGTATAAAATAATATTATATCACTCTAACCTCAAAATCACAACTTTGGCATGATTTTTCGGCTCTCGTGGTATAAAATACCTTTCGAAACTAGTGCGCAAGTCGATTATTTAGCTCGTGTGACTTTTCTAACTCGCTTCACTCGTGCGAAAACGTCACGCGAGCTAAATAATCACTTTCCGCATCCGTGTCGAAATGTACTATAAAAATATACTCTGATCCTTGTTTTAAAGAATTATTTATATTTTCGTCTTAAGGCGGTCTTATACCTAAAAATGTTTTAAAATCAATTTTTTTTATTGAATTTTTCAATTATATGTGTTATTCTGAACCTATACAAACTAGTTTGAATCAGACATTAACAAAAATTTAAGGTGATATGGCTGAAGTAGCTTACTATCTTTAAAACCCAGGCGGAAATAAAACTTAGTAAATAATGATTAATAATAATATATAATTTTTTATAATTTTTAAAAACGTTTATAACTGCTAATAACTGTTTATAAAGTTAGGATTTGAGACTATATAGTAACAGTTTATAAAAGTTATAACCATTTTTTTCTGTTATTAACAGGTAAAAAAAGTTTATAACAGTAATAAACTTTGATTTATTTTTTTGGGCCGTGGCGCATAACCATAGAATCAATCTACAAAAAGTTATTATCTGTTATAAAGGTTTTTGCTTCCTCCTAGAGGAAGCTTTGTGATATTAAATTTTTGAGTTGTTGTAAAAACATGTTATAATTGTGTTCCGAGGTGTTAGGAATTAAAATACATGGTTTTTGAAAAATGTCTGTATGGATGTGTGTGTGTGTGTGTGTGTGTGTGTGTGTGTGTGTGTGTGTGTGTGTGTGTGTGTGTACGCCTGGATCTCAGCTTCTACTCGGTCGATTTTGACCGGACAGGTCTCATTTTTTTTTGTTTTTTTGCGTGATAGCGGGTCAAAAATCCGTTTTTTGATTGGGCGATGCTTTTTTTTTTTTTTTCAAATTTTCGATTTTCTCAAAACTGTTTTTTGATTTTTTTTAATGATAGGATCGAGTTATTCGAATCTGATGGGTAGCGTTCGAAAGAGAATTAAAATACCTATATTTTCTAAAAAAAAAAAGTTTCTAGCTATCACGGTTCTTTTGTTATTAACAAAAACGTGTTTTTTTTAGAAGCTTATAACTCCTAAACTTAACGGTCAATTTTTTTGAGAAAAATCATAATAATACAGAATATAAATAGCTATAATCTGTTAAAATTTGAATACATTCTGTAGGCTAGATTTTGAGTAAAAAATTGAAAAATGAAAAAAATCAGTTTTGTATGTCCGACGATTACAAGAGTAAAATTGACTTAATGGCTTCAAAATTCTTTTTAGAGGTAGATTTTTTATAGTTCTCGGTCGAGTTCTTTGGGCAAAATGATTGGTCCATAAATTTCAGAGATATTTGAGGTTAAAAATTTTTTTACATTTTTTAGAAATCGTAATTTCTCGAGAATCGTTCTATGTATCTGAATGGGGTGGGTGGCATTCGAAAGGAAATTAAAATACCTACATTTTCTAAAAAAAATTAATTTTCTATCTATCACGGTTCTTTAGTTATTATCAAAAACAAAAACGTGTTTTTTTTTAAACTCATAACTCCATTTTATGCGTTTTTGAACCTAAAAAGCAACTTTTTGTTACGTTCTTTAAATCGTAATTTCTCGAGAACAGATCGATGGATTATGCTGAAATTTATAGACGAATTTACATTTGAGATACGCAATATGTGTGAAAAAATTGATCATGATTGATCGATTATTTTCAAAGATATTTAAGGCCATGTGATACTCAACAAAAATTGTGTTGGGTTCAGTCGATAATGTAGGTGGGTGCCAACTACTGTATATTAAACAGTAGATGGCGCTGAAGCTATACTTAATCTATGCGTAGAACTTTTAGTTCCAAGAACACTCACAGATGGCGTGCACTGAGAGCATTTTTTTAATAATATGGCCTCGTAACATTCGTAACTATTAACATGCGTATATTTCAATATTTCGGTATATAAGCATTGTAATAGTTAAGTCACCGAGTTCTTTTAAACAATTTCAATGTATTGCTGTAAATATAGACATTGTAATAGTTACAATCTGAGATTTTCCGTTTAAACTCTTCCTTATTAAAATATAATATGTAACAGTTACAATATTGTAGTTTCGAATTTAAACAGAAGATGTTGTTCTCTGAGTGCATAATATAAGCAATAATTTTTTTTCATAAAAAATTATGAAAATATTCATATCAAGTTTATACATTTTTTTCAAACAACAATTCTTATAAGTAAATTTTGCGAGAATAAGACGTTATACTTTATTTTTATGATAAATGATAAAGAAATTATTAAGGGCTGTAACAATTTCATTTGATTGTGGATCGATAAATGAAAAATACTCTTATAAATTACCATGCAAAATTATGAAAATGATCGGAGGTTGTAAATTGATAAAGAAATTATCAATTTCTGCAGTATTTTACGATAACATGCAATACCACAAACATAGTATTTGATTGCAGATCGATAAATAAAAAATACATATATAAATACCATGCAAAATTATAAAAACGATCTATGATTGCAAATTTATAAAGAAATTATCAATTACTGCAGTATTTTACGGTAACATGCCAGAACATAAAAATAATATTTGATTATAGAACAATAAATAAAAAATACTTATATAGATACCATGCTACATTATGAAAACGATCTATGATTGCAAATTTATAAAGAAATTATCAATTTTGGCAGTATTTTACGATAACATGCAATATCGTAAACATAGTATTTCATTATAGATCGATAAATCAAAAATACTTATATAAATACCATGTAACATTATGAAAACGATCTATGATTGCAAATTTATAAATAAATTATCGATTACTGCAGTATTTTACGATAACATGCAATATGATAAAAATAATATTTGATTATAGAACGATAAATGTTACTAATTATTATTATTAGTAATATCATTCATTACAAAAATAGAAGATGCAAATTTGTCAAAGGATACTCAGATTGCAAGTTGTAGTCATGTACTATACTTGTTCATAAAACAATGATATGCATCGAAATATCTAGATGCATTTACAATGTTATTTTCTTGTTAAATTGATGTTTATATTTAGCTCTGAGGTGATTTTCAATAATCAACACTCGAGTATAACGTCATTATTTGTTTCTTTTTCTGATTTTATTTTCTCTCCTCTTTTTAATTTTCTTTTCTTTTTCGTTTCCTTATTCATTTCATTATCTTTTCCTTTTAAATTTTCGTTTTCTTTTTCGTTTTTTTTTCTTTTTTTTTTTAAATTTTTTTTTAATGTTTTCCTAGTACTTTGAAGTACTAAATGATATTAAGGACAACACAAGTTCTAACTACCTAATTACGTATACCAAAATAATACACATATAAGCCTAAATATTCACCACAGCTATATACATCATGCATTATTTTACCTTATCGTACAAGGTTATTAAAACTTATTTAAATTGTAATTTGAAAAATAAATAATCAGCAGTATTAAATAAAATCAAGCAAAGCTATAACTACTACATTTTATTGCATATGTACATGAATAACATGAAAAAGTATGCATTAATAATATTTTATTATTACTTTGTTGATTTCATTAATATTTCAATAATAGTAGGCAGAAAGTACCCAAGTGTGCGAGCGTGAAAACATTCCCGCACGCTCAGCTACTTTTTGACACGCTCGATCAGCTTGCGGGAATGTGACATTTTGCGAATGCCAATGTGTATATGAAATAAAACTTTTCGCACAATAATGGGAAAATGACCACGCAATACTCGGATCATAAAGCCGTACTTAACAAACTTAATCTGAAACTATATTAAAAGTAATCTAAATATAAGAAAGTAAAAAAATTCATGAATTTCTTCGAAATCCGTGTACAGGACATATTTTGTAAGGAGCCTGTGAAGACTTTTTGTGCAGAAAGTTTCTGCCGATGGACGATTTTAACATTAAATATAACCTAGTGAGCGAATTCACATGTAACTAAATTGTAATTACCAATTTATAATAGTAGAAACCATTTGATTTCTTAATATCCGCGGAAGTCCGAGCGCGCGCCATTTTTTGTAAAGAATCTGTGAAGGGTTTTTGATACCCGTACTTTTGGCTAACAACCTATTCCCAAATCAAGATGGACGTAATTAATGAATTTTATCATAATAGACAATTTCTAGACGTTTAAAGAATATTCTTCTGACGCATTTCCACGAAATCCGTGTGCGCGACATTTTTTGTAAAGAGCATGTGAAGCCTTTTTGTGTAGAAAGTTTCTGCCCATGGACGATATAAAGATATAATATAAACTAATAACAAAATTTGCAATTGACTAACTAATTATTACAAATTTATAATAGTTGAAACCATGTAATTTCGCTATATTTGGCGGGAATACCAGCGCGCGACATTTTTTGTAAAGAGCCTGTGAAGGGGTTTTGATGGCGGCACTTTTGCCTCCCAACCCATTTCCTAATCAACATGGACGTAATCAATAAATTTAATCATAATTAACAATTTCTAGACGCTTTAACAATATTCTTTTGCCGGATTTCAACGAAATCTATGTGGGCGACATTTTTTGTAAAGAGCATGTAAAGCCATTTTGTGCAGAAAGTTTCTGTCGATGAACGATTTAAAGATTATATACAAACGAATAACTTAATTTGAATTTAACTAATAATTACCAATTTATAATAGTTGAAACCATTTGATTTCGCAATACTTGGTTAAAATACATGCGCGTGACATATTTGTAAAGAGCCTGTGAGGGGGTTTAGATAGCGGCACTTTTGACTAACAACCCATTTCCAAATCAAGATGGACGTAATCAATAAATTGCAACAGAATAAGCCAATTCTAGACGTTTTAACAATATTCTTCTACCCGATTTCTCCGAAATCCATGTGCGCGACATTTTTTGTAAAGAGCATGTGAAGCCTTTTTGTATAGAAAGTTTCTGCCCATGGACGAAATAAAGATATAATATAAACTAATAACCAAATTTGCAATTAACTAAGTAATAATTACGAATTTATAATAGTTGAAAACATATAATTTCGCAATATTTGGCGAAAATACGAGCACGCGACATTTTTTGTAGAGCCTGTGAAGGGTTTTTTGCAGAAAGTTTCTGCCGATGGACGATTTTATCATTAAATAGAACCTAGTAAGCGATATCGCCTGTAACTAAATTGTAAATACCAATTTATAATAGTGGAAAACATTTAATTTCTTAATATTCGGCGGAAGTCTGCGCGCGCGACATTTTTTGTAAAGAGTCTGTGAAGTGTTTTTTATAGCCGCTCTTTTGGCTAACAACCCATTCCCAAATCAAGATGGACGTAATCAATAAATTTTATCATAATTAACAATTTCTAGACGTTTTAACAATATTCTTTTACCGGATTTCAACGAAGTACGTGTACGCGACATATTTTGTAAAGAGCATGTGAAGCCGTTTTCTGTAGAAAGCTTCTGCCCATGGACGACATAAAGATATAATATAAACTAATAACAAAATATGCATTTGACTAACTAATTATTACAAATTTATAATAGTTGAAACATGTAATTTCGCAATATTTGGCGGAAATACCAGCGCGCGACATTTTTTGTAAAGAGCCTGCGAAGCATTTTTGATGGCGGCACTTTGTGCTCCCAATCCATTTCCAGATCAAGATGGGCGTAATCAATGAATTTTATCATAATTTGAACGAAATCCGTTTGCGCGACATATTTTGTAAAGACTATGTGAAGCCTTTTTCTGTAGAAAGCTTCTGCCCACGGACGACATAAAGATATAATATAAACTAATAACAAAATATGCATTTGACTAACTAATTATTACAAATTTATAATAGTTGAAACATGTAGTTTCGCAATATTTGGCGGAAATACGAGCGCGCGACATTTTTTGTAAAGAGCCTGTGAAGGGGTTTTGATGGCGGCACTTTTGCCTCCCAACCCATTTCCTAATCAACATGGACGTAATCAATAAATTTAATCATAATTAACAATTTCTAGACGCTTTAACAATATTCTTTTGCCGAATTTCAACGAAATCTATGTGGGCGACATTTTTTGTAAAGAGCATGTAAAGCCATTTTGTGCAGAAAGTTTCTGTCGATGAACGATTTAAAGATTATATACAAACGAATAAATTAATTTGAATTTAACTAATAATTACCAATTTATAATAGTTGAAACCATTTGATTTCGCAATACTTGGTTAAAATACATGCGCGTGACATATTTGTAAAGAGCCTGTGAGGGGGTTTAGATAGCGGCACTTTTGACTAACAACCCATTTCCAAATCAAGATGGACGTAATCAATAAATTGCAACAGAATAAGCCAATTCTAGACGTTTTAACAATATTCTTCTACCCGATTTCTCCGAAATCCATGTGCGCGACATTTTTTGTAAAGAGCATGTGAAGCCTTTTTGTATAGAAAGTTTCTGCCCATGGACGAAATAAAGATATAATATAAACTAATAACCAAATTTGCAATTAACTAAGTAATAATTACGAATTTATAATAGTTGAAACCATATAATTTCGCAATATTTGGCGAAAATACGAGCACGCGACATATTTTGTAGAGCCTGTGAAGGGTTTTTTGCAGAAAGTTTCTGCCGATGGACGATTTTATCATTAAATAGAACCTAGTAAGCGATATCGCCTGTAACTAAATTGTAAATACCAATTTATAATAGTGGAAAACATTTAATTTCTTAATATTCGGCGGAAGTCTGCGCGCGCGACATTTTTTGTAAAGAGTCTGTGAAGTGTTTTTTATAGCCGCTCTTTTGGCTAACAACCCATTCCCAAATCAAGATGGACGTAATCAATAAATTTTATCATAATTAACAATTTCTAGACGCATTAACAATATTCTTTTGCCGGAATTCAACGAAATCTGTGTGCGTGACATTTTTTGTAAATAGCAAGTCAAGCCATTTTGTGCAGAAGGTTTCTGCCGATTAACGATTTAAGAGGACGTCGGAGTAAATTGCTGAGTCTGGCGTAGCTCAGATGTAATTTATAGTTAGGTTATGGTAATAAAAATATACAGGGATCTACGCTATCGACACACTGTCCGCGCGGAATAGCACTGCAACTGAGACCACCTGACCCTCCCTCAAAGTTTACCAAAATTTCCTTACACAATGTAATACATGCTGAGGAATTGTATATTTAATTTCATACTTTTTCTATCAGCCAGTGTTGGGAGAATAACATTTTTCTTGAAAATTTCCTGTAAAACCCACAAAAAAGGCAATAACTGCACACTTGGTGATTATTTAGATCTTAAACTTGATATACAATCCCTCAGCATGTATAACATAGTGTGTGTATAATTTGAAATATTTTTAGCGGGTGGAAACGCCTCTTTTGGACTCAAAAGTCGAAAAGACGCATGTGCATTTCCAACTAAGACCTCCTGACCCCCGCTTAGAGTTTAACAGAATGTTCACACACAATGCAATGCATGCTGAGAAATTGTACATCTAATTTCAGATCTACTCAATCAGCCAGTATGGAGGACATAACTTTTTCTTGAAAATTTCTTGAAAAGGGCACAAAAAATTGCAATATCTCCACCCTTTCTGATTATTTAGATCTGAAACTCGATAAACAGTCCCTCAGCATGTATTGCATGGTGTGTGTAAAGTTTAAAATATTTTGAGAGAATGAAAACGCCTCTTTTGGACTCAAGTCGAAAAGACGAATGTACATTTTCAACTAAGACCACCTGACTCTCACTTAGAGTTTACCAAATTTTCCTCACACAATGGAATACATGCTGAGGGATTGTATATTTAATTTCAGACTTTTTCCATCAGCCAGTGTTGGGGAAACAACATTTTTCTTGAAAATTTCCTGAAAAACACACAGAAAAGGCAATAACTGCACACTTGGTGATTATTTAGATCTTAAACTTGATATACAATCCCTCAGCATGTATAATATAGTGTGTGTATAATTTGAAATATTTGTAGCGAATGAAAACGCATCTTTTGGACTCAACAGTCGAAAAGACGCATGTGCATTTCCAACTAAGACCTCCTGACCCTCGCTTAGAGTTTAACAGAATGTTGACACACAATGCAATGCATGCTGAAAAATTGTACATCTAATTTCAGATCTACTCGCTGATTATTTAGATCTCAAACTTGATATACAATCCCTCAGCATGTATACTATAGTGTGTCTAAAGTTTAAAATATTTGCCGAGAAGGGAAAAGCCTCTTTTCAACTCAAAAGTCGAAAAGACGCATTTACATTTCCAACTGAGACCACCCGACCCTCCCTCAAAGTTTAATTATATACGTTATATTAATAGAAGCCAAGGGTAAATTCTCAATCTGCGACTTCCACCTTGATACAAGAAGTCTCACCGAATTAACCGGAAAAGGAAAATTGGCATGCAACCTATTACCTAACACATTTCGATAGTAAACATAAGATCACCAAAAACTTCCGACAATTAGTGAACAACACTATACACAATGAATGGAATAACCAGTGGAAAAACAACACCAAAAGAAAAAATATTTCAACAATCGAGCTAAAAATGCTATAGAAACTACAACTTCTTCAAAGGAAATAAGAGATGCAGGTTAGCCAATTTACTCTAGTCTGAGTTAATTTCAAAATTCAGGCGAAACAAGTTTGACAACCGCGACAGATTAACTACTTACTCGAATGCGCCTTACTCCTCACATAATCGTAACTCCTTACCATACAGCAACAAGTGAACATGGCTGATGATATAGCAAAACTGCGACAACAGCAACTCAAGACGTCGCGATGTCGTCTACACGAGCTCTTCGCTCTAGGCAATAAAACATAATTAAAACAGGAACAAGTTGGCAGCAGAAGGAGCACAGAGAAGCCACGCTTCTGCCAAGAGGAAGAAGAGAGTTTTAGGATAGGTTTCAGCTGTAGTAAAGCTGTAAACTTTCTTACAGCAAACTACTCACCGGAAAATTTTTCCAAAAGGTTCCAAAGGTTGCCGGTGTCCACATAAAATGCATGCCTCCACCATCTGGTCCTAGTAAATAAAACGGTATCAGGCTCAAAACGTCGTTGTCGTCTACAGGAGCTCTTCCCCCTAGGCAATAAAGTAAAATTAAAACATGATTAAATTGGTAAGGGCGGAGCACAGAGAAGCCATGCCTCTGTCAAAGGGAAGGGAAGAGTTGCAGGATAGGTGTTACTTGTATAGTAAAAAAAAAGTTAACCTTCTTACAGCAAACTACTCACCGCAAAATTTTTCCAAAAAGTTCAGGGGTTGCTGATGTCCACATAAAACACTCCATTATTTGGTCCAAATAAAAAGAAAACCGGTAACAGCAGCAGCTCAAGATGTTGATGTCATCTATGGCAGCTCTTCACCATAGGCAAGAAAGTAAATTTAAAAAATGATTCAATTGGTACGGGAGGAGCACAGAGAAGCCATGCTTCTGTCAAAGGGAAGGGAAGAGTTGCAGGATAGGTGTTACTTGTATAGTAAAAAAAGTTAATCTTCTTACAGCAAACTACTCACCACAAAATTTTTCCAAAAAGTTCAGGGGTTGCCGATGTCCACATAAATCACTCCATCATTTGGTCCAAATAAAAAGAAAACCGGTAACAGCAGCAGCTCAAGATGTTGATGTCATCTACAGCAGTTCTTCACCCTAGGCAAGAAAGTAAATTTAAAACATGATTAAATTGGTACAGGCGGAGCACAATGAAGCCTTGCTGTAGCTCCTGTAGAAAAACAAAATATTAATAAACAAGAACAGCATCAAAATCATCATAGGAATATCAAGCATTTTTCAGCATCGAATTAGCTCAAGTAAATCGGCATGTTTTTATTCATAAGGCAGATGGAGCAAAGTTGCATAAAGGCCATTAAATCGAGTTTCATCGAAAGTTTCCATGGATGGCAAGTAAGCAAGCAGTGACATGGATGACTCATGCGGAGAGCCAGCAGGAGTCACCATCATGAACACTATAGTAGGTCCCTTTGTGGAGCAACCAAAAGAGCCTGTATGTTCTTTCTTTCTCTCTTTCTCGCAGTTTATCCTCGGGAAGAGGCCTTTGCGTGTGCCCGCGCGGGGACACACGACCCTAAGTGCATAGCATCGCGGGAATTCAACGATTTCCGAGTTATCTTGTCGTGTGTTGTACGTTCGAGCGCGTTATATATATATATATATATATATATATATATATATATATATATATATATATATATATATATATATATATATATATATATATACAGGCTAGTAAGTTTGAGGAGCTCAACCCCGGTCGGTCAGAGTGGCTAAAGAAATAATAACCCTCAGGTTACCGACTCTAGACAAATAGACTCTAGAAAACCCCTCAAACTTCCGCTCGGATGCTGAATATATAGATTGGAAGTTTGAGGAGGCTCCTCAAACTTCCCATAACCCCTCAAACTTCCAAGCGGGTGCTGAATATAATCCTCAAACTTCCAGAATTTCATATTTATATATATATATATATATATCTCTCGAGAGGAGAGAAGTAGAATTACGTTGAAGTGCGTCGTCATCTACAGCAGCTCTTCGCTTTAAGCAGAACAAAGTATATTAATAATTTGTCAAGCATAAGGAATGAGGAGAGCAGTATAGAAATGCTGGGGTTAGGGAACAAGGCAGGTGAAAATTTGGAGGTTAGGTTCGGCTATACAACAAATAGTACAAAATAAAGTCTCAGTCAGAAGTGAAGTACTTACCCAATTCAGTCGCGGGAGCATGGACCTAATTCAACTGCATCATCGCCGTCGCTCCTCCGTCCTGTTCGCCTCGGTAATGTCCTTGGGAAGAGATAGCTGCACCGGCTTCTCTCGAGAGGAGAGAAGTAGAATTACGTTGAAGTGCGTCGTCATCTACAGCAGCTCTTCGCTTTAAGCAGAACAAAGTATATTAATAATTTGTCAAGCATAAGGAATGAGGAGAGCAGTATAGAACTGCTGGGGTTAGGGAACAAGGCAGGTGAAAATTTGGAGGTTAGGTTCGGCTATACAACAAATAGTACAAAATAAAGTCCCAGTCAGAAGTGAAGTACTTACCCAATTCAGTCGCGGGAGCATGGATCTAATTCAACTGCATCATCGCCGTCGTTTCTCCGTCCTGTTCGACTCGGTAATGTCCTTGGGGAAAGATAGCTGCACCGGCTTCCCTCGAGAGAAGTAGAATTACGTTGAAGCGCGTGGTCATCTACAGCAGCTCTTCACTTTAGGCAAAACAAAATGTATTAATAATATGTCAAGTATTAGGAATGAGGAGAGCAGTATTGAACTGCTAGGGAAGAGGGCAGATGAAAATTTGGAGGTTAGGTTCGGCTATACTACAGATACAACGGAATAAAGTCTTAGTTCGAAGTAAAGTACTTACACGAATCAGTCGCGGGAGAGTAAACTTCAGTCAACTGCATCATCGCCGTAGCATTCCCGGCCTCGGTGATGTACTTTCTACAACTATAGCGTCCGCGTTGTGGGTATGTGTCTTCAGCGCCCATTACTGTTCTCGCGCAGGCGCGGCGTGCCGGCGTCGACGCGTCCGCTCGTGTTGTTGTCGCTCTTTACTACGTAAAACCGCAGTGTTGCCAAATCTCGCCTGCGCAGTGCGGCGACGCAACTGCAAGGTCGACGGCCTAAGGGAGCCTCGGCGGCGCTCGGGGCGCTCGGACGAATTCTGCGACTCGCCGCTGGCTGCTATGTTATCATATGACCACATGTTAACCGTCAGGCACCTGTCGGTTGCCACCTACAGTGTACGCAAGTGCTCTTGATAATCTGGTTAGTAACCAAGAAAGAGCAGTCGAAAGTAAACGTAGTAAATGTTAGTGTGCGGCGGGTCTACGGTGGTTCGTCCCCACTCAACTTGCGGGTGGGGTCGAACCACCGTAGGCTCGAAGATTTCAATTGAACATTTTTCGTGTTTGTGGCGATTGAATTGGTCAGCTCATTATACTTTTTCTCCAAGACTATTGATTTTCCGAAAACGTAATTATTTTATTTATTTATTTATTTATTTTATTTAATTATTATAGGCATAGACGCTTCGTGGGAAAAATAATTCAAGAAATATTCTTGTCTGTTCTGGAGCAAGATACGTAATGTACCAAACGGCATAAAAAGTGCACTTGCGAGCTCTCTCTCTCTCTCTCTCTCTCTCTCTCTCTCTCTCTCTCTCTCTCTCTCTCTCTCTGCTCGGCTAAAGATTTCTTAGATCATCTGATTAGTACACAAGCAAGAGCAGTCGAAAGTAAACGCAGTAAACGTTAAACTGTGTGCCGTGGGTCTATGGTGGTTCGTCCGTTCACCGTAGACTCGAAGATTTCAATTGAACATTTTTCGTGTTTGTGGTTATCGAATTAGTCAGCTCATTATACTTTTCGTCCAACTCTATTGATTTTCCGAAAGCGTACCTATTTTATTTATTTTTTTATTATTATTTATTTTATTTAATTATTGTAGGCATGGACGCTTCGTGGGAAAAATAATTTAAGAAATAGTATTGTCTGTTCTGGGGCAAGGTACCTACAGTCCCAATCGGCATAAAAAGAACTCCTGCGTTCTCTCTCTCTCTGCTCAGTTAAAGATTTCTTAGATCATCTGGTTAGTAACCAAGAAAGAGCAGTTGAAAGAAACTTAGTAAATGTTATACTCTGTGCAACGGGTCTACGGTGGTACTAGAAATTTTACGGTGATACTAGAAAAACTAGAAATTGAAATATAATTATAAGCAATATCTGGTTCGATGAAAACCATCGCCGTTATGATAGGGGTAAATGGTATTTTCTTCCATCACCGTAGACGTGACGTATAGCGCCCCGCTACTCTACGGAAGTCGCTCCCGTGCAGCGAGACGGGAGCGACTCCCGTAGGCTCGCCCGCTCAGATCGCACTTTTCTGGCGCGATACGAACGTGTCTCTCCCCTACAATGGGTATATAGCGATAGCCCTACGCAATAACTAAATGTTTTGCTAAGTATTTACGAATATTTATATTTTGAAATAAAAGAGGTAAATCGTGTTATTTTATCGTAATATTCCCACTTCACCGACTATTATTGCTTTCTAATAGTGAATGAGGCTAATATTTTCTTAGATAAGTATACACGCAAGGAAAGAAATATTTAGATAAATGTACCAAAGAAAGGGAATATTTCGATAGAGCTGCCTTTGGCAATACAAGTTCATCATCGTATATGGGAGCGTCCGCCAGAAACCAGCCAGCGAGCGCGCGGGACGCATTTTTCATGCAAAACACGCTCTGTTCAACTCGTTCGTAATCGTATTCTGAGTCTCTCAGAAAAAAACAAGATATATATCGATAGCTTTTTTCCTGCTCTTTCCAATGGTGCTATTATTTTTACTCCGAAACTTTTTCTTCTGGTCTTAAATTCAAGTTGAAAGTTCAGAGACATTTTTCTCAAAGTATATCATGTTTTTCTTCAAAATGCATACGACCATTCGAAAGTACAAGTCTTATGCTACAAAACCCTACATTTTCAAATTGGAGAAATGAAGGGCTCAAAAGTAATAAGATTGAAAACACACCGGCGAGCGGCCGCGTGAAATCTGTTCTGCTCTTGGACGCGCCTCTGTATGCGTATATATCTATTATACATTAGTATCGTGAAAAGACCAATAAAAATAATCGCAAATAAAAATAAAAGAATTAAGGTTTAAATAAAAAATTAATATATTTAAAACGTAATATATGATGCACTGATAAAACATTGTGTAATGCTTTTAATAGGAAACAACGAAAATATGTACTACGTTTATAAAAGCACATTCGGGTCCAGCGCAAAAAATTTGCTCGCCGCCGTCTTCTTAATCTTATTACTTTTGAGCTCTACGTTTCTCCAACTTTAAAATGTAGAGGTTTGTAGCTTTTAACTTGTACTTTCGAATGGTGCTATGCATTTTGAAGAACAACATGTTATACTTTAAGAAAAATGATTCTGAACTTTTCACTCGAATTTCCGACCAGAAGAAAGTGTTTGGGAGTAAAAAGAATAGCACCATTGGAAAGACCAGGAAAAAATCTATCGAAATATGTCTTTCGTTTTTTTCTGAGAGACTCAAAATACGATTACGAGCGAGTTGAACAGAGCGTGTTTTACATGAAAAATGCGTCCCGCGCGCCCGCTGGCTGGTTTCTGGCAGACGCTCCCATATTACGGATGCTCGTCAATAACCAAAAATTCCTCTGAATAGAATTTCTCAGATAAAAATTAGAAATAGAAATATAATTATAAGCAACATCTGGTTCGATGAAAACTATCCTCGTTATCATAAGGGTCAATGGTATTTACTTCCATCACGGCAGACGAGACGTATAGCGCGCCGCTACTCTACGGGAGTGGCTCCCGTCCGGCGCTACGGGACGGGCGCGACTCCCGTAGCCTCGCCCGCTCACATCGCACTTTTCTGGCGGGATACGATCGTGACTCTTCCCTGCAATGGGTATATAGCGATGGCCCTACGCAATAAGTAAACGTTTTTCTAAGTAATTACGAATATTTATATTTTGAAATAAAAGAGGTTAAATCGTGTTATTTTATCGTAATATTCCCACTTCACCGACTATTATTGCTTTCTAATAGTGAGTCTGTTATTTTTTAGATAAGTATGCACGTAAGATTGGAAATATTTCGATAAATGTACGAAAGAAAGGAATTATGTCGATAGAGCTACCTTGTGCAATACAAGTTCATCATCGTATATTACGGATGCTCGTCAATAACCAAAAATTCCTCTGAATAGAATTTCTCAGACAAAAATTAGAAATTGAAATATAATTATAAGCAACATCTGGTTCGATGAAAACTATCCTCGTTATCATAAGGGTCAATGGTATTTACTTCCATCACGGCAGACGAGACGTATAGCGCGCCGCTACTCTACGGGAGTCGCTTCCGTCCGGCGCTGCGGGACGGGCGCGACTCCCGTAGCCTCGCCCGCTCACATCGCACTTTTCTGGCGGGATACGATCGTGACTCTTCCCTGCAATGGGTATGTAGCGATGGCCCTACGCAATAAGTAAACGTTTTTCTAAGTAATTTCGAATATTTATATTTTGAAATAAAAGAGGTTAAATCGTGTTATTTTATCGTAATATTCCCACTTCACCGACTATTATTGCTTTCTAATAGTGAGTCTGTTATTTTTTAGATAAGTATGCACGTAAGAAAGGAAATATTTAGATAAATGTACGAAAGAAAGGAAATATGTCGATAGAGCTACCTTGTGCAATACAAGTTCATCATCGTATATTACGGATGCTCGTCAATAACCAAAAATTCCTCTGAAAAGAATTTCTCAGACAAAAATTAGAAATTGAAATATAATTATAAGCAACATCTGGTTCGATCAAAACTATCCTCGTTATCATAAGGGTCAATGGTATTTACTTCCATCACGGCATACGAGACGTATAGCACGCCGCTACTCTACGGGAGTCGCTCCCGTCCGGCGGGTCGGGACGGGCGCGACTCCCGTAGCCTCGCCCGCTCACATCGCACTTTTCTGGCGGGATACGATCGTAACTCTTCCCTGCAATGGGTATATAGCGATGGCCCTGCGCAATAAGTAAACGTTTTTCTAAGTAATTACGAATATTTATATTTTGAAATAAAAGAGGTTAAATCGTGTTATTTTATCGTAATATTCCCACTTCACCGACTATTATTGCTTTCTAATAGTGAGTCTGTTATTTTTTAGATAAGTATGCACGTAAGAAAGGAAATATTTAGATAAATGTACGAAAGAAAGGAATTATGGCGATAGAGCTACCTTGTGCAATACAAGTTCATCATCGTATATTACGGATGCTCGTCAATAACCAAAAATTCCTCTGAATAGAATTTCTCAGACAAAAATTAGAAATTGAAATATAATTATAAGCAACATCTGGTTCGATGAAAACTATCCTCGTTATCATAAGGGTCAATGGTATTTACTTCCATCACGGCAGACGAGACGTATAGCGCGCCGCTACTCTACGGGAGTCGCTTCCGTCCGGCGCTGCGGGACGGGCGCGACTCCCGTAGCCTCGCCCGCTCACAACCCACTTTTCTGGCGGGATACGATCGTGACTCTTCCCTGCAATGGGTATATAGCGATGGCCCTACGCAATAAGTAAACGTTTTTCTAAGTAATTTCGAATATTTATATTTTGAAATAAAAGAGGTTAAATCGTGTTATTTTATCGTAATATTCCCACTTCACCGACTATTATTGCTTTCTAATAGTGAGTCTGTTATTTTTTAGATAAGTATGCACGTAAGAAAGGAAATATTTCGATAAATGTACGAAAGAAAGGAATTATGTCGATAGAGCTACCTTGTGCAATACAAGTTCACCATCGTATATTACGGATGCTCGTCAATAACCAAAAATTCCTCTGAATAGAATTTCTCAGACAAAAATTAGAAATTGAAATATAATTATAAGCAACATCTGGTTCGATCAAAACTATCCTCGTTATCATAAGGGTCAATGGTATTTACTTCCATCACGGCATACGAGACGTATAGCGCGCCGCTACTCTACGGGAGTCGCTCCCGTCCGGCGGGTCGGGACGGGCGCGACTCCCGTAGCCTCGCCCGCTCACATCGCACTTTTCTGGCGGGATACGATCGTAACTCTTCCCTGCAATGGGTATATAGCGATGGCCCTGCGCAATAAGTAAACGTTTTTCTAAGTAATTACGAATATTTATATTTTGAAATAAAAGAGGTTAAATCGTGTTATTTTATCGTAATATTCCCACTTCACCGACTATTATTGCTTTCTAATAGTGAGTCTGTTATTTAGATAAGTATGCACGTAAGATTGGAAATATTTCGATAAATGTACGAAAGAAAGGAATTATGTCGATAGAGCTACCTTGTGCAATACAAGTTCATCATCGTATATTACGGATGCTCGTCAATAACCAAAAATTCCTCTGAATAGAATTTCTCAGACAAAAATTAGAAATTGAAATATAATTATAAGCAACATCTGGTTCGATGAAAACTATCCTCGTTGTCATAAGGGTCAATGGTATTTACTTCCATCACGGCCGACGAGACGTATAGCGCGCCGCTACTCTACGGGAGTCGCTTCCGTCCGGCGCTGCGGGACGGGCGCGACTCCCGTAGCCTCGCCCGCTCACATCGCACTTTTCTGGCGGGATACGATCGTGACTCTTCCCTGCAATGGGTATGTAGCGATGGCCCTACGCAATAAGTAAACGTTTTTCTAAGTAATTTCGAATATTTATATTTTGAAATAAAAGAGGTTAAATCGTGTTATTTTATCGTAATATTCCCACTTCACCGACTATTATTGCTTTCTAATAGTGAGTCTGTTATTTTTTAGATAAGTATGCACGTAAGAAAGGAAATATTTAGATAAATGTACGAAAGAAAGGAAATATGTCGATAGAGCTACCTTGTGCAATACAAGTTCATCATCGTATATTACGGATGCTCGTCAATAACCAAAAATTCCTCTGAAAAGAATTTCTCAGACAAAAATTAGAAATTGAAATATAATTATAAGCAACATCTGGTTCGATCAAAACTATCCTCGTTATCATAAGGGTCAATGGTATTTACTTCCATCACGGCATACGAGACGTATAGCACGCCGCTACTCTACGGGAGTCGCTCCCGTCCGGCGGGTCGGGACGGGCGCGACTCCCGTAGCCTCGCCCGCTCACATCGCACTTTTCTGGCGGGATACGATCGTAACTCTTCCCTGCAATGGGTATATAGCGATGGCCCTGCGCAATAAGTAAACGTTTTTCTAAGTAATTACGAATATTTATATTTTGAAATAAAAGAGGTTAAATCGTGTTATTTTATCGTAATATTCCCACTTCACCGACTATTATTGCTTTCTAATAGTGAGTCTGTTATTTTTTAGATAAGTATGCACGTAAGAAAGGAAATATTTAGATAAATGTACGAAAGAAAGGAATTATGTCGATAGAGCTACCTTGTGCAATACAAGTTCATCATCGTATATTACGGATGCTCGTCAATAACCAAAAATTCCTCTGAATAGAATTTCTCAGACAAAAATTAGAAATTGAAATATAATTATAAGCAACATCTGGTTCGATGAAAACTATCCTCGTTATCATAAGGGTCAATGGTATTTACTTCCATCACGGCAGACGAGACGTATAGCGCGCCGCTACTCTACGGGAGTCGCTTCCGTCCGGCGCTGCGGGACGGGCGCGACTCCCGTAGCCTCGCCCGCTCACAACCCACTTTTCTGGCGGGATACGATCGTGACTCTTCCCTGCAATGGGTATATAGCGATGGCCCTACGCAATAAGTAAACGTTTTTCTAAGTAATTTCGAATATTTATATTTTGAAATAAAAGAGGTTAAATCGTGTTATTTTATCGTAATATTCCCACTTCACCGACTATTATTGCTTTCTAATAGTGAGTCTGTTATTTTTTAGATAAGTATGCACGTAAGAAAGGAAATATTTCGATAAATGTACGAAAGAAAGGAATTATGTCGATAGAGCTACCTTGTGCAATACAAGTTCACCATCGTATATTACGGATGCTCGTCAATAACCAAAAATTCCTCTGAATAGAATTTCTCAGACAAAAATTAGAAATTGAAATATAATTATAAGCAACATCTGGTTCGATCAAAACTATCCTCGTTATCATAAGGGTCAATGGTATTTACTTCCATCACGGCATACGAGACGTATAGCGCGCCGCTACTCTACGGGAGTCGCTCCCGTCCGGCGGGTCGGGACGGGCGCGACTCCCGTAGCCTCGCCCGCTCACATCGCACTTTTCTGGCGGGATACGATCGTAACTCTTCCCTGCAATGGGTATATAGCGATGGCCCTGCGCAATAAGTAAACGTTTTTCTAAGTAATTACGAATATTTATATTTTGAAATAAAAGAGGTTAAATCGTGTTATTTTATCGTAATATTCCCACTTCACCGACTATTATTGCTTTCTAATAGTGAGTCTGTTATTTTTTAGATAAGTATGCACGTAAGATTGGAAATATTTCGATAAATGTACGAAAGAAAGGAATTATGTCGATAGAGCTACCTTGTGCAATACAAGTTCATCATCGTATATTACGGATGCTCGTCAATAACCAAAAATTCCTCTGAATAGAATTTCTCAGACAAAAATTAGAAATTGAAATATAATTATAAGCAACATCTGGTTCGATGAAAACTATCCTCGTTGTCATAAGGGTCAATGGTATTTACTTCCATCACGGCCGACGAGACGTATAGCGCGCCGCTACTCTACGGGAGTCGCTTCCGTCCGGCGCTGCGGGACGGGCGCGGCTCCGTAGCCTCGCCCGCTCACATCGCACTTTTCTGGCGGGATACGATCGTGACTCTTCCCTGCAATGGGTATGTAGCGATGGCCCTACGCAATAAGTAAACGTTTTTCTAAGTAATTTCGAATATTTATATTTTGAAATAAAAGAGGTTAAATCGTGTTATTTTATCGTAATATTCCCACTTCACCGACTATTATTGCTTTCTAATAGTGAGTCTGTTATTTTTTAGATAAGTATGCACGTAAGAAAGGAAATATTTAGATAAATGTACGAAAGAAAGGAAATATGTCGATAGAGCTACCTTGTGCAATACAAGTTCATCATCGTATATTACGGATGCTCGTCAATAACCAAAAATTCCTCTGAAAAGAATTTCTCAGACAAAAATTAGAAATTGAAATATAATTATAAGCAACATCTGGTTCGATCAAAACTATCCTCGTTATCATAAGGGTCAATGGTATTTACTTCCATCACGGCATACGAGACGTATAGCACGCCGCTACTCTACGGGAGTCGCTCCCGTCCGGCGGGTCGGGACGGGCGCGACTCCCGTAGCCTCGCCCGCTCACATCGCACTTTTCTGGCGGGATACGATCGTAACTCTTCCCTGCAATGGGTATATAGCGATGGCCCTGCGCAATAAGTAAACGTTTTTCTAAGTAATTACGAATATTTATATTTTGAAATAAAAGAGGTTAAATCGTGTTATTTTATCGTAATATTCCCACTTCACCGACTATTATTGCTTTCTAATAGTGAGTCTGTTATTTTTTAGATAAGTATGCACGTAAGAAAGGAAATATTTAGATAAATGTACGAAAGAAAGGAATTATGTCGATAGAGCTACCTTGTGCAATACAAGTTCATCATCGTATATTACGGATGCTCGTCAATAACCAAAAATTCCTCTGAATAGAATTTCTCAGACAAAAATTAGAAATTGAAATATAATTATAAGCAACATCTGGTTCGATGAAACTATCCTCGTTATCATAAGGGTCAATGGTATTTACTTCCATCACGGCAGACGAGACGTATAGCGCGCCGCTACTCTACGGGAGTCGCTTCCGTCCGGCGCTGCGGGACGGGCGCGACTCCGTAGCCTCGCCCGCTCACAACCCACTTTTCTGGCGGGATACGATCGTGACTCTTCCCTGCAATGGGTATATAGCGATGGCCCTACGCAATAAGTAAACGTTTTTCTAAGTAATTTCGAATATTTATATTTTGAAATAAAAGAGGTTAAATCGTGTTATTTTATCGTAATATTCCCACTTCACCGACTATTATTGCTTTCTAATAGTGAGTCTGTTATTTTTTAGATAAGTATGCACGTAAGAAAGGAAATATTTCGATAAATGTACGAAAGAAAGGAATTATGTCGATAGAGCTACCTTGTGCAATACAAGTTCACCATCGTATATTACGGATGCTCGTCAATAACCAAAAATTCCTCTGAATAGAATTTCTCAGACAAAAAATTAGAAATTGAAATATAATTATAAGCAACATCTGGTTCGATCAAAACTATCCTCGTTATCATAAGGGTCAATGGTATTTACTTCCATCACGGCATACGAGACGTATAGCGCGCCGCTACTCTACGGGAGTCGCTCCCGTCCGGCGGGTCGGGACGGGCGCGACTCCCGTAGCCTCGCCCGCCCACATCGCACTTTTCTGGCGGGATACGATCGTAACTCTTCCCTGCAATGGGTATATAGCGATGGCCCTGCGCAATAAGTAAACGTTTTTCTAAGTAATTACGAATATTTATATTTTGAAATAAAAGAGGTTAAATCGTGTTATTTTATCGTAATATTCCCACTTCACCGACTATTATTGCTTTCTAATAGTGAGTCTGTTATTTTTTAGATAAGTATGCACGTAAGAAAGGAAATATTTAGATAAATGTACGAAAGAAAGGAAATATGTCGATAGAGCTACCTTGTGCAATACAAGTTCATCATCGTATATTACGGATGCTCGTCAATAACCAAAAATTCCTCTGAATAGAATTTCTCAAACAAAAATTAGAAATTGAAATATAATTATAAGCAACATCTGGTTCGATGAAAACTATCCTCGTTATCATAAGGGTCAATGGTATTTACTTCCATCACGGCAGACGAGACGTATAGCGCGCCGCTACTCTACGGGAGTCGCTTCCGTCCGGCGCTGCGGGACGGGCGCGACTCCCGTAGCCTCGCCCGCTCACAACCCACTTTTCTGGCGGGATACGATCGTGACTCTTCCCTGCAATGGGTATATAGCGATGGCCCTACGCAATAAGTAAACGTTTTTCTAAGTAATTTCGAATATTTATATTTTGAAATAAAAGAGGTTAAAAACGTGTTATTTTATCGTAATATTCCCACTTCACCGACTATTATTGCTTTCTAATAGTGAGTCTGTTATTTTTTAGATAAGTATGCACGTAAGAAAGGAAATATTTCGATAAATGTACGAAAGAAAGGAATTATGTCGATAGAGCTACCTTGTGCAATACAAGTTCACCATCGTATATTACGGATGCTCGTCAATAACCAAAAATTCCTCTGAATAGAATTTCTCAGACAAAAATTAGAAATTGAAATATAATTATAAGCAACATCTGGTTCGATCAAAACTATCCTCGTTATCATAAGGGTCAATGGTATTTACTTCCATCACGGCAGACGAGACGTATAGCGCGCCGCTACTCTACGGGAGTCGCTCCCGTCCGGCGGGTCGGGACGGGCGCGACTCCCGTAGCCTCGCCCGCTCACATCGCACTTTTCTGGCGGGATACGACCGTAACTCTTCCCTGCAATGGGTATATAGCGATGGCCCTGCGCAATAAGTAAACGTTTTTCTAAGTAATTACGAATATTTATATTTTGAAATAAAAGAGGTTAAATCGTGTTATTTTATCGTAATATTCCCACTTCACCGACTATTATTGCTTTCTAATAGTGAGTCTGTTATTTTTTAGATAAGTATGCACGTAAGAAAGGAAATATTTAGATAAATGTACGAAAGAAAGGAATTATGTCGATAGAGCTACCTTGTGCAATACAAGTTCATCATCGTATATTACGGATGCTCGTCAATAACCAAAAATTCCTCTGAATAGAATTTCTCAGACAAAAATTAGAAATTGAAATATAATTATAAGCAACATTTGGTTCGATGAAAACTATCCTCGTTATCATAAGGGTCAATGGTATTTACTTCCATCACGGCAGACGAGACGTATAGCGCGCCGCTACTCTACGGGAGTCGCTTCCGTCCGGCGCTGCGGGACGGGCGCGACTCCCGTAGCCTCGCCCGCTCACAACCCACTTTTCTGGCGGGATACGATCGTGACTCTTCCCTGCAATGGGTATATAGCAATGGCCCTACGCAATAAGTAAACGTTTTTCTAAGTAATTTCGAATATTTATATTTTGAAATAAAAGAGGTTAAATCGTGTTATTTTATCGTAATATTCCCACTTCACCGACTATTATTGCTTTCTAATAGTGAGTCTGTTATTTTTTAGATAAGTATGCACGTAAGAAAGGAAATATTTCGATAAATGTACGAAAGAAAGGAATTATGTCGATAGAGCTACCTTGTGCAATACAAGTTCACCATCGTATATTACGGATGCTCGTCAATAACCAAAAATTCCTCTGAATAGAATTTCTCAGACAAAAATTAGAAATTGAAATATAATTATAAGCAACATCTGGTTCGATCAAAACTATCCTCGTTATCATAAGGGTCAATGGTATTTACTTCCATCACGGCATACGAGACGTATAGCGCGCCGCTACTCTACGGGAGTCGCTCCCGTCCGGCGGGTCGGGACGGGCGCGACTCCCGTAGCCTCGCCCGCTCACATCGCACTTTTCTGGCGGGATACGATCGTAACTCTTCCCTGCAATGGGTATATAGCGATGGCCCTGCGCAATAAGTAAACGTTTTTCTAAGTAATTACGAATATTTATATTTTGAAATAAAAGAGGTTAAATCGTGTTATTTTATCGTAATATTCCCACTTCACCGACTATTATTGCTTTCTAATAGTGAGTCAGTTATTTTTTAGATAAGTATGCACGTAAGATTGGAAATATTTCGATAAATGTACGAAAGAAAGGAATTATGTCGATAGAGCTACCTTGTGCAATACAAGTTCATCATCGTATATTACGGATGCTCGTCAATAACCAAAAATTCCTCTGAATAGAATTTCTCAGACAAAAATTAGAAATTGAAATATAATTATAAGCAACATCTGGTTCGATGAAAACTATCCTCGTTATCATAAGGGTCAATGGTATTTACTTCCATCACGGCCGACGAGACGTATAGCGCGCCGCTACTCTACGGGAGTCGCTTCCGTCCGGCGCTGCGGGACGGGCGCGACTCCCGTAGCCTCGCCCGCTCACATCGCACTTTTCTGGCGGGATACGATCGTGACTCTTCCCTGCAATGGGTATGTAGCGATGGCCCTACGCAATAAGTAAACGTTTTTCTAAGTAATTTCGAATATTTATATTTTGAAATAAAAGAGGTTAAATCGTGTTATTTTATCGTAATATTCCCACTTCACCGACTATTATTGCTTTCTAATAGTGAGTCTGTTATTTTTTAGATAAGTATGCACGTAAGAAAGGAAATATTTAGATAAATGTACGAAAGAAAGGAAATATGTCGATAGAGCTACCTTGTGCAATACAAGTTCATCATCGTATATTACGGATGCTCGTCAATAACCAAAAATTCCTCTGAAAAGAATTTCTCAGACAAAAATTAGAAATTGAAATATAATTATAAGCAACATCTGGTTCGATCAAAACTATCCTCGTTATCATAAGGGTCAATGGTATTTACTTCCATCACGGCATACGAGACGTATAGCACGCCGCTACTCTACGGGAGTCGCTCCCGTCCGGCAGGTCGGGACGGGCGCGACTCCCGTAGCCTCGCCCGCTCACATCGCACTTTTCTGGCGGATACGATCGTAACTCTTCCCTGCAATGGGTATATAGCGATGGCCCTGCGCAATAAGTAAACGTTTTTCTAAGTAATTACGAATATTTATATTTTGAAATAAAAGAGGTTAAATCGTGTTATTTTATCGTAATATTCCCACTTCACCGACTATTATTGCTTTCTAATAGTGAGTCTGTTATTTTTTAGATAAGTATGCACGTAAGAAAGGAAATATTTAGATAAATGTACGAAAGAAAGGAATTATGTCGATAGAGCTACCTTGTGCAATACAAGTTCATCATCGTATATTACGGATGCTCGTCAATAACCAAAAATTCCTCTGAATAGAATTTCTCAGACAAAAATTAGAAATTGAAATATAATTATAAGCAACATCTGGTTCGATGAAAACTATCCTCGTTATCATAAGGGTCAATGGTATTTACTTCCATCACGGCAGACGAGACGTATAGCGCGCCGCTACTCTACGGGAGTCGCTTCCGTCCGGCGCTGCGGGACGGGCGCGACTCCGTAGCCTCGCCCGCTCACAACCCACTTTTCTGGCGGGATACGATCGTGACTCTTCCCTGCAATGGGTATATAGCGATGGCCCTACGCAATAAGTAAACGTTTTTCTAAGTAATTTCGAATATTTATATTTTGAAATAAAAGAGGTTAAATCGTGTTATTTTATCGTAATATTCCCACTTCACCGACTATTATTGCTTTCTAATAGTGAGTCTGTTATTTTTTAGATAAGTATGCACGTAAGAAAGGAAATATTTCGATAAATGTACGAAAGAAAGGAATTATGTCGATAGAGCTACCTTGTGCAATACAAGTTCACCATCGTATATTACGGATGCTCGTCAATAACCAAAAATTCCTCTGAATAGAATTTCTCAGACAAAAATTAGAAATTGAAATATAATTATAAGCAACATCTGGTTCGATCAAAACTATCCTCGTTATCATAAGGGTCAATGGTATTTACTTCCATCACGGCATACGAGACGTATAGCGCGCCGCTACTCTACGGGAGTCGCTCCCGTCCGGCGGGTCGGGACGGGCGCGACTCCCGTAGCCTCGCCCGCTCACATCGCACTTTTCTGGCGGGATACGATCGTAACTCTTCCCTGCAATGGGTATATAGCGATGGCCCTGCGCAATAAGTAAACGTTTTTCTAAGTAATTACGAATATTTATATTTTGAAATAAAAGAGGTTAAATCGTGTTATTTTATCGTAATATTCCCACTTCACCGACTATTATTGCTTTCTAATAGTGAGTCTGTTATTTTTAGATAAGTATGCACGTAAGAAAGGAAATATTTAGATAAATGTACGAAAGAAAGGAAATATGTCGATAGAGCTACCTTGTGCAATACAAGTTCATCATCGTATATTACGGATGCTCGTCAATAACCAAAAATTCCTCTGAATAGAATTTCTCAAACAAAAATTAGAAATTGAAATATAATTATAAGCAACATCTGGTTCGATGAAAACTATCCTCGTTATCATAAGGGTCAATGGTATTTACTTCCATCACGGCAGACGAGACGTATAGCGCGCCGCTACTCTACGGGAGTCGCTTCCGTCCGGCGCTGCGGGACGGGCGCGACTCCCGTAGCCTCGCCCGCTCACAACCCACTTTTCTGGCGGGATACGATCGTGACTCTTCCCTGCAATGGGTATATAGCGATGGCCCTACGCAATAAGTAAACGTTTTTCTAAGTAATTTCGAATATTTATATTTTGAAATAAAAGAGGTTAAATCGTGTTATTTTATCGTAATATTCCCACTTCACCGACTATTATTGCTTTCTAATAGTGAGTCTGTTATTTTTTAGATAAGTATGCACGTAAGAAAGGAAATATTTCGATAAATGTACGAAAGAAAGGAATTATGTCGATAGAGCTACCTTGTGCAATACAAGTTCACCATCGTATATTACGGATGCTCGTCAATAACCAAAAATTCCTCTGAATAGAATTTCTCAGACAAAAATTAGAAATTGAAATATAATTATAAGCAACATCTGGTTCGATCAAAACTATCCTCGTTATCATAAGGGTCAATGGTATTTACTTCCATCACGGCAGACGAGACGTATAGCGCGCCGCTACTCTACGGGAGTCGCTCCCGTCCGGCGGGTCGGGACGGGCGCGACTCCCGTAGCCTCGCCCGCTCACATCGCACTTTTCTGGCGGGATACGATCGTAACTCTTCCCTGCAATGGGTATATAGCGATGGCCCTGCGCAATAAGTAAACGTTTTTCTAAGTAATTACGAATATTTATATTTTGAAATAAAAGAGGTTAAATCGTGTTATTTTATCGTAATATTCCCACTTCACCGACTATTATTGCTTTCTAATAGTGAGTCTGTTATTTTTTAGATAAGTATGCACGTAAGAAAGGAAATATTTAGATAAATGTACGAAAGAAAGGAAATATATCAAATTTTTTTATCTATTGTTCTCGCTAGAGAACTGTCACTTAGGTGTAATTAGATGAGTGTTTCGCGCAATCCTGATGAAATCTATCGAAAATTCATTGAGATAATGGAGTAACTTGCGCACATACGGACGTACAGACATACATAACGCACTTATTCTGAGTGGAAAATGGTTTTTACACATGAAATATTCGGTATTTGTATTCTTACAATTTTCACTCTGGTGAAATTATAAGGCTCTCCCGAGTAGCGGTCGTGCCTAATAAATATTACTTAAGAAGCTTTGATGTCATTACGAAATCGTTCCGCAATCATCGCTATGAAGGAAACCCCCTTCATAAGCTCTTGACAAAAAATGTCGCGCACACGTATTTCGGAAAATCGCGTGGAAAAAAATTGTTTAATAATTTATAAATAATGTGTATTTGTTCCAAGATATAATAAATATTACTTAAGAAGCTTTGATGTCATTGGGAAACCGTTCGACAATCATAACTCTATACGAAAACCTCTTCGTAAGCTCTTTACAAAAAATGTCGCATAACGTATTTCGAAAAATCACGCGGAAAAAAATTGTTTAATAATTTATAAATTCGTATTTGTTACAAGATATAACAAATATTACTTGTGAAGCTTCGATTTCTTCGGGAAATCGTTCCGCAATCATAACTCTGAACGAAAACCCTTTCATAATCTCTTTACAAAAAATGTCGTGCATGCGTGTTTCGCAAAATTACGTGGAAAAAAATTGTCTGATAATTTATAAATTTGTATTTATTACAAGATATAACAAATGTAACTTTAGAAGCTTTGATGTCATTGGGAAATCGTTCGGCAATCACAACTCTGTACGAAAACCCCTTCATAAGCTCTTTACAACAAATGTCGCGCATGCGCATTTCTCAAAATTGCGTGGAAAAAAATTGTTTAAAAATTTATAAATTTGTATTTGTTACAAGGTATAACAAATATTACTTGTGAAGCTTTGATTTCTTCGGGAAATCGTTCGGCAATCATAGCTATGTAGGAAAATCCCTTCATAAGCTCTTTACAAAAATTTCGCGCACACGTATTTCGGAAAATCGCGTGGAAAAGAATTGTTTAAAAATTTATAAGTTTGTATTTGTTACAAGGATAACAAATATTACTTGTGAAGCTTTGATTTCTTCGGGAAATCGTTCGGTAATCATAGCTATGTAGGAAAACCCCTTCATAAGCTCTTTACAAAAAATTTCGCTCACACGTATTTCGAAAAATCGCGTAGGGAAAAAAATTGTTTAATAATTTATAAATTTGTATTTGTTACAAGATACAACAAATATTACTTGTGAAGCTTTGATTTCTTGGGGAAATCGTTTGGCAATCATAGCTATGTAGGAAAACCCCTTCATAAGCTCTTTACAAAAAATGTCGCGCAGACGTATTTCGAAAAATCGCGTGGAAAAAAATTGTTTAATAATGTATAAATTCGTATTTGTTACAAGATATAACAAATATTATTTGAGAAGCTTTGATTTCTTTGGGAAATCGTTCCGCAATCATAACTCTGAAATCATAACTCCGCAATCAAAACCCTTTCATAAGCTCTTTACAAATAATGTCGTGCATGCGCATTTCGCAAAATCGCGCGGAAAAAATTGTTTAATAATTTACATATTTCTATTTGTTACAAAATATAATAAATATTACTTGAGAAGCTTGGTTTGATCGGGAATTCTCTCCACAATAATAACTTTCTCAGTGAAAACTCCTTTATAGGCTATTTACAAAAATTTTCGCGGACCCGTATTTCCTCATAAGTATGTGAAAAACAATAGTTTATACTGTTATAAGTTAATGGTTATTATAAAGAATCAAATATTTGTAAATTAGGTTTGAAAGTAGATGTATTATTTCAGCTATAATATTTGTATTCAAAACATCAGATATTGTTTTTGAGGTTATTAACGCAATTCATCGCTATTATATCGTTTCGATTTACTTATATCATAATATTTCTGTACAAATATGCAGAGAAAAACATTGTTCCTCCTCTTATAAAAGATTCATATTCAAAACATCATCACATGATGATTTTGAGGTTATGAACGCAATTCATCGCTATTCTATCATTTAGATATATGTATATGTATATCGCACAACAATAATCAGATAATTTGCAAAGCTGAAGTTTTTCAATTCTATTTTACTTTAATTATCATTTTATCATATAATTTATAATTTTATTTTCCAAATGGTAGTCATAGCGCCATCTACTGCCATTACCGAAAACAATATCATATTCAAAACATTATCACATGATGATTTTGAGGTTATGAACGCAATTCATCGCTATTCTATCGTTTAGATATATGTTTATGTATATCGCACAACAATAATCAGATAATTTGCAAAGCTGAAGTTTTTCAATTCTATTTTACTTTAATTATCATTTTATCATATAATTTATAATTTTATTTTCCAAATGGTAGTCATAGCGCCATCTACTGCCATTTCCGAAAACAATACAACGTAAACAAATACATCGCGTGAAAAAAGGTCGGTATGCCTTACTGTCTGCCATTTTACGATAGTGATATAGAAGTGATGCCAACCTCACAACTTAGTGTCGGAAGTTTATTTATGTAAAAAAATAAAATAATACTTTTTGACGACTTTCAAAAAAAGAAAACTGTCAGGCGCTCGCAAATGATACAACAAGCATATGTGTTAAATTTCACGCAAATCCGATGTATATTCGAGCTGTTATTCAATTTTTAGCTAAAAAATATGACTAAAAACTAAATAACTCGATGACAGTTATTATTTCAATTGTGAAACTTTGACATAATCATCTTCGAAGAATTCCCGAGCGCCTGACAGAGCGTTTTTGTTAAAAAAATTATTCATAATTTAATTATTACTCAATATACAGTCTGTTACCGACATATCGGTAAGGTAGGGATTTTCATTTGAGTATCACATGGCCTTAAGGGGATGCCATACTCGTACCATTACCGATCGAGCAATTCACACAGTTTTAAGCTGATTAAAAATAAAATACGTCGAATCACAAAAAATCAAGAGAACACTCTTCTGTGTTTTTTAACGTTCTAACACCCAGTCAAAGTTTGGAGTCGGAATATCAAGCCGTTTTTTCAAAAACTTTGAACGAAATTAAATTTAATTTCGTTCAAAGTTTTTGAAAAAACGGCTTGATATTTCGACTCCAAACTTTGACTGGATGATAGAACGTTAAAAAACACAGAAGAGTGTTCTCTTGATTTTTTGTGATTCGACGTATTTTATTTTTAATCAGCTTGAAACTGTGTGAATTGCTCGGTCGGTAATAGTACGAGTAAGGCATCCCCTTAATGTATATTTGTCCGTTGACTTAAATTTGACGAGTTTCTTTAGGAAATTCATGATTAGTTAAATATTGTATACTAATCAACTAATAAAAGTATTTTATCATCATCCTTATAAATAACTACAAACGATCCTCCAAAGCTGACTCCATCCTTACGATAAACAAAGCTCCGCAGCTTATTTAAATTCAGCGCCGGAACAATGTATGAGCGAGCAGCAAGAGAACGACGAAGACAACAATCGCGCAACCCCAGAAGTCTCGAAACTGCGCAGAAAACAAGGCTGCAGCGGGTGCAGCGGTTGCGTGTCCTATCCGTCCGTTCACACGCTGCTTAAGCGCTCTCGCGTACACACACACAGCTTCTTCTTCTCTTTCTGCGGCCGCGTGTCCCATACCTCTCGCGTTCTTTTGTCCCTCGCACGCGCTCCTTTCGAATTCGTCGTATCGCGGATACGCGCGCGGACGACCACTCTGCGTCGACTCGACTCCGGGGAACGAGGAATTCTCGGCGCTGTTGCTGCTGCCCTCGGTGAGATCGGGGCAGATCATTATGGGGCCGTCCGGTAAACAGACTATCGAGCTCCTTTGCACTTCTTTCTTTTGGCTCTTGGGGCCCGCTCGTAAATATTCGGCCGCCGAATAATGCTCGTGTGCTGCTGCTGCTGGGCTGGGGCTCGTAATGAAGGACATCCTCGTTAATTAGTCAATAAATTATCCTTCACACTCGCCGCAAACGTCTTCTCTCCTCGTCCCTAACGTATCTAGCTATCTATCTCTCGGGCCGTGTGTCGTCGCTAAGCGCCTCTTTCTCCCTCGCTCGAGCGAGTGTCTTGTTCGCTTTTTTCGGGGCAGACCTGCAGCTCGTTTCGCCGCTGGCCAGGAGAGTGTCAGGAGGACCGCCAAACGCGCGAAACCAGGCGCATAGTTTACGACACCCCATATTTCGCCGATGCAGTGCTGCAGCAGTGGGGCGAGCGAAGCTCAGATAAACGGAGGATTGGACTTTTGTGAGAATTCAAATTAGGGTAAAGGGTTGCGCGAAGAACATAATGTGTGAAAATTATCGCTCCGCCCAGAAATCGGCCGTTGCTCCGTGCTTATATATTTATGAGATTGCAATTTCCGATGCTCTTGCAGAGGCGAATCGTTTACTCCTCTGACATTATCTTATTCAAACGGGGAGATCCATAATCAATTTTACGACGCTTCGAATTTGGATACTTCCATGCGGCGCACGTTAAAAAAAAGGTAGGTTTTAATCGATATCGTTTATCCATATAGAGAAATTTTTGTCTATTAAAAGTCCTGATGGGAGTGTAATGACTTTTCCACAGAGTTCTTGATCGCGAGGCATATAGCAAAGTGAATCAACAGCGCGCCTAAAGCGACACATTCGAATCTAGCGGCGAGCGCGCAGCACTTGACTTCGTGCTGCTCGGCCGTACATCAGCCGGGCCCTTAACTACTTCCTGCGCGTGTATATAGGCGCGCGCGCGCGCGCGAACCACGGAAACGAGCCGCGAAGGGGGCAGCCGTATGTGCGCGTGCAGGTATATATAAGTAGTAGTAGTAGTAGGGTAACCGGAGAGCGAGAGTGCGCGTCGCGGCTGCAGTGCGAGAGCACGAGAATATCAGCTGTTATAAGGCTCGCAGGCGCGTTATTTACCGGTGATATAGCGATGAGGATGCTTAATGTCACATTATTCACGAAGAAGTTGTTTAGAGGGCCGCGAGATAACTTACGACGGCTCGAATTTCTCAACGCCGGGAAAATTTACGATATTTATCGAGAGGAAATGTGCACATGCTCTTCTGCGCCGACGCTTTTCTCTCTTTTTATTCGCGAGAGACAGGGAGAGAGAGAGGAGCGGAGTGGAGAGGAGAGAGAGTACAGGTTATATCTGGTGTCGCGGATTTTTTGCTGAAATTTAAGCGAAAACTTAGGAATTGCTCGCTTATGAATTTACGAGCCGGTCGCGTTACATAACTCCTCTCTGCTGCGCGAACCCGCGTGACTTATGGCTTCTTGTTAGGGGAGTTATGATTTGCGATTGCACAAAAATTCATTTTCCAAATTTCCTTTTATTTTTCGTACCTATACTCTGCTTTACGGTTTCAGATAGTGCATGCTTTATAAACTTGTATAGGCTCACAAGTATCGATAAATCAGTCGGTGCTGTATTAAAAAAAATAGTATTCTACAAGTAACAAACACACTGATGAGTGAAAACCAGTGAGTTTTTTTACCAAATTTACTGCAAGTTAAATCACCTTTATTTTTTAAAATAATTCTACGTTTTCTGAAATGTTTGTGCGATAAACTTTATTGCAAAAATATATTTCTTTACTTTTTAAATAATCTAAGAAAACTAAGATAGTTTGAACAGTTATCGTCATCAAAACTCGACTTCGTTAACAAGGACCATAAGCGTCAAAGCATAACGAATCACAACATCTCGGCGCGCTCGGGTCATCCTCGTTGTTGGCACGAGCAGCCAACCCCGCTCGAGTCTCAGCCGTTAATCGTGGTAACTGCAGCGCGCTCTCGAGAAGCTAGCCGGCGTACACTGAAAAGACGAGTATAGATGCACTCGCGGTTGGGCTCGCATGCGCGCGGGCAGCCTCGATAAGTGCGAGATAGCTTATGAGACTATCTTCGGTGATTGGTCGAGCTCGGGTCGCGCATTCCGGGGCTGCTACTGCTGCTGCTGCTGCCTCTCGCGGGAATACACTCGGCGCATGTTTCAATGTTTAAAGTTGCGCTCGCTCGCGCGTGCACACACACACACATACTTTCGCGGATTAGGAATTGCAACTGGTTCCCGGAGACGTTAATTTGAATTACAATGACGGAAATTACGGACTGGTTTCCCCCGCGGATTTTATTGAGCGGCGTAAATTACGCGCGCGCGCGTGTGTGTGTTTGCGCAGAAGCAGTGACTGCTGTGCCTTCTTTTCTCGAAGACGCGTAGCTTCGCAAACTCGTTCGATACGCGCGTATTGAAAGGAGCTGGAATTTTAATTTGTCAGGGGATGAAAGATTTTCAGTAAAGAGGACTGTTTATTGACTTTTTATTGGCCGCGCGGAGACGATGTTTTTTACGTCGATATTTATCGTCGGCATAACAAGGCATTTAATGCCCCGCGCATTCGCAACTCGTGCGATGCTCCTCGCGCTTTGCATTCGAATAACTTTACAAAAATACGTTATTTACAGAAGTATGAATCACACGGGTGGTTGTACAAAATGACGTCAGACTTGCTTAAATTTACAAATCGAAATCCCAGTAATAAATATATACATTATACAAAAATCGAAGGATAAAAATTTTTCGAGTTTAAAATAATAAATAACTTGAACAAATGGTCATTATTTATCACAGGCTCTTGGTACTTAGGGATCGCCGAATATTTTGGCGACATAAGTGGTAGCGTCTTTTGGAGTTGGGTATTTGTCTGGATGTTGATCAAGTAGATGTGCTCGAAGTTCTTTGGAAAAGTTCGTTTGATATCGATCGTTGCCTTCGCAGGATTCACATTCATATATCATTTTGCCAGGATGTAAGTTGGTTGATAAAACGTGTTTACGTAAATTTTCCTGTAAACATACAATTAATTAAATTACAAAAATGTTCTATTATATTCAAAAGTCAAGAATGATAAATGGTCATGAATATTTGTATAGGGAAGTCAAAAGCGCCGCTTTCCAAAAGTGTTTATATTTAATCTAGGAAATACGTTTTGACACTTGAACTGTTTGCTTATTTATGCTATAAACGTTTATTTTATTGTAAACGTATATATTATTAGTTCTAAGTAAGACTAGTAACATAGTTTCGACGGTAAATCTTATTTAGAACTAATTGAAAGATGGTATTTAAACGGCGCGCATTAACGAGCGCCGCGCGGGCTTTAAAAACTCGCAACATATTCATACTTCAGACTCGTTACCCGTCAAAGCGCTCCATAAACCCGTCAACGTCACCATTCCGCACAATCACCTCGCGAACCAATTAGTGTAACGCACCTGAAAGCGTATCATCATCATCATTAACGAGAACAGCAACGCACTTTTTTCCGATTTAAGCGTCGCGCGTCGTAAAAAAAAATCCCCACGAGGGCCGATATTGAAAGACGAAGAAGCTCCGCGCGGCCGCTCACTTCGCAAATCTCCGGAGAGTGACTTGTACGAGCCGCGCGTTAAGCATTTACACCTCGGCCGGGCACCGACATAAACCGGTAGGCGGCGCGGGGTACTTAGCTCTCGGGGGCCCCGGGTTCAAAGGTAAAGACTCGTATATCCGCGCAGTAAACGCGCGCGCTACCTTATGCCTGCCTCGTAAGGGACGGGAAGCAATGAAAGAGCCGGGGATAATATGGGTAATCGACGAGACAGAGCGGAGAGGATATGGCCGGGTATCGTCGTTTCTTTTCGAACAACGAGAACCTGCGATTGCGAATTAAAAGGGAGGTTAACCGATTTTCGTGGGGTTAAGGTTGAAGAAAACGCGCACGGATTCGGATTTTATCGAGACCGTGGATATTTATGTATAGTTTTGTTATGCAAAAACTGATAGTTTGAAAATATTTAATCTATATCTTATGCAAAACTTTAATAAACAACGAAGAATATAAAATATGAAAAACTTTTAGTAACAAAATCAATTTAGTTTTCTCAAAACACCATCGAAATTGCCCCGAAAAAATTCAAAATCATCATTCCGGAGTAAGTACCATAAATAAAAGTCATATCAATCACTTTGTACCACATTGAAAACAAGTGCACTAATGTTCATGGGTCGTGCGTTTACAGGCGTGTCGCGCGAATGCATCTACCTGCTGTGATGCACAAATGCACTGTAGCACCGGCAGCAGCTTTTCTGCGCGCGATGGCCGATGGAGTTGGCGAGGAGAGGCTAAGTAGTCGAGAGCGCTCGTAAACATTGCCTGAGCGTCCGAGGCTTATACGAGCCGTTGATGGCGGCAGCGGCGAGCATCAAATTTCATTTCCCATTCAAAGTAAATCTTTCTTTCGCGAACGCGAAAGCATATCGATATGCGCCCATAGATTTTGACTTTTGTTTAGTTGCCATTCTTTTCTCAATTGATGGCAAAGAAAAATTTGAAGCTTAAACTTTGAGTAACGTATTGATAATCATAATAAAGATTGCCATCTCGAATTAATACGACTTTGGTAAATATACATACTTACAAATAAATAATGTAATTATGGGCTGAATATGCAAATTAAGGTTTGATTCAAACATACAGAACTTATGAATTTTTGGCAGTGATTTAATGTACACCTCTTACCCATTTTATCTGAGCTTATAACGTCAATTATTTTTATTTATAAAAAGATTAATTACCCCATATTTTATTAAAGTGACAGCATGCCTTTCGTAAACACTAAAAATTTTTATTATTGCAGTATCTTTTTGAAATTCCAAATTTTTTATACTTTATGAAACATATTTTATATTTTTTTAAGATTTTTGCATCACGATGTTTTTGAGCATCAGACGGTTTTATTACATCTGTGCATCGGACAGTGACGCAATCACAAAGTTACTGCCGAGGTAATGTTAAGTGGTAACAGTCGAAGATGCGTGTTTTAATCTACTCCTATCTTAAAATTGTGGTTTTAAATGAAAGTATAAAGTTTATTTAATAATAAATGCCATTTTAATATACTAATATAACTGTGAAATTAAAGAAAATTTTGCAAAATTCATAAAAAATTTCGTCATAATTAACTTCCGAGATTGCAGTTCGGATTCACATCCTCTTTAATACAGAGAATGTTTAATAACTCATAAGTTTCGCGACTCGATAAGTATATAATTACCCTTCTAAATTAGAGAAACTTAATTTTCCCGACGAAATCACCGAGTCCGTGAGTCTCACACGACCAACCAACGAAAAATACCTCACTATGCGCGAGCGAAAAATAACGCGCGCTTATAACTCGTTTGCTGCTTGATAATTAGCCGAGAACGACGGCGGCAATATAATCTTAAAAAGTCGTCGCGGGTCGCCACCACGCTATATAAACGCGCGCGAAAAGTCGCGACAGGGTGCGAGCCGGCTGAGAACCACTGGAATGGGTTTATGTGTCGCGCGTGCTATCAAAGCGACACACCGAGTCGCATCCCAAAGCAGCACGAGAGTAGGCATTATCATATACCTGCGCGCGAGCGCGCGAATCTATCTTTCCCCCTTCGTGCGTTTGTATTACGTGCGTGTGTGGTCATCCAGTGAGCACAATTAACTCGTTATCTTATCGCGCGCCGGCGGCGACTCTTCTTCGCTGGGCCCAAAAACATTAAGGTGTGTGTATATATATATATACACCTTGCTTAATTTACACCCCGCAACAAAAATCGCAAAACCTGCCCTTCGAGCGCACCGCGCGGGGAGACGAGGAGGACGAGCCGCCGCTGAAGTGGAGACGCGATATGTGTGTGTGTGTATGTGCGCGCGCGCGTGTGTGTGTGTGTGTGTGTAACAGGGCTTCCCCAATACTTCTTTTTGCCCGCTTCGGTCGCGCTTGTACGCGCGAGAGCGCTGACAGCTTTATGCTGATGAAAGAAACAGGTGTGCATGCACTCGGAGCTTTGAGCTGCCGATAACGCAACGACGACGTCGACGACGAGATAATTGTTTTATATAGCGCACGCGCGCGCGCAGTGTGCTGTGTTTCGCGTCAAATTCATAATTTCGCGGGTTTTATGAATCGGTCAGCGTGCAAAGTGGTGTGAGGATTTTGGATGATTCCCTAAGACGCTCTCAAAAGGCCAATTATCAACGCGCAGATCGGTCTGATGCGCGACGGAGATAAGTCGCTCGCACGCGCGCGCCGAACGCAGTCGTTACTTTGTTTCTTAATGAATACGTTGCGGCTGCGAATAATGCGGCCGGTTGTTTATGGCTTTTAATTAAAATGAGGGCAGTGCTATATCGAGTTTTGTGAAATCGTTTGTGTATAAAATTATATTGTGATGCAATATAAAAAAAGTATATGTGCGAATCTTCAGCTTTTAATATTCATCAGCGTATTTTTTGTTGGGTTTAGATTAATATGTCTAAGATTTTTTATTGTTTATTAGGGGCAATTTATATATTGTTGGGTAACACGCAGTCAGAGCCTGATCCATCCAACTGGCCATTACACAAGAATGCCGAAAATCGCGAAATAACATCCGTGCCGTCGAAAATCTCTTTCTGCAGTTTGATTTATATTATCTTTTTACCGAGTTTCGAAAATTTATGTCATTCTCTCGAGCCTCAGCATTAAAATCCCGCGACTCGCCATTTTTACATTTCAAACGCTGGCAGTCGACGCGTATCCACGAAAACCAGTTCCATAAAACGCGCGAATTACTCAAGCCCCCGCCATGAAATTACAAAATGATTATAATGAACGCGCGCGCTCGGATCCTCGTAATAAAGCTGAAAAATGATTTTCCGCTAATGAATAGCGGGCCGAAAAAAGGGACAAGAGAGAAGCTCTCTCTCTCTCTTTCTCTCCACTCGAATCTTATCGATCCTTTTACGCTTGTTAGCGCACCGTCGCATTAACGGCGGCTGTTTGCACGCATGCCAGGCCGCGTTACATTGTAATGGTGCCGTATTTACTCTCACTCCTTCGCCCTGGCTCTATAAGCGCGCGCGTCGGGTTAATCGAGGCGGCTACCACTTCGCGGTAGGTCCTCTTCCTTCCTCCCCCTCCTTCCTTTTTTTTCGTCGAGGACCGAACGAGAGCCCGAGAGAGCATTCCGATAAGGTTAATCAGCGCCAGGATTCGAGATTTATGGCAAACCAGACTAGTGTCGACGACGATGAGAGAACGCGCGAGCGAGCGACTGAAAGACGCGATTCGCGGCCTCTGAAGAATACCTGCCGCCGCCTCGGCAGGAGAATTTCTATGGCGCATGCATGACACAGTCGGCGACGAGTTGCGATTTGGATGCGGTTTTTTTTTCTTTCGGGCTGCTTTTTTGCTAGCTTGACGGCTTTATTTATCGGTCTACATGGCTTTCTTCATCAATTTTGGGATTTTTGGAGTTTGGATGATTTTGGACGGTTCTTTATTGCAATACCTGCCCATGACGATTAGGAGGATTAATGTGTATTTGATAAAATGAAGATTTCAGTTAATTCGAAAATTTCTCCTTTAAAATAGAAACGATGTATAAGCTCGATCATTGCCCAGCATGTTTAATTATAATTATTTCTTACATTCATTCATTTAAAACTTTTTTTATGTAACGTCAACAATTTTTTATAATTTTCAAACGACGCTCATAAAAAAAATGTAGTGTACTTTTAGCTTCTTGATATCGCAATAATTAAGTTATGGTATGCTATTTTTGTAATAACCAATAAAGTATTGAAATACTAAAAAAAAAATCGATATTTTACCAGATTATTGCAGACGTATGGACAGTGGCGACATTTATACGGCTTCCTTCCAGTATGTAAACGCATGTGTCGCTTCAGATGTGAACTAAGTTTCGTTTGAAAAGCGCAATAAGAGAATCCACATTTTAACAGTTCATTGCTGCTATCAGCCTCCGATGGCTGGTGTTTTTTTCGATGCCTGTAACAGAAATTAGTCTAATATGAAGTATATTAACTTTTAACTAAATGAGCTCCGAATTAGTTATTTATTAGGAAAGTAAAAACTTTAATTATGTTTACAATGATAACTTTTCCATTCAACTGCTATTTGCGCTGTAACCCTGGTAGAAATGTTAATCAGAAGCTATAGCTATTTTTCAGTTAACTTTATCGCTAAAACGAACATTGCTTCTATTTCATAATAAATTGTGTACCAATCCGAAATAAATTATGGCATTTACACTTCATAAAATATGTATTTTAAGTAATAGAAGAACTTTTAGATGAATTATATTATTTTTGCATTATGATTTTTGCTCAAAATGCTTCCATTTAATTAACACGTTAGCTAGAAAATATGGTTAATTTTCTGCCAGGGAAGGTGATATAAAAAAAAATATATTCGGCTTATTTTAGTTACATATATTTGATGAAAGTAAATATTGAACGTTTATATTAATAATGGTAAAGCAGAAAACATTTGAAAAATAAACGATAGGAAAACGGACTCAGAGTTCATATTTGAATTAACAGCTATATAGATGGGGGCGAAGAAGAACGGCGGGAGGGGGTGCGAAAGCCCGTAGAAACAGGTAGACAAACAAACGTGTTAATCATTTTCGATCGCGGGCGCGCGGCTCTCACAGCGCGCGGGGAAATCGAGCACAGAGAGAGAGGGAGAGAGAGAGGGAGCGATTATCACTGCATACGAAGCGTCGCTGCGTCGAGCGCACGCGAAGTTTATGGTTGTCTATGGACCAAAAGCGCGGTAGGCGATTACTGATTATGACTGATGCGATATGCGTGCGCGATATTACGGGTCGCGCTTCTCTCTCTTTCTCTCTCTCTCTCGCTCCCTCCCGTTCGCTCGCTCTTGGCGCGAGAGAGCTACAGCCGCGCTCGCCTATATCAGCTTCGAAATGCGTGACACGTTTAATTAAAATCCCGCGTGATTTACTTCGCTACGCGTGTGTGAGAGAGAGGGATAGAATGAGAGCGCCGGCCAAGCTCGCTTGTACACTGCGTAGGGGGGTGCGGGTTTGCGGGGGATGCACGGAGCAAGGGAGAGAGGGAGAAAGAGAGGAGGGAGGAAAGGGTGAAGAGGGAAAGAAGGTGGAAGGAGCGGAAAAGCCTGAGGATGAAACAGAGGATAAAATTGCACACAGGGAGTCGGTTATTTGGGATTATTGAGCTCGTTATTCGTTCGTTTTGAATGTTTGCGTTTTGCTGATTGATTAAGTTGAAGAAGAAAAAAAGGTTTTCTGCAAAATGCAAGAAATAAGGTTTTTTATAATATGTGCATAATTTACTCTATTTCTTTTATGACTCTATAATTTTCTTTTTAGGTTCTAGCTTACTTCGGTTGACAAAACGTGTCTACCAATTGTACAAAATCGAAAATTACTTTAACAATTTTAGAACTCAATTTTTAGTATTCACAATGAACCTATATGACGATAAAAAAATTCTTATAAACGTATTTCATTTGAAAGAATTGTCTACTTGAAATTTGATTAAAAAATAATATACTTAAAATATAAACTCAACATGCCGAATCAATATTCCCTAAGAATCAATTCGCAATAAACTGTCGTGAATATCATCAAAAGCAATTATAACACGGTCTATCGATGCGCGGGGTGTTTAGCGCTTAACTTTGGCATAAACAAACGCCTGTACACGCTCCTCTTTTATTTGTCATCTCGTTCGCTATCGCTTTTTCGTTTGTTTGCTATTCTTTTCGCACTCGCTCTCTCTGTCTCTCCCTTTGTTCGTTTTGCGAGGCGGCGTTGAAGAGTGGAGCGTGGTAGCAGGCTGAAGAGCGAAAAAGGGGTGAAAAAGTAGGAGGAAGAGAGTGGAAGGCAAAACGTAGGGTCACTTAATTGCTAGAAAATTGAAAACGACCGAGCAAAGTTTAAATGTACTGCGCGCGCGAACACGTGGGTGAGAGAGAGCGAAAGCGAGAGACAGAGAGAAAGAGAGAGAGAGAGAGAGAAAGACACAGCCCAGAGATGAATCTCTCCACGGGAACTGCGTATTTTCGTTTCGCGCGCCCGCGCGCACTTACCCGATGCTTTATGTCCGACAAAGTGTCCTAAGTATTTTTTTCATTTAAATGCATAAATTTCGCCGACATTCCGACTAATAAAGGCGAAATTAAAATCTACTTAAATTATTTGTCTTTGTTTTATAAATGTAATTGCGGTCTATTAAATATATATAGTTATGTGGCGAGAGAGTAAAGTTTACTTGTATGTGAAACGTATATAGCCAATAATTCCCCTTTGATCAATAGAAATTCAAATTTTATGAATTATTTATGCATAAACTTCATCTGCCTAATCGCGCTACACTGCTAAGTATATCATATTTCTGCGCGTCAATATTATTTTCCGCCTCTTCCGAGTTTGTAAGCATCTGTTTGGCCACTTTATATTAATCTGTTTGACTTCACTGAGAACTTAATCTGACTGCAGCGGCGCACATTACGTTCTATAATTTAACCATGACATTCAATTTCGAAAAAAATCGCGTACTACGCGCGTGCAGCGGAAACAATCACAAGCGCACTGAATCTTATTTATCCGAGCGTATACAAATTGTGACATCTCGATTCCGCAATATTATATCCAATAAGTCGAATATCCGTATATATTCCTCTCGCGGGCAAGGGGACATGCATCTTCGCGATTATCTTATTTACGGCCATTATAAATTACCCTCTCATCCGCGTGCTCTTCCTCCCTCCTCCTTTTCGGTGTCGTTCTCTCGTATACTCTGTTAGGTGCGCGAAAATGCATATGCATCTTTCGCGATTGTTTTTTCTCTCCCTTCTTTTTTCGTCACACTTATGAATTATGAAATAAGCGCAGGCGCAGTTCGAGCGAAATCCGCGTAGGCGATCCCGCGCCGCTAAAATTATGGGGGGCAGGTGTGTCACTGGCCGCGCGTGTAGTGCATGTGTGTGCAAAAAGAAGCAGCGCGACTATTGGCAACAATTATCATACACGCCGTCGAGAAATGTAACTGCCAATTTATGGCAGTGCAAGCGAGCGAGCCAGCGAGTCCAGGCCATAACGCGCATCCGCTGCGCGCACTCGCTGCAGGTGTAGGCACCTGACGCGCCCGCGCCAGCGAGGGCAGCTCGTGAGTTATAAGCGCGATTAAAAATCATTCTTTCACTCCTTCTCTTTCTCTTGTACGCGCGTCCGCGCGCCTTTTACCCACTCTCCTTTCTTTCGTGTGCATATAATTAAGTCGCCCGGTAGAACGTGATTCAGCCGGGATCGATTTACGTTTTGCTTGTCTCATATTTGTCGCTTCCCGCGTAAAAATTGAAGCTATTGCAACAACATTGCTACTATATTGGAAATTAATATCGCTGATGTATTGGCAATACAGATGTACAACAATTGCAAGGCTATTGGCGCTATTTGCCTTGGGTGTTAGTTCCAATGTATTGCCAATATCTTAAGATTTAATTTTCTAAAAAAAAAAAAAATTCTTGGGTGGATTCGAACTAGGAATCTTCGGATTACTAGACTTGCTCGCTACCCACCGAGCTAATTCGTTGTTTCTGTCATTGAACGAAATGGAGGTTAAAAGTTGAAACAAGTGATCATTTGTTTTGAATTAGATTTAAGCTCTATTTCGTTTATTGACAGAAACAACGAATTAGCTCGGTGGGTAGCGAGCAAGTTTAGTAATCCGAAGATTCCTAGTTCGAATCCACCCAAGAATTTTTTTTTAGAAAAAAATACGTCATTTTTTTTACTCAAAAATACGTCTTTTTCGTATGTATTTTTGTTACTAACAAAGCATAACATAAAAAAAAGGTATACGAAAAATACGTCTTAAAGATACGTATTATTATTACGTAAAAAGCGTTACGTATCAAAGTATGTATTTTTGGTACGTAACAAAGCATTACATACAAAAAGTACGTATTTTTGATACGTAATAAATCGTTCGAATTTGTTACGTAACTGATACGTAATTATTTTCAACCGGGTAGACCCAAAATCGAAGGAATGCATTATGTTAGGTTACTGCACGACTCAACAAGGATATCAATGTACAACACGTCTTTGAACAGCAACTTACCCTACTCGACAAACACAACACTTTTGCATCAAATCCAGAAGATCAAGCCGATCAACCTATGCAAGGCGAGGATTCATCAGGAAGTGGGGCTGACAGCTCAGATGACGAGCAAGTAAAAGTACAACTGAGAAGGTCTGCCCGACCAAGGGCAAAGCCCAAAAGTCTAGATGACTTTGTCTTATTTTCAGCTATGCACGACATATCGTCGCGCGGTACGAAGAAAAGCCAACTTGGAAGTTACAGGCAAAGAAAAGCCAAAAACGCGTCTAAGACGAAGAAAAGCCAGTTTGGGTCCTCCTAGACGAAGAAAAGCCAGTTTGCGCCGTTCCTGCGGAGGAAAAATCCCCCAACTGACTGTACATAATTAATTACTAGTTATCTTATTATCTTGACTGATCATCTTTTTATCTTATCTTTTTATCTTTTAAAAAGATTTTTAATCTTTTTGGTTATCTTTTTATCTTTATCTTATCTTATTATCTGAAAGTTAGGTATAAGATAACAAATAAATGTTATTTTCGTTTGAGAAGTCAAACTGGCTTTTCTTCGTCTGGGAGGGCGCAAACTGGCTTTTCTTCGTCTGGGAGGACCCAAACTAGCTTTTCTTCGTCTTAGACGCGTTTTTGGCTTTTCTTCGCCTGTTACTTACAAGTTGGCTTTTCTTCGTACCGCGCGACGATATACGAACCTCAAACCTTCCATGAGGCAATCACCGGAACAGAACGTCATCAATGGTGGACAGCAACGAAATCGGAATACCAATCTATACAGAAAAACGATACTTGCGAAGTGTGCAGCTTACCTGCGAACTGCACTGTAGTAGGATGTCATTGGGTTTATAAGAAAAAATCAACACAGATGAATCTACGCGATACAAGGCCAGACTCGTAGCGAAGGACTACAGTCAAGTAAAGGGAGCGGACTTCAATGATACTTACTCACTGGTCGTTCGCTTTACCTCTCTTCGACTTCTGTTCGCTTTCGCTGCTAAAAATAGTCTGGATGTCGTCCATTTAGATGCTGAAACAGCCTTTTTGCACGGAGAGTTGGAAGAAGTTATTTATTTAGAACAACCTGAAGGCTTCACACTTGAAAGCCAAGAGACAGATGTCTGCAGGTTAAGGAGGTTCGGGGGTTTTGATTGACCTCAGAAAGAATTTTTTACAATGATTTTTACACATTCCATGATACAAGCAGCGACATACATTGAAGGTAGAGGTGTTAAGATAACGAAAAAAAAAATTTTAACGACATTTAATTATTATTTAAACTAGTTACCGTCACCTAGAAGAAAATTCAACAAAATATGACAATCATTTTGACTTTTTATCTAATTTAGATTTCAAAACGGTCATGTCGTTTCTTGTTCAATTTCAGGGATAGTTACCACAGGAAAAACTAGAATATTATCTAAACCTGCAAAGTTACAATCAATTGTTTATAAATATGTGAAAGTCTCTCATAAACAATTGATTGTAACTTTGCAGGTTTAGATAATATTCTAGTTTTTTCTGTGGTAACTACCCCTGAAATTGAACAAGAAACGACATGACCGTTTTGAAATCTAAATTAGATAAAAAGTCAAAATGATTGTCATATTTTGTTGAATTTTCTTCTAGGTGACGGTAACTAGTTTAAATAATAATTAAATGTCGTTAAAAAATTTTTTTCGTCATCTTAATACCTTCAATGTATGTTATTGCTTGTATCATGGTATGTGTAAAAATCATTGTAAAAAATTCTTTAAGTTGACGTCAATCAAAACCCACGAGCCTCCTTAAATAAGGCAATATATGGCCTCGAACAAAGCAGTAGGTCGTAGAACCGAAAGCTTGATGAAATGATTTAAGAAATGAATTTATCTCGCTCAGCATATGATAGTTGCATTTATTATCATTATAATGAAATGAAGCTCATCATAATGGCTGTATTTATAGGCGATCTTTTAGTCTTTTCCAATAGCGCCGATTTCGTCCAAAATCTAAAAGAGAACCTACGAAAACAACTATCGATCAAGGATCTGGGACCAGTGAAAAGGTGTCTCGATATCGACATCATATGCGACAAGGAGAAAGGGATCATTACGCTCAGTCAGTCGAATTACGTGCAAGACATCCTCGAGAAATTCAATATGCAAGAGTCAAAGGAAATTTCTACCCCTATGGAATGTGCAGCAGATTTAACCTTTCCTCTTGACAAAAGGATCGACTCCAAAAAACTGAGCAAAATACCCTATCAGAGTGCAGTGGGGCGCTCATCTACTTAACGCAGGCGACTCGACTCGACTTATCCTACGCCGTAAGTAGTGTTAGCAGGTTCAATAATTGTTTCCTAGCACTGGAAGGCAATCAAACGCATCTTTCGATACCTACGCAACAGCAAAAACTACTGTCTCCAGTATGCTAAAGATGAGCAGTCGCGATTAATCAGATATAGCGATGCCAGCTGGGGAACGGACAAGAATGACCCAAGATCCATATCAGGCTATATTTTCATGATCCAAGGTGGATCCGTCAGCTGGAACAGTCGCCGCCAGTTAACCGTCGTCCTGTCAAGTACGAAAGCGGAGTATTTGTCGCTATCAGCAGCGGCACAAGAAGCAATTTGGCTCCGAAGTCTCGTAATTGAATTAGAACTGCAACCGATCCGCCCGATTCTACTCAACAGTGACAACAAGGGAGCGATTAACCTTTCAAAAAATGGAAGATTTAATGCTAGGACGAAGCATATAAACATCAGACATCACTTCCTTCAGAAGAACATAGAAGATAAGGAGATTGATATACAATTTGTTCCATCGGATAAAATGACAGCAGATGCTCTGACTAAAGCACCTACTAGCTCACAATTAGAGAAGTTCATTGACAGCATCGGTTTAAGAATTTAAATACGCGCGCGCGCGTGTGTGTGTGTGTGTGCGTGTGTGTGTGTGTGTTGTGTGTCAGGCCAGCAAACTTCGCCTAAAGTCTGCGCACTCATATTTCCGATTTGGTCGACGATTTTTTTTATAAAAGTACATTATAAAAAATGCCTCTAGCCAGAATTTTAGCCCTCTAGGTCATCTGTGAATCATTCTATAATTTTTTGAAGTTTCAAAAACGGCTAAAATATGGCTATTTTCAAAAAATTCCACAGAGTTCCTGTTTTGACGAATTTCATTGATCAGGGACGAAAATATTTTTTCTGCCCTCCGGCCGGAAAGCGCCAACTTCCCGGCCGCTGCGCGAAACGAATTTGCCGCTTTCCGGCGCCGTCGAGCAAAAATAGTATATTACATACCTAGGCCAGTAAAATAAGAAATGTCTCAGATCACATGTAATTGTCGGCCGAGGCGAAACCGAGGTTCCTCCTTAAAAGGAACAAGTCTTTTTAAAGCTTGCTTATGATTGGCTGCCATGCGTTATTCCTCGCTATTCCTCCATTCGTGCAAGAGCCCTTAAAGCTGTCATGTTGTGTATTTTCACAGTTAACTATTCAACTGATAACTCTAGGAGTCAAAAAAATACTATTCAACTTTTTAAATAATAATATGTTTATATAAATCAACTGATAAATCTAGAAGTAAAAAAAACTATTCAACTCTTTAAATAAATATAGCTGCTTATACAAATAAGTATATTTGTATACAAATAATAAACTGTATGCTTATATTATTTTATCTTTAATAATTATATTTATAAATATTATATGTCACGTAGTTTTAGGATATAGTCTGGGACTATTATGATTTTCATTGATTAGTATTTTCACATGCAAAATGAATGATCAATGTAAAATAGAACAATTGACTAATACGACTTATCACTTAGAAACTTATTCTAAAAGTAAATTGTTAATTAAATTAGATGAATTGAGTGAAAGTGATTTTACGCTCTTAAAATATAGAATTGAAAATGATAATATCGTCAAGGAAGACTGTATATGTCAACATCACATGCTCAGCTATTTCAATTACTTCTCTGGAAAACATCTTAGATGTTGCAATTCTTTTTCGATTCACTCTAAACCGATTAGAAGTAATCTAAGAGAAATTAAAATTACAACGAGTCAAAGTTTTAATACAATTTCTTCAATAAAGCTGGTTCCTGAAAAGAAATTATATTCTAATTGTGAAGTTAAAGTAAGTTCTGAAATATCATTAGCAGTTTCTAAGCAACCTTCAAGTTCTCAATCTTCAAGTAGCTCAACATTAGAATCTGAAAATACTAGATTGCTTTCATCAGAGTCATTATTTTCGACTGGAAGTCAATCATGTAAAAGATTGGCTGATGTACTTGAAATGTTAGATATACCTCCTTTAAAGAAACAAAAATAAAGTGATGAACGGTTAGAAAAAAATGTTATAGCAACACTAAATACTGCATGTGGAAATATAATAAAATTTTATAGTTTCCCGAGTGGAAGCGAATGATTCTACTGCCCAACAAGGTAGTGGAATAATAAAACAAAATTATCAATTCCAACGTTTCGGGTGATTTATTGTCACCCCTTCTCAAGGTTCTAAAAAACACAAGTTACATATAATTAAAAAACTATAATACAATGTTCCACAATTTTCTACTGAAATCTTACCAATAAAACTTAAGCTTATACTAATATAAGTGGACTCAAGAAGTTGCCACTAGTCAATAGGACTATTGTACACAATTTTACATATTTATACCGGCAGGCGAGAATGTGTGAGTGATGTAGATAGAGAGCACGCAGAGTGGGGAAACTCTTTATGAAGAAACTATTAGTGAAAACTGTAATTTATCATAGTAACAATTTTCTTATTTAAGAGCATAAAAACTTATTATTATTAATGAATGCTTTGTAATCAGATTTTAAATTGTACGTGTCAAATTGTCTATTAAGGCTTATTATGTTGCGAATGTATATGCAACATCTCGGATAATAACCGTTTTTTTAAATTTTGTTCCTGATCTAATATTTTAATATTATTGAAATCAATTTGATGGTTGGTTAGTAAAATATGTTCATAAATTGCTGATTTGTCTCTTTTTAATCTACAATCACTCTCATGTTCTTTTCATCGTTTTAATAACTTACGCGAAGTTTGACCTACATAAGACGCCTGACATTGCTTACAATTTACCTTGTACACAACATTAGTTTTTTCGTTTTTATTACATTTATCTTTTTCCAGACTGATAAGATGACTAAATTTGTTAGAAATCAAGTTAATTAACACTAAATTATTTTTATTACAAATGTTTTTAACAAAGGATTGATATATTTAACAAAAGGGAAAACTATAATGCTATTAAGATTTATATTTTTAGAATTATTCTTGCTATTATTATTCATAATCTGTATTAATCGTTTTTCAATATGTTTATTTATAAATTCCAAAGGATAATTGTTTTCCAACAAAATGTCATTAATCAGACTAAGATTTTTGTCATGGAAACAAACATCCGCAAGATTTATACATCTGTCGACCAAAGAACAAATTACACCCACTTTGTTACTAGTAGGATGGTGGGAATTAAAGTTTAAAACTCTACCAGAAAAAGTTTGTTTTCTATACCAATCAGTTAAAATCTTACGTTCATTCTGTATAATCACAATATCTAAAAAATTTATTTTATTATTGCTAGGTTTCTTAAAAATACAATATGCGAACATATATCATCATCTATGTCATCATCTTAATTAAAGATCTATGTCTTAATTAAAGAGCGTTTTTTATATCTATGTGTTTTTTAATTAAAAAAAAACTTATTATTTAACAAAAACATGATTGCATAAAAGATTTTTTTATATTGCAACATAGTCTACATATCAGCAAAGTACGCGTAAATATTTACAGTAGTGCTTGCGTCATTGATAAAGATCCAGACTGAGAACGTTGGCTAATAAACAGCGTTGGTTTATCCTAAAGTCTACACTCATAGTTCATGACTAGATGAGTGGCACTACAACGTCATATCATTGAAACTCATGCGCGAGTATGAATAAAATTTGAAATTTTGTCGAATGGGTTATTTATAAATAATCCTTTTTTAATTTAAATAATCCATACTCATTGCAAAAATAAAAAAAGGATTATTTCTGAATTAAACGTAAGCTCAATCAACAAAATTTCAAATTTTATTCAAGTTCGCGCATGAGTTTCCATGATATGAGGTTGTGGCGCCACTTGTCTACAGTCATGAAATATGAGCGTAGACTTTTGGATAAACTAACGCTGGACTAATAAATACTTTGCCCCCTTTCCAAAGGTATGTTTTGAAGTTAATTGTTAATAAATTGTGATTTAAGTTTTTTAAACTTAGTTTGTCAACTTAAAATGCCAATAATGAAAATTTTAATAGCAACATTTTAATGAAAATATGATCATGATTTTTAAATGTCTTATCACAAAATTATTGGAAAAAGGAACCAAATATTCAATTATATAACATTTGATTCAACCTTTATTTTTTTCAATTTAAAATTAGTTTTTTATTTCGAGTAAAAAATACTTCACGTTGCAATTTTTAAGCATACGAATAAACAAGACCTGAATTTGAAAATTGAGCAAATCTCGTTTTTTAAAGTACAGGCATGTAAAGAATTGAAATGCTTATTTTTCTGTGAAGAAATCAAATTTTCATCTTTATTAGTTTTATTAAAAATCCCAATAAACTGTTTTTTTTGCGAAAAAAAAAGTTTAGTTTAATGTTCTGTTCAACTCGCCAGAACTTCGTTCAGATCAAATATTTCTTTCAGAAATTTTTACACAATAAATTTTGGAGTATTAGGAATATTACAAAGCATAGCGGAATAATAGAGATTGTTATTGAACCAAATAACGAATTTTCAAACAATTTTGTTTGCTATTTTAAACCTGTATTTTCAAATGCAAAATTTGTGTAACGAATTTTCTTAAACGCCTAAAGATTTTTTTTGGAAAATTCCAGTACTCTATGCACTGTTGCTAAATAGAATTTTTCGTGATTGTTACGATAAATGCTGTTGAAGGCCGCGCGCCACGGTACACGTGTTACGACGTGCGCACGACACGCAATAACCAAGCTAATGATAGCACGAAACAAATGGTTGACTCCAACGCTCGTGTTTATTTTACTTTTAATTTATAACTCTATTAATGATCATTTGATAAGATCGGTGTACATAAGGAAGATTTTTTTTCATTTTCACTTATTGCGGTCATGAAGGTTTTGTGCATTTTGTTGAGTGTCGCTTTCGCGAGCTGCTTCTATATAGGTAAAAGAGATTTTAAATAGTATTTTTGTTCATTAGAATAAGTTTTTCAATTACATATTATATTTCAATTTCTAATAGATAAGAATAAAACACATGAAGAGAAAATTGTTGGAGGAGATCAGGTTGGAATAGGAGATGTACCATATCAGGTAAATAAATATCAACTAAATTTTGTAACATTTATTCCTTTGCAGTAATTTCTTTAATGTAACTGGTTAAAAAATTAATAGATTATTTGATAGATTTATTAGTAGATTTATATGTATTAATAGATTGTTGAATAAAATAGTCCATTAACGATATTAATAGACGTACTTACTTTATCGCATTATGTATTGAATAAATTTCATACAAAACAGTTTATAGAAATTTAAAAGTTTTTAAAAATAATTCAAGAAAATGTTGAATCTGATTAAAGCTCCTTATATCTTGTATAGCAACATAATAATTTGAATATAAATCTTTAAGCCCATAGCTCTCAGGATGAAAGTATTTAAATTTTTTTAGGCTAGCTTGTTCTGGTTCAGAATGGATTACTTCTGCGGTGCAACTATTATTCATGAATCTTGGGTTATAACTGCTTCACACTGTATGAAGTAAGATATCATTAGGCATGACCACTGCTCGGCAGAGCCTTATAATTTCGAAATCGATTTGATAGGATGCTCGTTAGAGCTGATAGGGTTTTGAACATAAATGATCGCCACGAGCCAGATACTTTCTTTATCCAAACACTTTATTTGTCGACGTTTCGGCTCTAGCAGAGAAGCCCTTTTCAGGACTGGAATAAAACAGAACACAAGAATACACGTAAAATTAGAATAATTCGCACTACTACGTAATAAGTTGCCAAAAGAGATGCATTACGTAGTAGTGCGAATTATTCTAATTTTACGTGTATTCTTGTGTTCTGTTTTATTCCAGTCCTGAAAAGGGCTTCTCTGCGAGAGCCGAAACGTCGACAAATAAAGTGTTTGGATAAAGAAAATGTCTGGCTCGTGGCGATCATTTATGTTCAAAACCTTATAATTTCGCCAGAGCGAAATGTGTTAATATCATTAAAACTGAAATTTGAGGTATAAAAATGGTTTTCCCCCCATCCAGAATCGATTTTAGGCACTTTCCACAATGTATGTATGTCCGTATGTTCGTATGTAATCAAATTACCTGATTATCTTAATAAATTTTCGATCAATTTCATGGGGATTGCGGAAAAATACTCCTTCAATTATATATAACCGGCAGTCCCTTAACGAGAAAGATCGATGGAAAACTTTAAATGTACGAGCACAAAGAGAAATTTCAAAAAATCTATTTTTAAGCGTAATGTCTAGAAAAATTAATTTTAAGTTAATATCTGCAGATCTATCTGCTAAAACTAATTTAAAGACAACTTTTTCCTGTTGAATATTTTTTGCTAAGAGCAATATTTGCCAAGATAACTGCGAAAAACGGCAAAAAAGGTCAAAATGGACGATTTTTTACTATAACTTGACAGGATTTGATTTGACACAAAAATATTAAATACAAAAGTTGTAGATAATATTTAAACAAAACTTTTTTCCATTTAACATTTTCTTCTAAAATCAATTCCTGACGAGTTAGACTTATAAAAACGATTTTAAACGCCAAAATATGCATGAAACGGACGATTTTCGGCTATGACTTAACAGGATTTGATTTTACACAAAAATGGCAATATAAAAGTTGTAGACAATATTTAAACAAAAATTTTTTCTATTTAATATTTTTATGTAACATCAACTCCTGATGAGTTAGACTCATAAAAGCGATTTTAAACGCCTAAATATACATAAAAATAGACGATTTTCGGCTATAACTTGACAGGATTTGATTTTACACAAAAATGTTAAATACAAAAGTTGTAGATAATATTTAAACAAAACTTTTCCCCCATTTACCATTTTTATGTACAATCAATTCCTGACGATCTAAACCTATAAACACAATTTTTAACGTCTCAATACACCTTATATAGTCAATGTTCGCTTATTATTTAACAGAATTCGATTTGATACAAATATTACATACAGTAGCTATAAATAAGATCGGAAAAAAAATCGGAAAAATCAATATAACATTTCAAAGATGATATAATTATAAACATATAATAATAAGATGCAAAATTACGTTTGATTACAATGTTAAATAAATAAACACTAGACTAGATTGAAAGAATAATTAAAAAACCGAAATATCTACTTTTTATTTTTTACAAAATAGCAAATATGCAAATTAAAACATTGTTGACAGTATATTATGCGCTTTTTAATATATATAAATTATGGGATCCCATATTACAAATTATGGAATAATAGCTTGGAATGGTTTATATACGAATAGTCTTAGACCATTACAAAATCTACAAAATAGAATCATTAAAATTATATATGAAAATACTTTTAATATTGAACAATCATTTTGTTTGGAACATAATATTATATAAGTAAATATTAAAATAATATCATATTTAAAAAAAAAAAACTTTTGCGTAATTATGTGCTATAGATTTTGTAACATGGCAAATTTCCATATATAAAGAATGTAATATTCTAACTGACAATCTTACAGTGTGGTATGGAAATCTATTAGAAGGGCAAGTCTCACTGGGAAGTCTGCAAAATACATAATGATGTATTTTAATACAACAGACCTCCTGATGTGAGTTCTTATACTCTGGCTAAACTTGTAAATTGATAAGCCGAACTAATCTTACCAATAAAACTACCTACCCATATCGCCTTTAACCACACACATGCAGCACTTTTATGACATCCTTCAGTACTTAATTAGTAGTACTAAATACTACTATTACTAGTATTACTAATACTAAATAGTACCTATCTTCTCACATCTAAGACACTGACATACGAAGATCACTGATACAGCTGCAGTAGCAGCAATGTAGGGGTGGACCGCCCCGGCTGGCACTACATAAGGGACATCATTTGGTCATGATTATCTATTAACTGGCAGCCATCCGCTAGGTGATTAGCCACACCATCTGGGAGGGAAGGACTGGCGCATACCTTCAATATTTAGCACTGCCAGGGACAGCCTCAGTACAGAAGTCAACACAATACAAGCAGCAGATCAGCTGATAATCTGGGAGCCAAGCGAGGAGGGTCAAGCACCTAAAAACCACATATGACTAATAAACAGCTGACACAAGAAAACATTACCATACGGAAGGAGAGTCTGCAACCCTCTTTGTTATTCACTCCCCTCACTGCATCAGCTATCTGCAACAAAAAGAAGTATCCTCAGCCCACCTATCAAAGAGGTTAGGAACGAGAAAGGGCTTACCAAATCTGTTTCCGCCGCCGACCTCACTGCTTTGCTGTCTCCGAGTGACCACCAGCAGACGGACACGACGAAAGCCGTTCCGTAGCAGCCGCTGTCATCGCTGGGGACATCGGGATCGGGAGCCGGACGATGCAATTGCCGTCTTGTCGATTGTATCACATGCGCGCACGGGGCAGAGCAGCCGGGCTCCGGCCCCGGCCGTTTTTTTTTTTTTTTTGTTCCGTATTTGGGTTACCACCGCGTTGCAATTATTTACCCGTACTCTCAGTATGTCGATCCTCTTGATAATAGCAAATTAATATTGACACGGATAATTAATAGAGCGGAAGTCTCCTCCCCACAGTGGATGGGTTATGAAAATTGGTCGATAAGTGACGTATGAAAACCCACCACTGAACCGGAAGAAAGGCTCCTAAAATCACAATAAGATGGTCCTCATGAAAATTGACGAACAATTTCTCGGATACCCAGCACTGGAAACTCCAGCAAAAGGGGGGCCGGGGGAATTAAAAAACGAAGCAACTGAATGACCCGCTCTTCGCTAAGAGGCGCCGAGCTAAGACCGAAGACTTTATTTGAGAGGGACCTCAATAATTATAAACTAAAAATGAAAAAGAAAAAATTAAAACGAAATATATGAAATTAAAAATCACCATGCCAAAAAGGCTATGTCATGTCCTGAAGCTAAGGTAAGAGTGCGAAATTTGGAAAATAGTTGAATTAAAAGCTATGAACCAGAAAACACTCTTAACCCGTTTCCGCCGAAAACGCTATTCGCGGTACATCGGTCTTTGGGAGCTCATAACTAATACTCATACTAATGCTATAGGCGTAAAAAAAAAATAAGAAGAACATATTTTTAAAGTTTAAGACATGCCCTTTCCTATGGTGAACTCAAAATTGCTCCAAAATATTATTAATTATGAAAAAATGCCGTATAAACAAAAAAAAGCACGATTTTTCCGCTCTCTTTTTTTTTAAATTGAGTTTTCAAAGGCTTTCCCATCGGCAATCGTCCTGGAACCTTTTTAACCGGTGGAATAAATGTCTGAACTTTCAGAATCCATGGTTCAAAGATCGATTTTTTGCCTTAGTATTTTCAAAATGGCTTCCGAACCGCAAAATTTTTGCAAATACATTCATGATTTATTTATTCGAAAACTATGAACTTATGGAGAAAATGCCAAGAGTGAAAAAGTTCTTAAAATTACTCAAAGAATGCACCTAAATGCACAGAGAAAATGTCTAAGGATAAAATGTTTTTAGAACTAGCCAAAGAATACATGAGAATTTTTTGGGAGCGGTTTGAGTAATTTTTCTATTTTGAAAAACTTTGCTATTTGCAAAATTAAAAAATTTTCTCAAAAGCCATTGAAAAAATTTAGATGCATTCTTTGAGTAATTTTAAGAACTTTTTCACTCTTGGAATTTTCTCCATAAGTTCATAATTTTCGAGTAAAAAAATCATGAATGTATTTGCAAAAATTTTGCGGTTCGGGCGCCATTTTAAAAGTACTAAGGCAAAAAATCGATCTTTGAATCATGGGTTCTTAAAGTTCAGACATTTATTCCACCGGTCAAAAAGATTCTAGGTCGATTGCCGACGGGAAAGGCTTTGAAAACTCAATTTAAAAAAAAAAGAGAGCGGAAAAATCATGCTTTTTTTTGTTTAAACGGCATTTTTTCATAATTAATAATATTTTGAAGCAATTTTGAGTTCACCACGGGAAAAGGCATGTCGTAAACTTTATAAATATGTCCTCCTCAATTTTTTTTATGCCTATAGCATTAGTTATGAGCTCCCAAAGATCGATGTACCGCGAGTGGCGTTTTCGGCGGAAACGGGTTAAGATAAAAATGAAACCCAGATTAGCCTACATTATCAAAAATGATAATGAGGAAATCCAAGGTCATAAAATTATCAGTCAAAACCATGTATAAAGAAACTACATTAAAGCAAACCTCAAATCCATATAAAGACCAAAATGCATTGGTAAACTCAGTCAGAATTGCTATAGGGGAGAGCGGGGCATAATGGACACGAGGCATTATGAACACTTGGAATATAAAAAAAACTACAGCATGCAAAATTCTAATTTTTTTTAACCCCGATAAAAATACCCGCTGAACACGAAAATAATATGAAAAAGCACGTGGATAATGAACTTTATAAATAAAAAAATGCCTCTGTCACTGCACGACCAAAGGAGACTTGTCATCTCCAACTTTACGACGCATTTAAAAAATAATCTTTTCGTAACACTTGAAAACTGTTCTAATCAAAATTTCAAGTCTTCCCGTGTCGTGTCCGCTTGTTTTTTTCAAATTGATGGTACAATATATTTAATAATTTATAAGTTTTTAAAAATAGGGACCTTTGGATGCAAATTGGACACTATGAGAGAGGTAAAATGAACTGTCCACGGCGGTTTCGCTGTGTAAACATAACCTAGGTATCATAAGCGCCGAACATGTAGATTGGAGCACGATCGGAGTGCAATATTTAGTGGCTTTCTAGTCGTAATTAGTTATTAATTACTTATGTAAATATTAATTTAAAATGGTACGCACGTATGTTAAAAAGACTGACAGACAAAAGTGGAGTAAAATCTCAATGCGAGAGGCCGTGAAAGCTGTGGTGACTAAAGGCGAAAAGTTTTCTACAGCAGCTAACAAATTTGGAGTTCCGAGAGTTACGCTTATTATAAAAGTCAAAGAATATAAAAACTGTGATAAGAAAGATTTACTAATATTTTAAAAACGTAATCATTCAGATTAATATAAGAATATTTAATAATATTTACAAAATTTGGTAATGTACAATTGAGAGGTTTTCTTTTTATGGCAGATGGAGTTAAAAATGTGTTTAGTGCAGAGCAAGAACAGCAACTTGTCAAAAGAATTTTAACTTTAGAAGAGAGGCTATATGGTTTGACGGCTGCAGATATATGCAGTTGTGTGTACCAAGCAGCTAAGAAAATGGGAATTCGCAACAATTTTAATATCGGAAAAGAGATTGATGGCAAAACATGGTTTACTTTTTTAATTTCTTGTTAATTTAGAAGAATCTTCAACAAGTGTTTGTGAGCCTGTACAAAATTATTTTGGAGGAAGTTTAAATGGAACTTGCTCTTCTTATGCTACAGAAAGGGCAACTGCTTCTGATACATCTACTGTAAATGAAGTTAAGAAATTACCTCCTAAAAAACCGGGAAAAGGAAAGGCTTGTATAGTCACTGATTCAGAATATATTCAAGATTTGACGGCGACAAAATCAAAACGAAGGAGTACAACTAAAAAACCTGTTGCAAGAAAACACAAGCCACTGACAGGCGTCACAAATAATGTGCAATACGTTATAGAGCAGCCAGCACCTTTTATTGAAGGTCAACCCGTACACTGGCTACCTTCTAATACAAATTTTGGAACGGTATTACCATTACAAATTCTTAACGAAGGTTCCATTGAATCAGTAAACCCACAGATAATTTATCAAGCTCCAATTCACTCGACAGATCAGCAGACAATTTGTTTAGCTCCAACTCAATCAGTAGATCAACAAACTATACAATATGTGATTGTTGATGAAGAAAACCATTTAATTTAATTAGTATAAGTAATCAAATCCAAAGAAAAGTACTACGGAGTTCCTATAAGATGTTAAGTTGTTGCATATATATTAGTGTTATTTACTTCTATTTGATTAATAATTTAAGAAAGATTTAACTAATGAAACTTAGATTTACAAAAATTACTGTGCAGATCTGATCAAAGTACTTAAAGTTTAATATTTTTGTTTGTAACAAATGTTAATTGATGTTAAAAAATTCTTGAAAAGTAATAAATGCTTTAAAAATGTATAATTTTATTATTATACTTTATATCCTTATTAAACATATTTCATTTCCATTCATACAGACGTTATAATAAAATATTTTAACAATAGTCAGTAAAATAATTTGGTGTGTTCATATTGTCTCATAAATATGTCCATAATGCCTCGCCGTATGTTCATTTTGCCTCGTATAGAGGCAAAATGAACACTTTACGACTTGTCAAAACGCAAAATATTAATTTATTGCTATGAATTTTCTATATTATACAACACATTGAGATTTCACCAGGTGAATCTCAAATTATTCAAAATTATATCAGCAATTTACTTTTTAAAAAAAGTTCCAAGTTTGTTCATAATATCTCAAAAGTGACCATTTTGCACCGCTCTCCCCTAGACTGTAATCGAACAAAAGAATGAGAAGCAAAAACTCAAAATGCGAAAAGTATTATGGCGGAAATATTTGGACCTTGAGTTCTCAACAACTCTAGACTTTCGAGGAGAAGAACAATCATAAACATGGATCAAATAATATTCAGAAATATATACATAAAGACTACAAGAAGGACTATCCTACAATGTTGACAAACAATACGTATACGCGTATAGCCGAGGTCACTTTCGAAATTCTCTAACGAGAATTCAAATAAAATTGGGTATAAAATTACACTCCTAAATTCCAATAAGCTAAGATAAAATTCAAAAATTATGAAATCGCGCACGGAAAGCGATAAAGAAAGACTCTGAACTTTCGTAGATCTAAAAACAGATGATATAATTTAAAACATAAATGAGAGAGGTAAAAGAATTCTTACGCAATTGAAGGACTGCCACTCCGACAACTGCCGGATCTCTCACACCCTTTAGGAATTAAATAATTATTTAACGAAAAGTAAATAATTATTTCTACGTATTCGTGGAGAAAGGTTAAACACACCGACCACCACGGGGTTATTACAAACACACCCCTAAATATGAATTATAAAACTCGTAAAGATAGAAACACAGTCAAAAGAAAATAAATGAAAATCTAAAAAGTCGGATTTTCTAATATAAATGTACAAGAATCTTAAACGAAGAACAGCTAACTCTACTACCTAGTAGCCCAGAAAGTCTGCCACTTCTTTCCAGGGAAAGGGTCTGCTACACCCCAGGTTGAGAAAAGCTGGATAACCGAGAAGATCAACAGCCCCAGATAGCACAGAAAAGAATCCACGTTTTGAGTCCGGCCTGGAAACCGGAGTGGATTCCGTCCTCAAACTCTCACCCGAGCAGCAATGGAGTAAAAGGGAACAGAGCACGAAGGAGCGCGGGAATTAGACACGACCGCTCGCGACGGAGTCTGAACTCGAAATCCGATCCCGGCCGTCACTCACGGCTGCGACAATAGTACTTCGCGCGGCCGCTCATGCACGCGGCACTAACACCAAGGCGTGGAGACCGCAAAGAATATAGCCAGATAATAGCCAGATTCCCAAATGCCAGTGCCAAGTTTTTTCCTACTCTTCATCTCTCTTTCGCCGTGTTAATGCGTGTGTGTCTGATGTATGCGCACCGCGAGTAAGTAATTTTTCAAAATTTTAGTGCGCGTAGTATAAATTCGTCAGGGTATGAGAGCCGCGTCAGGGCGCCTGTTATAGTCTTTTAGTTATAGGAACCTGCAAACATCGTTTTCCCCTGTAGTTAACGTCTCATGCAAAGTGTCGCGTGAGCGACTGGCGCTCACCTTTCGTTAAAACTGAATAAAGTTTACCATTGTATTGCTTCCTCATAGAGGAAGCTTTGTGATAGTAAAAAAAAAAAGTTTATGAGATAATGTGTTAGAAATGTTATTTAGCAAATTTGGAATCGAAATACACTATTTTTAGAAAATGTCCGTATGGATGTGTGTGTGTGTGTGTGTGTGTGTGTGTGTGTGTGTGTGTGTGTGTGTGTGTGTGTGTCCGTATACGCTGATATCTCATGATCTACTCGACCGATTTTAACGGGAGAGTGATCATTTTTTTAGATTTTGCTTCCAAAATTGGGGTCAATATTCTATTTTTGTAAAATTTAATTTTTTTTTTATAGCCATTTTTTAATTTTCAAAATTTTTTTTTTCGATTTTTCTAATATTTAGAACAAATATTGTTTATATACCATGAATTCTCTGTATGTAGGATAAAATTATCTACAATTTAAAAAAAAAAAAAAGTCGGTAGCTATAGTTCGTCATAAGTTATTGATGAAAACGTAATTTTTTGTAAATAGGTTATATTTCGAAATTAAAAAAAGATATTAACATGAATATTTTTTGGTTATAAAGGATATTAAGTACTATGACTTACAAAAATTTTTAGGTTTTTTTATTCATTATTTTTTGAGAAAAAAAATAATTTATAAAAAAAAGTGATTTTTTTTGTCGTTCAATAACTATAGTAAAATTGGCTTAATCACTTTGAAATTCTTTGTAGGGGTAGATTTCGTATACCAATCGAGTGAGTTCTTTGGGCAAAAGGATTGATCCATAAATTTCGAAGATATTTGAGGTTAAAATTTTTTTCAATTTTTTTTAAATCGTAATTTCTCGAGAACGGCTTTATGTATCTAAATGGCGTGGGTGGTATTCGAAAGAGAATTAAATTACCTATATTTTCTAAAAAAAATTAATTCTCTAGCTATCACGGTTCTTTTGTTTTATATGTTCAACTATTACAAGAGTAAAATTGTCTTATTCGCTTCAAAATTCATTGTAGAGGTATATTATTGATAGTTCTCGGATGAGTTCTTTTGGCAAAGTGATTGGTTCATAAATTTCAGAGATATTTGAGGTTAAAATTTTTCTAGACATTTTTAAAATCTATTTCTTGAGGATGGCTCTGTGTATCTGAATGGGATGGGTAGCATTTGAAAGAGAATTAAAATATTTACATTTTCTAAAAAGAAAAATTTAGTAGTTATCGCGGTTTTTTATTATTAACAAAAATGTAAAACTTGAAAAATTGAAAAATGAAAACAAAAATCTGTCTTTATCAAATTTTTTAAAATACATCCCCTCACATTATAACAGCCTTTCCACATAACGCATTCAATATAACACGTTCAATGTTCAACGTAACACGAAAATAAATTTGTTGTCCGACATCTACCAATTTCATACTCAGTGGTAGTGGTGCAGAATGGGTACATTTCTACCACTGAATATGAATTGGCCATGAAAAAATTACAAGTTAATATTTTCCATAAAATTTTTCCAATTTTTTTTGTGAAAAATTTATTTTTCGAATTTTAATTTTATATGAAAATGTATAATTTCATCTATCTCTTACGAGATGAAAATTATGTAAAAAGTTGTGCATTAATGTGGAATGATCGTTTGACAAAATTTTCTAACTTGAAAGTAATTTTGACAATAACTTTATCGTCATTGATAGTCATAATTTACAATACATAAATATAAAAATTACCGACATTGCTTACATGACGGTCATTTTTACAACAATTTGACAATAACTAATAGATATAATTTACAATCCATGAATACAAACATGACAGTCATTGAGCTTTGGTGATTGGTCAGAAATGATCATGGTGATTAGTCAGAAATGATCATGGTGATTAGTCAGAAATGATCATGGTGATTGGTCAGAATCTATATAATCTATAAAAATTTGAATAAATTATGTTGGAGTTTTGTTATTTATGTCTTTCTGAAGTATTAAATTTTAAATATTGGAATTAAAAATTAATTAAAGGAATCAGTAAATTAAGTTTGAGGAAGCTACGTGCCAATGAATTGGCAGCGATTTTTTTTATTAATATTCTATCGGAAGTGTTGAAGTTTTCATTACACCCACTCAACCCGACTGCGGATTATAATTTAAGTACTTTTTATACCAAGTTATAAAAAAATGATAACTTATTTCGACATACGTACCTACGAAAGAAACACAATCGACTTATTTAGGTAGGATTGTATAAACTTTTCATTATTATTTTTAGTTGTATAAATAGTCTAATTCTGTAAAATCGAATTTGAATGCCTAAACATACATAAGTAAGAACTGTGTGAAAGTATACGCATACTTTTTTTTTATTTAACCTTTATTATACAACTATATTTATACCGATGATAAAAATTATTTAAACAAAATATCACAAATTTCACAGTTGCAATAAAATTATAATATAAGGTTCTTCTGAGTATTGCGGTCGTGCCTATTATATAAAAACGAAGTTTTTACATAGGGAAGGGAAGGGCGACGAGCGAAGCGAGGAGCAGGTGCGTGTGGGGGCAGGGGGGGACGTGCCCCCTAGTTTAATTTTTATAATTACATTAAATATTTCTATATAATAGAATTTCTTACAAAAAATTAAATTAATCTCTTCATTGCAAAATAGCAATAAATCGCATATATCAGTACGAACTGGCACTGGACACAGAGAAACTTCAGGTAAAATACACAGAGTTGAGAAAATTATAATGCATGAGGATTATGTCAGGAACAGAAGAAAGCACGACATTGCTTTAATCCAGGTAATTAAATATGTTTATTGTACCTGTGAATTACTTAGAAAGGATTTAGTATAAATATAATATCACTATTTATGGCAATGTTAGTATTTCAATGTGTGTAATAATAGTTTTATACAACTTCGAAATGTGTTATAGTATATTGTGTGCCAAGGGCGTAAAGTGGGTCTTTTTAGACCGAGTGTGGGGTTGCAGTACGAGTCGAAGGTGAGCTAGCACGAGCCGAAGGCGAGTGCGTTTGCAAACCGAAGACGAGTACTGCAACCACACGAGGTCAAAAAACCTACTTAGCCCTTGATGCACACCATATTTTTTGTACCGTAAGTATAGATTTTTGCGTTTTTTCAAAATATCGATGATTTTCTTAAACAATTTTGAAAACTCCATTCAAATACGACAGCGGGCGCTTTTCGATTTTTTACCACCCGCTACTGCGAGCAGCGGGCGCTTGTTGATTTTTACCGCCCGTTGGCCGACAAGCGGTCGCTTTTGGCTCTATTAATAGGTTCAAAAAACGCGAAAATCGTGCTTGCGGTACAAAAAAGAAATTTCAGTACAAATTTTAATTTTTGATAAGGTGATTCTACGAAGACTCTCAAGTCAATTTGAGTATCCATAAATACAAACTGAAATTGTCTTGTTAGACTTGTGTTATTAATATTCATAAAGTTTAGTTTTAAAGTGTAAGACAATTAAATAGTGTATTACATAAAAAACAATTAAATTTTACACAAAGAATTGTTTGATTATTACAAGCATATGATTTACGTCGTTAGTCATAGACGTGTTCAAAACGGAAAATATGACGTATATTGACGTACTATTACGTCAACCTAACCTATCTCAGTACTCTTACACGGATTTTTATATTATTAATTAATTATCTCGAAAATTATCGTGGTTCCATACATTTTTTATGATATCATTAAAAAGCTTAAAGTTTGAACTTTAACCATCTCTTTACTGAACTTCCTCCGCATTCGATTTCGGTATTAATTTTAGAAGTTTATACGCAAAACACATGGTTCTACCATATTTACGTATGAAATTATACATTTTCAAGAATTTTTTACTCAAAAATGAGCGTGGCAACATGTATTGAAAAAAATACCAAAAAATTTGTCAGTATCTGTAGAATAATGTAATATATATTTTTTTTTGTAAATGTCCGCATTCAATGACATTTTCATAACTACCTTAAGAACTAAGAACTTGTAGCTAACACGAATATTTTCATTATATTTTTCATCCAGCTTGCAGAGCCTATTCAATTTAATGATGAACAACAACCTATAGAACTTGCAAAGCCAGACGATATTCCCAGAACAAGTGAATTGATGCGGATTTCTGGTTTTGGAAGGATAGGGGTAAGTTCTTATCCCTCACACCGAAAGGTTTTCTTTTTTTCTAGAATTTCTTTAGTTAATTTAATTAACTATTTTTAGTTTCAGTTGAGAAAATCTAATTTTTTGAAGGCTGGATACGTACGTGTAAGGAATCAACAAAATTGTCAAAGAGTTTACAGGCTATTATCACTACTCATAACCGATAATATGTTTTGTGCGGGTAATGGAGACACTGATGCGTGCTCTGGTGATTCTGGTGGACCTGGTGTTATTCGTGGTAAACTCTATGGAATCATTTCCTTTGGTATAAATTGTACATCGTCAATATATCCTGAAGTGTACACTAGGGTGCACAAATACTATCATTGGATTGAAGAAAAAACTGGACTCAGATTCTAAAATTTGTAAACCTAACTTAGTATAAAAAATACTTGTTTTACGTGATAAAAAAAAAAAATTTTGAACATAAAGAAAAAATTAAGCTTCATTCTTCCTATTAATAACATCACATGATTAAATACTGAACGATTACTTCCAAAATAAGTATGTGGAAAATACACCAAAATTTTACGATTTACGTTAAGTTTAATTCGTAAAAAAAATTTCTTTTCGAGACACCAAATCTACCTTCTGTATTTGATTTTCATACTACAATATATCATATCCAACAATTCCCACTTAGGGTGTAAAGTTATACGTTATGCCCTTGTTAAAATAGATTTAGCAGAATCATGCAGGCAGTAAAATAAAAGGCGTATACTGATTTAATATAAAGTATATTAAAGAGTCGTTTTACTATATACATAAGATTTACAGTGTGTCTTGACCAGAGCGCTTCACAACGACGACTGACTATTTACATGAGCGAAAACGTTAGACATACCACAAAGGCTCTCATACACATATTATATATTCAATGTTTACGTTAGCTTATATATTAAAATAGAGCAGAGGGGACAATACTAATTATTAGATTATTGAAATATTCCAACAGCCCTTGATACGGAAACTACTATTTAATAATTATCTTTTTACAAAAAAAACCTGTGTTAATTTTTCTTTTCTAAAATTCGTAAACCTAACTTACAAGAGGAGTCCAAGGAGCCCGGAACTCCAATTTACATGACATCTGGTCTGAGGACCTTTTTTTATCATAAAAAGAGGATGTGCCAAGCCGTTCTTTTCATTGTATCAGGAGCTACAGCAGTTTGAAGTTTGAAATTTTAGCTATATTTTATGATTTATGGTATATTTGCACTTATGTTCGCATTCAAACATATACCCATAATTTATATGTATTAACTGACTCCATACAAAAACATAAAAAAAAATATCTCTTTCAAGTAAACAGAACCATATTATTTGTTGTTTTTCACTGATGAACTTAAATTTAATATTTAAATCTCATTTAATTCCAAAAATCAGCAAAATTCTTCTTTATCGCACTTTTCAAGGTCAACTTAACAAATATTTTTTCTAAAATAAAAACTAAATATTTTCTCATAAAATATTTCTAAAAATGTAATTATTTTTATCAACTTTCAATCTCAATACTATCTAAAAACGATTTATTGTTGTTGTTACACGAAACTGTAAGTATCACAGATGCTGTAATGTTTGATTCGATAAATATTGTATTTCGCACCGCTTCCTCATGATCAAATTGTAGTACCCTCTCTTCCAGCCCGATTTATCACACGTCCAAAGCAAAAAAGAGCGCTAGCGGCCGTACCGCGCTGCCACCGTAGCTGTATCCCGGCTCCGCCGCCGCTCGATCCTCATTCTTTTTCTTTGTGCCGGAGGATCCGCACGTCCCACAGAAAAATGTCAGAGTGAAAGGGATTTGAGTCCCTTTTTGACATTTTTCACAGTTATTTATTAAAATAGTGCTTTATTGATACATCAGAGGAGCAGATGCAGATCAAGAAAGCCAATCATCTAGAGATCAGAAGAGTAAGATAACATAAATATCGTTCGTTTTTTCGTCTGTTTGAGCCTCGTGCAGATGTAGATTCTAATCTGAATAAGAGACATTACTGTGTAATGTAAGCCTGCAATATTAACCTTGTTCAGGTTGTAACCTAATAGAGTTACATAGTTTTTAAACTATGTAATTACGGCAGTAGCTGATCTACTAAGATCATCCTTGTTCGGGCTCTAGCCTGTTCAAGACACATAACAAGGTTATATTGCCGAAGCTACGAGTTAAGCTTTTCCTGCGGACGACTCTGCAGAGGACCACGATTCAACAGCTCCGAGCAGTTCAATCATCGAGCGAGCAAGTGGCAATGCACACGGCGAGTAAGTGGCAATGTTTTTCTCTGCTCGCAGTCGGCGAGCAGCCATAGTTGCAGTGCGCGCGCTCGCGCCTCGGCAGCCTCGGCGGCCTCGGCGCACGCGGCGTCGCCCGCGTGGCGCTTGGCTGACGCACAACACCAAGCGGGCCCGCGTTGCTTCGTGCGTTGCTCCAACAAATGTTGATATACATGCGTCGCTCGCTGTACTGTACATCGCGGAAGGCGAGACGAGACTCCAGCAGAGACTGCCGTTATCTGCAACAGCCATTCAGGTCCTAACTTGTTTGATGTTCATAGTTGTTACTATGATTTGCATATCACCTTTTATGTAAACTCATAATACTTTTAAGTTTTTTTTTGAATTAAATAAGAATTAAAATGTAATCGTTCAGACACTATCCTGTTCTATACTCATAATTCTTACTATGACATATTGCTATTTAGGTAAACTCATAATACTTTTAAGTTATTTGAGTTGAATAAAAATTAAAATGTAATCATTCAGGCGCGATCCTGTTCAATACTCATAGTTCTTACTATGACATATTGCTATTTATGTAAACTCATAATACTTTTAAGTGATTTGAGTGGAATATAGTAATTAAAATATAATCTATCACTATCTAGTTTTCTAATATTTATTAGTTACTTGAGTTGAATAGAATATCAAATGTAGTCGGTCAGGCCCTAGCCTGTCATATACTCATAGTTCTATGGCACCTTGCTATCTGTGCAATATGATAATATTTGTATGTTATGTAATTATACATTAAAAGACAACTTCTCAGGTGCTAACTTGTTTCATGTGCATCTTTCTATGTTTTTTCTCAGATATTTCTAAATATCGTTTAATAATACTTGTAAATTAAACAAATACTTAGTAAACTACATTTAATCGCTCAGGTTCTAACCTATCGAAATCTGTAGTTATTTACACGTTTAAGAACAATCACTATGCCTTTAATACAACAAATTTTAATTTATATAAACGTATAGTTTATATAAGTTACATCAATATTTATTAAAATGTGATGTTCAAGTTTACTCTGGTTGAAGCTCATTTTCTATACTTATAACATGAGTTTGTAACGTTTCAATTTTTGTAATCATTATATTAATCAGAATTTGGTATTCAGGCCCTATCCTATCTGCGATCTTTAGTGATTATTCTTCATTTAGATTGTATATAATTCAATTATCTGAGTTGGAATCTGGTGCATTTCGATGCACATAATGTCCTTGACAATTCTTATAGGATTCAATTCTGTTATAGAACATTACAAAGTTGTCATTCAGGTCTAATCTGTTAAACATTCGTAGTAATTACTATGATTTGCCTGAGCTATGGATAAATTGGATATCGTGTCTTCGCACGCTAATTGAAAAATATTAAGTATAAATATTTACTCGGCTCTGTGCTGCTCATTTTCTAAAGTTCTATTGTGATGCAGATTTTAACTAATTTAAGGAAACTACAATAACTCATTATTTCTTGTAATTTGTCATTAACACCCTAGAAGTTTGGGTTTTGATAGTTATGAATATAGTTTTCGCCTCATAACATGCTGGATGCATGTTTTTCTGCAGAAGTTACTGACGCTGCCTAGGTGAATGGTTGCCCGCGGCAACTACCTTCTTATCTTCGCCATCTCTCAGCTATTCTGTTTGCTGCATCCAACTTCATGCGTTCGCATCGCACTCAATCTCCAAGATTGAGAGACAGGCATGTAGGCGCACGCGCCGTGCCACGTGTGAATCGATAATATCGTGCTCAACCGAGTGTCACACACACTGGCTATCATGGGAGCAAGGTTGTCTTACGCGTAGATTTTTCCAGAGGACCAGATTTCTCTGGCATCCAACCCTTTGACCATTGGATACTTCGCGCTTCAGAGATATTAGCTGTTTGCGCTCTTCGCCATTCCCCGACGTTACACTCACGTGGACCGCACTTTGTTACCGCAGCTGAAAATTGGTGTGTTTTGTGTCTCGCATGAAATCTTTCATATGAAAAGGAAGGGGGGGGGGGAGCCATATCACTCCCTCCCTAACGTACAATGGCCACTAGAATAGCATCAGTTGTGAACTCGATGCTACTGACCAATGTTTTTTCTTTTTACTTTCATTGGCTGGTCCTTGTACACGCCTGCTTTTACAAGCGTCTTAACGCTGTGTCAGCGCATCTAGCATCTTGACTGCAAAGTACGAATCGATATTAATTGATTCATGAATGCAATAGTTGCAGCCACCGCTACATCATGCTTTGACCATTCTCATATCATGGTATTTTATTTCATTGATTAAACTGTTTTAATTCTGGATCAGATTACAATCTGATCAAGCTGCAACAATCGATGTTAAGAATTTAAATATTCAAAGTTTTTTTTAGTGCACTGAGTAAACACTGCTGTTAACGATAGCGCTCGTGGGAGTGCTGTTAACAACCGCGTGAGGAATTTTAATTTATATAAACATAATATACACAGATGCACGTGAGTTGACGACTGACATGCGACTGCCTTTAAGGGTATTTACCAATAGTCGAATTTCAACAGTGAGCGCACTCGTGCTTGCATTCTGAATCCTGACTAATTGAGAGTTTATACTGTGTACTCTTTAATGCCTCGAAAAGAAGCGCTTTGTCACTATATGTCCATTCTTTTGACGGGAATTGCCATTCAGTGGTGTGAGAAAAATCTTATTCGTTCAATCATGGTTGATAGACGCATGTTTTGGTCATGAGTGCGCCTGTGGATACATTGTCTTACCGACGTATGAAATATACGTATTACTAGTTGATTTGCCGCAGAAATTTCGTCTCCTTCATTTTTATTCACTCAATAGCGTGCGACTGCCTTCATAACGTTCCTTAAATATTGAGGGCTCTTACGTAAACATGGACTTGACGTAGAGATTTCTTCAAATCAGATGTTTTACGATTCCAGAAAACTTAGATTTTTGCTGGACCATAACTTTGAATATGGTTGGACGCACTGTTGCTCCGTGTAAGAGCCTTATCTTCGAGACTATCTAATTATTAATATTATTTTAATTTTCGGATAATCCAAAAGGTCTTGTCTTATTTCACACACGGAATATATGTATTCTCAGCAATAATAGGATAATCTCTTAAGATGATAACTATTTTTTGTTTATTCTTTAATGATTTCTTTTGTTGCGTAAAACTTAAAGTTTATTTAACCCAACCTACGGTTTAATTAACCCAACCTACAGCTTAATTAACCCAACCTAATGGAGTATAGTCAAGAATGATGATTTTTGAAACACAAACATGTGTATTACTTCCTTGCTTCAATTTTGATTGACCGTTTCATTTAGTATTGAAAATAAATCAACACAGGGTTTTGGTTCTTATTTAACAATGCTGGCTGATCAGCACGAGAACTAGATCTATTATTTTCTGTAGCATCTATTATTGGCTTTAACAATGTAGTATATGTATACTATATAAAAGTGCCAGCAGAAAATTTTGAAATAGGGTATCAATCGCATTGACAATATTATTCGTTTCTTAATTATGAACCTTTCTGAAAACTCATTTCGTAATAATTACGCGTTTTTCAACTCAATGTTGCTAGTGTTTCTATCGAAATTTTACTTATGAAGTATTTAACGCTTTTTTATATGGCAGATCTCATCTCTAGATCTTGATTCACCTTTCATGCACGAAAGATTGATAGATCTATTATACAGATAATTAACTCTTACAATTATTTTATAATTGTTAAACTCGAACTGAAAATTTCAAGACTTTTTAATAATTTTTCATTACGATTTCGTAATTTTGTTATGTTACAAATATGAAGAATAATGTTTAAATCCCAGAAGGGTGAGACATTTTCCCAAAATGTCATACATTTTTCTGTATATCCAGTTGCCGTTTTGTAACTTTAAACATCTACAATTTGATCATGAGGAAGAGGTGCGAAATACAATCGTACAATTGAACGAACTTACCTGTAAGTAAAGTTCGATTGAAATTGAATGAAGCACCTCTTCCGAAATGATCAATCCCACCCTGGTCCCTTATCTATAAGTCTATATAGATACCCCAACTGGAAACGGCAACACTTTCAATAATGAGGATCGAGCGGCGGCGGAGCCGGGAGACAGCTACGGTGGCGGCGCGGTACGGCCGCTAGTGCTCTTTTTTGCTTTGGACGTGTGATAAATCGGGCTGGAAGAGAGGGTACTACAATTTGATCATTTCGGAAGAGGTGCTTCATACAATTTCAATCGAACTTCACTTACAGGTAAGTTCGTTCAATTGTACAATTAAACTTCTTACCCTTGCATCATCCGTAGAATCCTTATATTCTTTATAATTTAATATTAATTGCATAGCTTACATCAGATTGTGAATAAATAAAGTACGGGTAGAGATTTATTCATTCAAGATGGTATAATTACAGCATGTTTTTCCATATCCCTCCTGTAATGAAATAATACACAAAGGTTTGTGCCCTACATGTTTTAATACATAATAATATAATATAGATAAGTTTTGAATAACAACTTATTTAATAACCGTACTGCAACTATGACACAATATTTCCCGTATGCCTCTTATTATTTACAGTGTCTTATATCGCTGCACGTATATATTTTATCACACTATTTTACATGACTGGTAAAATATATATTTGTAAATATCTTGTCTTCTTGTAGATAAACAGTACAAATAGAAACTACGTTATTAGCTTCTGCTTCTGCTATTGTTGACAGTTGGGATATGATATTAAAAATCATGGGGTGATCCTGCAATGAAATCCTACGTAAAACTTTAATCTTTCTAGCTAAATATCTTCTTTCTTTCCAAATACTTTTACAGCTGCTTTGCGACATGATGCTTTAACAAATAATTATCTTTACTTAAATAAATAATTATGAAGCCCGGTATCCGGCAAATACACGAAACTCTGCTTTCTCTCTCTTACCAAAAGGGAGTCCGTCGTAAAGGTCTTCCACGGGCAAGAAATACCTATAAATATGTGGATTGTAGGGGCGAGGTAAATACAAATAACATGCAACTCATGAAAATAAGATAAATATTAATACATTTATTACCTATAATTATACATGCTAATAACACAGGCCCACAAAGAAAAAAAGTTGTATGTACTTTTGACCAGACCTATGTTTTCTTACGTATTTTTCGACGCTCAATCCGAATCTGCAATAAAAATATAGCCTTCCGCAGTACATTTTGAGGTTTTCAAAGGAAAAACCTCATTTTTCACGAATTTTTCTTGGTTTGTACAAAATAAAAATAAATGGAGGAGAGATACGATTAATTTGACGTCAGAATTGTATTCTACGGGAAAAAATACATCGAAATATCTGTTTCGGATATTTTTTTAACGAAATTTTTACCCTTCAGGCGGCGTTGAAAAGGCTAAAGAACCCAAAAAAGGCCAAATTCATCACAAATTTGATTAAAACACGATTAAAATTTGATTCTACTACTTTGTAAGAGTTTATAGGCATTAAAAATATTACCCTAGGGTTTTTTGAGGTCGCTTATCATGAATATGATGTCAAATGAAACAAAAAATTACTCCCAGAGGGCGCTAGTAGGCAGTAAACGAGGTAAATGATTCGGTTTTTCTGAAAATCTATGTTTTAATCACTTCTTTGAGGGTTTTCCACAACATAGATCATAAATTCAAGGTTTCCTTCGACTGTTAATTGTAAATAAGACTTGAAATTCATGATCAGCGACTCCGATAAAAATTTGAGTATGAAAAATATGAGAATCTAAATTGTTTTACATTTACGCACACGTTTCTCTTCAAATGACAGATGTAGAGGATTTCTGACACGTTTTTGTCCCCTACTAGTAATTTCTTATCTTTTTATCATCCAACAGTAATCTGCCAGCATATTTATGCCCCACCATCCTTGAAATCTGCGTTCGAATTCTTTCAAGTCTTGATGAAACCTTTCACCTTGCTCTTCACTAAAGTTCCCGTTATTTTCGGGCAATTGACCAACGTGTGAATCAAGAAAATGAAATTTTAGGTTCATGAGGCAGTCCAATTTTTCAAAATTACGTACCATTCTTTTCACAATATTTATGTAATACACGTCTTTTCTATTATCCAAAAACTTTGTTGATATCTTTTTAAAACATGACCATGCTGCTTTCTCGACATCATTCATTCTTTTGTCAAAGTTTTCATCTCTAAATAAAGTACGGATTTCTGGACCATCAAAAATTCCTTCGCTCAATTTAGCATCTGATTTCTGATGAAATACTTTTCCCAAATACTCAAGGCATTGTCCATCTTTGTCTAAAACCTTGACAAACTGTTTTATCAATTCAAGCTTTATATGCATAAGAGGTATTAAAATTTTGGACGGATCAACGAGTGATTCTTTTAGAATATTTTGTTTTCCAGGTTTAAACGATTCTCTTGATGGCCAGATTTTCTTTTTGTAGTGATTTTCTCTATCTCTACTATCGAACATACACAAATAACATGGATACTTTGTGAATCCAGATTGTTGTCCAAGTATCATAGATAGAATTTTCAAGTCCCCACATATTTACCATTTATGTTCCTCGTATTTTATTTTTGTCCAAACCAATTGAAGATTAGAGTACTCTTCTTTAAACGTAGTTGAATGTGCTAACGGTATAGGAGCGTACTTGTTCGTAATGTGAAGAAGTACTGCTTTAAGGCTGCGTTTTGATGAATCAATGAATAGTCTTCAATTCTCAGGTTTGTACACATTTGGTTTGAATTCATCTATTAGTCTTTTTACATTGGTACAGTAAACTAAATTTGAATCTTCCCTGAAATATTTACGAAAGTTTTCTTCTCAGTTACGATATACACTTATTTTAGTTCGCTTTTCCAACATATTTCTTCTCTTTAATTCTGAAGCCATAAATTCTGATTGTTCCTTAGACACAGCAGCCTTTCTTAAGAAATATTAAGACTCTTTTGATTGAATTTTTCAACAGTTCGCTCTTTACCAAGTGGAACATATTCTTCATCACTGTTCAAAGAAAGATTCTCTTCATCCTCATCCGATTCGCTTGAATCCTTCTCATTGGATTGTACATCGCTTGAATCGATTTCTTCCTCAGTAATCTGATTTGTTGAATGGTCATCTACTTGCAGAGCATCCAAACCTGTAGTAACACTATCTCGCGTCTCTTCATTTTCTAAGCCTTCTATAAATACTTCTTCTGGCAACTCAACGGTGTTAACAGTAGCATAACGTATTCTTTGTTTTTTAATTTTATTTATACCCTCTACTTTTGTTAAACAAAAATAGCAATCGTTTTCATCTTTAGGTTCTTTCCATTTCGTTGGTTTCGTAAACTTTAATTTGGCCCTATCCTGATTCGAATTAAATCTAGTCATTATTGTGTAACATGATCCACAGACAAAATGCGGAACCCAACTCTTATCTTGCTGTGTGATTTCAATGTATGATGTATATGTGGAGACTTGAAAATTCTATCTATGATACTTGGACAACAATCTGGATTCACAAAGTATTCATGTTATTTGTGTATGTTCGATAGTAGAGATAGAGAAAATCACTATAAAAAGAAAATTTGGCCATGAAGAGAATCGTTTAAACCTAGATAACAAAATATTCTAAAAGACCCACTCGTTGATTTATCCAAAATTTTAATACCTCCTCTGCATATAAAGCTTGGATTGATAAAACAGTTTGTCAAGGCTTTAGACAAAGATGGATAATGCTTTGAGCATTTGGGAAAAGTATTTCATCAGAAATCAGATGCTAAATTGGGCGAAGGAATTTTTGATGGTCCAGAAATCCGTACTTTATTTAGAGATGAAAACTTTGACAAAACAATGAATGATGTCGAGAAAGAAGCATGGTCAAGTTTTAAAGAGGTATCAACAAAGTTTTTGGGTAATACAAAAGACGTGAATTACATAAATATTGTGAAAAGAATGATACGTAATTTTGAAAAATTGGGCTGCCTCATGAACCGAAAACTTCATTTTCTTGATTCACACGTTGATCAATTTCCCGAAAATAACGGGGACTTCAGTAAAGAGCAAGGTGAAAGGTTTCATCAAGACTTGAAAGAATTCGAACGCAGATTTTAAGGACGGTGGGGCATAAATATGTTGGCAGATTACTGTTGGATGATAAAAAGAGAAGAAACTACTAGTAGGGGACAAAAACGTGTCAGAAATCCTCTACAGCTGTCATTTGAAGAGAAACGTGTGCGTAAACGTAAAACAATTTAGATTCTCATATTTTTCACACTCAAATTTTTATCGGAGTCGCTGATCATGAATTTCAAGTCTTATTTACAATTAACAGTCGAAGGAAACCTTGAATATATGATCTATGTTGTGGAAAACCCTCAAAGAAGTGATTAAAACATAGATTTTCAGAAAAAAACCGAATAATTTACCTCGTTTACTGCCTACTAGGGCCCCCTGGGAGTAATTTTTTGTTTCATTTGACATCATATTCATGATAAGCGACTTCAAAAAACCCTAGGGTAATATTTCTAATGCCTATAAACTCTTACAAAGTAGTAGAATCAAATTTTAATCGTGTTTTAATCAAATTTGTGATGAATTTGGCCTTTTTTGGGTGCTTTAGCCTTTTCAACGCCGCCTGAAGGGTAAAAATTTCGTTAAAAAAATATCCAAAACAGATATTTCAATGTATTTTCTTTCTGTAGAATTCAATTCTGAAGTCAAATTAATCGTATCTCTCCTCCATTTATTTTTATTTTCTACAAACCATGAAAAATTCGTGAAAAATGAGGTTTTTCCTTTGAAAACCTCAAAATATACTGCGGAAAGCTATATTTTTATTGCAGATTCGGATTCAGCATCGAAAAATACGTAAGAAAACATAGGTCTGGTCAAAAGTACATACAACTTTTTTTTGCGGGCCTGGTTATTAACACCAAAATACACTTTCAAAATTGTTATATTTTGGTACACCTCTGCTTGTTATGTTGCAAGTCTATTTTTATGTATAAATAAAAAATGTCATAGATATGACATAGAAATAAAAGCAAGGTAAATCGATTTGTGGCAGCTAATTCAAACAAAAAGGCATTAGAAAATGTTTAAATTACATTTTTATATTGTTTACAGACATTTATTTTTTCTTATAAAAAATAATGACAATGGTATAATTATTGTTTTAATATTTCTCTAATATATTCATAAGTATCAGCATGAATTAAGAGTATAAACAAATTTATAAATCACATAATTAGAATGAACAAAAATATTCAAATTATTTTTATATATTATTTTTAAATAGGCATTATAGAAGCAGCTGTAAAGGTATTTCTAGAAAGCATCGGTGTTATCACAATTAAAGTTTTACATCGGATTTCATTGCAGAATCACCCCATAATTTTTAATATCCCAGCTATCAACAGTAGCAGAAGCAGAAGCTGAGGCAATGTCATAGTTTCTATTTATACTGTTTGTCTACAAGAAGACAAGATATTTACAAATATATATTTCAACAGTGCATGAAATTCTGAAAAAGGAAACACAAAAGTCAAGAAAAGTCAAGTAAAATAGTGTGATAATATGTATGCAGCAATATAGGATACTGTTAATAATAAGAGTCGCATACAGAAAATATTGTTCCATGGTCGGAGTGCAGTTATCAAATAAGTTTTTAAAAACTTTTCTATATTATATCATTCTGCATCAAAAAGTGTAGAGCACAAAACTTTGTGTATTATCTCATTACAGGAATAATATGGAAAAACATGCTGTAAGCCGAATTAATAATTTGAATGAATAAATCTCCACCCGTACTTTATTTATTCACATTCTGATGTAAGTGATAGAATGAATATTAAATCATAAAGAATATAAGGAATAAAAGAATGATTCAAGGGTAAGAAATTTATATATTTATCGATTAAAACATTACTTGTAAGCATCAAGAATTCTTACAGTCTTGTATAACGACAACAATAAAAAGTTTTTAGATATTTTTGAGATTGGAAGTTCATACAAATAATGAAATGTTTACAGATATTTTATAAGAAAATATTTAGTTTTTACTTTAGAAAAAATATTTTTTAACTTGACAAGCCAGATAGTCTGTAAAAAATGCGAGTAAAAAGAATTTTGCTGATTTTTGGAATTAAATGAGATTTCACTATTAAATTTGAGTTCATCAGTAAAAAATAACAAATAATAGGTTCTATTTACTAAAAAGAAATATATTTATTACGTTTTTGTATGATATGGAAGCCAATTAATATGTGTAAATTATGGGTAAATGTTTGAATGTGAACATTAGTGCAAATATACCATAAATCATAATAAATCATAAAATATAGCTAAAATTTCAAACTTCCAACTGCTGTAGCTTTTGTTGCAAAGCCCAATGGAATAAAAAGCTTGGTTCTCTTTTTATAATAAAAGAAGCCTTTTAGACCTGGTGTCATAAAGATTGGGGTTCCGGACTCCTTGGTTTCCCCTTGTAAGTTTTCCTTCGGATAGATGGAATGATCCTGCTAGTCGAATTTTTTCAAGCCAATTCGTTCAAATCTTTCTTTAGAATCGCGTGGTAAAGCAATTTTGGACATATACGACTCGCAAGACCATTCCAGCTATCTGAAGGGAAATTTGGTACGTATAAGTGTATGAAATAGTTATTTATATAGTATACTTTTATGAAAGTAGCCTTTTGTTATATAATTATATTGCCTTCAATTTTAATTGATGATTTTTCAATTTTCACGTTTAACCCCCGCTAGTCCCCTGAAAACGACGTAACCACCTTAAAATGGAAAATTGCTGTTTTGTTTTTATGCTAAAATTGTGCCAGTTGAGAAAAATACGATTTTTTCCAATTATCATCAAAATTTATGATAGAAATTGAGAAGTCAAGAACTTTGCTTATTATAAAATTAATCAATTTACATCCAAAAAACATTTTGTATTAACTTTCCTTTTCACAATGGTTAAATTACCTTCACATCAGAGAATTTATTATCATATTCTTATTTGTGATTTATTAAAAGAAACTACAAAAAAATGAAAAATTATCAAGTAATTTCCCTCTTACTTGTTTTTAAATTGTGTCGGAGCACCATCAGAAAAATAAATTAAGTTTTTTATCCAGAAAAATTCATTTTTAATTTTACTAAATACTACTTCTGTAAATTTATGGACTGAGGAAGCTTGGTGTATCGAACTGTCTGAAATAACACAAAAAGTTTTATATTTCACATCATTTCCTGTTTCACATTTCCTGTTTCCTCTTTGAAATACAATGCGATGGTAAATAATGAAGCTGAAGTATTGTTGAATTAAAATCCTTGGGTGGAATTTTGACTAATAAAAGTATAATTTTCAGCAAAATCCATAATAAATATTCCAGTGTCATTGTAAAAATTGTTTTTACATTCAGTAAAATAATCTTTTTGACTAAGAAATAAAATGATGTTCAGTCATATTCAAAATATCTTCTACAAAATTTTCTGAAAACTCATTAAAAGTATTTTTAAAATTTCCAAGAGTTACTCTAGAGCTAATCGAGCTTTCTGAGTCCTTGCTTTTTATAGCTACGGGAACCCAATTACTATACTCCACACTTTCTGTATTTACATCATCAACACAAGAGGTAAGGAATTGACAAATACCATCTTCTCCTGGACACTAATAACATTTTCTTAGCATACAAATTTTATTATCAATGGAGCATACAGAAGCTTCAATAACTTCTTTATAATTAATATTTGATGTTATAGTCGATAATTTCAGTTTTACATTTTGATGAATGGAACATACACATATGTTGTGAGTACCTGGTTCTCCAGTAAATATACATTTTTTCGGTCTTATCTGACTAAAAAATCCTAAGCAAGGAATAGTTTTGTGACCACTGTCTTTAATCCAATTTTTATATAAATCTGATAAATCATAAGTCAAAATTCTCTTTTGAACTGTAATAGACGATTCACCCCTTTTTATCTTCACACATTCTTTCATTCCACTACATATTATACTATTTGAATTATTTAAATAATAATCATTGATTGATTTTCTGATTTCAGGAGAAACCCGAAGATAACTTTTTTTTATACGTCTACCTAAAGTACCTAGAAAAAAATTATATTAATATTAACTACGATAAATATGATGATTTAATTTCACATAAAATTTTATGTATACTTGAAATATAAAAAAGTTTAGTTTTATAAAAATTGAAAAAGACACCTATGCGTACAAAGGTTTGCACGTTGAAACATACCATATGGATGGTACTTCCCAAAGGGGTATTTTTATTGGTGTAATTCTCGTTTTTTTTTAATTTAAAAAAAAGAAATTTCCCCTATATTGTACAACCTTCCAGCAATATTGTAACAATATTGTTGCAATATAAAATAAAAATTCAAATTAAAAAATTTGCAATGGAAAAACGGAATTCAGTGGTTTGCAACAATATTGCCTCAGGGTTGCGTACATGTTTATTAACCTCGAGGGAATATTCGCAAGGATTTTTTTTTAAACTTATATACTTACCAACATTACTTCTTAGTTTCTTCGCTTCCGTATACATATAATCTGTACATTTAAAATACTGAGTAACAGTTTTGAATTTCCAATGATCTGGCAATAAAGTTAACAAACTTATTTTTTCATCAACAGTTTTGCATGTATCCATTTACATTTAACATTTGAAATTATATTATGAAACCACAAACTTTCGTTACGTATTTCCTCTAAATTCTCAAACGTTGATAATTGTACACCATGGGTTTGTTCAAAGACTTCTGAAACTTCATTGACAACAATTTGCAGGATATCAACATCTTTATTCATTAAACGTTCATTATTTAACTTCTTACGATCGATAGGATTTATATCAAAAGTATTTAATATCGTATCGAGACATCTTTTTTTGCGGCTGCATGATTCAAAATCTGACTTGTTACAAAAAATGTTATTCGTTACTTGAAGTTCCCTTCATTCAAGTTATACCTTTACTTATATTACAGTATGAGAAAAACTCATATTAATAAATCTTAAAATTCACTCGAAAAAACCGTGAAGGGCCACCTTAAGTCATGGGTAGTGTTTAACCATGAGGATCACTGAGATCATTTCAACTCGAACAAGGTCTGGATACCTCTGAATATTTCCTCAGTTAAGATAATTTTCACGGAGGTCAAGGTCATTTCTATTTAATATCTCTAATATGAGAACATCTTTTTACATGAAACATTTTGTGCAACATAGTATAACAAAATAGCATGTTATTATTTTAATATTAGTTAATATAAAAGCGATTGAAAATTTCAGTAAATATTTCAATTTCTCGGGCACCTATTTCAATGTATATATAGCGCGGTCGACCCTCAAGCTTCTTCTATGCTCGCTTACGGAGCGCTCCCGCGCTCCTTGATATTTGAGATCAGATCGCCCATATTGCAAGAAAAACGGCCCATTGAACGAAATTGTGGGCACTTGGCTTCATTTTTAGGTATACTAGAAATCGGCTCCCAAATGCCCGCTAAAATCCGTTTCCGCAGGTTGTACACTCTCCTTGTTAGTATAAAAATACTTGTTTTACGTGATAAAAATAAATTTTGAACATAAAGAAAATATTAAGCTTGATTCTTCCTGCTAATAATGTCACATAATTACATACTGAACGATTACTCCCAAAATAAGTATGTGAAAAATACACCAAAATTTTACGGTTTACGGTAAATGCAATTGGTAAAAAAAAATTTTTATTCGAAACACCAAATCTACCTTCTGTATTTGATTTTTCTACTACTATATATCATATCCAACAATTCCCACTTAGGGCGTGAAGTTATACTTTATGCCCTTTATACGAAAACTATTATTTAATAATCATCTTTCTACAAAAAAAACCTGTGTTAATTTTTTTCTTTAATGGGTAAAGATTTTTCTAAGATGTACGAAACCAATACCTAACTCAAACTTAACAAATTATGAGGGGAATAGTATAGGGGATAATTAAGGGGAATAATTGTAACTTTCTCACAGAAAAGTCCTGACTATTTTAAAATAGATACGCTTTACGATTATTTTATATGTTCAATATTATATATAATCTTGAAATTTGCACATCTATTTACTTGTTAGATTGCTTTAATGAACATAAAATCAAAAATCCACGAAAGCGAGGGCCGAAGGAACAAACCGTTTCTTATGTAAGTACTGAAACGTACCGTCCATATTTTTACTCATATAGTGAGGGCCTGTGGAACTCGTATTTTTCGACTCTAAGGCTCTTATCAAGCAACAATAGATTTAGATCCGTAGTGCGGGAATATAATATGTATATAACATGGACTTGTCCACACTACTTTATCAAGTAATCACTTTAATCGGTCAGTTATTGCATTCTAGCATTATTGTTTATTTATTTACTTTATTTGGTCTAATCTACCGAATTTTAATAGAAGAAATCTAATTTATTATATGAATGAATGCATAGATATATGATTAAGTGTGGATATTTTCTTTTACGTATTAATCTGCATCATACTGATTGACGAGATAAGTGTTTCTTTAACATTTATCATTTAATCAACTTATTTTTCGGAATATTTTATGTGCGATTTCGACAGCGATACACATACATGTATATCGACAACAATGCATATTACCATGATTGTAATAGTTTTGTAAATACTGAAATAAAAAGCTATGTTATTTAGCTTATCGTAATTTTTCCTTATACTAGTCCTGGCTTGATATAAACCGATTTCAATAACTCTCAGTAACACTTGTGTTCACCTAATATTATTTAACTTTATGCTAATGTCCATAAAGCGGAACGTATAAAGAAAAAATATAGGTCTAATAATCTTAGAAGTCTTTTTTCGTCATAATGAAGGTTCTTTTACTTTTTGTCGTGTTTCGTTTACGCAAACGGCTTTGACATCAGTAAGATTACAATTTTAAATCATGGAGAACTTGAATTATTGCGAGTTGCCTGAACAATAGCTAAAGTTTCTCTAAAATTACTTTAAAAAATGTTATTGTTTTTTTATTTAATTTATAGAAATTATCAGTTAAAAAAAATAACCTTATTATATACTTTTTGAAAATAAATGTAAATTGATTAACCTGCTTTCTATGATACAGATAATGGAACAACCAAAGATAACATTGTTGGAGGAGACTATATGGAAATAGAATATGCACCCTATCAAGTATTGTTTAAATAAAGACATGAATTAATAAACTCATAAAAAGGTATACAAAAATGAAATTTTGAATTCTAGGCAATGTTGTATTCAAAAGGTGTTTCTACATATGGTGCATCAATTATTGTAGAATCTTGGATTCTCTCAGCTGCGCATTGCATGAATTTCATTGAAAGGTATTTATTATTATTAAACACCATTTCTTCTAATTTATATTTATGAAGCGCAATCATTATATAATTTTATTTTTTCTATGACAGAAACAAAAAAGGTTTGGTGGTGCGCGTAGGCACTATAGAATTGGTAGGCGTTGGTGAGAGAATAACGGTCCAAGAAATGATTGCACACTCTCATTATAATCATGAAAACTTCGACAATGATATTACACTTTTAAGGGTAAATCCAATTGTATTATATATTTTTCATGTAATGAAATAATAATTTTCGAACCATTTTTGTGAACATTATGTTTTTTACAGTTAAAAAGTAAGATCGAATATAGCTCTGAAAAACCAGTTCCTCTCGCTGGACCTGATGAGGATATTTTGGAAAGTGGACAATTGATGCACATTACGAGTTTTGGTAAAATATTAGTAAATTAATAATTTTTATTTAATATGGGGCGTTTCACGTTAGATTTTACAGGCTGGCCTAGGGGGGCGAAAACCACCCGTTTCCGACACTTATTTTCACTACTAGAACCATAACATGTCGGATTAGTATTTTCCAAGATTAACTTTTTTACGTTGATGTAATTTTTAAAATATGAAAGAGTTTTATTTTTCTCTAGCGTATAACCGGTAAAGTTGTCTGCCATACGAATGAAAAAAGGAGCAATCTACAAGAGGTAGTTATGGTTTTTTTTTTTCATTTGTACGGCAGATGTGACGCATGCTGTTTTTCGTGAAAATATCAAAATTACAAACTAATATTATCATCAAAAAGCTGAGAAAAAAATTACATCGAAAACATATGTTAAAAGTTTTTCAAAACACTTATTGTAATGTTAAAAGTTAACATCTAAAACGAAAGGTTTTCGCGTTCACGAACCGGCCTTAGTCTCATATGTTCTTCGTAATCGTCTAGTATTGTACTTTTGTTTATTCCCCTACAGCCTATTTAGCCCAGTAAGTGACCTATATATCTCTTCCCATATTCGCTTCTAATCCATACTTTTATCAAGTGATGCTCAGTCTCCGATTAGTTCGTTGAGCCTAGGGTTCCTTCCCTAGGGTAAAGGACTGAAGGTTTTTGCTGCATTGGCTTCAACGGGCATCTGGTGAGCAAATTTGTTTTAAATCATATTTAACACACTGTTAACGATCATAAAAGTTGTATAAGTATACAGCGGTCACCCATCCTAGTACTAACCGTACTAAACGATACTTGACTTCTGTGATCGGTCGAGGTGCAGTTGCGCTATCCCACCAAAGTACCGGTTTTGGTCATTATATCTTTTCCATGTCATTTTAATGTCAAATTCAATATCACTTGTTCTAATATAATCATGAACATAACTTTATAGGTTGATGGAAGTGCATCATATCGCCTGAAGTTAGCATTATGTGCCAGTGTTAGAACAAAGTGAGTGTGAAGCAGCGTACAAGCATGGTCCTGTAACCGACAATATGTTCTGTGCTGATGGCGGAAACGCTGATGCCTTTCGAAGTGATTCAGTTCAAGGCTATCCACTGTAAGTCAGTGTGTATATACACTGCGCACTAAGACATACGTAGCTGTATATATGTACTCTCAAAACTTATTTCTACTGCCTACCTCTATTCTATATTACGTAAAGTCGAATCAAATTTGTTTCTCTGAATAAACGCTTTGTAGTCATTATTTAGTTTCATCGAATCAGTAATCTTATTAATAAACATCTTTTTTATGTGTATATGAAACATTTCAGACAAAAGTCTGCTATCTAGTCTACGTTCCTTGTCCAGAATTTTAACTTTATGAAAATTTCTTTTATGATTTGAATTCTTTAAATGTGATTCTAATATCCAACCTACGGCTAGTTTGCCGGACGTACGTGACATCGCAATTCTTACAATCTATTTGGTATACAAGGTTTGTGCTTTCGCCTGTTTTACACGTATCTTTACCCAATTTAATAAAGCAACTACATTTATTTATAGTACTGTAAATTCTGTGTAATATTTACCAAAAAAACTTTTCATAATAGATCTTAATTCTTTCACAAACGGTAATATAATCCGGGGCTTATTATGATTTCTATTTAGTTTTGTAGAGTTTTGTGTTAAAAAATCATGTTCATATTTTGTTGTCTAGTCTTCACTATAAAGGGTCCAATCTTGTTTCATTTTAGGACCACACATTAGAGAAAGTACATAAATTAAATGTGTTCTCTGACGAGTGTGAGTTCCATAAAATTAATAATAGATTTCGCAACACGTGTGTAAATTTCGACTTTACACACCGGTAGCGATCGAATACACGAGTGACCAGTGCAGCCGGCCGTGAGTGATATTCAATTGCTAGGAGTGTGTAAATCGAACGCACGCCTTGAGAATATTGCTTTTTGATATCGTATGCGTAAGTAGTATCTATTTTACGGATTGTTTTTAGTGCGTAAAGTGAGTAAATAGCTTTACGCACATTATGTGTAAATATGCCACTTTTCGCACTGAAAACAATGCGTAAAGTAGGTACTTTATGGAATTTAATATGAAAAAATAAACAATTTGCGATAATTACAATCGAAATTTTTTGTTTCCATCTCTTATTTTATCTCTTATTTGATCTCTTAAATTCACTATCAACTATATTTTCTTGGTCGCATTACCTTCTGCATGTGTTTTTGATGCCCGCCCCGACCAGCAAAAACCTCGGCTTCGCCTCGGTTTTGCAAAAGTCGGGTAGGCATCCACCACCCATGCACCGCACGTATAAGTACGCACTCAGCTGACCGAGTAGCAAAAGTAGCAGTTAGCAGAGGCCGAGGACTGTGCGCCGCGCTACGCGAGGTGGCCGAGAGGGCGCGCTGGTGCAGACCAAAAACAAAAACAGTAGATACATATGGCCGAGCGTGAGCTAGCAGCCGGCAACACTATTTTATCAATTAACATTAATTCTTGAACGTATTTTCGGCCGTCTCCGGCGTCATATCACGCACGCCAGGAAATCCAACTTTCTGGCCTTGTGCGTAATATAATATAGGTCAACACAAGTGTTACTAACAGAAGCGTTATTGAAATTGGTTTATATCAAGCCAGGACTGTGTAAGTAAAAATTACGATAAGCTAAATAGCATAGCTTTTTCTTTCAGTATTTACAAAACTATTACAATCATGGTAATATACATTGTTGTCGATACACATACATGTGTATCGCTGTCGGAATTGCACATAAAATATTCCGAAAAATAAGTTGATTAAATGATAAATGATAGAGAAATACTTATCTCGTCAATCAGTACGATGCAGATTAATACGTAAAAGAAAATATCCACACTTAATCATATATCCATGCACCCATTCATACAATAAATTAAAATCCTTCTATTACAATCCGGTAGATAAGACCAAATAAAGTAAATAAATAAATAATAATGCTAGAAAACAATAACTGACTGATTAAAGTGATTACTTGATAAGGAAGTGTGGACAAGTCCATGTTATATACACATTATATTCCCGCACTACGAATCTAAATCTATTGTTGCTTGATACGAGCCCTAGAGACGAGAGAAACGAGTTCCACAGGCCCTCACTATAAATAAAAATATGGACGGCACGTTTCAGTACGTACATAAGGAACGGTTTGTTCCTTCGACCCTCTCCTCCGCGGATTTTTGATTTTATGTTCATTAAAGCCATCTAACAAGTAAATAGATGTGCAAATTTTAAGATTATATATAATATTGATCATACAAAATAGTTGTAAAGCTTATCTATTTTAAAATAGTAAGAACTTTTCTGTGAGAAAGTTACAATCATTCCCCTTAATTATCCCCTATAATATTCCCCTCATAATTTGTTCAGTTTGAGTTAAGTTATTGGTTTCGTACATATTAGAACAATCTTCACCGATTAAAAATAGTATATTACGATACGTGGGCCGGAAATTGGATTTCCGGGCCGTGCGTGGTATGACGCCCGAGGCGAAGCCGAGGGCGTCATGACGCACGGCCAGGGCATCCAATTTCCGGTCCAAGTATTGTATACTATTTTTCTTACTCCCCGGCCGAAAGTACGTTCTGTAATTGTTAAATAATTGATAAAATTGCGTTGTCGTCTGCTAGCTGTGTTTGAGTGTTAGTTTTTCTTTCGACCCGCTCGATAGTAGTGCCTCTGTCGGCCGCTTTGGGTAGCTCGGTCGATATTACCGACTGTTTTTTCTTTCGGCCCGGCGTAGAGAGCTGGTTTTTTGGGCGTCTGCTACTTTCGCTATTGTACAGATGGTCTGATGCCCGCCCGACATTTGCAAGACCGAGGCGAAGCCGAGGTTTTGCTGGTCGGGGCGGGCATCAGAAACACATTCATTAAAAAAAGACAACACCACTTTTTATTTCAACTAACTCTTTTTTCTTGTCACACGTGCACTTTCCTCTGTCTATTTCGTACGTGTCTAACCTTCACACCGCACAAACATATTTTCCTCGGACGCTTCCGTCCATACGTTTACTTAATTGTTTCTACACGACTCGAAAGTACGTGTAGAAAACAAAAGGAAAAAACAATAACCACGATCAAACAAAACCACTTTTTATTTCAACTAACTTTTTTTCTCGTCACCCGTGCACTTTCCTCTGTTTATTTCGTACGTGTCTAACCTTCACACCGCACAAACATCTTTCCTCGGACATGCGCGCGAGCGCTGAAGCGCCGCGGGTCAGGAAATTTCGGCAGCCAATCAGAGCGCGCGGTTGGTCTAAAATAGGATGCGAAAGTTTCTCTTTCGGCCCGGAGATGCGGGCCGAAAGTACGTACTTTCAGGTGGGCGAGTAAGAAAAAAAAATTAACACAGGTTTTTTTTGTAGAAAGATGATTATTAAATAGTGGTTTTTCTTTCAAGGGCATAAAGTATAACTTTACGCCCTAAGTGGGAATTGTTGGATATAATATATAGTAGTAGAAAAATCAAATACAGAAGGTCGATTTGGTGTCTCGAAAAGAATTTTTTTTTACTAATTAAACTTAGCGTAAATTGTAAAATTTTGGTGTATTTTCCACATACTTATTTTGGGAGTAATCGTTCAGTATCTAATCGTGTGACGTTATTAGCAGGAAGAGTCAAGCTTAATTTTTTCTTTGTGTTCAAAATTTTATTTTTATCACGTAAAATAAGTATTTTTTATATTAAGTTAGGTTTATAAAAATTTAAAATATGAGTCCAGTTTTTTCTCTAATCCAATCATAGTATTTATGCACCCTAGTGTACACTCCAGGAAATATTTTCAAGTCACAGTGTTTAGCACTGGAAATGATTCCATAGAGTTTACCATGAATAACACCAGGTCCACCAGAATCACCATAGCACATATTAGTGCTTCCATTGCCAGCACAAAACATATTATCGGTTATGGGTTCATCTGACCTGTAAATTTTTTCACATTTTTTTTGATTCACTACAGGTACGTATGCAGCCTTTAAAACATCACTTCTCCCCAGGTGTGGCTAAAAATAGTTAATTAAATTAACTAAAGAAATTCTAGAAAAAAAGAAAACCTTTCTATGTGAAAGATAAGAACTTACCGCTATATTTCCAAAACCAGAAATCCGCATCAATTCACCTTGTTTGGGAATATCGTATGGCTTTGCAAGTTCTATAGGTTGTTGTTTATTACTAAATTTAATAGCCTCTTCAAGCTGGATGAAAAATATAATGAAAATATTCGTGTTAGTCGCAAGTTCTTAGTTCTTAATCAAAAATTAAAATTTGTACTGAAATTTATTTAACAAGCTTCGAAGTTGTATAAAACTATTATTACACACATTGAAATACTAACATTGTCATGAATAGTGATATTATATCTATACTAAATCCTTTCTAAGTAATTCACGGGTAAAATAAACATATTTAATTACCAGAATTAAAGCAATGTCATTATTGCATATGCTCTTGACGTCAAAATCCGGATGCATTATAATTTTCTCAACTGTGTGTACTTTAGCTAAAGGTTTTCTTAATCCACTGCCCATTCGTACTGATATATGCAATTTGTCTCTATTTTGCAATGAATAGATTAATTTAATTTTTTGTAAGAAGTTCTATTATATAGAAATACTTAATGTAATTATAAAAATTAAATGAAATCTTACTTGACACAGTGTGCAGCAGTTATAACCCAAGACGCATGTATAATAGTTGCACCGCAGATGTTACCTACTCCGAACCAAAGTAAGCTAGCCTAAAAACAAATTTAAATACTTTTACCCTGAGAGCTATGGGGTTAAAGATTTATATGAAAATTATTATGTTGATATACAAGATATAAGGAGCTTTAATCAGATTAAACATCTTCTTGTATTAATTTAAAAAACTTTTAAATTTCTATAAACTGTTTTGTATGAAATTTATTCAATACATTATGCGATAAAGTAAGTAGGCCTATTAATATCTTTCATGGACTATTTTATTCAACAATCTATTAATAAATAAATCTATTAATAAATCTATCAAATAATCTATTAATTTTTTAACCAGTTACATTAAAGAAATTGCTGCAAGGTAATGAATGTTACGAAATTTAGTTGATATTTATTTACCTGATATGGTATATCTTCTATTGTAACGGGACCTCCTCCAATAATTTTTTCTTCATGTGTTCCATTGTTATCTATTAGAAATTGAAATATAATATGTAATTGAAAAATTTATTTTAATCATCAAAAATACTATTTAAAATCTCTTTTACCTACATAGAAGCCGCTCGCGAAAGCGACGCACAACAAAATACATAAAATCTTCATGACTGCAATAAGTGAAAATGAAAAAAAAATCTTCCTTATATACATCGATCTTATCAAATGATCATTAATAGAATTATAAATTAAAAAGAAAATAAACATGAGTGTTGCAATCAACTATATCTTTCGTGCTATCATTAGTTTGATTATTTTGTGATTATTACGATAAATGCTGTTGAAGGTCGCGCGCCATGGTACACGTGTTACGACGTGCGTACGACACGAACATTTCAGTAGTCTATGTATTGTTCTACAATTTTTCGTGATCGTGTCGTAACAATCACGAAAAATTCTATTTAGCAACAATGCATAGAGTACTGGAATTGTCTAAAAAACTTCCTTAGGCGTTTAAGAATATAGTAATTCGAATCAAATCGCAAAATTCGGAAATTCATTAAACAACTTTTGCATTTGAAAATACAGGTTTAAAATAGCGAAAAAAATTGTTTTAAAATTCGCTATTTGGTTCAATAACAATCTCTATTGTTCCGCTATAGTTTATAATATTCCTAATACTCCAAAATTTATTTTGTAAAAATTTCTGAAAGAAACAGTTGATCTGAACGAAGTTCTGGCGAGTTTAAGGATAGAGACCATTTGACAATTTTTTTTTTTTCCTGGTGCCTAAATTAATATTTTCATCTAGCATTTTGTATAGTACATAAAAGTAGAAATTTTCATCAATTTTCGAGACTTTTTATTAACAATTATTTAAGTTATTGTTAAAAGAGTGGTTAAATATATATAAAACTGAAAGAGAACGATGTTGGCTCAGTGGTTAGCATACTAGTCACGGAAAGAACGTCGTTCCAGGGGTCGTGGGTTCGATTTCCAGTGAAATCACTCGGATTTTTTTCGAGCTGTTTTTCAGCGGGAAAAGTACCATGACACCGGCTGCTTTAAGGCGGGTTTTCCCCGGGATTTCCCTTTAGTGGAATCCCGGGTTTTCCCTTGCCTTTCAGGCGCAAACCTGGGCGAATGCGAAGCAGTGGTAGGGAACAAGGACGGTCGATAAGGTAGGTAGGCCGATCCGATGCACTAGGCAGGGAACGCCAGCCTTACTGGCGGGGAACTGGTCCTGAAATATGGACCTTCTTAGGAGAGGCTTACCCTGGAAGACGGACTTGATGCCCCTCTGAGGGCAGAGAGTGTTGGCTTAACCACGGTGCGAAACTGAAATATGTCCTCACCGGAAATGTCTTCCAGGAGGGTTAAGAAATAGGTAGGATAATAGGATAGGGAAAATAATGAGGTCATAGGATTGGGCACTATTTCCACACCAAGGTGGTGGAAGGCTCCTGCCAGCTGGGCCAAATAGGCTGTGGCGGTAGTGAAAAAAAAAAAAAAACTGAAAAAGTTCCAGCCGTTAATAGTATATTGTGTGCCAAGGGCGTAAAGTGGGCCTTTTTAGACCGAGTGTGGGATTGCAGTACGAGTCGAAAGTGAACTAGCACGAGCCGAAGGCGAGTGCGATTGCGAACCAAAGACATGTACTGCAATCACACGAGGTCAAAAAACCCACTTAGCCCTTGGTGCACACCATATTTTTTGTAACGCAAGTATGGATTTTCGTTTTTTTTTTTTGTTCTAATGTACTAAAATCGACAGCGGGCGATTTTGATTTTTTACCGCCCGCTACGGCGAGCAGCGGGTGTTTTTCGATTTTTACCGCCCGCTACGACGAGCAGCGGGCGCTTTTCGTTTTTTACCGCCCACTACAGCGAGCAGCAGGCGATTTTGATTTTTTACCGCCCGCTACGGCGAGCAGCGGGCGCTTTTCAGGTTTTACCGCCCGCTGGTCGGCAAGCGGTCGCTTTCGGCTCTATTAATAGGTTCGAAAAACGCGAAAATCGTGCTTGCGGTACAAAAAATTTTTGTCAAAGCCTTTTCGGGTTGAACGTGCATCATTTTTATAGTAAATACTAAAAATTTACCTAGAGGTATTTGAGTTAAAGTGAATATTTTTTTATTTGGCTTAAGATAATGATTTTTTAAAATAAACACTAAAAATTTGTTAAATTTTAAACTTATTTTTTGGTTATAAGAAAACAACATAAGTAAAATAAAAAAAGTCTTGGGTAGAATTATTTGAAATGCATTTCAGAGTATGCACTAACAATTTTCAGGAGTATACATAAAAATTTAAGACGGTGGGAACATTTTGAACATTGAATATTTCAATACTGAGAAAAATGCATTTAAAGTTTAATATAATTTAAAAACGAGACGTACCACTGAAATGATCAGCTTGGTTATGTTTACTATCAAATTAAAAAAAAAAAAATCTACTTTATAAGAAAATCTTTATTTTCTTTGTAATGGAGCTCATACTTGCATTGTTGGCGTACTTCTATTCTTTAAAATGTTGTTACTTCTTACTATCTCAGCTTCTTTACATAGCATCGCACATTTCAGTAAATCTGTAAGTGCTTGCATAAACTTCACCAGCTGTCAATGCGTGTTTCATCAAATCCTGAGAAATAAATCTCACACTTAAGTAAAAATTATAGTATGCCTGCCAATGTACTTGTCGGATGCTGATTGTAATACAGCAGCAGAAATAGAGTAGGACACAAAACTTGGAAAGAACTTCAAAATCCACAAGTGCAGTGATAATGTCTACAGCAATTCCAATACCATGCAGCGAGCGATAACTTCTTCTTTACCATGTACCACCATAAGACACTGCTATTTCAAATAGATCGTTACTTGGCATAGCAGCGTGTGCTTCATGTGCATCTTGATAAGCACTCTGGAGTATATTATCCTTGAAGCTATGGCTTTTTTATGCAGCGCTTTCAACTGGAATTGAAATGCAGACTTATACAAATACTGCATGTTCATTTTACACAAACTCTCTAAGGCACCAAAACTTAAACCAATAGAACTTATGTTATCTAGCATTCTTTGGTTTATTAAATAAGGAGAGCAATGCTTGTATTTTGTACAAGGACTTGAATGATTCTCTCCAGCTACCCAGCCCTACACTTTAAGGTGATGTGATACCCTGATTTCAATATTTTTTAAATCAACATTCAAACGTTGATTTGGAAAAAGACGACTGTCAGGCGCTCCGGGCACGTAAACACTATATTCAGAAATTTTTTTGAGCGATTCTATTAGTATTTTCGTTAGCTGTGCTCGTTTTTAAAATAGGTCAATTGCAGATTCCTACTTGCCGACAGTACGGTTTTTATTTAATTAAATAAACTCTGATGATTTTTTTTTGAAAAACACGTCTGTCAGGCGCTCCGTATATGTAAATACTATACTCAGAATTTTTTGTGGATGATTCTATTGGTATTTTCATGAGATGTACTCTTTTTAAAATTATGTCGGTATATAACATCACCTTAAAAAAATTTTGGAGGAGAATCGCATTGATTCAGAAATAACTGCACTAAGTTCTCACTATACTGTATGCTACACAAATATTTTGGTCACACTGGTGAATACACTAGAAATAATTCTGCTATATTGTTATCAACAGGTATGTGGCTGTTCTTGATTAATCAAGTTGGAGTCTTCCACTTTTCTTTCTGTCTTTTCATGAATCACAGACAAATTAACTTGCCTCTTATTTGGCCGTGCTTTTTATGGACACGAACTTATACTGTTAATATGCATTTTTACTTTAATTTCATGTCTAAAAATGTTTCAAAAGACAATCAATGAAAAGTCGGTATTTCAGCTGATCTTTTCTTTACTGTAAACTAAAGGTTGGGTTAGGGGGCCAGAGGTGGGTAAAACAATGAATAGATATGGTTAGTAGTAGTCAGTGCTGCTCTCTAATGGCCAAAATACACAATGGTTCAAAAAATGGGCGGCAAAATGTCTACACAAGAACTATCCAAAAAATCAAGTAATGTAGGCTAAAAATTAGTAATAGTACATTACGATACGTGGGCCGGAAATTGGATTTCCGGGCCGTGCGTGGTATGACGCCCGAGGCGAAGCCGAGGGCGTCATGACGCACGGCCAGGGCATCCAATTTCCGGTCCAAGTATTGTATACTATTTTTCTTACTCCCCGGCCGAAAGTACGTTCTGTAATTGTTAAATAATTGATAAAATTGCGTTGTCGTCTGCTAGCTGTGTTTGAGACGTTTGAGTGTTAGTTTTTCTTTCGACCCGCTCGATAGTACTGCCTCTGTCCGCCGCTTTGGGTCGCTCAGTCGATATTACCGCCCGTTCTTTCTTTCGACCCGGCGTCGAGAGCTGGTTCCTTGGCCGTCTGCTCCTTTCGCTGTTCCACAGATGGTTTGATGCCCGCCCGCCATTTGCAAGCCCGAGGCGAAGCCGAGGTTTTGCTGGTCGGGGCGGGCATCAGAAACACATTCATTAAAAAAAGACAACACCACTTTTTATTTCAACTAACTCTTGTTTCTCGTCACAAGTGTACTTTCCTCTGTCTATTTCGTACGTGTCTAACCTTTACACCACACAAACATATTTCTTCGAACGCTTCCGTCCGTACGTTTACTTAATTGTTTCTACACGACTCGAAAGTACGTGTAGGAAACAAGAGGAAAAAACAATGACCACGATCAAACAACACCACTTTTTATTTCATTTAACTCTTTTTTGTCGTCACCTGTGCACTTTCCTCTGTTTATTTCGTACGTGTCTAACCTTCACACCGCACAAACATCTTTCGTCAGACATGCGCGCGGGCGCTCAAGCGCCGCGGGTCAGGAAATTTCGGCAGCCAATCAGAGCGCGCGGTTGGTCTAAAATAGGATGCGAAAGTTTCTCTTTCGGCCCGGAGATGCGGGCCGAAAGTACGTACTTTCGGGTGGGCGAGTAAGAAAATACAATTTTGTAAAAATACGAAATAAAATATTATATCATTAAATTTACATAAGGAACATGTTTTTTCTTAAAGTTAAATAGTTCTAGATTACACTTGTGTGTGTGTGTGTGTGTGTGTGTGCGTGCGTGCGTGCGTGTGTGTGTGTGTGTGTGTGTGTGTGTATGTGTGTGTGTGTAAATGTATCTCATTTACGTAATACGTTCTTAAAAAATTCTTTCAAATATAAAAATTGAAGTAAAAGTTAGCTAAGATGTTACAGGATATCTTATCGTAATAGAAAAATGCAAAATAGTATATTATGAGTGTGTGAAGTGAATTTTTTTTACGAGAAGCCGGCGATGAGTGCCGCGCGATTGCTCGAGTGAAAAAAGTCGCACACGAGTTGCATATGCTATTGATCTACTGTGAGTGAAGTTCGTGCGTGAAATAAAATAATCTGTGTGTTAAGTGAATATATTATTTCACACACGGATTATTTTACTTCTCGCACGGACTACACGCACAGTCAATTAAAAAAATCATAGATATTGCAAACAAACGAGTGTTGCTATAGTATCGTAAGGTGACGCGCTTGCATCTTCGCAAATCGTTTGTTTGCATTCTTTCCGTATGAGCCTATGACGGCGATGCGGTGTTGGCGCTTTTCTCAGAAAAAGAAGGAGCGACAGGGCGGCGTGAACGCGGCCAAGTCTCCCACAGAAAATAACAACAAACAGTGGAGGTTCAATGTTTAGTTGCTTGTTGCTTCGTATACAGTTAAGCAGTTTTTAAGGATATCTCGGTTTACCCACAGTTACGTACTGTTAACCCCTTAACTGGCAATGGGTCATATATGTACAAAAAAAAGTCGTGCCAAATCTGGCAATGGATCATATATGTACATATTTGAATAACTTTTGCAATTCTCAACGGATTTGAACAAAACTTGGTATACAACTGTTTTTGAGGTCGCTGAATCTGAATCTGAATCAGAATTATTATTTACGTCTACCAGTTTTGGCATGAAAAGTTGTAAAAGTCATACCAGTTAAGGGGTTAATATGAGTGAAAGCAAGCAAAAAACCGCTGCCAATTCATTGGCCCATGGCTTACTCAAACTTAATTTGCTGATTCCTTTAATTAATTTTTAATAACAAAATTTATAATTTTTGCAACAATTTATTACATAATTATAATTAAATTCATTTATGAACATTAAAAAGTACTCATTTTTAAATTATGTATAAATGTTACCGAGGACTACTGTTTATAATAAACTATTTGTAAATCTGTGTTGTTCGTTTTTTCATGATTAATTGTTATAAATCGTTAACATTATATTTTTATTCAAATTATTTCTTTAATCGTGAAACATAGGGAATTTCACAATTGAAGCCGCGAAGCACGAAAGTGGTTGCCACTTTCGGGGCCGCTTTTCTCTCTCCGTCATTTATAATGACAAGGAGAGCTATGTCGTGAAGTACACAAAGGTAACTTTATGGACGTTCAGCGCGGTAGTAAGTATACGTACTACCTAACCTAAATCGGGATTTTGTGTATATAGCGCTTAAAATTAAAGTTTTACATGGGATTTTTTCTTTTTTAGCTGTCTGAGATGTCAATGAACATATACCAATACAAAATTATACTTTTGTATTGCCATTTTTTTATAATAAACCAGAAGCGCAAGAAAATGGCAATTTTTTCATTAAAAAATCGGCTTTGGAGTTGCTATACTTAGAATCATGAAAATGTATTTCTAGGGGGTTTTTGGAGTCGCTAATTACGAATCTGAAGTTAAAATTTGAAAATCTACAAACCCAGTAACAATTTCGGCCAAAAAATATCGTTTTAAAAAATGTGCGCCGCAAAGGGTTAAGTTGTTATTCCTAGAAGCCACAGAAATGTAGGCGCAAAAAATTAAATCAGCGATAAATATTTATCAAAAGATAATCCTAATAGTAATGATAGATTCAACTCGAATTTTCATTTACCCCCCTTCATTTTCCTCAATACAATAAACCACCAATAACTTCAAAGCAGCATTGAAAAGAAAATTTTTATTATATTTTTATCCATTTTTCATTTCTTACGGGTGGGGAGAGGGCTAAGTTTTCATAGCCTAGGGCGGCTAAAAGTCAAATCCGCCCCTGTAGGTACATGTACCTTGTAGAGATAAATTAAAGGCTTGCTGAATTCACTTCAGCATCATGTGCTGTTTGAATATGTTTTGAGTGTCCTGTAAGAATATTCAGCATGAGAAATAGCCGATGGTCATAATTATGACCAGACAATTAATCATAATTATGACCGGAGAATTAGTCATAATTATGACCATAATTATGCTGAACAATCGACAAACATATACAAAATAACCTTCAAATGCCTGCCAATAAATCATTAATCTAATTATAATTCTATTTATATTGAACTAGTAAATTTATGAATAAATGTAAAAAAATAACAAAATACAATCCTTTATGATCTTATGAAATAAAATTACGGCGACTCGGCGCAGGATTCATCTCTCTGTCTCTAGCTCTCTCTTTCTCTCTCCCTGCCTCTTTCACACACACACACACACACACACACACACACACACACACACACACACACACACACACACACACACACACACACACACACACACACACACACACACACACACACACACACACACACACACACACACACACACACACACACACACACACACACACACACACACACACACACACACACACACAGTCTTCTGCTGTGTACTGCGTAGCTGCGTACCACTGTGCGACCGTTAGCTGTTAGAGTTTAGCCCTGTTTCTATCTCTCTCTTTCTCTTTCTCTCTCACTGCCTCTTTCTCATACATGCACAATCTTCTACTGCGTAGTGCGGAGTTGCGTATACCACTGTGCGACCGCTAGCTGTTGGAGGTTAGCTTGGATTTTTCACATATATATATTTCATTTTAGATTTTGAAATAGCTATTCAACAAATGTTGTTTCTGCTATGAAACTACACTGAGAGAAGCACATGTTTATATTTAATATGATATTTTAACTATTAACATGGCATTATAACTATTAACATATATATTTTAATAGTTACAATGTCATGTTAAATACAGGATGAGCTGATCAATTTTCTAATCGACAAAAAAGTTGTAACTAAGTCTGTGTCGAATCTGGAAAAAAGTACAATCTGATATTACCTATCAGTACATTGGAAGCTTTTTATGAATTAGAAGAGAAATTAAAAATAGATAATTTAAAAAAAAATTATGTATGTCTTGTAATCAATTTCAAATCCATATTATTCATATAATTTACTTCATTTCTAAACAGAGTTTCCATTTGTTTCAGTATGTAAGACTATGTTCTTATATAGATAAAGACCATGTAATAAGCAAGTCTTACGTCAACATGTTTTAAGCATTCATGACAAAAGACTTAGCAATGCACTTTACATTTGTGAGGACCTCTTTGGTAAATAAAAATAAAAAAAAGTTCAAACCCACTGAATTGAGCAAACTAATCAATGGTAAATATTTGGTACTATCTCTTGCATAACTATTAATTGCATAGCCTCTTCTGATAACACATAAAATTTATTTTATTTGCAGTTTCAATCACTAAATCCAGATCAAAACAGGACGAAAAGACTCCCCTGAAGTATTGACTACAGCCTTAAGTAATATTTTAAGCAATGTCAACAAATGGAAAAAATAGTTATTATTTCATAGAAAATATAATTTTGTGTTTATTAAATAACATAAAATAAAGTTTTTTAAGTAATATGTCATTTTCAATTATAATGTATTAGTTGACCTAATCTCTTTACCTCTTCATCATAATTATGAGCATAATTATCGTCATAATTACTCACCATAGTTCACCTAACGTCGTTATCTCTTCAGCATAATTATGGTCATAATTATGTCGCCAGGATTTATGAGCATAATATGCAGCATAAAATGGTCATCCGGCATAAAATACGTCATATTATGGCCATATTATGTCCAATAGTTCTACCAGGGTGTTTATATCATATTTCATTTAGGTTTAAAAATGAAAAACATATTCAAATCACCTAACCAAACACTTTGATGATTGATTGAGGTTCCATCCAAAGCATCGGTATTTATATTTAGTACAATAATGTTACTATGACTTACCTAACGAGATGAGCTTTGATTTTTGCTGCGTACGGACAGTCGGCGCATTGAAATTCCCGTTCAGTATTTTCAGTTTCGTGGACGAGTTTTCGGTGATTCTTGAGTTCATTTTTCGTTCGAAGAATAGTTGGACAACCAGGCAGGCCGCATTTATACTGTTTGCCAGCATGTCGTAGCATATGCTGACGTAAAGTGTGCCTGAAAAATAATTTTAAACAATGGTTTACTTTTAATCATACAGGAATTATGTTAAAAATTAAACCATTTTCGTTTATTAATCAATTCATACATATGACGTTTAAATACAAGAAACCAACATAAAGGCATCCTTAGAAAAGTATATCTATAATGATATTTCAATACTTTTATTGCGCATAAACTAATATAAGTAACAAAATAAAAAACACATCCTTGAAAAAGTAATAAGAACAAATACTCGTATAGAGGCGCAAAATCCACCTGTTTAGGAGGTGGCGAGCGCATACGGAGACCTGCGCACCGACCCCCGCTTACGCGCGTATAATCCGCACGGTTCGGCATTGACCGCGAGGGCGCGCGTATAAAATACACACGGCAGCGCGTACAGAAGGCCTCTGCGCGGGAGCACGAGATCATTTTTTTCTCTCTCTCTCTCTTTCTGTCTCTCTTATACCGGCGGCAGCAGCAGCAAGGACGATTTATAGTACAACGAAGAATGCCGCGAACAAAAGGGCATCCGATTTTTGTCGATAGCTCTCCCGCTGCCGAGCGCGCGCGCGGGCTACCGAGAAATTCTTGCGCGCGCGGCGGCATATATCGGAAGGGGGCGCAAGCAGAGAGAAGAAAGGACGCGCACGAGAGGATACTGAGGACGCGCGCGCGCAGCGTAAGGACATGCCGAGAGAGAGAGAGGGTGGGGAGAGAGAGAGAGAGAGATAAAGAGAAGAACGAGCGTAAGTCGGGGACCGTACACCGAGGAGGGAAGCGCGCGAGAGATCTGGGCCGGGCTCGTGTGCCCGAGCCTGGCCGCAATTGGCCGCGCAAGTGTAACGCCGCGGTTTTACATTGTAAGGACGCCCGCCCTCGCATGAGAAATCACGCGCGGGAGAGAGAGAGAGGCAGAGCTGCTTCTCTCTTATCTTTCTATACGTTCTGCTGCTGCTGCTGCTGCTGCTGCTCTGTTATGTATGCGTGCACCACACGAGTGCAGTACGCTGCGTGGCATTCCGATTCGCCGCCGATGGGGGATGAGTGATCGTTCTCTATCGCGGTTGTTGCCGCGAGTATTTACGGCGTGTCTCTTTTTAAGGCTCGAGATCGAATGTTAATGATGTGAGCTGATTTACACGGAGCGCGGAGTTGATTTTACCAATTCGTGACCGTATAGTTTTCTGAAAGTCAGCGCGAGGGTTTTGAAAAAGTGTATATACTTGATGTTTTTTCGACATTGTGGAATTTGTCCTAACTAAAATCAAGAACTGAAAACAATAGTTGAATTATGTTCAGATTAGAAGTGCGCAGATACTCGATTCCACGTGTTTAAACAATAGAGAATTATTTTTTCTAATTCAAGCCATTTTTTGAAATATTTGATACTTTGAACTGCTCAACATAATACGAACTGCTCATACAAATACGAAATATTCGCGATCCAAATAAAACTTATACTCAGACATAATCGAACTCTTGAGTTATGTCGAACGTACTATTCCAATCAGGTAGATGAACTATTCGATTTACGCCGAATCATTCGAGTCAGGTGACATTGTTCGATTTACGTCGAATCATTGAATCAGTCGAGTCAGGTCGGACGATTCAATTCACCTCGAACAACTTGAACTGGATCGGACTACTCTATTTCTACTTAATTATTCGAACCGAATCCAACTGCCCGGATGAAATTGAACTATCGGAATCACCACTCGTATAACTATTTGTCAAGTCTCGACTGAGGTAAGTTGTAGTAATTCTATGTTTTCGAATAATAGATTCGACTCCGAGTATTCAGACCGAGTAGTTCGTATGAACTCTCCGTCACTTTTATTTTAATGAAAGCATGGAAATGTGTTGCTTTTATTATTTTACCAAACTACCGAAAAAAACATTTTTTATACACTGTAACAAATGATAAATCTGATATCATTATGAATTGAGAGCCTGAAAACGAAAAGGGGACATAACGTGTGTTAACTCGTAAATGGATTATGCTCCTTTTTTATTGCCACGCCCTCAATTATATTTGCTAATGATTAGACTTTTACCATGAAATCAAGGAGCGCGGGAGCGCTCCGAAGACAAGTATATGATAATTGACAAACATTTTGTCTGGGGAAGAAATCCGTATTTATACCGCAAAGGAATAAAATGATTAGGTAACAAAAAGATTATTGCGTATTATACTTTGTTTTGAGTAAAAGATTCCATGATCACGTAATTTAAATTTAATCAAATTGAAAATCTGGTATCAATTATTTTTTATATAGTCTTAGAAGTTAGAATGTGACTATTTCAAAAACGTCCCACCATGATTATGTTGCTATTATCGACGAAGAATAACTATTTGAACATGTGGAAATATTATATTGTAGATGCTTTAAAATATAGTGATAGTTTTAAATATTTAATTAAATTTCGATGTTAATATTAAGTAGAAATGCTTCCATTTGATTAACATTTTAACCAACGAAGTTGCTCTATTTTCTACCAGGAAAGGCTGCGGTATTTTAAATTTGTATAAAATTGCTCTATAAAACTTAGAATCTACTATATTAACAGTTCCCAGAACTCTTCAAGAACGTTCGCATTCTAGAAACTCAATAAGTATAAATCAGCTCATCTGTTCCGAAAAAACGTTGACGTTGATAAGTTTCCGAAGATCTTCCGTGTATCAAACGAGAAAAAAAAAATCTTATTGCATAAAATCGACATAAATTTAGCAAACCTTCGAGAAAATCGAAAAAACTTATTAAAAGATAAATTCCAGCACTCCCAACACAGCTCGTAATCCTCAAATTCGCAGGACGAAAAGGACGATACAAAGCCGTGCTTCACCCACATAAATATGTCGGGCGCGAAGCCTATATATGTATATATGAGAGCCGGGCAAAAGAAGGCCTTTTCGAAATGTCGTCGTCGGCGTGACGACTGGCGAGCGGTCGCCCGATTGAGCAAAACCGGATACCGTCAATCACAATGATTTAGCAGCGCCGGCGGAGCACTCATTTACTCACCACCACTACTACACGCAAAGACACGAGCACACCGCGGCAGAGGTCGATCGGGGATCGCGCGCCATTTAAAAGTCTAATATATATTCCCGGGCGCAGTCGCCGCCGCCGCTGCCACGCCGCTTCGTTATTACATCCGTCAATGCGAGAGCGGGCGGGCATGACTCTCGTCGGGATATCCCCAGAGGGGACGGAGGCGGCGCCGCGTGATTTCTGACGTTTTCGCGCTCTCGCAAGGCCCGCAAGCCGCGGCTGCAGAGGGAACCTGTTTTTTCCTTTCGATTCGCTTTCGTTTTGCTCACGCTTTAGCGCCTCGCGATGGCGGCGGCGGCGGTGGAGCTCCATTAACAAAACGCGCCATTACAAGGGCCGCCGTGTGATTCATTCGATCTGAATGAATTTGAATGAAAGAACTGCGAGGAGAGCAGCGAGTGAAAGAGACGAAGAGAGGTCTTCGCAGCGTAGGTCTGTCTTCTCTCCTCACAGTCGGATGGATGGATAAAAATATAGACGAAGAGGAGAGAGAGAGAAAGAGAGAGATGGTTGCCGATACGTTGCGGCTTATTATTTTTCGGCGGTCAAGATGAGAGGATGCTGCTAACTACTAATGAAGGAACATTAAAGTTTCGTGAATGTATATCAATATATATCAATTAAATCTTAAATAGCAATATTTGGTAGCGAAATTTTAGTCTTATATTATCGTTTCTCAGAATAAAATAAAAATAAAATAATAATAATAAAATAAACTCAGAATACAACTCTATACTCATTATTTTTATCATTGATAAAAGTAACAATAATATGATTATACATTGTGGTGTAAGAAACTAATAAATATCTTGATAAGGGTAGGGTATGAGGATACATAACGCCTAATACATAGTGGGGAAAGACAGTATGAAGATTAGAGACAATGCGTGACTAATAAAAATGTAGACTGTCTAAGAAAACAGTGAAGAGATCCTTTATACCGAGGGAAAAGTTTTGTCCGCGTCCAGTGCTGGGAACGGACAAAATTTTGCGAGGGACGCGTTTAAGACAAACCATAAAGTTGACCTACACGCAATTTCAGGAGAATTTTTGACGTGAGATAGCTACCGACTCCGTAAAGCCGCTTTTCTCTTTTACCCTTTCTGACTTTACCACTGCCTCTCGACCACTTTTTTGGTGTACTATATAGCCTGACACCAGAATTGATGTAAAAAAAGTGAAAGCAATAAATCATTAACAATGTATAATTTTGCGTTAAGATGATTTTTTGAATAAATAAAAATATTCGCATTTAATAAATTAAAAGAAAACATATGTCTTTTTGTCAAAGTATCGTTATGGTATATGCACTAACAGAAGTTTTGATATGTTTGATGTACAGTACAGCACCTTCTTGAATGCAATATTAATTACAGACCATAAAAAGATAGTAATACATAGTATTATAAAAATTTAAAACAGGAAAACCGCTTCGAGCTATTAACTTTCTAAGTTTAAACCAGCCAAAATGAAGTAATCCATTGAAAAACGAAACCTCGGGTCACGAGGATCATTACGATCTCGCGATCGCGCATCACGGCTCAAAGGTTAAAATAAAGTTTCCGAAAGAGAGAGATCGAGCGTTTTTCCCCTTCGCTCTATAGCAACGGCTGCGCGACTCTTCAATCTCTCTCCATCTCTCTCCTTCTCCTTACACGGCATTCCCTACTTTGGAGGTCCACTCGCGCGCTCGCACGCGCGCTCGGCAGCAGGTCAATAAATATAAATCTCGATGGCGCTCAGGCGCAACGACGTCGCGCGCGCCGGCATCCCGGGAGATAGAGAGAGGGAGGGAGAGCAGAGCCGTCGGCCTAATCAACGGAAAAAACTCGTAAATCTAAGTGACAATTCGTGTAATTAAAATCAAGTAGCTAAGTATAGCCTACCCCCTCTCTCCCTGCTACTACACGTTGGCGATGATGCGCAGGCATCTATCTATCTATCCTCCTTTTCTCTCTTTCGCGTCCCCTCTATACCTCCGGTCTTGCTCACGCGCGCAGGAGAGGAGCGAAATGAAGGGTTGCTGCTGCTGTGTTGAAGCCGCGCGCGCGCAGCTCTTGCGAGGAGGAAACGTATATGGGATGGAAACGGGCCGCGCACGGTGCATATAGAAGCCGGACTATACGAGACACGCGTACAGGCATGATAATCAACGACTGCGTCGCTTTCGAAATGCTGGACTTGTTTGCGCGTCCTCGTCTTCTCTTTTTGCGCTTCTTCTCGATTCAGCTCTGCGCGTCGAGAGTATACGTGCACGTGTGTGTGTGTGTGTATTTCGACTTTTTTTCTCCTTTTCTTACGCTTTGCGCGCACCCTTTTTGCTTTTGTTTTGTGGAACTTACGGCTTTTGACTTTCGATCGGGACTTTTTAATTGAATACCGATATAGCCGTATAGCGCGAGCGCTCAGGTGCGCGCTCTCAACCGTTAAAACTTTGCCGTGATATAGAGCTGTTTATGGATATGGTTATGCGAATGCCGATTTAACGAAGCTTCATGGTGTTAATATGCGCGAAATATAGTGAATCAGCGAAAAAGCCGCTATTGGGAATGCTCGTGAAAATATCAATAAATTCGTTTCGCTGTTGTTATCATTCTTTTGTTTACGTTATTATTAATTTCGTTTAAGTATAGTTAGTCGCATTGTGTGTTTATGTATATCATAACGTAATTAGAGAAAATTAAATATTTATATATATCTTTGACATGAAGTAAGTACGTCCAATTTAAATATACTATAAAACATGAGTATAAACTGTTAACAAATTATGATAGCAATGATGTTTCATTCGTGGGCTATAACATTGCAAATGTTTATTTTAGGAGAACAAACAAATGAAATTATTAAAGTAAACAGAAAGAGCTTTAATTTGAGGTTTTAAACATTCAAAGGTATTGATTTTTTCAGAACACAATAAGCTCTTAAATTTAGTGGAAAAAGATTATTGAAACGTATTTCAAATATTATTAAATTCTGCCATTTTTCAACAATTTAAGAGCGTGTTATGTTTGATCAAATCGATAATTTTGAATGTTTAAAACTCGTCGTTAATATTTTGTATCTAAACTTTAATAATCTTTTATGCTCATTTTAATATAAAGTAGCTTATATATGGGAAAGCATAGGACCCATTAATACAAATACTCAGACACGGATGTCTTTTTAATGCTAAAGAACCCCTCTATACAGTTAAAGACAATGAGATAATTCGGGATCCAAGCACTTTACTCGTGACTGTAGCGAGACATTAATTATAATAAAAATCATTCAGCGAAATAAAATTGAAACATTACAGCTATGAAAACACGAATGTATAACTAGCATTTTAATCGCCACATAATTTCGTAATTACGAGAAAAATGAATATTCTTAATGCATGAGGTTTGCTCACCAGCACTTTCTTACCCTAGACCGCGAAGCGCCGCGTTCCCACCGCGATTAATCAACACAAGCTACAACTATACACCAGAGGCGCGTCTTCGCCTCTTTCCCTCTCTCACTCCAAAAAAGAAGCGCTTCTCACAGCGCGCGCGCGAGGAGTGCCAGGGTAGCGAAAAAATTCAACGCGCCGGCGCAACGACACAGTACATAAAACACGCTGTTCATAATTTTCTACCCCTCCAGCTCTCTCTCTCTCTCTCTCTCTCTCTCTCTCTCGTATCGTGTGCTCGCGCGCACACACGCCACTATAAAGCTTTTAACAAGCAGCAGCAGCAGCAGCAGCAGCAACGTCGAGGCGAAAAGGAGCTTTAAGGGCTGCTGCGTGCGAACGTAACACGCAGAGGGATTACATTACGAGGAGGTTCGGGCCCGCGCGATCGGAATAGCGATGAGACGAACGCGAGCGTTTTACACGACTGCGCGCCGCGGACGGTCCTCCCGTGACTTATGCGCCGCGAGAGGAGGAGGAGGAGAAGGAGGAGACGAGGAGGAGGCGAGCGAAGGATGATGGAGGTGCCGAGATTGTATCGATCGGGATTCGCGCACTTTTACCGATCGACCTATGTGCGCGCGCGCCCGAGCTGGATTATAAAGTTTAGAGGACACGCCAGGCTGGCCAGGCGAGTTGTAGAGCTGCGGTAATAGGGGGAGGGCGAGTTATTATGATCGTGTAAGTAATGGCCACATTATAATAAATACCTGCCGACGGCTAATGAACGCGCAGTATGCTAGAAGTTTGTTAACAGAATGTTTCGAATTTATCGATAAGAATATACACCGCTTTTTTATTACTATTAAATAATATATTTGTCAGAACCACGTGACTCTGAAGTAAAGAAAGAGATAGTGCATTATCAGTTCTGTTTTTGTTCAAAGTATCGCAGCTCTCGTGACGTTTAACCCACTGTTTCAGATACAGGCGAATCAATCTGTCTCGAAGTCTTGGCGGCGAATTAATTAAGAAGTTAATTCATATAAAGTTAAGCGGGCAAAGAAAACTTACGAAAAAATCTATTTATCTATGATTTATAATCGTTATAAATGGAATTTTGGACTAGCGTAAAAGTGATATTCTTCATTATCTTCAGCTTTTTAGTGGTGGTTGTGGTTATAAGTTTTTTAAACACAGCCGGTGGTACTATTCCGTTTGATAAGGTACACATAGTATAGTCCTTAATTTAAAATTTTGTTATACCTTTAGACAGACGGAATTAATAAGCTTTAATCCCGTTAGAGTGTCTCCAAATATTGTGCCTATACCTTAGATACATATATAACTTATGCAAAGTGCCGATCACTTGTAGAGACTAGATTTAGACTTTCTGGCAGGTACCGGTAGGAAAAAATTACAAAAATTTTAGTTTCGCCTTAAAGTCTGTTAAAATATGTTTTCGTGGATGCTCAATACGCGCACTATTACACGGAGAGAAATCGTGTAGCAAAATTTACAAATTTCTATAAGAAAAATTACAATTTTTCATAGTAAAACGGAGACAGACAAATTTCCTATTAATGTTTCCAATTTAATATGGTAAATTTTATAACAACTCGTATAGGAAATATTTTTCGAGTTAAAAATTTTAAAAATTTAATTTTCATTTCCGTTATCGTGGTTTATTCGTGATATTCTATATATTGCAAGGTTGCACACACATATATTATTAATACAAGAAATACAAGAAATAAATTAAAGTAAAGAATAAAGAAAATTAAAAATTTTTTTTCGACGGAGGCCGGATTCGATCCTTCGACCCTTGGCACGGCAGTCGGACGCTCTAACCACTTACCCATAACAACATTAGACTACAAATTTTTGGAACTTGTACATTAGCTATCGCTAGATGTATGGCAGATTTGAGTTAGACGCGTTGTTGAATTTCAATTAATATATGGCATTATAATTAACGTAAAGGAAAATTAGCAACTGATAATGTATTTATAAAAGTAAAAATAAATAGGAATTTATTATATCCGACCAGTTTTGTGTTGCAAAACATATTGTGTGAGATCTAGATAGCCTGAAAATTAGGGACGTCGGTAAGACAGAGCAGCAGACTGCGCGTGTTCGCCGCGCGCATGCGCATTTCACACATCATAATTTTTACCATAAATCATTGTAAAACTTAGAATTAAATATCAAAATTTTTGTAACTCCTGCATTCGAATATCAAGTCTTCGCAGTTTTTGCCATAAAATATAGTAATGTTTCATATTTTTTATAAAAAAAATAAGATACTTTTAATAGTATATTACAATATGTATATTTTTTGCTATATAAATATAGTAGAAAGTTATCTCGACACTTGTAATATTTAAAATGAAAGTTGTAAAAGGAATACACTACAATGGTAGAAAATCCTATAATAGTAGTAAAAAGCGTCAGAATCAGAGTATATCTTCGCTTTGATAAGATTAATGGTAATTTTCCAAATCAAATTTTTCTCCGTGTATATATACCTAGAGCCAACAACGGGAATGTAGAGAGACAGTGTGACTCCATTTATTTGTTTTTTATTATTACCAGCAAAATTCAAACGCGCTTCGCGCGTACTATCTTGTTTTTCCAGTTGTGAGCACTATTTTTCACTATGATTTAGTTTTAATTAGTTTATAGTACATTTCGACACTGGTGCGGAAGGTGACGATTGATTTCGTGTGACATTTTTCGCACTTGCTTCGCTCGTGCGAAAAACGTCACACGAAGTAAATAATCAACTTCCGCACTCGTTTCGAACGGTATTTTATACCACGAGAGCCGAAAAATCGTACCGAAGTTGTGATTTTGAGGTTAGAGTGGTATAAAAATTTTTTTCCTTATAGAAAATTTCCTCTTTCCCCGAGAAAAAATCCTTTTGTTATAACAAATAATCCACTTTCAAGAATAAGATTGTTTCTTTTTACGTCAAGATGAAATCTATTGACTGCAAATAGATAATATTCTTAGTGCAAGTGAATTATCAATTGTTCTGAATTTTTTCATTTATCATACTATAGTTTATTACTACACTGTCAGAAAACATATAAGTCCATATATATGTATACATTTTGTGTTTTCAAATGTACACATTGTATGCCTACACGCAGAGAAATGATCTGTTAGTGGCAACAGGAAAATCCTTTTCTCAAAATCCTAAAACGATTATCGTTTTAAATCTAGCATATTATTCTTGAGGAAAAGAATTAATTTTTTGTTTCAAGATTATATTTTTTTTGTGCCAAAATCTTATTTTTTAATCCCACAAATAGGATCCTTTTTAGACAAAATAATATCTTGCTAAATAAGAATTTTTCTCTTGAGAATGGACCATGTTCATAAAGTTTTTACTACAAATAATTAATCATATAATTAATTACAATACAATTAAATATTAGTTATAATTATGGAGCGTACGAATACAGCATTTAATGAATAAAAGAAGAATTATCTCTTCAAATTAAGTAACTGTCGAGATATGAATTTTTAAAAATCAGTTGATTAGTCTGAAATATATAAGGCCTTTTTTGATACTCCCCGTCAGAAGCTTAGTTAGTCGTGTGGTTAAGGTACCGGCTTCCTAATCCAAAGGTCGGGGGTTCGATTCCCAGTCACTGCACTTTCCAGAACTATCCTCGAAAACATATTTCTTCGGTTTTTTTTTCACAAAATTATATAACCAATATTAATTAATTATTAAAATAAAATACATAAAAAATATAAATAATAAAATAAAAGTTAAAATAAATAAAATTAATAGAAGTAAGTAAAATTTTCTTTTATTTAAATGGAAAATACCTTTAAACTTTTTTCTCGGGGAACAAGAGGTTTCTTTTTCGCACAAGACGATGTTGGTTAGAGTGGATTTTCCTATCGATTAACTAGGCCTTCTATTTCCTTGAACAGGAATCCTCTTCGTACAAGAATAATTTGGCAGAAAAATATATTCCTTTTGTGGCAAGAGGAATTAATTTTGGCATCCAAAATAAGATTATTTTCCTCTTAGATCAAAAGGATTCCATTTGCTACTAATGTACTTTTCTCTGCGTGTATATATCGTCGCTCCCGAATGAAAAAGGTGCCATCTCAACGCCCGGTTGGAAAAGGAGTCATCTCGGCGCCCGGTTGGGAAAAGAGTCATTTTAGCGCCCGGTTGGAAAAGGTACCACCTCACCTCAGCGCCTGGTTAAAAAGGGGTCATCTCGTGAGCGAATTTTTTTTATACCTTAGCTTGAGGCTTTCAGCACTACCAAAGTATATTTTTCGGAAGAGCTTTATATCGCTTTATATAAAAATAATTACTGTATAAAACGATATAAAGCTCTTCCGAAAAATATACTTTGGCAGTACGGAAAACCTATATCTAAGCTAAAAAAATTCGCTCGCGAGATGACCCCTTTTTAACCGGGCGCTGAGATGGCATCTTTTCCAACCGCGCACCGAGATGACTCCTTTTCCAACCGGGCGCTGAGACGACTCCTTTTCCAATCGGGCGTTGAGATGGTACCTTTTTATTCGGGAGCGACGATAAATAGAATTTTATGACAGCGTGCAGTATACCTGACCGAATAATTACGTATTTGTTGACATTGCGCGGTGTATTGTAGTTAATACAAGAGTAATCAATCAGTAACCGCTAAACCTTTGAGCTAAACAATCTTGAGTTCGGAGAAATGAAGCCTCGCAGTATTGATGAATTTATTAAATTGTCGTCTTTAGACGGCAGTATTACAGTGGTTTTAGAAAGTAAGTCACATGAATTTTATATTTTGGTTCCTCATAGAGAAAGCTTAGTATATAACGGTGAACAAAATTTTCGAGACATAAAATGTTCAAAAAGATGTTTTAAGACGATATATGTCTATATTTGCTGATTTTGAGAAAAATTTTTTTCGTAGATGTGTGTGTGTGTGTATGTGTGTGTGTGTGTGTGTGTGTGTGTGTGTGTAAACTCTTTATATCTCGGAAACGAATCGACCTATTTTCGTCAGACTCTCCGTCTCGCGAAAAAAACTCGGTACCCTGATGGATTTGAGTTTTTATTGATTTTCTTTTTTATGACCAAAAAACGATTTTGAATTTTTAGTTTTTTTGATTTTTTTATATCTTACAGCCATTATTACATAATATAATGAACTTTTCTTGCAAGCTATTTAAATTACCTATATTTTCTTTTTTTTAATATTTAAATTATCTTCACTCTGTCATTTGTTATTAAGGAAAACGTTTTTATATTTCATAAATTAATTTCTCAAAAAATATTTTATTTATCGACTTCAAATTTTAACCATTTATTACACTCATTGAAAACTATATTTGGTTCAAATTTCAAGAGATTATCCTCATTTGTTTTTTAGAAAAAAATTATTTTAGAAAAAATTTGCGTTTTCATTGTCGCACGATAACAAGAGTAAAAACTATCCAATCCTCCTGAAATTTGGCACAGATGTCGCTTTTATATATCTTCAGATTGAGTTCGTTGCCCAAAAAAATCGGTCCATTACAACCAAAAATATTTAAGGTTGAAAATTTTTAAAAAAATTTTCGAATCGTGTTTACTCACTTGATTTATCGACTTAAAATTGTAACCACTTAATAAGCTCATTGAAGACTACATTTGGTTATAGTATATTACGATACTAGTACCTTAAGTGGCCCATTATTTCACATGATAATTCACGTCGTGCAGTGGGCCACTGAAGGTACTAGTGTCGTACGATATTTTATAGCACGTTTACCTAAGTCCGCTGTCACGCCTATTCGTGCCTTAAGATAGTTCATCACACATATATATATAGCAATATATATAAGCTATTCATAATGATTTTTTTTTGTTTTGTCTTTTATATTTGATACAACCAGATCAAGTTTATTGGAATGATGGGTGTCTTAAGAAAACATTTTTTCATGCAAAATTACGTGGTATTGGTACTAATATTATTATTATTGGTACTAATAACAATTAATTATTTTGAAATTTCACTAACACATCGCTTTTGCAAATTTTTATTTTACATGCAATCGTATCGATCAAAGTCTCATTTTGTTCCTTATGAAATTTGAGGGTTGGTTCGCGGTAACAATGGGGGGGGGGGGGGTCAAAGTGTCGACGATTCACTATAAAATCGAGTCAACTAACGATTTTTATAAATTCGACATAAGTCGTTGTCGAATGTACATAATTCAGAAATTTTAAATGACAACAAACGTATTTTCGAATGTAACAATTTACCTATTATCCAAAATATCGAATTTCAAACTACAGAATTTTAATAAGGAGATAATAAAGATATTTCCAAATAAATCATTAGAAACTAGCTACATCTACATGAAAATTCTGTAGTTTGAAATTCGATATTTTGAACAGTAGGTAAATTGTTACATTCGAAAATACGTTTTTCGTCAATTAAAATTTCGGGATTATGTACATTCGACAACGACTTATGTCGAATTTATAAAAATCGTTAGTTGGCTCGATTTTATAGTGAATCGTCGACACTTTGGACCGACCCCCCCCCCCCCCCCCCGATAACGATATTGTTATATAACTAATCTGAACGGCGCTAGATCTCATTGTTTATCGAAAATTCACGAAATTCACTGGAATTTCGATAAACAATGAGATCTAGCGCCGTTCAGATCGGTTATACAACAATATTGTTACCGCAAACCTACCCTCAAATTTCATAAGGAACAAAATGAGACTTTGACCGATACGATTGCAGGTATATTAAAAATTTGCATAGAAGCGACGTGTTAGTGAAATTTCAAAATAATTAATTCTTGATATTAACGCCAATACTACGTTATTTTGCAAGAAAAAAAAAGTTTTCTACTTCTTAAGACACCTGCCATTCGAATAAACTTGATCTGGTTGTATCAAATATAAAAGACAAAACAAAAAAAAATTCATTACGAATAGCTATATATTATATATTGCTATACATGTGTGATGAACTACCTTAAGCACACGGAGAGAAATTTTAGAGTAAAAATTACCAAGGTGCCTTGGTAGTGCATGGATAGACTGTCAAAAGCCGTGATATTCCCAGGTTTCTAATACAATTTATAAGTTTCCCAGGAAAAACTACCATAACCACTTAAAAAAAATACCAAATTATCGGAATAAAAATTACCAGACACACTGGTAAAAATTGAGATCTAGTCATTTTTACAAGGTAACCTAAGAATTTTTACTAAGAAAACTGATAAATTTTACCAAATAACCTGGTATTTGTGTATTCGCGCATGTGCACTGCTCATTATTGTGTTTCAGAAGATTGATACTAGAGGCATGCGCGACGTTAAAATGAAAACAATACACATATTTTCAGTAAGTAATAACGGCGATTCAAATGACTGTTGGTAACAGCTTCCATGGCGCAGTCGGTAGAACGTCAGTTTTTTTTCAGTTTAATGTTTTTTCATCCTTGTTTCGGTTTCTATTTCTATATTAAAATACTATATATCCATCAATATGGATAAAAAAAGTTCATTTTTTTAATTTAAATTAACTAAAAAAAAATTTTACCAAGGCACTTTGGTAAAAAGTTTGAAATTGTCAGTCTGTCCATCCATTACCATAGAAACTGGTAATTTAGTCTCGAATATTTGTAATTTTCACTACAAAATTTCTCTCCGTGCAGTCTATTTCTGCACTGTGAAGTTAGCGCACGAGCGTAGCGAGTGTGATAAATACGGTGCAATAATCGACTATTTAAGGCATGTATAGGCGTAACCTAAGTGCGGACTTAGGCCACACCGTGCTATAAAAATTTAAAGAGATTATCTTCTTTTGTTTTTTAGAAGAAAACAATGTTTTATAAAAAGGTAGAGTTTCCGTTGTCTTACAATAATAAGAGTAAAAATCAACTAATCGTTCTGAAATTTGGCAAAAATATAGCATACAATAATACACATAAATAGACACTATTAAAAAATAAATGCTATCATTTTGAGTATGGAGAAATATTTATATAGGATATACAAACGAGCAAAGAAACAGATATTTTTTGTATTAAGTCAAATTATTGAATTGACACTAAAGAACAACGCTAATAACTGCTTTTTAATGAAAAAAATAGAAAGAGTAAAAATAAAAAGTCATAAACCATTTAACATAGTCTCACCGTACAAAATAAAGTATTAAATTTTAAATATTGGAATTAAACATTAAATTAAAGGAATCAGTAAATTAAGTTTGAGGAAGCTACGTGCCAATGAAATGGCAGCGGTTTTTTCCTAGTTATAGTGTTTATTTTAAGATCTACGTGGCTTAAGATAACCACTATCAAGTTCATGCTCAATTAACATTTAATTATTTTTATTTTAATTTTCAGCCGCTGATATTAATATAGAAACATTGTTTTCTATGAAAGAGCAGAAATCCAAGTAAAGTGGTTGTTTTACGCATTATTAAATTGATTGGACATTATAAAAGTGAAGATGACATTCAAGTACGTAAATAAAATTATATGATTCGTGCTAATGAAAATAATTTAATATTATTTAGTAAACATTTTTTTTAGAATATTGAAGAATTGCAAGAAACAGACAACTCATTACATAATAAATGTATCATCAAACCACTGAACAAAGAGAGGATTACAGTGACAATATAGCGATGTTTCGAATAAACATTCCTCATTGACACGAACGGCTAGAGAAACAGAGGTAGTAGAGTATTCATCGCCGAAAAGACGCCGCGAAATACCTTACGATTCTACGAATTATATTATGTTTTATATGTATAATAATACTTTTCATGAAATTTACGATTTCGAATAGCACGTAATGTAGTGTCATAGTCACGAGTAAGATAACTAGTATCATTGTTTGTGTGTAGTAAGCATGGTCATGTGAGTTGAACTGTAGAGCTTGACAGACATTATTAACATATATAGTATTTTTTTTAACTTAAGCTGTGTAAATAATAATTAAATTTGTATTCATAGCTATATTTATTTAGATAAGTTCTATTTTGAGATTGATAAATCATTTTCACATTTGTAATATTGAAATGAACTTTAATTTTTTAGGAAACTTTCGTAAATTATTCAATGACATCGCGAATACGATTAACTGCCTAAAATTTTGATAGCTTCGCACATACCAATATTGTAAGTGTATATTGTCTTCATCTGAGTTGTTCTATACCTTAAAGCGTTGCGAATAAAACATATTTGTAATTATTTTTATATAATATTTTTATTTATACCCTTCGTAGTTATCATTATTTCTTATACACGTAAAATTTAAATGACATTTTAAAATTATACGTTTCATTAAATATCAATGGTGGGATATAATCGAAATTTGACATTCGATATATTAAAATTAATTAGAGCAAAAAGAGTTGTTATTCTCTCAAAAAAACATATTGTACATCTTAAAAATAATAACAAAATTGTAAATTATATTTTAATAATTGCAGAGATACAAGCTGGCATTGGAAGACGAATTATTATACAACATTTCTCTATACATGGCACTCAAGAGGAGACACAACGCACTGGAGATTATCTTTACCTCCCAAGACTTTTTTCGAAAAGCGAATAGATTGTAATGTCTACACAACAGGGGCGGTCCAGCATCGAATAGGCCTGAGTTGTTAAAGGAGGGCATTTATTATAACAGGATTGAGGCATAATTATTTTGTAACAATTACTAAATTTAATACTTTATTTTTTTTTATGAAAAATATAACAATATATTTCTATCTATATGTTTAGGTGTTAAAACAAATGGATGCAAGAGACGAACGATTGCCAATCTACGCGTTTGGTATCCAATTTAAACAGCTCCGATGTCGATCATTCATGCTTTAATGAGAACGGAGAGAGAATAGTGGCATGATCAGCGTAATTAACTCCAGTCAGTTCAAAAACAAACGATCAAAGTAAATGGAGTCCGGTAACAGTTGATTTGCAATCGCAATTATAATGTGGGTGGATCCATCTTGTCATGTATTTTTGTCTATTTGATCTTTTAGCTTTACGTTAGTTGCATTGACTGTTCCTCTACGACATACAATCTACAATTCTTAAAGTAATATCAATGTATTAAAATATATCACGATTAAATATAAGAATTAAAAATTCATAATTTCAATACAAATGTATAAAATAAAACATCAAACCGCAAAACGCACAATACTTATCTCATATTTGGATAAAAAAGAAGTTTATAAAGTACGCTGGGGCACGTGAAAAGAAAAAAATCAAGAAAGATTGAGAACGATGAACGACGAACGATAAGTTTAGTAAGTGAAAGAGTAGAAAGGGAAAAAGAGAACTCTACACAGGGAAGAGAATACAAGAACGGCGAGCGAGAGAGAGAGAGAGAGAGAGAGAGAGCTTTCCGGGGCATTAATTAAAAAGGTTGCGCATTAAAATGATTTGTTTTAATTGGCTGAAAGCGCTGAGGTATTTACGAGCGGACGCGGCTCGCCGCCGCGGCTCTCGTCCTTCCCTATTCACCTTCCCTCTCTTTCTCGCTCTTTGCCGCATCCGATACGCTGCCGCCGCGTGCAGTCGCTCGCAAGAAATTTTCTCGGCCTTTATGCGCTCGTTTGCGCGAATGAGCGGGCGATCAACGTCGTAGCGCTCTCTCTCTCTCTCTCTCTCTCGTCAACTCGCTATGTCTTCATATCGCCCGATTGAGACCTCGCTCCGAGCGAAAATTTCCGCCGTGGCTCGTTGCACAGAGGTGTTGGCGCGGCGCGTGAGAAAGTTCGAGGAGGAGGAGGAAGAGAAGAAGGAAAGTGGGTGGCGTCCGCGCCCGCGCGCGCGCTTTTTTTAGACGACCGCCCTGTAGTCTATGAATTATGGATAGCGCAACGAGATTAATAACGCCCGCGGGGTCATGAGTTAAACATTTAACGGTTTGCGAGGTGTTTATAGTGTAGTCGCTGTTCTCTGGCAATGCCAATGTTTACATTTTTGTAGATTATATCAATACGGTGAGTGTATGGTAGGGCCGAAACTCATACTTATATAAGTTGTAAATTCTAATCGAACAGTGGTGAGATAATAAGTAGCAGTGCTGATACTTATATATATGAATCAAAATTTAGTAAAACAAGTTGATTTTTATGCGTAAATGATTAAAAGACACGAGAAAAAGTTTTTATGGGTGAGAAAAATGAATGACGCACGCAGAGAAAAGTTCATTGGTAGCAAATGGAATCCTTTTGATCCAAGAGGAAAATAATCTTGGTTTGGTTTGCCAACATTAATTCTTCTTGTCACAAGAGGAATATCATTTTCTGCGTATTTTATTTTATTATTTATATTTGTTATGTATTTTATTTTATTTTAATAATTAATTAATATTGGTTAATTTTTTCTTCGGAAAAAACCGAAGAAAAAATGTTTTCGAGGATAGTCCTGTGCAGTGACTGGGAATCGAACCCTCGACCTTTGGATTGGGAATCCGGTACCTTAACCACACGACTAACTAAGCTTCTGACGGGGACTATCAAAAAAGACTATATATTTCAGAAGAATCAAGAAATTAAAAAAAAATTCATATCTCGACAGTTACTTAACTTGAAGAGATAATTCTTGTTTTATTCATTAAATGTTGTATTCATACTTTACATAAGTATAATTAATATATAATTGTATTGTAATTAATTATATGATTAATTATTTGTAGTGATTACTCTCATTTTCTCTTGTGACAAAAGGAAAATCATTTTGTAGTAAAAACTTTATGAACATGGTCTATTCTTAAGAGAAAAATCCTCATTTAACAAGATGACATCACTTTGCCTAAAAAGTATCCTATTTGTGAGATTAAAAAATAAGATTTTGGCACAAGAAAAATATAATCTTGAAACAAAAAATGAATTTTATTCCTCAAGAATAATATGCTAGATTTAAAACGATAATCGTTTTACTACAAGAGGATTTTGACAAAGGATTTTCCTCTTGCCACTAACATCATTTCTCTGCGTGCGGGAAAAAAGCAGTCAGAATATTTTCTGGATTTGGTTTGAAATTAATTATGCGTATTTCGCAAAGGTCGAAAAAATCGTCTTGATTAATTATCACAATCAAGAAATCATTAATAACACAATTTATACTGGCTGATTTACGCGGCGAGGTTCGCCGTATTTCACTTTGACATTACAACTAAAAGAAGGCAACTGGCAAGGCATCAAAAAATCGTTTTGATGGCACTGCGCGCAAAAGGAGCAGCACGGCCCCGATCAAAGATTTTTATCGAGAGCCAGGGGGAGGGGGGGAGGAAGAGGTATGGAGGCTGCGCGGCTCGGCGGCCCTAAAACGATGCGGAGAGCTCACCTCTTTTCGAGCATCGAAGGTCAAGGCCTTTTACGATCTCGCACGACTGTCAACCCGACCGCGAGCAATTAACCCAAGAGGTTTGTCCGGATTATTTATCTTTCTGGGATGGTAGGGACAGAGAAGAAGAGAAAGAGAGAGGGAATTTCGCGCTGGCTCCTCCCGAAGTGCATTCATCGCGAGGGCAAGTGAGAGAGAAAATCAAGCGGATCGTCCGCTAAATGTTAATCCCCCGGCTCGGCCGCGCGCGTGTATTATATCGTTCCGGTGGGTGGAATCTCCAGAGAGAAAGAGAGAGAGAGACAAACTTCACGCAGCCAGGAGGTATATACGACGCGTGTGTGTGTATATATATATATATATATATATATATATATATATATATATTATGAAGAATGAAAGAGCGAGAGAAAGAGAGAGAGAGGAGGGAGAAATTAAAAATGAACGGACGCGAGACGCACTATCTTGAAGGGAGGAGGAGGTAGGCAGAGATACGTTATATGAATCGGGATCGTCGAATCGCCGCGGTCCGGTGATGGCAATGGCGTTGATGATGTAGTGCGCGTGTGTGTGTAGTTGATGGCGGTACGCGCGCCTCTCTTCCTTCTTCGCCGCGCACGCTGCAGAGAGTGAGAGAGAGAAAGAGGCCGGGCCCGAGTGAGCCGAAGGTGATGCATGGTCGACGTCCCATCGGACTCTCTCTCTCTCTCGAGAGAGAGAGAGAAAGAAAGAGAGATGAAGAGAGAAAGAGACGTATAAAGAATAAGAGAAATATCGGCCCGGTTGCTGGGACGAATGAAGCGGAGAGAAAGAGAGAGAGAGAGAGAGAGAAATAGTGAAGGAGAGATAGGCGGCCCCCCGGAGCAACTGCTGTCATAACTCAATCCCACCTTCTCTCCGCGTCCGTCCCGCGTATACGTCCGCGTCCGTGCGCGGCCTCTCCCAGTGCAGGTTGCACCTGCGAGATCTATCTAGCTATCTCTGCCTCTCCTAAGGCGGCTCTCTTTCTCTCTGTCTCTCGTCTCCTCCTTTTCGCCCTTCACGCGCGCTCTAATCGCATCTCTCTCTCACTCTCTGCCCTTCGATTTTCTTCGTGTCACATTATTTTCTACCTCTCTCACTTCCCTCTGATTATAAAGGAGTCTCGTCTAAGAGAGCCGGGCTCTTGGTTTTTTTTCATTCTCTCCCATTCTCCTTCGTCGCCTCCTCCCTCGTCTCTTCTGAATCTGTACCCGCTGCGCGCTGCTCCTCGCTGCGAAGTTCATCGGGTGAGGCGTGCGCAGTCGTCGCCTGCGCGCGTCCCTTAATTTACATCGCAGCGAAAGAGTTAGAGGATCGATCGATAGATTAGAGAATTTTCGTATGTGTGTTTGTGAATGCACAGGTTGCCCTCTCTCTCGCCCGACGTGGGAACAGTACCGGAATCGTCGAGTCCCGGGCTTTAGAAAGTCCGGTGACTTATTTGTTTTAGCCTCTCGGAGATATTTATGAAATGGGGGAATTACCCGTCTTCCTTCCTGCGATTTCGTTTCTCTCCTTTTTATGATTGTCGAATGCCTGATTGAAAGGATTGTTTCCTCTTATTTACGACGTATTGTTGCCTCTCTGATACACGGCATCTGGACTTTTATTTATCTATTCGAAAAGTTAATATTTTAAAACTCCTTTGCCGTGATTTTTCTATTGAGCGTGCCGGGTTATTTGAGTATATTAATCACCGAAATACGGAATTTATCGCATTCCCCCTTGTAAAAGAGACACACGATATGAATACAATACTAATGTCCAAGGGCAACGTGTTTTGGTACTTCAGGAATTTTAATCTAACAAGTTCTATCTACACAAATTTTTTTTGCTTGATTTATATACTAGAAAAATCAATGCTATTAAATATCTCACTTTATATAAGAAGTTCCCTAATAAATGAATTCGCATATACTGATGAAACATTCCTATTGCAACTAATGTAGTCGTGCAAGAGTAAATTTCCATTCAGAGACATCTATCAATCTTTTCCAATCAACTGATGAGAATTTTTCCATCGGTCTTATTACAGTCTTATAAATTAAATTAAAATAATTAATATTTATGGCAGTTAGATTGCCCTTGTTTATAATCACCCTCGCAGAATCTGAAATAAAAACTTAATTAAAACCTGGAAAAAAAAACTTTATTAGCAAAGGACTATCTGACTGCCCCCACCACCAAATTGCCCAATTGCCCAACGTTTCGAGCCCGCTCCGGCTCCTCCTCAGGGACTGAAATGAAACCCGCGATACACCGTCTTATATACCCATACCCACTTATTTCCTCTTACCCCCACCACCATCCACCTTCCCCACTCCAACTTCCCATTCTCACTTAAATTAATAAAGAATGATAAATGTTATCTAATTTACTTGACTCTACCATTAAATTTACATTATTCCGATTCCTCCGAACGTTGGGCAATTGGGCAATTTTGTGGCGGGAGGCAGTCAGATAGTCCTTGCTAATAAAGTTTTTTTTTCCAGGTTTTAATTAAGTTTTTATTTCAGATTCCGCGGGGGTGTTTATAAACAAGGGCAATCTGACTGCCATAAATATTAATTATTTTAATTTAATTTATAAGACTGTAAGACCGATGGAAAAATTCTCATCAGTTGATAGTAAGTTGCAGTCGCATAAGTAATATTTTTAATGAGAATTTTTTTCAATGACTATATGAATCTATAGTTAATGACATCAAAGGGTTTGTCAATTATAGGAATCGGTTGATATATGAATTTCAATAATAAAACAACTGCGAACAATATTCATTTAATTTCTGGATTCTAAATAAACTACCTATTCTGACTATTTTTGTCTCGAAGCAAAGTTCAACGATTTTTATACGAAAAAAAACTCTGACAAGTACATCAGCGACACAAATATACTTAAATCAAAATATGTCAAGAAACCATTAAACTATTCCAATGTTAGCTTTAGAACGTATTTTCTAGCAATTGCATGTATATTTGCGAACTGTGTTGCCAGCAGGTGAACAATATATATAGTAATTAAAACCCATGTTAATTTGATGATTAATCGCTCAAATCTGTCAACACAGTGTGGGAGCGGAATTTTTTTTCTTGGTTATTTGAACGGTTTATCTTAAATTAAACCGTTGACGATCATATTACAACAGTAGGTTTTGATGAAAGGAAGATCTTTATCTCAATTCACAATATAAAATTTAAGAAGTCAAAAACCCAAAGGCATTCAACATAAGGTGCCAAGTGGAAACGTAAGAAATTACTAAACATAAGCAAAATTGCCATGAGGTAGTTGATTAATGATGACTAACTCTACCATAAAAAAATTGCAGTATTATAGAAAAGTGTACCTGCAAATCCACCTCGTATAAATACTACACTGAGAAAAATGACATAATAAAAATTACTATAATACATAGTAACGCTGGAACATACTTGCAATATCAAAATAATTACTATGTTTTATATTAAAAATTGCTATGTACGTAAAAATTGCTATGTACATAGTAAAAATTACTAAACACATAGCAATTTTTACTATAAAACATAATAATTATTTTGAGATTCCAAGTATGTCCCAGAGTTACTATGTATTATAGTAATTTTTATTATGTCATTTTTCTCAGTTTATAATTAATAAAGTTAGCTACACAGCTACTCTTGAAGTAAGTAGGAGACTTGTAAAATAAACTTTCTTGCGCATTACTCTTTATATAAAGTATTTCGAAGATAAAGCAGACACCAGCGATTTCTTAATCAAACCTCCGCTATCATACATATATACCCCACGTCACTTACCTTCCTAATCACTTTCTCATCTAGCTGGAAAGTCAAGCCCTGGTCACAAACAATAACGCTATATAGAGCGCGCAAGGCAGAGAGGGGGGTAAGAGGGAGAAAAAAGGACTGGCGCTGCGCACGCCTCGGGGGCTGGTGGCTAGGCGGTCACTTCTGATTATTCCCCCTGAGCATGAAAATGATCCGATGCCGTAGGCGGTAGTGTGCGCTCTCGCGTCGCCGTTTAATCGCGAGAAACGTCGTCCAGCTTTACCAGACGTACGTGACCGGCGTTAAACGTCGGAATAAGTTCGCATTAACGGTCCCTAATCAAACGCGGCTCTACTGCTCCTCCTCTAGGCGTATACAGCCCGTACGTGTGATAGGAGGTGAACGGACCAAATTTACCGAGCTGCGGCGGCGGCAGGCTAGCGTGCGAGCGCTCTATAACTCGCCCGTCGAGTCGACTTCACTTATACTCACAATATTGGTAGTTTAGTTGAAGTTGATGGCCGAGGCGCTGCCGGCGAGATAAAGCAGAAAAAGGACCCTGGGAAACGTAAGGTTAAATGCTTAATGTCTCATACGCCGGCCTACGTGTATAATTATCAAGCTTTTTTCCTCCTTTTTTTCCCCTCTCGTATCAGCGATCAAGTTGAAATAAATATAATAAGTACGTCTGATTTATTCATGTGGGTCATATTTACGTCTAACGCCAATTCTTTCTTTCGCAATATTTTCGCTATGCTGAGTCACACAGTAGATAAGATTTTATACTTGTGGAGAACAACAGATGATACGAGATTAAACTGTACGTATTGTAGAGTCTATTAAAAATTTTGTCTCCAAATCTTGACTGGATTAACTAATTCATTTGTATACGATGGGCCTTACAAATATTTGTTTGCAATATTTTTACTCCAACCTACTCTATATTCATTGCGTCTTTGCAATTTTTTGAAATTCAACATCACAAACTTAACTCTGTGGTTGATGCTTAATAATTTTGACTCATGCATAAACAACAATATTTTTTCTAGATTTTTATATTATCCAGATTATCGGTAACCTTGCCAACTGACTTTTGTACGATAAAAATATCATCAACGTATAAAGCTTGTCATGTTTTACTGACTAATTATTTATAATTACAACAAGCTTTGCGCTTTTCGCGCGGCATCATTAACAGACAGAGAGAGAGGGAGAGCCACGCGGAGAGAAAGCTCATCGCGCCAAAAAGATTAAGAATGAATGCGTCGCGGGGGCCAATGTGGGGGTTAATGCCTCGCGGCTCGGAATAAACAACGATATTATAACGCGAGCTTAATTGCGCTAGAGGGCACGGTATAACGGGCGCATAAATCGGGACCTTCGCGCGGCGTTCGCCTGGCGACCATCCCTCGCGCCTCCCTCTGCCCGAGCCCGCTTATGTGTGCCCTCCCCCGACGCGCGTGCAACATCTACGACTGCGCAGCTTGTACTATACTCGTAACCGAGTTCGTGTCACGTATACTCTCGTCCTCTTTCGTGTAATTCTTTCGATTCTGCGGTTGGTCGTCTCGTTTGACACTTTTGGAAATCACGAATATTTTGAACTCGCGTGGCGAAAAAAGTGATGCCGATTCTTAGTTTTCTTAATATTTTATTTATTGATACGTTATATCAACTATCGATGCTTTTGTTAAAAAGTATATATATTGTTGGTTGAGAGGAAAAAGGGGACGACTCTGAATTTTTAGTTGAGAACCGCTGTAGAGATTTTAAAACTATTCATATATTATTTGTTTCAATCGTGGAATAAAGTCGGTATTACAAATTTTATAAACAAAATGAAAGATTTATTTTTTCACTACTTTAGAATTCACATTATACATTTCAATTATATTTTAATCAATCAAATTAAGGTTAAATAAATCTTTTGTTTATAACATTTGAAATATCCGACATTATTCAATATTTCAATTAGTATACAATATACAATTAGTATATGACAAGTTTTCAAATCTCTACAGCAGTTCTCAACTACGAAGTCAAAGAAAAAAACCGCTGCCAATTCATTGGCACGTAGCTTCCTCAAACTAATTTATCAATTCCTTTTTTTATAATTTTATAAAATAACTTTTCTTTGCTTAAATAAAACAATCTAGTCTTTAACAGAATGTATATAGTTACAATTTGTCTTCTGCGTCTGAAACAATTTACAATTACACAGGTTTTACCGCCAATTTTTTCCATTAGAAATAAAGTATTTCAAAATTGAAAACAAAAATATACACGTCTGATTAATTTGTATAACGCGGACCATTGTTAAATTTTAAACATCATTCTACAATCGGAACACGAAAATAGCAGAAGGTTTCGCGCTTGACAGCGATAATAAATTGTTTTATAAGTGGAAAAATGAAATTTATAAAAAAAATTTGTGTGTGGAATAAACAATATATTTGTGAAATTTTATTAAGAAATATTATCTATTAATTATACAAAATATCACAGTAAAATAATTTGGAGGTAATATTAATTATGAAAAGAGTTTTTATATATCGTGAATTGAATGTGTATTAGTTGCGTTCCAAGTAGGTAGGTTATTTTGTATTATTTATATCTTAACATAAATACTTTTGTGTTGACACATTATTAATTGCATCTAATAAATGATTTAAAGAAGCGATTAAGTTAATTTTACTTCCAAAATCGCTAGACATACAAAGCTCAATTTTTTTCATTTATTAATTTTACTAAAAATATTTTAACCTCAAATATCTGAAATTTATGGACCAATCATTTTGCCCCAAGAAATCGACATAAAAATCTAAAAAATAGACCTCTACAAGAAATTTTGAAGCGAATAAGTCAATTCCAGCAATCGTTGCACATACAAAACTCATTTTTTTTATTTTTTCATTTTTCAATGCTTACGTTTTTTTTTTATAATAACAGAACACCCTATAAAAGAAAATTTTTTTTTTAGGAAATATAGCTATTTTAATTCTATTTCGAATGCTACCCATTCTCTTCGAATACATAGAGCTATTCTCGAGAAATTACGATTTGAAAAAAGGTTAAAAATATTTTAACCTCAAATATCTCTTAAATCTATGGACCAATCATTTTGCCCAAATAACTCGACCGAAAACTATACAAAATCCACCTCTACGAGGAATTTTGAAGCGATTAAGTCAATTTTTACTCCCGCTATGGTTAGACATACCAAACTCATTTTTTTTCATTTTTCTATATTTACGTTTTTATTAATAACAAAAGAACCGTGATAGCTAGAAAAATAATTTCTTTTAGAAAATATAGATATTTAAATTCGCTTTCGAATGCCACCCATCCGATTCAGATACATAGAGCCGTTTTCGAGAAATTTCGATTTGAAAAAAAGGTTAAAAAAATTTTAACCTCAAATATCTCAGAAATTTATGGACCGATCATGTAGCCCAAAGAACTTAGCCGAGATCTATCCAAAATCTACCTCTATAAGAAATTACAAAGCGATTAATCCAGGTTTACTCCATAAAACGTGCGACATAGAGAACACATTTTTTCCATTTTTTAATTTTTTTCTACTAACCAACAGAATGGATTAAAATTTTTACAGATTATAGCAATTTATATTCTGCATTATCGTGAATTTTCTCCAAAAAATTGACCGTTTAGTTTAGGAGTTATTAGCTTTTTTAAAAAAAACACGTTTTTGTTAATAACAAGAGAACCGTGATAGCTAGATAATTTTTTTTTTTTAATTATAGGTTTTTTATGCTCTTTCGAATGCGACCTATCCGATTAAAAAATTTAAATCGGATCATTAAAAAAAATCAAAAATAAATTTTTCGAAAATCAAAAATTTGAAATAAAACAAAAACGAATCAGTAAATCAAAATTATTTTCTTCCCGAATTCGGAATAAAAAACAAAAAAAATGAGAATCTGATGGTTAAAATCGACCGCGCAGATCCGGAGATAAAGCGGTATACATACATACACACACACACACACATCCATACAGACATTTTCTAAAATCATGTGAAACAAACTTCTAACACCTCTAATGATGTTTATAGAGAGTTTTAACGAAGTTGAAAATTTTACTATTACAAAGCTTCCTCTAGGAGGAAGCAAAAATAATCCGCGAGTTGTCACCTTTCTTAGCGCTCAGCCGAGTTGTCGCCTTTTTTTTCTCAGCTGACATATGAAAGAAGCTATAATCTACATTTTTTTCTTAAAAAAAAAAAGAAAAGAAACGTAAATCTAATAAAACCCATAACTTAAATATCATTTAATCTAATAATGGTACGGCAACGAAAACGTATTTTTTCTCAAAAATACTTGTTTTCATTTTAAAAACTGCAGGTAAAATCTGGAAACTTTGATAGACGCAGGCATTTCATGTGTTTAATATTTGGTAACAATCTCGTGAAGATATAAATTTTACATCTTTACATCTTTACATATAAATTTTATATTTCGAGGACATATTTAAAAGAGATGAAGAGTACCAACATAATTTCTCAACACTAACATCTTGTGTGCAATACAAACGGAATCGGTCAAAGAAATTGCTCAGTGTAGTATTTATGTATACTTGAAGTTGACGTTTTTACAAAGAAATGTTAAAAAATTGATTTTATTTTTTAAGAATCAATCATTTTGGGAGCTTCTTCTTTCAGGTAGCAAAAATTTGTATGGCTGGTAATAAAATCGCGTTATTTGATCTGCTTCAAACGATGCTTAACTTGACGAATATTGTTCAGAAGCTCTATCAACGAATAACTAAAAAAACTAAAGTATTACATGGACAAATTATTTTATTTTAAAGAATCTCAATGAGGATACGTTAAATTGACTTATCTTCCAATTCATCAATCCAAAATGACTTGTGCAATAAAATTAGTATGCCAACATATATAATACCACGACAACTTTGATAAACGACGAGTCCACTAAATTTTTTATTCCATCACCGTCTTGATTATCATATACGAAACTTGATTTTCGAACAAATACCTAATTATTGTAGTCGCATTAAAAAACGAATGTAAATGTAGCAAGCGCCATAACTTGATCCACCTTAATGCAGTCTCCTTCCCATTCTCCACCCCATCGCATAATTCTGTCCATCTCAATTTCCTTGGGAAAATATCGTTAGGTCTCCAGTTTCGTTTAATCCCTCCTCCGAGTCCATACGTACATATACACATAGGACGTTTACGCGCTCCATTCGGCAAAGTCCGTTTTCACGGCGAACTCGCGTACTCCTCTGTCTTTCTCTACCTCATACTCCCCCTCGTCGGCCATTTCCCTCCTTTTCCCACTCCCCCGTTGAGTCGAGAGAAGTAGCAACGACGGCAGTAGCGGGGCCACTGCTGCTGGGATTCATTTACAATAAACATGTCGCTCGCTAATTTCGTCCGCGTGGAAAAGGAGACGTTGTGCATGCGCGCGGCCGCGCGCGATACCGGGACAATCCTCTCTCTCTCTCTCTCGTCGACGACGGTCGTTGGGCCGACCCGCCGGCAGTAACGGCATACGAGCGAGAAGCCGCTGCCCGTTATTCATCCGGGGAATTAGGTGGATGCTAAGAGAGGAGATTCTTAGCTTTGATATGAGTACGCGCGCAACGTGGGAGCTGCACTTTTACGCGAGACGCAATAATGCTTTCTCGCGCGCTACTTTCGCTCCGCGGATGTGTTTGCCCTTTCTTTCCTGATCGCAATTTTGCCTATTTATCCAGCGTTCAATTGAAGAGCGCCTATATAGTGCATACACTGATAAAAAGGTTTTCGAAAAGTACTATACTGTTTCGTAAGACTATACCGCAGACTGTAAAGACCCAAAAAAATGCAATACTTTACAGTAAATTTTACGATATAGACATACAGTTTAGTAAATTTTCCTATTATTTCTAGCAAAAGTTCTTATAAAGTTCGGTAATTTTTTGGGTTTTTACAGTCTGCGGTGGCTTCACGAGACAGTATGGTAATTTTTACAAAACTACTAATAATTTTTAATAAACTTTTTTCTCAGCGCATGCATTAATGTATATGGAAAAAACTGTAAATATTCAGATTGTTCGACATTTTCATAGAAATTTAACAAAATAAAAAGAAAATATATAAATATTCTTAATAAACTGAGAAGAATTAAACGTTAAACTTATACAGTTAGAAAAAGCCGTATTACATATCTATATTATTTACGAAATAAATGAGTCTAACGGTTGTCAACGCTTTTTAGGTAACGCCACATGTAAAAGGTAGCCGAAAAGGAAAAGGCAAAAGCCGTTGAGGTATTAGATGTGCGTAGTTCCAAAAATATGTAAAAGGGCAAAGGTCGACGACGCGACCACGTTGCTACTGCTGTTGTGGTTTGGCGTCGTTTCAGAGGAACGCTGCAGATCGTCCGATGACTGCAACGCTACTCCACCGGTTTTATACTGTATTAGGGACGCACGTTCTCTTACAAAAATTTGCTAATAATCAACGAATACGATAAACGCATTCTTATTTTTTTATACGTATTTCTAAAAATATTATTTAACAATAACAGTTTCATTTGCATCGATTGATCACGTTAAAACAAATCGCATTCTGTGTAGTTACATAAGAATAAATAATTTTCATATCTTAGTTGGAAATACCTAACTCGTTAACATTGTACTTATTGTTGAAAGATATAAAAATCTACATTAAAATTAATATACATGTAACGGAAGCAAAATTTTAAGCAGTAGGTACGTTAAAAAACCTTAAATTTAATGTAAATATAAATGAAATTTAATACAAAGTGCATTACTTTTGTTGGAAAATTTATATTTATACATTAAATTTAATGCACAAACATAATAAAATTCATGTGTTTGCACATTGTTATATCATTTTGTTACAAGTACATTAAAAATACATTAAATTTAATGATATTTTTTACAGTGATTAAGTGACAGATTTCAGTACTGTATATATCGTAATTTATTGCGTTGATATGCTATAATAATAATAATTATTTACCACAGAGTAGCATATTAAAATCATTTAAAATTATTTCAACCAACAAACATAACTATAAAATAACTAAAATAATTTCGACTGCAACATAACTCTGATGAACAATAATAATTACAAAAGCTCGACGTAAGGAAACAGGAAAAAGGGTAAAACGCGCGAGGAAAAGAACGCGAAATAAAAGAAGAACGAAAACGGATGGGAGAGAAAAAGCCAGAGAGAAAGAACGAAAAAGTGAGAGCAAGCGAGAAAGAGCGGTAGAATCGAGAGATCGAAGAGAAAGGGTGAAAGTGGAAGAGAGAGAGAGAGAGAGAGAGGTGAGGAAGGATGGTCGTGCGGCCAGAGGCTATATCCGCGAGCGTCCTCGACCGCAGGCCTGTTTTATTTTATGAATGGCAATATTTCACGCGACAAACTCGGCTCTCTTTCTCTGTCCACCTTTCTCCTCTTTCCCTGATTCGCACGCAAGTGCAAAGTGCGAGGGAGAGCGAGGAAGGAACGCTGTGGGTGCGGAGGCTCGTTCACCGCTAAACTGTCTGCACGTAACGCCGCCACCGCTGCCACCGCGTGCCGTACGATCCGCGCGTGAGCTTTCGCACGCCGGCAATTTTGCGCGAAGCTCGAGGGCCAGCCGCTGTATTTAAGGAGAGACAGAGACAGAGAAAGGAGCGGGTGTACGGTTGGACTCACGCTCTCTCCCTCTCTCTCAACTTTTTCCTGTACAGGCTGTTTTTATGCTTTCCAATTTCACGTACGGGATAATGAGCGTTTGTCTTCTGGCCGCTCGCGTGCATATGGCACAGAAAGCGTTTAAAGGCTGTTATTGTCTTTGTGCGAGGGGGGGGGGGGGGGTGAGCAGCATGATCATTTTCAGCGAAAAAAGGTTACGATAGAGCGCGAGTTTGCGGCGAGACTAGCTAAATATTTTCACGCTGATATTTATAATCTCTTGCGTATAAATATTTATGTAAAGTAGGAAAGAGCTGGCTACATTGTGTAGGAGATGATGAATCTTATAGTTTTTGTTTGGGTTGTAATTTGTTTCCATATTACAGTTTAATCGTTAATAATGAGAAAAATAATTTTTTTGGTCAACAGTTTATTGGTGCAAAACTTAAGACAGTTCATCAATTAAATATAGTATGTAAAATTATATTTTACCGCGATTTAAACTAATTTGGAAATTCGAAAATAATTTGGAACATAGATTCGGTAAACGTTTCTCCTTAAGAGTGTAAAGCGTAACTGTACGTTTATTTATAGGTTGCAGAGGACGAATGTTAAAGTGTTCATGATCGCACAGATTTATACGTCGATAAGCCTTTACCTGAAAAAGTAACACATCAGAAAGCGAAGAAAAATACTAAAAAGATACAAATTATACAATGAATTTTCTATTAATATTTAAAACTTACACTTAGTTCACTTATCGGAAAAATTTCTTTTAGTACTATCCAACGTACGTTTTCTGTACAAGGCGGTGTGGTTAATGATCCAGAGTAAGTATAAAATGAATTAAATTCATGAAAGTTAAATAACGAAAAATCGAAAATTTCAGTTCGTACTGAAGAATTTACTTTGGATATAGCTGCGTCAAGTACTGAGAGCATAAACATTCCCGGATTTTCACTTTTATTTGGCTGCGAGATAATGAGATTATATAATAATTAAGAATTTGTATTTTATTATATTTAAACTATTATGCATAGATGATACTGAAAGAAGAGCAATATAACCATGTACTCACATCTACTTTGAAAAGTATACCGACGACTGCAATCCCATCAGGATAGTGTGTTGCTTCATCTAAATCCTTGTATTTTTTATTAACGTGGACTAAATGAACTTCTACGGTGAACCTAGAAAATATTAGTTTATATTTTTGACTGACGGACGAACTGACAAAAATAATATAAATAAGTAAATACAGATTTTACTTTTCTCCATTGATAGCATGTTCAGTACCGGTATTATTCTCAGAGCTCCAATGTGCATGCATATCAAGAAATCTATATTGCTCATGATTTAATAGTTTTCCAGTTATATATGGAGTTTCACCTGCCCATTCACCAGTTAGATTAGCTGAAAATGTTTAATTATTTTATTTTTGAGAATTTTTTATGAAGAAAATTATCAAAATTAAAAGGCAAGTCATTTGTAAGAATGAATACTCAAAATTCAGTTGTTTTTCAATTTTAAACAAATTACACTATACATAGTGAGTTGAATACTACTTTAAGTAATCATATACTAATGAAAATTATTATTGCTTTTACCTGTATGTCCATCATTTAAAATTTTTACAAAACGTGGTTGCAGATGATAATTTACTAGTTTCAATGGTAAACTATATACTTCTATTTTTTTAACATTTGATTTTAAATTTATCGGCGATTGTTGCTTTCCTTTATTACAGATCGGCCAATTATTTCCCCATGCTTCAATATCATGGTAATTATAATCGCCGTGACCGCTACCTTCAAAAACAAATATAATTTACAATCAAATATTTTAGTAATGTTTATAATTTAATTATAGCTACCGTAAGAAAATAAGTTCAACATCACTGCCATAGAAATTAAAAGTAGTAAATAAATAGACATGTTGAAAATGACAAAAAGTCTATGAATGCACGGAGAAAACGTACTGGCCAATACTAAACCTAAACGTTAGTTTCACTTTATGAGCAGCAATGCATATGCCAAAGTTACAAGAAAATTTATGAAAATTGATTTACATAAAGTTTATGGTTATGCAAAATGTTTGGAAGATATCTAATTTACATGTATTATTTGCCATTCATTAAAAATAATTATACTTATCGATGCATACACCAGTTTTGTACCAACAGGACATAAAATAGAACGCTGAAAAGTGTATTTGACAAACAATTTTACTTTTTAAGAGCTGCCCAATATATTTTACTCAAGTTTTAAAATATCTCCACACTTTTCCTTGATTTTAGCTTACGATAATCTACTTTTTTATTTACAGCCTAATTATTCAACAAACATCATACGTACGATAAGTATCAACTGATACGTATACAGTTTCATTTCTTACCATAAATAAAATACTGAATTTTTTGGAAATAAAATTTTCTGTAGAATGTACCTACCTATACTACGAAATACAACAAATTTCGTTTTTTTTCAATTTTGTACAATTACTCGAATGTGGAAGTTTTTATAAAAAAATGGAGGGATCGTGATCTAGGACCATTCCACGTGGTTGTGGATCAGTCCTAGCAATGGGATGTTGGTTTGACTCAGGAATAAATGGGGACATCCGCTAGCGTTTGTATACTGTCTTTACTGAAAGTTAGTTTTAACGTTAAAACTGCAATAAATAATTAAATAGAAATTATGTTGATTCATGGACGTACAACATCGAGCTGTAATCAATTCATACAAAAGATTATATAATACAATGACTTTCACACGAATTACCACATTTTTTCGGAACTATGAGTTCAATAGAAAATTTGATTTCAGGGAAAATTTAAATAATTGCAAATTACGAAGTAGTAAAGTAAAATTAGTATGTTGGAAATATTACTAGAATGGTTTGTAAAATCCCTAAGAATCACAGTTTATTACCAAACTACTAGACTACGTTGCAAAACTTCATAGCTTTTAGTAAGTTTTACTAAATTTTTTTCTTTGTGTACAAATGCAAAGTTACGATCAATGGAAGAGATACCATTTTTAACACAATTATGCATATTTAAAATTAGGTAATTCATATCTGGAGAAGAAGAGACAATTGAAATGAATTACAAGTATACTTCAACTTCCTCGAAAATTATTCATATTCTTGCAAGTAATAACTATCTCCCTCTGTCCCTCTCTCTCAACATCCGTCAAACTCTGTACCAAAAACTTTAATGAGAGCTTAAATATTTTTTCAAAACAATCAACACGTTCATTAAAAAACTAATTTTTTAAGTATATTCTAACAACATAATGTGTCTATAGTCCTTTTATTTCTTCTAATCTCATCTATTCAATAAACACTCTTTACAAATGGTAATAATTTTTTTCATGACTGTACAAATAATAATATTGTTAATAAAACTTTCTACGAAAGTATAAAATAAGGCAAGTATTGAAGTTTTTTCTGTATTATCTATAAAATAATATTTATGATTTCTTAAAAGAAATCAAATTAATACTAGTAAAAAAGTCTTTTACTTCTGTGAGTCAATCTATGCTGAACAAATTATATGTAAATACATTCAAATTGTTCACTGCAAATCAAACAAACGAAAGTTGTGAAATCAGTTATCGATAGTCAAGTAATGCAAACCACTCTTCGAAACAACTGTATGATTGTTCTCAGAAATGTATTCAAATTTCTTCATTTTTCTATACAAATTAAACACAAGAAAGTACTGAAATCAATTTATTGTAGTCAAGTACCGGCCATAAGTTAACTTGACTGACATAATAGAACTTTCCGTATCTCGCGTGTAAAATTATATTTTACGCCCACGATAACTCACGTACTCCTATAAAACTTTATAGAATCTACGCACTTTACGCCCGTGTGGGCGAAAATTATTTTACTTATATAACTATAATGCCTTCTTTTTATATCTAAAATTCATAAGAATTTTTTCAGATATTTACGAAAAGTCAAAGCCTATATAAAAGAAAATTACATAGTTACCAACACATCACTATTTTTCATTATTCTTTCTCAATTTTGAACTTTCTATAATATTATGCATCTTGGGAGGAAAAGAGAAGTCTAGAGCTGCTCTAGTAGGGGTGGTCCTCCGATCTCCCATACATACTTGGCGGGCTCGACGGTTTGCAGTTCACCGGTGGGCTACTTAAATGTAGAATACTAAATTTTTGCATAAATTCATAACAATATTTATACCTATAAGTCCACTATAAATAATTACGTTGGCTCTAATTTTTAATTGATACCGTTAAGTACAACATTCCCACATGTGCAGAATCATGATTTACTTTCATTATCCAAAATATTTTTCCTTGTGTCCCACATAAATTTATTGTTTACTCAAAAGTGCTTTACATTTTACTGACCGTTTTATAAGCAACATATTTTGTATCCTTTTCCCGCATGTAAATACCCTATAAGATCTCATATGAGAATTTCAAACATCGCATATCTCGTATATCTCATATGTGATGTCATCTACAATTTTATATATTATGGGATCTCATATGAGATCTCATATGATATTTTCACGCGGGTTTGCACTTTCTATTTAAAAACAGAGTGACAGATTCACGGATCAGTAATTAATATGTAGAAGCAACCCATTTATACATTTCATCTGATCTTTAAACATATGAATATTTATATGAAAATGACCATGTCTTACACCTTGAACTGCAAACCGTCGGGCCCGCTAAGTATGTATGGGTCTATGGGAGATCGGAGGACCACCCCTGCTACACGGAAAAAAAATTCCTAGAACGACTACCGCAGCGCTACGAGTGACTATTCGCTCCGTGCATACCTCCTGGCGACCCCTGGATGCGACACCTGGTGTCATGAATCGGTCACAGCTCTCGGACGATTTAGCATTGGCTTATATGGGAAGTTGTTAAATAAACGATATAACAACGTAACCACAAATTAAATTCATTATGTTATTTGTATAATATATGTAGCTCTATAAATATAACATTATTTTATGAAGACAAGTTTCAAATAGTCAACTTATGTATATTTAAATACTAATTTTCTGTGTATTTTTGAGGTTATTTTCGATATGTGTGTGTGTGTGTGTGTGTGTGTGTGTGTGGGTACTATATATATATATGGCCGGCTCTCGGTCATATCACAGATGAAAAATTTTTTTTGCTTAAACTTTTTTTACGCATTCTCCACTATGTTTTGAACTACCCTGAATTTTTTCAGATTTTTTTTACAATTATTTTCGGAGCTAAAAATCGTCAAAGTTGCACATTTCATGAATTTTCATGATTTTTAGCATTTTTCAAACTCATTTTACTCATAATAGAAACATGCTACAAAAAAATCATCAAAGGACTTTTTTGTCATAAAAAATCTATATTTTGTGAAAATCCAGGTTACATAAGTCCAGCGATACTTTATCAATTTCATTATACCATTTTAATGTTAAAAAGTGAAATTTCATAAGGTGCGCTCATCGACTCAGCTTAAAAAAAATCTGGAAGTGTAGCTGGAACATGTACAAATATCGTCCTATTTGTGTTGGAATGACCCAAACAGTCATTTTTTAATAAAAAATTATAATATCATCAATTTCATGAAAAATGTGATTTTTATGCATAAGCCAAATGTTCACATTATGACTTTATTCTTCCAGCAATACTTTTAGTATTATTATTGCTTTATGTTGTTAAAAAACATTACTAATATTGCAAGAAAACATGAATATAATTTTTATTATATTTGATTTATTAAAAAATGTCCATGTCAGCAACAAAGGTTTTATTAAATATTATTAAATATCAAGCAGTTGCTCCGACAGTTTCATAAAAAATAAATCATATAATTTCAAGATATTTTATAATATTAACTTAATCAAAATTATTTACTCATAAAATATATATATAATTTAAGCTATGTCGTATAAAATTGATCAAGTCGTTCCATAAAACAGTTACAATGCAGTATAAATATTGTAAAATCTTTATGTATGCATTAAATGGGTTACATAACGTACTTCTTGGCCAATTTTATCAATCATGTCTATTTATAATGTCACTTCACACAGTCATAACCAAATATTTTTATTTTATACAGGTACAAATTTAGGTGTAGAAATCGAAGGCCTCCAGTATTGCAAGTTAAAACTTAATTACTTTATAAAAAATCAATCATTTTTTATCTCAAATCATACATTTGTTTTAATCTTGTTTTAATTACAACACATATATTCTTCAAATTGGACTGCTAAAGAAGCGAAGTAAAATAATAAATCTTGCTCCCAAGATGGCGATTGATTTTATTAAAATTGTACCAAGATTATTGACAAAAACTACAATTTCCTTTTCCAAATAAGGCAATATAAAATAAATCTATTTTGGTTACATATCATGTAATTTAATAAGTAACATTGAAGATTCATTTACATTCGGGCAGAAAAGTAACGTGCAACCATTAAATATGTTATTTCATCCAAAAATCCATTATTTTAGCGATGGAGCACCACAGCAATTCAAAAATTTTAAAAATATTTTGAATCTTTATTATCATGAAGCTGACTTTGGAATACCAGCAGATTGGCATTTCTTCCCAACAGCACATGGTAAAAGTGCATGTGATGGAGTCGGTGGTTCTGTTAAAAGAACTGCAGCTAAAGCAAGCCTTAAGCTACCTGCAACTCAACAAATCCTAACAGCAACAGCTTTATACGATTGGCTAAAAAATCATGGAAATTATAAAAATGTTGATTTTGCGGATACTCCAGACTCTGTGTACAATAAAAATATTAGAAAACTGAATAATCGTTATCAAAATAGAAGTAGAGTTAAAGACTTGCAAAAACAGCATTACATTAGTCCAATTGGAAATAGAAGAGTCATAAGTAAAAGATATTCTAACTCTGAAGACCATGTTGAAATGCAAATTATTGACTAAATCAGTTTTAAATCTCTTTTTTTTTTAAATTATTTTTTTTCTAAAAAAATAATCAATAAAAAGGATGAAAATTTAGAAAATTATAGTACTCAATATTCTTTTTAACCAACAAAATATTCATTTCAATATCTTTTTTCAATTTCGAAATATAACCTATTTTCAAAAATTCACGTTTTTATCAATAACTTATGACAGAATATAACTATCGACTTTTTTTTTTAATGTAGAGAATTTTATCCTGCATAAAGTGTATTCATAATATATTAAGAATATTAGTTCTAAATATTTAAAAATACGAAAATAAAAATTTTCAAAATTGAAAAATGGCTATAAAAAAAAGAAAATCGAAATTGACAAAAATAGACTATTGACCCCAACTGTGAAAGAAAAATGCAAAAAAATGATACCTCTCTGGTTAAAATCGGTCGAGTAGATCATGAGATATCCGCGTATACGGACATACATACACACACATATCCAAACGGATATTTTCTAAAAATAATGTATTGCGATTCCAAATGTGCTAAACAACATTCCTAACACATTTTCTCCAAAACTTTTTTTTTACTATCACAAAGCTTCCTCTAGGAGGAAACAAAATCAAAATTAGAAGTATAATTTAAATTTTTATAATATGTACACAATTATTGAATAATAATGTATTTATAATGTAAAAAATGTAGTTATTATATATGATTTTGAAAATGTGAGTAAGTTGATCTCAGGGTAGATAGGAATTTTTTAATTTTATATTTTAAAATATTACTTTTTTTAAATAAAATAAGTGTCAAATAACAAATAATTTCAATAATAAGAAAAAAATATTCAATTTTTTAAATATTAATGAATTATTAAATCATTGAAAAAAAGTACAAAGAATAAATATATTTTATATTTAAAATATATACTATGCATACAGGAACGATACATTAATTTCGAGGAAGCTACGTGCCAATGCATTGGCAGCAGTTTTTTATATAAGCTTTGACTTTTCGTAAATATCTGTAAAAATTGTTATGAATTTTAGAAATAAAAAGAAGGCATTATAGTTATATAATTAAAATAATTATCGCCCACACGGGCGTAAAGTGCGTAGGTCCTATAAAGTTCAACGTGTACAACTTATGCAAATACTAATAGAATTACTCAAAAAAATTTTAGAGTATAGTATTTACATATACGAAGCGCCTGATAATCCTGTTTTTCCAAAAAAATACTTAGAAATTAATTAATTAAATAAAAACCGCAATGCCGGTAAGTAGGAATTTGCATTTGTATAATTTTGATCTAGTTTTTAAACGAGCATATCCGATGTAAATGCTAATAAAATAAATCAAAAAAATTTCTGAGTATATTATTTACATATACGGAGCGCCTGACAAAATTGTTTTTCCAAATAAATGTTCGAATATTAATTTATTGAATAATGAAATTGGGTTGATTTTGGACTTCACATCGCCTTAAGTAGTACTTTATGCCCGCTGGCTGAATAATTTTGAAGTTACAACGTGGGCGTAAAATATAATTTTACACGCGAGATACGAAAAGTTCTATTATGTCAGTCAAGTTAACTTATGGCCGGTACTTGACTACAATAAATTGATTTCAGTGCTTTCTTGTGTTTAATCCATTCTTAAAAAAGTGATGACCGGAAGAAGTGAAGCCTCTATAGATTTGATCTGTGATTGGCTCTTGGATAAAAGGCGTGAGAATTAAAATTAATATGCATTTTTATTAGGTATTATTTATTGGAATATTTATTGGAATGAAAATGATTAAAGTGAAAAGTATTAAATGAATAATAATCAAATTAATGTTGGTTGCTTAAAAAAATAAATAACATGTTCTAATTATTTGTTAAAGTGATGGCCAGAAGTAGAAAAGTATTTCAAAACACAATACGATTAGTTATTGAATTGCACGGTAAAATTCAAAACAATAAGCAATGTTTTAATCTTAAAAGAATTATTTGTGTTAATATTAGTATAAATTATGTCAATATTATCTTCAAATTTTATTTTTTATTCAATACTTCACGAAAATAAAAATATTCGAATAAGCTTATAGTTTCTAGCCTCAAAATTTTGTATTCGTTAAGAGTAAATGTACTACAGTATTATATCAATTATTGAAGATGCATCAAAATTAAAAGAAAAAGATTTCCGGCTTATAAGGAATAAATTATTCTTTGCATGTTTAAGAAAAAATGTACATAGAGCGCGCGCAGCGCGCATGGATTTGGCTAATTTGTATAGAAGAATGAAGAAATTTGAATACATTTCTGAGAGCAGTCATACAGTTGTTTCGGAGAGTGGTTTGCATTACTTGACTATCGATAACTGATTTCACAACTTTCGTTTGTTTGATTTGCAGTGAACAATTTGAATGTATTTACATATAATTTGTTCAGCACACATTAACTCAAAGAAGTAAAAGACTTTTTTACTAGTATTAATTTGATTTCTTTTAAGAAATCATAAATATTATTTTATAGATAATACAGAAAAAACTTCAATACTTGCCTTATTTTATACTTTCGTAGAAAGTTTTATTAATAATATTATTATTTGTGCAGTCATAAAAAAATTATTACCATTTGTAGAGAGTGTTTATTGAGTAGATGAGATTAGAATAAATAAAAGGACAATAGACAAATTATGTTGTTAGAATATACTTAAAAAATTAGTTTTTTAAAGAACGTGTTGATTGTTTTGCAAAAATATTTAAGCTCTCATGAAAGCTGTTGGTACAGAGTTTAACGGATATTGAGAGAGATGGAGAGAGGGAGAGAGGGGGGAGAGGGCGAGGATATAAAGGGAGAGAGAGACTGCATCTCAGCTTCTACTCGGTCGATTTTAACCAGACAGATCTCATTTTTTTGTTTTTTGTGTGATTGCGGGTCAAAAATCCGTTTTTTGATTGAGCCGATGCGTTTTTGTTTTATTTTGAATTTTCGATTTTCTCAAAATTTATTTTTTAAATTTTTTATTGATCGGATTCAAATTTTTGATTCGGATAGATAGCATTCGAAAGAGCATAAAAAAGCCTATATTTTAAAAAAAATCCTCTAGCTATCACGATTCTTTTGTTATTAACAAAAACGTGTTTTTCTTTAAAAGCTTATAACTCCCAAACTAAACGATCAATTTTTTTGAGAAAAATCATGATAATGCAGAATATAGATAGCTATAATCTGTAAAAATTTGAATTCATTCCGTTGGATAGTTTTTTAGAAAAAAAATAAAAAATGAAAAAAATGAGTTTTGTATGTCCAACGATTACGGGAGTAAAATTGACTTAATCGCTTCAAAATTCCTTGTAGAGGTAGATTTTTTATAGTTCTCGGTTGAGTTCTTTGGGCAAAATTATCGATCCATAAATTTCAGAGGTATTTGAGGTTAAAATTTTTTTAATCTTTTTATCAAATCGTAATTTCTCGAGAACAGCTTTATGTATCTGAAACGGATAGGTAGCATTCAAAAGAGAATTAAAATACCTATATTTTCTAAAAAAAAAGTTTCTAGCTATCAGGGTTAGCTAAAGGTTTCTAGCTTCTTTTCTTATTAACCAAAACGTAAAACGTTTGGTAGGGATGGCCAGTGGATTCTAAAATTATCAAAACGTAAACATTGAAAAATGAAAAAAATGAGATTTGCATGTCCAATGATTACAGAACTAAAAATGACTTAATCACTTCAATATTCCTTGTGAAGGTAGATTTTGGATAGCTCTCGGTCGAGTTCGGTGGGTAAAATGATTGGTCCATAAATTTCAGAGGTATTTGAGGTTAAAATTTTTTCAACCTTTTTTTTTTCAACAATTTCAGAAGTATTTGAGGTTAAAATTTTTTCAACCTTTTTTTCAAATCGACATTTCTCGATAATGGCTCTATATATCAGCTCCATATTTATAGACAATATGATAAATGTGATATAGATAAGGCTATGACGCGCGCGTAAACAAATGCTCAAATACTAATGCTAATCCCTTCTTAAAAAAGTGATGACTGGAAGAAGTGAAGCCTCTATAGATTTGATTTGATCTGTGATTGGCTCTTGGATAAAAGGCGCGAGAATTTAAAATTAAATATGCATTTTTATTTGATAATTAGGTATTATTTATTGGAATTTTTATTGGAATGAAAATGATTAAAGTGAAAAGTATTAAATAAATAATAGTCAAATTAATGTTGGTTGCTTAAAAAAATAAATAACATGTTTTAATTATTTGTTAAAGTGATGGCCAGAAGTAGAAAAGTATTTCAAAACACAATACGATTAGTTATTGAATTGCACGGTTAAATTCAAAACAATAAGCAATGTTTTAGTCTTAGAAGAATTAATTATGTTAATATTAGAATAAATTATGTCAATAATCTACAAAATTTTGTATTCGTTAAGAGTAAATGTACTACAGTATTATATCAATTATTAAAGATGCATCAAAATTAAAACAAAAAGATTTCCGGCTTATAAGTTATAAGGAATAAATGAAAAGTACATCTAGCGCGCGCAGCGCGCATGGATTTGGCTAGTATAACGGAAAAATGACATGTACCTTATCCGGAAATTTTCACGGCGTTGTACCGGCCCGGATAAGGCTTGCTGTAAATGAGTTTATCGTATGGCAGAAACGCAAGTACCTTACAATAAAAGCGTTACATGCCGCGCGAGGGCCTTGCACGGCATACGCCATCTGGCCCGTGTGATACCTACGGCACGCCGTATTTCATTTCTACTCGGACTTACGGGTATGATGTTTCGACTCGTCTATATCTGGTACAGCTTGAGGTTATGTTGACTCGCCGACTACAGCCATTAGCAGACGACAACTCAATTTTTACTATGTTAGCTTGTAAAAATTCTTATACCTTCTGTCAGTTATTAAAATGTCTGAAATTTACGATGTAGTATAGTAAAATTTGTAACAAATTTTTGGCAAAAATTATACAAAATATGTACTAAAAATTACTTTTCATAATAGCGTGCGCGGAGCTCGACTTTAGAGTCATTTGTTTTGGCGCTAAAGTCATCGATTTAGGCACGCTCTCTCACAGCGTGCGCAGGGACATTTGAAGCGTGCGTCGGGAAACCTATCATGTCGCTGTCATTTGTTTTATATATGTATGATTGCGAAATTGTATATCATTAGTGCAAGACGTTTCGTTTATAACCTATTGGTACCTAACCGAAAAGTAAACATGAGTGATAATAGTTCTTGTGATACAGACGATATATCCGATTATGGAGATGAAATTCCACCCGAAATCGCTGCAGCAGCTAAAGAAGTAACTATTGCCGGACAAATCAAAACGTCAATATGTTGCAACATACAACAAGTTTAAGTCTTGGCGTTCAACAAAAAAAAACCACAATGTTCGTTGAAGAAATATTTTTAGCTTATTTCAAAGAATTGGCAATGACACTTTCTCCTCCGACACTATGGAACCGTTATTCAATGTTGAAGACTACCGTAAAAACTTTTGATCATATTGATATAAGCCAATATCATCAACGTTTAGCTTACATCAAGAAAAAAAATGCCAAATATTCGAAAAAAAAATCCAAGACTTTCGCTGCGGAAAACGTTAGTAGATTTTGTAATGATGCTCCGGACGAAGCACATTTAGTGAAAAAAGTAATTTATTTATAAAAAAATTTTAAATTTTATTTCATTTTTCAACAATTTACGAGAATTGATTTCGTTGTAGGTTGTTCTTATTTTTGGAATTCTCGGTGCGTTGAGAAGAGGAGAATTAACTAATATAACAACCGATGACATTGAAGATGATTCGACGAGATTATTGATAAAAATTCCAGTAACGAAGAATAATGTCCCTCGTTCTTTTGCAGTTCGTGGAAAATTTTATCAAATATGTAAAAATTACATGAATCTTAGACCAACTGAAATCGATAAACACAAAAGATTCTTCATACATTATATAGACGGAAAATGCACACGACAGCCGATTGGTCTCAATACAATCGGTCAAATGCCAAAGCAAATAGCTGATTGGTTAAAATTACCAAATCCTCACTTATACACTGGTCATAGTTTCCGAAGAACTTCAGCAACTTTGCTAGTCGATGGAGGAGGTGATCTTACTGACTTAAAAAGACATGGCGGTTGGAAATCGTCTACAGTAGCTGAGGGCTACATTAATGAATCTATGAATCATAAGGAACAAATTCATAAAAAATAACTAAATCGATCGTCCTAAAACCTACTGAAGTTGTAGTGGCAGATAACCATATACCGCAGTGTGACAATCAAGTAGCATCTACTTCTGGAGCAGAAATTACAGTTGATCAACCCAAAAAATCTGTAACAGTTTCGTTAAAAAGAACCAGATTTGATTCAGAAGGTCGAGATGATGATAATGAACCACACGCTGAGGATGAATTTTATCGATTAACCGAAACGCAGCAAGCTACATGTGGTTCACCGTTGAAAAAACGTAGACAAAACAGTGATGAAAAAAGCGAACAATCATTTACTATTGAAAGCAGCGACAAAAATATTTCTTTTCATTTTAATAATTGTAATGTTACAATTAATGTACATAATCATCATAATTAACTTCAATGTACGATACACTATATTTTTGTTTTAGTTTAATATTTTTTTGATAAAAGATGCAATAATTATCTATTAAAAATAATTCATTTTTTAATTTAGTTTAGTATAATGTCGAGCTCCGCGACACTTGTTATGAAAAATAGTATACGCAACTCGTGCGAGGGAAACACGACTTACGCACTCGTGGTAGTTCAGCGCCCTCGCTTCGCTCGGGCGCGAACTACCACACGTGCGTAAATCGTGTTCCCCTCGCACTAGTTGCGTAATGTACTATTATATCATATTAATCTTTCACTCTCAAATTTTTTACCTTAGTAAATTTTATAGCCATTTCTATTAATTTTTCATCAATGTTATATTGATAATTACTAAAAGTATACTAAATAGGCTCAGAATACAAGTCTGTCACCCCATTACTAGCGAACATAGTAATTTTTCAACAAACATTTTTCTCCGTGTAAGAATCACTGATAGAACAAAAACTTTCTTGACATTTATTTATGGATTTAACTTCTTGAAATTATTATCTTAATCTTGTGTAGAAAAAAGTTTACTGTGGATTCTGTAAAATTTTAGTGCCTCTTATCATGAGCAAATCATAAATTAAATTACTCTGCGCACTTTTATACGTTCAAATATTGACAATAACACATCATTTTGGGATTTTTCGGTATTTTAATTTTATTTTACATAATCCTTTGAAACTGTTTATGAACTAAGAATCACTGAGAGAACAAAAACTTTCTTGACATTTATTTATGGATTTAACTTCTTGAAATTATTATCTTAATCTTGTGTAGAAAAAAGTTTACTCTGGATTCTGAAACATTTTAGTGCCTCTTATCATGAGCAAATCATAAATTAAATTACTTTGCGCACTTTTATACGTTCAAATATTCACAATAACACATCATTTTGTCATTTTTTGGTATTTTAATTTTGATTTTACATAATCTTTTGAAACTGTTTATGAACTAAGAATCACTGAGAGAACAAAAACTTTCTTGACATTTATTTATGGATATAACTTCTTGAAATTATTATCTTAATCTTGTGTGGAAAAAAGTTTGCTATGGTCTTTTTATTGTTTAAAAACGTCTGTCCTGCTAGTTTTTTCGTGAAATCCGCATTCGAGATAATAACAACTCATATAAATGCTGATATTAATTCAAAATATTCAACATAAATTAATTGATAGAGAACTTGATGAATTAATTTATTTCTATACCTTGTAAATGGGATCAATTTTGTTAGAAACGTGTTCGAAACAAGTTGTGAACCTATCATATCGTTCTTTCTTGACCTTCTCAAACTGTCTTCGCCTTCTTAGCCTTTTTACGCAGTTGTTCAAACTCCTCATTAGTCTCTTGGAGCTTTAATTTGGCCAAATACAATTTGTGTATAGCCTTCATAGCCTTCATATTAGGTGCTTGGATGCGCTGAATTTTGTTTTGCAAGTCATTTATAAGGTTATTAAGTTTATCAGTGGTCTTTTTAAGATCGTCCTCGTCAACATCTTTCAGATTATCCGATAACGAAGAATAATCTATTGTAATATGGCTTTCTCTTTCGTATTATTTTTGGGTACTAACACTGGAATCATTATTGATTCGCTGGCGACTGCACTGGCATCACCAACAATGTCTTCCATGTTACTACGAATCATTGGAATGGCGATATCTTCCATCTAAAATTGGTAACATTTTTCAATTGAATTCTCTTTTTGTTAAAGAATGTATATCTTGCAATACTGTTTAGAGGAATATTATATATTTTTAGGTATGATGATAAATTAATAATACTATTAATTGTAAAGTAACATGAAAATAATTCTTTTTATTTTTATAGATTCCAGGAAAAACTTATACTTGCCTTATTTTATACTTTGGTAGAAAGTTTTATTATTTCTACTTTTTTAGAAGATACACTTTTCTTGTACAAACAAGTATAAGTAAAACACCATAATTCATGAGACTCAAACAAGAAATGAATTGGCCCCTTGCACGTTTGCGGTTATAATTCATTACACAAATTCATTATGTCAAAATAAGTAATCACAAAAAACACTGAATGTTTCTTTCAACTATGTCCTAATTTACATTAATTGGTTAATTTTCACTTGCATATATTATGAACTCGTGTCCCAGCTTTTTTTTTCATATTGATTCTGGATTCATAGATTACCTAGTAATTCACTTTACTTATCATACCACTCTCTTAGTTTTAATCATTTATGCTTTGTATTAATCTATATTTTTATCGAAATAGATAATAATTTCACTAGAATGCATCATGGTTTTATTTTACATACTTGTTTTCCAGGATTCATTTACGTGTAGACCCTGAATCTGTATATATACTCAATCACATAAACAACGTATTTTCTTTTAATGACTCCAAAAAGATCTTGTATAATCTGTAAAATAAAAATCACACAAAGTATCACTTTTTTTTAAAATGATTATAGTCACTTAACATAGTCATTTATATATTAAAATAGTTATCTAATGGAAAAAACTGCGATGATGTAGATAGATAAAAATTCTTCTCGTCAGTTGTCTTTCTGACATTTTTATTATATTATCTTTAGCATATAAATAAATAAATTACTACATCTACAAAAGCTGACATGTATATTATTATTAAGAGAGAAAGGTTAGGTTAAACGAGAAACATCTCTCTTTCACTTATGTGTGTGTATATATACCGGTGGAAGAATCGCTTATATGTATATTGTAATTTAATCACATAATAAATAGCGAGATATCACGGTATTTTATTTTTTCTCTCTCTCTCTCTCTCTCTCTCTCTCTCTCTCTCTCTCTCTCTCTCTCTCTCTCTCTCTCTCTCTCTCTCAATGATCACTAAACGGAAATTATGAACTCGATATACATAAAAACGAAATAATATTTTTAATTGAGATTTTTTATACATGTAGTATATCAAAAAAGCTATCCACTCATATATTCAAGTAATAAGATAAAACATAATGAAATGTCGTAAAAAAATTAGTGAAATTCTCCCACACCCATTTCAACGTATGTCTAGCACGGTCGTTCCTCAGGCTTCTTCTACATTGGACAGATCCTTGCCTTCGGAGCGCTACCGCGCTCCTTGATAAAAGTCTAAATGACATATTATAAGTTGTATAGATTTAAAGACGAGTACGTCTGTGAGTTATGTTTATCAAGTCACCGCTCTCGTAGTCATCAACTGAATTACTTCTTTGGTGAAAAATAGCGTACCTATCTCTACTTATATATGAAAACAGTTATAACTTTATCCTACTTCGAAGTGACAAAAATGAACCGAGAAGTAAAATCCTGTTCCTTAGAAAAAGAGCGTTAAAAAATGCAGAATTGATTACTATAAATTTGTTTAAAGTAAAAATCTAGTCAAATCTATGCTTTTAAGAGAATTTTTCTCTGAATATCGGACTTTGAGAATAAAGCTTGTTAATGAAGTTTTATTAAATATACATTAAAGAGCCGCATTCTATTCTTTACGTTTATTTTTAATTTCTAATTATTACAAAAAATAAAATTTAAGCTTTTCTCATTCAAACCTATTTAACAAAGCAGGTGGAGACTGGTTATAAGTGACGCTAGCGCGAATGGAGAGTTTGCGCCTTTTATAAGATTTTGTTATAAACATCTTGCATATATAAAATTGAATATAATCTAAAAAGTAACTGAAAGTTGTTATTTGATTATTTTTGTATCCGCTCCGTTGAAGATTTGATTTCCGCTTATGAAAACTCATCAGTACTTCATCAACAGTAAGAAACTTCTCTCAAAAACGTCAATCTCGTCGCGATTTTGCAGTTTACTCCCAGTTTTCTGGCTCTGCCGGCTGTACTATTACGCATAGCAAGACGGCAACGCGTATTACGTGGCTGCTTCGCGAAAGGAGGCGGACGCGCTCGCCATTACGCTCGTGTGCTGCAGATAAAAGATACCAGCTGGCCGCGCGGTCCATATATGTAAATACCTCAGTGCATACGCGACAAGGTGGAGCCCCCGAGAATCGGCGCAGAGAAAAGGGAGAGAGAAAGAGAGAGAAAGAAGAGAGGCAGAGCGCACAGAGAGAAAGAAAACGATAAGGAGCGCGCGCGCGCGCGACAGCAGAAGGGAGAGTAAGAAGGACACGCGGGAGAGGACTAAAAATAAAGATAAAGCGGGAAACGAGATAAAGAGCAAGGGAGAGAGAAGGGCGGAGGCTTGCGCAGTCAGTAGCTGGGCGCTCTCGCGTATGTAACATACTATCTTGAATATGCGCATACATCGCAGCGGCGGCAGCAGCAGCAGCAGCAGCAGCTCCTGCGCTCTCGGACGCGGGAGGAAGAAAAAAGAGCTGCTGCTACTGCTGCTGCCTCTGCTGCGGGCTACCGCGGGGGCATATAGAGGCGTATTCTCGGAATCGCATGCAGCCGATACTCTGCGCGGGAGCTGCCCGTTTCGTAATTACCTTCCCTCTTTCTTTCCTTTCGCGCGATGAGAGCGCCGATGCCTACCAAAAGCCAGCTGCCTGCATGCACGCGCGCGCGCACTCGGACGGGTCACTACTTAGTTTTTTTTTTCATTACCCGCGCCTTCACCTCGATTTTAATTGATTTGTTTTTTCTTCGCTCGGTTTATCTTTTCTTGGGCTAGTTCTCCTGCAGGTTTCTTTGCGGGAAGAGGTATGCAAATTACCCGTGCAGAGATGAATTAATGAACGCGGGAGCGCGAGAGAGGGAGGGAGGTTTATCGGCGCTAGGCGCCGCGGCTGATTTCTCGGATTGAGATGAGATTTGAGATATCGCAGAAGGGAAGATTGTGCAGAAGTAAAAAATCAAATTCCAGTTATCTTTATCAGGAGGATTTTTCAGCTATTCTTTTGTTTTTTGGTTTTTGTTTTTTTTTTTTAGAATTGGCGTTAAAAGTGTAATTAAAGTTGAATTTGATAATATTAATCATGAAAAAGTTTGACTATATAGAAGTTTATACACCTAAGTTTAAACGAAAATACGACTTCTCAATTTTGAGAAATATTTTTAAAACGCTCACGCACAGTGCGATCCCAATAGTGTAGGAGCCAGGAGGGTTCCCGTAGCCTTTTCAAAAGGCAAGCTGACACCAAGTGTTTTCTTATGTATTTTTTCATGCTGAATCCGAATTTCCTTGGTAGATTGTTGAAAAAATCCGTCTTTATTTGTTATAAACAATTTATTGCAAAAATATTAATTTTCGACTTTTTTGTAATAAAAAAAAATACTATCGTATTCTTCAGGTCACTTTAAACCAAAGAGTCTGCTACAAGTTTTTCGTGAAAGTGCATTCCAAAGCCGCAAAAAATTTTCAAAGTTTAAGAAAATGAGCGCGTGCGTACAATTTGGCGGCGACGGCGCCCGACATCAGTGCGTTTTTTCAAACTTTGAGAATTGTTTACGGCTTTGTGATGCACTTTTATGCAAAACTTGTAAGAGACTTTTTTGTTTAAAATGACCTGAAGAATACGATAGTATTTTTTTTGTTATAAAAAAAAGTCGAAAATTTAATATTTTTGCAATAAATTATTTATAACAAATAAAGACGGATTTTTTCAACAATCCACCATAGAAATTCGGATTCAGCATGAAAAAATACATATAAAAACACTTGGTGTTAGCTTGCCTTTTGAAAAGGCTACGGGAACCCCCCTGGCTCCTACACTACAACAGCGGCAGTCTGAGTCGCTTGCATCGATGTGGCAACAACCTCCAGCGAGAGCAACAGCGACAGCGCAATCACGCGCACAGCAGTCTCAAGATCGAGCAACGACTTCCGATCCTGAAGCAGTCCAGTCAGATGCTGAAGTAGAGGCAGACCTCGATTATGATACGAAACAACTTGAAGATGCGCAATATGCAAAAAGCGATTCGTCTAATTGAAAATTTTGATATGTTAAATGAAAATATGCCTAGTAGCGAGCGTGAACATAGATTAAATTCTAACCAATAGAGCGGAAATCCGCCGACAGAAAGATTAGTGAATAGACTTGAATAAAGTCACAGATTATTGCCGCGGGTGGATTTACTCCCCGATCGAACCGAGAATTAGTATATTACATACCTAGGCCGGTAAAATAAGAAATGTCTCAGATCACTGTATCGTCGGCCGAGGCGAATCCGAGGTTGACAAACATGTGATCTGAGGCTTTCTTTTTTACCGGCCAAGGTGTGTATACTATTTTTCTGCCCGACGGCGCCGAAAAGCGGCAACTTCGTTTCGCGCAGCGGCCGTAAAGTTGACGCTTTCCGGCCAGAGGGCAGAAAAATTGATTTAACTCTCATGTTGCAAATAGAACTTTATTCCCGACTAAACTGTGACAACTTTGTTGACTTGGAAATGTGAGACTACATGAGAAAATGTTTTTAAATGCCGTGGTGCTGGCAGTGTCCACTTACTTTATTTCCTTGCTATGAGGGAAATAAGGTATTAGAGGTAATCAAATGCTACTTATGTCCCACTTTTCGAGTCAATACAAAGTGGTCAGACTGGTCATTATATGGAGTAGGAAATAATAATATATCATAGCGAATGTAAATTTTTACTCTTTTGTATGTTTATATATTTTTATAGAAAAAAGTAGATACTTTAAAAGAATACAATAAAATTCTGTATGCTATAATGAAACGGGAAAATCTAAAATATTTGATATAGTGTATTATATACAGATCTCTTTATCATTTGATTTTTAGGGTCGATGACTGGATAGATGATTTAGTAGCTCGGAAAGATCATCAAACAGCTTACAGAATTTGCGGATCTAAAAGAACATCACTTGCAAGTACTGCGCTGTTATTACGCATGACGGAAAAATTAAGAGAGTTTGACAATCCCATGGTCAAAATTTCTTTCATTTTACGTTTTTTGATGGTAAGCTATTTAAAATAAACTAAACTATTGAAATTTTTAGATAACTAGATTGCTTCATGTTGCAATTTTACGCTTCTCAATGGGTCAAAATGAGGAATTATGTTGGCTGATTGATTCTAAATGCCCAACAATGTCTAAATATTATGATTTGATTGGATTAAGTAAGGGATACAAAATATTACATTATTTAAACAATTAAATTGAACTGGGCTGGGGGGAGCAAGCCTTCTGCGCACGTAGCTTCGCTCACCGCGCCAACCCCTCGCTTTCTACGTAAAAACTTCGATTTTACATATGAGGCACGACTACTACTGTTCAGGACAACCTTATATTTTCGCAGTTGCAAAAACTGTTACTAATATATTATTTTATAATAATGTGTTTTCAAAAAAAGTATAGTATATTATGCACATAGGGAGTAAAAATAAAGAATGTCTCAGATCGCATATAAATTGTGGTCTGAGGCATTCTTTATTTTCTCCTGTGATGCGTATTCTATTTTTTTGCCTGGCGAGGCCGACACTACAACCTTCGTGATCGGGCATTGGGAGCAAAAGGTGATAGTTGCGGTCTGCTAGGTAAAAAAAATCTATTTTAAGCTGGTATTACTGCGGTTTTCCATAAAATTCTACAACCGTAATACAAACACAGCAATACCCACGTCCGCGTAATACCCGCATCTAGCCTATGTAACATTTTCACGCAGAATCAAACCTGATTGGTTCAAGGAGAAAAAACGTGTATTTCGATAATTTTAGATCATTTTCACAGTTTTCGTATGATTATTGATTATTTTGTGAAGGAGCGATCAGAGGAAGAAATATTTAATACAAAAACGTTTTATTTTAAGATGATCTACAACTTTTATGTTCGATATTTTTGTGCAAAATCAAACCTGGTCGAGTTAGACGCAAAAATCATTGTTTTTAAGCAAATTTGAGCGTTTTGCTTTCTCAAAGAGAAAGCTTGGTAACGGTGAAATTTTTCGACCTCCAGATTTCGATGATTTTCAATATTTCTGAGCTCCCTGAGTCGAGATATACATTTTCTAGAAAATGTCTGAGTGTATGTATGTATGTGTGCAAAACTGGCCACAGATATCAAATTTATCTTTGGCAGGAATTTAAAGCTTATTTTGAAGTTGTGCAAGTTCAATTATATAGTTGATCAGATAATATTAAGTCTGTTAAAAAAAATAAAGCAAAATATCGAAAAATCGGAATTTTTTTTTTCGTCGCCGAATTTGGATATCCGTGGGAAGTAGACCCATTTTCTGAAAAGCCTTAAAATCTCCTATCGATCCATATTTTTGTTGGCCCAATCGGATAATATTTAGTCGGTTAAAAAATATAAAGGAAAATATGGAAAAATCGAAAATAATTTTTTTCCTCTGGGGGGTTTGGATATCAGTCGGAAGTGGGCCCATTTTCTGAAAGGTCTTGACATTTTCTATCTACCCATATTTTTGTCGGCCCGATCGGATAATATTAAGTCGGTTAAAAAAAAATAAAGAAAAATATGGAAAAATCGAAAATATTTTTTTACGTCGTTGGGTTTGGATATCCGTGGGAAGTAGTCACATTTTCTTAAAAGTCTTGAAATTAACTATCAATCCATATTTTTGTCCATCGAAATGGATAATATTAAGTCGGTAAAAAAATAAAGAAAAATATGGAAAAATCGTAAATAATTTTTTTCATCGCTTATACAGAAATTGTACTTTAACATCCTAGAGCTACCACTACAAAATTCAAGGAAAAAAACGCCTGTGTTAGAGGATATTTGAAACCTTCGCCGAGTTATATGATTTTTTAAACCACTCTATGAGTTGGCGGATTTTCGAAGTTTTCGCTGAGTTGACGGGGTTTTGAAGCAAACACCGAGTTAGCAGGTTTTCGAAGAAAATGCCGAAGACATTTCGAAGAAATGCAATTAATCTATAAATTCAATAAATAGCATGTGATAATACCTTAATCTTTTTAATTTGCAATTTAATAATTACTACATAACTATTTTAAATATAATTTTCTTGATCATTTTGAAAAATTGTATTTATGGAAAATCAGATATGCAGAAAGAATGAAATTTTACATTAAAATGTACATTTAAAAAAATTAGTTGATGTAATTTATCAATTCTCTTTCAGAAAGCATTCTGCTAAAGCAGTTAGCAGCGGTTTTTAACCGAATTCGAAAAAGGAGGAGGTTCTCTATTCGACGTAGCTTTTTGTTGACGTATATTTTTTTAAATTGCTCTTTTATGAGAAAATTTTACATACAAAAAAGATGCATTTTAAAAAGATCTACGCCTTTGGTATTTAACATTTTTTTGTAAAATCATAACTTTACGAGTTATGCTTAAAAAACTGTTTTTCCGTTTTTTTTAATGTGCTGCCGATTCCACATGTTACAGGTGCTTTGGCTCAAAATGAGACCATAAACTTGTTATAAATAGATGAGTATGTGATAACGAAAGATAATCGAGCGACTTGATTACACACATACGTACCTCCATACATACAGTTTAGGGAACACTTAAAATGAGTCTATTTGGTGTAGAAATGATATTTACATTATAATATAATAGTTTTTGAGTGGTTACATGTTTCACAATGTTGAAACTATAAGACCCTCCCGGGTAGCGGTCGTGCCTAAAAATTTGTTTATTACATAACATTATTTTATATTTCAGAACTTGAATGTAACCCAGCTTTTATTATGCAAGCCATGCAATCTATGTCAGAATATAAGGAGGATTTTTCTACGCTAGTGAAGCTCTATTTCCATTATTTGCAATTTAAAACTGATAGCATTCTTTGTGATGCTCAGGTATCTTATTTTACTATAATTTTATATGTAAATGAAGAATCATATAAGAATAGAACGTTTAAGTACTGCCATAATTAGTACGATGTTTAATTTTTTATTTCAATTAGAACAATAATAATAAATATTTCATTTTAGTACTGGAAAACTAAAGGCTTTGGTGATGATGTTTTGGGCGGAAAATTTACTATACTCATGATTCATGCGGTTAATAGTGGTTCAAAGGAGGGAGAAATTGTTCTTAGTATCCTTTTCACGTATTTCTATCAACAATAATAAAAACACTTGTTTTTATTAAACGTACAAATATTCCTTAATTAATAATTAGATATCATTCGACAATGTACAAAAGACGTTGACTTGATAAAATATTGCTTATCTTGACTCGAAAAACTTGGCTCGTTAGAATATGCAAAACAAATCGTTTCTGAAACCGAAAAACAATTCAGAGCTGAAATCGACAGACTTGGAGGAAATGCTATCTTAGAAAAAATGATTGATACCATAAATCTTTGGAAACATGATGAGAAATATCCGGATGATTAGTGATTCTAGATAACTTATTAATATTATTTTGGAACACAAATAGTATATATCTTCGTGCTTTAGAAAAAATGCCATCGCAAACAAGAAACCTGTTACAAATAATTACCTAAAATTTGTGATTAGAAAATGTGTATTATGTGTTGTACTATGTTCTTTACACATTTTGTAGATTTTAATAATAAATAAAAGTCTGTTATATTCATTACTACATCTTTTGCTTCCTCTAAGAGGAAACTTTGTGATAGTAAACAAAATTTTTTGAAAATGTCGTACGAATGCTGTTTAGCACATTTGGAATCGACATACACTATTTTTAGAAAATGTCCGCGTGTGTGTGCGTGCGTGCGTGCGTGCATGCGAGCATGCGAGAGTGTGTCCACTCGTCGGACCGTCCGTCCATCCGTCCGTATACGCTGATATCTCATGATCTATGCGACAGCGCTTATTTTTTTGATGTTGCTTACACAGTTGGGGTCAATATCCTGTTTTTGTCAAAATCGATTTTTTTCCATAGCGATTTTTCAATTTTTCAAATTTTAATTTTCTATTTTTTTTACTATTTAGAACTAATATTGTTTATATATTAAATTATTATTTCTAATCATCATTATTCTAGTTTTTGATAGCAATTCATTTCGCCTTTTCGATTAATAAATACACTGAAAGAAGTGTAGGGCAGCATCTGCTCGAACCCATGTAGCCGCTGAATGAAACGACGTGCAACTACATGCTGCTGATTTCGGGCAGCTCCTGCCCGAAAAGAGGACTGTATACATCTGAAAGGCCCGAGGCGCTGCCGTCTTACAAATCGTGCGGCGCGTGCCCTACACTTCTTTCAGTGTAGCATTTGTTGATACCTTAAATTTTTTAATTTGCAATTTAATAATTACGATTTTACTCCATAAATCTTTTGAAATAATTTTATATATACTTCTGAATAATGTATTTATGCAAAATCAAATATGCAGAAAGAATGCAATTTTATATTAAAATATGACGTCCGCAACAGTTGCGACTTATATTTTTCCTCGAACTGTTAAAATCTGAAAAATAGTCGAGCCCGACTTTTTTCTCCGTAGAGTGGAGCATCGACGTGTCTCGAGAGCTTCGGAGAAGCTCGGCGTCGCTGCTTACTCGACGGGCCGCACCCTCGGACTTGCGGAGAGGGGAGCGAGGAGTCTCGTAACATGAGCAGCAGCCTCACCTGCTAACTTTGGCAACCGTTCTTACGGCGGCCAATCAACGAGCGGAAAAGCTCGCCCCTCTCTCAAGCCGAGGTACTTTGTTGGGCTCCGAAATTTCTCCGACGCGAAGGAGCCGGACCTCCTCTTAGACTCACTGGAGTCGCGCCAGATTTCTTCGCCGAGAGAACCTCACCTAGCCTGGCATTCGCTGAGGGCACCTGACTCGCCCAACGGCATGAACAGCCTCCCGTCCCACGCTCAGTGCGGATACATTTCCGCTACGTGCATAAAGGGGCGACTTAATAGCTGCAGGAAAAAGGGCTTTTCTGAGCTTCTGCCTCGCGTCGAGGACCTCGCGCGGCGAAGAGAGTACACGTTTAGCTTTTCCTTCCTTTTTTTTAATTTTATTCTTATTTCAGTTCTGCTTAATATTTTGTTTTAATTAATCTTTATCTTTTTTTTCGGCTCTACCATTTCAATACCGTATTTCATTTTTTTACCTAAACTCTGTGTTCGACTTAATTTTATTAACCTAACAATTCTTCCATCTCCCCTCGCATGCTTGCTAATACCGCTAGCTCACATCAAATATACATTTAAAAAAATTATTTGATGTAATTTAACTATTCTCTTTGAGAAAGCATTCTACTAAAGCAGTTAGCAGCGGTTTTTAATTTGTTTTGGAGTTGCCTCAGGATAATAGATGGGGGTGCAGATTCTTTTCCTATAAAAAAGGAAGGGCCACAGCACGGGCGAGCGGAACGGCTTCCTCGTAGCCGTACAGCTGTAGAGGTGAGTTCGAATTCTGTTGCTTGGAAATATTGTTTGTTAAGAAACAATTGATGCATTTTTTCGCTCTCTTTTTATGTCAACGCTAACACTGTCCGAATCGTGAGAATCGCCGTACAAGTCGTACGTACTGTCCTTTTGAGTTTTTAAATAAAGATAATTTTAAGTCATTCTTTGTTAAGTTTAAAATCACTCCTTTGTGTGTGCAATAACGTTACTAAAATTGTTAAAGGTATCATGAGTCAAGTCTTATTGTAAATAGACACACACGCGGAAAAAAATTGTTAATTAATTCTATATTTCCTACAGTTGATTTAACCGTAAAGTGGCAAATTCGTTTTACTTTCAAAATAATCGGTAGAATTTCTGCTGTAAAATGTAAAATCTCCATTCTTAAAAAGTAGAATCTCCATTTTAGAAAAGAATAATCTCCATTTTTCGAAATTTTGTCGGTGTAGTACGTCATTGCAGACCAGCTAAAAATCCTGTACTATTATTATACGTTCCTGCCTTCATTAATAACTATTTCATCATCTAATAACCGTATATTCGCGCTCTCATCCGCACTCGTTTGATAAACGGCGTATAAACGGGCATTCGGTTTCATTTGAAGTGATAAAAAAACTCGACAACGACGAGCAACAGCAGCAGCAGCAGAAGCAGCTCCCGCGTAAGCGCCCCTAAAATAGAGCTCTCTATTCGAGTGACTTCTCGTCACATAAACACGTTACACACTCGCGCCGCCAGTGCGAAAATGCCCGGAAGAGCTGATAGGGCATCCCCCTCCCCCATACATATACTGTGATCACGTGGTGCGGGGGGCAATCCGTGAGCTCGCGCAAAAAAAAAGAAAGCCGCAGCCGAGCGAGCGTAGAAATCCGGCACCATCGAATTTTACGATTCTCCTTATAACACGTCTCATCGTCCGCGATAAGATTGCTCGCAAGGGTAGTGGGCAGTAGAAAAGCCTCGGCGATTTTCCAAATCTACCAAGAGAGCGCTCTCCTGCAGCGCCGCCGGCACACACAGCCGTGCAGGTCAAAAGGGCTATATAGGCGACCGGTCAGTTCGTCCGCGGCATACATGTATATCGAGAGGGAGAGCGGCTGAGAGAGAGAGAGAGAGAGAGAGAGAGAGAGAGAGAGAGAGAGAGAGAGAGAGAGAGAGAGAGAGAGAGAGAGAGAACAGTCGTAAAAGGCCAACAGCCGTATGGACGAAACGACACATTGCGCGCGAGCGAGCGCGACTTAATCCCCCTTTCCCTTTGCGGAGGCATTAGGCGAAACCCTCGGTTTCGTAGCATCCAGTCGTTTGCAAGCTGCGCGCACACGCGCCGCCCGTATTACGCAGCCGCGTCTTACTCACAAGAGAGAGACAGCGAGAAGTGCGCGACCGGCGAAATAGGATGGAAAAGTGAAATAGAGAGAGAGACAGAGACAGAGAGAGAGAGAGTCGGAAGAGTCGTTCCATGATACACAGGTTGCGAGGTGCGAGCGGCGTTAGTAAGTATAGGTCCGATGCGATGCCGCGGAAAAGGAATCGTTACGGCGCGAATGTGGGGCGGGTGAGAGGGTCTGAGTTAAGAGCTTGATGCCCGAGTGGATAGAAGATGGGACGCGCGGGAGCCGCGAGAGAGAGATCCGCCCGGGGAAATTATGTGATTGGACCGAGACGAACGTGAGCGAGGCTCGATTGAGAGGAATAAAGTGTACCGAAAAACTCGACCGCTGCTGTTGATTCAGCCGACTCTGTGTCAGCGTTGGTTTATCCAAAAGTCTACGCTCATAGTTCATGACTGTAGACAAATGGCGCCACAACGTCATATCATTGAAACTCATGCGCGAATATGAATAAAATTTGAAATTTTGTCGAATGAGCTTACGTTAATTCATAAATAATCCTTTTTTATATTTTTGCAATGAGTATGGATTATTCAAATTAAAACCCGCTGCTAACTGAATTAGCAGAATGCTTCCTCAAGACATTTTTTATTGCACATTTAAATTAAAAATCACAGATTAAAGTTGAAACAGTATTATAATCCGCGTTTCATTTAATAGTTTCAATGCCGATTAAGTTATTTACAATTCATATAACTATTATATTTTTCGAAAAAGTTGCTACTTTTTCAAATTCTCAATTGTAAGTCAAAAATTGCTAGAAAGTAGTTTTGAAATGCATAATTTAGAAGGAAATAGAATGTACGTTGAGAATATCGGTCTATATTTGAGATGTAATGCCGAAAAAGTTATTTATAACTCATAAAATTATTTAATTTTTCTAAAAAATTACTACTTTTTCAAATCTGCATTCTTAAGTCAAAATAACTCGTGAGTAGTAGTTTTAAAAGACATAATTTAGAAGGAAATCGAATATAATTCAAGATATTGGTCTCCATTTGGCATATCTTTAAAAAAATTTGTAAAAAAATTAGTTTTGAAAAAAAAAAATTTGTACAAAATTGTTATTTAAAAAAAAAAAATAAGACCTTAAAGTCATCCATTTGACCCCAAAATTTAATCAGTTCTAAGTTAAGACATACCTAAGGTGCATGCGAAAGTACAGCTAATTCCGTCCATTCGTTCAAGAGTTATGCCGAGGACAAAATTTGGTTACATACATACATACATACATAGATACATAGATGGATGTGTATGTGTGTGTGGGTGAGTGTGCGCGCGTGTGTGTGCGTGTGTGCGTGCGCGCGCGTGTGTGTGTGTGTGTGTGTGTGTGTGTGTGTGTGTGTGTGTGTGTGTGTGTGCGCGTGCTAAAAACAAGATGGAGGCGCCCTGAAAGAGGGACATCGAAATGCGGACAAACTGTCGAGCCCGAACCCCTAATCCCTTGGCTGCAAGGCTAAGGGGACGGGGGAATAGGGATAACGACAGCAACGGCGACAGGTCCAGCGGATCAGAACGGGCCCCACTGAAGGAATGCTCACGCGGTGCCGGTGGGGTTCCGGTGTCGTAGGGCCACTGGCTGGGGAGCTTGCCCCCCCCACGCCCACCAAAAACACACACACACACACACACACACGCACACACACACACATACATGCATACGTACATACGTACATACGTACATACGGAATTACAATAACTTGAAAACGGTGCCGCTAGTCTGTCTGATTTTTCAGGACAATGTTCTAAATATCTCCCTTAATAATATATTTATTTTTTAAACACATTCCCCAGAGATTCTTTCTTTAGTCGATGAAAATATAATTCTATGACACGTCTTCCCATAATCTACGTATTAAAAGTCTAAGCTTCGGGAATTTATATTTCGGAAACGGCACCGCTAAGCCCTCCCAAATTTGAACCACCGGTAAAGAATAATTCTATTAATCTACAGTTAAAATTTCAGAAACATTCTCCAGAGCACAGTTTACTCGACAACTACCTTAAAATAGCGAAAAAATTGTTTTAAAATTCGCTATTTGGTTCAATAACAATCTCTATTATTCCGCTATGGTTTATAATATTCCTAATACTCCAAAATTTATTGTGTAAAAATTTCTGAAAGAAATAGTTGATCTGAACGAAGTTCTGGCGAATTAAACAGAAAATTACGTTAAACTTTTTTTTCGCAAAAAAAGAAAAACAGTTTATTGGGGTTTTTAATAAAACTAATAAAGATGAAAATTTGATTTCTTCACAGAAAAATGCGCATTTTAATTATTTACATGTCTGTACTTTAGAAAACGAGATCGTGGTTATTTGTATGCTGAAAAATTGCAATGTAAAGTATTTTTTTACTCAAAATAAAAAACTAATTTTAAATTTAAAAGAAGACCACTGCTAACTGAATTAGCAGAATGCTTTCTCAGAGAGTATCTTCAATATTTTTATGGCATTTTTTTATTGCACATTTAAATTAAAAATCACAGTTTAAAGTTGAAACAGTATTATAATCCGCATTTCAATTAATAATTTAGAAATACATAAATAAAGAGGGAACTAAGCGCATTACAAGAATATGTCGAAAAAGTTATTTACAATTCATATATCTATTATATTTTTCGAAAAAATTGGTACTTTTCAAATTCTCAATTGTAAGTCAAAAATTGCTAGTAGGTAGTTTTGAAATGCATAATTTAGATGAAAATAGAATATACTCTTGAGAATATCAGTCTACATTTGAGATGTAAAGCTGAAAAAGTTATTTATAATTCATAAAATTATTTAATTTTTCTAAAAAATTACTACTTTTTCAAATCCGCATTTTTAAGTCAAAAATATAACTCGTGAGTAGTTTTAAAAGACATACTTTAGAAGGAAATCGAATATAATTCAAGAATATTGGTCTCCATTTAGTATATCTTTAAAAAAGTAGAAAAAAAAAATTATTTTTGAAAAAAAAATTTTTACAAAATTGTTATTTTTTTTTTAAATAAGACCTTAAAGTGATCCATTTGACTCCAAAATTTAATCAGTTCTAAGTTAAGACATACCTAAGGTGCATGCGAAAGTTCAGCTAATTCCGTCCATTCGTTCAAGAGTTATGCCTTGTACGTATGTACGTATGTCGGTATGTCCGTATGTCCGTATCTACGTATGCACGTATGTACTTACGTACATACTTACAAATAGCGAATTTTAAAACAATTTTTTTCGCTATTTTAAGGTAGTTGTCGAGTAAACTGTGCTCTGGAGAATCTTTCTGAAATTTTAACTGTAGATTAATAGAGTTATTCTTTACCGGTGGTTCAAATTTTGGAGAGCTTAGCGGTGCCGTTTCCGAAATATAAATTCCCGAAGCTTAGACTTTTAATACGTAGATTATGGGAAGGTGTCATAGAATTATATTTTCATCGATTAAAGAAAGAATCTCTGGGGAATGTGTTTAAAAAATAAATATATTATTAAGGGAGATATTTAGAACATTGTCATGAAAAATCAGACAGACTAGCAGTACCGTTTTCAAGTTATTGTAATTTGAAGTGGCATTCTTTTAGTTGACACACGATCGCACACTGTGAGTGCGAGAGAGACGGCACGCATAACTGACAGAGACACAGCGAGAATGTGAGGTTAGATTATACCGTCCGCTCAAAAAGTTCCTATCTCGTCCAGCGTAAACAGAACACGCGTGGCAGGCAAGAGAGGGTCAAAACTTTTGTTTCCGATTACTAGTCGACAACTACCTTAAACCTTTATTTTCAAATTCAAAAATTGTGTAACGAATTTGCGAATTTTGCGATTTGATTCGAACTACTATATTCTTAAACGCCTAAGGAAGTTTTTTGGAAAGTTCCAGTACTCTATACATTGTTGCTAAATAGAATTAGATGTTGAAGGCCGCACACCATGGTGTACGTGTTACGACGTGCGCATGACACGATCACGAAAAATTGTACAACAATACATAGACTACTGAAGTATTCGTGTCGTGCGTACGTTGTAACATGTGTACCGTAGCGCGTGGCCTTCAACAGTATTTATCGTAAACATCACAAAATAACCAAGCTAATAGTAGCACGAAAGATATAGTTGACTCCAACACTCATGTTTATTTTATTTTTAATTTAGTATTCTATTAATGATCATTTGATAAGATCGGTGTATATAAGGAAAAATTTTTGTTATTTTCACTTATTACAGTCATGAAGGTTTTGTGTACTTTGTTGTGCGTCGCTTTCGTGAGCGGCTTCAATATAAGTAAAAGAGATTTTAAATAGTATTATTGATGATTAAAATAAATTTTTCAATTATATATTATATTTCAATTTCTAATAGATAACAATGGAACACACGAAGAAAAAATTATTGGTGGAGATTCCGTTAGAATAGAAGATCTACCATATCAGGTAAGTAAATATCAACTAAATTTTGTAACACTCATTCCCTTGCAGCAATTTCATTAATATAACTGGTTAAAAAATTAATAGATTATTTGATAGATTTATTAATAGATTTATTTATTAATAGATTGTTGAATAAAATAGTCCATGAACGATATTAATAGACCTACTTGTTTTATTGCATGATGTATTGAGTAAATTTCATACAAAACAGTTTATAGAAATTTAAAAGTTTTTTAAATTAATTCAAGAAGATGTTGAATCTGATTAAAGCTCCTTATATCTTGTATATCAATATAATAATTTCAATATAAATGTTTAATCCCATAGCTCTCAGGATAAAAGTATTTAAATTTGTTTTTAGGCTAGCTTGGTTTGGTTCGGAACAGTTTACATCTGTGGTGCAACTATTATACATGGATCTTGGGTTGTAACTGCTGCACACTGTGTCAAGTAAGATTTCATTTAATTTTTATAATTACATTGAGTATTTCTATATAATAGAACTTCTTACAAAAAATTAAATGTATCTCTTCATTGCAAAATAGAGATAAATTGCATATATCAGTACGAACTGGCAGTGGATTAAGAAAAACTTTAGCAAAAATACACACAGTTGAGAAAATTATAATGCATGCGGATTTTGACAAGAACGGCCGATACAATAACGACATTGCTTTAATCATGGTAATTATACATGTTTATTTTACCTGTGAATTACTTAGAAAGGTTTAGTATAGATATAATATCACTATTCATGACAATGTTAGTATTTCAAAGTGTCCATCGAGTGTCGATCGAGTAATTTATTTATCTCAAATACTATTTCTAAGTGTGTAATAATATTTTTATACAACTGCAAAACTTGTTAAATAAATTTCAGAGACATTTTAATTTTTGATTAAGAACTAAGAACTTGTGACTAACATGAATATTTTCATTATATTTTTCATCCAGCTTGAAGAGCCTATTAAATTTAATAATAAACAACAACCTATAGAACTTGCAAAGCCATACGATATTCCCAGAGAAGGTGAATTGATGCGGATTTCAGGTTTTGGAGATACAGTGGTAAGTTCTTATCCTTCACAGAGAAAGGTTTTCTTTTTTTCTAGAATTTCTTTAGTTAATTTAATTAACTATTTTTAGCCACATATGGGGAAAAGTGATGTTTTGAAAGCTGGATACGTACCTGTAGTGAATAAAAAAAAATGTGAAAGAATTTACAGATCAGAACCCATAACCGATAATATGTTTTGTGCTGGCGATGATGAAAGTGCTAATGCGTGCTATGGTGATTCTGGTGGACCTGGTATTATTCATGGTAAACTCTATGGAATCATTTCCCTTGGTCCAAAGTGTGGATTGCCAATATTTCCTGGAGTGTACACTAGAGTGCACAAATACTACCATTGGATTAGAGAAAAAACTGGACTCATATTCTAAAATTTATAAACTTAACTTAGTATAAAAAATACTTATTTTACGTGATAAAAATAAAATTTTGAACATAAAGAGAAAATTAAGCTTGATTCTTCCTGCTAATAACGTCACACGATTAGATACTGAACGATTATTCCCAAAATAAGTATGTAGAAAATACACCAAAATTTTACGGTTTACGGTAAGTTCAATTAGTAAAAAAAATTTCTTTGCGAGACACCAAATCTACCTTCTGTATTTGATTTTTCTACTACTATGTATTATATCCAACAATTCCCACTTAGGGCGTAAAGTTATACTTTATGCCCTTGATACGAAAACTACTATTTCATAATCATCTTTCTACAAAAAAACCTGTGTTAATTTTTGCTTCCTCCTAGAGGAAGCTTTGTGATAGTAAATTTTTGAGTTGTTGTAAAAACATGTTATAATTGTGTTCCGAGGTGTTAGGAATCAAAATACATGGTTTTTGAAAAATGTCTATGGATGTGTGTGTGTGTGTGTGTGTGTGTGTATACTCCTGGATCTCAGCTTCTACTCGGTCGATTTTGACCGGACAGGCCTCATTTTTTTTGTTTTTTTTTTGCGTGATGGCGGGTCAAAATCCGTTTTTTGATTGGGGCGATGGGTTTTTGTTTTTTTTCAAATTTTGGATTTTCTCAAAACTGTTTTTTGATTTTTTTTAATGATAGGATCGAGTTATTCGAATCTGATGGGTAGCGTTCGAAAGAGAATTAAAATACCTATATTTTCTAAAAAAAAAAAGTTTCTAGCTATCACGGTCCTTTTGTTATTAACAAAAACGTGTTTTTTTTTAGAAGCTTATAACTCCTAAACTTAACGGTCAATTTTTTTGAGAAAAATCATGATAATACAGAATATAAATAGCTATAATCTGTTAAAATTTGAATACATTCTGTAGGCTAGATTTTGAGTAAAAAATTGAAAAATGAAAAAAATCAGTTTTGTATGTACAACGATTACAAGAGTAAAATTGACTTAATGGCTTCAAAATTCCTTTTAGAGGTAGATTTTTTATAGTTCTCGGTCGGGTTCTTTGGGCAAAATAATTGGTCCATAAATTTCAGAGATATTTGAGGTTAAAAATTTTTTGATATTTTTTAAAAATCGTAATTTCTCGAGAACGGCTCTACGTATCTGAATGGGGTGGATGGCATTCGAAAGAGAATTAAAATATCTATATTTTCTAAAAAAAATTAATTTTCTATCACGGTTCTTTAGTTATCATCAAAAACAAAAACGTGTTTTTTTTTTAAAACTCATAACTACAATGATGTTATCATCAGTATTTTTTTAATTTTTAAAAAACCAACCAACAAAATGAATTAAAATGTTTAAAAATTATATCTATTATAATCTATTATAATTATGAATTAAGCATTATGAATGCATTATATTCTGCATTATTATAATTTATTTGTGAGTTATGAACTTTTTTAAAAAAACACATTTTTGTTAATAACAAAAGAACAATGATAGCTATAAATTTTTTTTTCTTAAAAAATATGAATTATGAAATATAAAAAAGAAACACGTTTTTGTTAATAACAAAACAACCGTGATAGCTATTTGTTTTATTATAAAATATAGATATTTTACTTCTATTTCACATGATAACTTTATTTATCAGCTCAAAATTTATATAAATTTGATATAAATAAATAATAAATAAATAAATAAATTTAAAAATTAACAATTTTTAATATTCATAAATGAATTTAATTATAATTATGCAATAAATTTTTTAAAAAATTATAAATTTTGTTATTAAAAATTAATTAAAGGAATCAACAAATTACGGTTGAGGAAGCTACGGGCCAATGAATTGGCAGCGGTTTTTTTTTTATTAAAAAATATGAATTATGAAATATAAAAAAATAACACGTTTTTGTTAATAGCAAAACAACCGTGATAGCTATTTGTTTTATTATAAAATATAGATATTTTACTTCTATTTCAAATGATAACTTTACTTATCAGCTCAAAATTTATATAAATTTGATATAAATAAATAATAAATAAATAAATATTAATTAAAGGAATCCACAAATTACGGTTGAGGAAGCTACGGGCCAATGAATTGGCAGCGGTTTTTTTTTATCAGTGAAGATTGTTCTAATATGTACGAAACCAATGCCTAACTCAATCTGAACAAATTATGAGGGGAATATTATAGGGGATAATTGAGGGGAATGATTGTAACTTTCTCACAGAAAAGTCTTGACTAATTTAAAATAGATAAGCTTTACGATTATTTTGTATGATCAATATTATATATAATCTTAAAATTTGCACATCTATTTACTTGTTAGATGGCTAGATTTATTTTAAAATAGATACGATTGATAATTATTTTGTATGTTCAATATTATATATCTGTGGCTTCCAGGAATAACGACCTAACCCACTTGTACGTATTTTCAAGAAATCAACGTTTTAAAATTTCTGTCATGACACTCCATATGTAAGATCGAAATGCGCGAGATGAGATATAACAATGTAGACATTTGCATAGGTGTCGAATATCTTTCGAACCCCACTATCAGCTGCTAGAATACATTTTTATTCTTTGTATAAACAAACAAAACAATGCAGTTAAGTCGTTATTCCGGTAACTGTGCAGTTAAGTGGTTTAGGAAAATTGTTCAAATAAGATAAATAACATAGTTATTTCTACACTTAAAATATATTATAGAATACGAATTCTTTTTTAAATAGGGGTAAAGAGTACTGTTATTGACCCCTTAAGGTTATTAGCTATGTTTAAATTGATTTAAAAATATAAAAACGTCATTTTTTATAAATGTTTTAACAAAATACTTCAAAGGAAAGCTACTGATAATAAAATTATAATTACAAGTAAGAATACAAAAAAAGTTTTTTTTAAATTGCTAAATATGTACAAAATGTACAAAAATGCAGTGATTGACCGCTTGATGTCAGTGATTGACCGTTCGTTGGATAGTTATTGACCCCTCAAAGTTAAAAGGGAAAAGTAGGTTTAAAAATACAACATGTTTTAAATAACAGGGTAAAAATAAAGAGATACTTTATTTATAATATTTATTTTTATTATTTATGTTACAATAATAATTCTTTATAATTTAAATAAATAATTTATAAGTAATAAAATAAGTTACTTAAATTTTTAAATGAAACATCTCTGTATTACTTTTTAACTTTTGCTTTACTATTATTTTTGGTAATTTGTTGTTTTTCTTAATATTAGAAGTCTTGTTCTCCTTCTCATCAAGTTTTTCTTTTTTGATTTTAATTATATTTTCTTGAATTTCTTTTTTCTTTAAGCTTATTATTTTTTTTGCTCTTTTCTCTTTTTCAATGTTTTTTTTCTTTTCTAATAATTCATGCTTTTTATTTTCTTTTCTCTTTATTTCTAGTCTTTGTTGTTCTACTTTTTTTTCTTCTTGTGATCTCCACTCAAGTGACGAAACAGCATAAGTTTTTTTTTCTGTAAATCTTTTGCCTTTTCTTTTTGGTGTTGGTGGTCTTTCCAGATATTCACTAATTTTTTTATATTTTGACTTGTTAACTTTTAATCAATCACATCTTCGTCGAACACATTTGTTTCTTCTTCATACATATATAAAGTAGAATTATCACTAACAGTAACAGTACTTAATACTACATTTTCTTGTTCGCCATCAATCAAATCACTATTAATACTTAAATTATTTCCTTCTTTTTCATTTAAATCCTTGGAAGTTAGATTATTTATCGATAAATGTAAAAATTCAAAATTTTTAGTCACAATACTTGACTCATTACATATCACTTCATTATCACTAACATTGCAATCACCTACAGTAAGCGTATCATCACTTTGCTTATCGGTGTAAATATCACATATCTGTACTTCATTTTTTGATAATAATTGACCCTCCACTTCATTTTCTAATATTACAGGAATTTCTTCGATATTCATTACCTGAATGTTATTGCCTTCTTGTTCGTAGATTTGATTATCTTGCTCTTCGACAAATTCAAACTCGTTTACTGAATTTCGATTTTGATCATCATCTGATAAATCTCTAAATTGTTTAAATAATTCATGTAGAACAACAAATTCTTTGGATGTCTCTTCTTGATAATTAAATAGCTTTACTCGGTTCAATAAATCTTCTCCAAGTATTTCAGCGAACTCTTGATAGGATATAGTAGTATAACTAGATTCAATGGTTTGAGAACTCTTCTTCGGTGCAAGACACTTGGTATAATCAAGTGCATCTGGATCCCATGGATGCAGCCCACAAGCTCGGAAGGGATTTATTATAGCTTTGCCATCTGGTGAAAACTTGTCAACAGCTTTCTTTAGAAGAGGAGCCATTTGTTCTAGCGATAGTGCCTTACCAGGATTTTCTCTTCTATACTCCAACAAGCAATTTTTATACTCATTTTTCAGAGGCTTAAATCCTCCAACATCAGCAGGTTGTAGCATCCTTGTTGAATTGGGATACAAACAAATTAGAATTATGTTTAACTTTGCACATACTTTACTTACTTATAAGGTTACATGGCTCTTGTGTCCATCTACGAATAAAATCACAGGTAATTGTATTTTAAATTCTAAGAGATATGGGTGGAAAATATTTTCCAGATACTCTACAAATAACTCAGCATTCATCCAACCACTTAGCGTAACACCTATTCCCCATTGAGGAGGCACAGATCTTCCTATAGGTCCAGGTAGTCTTTGATAAGGATAAACTACCATGGGTGGAGTTGTAACGCCACTTGCACTAAATGTAAATAGTACCGTTAAATTTAATTTAGCATTACCCTTCTCAATTTCATAAACGTTGCGTGTTCCTCTAACAGCCAAAACATTTTTCATCTTTGGGCACACCATAAAGTAGGTTTCATCACTATTGAATATTCGGATAGGATCATTTAAAATATCTAAATAATTTTCTCTTCTTAAATAATCCTGAATTTCTTTAAACCACTTGCGTACGTCACTTTCACTAACACATGAGCTAGCCATCGTAACTCCTTCTGGAAACCTTTCAGACAGTGATGGATTTCTTTTCATAAAATTTTTGTACCAACCATCGCCTGGTACATTTTCTTTAAAAGGATTTTTCAGTTTATTTTCTTGAAGGTACTGTTTAACACTGGCTTGCAAATCTTCCTTTCTTCTTGGAAATCCTTTCGCAGTACATTCACTAATCCATGTAACTAGCTCAGCTTCTATATCTTTACCTAAAATTGGACTTGGACCCGGAGTAGTCTTTAAAAAGTTATCACTTAATCTAAAAACGAGTGTTGATCGAGGAATTGAAAATTTTCTTGCGGCTTCATGTCTTGTCATTCCTTTATGAATTTCATTCAAAGCCTTTTGGATGTTATCCTCTGAATAACGCTTTTGGTAAGCATTTCCTTTCTTTACTTTAGGCATGTTGATAATAAATTAACTTAACCTAAAATTACAAAAAGGTTTGTATGATTTAAGTTTAGAAAATTAAATAAATGTAAATGATTGTTTTTGCTAATGGTTACAAATAAGATAATTTTTAGTTGTATTTATTTTTTTACGGCAAATAAGTATTATTTTGCTAACAATTAAATAATAAGAAACAACTTACCATTACAACGTGAAGTCGAAAGTACACAGGGTCGATCACTGCCTGTGTGAGAACATAACATACTGACAGTCATTGACCGGACGGTCAATAACTGCTCACCGCGGTAATTTAAACGGCAGTGGTTGACCCTCTAAAATATTGACAATAAACGCAAATTTTGGATATAAAAATATTTTTTATCTAATAAGAAACTTGCCTTTTTATTAAATTCATCATTTTTTTTTATTGCATGTTCCTCATATTTATACAAATGCTTAAATAAAAATCATTCTTATACAGTGTCGCTAAGAGTTAATGCCGATGTAGAGCAGAAATCTTGCGCAAGCTTGACTTACTGATAATATAAAAATTTTTCATACGTATAATGTGCTAACATTTATACAATTTCTAAAACTTTAAGGAATTTTAATACATCCTTATATGCAGCATATCAATTACAGCTGTATTATACTTTTTAAACTAAAAAAGGGGGTCAATCATTGTGGGGGGGGTCAACAACCGTACCCTTTACCCCTATTCATTCCCGCGCATGCGCCTCCCAACGGAATGTGCATGAAGCTGAAGTCAAGGGGATTCAATAAACCGAATACCGGACGTTACTCGGTTGCTGTTCATACACACTCGCGCCCCATCGCTCGGCAATCAAAACTGTTATCTATTGTACTATTGTGGCTTTGATCTTTGTTGCTGTAAAAACAGGTATGTCATAATCTGTTTATTGTATAGTAATATCTTCAAAACGGTGCTTTTAATTAAATATAAATTATACCATGAAAACATAAAACATACTTTGTGGTTAAGTGACATGTTTACAAGCATACCTTGTGTTGATTTTGCATGAAATTAATTCTTTATTAATTATGTAGTGATAGTTGTGACATCGTACCTACTTGAAACTTTAAATAATGGACTGTAGGATGGTGACCATTTGGCTCTATAATTTCAACGAATATTAGAATAAACTTACATAATCAAAAATCATTATGGATCTTATACAAGGCTATAGATCAGGCTCATCTTCTGCTGCTCAATCTCAAGGTAAATTACTTCAAAATTTTAAATATTTCATAATAAAAACTTATTACTCTATCGTCATTTATTTCTTTATGTTCTAGAGATAGGAATAGAAAATGTAAATTTACAAGTTTTTAATGAATCAGATATCGCTTTTGAAATAGAAGATCATGATTCATTAGATAAGAATAGTAATTTTGAAACAATTGAAGATCAGGATAATGATACTCCTGTTGAATCGCAATCCAACATAGTTAAAAAATGTTCTCGTGCAGAAAATCAACTAAAAAGAAACATTGGGGAAAGTTATACGACAATGAAAGGCCAAGTTGTTCCAGCAAGATCTCTAAAACGTTTAAAAGATTGTAATAGAAAGGGTCATCTATATATCTCATACGACAGTCAACAGCAAGTTTTCAAGGAATATTGGAGCTTAGGAACCTATGAAAAACGAGTGAGTTTTATTAGATCTATGATCTCTGTGCATGAGAAGAAACGCACATATAACAAAAAGAAATAAAAATTCAGAAAATTATCTGTCACCTATTACTTGAATGAAGATTCATGTAAGACTATTGTTTGTAAAAAATGTTTTTTAAATACTTTAGATGAAACAGTAGCATTTGTAAAGAATATTGTTAATAAGATGTGGAATGAAGTGATTATGGTGTCCTCACTTGACAGAAGAGGTAAAAAGTCACCTCTAAATAAAAGTTCATAGGAGAAAATCAAAGAAATAGAAAATCATATACAGCAGTTTTCAGCTCATGAAAGCCATTATGCTCGTAGACATAAAAGTAAAAAGTATTTACCAGCAGGATTGAATGTTGCGCTGATGTATAGACTTTATGTACAGCAAACTGAAAATCTTTTAAGTTTAAAAATGTACCGGCAAGTTTTTGCAACAACTGGTTTACAGTTTAAAAGTCCCCAATTGGATACGTGTCACAAGTGTGATGAATATAAAGCAAAAATTAAATTTGCCAATACTAATAAAATTTAAATAATATTTGCTCTCAAAGATAAACTACAGGTAGAAAAAGAAAAACATCACGAACTCGTTGAACTAGCACATAAAGCCAAAAAACAAGATAAAAAGTTTGCTTTGGATTTTAATGGATCATGTGTTTTTTATACTTTAATTTGCAACAATGTTTACCGTGTCCCCTTTTGGAGACCTCAGTTGCTTTTTATAAGAGGCCATTATGGGTTTTTAATTTGACAGTAAGTTCAAGCTTTGGTAATACAAAGTGTTTTATGTGATATGAAGCTATTGCCAAAAGAGGAGGAAACGAGATAGCATCTTGTTTATATCAACATTTGTTACATCTGAGTTCATCTATTACACATGTTACTTTTTATTCCGACTGCTGCTCAGGACTAAATAAAAGCAAAATTGTAGCTGGTATGCTATCAGCTTTTCAAGGAACTTGTTTGGAAACTATCGATCTCAAATTTTTAATTCAAGGACATACTCACATGGAATGTGATTCTGATCATGCCGTAATTGAAAAGGCCAAAAAAAGGTTTGGTATTCAAATTCACCACCCTCAAGATTGGTACAACGTAGTCCGTGAAGCAAAAAATAACAAACTTTTTGAAGTTATAGAGATGACACAGAGCGAGTTTTATAATTTTGTTCCCAGATGTATTTACTATGCGAAAACAAAATGATGATAAGAATAAATTTTATTGGAGAGATGTTAGGTGGTTAAGATATAAAAAAGGAGAGCAGGGAATTATTTATTACAAAACCACTTTTCTCGAAGAGGATCCATTTTTAAAAATTAACATAAGAAGAAACAATAAAAAATTCAAGCAAAATTTAATCTTCGATTTACAAAATCAAATTCAATGCGCTTACAAACTCCATTACCTATATGCAACGAAAAAAAAGAAAAATTTACTTGATGTGTTAAACCTTTTGCGCCCAGAGACAAAAGATTTTTATTACCAATTGAAAGTCGACAATAATCTTAAGACTACAGACCCTGATCTAGAAGATATTGCTTTATTAGATGAAACTCTTGAAGATTTACAGTCAGAAGATGCAAATTTAACACAAGATACGGGAAGAAACAAAAGAAAAGAGAAATACAAAAAATGATGTCAGTTTAAAAAAAGACGCTAATTTAAAAAAAAATGTGATTTTAGATAAAGATTCTAACTTAAAACAAAATAATAATGAAGAGATCACACAAAATAAACAATCAATAAATTTAACTATTATATAAAGCCTGAAGTAAGATCATCCAAACGTGCCAAAAAAACTCAATCAAATGAAATGTATGTTTATTATTAACGTAAATAAATCATTACTTGTATAATTTTCTGTAAATATAATGAATAAATTTTCTATTAAACAAAACAGTTTTTTTATTATGTAGATAGAAATTTCATATCCTTCTTGAAAAATATTGATTTGTAGGCTAGATTAAATAAAGCATATTCAGTTAAGTGGTTTTTCCGGGCACAGATGCAGTTAAGTGATTTTCTCCGGGCACAGGTGCAGTTAAGTTAAGTGTATATTAATTTGCACTTAGCTGATATTTGCTCTTTGAACGCGTTTCAGATTTCCGGACCAAGTCTACATGAAAAAGGATAGTTAGAAGGTATACATTGCGGTGCTAACTCAATTTTGACCACCAAGTAGGTTAGGTCGTTATTCCGGGAAGCCACAGATATAATCTTAAAATTTGCACATCTATTTACTTGTTAGATTACTTGGGGGAGGGGTCCAGAGTTTCGACGATTCACTATAAAATTGAAGTCAAATATAGACGTTTTTCAGTTCGACATATGATAATGCAGATTGTTCTTAATTTCGAAATTCTAAATTACGAAAATAATATTTACGAATGTAACACTTCACCTACTGTCAAAAAAAATCGAATTTCATTAATAGAATTTTAATAGGGGTACAATATAGACATTTCGAAATAAATCATTAGAAAGGGGAGGGTCCAAAGTTTCGACGATTCACTATAAAATCGAGCCAACTAACGATTTTTATAAATTCGACATAAGTCGTTGTCGAATGTACATAAATCCGAAATTTTAAATGACGAAAAACGTATTTTCGAATATAACAATTTACCTACTGTCCAAAATATCGAATTTCAAACTACAGAATTTTAATAAGGAGATAGTAAAGATATTTCCAAATAAATCATTAGAAACTAGCTAAATCTACTACATTAAAATTCTGTAGTTTGAAATTCGATATTTTGAACAGTAGGTAAATTGTTACATTCGAAAATACGTTTTTCGTCATTTAAAATTTTGGACTTATGTATATTCGACAACGACTTATGTCGAATTTATAAAAATCGTTAGTTGACTCGATTTTATAATAAATAGTCGAAACTTTGGACCCCCCCCCCCCCCGGTGAACTGTTACATTTCAAAATATCATGATTTTCGTAATTTAGAATTTCGAAATTAAGAACAATCTGCATTACCATATGTCGAACTGAAAAACGTCTATAGTTGACTTCAATTTTATAGGGAATCGTCGAAACTCTAGACCCCTTCCCCACCCATTGTCGAAACAAAATAACGCAGACGCGAAAAGACAGCCGTGCTCGGTAGCGGATGCAAACGAGAAAAACCATGCGCGAATCGCGCGCTCTTTTTATTCCTCGACTTTCGCGCTTTATCGGCACACGCATAGGGTAAAAAAAAGCAACGAGCCACGACTCGGTCGATCCCTCTCGTTTTCCCGCAGAAAAATCGTAAACGTTCGCAGCTTCGCGCCCAAGATCAATGCGCTCTCTCTCTCTCTCTCTCGCTCCGGAAACAATGACAAGAGTCAGTATACCTATCTACGTTCTCGCGGCATTCGGCACGCGAGAATAAAGGACCGACTCGGCATAAAATATCCGCGACGAAGGAATCGCGTACACACCTATAGGTATACACATACATACATGTATATACCCATGCAGACGCGGATGCAGCGCGCACGTGCGCGCAAACCCGGGGAAGAGGGAGAGGAGGAGGAGAAGAAAAGGCATAGGTGTTAACGTTTGCTTTATAGCGCGCGCGGCGATGCTTTAATACTTACGTCGAGCGCGCGTGAGCGCCGCCGCATACATACATATACACAGACAATACAGGGGGAATAGAGAGCGGGCGAAGATCACGTATGTCGTACGAAGCGAGAGGACGGGCAGGCCGTCGCGCATACGTTAGTATTAGAAGTGTGGGCGGTTGCGGACGGGGGGGGGAGCCGTTAAATACTGGAATGACCCGCGGAGCGGGACGTTATGAGATGTTAATACGAGCCACTGGCGGAGAAGAGCACGCGTGCACAAGCTCTTTCGGACCTCTCGCTATACAGTGCACGTGTATTAGGCAGAGCGACAAGAGCTTCTTCCGCCTCCGGCTCTGCTCGGTGGGGGGACTCTTATCCTCTATCTGCAGCCTGCGCGCGCGCCTTGTTCTTCTCTATGCGTTCGCTGATTTTTCGCCTCCATTATTTATGACGCATTAATTTTAATAAGCCTTTTCCTTTCTGCAAACGCGCGCGATCGCCATTCCTCTTCCGACGGATCGTTTTGTTTCGACCTCGGCGATGCGCAAAGCGTATATGCGCATAGATATATGCACGGCTGTATATACCTATGCGCTTGTTTTTTTTTTAATACTGTGTGCTCCGCATTTAGCTGCAAGGAGCGGAGAAATGTCAAAGATGAATCTGCTCGACAGAGTTTACGGGAAAAATCATGTTCTATAATTGATTCGTATATGAAAATTTCAGAGCAAGTATAGCTCAGTGCGTAATTAAAGTACATTATACGCTTTCGTATTTACTCGAGTGTAAATTTTAAATGACTTTTATTCCTGACAAGTTGGTGCGACGAGAATTGATTCAAAATGGAAATTTACGTTTGATACTCTCACATAAATTATGCATCGTTTATTCGTACCAGATGAAATCAGCTTATACTAGCTGATATTTTAAGGCAAATGTGGAATATCGAGATGCGATATGAAAACCCCGCCTGCATGTTTGAAACTAAGTTGGTCGCGCGTCACGTCGAAAAGTTTTCTTCTTAGTTATTCAAAACACTTAATTAAAATTGCAGTCTGGACACCCGAGACCGAGTCGAAATAAATACGCACGAGCGCGTGCGAAGCAAAAAACAAAAAAAAAAAGAAAAAAATCCGAGCAAAGTTGCTCCCGGCCGAAGTTTCATAAATTGCTTCATTTATGTAAATACTAAAGTTCCATACATAACTTGCCAATTTTCCTCGAAATTAAATTACATCGCGCCTTCTAGTGTCCGTTAAATTCTACTTCGGTAAGTTCCCCTTGTGTCTTCGTATCTCTGCATTAAAGTATAACTTCTCTCTCCCCCACCCTCTTTTTACTCTACCCCCAGTGTACCTTAAAAAAAGGCGAAATTCTATCTGCATTCGTTCTCACAAGAGAGGCAGAAAGAGCTAGCCAGACACCTTGTTTCCTCGGCCGGATCCGCGTGCGCGTGCGCGGATGCGGTGCTTCATTTTATAGTTATGCACTGAGGACACTTTTACTACGCGCGGAGGCCAGTTCGCGGGTCGCGGACGTTTATTGTCTTTTATACTTCTACCACTCTGCCGCTCTCTCTCTCTCTCTCTCTCTCTCTCTCTCTCTCTCTCTCTCTCTCTCTCTCTCTCTCTCTCTCCCTCTCTCATTCTCTCGCTTGTGCACTCTTCTCCACCGAAAGCTCGTTCGTTTATTTATATGCACGTGCATGCGCGCACGGCCGCGATAGCTGCGTTGTAATGCCAAGTGGGAACGCGAGAAACAAATTTCCTCTATTTTATTGCCATTAGGCGAACAAACTCGCATTAAAATTTGCTAGGCGATTATTTTTCCTCAATTGAGTGTAGAGCCGGCATGTTGAATTGCATACGCCACTCGTAATTCTATTTTTAATTATTCGCAACGTCCACGTTGCTTTCGCCAAGGAGAAGATATTTTTGCGGTACAAATGAATAAGGGCGAGTATAATAGACAAAAATATCAAACTAATAGTTTTGATTAATTTTTACCCTTTTACTGATATTAAAACCTTTAGAAAATACCTTTAACTGATTTTTTTGGATCCCTTATAAAAATAGTTTACCACAAATCATAAAATACATTTTAAGGAAAATGTTTGCATTGAATTTCTAAAATTATTCGGGGTTTATTTCATTTAACTTCAAGTGGGCCCTCCTTTTTTTTCCTTTTTCTGAAAAGAATTTTCAAATTTTCGAAAAACTTCAGAATGCTCTTTCATAACGTTCCATGAATAGAATATTTCAAAATTAGAATAAGATCTGCGTCCAAACGACATTTGAAAATGCATTATAAAATACACATAGAAATATAAAAATGATGGCAAAGAAACATGTAAAATATTAATCGCAGCACTTACTTGGTGTGAAAAGCACTGTTGCATTCGCTGCAGGTATACTTGCGCTCGCGTTTTTTAGCAACGTTGGCCTGGCAGTTTGACGTACCCGCTGAACCACGACACTCTAACTGATGAGACCTAGCTACCGACCTACGCGAGAACATAGCGCTGCATCTGCCGCACGGAAAGGGTCGTTCTCCTGTGTGGGACCTGCAGTGATCGTGCAGCGCTGTCTTTCTAATAAGTTTCTTGCACACCACACACTCATATTTCAGCCTCGGGTTTTTAGCGGATTGGAGAAACTCGAGCTTTGCAGGTTCACCATGGAGTGTTACGGTTACGTGAAACAAGAGCTCCGCCTTGGTGTTACTTGTAAAATCGCACGTGTCGCATTTTAGCTGGTTTGAGCTCTCGAGATTATCAATAGAGGCTTTCTCCTGGTCAGAAGTGCATCGATTATCCCGCGTGTGCCACGTTAACTCCTGAGACAGAGCGAATCGTTGTCCACACTTTGGACACCTGAGACGAGATAATCATAATTAATCAGAAATTCCCCCATTACATGATGTATAAAGAATGTCTTCCCTTTGTAACACACCCACCTGTGACATAGTTCCATGTGCTGTTCCAGCAGATGTTGTCTCTGGGCTGCGAGAGAATCCTGGGCCTCGTCACAGTGTGGACAGTATCTCTTTGAAAAGTCCACACGTCCATAAAGCCCTGCCTTTGCTCTCATGACCATATCCTTATGATCGGATGTCCAGCGATGAGCAACAGCCTCACGCGGCGTTTTGAACGTCATCGAGCAAAACGAGCAGAAATAAGGCTCCCCCACCGTGGCCTTCCTCTTGGCCGCCGCCGTCGTCGTCGTTGTCGCTGTCCCCGTCTCGGTGCTTTTATCAGGATTGTGGTAGGCCAGCTGGTGACGCTGCAGCGCTATCAGCGAGCGCACGATCTGTCCGCAGATGGAGCAGGCGAGTCGACTCTGGTACTCGTCCGAGGCCGTGTACTCGATCTTGTGTCCGGACTCCCGCGCGTGCATGCGAAGCTGTATGTTGTATCTATTTAGGAATCATAATCAACCATTGGACATTGACATTACTAATTCAGTACAAGGGACATTAATTATTTCTATGCTGAATATTAACTGCATTACATTTAGGACGTGGTTCTCGCTTTTTCTATTCACGATAATGTTTTGAATACTTTTTTAGTCATTTCCAAATACTGATGAAAGTTTCTATCGTTTGAGTAAATTCTTGGAAATGTCGTATAATTTTTTTCGATAACAATAAACGCTGTTATCACATCATAAAATAGTCTGCTTATGTAACCGTAAATAAGAAATATTTTACACTCCTTAAAACAGAAACGTCATGCCTATACTTGTAAAGACTTTATTTTATATTATTTATATTTCTTAAATGAAAAATATCTTTATGCGAAATTTTAACATGATGTAAGATAAGAAGTTCTTCATTTGCGTTACATATGTCAAGTCAAATGCAAGGGATCATGCGTCATATTTAAATACGAGTGAAGTTTTGTCTTACATTTAAATTGGAATGAAAAATCGATTTATCATGCAATACAAACTGCGCATTCAAATGGCAGACGGAATGTTTTGATAAAAATAAAATGAAAACGCATATAAGACAGTTTCATGAGGGTATTTAATTTATTGCGTGTTCAGAAACGATTGGATGAATATTCTTTGACTTGTAAATTATTGGGTTTTTTAAATAAGAAAAACTTAACATGCAGAAATCATTTAAAAAAGTAACAGGAAGTTATACGATTGAGTTCAGTAGTAATTATCAAAGACAATTAATCTCGAATCAACTATCTTATAAAAGGAGAGACGAATACTTAATATTATATTTAGCATAGGGGTGCAGAATGCATTTTTCTGATTGAATTGTCAATGCGCGAGCCGTAACTTGGTTGGATTTAATTAATAATAATGTTCGCACAGGCAGCCGCCTACAGCAGTGGCAGAGAGCCGTTTAAATCGTCGGAGGAGGGGGCAATACCTGAATTGCCGACAACAGGTTGAACATGTGAGTACTCGCTGGCGACGAATGACTATCGGTACAGAGCCATTTATCATGGAAACAACATCTTGATGGCCTTGCTTCATTATATGCGCCTCCACGCTCTCATTATCATCGCACCAGAAGTCGCATAAGGCGCACACGAAGCTCCCCTCTATCTATGGAGGTACAGCGATGGCAGCGGCGTGAGCGCAACAATGAAAAACAAAAATTATTGCCAGCCGTTATTTATTGTTACACGAAAATGTAAATTATGACGTTATTTATAGGTGGCTGCGATTAGATTGAAGAAATGCATCGCATGTATATTTATACTGTGGCGATTTACAGCTTACCGAATGAAAATAGTCCGAAATAATAGTGTGTTTGATACATTTATTCTCAAATTCGCAATTTAATATTCTCTAAACAACTGTATTTTAATAATTTTAAAGTATCACAAAAAAAATGCTATCAACGATTGAGTTAGTGAAACACATAATTCATAGCTGCTTGTTTGCGTTTCAAAGAAGTGTTACATAATGAAATTATATTTTTAAAACAAAATTATCGTTTTTCAAATAATTTCTCATAGTAAAAGTTGATTTTGAAAAAGGATAAAGCTGACAGAATATTATTATTTGAATATAAGTATATTGATTTTTTCATTCGTTAATTTCTCGTAATACTAAGCAGGAGTGATTCCAGAACAGAAGTGATAACAGAAATGTTACGTAATGTAAAGATATTTTTAAAATAAAATTATCGTTTTTCACATAATTTTTCATAATAAAAGTTGATTTTGAAAAAGGATAAAGCTGAGAAAATATTATTATTTGATCATAAGTATATTAATTTTTTCATTAGTTAATTTCTCGTAATACTAACAAGAAGTGTTTCCAGTACCCGAGAATCGGATTTTGCTGAGCCTTTCGGAGGCATTTTCTGGTACTCAAAAATAAATCTCAGTAACCGCAGTTCAATCTCATATGAGCTATTATATTTCAAATAAGCGATTTTCTAATGACAATTGCTGTACGAAGATACAGCAAAATAAAATTTCAGCAATTTTCATTAAAAAATTGATTATTTGAAATATGATAGCTTATGTCTTCGGTAAAAGGACCTATGATATTAAAATATGAGGGTACTGGAATTTATTTTCGGGGACGAGAAAACGCCTTCCGAAGCCTCAGCAAAATCAGTATCCCGGAGACTGGAATCACTCCTTGCAAGCCTGCAATCTTTGAATCGTATCATGAAAATATTCACCGTTCTAATATTGTGATAAAGTTAATATACCTTCGAAACGACGTCCATGTGAGAATCAGAACGCCAGTGTCTGAGAAAAGTGTCCTCAGTGTTACAGTAGAAGCGGCAAGGGGCGCACTGAAAGGGAGACTGGCGTACGATGTTGGCCATGTTATCGAGGAGGAAGCGCTGGGCTCGGTGGTCGCTTGGCTTAGCCCCAGCGACGCGGCAGTGATAATGTGACAGAAAGTGCTTGCCCATCTGAGCACGGCGCACGCGAGCGTGACACATTTCGCAAGTGAGCACCTCCTTGAGGCGCCGACGAAGCCGCTTCTTCCGCGAGTTCAGATCGATGCCTGAGCACGAGGCCACCGCAGAAGCCGATGTCGAGGTGGACGACTTGTCCGATTCGCTATTCTTCTTCTACAGAGTGTAATGAGAAAATATTATTTTAACGCAAATAGTCAAGTCAAAAACTAGATGAATGGTCAAGTCTATTATATACACTGATATTTTTTAGATAAACTTAAACAATCATATTGCTTAATGAACTTATTTATTATAGGATAGAATTTTATTGAGAGGTACACTAAAAATCAACTTAATTTAAATGAAGTAGACAGAGGGGAACTAATCCTGAAGGTAAAGCTTACCTATAATTATAATCTTATGTTTTTAGTAAACTGAGTTCCTTTTTTTCATTTTTTTTATATTAAATTTTGGTACAATGTTTAACTGCATTTTCCAAGCATGATACTTTTTTTAATTTTATAACATTTCAAAGACAATTATAATTTAAAAGAATATTTGAAATTCTTAAGAATCTAAAAATTTTATTTAATTTCGTACTTTAAGGTCAACGTCGACATAATAATATAGTTATACACAACCATTATTAATTTTATCAACCCTAGTTACACGCACGAATGTGAAAAAGAGAAAGTGTATGCTTACGGAGGCCAAGACCTTCTGACGTTTGCTGAGATTCTGGCGGTGGAGGAGAGGTAGGGCGGTCCGCGGCATCTGCACGGCTCCGTCAATTTCTTGGATGCTTCTTTTGGCATGCAGATCGGACTGCAGGTGCCGGTTGTAAAGCACCCCCGAGGCCAGCCTCCGACCGCAGGGACTGCACCAGTATCCATTGTTGATATCGGCCCGGGCACCCGGAACCCATTTGCCGCGCGTGTGACCTGATGGTGGCTGACCCGAGTCTTTCTCGTATTCGTCACATTTCTGTTGATCAACATTACACGGTACTTACTACATTACTTTATTAGATGCTTTCTTATTCAGAGCCTAATTATACGATTATACCTTGGAATTTTCTCAAACTTAAAATTAACACCAATTCTCTTAATAATGTTCATTTTGCAAAGTTATCATTCAATACCAGTACCTGAATTGTAGGATCACTCGGCTTCCATTTTCCTCCGGTATAAGTCGGTGGTGGATGCACATCGTACTTGCGTTCGTCCATATCCATGTCGTCCTCGTGCAAATGCACTTCTTCCGATGCTAAGCCTCCGGGTTCCCACTTGCCGCCAGTGTGACCTTGTGGTGGATATTGTGCACCATGACCTTTATGTCCATCATGCCCTCCATGTCCATCATGTCCATCATCGTCAAAGTCAGAGTACGAGTCCTCCTCGCCCATTTCGACGTCCAAACTATCGCCATCCGAATCTTCGTCTGGCAAGTCGTATTCTGCGTACCTATCCAAATTCGAATGTCTGATGTGCTCTTTGTTCTCGTTCTCATTATTAACCGCAAGATCAGTCAACATTGTATCTTCCAGCCAGACTGAATGGTGATCATGATCTTGCTCCATTCTTTGACTCTCGTCGTCGTGGCATTTTTGTTCGGAGACTACTTCCTCTTGTTTAGCAGTGTACGAAGAAGTTTCCATTTTTGAGGTACTGTCACCAGAGCTAGCATGTTTACTCGACCTCATGGCAGTAGAAGTACTGGGCTTGTTTGTCGAAGCAGTGGTAGTAGTCGCTACGATTTCGGGGAATCCAACCAAAGAAGGTATCCCTAAATCATCGAGATCAGTAACTCCGGGCAGTAGAGCCAGTTTCTCTTTGCCCTCATCTTTGTAATCGGGACTCTTGTCCTTTCGTCGTTTTTTATTACGCGCCTCGTGTCGACCGGACCTTCTGAGCCGGATACCTGTGGCCCGACGGGATTGAAGTTTGGCACTACTCTGTAATTCGAGTGAACTGAAGAAGGCGTCGGCGTTAAGAACCTCTGGATAGGATACATTTGGCATTGGTGGTGAACAATGGTATTCATCGGCCTTAGTGTCCACCGTAGTCCGACACCCGGACTGTCGGTGTCGCACATAGTTCTCCAGACCATTGACTGTAGAGTGGCATTTGTTGCAGAAGTGGGTATCGTCATCATCTTCATAGCCCTCCATTATTTAAAAAGCTACAAACATAAAGTATCATTGAATTTATTAGTACCAAGTGTTTACCAATTACAATTTGTTTACAAATAAAAATCAATTTAAACTTACAAATATACTACAATTGCTGAAAAATTGATTTTTGAAATAATCCAACTTTGGTTATGAAAGGAAATTGTTCTGATTGAGGAGTATCAGGCGCGTAGTAAGATGTATAAATGAAAAGGAAAGTGGATTTGATATATCACTAACAAGGAGAGCTTCTCACCTCAGGATCATAGATTCGGCTTAAGCTTCAGGATATCATTTTTTGAGCCAAAAAATACTCTTCTGCTATTCGTAGAAGAGATTTATGTACACAAGTATTTATACATACGTAAAGGGATATACTTTCTCTAATCAGGTACCAAAACCAAACAAACATCACAGCAAAGTGTTTCGCCATGTATACTCTAATCCAAAAAAACCACTCCTATTTTAGGATTTTGTCTATTGGGCTCTAGAAACAAAGATTTAGCAGTTTCTCAAAATATCTAAGGTACATAGATGTCCATAGATATCTAAATAAGTCAATAACTATAAATTTGATAGAATAATCATACAAAAATAAACAGAAAGTAGACAGAAAAGGCTTTAATTCTGGCATTGATTAATCAATTCGTTTAAAAATATTGATTCCTCAGAAAGTTATAAGCAATCAAAAACAGCATAAGAAAAAATGGTTTTCTTGTAAAAAAAATTTCCTTGTTTTCTGACAACTTCATGGGTGATATTTTTAACTTTTTGTGGAATCAATATTTTCAAGCAAGTCAAAACTCATAATTAATGCTTTTTCTGTCTGCTGTCTGTTTATTTTTGTATGATTATTCCAACACATTCAGCTATCATTTGTCATTCTATTACTATTTTGCTCTGTAACATTGGATGTTTTTAAAACATTAAAGTAAAAAGAGATAAAATAAACGAAAGTAATTATAGATATAACTGCTTATTATGGAATACTAAAGATTTTGATTAATAAAATAAATACAAAATATATTTGTTATATTTCATGTTGATCATTAAAATGTTTTTAAACAAAAAAGTTAATAAAGTCATCAATTGTTGCATACTAAATTTGAATATCATACATACAAACTAATATTTAGTAACTAATTATTTAACATAATGGGAGACACAATCTCTATTCTGCTGTACATCAAATAAATAAAGCCGAATATTGTGTCCTTATTCTATACCGAAGTCTTAACCAGACAATAAATTCCCCATCTTATTGACAACTCGGCTTAATTTATTCACTCAATTATTTCGCAGGCAGCAATAAAAAATCTTATCGTCATGCCATTACCGTCCTCTTCCTCGTAACTTTCCTTCCGCACAAGGTAAGAACATACTCTACCCAAAAACACCGAAAGCGCTATACTTAAGCGAAAAAAATTATTCAAACCTCCATAACTCGGGCAAAAAGCGTCGGTCGAATCAAGTCTCTATAAAGGCTCGCGCTCTTTGGCTTATCTCGCGCGCGCGAAATACCATCTCCCCTCCGGCGAAAAAGGAGGAGAACTTTTGAGCCGGACATAAATCCAATCCGCACGAACGTCGTGCGCGTGCGCGTACGCGCATTAGCGTGGGCAGCTAATTGCGAACAAAACTGTCTTTCGTCTCTCTCGACTTTGCCGCGAATGCGTAAAAATAAATTTGTCGACGGGCCGAGGGAGATAAGAGCCGTCGCCGCGGCGCGCGTCCCTTCTTGAAGGCATCGAACACGCGAATTCAATTAGAGGCGGCAGCGGGCACTGGGCTATACACGCGCGCCCGCGCTCGTATTTCCATTCGCGTGTATATTTCGCGAGATCCGAGCGCGAAACGAGGAGAAAAACGCGGGACACGCGTCGGTGCCGCGCGCCCGCGAGAATAAATAATTAATCGGGGATGGGGAGAAGAGAGGGAGAGAAAGGGAAAGAGAGGATCTCAGACACGGAAGCTATAAACCCTCTTGTATACGAGGATACTTACTAATGACGCACCTGTGTTTTACATTAAAAACGCATTCTATATGGGAGAATGTATGTGGGAGTGGAATGTGAGGCGCGAAAATGCCTCCTTGCAATACTTTCGGGAGCTTTATTGAGGAGCGACTATGGACCTTTGCTAAGTGCGTGCGGTTTCTGGTGCTAATCTACGCAATTGTGATGTGAATTATCTTTAAGCAAAGTTGTGAGATGACTTGAAATGTAATATGTAGACATTACTCATTTTGTAGAAATAAGTTGAATCATAATGGGATCTTGTAATATAGATAATGTACAAATATTCCCATATATTTTGGACTTATAAACATGAATTTAGGGTCATATTGGTTCATATCGTGAGTATTTGAAAAAAAAAAACAATGTTCAACATTGTTTATTATCCATCGGCAAAATAATGTAGAACTGCTTTCCCTTTTAAAGCCCAATTGAGACAATCCTTCATCGATTTTTATCAATTCTGTTTCAAAATTCATTTACTATATATTATTTACTTTGCTGATAAAGATGATAAAGGGATGTTAGTCTTCTTTTTTCAAGGTCTTATCCTTTGGATATCTCAAAATCCTGATGTGATAATGCAATTCTAAACCTGGACTGTTTAGGAGCGCAAAATACATGGGAACAGATATAGTTCCCTATGACCAATGTAATTAATAGTAGTAGTAAAACTATAGTTAAAAATCCAAAGTAATAAACCCCTTTATTGTAATAAAATACTGATCATTTTATAAAGATGAGTGTTGAAAAATAGTAAAATAAAGAAAATGTAATCGCGGCTTTTTTTAATTTTTCGGAAATAAATTCATTGAAGTACCTATATTATCTGATTCCATGGATAACTTATTCACCATTATGCACTCAGCACTCTTCTACATAATGTAAAAAAATATCAATTCTGAAAGAAAGATAAGAAGGGTATTCAAAAGTTGAGTTTGACATTAAAATTCGCGGAAACAATTTCCTCCCTCGCACCTAGATTCCATATAGCTATACGCGACTTTACACACGGGAGAAATTAATAACGAAGATAGAGCAGAAAAAAAGGCGAAGCGAACGAACGCGAACACGTATTATAACTGCAACAAAAGTAAAGAAAGGGGAGTGCGGGAGAGTGCGAAGAAGAAAGTGGAACTAGAGAGAGGGAGCAAGAGAGGTAGACGAGAGAAGCTCAATTCCCGTGCGTGCGCACACACAGAGCGAGCTCTTGGCCTCGTATTTTAACAATAATCTCGGCGATTGCTCGGCGGCCGCGCGTTCGCCAGCTAGCTGCCGCGCATAATATTCAAACAGTGCAGGTGTGTGTAGCTCGCGCGCGCGCTATACTCGCGCCCTCAGCCCCCGTGATCCCCTTATCTCTCGAAATTAAAGGCAGTCTCTATCTCGTCTCTCGGTTTTAAGTGCTCGCGCTAAAGTGACTCGGAGCTCCATCTCTGCCCCTCTCTCTCTCTCTGCGCGTACTCGAGCTCCCCTCCCTCTCATCACACCGACTCCAGAAGCTACGTACACACCGACAGGCAGACAGTCAGAGAGAGAGACGGAGAAAGAGAGCCAGCGCAGACATAGAAACGCGGCGGATCTATATAGGTGCTTGCGATCCGCAGGGGACCATCGGGGCAAAAGCTAAGGACAATCGCATTAGAGCGGCTCGAGCGCGCAAGCGGCTAGGAGAGGAAGCTTTCCACAAGCGTCGGGGACTGCTGCTGGCCGGAAGATTGGTAGAGCGGCTGATGGGAGTAACGGGCAAATTGAACTCAATATTCGCGGGATAGAAGGGAAACAAGTTGAAGCTTCGCGCGAGCACGCGTGCATATATATACGGGGCCGCAGCCAGCCGTCCGACGCGTATAGAGAGCGCGCGCGGGCGAAGATCGGTCGATGCCGCTTGGCCGTTATTCGGACGACGACACTTCGCCTCTCCTCTCCTGCCGCTCCGCGCCGCCCCTCCGCGCCACCCCTGGTCTATATCTTTTCCCCTGCGCGCCCGCGTCTTTTCTCTTTGTCTGCCAAACGCTCTCTCTCTCTCTCTGTGCGCCCCCGCGCATGACTATGCTGCTGTGCTGCCGCTACCACCCCCGTTGCCTTTCACCGCGAGCTTGGCTGCTCTGTGTGCGTATTTAAGTCTTATATACCACGTCCTCGCCGGCGCTGTTTTGCGTAAGGGAGCAAGTTGATTCGCGAATGAGCGCCGCTGCCGATCTTCGGTATGTAGCGGGGGAGAGACGAATATTACAGGGCAGAGGGCTTGGCGATTTGCTGCGGAAGAGTGCCTGCGTAACATCTGCGAGGCTTCTGTATATTTACACGGAGAATGAGAATTTAGATTGTAAAAGTGTTGTCGTCAGAGAAGGGGACTGAAGGTAAAGATTTCGTTCTATACGGCATATTTTTATAATAGATATATCCTAGAGGAAGCTTTCAAATAGTAAAAACTTAAATTTCGTTAAATTTATGATAGAAATGTGTTTCAAATCATTTGGCCTCGAAATACATTTTCTTTTTTAAATATCTGTATAAATGTGTGCGGGTGTGTGTGTATGTGTGGTGCATGTATGTGTGTGAGTGGGTCTGTGGGTGAATGTGGTCTGTGTGTGGGTAGGTGGGTGCGTGCTTGTGTGTACACGGAGATCGCAGCTTGTACTGTATTGAATTTAATGTAACGAAGCTAATTCTTTTTGTTTTTTTCTCAATTCCGAACAAAAATCTATTTTTGATTTTGTTAAAATATTTTTGTTTATGTTGATTTTTCTATTTTGGGAGTCCAGTTTTTGCGTTTTTTTTTTTAGACACGACCGTTTTTTTAGACGACTAGTTGGGAGAGCTTTATAATTTCACCAGAGCGAAAATTGTCGGAATTCAAATACTGAAAATTTAATGTGTAAAAATCATTTTCATTCGGAGTGAGTGCGTTTTAAGCGTTTTCTGAGATGCATGAATAATGTTTGTACGTCCGTATGTGATAAAGTTACCTGATTATCGCAATGAATTCCGATCGATTCCATCAGAATTGCGAGAAAATGCTCCTTTAATTATATATACCTACCCAGTGGTTTTACCCAGTGCCTTTACTGAGAAAGATCGATGAAAAAGTTTAGGAATACGAGCACAAAGAGAAATTTCAAAAAATCGATTTTTAAGCATAATGTCCAGAAAAATTAATTTTAAGTTAATATCTACATATATCTATCTGCTGAAACTAATTAAAAGATACCTTTCTTCTGTTGGGGATTTTTTGCTACGAGCAATATTTGCCAATACAACTGAGAAAAACAGCTAAAAATTTTTGCTTATTGTTCAAGGATTTGACTTTACACAAAAATGCAAGATTTTCCTGAGAAGTGCGGTCGTGCCTATAATGTAAAAACGAAGTTTTTACATAGACAGCGGGGGGTTGGCGCGCGATAGCGCGGCTCCCTAGATCAACTAATAACATTAATAGTATAAAATTACTTATAATGTATCAAAAACAGCATTAAATTGACTATTTTTCCATTTTGAAATTTCAGATTAGCTATTGTTGTTATTTCGTTACACGACAAAAAAAAATTATATCTCTGTAACCTAAGTTTAAAACTTGAAAAAAAAATGGTGATATATAATTATAAGTACTATGATGTACCATAATGTTCAACTTATTATATGCATTAGATCTTGAGAAAAATCAAATAATGAAAAAAAAATGACTTTCTTTCTAATACGGTAATTGGAGTAAAAAATAATTAATTGTTTTAAAATTGAATGAAGAGGTAGTTTTTATATAGTTGTTGGATGGGTTTATTGAACAAAAGTATTGGTTCATAAAACATGTTTCTACATTGTTTTTTCGAAAAATCCTTTTTTTTACATCTACTAAATTTCCTCTGAGAGAAAGAAAAACAATAATACTTATACACTTTTGGAAAGTAATAAATAATAAAAATTGATAGAAATATTATAAAACATATAGGGATAAATCACTTTTTTAATTGTTGGTAATCCAATAATAATTTAACATAAAAATAATATATTAGATGAATTCCAGTGTAAAAATTTTAAGTATTGGAATTAAGAAGAAATGTAAGAAATTACTGAATTATGATTCAAAAAGCCACGTGTCAATGAATTGGCAGCGATTTTTTACGTTATTACACAAATATCATTTTTTTTTAATTTAATTGTATTCCACTCTTTGAAAAACGGTGACCAGATGTTGTGAAGCATTTAAAGATTGATTTGATTGATCTGTAAGAAATAGGCTCAAGTATTCATAGAACTACTAAATAATTAAAATAGAATCAATACATTTAATTTAATACTTTAGAAATTTATCAAATTAATCTATAATTAAAACTAAATCATATTGAGAAATTGCGTTCATAACTTAAAAAACAAAATAGTATGCGCAATGCACGTTTGAATTTTGCTACTTTATTAAAAGTTCTTAGGTTACATAAGTACATGATTCTAGTGGTTTCCTTTATTATATATTCCCTTGCATAACAAGAATCTCGAAAAAAAAAAACTATAAGTTGAGTGTAAGCGAATCAATCTAAACATGTTTTTTACTTTAAACAGAAACTAACTATTTACAAAACTTTGTGGTAATTAATTGATCATCGTACACGCATGTTCGCTTTATAAAATGCTCGCGTTTGCTTCAATAACCTGATTGAAAATTCGATAGGTAATTCACTCGCGAAACGAATGAATGTTGTGTATATGTAATCATAGGTTGCTCTCTACATGCAATTTTTTTTCATTTATTTATTTATTGTTGCATTCCCATCAATAGACATTAGTTATTTGACGAAACCCATAACAATAATTAAGTTGAAAAATATTTTCATGTTTTTCAAGTTTAGAGTTCTGGCGAAAAAAAAAATTAAAATTGTTTTAATTATAAACTTTTAAAACAATCGACGAGATAACTTGTCAGAACATTTTTTCTCAACCTTTAATTAAAACCATTTAAGAAGGTTTGTACAAATTATGATACATATAATAATTATAGATAAAAAATACAAAAATTATCTTCTTTCAATATTGTATGTAACATTCTTTTAGAACAAAACTGTTGCTCCTACATTTCTATAATGCTTGCGAATAATAGAGAATTATATATTTCATTGACAATGTAATATCTGAAAAAAGAATGTATAATGCCAATTATAATTAATGTATCTCTGTTTGATACATATGTAGGTCAGAAATACTTCTTAGAAGAACTATGTTTTCTTTGTACAATTACGCAACAATGATATAACATAGCTTCAGTCTCATCAATCGTAAACTGATCACAAAGAAGATCCGTCAAGATTGCATCGTACGTTAAAGTTGATCGACGATCGGCACAGTGACTAATCCTTCGTTAATGAAAGCGGAGACGTAAAAACACGATTCCAGGACACCTGCTGCTGCTGTTGCTGTTCTCGCGGATTGCAGGTGCACCTCGTTTCTCTCTCTTTTCATACTGGACATTCATTACTCCACAACAATAATTATAAGTACACTATAATTACTTTTTATTACGTACAATTAGTGGAATAATTGTATTATCGTTGCCATTAATATTATTTATCATGTCTCCAGTTATTATACTATCACTGAATCTTTAGCAATGATCTCTCGCGAGGTTATAAATTTCAGCTAAATTAAATTAAGGTGAAAGTAAATTAATTATCGTGTTTCTCAAGTGGCTCTTATGTGTATTTAAAACTTACAATTAAAATTTCTGTTCTTACGAAGACATTCCAAACCTATACGTCTCTTATAAAGTGCTCATGCATAAGTATTGGAATTATTTGATATTCACAATGTGGCTTTATAGAAATGTTAAACCAACGCTTATGAAAATTAAATTTAAACGAAATACAGAATTAATTGAATTAATAGCAATTCCAACGTAGGATAAATCAAAGAAAAACAGGTCTAAGAGCGATGGTGTTGATGATAAGAGCGTGCAAAGACAGATATCGGAGAAAGCGAGCAAACTGTATAGCGCGTTGTCGAGACAGATCAACGGGCCTTTCGACAGGTCAATCTCGCCGCCCAGTAAGGACTGTAATGACACAGAGCGTGTAAACGACACGATGATCGAGCGCGCGCCGCGTTATTCTCCCCCGTTTATATACGCGGCGCAAAAAAGGCCAACCGAGCGTGTAAACACGCGGCGCGGCGCTCCGGAGAAATCTCGGCGGCGAGAAAGGGGGAAGCTGCGCGTCGCTGAGAAGGAAAAGCTATCCGACCTTTCTTGTGTGTGTGAGTGTGTGTGTGTGTGTGTGTGTGTGTGTGTGTGTGTCGGGGGGGGGGGGAGATTTTCTTTGCGTCGATCGACGGGCGCTTATCCATCATTTCGCGCGCCTCAACGGACGTGGGAGTTGGAAGAATCTCGGCTGATTAATTACCGCGGCTATGCGTGTATAGTTTCGATTCCGCAGGGGCCAAGTGCCGCTCTTCATTTGCAGTATTTCGTCATTTTCGAGATTTCCGAATTTCTATTTTCGGCTCTTTCTGCAACGTCGCAGTGGCAGAATTGGCTGGATTGATGGATATGCCCTTAACTTTTATTGGAGCAATTACGAGATCTAGGACAATTTTTTAGTCCTGATCAGATTATCTACTTCTGGCTTAAATGTATCGTTTATTCAATGTATTTATTTAACAATTAGGAAGTTTTGATTTATTATTGATCATAATCTACAATAATATATTTATAAAAATATTTTTTAGACAAACTCTCATTAATTTATAAAAAAAAGGATATATATATATATATAGCTATTTTACATCTATCAATTTTTTACATTTTCTATATATTTGAAGTAAAGTGTAAAACCGTAAAGTAACTACAAATTCAGTTTAAAAATGACCGAATACACTATACGTTCACGGCAAACGATACATCTCGCGCACAGCTATAGTAATCCAAAAAGCAAACACTCGCTTCCCCGTCCAAATACACCTATATGCTTCGTACTGCGAGGCTAAAACTCTGTCCCACACGGTCCCTTTCGCAAAAGCCAATCTCTCGGAGGAAGTCGTCAAACAGGTGAATAAGTACACAGCTACCGTCCGGCCCTTAACCATGGACCGCAGCTATAGCATCCCAGCCCCTAGCGTGCGGGGGAGATAGGGTCGGAGCGGACAGTGGTGATTTTGCGCTCGGGGATAAGTGCAGCACGGAGCCGAGAGCTGCACTCGATTCTTCCCTCTCCGCGCGTCGCCAGAGATAGAACCGGACACACACGGGGAGACCAGAAGAGTAGTATAGAGAGTCCAGAGGCGTGCGCGCATGCAGGGGGAGTAGGAGGAGGCGGCGAAGGTCCGGGGAATATTGAGCCGGTCCGTTAATGTTTATAACGACGTTAGACGACGACGACGGTGGTGCGGAGGACGCTGCCGCCCGGGCCCTCGCGCGCAGCCAGCCGCGCACACACACATGTGAAAACTCTCGGCCGCGAGCCTCGGGACACGGGAACTGACATAAGCGCGGCCGTGTGTATGTAGAGCACGTACGCCCCGCTCTCCCTCCTCAACCGTGGGACCCCCAGCAGGAGCGCCAGCGACGAAGAGGGTATATAGTACACACGCCGGCGTGTGTAGCGAAGGCTAGAGAGGGAGAGAGAGAGGAGGCGAGCGCTGTCTAATCGATGCCGCGGCGGTGTGCGCGCTCGAGCCGCTGGCTATTACGCACCTTAATGTCCTCCTCTCCGCCGCCGCCGCCGCCCCCGCCTTCGCGACTGACTCCCCTTCTCGCGACGGCGGCAGCTCTGTCTGTCTCGGGCGCGCTGGCTCTTTTCCGAGCGGCGAGAGGGAGAGAGCGCGAGAAGTGAGGCGGCCATGACACGTGTCAATCTACCGCAGACGCCCGCGATCGATACGGACGGACCTCGAGAATATCCTTCCCACCCGCCCGTCAGCCCCCCGCTCTCTTTATCTCGCGTGTATATGTATGTATATATAGCGCGGGCGGGGGGGCTTTTCTTTCTTCCTCCTTCTCGCCCACCCAGCGGCCCGCGCGCAGGCATTACTTTTTATGGGGCAGCCAGCGAGAGCGAGGAGAGCTGTCTTTCTCCAAGCGCGCGAGCGCACACACCCCCGTCCACCTCTTCCTATACTCCGTCACCCTTTATACCTACGCGGCTCTCGGCTAGGATTGTATTCTCTTCCGCGTCTATGTGTGCTGAACTTTCTGCTGTACTCAGGCCAGCGCGGCACGTCTTTGTATCAATATTTCCGTTTTTTTTACATTTTTAACTCTTTGATAATTTAGAAAGTTTTTAATTAAAGTATCGTTAAAATACAACGCTACACTGAGAGAATGTAAAAGTAGGAAAATTTACTATAAATGTAAGAAAAATTACTATATTCGATAGGAACTTTGAGACAGACTCGAATTATCATAAAATTTACTACAATTTATAGTAAAAATTGCTATATACATAGTAAAAATTACTCAAAACATACAGGAATTTTTATTATAAATTGTAGTAAATTTTATGATAATTTAAGTCTGTCCCACGGTTACTATAAATGTAGTAATTTTTCCTACATTTTCTCCGTGTGTATATATGTCAAGTATTTTTAACATATATAGAAACTATATTGAATACAACTTTGAATTACTAGACCAATAGGTCAGTATATATTTTACTCCGTTCAGGAATTATAACTATCGTCAATTTTCGATTATATCATGCAATGTGATTCCATAAATTCAATAAAATTTAATACCAGATAGATTTGAACGACAATAACCAATATCATACTAGAAATTTTACATACTATAGATAATTTCTTCTAAAATTCTTCTTGTATTAGAGAAAAAAAAATATAAAATTTAATAAACGCAAGCCTGACGTAGCTGAGAGCAGATCTTTCGACTACAGGGCGAGCTCGCGTACTCGCAAGGGCGGTGGTTTCGCGCTCGGATCTGGAGCAGCGACGTTTTGTTTCGTTCGCGTGCGCGCGCGCGGGGTAGGACACACAGCGTGTACACGAGTGAGCGTGCGCGCGATCGTCCGAGAACGCACTGCGGAGATACTTTTCTTCGGAGAATGGACCGCACTGCGGCATTTCGAGCGGCGCGTGTGCTGATTGTGGTTTTTCCCTCTGCGAGCCCGTTTTTTTGTCCTCTCCGCGCGCGCGCCCGCGAGCGCAATTGATAGATTGCTCGACAGCTTTTTGGACAACGCGTCGAGCATGTGTAAAGCGAGAGAGGAGAGGGAGAGTAGCCCAGTTGACTCGCACTGTTAGCCACTGTGGCCATAAATCAAAAGTGGCTCTTTGCGCTGTTTAATTTTAAAGTGAATTTATGGCAATGAGAGATACGCCGTGAATTATGGTTTTATTAGTCGTTAGGAATCTTGTTTAGAAACATTAATTTAAAATATTGCTGCGTTGTATTTTTCTTGAATATTTATTATATTAATAAGTTCTTGTACTTGTATCAAAATCTGCATGAATGATTGGAAAATATACATCGGCATTTAAATCTTAAACACTGTTATAGAAAATTGAGATGCTTAATTATGTATACAAACTCATCACCGCGAATCACTTTATTTCCCCTATTGACTAGAAGTCTCGTTTCATCTGCGACGATGGTGCGCGACGGCCGAAAATTCAATCAGAAATAAATAAAGTAAAACAAGAAAAAAGAATGCGGCAACGCTTCATTGCGTCCTCTCTATATACCCGGATTGCTTCTCTTTCGTTCTCTCTCTCCCTCTCCGTTCTTTTTTTCATTTCCCTCTGCCTTTTATTTATTCCACTCCCTTTCCCACTATTGTCCTTTCTTATTTTCCCTTTCCGTTCGTCTCTCTTTTTCTTTCCTTCTTCGCCTCGCTCTCTCACTTGCTCTCATCCTATTCTTGTCCTCCTTGTTTACCTCTCTCTCTTTCTCGTGGCCTCTTTCCCTCTCTCTCTCCCTCTCTCTCGATCGGCCCGTAAAACTTTTATTCGACCTAACGAGCGCATTACACTTAATTTATACGGGCAACGCGGATCGGGGGTTTTCGCGTTTCCTGCCGTAATTCCTCCGTGCGCTGCATGCTCGGGATAGGATGCGCGCGTACATAATGCAGGAGAGAGAGAGAGAGAGAGAGAGAGAGAGAGAGAGAGAGAGAGAGAGAGAGAGAGAGAGAGAGAGTAGGACGACGATTATACGGATGCGGGATTGTCGCAGATAAGCCGCAGAGCGCCGCGCGGTGTTGTCGCGCTCGCGCACTCGCGGCTTCGAGGTCAAGGCATAAGTTTCCCTACGATGCTATAAAAGTGCTACTCATTACGGACATTGAATATTTATTGCGAAAAATTCCTTCTCAGGAGGAAGAAGTTTGGTGGCTTAATGTAACGCGATAAGATGATACACGATAATGCCGAGGCGATAAAGCATGTTTTAATGAATATTCCTTATTCTTTTTTTTGGGTAGATGTTTAAATTGTTGTGCAAGTGCTCGTGAATAATTCAGAGCTTGAATGGATATCTATATTTTATGCCAACAATATCATTTTTACCAAATGCACTAAAAAGATAAAAGTTAATCAGGTGCAATAAAGTGTAACATTTTTAAGTTATACATGATACAGTTATCAGTTTAAATTTCATTATCTATTCGGATATTGCGGTTTTTTACTTTAAGTGATATTTATAAGACTCCTTAACTTATTATCGCTATTGATTTGAATATGCATTTTTAATTAAATATATGTTAATGAAGGAATAAACTCTATACCTGCGTATAAATAAATGCAATTCTATGTCTGTCTTCTCATCTGTCGAATAAAAATTTAAATCAATGAGAAAAACGTAAGTCCAAAATCATATCGATATTTTACTTATTGATATCAACTATTCATAAAAAAACTATTATATTTTTATTATTATTTTTTGTTTTTTCTTTATACATTCATTATTTCTTGTATTTACTAATAGGCTACTCTGTGATCATCTTTGTGATATTTTTATGTCTTACTCTTAGGAATATTTATATATGTAATAACAGTCCAATACCAGGTTGTGATGTTTTCATCCCCGCATTCTTTCTGATATATTTTTACAAATTCTATGCAGAGAATCAATGTATATTTTATAGTAATAATGTGTATGTAAAGTTCAAAAGAAGTGGGACTTAATCACATCTGGTAAAACATGAACTGCATCCAAGAGTGACATAGTAATTGTTTGCTGGATTTGGTTCGTTTTACTTCTATTGTCTTATCATGTGAATGACACATTGGAATCATAAGTCTGTTTGATTTCCAATATAGAAAAATATTTAATTTATAGTTAGTTTAAATAAAAATTAGATACTGAATTTGCGAATAATTTTTTTTATATTTTTTATATTTTTATTTTATATACTATTTTAATGGGCCTGAAGTTTGCAACGTTGTAGCGCAACGAAATAAAAAAATATTTGATTTTATTTCAAGTTTGTAATAATTAATATTAATGTTGCGTGTAGATTTATTATTTTATAGTATCAAATAAGTTTATAACAAAGATTTAAATAAAATTTCAGTTGTTTAATAACTTTAATTAATTGCAAAAAATTATTTCATTGCACTCCAACGATGTAATCTTCAGACCCATCGATTTTAAGCTACCTGATATAATTTGAAAAATTTCAATAAGTCAGTTTAATCAATTTAATTGGAATAATGCAATGATAAACTTTAAATAAAGACGATTATCTCGAAACTAATCTTTTATCTTTTTTCAAATCTACCATATAGAGTTCCGCTTGACCAAATAAAAAAGTGTACTACCACCAAATTTGTGGAAATCTTTCCTTTTTTATAAAATAAGCGTAGCAGATTTTGAAAACAAGGTAATGATTTATAAAAATGAAAATATGTGAGAAAAACATTAAAAATAATTAAAAAAATTAATAAATTAATTATGTACAATAATTAAAACTATCTAATTTTTTAGAAATCTGTTCCACTCATTCTATGAAAACACATTGGAGGGAACATATTCAACAAAATTTTACAATGTTAATTTTTCTATATTGTTTATACAACAGGTAAAATTTTCTTTGATAAACATATATGAAAATTTACTAGATTAATTATGCCAAAATATTTTTTTTATGATATTTAACCCTCGTTTGTCCCCTACAATGCATTATAAACAAATAATTTTTATAATCGACCTCTACTTAGCGTTAATAAAATAATTTGAAGATTTATTATTATTGAAGAACATGATACTTTCAATTCATACAGTTAATTAATTGGAACAAGATCATATTCTTTTGTAAATTTTCTATGATATTGGTACTCTGTTATTCTGACAAAATCATAAAATACAGTATAACCTTTAAAATAAAAAATTGAGGTTGTAACATCTAGCCTGCTTTTAAGTCTCTATTATCTACATTGATGATTGTATACTCGTATGAAATGCGTTATTGAATCAAATCAGAAACATATTATTTATTTAACAAGTCGTAAAGAAAGCTAGAAAGTTACAAAGTAAATTTCCACTTTGTTACAAACATGTCATTTTATGTACTATTTAGTTTTTACTCTAATTATCGGTTTAGATTTTCTTTCTTGATGTCGAGTGTTAATCCAAGACAAGAACTGAAAAAACTGAATTAATTTCCAGATTTCTGATTTTCAAATTGACACGCTTTTGTTGGATAGTTATATATAATACAGTGAATAGTTCGGAAGTGCTTAGTAAAACAAATTCCTTATTCAGAATAATTTGCTTATACCCTGATATCGGATTAAATCAAAACCAGACGATCTGATAATCAGCTGCAAAATTTAGTACACAAAATTACTGAATCGGACGAAATTAATGCGCACGCTAAACTTATCTTCTCGGGGAATTATCGATCCGCAAAAAGTGCTCTCTAATAAAATTATTAATTTATTTCCAAGCGCTCGCGTACACGGGCTTTATTCGGCTTAAAATATGCCAACTGATAAAGATATTGAGGTACGTAATTTGTTTTCACTACTTTATATGTACGACATTATTCGCTAAGGCGACGTCGTTTTTTCATTGCACGCCGCCGCCTCGCGCTCGCCGCTTTTTATGCTTGTGTACGTGTGCCAGGGTGGAGGAGGAAGAGGAGGAGGAGGCACGAAGGCACGACTTTCTTAGGGACTCGAAATGTGGAAAAGTTTCGCGGCGAAGAAGGCGCAGATGTCGCGCGCGCGTATACGTACCTACGGCGCGCCGTGATTCAGCCGTTTTATCTGCAATATCGATCTCGAAGTTGAGCATGTAAGTCCGGAGTTAAACGAATTAATCCGCATTGATTTGTTTAAGTTTCAGCGTCATAATTTACAGGTTTGCGCTGCGCACATGATGTGGGAACCCGCGAGTTTCTCTATCTCTCGCAAGCGGGTTCGGGCTGGGGGGGAGAGCGCAGCAGTAGGGGAGAGTGCGCGAGTGAATATATATTGCGCCCGGCGTCGGTTGAAGGGAGGGAATATTTAGCGCGATAAATTTCCAGATTGACGCGATATAACGCATTCTGCCATAACAAAATTATGCACTTCTCTTGTTATTCGTCTCTTTTTGCCCGCTCGCTGCCCTAAAGCTGTATTTTATCACGTATTTCCTCTTCGTCTTATGCTCACGTCGGCTACTTCTGCGCTACAAGCTTCTTTAAATTCCACTTCTTTCAACCTGTAAGTCCGCCACCAGTTTTCACTAACTTTAAATCGCTTCGTAGCTTTAAATAGATAGTTGATATAATTATTTTATAAATATCGTATGTATATATTTATATCTTTATTTATAATTTGAATGCCGCCTCAGTTGGTAGAGTGTCGGAATAGTAATGACAAGATCGTTGATTCTAGCCTGGCTTCTGTTATACTATGACATGGGAACACCACTATTTATTTACAAGTGCCTTATAGAACCTGAAAGCTCAAGCCGTTGGGATTCTACTTTTATAAACTATAGGTCCCGTTGCAAATTAGTCCCATAAGAGTTCGTAAAAAAACTATCTGCTCAAAAATTAAATAAAAAAAAAATTTCGTACAATTTTTACAAATTGTAACTTAAGTATTATAATGGTTATATATTATACGTTTGGCGCGAGTCTTGTTCGTTACAATATCAATCGAACACTCGTTGTTTAATTTCCAACAGCTCTTTAATAGCTGCTTTAGTCTCACCTTACCGACTCTGCCATCGTTTCCCACCTAGTCCCCTATCTTCCAGCATCTTTCGCGCCCATTTCATACTTGCGCGCAGAGCCCCTCGCACGCACGAACACACACACAGTACTCGCACGCACGCACGCGGAGTCCCATACGGGTCCGCGGGCGCATATATCGTGTCGCGTCAATCTCTCGGAATTTATCGGCGTAGATGCTGCCGCACGGCACGTACGTATAACACGATTTATGCGATTCACCCAATTACAAAGTACTGACGGGGCGCGCTAAGACTCGCAGCCGACGCCGCGGCTCCCGCATGCCGATGCGGACGTTCGCGCAATTTGTTCCGACCGCGGATGTGTGTGTATGTGCGTGCACCTTCGTCGTTTTTCGCGTGCGAGCTGCTCGCGCGATTCGCTCCTCCTCAGACGACGCGCGGACGATCCGATAATATTCCGGGAATGCAGCCTGTGCCATCTCCGCCGTTGTGTGACGAGGAGCGCGCGCGCGCAGCGAGAACCGCGAGAGATAAGTCGTTATAAGGATGTTCAGAGCAGCGCCGAGAGGTTGTTTATGTGGAAGAAAAATTTTATATTTAACCCGAGGGCATTACATATATACGAGGGGGATGAGCACGAGAGTCACGCTGGGGGTACGACACGTGTGTGACGGTAGACGATTTTTTGTTTTCGATAAATACGGTCTCAGCTGGCTGTGAATATCCATCGAAAAAATTTAATTTTATAAATAATGATAATAACAATATCGGTATTAACATTTCTTATATATATCGTTTTCAGTCACACAGTTTTGCATTCATGTGTAACGATTGTTGACTAATGAGTAAAAATGATTGTACCCCTGGTAGAAAATAAACCAACTCGGATGGCTTATCTACTAACTGTTGGCCAATAATTTAGGCCAACGAATAAGAAAAATATTGACCAACGATTAACCAACGGTTGGTGAACTATCAATCAATAATAAAACATTGACTAACTCATAAAAAAATAATAGAAATTAATAAAAAATATAGATATCTAAAAAGATTTTGATACATAAACAATAATAAAAATTATTGTAATGCATTAAAAAAATATTTGAATGAAGTTGGGAGTAAATTTATTTGAAGGTTAAGTAGACAGCGTAGCACGTGGGCTATGCTCCGAAATTACTGTCCGCATCCCGCTTTCCGCAAGCAAGCACACATGCACATAAATACACACATATTACATACACACGTGTGCGATCGCAGGTTCATGTGTTATGTATAGGTAAAAGTATTTAACTGCGCAGACTCATACGAGTCACGTGACGGGATTACCGGGATCGCGTGGTTTTGCTTCACTGTAAAGGTCAGATGGTAACGGAGCACCGTGTAGAAAACGGAGCAATACGAGTACGAAGAATTTATGTAGGATACTTACACGGAGAGCTCAATTTAACTATGATAGTACGGGATCTCGTGCTATAGAAGCATCAATTTTTGTTATACTTGACTAGCATAGTAGAGCAGGCTACCGTAGGAGGAGATACCCCCATGCGCCGAAAGCAGAAAGTTTATACCACGAGAGTATGGAATTCGTGCAACGGTGCCAAACGAAACTCCTCGATTGTAAGAATCTCATACCACCGTGGTATGAACCTCTTGCTATTGACGCTCGACAGTTTCCAAGCTACACTGGTATGGTGGCGTTACTCTCCATGCACGCATTGTTTACTTCTGTGGCAGCGAATAGTATGATGTATTAGCACGAAGTAACTTTATGCTGCCGTAGCTAAAATGAGCGCTCCGTGTACAAATTTTAAATGTAGAATACCTTTTATGTAGGATTCTTTCAAATTTTAAATATAGGATACTTTTAAATTTTAAAAAATATAAGTATCCACCTGTACATGTCCTGACGTACGTCAAAAAGTCACGCACACTACACATTAACACGCCCTAACCTCAATTTGAACAAACAAAACTATACCCGTTACCGATTTAACCATATTTATCTGAAGAAAAATACTATTAATATGTGGGTTTTGATTATTCTATGAATAATACAAATTTTGAGAGTTTTATTTAAATAATAAGTTGTGTAAATGATTTTTATTTAAGATTTTTAATATTAGGCATTCATTGACCAAGCGCAAGGGTGATTCCGTGATGAAATAAGCGGTATTTATCGCTAACTGTTGGTTAAACGGTTGGCCAAATCCTTGCAATTTGGCGAACGGATGGCGTACGGTTGGTTACAATTTCTACCAGGGACGGTAATTAACACTGAATAAGGAAAATTGTATCAACAGTTCTTATATTTTTATTTATTCATCACCGCATAATGAAAGTCGTGTTAGAAATTCAAATACTATATAGAAATGTTTGAAAGAATTGTCTTATGTTTTCATATATATATATATTAGATTTACTAATTAAAAACACTAAATTAGATACGCTTAACTTATTAAATTATTTCTATTTCCATTTGTATTTTTACATTATTCAGTCATTACTCCTTGTAATTGGACACTTTTGTAGCTTACAAAGTCTATTCATGCCATAAATACAAACCAGAAATAAAAATTTTCTGCCATATCCTTGCCAGATCCAAACTTGAACGTAATTGCCTCATTACAATACTGTACAATGTAAGGTCACTGGACCAGATAATTAATATTTAAGTTAAGGGGTTATACCTATGTGAATTTTTTTTTTCGATTTTTTTTTATTGGCTAAAGTTATAAACAATTAAAGTCATTTTTTTTTTGTCAAAAATGCAACTTTTTGTTTAACCGGTCGCCATTTTGCGAAAAATTGATATTAAACTATTGTCGTGTGTACTTCACTAGCAAAACGAATGTAGATTATGAAAAAATTTTTTTTATTGTTCCAAATGATGATAGGGCTGCGTAATGTGTCCGGCCGCGAAACATCTTTTCTAAAATACTACAAAGTTATCATGTTCTACAGCCGCCATTTTGTTTTAAATTTCAAATAAAAAAATTTTTTTGTACTCTTGAAGAGTTGCCCTATCAATTGGTATATTATTTGTAAAACCTTTTTCACAAAATCAATTAAAAAAAAAAAATTCTGAAAAAGCCCTTGTTTTTTAGCCTTCACATATTCGGACGTCCAAGCAAAAGTGGCACACCTAGCGGAAAAAATTAGAACTGCTCTAAGTTATACCTAAACAAACGCACCTTAACCTCGATACAAAATAGATGTTATATTAATTTTAATTACGTAAAACTGGAATTAGAAGCAAAAAAACCAAAAATATTTTGGGAAAAAAGAATGTGCGCTATAAAAGGATGTACATCATTTGCTGGTTCAGGTGTACCAATCTATCGTTTCCCTCGTGAAGAAGAATTGCTCTTAAAGTGGATGGAAGTTACAAACCTTGGATGTGTTTCTTTAGAAACAATAATTTGCGGGCTACATTTTAAACTATCTGATTATATAAATATTAGTAAGTAGAAATTTTGCCTAAAATTTTGTATTTATTTAATAAAAATGCTCAAGTGTAGGTTTTTTTTCAGATGCTAAAAGACGAAAATTAAAAAAAACGCCATCCCATCATTGTGCCTTTCTTCTAATGAGTTTTCTGAGCACGAACATTTTTATCAAGAAGAAATTTCTGGAGATGAAAGTGACAGTGGTGATGAGTGTGATGTAGAAGTGAGTGCAGAAAATAGCTGTAAAAATGAAAATAAAGATGTAGATGAAACTAATGAGAGTGATGTCGAAAAATTAATAAAAATTGCAGCTGAAGTTGATAGCAATGTGATTACTTCTGTGATAAATGTTTTTGAAAATAGAGAAGATAGTGACTCTAGAAGCAAAGATATTGCGACTCAAACTGATAGAGAATCAGTGGAAAAACAAGATAAAAATGTTGGAACTGATAAAAGCAGTTTTATGAACCTCTTAAAAACTGACAATGATTTAAGAGCCTTTACGGGAATCAAATTTTGTGTATTAGATGCTTTAGTAAAAAGTATTGAATTGATTCAAAAGAAGGTTAATGACAAAAGCTTGTGCACTTTGAAAGAAAGAGTAGTGTTGACGCTTTGCAAACTTAAGTTGTGCCTCTCTTATGACTGTCTTGCATTCATTTACTTGCTTCAGTGTTAGAAGAGGCTGTGTACTTTCCTGACAAAGAAGAAATACAGCAAAACATGCCAGTGTACTTCAAAATTTTCAAAATACTCGCATAGTTTTAGATTGCACTGAAGTAGCTGTAGAAAATTCAAAGTGTCTCCAGTGCAGGCTGAAAATGTATTCCCATTATAAAGGAAGACAGACTATTAAAATTCTTATTGGAATAACGCCTTCAGGACTTATTTCTTTTTGCAGTAAATGCTATGGTGGAAGAGCCTCGGATAAATCTATATTCCTCCAAAGTGGACTTCTGGATAAACTGATTCCTCATGAAGACGCTGTTATGGTTGACAAGGGTTTTCTTATACAAACTGAATGTGAAGCACTTAACATCAAAGTCATTCGTCCACCATTTGCAAAGCAAAATGAACAAATGTCAACTGAAGATAGTTTGAAGACTAAAGGTCTTGCAGCAGCACGTGTGCATATCGAGAGGATAATGGAGCGGCTAAAAAACTTTTCTATATTGAAATCAGTGATAGACTGGGATATGACAAAATACTTTGATAAAATTGTTGTGATTATTTGGGGTCTTGTCAATCTAAGTGCACCTATTATAGATAAAACTAAATTTGGCGTGTAATTTTGGATCTTGATATTTCATAATAAAATGTTTGTAAACGTAGTTCAGCGTTATTATTATTTCATAATAATTATCAGAAATATAAACTACATTAACCTACATTTTTAATATATATATTATTATTCAATATTAAAATACAGTAATTCAATTAAAAATCACATTATTAATTTTCTTTTTCAGTACTATTCTTTTGATTATCAACAAGCCATGGTAAAATGTATGTAAAATAACAACAAGAAAGTGTAGTGACTAAGTCTGTTATGAAGGCATCATCTCGTTCAACTTTAAAGATTGCACATGTGTCATGATTGTCTTCGTAAACAACAAAATGACATTTGTCCAGATTCAGCAAGTACATACCCAATTGTATTTGTCCGTAATAAGCATGACGGGTTTTCAACTTATTGTTCTTTATATAAGGTAATCTCTCAGCCAAAATATCAGCTGTTACACTGTCATCATTTTTTGGACATTTCAATTCAATAAGAATTTTCTTATCAACAATGCCATCAGCACTGTACCCAAACCATGACGTACTTGGCAAAATGAGAAGTCCTATCTTCTGAACAGATGTATTTGTTTTCTTTTCATATGCTTTTCTTGCTTTATCCTCGCATATCTTGCCACGAAGAGTATGTTTGTTCCCTTTAAATGACGATTTGTAAGTACTACTCAATTTATTTTCCCATTCAATCTTATTATGAGAATTTTTCATAAATGTATACAAATTGTAGCAGATGCATCCGGTGATTCGCTTCTTTCTCTCTTGAAGCCAGATATCGTTGCTTTGCATGACTGTGTGCAGTAATATTTCTTTTAATTGTTCAGCTTTCAGACATACAAATTGATTGAAATATATAGCCTGTTCTCGACAATTGATAGTCATTGTAAAATCTTTTAGATACTTCGACCAAATATTGTTTTTCATAAATGTTTCAAGCACACTCTCCTCGATTACATTCTCTTGAACTGCGTATACCTTATTTAAGTCACATATTATAGGTGCAACTGTAGTATTTGAAATATTATTGTTTAATAATTTCATTACTCTTTTTGGGGTAAAGTTACTGACTCAGTGGTTTGTTTTGTAGAGTATCTATAGCACCTAGAATGTTGTGATAGTTCAGATTCTATATCTGCTTCACAAAGAATCTTCATAATTTGTTTTCGAACATTTGGACTTTTTTCATAGTCTCTCTTTGATTGCGTACCATGACAAAATTTATTAAACTCTTCTGCTTCATAAGCCTTGTTTACTTTTTCTTTTATTTGTCCCCATTGTTGACGTAAATCAGTACATCCTAACTGCTCAATAGAATCCTTTGTTTGTCTTTTTTTAAAATATATACACAATATTTATTTTTATCATTTCAGTTTACTAGCTCATGTTACTCACTTTTGTTCAAATATAACAAAACGGCTACTATGTGCTTGCATTTACCAGAAGCACCTGCTTGGCAAGTGCAATGTCCTTCAATAATCTTTCTTTGGTTTTTCACACTAATTGTAATATTTATCTCATGTGGATAATGACTAAATACAGTTGTTTTTAAGCATAGCGCAAAATATTTATCATTTGCTAATGATGAATTGCACAATCCACACAACAAAATATTATTTGAATTAACTATTCTACTCCCTTCCTCAAATGGTCTACTACCCTAATAATAACATAATTAATTAATTCAAATATTTCCACAATTGGACGAGCCATTTTTCTTTGCAATCATTTACAAAGTATTGCATTTTATAAAAATAGAATTTTACAAGTTCAAACTTGCCTCCACACATCACGTGACTTTGGTATACCTTAGAGATGCAACACGAGAGACACCTGGCGGGACTTGGAAGTCCGAATAGGTATAACCCCTTAAGTAAAGGAATCGCTCGTGTGATATTTTGAATCCTTTAAATGAAAAATGTTTTTAATAGAAAATAGTTAAAAACGTGAATCGTTTAAGAATTCACTGGTTTTCATGGGGATAATGCTGGTACACAACCAGATTACTATTTTTACTTATTTGTAATAAAGTGAGCTAGAATTAGAATTAGAATTTATTTTTCAAGACTCTGGACATAAGGTCAAAATTAACCCATACAAGATACATATGAAAAGGTCGCATTTCCACAAGGTAAATATTTATATTATACTGGAACTCCAAATGCTCGTATCCTAATTTATAGAATAGAGAATATCATTTTATTAAGACAATTAGATTCATAGGTCTAATAGTTTCCAAAACACCATACACATATCAATTAATCAAGTTTAAAATACATAAGAATTACAGTCCACTCAATAATATATAAAAATAAAGTTAATAAAAATGTAAAATATTGCATAAAAAAACAGTTAACTTTAGCGCAGTTAAAAATCGTAACAATAAATGAAAATATAGAATAAACGCTTCGTAAATATAAAAACTTTGAAACCCAAACTCTGTATTACACAGAGAAAAATCGTGTAGAAAAAATTACTAATTTTGATACGAGCTGGGACAGGCTTATTTTTTTATGAATATTACTAGATTATATAGTAAAAATTACAAAATAATAGCAATTTTTACTATATATTCTAGTAATTTTTATGAAAATTTAAGTTTGTCTTACGGTTACTACAGAAAATAGTAATTTTTTTCCGTGATATATTATATTATTAAATCTTCAACGAAGTAAATAAATTAAATCATATTGCGAACATTCATATTCACCGCCAGACAATAATGGTAATAATAAGACAATAATAAGTAAGCAAGCAAATAATTGGGAAGAATTTATGGTAAACATTATAGGGGACTATGATCATGCCTTTGAACATAGATGGCAAATTGCAAAGGGGTATTCTTATACCGACCTAGCTTCAAGCACAGTTTGGTAATGAGAGATCCAGGAATAAGCTAGCTCAATAGTCCAAGTACAGAAAAAAGAGAAATTCGACTAGCCACAGTTTGTTGAAGCAGGGTAAGCAGCCTCGACACTTCCTGAGTCGGGGAAGAGCGTTTCTTGGTGGTTTGATTATACTACCGATTCCAAGAGAAAGCGCTTTCTAGCGCGGCGTCAAGTAATTTCGCAGTATTTTTAGCCATTTGCCACCGAACGAGTATACATATTTTAACAATAAAAGATGAACATTTTTTTTATGTTTCTGCAAGCATGTTTAGAAACGACTGTTAAAGATGAGACATCTAGATATAATATATTTTCTACGAAGAAAAATTTGAGAACGCCGTAGGAGCCATGTTAACTTCACATGAAGCGAAAATGTAAAAAAAAGCGTTTTGACTATGTTTCGTGTTTAATTAATTCGGCCAATTTAAGGTGTCGCGCTGGGCAGTATCTATGAGGGACCCCGGGGGGCACCAATATTTTTTTTTTTGTCAAATAATCACCAGTAAATTTGTATTTATAGTAGTACAATATCATGAACGATATATATGGACGTATTATATGTTATGATACATAAAAATAACAACAATGCGTGCGATATATATACGTGCAAAAAGCAAGATTTTCTGTTTTTATGAAATTAAATTTAAATTTTGATGGTGACTTGATATTTTCATTACAGAATAAGATTTTATAACTGAAATGCTTTTCTCTCCATAAGAACTTATGTTAAAAATTAAATTTTCACAACATTTTTTTTCTGTATAGTTCACCTGAGAAAAGTACCAAAAGAAAAGTTAAAAATTCGTACTTTCAATAGGTATTTTTCTTTTTTCTTACTTATCGACTTCGTTAATTCTTCGAAGCCACCTTAAACAAAAATTGAGAAAAATATAGAAACGTAGATTAAAATAAAATAGATCTTCTACTAAAAAAATTCAGAACACTCAAAAAATTAAATTAGAGCTAAATAAAAAAAACTGGCCAACTGTGCCCTTAGAGTGTTTAGCTAATACGGCCACTTTTCAGATTAATACTCTTGCAAACAAGTTAAAAAGATTCGACAAATTTTGAAATAATAGCCAAATACTTTTCATATTGTTTATCTACTCATATGTCTAATCAAGATTTCCCATAAAATGATCCCGAGGGATTTTGTGCGTTACGAAATTAGGTGTATGGCCGAGTTATCTTATTTACCCTAAATCTATTTATAAATTTTTAAAATATTTAAGTTTATGACTATTATGAATTTATTATATAAAATATGTAATACTTTCTTATGTGTGAAGAATATAGAGATGCAATTTCATGAAGATCAAATGTCTTGTTCTAGAGATGTCTGAGATTATTTTCTTATACTATTCACCATTTCTAATGTTATTGAATGAATTGGCATCGGTTGTTCTGTTTACAGGAAAAATCTGACCTAAACAAAAAGGGCAGAAAAAGAAAGTTTCCTACGAACAAAATAAGCGGTCAAGCCGCAAGTCGCGTCATCAGTCAAACCGCGCAACACCGAAGGGAAAAGCCAAAAAAGGAAGTGAAAGAGAAAGCAATCTCAATCACTTAAGCAATGTCTTATCTGACTCGTCAGCGCGAGGCGGCGGCGACGACCCTCCCATAAATCTAAAAAAAAAACCAGACACTCTTACACGCGGTAGCCGTGCGTGAGGCACTTATATATTCCCGAGCTGCGCGCTACATGTTCCCGCTCCAGGGGAGGTCCACGCGTCCGGCCGAAAATCAGTCCAGCCCCTAACAGCGCGTCACGGACTGACCCACATTGTGCCATGAGTTGCGTAACGGGATTTGTTCTTTCTCTTTTGGCCTCCCTTCCGAGAGCCATATTCGCTGGTTTAGTGCAGCGCATGCACCCCCCGTCGAGTGCTCTCTTACGCGATACACGCGCCAAAACGCATAGGTCATCACAGGACTGGGGAACGAGAGTGCCGTAGTTTTACCGCTTTTGGCGAAAAGTCACCCGCGAGCTCGTCGTCGACGTCGGTGGCAGCTATATACGACTCGGACGTTATGTCTGCCGTTTCTGTATATCTTCACTTTCTTTTTGTGTCGATGTTGTTTCGGTAATCACTTCTCCTCGAGGTTTTCTAAAAGTTAAGATTTTTCGAAAAGGGTGCTATAGAGAGAATGAAAACAATAAGGTCTGATCGTAACTGATAATAGCTTAAATAACTTTTATAATTTATAAGTTGGTTTGCAATATAGTTGAAATAGCGCTTGTTTTTTTAATAAATATGTACCTCTATATACGTATAACTTTCTTTATACTACACCAAATTTATGTACACGAATAGAATCCTGTAATTTAAGGATAACTCTTATCTTCGATTCCAACTGCTTTCTCCTATATTTACATTTTTTCCAACCGTCCCTTCGACCCCCGCTTTGTCTGCTATTTTTCTCGCTCCAGTCCTCAACTTTTTTCTCTTTCTCATTCCAAGGGATAACAAGAGCAGTCGTGTCGCCAGGACGCATAGGTTCCTTCAGATTGCGGCGGGACGGGACGACGACGGAAACTATGACGACGTCGTCGTCGACGATGCTCGTAACGGAATCTCTCTTTCTCCCTCGCTCGTTCTTTGGGTTGCACTCATTCTGAGGTACGATCCTGTAGGAGGACGCGCGCGCTTGTGTTCGCCGTTCGGCCAAGACGCTGACGCGAAAGCATGCCTCCGCCCAGCTTCTTCTCTCGCAAATCACGCTTTTTTCGAGAACGCGAGCGAGTTCACTCGCGCGGCTTTTCTTTCTCTCTTTGGACGTGACTTTCTTTTATATTTGCCGTAACGTAGTACGCGTACGAGATGGCTTATCGCTCTGTTGTCGAAAGTGTATTGAACTGCGTTTATGTAAATTGCGTCTGGCTGCGAGACGAGAATTCTGAGTTCTCACTATACGGTTTTGGCATTTCTCTGCTTTCGCTGTTTTAAGCAAAATATTTAAAAAAATGTTTTTTTTTTTTTGGAAAATATACTAGAAAATAAATTTTTGCTTTCTATGCACGTGTGAATTATTTGATAACTAGATTAATCTTTGTTAAAATATTTTTATAGAATATAAGTAAAATGCTAAAATAATAGAGTAAAAAGTTTTGACGTGCTATTACATTATAATGACAATAACTTTAGTTTGAATGATTGAATGCCGGGGGAATCATTCGATTCATAAAGTGATCAACTAATAATGTGCGACGCAATTACATTACATTTCGAAAAAATTCTGCATAATTTCAAAAGCAATTTATATTTTTTTATTTAGATCATGCATGTACCCTAGTAGAAAATTAACCATATTTTATAGCTAACGTGTTAATTAAATGGAAGCAGTTTTAGCCAAAATGATAATGCAAAAATAATATAATTCATCTAAAAGTTCAACTATTACTTAAAATACATATTTTATGAAGTGCAGTAAATGCCATAATTTATTTCGGATTGGTACATAATTATGAAATACAATCCATATTCAGTTTTAGCCATAAAGTTAACTGTAAAATAGCTAGCTTCTGGTTAACATTTCTACCAGGGTAGAATTGAAGAATAATGTTGAAATAAATAAAATAAAGTGATTCACAAAGAAAGCAAAACTTGAAAGAGGGAAGCAAACAGCTGAGAAGTAACAGCGCGTCGATAATACGGCAGCCGAAGCAAATCCGAAAAACAGCCAAGATCCGCACTCGCAGGCTCCCTCAATCGTCCCTCTGCATACATATACATATACATACACATTCACGTATATACCTTTACGGGCGCAGGCTGCGCGCGGGGCTCGAAAAGTGCCGCGCGCGCGGGGGAGTTTCTCACGCCTGTGGCTCGCGCTGCGTGATAATTGAGGGCGGGTGTCAGCCGGCCCGCACCACGCGCACATACGCACATGCACATGGTCACGACCGCGTGTGTTATTAACGTATGTAGGCGAGTTAAGCGCAACCGCACGTGCCCTATACCGCTTCTCCCTCGTCCACTCATCTTCTCCTTCTTTTTTTTTCAGCAGCGCCCGTCCTCGCACATACATATACATACACGGAGAGGAGTTTAAGGCCCAGTATGCGAGGATCGCCACTAAATCGGGGCCAGCCGGCCGCGCGAGAGCGCGCATGCACTTTTAATTGACAGGAATGTTTAGCGGTAATGAACGCCCCGACATGAGAAGAAGACACGAGCTTGCTCGTGCGAGCGCCCGGGGAAAAGGAGAGCTGGGAGAAAAAGAGAAAAACCGAGGAGTACGGAGAGAAAAAAAGGACCGAGAGAGAGAGAGGATGGTATGAGGGAGACGAGGATGAAGGAGGAGAGGAGAAGAAAGAGCAAAGGCGAATTAAGCAGACACCAGGCGGGAGCTGTGGCAGCGCTGCCGAGAGGGATATGGCGAGGTAACAGTCTCCGAAAGATGAAAACTGCCTGTACGCTGCGCGGCTATATACGCCGATTCCTTTTTTCGCTTGTTTTCGACCCCGTCCCCGAGACAAAGGGGAGTACATAATGAACCGAGCCTCGCCGTTGAGTTATGCACTCTACTAAATGTTTAAAGTGTAGTATTTTATCACGTATTTGCACGTTTATTTAGCGAGCCGCATAATTTCACGTCGAAGAACGCAGAGTGTATCGGCTGAAACTGAACCTTGGCTGACTTAATATATGGCTGCGATGATGTAAAAAAAGTCTTTATTATAGTTACTGCGGATATTGAAAAAGAGCAAAATAATATTCTTTTGCGGGAAAATATTTTAAGTTTTACTATGAGATTTTTTACAAATATTTTACAAAATATTAACATGTCAATTCATGTTTTTAAAAACTGGAATCACAATGAGTTGAAGAGGATTTTTTACAAGAATTACGTTGACCCCTATTATATCAAAATATTCTAAATTGTATATGGAATTAATAAAAATACGATTAATTGTATTCTATTTGTTATGAAAATTTCAATCGATAAGACATGTGTAATAATAATGAGAAGATATAGTACCGCTACAACAGTGCAGGTTTTATCTCTGAACAGCAGAGTAGTCTTACTTATGTTTACGTTTAATAGAATCCAAACCGTAATTTATTCACAAATATTCAGAGGTAAAACCTGCTATAGAAATACAAAGTTTATTATTAATTTATTTGAAATTTTATTTTTGTACGAAATATGCATTACAATATTCCTTATACACTTCTACCCATAAAAATTGTGTTTTATAATTGACTTTTTCAATTTTCTAATAGAGTTTAGTCACGAATGAAAATTAGCATATTTGAGTCGATTATTTTTGTTACACGAATTCAAAATAGAAAAAAAATATACTGTACTATACGGACGTTCGAAATCTTTGTTTTTTTTTTTGCATAGGAATTAATTGTTAAATAGCTTGAAATAGAAAATATATTGTAAGTAAGGATCATATTTATTGCCATGTTATACTAAAATATAGTATAATTATTCTAAATTATTCTCTTTTAACAGAAATTTCCTTTTGAATACAATAATTTCTAAATGTAATACTCGTTTCTTTAATTATAGCTTTTTGATTTCGTTGGAACTGAAAAAGCAACACAAATACACACATAATCTATTGGATAAATAAAATCAATGGAATTAAGAATAATAAATACATCTCGTGTCAAATAATCGCGTTCTTAGAGCCGGAAGTCAAAATATTCAAGTCCGATTGAACGTTGGAAAAAGTGTATATACTTCCCACTATCCGAGTACAAACGTAACCCTCGATGACCAGTTCGCGCAGTGAGCCGCACTGGACCCCAGAGATCCTCTCTCTCTTTCTCTCTCCCGTGAACCCGCGGACGCGCTCGGCTCGCAGAAACCGGCGCGACTAGATAGAGACACGGCGACGGGGCATAAACATCGGCCGCCGCTACCGCGGCTGCCGCGCGCATACAGGGATATAGGTGGACGCGAAAGAGCGCAAAAGCCGAGTACAGGAGAGAGAGGAGAGAAGGCGCGCATCTCTTGGAAAGAGAGCGAGAGAGAGAGAGGGATAAAGAACGAACAAGCGAGCGAGCATTAAAGCGCCGGTGCGCGCGGGCGTGGCCTTGACGAGGCGCGTTACGGGCGCGTTCGCCCGGGTGGGGGTATTCTATGACGCTATAGATCACCGGGGCTCCGCCCCGAGCAGCCGCCGGTGGGCGGGGCCTCGCTCGCCTGCTTCGGCTCGTAGCGCCGCCGCGCGAACATCGCGGGTAGCGTGGGCACTGATTATCGACAACGCATTTTACGCTGGCTGTCGACGAGAGGAGCTGTGCCGTCGATGGATTTGAGTTGAGAGGTGAAGGTGTCGTTGACCAGGGACGATTTCAACGCGGAAACACTCGTTGCTTACATTTGACTTGACTTATCTCAGTTATTAATGAGCTAATACCATGTTATGTGGTTGTCAAAAACTTGGCAGCCAGTCTATTATTATTTCACACTAAAATTACATCATCGCAGGGCTATAATAACGGCCACACCGTGAGGCTGTAGTCCACTGTTCAATTTTGAGGTTAGGTTTACGATATTCACAAATATCGGAAGAATGATCCGCTCCCCTGTGCTGCCTTCATTCTCACACCTACTTTGATAAAAATACTATGAAAATCTGTACTCACCCAGCATCCAAACGAAGTCGATCGGCGAATCCCGGTGGGAAACCTCGAGAAACTCACAGCACGATGCACCGCGTGACCGTAGTTCCAGCGTCGTCCGTCTCGCGCAGAGAGCGCGGGCTTGACATGCGCAGGGCGGGCAATAAAGCATGTGCTCGGCGACCGTGGGAGGGGGGAGAGAGAGAGCAGCACAAGAGTGAGAGAGAAGAGACACGCGGTGCCACCCCATTCCCCACGCGCACGCGAGAGATCCCTCAGGTTGTTGGGCCCCGCCTTCTCTCTCTCTTTCTCTCTCGCTACGACTGCGAGCAAGAAAGCTGCTGCCCGCGTGCACGGATAGATATATATCATTCGGCACCATGTGGCCGTTGGGCCTAAGCGCTAGCCTGCAGTTTCGAATCGGCGATTAAAATGATTTTTTTTTTCAATACTTTCAATTTTCAGAAACATAGAAAAATTGAGTTTTGGGAAAGCGAGATTAGATCCATTGTTATTGTTTAGTTTGTGATCGATGCAATGGTCATTTATTAATGATTTTCATTTAAAATAATCTCATTTAAATCCGGATTTTTTTAGAATTACCGAAACTTTTCAGCAGGTAAAGTAAAAAATATCATGCATTGACAAGTTATTACGATACCAATTTCAAATGTCTACACGGAAAAACTCTTTACAGCAGATATAGAGATAAGATACATAGACGATTTTCCTGATTTTTGTATTATTCTTGTGTTGTAAAATCAATAAAAAAAATTGACTAAAAAAATTATTTTAGTATACTATCTCTTTGAGAAAAATTATTAAATTTGTATATACATCAATAAGTTATTCTATTTACAACAAGTAAGGTATCGACACAATAAAATAAATTTCTATTACAATACCGAAAAATTGTCTCGACGTGAGATATAACACAAATATATCAAATTTTGTATCTCCAGTTGTCATTCTGCACAAATAACGAGAAACATATACCCTACATCCATCGCCACCCCTGTGAGAAAAATTATAAATTATAAAAGAATAGCAGGGCTGATTTTAAAAAGACAGCAACAGCACTCAATTCCGTATTGCCGTCGATCTCAACAACTGTCCCCCGGAGGAATCCAAATATCCGCGCAATCACCTCGGGCGACAAGACGTGCGTGAACAAATCGCCACGGCCTTCTTGGCCCCAATTTTTTTTACGATCCACTCCCCTTCGCCTTGCGCTAATAGCCCGGAGTGAGCGCACAGCTCCTCGCGTGCTGCACGCTGCTATACGTGCGGCAGCGCTCATTCACTCCTCTCTCGCGATTCTTCCTCAGCTTCGTGCTTCTATACACAGGAGAGTGAGAGAGAGAGAGTGCGCACAAAGGGGGAGAGAGAAGAGTTCGCGAGTAGAGGGGAAAAGGCGCTTGGCCGCTCGCGCGCGCGCGTCCTCCCGGCCGGCCCCCTCCAGCGGTGCGCACGGGTCCGTCGCGGTGGGATTCGCGCCGCCGTCGCGACGCGACTCTTCGGTAGTCAGTCAGCGCTGGACCGCCGCCCGCTCCATTTCACGACACGTCTGTGTGCGCTCGCGTGCGCGCTCTCGCATTCTCTCTCCCTCTCTCTCTTACCGCGGGCTACCGAATTTCGTGATTTTTCTCTCCCCCCCACCCGTCCTCCTGCCGACACCTGCAGGCGCCTCCTCCCCCGCCGCCGCTGCTGCTGCGCCCCCACCTCCCTCGAGCATAGGTTTTTGCCTACCTGCTGCTCTTGCTGTACGCCCGCGGTTATTTGTTTTTATCGGGAGCAGTGGTATACGAAAAAAGAACAAGGAGGAGACAAGGAAGCTGGGAGAGGGGGCAAAGAAGTGTGCAAGAGAGAGCGAGAGGAACCGGAAGTGGTCGCCGGTGCTACTACTCGCCAATCTTCGCCGGTGTATACGATTTTTTCACATTTGCAGTACTTGCGAATGAAAAGTGCTCCAGGTCTACATAAATATATATATGGTGGTGTCGGTGTGTGGGGTGGTGGACGAAAGATTTTGCGAATGTTACTTTTTCGTGGGGAACAAGAGAGTGCTTTGATGCCGCAACCATAGTGAAGTTTCATGATTTTTTTGTGTGCTTGCATGTACAAGACCGTGTGACAATTCGGCTGTGACGTATATATACGCGATGAAGTGAGGGAGTTTCGTCGATTTTGTATACGGAGATTCGAGGCATAGAAGCGACGGCGCGCCGAACCGATCCGCCGATTTTCGCGCATCCTGCCGCGAGACCAATAAACCAAGTGCCATCTCATCATGCGTGAAATAATGTGACCTTTACGGATGAATAATCCGCGATCGCTGATTACAGAGTTATACGAAGCAAAGTGTTAAGTAGTAGAGTATATAATAAAGTGCGACAGAGTAAGGAGTATATGTATATGATATTGTGTGGTAAAGCGAGACGCGGGATGACGATGCTGCAGCCGACGATAGCCAGGTAGTGATCGCTGGTAGTCGCACGAGGAACGCTAGAGTCAGCGACGCTCCTGCGAGATTTTTCGGGGACTCGAGAGGCGCGGACGCACGACAGGAGAGCTGGGGACCGCAGGAAAAGCCGTAATCGCTCGCAGGACGCAGATGACCCGTAGGAAACAGCACGCACCGCAACGCATGAAATGTGAGTTCAGGTTCAATCGTCTTTTTGTACCGATATAGTGCTGGCTTCAAATTACACTTTGGAGCAGAAAAAGTTGATCGATCGAAAAATTAAATTACAAGTAAAACGCGTACCGATATTTTTATACTGGATATTCATGCTATAGTTTCAATTACCTCGGGGTAGTCAGCCGTGTAAAAAAAGTCTATTTTTACTTTAAAAATCGGACAATATAACTGCTATAATATTACAGAATCATCTATTCAGAGAAGTATATTTAATGCTCGAAATAATAGACGGTAACTATCTCAGAATACTATATGGATATAATATATTCGTATTTTCTATTAGGGCTATTAAAACCTTCTCAAATAACACTTCGATACCGGCGGCACGCATGTAAACACTAAAAATACTCGGCTCTCCGAGGTTTACGAGTCTCATTAGCCGGCATAAATCAGCCCACTCGCCGATCCGAAGCACACAGCCGCCGCACCCATTCAAAAAAATCGTAAAATTTTAAAAATCCATTTCGCCGATTCATTACAAGCCGAAAGACTCGCCCGCGCGGAATACTTATATTCAGTATATAACACATCCATGGCCGCAGCGAGCGGCAAGATTTGCACCACGCCGGGAGCTTTCCCCACGTGGGGGAAGCCGTATTCCGCCGAGGCGTAAACAAACTCTAGCGCGCTCGCGCCATCGTTGAGAGAGAGAGAGAGAGCCGAAGTTTCACGCCGCGCCAGGCGAGAAGGGGTGGGAGGGAAGCATTTACGATTCACTTTATATCAACTTACTTCCGAAAAACTCGACGACGAGGAGGGGAGGTGGGGGGAGGAGGCCGTCGGTAAATCAGGTCGGAGTCGCGCGAACGCGTACATATAAATCCGCCGCGCGCTCTTTCTTCCTACTTCCGCGCGCACTTTTTCCCGCGCGCTAGAGTGAGAGCGCCAGCGCGGGCTTCTTTGCGCACCGACAGAAAGTTTCCATCCCGCCTCCGCCGAGTGTTGCTTTCCCGCGAGCAGTCGCGAGTCTGCAGGCTGTATGAGAAGGAAGGGTGGTGTAGGAAAAATAAATTTGTTCGTTGAGATGAAATTATGTTGCTGGCTAGACTTCTCATTTTATGATTCAATTTTTGAAACTGGCTGTATTAGTCTCTTACGCGCTTGTGAGAGCAGCGGAGTTCTGGAGTTTTTGAATTTTTAAAAATTTTTGTGTTAATAAGGATGTCGCTGGGCTCTGAAGTTTTTAACCAGGTGTTTAGATTATCAAAAATGAATGTAAAAATTTAGATTAGTTAAAAGATTTAAATTTAATTGTGTATTAAATGTTACAAAGTGAAGATTAAATTGTCAGTCATCACAATATTGACTCTGAAAAGTGTTGCTTACACAAAATAAATTAAAAACATTTTATTTTTCTATATTAACAATGTTATTATTGGAAGGTTGCTAATAATTATGGCACTTTGTATTCTTCTAAATTGACTATTAAAAAATTTAGAATATAAAATAGGACATATAAAAATTTATTAACTAGTAACTGTACTCATTCAATAACGTAGCTTGGAAAAAATAAATAACCACATATCTCTATCTTCCACATCTCTCTTCTCCCTCCATTTTTCCATCGACTCTCTCTCTCTCTCTCCCTCTCTCTTGCATAATACACCACCGCCGCATACCGCATCATCTCGAAAACACTCCAAGACAGCGCGCATCGCGAAGGACAGTCGTCGCGACATCGACGTCGAGTCGCGCTCGCGGACTCCGTATCGACGTATTTGGAATGAGCACCGCGCTGATGTCATTGAGGCTGAGCCTCGATTCGCGACTCTCCAAAAGCAAAGTGTGTATATGTGTGCGATACGTATATAGCGTGTACTCCAATCGAGTTTCGTTCGCGGACAAGCGTAAGGTGTGTGCGACACACGTGAAAGGAAATTCGACAGGCTCTCCCTCGGAATTTTTCTGCCGGCGCGCGAGCCGTCATTATTCCGAATTCCATTGTATTTTCTGTTCTTTTTATATTTATCGGCCCGCGGCGATAAATCAAGCTCTCCGCGTATGCGTGCGGGTGCCGCAGGAATTCGAATGGAATTAACGTCCGCGTTCGATTTTAATTTTGTTTCCCTTCGGCGATCGGCTCAATTTATGCTTTTCACGGAAGACAATCCTTGTGGTTGATAAAAAATTCGATGATGCCGAGGTATTTCTACTCCCCGGAATTCTTTCGCCATTATGCGGGTTTTAACTTCATAACCATGTTTATATGCCTTTGATTCATTTTAATTGAGCGCCGGGGATATTTAATTTTTTGGGCACATTTTTGTACTTTTTACGTATATTTTATCAGTCGTAAATTTTTAGAGAATAATAATATAAACAAGTTACCACAAAGTTTGATGCCTCTAAAAATACATTACACTTTATCCCTTGATTTACGACTTAATTGATCTACAAAATTAGACAAAGTTTTACGAGTTTTATCAATTATTTTTCAAAAAGGTCTTTTATGTCTTGAGAGCGTACACTCTCCCAAAAACTCGTGAGCTCGAAAAAACACTTACGCCGGCCGCACGCGAATGTAGACGTCAAACATCCACTTACTCGGCGGTGCGAGCCCTAAAAGTCACGAATCGAGAATTACAATCGTGCATTTAGCGCGCAGATATAATTTACAGTGCATTAAGCATCGATATTTTATCTCGAAAAACCATTTACTGACTGACGCCGGCGCAAAAGTTATATTCTCGCCATAATAAAGCGCGCGCGCGGGAAACCAGCCCAACCTGAAAATTTGGGACCCTGCGGCTAATAACAATAACGCCGCGCGCAATTATAAGATAAGCTCGTGAGCGCATTAAAAAAAAAAAAATTTCTCGCGACTATACGCGCACTCATCTTTCCCCGCATACACGTGCCCATAAATCAAGGGCTGCGCGCGCAACACTCGGCCGAGGCGTACACTTAATCGTGGCCGCGCGGGTGATTAAAAATTGAATTCCGCGCGCCTGTGTGTGTGTGTGTGTGTGTTTGCGGGGGCGCGCTGGCGGATAATTCCTGCGTCGAGGAGGGCTGCGCTGCGTAAACGAGGCACAAAATTTGCCTTCCATCACGAATGAAGCCATCAGCGAAAGTGGATGACGCGCTCGCGCGCGAGAGAGAGACGGAGGGAGAACGTTAAAGGAAATAAAATACGGGTTGCGCGGGGGTCGCCATGGTGACGGTTAATTTCTCCGCTTAATTTATGGTGTCCCGGTGAAAGGGATATATACTGCACGCGCGGGCGAGGGAGAGAGGTATATTGTTGTTGTAAACGCGAGAGGTGAAGAGATGCGCTGACACTGCCAGCGGCTGTCTTCGTTGTCGTTAACGATTGGCCGGTCGGTGCACGTTATATGCGGTGCGTGGCCGCGAGCTCGCTTCATTGTTGGCCTGCGGGAGTCGAAAAATGCTCCTTGATTAACGGGGCTTCTCTGAATGTGAATTGTATGCTCGCGGATGCAGCCACAGTAAAATCTTATTGGCGGTAATATATACGGTGAATTTTACAATCGCAACTCGTTCGGTTAGTGGTATTTTATAGCGTTCTGGAAAGAAAGGCCAAGTATAATAATACTGCTACAATGCCGGCTTTAGTGAAATTTAAATTTAGTTTCAACAGAAATTATTTATAAGAAACGCACCTTTTTGTTAAATATTATCAAAACATTTATATCATCAAGATACATTCGATTGATTTATTTATTCGTGAAATAATTTGCCAAAAGTGACATAAAGCATATTGTATATAATATGAGCTTTTTATAGTAAGTCAGACGCAATAAATAACACTTTATTTTAAAATAATTAATTCAAATAGTGAGAGTGATTAATCATACTGAAAACGTGCACATCAAATAATAAATTATTTTAATGATGATTCATTTAATTTTAGATGAGTATAAATAAGTATGTATCATTTGGCGGATAGTACGCTTTGAGTGACCCCAGCATGAATAAGGAAGAGTTACACAAATATAAATTAACTGAATATTTTTCACCTGGAAGTAGGTTTTTGACATGAAAGTATTTCATGCAGTATTATCAAATTTATAATACAAGTATGTTTGCTTATACTTAGTTTCTACAAGATTAATTAATTGTTAAAACCGACATTACAACAATCAAGGCACTGTGACATCCGTATACGAAATGATTAAATACTTGATATGTGCATGAACACTGATATATACAAATTGCGAATAAGAATGAGAGCGCGCACGCACGCGTGCGAGAGATAGAGATGAGGAACAAGAGCAAGAGCGCAATAACAGAAAAACGACCTTGGGTGCATTATCTCCCTCTCTCTTTCATTTCCGAGCGCGCGCGGGTCCCGCCGTTCGTCCGCGGCGCGGTGGCGGCAGCGCGTATATAATACATACACGCGCGGTGCAGAGTATATAGGCGCGGTAATTCGAGTTCGTCCACGCGAGCCCTGCGGACCTTTAACGAACGTTTTAAAGCGTGTCCAATCGCGAAAAAGTTTAATTAGTTTTTTAAACGGTCCACACCGCCGTCGTTTTATGGCGTTATTAACCCCCCCCCCCCCCCCTCCCGTTTCTCGTTCTCGCACGCACGTGCTGTACACCCGCAGCTGTAGAGCGGGGGAGAGCGTGAAATGGAGTAAGTCTCGTGCGACTACCGATTCCATGGTCACGCTTTTTCAATCGCGGCTTCTTCATCGTTGCCCAGTGATATATTTACGTTTTATGACGGCGTTGCCGCGCTCCGAGCCTTTGCGGAGGGTTGTTGCTGCTGCTGCGGTGGGAACGTCTTTAGAAAATGCACAGAATGAGAGATATTTACAATGTTTATCTTGGCAATTAAAGAGCTTTTATCGTATATAGCTGTATAATGTTTGGCTTAATTTGAAAATGAAATTTCGTTGAATTTTTTTTTTATGGCTCTCGTAAAAGCGATTATTCTCATGCAGTGGGATGCATATATGTGGTAGAGACTTTAAAATTGTTAAAAAAGAATAATATTGTTTTGCAACGATTACAACTAAACCCTTTCAGTCCGATCAATGTATATGGCTATTTTTCATGAATGTTAAAATGTTAAGTTGAAATTGTACTAAAACTTTTACGGTTTCTTTTAATATTCAAACAGATTTTGGATCTTTTTAAAATGATACAAAAATATATGTGCCGAAGAGTTCATCACATTGTCACACAAAAATCTTTTATTTTACATGTCAAAGTGTTAGACAATATTTATATAATTGAATAATACATATTATTATATAAGATCGCCTAAAAGTGTTGATTTTCATTTTAATCACGCAATATCAAACGCATCCTTTACAAAAGCCTTCAGTCAATCGCATTCAAGTTTTCAAAGCGACAGCAAACACATAGTCGCGCGTACTTACCTAGCTCCTCACGGTTATTTTTGGCCGCGGATTTCCAAACGAACGCCGATGTAGGGAGCGAGGCGCAGCGGCGCAAAACAGAGGTACAACGGCAGTGCGCCGCTTGGTGCGCGAGAAATTTAAAGATAGAGAGAGATTAACCGAGACGAGAGGAGACGGATGTGGCGCGCGTTAGATAGACGTCTGAAATATTAGTCGCAAATGCGACGAGAGAGTCGACAGGAGGCGTCGGCGATGATTGATTCGCACGAGCGCGAGACGCGCCTAATTTATTCAATGGCCATGCGAGCGAGAAGCCGGCTTTGTGTACTATATTTAAGTAGGATTCTTCATTAGCGCCGCCGCGTCGACGAGATCGATCTCTTTCGGGGGGAAGGAACGGGACGCCGCGTGTTTTACGGCCCCGGCGCGCGCTGTGTACATGAGCTTTTGTCGAATATAAAAATATCCGCGAGAGCCGCGCGTATTTTGACGCGGCTTGATGTTCTTTTTTTAACACTAAGCCCTCGATCCTCAAAAGTCTTTGATTTACGCGACGTCCCGACTGGTTTATGACTTACAATTGCTACAATAAACGTTTATTTTTTTCTAGTTTAAAAGAAAACAAAATAGTATTTGCGAGGGGGGGAACAACATAAAATGCTCTATTCCTGGGCTCTCTTTTAGAATATATTGCTCGAATATCTACAGAAGGCGTGTACGTCAAAATTATCTCTACAGTAGTTTTGTAAATAGAAATAGAGACATCACAATTGTATACTGCATCACGATACAACGATATAAATTGTATTTTTTTTTTTATTTTTATTTTCCGTAATAGCGAGTGTGATTTCACATAATTAAATGAATCAACTTTGGTACTTGATTACACAATTCGAATTAAATTAACTTATATAACACTTCGATGCACGCTTGATTGCATCCCGTCTAGGCTATATACTTATCACTTTGTTGACTCGCCACCATTCGGACAGCTGATACCGTGGCAATTCTGAAAGATAAATTATTTTCAGAGAATAAGTTTCCTCCACTTTCCTATTCCTAAATATATCTGGAAACGAAAGCAGTAAAAGTCATTTCACCGTAAATAAATCAAATAACCGCGCATATAATACGCGCGCAAATAAACTGCGCGAGAGCCATCCACCTAATTGAACTATATTGACATCTAAAACTGTCTTTCTTCGCTGGACAAAAATCACTTGCAGAGAAGAACGAAATCCCATGCTATCTCTCCCCCTCCCTCCCTTTTGTATGTACATGAATCTTATCTGATTTATTCTCGTCTCCTTTCGGAAACTCAGGCGCACACACGGACGACTCTCGCAGACGTAGACGGAGAGGGCGAATCCCGCCTGGAAATTCCGTGAGACGTACGGAACCTTCGTCAGGGAAAAGCGCGCGCTGCGTTTCTCTCTCTCTGTGTATAATACCAGAGTGTGTATGTGTGCGTGTGTGTATGTGTGTGCGTCTGAGAGAGAAGGAGAAAGAGCGAGGCGCGTCAGTTTTTGCCCCGCTTGAAGGATTTATAGCGGGCGCGGAGCAGCAGCAGTATAGCAGTACTACGCGCTCGAGAGTCGTTTCGTGCGCTACGCGGACTGGCAGTTACTCAAATACCGAGAAGAAGAAGAAGATCTCCCCGACAAAAGGCTCGGCGCGCTCGCCGGCTGCCATTGTCGCCTGCGGTGAAAGTTTTGCGCAATGGGCGGCGGCGGTGGCACGTGTTTTTCCGGTTGGAATGCTGTGAGCTGAGCTCGTCGTATTATTGCCCTCTTAGGCGCCCCTGTGTCTTCTTCTCTCGTCTCTCGTCAAAACGTTCGCCGCGAGGTGCGCAGGTATATATATGTATGCGTGCGCGGCCCGTAAAACTGACTCGCCTATAGATATCGGCCGCTATACACGCAGGCCTTTCGTTGCGCCCAAGGAGCTCGTGTCTGCGAGCTATTATGCGACACGCTGTCGGAGATCTGCGACGATTTTACGTAACTCTGTCCCGCGTGCTGGTGCAGCGAAGCCTGACCGTGAATTGACGAGATTCGTCAAAATAGCTATATAGCTTTTGCCTTTGTGTCGTGCCCTTTCTAATTGTCAACTTTTTAGCGGAGATTTATGGCGAGGCATTCCATGAATTGCTTAGTATTTTTTCTGGAGCATGATAAATGTAAACAACGTAATTTTTATTGTATTACTTTATTTATAATTAAAAGTTTATCACTTTCGTTAATTATTTTTGAAAACTTAAAACTCAATAATCTGTTATTAATGCAAAAATAAAGAATTTCGATGTTTGAGGAGTTAAAATCAGAATATTTAAATCTATATTACGACTTCAAATATGTATGTACCCTCAGTTTCGATTGATTAAGTATTAACATTTCAGTTTATTAACATTTAAATATCGAAAATGTAACCATTTAAGGAGCGGCAGGAGGGGTGCGTGTATTATTATCATTGTTATTGTTGTTATTATTTTTTTTTTTTTGAGGTTATAAACATGATTAAGTTAGTTAGTTTCGATTTAAAAGTTTGTTTTAATCAGTTTAAATTATACGACAATAAAGTCACTTAGATAAATAAAATAATAAAAATTTTCTTATACTATTTTAATTATTCAGTTTTAAATACTCAAGAATTCAATCTTGAAAATTCAAACATATTACATTTTGGCGCCTATTTTACATATAGATCAATTAAATGACTCAATAACAACCAATCAAAACAGTCTTATTGTGATGACAAATTTCATCCATCACTTTTTTAGGAGACGAATTGTACTCTATATCTCGAACTTCTAAATTAGGAAAATCGTATTTACGAATGCAATGATTTAAAATATCAAATTTCATCAGTAGAATTTTAATAAGGATATTTTACGGTGGCACTTGAAACTGTTTATTAAACCTGTAAATTATTATCCTTATTAAAACACGATCTTTCTAATTTAGAAGTTTGAAACATAATACAATCTAACTATATAAATAAGTGAAAAAATCACTTAAATTTTAGTGGATACTCACTGATTGAAGCAGTGGAATAAAATTTTCACTTCGTAATAAGTAAATATTCGCTAAATAATTTATTGATTTTTCCAGTCTTTTGCACCAGTGAGCGACTTTTCACTAGTTTTTTCACTCATTTGTAGAGAGTAGATTTGTTAGTTCGACTTAATAAAACAATTGTTCAAACGATGCTACTACCCTCCCCTCTTTGCTGTGATCAAGTTACAGAAAAGATTCACTTGGTGACATCTATAAATTTATTACTTTTTTACATCTTTGACCCGCTGAATTAATCAATTTTTGTATCAAATTGCAAAATACATCCTAATGTAAAGCAGAGCTTCTCATTCTCGAATATACATAGACAGCTAAAATATGAAAACAATTCGCAAGTTCAAAAAACATCTTGAAAAGCATCGACATTACAACGAACCTGTTTGTCGGCACGCAATCACGACTTTTTCTCGCCTCTCGCAGCCTCGCAGTCATACGCGAGCGAACTCCCTCCCACACATAGACGCACACAGCAACCCAACCGACGCGCCTCGTCACATCTGAAGCCCGCGCAGCTCGTTTTCTCACAATCCTTCGCTCTCACAGCTTCCCGGAGATGCGTAAACTCGCTCACTCGTCGTCAACTCCGGCCTCGCGCAACGAGGAGTAACGAACTAACGACAGAGCAGTCCGCGGCCGCGATACCCGTCCGTCGTCGGCGACTTCCTCGGCACTCGCTAATAAATTTGCCGGCGAAAACGACGCGCGCGCCGAGATGACGGACGGCCGATGCGCGCGCGCGCGCGCAGATCAAAGGGAAGCCGTTTTGGCCGTTTTAATTGACGCCACGCAGCCGCCGCGCTTCATCGGCGCCTTTATTTGGCACAAGCACACGCCGCAGAGATACGACTGTCGAAGACGGCAAAAAGCGGACGCGCCTCTGATGGATTACTTCCGATGATGGGGATGTCGGCGTCGCGCGAAAACGTTACGACCTTTATTTTCGGGAACCGCAGCGAAATTTATGTGCGTCGCTCGAGTGAGCTGTGCGCGCGCCTGCCTGCGCCTGACTTTATGTATAGGATTATATGTGTATTTTTGCGATGACGCGGAGGATGAGGATAGAATTGTTTAGTTTACTGGAAAATATTTCGGTCCTTTGTACTTTCGTTTTTACTGCGAGAGAGAAGTTTCTATTTATAGTTGATTGGTATGCATCTGTCACGAATTGACAAAAGTATACACTTGCTAAATCAAAGCTTTTCATATAAATACATCCCAGGATTTAAGAGATTAGTCGCAGTTTGAAAGTTATTTTTATTGAGAAGCAAAGCAAAATAAGAATCATTATGCAATATGTGATCTTTTATTATATCTCGAAATGACTCACCCTCACGTTATTGTCATATCATAACGAATAAAAATCCAAAGATTCACCTTAATAAATTATCACCATTTAATTTTGATCATAAGCAAGTTAAATTAAAAACTTCCTTCCTTCACATAATATTCCACTGCTCTATTCTAAGATGTTTATTCAAACAATTAATTTAAATACATGCAGTACAACGTTGAAGCACTTTGGGAAAAATTTCAATTCATGAGGCTCAAGTTCTCGCAGAGAGAATTTATCAAAGACAGCTCACAGGATCTCCTTCTCTCTCTTTGCATAAACCATTAAAGAAACAAGCTCGCGCTTCGACTGATCTCGCTCTCTCGGCGCTGCACTCCTGGATGCTGCCGAGCTCTAAGTCGTGACTATTCTCTAATGCAGAGCATTTTTCATCGGGCGGCCCCCTCCTCCCTTCTCGCGGAGAGAACAAACGAACGAGAGCGCGAATCCCAGCACTTATGCAGGCGATCGCTCGCCACCTCGGCGCTGCTCTAAATCACGAGTACGCTCTCTCCTAACGTACACGCGGAAAAGCGCATGCGGATCGACGCGGAGGAATGCGCAGCGAGAAGCAGTTTGACGGGCCGATTCGAAAGCCATCTCGCATAATATGTGGCGGCGGCAGCAGCAGCGCGTGTGGGTGCAGGCCTTAAGTGACTTTTGGTGTTTGGCCGCGAGCGCCGACAAGGCGAGGTATAAGGTTTTGCGAGCGACGCGGTCTATAATTCAACGCGAGCGCGCGAGCACACGCCGGTGCAAGGGCCAGATAGGCTCAGGCGCGCGAACGAGAGGGAGCTGAGAGAGCGAGGTGACAAACCGGGCCTGGAGGGGCTGACGCCAGAGCTGCGAGGCAGTGTGACCTGCAAGGCGACGGCTGACGGGAGGACGCGAGCTGGAGAATGGACATTTTCAAGCGGGAGTGCAGAGTGTCGTGTACAGGTGTAGGAAAGTTGGATGTATCTTGATCATTAATTTTTTATAAACTCATGTTTAGTAGAAGGGCTTTCGTTTTATTCTTACCTGAGAATTTGACTAGAAAGTGTACAGTATTAGAAATGTTATCATATTTTCTCAAATTTAAAAACAATGTCATTCTTTTTTTTTTATCTATTTGAATAATGGCACTTATATGTAAAACCACAGGTTTATAAATATTGTTTTATCTATAAATACAATTCTTGTACTTTTCATTCGAAATTTATATATTTTTTATTGCATGTTACTCCATTAATGTTGATAAAGGATGAACGGTGATTCTCCAAAAACAACTTTAACAAGATTTATTGTGTTGAGGTTCTCTCTATCTACTAAGGTGGACATATTGTATAAAACTATGGTATATATTAATTTTGACTATTTAATCATTTCAAGAATTATTCAATATCCGCCAATTTATGTGTAAAAGTATCTTATCAAATGTTAGTCTTACCTCTCAATCTTATCTATAATTATACTTACATTTTTGTGTGATAAAAGTAGATGCACGAATATAGAACAATATACACATTCATGATTTCTTTGCAATTGGACCAATTTCCTAATCTCTGATCAAAACAATCGAACGAAAACTTCCGGTGGGACTTTGTGTGTGTCTTCCAAACGACGGCGTTAACGGGCACACACATACACACACACACACACACACACACACACACACACACACAGATGTATACTTTCGACGACAATTACTTATTCCAATTACGTATCGATTTACTCATCCCAAGACACTTTCTTGCCCTACTTTCTGCACTATAATATCACCCGTGGTGCGCACGACGCCCTTCCATACATATATATATATATATATATATATATATATATATATATATCTACGTACGCCCACTCACCCGTACCCCGAATTACCATCATTCGTAGACAAATTACTCAAATCCTGCGAGCTGCCTTATAGTGATTAGCTGTCGAGTCTTAACAAAAACCGTAAAAAGTCCCTTGAAACCGCGAGGAAAAAAAGAAATAAGGCGCACAAAAGAAGCAGTTCGCCGTAGAACCATATATACCTATATGTACACTCGGAGAAGAAAAGCGGGAGAAGCGGAAAATATAGCCCCGAAACCCAGTAAAACGCGTAAAAGTTGAGGCAAGGCGGACAGAGGCGAACGGTTGCAACGGCTGCTGTGGATACACCTCTCCCTCTCTCTCTCTTCGTCCAAACGGCCGTGTATATACACGGCGCTCACACATATTTCGCGGCTCTACCTCTCTCGTGTATAGGTTATATCGAGAGAGAGAGAGGGGGGTCGGCGGGGAGGCAAAGTACTTTCTTTCCCCGACCCTTTACAATTCAAGCGCCCGCCGCCCCCGCGCTTCTTCCTCTCTCTCGGATGCCCTCCCCGGCAAAGTGCCACTACCCCACCCCTCCGTCCCCCCGCGCGCGCGCACCTTCTCCTCCATCCGCGTCCGTCCGCCTCGCGTCCGTCTCGACTCGTCTCGCGTGACGGCCTCGTCAGCCGTCAGGAGAAAACGCTCGCGGATCGATAAGCCGCCTTGCCTCGGCGCGTCACCCTCCTTTCAGCCGCCCGTCGAACCCGACCGGCCGTCCTCTCTCTCTCTCTCGCTCTGACGACCACCCACAACTCCGCTCTCCCTCCTGTCCCCCCCCGCGGGGCGCTGAAAAGCAATGCACCTATACTCCGCCGTCGAAAACGACTCTCCGAGACTGCTACTACCTTTCCTCTCCCTCCCGCGCGTGAGCGCTACATCCCTTTGCCGCCCCCTGGCCAGCGCTCGTGTATATATAGCGGGGGTGGAGGTGGAGGTCTAGTTGAGTCGAGTTGAGCCACCGGCGCGTGCTGTGGCGGCCGGGTCAGAAGACGTCTGCTCCGATGCCCGGGCGAGCGACAGCTACCCCCACCCCTTTATTTTCCCACGACTGCTCCTCCGCGCGCACGTCTCGCCGGCTCCCTTCGACGCTCCTGCTGCTGCTGGCTAGCTGCTTATATACCCCTTTTCCTTCCTCGCTGCTGTGCAGTGCAGCATCGCTCGACGCGCTTCTCTTGTCGTGGACCTTACGTACATACTTTTTTTCGGCTCTTGGAGTGTCCCTGCAGATTTGTTGTTTCGGGGGAGCACGAAGAACTCGATGCTCAATGGACTTCGGCTTCGCTATGTTGATTTAAAGGATTTGCGAGAGATGAAGAAGTTACGGTAATATCGTTTAAGAATCGACTTCTGTTATTCAAATACACGGTTATGTACGCGAGCTTTCTATCGAATGTCCGTTACGCTGACGTAATACGGAAATTTCCCTTTGAATAGAGCGGAGCAGAGGAAATTTGTAACAATAATATATGATTTCTTTGAGAATGCTTATGAATATCACTGTTAAAAATGTTATTCATTTTAAGAAACTTTTGATAAACATTTTGAATAATTTTTACATTCATAAACATAATATTGAATTCATATTTGTGTATTACTTTTGCAAACTTTTTTGGTAATTTTGCATAAATATTTTAAAATTACAATACCGTTATATTAATTTTAATACATCGTGTGATTAAAAAATTTTCAATTTTAAATTATTGAACTTTCATGACATACAAAATATTTTATTTACTATACATATTCGCGGCCTACCTCAACAACGGGGACACGGGCAAGATTAATACCTATTATATAGACCTCGAGCCCTCGAGTAAACGCGTTTAATTGTGCTTGCGGGGCGCAGGCGAAAGGGGGGATCGTCGCGACGCGCCACCACGTCGCGACGCCGCTCAATCGAGAGGGGCCGCGACGTCGAAACGGTGACTCGGCGCCTTGGAGCGATACTCGCGCGAACTCGCACCTTTTGTCTCGCCGTATATATATACGATGCAGCGGCAGGCGCTGCACTTGTTGGTAAACGGGCTAAACTTCCGCTTTTGGATTATCGATTGGTAAAGGGTTTTAATAAGAATAATTTACAATAAACTTGGATATAAAGAGGTTTATTATATAATTTATGATAAAGCAGGTATTTTGATCTGCACTTGTACACTTTTTTTTACACAATCTGTTGGAATGACACGAATTGAGGAATCCACATCGGTTAATCCCATCCAGCATTAAACATTAAAAACACCTAACTATTGTAAAATTAGGCGGAAGGTGAGAATCCGTTTCGGCCGATCCTCAAAGTACGGTCCCGCGAATAGCGCAGCAGAACGCACACAGCACCACCCCCGCGAGTAATTACCGCATTTAACCCCTCTTGACCCTCTCTCTCTGCACGCGTGAGTTCATGTTGACGGAGTTAAAGCAATTCACCCTCGTACCTCGCTTAATTAGGCGCGCTCCCTCGATTCGTGCCTGATGCGCGCCACCCTTTTCCTTCGTCAGACTTGTGTGTTATCTAGCATAAGCGCGAGCGTTTTTCCGACACGCATATATATATATGTGTGTGTGAGTGCGTGTGTGTGTGTGTGTGTGTATGCAAAGTGTGCTGTGTGGTTAATTGAACGCGCTCGACGGCAAACAGATTTCCGCGTATATAAAATGCAAGTCGATCGTGTTTGGCCTTTGGCGAGATGTTTAGCGCGCAAGAGAATCAAAGAACGGGGGCTACTGTTGTATTAGAGATTATATTGATTCTGTCGAATCAGATGTGTAATATTAACGAACGACGCTTGGAAATTTATATTTGCATGAAAAACAATGTTCAATTTAGCTAACGTATAAATTGAGACTTATATAATCGCTTAAAATCTTCCGGTCGGCATAAATAATGCACATTATCGTAAAGTATTTACATTTCTCTGTGACGCGAAGCTTTCAAACCTAATTCACATTTACTTTGGCTATAATATAATATCCTCGTTACGATTAAATGAAGACAATAACAAACTCCTCAAGAACTGCCGCACGTACCGTACATGCTATTCTCGTGAATATAAATATCTACTATAGTGCTGAATTCGCAATAGTCTGCACGATGATCGATTCTCCCCGAAAAGCGCATATAATACGCGCCAGATTTTATTTGAAACTCTCATTCGAGGAAAATGGAATTAAAGCGCTTTATGTTCCCCGTATATATACCCGAACGGCGTGTGCACACACGTGTGCGCGTACATATATATACACAAATCGCCGATCTCTCCTATCCCCCGATGAAAATAAATGTCTGAGGGTCGCGCTTGCCATATATTTTTTTTCGGCCCTCGCATCAATATTCATTGATTTCGTCGGAGTGGCCCGCTATCAATCCTCCGCATCAAACCCGCTTTCTATGTATACGTGTGTGTGTGTGTGTAGATGTAGTATACGCTGCGACTTTCTCCCAGTGGCGGTGGCGGCGTAAAGTGACCCATTGCTGACGTGCGGCCAATCGATACTACATACTCCCTTCTCTCTCCAGCCGCGAGCGGCTCTGACAAGTGTATACGACGGTGGCGGTGGCGGCTAGCAGCTTCGACTTCTTCGGTGGGGGGCGCCTCGGACGTGGACCAAATGTATTTTGTCCGTATATACGCGAGGTTTGATGTATTGATTTGAAAGATAAACAGGGGGTTCTTCTGATATACATATATATATATATTCGGTTCTTTGACGACATCCTGTCTGGTTCATTGAAAGGCTTATTGAAATACAATTATATATTTGACGGCAAGTATAAATTGTTTGAAAACATAATTACTTAATAAGTTCGACATTAATTTATGTATCCAATTTTACATTACGAATTTTAATAACTGGAGAATAAACGATACCAGATTAACATTTCTAAAGAATTTAATTATTGAAATATATTATTCTAACTTATAGTAGCAAGTAGATACTAATACTGACAATTTACGGTAATAACTATCATCAGTTAAATGTAATTTTCATACTTTAGTTTGAGCAAAGTAAACTTCACTTATATTGCATAATTTCAATGCATGTGAATGTTGTTAAAAGCCAATACGTTCAATCTAGTAGAAATAAGTTAGACGTTCAATGAATTATATAATATCAATAGAAACAAAAACTGGGTGTTTCTTATATTCATAATTTCTAACTCATAATATATATCGTATAATATTTTTAGTATATTTATCAAGATATGGAAATAGAAACCTGTTTTTCAACAAGTTTAAACTATTTCAGTTAGAGGACTGAAGTAATACTCAAATAAATATATCTACTCAAATATTTTTGAACTATCCGAATAATCTTTTACAAAATTGTCAAAGTTGAATAATTAAAAAAATTTCCTTTCACGTACGTTTAATGAAGCAAGATTGATAACTGAAAAATTCCTGTATAAAAATCCCGCGACAATAGCATACGAAAAAACTATATACATTATGAAGCAAAAAAAAATCGATGGCCAAATAAAAAGATTCGTATAAGAGGCCATTAATTGTCAATGTATTAGTGGCTCGAGCCGAGGGGAGGCCAACACTCGTCCGTATCAGATTGACAGTGGCGGGTGTAACAGGCACGACGAAGCTTTGCCGCCGGGTGGAGCCCGCGTGTACGTCAGTTTTCATGTAACGATGAAGTCTTTCTGAGGGGTTGCCGACGATGATGACAAAGCCGAGGCGCGCAAATCAATCAGCTCGTTACACTGCTCGCAGATATCTCCTCGATATCTTGTCCCGGCGATTTGTCATCGACTTGTTATACCTGATTTTTCCGTACTTCTTTGCGGTATAACAAATATCATAGGGTAATGTCAAGTCTGTGTCATAAAATTTTTTTTAATTAGTAAACTATCCTTAGGCATATTTAGTTCCTATATATAACAAGAACAATGTTTTTTATTTTAAAGTTTATTTTACTATTATATATCGGCACTATTATATTGTAGCCATACAAAAATAATATTTGAATTCTTATTTATTTTTCAATATTTGAAATTGGGGATCGAGGAGCAAATAAAATAATAAATCATCTGATTCAGGTGTTATTTGCATCGACCGTTACGAAATTCCAAGAAATATATAATTGACTTCTTAGTAATCGAATCATATTTACGGCCGAGTTCAGTTGTATCAATTATATCGAGCTTGCTCGCCCGCTTGTCAATTTCACCGGCTTTAATTCTACATCATTCGAAAAATCAATGATACGTGCCGCGTGTTATACAGAACCACCGACCGCCCCCCCTCCCCCTTTCCCACCCGCTTGCGCTGCTTTATTACACATTCTTCCCGCATAAATTTAACAAGCAGCAAAATGATAATAATAGCCCGAGCGAGAGCGCAGTGCAGCGCGGGATTTGACAGCGAGAAATCAATAACATGACAGGAACGTTATGTTCAGGCGGAGGGCCGCCGCCGCTCGTAAAATTCGGCCTCTCTTGCTCGCGCGCGCTAATGTCCCGAGCTCGCGTTGCCGACGCCGAATGAATCGCCCGAAGCCCTTACGTAAGATGCACGAAACGGACAGGAAGTCCGAGCGGCAAACAGAGGGGCGGGGGAGTATAGAGCGCGCGCACGCGAAAAGAACAAACACAAGAGCAGGGGGCAGGCAGAGGGAACGGGAAACGAGAGACGGAGTAATAATACGCGGGAATTGATGGAGATGGAATAAATTTAAAGCGGAATTCGCTACTCGACCAAGTGCCGCGCGCATGCACCAGTCCGAGAGGCTCGTAAATAACGTTTGTTGCGAAAGGCCAAATTTTCCTCGCCTCTCTCGCTTTTAGACGATGTCAATTTTCAACCCGAGCGTTTCGCATCGCGTGATGAAAGGCTTTTGTTATACTCTCAGGTATTATCTCCAAATTTCCTGATCTCTCGTTCTCTCGATACGTTTCCGTCCATTCAATTTGTGCACAACACGAATGAAATATTGCTCTTATACTCTAATCATTTATTCAATACTTTTATATTGATCGATAATGGCAAACGAACTTGTTGTCAAATTGTAGATATATAGGAAATACGTAACCGACTGCTCCAAAGGGCTCGAAAAGAAAGCTCGCCGAAGAGAAACAAAAAGCAAAGGGCAGGAGTGAGCGAGCGAGAGAAAAGTAAAGAGAGAACGCGCGTTGGTATACACACACACGCATATGCATGTGTATATATATATATATATATATATATATATATATATATATATATATATATATATATATATACGCGAGGCCCGCGCGGAAAGAATTCGAGAGGCGCCACAAATCACACGGGCCGCCCGCCGGTGTGGGTGGAAGTTGTAGGAGAAAAAGGGGGTGGTTGCAGGCACAGCAAAGTCAGACGGCGTTTCGGAGGGAGCGCGAGCGATAACAGGGGGCGGCCGTGACCTATACGTGTGTGTGTACGCGCGCGCGCGCACTCGTGTGTGTGTGTATGTGTGCAGGCAGCGGTGCGCGACATGCTTTATGACGTCTGTTCATCACGTCGCCCCAGCCTCATAAATTAGAAATCACCCCTTAGATAGGCCCTACGAGCAGCTTTCTACGATATGACTGGCGTGCACACCTATATATATATATATACGTACGTCTGTCTCTGTGTTTCTCTCTCTCTCTTATACTCATGCTCCTGCGGGATTTTTTTTACGCCGTTCCTTCGCTTTTTCACAGTCGAAAATTACCGCTTTGTTCGCGGGTGAGGAGCCTCCTCGCGACCCCGTGACGTTTTTATACGCCACGGCAGCGGCGGCTCGATGATTTATCTCGTCATTCGGCCGAAACTGACTTCGACCCGTAAATCACGAGCGCCTCTCGCCCCGCAAGCAAGAGAGAGAGAGAGAGAGAGAGCGATTTTATTTATAAGTCCTCGCTCTCTGATGGAATTTGATTGACGAATCGCATTTACGTAAGAGTTTTGCGAAACTTACCCCCGCTCGCGTCCAACACGGCCGCCACACCGCGCCCGTCAAAAAGACGCTACGACTGCGGAGCGATGGCTGTGTGTGAGAAGGTATTGCCGGAGCCGGAAATTTATCGATACTCTCCAACTTGATCCAAGGGGGAAACATTTCGTGAGACTGAATTTTTAAAGGGATTGCGAGATTGGACCCGATATCAAAAGCTTCGACGCAAATAATCCGCAATAGATTAATATTTTGAAAACATATCAAAAGTATTGCAGTTGCGGTTATGTATACTCTACACTTTTTAAGGCAATTTTTTACAACCGTAAAATTTTTCAAGTTGAAATTGTAGTTGATCAGACGCATTAGCACAAATAAAAAATGTTCAGATAAGAAAGGTGATGCTAACATGAAGATGTCAATTTTCATTAACTTTAATGAATGGGAGAGGTATAAAGATCAACAAAATTAAAACTTAAGTCAATTTTCAGCTCTCAATTACTATTAATTTATACACGGAGAGAAATTTTGTAGTGAAAATTACAAATATTCGAGGCAAAATTACCAGTTTCTATGGTAATGGATGGACAGACTGACAATTTCAAACTTTTTACCAAAGTGCCTTGGTAAAATTTTTTTTTAGTTAATTTAAATTAAAAAAATTAACTTTTTTTATCTATATTAATGGATATATAGTATTTTAATATAGAAATAGAAACAGAAACAAGGATGAAAAAACATTAAACTGAAAAAAAATTTCTACGGAAGCGGGATTCGATCCGACGATCTTTGGGTTGAGAGTCCGACGTTCTACCGACTGCGCCACGGAAGCTGTTACCAACAGTCATTTGAATCGCCGTTATTACTTACTGAAAATATGTGTATTGTTTTCATTTTAACGTCGTGCACGCCTCTAGTATCAATCTTCTGAAACACAATAATGCGCAGTGCGCATGCGCGAATACACAAATACCAGGTTATTTGGCAAAATTTATCAGTTTTCTTAGTAAAAATTCTTAGGTTACCCTGTAAAAATGACTAGATCTCAATTTTTACCAGTGTGTCTGGTATTTTTTATTCCGATAATTTGGTATTTTTTTTAAGTGGTTATGGTAGTTTTTCCTGGGAAACTTATAAATTGTATTAGAAACCTGGGAATATCACGGCTTTTGACAGTCTATCCATGCACTACCAAGGCACCTTGGTAATTTTTACTCTAAAATTTCTCTCCGTGTATAAAACAATACATTCGCAAAAATAGCTTACTATAGTGCTCTGACGGCGATCCCCTCAAAATTATAGAATGAAAGCCGATCAATTAATTTTTATGGCGCTCAATTTAAGCTAATAAAACCAGCATAGTTCGAAGTTAAATTTTTCATACCACGTCAATTTCGCGCCAAACCAAAAAAACAGAAAAAGTCTCAAAATCGTGTAATTATACTCTCTCTCTCTCTCTCTCACTCTCTCTCTCTCTCTCTCTCACTCTCTCTCTCTCTCTCTCTCTCTCTTGGGGTAGAGCAATCTTCGAAATTCTTCCGAAAAAATTCTCAACATTCAATCACGCCCTGGCGTCCGGTCCGTCCCTTTTCTGGCAAAAAAGTCCTGAGAGCCGTCCGCACATAAACGCAGAGGACACTCATTACACATCGAGCGAGAGAGCGAGCGGAGGATAATATCATACCTAGCACAAAGCGAAGCGTCTAAATGGCGAGAGCGAGAGGAGGAGGAACAAAAATGGAGAAAGAAAGAGGCCGTAGTCTTCGATCCGTGCACGTGGATCTCGGAGAGCAGAACTTGACCCGTGGCATCGATCGGCCGCATAATGATCATCGCGATCAGCCTCTCTCCTCTCTTGCTCTCGCTCTACCAGAACAAGTATCATCTGTACTTAAGGACGAGGAGAGGAACTTCCCTGCTGTATAGAAAACATCGGGCGAGAGAGAGAGAGAGAGAGAGAGAGAGAGAGAGAGAGAGAGAGAGAGAGAGAGAGAGAGAGAGAGAGAGAGCGCAGCTAGCCATAGTAATGCGGTCGTTGAAAGGCGCTCGGAACCTTTGTGAAAAATCGCGTTATAACCCTAATTTAATTTTATGGCTGACATTACGTGTATGGGAGGGAGGAGGAGATCGCATTGGCCGTCCATGTGTGCGTGAGAGGGTGAGTTGTCTATACGTTCATAATAGCCACGTGCATATACCTGTGTGGACACGCGCGGTGTAATAATGGACTGGTGCGCGCGGCGGTTGCGGGGGAAAAAACTCCGAGAAAGAGGGAGAGAGATAGGAAGGGAGAGGTGATAAGGGGGGATGGGGAAAGGAAGGACTGGAAAGAGGTAGCCGAGCGAGTAAGGAGAAAACGATGAGATCGAGGAGCCGAGGATGGAGAAGAAGCGATTTCTAATAGACTGCGGATTCAACCGTGAGAAGTATACGCGTATGTGTATATACATATACGTTGTTACGTAAGGGGACAATATCATTTTCTCTCTTGACGCTCGTGTTTTGAAAGACTATCATTTGATGACTACGTTAAACTGTGACGTTTTCCACTCAAATAATCTATATTTTATTGAACCTTAAATGATTTTCTTTTTTTAAAACGCTAGATCGATTGCAAAATAATGAAAATATCATTTATTCAAGTTGTGACTCACGTTTTAATATAACGTTTTAAATGTAGTATAGTAGGGTATCAACATTTTGACGTATTCATAGACATTTAAAAAAAAAATTTAGAAAACTTTAAAAATAAGTAGAAGAAATTGGTCGCTCGCCAATATTAACACCTTAAAAATGATGAGGATTATGGAACACACGATGAATAATTAATAGAACCGGAAATAATTCTACATAATTTTATTATTTTTAATTGTTTCAATTATAAAATTAATTGACGCTTGTTTGTGAACTATTTGTTTTCATAATTTTTCTTGCATTTTTCCTCAACTTCTATTTACTTTTTAAATTGGAAATAAGTATTTTTAATAGGTAAAATTACAAAACTTGTAATTAATCAGTTACACAATCTGTTTAATGATAACAGGCTGACGTTAATGCCAGGGAGTATGGAAAAAAATAAAAAAGTAAAACCGGAGAAATAAGTAAAGTTATTAGCAATGAAGCAGAAATGAGTCGCCCCGGGAACAAGCAAAATACCGTGCAAAAGGGGCACCGAAAAAGCGGGGACTCATCAAGGCAGAGGGAAGGTAGAGGCGAGAGCGAAAGAGAGAGAGAGAAAGAAAGGAAGAAAGAACCCTAATAATCAGTTGTTACGCGAACAGTCGTAAAACGTAAAACAACGAGAATCAAGCCAACAACACTCACGAAGCTGCAAAGAAAGAAAGCGAGAGCGACTCTTTCTTCCGTCGACTGTATGTTTATATTTAGTGGCTTATATAGAAGCTCGAAAACGGAAAAAGGAGAGGAGGAAGGGGAAGGCGAACGACGCAGGGCGAGGGCAGGAATAAAAGGAGGAGGAGGAGGAGGAAGGGGGCTTGAGGAAGTATTATTATCTCTGAAGTCGAGCGAAAGATGATGAGCAAAAAGAGCAGAGAAAGGAGAGGAGAAGGAGAGCGGAGAGATTCGTCCACTACCCTCGAGCCGTTCGTCTCTCAGCACCGCGAGTGCGATCATTTGGCGGCGCCAATCGTAAAAGTCTGTCGCCGATGGACTGATGACATCCACGCGCTTCGCCATCGCGCTACTCTCTCGCTTGCCAGCCAGCCGCGCTCGATTGTGAAATAACCTTTGAAATTAAGATTCTCTCGGATTGAAATATTCTTAGAAATTGTCGAAGACTGTAAGTCATTCGCGACGCGCGTTTAAAAGGTTTTCAATCTCTCGCATGAAAACGAATAAATTACGCACTGTTTCTTCCCTCCCTCTCTCTCTCTCTCTCCTTCTCACGCCACGCGGCCTCTTATATATCTGTAATCTTTCTAGAACGTGTTTTTAATAGAGATACGTGGCTTTGATTAGTAATATTTAGTTTTTATGAAAGATCAGCCGTTTTCTATTGACCAGTTTCTTTGCTCTTTTCTATAACGTGGATACTCGTCAAGAATAATGTGCCTTTTTCCTAGCTACACGAGGACTCAAAGCGTCTGATTAATCAGCTATTAATAGCGTGCGTTATTGATTCTCATTTATGTATAGTCTCACCTAATAGTTTATCAACCATGAGAAGATTATGTACTCATGCTCCATACTATGTATTATTTCAAAATTTAGATTTTTATAGAATTTTTGTAATACGTAATAAGTTTCTTAATTAACGTTTTTTTTCTTCTAAATTTACTGTTGTATTATATATACGATACTATATACATCTATAAGCGAGCGCGGTATGAAAAAGAGAGCACATCTTAATCATCCGAAAACTTCACTGGCCAATAAAGACAAAGGGAAGGCGACCCGCTCGAAACGCGCACATAAAAGTGACCTAAACTCGGAGACGAAATTACTTTCTTGCGCGCGCGCGAGTGAATAAAAAGTAGCGATAATGAAAAATGTGGCGAGATGAGAGAGGGAAAAAAAAAGCAGGCGGAAATTACTATAATGATACCGGCCGATGCACACTGCGCGCGGCGTGCATTCCGTTATTATTATTGATCGGCTCGCTGAAAGCGATTTCGCCTCGAACCCGGCTTTTTAGCTCTTATGTTCACGCGGCGGCGACTACGCGCATCCACACCACCTTATTCGCGCGATTCGTCTCGCGAAAGGGGGGGGGCGGCATCTCGGTTCGACGAAATTATCGATAATCGCGCGCGTGCTCTAGACGAGCAGATATAGACAGAGAGAAGAGAGCCGCCCTTCGATCCGCGCGCTTAACAATAGCCTTGCCCCCTCCACGCTCGCACATAATCACCGGTATTTTTCTCTCATGATCGCATTATGCGCCGCCGCCGCCGCCGCTGGCATACGCGCACGTGCTCGTGCTAAATCGATCGACGATGATTTTCGAGCGTTCCCGCGAAATCCTACCTTTTCCTACGAAATCCCGGAGAAAAATGGAACGCGCCGATTTTCTGCCGGCCGATCCTCTCACGCTCTTCTGTAAATCATATCTTTCCTGGAAGCGGAGAGCAATATTCTACTGGCCTACGGAGAGGAGGAGACTCGGAGACCGCCATAATTGCGAGGACGAGTGAGCGAGCGAAAGGAGCGGATTGGATTCAATGGAGAGACGAGATAGATCGGGCTCGAGACTGGCGGCTGCGTGACCTTGAGTCCGGCGATCGCGATCGGAAAGATGGACGGTTGAGGGATTATAGCGCGCTCGATGCGAGCCGGCGTTTCGATGGTCGGTTTCAGGGATTACGGTTTGTGGTCGATAAAAATGCACAAGTTGAGCAGTGTTTTGTAAGCACTGACAGAAAAACCCGGGGAAAAATTCCTATGTTGCTCTTGGAAGTTGCCCACAACTGCTTAAAATCGAAAAATTTACTATCTTTTATATGAAAAAGTCCAATGTCACAAGTAAAACTTCCTATGCCAGCATAGTAAAAATTAACACGTGGCTAATGGAACTTTATCTTTTGTACATTTTCCCAGGCTAGCATGGTAAAAATTGAGAGAGTTTTAGAATAAGAATTCACACGTTCAATCGTAAACAGCCCGCGAGTGCACGAAAAATTGACCTCTTCAATGTCAAAATAGGAAAGATTCAGACAGATACATGTCAACAAACTCAATCCACCTTGGCAACATCGAGACAAAACACAAACGCTAAACGCAACAACTGAATGTGCCGTTCTAATCCAATATACTTGTTTTTATTTATTTTTTTTTTTATTTTTTATGATGAGACAATTTTTAAAATAATTGTTTATTTGTAATATTTTTAAGGAAGGTTGTGAAAAACTATTATATCGAAAATACAAATTCATTAATAAATAAATGAGCTTGTTTAATTTAAGGTATTGGTAATATTTATAAAATGTTAAACAATATTCTTAATATATAACATTTGTAATAAATTACGCTAAAATAGAGAATAGTATTATTCGAGTTAAAGCATAATTTGTCATAAAATTAGCGCGCATATCTTACGTTTGGGGATATACAAGTTCCAAAATTTTGTAGGACATATGTCTTTATAGGTAAGTGGTTAGCGCTCCCGACTACCGTGCCAAGGGTTCCAGGTTCGAGTCTCGATGTCGTCAAAAATTTTTAATTTATTTAATAAATTTTCTTTAATCATGTTTAATTCAAAAATAACTTCTGTATTGTCTAAATATAATAATTATGTGTCTGATACTCGCTCCTCCCCCACTCCTAAAAAAAAAAGATGAAATAATTTTTTTCGCTCTTTAAAATCAGTTATAAAAAAATTCCCATGTTAGACTTGGAATTTTTCCTACGTGTATTGCAAATTCTGCTAAAAATCCGACATATGGTCGAGTTACGATTCCAACATGGTAATTTTTACACGACAACATAAGAATTTTTACCAGATTTTTTCTGTCAGTGAGGGTATGAATATACTTTCTGTTAATCACTTTTATGTCAGTCTAATTTAATTCCATTTTTTATAAAAAGCGTCAATCAATTCATGAATTCGTCGGTGATAAACTATAATAAAAGTCGTTCTTAGAACTTTATTTATTGAAAATAGATTAATTAACGTTGGAATAAAAGCAATTAACGCTAATAAAAGCGAAGGAAAGGGTTTAAATTTTTGATATGCGTAAAATATGTATATAAGTTTTTCAAAAATTTATTTAAATTTGAATTGATGTTTTTATATTTTGCCAACCTTTTAATATTTCTTTAATATTTCATGCCTAAATTAAATTATCATTTCACGATATGACGGTAAAGATTATTTTTGAAATATCCGAAACTCAATTTACGAATTGGTTTTCACATATTGATAATATGTTATACGTATTGATTTAATAAAGAGCGTATAGATGTTTTACTTCCTTTCGGTATCGGCTTCAATATGATACCTACTTGTCAATAAACCGTCAACTAGTATTATTATTCCTCCAATGTATTTACAATAAAAACTTATAAAACTATCACCTCTATATAAATTCAAGTCCCTTACAGAAAACAATTCTCACATACAAACGACGCTGCAATAGCAAACAACAAGAGTGGTTGACTCAGCGACATTGGAAAAGGAGTCAATGCGAGACAATAATTAATGCGAAAATAAACGCGCCTAATGGAGCAAGATCGGCCAAGCGATTCGGAAGCGTGCGGGCTTGCGAGGGGGGAGAGAGCGGGATGGCTGAAAGGCAAAACACTTTCGGTGCTAACTCAACCTCTGGGATTTGCGTCGGCACTTGAGGAAAGCGACTCTCCTTCTCTTTCTCTCGAAGAGGGTGAAAGCGCGGGAAGAAGGGGCCGCCGCCGCCGCCGCCGCGCGCTATGCTATGCGCTCTCCCACCCGCAGCCGCGCGCTCGCACCCTAGGAATACGCAAGCAGCCCGCCTGCGACTGCATCACGTCCGAGCTTTTCGCGCGTAGTCGTCTCTCCCCTTGGCTCTCTCTCTCTCACACACACACACACACGCTTATAAGGTTTCCTCGCCAAACGCGATAATGGATCCGCGCTTAATCTTTGGGATTTTGATTTTTCGGATAAGTGCCGTGATTTCGATTTATTCAAGTGACGGTCAGCTGCGCGAGATGGATTTGTATAATAATAAAGTCATTTTCTAAACATTCATTACCGGAGTAAAATACGGAAATATAAGGTAACTCTGATATATGCAAAGACAATTGTTATTTGCAATACGAAAAAATGAATTTCCTCTCTTAAAAAAATGATGACCGAAAGTACTTAGAGGCTCATTTAAAGAATCGATTTGATTGCGGTTAGTTGAAAAAAGCGCGAATATTTGAATTTTTCTAGGTTGAAAATGTGTTTCTTTTTTGAGTCAAGTATATTATTAAACAAAATAATATAGTTCTTTTTTCCATTCATAAACAAATAATGGCCGAATGTTGTGAAGTATTTAAAGATTGATTTGATTGGTCTATATGAAATAGGCGCAAGGATCCGCTAGATTTGAATTTAGAAACTCAAGCATTTACAGAACTGCTAAGTAATTAAAATAAAATAGAATAAAAACATTTTTTGCTTAAAAATGTATCTAATTATGTTATCATTTAAACTAAATAAACTAAATCATAGTGAAAAGTAGTGTTCATAACCTGAAAAACGAAATAGTACGCGCGAAACGCGTTTGAATTTTGGAAGTGTAATGATGAGCCAAATTGCTACCGTCTTTACATTGTAACTAAGTGAACATTGCATCAACTCCAAACGTGTAAAATTAAAAAGAAGGAAAGCAGTAGCGCAGGAAAAAGAAAAGTCGCGCGTCCGCACGAGTACGTATATATAGTTGAACGGTTTTCATATTGTCCACAAATCGGCCATGCGCGCGGCTAATGTGGGCTATTCCGGAGCTTCGCAATCGGTCTGTTCGAGCGAGCAAAACTCGCGGCGGCGTCGGTGGCAGCCGACGATTGCGATCCGAGACCGATACCCACACACTTCCACTAACGTATACGTACATATCATACACACACGCTCGCAGCCACACACAGAGACAGGGTCAGCTTGGGCGCGCACGCAGGAGTTCGGCTGCCGAGCGCCGTAAAAACGTCAATTAAAGTGTTTTATTTGATCCTTCGTTAAAACGTTGAAATGGAATTTTGATTTATGACAGAGCGAAAGAGAGACGGAGAGCCGAAGCACGACGACGACGACGACGACGAGAGAAGCAGCAGCGCGCACTCGTGTGTGTGCGCGCGAGCGCTCGCGTAAATAAAATAAATAGGAGGCTATAATTAGCAGAGCCGCGCCGCGGGTTTTATATGTTGCGAGCGCGCGAGCGAGCCTAAGCTCTCTCTCTCTCTTCTTCCCTCTTTCGCTTTCTCGACCGATGCTTGCCGGCCGCGTAAGGAGGTGGAGGAGAGGGGAAGAGGAATTTTTTTTCGTGAATTACGAGGAGTGCCGGTAAATGACCGAGGCGCATGTGTGCGAGTATATATGCGCGGATTCTGACGCGCGCACTTGTTTGGGAGGTCGACTAACGTTTGAATTGAGCCGTTGCGCGCGCTTGGGCTCGCGGATTTTGAAATTCTATCTGCTTTTTTCGGTCAGAGTTGAGAGTTTTGAAACTCTTAGCGCCCGGAGCGTAAATGTTGTAGCTAGTTTTGATTGTGTACGATATGTCTTCTTTTAGTTAACTGATTAATATCTTTTTTGCGTTCGACACAATTATTCAGTTTAATATTATTCTAATTGCTTCATGATTCATTAATTAAATATACGATCAGAGTTTTTATTTATTTAATAGCATTGACCTTTTACATTTTTTAATTATGAATAATATAATTGATTCTTCATAATATTTAAAGCTAAGTTTTCAGAAAACTTCTGCTTACATTCAGATAAGCTACGTTCTAACTAATTTATTTTGAAATTAAATAAGTTTGTTAATAAAAAAAAAGATCATTTTGAAAATGTACTTCAAGCAGTTCTTACTAGACATATACATATGTACAGTGCAGACTTGCAAACTTCATTCCGCGCGATTTTAACGAAATGAATTTATTTTATAATCTGTGTTCGAAAGATAAGGATCACAAAAGAATTAAAAAAGATATTGCAAAGGAAAAATCTAAAATTGTAATTTAATATGATTTATTTATATAGACGGTATAATTTTACAAATTAAAAATGGGTCTAAATTATTCTTGATACAATGATTAAAGCTGCAACTTCAATTATTTATTAGGACCATTACTCTAGTTTATCTATGAGCATATCAACTTACCGGTTATATTGAGAAGAAACTTAAAGCTTTTTTTTCTTTTTTTTAATGAATGCAGCTCTTCACACTATCTTGCTTACACGTGGGGGAATGAAGTTTAACTTGGAACGAGTCTAAATGCACATTCGATATGTGGCACATACGTTCAGTAAACACGTACGAAACGTAGCGGCGCGTAAAATCTATTTATGCCCCTCGACAGCTTTAACAAATGAATCCCGCTCTTAATAAGCTCATTAATGCCGAACTTATGTGCGCGCGAACTGCCGCCGCTCCGTGCTTTGACTATATTTAAATTCAAAGCATCGAAGAGTGCACACGTTCGCGCCATTTTTCTGGCATTCTCATGCAGTGCCCGGCTGTGAGTGCAGTGTATGAGCACACACGTCGCCGCGTACCGGAAGTGATAGCGGCGCGAGAAGTATGGAGCATGTAAGGCGGCGATCTTGTATTACGTCCAACGGTCAAACTCACAAGAAGCGCGACCACCGCAAGCGTGAAACGACTTCAGCGCCCGGCGTGCTTTTAACATTCTGCTTTTACGTTTATATATCGTGTTTTCTTGTTTTTCATCTCGCTTTTTATGGCCTTTCTGCGGTACCGCAACCTTTTTATATACTTTGTTTTTATTCAGCCACTCTTCTAGAAGTTTTCATGCTAAGTAGTCATTTACTGCGGAAAAGTGATTTTGTAAAATATTTTTCCCCGTGTCAGCAATAACAATAAGGAACACGTATGATGTGATATTTTCATTAGATTTTAAAGATTAATAAAAATATTTTATCAACAAAAACGAATATTTATTATACACCCGTATACTTATTTTTTTATTTTTTTATTGCAGGTAAGTTACTGACATCAACATGATTCACCCTCTATTACACGTAAGTTTTAAAAAAATATTAAGCATTTTAAGGTGTGCAAAATTTTAATATAGAAAGAAATTTGTTGAAAACCTTGCGAAATAAAATATACCGAGAATAAGGCCTATTATACGCAAAAAAGAACAGTTACAGTTACAGGAACAGTGACAAAATAACATTGGGCAATATATTTATATATATGAGGAACAGGAACAGTACAAGGTGTTCCTTTTAGCTATTCCTGTTCCTCGTATATATAGATATATTACCCAATGTTATTTTATCACTGGTCCTGTAACTGTAACTGCTCTTTTTTGCGTGCAATAAGCCTAACGCAGATATTGCATTTAGTATATTTTTGAAAGATTATTTCACTCTTTGAGGTATCGTAATTTACCATGATATTTCCTCTTCCGCTAAACCTTAAATTCCCGCTACTTATTTCAGACCGCGCAGTAGGTTCATACATCCCGGTGGCACTATATATGAATGACATAGCGCTGACGTATACACGGCAACATCGTGATCGAAGCACCTTAATACCTGGCGCACACGCACAATGCAGAGAGAGAGAGAGAGAGAAGGCGACCTCCTTGCCTGACCTCGCGGAGATCCTTGCACACAAAGCTGCTACTGCTCGCATCGCGCGTGCATACCTATATGCATTCACGGCTGCTTATGCGTTCGCGTGTATACATATATATGGTAGCTTTGGCGACCTATGTCCCCCGCGGGCCGGCGTGTGTGATAGATGAATGCACAATGGAAGGAACAAGCGCGTGGCCCGTGTCGGCCGCGCGTAGGTGGATGAGGATGAATGACTCTCGTCAAACGGAAGGGACCGCCCGGCGTTTCGCGCCATAATACTTGGCCGCGCGTGCATTAACGGATAGCTGCTCGTCAACGCGCAATATTGATGACCGCGAGATACTTTGCCGCGCGACGCGTTGTCGCGCGGCAGCGACAAGCTATTTGGCCGTGTTGAAAGTCCTTCCGCTATATACTTGCTTCTTTGCTGCGCCATGGTCCCCGTTATGGAGATGATGCTCCTGCTCGAGGGTTGTTGCGCCTGGGAGGAGGAGGAGGAAAGAGAATGGGGAAGTGGAAGAAAGATACTGACCGAGAGTGAGATAAGACGCGAGGTAGTAGCAGATGCTTGGAAATTCACAGAAACTTTCAGTTTAATATTTGTAATGCTCGTGTAACTGCACTCAGAAAACGATCTTCTTGTATCAACGAGAATCTGCCTGTCGGAAGAGGATTTCCGCTAAAAATAATGCCAAGAGGATATCTTCCTATAGAAGGAGGAATTATCTTATAACAGGAAGTCAAGCTTCCTGTGGCGGGATGATGATTTTTCGCGCAGAAGGAAATTTTTTCGCGCAGGAGGAATCCTTTTTTCGTCGCACGAAAATTTTCTGGGGAGGAATTTTATTTCAAGACAGGAGGATCATTTTTCTGAGTGTGGGTCGCAGAAAGACCAGCTAATTTGTTTCGCGTGAGTATGTGGATGAATATGTGTGGAGAGCAAAAAATTGATTTTTACAATATTGCAGATTAAAACTATAGCATTATTCTCGTTTTTGCGATGATTTTTGAGTGGAAATCAACAAATCTCCTTCTTTAAATCAAATTAAGCTGATAATGGAAAATATAATGAACGAAGTTATTACCTTTAATAAGGGTAAATTTTTTGAAATATTCGAGTTTACAAACGTCCTTTTTGAAGCCCACGATTTCCTCGTAAAAAACATTAATAAAATGGACTATGATAATGCTGATGGTAGATAAAAAATGTCACTTGTTAACTTGTTAACATATTTATTATAAAAATTACGTATTAAAAATATTTAAAAATAGCTTAATATGTATTAACCCTTTGAAGCATGGTGGTAACCCACGTTACCACCCCGATTTCTCTACATTTTTGTTATTTACTTTGTTATTAACGTATTCAGATCCTGTTTCTTGTAATTTTCAGTTACTTTAGTGATGAAAGAACACAAAAATATAGTTTAATTAACAAAATTGTTTATAATAAATGATTTATAAATAAACAAAAATAAAAAAATCATGTTTTTTTCGGCAAAATTCATTTTTGAAGAATCTGTTGAAGATAGTAACTTGAAATTTGGCGTGGATAGATTTTTGGGGTCGCTGATTACGAATCCGAGGTCAGATTTGCAAAATTCAAGATGGCGGATCCAAGATGGCGAACACCAAAATTTAAATCTTTGAGAATGTCGATGAAAATTGTTCCTCAGGGTGTTTTCGGGGTCGCTGATTACGAATCTGATGTCAGATTTGCAAAATTTAAATTTCGCAAATCCGACATTAGATTCCTAATCAGCAATCCCGAAAACCTTTGAGTAAATTTTTTCATTGATATTCTAAATGATTTAAATTTCAGTGTCTGCCATCTTGGATCCGCCATCTTGAATTTTGCAAATCTGAGATCAGATTCGTAATCAGCGACCCCGAAAACCCCAGAGTAATAATTTTCATCGATATTCTCGAAGATCAAAATTTTGGTGTCCGCCATCTTGGATCCGCTATCTTGAATTTTGCAAATCTGACATCAGATTCGTAATCAGCTACCCCGAAAACCCCTGAGTAAACATTTTTAGCCTCAAATACACTATTTTTAATTTTCTCGGATTTGAAAAAATCAAAATTCTGATGGCATATTCGTACTCAGGGACCCCAAAAACCCCCGAGTAAGAAATTTCAGGCCAAAATAGTGAATAGAAAAATGTGTGCTTCAAAGGGTTAAGGGGGTACTACAGTTAAAAAATATTTTTTTTGCATGCACCTAAAAAATAAAAATTTTGATCAGTAATGATATTTTACATTCACACACACACGCACACGCACACGCACACACACACACACACACACACACACACACACACGCAGGAAATAGGCCCTACCAGAGGTCTGTAAACCCATTTGAAAGATATTGAGATTTTAAAATTTGTATCCTGCCGTAACCTACAGGCTGAACCATTTGATATATTTTTTATGGGATACGGGCTAAAATCTTTGATTTTTACATCTCCTTTGACTGAAGCTATTCGCATCCATTAATTTTTTCAATTAGTATTTTTGACTTTAAAAATATTAATTGGAAAAATTAAGAGATGGGAATAGCTTCAGTCAAAGGAGATGTAAACATTAAAGATTTTGGCCCGTATCCCATTACAAAAAATATCAAATAGTTCAGCCTGTAGGTTACGGCAGGACACAAATTTTTAAATCTTAATATCTTTGAATCAAATGGGTTTACAGACCTCTGGTAGGGCCTATTCCCTCAAAAATAAACTATATTTGTATTATACACACACACACACACACACACACACACACACACACACACACACACACACACACACACACACACACCCACACACACACACACACCCACACACACACACACATATATACACACACACACTCATACACACACACACATACACACACACACACACACACACACACAGATATATATATTTGAATGAAGAGAATTGTGTGGATGGTTCATTACTTTGACATGCATTGAACTACGTGTATGCCGACGCCACATACGAAGTGGATACATTACCTCTAGATATTTCGAAAAACTGTTCTATCTTTGTTTTTATAGTCCAATGATTAAAATTCTAAAACAGAGGATCATTTTTTGGCTTAAAAAAATGTTATTCTAAAGATTTAGCCAAATCCATGATCCGAAAATGAAAATATATGGAGATCTTTTCATTTTCGGATCATGGATTTGGCTAAATCTTTAGAATAACATTTTGTTAAGCCAAAAAATGATCCTCTGTTTTAGAATTTTAATCATTGGACTATAAAAACAAAGATAGAACAGTTTTTCGAAATATCTAGAGGTAATGTATCCACGTAGTTCAATGCATGTCAAAGTAATGAACCATCCACATAATTCTCTTCATTCAAATACATCGTTTTTAAAACATTATAAAGCCTAGTGTTAACAATATTTTTTTAATTCAGCTGACTTATTACGTATAATGCTCAGTATGATTTTCGAAAGCAATATATTACGTTACGTCTAACGTTTCCGATGCTTAAATCTTAATAATGTTATTCATAGGTTTGTTATATTTGGAAAATCGTTAGGAAGTAATTATGTTCCTTGACGTCTATACTTTCCAAACTCGACAGTGGAAACGGCTTTACATGAGTTAATTATTAGCTAATCTTAATTAAATCGATCGATCATTATCGATCAACACGTAAACCAAACCTTTAACACTATCATAAAATCCTAATCGAACGAGTCGAGTAAACTCGACGAGCTTTCACTCGCACACTCATGTGATTTTCCCACGTTAAAAATCGTCAAATACAGGTATCGATATATGTAATACAAGCAGATTTACTGCTCACAGTTTAGTGCTTTTTAATGCAATCTGCTTTTTATAAAGAGGTGTTTGCAGATACATTCTAATGTTGATCTATTTATATGGAAATCATTTACAATACGAAGGAAGTACGATAAAAATCCATTCAGTAATTGAATTTGAATTTCGCCCCGACTCAAAGTAATTTACCATATTTTCAATAATTATATTACCACAAAAAATTGTTAACTTTTCACTAAAGTAAAAGTTATTAAAACCCGAATAATACGAATAGTAAAACTCGTGACAAACGCGGAGGTGTCAAAAACGATCCCTTAAATCAAATTGAAATTTTAATTGTACCAGTCGATCCAGCATGCATCGGGGACATAGGCGGATAGATGGACAGGCGAGCGAGCGAGCAAGCAAGCGCAGAGACGACGCAGCGGCTATAACCCCGTTAATTTTCGCACCCCCTTAATTTCAATGCAAGCCATCCGCGGCAACGGCTTACGTCCTCCTCCTCCTCCTCCTCCTCCTCTTCCCTTATGCCCAAGTCAGCGCGACGCTCGGCGGAGGACAATGGCGCACGTGCATACACACACGCAGACACAGGCGCACATACACACGTGCATAGAGGAGTTGCGGGTGTCGTGATAGTGAGGCCCTCGCGGCGATGACCTGCCAACGTTTCGCGCATTAGCCCGACAGATAGCCCCGCTCTAATCGGGCCCCATAAATTACCAAATTAATATCCCGCGCGCCGCCAGGGCCGCTGCAGCAGCGAGCTCCGGGCCATCCGTCACCTGTCGGCCGCCCACGTTCCCTTCTGTGCTCGTCCCCTACACACAGAAGCTGAGTAACCAGCGTGTCACCTTCGAGCCAAGCCATATACCACAGCAGCAGCGTGTGCAGGGAACGCGCGCTCGTGACGAGCTGACTGATGGAAAGAGGTTGCGGCGTCTTGCGCGCGGAGGCGTCAGCCACGACGGCGAGTCCCCGGCTTAATTGATGAAAGCCGATGGCCCTGCAGGTGGCGCCACTACCTGCTCGCTCTCTCTCCCGAGAGCTGCACGCAGCGAGAGCCGCCGCTTTTGTTCGGCCCGGGGATTGACAGCTGCTTGCCTCCGCAGCATTTATCACCCGGCGCGTGGAAAAGAGCTGCGAGCCTGCAGCGCCTCACTGACTGACTGACTGGTTGACCGGGGCTAATTTGTCAGTGTTTAGCTGCTGCTTGTGATGCGCGCGCGCCTCTGAGCGTCACAACACACGCGCCCGCAGTTATTAGCAGCGGCAAAAGGGTGTGCGCGCTTAGCTGCCTGTGAGCGGTAATGAGGGATCGGTAGCCGACACGCTTTGTCAAGTAGATTTATTTTTGTTTGCCCCTCTTATACATAGCCGGATGATAGCTTGCGGTAGGTATATATCGCATTGTGCTGGCGTTTTGACAAATGATTGACGCGGCTTAGCACTTTTAAAGCCGTTTCTTTGAATAATTGCTGGCTGCTTTGGAAACGATATATATTAATTGTCTTTTCGCAAAGTATATACACACAGCGGTCGAAAGTATGCACTTCTGAAGAAGCGTGTAACATCATAATAATGCCGTTAAATTTTATGGAGAGGCTTAATTACTACAATTACTGTTGATAGTAGTCTCATTTTTACATAGGTATCTCAAAACCATTTTACATTATCTGGAGATAGAAAAAAATATTGGATTCAAAATAAAATTAATAAAAAAATAATGTAACGAGAAAACATTGTTTAGTATAGTGTGACATCGTATATGATCGTCTACTCGCCAACTCGAAATCAGCAACTGCGGACACGTCACTGCCATAAATCCGTAATCCTCGAGAGGTATACACATATATACATATAGAGAGGCATCATCGAACGATTCGGCAATCGAAGATAATATGAAAGGCGCGAGCGCAATAATCCCCGCGTTTGCGCGATCCGACGCGGGATTACGGCGGCAGTGATTCATTATCTCGGCCGATGACAAATTCGCGAGCGCCGCGGAACCGCGACCACCCAGAAGCCAGCCGACGACGGACAGCCCATTATTTCCCTCGCGAGCGCGTGTAATAAGGGAAGATGCGATTTCGAAGAGTCGCCACGACGGGCCTCTCTTGGCATGCGCGATGCACCCACGCGCTGCGCTGCTGCGTGACACGCGCTGTGCTCGAGGATATGCGCGTGTGGTAGAGCGAGGCAAGGAGATGCGGAAGAGAGGGATGTTACGGGACGCTTGTAAAGAGGAGGGCAGGAAAATGAATTGAGGGCTGTTTCGGTATTGTGGTAATGAAGAATGATGTATTGTCTTGAGTATAACATCGCACTTTGACATTGTACGCTGAAGTTGTATATTGTAATAAGGGTATAAAGAGATGGTTTAAGGTGCAGGAGAAGTATAATCGATTGTTTAGCGGTGCCTCATGTTTGATTTAATTTGATTACTTGTGTATATAGACCCGACGGACAAAACATCTGGTGAAACGATTCAAATTATTTCATGTAATTGAGCCAGTTCAGATTAGATTGGCAAAAGTCATGACTTTTTATTTGTTATATGAGGCTCGCTTTATAAATACTTTTTGATTAAATTAAATATTAGGAAAAGGGGATGAAACGAATTGTGCAGCGGAGAGCGGGGCAAGTAGCGCAGGGAGGTAAGTTGACAATATTATAAAAAACTTATTGTAAACACGGTATTACGCCGCGGGTCAGTCGTCATAAATACTGTTATTGCATGTACATTGATGTTCGTCACTTTATACAGTATTTATGATGACTGAGCCACGGCGCAATACCGTGTTTACAATAAGTTTTTTATAGTATTGTCAACTTACTTCCCTGCGCTGCTTGCCCCGCTCTCTTCTATTATATTTGAAATTGTTTTCGGGAAAAATATTATAACTTTCGGTGACCTGATCTACTAATGTAAGTCCATATTCCACGTTGAAATATAATGTCCATTAAAACAATATTTCAACTTTTTTTAATGATGAACTCACTGATATTTGCGTTATTTATCAAACCGTCTAAACCGAAAATTATTTTCTATATTTAACTGTTTATAGTTAATTTACTAAAAACAATTTACAAATTTCATATACGTCTAAATCCTACTTTGTTGCTCCTTTGAAAAATATCATTTGGAATAAATGTTATCTTTTGAACCCAAATCTCTTAATTAGAAGGAAATGGAATCGAATGAATAAGTTTTAGTTCTTTGTGTGCATTGAGCAACCGAATCGATGAATTTTACTAGGTATCGATCCTTCAATAAAACTTTACATAAAATTAGATAAACACATAAAACAAAAAATGTTGCGTTATGATCCTCGTTGCGTAAACGGAGCGAAGAAAAACTACAAGTATGACATAATCGCTTCATCCGTCAGTCAACCACAACATCTCAAAGTCGCCAGCTGACAAATCAATTAAAATTGATTAAACCTCGCACAGTATCTAGAAAACGCACGAACGCGGAAAAAGCCGCACCGAAGACAGACCGGTAAGAAGTGCCCACACGTATACCCACATCTTTGCCTCCAGAAGAGTCTCGTGACTGTCCTCCGGCGCGGCCGCGTAAGACGTCTATACTCGCGTACGTATATATATATATACACTCGCGGGTGGGAGGAGCGGGCGCGGGGAGCCCGAGAAAGCAAGGCGCAGAGTGGGAGGCACGTATATGTATATATAGGTACGTACGTATACGAGCGGAGGGCAAGAGCCGCTTACGAATTACGCGACAAGCATTCTACTATAAACGCGACTCGAAACCGGCTCGCTCGCTCGCTGCCTCGGCTCTATGCGACACGGCTGCCAATTAGCGAGCTGACATCGAGCTGACTGACCACCGCGCCAGTCAAGTCGCGCAGCCTTCGTTCTTTCTCTTTCTCCTCCTCCCCCCTGGCTCCCGTGTCCGTCTTCTTTTCCCTCCTCGCGTGGCGTCTTCGTTTCGTCAAGCTGCCGCGCTGTTGTGGCTCGCTCTCGTTCTGTCTTTGTCGCCCTCGTGCATGCCTCCTTAGCATCGACAATGCATTTAAGCTTGATAACTTGTTTTCCTTATTATTACAAAATTTATTTTAATATGCAACCTGATATATCTATTTTTTAGCTGCTCGACTGATTGTGTATATTGTACGTGTTTTAAATGTCTGTATTCAAAGTGTAATAATGCAATAATTTAATTACGGTTTATTAATGAATTAAACGAGTTCATGTCATTTGTAACTATAAGTTCTCCTTTCATAAACTTGGTCTCTTTCACTCTTCATTACAGAGTAAAATAGTGGTCTCGCTTGTTATTCTCTCTCACTTCTTTCTAGCTTGTAGGCACCGCGAGATGCACACTGGAGGTAGTTAAGGTCCATATAAGTTTTGAGCCGAGGCCCTTAATTTGAAAATGAACGCGCTCGCATCCTCGTCTCTCTCTCTCACTCGTTCTCTTCTTTTGTCTCTTTCTCGCTTCTCCATGGGATTTTAATTGTTTTCCGTTCATCGTTTCGCCGTTTACTCCTCTAATTAAGCACGTGCGCATGCGTATACGATTGTCTCCGCTTCGAGGTAAAGTTCATGCATACGTGGGACGTGACAGTAAATTATTCGACCGGTGGAGCAAAAATTTTAATTGAAAATGTTTACATTTTATTCCAGCCATTAATGAAATCGCGTCAGTAGGTATAGGTTGGTACCTTTGTTACTGTTGTCGGTGGGATAAATTGTGTATAATATATGTCAATTGTGCAGCATATTTTTCAAAAATATATCATTTTTAATTCATCGGTCATTATTACTCCTGTCGATTGTGAATTATCACGCAATTATAACTATGCGAAGCAATTGATCGTGGTGTATGTGTGTAATATTTATAAATGTTTTTACTCAAATTAATTCAATGCACGAATGCATTAATAAATTCTTGTATCTACGTGAATTACAGTAATTAACGTGACGTGACAACTTACAGTAAATATTTTCTTTTTACGTCTTTTTAAATTACACATTAGCAACTGAAATCCTCTCAGATATATGCCTGCTTCATGAGTGCGCAAAAACTAACTGTTTATCACAATGAGTATACTTTTTGCATCAATATAGCAGCTGATTTAAAAGACAACTCAAATCATTTCCCATCGAAATAATCATCGCGTGCACCGCCGCCACAAAAAAATCAAACGCGACTCGCGTAAACACGGCTATCGGTGAATGAAGCCGGACGCGACATCCTCGTAAATAAAGCCGCGAGAAATCGAGTTAATGAAGATGAGGTTAAACGACGCGACGCCACGCTATTCAATGCCACTGCAGCGCGAAAAACAAAAGGACTGCAATAAAAACACACGAGAGAGAGAGAGAGAGAGAGAGAGAGAGAGAGAGAGAGAGAGAGAGAGAGATCCGCGGTTATAAAAGTCCATTAGAATCGCCAGCGCCGCGAGCGAGCGAGCGCGACTGATGTTTAATTAAATATTGAGCCGATCATAAATCGATAGGTGCGTTATACGGCGCGAGCGCGCGCGTATAGGCTAATACGCGTTAACGGACTCTATAGCTCTATGAATATTGATGTCCTTCTCCTACTTCTTTTCTCCCATCCATCCGCGCCCATCCGTCCGTCCGCGCTTCTCGCTCATCTTCGTGCTTGTTTTTTTCGCGCGCGAGCGCTCGGCCAATAATAATAATTGGCTCAACGTGCGCTGCGCATACATCCCGCTCTTACGTGATTGAGGCAAACTTGTCACGAGATACGAATACATCATGTTTGTACCCCCACATGTACAACGATCGTAATTTATGAGCCATATAGCTAGCGCGCGTAACTGCGCAGTGCGTTCCCTCGCTCGCGCGGATGTATGTGTGTGTGTGTGCAAACGCACGTATGGCAGCGCCTGTCTATAATTAACTTTATATTCGAGCTCGCGAGCGCGTAGGCTACTAATCCGCATGTGACGTGCGTATATGTGTGCGTAGGCGCGAGTGCGAGAAGTCATGGGAACTGCTGCGGACGTATATAAAATGTTATCACTTATTAACGCGAAGCCGGTGCAAATAACCTGACGGTTATACGTGCGCGCATCCGTGACGCGATGTCCGCGGTGTACGTGTAAAGTAGTTAAGTCGAAGGAGATGACGAAACTCGGTGAATCAAGAGGCTAACTCCGGCTATCTTTCAAACATCATTGGTATTGCGTTAATGTCGTGGACTAATTATGAAGCTGGTCCGTCACATATAGAGAACGTGTATTACGTAAAAGAGGATGTATCGTCTGTACGCATATATTATGAGGTGATTCACCGTTCTACTATCTGTGGTCAAACATTTAGAATACAACAGATATAAATTAGCATAAATTAACTGTATAGATTTGATGAAATAGACGACTTCAATTAGAATTTTGCAAAGACTAAAGCGTATAAAAATTAGAAAGTTCTGTCGGCTCCGATAACGAGTAAAAATGACATTTGGCACATTTCTGAATAATGCAGTGAGATGAGGTATAATCGCTACGTATACATATATACTTTAGTTCGCTTGCAAACGCCGGCTTTTATAAAAATCATCGATTATATTTCATTTATTTGGCGTGCGAGCGACGCGTAGATCCGCAGGTGCGGAACAAGAACGACAGTAATTATTGCGAACGTCCTACTGCATTATCCGCACCTCGCGCGCACTCGCGTGCGGCAAAAAGCCTGCCAATAAAACCGAGCAAGCTTCCTATATATCTTCTCTCTTTTTTCTCTCGCCCGCTCCCGCACTCATTCCCTCATCCGTCCGTGCGCTCGCGCCGATCGACGTGTAAATCCTATACAACTAAGGGAAGGAACAAGAAAGAGAGAGAGAATAACAATGTACAAAATAATAGAAAATAGGAAAAAAGGGAGAGCCGCGATGAGATAGAACAAAAGGAGGCGCGCGCGCTCGCGAAAAGTGAGCATGTGGAGAAAGAGAAAGAAAAATGCGAGTGAGAGAACGAATCGCGTGGGTGGGGTGGGGGGGCTAACGCGTCACGTTGCATTACGGAATGATATTCGCTAATTGAGCTCGAAGATAAAAACGACGGCTAATAACCGTTGCTGCCGCAGCGGCGAGTCGCTACCTTGCCCCGGCCGGAAGTCCCAGGAGGGCGGATAATCATACGTTGTACACCTCTACGACTCGCGTCGTTGCTGCAGCAACGAGACCCTCTCTCTCTCTCTCTCTCTCTCGCTCGCGCTCGGTCCCTCTTTCTCTCCCGTCGGCCTGTCCTTTAACTATCCATTGCTTTATCAGTCCGTACGTCCGTAAAGCGCGGGCTTCTTCTCCTTCTCTCGTTCCTTTTTTCTCGCCGGTTTGTTTATCTCTTTTTTCGAGAGTGAGAGGGAGGGGGAGACTTTCCCATTTATTTCGCTCCCTGATGGAAGCCTGAAAAAAATGCCGCCCTTGTATTTATTCGCGCGTCGCGAGTATAAGGTTGACCATTATTTGACGTTTACGTTTATTAACTCGTTTGGAGATAAGATTTTTCCCGCAGCGAGAGAGAGAGAGAGAGTAAGCGCGGAACACGGAATGGAATTTAAATTCATCGTTCTTTCGTAAAAATATACGCGCGGGTTTCAAAGTTTCTGACTTGCACTGCGTTTTAAACGAGTGATTTATCGTATCGTTTTAATAGTTTTATTTATTCTGATTGAGCGCACTTTTAATGGACGCGATATTTTCTCTTATTTGGTATACATGTAGCCACGAAGAAAACTTGAAAATCACCATGTAAATGGTTAATTAGATAGAAAATTTAGCCAGTTTAATGACCTCGAGAGTAATATGTCAATTTAATGATAAGCTAAACTAATTTAAAAACTTTGAATATGTAATATTTTTTTTCCCTAAATGGGTTTTAAATCCTGCGAACCTGTATGTAACGACATTTCAACATTCATGCTAAATTTCTGTAAAAATTACTATATAAAAAGATATAAAAAATTGTTATAAACTATATATATATATAATATGTTATGAAATGTAAGAAAATTTATTTCCCGAGTGAATATATACGCCAACGGAAAGTTACCTCGCGAGACAATGCTTGCATGCCTAATAACGTCGCGAATGTCGCAGGGTGCAGTAAAAGCGGGTATATTGAAGCTGTTCGCCGCGGCGTTGCAATCAAACAGCGGCCCGAGCGTGATGGACGAACTCGGCGCGCGCCTGACGTGCAATAAAAGTGAAAAATAAGGAAGCCGCCGTTGCCGCGGACGGCTCGATCTCTCTGACGCGCTTGATGGAGACGTCGTCGCTTTAGACAGTCACCTCGGACGCTTCGACGTTTGATCGACACCATTTTCCCGTCTCGCTTTCTTTCTCCCCCTTTCCTCCTGGCGTTGTCGCCTTCCCACGTTCGTACGTTCGCTCCTTCGTCCACAGCCGCATGTCAAAAGAGCTTTGAACTTTTCTGCGTGCTTTGTCTGCTCTTCGTTCATCCTTTTGTATCGTTTTTTGTCCCCCTCTTTCATTCTTCGCATTTGTCATATTTTTCTTCCTTACCATATTGGTGTTTAGGCTTCACGTTGTATCCCCATAGATTTCCAAATTGTGTAACCCATTTGTTATAAAATATTATCGAAAAATCCATGTTATTTATCTCGCACAAAAAAGCCAATTTAAAAGGAGCACGTAATATAATTTGTCCGAAATTACGATACGCAGGTAAAAAGCCCTTCCTCTTCGCGTTTTTGTCTCCATTTGGCGAATCGTAACTTTGCGGCGGCGTCTCTCTTCCTTCCTCCTTCTCCCTCCGTAATTTTTTTGCTCCAGCAGCTCGCGGCCGCACCGACGCACACAGAGCGCCACTGCGGCCACTTAGACGCAGCGCGTTTTTGCGCGGCTCCTTTGCGATACGCGACTCCTACAAATATGTGCGCGTATCGGCCTCATTCGCAAGGCCGCCGCGGCCCATCACACGTCGCCGTGCGATGCGACGCGAGCAGCCCATACTTCAATCGCGTTCGACGCGTGACGCGACGATTAGTCGCACTTAAATCTCGACGCTCTTCTTTTTCAATCTGGAATCGCGCGACACATGCCTTCTCGCGCGTTCGCGCTGTCCATCTCTCTCTCGCTCTCCCTTCCTGCCCGCGCGTGCGCACCGGGTTATTAATGCGTTCTCCGCTGCACGCGCGCGCGCGCCTCTCTTCGTTTTTCATCTCTCATCGCTGGAATTTTCGTGATGCGCGCGCACGTGCGCTCATGATCGGCACGCGAAAATTACGGGGCGACGCACTGCTGGCGTGGTTAATTTTCATCGAATAACAAATGGGGTTTGATGCACTGAAGATCGAGCTGTTCATAAAGTGTTGCATGGGTATACCGTAATGAAGTATTTTTTTAGGGGGGGGGGGGGGCATGTCGTCTGAGCGGTTTTACGTGTAGGTTGATAAGCTTGACTCTGACGTCGTAGCTTCTCGGTCAGTTTTAACATGTTGCAGAATGAGGTTGCAGCTACTACCGGCATTCAAATATGCATAAATTAACTTAATTATAAAACTGCAAGGTTTCATCAAAGTCATGTAGTTCTCAAATATATTTTTTGTTTCATTTTTGGTATGACCCTGATTGGTCAATGTAGTGTATTATTTGAATATTTTAAATATTTTAATTAATACACGATATTTCAATATGTTAAAATATATTTTAAATTTACTTCCAACTGAGAATTAATAATTTTTCTTTCATTTTAGGTAAGTCCAATCATAATCGACCGGACTTTGATGAAATTGATTGTTATTAGCATATTAGTAAGTATCACACAACAATAAAGTTCCCACGTCCCAATGCAAAAATATATACATATGCAACTGCATTAAACGCAGCATCTGCAAAAAGAAATTACGGGTCAGAGATATCTTCGAAATAACCATAACTTTATGGGTATAAGTTAAATTTAAAACTCCTAAAAGGACCGTTCATTATGACTCAGCTGGTAAGCGCGAATAAAGATATACGTTACGGTATCGCCCGCAGCTAAGAGCGCGCGCGCTCTACCTTTGCGAGTCATCCGCGCATCTCCTCAATAAGACAGCGATATTTTAATTACCAGTCATGCCAACGTTCGCCGAATGATCGAAAGTTCAAGGAATGCCATTAGCGCGAAAAGCAAGGGGATAACTGTCGATCATAAACATGATCGTCCGCATCTTCACGAAAAAAGAAAAAAAAAAACGAATCGAAAATGAAATTCCGCTCGAATGACATTGCGGTGCGCGCGAGCAGCTGCGAAAAACTCCCAATATCATAGCCGCGACAAAACAATCTTGATAGAGTGCCGAGAGCCGCATTTGAATAACAGCCGCCGACGCGATGAATCGCCGTCGAAATAAAAAAAGCCCGCGCGCGGGGACACCACCCAAAAGCGGGGAATTACGTCAGTGGGGTAAAATCCGAAAGATCCTCACGGAAAGTCGCGGAGAATGAAGCCGGACCTTGAGATCCTTCCAAGCGGCTCCGATCTGCGCCTCGACACTTTGGAAATCGAGAATGGGCCGATAATCATCGATAAATCAATCGTGCCTCCGTACGTCTGCGCACGCGCATGTGTGTGCGTGCTATATAAGTATGTGTGCGGTTCGCGATATTACATACATATACACACGTAGGAGAAGGCGCGTACATGATGACGACGACGACGACGGCGTCGTCTCGGGCGAGCCTTTATGGCGGACATAACTCGTCTGATTTCACCGGAGATTATCTCGTTATTTATTGGAAAGCCTCGCACGAGAGGTATATCGGTTCGACTGCTGCCACTGCTGCTGCCACTCGGCGGCCGAAAAAACTTGGATTCTCCGTCTCCCTCCCGCTCTCGTAACATAACTTAGGTCACGAGTGCGCGACTCGCCGCGTTCCCCGGCTTTCTTTCTCCTTCTCGCTCTTTCGTCTTCTTAATGGAACGCGCGAGGGCACCGGCGCATAAAGCACGCGGCCGCGAATTATCATTTAAACATTATTATTGTTTATATATTCCCGCCGGCTTATCGGCACGTCTCTCTTCCTCTCTCTCTCTCTATCGGTGGGCGCGTGCGAGTGTGTTTCAATTTTCCATAAATAACGCCCGGGCTTTTTGTTGCAGCACGCGCGCGCTTGCGGAATTCATTTCGAACCCATAAATTTGCGTTTCGCGGGTGATCAAATTATTTATGATCATGACGCGCTTTTATGTCAAGCACTCGTGCATCCCTCCTCTTCCTCCTCTTTCGCGGGTCCAGCGCTGCCGCGTTTTTTGCCTATATTTAGCGCTTCGGTCACTTTATGATTTTTCCCATTCGTCATGCCCGTCTGACGCGCGAAGCGCAGTTTCGAGTTTGCCAGGTTCGAGGACGGATTCTTTCGGGGAAATATAAATGTTAATTCGTTTGATAAACACTTTCGCAAAAAGTTTTATTTATCTGCTGTCGAAACCGGAATTCCTTCGCATAAGAATTATTCCTTTCGCCGTTGTCTAATACTTTTGATAAATATTTACATGATATATTTTGATGTAATCCAAGCCTCTTATACCTACTTATGATGAATATTGAAAAATTCTGTGACTTTCTGCATTCTAACTTTAATAATTAATCGGACAGTAATTAACTCTTTTAGAGGAAAATAACTTACAACGCGATAAGGCTATATAATATTTTAATGTAAAAGCTTAATTACGTTGCTCGGTTAACATGATCGATCAATCACCTATTTGATCTTAACTAATTTTGCGCGAAATAAGGACAGTTTTTCGTAAAAAAAAAGGCATATTTTCCGTAAAATTATCTTCTCGGTTGGGAAAATTGCATTCTCATAATCTTACAATAAGTGCAAGAACCAGTTAAAAGAACGGTCGAAATAAATTATATTCGAACATGCATCATTAAGAGGCTATACATATACGCAGGAAAGGAAAAAATGACCACAACGTAAAGCTGCACCGGGAAAGAAATGCGCGTACACACACTCGCACAATCAAGCCCCGCTAACGTGCAGTTCTCGGAAGACATTGGCATTAAGCGTCCAGAGATCGACGTTTTCGGGTTATTTCTCTCTTTCTCTCTCTCTTTTCCTTCCTACCACGTCGTGTCGTTCCCTCTGCGTCGTATAGAAAGTTTGCGCGACAGGATCGACAAGGCGCGATCGGTGTGCCCACGCGTTCGCGTATATAATGGCAGTCCAGGGCTCTCTCTCTCTCTCTCTCTCTCGCTCAGCCGTGGTGAAAGATTGATTGCGCGCTCGACGAAAGGTTAATTCGAGGCGCGCACAGGTACTTAAACACACGTTCCACGCGCGCAACTGTGTGGGTGTGCATGCGTGCGCGCGAGCGAGTGTATACGGACTGTCTCAATGTACGTAAATTACCTCGGCTTTGTGCGCGCTGAAGGTAATTCGGCTATTTTTCGAGTGTTGCTTTTTTAAAGGAGGGGGAGAGAGCTCGTGATGTATACGTTTTAATTATTTTGCTGAAACCGACTCGAGATTAATGAGGTTGAGCGCTGCTTATACACGATATCATGAATATTTTAAAATATTATTTTCGATGATTTTCGAGGTTAATAATAATAATAATATGCAATAATTAACTTTTGTAAGTGTACATTTAGTGTAATTATTATTACCACCCACGAATACATAAACGGTTAAACTAATTTGGTTTATTAAACATTGGGGACAAGATGTCTATCCTGCAGTCTGACAAAAATCCTTATCTGTAAGCACGACGAGCAAGGCGGCTTCCGACAGAGACGTGCTCTCGGCTCAAAAATCGATTTGTCCGTGCTCGTCATGAGCGCTCTCGCGCGTTCGCGCGGGTATGTTTACGCGCGGAAAACAGGCGCGGGCTAAAGGCTTTGCGCGCGCCCCTAGGTAGTGGGTTACGCAACCAAGTCAAATATACGTTGTTCTCGGCTCCTGACAAGCCTGTCAGAGCTTTTGACGCTCGACATTCTTATATAGCGATTGGTACATAACACGGTCGCGGGAAAAAAGAGAGGAAGCTCGACGCCAATCATCCGGCTCGCCTATATATCTTCTTTGCTCCTTTCTCGCGCTCATCCGCGTCCGCGCATTACGACGGACACGATGCGAGAGCTGTGTGCACAGTGATAATCGACGCATTGACACGACTCGGGCTTCATTCGAATCGACTCGTGTTCCTTTCTTCTTCGTACTTTTCGAACTCTCTATGCCTTTGAAATTACAAGTATTTTCGCATCCTGGGCAAAACAAATTTACGTGTCGAACGGAAATATTTGCGACAAAAGCACAGAGTAGTCTCTAGCACAGGATAAAATGAATAATTACTTAGATAAGGTAGCTAATTGGTTAATGTTAAACAAATTGTCTCTAAATACAAAAAAGACTGTATTTATGACTTTTGGTAATTATAGTGATAGTGTTCCAACTGCAATAAGAATAATGATACACAATCAAAAAATAAAAAGAGTTGAGAGTTATAAGTACTTAGGAGTTTTCATTGACTATAATATGAAAGGGGACAAACATATAGAGTATATGGTAAGTAGAACAAAGTACTTAATATATATTTTTGCAAAAATAAAAAAAATAATGGACACACGTACTCTAATGAAAAAATATACTTTGCCCTTTTTCATAGTATAATAAATTATGGTATAATTGCTTGGGGAGGGGGGGGGGGTGAGTACAAAAATAACTTAAATCTAATACACACTCAGAAAAACTATCCTCCTGTTTTGAAATAAAATTCCTCCCCAGAAAATCTTCGTGCGACAAAAAAGCATTCCTCCTGCACGAAAAAATTTCCTCCTGCGCGAAAAATCATCATCCCGCTCAGGAACCTTGACTTCCTGCTATAAGATAATTCCTTCTTTCATAGAAAGATATCCTCTTGGCCCTATTTTTAGCGGAAATCCTCTTCCGACAAGCAGATTCTCGTTGATACAGGAAGATCGTTTTCTGAGTGCAAAGTGTTCAAACTAAAATATTAAAAATAATAAATAAAAATCACTTTCCTGGGAGAAATGCACTTCTGAATATTAAACAACTATTTACCCTAGATAATGTATCATTACGTAAAATTAAAGGAAATGTATTTAAATAGTACATCAAAGACTAGAAATAAGTGCATCTTATTGCCATAAATGGAAAAAGTGATAAGCAATAAAAATAGTTATATTGTAGCAATTAAGACATTTAACAATTTGCCAAATGATCTAAAGTGCTTCAATTGAAACAAAATAAAGAGTTTCATTGTTTCTGGATAAAAAAAAAAAATTTTTTAGTTATGAAATGTAACAACTGTTGATTAGCCTTGTTAAACAATATAGTTTATAAAAAGTTTAATTTTAGTTTTATTTAGTTTTAAGTCTAGTTTATAAGATTTCTTATGTACCAGCCTATGTACAGGTAATACCTTTACCTTCTATAGGATTTATTTATGTAAATTTTTCTGGTTCAATAAATAGTTAAATAGTTAAAAGCCATTACGGATAATAATAATATAATGAATTTTAATATATATGGGATTTCGGATGGAAAATAATGTCAGATATGAAAGGAAAATAAATTGTATTGGAATAAAAATCAAAGTGGTTACAGAGTGTATGTATTTTCAAACATGTACCTAATTACTGTTATACAAAAGTTTTTATAATACCGTGGTTGCAAAAATAGAACATACGTTGTTAAAAAACTTATTCGGAGTTAACATCTGCATTAGAAGCAAGATTTGTATGGTATTGTACTGTAGGCACTGCTTCGCGGGACACGATTAATCCGCTTAAATTACAGAATAAACAATGCGCATTGATCACCGACAGCGGGCGAGCGCACGCTGCAGCTTCTTACATAGACTGGCGGGGACACGAGCAGCAGCTCAATCGGGCGATTCGTCACTCTCCGCGCGCCCGGCCAATTGACTTTGATCCATCCGTCACGCGTAACACCGAGCACGCGCAATTACGGTTAATTTAATGCACGCGCCGCTCGAATTCGAATCGATCTCGTTCTCCTATAAGCAGAGCCGATACACATATACACAGCCGCACCGATACACCTCCGTATAATACGTACACGTGCGTATACATATACATGCAAATAGATCACATACGCGTATATACCTTCCAATCGGCCGCGAGCGTGTATTCGACGAATTAGCGCAGTTCCCTGCAGAGTGCAAAAGCTTCCTCTCTCTCCCTCGCGATAAACGCGAATGCATTAGCCCTCAAGTACAGTGATTTTTTCCTCGTTAAATGTCCGCTATCGCACCGCTCGCGATCCGTTTCGTAGGGTGTAGGTGTATATACGTACGATGTATATGTAGAGCGGGGCACTGCGCGTCGAGCGGAGATTTTGATCGTTGGGAGGGGCGGGGGGATTTTTTATGCGTGGGTGTGGACGCGGCGGCCGCGCTCCTGTATACCGGCTAGTCACTTTTTACGCGAGTTTATTAGGCTTTGCCGCCGGCTTTTCACGCGAGAGTTATGTGCGCGCTGCTGGAGGCTCGTCTCTCGCGAAAAATACGATTACGGGAATAGTGATTGTGTTGGACGTCATGTCTGAATCCGCTCTAATAGAGACATATTTTCGTTGAAAACTGTAAATTTTCCGCGTTTAAAAATACACGGGGAACTGTTAAAAGAGGTAGTTGCGTTTAATTGATTTTTTTTTTTACAAGTTGCTATTAACTTTCCCGAAAATTTATTTTATCGTAGATTAATTAAAACTTTTATATACTATAATAGAAATATAAAATATACGTTGTTATCTTTTTAAATGTTTTCATTATGTACAATGTAAAGTATACAATTTAAAACGCCTAAAACAGTTGACTAAAAATATTATAAAAAGTTTTGCAAATAATCAACATATCCAGCCGTAAAGCTACCACAGACTTTCAAAACCCAAAACGTTCCCTGGTAGAAAATTAACCATATTTTCTAGCTAACGTGTTAATTAAATGGAAGCATTTTTAGCACAAATCATAATGCAAAAATAAGATAATTCATATAAAAGTTCTACTATTACTTAAAATACATATTTTATGAAGTGTAAATACCATCATTTATTTCGGATTGGTACATAATTATGAAATACAAGCAATGTCCGTTTTAAGCCATAAAGTTAACTCAAAAATAGCTAGATTCTGATTAACATTTCTACCAGGGTTACCATACTTTACAAGAGAATTTGTTATACTGTATTGCAAATTTTTTAAGTTTGTTGCAGTTTAGTGGTAATTTTACGAGGCAGTTTTATTTGTAATTTTTCCTGAACTTTCTTCTCAATGCAATTATTATAATTAATTTCCAAATATTGACAATGCAGTAAAATTCAACCCAGGCCCGCCAACATTCTAAAGTTCGAAACGAAAGATAAAAATTATTTGTATATAACTGGCAGAAAACATATGTTAATTGGACGCATTCCTCCAGTACCGAAAGCGAAAAATACGGATACACCAATTGGATTAGCCCTTTGGCAGCGATAATTCAAGCCTCGACGCGTCAAAATGAGCCAGCCCTCCAGGGATTAATTCCTCGTTACATGTACTTATTTAAACCAGCGTATAGTCGAAAGAAGGCCCGCGACATACACGCAGGCGAAAGATCGCGTCCAGCGGTTTCGTGCCCAGTCACCGTTAAAGCTCGCGCAGCCGCGAATTCAAGTGGACGTGCGCATATAATATTACATCCTATTAGGGATATGGAATAACTGCCGGATGAAACGCGACAGGGCGCGTGGAACGATGAACGGCAGCCGCGCGCGAGGGCTTGACTGTGTGTAAGTATAGAGTCCCTTTTAAGATCATGCGTGCCACCCAGCCGTCAGTCGAGGCGGCTTGCGGCGACAGAGACGACGAGGACTGCTCTATGCGCGCGCCGGCTCAAAAGCTCCATTTTGTAATGTGTACTGTTTTATGTATAAAATGTGGCTGCACCTCAAGGGTTAAGGGTAATGCGCGCTCGTCGGCTGCTGCTGCTGGCACAGGACTGATGTAAAGTGGAAAAGGTGCTTTTCGGAGGGCTGACTGATTAAGCCGATGTAAAGTGCTACTGGGTATATAGATAAGGGAGACTGGAAAGCCTTTCGTGGATCTTAATAAACTCACAGCTGTTACATATGTGTATATACGTTGAAAATTATTTTTTAAAAATTGGTCTCGTTTCTTTTATCAGGAATGAATTTCTTCAAAATTAAGGCGATTTTCAAAGGTATTCATTTAGGTGACATTTCTATACATTTATACACGCGTCTATATGTTAAGTATGTCAATATATTTTTGGTCTTGAAAAAGTACGTCTCCAGAAATCAATATTTAATTATTGAAAGAGGCATCAATCAAAAGTTTAAAACGTGACAAACGAGCTCTCACAGCATTTCCATGCAAAAGGCAAGATATAGTCGAAGACTTTGCGTCCGTGCAAGATTGTCGTCGTGTACTTGGCATTACAGAAGCGAGACTACAAATCGAATTGAGTAGTTTCGTAAAATAGAGCAGAGTGAAAGTATGCCAAAGTATTTATGAACATCTGCGTCAAAAATTGCTGCTACACTTTTGCCCTACTTTAATTCAAAAGTAACGTTTGACCGTGGATTTTTTAGCGATATTTATCACCAATATTTATGCTATCTACTGTTGCCATTTATTATCCGAGTGAGAAATTGAAGCTATAAGCTTGAAATTACATTCTCGGGCGACGAAAAACTGTGGTACGATTTTATCAAACTTTATCAATAATTTATCAGTATATTTAAAAGATACTTTATTACACGTTTTAAATTTATCACGAATGATTGACATTTATATAAATAGAAATACACAATTAGCAGGATCGTTTAATAAATTTGCCATAAAATATAATATTTGCGTTGGACATAATTACAAATTTCTAAACTATAATGAATGTTCTAAAACTTTATACTGAATCTCAAATTATTTTACATTTTTAATTAAAGTTCCATTTACATTTACCTAAACATTTTCCAGTGACTTCTAAAAAAGGCCATATTGCAATAAGAAAGTAGAAGTCATATGAAAAAATGATCAGCACAGCAGAAGAAGGGTCGCACCATTTCTAACACTCGCACGCGCTGTACGGCTCTCGAGGCGTGGAATCAATCGGTCGATCGTCGATCGTTTAGATAATCTCGTTGCGTGGCACATGCATGTGCTCGTGAAACGCATTATCGCGGTAAAAAGTAGCGGAGCGCGCGGGCGCACAGCGAGGACTTTTTGCGCATTGATTTTTCAGCCGTGTAATTTAAAACGTTTTCACCTTAATGCGCCCGCCAGCAGAACTGGTTCCGTGCCATTAGGTAAGGAGTCAGTCACTCGCGAGCCCGCGCACTTGTCGATCGGTTAATCATTTCCCGGATAGTTTTATTAATGATAAGGCCAAGTTAATGTAACTATTAAGAGCATTAGTTCGAAAGTTATAATGTTGACAAAGATACCGCGCTGGAATCGTTTGTTATTTGCAATGTTTAGATAAACGTGCTAATTTTTTTCGCAACGTTATAAGGAACCCTATGCCTGACTTGACATGTCAATTGAATATAATCAGTGACATTTTTAAATAATTGCTTAGATGATAAATTTTATTATCTTCGTACAAAGTATTTTCTATAATAAATAACCTAAAATAACTATACTTCTTCTCGTATTGATTGGCACTAGGAAAAGTGTAAAAGCTATAATAAAAGATCGATTGTTTTTACAGGGAGCGGAAATAAAACAAGAAACAACTTGGAATAGATTAATTTCTTAAGAGATTTACATTACCTTCCAAAGCCGTAAAGCAAAAACAGTTCCACCCTCCGCACCTGTAAAATCTCAATTTCATTCGTCGCTTCCGATTCGACTTTGCCTCTCACACCCGCCTTCCACTCACACAATCGCGCTCGCGGCAAGTAGCAAAGGCGCATAAAGACTCCCGCGCGCGCACTTGCCATATAGACAAGCCGGCTCGCTCTGTATATATATATATATACACCTATATAGGGCCTCGAGTTTACGTATCGCTCGCTCGCGGAGCTGAGGGTATAAGCGCGCGAGCGCGCACGGCGATGAGGCGGAGGAGCCGAGGCAGTATAGCACGCGAACAGCGAGAGAAGAAGGAAGAAGGGAAAAAGTGCGGGGAAGAGGGAGAAAGAGAGATCGTTCCGAAGGAGAAAATTTCGACTATAAATAGCAGTGTATTCTAAACGAGGTACAGAAAGAGAGCGAGCGCGCGCGCATTGGATCTAAATTATGAATTTCATCAGCGGCAGTCTGCCGTTTCATTCCGCGTTTTTAGCTCTTCCCTCCTCACCCCCGCTCCTATGCTGCGCGCGCGAACGCGTTTGCCCCCTCCTTCGACGTCCCTCTTAGTTTTCGCGCGCCGTAAGGAGGAGGTGTCGGGAGGGAGAGGGAGGAGGAAAGGTTAACGCGCGCGTGGGAGCGAGACGAGCGCGGGGAGAGATGAAAAGTTCTGGCGAAGACATAAAAATGCGGCGCGCTCTGCATTTCCCTTTTAAAATAACGTCTTTTGCTCTTTTTTCAGTTTATTATTATCAAGTTGTGCCGGCGCTGCAGCAGAAGCAGCAAAGCTTCGTTTCCTCTCCTTCACTCCTCGTCTCTGTCCCTTTCGCGAGTGCGCCTGCGCCTGCGCCAGCGTCTTTTTTGCTTTGAATCTCGCGGACGCGTTATTTTCGCACCTTACCTCTGCCCCTTTGCTCCTCTTTTTTCAATCTCACTTTCTGTGCCTTTGTTTCTCACTCTCTATCTCCCTCTCCTCGACGGACTTTTTTTTCTTCTTCTCTATCTCTTTAACTTGATCTTATGTTTTTTCATATCTCGCGCTATGTCTTCTTCGTTCATTATTGCTCAAATTGCCGCCTTCTTTTTTTATTTCTTCATTTCCCTTGCTTACATTTGAGTTTTTCTAGTCTTTTCCTTTTTAAAATTTACCTTTTCCCTAGATTTCGTTACAGCAATTCAGTGTCGGACAATAAGTGGGTTGATTTTTTCGTTTCGTAAATGATCCCATGAGTTTTTCTCAATTAAAAAAAAAATTTTCACTTCTGAATAAATCATATTCATCTCCTTGATCAAAAGTGTCGCAAAAAATTCTTTAGTATTATTTAAACTTACGGCTAATTTGATATGGTAGGCGAAAAAAATTGACATCATAATATACGTATACTAACCAATGAATAATTAGATCATTAATAACTAAATTCACATAGCACAACATTCCCTTTTCATTCATCCCACAAATATATAGGAGCGCCTCGTGCGACTCGTCGTTCGCTCGGGCCTCATGCGGACATTTACGAATACGTGCGCTCGCGAAGTTTCGGTTATGATGAGAATTAACGCTTCGTATTTACCTGACCGCGGCTACGTGTATCTTCGTTAATAAAGCCGGGTATATGTGCGCGCCGCTTTTACCGAACTTCACTCGCGCGGCCGAGGAGTAACGTATGTGCGCCGGCCGCGCATACGAAAGAGAGTGATTGGGATCCGCCTCGTTGTGACTTAATAGTTGAGAGTTGGCGCTCTTATGGATTGCGGAATTTCTGCTTTTGTTGTAATTCGTTTACGGTGAGGGATTAGAGTGTGATTGATAAAATATACGAGATTTTTGTTACTTTTACTTCGAATTATATACTCGAGTGCCAGATTCGTAAAATTGATGAAACGTACGTGCAATTAATTTGCTAATGTTTTTATAATGTTATATACAATTTAAACTTTCTTATAATTAAATAATTTATAGATAGCATTTTACATCTTATCGAGCGATCTGAATGAATTTAAATTCTAATTCCAACTATAAAACTGCCTGAAACGCAATAGTGGCGATATATCAAAAGAAGCGCTTATAAAAAGTCTTCTGCAAGGCTTGATTGGCAGAAACCACTTTTACAATCCGTCTGCGCGCGGCCAGGCTAGAATTGCACATAATAAAACTGAATGGTTCTCAGGTATATATATATACACGAGTCCCATTCGAGGATCTCGAGTTCGTTGCACGATAACGTGTACGCTATACTCGACCCTTGACATCGCGCGTCGCCGATCCTTTCGCTCATCTTCCCGCCATCAGTCGCGTGAGACGTAGTGTAACGAGAAAACCGCGCGACAGCGCCAAGAGAAAAGGGTTGAAGACGAGAGGGCGAGGTAACCAGCGAAGAAAGGAAATCTCGAACGGGTATGTATACTTACAGGACGGATAAAGACGGAGCGAGAGATGGGGCGAGCCGATAAGATCGTATAATGAAAGCTATTCATTCAGCGAGAGGAGAGATGGGACGAGTGGAGCCGAGAGTTGAGTGACGCCGCGCAGACAGCTGCCCCGCAAACCTGATCGGCAGTCCGTCCATCCGTGCGCTCATCCGTTTCGCGTCTATACAAGCTCCTCGCGATTCCTCGCGCGATATCGTATAACCCGCCAAACCAGAAGACGAGAGCTCTGCACCCGATTTTTCGGGCGCGTCTGTGTATGTGTCTGTGTGTAATACGTGTGGAAGCGAAGGAGAGATATACCCTTTGCAAGGTGCATCAAGGTTGTAGGAATTTGCTCGTCGGAAATTTTTATATGCGTGCGTGTCTCGTCGCTCGTATTTCATGACACTTGTGTTTACGGCCGCGCATATTTATAAAGTTTTCGAGGGCCCGAGATGCATTAATCATGGTAATAGTTGCGCCGAGGTATCGGAATTTACTTTCCGAGGGCAGATTACATTTTTCGGGGACAAAAAATATCATTTTTTTTTTAATTGGTGCAAACTTTAGTTTTGCGAAACTTATTTCTAACGATTGAGCTCAAATTTCAAATGACGATAGCGTTGAGTACGTAACATGTCAAAGTCACTGTGAGTACATACGATAAGATATCGTGGCTTCACAATTTTAATTGCGTGTAATTAATTACCTATATTTTTATTAAAACTAGATGTATTTTATGAAGTCCTACATAACTTGGACTTGGAGAAGTTTTATTACAGCATTAAGCTTACTTTACCAGCTATATCTATGTACACACACACACACACACACTCGTTTTAAAAGTACTAGGTTCTAAAGGAGAGCGCGCTACGCGCGCCTGTAGACACTAACCTATCTTACCTACTATTAACCAATGAAATTGTTTGATAACGCTCTGAAGTTGGCTCTAAGCTTCAATTCGATAATAAATCGCTATCTCTCTTTTACAATAGGATATAATGTAAGTGCGTTAGATAAAAGTTTACTCCGTCAGAATTCAATATTGACCCTGGTGGAAACCGTTCATTTTTCTCTCATTTCTCAAACGATTTTTCGAACACTTTCTAGTCATTTTATGGTGGTTTCAGTCAAATAAAAAATGTTCGTAAGAAAAATCATTTCACAAATGTCAAAAAATGGATGGTTCCCACCAGGAGAGAAATTTATAGATTTCTAGAAAAAAGAGTGGTATATATATGAATGAGCTAACAAACAATTCACCTCCAATCGGCTTTTTTTAGCACGCTGACGGCCGTCCCAATATAATTTCCCCGACGATTAATTACGCGGAACAACAGCGCGATACGTATATACCTTCAGTATACAGCGGCGCAGGGCACAGGAACAACATTTCTCTTTAATACAGAACTAAACGAGCCCTCGGCCCGCGCACTCATTCACTCCGCTCGCGCGTGCGCATGCAGTGGCAAAAGAGCGAGCTCCTGCTGCTGCTGCTCGCTCGCGCCCGGGCCATAAAGCACACTTTATTAAAAGATAGTCAAGCGGCGCGCGCGCGAGCGGCAGTAAAAACTTCTTCTGAATTGGGTTAGTAATGAGGCCGACTCGGGCGCGCAAGGTCAGAGCCGGGCATTATACAAAGCCCTGCGTGCCGCGCCGTAAAAACTTGCTTCTGCACATGCGTATATACATCGATGCGCGCTACCTGTGGTGCATATATATATACCTACCTGCAGCATTGTGTGCATACACACATCGCAACGCGTGCTATATAGGTATGGGTTCGGGAAGGGTGCGACTCGCTCTCACTCTCGGTGTGCTTGCCGCCAGTGAGAGCTCTTTATTCCAGTTATAAAACGCTTTACGACATTTTCGCGCGCGCGAGAGAGAGGGCGATATATATCCTTTTCCGGTGACGCGGCGGCGCGCGCGACACTTTCCCCCTCGGCTGCTCTTGCACCCTGCTGACGCCCTTTTGAGCTCGGTTTGATATCGTGAACGGCGGCTAATCTCTAAGCGAAGCCCTTTTGAATTTTTGATAAAATTTGTGTTCTCGAAATTTGATTATTTTTTTGGCGATTTTCGGTTTTTTATTTTTTATATAGTCATTGAAGTGGCTACGAATAATTAAATTCATGAATATTTTACGAGGATTTTAATTATTTATAAATATAAACTGTCCGGGATTTTCGTATTATGCTGCATCATTTGTATTCATACCCTGCATCCATTAGCTTCAGAGAGAATTCGTCAACTTCAACGTTACTTGAAGTTTCAATTAAAATTCCGAATTTTAAAACTTGTTCAAATTGTAATTAAAATTTCAATTAAATATTCAAGGCAATACGCAAATTTAAATATTCTGCAGCTATATAGTTTATCTTTTCCTGTGTAAAAAAATTAGTCTGGTGCAAGTCTGGCGCAAGTCTGGCATAAGTCTGGCTCTACAAGTCTGGCGTAAGTCTGGCTACGGCCACTTTTTTGCCAGACTACTTGGGCCAGACTTAATGCAAGACTTTCTACGAGACTTGGTCCCAACTTTCGCTATAGGTATGGCATACAAAATTCAGACTTAATTCCAGATTTGTTACCAGACTTTCTTCCGACCATTGCTAGGTCTGGCATACGAAAACGAGACTAAATGCCAGGCTACCTACCAGACTTATATTTGACAGACAGTAAGTCTGCATATCTCAGCTAGATTTAGTACCAGACTTTCAGATGAGTTTAAAAAAGATAACCTCAAGGGTGACGCTCAATCTCTGTACTTATAGCACCATTATGCAGCAAATTCGAGCTTCGAGTATTCTCAGTGTTTTACTCCAGAAAGCTGATGGGAGAACGTCAATGGTGGCGAGTAATTTCCGTTTAGAAGTTCGAGAAGTTATAAAATTGCTTATTGTAGCTGTTAGGAAAGCAACTAATTGCTCTACCTGAATAATAAAAAATAAAAATGTACCCCGCGCAAAAAAATGAAGACTGGCCAATTTATTGCTCGGAATCTGGGCAATATATGGGATATGTCACTTCCCATACATGGCCAAAATTTCTCCATGTTGCGCTCCGTGCCTTTTTCCCATAGTTGGGATGACCTGTATATATAGCCCATGTATTGGGCAAGTGTTGCTTTCAGTTCCTCGTTAATAACAAATTTTGTAAATATATATACAAGCGAAGCACTGGTCCCATCCGCCCACCCCTAAGAAAAAGAAAGAAGGGATGGTAGGGGCCCCCTCCGTCGCCCCCTACCAGTGAGGTACAGCCTGCCCGGATCACCGTCCAGGAGCCCCTTACGTAGAAATGAATCCACTTAGGAGAAGTCTGGGCGATTCCAGTTATCTCTCCTTGAAGAAGTTTTAAGGTAAGGTAAATATACCCACTTTTAAATGTAAAAAGTATGAAATAATTAGTTTACATTTATGTATTAAAATGTGACTTCTTATTTCAGAGAAAAAAGGTGTCTAGCCCCCTTAAGCCGCCCACCCCTGTGTCTCATACTTCCTTATATACCCGGACGGTTCCTATTTATCCATGTGTTATACCATCAGTGCGCCGCCTAGTGGCGATTTCGGAACTACATTATACATATAGAACTATAGAAGTCCCCAAAAGTTCCCCCATATATGGGAAAAAGGCACGGAGCGCAACATGGAGAAATTTTGGCCATGTATGGGAAGTGACATATCCCATATATTGCCCACATTCCGAGCAATATATTGGCCAGTCTTTATTTTTTTGCGCGGGACAAGGCAGTTGTTCGAAAATTTGTAGGAAAATGCATATAAAACTGAGATTACAATGTAGTGATGAGTATGAAAAGTAATGTAGAAAAATCAAAGAAAACAGGTTAGTTTGTTTACTATGTGTATTTAAAAAATGAACGAAATACATATTGAAAAATAGTATCTCCATCCTTCTGTAGATCTGCAATTTCTGTACCCCTAGCGATGCTTATTTTCAGTTTTAAAATTCTTAATTACATTAATAAGGGGTTATTCAACATAAGCCACATACGAAATTATTTATTCGACAAAATGTTTATGCACGAAAGAACTTAGTGACAGGTATAAAAAGACTATCGACTAGCCTCACGGTTATCATAACAACAGCTTCAAGTATGTTTCTACTGCAATGACGGAGAATTTTCAGAATTTGTAAATTTTACAAATTTCCCCTTCTTAAAATATTAAATACTTAATGTACACAAAATGGGCATTGCTAGTGATATGGAGGCCTATACATCTACAGAAGGCGATATCATTTTTAGATAAGTATTTCGTTTATTTTTAAACACACATAGTAAACAAACTAACCTGCTTTCCTTGATTCTTCTACATTATTTTTTATACTCATAACTACATTGTAATCTCAGTTTTATATGCATTTTCCTACAAATTTTCGAAGAAATGCTTTGTATATTTTTATTTTTTATTTTTGCAGGTACAGCAATTAGTTACTCTCCTATCAGCTACAATAAGCAGTTTTATAACTTCTCGAATTTCTAAACGGAAATTACTCACCACCATTGACGTCCTCCCATCAGATTTCTGGAGTAAAACACCGAGAATACTGGAAGCTCGAATTTGCTGCATAATGGTTCTATAAGTACAGAGATCGAGAGTCACTCTTGAGGCTATCTTTTTTAAACTCATCTGAAAGTCTGGAAGAAAATCTGGCACTAACAAGGAAAGGATACTTGGTGCCCGCCTCCGATTTTCATGAAACTTCGCATATGAGCAGAGTGTCAAAAAATATTTGACACGTATTTTTTTTTATCTGCGGAAAAACATATCTAAGGGGTGAAAACCGCCCTTAAAGTTCACCCCAAAAACCGTTTTTTTTAATATCTCAAGATGGAATCGGAATTTCTTAATGAAACCAACACTTATTTGTTTCTTATGAAAAATCGAGTTTTTCGACACAGTTTTAATGCTGCGGGTTGCATCCCCTATTTTTCATAAGGGTAAATATGATATTTTCCCTTGTATTTTTGATATAAAAATGTTTTAATGAGCTAAATTTGATTGAAAATTGCCATGGTAGAAAGAAAATTGAAAATTATAGTTGACCTGTTTCGAGGTTTAAAAAAAACACATAGAAGGGGTGAGCTACCCCTACTTTAGTTATTTATCTTTTAGTGTTTAAAAAAAATTGATCACAACATTCTTTTTGATTTTTAATTTTGAGCATGCTTATTTCAAATCATATTTTACGTGAAATACTAAAATTGACTACTAAAATTTAATACATTAAATGAAAATTTGCAAGAAAATTTTTATCGATTATTTTTTTTTGTTTATGAAATTAATGATGAAATTATTTATAAACAAAGAATTTTTCTGGGTAAAATTCTATTAAAAATTCATCTTTTTTTACATTATATTAGGATAATATTTCATTTCCCGTATTGATACTTGTATTGTTGATGTCATAAAAATTTAAGTTTTTTTTATTAACGAAGGTTACATTCTACCAAAATATGCAATATAATTATAATTATATTAAATTTACATTACAATTTTCAATGTCATCACGCTTTTACGAATATTTTTTTCCCGACGACATTTATAAAAATATTGGTAAGTTAAAAATAAACTTTGAATACGAGATAATTCTCTAGTAAACAAGAGATATTTTTATTCGACTGTAGTCAGTTTGTAGTGTTTCTTTGTATTGACTACACGCTAGTTACTAAACTGATTACATATTGTTGGTGTTTATACAATTGTTGAAATTGATATAATTATACATTTTATTATACACTCTTCAAAAAAAATTTTTTAATTACGCATTGAGGATACAGAAAATATCTTATTAAAAAGGGCTTGTAAGTATTGCTATTTTATTTTTAGTCATATGGGCGAAACGTTTAAACATATAATAACTTTCTTGAAAAAAATAAAATAGTTTAAATATTAAAATGACATCTAAAGTCAAATAGTAAGTTTGATTAAAAGAAGTGATATAATGTAAATAGGATTATTATAAAAACGTAAAATAAAATAATGATTCTAATAATGTTCAATTTATTAATGTAACCATGATAAGAAGAATATTTGTAAAAAAACATCGACTTGTTTTCATTTTTTTTCTAGAGTTAATAGAATTTATAATATTTATTATATACATAAATATCATATCATGATATATTAATAAATTTTTCGTTTGCCTTTTATTGAGTGTATATTAAATAATTACAATTATCTAAAAAAGTCGTCAGATTTTTCAACTCAAATATCTCACAGATACTATAACAAAAATGATCCACAAAATTTCTGAATTTCGCACAAATCGAAGGCCTGAAATCGAGATTATATCTAATAAATGTTTACAAATTAATTTTTTAATTAAAATACGTGGTGGCCGGTAAAGTTTCTTATTCTTATTCGACATGCCCTCAATAACTGTTTTAAATAAAACTAGTATAATATTTTATTGTAATGAGTATCTTGCCCATTTAATACAATTAATAAACAAAATTAATGAAATCGTATGAGCGTGCGTGTGTAAGCGTGTGAGTGCGTGCGCGCGCTTGAGTGAAAATACATATATTCAATTTCATTATTTTATGTATTTATTATATTAAACTGGCACGATTCTCTCTACCATATAATAAACAAATAAAATAAGTTAAATTATTTGTGTGTGTCACATAATATTGTAGTAATTATAATATTTTTATTTCAGTGAAACATAACTTTATTTTAAAAAGAAGACTAGATCAAAGCGCGCTGCGCGCGCGGAGATGAACTGTGCTTTGAATACAATATTCAAAAATGGGAAAATAACCTTATAAGAAAAATATAAACAAACAACATTACGTTGCCATGCACATAGCTACAGCATGGCAACGCTTCCGACCAATCAGATTACGAATAAAACATGAAATAATATAGCGATCAATTTTAATAAAGGAGATAAAATTATGAAATATCTGAAATAAAAGTAAGTTCAATTGACGTTCATGAAAATAAAATAAAGTTATTTTAAGTAAAATAATAATTATAGAATAAATAATGTACGGCTGTTGCTTGAACGTCATTGCCTCAAATAAAATTAAATAACGGCTATTAATCCACTGGTTGTAATATCTTTATTATCTATAATCTTTAATCCTAATAATGTTAAAATTGAAGAATCACAAGCTAACGAACAAGAGATAACTTTATATCATGTAATAGAAAATATAATAAAAGAGAGTGTAAATTACAATTTACATACAGGAGAAGAATATGCTTTACTTTTTGAGGATGACTACAGTGATACACTTCCACAAGATATTGAAGAAGAAACCTTTTTTCCATGTATAGAACAAGTTCAAATAAAGTAAATGAAAAAAAAGTTCAGATTTAATAAATACTAATGGAAAAAATAATTTTTAAAAATATAATGTTGCGAGAGTAGTTAATTAAATTAGGGGTAATTCACCTCGTCAACGTGTTTTTATTTTTAAATCTCGAAACAGGTCAACTATAATTTCCAATTTTCTTTATAACATGGCAATTTTCAATCAAATTTAGCTCATTAAAACATTTTTATATCAAAAATACAAGGAAAATATCATATTTACCCTTATAAAAAATAGGAGATGCAACCCCCAGTTTTAAAACTGTGCCGAAAAACTCGACTTTTCATAAGAAAAAAATAGGTGTTGGTTTCATTAAAAAATTCCGATTCCATCTTGAGATATTAAAAAAAAACGGTTTTTGGGGGTGAACTTTAAGGGCGATTTTCACCCCTTAGATATGTTTTTCCGCAGATAAAAAAAATACACCAAGTATCCTTTCCTTGTAAGTCTGGCTGAGATATGCCAGACTTACTGTCTGTCAAATATAAGTCTGGTAGGTAATCTGGCATTTAGTCTGTCTTTTGTATGTCAGACCTAGCAACGGTCGGAAGAAAGTCTAATAACAAATCTGGAATTAAGTCTGACTTTTGTATGCCAGACCTAGCAAAAGTTGGGACCAGGTCTGGTCGAAAGTCTAGCATTAAGCCTGGCTCAAGTAGTCTGGCAAAAAAGTGGTCGTAGCCAGACTTATGCCAGACTTATAGGCGAGACTTGTGCCAGACTTGCACCAGACTAAATTTTTTTACACGGGTTGTTGAAATGTATAAATATACAGCTTGTCCTTTGAGAACAAAAAAATAAAATTACGGCTATACGTCTACAATATTCTTTGTGTCAAGGAAATATCAGTCTATGCTTAAAATTTTATAATTGACCCGAAACTATATCAAGTGATTAACATATCAAAATTTTGATGGTGTATGTTAAATCCACATCAACCAGACGTATTTCAGCAAAGACAATACTTTGGCAGAAAATGTCTCAAAATTCGAAAAGCGAGGCTCTCGACAGTGACACGAACAATATTTCCGCGCGAAGAAAGAAATCAATTCGCGCGTCCGCCGTGGAACGTCATCGGCACTTCCATCATAGATGGGCCGCTCGCGGCACACGTCTCTTCGGCGACGACGAGTGCTCGCTTTCTCTCTTTCTCGTACCCTCCACCCACCCGCGGGGCGAGCGCTCGTCGCGTCTCTCTGCTATTAAAAGAGAAAAGCGATAAATCTCTCCTTTTCTCGGACCTCCTTGAAGCGTCTGCTACACACAGTCCTCTCCAGCTGAAACTAAAGGAACTTCTCGTGTCTCTCTTTCCGCGAGTGTATGTGTGTGTGTACGTTCGCGGCATCGTCTCTCCTAGTCCTCCTCCGCGACGCTGCAATCGAAAACTAAAAGAAATCAGGACTCGTGCGTCCTCTCGCGAGCGAGAACTCCATTATTTTGGTGTCCGGCAGGCTGCCGTTGCTTCTTGAGTATTATATATGTGCGTCGTTGTAACTTTCGGATTCTCTCTCTCTCTCTCTCTCTCTCGTGTGATTGTTTTCCTGTGTAAAGGCACGCGGCAGTTTTAAGATAGGAGGCGGCGCGCGTCACGAACTCATGCGCACGCGCGCACTGCAGAGCTCACTTTCAGGCGCGGATTTATTTTTAATTTTCTCAAACCTCTCGCTTTATTTCTTCGTCGCTCACGAGCACCTGTTGTGTAGTTCGTCATACTTGCATTCAGCTCGTTCTCTTTCCCTCCTTTTTCCTTACTTTGTTAAGAAAGCCTGTATTGTGTCGCTTGACATTGCTTGCGTGAAAATCATTCTCTAAATCTTTTATTTATTATACAGTTATAATATTTTTATCTCTCTTTTTGAGAAAGTACAAGTCATTTTGAATGTTCATAATTTCAATAATAATAATTATTTATTCACACTTTTTTACTGGAAATTTCTGTATTTGATAAGAATATTGGATTCTTTAATAGTATAGATACTTTCTTTTCTATCCATAATTTCAAACTTTTTGACATTTTTATGTGCACCCAAAATTTATTGAGCTTTATCAGTGTTACTACATACATATCACATACAAAGGGAGGTGCTACTTTGAATATACATAAAGTGCCTGTTATAATCAAGAAAATAGGAAAATAAACGATTTGGCAATGGGCATTTTCTGTGCGTTACGCGGCCGGGACTAGAATACTTTAGATAATTTCCTAATAATAATTCAACGCCGTGGAATCAATTTAAGCGACGATGAAAAGCTCTTAAAACGCGCGGGCTCGAGAAACAAACAGCGCGGAGTGAGTGTGTCTGTTACGTAAAGCACACAGAAAGCCGACTAAAGAAGTCGTCTTGTAAAAATCATCATCCATCTCGGCGATCGCTCGTAAATTACATCGCACAAAACATACAATTTTGAGAGTTTCTCGGTCTCGTAATATCGAGAAAAGACCGGAAAAAAAATACCCGACACTGTATTAGTATGGAAAATCTTATTTACGAGCGTCGACATAACGGTAATCGAAGTGTAAAACGAAAGTCTTGCGCCGTGGCCTTAAATCACACCTACATCTGATGCATTTCATAACCCGACGATCGAAAACGCCCCCCTATAAAACATTACCCGGGCGTATTTAGACGCGCGGCTCTCGAGAGGTAACTATGATAGTTCTTTTTCGGACGCGGCCGAGTAAGAGGGAGAGAGAGAGAGGGAACGGAGAATGCCGGAACTCCGCAATCAACGGGAGCGCAAGTGAATTATATTCAGCCCGTGCCGCATGAAAGTATATTAACGAGAAGGCGAGATATACATGGGGAAAGGGAGGGGGAGCGGGCGAGGGAAAAATGGAAAAGTGAGAAATGAAGAGGTCGTGGAGATACACGGAATTATGTATGGGAAAATGCCGCGTTGTCTTATTTTCATATAGCTGTGCTTTCTTGTCCTATAAGCATGTATACTTACGATTAACAAATTAACTCACTCTCTCATGTAGTATACTCTTATAATTTTCTTTTATTTCATCATCATTTTTGCCCAAATCTATTTATATCTGCGAAAGAATTTCAATACAGCGCTGTTTTTGGTTGCTTCCAATACAAACATTGTCATAACTTTGAAAACGAGTTATTTAAATTTATGAAAATATCTCGCGCTAAAGCCTGATTTATTTCAATTCAGATCGACAAAACGAACACGGGCTGAATTTTAGAAATTCAGTCGATCAGCGCGAATCTAATGAACGCATAGCGAATTAAACTATAATTATAAAGCTAATGGGTTATATCCAAGCCACACGGACAAATAAAGTCTTGGAAGCGGAAAGAGGCTTTCTTCCGCGAATTGATTCATTGGCCGCGGAATCATCGATTCGCTCGATATATAGAAGAGAAAGTCTCCCTCGACGCGCGGCGACTCCTCCGTATTATAGCCCATGTGCGTCACAGCGCGCGCGCGTCTGTCTTAGTCTCGCCGGCGACTAGTTACACCATAATTTGCAAGAAAGAACAATAAATCAGCGTGCGAATCGCGCGAGAGAGAGGCGCGGAGACGCGCCGACGCTCTTTATACGGGCCTCACGATGAGGAACGACAGTTGTCAATGCCGCGCTCGCAGGCCCCGAAAAGCACATAAATTCGACGCCGGCCTCTCTCTTATTTACGATTATTGACGGGGCACCGTCGTCGTATCGTTTCTATTCCGCAAGCAATAATCATTCGTTTACTTTGTTTTTTTTTTCGCGAGCGCTCGCTGCGCCGCGTCGTCGTCGTCGTCTCGTCCCTCCGTTGTCTTTCTCTCCTTCTTTTTCGCCTGTATCTCGGTCTCTGTCTGTGTGTGCGTGTGTAGTCGCTCAGCGACGATAATTCAGTGCTGTGATGTCGCGGATTGATCGTATATGAAATTGAATATACACCGCGCGCGCGTATTTTCTTTCGCAAGACCACGAGGCTGCGACTGGCTTTTTCGAGTTGTGTGCGTGTGTCTATATACATATATGTGTGTGTATGTTTCAGAGCGTGTATGTGTGTCTGTAAAAAACAGACGTAAATTGACGTTGAAAATGTGGGCATAAATCACCGTGCGAATGTATGCTGAATCCGACTTATTAACTATGATGAAGAGCGCGCGTCGTTATTTTATTCCCATTAAAAAATTTATCGCATTTCAGCTGAGATATGATCGCGTGTTTTATAAGCATCCAGAAAAATACGTTTAATTTATGTTTGCGAAAATATAAAAAAATAAACTGTGGAAATCCATTCAGAATTTAATTTACATTTTTTTCTTCAATCGAAGTTACGTTTCCAAAAATATTGATGACATTAGAAGTGATAAGAATTATTTTTACACCTCATTATTCTGTCGTATGTTTTAACGTTGATTGACTAAATTATTTTTCCTCATAGTATGCGTAAAGTACGTCGATACGCATATCGTTTTTGGTATACTATGCACAAAATTCAACTTTACACACTCAAACGATACGACGACGTGCATTACTCATACTATAAATAAAAATATTGTTCGCTACACGGGCGAAATCTTTACGACCTCGTGATCGCGCAACACTCGTATACGTAAAGTTCAACTTTGCACCCTAGTGACGAAAAGTACTATAGTATACATATCTATTTTAGATATGAAAATACATTTTTGCTTATTATGAAAATAAATATGGATACTTTCTTTTTTTAAATTAGAAACATAAAAAAATTAGAACTTTAGTACAACGAAAACATTATGGCAAATATAATCAGGCATCTTACATCGAAATCCTCAGAAGATACCCCAACAAAGGGCAACCACGATTGTCCGTAGGCAAGGCTGAACCGATTATTAGCAGGTCATTTTGGTCCTGTCCTCCGGGCGGTGGGGAAGAATAATCCAGCGCTATAATGAGAGGAGGCCGCAGGCTTATTAAATACAAGGCTGTCGCGTAAATTTCTCCGGAGTCCCGCTACCGGTGTACAGGTCCGTGTGGTGTATGTGCGTGCGTGTGTGTAGCGAGCCTCTGGAAGTGGACAATAACCTTGACTATAGAGAACGGTCGGTGTTAGGGGTCGCAGTTATACGGCATTTTACGCACTCGGAGCGCCTTAGGCCGCCTCTTCGCCGTCTGCTATATGTTATATATAGCGTTACATTCGCTTATATTCTCGCCGCCCTGCCTTTTTTACTTTGCTGATTCTTATCGCGGCTATCTCGCTGGGCTGTATTCCATTCATTGTAGGCTTATTATGTAGGTTAACGTTATATACGTTGTTGTAAGGGTTGTTGAGTGGTTAAGTGCGGTAGTCGCGTGTGATTCGTATATTCTTCTTAATAATAATATTTTATTTACGTTTTCTATTATTTTGTAAATGAATTATGCTAAAATACTAAACAAAATTATTCGATGCAGAATTAAATAAAATAATAATTAATATTGTTTATAATTACACGGTGAAAATATAAATAGCTATGGTGTGCACCCAGTGGCATTGTATCTAAATGAATTTTAATGTATGCATCGTACATGCACACCCATAATATTTTTCGCTTTTGCTTATCTACGAACTTCAACGTCTCCGGTTTTCCTTCTGGTTCCACGTAGAGCGCTCACCACATCGAACCCCTCGCGGCCCTAAAGCTCGCCATAAATATCGAGGGTGACGGTCGAATCCAAGAGAGAAAGAGAAAGACGGAGAATCGAAGGGCGGTTCAAAACGCAGGAAAGACAGAGAGAGAGAGAGAGGGCAGGAGATTGAGCGAGACGAAACACGAGTGAAAAAACAGGGATCCTGAAACTATAGCTCCGAAACACCATAAGCGCAGACGGTGCGTCTCATCCGAACAGCAGGAGCCGTTTAGGCTGCTATTGCTGAGACACTGTAACCTTGTTTCGTTTTTTTCTTTTTCCTTATAGTTTACAGGAAAACTGTGCAGCTACATAAACTCTTTGAAAGTGAACCAGGATGAAGACCAAGTCATTTTATTGGGGGCAATTGGGAAGCGAGGGTTGTTCGTTCGTGGAAGGAGTTACAACAGGATCATAAAAATCGTTATTTATTAAATACTATATTATATATAGTTACTACAAATATTAAAGTATATGTTTACTTAGATAACGGAGTCGAAGAAGAAATTCCATGATTTCATGGCATCTTTTCACGACAGTTTACAGAAAAGAGAACTCCTAAATTTTCCCGAAGAAAAGGTTTAAAAAACTAAGAATCCTAGATCCTTGCATTCGATTTGACCGTAACGAAGGAATCCCCGAAGAGTAAAGAAAAACATTCCTCAAAAAACGGAAAACATCCAAGGCGCGTAACGCGATGCCGAAAGAATTCGTCCTGGGCGCGAGATTCCGGCAGCGCGAAGGCGACGTGGAACGTCTCATTCACGCGCGGCGGCGGCATTAAACGTCCTGTTCTGCCACCGCCGCTGCAGCTCGGCTCCCTCCCTGATGATTATTAGGCTCGTATAAGCAGCGCCTATATAGTCGGCCCTCCGTCGAGGGCGAACGTACACGTGAACTTAGTGCTTCCATTCGCGCTTAACAGTGTACTTAGACGCTCATCTCCCTCTCTGCCTTATCCCTATCTCGTATACGTATACACACATGCATGAAACTGCTCGTTGCACGCGCATGTGCACGCGAGGAGGCGCAGAAGGACGCGCGGCATTGAGACGCGCGCGCTGGCGAGCGAGAAAGAGGAGAGAGAGAGAGAGAGGAGAGTGATTTATGCGAGCGACTCGCTGATGCCGAGGGTTCGCCGCAGCAACACACATACACACACATGTGCGTCGCCGTGCGCGGCCATCTTGCCGAGTTGGGTCCTACTCTCGGACAGTCACGCATAGGTGTGCATGTGTTTGTGGTCGGGCCCTCGGGGCCGACTTTCCGTGTACGGCGAGAGAGTAGCCAGGCCGAGCGCGCGCGCGTGGCTGTTTGATTTCTCATAATCGATTGCACGGAATTAATTATGCAGCTGGGGCTCCGGGGATATATTAGGGGATTGAATTCCTTGAAGTGATTTTGCGGTGTTTTTGAAAGTGGCCGCACTTTTCGACGAATAAAAATGGGGAGTTGTGTGTAATGTGGCCTCATTACAGGATGTGCGGCAATTTTGTATTTATCAGACGTATAATTTTAACGTCATTTTTGCAAATCTCTGCTAATATAATTTTTACAAATTTGCTAATTTAGATAATAAGTGGCGTTTCAATGTATTCATTGTTTTTTATCACATGATGTATAGGCAGAACCTGTCTTATTTATTACATTTAATCGTATCAACAATATTCATCAAAACGATTTGAATTTGTAATTTTGGAGTTTCTCAAAATGAGTGTTGCACTGCGCCGATTTCTACATCAGACCCAAACCGTAACTCATTGATTTGCGACAGATGTAAAATATACGCCAATGAATCCGAACTGAAAATCGTTTCGCATCACCGCACATAAGAACACAACACTACACCTTCACACGAGTTTTCCCCCTTTATTTTCCTCCGTCACTTCTCCTCGAAACAAATAGCTCAATTTCAAATATATACTTTTTCACAATTTGTCAAAGCCTGTTATGCGTAATTCGGCAATATATACCTGCGCACGTACCGCCAAGTCAATAATACGGCAACCCGTATACAGATGGAAAAAAAAAAGTTTCCCCCGATAAATATGAAACGTCGACGAAAATTCGTCAAAAACTCGCTCCCCGGTACAGATATAAATCTCCATGCGTTATTTGCACAGTAGGGCATTTTCCCGTGTTCCCCCCTCCCGTCTCGGCTTTTCTCACGTTCTCGGTGTGCTCGTCGCCGCCGCCGTCGCGTCACAGATCCGTCGCGATCCGTCACACGCGCTATAGCTGCCGGGGAGAAAAAGCCTAAAAAAGAGGGAAACGGTGCGCAGCTCTCGGACAGATTTACGATCGGGGCCCGGCGGCCCGAGGGTCCGTCGAGACCGAGCAAGCGAGCGCAACAATGAAAGCGACGCCATTTGTCAAGAAGGCGCTTCCTACTCCTAATAACGCTTCTCTCTCGCTTCTTTTGCATCGTGAAATCGTGCGCGCGCGGCTCCCCTTCCATCTCTCTTGGTTAAGAAAATCGTGATGCCGCGGAAGCAAGAGGGAAGAAATCATCGTATGCGCAGCTCCCCCTTCCCTTATCCCTCTTGTAGCCATCCCAGATTTATTAGCTTCACGTGTATATGTACACGTACAAGTACACGCTCTTGGTCTTGCCTCAAGGAGGGGTCATATGCAGCGTCCCCACTTTCGGGGCCAGAGGTCATGACGATGCACCGGACCTCAGGATATTGTCGTACAAATTGTGTCTCATTCATGGGCCGGAGAGAGAGAGAGAAGAAGCGAGTGCTGGTGCGCGCATCAAAGCTGCAGAGGTCGTGAAACACGGTGGCGCGCCGATTGAATATAATGAGGCGAATATCGTTGCACGCGGAGAGAACTCGCCGTCGTGCATGCATACATATATGAGAGAGCGCGCGCGGCATGCTCGTGCAGCCAGATGAGAGATATTGTTCTGGAAATTGATTTTTTAAGAATCGCCCGTGTCTTCGAAAGAGGGGAACATTATGCGATCGGGATTGTCTCTGATGTAAGTGCACCTGTAGTGTCACGATCATTTGCACGTTCTTGAGTTATATGGCTCTAGCAAGAATAGCTTGATTGACGAACGTTCGAAAAGTGCAGTATAATAATTTAAAAGATTTTCTAGGCGAGAATAATCATTACGTATACTATATATTGATGACATGTATAGAAAAAAAGATAGTCAAAATTGATACTTCACGTGCATGTAAAACCTTTCTTGTACCTTCGAAGCGAAAGTGTATAGCCGAAAAAGTATCGAGTAACAAGTAGCCAAAACGAAAAATGACGAAGATGCGCGCGAGGAAGAGGAAGAGCGCGCCCGCGAGCGGATTACAAGCGGAAGAAAAGGAGCAGCGCGAGGAGAGAGAGGGAGACGAAGATTAAAGCGCGCGATCGAGAGATCGCTGTGCACTAGAAGCCGGAAGGATTTTCTACGGCCTGTACACTTTGCATATCGACGCATCGATGTATATATGCTGCCGCCGCATTCCGGATTATATGAGGCCGGCGCGACGCACGTGGGACGCACCTCTAAGCTTATTATTCACATTTCGCGAGCTCATCTGTATCTGATAGCCGTGCGGCCGGCAATCTATATAGGCGCGCCGCGACTGCTGCACACTTTCGGGACATGGATCATTATTTCGAGACAAGTCCACGATACACGTGAGTTAAGAGCCTATAGGACGTCGCGTTATCGAGTCGCTGGTATTTTAAGCGAGTCGCGAAAAAACTTGCGGAAGAGAGAGAGTAAAGCTACACGAAATATCAAATTGTTGTTTATATGATGGTTTTGACGGAATGAATGCATTGTGAATAAAGTAATAAAATGATTATAAAGAGTTTACCAGAGTTTTATCTGATGATTTAACCATTTTTTATGCCAAATGTTATCATTTTTTTTTTCAACTCTGCCGTTATTCTCACGGGATAAGACATTTCCGAGATTTATGTATCGAGAACAATAAAATATTAACATGTTAATTCACCTTAGCGAAGAGAAAGTTGCCTCGTATATCTAATCAACAAGACAATTATTTTGATAATGATATTTTATTACGCAAATAAATCACCAGCGAGTCGTCTTCAGTTTGGTGAATTTCTTCGATAGAAATTTCGCATTTAATTTTTACATACGATAAGAGCTTATTTATTACGGCCTACAAGATTTATGGCGAAGTTCTTTTAACGCCGGCATTCTTTCAATTCGTGAAACGGTTTATAATGCACATTTAAAAAATACACATTACATTCAATACTGCGGCATAAAATGCCTTTCATTTGATCGATTAAAGTATCGAAGTATAAATATGTAAAAAGCCGCGTAATATCGCGTTTTATTGGTATAAAAAAAACACCTGTAAAAAAAAACTACATTGCATAAATTCGGCCGACAAGCAAATCCTTCAAGCGCTTGAGCGTATAAATCATTGACCCTGCCCTAAAAAAGTCTCAAAAAGCTTCGGGCCTACACACACACGTAGAATACAAGGAAACGCGAAGCCGCGCATACGGCGGAAGTCGAAGTGGGCTGTGCAAGACTCGCATAATACAGCTCGTAAAATCGAAAAAAAAGGACTACCATGGACACACGCACCGGTGCGCCATGCGCGAACGCGAGGGCGGTGCAGTCCTACAGCCGAAACCCGTCTGTATGTACGTGTATGTGTGTGCGATGCACCGGCTCCTCGTGGCGCGCGCTAGAAAAAGACGGAGCGCTGCAGCACGAGGCTGCCGGCGGCGCTCGAGGAAATTTTGAGTCGTGGGAAGGGGCGGCGGAGCGCAAAGGGGAGGAGGTCGGTCTCTCTCTACTTCTCTCTTTCTCTACCCCCGCCTCCTCTCTCGCTGCCGACGTATGGCCGAGCGGGCCGAGCGGACGGCTCGCTTATTTATGGCGACCATACTTCAGATATATGAACTGCTTCGCGTCGAAAGTTCGAGAGATGCGTCTTGTGCCAGTTTGAAATGTATAGAGGAGGTGTCCGCCCGTTGAGGAGGAGGAGGTGGAGAGAGATTTGCGAGGGTCACTGCGTGCCGTACGTACGGCCGATGTTAAATGAGCTTCATTTTTTCGCGAGCCGCGCGCTTCGTCTAACGCTAAAGCTCCGTGTGCCGCCACGCTTTTATATCGGGGAATGGCGATGGATATTCTTACGGCTCTGGGGGGAGAGAAGGGGCAGTTGATAAAGAGCCATGTCGAACTTTAAAGGATTCGATCTCGCGTGCGTGACGCGACGCGAGAGGACTCAATTTATGGCGAGTGTAGAAATGAGTTTTTTTTTTCAATTGATTTCTTTTTTTCTTTGTTTTGGAATGTTTCAGGATGAGGCCATATTTTTCTTACGCTCGCTTCTTATTAATAACTTTTTTATACATGTGAATATATTTAAAATTTAGGTTACAGAGTGTGGTCATCTATTTAAAAACGGGTGAAAATAATTAAAAAAAAAGTACGAGCGTTCAATAAATAAAAGTTAAACAAAGAACCGCGTTTGATCGTTATCCTCTTTCATGTGTATTTATAAATCAAATGCAATACCTTCATGTGTAACTTCTAATTGTGTGCACCGGGGTTCCGAGACCACATAATTGGAATTAGGTTTATTAGGTCACTGAGATACCAAAAGATTTACACGGATTACGTATGTGGGAATCCGGATAAAAATCTTTCCTGCAGGAGAGAGGCCCCAATTCTCCATATTACGACAATATTTCACCTTCAGGTGCATGCATCTATCTTTTGTGCATCTAGACTCTCACATTTATAATTCGGAAAACGTCTTTATTAATAAAACGAGATCACGGGAGATCTAAGCTCGTCTCTTGGCGGCGGCATTCATTGCAGCCCGCACCGAAAGAGCCGTAAATCTCTCCGGGCTCATTTGAAATTTAATTCGTGATCAAAGCGCCTATTAAAAAAAGCTAAAACCAAATTTAAATCTAGTGTGTTGCGCACATACCCGCCGCCGCCGCATCTATATAATCACAACGGAAACCGGCTACGACTAGCCGCAGTAAATATCTTTCCCGAAACTCGAGGTGTAACTACGTGTCAGCTCCCTTCGGAAATATGGCAGCGAGTCGTAAAACCGCGTCGGCGTGACCCGCCGCCAGAAGAGCATAACCGATCTGCGGTTGAGCAGAGGCCACGAAGCAATAATCCTAATTACGGCTCGATGATCTCGCGGGCGAAATTTTGAGAGAATAATTGCCCTTTCCGGTAATCGAAGGGTCGCGACAAAGGATCTCTCTCTCTCTCTCTCTCTCTCTCTCTCTCTCTCTCTCTCTCTCTCTCTCTCTCTCTCTCTCTCTCTCTCTCTCTCTCTCTCTCTCTCTCTCTCTCTCTCTCTCTCTCTCTCTCTCTCGCTATATATACACACACACACACCACCTCGCGCGGCTCGTCCTCGCCTATAAATATAAGAGAGAGAGAGAGAGAGAGAGATCCTTTGTCGCGACCCTTCGATTACCGAAAAGGGCAATTATTCTCTCAAAATTTCGCCCGCGCGATCATCGAGCCGTAATTAGGATTATTGCTTCGTGGCCTCTGCTCAACCGCAGATCGGGTGTGTGTATATATATATATATATACACACACAGCAGCGGCTGCGGGCGAATTATCAGCGCGTCCCCGCATCTGTCCTTTGCTTATATATACATACGCGCGCGTGGCCCACAAAGAGCTAGCGAATGCCGATGAGCTTAATTTATATTTATCCTCTTTGGCGTGAGCGCGCGCGACTTTCGTTTGTAATTCGTGGCCGTAAAAGGCGGACGCGGGGAGATAGCGCGAGTCGGAGTTGGCGAAGGAAAGAAAGGAGCGAGCGAGCGAGCGGGCGAAAGAATAAAAGAGGAGAGAGAGCGCGGGAAGGTGGCGCGAGAGCGCGCGAGGGGGAAAGAGCGATGGAGTAGATAAATAGATGGATGGGCAATATTATAACTCACTGGCTGTCATCCTGTACGGGCGAGTCAGGCTGCTAATCAGACCCTGCTCGCCTCGTTCGCCCCTCCGCTAGCGCTCACTCGCTCGCTCGCCTGCCTTCGACCCTTCACGAAAAATGGATTTATTGCCGTACGCCTCGACTTCGGCACGCTATCGAGCTCCCTGATCCGTAGAATGTAACCAGCCTCGTTTCCCTCTCTCTCTTTCTCTTCTTCTCTCGCTCCCTCTCTCTCTCTTACTTCGAGCTATTCGCGCCAGTTCCCCTCACTCTTCGCCCGCCGCTGCCGAGAAAGAAGCTTCGATCCCTCTCCTTTTCTTTATTTCTCGAGCCTCCTTACTTTTTTCTTCGTGTATATAATAACCACTGGTTTCTTCCCTTTGTCTTTCCACCGATTTTTTGCGCCACCTCCTTATATACGGCTATGAATGTTTCCTTTTTTTTATGAGCGCGGCAAAGAAAAAAAACCAGGGAGGTATGAATATATATGCCATCGGAGAGCACGAACTCTCCCTATACGCCCCTGTGAAATGTATCTATAATGCGGCAGGGGTGCGAGCCCGATTCGGTAAACGAGTTCAGCGTTATACATGACTGGAAATGATCCGTACGTCTTAGCGGCAGTAAAGATGTCGGCGTTCTATCTCTCTCTCCCTCTGGCGTGACCCTCGATTAAAAATAATACACCGCGTGATTCATCAGCCGCTATATATTTATTACTAATAAATTCGATCGCGACCGGCTAAGTTTCGTTACTTTCCTCATAACCGAATGACTCGAGCTGTTTACTTTTTTGTGTCCTCGATTTATGACCGTCCGCTCAACGGATATCAAAAGCCCGCACAACTCGCCACACGCGCGCGCCCGTAACGTTTGAATTCGAAACATCTGTGCAGCACGGCAAACGTTACAGGCGCGCACCTAAGGCCGAAAGTTTAATTTTTTCCCAAAATTTGATCCACGATTTATGACTCACGACGTTACCCTTCCACGTGAACCCACCGAAATTCATTAATCCGCGGCGTACATAGCAGCTGCTCCAACAGATAAAACTTTCTCTCGACTGACATCGGGACCTAAATCGTAATTCGGGAACACGCTCGTTAATGCGCAATGTATTCTCTACCGATGCAGAGCCATCTTTGACTGTTCATAAAAAGGCACTTTGGGAAAGAAATTACACGCACGCATTATAGGCGCCGAGGTGGTTCACGAGCGAGGCACACAAGAGCCGAGCATTAATTAAGTTTTCAGTCGAAACAAAGTCTACAATATATGCAGACGCGGCAAAAGTCCGTCATTATACCGCTCGAAAGGCTGCATCTCCCTTGTTCCCGCGTAAATTAGCATTCCCGCATATAACGATATTTGCATCGGAACGAGCGACTAACCACTGCCTCATATCGAGGGGCCCCATCAACGGCATTCGTCTTCGTCGTCGCAAGCTGGCGGGAAAATTGAAATTCATAAAAACAATAGGCCGGTAACTGTCATAACGGCCCTGCCCGCTCATAAAACCGGCAAACAAAGGGACGCGACCACGCGACTCTCACAGGTGCGCTCGTCTCTCGCGCATACGTATATATATATATATATGGTATTTGCGTTGCGTTCAAGAAGGAGACGCGAAGAAAGAGAGATGACTCGAGCGCCGGAAATGCGTACTGCAGCGTCTCCTATAATTTCGCGCGTACATCCCAGCCGATTTGTCCACGAATTACGCGGAATCCGCCTGGCCGCAGACGTACTACTGCTCCGCCTATTTCGCAGCCGTAAATCAGCTCGCACGACCTCAGGATTCATCTCGCCGCTAAAATAGACGACGCGCTTAGGATACACGAGGTGCGGGCCCTATATATATATACACACACACACACACACACACACACATACACACACACACACACACACACACACACACACACACACACACACACACACACACACACACACACACACACACACACACACACGTGCGCGCCGTTAAGGTGAGAGTGGGAGAGGCCGCCTACGGAGCGAGCAAAAAAATAATCTGAATGATTTGCTTCGACGAAACGAGGAAAAGAGAAGGATTTTCGACTTTGAGGAGATAATTTATCGATTTTATTTCGGGAGAGGGATTGCGCAAGGAGAAGAGCCATCAAGTGGTATAGCCTGCCACTCGACGGATGACGCTATATGCGATGATAATTTCTGCGAAGATCTTATAAATTTATTTTATGTATTTCGTTGATTTGATTTACAACAGTTGGTCGATTTTAATGGCGATCCAAACTGACAACATTAGTATACATTTAATTTTTGTTCCTCTACGGGACCGAGTTTTTGACCTATTTTGCTTTCGTAATGATTTATTCTGTTCAACCTTTTCATATTTGATATACACTGAAAAAAATTTCACGTTGTAAGAACTGAAAGTACGGCTCTGACAACAGTACTGTTCGGCTGATTTTCTTTCTGCTGAATTTTATAGATACAGTAATTGTATTCGTACAGTTGTGAGAGCTGTACAAGATACACTGAAAGCACTAATGTATAGAGTTCTTTTGTCGGAGCATTAAATAAGTTATGATTCGCCATACATACATATTTTTCATTAAAATAATCTCGATTGATAAGTACACTGATTACAGATGAAATACGCAAACGCGGATTGCAAACATGCGGTTGATGTGGCGGGTCTCTTGACTTTTTTAGGTTATAACATGAACATCGGCTTCGCGTTGTAGCGTTGTCAACAAACAAATATCGGCGGCAAAACTAAATCGTACGGCTGTCAGAGCTGTACAAGTACATTTCCCGCATCTGACCAATAGTGCCGTTACATTATACAAATGAATAGCTGCTTCAGCCGTCTGTAAGGGTAAATGAACACTATAAATAGTGTTAGTACAGCAAATCGAAACTATGGTTTCTACAGCCTAAAATTTTTTTCAGTGTAGAAATTATCCTCCAATTTATTATTTATTATTAATTTTGAAATAAAATATTTAATTCATGAATTGAATAAAATATAATAACAATACAATACCCTGGTGGAAATTGAAATCATTTTTTGAGCAGTAAATGACTAGTTTGATCCAAAATGGCAAAAAAATGGACTCCAGTTTTCTTCCATAAGTGTAACGATTTTTTTAACCTATTTTTCACATTTATTGCCCGCAAAGATGGTCACAATTTTGTACTATCTATTAATTTAGCATTTTAATGCTAGTTAAAATAGCTAGTCGATGAAGCCATTATAAATCTAGTAACAAGCGATTTGTTATGGCGATGAGTAAGAGAGATAGAGTCACGCGTCAAAATAACGATTTTGATTTATATCTTATAGAATAAAGCTGTAAATAGTACAGACTACTAAATTTTGTTTATATCCCGGTAAACTATCTCTTAAGAGTATAAGTTTTAAAATATATGATTGAATTAATATGAAATTTTAATGTAAAGATTTTCAGGTTAGGGCCATTCCATAAAATGGGAGAAGTTGATAAAAAAAAGCGTTACATGTCTGTCTAATAACTAGCCATTTCTAATGGCCAGTTTCTGTTTTCCTTCCCATTTTTAATGGACTAATTTCTACCAGGGTACTTTTGCAAAAATAAAATTAACTGTTCCCTTTTAAGAAGTCAGAACCATGACTTGAAAAAAGAATATTCTTTTCTTTTCTTATAACGGTTGTGATTACTTTTTGGAAAAGTTATATACAAACTTTCGTTATCAAGTTAAATAAACTTATACAATGACATTGATCATTTAATTTAAAATGAATTTTTATAGCTGTGTTTCATCAAGTGTAATATGTACTTAATTTTTTCAAATGCGGCACTATATATATATAACTAGGGGCGTCGCGTCCCCTTGCGCGCAATCGCCCGCCAACCCCCCGCTGTCTATGTAAAAACTTCGTTTTTACATTATAGGCACACTGTACTTCTCAGGAAAATCTTGCATTTTTGCGTAAAGTCAAATCCTTGAATCATAAGCGAAAATCGACTATTTCAGGTGTATTTAGACATTAAAATCGTTTCTATAAGTCTAATTCGTCAGGAATTGATTGTACATGAAAATGTTAAATGGGAAAAAGTTTTGTTTTATTTATAATCTACAACTTTTACATTTAACAAATTGGTGTAAAGTTAAATCCTGTCAAGTTATAGTCGAAAGTCGTCCATTTTATGTATATTTAAGCGTTCAAAATCGTTGTTATAGGTCTAACGCGTCAGGAATTGGTTGTACATTGAAATGTTAAATGGAAAAAGTTTTTTTTATTATAATCTACAACTTTTACACTTAACATATTGGTGTAAAGTTAAATCCTGTCAAGTTTTTAGCTGTTTTTCGCAGTTGTATAATTGGCAAATATTACTCGTAGCAAAAAATTCCCAACAGAAAAAAGGTGTCTTTTAATTAGTTTTAGTAGATAGATGTGTTTAACTTAAAATTAATTTTTCTAGACATTATCCTTAAAAATCGATTTTTTGACATTTTTCTTTGTGTTCGTATTCCTAAACTTTTTCATGGATCTTTCTCAGTAGAGGACTACCGGGTAGGTATAATTAAAGGAACATTTGCTCGCAATTCTGATGGAATCGATCGGAAATTCATTGAGATAATTAGGTAAATTTATTACATACGGACGTACAGACATACATACATCTTAGAAAACGCTTCAAACACATTCATTGAGTGTAAAATATTTTTCAGTATTTAAATTCCGACAATTTTCGCTCTGGTAAAATTATAAGGCTCTCCCGAGTGGCGGTCTTCCTAATAAAGAAATTATACGAAGTTAAATTTCATATACAACATAAATGGCTGTGGAACATACTGTTTCGGTGGTCTGACATCTCTTTTCATCCTCTGTTACATAACCGTTACACAATGCTTTCGAAAATTTTTATAGTTTCAAGATGCGCATTATTAAGTAATAGGAATACAATGTGTTTTTTATGGGTCAATGTTTACATTTATAGATAAAAAAAAATAACTTTTGCGGTATCTTCCATTACCTAAAAAAACTATCTGTAGTTGAAATTTTTATACTAATAATAACAATTCGATAAAAATAAAAAAAAAATTTATACTACACACACAGACTGAGAAACGACATCGATACATGAAAATGAAGAAAAAGACATCTTGGTCAGACGTAGAGACACACAAGCGCTTGCGCGCACACTGCAGCGTCAGTGGAGAAAGAGAGATCAGGTGAGGACCAATGCATCAAGCAGTCCGTGGCACTCGGCTCTCTGCATCGCGCGCATACATCACGTCGACCTCGTTCGGCCGCGGCGGGGTTGCGTCGCGCGGGTGGGGACGACGCCACCGCCGCTGCTGCTGCAGTCACCGGCAGTCCGCACCAAAGACGAAGACGGGGTAACCCGATACGCGGGAAGCCCCCGCGCGATGAGGAATTGGTGCTGCGCGCGACTCTAGGCGTGCGCGCGAGCTGAATAAGAGGTCCGTGAGGAAATTAATCGCTCTGGAGTGCCGCGGCTCCTGAAATATTACGAGGTGCCGGCTGATTACATCGTCATTTTTGGATTCCTGCCTGTGAATTAATTGAATTGTACGAGGTGACGGAGGATTATGGTGATTCGGATGATGGGTTTATCAAGTTTTTCGGCCCTTCAATGGCTTTTTAGGGGAAGTTGGGTGGCGGGGATAAAGAGAGAGATTTGGTTTCGAGGCGCGGGATTTGGAGATTTTAAAAATTGTGAACTCGTTAATTTTTTTTATCTCTAACCAACATAATCCTTTTCAAACTTTATTTTTTACCTCAATAACTTTTTATCAAATACAATTGTTTTATTCTAAAATCAAATTTTACGGACAGTGACTTATGGACATAATATTTGTCAATTTTCTTGTAAGAAACAAATTCATTATCGTCGCTGTGTATTACACTATATTGGCAAGATCTGTATTATCATCCGTTTCAAATCATCATCAATGAATCTTTGAAATTTTCAAGCTTTTATAAATCAACAATCACTCGTAATCAAAACAAAACCACATTTTAAAAAAGACCACATGATTGAGTAAGTTTTGAAAGAAGCGAACGAGATATGTGTCAAAAGCAGACATGGCGATTAGCCCAGATTGCGCACCGAATACGAGCGGCGCGAAGATGCGCTATACGGATCGTCGAAAATAAATTTCCCGTGGCGTCAAAATAAATTAATCAAAGTAATTAACGTATATACACATAGTGATCCCAAACCGCGCACACATACTCTACTGCCACGCGATACCATCATCTCGCGAGCCTGTAAACGAACCAAAATACTTTGGAAGCATGTGTACACATACATATAGAATCGAGAGGCAAAGTGTATGTGCTCGGAAAAAAGCAAAGTTCGCCGGCTCTCGCAAAGACACAAGCCGGCGTATACACACACACATATATACACATGGACTCTGAGTGAGTCAGAGCGATAAAACGAGCGTGTAGAGATGGACGTACTCTGCGCGGAGAGACGTACGAGTCGAACAAGACAGACGTAAAGAAGGGAGAGCGAGAGAGAGAGAAAAGTCCGTCCGCCCGCGTGCGTGTGCATGTGCGCGCGCGCGCGAGTATGTGTTTTTTCAACGAGATTTATTACCGAACTCCTAACGCCGCTACTCCGGGAGAAAGAGAGAAGGAGCGAAGGAGAGAGAGAGAGAGAGGTTAGCTCCTTCCCCTACTCTTCGTCGTGGCCGTGCGCGCTTTCTCTCGGCTTCACGTCGTCGCTCGTCCTGCTGTAGCACTATATCAGGTGCAGGAACTCGCCTTCCTACGCCATTTCATTTCGACCTTCTCCTCCTCTCCTCTTGCCGCGCGCACCAGATTCGCGTGACAGAGCGCTGAATGAGTTACTGCCCGACTTTATCAACAATACACCCCTCTCGCTCTCTCTCTCTCGCGCGCGCGCTCTGTCTTCTTTTCTCGCGAGCCGAGCGCGTGTCTTTCTCCTCTTCGCACCTAGCACGCAATAAATCCTTAAACAAATTTACTCTCCACGCACAGGCCGCGAGCGAGCGCGCAACTGCAGAGCGCGTCCCGAGAGCGTCGAAATAACTTTATCCCAGGGATTTTGGACTTTTCTTAAGCGCTCGGCCTACATCCCGCAGCTCTTAATTGCCGCGTTTGCTCGTCGATTTCTCGCTTTTTTAATGCTAAGCCGAATGTCACCTTACTTTTGTTCCAGGTGAGACAAACTTACAGTGTCGAATCGTCGGCGTTCTAAAATAACCGGTAATAAGAGCATGCATGTTTGCATCTGCATTAATTAATTACGTTTTAAAATAAAGCCAAAAACGTTTTAATAAACACTCACATAAATCAAACTGCTCGTGCAGTCTTGCAAGTGTCCGGGTGTTTATGGCATGTCAATGCTCGCTACCCGACGACCGTATTTCAATCACGTCAACAATCGCAAGGTGAACAAGTGCATGCAACACGAAATGTATAGCAGGGATTAAATAAAACATTACCGTGCGTTTACGATATTAAACATTAAATATTTTGATGGTTTATTTTAGCTTTGTTATGGAGTTCGGAGGAAAAATATATTTTATTGATGAAAATTGCAAATAAGTTACGGAAATGTATCAGTGAATGTTTTTAACCAATAAAATTATTTAAGAGATCGTCTATAGACGACAGGAACATTTCAAAGGTGACTTGAAACCCTTTTATACGATAAAAAGTTTGTGTCAATTCATAAAAATTGTTATTGAACATTCTGAAAGCAATTCAAACTTGGTTTCAAAAGCTCGCAAAAATTAAGTGTATTAATATTTTTTTACAACCCTTCTGTTTCAAAATATAAAACTGGAAAACGTTTGTTAAGGTGATGTGATACCCACACTATTACTCAATTCTGGGTTCCCGTTTTTCTCCTTCAATTTTAAACTTTTTGAAAAAAACTCTGACACGTTTTAAGTTTAATAAAGAACTATAACGTATCAAAGAGTTTTTTCCTTAAAATTAAAAATTGAATGAGAAAAACGGGAACCCAAGTTTGAGTAATAGCGTGGGTATCGCATCACCTTAATTATGAGATGTCAACATAAACGCAACAGTTTCCTCCGAGAATCAACAACTATACCAACTATATAACCGGTTGGCGTTTCCATCTCCGAGCGGCGCACCAATTATCAATGTTAAAAGGCGTATAACAGACGCCATTAATGTTTTTCAACGGAATTTCTCAACGCGTCCACGACTGACTGACAAATTTATTAACTCTTTTTTTCTTCGATCCCCACTCCCCCGTGACATTAACAGGGTGTTAACGAAGTTGCGTCTGGCGAGGAAAAAGCGGCTGACGTGCCGGTGGCATTCGAGAATTCCATTACCCGCAACGGCGTTCGCACATACGTACACACACACACACACACACACACGTATACGTGTATCAGATGGACCAAGTGACTCACGGGTAACTTTATCGGGCAAGTTCGTTTCACTTCGAGAGGGAGAAAGAGAGAGAGACGTCTGACGTGGCTGCTGCCGGGAATTCGTCACCTGCACACGTTTCACCTGAAGCAGCCGTACATTCTTGACTCTTGGACGCGCAAGATCGATAAATCACTGTGCCATGCGTGCACGATAAAAAAAAGTTTGAGAAACTTTCTGTATAGTTCAAGTTGCCGGGGATTCGGGTATCCATAAAAATTCCGATATAAAGATGGTGGATTTTGAAGTTCTGCCGACGCAGTAAATTTTCAGATCTGCGTGTAAAGGAGATTGATTAATCTCATATAAATGTGCGCTGACAATTATTTATTTTTACTTTGATAATTCACTAAAATTTATAATCTGTAAACTAAAACTGTAAATTAAAATCTCAATTTCTAAATCGTATTTCTTCTTTTTTGTTCCAGGTGAGTTACGAACAACATCACTGTCTTTTATATACATCCCATTATGTAAGTTGCCGCAATGAATGATTCTTTTGTATTGTATCGATTAACATGTGAGTCATTATCTTTTTATTTACCGTGCTAAAAATACTTATAAGTTTAAGACTTGGGAATGTTATTATTCATTCGATTATCGCTGTATGATTAAGAATGAATATAAAAGCAAATTTAATGGCATTGTTATTTCTATAAAGCTCAAACTGAATTGAAGAGTATATTTAATATAAAATAACTCGAAAGTTTTGAGAAAACAATGCAGAAAAAATTAATTTTATGATCAAATATGCAAATAAAGTTCTATTAACACGCGATAATCTGACGAAAACAAGATGTTTGATCAGCGCTTGGATAGCATTAAATGAATTATCTTTAAGGTGATGCGATACTGACACTATTACCCAAAATTTGGTTCCCGTTTTTCTCATTCAATTTTTAATTTTAAGAAAAAAACTCTTTGATACGTTGTAGTTCTTTATTAAACTTAAAACGTGTCAAAGAGTTTTTTTCAAAAAGTTTAAAATTGAAGCAATAGTGTGCCAAATAACTTAAAAATTTTCATAGGCAATAAGGAAATTGAAAGAGTATACCACACCAAATATCTAGGTATAATAATTGATAGTAATATGAAATGGGATAAACATATAGAGTATATTGCTAAAAGAACGAGATATCTGCTTTTTGTATTTAATAAATTAAGATCAATTCTCGAAACTAAACAATTGATAACTCTATATTACGCGTTTTTTAACAGCTTAGCTAACTATGGTATTATTACTTGGGGAGGGGCTTACAATAATGTTCTAATTGAACTTCAATCATTGCAAGATAGAATCATAAAAATAATTAACAAATCAAAAAACGATACTTTCCAACCTTTATAAATCGAAGATAATTTTAAATTAGAATCAGTCATGTTTTATTACAATGATTTAAGAAAGAAATTTATAGATTCAAAAAGCGTTACTAGAAATAAAAGTCTTTTAATGCCTGAAATCAATAAGTCAATAAACTTCAAAAATAATGAAATTGTAGCTATGAAATTATTTAACAAATTCCCTAATGAATTGAAAATGCTTAATCTCAGTAATAAAAATTTAAAGACAAAAATTACCAACTGGTACAAAGAAAAAGAAAGAAAAAACTAATACCTTATATCATAAATTTTGTAAAATCAATGGACAAAAATTCTTGATTAATTCAAGCTAATCACTATTAAAGTTTATTAGAGTTTATATAAAAGTTGAATTTCAAATATATTTTATTATAGCATATTACCAAAAACCAACTTTATTTTAGCATGTAAGTTTAGTATAAGTGTTGCGTTAGTATGTAAGCTACCGAACCTATGTACAGGTGTATTGTGCACCTCTATAGGATGCCAGCTGGATCGGATATAGTTTGTTATATCCTGATACTAACTGCATTATGTATCTTTTGTAATATTTCTGGTAAATAAATAAAAAAATAAAAAAAAATTGGCTATCGCATAAATGAGGATTACACAGACAAATTTTGTCATTAATTGCATAATGCGCTAATCACCATAAAAGCCCTAAATCTAATAATCAATGCAGATTTTCCTCTTACTAATTATTCATTACATACTGTGGCCTGTAATTAGTTCAAAATTAAATTTTCACTGCATCAATAATAACAATCAAATGAACCATTATTACATATTATAATTATTGCCCCTTTCAGCAAGTTTTTACAAAGAAAAAAAATACATTAAAACCTACTTTACTGTCCCGTTTAATAAACGTTGATTGAAAATCTATGGAAACACACAATCGCGAAAGACTAAAACATTAGCTTTAATATGACAGTATTTTCCTATCATACCGTTGTCACATGCGCTGCTGCGCGCGTAGGTTGCACGAGTACTTATATACCCTTGAAAAAGAAAAAAAAACGCATAGCGAATCGAAGAACCAGCACTGCTCGTCTCTCTTATCTCCATCTCCTTCTCTCCCGCCATCCTCGTCCCACGCTCCACACCACCTTGGCGGGTTCGATGCTAAGACGAAGACGGACAGGCGTACTGGGAAGAAAGGCGTGACAGGTATAAGACACTCGCGAGTGCAGCATCCGCAGCTCTCGCGGACGGGCGAGATAATCAGAGCTCGGCGCGCACTGGGCAATCAGCTGCGAGCGAGCGAAGACGCGCGCGGTGAGGAGAGCGCGGGGGACTCGAAAACTCGTAAAGTGGGATGGGGGCGTGGGTGGAATGGGCGCCTCTCGCGCGCTAGAGCGGGGCGGGGAGGAGGGATGGCCGCGGGAGTAGCGAGCGAGAGAGAGAGAGAGAGAGCCGAGCGCGGCAATTCTCTCTCTCCACCCCGCTGCCGGCTGTAGTGGGGGGAGAGAGCAAGCCGGGAGGGGTGTGCGTGCACTCACGGTGAGAGGGGGAACAGGGCCAGCGGGGAGGGAGACACCGAAAGAGAGAGAGAGAGAGAGCGGGTGGCCGCGCCGGACGAGCCGTCCGTCTGCGCGCGCGGAGAAGGGCGCCGCCAAGAGAGAGACGGACGGACAGGGGGCGCGCGGTGGTGGGGGGAGCGCCGAGTCTCAGAGGCGCGCGGAGCCGTCAGTGCGCCACGTGCTGCCGTCGCGGGAGGGTGTGTATCGAGCGCAGTTCGTCCGCGCGCGATTATAACGACTCCGCAATTCTTTTACATCCCGCACAATATCGCTGGCAAACAACAGCCGATCCCTCCGTCGATATACCGAATATGCGCATTGGTTACTAGTGTGATTGTGTCGTTGATATATATATATGTATAGTGTTGTACTGGTGTGCGAGGCAAGGATTGTGGCGTTTATCAGGCGCCCGTGCGAGTGACGTTATCGCAGTGTGTGTGTCTGTGCGCGAGTGTGCATGTGTCATATACACCTGCAGCGCGCATCATCACAAGTCACAACGGAGCAAGTGTGCGAGCATCCGGCGAGAGACTCGCGAGGCTCTTTTTTCCCTTCTCGCCTGTATCTCGGTGCCCGCTGCCGGCTATAAGCGGCCTGAGAGCAGCTACGACGACACTGGGTGACGAATGATATCCGGTTGACGGCGCTCGTCTATATATACGCAGTTGTGAGGTTTAACGAATGAGCGAGCCTCGGCCATGAGGCGACGAGCCCGAGGAGGACTTTGTTGCTCTTGCGCCGACAAGTGAGAAGCACTGACACAGGCTCGCGTTGTTGTAGGCGGAAAAAAAGGATAAAAGTGTGTCTCGAAACTTGGAGCTCGGATTGGTTTTTGTTGATAAAAAGTGAGGCATGAGCGAAAACCAGGTGATATGGTGATGATCCCGCGGTGCGGCGGTTGCAGAACTGCCGGAGCCGCAGCGGCCGGTGCCGCAGCAGCCTCCACTCTGACTCATCTTCCTGTCGTAGTCGTCAATCGACATCCTTCTTGCCCATCAGCAATAACAACAGCAGCAGCGACAGCGTAGTGCTGACGGATTATAGACCTCGTCGCGGCTGGAACCACTACTTATACGGTGTGTACACAGTCCCTCTTTTGTGTTCCCGAGAGTGCATGTGATCTGTGTGTCTGTGTTTACGAGTCTAATGAGTCACGCTTCTTGCGCGGGGCTCGTCGTGTCGAACGTGATCGGCGCCGATGCCTTTTGCCAAGATGTTCGAGGCCTTTTTGCATCGCGAATCCGAGGTGTTGTTGTCGTCGGTGGTCTTGGAGTTTGCAGTCGTGACGAGAACGCGAGCGTGACGTCTTTTTGCGACGATTTTCGTAGCGCGGTATTTGATGTTTTAATGAGGGCCTCATTGTGCCGGCTTTATGCTTTCCCTCGACGAGATCATATTCAGTTAGAAGGGTATATAAGGTGCGGTGGGAAAGGTGATGAAAAAGTGACGAGGTGCCGGTGATACTATGTGTACACAAAGTCCAGCTCGAAATAGAAGTGACGCTTGAAAAATAAACTTTTACTCTGGTCTATGAAGTCGGCAATATTTTTTTGTACTTTTCGGACTCAGATTTGTAGTCACAATAAAAGGCTGTGTACATTAATTGTGTTCAATTATTAAGATCATGCTCCAGTTCGATTCCATTAATTTTCAATGATTTTTTAAACGTGTAAATATAAAAAGATGGCGTTGGATTATCTCTTTTGCAAAAATATTTCAAGTTAGCAATATTTATTTAACTGCCCTGTACACTTTTTACTCGTGTAAGAATCGAAAATTAATTATAAAGAGTCAAAAGATTCGACAGCCAGCGGTGACAAAAGTTTCAAACTCGTGATTTCATTTTTGCGAAATATTTTTTCACGCGTGAAGTGTTTCAAGCTTGTCAGGGCGACGAAATTTCATTCAGCTCCTCCGCGCGAGCGAATACTAAGATACGTTTCAGCGATAAGCGAGTGCGTTGTTTACACACACCGGTCATCCAAAATATCCACGTCTCTCTTCTTTGCGCGAGCGCCTTGTCATAACCACTACTTCCGGTCCCGAGAGTGTGAAATTCCTTATCTCACTTATCCCATTCCTGCTCTAACATGTTTGCGTATATGAAAAAGAAAGTTTCAAAATTTCGCAGAAAACGCGCAAAATGAGTTGTTTTGCAATTTGCATTTTTTTGATCAAGTATGTGAGCAATTAAAAAAATTGACCAAAATGTTTTACTAGTTGTTTGTTGAAATGTGAGAATATTACTAGTTGTCGAAGAAAGTCATTATTAAATGAATAGTTAATCTAAAAATCCACTCTACATGTTGACAGATATAGTCAAAAAATACAGTTCTCATTGATTTAAAATTTTACATAAAATTGATGAAAATTTATTGTGCTATTTGTGGATATAATTTTCGAAGAGATGTTCAGTTTTTGATGAATATGTGCACTTGGAATACCTCATTGTTAAAAAATAATCAGTGATCCTAAATAATTCAAATCTCAATTCTAGAACTTTATTCCTTATATGAAATAAAAATTAAATCTGAAAAAATATTTGAACCAACCTGAACATATGAAATCGTAAAGCATGCCTAGTGTCGCAAAACTCCGTGATCTTAATGTATCTTCAAATGCCTTAAATTAATAAACGGTTCTGATAAAAGGAAACTGACTTGTTTTTATGTTTCATATTTTTCTAATAAACATTTTCTTAACTCTTCATGTACGTTTTGCGAAAAAATGATGAATCTATAGTATGAGTCAACAACCGACAACTGTCAGTTTATTTATTCTTGCGCATAGAAGTTGTATATTTGTAATACACGCTATTTTCATTATACTTTTAACCTCAACAAACGGAGTAACACACTTGAGTCAATCCATCAGTGGTTATACACGTGCCACATATATACCTAAGAAATATTATTATCTGGAAAGTGAAAATAACGAGATTAATAGCATACACGAGCCCTTGCCAGAAAATTACATTATCCCCATTACGCCTGGAATCAGAAATTTCCCGTCGCGCGCAGAAAAGCGCTTTTCCCCCTCGGCACTATAATTCTTATCGCGCTCGTGCGATCGCCAAACACTATAACACGCGCGTGGGCCGAGTAAACAAAAGTGCAGCAGCAGCAGCAGCAGCAGCAGCAGCAGCAGCCCCGCCGCCGCTGCACACAGCAGGTGTCTGAATCATGCGGCGCGCGCGATTCTTTCGCTCTCTCGCGGTGTGGGGAATAAAAAAGCGCAGCTGGCAGCGCATGCGTGCCGTGCCAATTACCACGTGCGTGCGTAGCTCTCTCTCTCGCTCGCTCGAGAGCTTATTTTCACGGGCAGTGGGGGAGAAGGCTCTAGCGAGAGTTATTTTTTCCTCGTCATTTCTGTGTTTAACGATCGGTGCTCGGGCGCGCGCGTCAATGCGCGAAAATTTGCATCTGTCGCGAGCGTGCGCCGCCGGTGAGATCGAGTTTGATTGATTCGCGCGCGAGCTCATCCGGCCGCGCGTCAAGGGCCGCGGATTTTACGCTTTTGTTTTGTATGCCAGGGAGAGAGGGACCTCGTTTGTTTGAAAAGTTTTCACTAGTGACAAGTTTTTGAAGTGCCGTCGTTTTGCCGCGATATTTGATTTGTCATCCATTTTATGAATATCATACATATCAACCCGACTCAATACCTCGTATGATAAGACCGTTCGATAACTGGTTATTTAAATAGGAATTTCTAGATTATTTACTAATAAAAACTTTGGTCGCTTTGCAAGTGTATACTTTGTAACGTTCAAGTCTTCTAATGAGAAGAAGTAATGCATACGACCGTTTTATTCTATCAATGACTGGCAAGTTTAATTTAACTTTTCGTTTCCAAGTTGCTTATAAACATGCAAAAAATAAATAAATTCAAAAGACTAATAAAGAATAATTATTAACAGAGATACCAAAATAACAGAGTAAAATAAATGTTAAAATGCACCAAAAATTATTTTATTATCACATTTTCCTTTACTTTTAATGCCCAAATGAATAAATTATAATTTTATATGTGGTTTGTATTATAAAATACTGATATTCATTAACATTATTATGAATAATTAAAATCAAAGCGACAAAAAAAGTTTGACATTTATTTACTTCGACACTGCCTTAATTTTCAAATTGTACGGCGAGTTTTATTTTTATATACAGTATTTTTATATTTTTTTCAACTTTATTGCATCGCTCGCAGAATGTAGCATTGTTCTGTGTATACGTGTGGATTTTAAATTTGTCATTGTGCCATCAAATTATACTCATTTCCTCCTCTATTGACAAACGCTCCTCGTTAATTATCTGCTTCCTGTAAAAGGCTGGTCAGGCCGATCTTATCGATCAGTCATTTATATCCGCAACAGCTCACGTCAGGCTGATAATAAAAAATTAGATAAGTATTATTCATCCGGATTTAGACAACATGACGTCACTCATATACCTCAAAGTGCTTGAGTAAATTGCAAACGTTATCCGTCAGCAGCTAACAACATTTAACATATATATGCGATAAAGAATGTTTCTCTATTCCTCGGGCGAAAGTACGCGTTTTCACCGTTTGTTTACACTAGAAGAAGCACTTTTGCCCACTGCGTACGTCACTTGTTTTGACGTGCAACCGAAAGCTCTGTGAGCAATGTTTTGAATAGGCATATACGATACAGCGGATTGTGACTGCCGCGCGGAAGTCGCGAAAGTGTGCGACTTCGGCGCGGAACTGTCTCGCATCGGGAGCGTGGTGCTCTCAAGAAGGATGGTCTACTATGAATTCGTGTTTATTTATTTGGAAATATCCTCTCTCTCTCCCTATCTCCCTTTATCTCTTTCTATTTTAGCCTATTGGCGGAACATTATGATATTTGTATACACTGAGAGAAATGTTTAGGAAAATTTACTATAAATGTAAGAAAAATTACTATGTTCGAATAGGAACTTTGGGACAGACTCGAATTATCATAAAATCTACTACAATTTATAGTAAAAATTGCTATGTACATAGTAAAAATTACTCAAAACATAGGAATTTTTATTATAAATTGTAGTAAATTTTATGATAATTTAAGTCTGTCCCACGATTACTATAAATATAGTAATTTTTGTTACACCATTTTTCTCCGTGTAAGTATTTTTATAAGTATTTTATTTACCACATGTTCTCTTATTTATTATTTCAAAGATTCTCTTTTTAGTTTTTTTTTGCATTGTTATGTTTTTGATAAATCTTTTATATCTATTATGTATTTAACGACATAATGAACTAAATTGTTATTGTATTCTATTGTAATTGACTGAAATTTATAATTTTATACCTTTTAATGCACTGAGAGAAAAATATTCTTATTGTTAATCTATATATATGATAGGATCAAATATTCGCAATATATTAACTTATATCATGTAATAGTTTTATGTTTATCAATATATTTTTTATCCTAATCGAAATGGATTGTATGTAATATACGCTCATATGTTAATAGTTAACATATGAAGTTTACGGTGATCATGCGTAATATTGCCTGTAGAGGGCATCCAGTTCCGGCATCATCGGCATCACGTTTTGCCGGCTTCCCGCCTTTTGGCTGATGGCTCTCTGCATCAATTTAGGAGTGACTGCGGATTTGTGGTTTTCATCGTGTAGTCGTTTTCTTCAATATGGAAGTAATTCTGAAGATTTAGGAACTTGAAGAATGCGGAGAGATATTAAAAGGTAAATGTAATAACATATATTTTTACAAAACACTAAGTATGTGGCGCTGAGTAAATTTACTAGTCTTTCTAACCTCAAACTACATTTCTTAATAATATCCTTGATTATATTGCAAAACTATATTTTCCACTTATCCTTTATCATATTATTAAACTATATTCCCTAATACTATACTTTATTACATTCATACAGAAAATAACATCACTGATTTTGATATCTTAGAAGAACTAATTCGAAATCCTCAAGATTTCAAAGATTTATTCCCTGTGCTTGGTGTGAGACTGAAATTAATTTTTTATATTATTTTAATAATTCATTACCATATCATTATATTAATTGAACTTTTATTTATTAGATTTCAACTAAGGAGGAAATCATCCATTTTCAAGCTGAGGAAACTGGAGTTAGAAATAGAGTTTTTGTAATATGTTTCATAATATTATAAAATATTATATTAAAAATAAAGCTGTTTCAACATTCATTATGTAGTATTTAATTTTTCGATGCTGAAACATGCAAATTTTTAATTATAAATACTATTATCATCGCCAAACGACGGTATACTTGTGAGAACTAGCCATATGTTAACTATTAACATATACAGCTATTTGGCTCACGTATGCTCGTATACTTACCACACCTATAGCGCATATACATATTAAAATATATATCATTGCTCCAAAATCGAATATACTATGTTAATAGTTAACATATATATTTACGGCAAGAATATTTTTCTCTCAGTGTGTATTTTCTAATTTTTTCCGAAAAGGCAGAATACAGATTTATCTATTTATCTATCTATCTCTCTATCCCTCTTTCTCTTAATTCATATGAGTATGTAATAATCTGCTTGTTCATGTACTTTCGATGCCCGCCCCAACCAGCAGCACTCGCTACGCTTGTTGGGCGGGCATCGAACACACATAAACGCGCGCATCGGGAAAAACCAATTGCGACAGGTAAAATAAAATTGAAAAATATAACCTGCAAACTACAAGAACGACGTGAAGTCACTAACGCTATCAAAGCATAGGGCGAAAGTAAAAACATGGCTGCGCAGAATTGATGTCACCAGGAAAGACGATGATTTTCGACTTTTCTAGACTGATTAATTAACGTACTTTCGCCCGGGAATAGAGAAAAATACTATTTCTTACACGGGGGTTAAATGGAACTCCTGCATGCACGTGATATGACGGCCTCGGCTTCGCCTCGGTCGTCATATCACGTGCCTGCGAAAGTTCCATTTTCCCCCCTTGTAAGAAAATCTACTCTTTCTTATTTTAATGTAAATATCCCTTGCTATAAGACAGGCGAACAAACAATGTTGATGGACGCAAGCTCAACCATATCACTGACCTTATTAAAGGGCGTGAGGAGCGTTCGTTATATACATACTCACGTATACCACTACACTCGCGCCTATACGCAACACATGCGTGTGCAGGGCACGCCGTATATATAGTGGGAGGGGGGGGGGGGGATCTCGTTTCGAGTGGCGGTGTGCGTAGCGCGCGCTCTCGCACAAGTGCCAGCCACTAGGCGTCAGGCTCGATAGGCACGTCGCTGTCACCGAGTCGTTTTTATTCGCACGAGAGAGTGAGAGGGAAAAAAGCCGCGCACGCGAGGTGGGCGAACACGCGGCGCGTAATTCGCACAGTTTAAGTCCCGACAATGTCGTCCAGCGTACCTGCACTACGCCGACAGAGGAATCGGAATGAGAATAGAGAGGTGCGGGGGACGAGGAAAAGTACATGTAGACAGAGAGAGGGAGAAAGACAGAGAGGGACGGCGAGTGAAAAAGAAGCGACAAGAGAGTGACATGATGAGGATAAAAGGTGCTTTCATACCGCTGACGCACGTGTGTGCAGTGCGAGCGCGCGCGCGCAAGTCTCTTTGACATCGGTCAATGAATAACCATTTGACGTGAATCCATCAATTTCTGTGCCTCTCCTGCTTCTCCCTGTCTCTCTATCTCGCGCTTGTCTGTCTCGCGCTCTCATTCCACGTCGGCTCGCTTTTTGCGCTCGATCGATGAAATTCATGAGTGCTATATACGCTGTACACACACATTCGTATTTAACTGGTACGGATAATCTTTTCCCGAACGATTAATTTTTTTACAGAAACCGAGTGGAGCGACGTTCACGTATAAATTACGGCTCATCGTGTTTTACGCGCGCGTCTTTTTGTTACGCGGTATCGTTTGTTCTAGACTGCTACGCGAATCGCTTTCGGCCTGCTACAATGTTTGCTTTAGAGATTATCGCGCGCACGAGTTCGCGCAACAACGGCTGCGTATGTGTGTGTGTGTGTGTGTGTGTGTGTTGCGCTGCTTTTCGCTGGGCGCGGGTAATAATTTTTCGTTGATTAAAAAGTCATCGGAGCGAAAATTTCTCTTTGTAACATCACAAGCGCGCATTGTTATGTATTTTCCAAAAAATAAACGTCAATAAGTGGCATAAAACGTCGAAATGACTGGCCCTGTAATGAAAGCATACATATTTTTCAAAAGTGCGTGCATAAATATCGTATTCAAATTAAATATGCGTCAAAAAATTAATTAATCATTGAATTTTCGTTTATTTATTATTATTACCCCGGCATATTAAATTGAATGCAATATTATATTACTTTGCATAACATGGCAGCATTAGACAATTTATTTCTGCCTGGGCTCGAAATAATTAATTTGAATGTATTTATCGTCAGGTAGTCGCATAATGGCTGGTAACAGCTCATTTCCAAAAATAATACAGAACGTTTCCTTATATATATAATTATTTTGTAAATTATGCACAGTCACAATATAATAATCCAATAAAGCTGTGAGAAAAAAAAATGCAAAATTATTAAGAAATCATGGAAAACCGTAATTTTCGCATTAAAATCCAATCGGAGAAAAAGGTAAAAAAAAACAACTTTAGCTAGGCACTTTGCGCTTCATAAACACTGCTGGCAAAGATATTTATGCTCTCTCACTGGTGGTGCGCGTATAAAGAGCGCGCGCGCGCGAGTCACGAGTGTGCAATGCGGCGCAGCAGAGCTCGCTACACTGCAGCAGTTCACAGTTTATCGCGTTATCCGAATGTCACACTCGTTTTCTCTCTCTCTCGCGCGCACGCGACGATCCACCGCGACTATTCCGCAATCGATCATTTCCCGTCCGCGATGCTTTGTGTGCGCTCGATCGCTTTCTCTCCCTCTCCCTCCCGCGTGCACGTATAACCTAACCCTTTCTCTCTCCCTCTCTCGACGCGCAGTAGTTGCTTTCGCGTTGTTCGCTGCAGGTGAATCCATTCGCGCTTTAATTTATGAACAGATATCTCACGAGGGTGAGCGAGCACGAGTCAGATTATCCTGATGGATTTTCTAAGTACTTCTAATTGGCAGGTTTGCGCAATGGTTTTTGTCGATACTTTAACGTCTTTTTTCCCTCGGCGAAAGAGAGCGGAGATTGATTTGACGGTAATGATGCTTTTCTCTCGTGCGCTCGTTGAAAGGGATTAATCAACCTATTATATACACGAGATTCTAATTATTTTTCAAAAAATGGAATGAGAAGTCAAGTATTGTAAACTACAAAGGTTCTTTTTGAGCGAATATTCATAATAAACGTTATTATCGATATTGTCATATTTTATTGTTATTTTAATAATGAAACGAATCGAAAGAATCACTGAAAAAAATCCAAAAAAGCCTCGACGACGATATCCCATTGACTTGAAAATGTGTCTAAAACCCACACTCCTCGTTTTACGACGGCAAAAGCACGGACAACTCTCTCTGTCTCTCTTTGTCACGATAAACGTGTCAACAATAAGTAAGTTTTACGATCGCATTAACGCCTCTCCTCCTCTCCCTGCCTCTCCTTCAGCGAGCCAAACTGTAGAAGCCGCGCACGGTGAAACGGACTGTGCGCGTGATTCGTGTCATATACATACATATATATACATGCGCGTCGCGGGCGATTGACTTTTTTATTGCCTCTGTCGCGCGCGCGAAATCGACTCGTCCAATCTCTCTCTCTCTCTCTCGTGTCTGACGCATCGTACTCGCGAACGCGCGCACGCGTGCGATGGTATTTCGAGTGGATGACTGATAAACGCTTGGCTAACTCGACGCCGGCTCACGTGTGTGCGTGTATAGGTGCTGCGCACAGTGCCGCAATCCGCGGCTTTACCGACCGACGATTCCTCTTTCGAGATTCGCGCTTGTTCGGTGCGCGCCGGCGGATTTGCGCGCGGAATTTCCACGAGGATCAGAGCGCTCGGGGAGACGCCCGCAGTGACGCGCGTTTTCTCAGATATTTCAATTCCTTTGTTGTCGCTTTATTGATCATATTGCTATATCAAACATTTTACTTTCTCCTCGAACCTACTTTCAAAAATTATACGTATACCGCTGATTTGGTATCAGAGCATATACGCACGGATTCAAATTTCGAGAATAATTCAGTATATGGAGGTTTTAATCAGACAAGCAATATAGTATCTGATAATTTAGAAACATCTTTGATGTTCAGTCAATAAAAACTTAAAAGTCAATATAAAGTGTAACCCCGCAATAAGCGCGCCTAGGCTCGTAAGGAAGAATTTTTTACATAAACGTATACCCCCTCCACGCACTTTCCCCTCGAGTATCTAGCACTTTCTGTCTTTCTCTCTCTCTTTCTTTGGCGCGTGACCTCTCAATAAGCGTTCTGACGATCGTCAGTTTGTTGACAACATTGAAGTGCACCTAATACAACGTTTTGAGAGTGAATATCCTTTGCAGCATAGGAAATTGTGCTGTGCATAAAAATTTATACTTTTAAGAATATTTAAGTGCACGTGTGTTGATTAAAATGAAATTTTTCTATTAAAAAGTCTCTTCTAAACTCTGTTTTGCTTGGCGCACTTATTAAGAGGACAGGGGACAGGTTGTGAAGTCTAACTCGAGCTGGTAGTTTGAGTCGGAGTGGCGATACCCTGTTCTTAGAATTGAGCGAGAAACTAGGGAAACGCGCTTATTGCGAGAGCGCTTATTCCGGGGTTGGACTGTATTTAGACAATTGCAGAAGAATCATGAAAATTACACGAAATTCCGCAAGATTTGCAAAAACAAAGCGTACATGATCTCCTAGTCGCAGCACGGCGCATTGCGTAACGAGACGTACTTGCAACCTTTAGATACCTCGCTCGCTCGGATTACAACTCCCGCGCTCAGGCGCGCGAGTATAGAGTGGGAGAGCTACTTAGAAGTCGACTCTAATCTCTAATCTCCCGTGATTGATTGCTCGATTCGTAATTACTGCCTTGACCTTCTATGTCATCGTATGTTCATGTCCACGCTGAAAACCCAAAAAGATGGACGTGTGTCGTTGTCGTATCCGTTGTGTGACATATAACAGGTAAGGCGTAAAAAATATTGGAACGAGCCGAGAATCCAGAGTTTATTTATTTGTCCGGTACTATATAAGCGCATGTGCAAACTGACTAGTTTTTCCTTTTTCTGATCTATAATTCGTAAAGAGTATCAATTTAATTTACTGTATCTGCAGATTGTAACAAGCACGTAATTAAGTTTAATACTTTTTTTAAAATTTTTATGTGTCTGAAGTTCGCATCGTTAGAGTACAACGAAATAATTTTTTACGATTGATTAAAGTTATTGAACAATGAAAATGTTATCTAAATCTTTGTCGTAAAGTTATTTTATACTATAAAACACTAAAGCTACACGCAAAATTAATATTATTTAGTATAAACTTGAAGTAAAATAAATTATTTTTTTTTATTTCGTTGCATTGCAACGTTGCAAACTTCAGATCCATAAATTTTTATTTGAGTAATATATAGTTTATTTCATAATAATGGACAACTAACAAGAACAATTATGATTATGTATTCGATTTATGGATATTTACAATTGTTTTGCAATCACAAATTAGTCAGAAAAAAAACTCACAGAAAAATTCTCATCCTTTGTATTAGACGGTTGACATTATAAACTGGGGTTATCTTAGTAATCTTCTCACCCTTAATACATGTTAATGTTCATTTCACAGCTGTACGAGGAAAAGTACTTGTGAAATATACGGGTTCATATTATTTTACTCTTCATTTAACTGCCAGCTTGTTTTAGAATGATATATAAAGTTAGTGAACTAAAGTAACGGATATGCGGAAATTAGAATCTTCATAATTTATTGCATAGAAAATTAAACAAATTAACATATCAATAATATACAGGGTGTGTCATTTTAATTGACGCACCCGAAAATTTCAAAAACGGCGTCTCCTAGAAAAAAATGATTCAAACAAAAGTTGTAGGGTACGGAGGGGGCTAACTGATAATGACCTTCACTTTCACCTTGAGGTCAAGGATCAAGGTCATTTGAAGGTCAAATCGATTTTTTGCATAGGAACCCCCACTTTTGACCCCGGAAATGGAAAGAGCGGCAAATTTTACGTTCAAATATGACCTTGACCCTAATTTGAAATTTAATATTTAAGGTCATTCTAATATTTAAATTGATCAATGTATCCATTTCAAAAACTACGCATTCAACCATTAATCACAAACTTTCATCTTAAGTGACTTCTCATAATTATCAATAACCAACTTTTACCTAAGGTGACCACTGGTCATATGATTTCTGCTTGCGAAGTTAATCTCAAGTGAAAGGCACTTAAAATTTAAATTAAAGGAGCACTTTGCGCATTCAGTTAATACAACAGACATACATTATTTTGTGGAGTCTCCGCTCTTTATTGTCCACAGTTCAATAATTTGTTGTTAAGTTTTAATTATAATTTTTCATTTTGCTTCCAATTTAACAAAAATTTTTTGTCAAAAATTATGGCAGACTACCCACCAGCTGAAATTGTTGATATGTTGATAATTTTCGGTGAATGTCATGGTAGTTACCGAGCTGCTGCTAGACGATATGCAGAGCGTTACCCAGATCGGCGACATCCTAGTGACAGAACCATTCAAAGACTAAAGTTGAGAGCTCAGAATGGCCACTTAAGTCGACAACGTCCAAGTCGTTTATACGACGAAAATGATATACATGTTCTTGTAATTTTAGCTTACATTCACCTAAATCCGCACACAAGTTGTCGAATCATTTCAAGAGAGTCAGGTATTCCTTTTTAAACTGTTTCAAGAATTATCATAAAAGTGAAATTCCACGCATATCACATAGTATTAGTGCAAGCCTTAACTTCCAATGATCATCAAGAGCATTTAAATTTTTGTAATTGGGCTTTACGAAAAATTGAGGAGGACCATGACTTCTTTAGGTTTGTAATGTTTAGCGATGAAGCTACTTTCAAAAATAACGGCGAACTTAATAGACACAATTGCCATTATTACTCAGAGGTTAATCCTCATTGGTATCGACAAGTTGATAACCAACACCGTTGGAGTCTAATGGTCTGGCCCATACTTTTTTGATAGAAATGTAACAGGAGCTATTTTTCGAGAGATGCTTAGTGAGCACTTACCTGGTATGCTTGAAAATGTTGATTTGGCAACGAGACAAAGAATGTACGTTCAATTAGATGGTGCAGGGCCGTATTATGCACGAATCGTGCGGGACTTTTTGAATAATATGTATCCGCAAAGATGGATAGGACGAGCAGGCCCAGTTTCTTGGCCTGCCCGATCACCTGATATGACATCGCTTGATTTTTTTTGTGGGGATTCATAAAAGATAAAGTGTATAAGGAAGCGCCAACTACGAGAGAAGACATGAAAAATCGAATAAGAGAAGCTTGTGCAGCAATTCCAAGAAAAGTACTGCTGAAGACTGTTGATAATTTTCAAATTAGAATCAACTTGTGTCTCGAAGCTAATGGTGCTAACTTTGAACAACTATTACGAGGTTGATATTGATTGATATTGAAAAAGTAAATTACTCCGGAACGTGAGAGGCGAGGGAACTCACGACAACAGAAAGCACCCCCGAACGTGAAAGGCAAGGAGGCTCAGAAAAATTGAGCACTCCAACGAAATACTTTCCTATCACGTCTACGTCGTTGTGTCTGGGTAAAGCTGGAATAGGTCTTTGTCCTTCTTGGATCTCTTTGATCTGTATCCTGGATCTTGACGTCTATGTCAAGGCCACATCTTAATATTGACCTGAAGATCAATATCATGGTCAGTTGCCCTCCCCCCCTACACTCAGTTTTTGTACAAAACATTTTCTTGTGTAGGCTGTGTAGTTTTCCAAATGTTTGAACGCGTTGACTGATTTCCTTCTTTACATTATGTTGACCTTTGAGTTTGAAGTTAGGGTCAAGGTCATATTTGAACGTAAAATTTGCCGCTCTTTCCATTTCCGGGGTCAAAAGTGGGGGTTCCTATGCAAAATATCGATTTGACCTTCAAATGACCTTGATCCTTGACCTCAAGGTCAAAGTGAAGGTCATTATCAGTTGATCCCCTCCGTACCCTACAACTTTTGTTTGAATCATTTTTTTCTAGGGGACGCCGTTTTTGAAATTTTCGGGTGCGTCAATTAAAATGACACACCCTGTACTCGTGTCGAAAAACATTAATCCATTATGTGTTATATTATTACTATAATGAATTCCATCTTTGGAATAAATTATTTATATACGTGATAAAAATTGAGAAGTATACTAATCCATTTTATTTTTATCAAAAATATAATACCAACTTCGTAATTTACACTTATGAGCGTCAAATCACGTTGTGCCTCTTATCTCGGCCATCTGTTCAGGCGGAAAAAAGGATAACAAAAGAATAAATAGCCGATAAATCTAATGATTGAGCTATCCCGAAAAAGAAGCCATCACGCAGGCATTCCAAACTCATCAGCTGCACAAAGCAAAGAAAGTTCGTGAAAGACGGAGCAGCAAACACGAGCCTGTATACAGACGCGGAGCCCGAGTGCAAACAACCGCGCGACACGTATATACACACATATACACTATACTCTTTCCGCGATAAAAGAGAGCTAGCTAGCTCCGCGTCGCGTCAAAAATCACGTCACTCCCGCGGCGATCGATTATTCCCTCTCGAAGCTCATCGTCGTGCGCGCTGCCGGCGGTCATGCTTATTCACGCCGGGTAAAAGCGACAAACTCATCAAGTGCATGGCACACGCATGATGACGAAAGCGGGAGAAAGAAAAGCCATCATCAAAGCGCGCTGTTGTTTCTCTCTCGCGCGCGCGCGCGAAAAATCGAACTGGCCCTGCAGCTCTCGCGCGCGTTGTCTCGTTAGACACTGCACCAGCGCCACTGACAGCCAGTGCGAGAGGACGCAAAGGCGCTTTTTTGCGCTGTGATATACACACCTCACTTTCCGAATCTCTCTCTCGCGCGCGCGCGCGCGCGTTGCGTAATCGCGAAAGGGAGCCCACCTGTGTACACGCGGCGGCAAGTTTATTGCGCGCGCTCGCACGGTCGACAGATGTGTTCGCGATGGTAATTATGTAAGCCGAGAGAGCTGGCCTACGGACGCCGGCCTGATTGATACGTCCAAAGGTGCGTATGTGTATTGATACGGCACTGCGAGAGCTGCGCACTTAGTTCGCCCGTGCTTGTATTAATTACTGTGCGATCGACACGTGCGTGCGTGAGCTACTTTATAACGCAGGTAATTATAGAAGTTTCTTTGGCGGCGGTGCATTAATTACGGGATTATCGAGGTACAATGAGCGCATACATGTGCAGATTGCGCGAAATCCTACGAATACACGGAAAGGTGCTGTTATACGTATAGTTGCCGACTTCTTTCGCTTATATATTTCGATTTAGCGTAGTTAATAACAATTTAATGAGCAGCTCCTGTGCAAACTACTGTCACGAGTTATAGCGCGCGCGTACGAGAAAAAATGAGTCATCGCGAACGGATCGAATCCAGCGGAATTATTATTTATTGCGACGAGGAATTGATTATTTCAATAATTTATTCAATTACCATGCTTTTATCACTCGGTGGAATCACAAGTTACTTGCATTATCTTACGTACGGTAAATAAATTTCTTGTAATTGCACTAGAGAGTCGTTATTTTTCTGTTTTCATATGTGCACGACAAAAATAACAATGCATAGATAATTCTGCTATAGGTCATAAAACGGCTTTTCAGTCGTAATATTTAAAAGGCTTCGTTCGGATTGAATATTGGGATGCAGCTACTTTTGGAGTTCAAAATAACATTCTAGCGTCAGTGGATATCGAGTGATGAGTATTAGGTTAAATCGTGATAATTGATTAGCGATCTGTGGTTTCTTAATTTATTATTTATGTACTGTATACGTACATCGAATCACCGAGCGCCATGGATTAGCCGCGGCTTCGGCTATTGTTAATATTATAATCATAATTTGTGCATCGTATAATCACCAATCATGACAACGCTGATCAAGAATGCAAAAATACACGCTCGAATGCCAATTTTACGAAATTAAAATGTATTAGACAAGTTAATGTATTAAAAAGCTAGAGAAAGAATATTAGTCCCGATTCTTCCGGGTCTTCAATCCGTCATATCCCCGATTATACCTTCCCCGAACTCTCTTCTGTAATTAGCTCGAGCAGAGCACGTGCCAGGCTTCGATACACCCACACAAGCGAACATCCACCTACCCATTCGCGCGCGAGCACACAAAGAAGAGTCGCAGAGAAAAACGCTCTCTTTCTCTTGGCTGTTTGCGGCGTGTCATTTGTACGATTGCGACAACAACACGGGCGCATGCAATTTCTGCGGACGAAGACAGGCTGATGGCAGCTTCAGAAGCAGCCCCCACACGTACATACACACAGAGCGCGATCGGGGATGAGAGGGAGAGAGAAAGAGAGGTGAGCACGGAGCTATTGAAGTCCACGACGATGACGGGATCTGTCTGTCAGGGCAGATCAAAGACCGAGTGGTGCGCGAGCGACTCTTTGTGCCCAGCCGCGATGTGCGCCGGGGCTAGTATTTAATTATGTACGGAGATCGATATTCGGACCTTCGGGGGATGCGCGACTCTGTGCGACTGTGTATGTGTATTAGCGCGCGCGTGTGTGTGTACACAGAGGGAGAGAGAGAGAGAGGTACGGTGTCGACGAAGCGTGCGCCTGCAATAGCTTGTTGCGCACCCCCGAGTTTAAACTAGGGCTATACACATATATACTGCGCGGGACTGTATACGATATGAGATTGTTTTTTGCGCCAGAATTAAATACACTTTGCCTTCCTGTATTTCTTTTAAAAGTAACTGCGACACATACAATCATTTCGTTTTAGTGCGTGTACATGCGCAGTTATTTCATTATGCATGGTTATATAATGCTAAATTAAGTTTTAAAATAATAAGCTCAAGTTATATGATTGTTTATTGACCTATCAATAATATTCTGTATAACTACCTACATTTAATTTGTACACGGATAGAATTTTTCAGGAAAAATTACCGCGAAATTCACGGCAATCAGAGAACAACTGAAGTCTCTGGGAATTTTTACCGTTGTCACGGTAATTTTTACTAACCTTCCCTAGAAATGTTCCTTTGCACTCAGAGAAAATTTGTAGAGAAGGTTAACAAAAATTACCGTGACAACAGTAAAAATTCCCAGAGAATGCGGAGTTCCCTGATTGCCGTGAATTTCACGGTAATTTTTCGTGAAAAATTCTATCCGTGTAAGCTTGATTTATAGATAAAATCATGGAGTATTTTTTTAATAAATTTTTTTAAATTAGTTATATATATGTTATTGGCTCAATGAAAATTATTCAAATAATCAGAGAGAAAATATTGAATGGGTGTAAATTGATGCGGATGTGATTTTTGCATAAATGATGACATTGCAAATAAACGGATGTACACACGTCATTATAGATTAACGTTCAAAAGCTCTTATTTATAAATGAAATATATTGAATTTCGAATCAACCATATATATACAAAATCTTATCCTATTTGTCTATTTGTATATATCAAAGCTATACAATGATGGTAGAATTGAGAAAATATAAATAAACGCAATTTGATGAGAAAGCGTGTACACACACTGAAAAAAGTGGATACTGGAAGCAAGTAGAAAAATCTATTTGAAAAGTATCTACTTGGTGCAAGAAGAAAACAACTCATGTATGTTTTATGCATAAAACACACATCGAAAACAACGCTTGTCAGGACTAAAGAAAGCGATCTCCTGAATTCGTCCGAGCTGGCAACGGAAGCGGAAAAAAGAAGCATGCCGCTACGAAAGGAGGAGAATCGAGGGGCGATGAGCGCGCGAACAAGAGAACGCGGAGACGAGCTTCTCCTCCTCCGTCGTCGTCCTCGTCGTCGTAAACTCGTAGCGCACAGTCGATCGTAAAGATAGCGATAATGGCGAGCGCCGTCGAAACGCCGCCGGATTATTGCCGAGAGGTCAGCGCTGGGGTGATCGCTCGTAAAGTCCCGGTGCGCGAGTGTGGGTGTATATGAGCGTCACCGCCTGGCTCCTAGTGTTGCAGAGGCCTCATATGCGTCACCGGGAGCCAAAGCCGTGGTGGTGCGAATTCGAGGCTATAGACATATAGTCACGTGAAAGACGTGTGCCACGGTCGATTGTCGCCGCGGGCTGCGGCCGGAAGTGAGCGAGCGAGATCGGTTTAGCGAAATTGGCGTCCCAAGATGCACTTTTTGTTCGATGTTTGAAGATTATAACATATCTAATACGAATATCATCCTCTTTCTGATCATTTATTATTGTAAATATAATTCAAGTTTTACAATTTATAATAACAATTATATAATTGTTCACTTTACCATGATAATGCTCCATATATTTTTCAAAACATTATGTAACAGGTTGGTTTTGTGCACACAAACGCACGTTTTACCGCTGTATTCTAACATTCAATAAGCTAATTTGAACAGCTAGTTTCGATAGTTTGCACAAATGTTTCAGAATACTTGGAAATTGCCGAGATTTTTTAGAAAAAAATTTTCCCTCATTTTTTGTTTCTGTGCTTCATTATAGCATGATTTTTTGCAACTTTTTGAAAACGCAATGAAATACAGGTAAAAATTTCGATATTTTCTGCGTCTTAATTTGTGTCAATATTGAGATTAACAAATGTACACAATGACCGAATTTTTGAAAATATATAATATAAATCGCAATCGCAGCGTATACTTTCGCACCGTATCGCCATCGCCGATACTATCTATAGAAAGTTCATTATTAGACCAGTTATTATCGGCGCATTTGGCTGGAACCACTGTACTCGGCAACTTTCCCATATCAAAAGACTAATGTCGCCTGCGCTACGCCGAGATCATTAAGTCTACATAGCTAACGCACGCGATGACGATAGAGCAGGTGCGCACCGTGCGGCGCTTTTGCGCGCAGCTGTGTACAGGTGGGTGAGTGGGCACGTTCGATAGTGCTCGCGTGCGCACGGCGAGAAAGATATATAGTTTATCTCCAGCGACGCTTTGTCTATACACGCGCGCCTCTGCACTCTCTCTCGGCGCTGGATTTTTAAATATTTGCACAAACTTGCTCGCGGGTTCTGAGAAACGAAGAGGGCAGAGTCTGACAACCACGCTCAGCTCGTGTGATGAGTACGGCGTTGACATTCGTCTGATTATCAAGGAGCGCGGGAGCGCTCCGAAGGCAAGTATTGGTTATACGGAGTATCTAATTAATGTGTATACACAATTATGTGTGCCACGAAAACCGATCTCTTTTCATTCTCTTAAGGGGGTGTGGTACTCCTGTACTCTTTTTTACCGACAGAACACGGTAAATTTTTCGAACAAAAATAGGGTGACTACACCTTTATATATATGAAAATGTCAAGCTTTCTATGTATTGTTTATCTAAAATGACGATAATTTTCGAATTCTTGAAAATTTTTATTTCATTTTATATAAAGATTCTGCATAAAAGAAATTATCTTGTTAAGAATAAAATCAAAAATCGCCGCTATTAAGTGTTTTTCACTGGCGATGTATTCCTTCATTGGTGAAACGTATTTAGATACTAAGATTGCGTGTTCTTTTACTGATTTTTAGGAGATATTTACAGATTTTCATTAAATAAAATTTTTACTTTGATTCTTTATTCAAAATTTGCTCACCGACGTAAAGTTTGAACATTTTAGAATATAAATTTCAAAAGGGTTTTACTTTTAATCCATTTTTAATCCACTTAATTAAATAACAAAATTTACAATGTCCTTATTCGTTTCTTCACTGGTGAAGTCATCCTAACCGAAATTTCGTTCGAAAAATTTGTTAGGGAGCCGTTGATAATTGGGCTCAAAACTGCGTAGGATGGTAGATTATTACATTGCGTAGGGCAACTATATTCTTATAAGACGTAATTCAATATATTTATTTTGATCATATAGAATTTACCGTGTTCTATCGGTAAAACAGAGTACAGGAGTACTGCACCATCTGAAATCAAACGTCTGTTATGTCACTGCCTCAATTGTTTATACATCGGTTTTATAAGATGGATGTAGGTAAAATGAATAAGCAAAATTTTTTGTAATCATCAAGTATATCAAATCCTTCAGGCTTCTTCTATACTTGCCTTCGGAGCACTCCCGCGCTTCTTGATGATCAATGAGGACACCGGGCCACGCGCGTTAATCTTATTTGACTATATAATAACGAGAGCAAGAGAGCCGATGGAAATCAGTTATAAGATCGAGCGCTCGTCATTTAATAAAGTCGTAATAATCCCGGCAGGCGGTGTGAAAAACTGGAGCAGCTTCCAGAGAGGTAAGTATAGGCGCGCGCCCTCGAAAAACGCGAAAGCTGATTAAATCGTAATTCTACACTCGCATGGCCACCGAACGGCCGGCGACGCGTTAATCAGCCGTTTTTCACCTCGCTCTCGGCCTGCAGTGCACGTTTTTTTCGCCGGGCCGCTCTGTTTCGTTTTTTTCCCTCGACACCTTTGCCGCGGCTCTTCGTCAGCTCTGTTTTGCTCGGTTTGTACGCTGACGAGCCGACAATTGAATTGTATACGCCGCAGCTGTCTGCCTCATCGCTTTTTGTGTGTTTACGTTTGTTTGAGCTGTGAAAAATTTATGGTTCGTCAGAATATTTTTGATACTCGATATACGTATCGTATTACATCATTCTTTTTATAGATGATATAATTGTGATCTATAAAAAATTATGTAATATACTAAAGGCATATATCGAATGTCAAAAATATTCCGATGAACCATACATTTTCTGCAGTTGGTATTTAGTTACAGGTAATTTAATACTTGATTATACCATCGTATTAGTCTTTGTAAAAACTACTTCCCGACGCGAAAATGAAATTATATATATGTATATAATAAATATTTTGAACTTGATATGTGAAATACTTCAAACAGTTATATGCTTTACATGAGCGAATTCATTTGGCGCGCTCGGTGGTTAACCCGCGGCCTCGCTGATGCTGCGCGCAGCTCCGAATTCATTAATCCTCGCTCGAAAGCTCCCGCGCGTGTAAAATCTCGATGGTATATATATGTATATGGGTATACGTGCGTCCGTCCCCGCGCGAGCAGTAGTCAAGCCATTAGCGTCCGCCTGTCGAGAAGGGCTCGGTGTGCCGGAAAAATTCGGTTTAATTAATCGCACGCGACCCGAACTATTAGGAAATCGATTTGCAATTCCGAACGACTGCAGCTTTACTTGTGACTGAGAGGATAGTTATTTTGTCTATTATTTGCATAAGGAGAGCGTAAACTTGTTCTTACCAATTTTGGAGGCTTTATGAAGCTATAATAGTACGAATGATGTCTTCACATTCTTCTTCATATTTTTATCTATGTATATCAACTATAAATCCATTTAGTACAATATCACTTAACAATGGATATGTCTACTAAGGTAGATCATGAATAATTTAAGTTTATGTCAATAAAATATTTATTGTTTATTTGACGTTGTAATATGTTATAAATAAAAACATTTATCATTCTGTAGATTAGTTTTATTTGTTAGCTTTAAAATATAAAGTACCATTTAACCACCATTAAAGAATATTTTATATGGAAAAAGCTATAAGTGATGAAAGTAGCTATATAAAGGCTGTAAAAACTTTTAACACCTTACCGAAGAAATTAAAGTGTTTAAATATAAGTAAAATAACTATTAAGAAAAACATTAAGAAATTTATAAAGTCCATGTAGAAGTTTATTACAAATGTTGGACAACTATTTGTTGTAGTTAATCTTGTAAATTTTATAGATATGCTGTTGTAAATTGGGATACTAGTTTTAAGTTAGTTTTTAAGGATTTATCAAACGCAAACATCCCACAATGGGAGTCCATGAGGATGTTATAACGTTTGATAAAATGTTATTCCATCCTATGTACAGGTAACTACGTTTACCACTATAGGGTTGACTTTATGTAATCAATCTGGTTAAATAAATAAAAAAATTATTGTTACATATTTAAAGAAAGAAAGGGAAATTTAGATCAGTAATGATATTTTATATATATAATTTGTATCCTGCCGTAAAATACAGATTGAAACATTTAATATTTTTTAATTGGATACGGGCCAGAATCTTTGATTTATATCTCCTTTGACTGAAGCTATTCGCATCCCTTAATTTTTCCAATGAATATTTTTAAAGTTAAACATTTGATTTAAAATACACCATTTGGAAGGAATTTTAAAAAAATGGTGGGTTTTAAATCAAATTTTTTACTTTAAAAATATTAATTGGAAAAATTAAGGGATGCGAACAGCTTCAGTCAAAGGAGATATAGAAATCAAAGATTTTGGCCCGTACCCCATTACGGCAGGATAAAAATTTTAAAATCTCAATATCTTTGGATCAAATGGGCTTACAGACCTCTAATAGGGCCTACTTCCTCAAAAATAAACTATATTTGTATAATATATATAAAATATCATTACTGATCAAAATTTTTATTTTTTAGGTGAATAAAAAAAAATGTTTAACTGTAGTACCCCCTTAAGCTATAAGTTCCATATAAAAATAAGCAGAAGATATAAAGTAATTGAATTGTCGAAAAAGTATATTCTCTTACAACGCGCAACAAATACATGTATACACGCCTGCAATCAAATCCACTTTCTACTCCTACTCGGTTGAACCAGCCGCGAGCACAGGCGGCGCAATCTCTGCAGATTGTCAAAAATAAGCAGGCAGACGGGCAATCGCGTGCTCGCAGCTCGGCACGATTGCTCCGCGCCGGCATAAAAAATGAATTAGCCGCGAGCGGCCAGGCAGCCGTGATGCCGCTAATTTGGCGTGTTCGCGGCGGCTATCCCTTCTCGAGCTTCGTATTCGCCTTCCCTCTCTATTGCGCTTTGGGCTGGTGGATTCATTTCGCTCGATTTCCATTTCACGCATCGACAGAGCCGATCTCTGCGATGGACGAGAGTGCGAGAGAGGTTATTACCATCCAGTTATTACGGACTTATCAGTGAGTGCGTATAACATTTCTTTATTTCATTTTTACTGCAATCACTTACGGAACGAATGAAAGGTGCAAAAGCGATTGGCCGAAGTACTGACTTCGGTTTGATAATGAGCTTTCACATTGGAAAATTGGAGATATATTCGTGTTATAAACTGCGAAAAACTCAATTATAAATTAGATTTTGACAAGCTTATAAAAATGGAGCGTTTATACCTTCAATTGAAAAATGTTGTATAATATTTACAAAAATATATACAAGCTCCCGCTGCTTTGAGCAGTGGCTCATGGATCCAAGGAATCCTCCTTTCTTTCGCAAAGTCAAACGAGCGAAAATCCCGAGCGCGTCCACCTCCGAACAGCCAAATCCGACGTGTCGCCGAATGTATAAACGATCCGAGCGGCCGCTCGCAGTACATATATAACGCGCAGCCGCGAGGTGGGCGCGCGAAATTACACGAGAGAGCGCAGGCCTTGCTAATAATTATCGACGAGTGATAACGAGCTTAGGTCCGCGCTGCGCCGGCCGACGACACCGCCGCTGGTAGAGCCCGGCTAATCCGAACGTGCGGTTTCGCCCGCGCGTAATGACATCCGACTGCAGCCGAAAGAGGCACAAAGCGCGCGATTAAAAAGCGACGACAGAGTGGAATTAGAGGGGTTATTAGGCGAAGGAGCGACTGGTGTGCAATTGCGCATACAGGATGCTTGAGATATGCATGGCGTAAGCTCTGGCTAAGCTGCCGATTGCCAGAGTTCTTTGAAATGTTACGCGATACTGTACTTGGCACCGAGCTCAATGTTTGCTTTATCGTGTCGCCTTTTCATCCCCGTCTCTGCTTAATCCTCTTGATTATCAACGTTATTATAAGGGCACGGTTTTATTACTAAATTACATTTGTTAAAACTTAAGGGTCTAAACGTTAAACATGCAATTGTCTTGTTTATCTGCTAATTTAAATAATGTATATGTTTTGTGTTTCACTTATTAATATTTCATTCGACCACAAATATTGAATGTGGGAAATGTAAATATTAACTTTATTTATTTATTTGTATACCATATTATTGCCTGATTAATTAAAGCAACCGGTGATTTAAAACGTGAAATATACAAATTAAAATTAAATGTATTCAAATTCGTATGAAAAAAGACTATAATTATAAAAGCACGGCACTGACTGATAACGTCGCTATTATTAAATTATTTATACACCTTTATAAATGTACACACGCGCATAAACCAAGTACATATAGAGTAGTGGAAGTAAAGCTTTCAGATCAATCTACAGAGACTAGTTCTAATATAAATTATGAAAATTTTCAAACAATAACGTATACAAATTTTATATACTTTTGGAAAACTATCTGGAACAACTAAAAGTAAATTCGCGTGTAAAATCTACCAAAAGTGTGTCAAAATAAAGTTTTCATACTAGGTATATTTTCCAATTTTTTTCTATTACTCAAACGTTGAATAATTCAAGACAAAAAGCTCGCCGCTCCGTTTTAAAGGGATTATTTACTCGTAACTTATTTAAAACAAGATTATATATTTCGATTCAATTTGAAATTTGTCAGTAATTAACTTTGATGTTGATTTATTATCTCGAATTTCTTTCTGCCGCGGTCGACAAACAGTAGAGCGATTTCGGAAATTTTTAAACCGAATAAAATGACAATGACGAGCGAAATCATGCGCGCATCACTTATACATAAATAGAATTGCTTGTGTCGGGGCTGCCACCGAGCCGGAGCTCGAGAGAGCCGGGGGCCGAGTGGGTGAAAACAATTTTTATATATAATCAAATCAAATGAACCGAACATATACAAATGATGTCAACAGTTTATAGGGAATAGTGTTAGAGAGACAGCAATCGACAGCGCGAGGGTGGGTATATGTTACTCACACACGCAGAATGGATAACGCTTCAGAGGCCGGGGGTTTTGATCGTTCACACAGAAAATTGTGTTTTCGAAATCAATTAATATTCACCGAGTAATAATGCACTGTCTAATGATTGCAATCCCAGTCTCGCCTCCCCCTCTCTCTCTGGCGGGGGGAGTAGCGCAACTCTCCGCCCGGCCTGCTTGCGGGTCTTCCAGTCGAATTCGCGCTTGAAGTGCGTTTGACAATTTTTAATTACTGACGCAGCGGCGGCGGTGGTGGCGACGGCGTTCAGCCATCGAAATTTGCGTATCTCTTTCTCCCTCTACCTCGCGCTCATCCTCTGCAGCGCGTTGTTTCAAATTCACTTTGTTTCTCCTCCTCTCTCTCTCTCCAGCCCATGTGCACACGCACGCGCATGCATTTTTGCCCATGCGTTTATTCTGATTTGTGGATTTTATTCACTTTATTTAGCGTTATTTGATTTATGTGAACGGCGGCGGTGCGCCGCGGCCTTTCTTTCACCCCTTTTTGCGTTGTTTTATCGACGCCTGGCAGGCTTTATTCGATATCAACAAAAGTTTTTTTTCCGTGTATGTACGTGTACGCCCATGCCGAAATTATTCGATAAAACGCACAAATGCAATTAAAGAGACTCGATGGCTTTTATTCTTTTTTCCTTGCTCTCGCGCGGCTGCATAAAGTTTTTGTTGCGCGCCGGTAATGCGCCTGATAAAACAATGACTTATAATTATCAAAGGTAATTTATTCAGTCATTAAACATTAATTTAAACTTTAATTTGATTTTCATCTATATATTTTTGTCGTTCTTCAATTCCTCAATTCTCTGCGTTTTATCGTTCAGTGCAGTATTTATACAGTGGTTTTTTTATCGATCTAGTAAATAATATAATTTAAACGTGAAGAAGTTTTTAGGGTCATGATTAATTTACATTGATTTACTAATAAATGCATATAATTCTTAAAGTAACAATAGAATAATAGTATTAGAAAGCAGAGAAGAGCGATGTTATTGGATTCACGCAAAGTTTTGATTAGCGTGTAACGCTCGCACGCAGCAAAACGTGTCCCGCTTTCTTGGACCGAAATCAAAACACACATCGCCACCTATTTTCCGAAAATCCCTCATTTCCGACAGACACTCGCAACACACCACTCGGTATAAAATTACACTCCCGCGACAATTCCCTCAAATCCAATTTCGAAAAAAATGCGGCGCCCTCCTCTCGCGTCTATAAATATGACGCGGCGCTGTAGATCATTCGCGCGGGGTCTAAAATCGGCTCGCTCCGCTCCGCGAGTGAGAATGATTGGGACTTTACGACGTTGACGATCGTCGCTGCGAGCCCGCGCGCGGTAGCGAAAAAACGACGTGTATGCATATATATATATACACACACGCGAAAGCGCGAAGCGCATGCGAGGAGAATGACAGATGTCTCGGCTCCGTCCCCCGGACAAACAGATTCTGTTTCGCTCGTCGCGGATCGAGGAGAGCGGAGAGGGAACAGCAGCACTACCTCCACGAAAATAGAACGTTGAGTCATTTGATTAATGCGCTTATTTGCGAAGACACGAAATTCGTCCATCACCACGTCGAGCGGCGCGAACGAACGCACGCGGCACAGTAGCTCTCGGACGTCAAGAGCAGATAATACTGTACGCCTTCTTTTCCCTCGCGCTCCTCTCCTGCGCCCCCTAACTTTTCCCTCCGGCCAACTTTTATTACGGCGGCGAGATTGACGCCGGATGATTGATCAGCGATGTACGCGCGCAGGCTTTTGTTATATGTATCGCTGAGGAGCTTCTCTGCGGCGAATTTTCCGGGCTACGCTGTAATTTCAATGATGCCCGCGACTCTTCCGCCGTTCGTTCAGTTCGTCGTGATGGTTTATTCCGTTATACTCGGTCGCTCGGAGGTCACGGTGCCTAATTTCTTTTGACGTGATGTATCTTCATATTTATATATTAATAGATATAACATTTATTTGCTCTCCCCTGTTATATTCAGTTTTCTCTAAAAATAGATCAATACACAAAAGAGCCAAGAAAAACATTTTTATTCGCGCGTCTTAGTGAAAAAAAAACGAAACACGGTAAAAGTGAGTAAATAAGAACATTTGTCAGCCCTTTCCACATACATCAATCCTTCCACGCGTCGCAAAGCAAACAGCGGCAATAATTTTCCTTAAATTCTCCCATTATAGTCATATCGCGTTGCCAAGCCATCCGTCGTCGTCGCGCAATCGCGCCAGAGCAGCGCTCGTCCTTATTTCTCTCTCTCGTTCGCGCGCACGTTATATACCAGTCTACGAGTGCCTTCTTCTTGCGGCCAGCGCGCTGCACGCACACGAGCTTATCTCCTCAGCGACTCGCGCGCGCACACACGCACGCCTCGTGCACGTGCAGCGCGATCGAGGTGCTGCTCTTCGGCACTTAAGACGTCACATCGATCAAGCTACGACTGCCAACTTGACGGTCGCACATAATTCGCGCTCGCGCGAAAGAGAGCGAGCGCGGGTTTTACTTGGAAATTTTCTCGCGACGGCGCATACCTTATAAATAACGCGCGAGCCGCCGTGGTATCATGCCGAATGCGCGCAATTCGAAACGCTCGCATTACGCGCGGGAGCGCGAGCGAGACGGAAATAGAAGGATGCGCGTGCGCAAGCCGCGAGTGAGTTGTGGCCTGTAATAGAGAGCGAGAGAGCGAGCTAAGCACAGTGGGGCCTTCTGTGCGCTCGCCTATGGAATATGTAGGGGCCTTGCGAGCTTGGAAAATACCGAGTCATCGAGCTCCCAGAGTATAATAATGAGAATCACAGCGTGGTTTATATATGTTGACATTTTCGGTGAACCATGAAGGAACGATGGTATAATAATCATTTTCTAATAAAAAGTATAAGGGTAGATTCATTTGCTAAATGTATATCACATTAGAGAGCCAGTACCATCATATTTCCCTGATGTGCGAGCAGAGCAAAAGCAGTGCGCCCGATCAGTTAATTCAGCCCCGCACTTATCACGGCATAAATCAGCGGCGAATAATTTCTCGTGGCGCGCTCTCTCGTAAAAACTGGGCTCACGCACGCACACAGCGGCGCGAATCCGCGAGCGATTCGAAACATTTAAATGCGCGCCTTGTTTTTCGCTCGTCGCGGGAATGCCAAATGAATGGCAGGTGCTGTTAATCGGCGTTGGCACGAGCACAGTGTCGATTCCGTGTCAGATGCGCGTTGCGCGCGAGATTAGAGCGAGATTCGAGGTCTCGAGTGCGCGTATGTAATATGCATAAGGCGAGCCACTATATGTACGAGGATGATGGAGACAGGACTTATTAATCAAATAATGATGAGTTACGAGCTCGCGGTGGCTGCTGATGTGACGCCATCCGCTCGTTTCCTCTGCCTTCGCTCCCGCCTTGGACTCCTATGCTAAACGTGTCATTAGAGCTTATTACGTTTACGAGAGCATATATACGTATCGCGCTGCCTCTCTTCGCAAAATTGAACTTGATGTTTCGCGTTTTTTGCGAACCGCGCTTTGATACGCGCTGTTACAGTGGCTGTTATTGTGAATTTATGAATGAAATATAGATACGTATGCTAATTAGGGATTCATTAATTTTAATGTTTTTATTTATATCGCCGCCGCGTGTGCGAGGTACTTTGCAGCCTACTAATTACCGCTCTTCTTGTGTTTTAGGTGAGTATCTTGGGACGCCGCCACCGCAGTAATTATAATGCAGTTATGGGAAACTTCAGTCTCCGGCGTAAGCGCATCATAAATCACTTTTATTGTTTTGGCTGAATCTTAAGAAGAGCTAATCAATTTAACAAAAAAGTCCTGCGGAGTTTTTCCGCTCCTCTTCGGCCTCTTCAAAATACACGTTTCTGAAATGAAGTGTGGGGACGAGAAAGAGAGAGAGAGAGTGAGAAAAAACAACAACCTTGATATTTTTAATGGCTGCGAGCTCTGCAGGCGTCGTTCCAATCGCAAATATAAATCAATCCGCAACTACATCATCTTAGTCTCGGCGTTCACGCGGAGCTCGTTAATTCTCACATTTGAATCGCAATACTTATAATAGCGGCCCCGCAAAAACTCGTTCGCATTCTTCGGCTTTGCGTAATGTTCCTCCGGTAACAATTAGTCCACAGCCACACGTGTGGGTATATTATATAGTATATATGCATTAATACGCCTGCGCGCCAGTACATTCCGTTATACCACATAAAACATATGAGCGAGGTGTGTGTGTGCGTGTGTGCAAGCCACGTGAAATATAGGTAATGAGCTTGAAGCGTCTATAATCTTTATGTAATTACATTAATAACTTGTTTACTTATATAAAGGATTGCACCTTTGTGGTTTGTTCACAAAGTTTTTTCACCTCGTCGTAATGATATTTTTTTTTTTTTAATGAAAAATCGTTAATAAGTTCATCCGAGCGCGGGTACCGAGGTTCTTATTTATAATAACCATGCATTTATCAATGGCAGATTTATTATAGGCGAAATTTATCATCTGTGATGTTTCTGTTGGAAGGGTCGTAAATTAGTCTTATCTATAATGGATGTTCGTGCAGACTCTCACTAATATGATTGCAAGGTAGAAAAATATAATGTGCATCAAATTGCATTGCAATCGAATAATTTCAATATATATTATTATATTATATATTTCACGCGCTGTACAAAGTAGACTGATAGAAAGAAATATTTGAGCCAAATTATTGTGACTTAACTGTTAATACACGAAACTAAAATTATTAAAAATATGATGATGTGATTAATAAGTAAGTCAAATTGAATTAAGTAATAAAACTTCAACTGTTTATAAAACATTTTATGAACTTTTCGTCGTTTGTCAATATTTTATTTAACGTTTAATTTTCATATCTAGTCAATAGTTATTATTTCGTATTAAACAATTTAAAATATCAAAAAAGTACGTATTATAAATACCGATAATATTAGTATGATTATTAAAACTTTGAGAATACTATTAATTCTTGTTTATTTATTTGTAAGATCAATCTATTTTTAATAATTTTAGTTTCGTGTATTAACTGTCAAGTCAGATGAATTTGGCTCAAATATTTCTTTCTAATCAGTGTATAAATTTTCAAACACTTTCTCGCGAGATGAAAGGTAAAATGTAGATCTTGTGTTCACATGTACTGCTACGATGTATTGAAAACAGTTGATAATAAATAAAAGTGCAGTCCAAATAATAACGCATAATATTTTAATCGACTTGAAATTGATGGTACACAACAGCACGCGCGTGAGCCATACGTTCGGCCGTCTCCCGGTTCACGCGCGCGCGTGTACAATACGAAATGCATCTCAGGTGCAGACGCGGAGCGGGACGCAGTACACAATACTCGCGACGTCGGTGGCCTGATAACGGCCGGTCCCGCCGCCGGTAATAATTGCGCGCATTACGTCAGCGCGTGCACATGCACATACTACGCGCGCGAGAGCATTCTGTCCGCGTAAATGCGAGGCAACGCGCGCGCGCGCATAGATCAACCGCGCCGCGCTAGTGACGGACCGCTCGTACACAGACGCTAGAACGTCGGATATATAATCCGCCATATAGGAGGAGATGCAAATTCAGGCGCAATTAAAGCGGAAAAGTGAGGGAGTAAATGCGGTGTTTTGTTTATTTCGTTTTTTTTTTGTGTGGGAGATAAAGAGCCGGCTTTTCTGCCTTATAATCGCGAATTATCGCGGCTGGGCTGTGAGGCGCGGTATGGAGTGATAAAGGCGCGGCGCGAGGGATTAGTGTCGAGTAATGATGACTTTTTGAAGGAAGCTCGAATGGACAAATTATGCCGGGCTGTTTTGAAATGCTAAGGAGCAGGTTAATCTTGGGACACTTGATCTCTGAGCTTTTATGGGAACATCGTGGTTGGAGCAGTAGCACATTTCTTAATTAGCAAACGCGAAGGATTCTTATAAACTATGTCAGTTATTAAATAATAAAAGAAAAATACCCTTGGGATATTAAAAATGAGCTACAAGAATACGCGAAACTCTCACATTATAAACATTATAATTGCGAGAGAAAAAGGGGGTTTAAAAGTTGCTACGCTTTGATAATCTCTTAGGTTTGCTAGGACGTTGCAAAATTACCATATTTATAGAATATTATACTTTAAAGGCTTATTTCTTTATATAATTGTGTCAACTTCACATTGCGAACGTTGCAAAAGCAATTAAAAGAACACAGTAAAGCTACTCCCAGACGCGTAACCTCCCGTGTGGAAAAATCTTCGGGTTCCAGCCAGAATCCGTTCAGATTACCCAATTACTAATTGGGATCTGATTGGGAAATTCTATTAGATTCCACTTAGAAGCGTTACGCTGTGCCAATCCGATTCCAATTGGGCCCTCCATTCAGAATTCATTCCGGGGTCCCAAATAGAACCCAATATATTAAAAAATTAAATCTATTATTTCGGAGAGAGCAGACACATTTTGATTTATAATTCAACCACTTTTAAAATACATGCAAATTGAATTTTATTAAATAAATAATGTTTTGTTATACAAGAATAAATATAAATATGAATAAAAAATGTTTACGGAATCGAGACTTGAAACCTGGAACCTTTGGCACGACAGTCCAACGCGCTATCCACTTACCTATAAAGAGAGTACACTACAACTAATTTTGGAACTGATACATTAGCTGCGTTGCGTTATATGCGCTAAATATTCTAATTAATAATAATATAATAATATTAATTAATAATAATATATATAATAAATTAATAATTTAATATTATTAAATAATTAATATAATCTGAAAAATGTAAAAATATTCTTATTCTCTGCTCTCATTATAAATACTGCAATCGATATCATTCGACCGACTAACATAATCATGGTCTTGATTTATTTAAGGGGGTGTAGAATACCGACCTCTATTATGCGACCTATTGTACCGGCCGGGCAGCAGTAATTCGTTATTACTTGATTATTACTACGATTAGTAATTATCCATCATTCTGCAAAGTTTTGAGTAAAACTTTCAAGGCAAATTTTCGGAACGAAATTTTTTCATTTTTCATTCCAAGAATTTTTGAAGGTGTCTGAAATTTTTACTCTAAATTTTGCAGAATAATAGATAATTACATTACGCAGGGCAAACGAATTTGGATAAATCGCTAATCGCAGTAATAATCGCGTTGTAACGAATTACTGCTGTTCGGCCGGTACGGTAGGCCGCATAATAGAGGTCGGTATTCCACACCCCCTTAATGAGAGTGATTTGTTAGAAGAAATATGAATTAAGATTATATTAATATAATTGTTTTCATTTAGTGTAAAGTCGTTTAATAAATCATTTAGTTATGAAAGAAACATTATTAATAAAATTAATTTATCTGTATTAAAACCCACTGTCAATTTATTGGCACATAGATTCCTCAAACTTAATTTACTGATTTTTTAAATTAATTTTTAATGCCAAAATTTAAAATTATTGCACCAATTTATGACATAATTCTAATTACATTCATTGATGCATGAAGATAAAAAGTATTAATTTTTAAATTATGTATAAAATATAAATAAAATAATAGGTATGATTTAATTTTTAAATTATGTATAAAAAATATGGATAAAATAATTAATTATAATATTAACTTCAAGATCTTTTAAAATTACTAAATAACCTTTACTTCAAATCATATTTTTACACTTATATTATTTATAAAACATACAAAATTGTCTATCATGTTTACACATAAAGACGTTCTCGAGATATTACGATTTGAAAAGTAAGCTAAAAAAATTTAAACCTCAAATATCTCTGAAATTTATAAACTAATTCTTTTACCCAAAAAACTCATATCATAAATAATATACAGATTCTATACATCTCCACCAAAATTCAAAGCCATTAAACCAATTCCTCTTCAGTTATCGTGCGACAAAGAAAATCACTTTTAGAAATACCAACATTTTAAATATGAAATATTTTTAAAAGTAATCATATGACCTGGATAATGTTTTACACAGGTATTTAAGTTGAAAGAGCATTTTCAGTATTTCAACGGCAGAACCGAATAAAATACAATAGTTTTCGAACCACTCGTGCTAATCATTCTTGCTAGAAAAAGTCAACTTTCCTCCCTAGTTGCACAATGGACTATTATTATTCAACAGCGAGAGGAAAAAGTACTTACCTAGTCTCTCATTATGACGACTCGATATGCCCGATACCCCATTCACCTTTCATGCAAAGAAAGGTCGCATTCCTGCGCTCATTAAAAAAAATATTATGTGCAACAAGAGAACTATTTTCAAAAGGAACTTCAAAAAATTAAAATACGAGGGAATACATTACGAAAAATGGATAATGTATGGTTACCCAACTTAAGTATTTGGGAGGCAAGAAAATTTTCTTCGACTAAAAAAATTTTTAATTTAGATTCGATTAAGTCAAATATATATTCTATTAAATTTGATTTTGAAGAAGAAAAAAAGTATATAAAATATCATTGTTGCACCAACATAAATAAATTTTAAATACCTATAATAAATTTCCAATAAAAATTTTATTATGCAGTGTTTATTTGTATATTTAAAAAAAAATTATGTATTCTAATTTTATGAAACTATCTTCCCCTATTAGAATCTTATAGAAATCTGTCTATATAGATTTCCCAAATTTATGATCTGGTACGGATCCCTGATTGGGATCTAGTTCAGGTGTCCCAAATTAGGACAGAATTTTTTTCCCTACTATTATTCCTATTAGAATCTAATGAAAATCTATCTGGGTGTCCCAATTTGGGACAAAATAGGGAGATCCACGTGGAATCGGACTGGTAATCGGGTCACTTTGGATAATTTCCGCACGGGCTGCAATCGCGTAGAGGCGCGAAGAATCTACCGAGATAGAGTAGGCACATATCCCGCGCGCAAGAGGAACCTGACGCCGCGATGTAGCACACGTGTAACGATCTCTTGGCCGCCCTCGCGCGACTCTCCCTCGCACGTGCGTGTAACGGCGCGGGAGAACAGCGTGTAAGCGGGTGATTCACGGCTGCTCGGGAAATCTTCCTATACGCGCGGGCTTGAACTCTGACCTCTGGCGACCCTACCTGGCTTGCGCGCACCGCACGCCGACCGGCTACTACTACTACCACTACACCACTCGAAGGGTGCGAGAGTCCGAGCCTTCGACGTCTTCTTTAGCAGCGCAGGGCTTTGAGCTTTACGCTCACGTATCTGTTTGTTAGCGAGACTAGGGAATTTATGCGTCGTGAGAGGTGATTTGGATATTGTGTTTGTTCTTTTGCTTTTCTTTAGTTATATGATAGTCATAAAGTGTTGAGATGTTTATAGTGTATAAACAGTGCATTCATTTGTAGAAGGAATTATTTTTTATTACAAAATATAGTCGCTTATTAAATATGCTACCATAAGCATTAAGTTAAATATATTACATGTAAGTGACCTGTGTTGGATGTTTATTCGTATTATACACATATATTTAAATTTACTTTAACAAACTACAAAGTCATTTAAAAGTAATGTTATTCATTAATTAGATAGTCTGATTGTGTATTTAATAATGAAGTGTATAATGCAAGTACGTTCGTCTGCAATATTACCATTTTTATGTACCGTCTTAGCAGTCTTTTGAATTCATGTTTATTACATCAATAATAATATCTGTTTCGTTTAACTGATAGATTGACATGACTTTAATATCATAATTCACGTAAAGTGATATACTCTCTAAATTTAAATCAGTATGTATATTATGCACTGATATCAAATCAGTGGTTTACTTATAACACGACAATCAGCGAATATTCACTAATTATCAGTGTATTTTTACTGCTTATCAGTTATAAGTATGCCACTGATGTGGTATCAGTGCATAAGCACTGATTTAAGTTTAGAGAGTACAGATTATATTAAATAGTACGTAAGGAAAATTAAATTATGGGTCTGAAGTTTACATCGTTGGAGTGCAACAAAATAATTTTTTACAATTAATTACAGTTATTAAGCAATGGAAACTTTATCTAAACTTTTGTTATAAAGTTATATTTGATACTACAAAATAATAAATCTACATGAAAAATTGATATAAGTTATAAACATGAAGTAAAATCAAACATTTTTTTATTTCGTTGCAGTACAACGTTGCAAACTTCAGACCCATATTAAATCGACAGCTCGAGCACGATTTATCTTGAAAATATGAAAAAAAAATATCATTGGGCAAAAGTATAAAGTACTACCGATGATATAGCGTACGTTTAACTTTCCACTCAATTCAAAATCTCTCGGAGAATAACAAATCGCTTCCACTCGAGAAACGCTCATCGAGCCATTAAGCTAATATTCCGAAGGAGAGGACGAGCTTGCCACGTAGTTTTTTGCACACGCACGCGCGCTTGGCTTGTGGAGTCGCATTGTCTCGTGAATTGCGGACCATTGTGCATAATCGCACCGATGACATAAGGTTGCCTCGCGCTCTCGTGCGCACGTGCACCGGTACACGTGTCTAACGGTGTATAGGCGCGCGCGCTCTCCTGAACCGATGAATCACCGTGAACACACATGGACCGAGTAAGCAGGCACTTCCACCCTTTCCGGTTTGTCTACGAGAATGTGCCTTAATAGTTTCCGCTTGTATTGACTTTTTTAATCGAAAGAACACTGAAATTGTATTTCCTTTATCATTGTAAATTTATGTGTATATAAAATGTAATTACACTTTTACACAGAATACTACATACTGAAAACTGATATAAATATAGTTTTTCATAAATTTTTTAAGCTGCTTACTGTAAATGTAATCATTTTTGGAATTTTAAGTATGATATTGATAATCGATTATTCTATTACGTGAATGATCGGTTAATTGCTGCTGTAGGATTTTATATGAATCACATCGGTATACTTTGCGACGGTCTCATAGATTTGTGTTTGTCGATTTTATGACAGATTCATGTAATTAATTATAGATCGAATGTATTATCCGATATGGTATCTCAATCGCCAGCTTAGAATTTAATTTGATACGCAAGTTGATCTTGATGTAATATAAAAATTGTTTTTGATTGAATATGATGGACAAATCATTCATATCGTTGAAAAGTCATTAAGAACTGCGTATGAAGAAGATTAATAACCGATGGAAATAATTATTAGGAGAATAATGTCTATTCATTAGATTCATTATATAAAACAAATTTGTAATGTAAATAATGTATCGTTTTATTACTTTTTCAATATTTTTCAAATTTTAAATGGTTGGAAACTCACTGGAAAGCATATCAGCATGACGTAGAAAGTTATATTAATTCAATGAGAATTACAGACAATGTTAATATAATAGTTATGACAAAGATTCATGCCATTAATATATTTTGTATGTAAATTGATACGAATGATATTTAAATCGATGACAAAAAAGTGTTAATACGCTTCGTCAATTAAGGTAAAATACCTAATACTCGGACACTTTTGGAGCTCATTTTTAAATGAACGATGATTTTAAAGCAAATAACGCAAATTATTCATACTTTCAACGTCTTACCATTAATTTGGGGCTAATTTTACTAATTTATGCAAAGGAAAAGACTTTGATGTTTTTTTTTATTCAAAAATTAAGTTCCAAAAAATGTAAACAAGACCGCAGTACTCGGACGTCCTATGTCCGAGTTGGATACTCGGACATCGGTTTGACGCAGTACTCGGACATATGTTTCTAAATGTGTCCGACTACTGCTTTATGCGAATTGAGTGTACAAATTGAATATTAAGTGGTACAAAAATTTGCCTATACCTTCTTTTGAAATATAACCTCGATAAACTTTTAATTGATTTTGTGATGATTGTAAGGTCTGAATTAATTATCGATTTGACTACGTAACTAATATTATAATGAATACAAATGAACCATTTTTTTTATCAAATTTAAACAATAATAGTGTTTTTTTTACTGGTGCCAATTTTCTCTTTGTCCGGGTATTGGGTATATTACCTTATAGATACCGAAAAAAATCCCAGAAACTTACTTCTTATTAAATAAAACATCGCCTTTATGAGATCTTACAATGCTGATACTTTGGTACTCGAGCTCATTGAGAATTAAAAAGTTGTTTCTAAGGAAATGTCGCACTCGCTGGCACACGCGCTCATTTTCCTTTAAAGCGTTGCGCAATCGCGCGACACATATGAAGAGCGAAAGACGCGTGACCGGTTGACACTCGCTGATCGATCGGTTACTTCAGTGGTGTTTGCTCCGGTTCGCAGCCGCAGCAGCAAATGACGACGACAACGACAGCGACAACGCCGAGCGTACGACTCTCAACTCGAATTGTCACGTTCATCGATTATTTCTGACGCGATTGATTGATGGCAAAGAGATCGATCGATTGACGCGAGCACGCGTGCACGTCGCACAGAAAAAAAAACAAACACGCGCTGCTGCATCCGTCCTGTAACGATGATAATTCAGAATAAAGTAATTGCGAGCAAGTAGGATTGATGAAGGGCTTAACGCGATTTTTATATTTTTCCACGCAGCCGCGTGTGTTCGCGGCGCGTTCTTTTTCCGATGTTTCGCCGCGACACTGTCAGTCGAGTCGTGAGTAACTTTTAATTTTTTTTTTCTCTCCTATCCAGTTAATTTAATTAATGAAAACATTATTTTGAATATATATATATATATATATATATATATATATATATATATATATATATATATATATATATATATATATATATATATATATATATATATATATATATATATATATATATATATATATATATATATATATATATATATATATATATATATAACAGCGAGTAAATGAAATGATGGATATGTTTTTACCATCGGAATGAAGGAAAATTTTAGTTAGGAAATAAGAATGATTTGTCGTTGGCGATTAAATTTTCTGGCCTCTGTAAATTAAAAGAAAAATCTGGTTGCACTTTTTTACAGGCAATTATTTAAAATTGAAAAAGTTGCAGATGGCTTTTTTGCATCTACAAAGAGTTATTACGCTTTTATCAACGACCTTGACGGCTTGATTGACTTTATTGTTTTGACGTCCGATGTATGCGAGCTCGCGCGAGCTAACGTCCATCTGACCCAATTCAATGCCCGCGGACTTTATGATTCTTTCATAACCATCTTGAATTAGAAATCAAAAATAACCTTTTAATGTTTTATCGGCTTGAGAAATCTGATCTATTATTGCGTGGAATACAAAAATATCGGAATTCCTGCGAATAATCAACCAACTTTAACGAGTTTTGCTGGTAATTCCGTCAAAGATATGGCAGCCGCATAAATTCGTGCTGTCAAACAACGTATACATGCACTGCGGCGAACACGACAAATCTATGTTTAGCGTTTATACATTTGTATAACCAACTTGAAAATTAGCACAAACGTTCTATTTGCAAAAACCAGGTTTGCTGCAAAAAAAAATCGTAGCCTTTTGCGGTTAAATATTTTTTTTAACTTTTAATTAAAAGGACTGTCACAAGGGTTCATAAAGTATAAATAATAACGTATCATATGTACTTGTACGGAAATTAATCATACGGATAAGTGTTTGTGAAACAAAGTCTCTGGCGAGTCATAAATTTAAGGCTTATAAACTAATGATTTATCTGAACTATACGGACGTCTGAAATAACTTTAACCACTCATGCAATTTTTGCTCAACTTTTCAATATAACGAATTGAAAAAGTCCTTTTATTCGTTTGGAAAACATATATAACAATATCCGCGTCGTCGCAAAACATCTTCATATCACTCCAACTGTCGCTTAGTTAATCAATCAAGCTTGCTCGTCGATTCGCAAAATGAAGAGCAGTCTTTGAGCTGCTGCTGCTGCTGCTGCTGCCCCTCGCCGTTCCATCAACGATCGACAACCGCACGGCAAACATCATTAATAACGCGGCGGCGGCGGCAAATTAAATTCTAAGTAAAAAGTCATGTCGTGTAGCATAAACCGCGCGTTCTAGCTGCAAAAAAACGTTAAAACGTATATAATAGAGAACTCGCGCTGCATTCATGCATGGCCGCCGCCCCATCGAACCTGCTGATGTCACGTAAAAATGAAATCGCCGTGCATGCGTTTCGCGCCGGGAGAAAAAAGGACCACCACCGCCACACGCGCTCTTATTCTAAAGACTACTTTGCGCCCTGTAATATAAACTAAATCGAGAGGAGGTAGGCCGAGTGTGCGATCCAATCGATTTCCTGTCAGTCCGTTCATTTATAACCGAGACAGGGAGAGAGAGACGAGTGAGCGTCCAATTCGACGCAACGCTGCCGCTCTGCGACTTCTGACTCTTCACCGCGTGCGGCATGACAATCGATCGGCGCGCCGCGTGTCCTTCATAACTCCGGCTAAACAATGCTCGCGTTTGATCGACTGCTCTCCTTCTCTCTCTCTCTCTCTCTCTCCGGTCTTGCGTCTATCATTCGTTACCTGCTTTAAGACTCGAACGATCGGCTGCGTCGATCGCGAGCACAGCTCGGCCACGATAACGCGGCTCTTTGTCCTGCGGTGGCCATTACAATGCCAAGTACAACAATAATAGAAACAACGAGTGTTGGAGAGAAGTGGATTGATCGGAGAGCTCGTAATTGTAGCGAGAATAATGATATCGATTACGATGAAAGAAAAAAAAGCAACACGTCAACGGTATGCGCGAATGTCTTGCGAATTACCTGTAAGTAGCTCGAGGATGAAAATATTTTGAGAGATGAAGTGAAGCAGTGCAGTATATTATGTAGTACACGTTGGAATCGTGAGCAATAATAAAATGTATTAGCGAGAGTATACGTATAGTCAATATATTAAATCTAAATTACCTCTTACTCTTGTAACCGGAATAATTACTCACCGCATGCGCAGACCACGTATAAGTTATAAAAGAAGCACAGCGGTTTCTGCAGTTGTCGATCCGAATAATTTCGTAACAAACGCGCGGGCATTGCTCACCGTCAGAAATATCAAAGTCGCAATCTGTTTTCACTTCCTCGAGGTTGGCGCGCGTGCGCGTACCAAGTACGGTATGAAATTTATATATTAAAAATCAACGAAAAGCGCACGAGCTCGCGCGTATACTTTCTCATTTCGAAAATATGCCGCGCTGACTTTGAGCCTTATACTCAAAATTAAAATAAATAATTGCCGCTTCGATATTTCTGACGCGAGATAAATCAGCTGGCGCGCGCGGGCGCGCGGAAAAGAGTGTAACGTCGAAAAATAATTATTCCAAGTCGCTGCTGCTCGCGGCCTCGTTACCTCCTCGATGAAAAACGTATATCCGGGGCTCTCGAAAATCGAGTGCATGCGTTTCGGGCATCAAGCGTGCATCAGCGATCTCCGGCGTTTGAGCAATAATAACTTACGACTCGGCCGATGATAGATTAGCGCTGAAATAATGCGCGGAGAGGTTATACAGGCGCGCAACGATGATATAACAATGGGGCTCTAAGCGCGCGAGTAAGTATACATATACGCGAGCGCGTCGGTGCAATCAGCGGGGCGATCGGCAATCGACGCGCGCAAGAACTCTAGCTTGCTAGGCGGCGGCGATTGGCAGCCCGCGGCGGCAGCTGTCTTCTTTGCAAAGCCGCGCGTTTCTCATTAATATAAACGTCATCATATATTATGCTATTTTTCTTTTCGCCGTGCGCGCGCTGCAGCCTGCGTTCCTCGAGCTCACCGGTGAGCTGCCCTCGTTTCTCGGCCGGCACGATCCGAATCATAGATTAGGACTGAATGACTTTTTTATAGTCGTCAGCTAAACAAACGCGCTTGAAATATATCGTACACGCCGGCTCTTTTTTCCCCTCCGCCGCGCGTTTCGCTGCGCTCGCGCGCGGACTCGTTTCGCGCTCGATCCTAACGAGTCATTGTTTTAATCTGAGAAAACATGATAATTACTCGAGCGCGCGAGAATGGCTCTGGAACGTTTTTTACCGTACGACGCGCCGGCGATGATGTATCTATCAGGGGGGCTCTTGTCATATTTACGACGCGGGTACGGGTCACGTCGACGAGAGTCGCATTAGTCTGCGTTATTTTGGCGAGCTCCGGCGATCGGGGCATAAATATTCGAAAAGTTTTTTCGTTTATTAGTAGGTTATTAGTTATACTGCTGTACACCTAAGAAAAGTCGCCGATATTTTTCCGCGCTAATTTATTTAACGATCAGTTACGTGCTTGCCAATCAATTTTTCCCTTTGCCCGCGCTTTCAATTTTAGTTTTTATTTATAGCGGTCCCGGCGGCAAAGAAGTATTTTATATATCCTCGTAATTGACACGACCGAAAATTGGAGAGAGAAAGAGAAGCCGATTGCACTTAATTAGAACGCCAAAAGTTTATTATAAAATATAAGCAAAGCAGTAGTATATAACGTTTGAATTTTACATTAGTCTATTTTCTCTTGTTATTGCTAATAAAGTAAACGACTGAATCCGCAGGTCAGATCTTAATTATACGGCCCGATTGAGACGTGCTGTCATGCCGAGAGGATAAAAGCCATTAATAATTTTGCCTCCGATAGATTTTTAAAAGGATCAGTCTTATTGTCGCCCGTATTATTTTTAAAACTTTTCGTTAAATTCTTCAGCAGCTTTCGAAAATGCTTTTATGCCTAATTAGACAATGCGAATTAATTGATGTTCCTTTTTATTATATTAGCAGCCATAAACCTCGTCAAGATCCTTATAAAGAATTGCAATTGCCCGCGGGCAAAAAAAAGTATATATATTCTGGCACGATGGACCATCGTAGGTGTAAAGTCGCTCTAATCTGGCGAAAAAGCGCATAGCATCGCTTCCTCTAGGCGCGGCTCCGCCAGTTTCTGGCAACGCTTCGCTCGCGATACCTATAAAAAGATTCCGCGCCGGACGGCGGCGTCTACGACTCTCACACTCTCGCATCACATATATAGGTATAGCGGAGCTCTAGCGTGAGCGGCGTTACGTGTATAGCGCATTGACTGCGGGCGCGCGCGTTGTGAACGGACGAGTATGTATACACGTTGTCGGAGAGGGAGAGAGAGGGAGGGAGAGTGAGAGTATCTAGCGCCATGAATGGAACACCGCTACCACGCATCCTCTTTCTCCCTCTCACAATACTACAACCGTCCGGACCTACCTCAAACTTGCGCGCAGCATGCCGTTTCTCTCGCGCCTCGCGACTTATACATGTGAGAGAGAGAGAGCGAGAGAGAGAGAGAGCTACTTACTATAGTAGTTTCTTTCTCTCGCGTGAGCCAAGGCTCCATAGTTTTTTTATTCTGTTTTTTTATTTTTTCGCGCGAGAAAGTCTCTCGTCGCGAGCGTTTCCTTCCCGGCGTATTCAGTGTGCTCGGTGTATCTGTATGTATGTGTATATGTGCAGAGAAGGATTATACATATGTGTGTGTGGAGAGTGAGCGAACCTGTTTGAGCATTCCGGAGATGCGCTCGCGTTCGCCTTCGAGAGACGTCGCCTCGAATTCGCCTTCTCGATTGTTTGGAATAATCGAGCGGCCGAGCACGCGAGGCTTTACATAATTTTGTAGTTAGCGCGCAGATTGTTGTGCCGGATATTTTTAGGCTTGTTATTATTGTCGGTTTTTGTTTCTGTAAACGAAGCGGCGCTGGATTATTTTCGGAGCCCGCCGGAATTATGAAGATGGATTGATTGTTTTCAGATGCTTTGGTCTTTCGAATATTGGATATTTTGTCGATTCTGATATGCCGAGAGGATATTTTTGTCGCTCGACTTGTTAAATGATGAGTATAGTTTAAAAGTAGATAGTCAACATTTGGACAATAAATTTCTCACTATATGTTTGCTGAATAATAACAAAAGAATTTCGAATTATTTCGTGATTCATGTCCTATAATTATAATAATAACAAAAGTATTGTGTTTTATCAGTAATGTGTAAATACCATGAATTAAATAATGAAAAACGTAGGTAATTTCATCAATCTAAACAAATACTTCGACGTTTTGAAGAGGAAACATATAGTCATTTCGCACGTACATAATGAAATTCTGGAAAGTTTTATTAAAAGCAGAGGTGCGCTGCTGCCACTACAGCATCGCGGACATCGCTGGCGAGTGGGACACGTTTAGCTTCTTAAAGACGTCGAAAAAAGTGAATCTTTAAGAGGCTCAGGATACTACAGGTATCCGCGTGTGCGCGCGCGAGCGTCCGGCTCGAAAGATATCGAGTTGCTTGCGAGAGGACACGCGGTCTTCTCGAATGCCCGTCGAGTTCAGACACCGACGAGAGAGAAACTCGAAACGCCTAAATCGCCGACTTTTCCGCCCCTGTTACTGCGTGCGGCGGACACTTTCGCGCTTCTTTTTCGACTTGTGCACGCGTGACGCTTGATTGTCGCGCGTTTATTCGCGTCGTTATGCAAAGTTTATTCATTGCGTCTCGCAGTTATTCCGATTCGAATAACGCCACTTTGGCCTTTCGTTTTTTAATCGGGAATCGACGTTTTTCCTCGTAAATCCATAACATTTATTTGACTGGTTATTTGCGTGGATTTGCATACGGCGCTTTTACACTTTAGATCGCGTAGAAATTATTGTACGATGTGTGATTGTTAATGTCGCGTCGCAGTTATGAGTGCAGCAGGAGTGAATGCGAATTGCCGCTGATATAATTACAGATTTAATTGAATCTATTAAATTTGTAATTATCAAAACCGAGCGCCGACATTAACTTTAATCTTTACAACTTTCGATGTATGAGATTTCCAGCGATTTTGTTATAGAAACGCACAAATTAGTATTAATGGCAGCCGTAAATTATCATCATATTATTTCCAACATTTAAATGCCACGAACAATGCTCACTTTAATCACTCGGTATTAAATACTCTGTTATTATAAATATATACAATCGATCGAAAAGCTTGTAGGTAACTTGGAAGGCAAAACATCCAAAACTAATTTCTGAATGAAAGTTAGAAAAAGAAAACCACTCCGTAACCTAATGAAAATCCATTTTCGCCTCCTTCACGGCGCATCACCGAAGCACCGCTCGCGAAATGTGATCGCCTCTATACACTGGGAAAGAAAAGAAAGCATACAGAGCGAGAGGAGAGGAAAAAAGCGAAGGCAATGAGCGATGCTTCGAAGGAAAGAATGGTCTCTCTCTCTCTCCTCCTTCCGCGAACGAACTGGGATTGACAGCTGCTGCAGAAGAGTCATCATCGGGGCCGCTTGTCTCGTCATCGTTCGCCGCACGAAACCCCTCGATGATTGGCGATGCGCGCGCTCGCGTATATAAGCATTTGTTTCGTGACGCAGCGTTCGGGGGGGGGGGGGGGGGAGGACTTTCGCGCTCGTCTCGCGCTATTATAGGGCCGATCATTGCTAAGAGGAGAGAAAGAGCTTTGTGAGGACAAGATTTCTGGCATGGGGAAATATCGCGTAAAAGTCGCTGGCAATAAATCATCCATGAATTGGTTTGTAATTTATAAAAAAAAGGACACTACCGTCGGAAAGTGCGACTAATAGAATTATTGTTGTTTTTTTTTGTAATTTGCTAATTGTCAAATTGAATTAAGTAATAAAACTTCAACTGTTTATAAAACATTTTATGAACTTTTCATTGTTTGTCAATATTTTATTTAACGTTTAATTTGTTTATTATTTCGTATTAAACAATTTAAAACATCAAAAAGTATTATAAATACCGATAATGTTAGTATGAGTATTAAAACTTTGAGAATACTATTAATTCTTCTTTATTTATTTGTAAGATCAATTTATTTTTAATAATTTTAGTTTCGTGTATTAACTGTTAAGTCCACAGAAATTTGGCTCAAATATTTCTTACTATCAGTGTACTTAATAACACTATAATATAATATATAACTGCAAACGAAAAAAAAAACAAAACCAGTTCCTTAAAATAGTATCCTTAAAACACGCAGCAAAACCACTCGAACCCCCTCTTGCGCGCCAGAACACACAGAAAACCGAGAAACCGATAGAGCGCCGCGAAAAAAAACGCGCTCGCTCGCGCGCAAACAACGCGGTCGGAAAAATCTCAAAGGCGAAAGAGAAAATCACTTCTCGCGCCAGGTATACCGAGCACGCACACACACACACTGCACGGGGCGTCGTGTAACGCACTACCTGCGGTCAGGTGCTGCGTCATTGCGCGAGCCTTTGGTCTGTGCCGATCGCGCGTATACACACACACACACAGGCGCGTCGTGTAACCACCCTGATGGGAATAATAAATAATGCGCGTTTCTATTCTCGACAGCTGAAGAGAGAGATAGAGGGGGGAGAAGTGACTCGGTGTGGTCGCGTCTCAGTGACGCGTGTATGCGCGTGAGCGAAGGGCTGCCCGAGCGTTTTTGCGATCCTCGCGAGGTCGATCATTTTATGGTAATGCGGTGAACGAAGCCTGTTGCGGGGAGGATGTTCATTGAGACTGAGAGCGAGAGAGAGATTATGGAGTGGTCTTGGATCTGTATATAAAGGAAGAATAGAAAAACATTTCTTACAGTATTCGTAAATTTTTTACATCAATTTTTGCGATTTCTCGGTTGTTATGCTGATAAACAGAGCCGCGAATGTTAACAGGTTGTTTACTAATCGCTGCTAAAGAAGAACTAATCGCGTACTTCATAAATAATAACGCGCTCAAAAGCATTATCGCGTTCCGCATGTATTATATTCCAACAGGCGCCGAACAGAAAGCAAGAACAAAAGGGAAAAAGGTAAAGGAAAAAAAGTGCAGCCGGTGCACACGGGAACCTTGTATATTTGCAGATGCGCATTATACATGATCAGCGTCTCTCTTTCTCTCTCCCCCTCCCCCAGCTCGTGCGTCAATGTATACACACACACACACAGGCGCGCGGGCAAAGTGCGGAGCAACGGCGAAATAGTCGGAGATTGATGGCTACTCCATGACTGACATTCCATCAATCACCTTCTGCGCGCTTTCTCGCGAGAGTGACCTGCACCAGCAGCAGCAACGTCGGCGGCCTCCTCCATTTCCCCCCCTCCACTCTGTCCTACCCCGGTTTCGTTCCTCGAAGGGGAAAAGAGGCTTCCCCAGACAGGCGCGCAGCATCACTGCTATACGCTGCAGCAGCAGCAGAAGCGACGGCCGCTATATGTATCCGACGTGGCGCATCCTAGTTTCTCGTCGTCATTGTCGCCCCGTCGCACTGACCATTATCGCACTTTCTCTGCCTCTCGAGCGACCGCCTCGTTATTATTATCCAGCCGTCCGTCTTTCTCGCTTCTCTCATCTTTCACGCGTCCTGTCATTCTTCACTCGGAGGCTGCGCTCTTGCAGCGCTCGCCGCTGATGCTCGCCGTCCTCTTTTCACCTGTTCACGTGTACGCGCTCCTTTCTTCCTCCTCTCTGCGTCCTTTCAAAACTGTGTTACTCATCTTTTACGCTCTTCGTATATATATATACGTGCATGCTTGCGCGACTTATATACTTCGCGCTTTCTCGGTTCTTGACATCGCGTCTGTTTTTCGCGGATATGAGAGCGGTGCATCGGCTTCTGAAATGTTTTCTGTTTTTTTTTTCTGCTTCCTCTATATACTGAAACGCATAATAATTTTATCCATCACACTGAGAGAAGAATATTGTTACTGTTAACATATTTATCTATTTGAAATACAACTATTTGACATGTTTAAGGATAAAATATGATATTGTAATAGTTACAATATCTACATTAACTAATAGACATATTCAGATTTGAAAGTAGCTGATGATAGAAGTTCTTGTAAATTGTAGTTTTTGAATCTAATAGCCAATTTTCTACCAGGATGAAGTTGTTATATAACAAAAGTTTGAGATAAAAACTTCATTTAGTTTTTTACTCCAACGTTTCGGACATTTTTATTGTTTATGTACCTCATCAGGATAAAATAATGATGTTTTTATTTCAAACGTTTTTGTTATAAAAGTACATCATCCTGGTAAAAAATGGGCCATTAGATTAAAAAACTACTATAATAAGCATATTGTAACCATTACAATATCAATGTTCTCATCAGGTACCATATTGAAATTGTTTATGAGAACATGGTAACTTAACTGTTAACATGGCATTATAACTGTTACAATGCCTATATTTGGTCATATTTAAACATACGCATGTTAACAGTTACAATGCCATGTTAACAGTAAACAAATCCTTTTCTCAGTGCATTTATATACTCTTTTATTGAAAGCTATTATATATCTATTTCATAATGCGTTTTATATCACAATTAAAGTAACAGTATATAATACTGCTTAGCTAATAACAATTTACTCAATTATACTAAAATGACAGTTACTTTACACTATTTACAGACTGAGCATAGCCTTACGTATTATACAATTGTAATTAGCTTTGGATCGAGCACGTTATTTGCCCTCTGCCGTAAGGACAAAAAAAAGGTGTAAAAAAACGTAGCAGGAAATGATTCTTTCTTCGGGCGGTATTGAATGAGGAAAAGATAGAAATCATGTCTTGCATTTTCATTTTCGTCCGATGACTCGGCAATATTCGGTGCCTTCTATTTTACCGCTACCGATGTGTGCGCTCCCTCGCCTGTATGGTTTTGAAATCGAGCTCTGTCCGCAGATGCTCCGGTAATCGGCTCCCTTTAATAGGATTTTCGGAACAAATTAAACTCATTCATAATTGACTCCCATGGACGTATACCGCATCCCGGCAACGTCAACGTCATCGACGTTGTGTCAATTCTGCAAATATTATTCGATTTGGCATGTTTTCTAAATCCAATTTCTCACAAAATTTTTAAAACAATCTGTAACTATATTATACGTGGCGTGATTTTACGTATACATAATGAAGATAAAATCGTTACACTGCCGAACGTTTTACGTTGAATAGACCTTGTCAGAGCTTGTCAAGCTGAGTAACAGTCCGAGTGATTCAATCACAAGTCAATATGTTTTCAGGCCCATAATAGCAGAAAACTTTAATGAGTTAGAATAAAAACTTCACTTCTCTGCAGCGCATAATGGAAGTATCATAAAGAATGCCAATGCGATGACGAGCCGTGTCTTTTAACACATCTTTTCAATGATTAACGCGCAGTCGAATGATATTTACGCCATCTTATTCTCGTATTTATGTCAATCAAAGCGTGCGATTGATATTCCATATTATTAAACAACACGCTGGGGATATATATCAGATTGACGGACAAAATCATTAGCAACGTCAAGTAGAGGTTAAAAAATTCGTCATCGATGCGACGTCCAGCAATTAGCCCGTACTATCGATTATTTTAACCGCGCCGAGTGCACGTGCCCTGGCGGAAAGACGAAAGATCCGCCTACGCGATAAAAACTAGAGTGATTGTTCGAGCATGCAAGCCCCTTATATAAACCTATAGACCAGTCGGCGAGGAAGCGAATTAGAGTACACACACATCTACAGCAACGCTGGTAATTCGTCCCTTTTGGCGTACAGTGAGTGGCCGGGACGGATCAATCGGAAGGCGGCTATAAGTTTATGTTGTGGCCGTTGTTGAGGTCTATACTGTCGCGGTCAGTTTCGGATTCCGGAGATGCCAGTGACAGCTGTGCTGCGCGCACTCGAGGTCCGTCGCCGCCGTCGCATTCAGCTCATGTCCAGTCACGATCTCCTTTATACATACTTATATATATACCTTCCCTTGTTCTCTCTCTCTCTCTCTCTCTCTCTCTCTCTCTACAAGAAGCCCTGCTTCAAACACCGGCTCTTCGAGTTTATTTTTAACCGTTCTTATTAATGTAGCTTATTTATTTGTTCTTTTATTGTACATCTTTTAAGCTGCAATTTTGTAATTTCATTGTGTATAATTTATTTTATTTTTTTTACGATGTACATTTTTTATTATCTAGTTTTAACTATTTTATCTTTGTTTTTTTTCCTTTTATTATTATTTTAAACTTTTATATTTTTATAACGAGTCCTGCGTCGGGCATGTGCCTCCCGAATCATATGTAATTCTAAAAAAACTGTATTTCTGTTGTACTGCACGGGCTACCTTGGACTACGAGTCCTTAGCCTAGTTTTAATAAATTCAAATTCTAATTCAAATTCTCTCGCTCGCTTGCTATATCCTGGCCTCTTCTTATCCGCTATTACGTTGACTTGCCTTAAAGAAGTCCGTCTCATCTCGTTGAATCTTTTTCGACTTTTGCGTTGAAACTGCTTTTTAGATAGTTTCGAGACTTTTGTGAACGAACATTTCAGCTTTTAGAAATCTTGGTCCACGATTGTTTGCATTTTGAAGTTTGAAAAGAAAATACGTTTGCTGCGTGTATTAGTTTGATTTCCTATATGAGAAAAATTTCTGGTTTGAAATTACTATACATTTTCGACTGATGCGATTAACAAACTTGTCTTTTCAAACTATTTAATGTATGTAGATTAGAGCAATCATTGATGCAACTCTATTATTAATAGTACACAAAGCTATATACCCGCGTAAAAATCGTTAGTATTGGACATACGTGGCCAATATATTGGTAATTCTTATTTGCAATATATTGCAAACATATTGGACCCGCAATTACCAATATATTGACGGCACATCTGCAATTGTACCATTTCCAATGTGTTTCCCATATATTGCAATTTTCAATAGAAAAAAAGATTAAACTATATATATTGCCAATATATGGGACATATGATTTGACTGAAACGCGAAATGTTCTTTAATAGTGCCCGCTACTTCAATAAGTTATTTTTGTTTTATAAATCAAAATTTTTTCACGCAAATATTGCGGAAATTTTTGACTCCCTATATTGTACATTGTACAAAAAGGGCTAACAAAAGCAAGGCAAGCTTTGTATTCAAAGTTCGGACTCTTCGTAAAGAGTCGTTCGAACGGATGAATTGCACGGCTTATATACTCTCGGTCTTCCAATGCGTTTAAAGAAGCCACTACTGGTGCGCCACATAGCGGTGGCAAACGGGAACTTTTGATGGGCGGCGCTCGATAAACAAGGTTGCGGCACATGCCGCTATGTGGCGCACCAGTAGTGACTTCTTTAGACGCATTGTAAGACCGAGAGTATATAAGCCGTGCAATTCATCCGTTCGAACGACTCTTTACGAAGAGTCCGAACTTTGAATACAAAGCTTGCCTTGCTTTTGTTAGCCCTTTTTGTACAATGTACAATATAGGGAGTCAAAAATTTCCGCAATATTTGCGTGAAAAAATTTTGATTTATAAAACATAAAAATAACTTATTGAAGTAGCGGGCACTATTAAAGAACATTTCGCGTTTCAGTCAAATCATATGTCCCATATATTGGCAATATATATAGTTTAATCTTTTTTTCTATTGAAAATTGCAATATATGGGAAACACATTGGAAATGGTACAATTGTAGATGTTCCCGCAATATATTGCTAATTGCGGGTCCAATATGTTTGCAATATATTGCAAATGGCAATTACCAATATATTGGCCACGTATGTCCAATACTAACGATTTTTACACGGGTATGTAAAAGCTGATATACTTATATTATTGCTAAAAATTTTCACTATAAAATATAATAATGTTTGGACTCAGAAACTACGTGAATTTTTAAAATCCATTATAGTGACTATATAGTAAAGATAAGAAAATCATCAGCTGAATAAGATCAGCCAGCCAAATATATATGTCGATATATTTCACTTTGAACTTTTAATTACGATATACCACAATCAGATTTGCGCTTGCTCCTACACACGCTCAACTAAGCAAATCCTCAGCTCGCATCTTATTTTATCTTCTTTATTTCTTAAACTTCCAGTAGCAAAGAGAGAGAGAGAGAGAGGGAGAGAGAGAGACAGAGAGAGAGAGAGAGAAAGAGAGAGAGAGAGAGAGCAAGTTCCTCTAACTATGGAACAAGCATTTCTCTAGCGTAATCTTAAAATAAGAATACAAAAACTTGGAAAACCATCAGCAGCGGGACGATGTGCACCGAAACGACTCTGAACTTCCCCCTTTTATAATTCTCTCATCTTCGCGGAGTGCACGCGCGGGAGGATAAAGAAAGGAAAGAATCGCCGAAGGAATAAAGGCAAACGTGGGAGAAGAGAGGATGAGGAAGCAAACTTATCTTCTCATGACGCGTTTGATCTGGCGCTGCTCCCTCCCCGGCGCAAATGAGAACGTATCCAGCGTGTGTACATATACATATAGGTATATATACTCTCAGCGGAAAGATACACCGGGGGAAGAATGAAAGGAGGAAGTTCGGTCCGGTAATTACATTCTCTCTTGTTCTCCCCGCTCTTTCCGCGCGCGAAGTTTATTTTGGAGAATCCGAGACAAGAGAGTAGTAGCGGCAGCGAGAGAGGGACCGAAAGACGGACAATGAGAGCGAGCGGAGAAGAAAGTGCGGGCGGAGAGAGGCGGAGACGAGAGATCTCGTTCTAAGTGGTACGCGCGTATAGGTGCGCCAGAGATAAGGTGCGCGTTGCGTCCCTTGGCGCTCGTACACCTTTCTCTCTTGCCCCTTTCGCTCTCGTTCCAAGCGCTGCTGCAATATTCGCGAGCGAGCGCGATCGTTATATGTACACCCACGGTGCGCCGGCGGTGGGTGTGCATGTGTACGTGTGCGCGATCGGGGATCCCCCCCTCTAATAGCCACCCGTACGAGAGATAGTCCGCGTCTCTCTCTCTCTCTCTCTCTCTCTCTCTCTCTCTCTCTCTCTCTCTTTCTGTTTCGAGTAATTGGAAGGTGAAACAGCCCCGGCGCGTCGGTGTGCGTTACGCGCTCTGCTATATACAGCAGACTTCGATAGGTATAGTACGCCATGCGTATATATATATATACGGGAGAAAAGAATTGGGCAGCAGAGGGGTGGATTATCGCTGCTCGGACCTTTTGAGCTACGACTTATTGTGCGTACAGCAGATCACTGGCCTCGTTACAACTCTTGCAAACTGCTGCAGGGGTGGTGCATTGTCAATGACTGGTAATTTTCATGCGGCAAAGTGAGAGGTCGATCTTTTGAAAGTTGCTTCTACTTATTGACGAGTATTTTAATGTGCTGAAATAGTATATTACGATACGTGTGGCTAAAGTGGCTCTTTTTGGCACGGCGGGAGGTTAGTGCCCGAGCGCAGCGAGGGCGCTAAACGCCGTGCAATAAAGAGCCACTAAGTCACGAGTATCGTATACTATTTTATAGCACTGCCTGCCTAAAGCCCGCTGTCACGCCTATCCGTGGCTAAAGTAGTCCTTTTTTGCACCGTGAGGTTAGCGCACGAGCGTAGCGAGTGTGATAAACACGGTGCAAAAAAGGACTACTTTAGCCACGGATAGGCGTGACTAAAGTGCGGGCTTTGGTCCCACCGTGCTATAAAATATGTAAAAGTATTTTTTATTTACTATTAAATGCGACTCCCTTTAAGCAAATTCAGTCTAGAAAATCAGGCAGGGCTCCAAGAGAACTAGAAGTTCCGGGATCGCGAATAGATACAGGTCTGAATTCATTCAGGGTGCAGGGATCGCGTCTTTGGAATTCGCTACCACGAGGTATTCGGACCCTGCCTTCGCTTTCTAGGTTTAAGTCGGCAATGCGCGAGCATTTGCGTTCTTTCACTTTCCGTTAGATTATAAGATTGACTAGTGTGATGCTATTGATACTATATTGATAGAATAAATTACTGTTGGGAAAATAATATACTATAAGACTGACCAGCTGACCAGTGTGATACTATTAATGGGTCTGAAGCTTGTAACGTTGGAGTGCAACGAAATAAAAAAAATTATTCATTTTACTTCACGTTTATACTAAATAATATTTATTTTGCGTGTAGATTTAGTGTTTTATAGTATAAAATAACTTTAAAACAAAGGTTTAGATAAAATTATCATTGTTTAATAACTTTAATCAATCGTAAAAAATTATTTCGTTGCATTCCAACGATGCAAACTTCAGACCTATTACTATTAATACTATTGATAAAATAATGTACCGCTGTATAAGCTCATCGCTATATTATTTTTATAATATTTATACATATATCAAGGAGCGCGGGAGCGCTCCAAAGGCAAGTATCTGTCCAATGTAGAAAAAGCCTGAGGAACGACCGTGCTTCATATACATTGAAATGGGTGCGCGAGAATTTTACTAATTTATATATACTATGGAAACATAACATGTGTAATCTTACAATCGACTGCTGTGATAAATAATCACTACACCTGTTTTAATAATAGTAATAGTAATAGTAATAGTAATTTTATTGTAAAAATATAGATTTTACAAATATTTTATAAACGTGTAGAAATATTCTCAGTAATAAACATTATAAATTAGTGTATAAATCAGGTAAAAATATTCGCATTAATAATACTTATATGCTTATAAAAATATCGCATTAATAATACATTATAATACAGTGATTTTCATTTCAAGAAAAAATACATAGATGCTTTAGACGGTCACCAGTTTTAATCCTTTTAAAATACTACTTTAAATACTGATTTGCAATATCACAGTCATCCTTAGGAACTAAAATAATACTGAATTGTAAGTCAAAAATGCTTAATTAGTGATATCACAGATAAGAAGGATTTTAAAAATAACTAGAAATCTGGTGGACTAGAGAAATTACACGTATAATAGCATATGACTATTACTCGTCAAAATATCACAGAAAACACTTAAGATTAAGACTAAAATTATTAACTACTAAAATAATTATACTAACTTAATACTTTAAATTATTTGATTTTGTTAAGTGCAAATAAATCTTTTTTCTATTTCTATTCTATATTTTAAAAGCTATTATTTATATTTGAAAATTCATTACAAACGCGTTAGCGTTTTTAAATTTAAGTTGTTTTTGTTCGTTATAATAATTGACGAATCGTGTTTGTTTGCATTTCACAAACGATATATTGAGATCACGTTACTAATACGATTTTAAGATTGACGTTTGTTAAAATAGATAAAGTTTTTGACGTATTGTGAAAATAGATTGATATTGACTTTTAATCGAATACATGTAATTGTATATTTACTCGGACAGCCGATAACGAATTTTGAGATGTGATTTTTCGTGTTATTGGATTGCATAGAATTATTAATTATTATTGACTGTTTCGATTTTTGCGTTGGAAAATTTTTAATTCAAACAAATCTGTCAAAATTGAATAATGCAAGTTAGAAATCTTATGAAAAGAAGAATTATTCTGTATATCCATTATAACAGTATTATTTGTAAATCATAAAAAATCCCGCCGAAATCGCACGTTTCCGAGCTTGTTTAATCTTCAAAGAACCATTGCCAATATTTACGAAGGCAAAGAAAAGAAAGCAGCTCTCGCGACTTTTCGGCAACACCTAAAGCCCGGTGAGCTCACGGCCGAAAGAAAGGTGCATAACGCTTGACGAGTCTCCGCTCTTTGCCGGGCGCGACGAAGACGGAGCATAGAGACGCGCTCGGTTTCGCCGCGCACGAGCGCGCGAGTCGCTCTCGGGGATGGCAGGCGCGATTGATTCATTGGACGCGCGTGCCCGGCTTCAAATCACAAGAATAGATCCCCGAGAGCCGCGGCCGCGGAATGCCAAGCCCACAGCTAATCCATCCTGCGTCTTTATTGCCCCGGGACATTTATAAAAGCGCGCTCGCGAGCGCACGCGCGCGAGAGCTTCTCGTCTCGCCGATTATAAATCCCGAAAAGAGCTCGCGGCAGCGCGCGAAGTGGCAGACGAAGAGGGAGCGAGATGATGCGTGATGCGGCGACGACGAAGACGACGACGACGAAGCGGACGTGTGACTGCAGAAGGACGTTGAAGCAGAGCGGAGTTCTAAAAAAAAGACCGAGAGAGAGATGTGCTCCGATTTGGCGCACGTTGGCTCGATCGCCAAGAACGTAGCGCGCTCCGTTTGTTTCTTTTTCGCGCGAGCCTGCGCGTATACGCGCTGGAATCTCGATTGAATGATTGATGCAATAATTTATCGTTGGGGCTAATTGCGTCCAGATGCCCAGCGCTCTCGAGCGAATTCTTTGCTTCGGTTACGCTAATTTTCTGGTATTCCGAGTCGGAGGAACGAGCGAAATGAGTTGAATTATTTTCTCTTCAAGTACAAATTTAAACGTTATTGATTGTAATACATTTTCAACTCGTCAAAGCTATTTTGCTTCGTTTATCGATGATGATACAAATAATGCACATGTATTAATAGTTTCAAGATTTTGAAAATTGGAAATACTAAAATAACAGAGATTTGACTCGGGCGTGTCATAAAATTGGATTTCCAGATTATTGTTAAATTATTATAAAGTATATATTATACGGAAGGGTATTTAATTTAACTTTTTATTTTAAAATACTTCTAAAATTAGGTTTTGCAACCCAGTTGAATCAATATTAATAATCTGATTAAATGCTAAACATCCAACGAGTGAGATTACGATGATTAATTAATGATTTGGCAATTATAATCGATGTAAATGCAAAAGTTCGATATCAATATAGTTTCTTCGGTCAAACTATAATAATCTGATAAATCAGGAATTATGGAATGAGCCAAACGAATACCAAGTGAACACTAAATTGACTCTAATAGGAATATCTCGATTTTAAGCTACAAATAAATTAATTTACACAATTATATAAATACATTCAACATTCAAAAAGTATTGCTACGGGCAATGACAGTACCCATTTCATGATACGTTAATCGTTGATAAAAAGATAAATATAGAATGTCTAGATTGAATTTACGGTTATTTCTATAAATAAAGAGCGACTAGATAATTTGATAACTCTCCTGGTAGAAAATAAGCTAACGAAAATGGCTGGTAAAGTAACTGTACGGTAATTTTGTTAGCCAACGGTTACAACAAATGTAAGTCAACGGCTAACCACCGATTCGGAAACAGAGCAAAAGTAACATTTCAAAAACAAAAGTAGTGTCATTTATAATATAAAAATTTTTACAAAAATATTTTAACCTCAAAATGTTTAAACTCTTAATATGTATAAAACATTCATTTACCATAAAAATATTTTTTTTCACACTGTCGATATAGCATTATTATTATTAATTTGATTATTTTTATTGTATACCAAATGAATAATTCATTATTTTAGTCATTTTGAAAATTAAGGATCTGTGTAGGCCAACGGCTCATTAACTCAGTACATAAATTTATAGAATTTTTAAACCAACGATTGGTTCAACTGTTGGCTAAGCGAACCATCATTTTGTGACGAAATTAGTAGCATTTTAAAGCAAGAGTTACCATTAGCGAACTCGTTCCGATTTTGCCAACCGATTGTAAACTATAATGTTTCTACCAGGATCAGTAAAAGAACTATAAATCAATTGTATCAATGCATAAATCGTGTTCCTTGATACGATTTTGTACGAAGACCTATATTTATATAAGTGAATACGTTTTTCATGAAACGGTCTTAGTGGTCTTTTAGTCTCATCTGCACCCTTTCATTCAACTATACCCTTCCACCGTTTTGCCTCCCCCTCTCTCTCTCTCTCTTTTTTCTCTTTTCATCTTTCTTGCACTTCTCCAATGTGTCGTCTTTACTGCCTCCTGCATCAGCGCCGGCGGCAGCTCCGAGTCCACATAGCGACGTCGCGCGCGCAACCTCTTGCAGATAGGGACCCGCCGCTGCTGTACGACCAACTCGGAAGGTGCTGCAGCGTGCGCGCGTCCATCGGGGATTCCCATGAATTTCTCAAATGGACAGTCACTCCGCTGCTGCCGTCGCTGCCATTAGGACGGAAGCTATTAAGTCGACGTGCGCGCGACGCGAACGACGACGAGTCTCTCTTTCTCTTTCCCTCTCGGGCGCGAGCCAAACGGCCAATGAGAAAGGCGGATTTACGAGCTCACGATGACACAAAGTATATCGCAACAAATTGTCTCGAGCGACTGTCCCGATGCACTAATGCTAATTTTAGGAAGTACATTACTATATGCGCGCGCGTGCGCGCCTGTTTCGTCATTTCGTTTTTGTCACGAGAGAGAGAGAGAACTTTAACTTCGCGCGAGCCTCGTTGATACAAATGCCTGAACTTTGCCATGCGATGCGCCAACGCTTTACCGAGGAATTGCGTCATCTTGTTAAACATTCAAAAACGGTCTGATTCAAGCGTGTCGTGGCATCGGTTTTAATTATTTCGCGTTATCGACGCTATCCTCGTCAAAGTAAATTTTATTTCATTATTCATGCCTCCATTTGTCGTTGTCACATGTATTTTAATTGCATTTTATAATTATTTTGATTGAAGCGATGCTAATCGTTTAGTCAATACAGGCAATCCAGTTGAGCCAACATATAGTATAGAGAAACAATAAGTTGTCCAAGTGAAAGAAGTATAAAAGACGTAGCTTGCACGCGCCGGCATCGGGAGTATAAATTTGCGAGGGAACAGCAGGTAGCGTACGGGAGCAAGTGCCGTATATATACTCTCTTTCCCTCCCCTCCTCTTTTTCCCGCGCGCGGCGCTCACGAAGAAACTCGGCTGCAGTCGCGTCGCAGACGCATACGTATACACAGTCGCGCTATATATACGAAGTCGGACTTTTGCGCCAGACGACACACTGTATTCACCGGCGGAAAATGTCGCGTGACGAACACAGCAAATCTTCCCCAGCCTGCCTCATTGCTCCTCATCCCTTTTGTCTTCCTCCTTCCTTCCCTCTCTTCCTCTCTCTCTTTCTTCCGTTCTCGTTGGGTGCGCAAGTGCTTTGAGGAATCCACGTACGCGTCATAAATACTGCTCTCCACCCCCGTCTCGTCCGCCCCCCGGCCTTCATCGTCGCTCTCCTCTCCCCGATTCGTTCGCTAGCGCGCGCCATTGACGTTTTCCAATATTCCGAACTGCACTGATTCCATCTGGGGTCCTTCGAGGTGATTCTTTTTCTCCCTCGCCCGCGCTCGTTCCTTCTCCTTCGGCTCTATCGCGCCCTCGCGTTTCGCGAACGAGCCGCGCCTCACTCTCTTTCTCCCTTCTTTATATCAGTCATTCTCTTGGCTCGGCTGGGCGCGCGTGAGCTGGAGCAGTAGTTATAGAGGCGCGCATCGCGCGTGTACCTCTTTCATCGTCTAGCACGAGGGAGGGAACTGCTGGCTTCGGGTAATGAAGGAGCTTTTATGAGTTTTCCTTTCGTTATATACATTTTTTTCCTCTTCTTGTTTTTCCCCCCGTTCGTATAACCGTCAAGAGGGGAATTCAAATTTTCACCGTTTTCAAGATGAAAACATACATGTTAAAATTAATGAAAAGAAAAACGTGTTTATGTATCATCACAGCAGAAGTGTTGCTTACCAGTTTGAGCAACGAAAAGAACGACGCATGGTTGGGCCGCTCTGCGATCTAACGATCGTCCGCAGACGTAATAAATTTCGCGCCATTCGCGCAACACACACACACACAGCACTCGGCGTCCAGTCTCTTTCTCCACAGGCAATTATCATAATCGCGCCAGCCCCATCTCTTACGCAATCTCTCTTCCACCCTTGCCCGAGCGAGCGAGCGACCCCTCCCATATCGCCTATCTCCACAATCATCGTAATGCAGGCGGCACGCGCTCGCTAATTATCCCCCTAAATTTTTACCGGCCACAGCCAACTCGCTCGCTCTCTCTCTCTTCGCGCGCGTCCTATAAAGAACGACAGCCGGAGCAAAATAATCCCGCGGCCGTCGTCGTAGCTCAGCGTCGCGGCGGCCGACAGAATTGGCGCCAACTCGCGACTACTTTACGAGCATGCGCCGCGGCGCGTGTATACGTGCACACAGCTATATACGGGGGGGTCGCGTGTTTGTTGTGCGTCGACCTTTACCTAACGACCCTCTCCTGCGAGCGCGCAAGAAGGGTAGGGTGTGCTGGCGCGCTCGCTCGCTCGCCTCCCCGCCGCCACCCCCGCCGCACCGACCCGCCAACCCTGACCTGATTTATGGGATTCTGGAAGCGTCTACTGCCAGCGCGCTCGCCTTTTCCAGGGCTTTTCCCTCGCGCAGTCTCGTCTGCGCGCAGACAGCTGGCTACTGTTTCCACACGATGCGCGACCCCCGGTTACAACTTCGCTTCTCTCTCTCCCTCTCGCTGTGCGTGCGTCTTTGTACGATCCTTTGTCTAAGACGTGCGAGATGGTCTGTTGCGTGGGCTGGCGAATGATGGCTTTTGAAGGCTTGCCCGTGTTTCCCTTTGTTGGCTGATTGACAAATTTATAGGTTTTGGGCTTGCCCATAGGGTCCAGAGATTTGCCGATTAACTTTTGCCCGTATATTTTCTGATACTATGTAGCAACACAGAATTCAATTGTTCCGTTTTCAATATTTCATAAAATTTGAAAATTACATTTAATAGTTTATTATTCTTTGCTCAACTTTATTTGAGGCCTAACTGATAGATTAGTAATTATTACATATTTTTTTCGTTTTGGCAATAAAATGTTCAAATTACAATACATTTGTTTATAAATTCGACAACGTATAATAATTACAAGTTTATTCCTAAAAACCGTAAACTTTTCCGCTCTATTTATATCAAAGCCACAACACTGGCTGACACAAAGCAGCGGTCATCGATTTTATAATAAAGATTTTTTTTTTCTAATGGACCTCGCTGCCGTGACAAGGATCACTCGTCAGCTGTTTCGGAAAATGCGCGGCGGCGTCCGCGGCAGTTACGGGTCATCTGAAAATGCGGCCACACAGAGGTGCTATGTGTGAGTGTGCACTCGTGCGCGTGGGGCGTTTCGGTGAATTCGGGCCGCTCTTCCACCCTGTTAATTATGGCGGTCGAGGGGGGAAAAAGTGTTTTATTACCTTTTTTATGAATGGAATTACGTCGGATCGACGCTGTAAATAATAGTGATTTACTTCTCGAAATCATTTCGGCCGGCACTTTATGTACTTACCGGCTCTATAACGGGAATCCGACGATCGATAATTCGGGATTTCTTCATAAAGAGAAAGAATAAATTATTTTTATGTAACTCGTGTGTAGCCTGAGTCATCCAATGAAAATTGGAAGCATATACTCGTTATAGTTGGCTGTAATGGCCAAAAATTAGTATAGACAAACTTGCTGGAGTGAAAAATTTTTGGGATCTATCGTGATGAATCTATAATTACAAAGAACCGGCACCAGCGCCGTTTTAAGATGCCAAGGGACTATTTTCTAAATTTATCGACACATTCGTCGTCGTAGAAGCGAAAAATATACAAAACCTAAATTTTGTCCCGCCGCAGCGGCCGAAAAAAAGAAGTTAAGCCCTCGGACTGCGCAAAGCGCACGTCATCAATTATAATTACTAATAATAAAAAGTAATCTCGAGTCGAAATAAATCTCGGCGGAAGAAAAGCTCTTCAAGCGTCAAATCGTAAAACTGTCGCTAATAAATCTCTTTAAAAAATTTCTCGAAAAAAAAGAGCGAGCGAGAAAAGAAAGAAGCGCTCGGTGTCACTGTGTGCATGTGTGCGCACGGGAGCATAGAGAGCGAGAGAGAGAGAAAACCGAGGGGTGCGCGCACAATGAAAGGAGACAGTAAATCAGCGTGTCAGGCGACTTTCTCACTCATCGCGATTTACATATACGTCGCGCAGACGGGCGGTGGCGGTGCACCTTGGGAGGATCAATTTGTTGTTCTTCCTTCACGGCCATAGCGCGTTCCTCTCCCTCTCTTTCTCGGTTTCCTCTATTTTTTTTTCTCTCTCTCTCCCTCCTTACTCTAAACACGCGGAGTGGCTCTCGTGCGCTCCAGAAAAGCCGGATCTCTGTGCGAGAGAAGGCTAAAATTTCCTTTTTTGCCCTCGGAAAAATCAGACGAGAGGAAAAGAGAGCTGGAGGAAGGGAGGGTGAGAGAAAGAGAGGAGAGTAGGAGACACAAAAGACCGAGTGATTTGTGTCGTGCGCCATTCTTTTGACCGCCCCGGCGCTGGTGGCGGCGTCGGCGGCTCTCCATCTCTCCCTCTCTCTCTCTCTCTTTTCCTTCTTCCTCTTCTCCTCTCTCTTCCTTCCCTCCTTCTTCGTCTCTCGGCGTCTCTCGCTCTTTCTCTATTCTTTCTCCTAGATATGGCCGCGGGGTAATATACGAGTCCTGCATCTGTTCCCCGAGTGACGCAACGTCCCGCCATAGATCACACCCCGGCTTTTAGAGAGTGAAGGCTGTTAAGAGCGAGAGAGAGAGAGGGAGCACAGGGGCAAGAGAGAAAGAGAGAGGGAGAGACAGACGGGGTGACGTACTGTTACTGTTAAACTCACTACCGCGCTGCTGCAGCCCAGAAATTCTCTCGTCCGTTCGTTCACGTGTATGTCTATGTGCATGTGTGTGAGTGTGTGTAAGAGGGCACAGGCGCGGCGAAACGGCCACACGGACGGAGGGAGGCGGAGGTGGAGAGCGAAGCTCGAGGCTTCTTTATCGCGGTGTACGTCGTGAGAAAAGACGAAGGACGCGCGCGCGCTCGCTTGCGCCAGCGAGTAGAGCGAGCCATGAAAGGACGTAAAAACCTGCCTAAAATAAAGAGAAAAATGTTTCTCAAAAAGGAATGGATGGCAAGGGGATGGACGTTAATGTTTATACGGATAAGACGCCCGCCAGCGGCGCGACTTGATAAGGGACCGCTCACGCGCTCGCCAGGAGATTATTACAGAATTACGACTTTGCGCTTTTGTGAGGTATGTACAAACCCTTCAAGGGTTTGCGTGAAACGCGACAGTTTTTCGATATACTCGGGAAATTTGTGTGTTTAGGTGTATCTACATCGCAGTCAATCCTAATCCGTTATCAATATTTTAAAATATTCTGTGGGCAAATGATTATTCATTTGAGACGTTATTCTAGATTATATCAAAGCGAATCAAATATATTTCAAAGACATATTTGGTTTCTAATTAAACATAAATTGGCCTCTCCAAACTTCTCGTGAAGCTCTGCATTCTTATTCGTATAGCGGCTCTGCCTCTCCTCGAAACTGGAGAAAAACAAGGCGATATTTTAGAAAATTTATCGGCGAAAGAAATGAAGTACAATAATATTGTTCTCTCCGTAAGAGAGCTGGGAAATCTGCGCGGAGCGCGCGTATATATAGTTTACCGGGAAAAACAGTCGGCGCGGAATGTAGGCGAATTTATTGGTCCGCCCTCGCCTCAGCCCGACCAAACTCGAATGGAATGTACCTAGTCATTTCAGAAACGGCAGCGCCCGCCGGCGAGACCTTCGCCCAGGTGCGCGAAAACAAATTTTCGAGAAAAACGACACGCGGTCTGTATATAATTGACTGGAATCGATATACTCGAAACTTCTTACCCTATTATATCATATCCATTATTACCAAGTTTTAAAGTGATAAAATCTATACTACACATATAAAAAATCAACGAACCCTTTTTGTTAGCTATAACCGAAATTTTTTTTTAAACTGTATATATATACCGTTTTTATCATACACGCCACGCCTCCTCGCATCAGCTATAGACACAGCCATAACCAAAGAATTTTTTATTATGCAATTCCGTGCGGAACCACACTCGAGCTCTCAATTTTTTCCCCGAGTAATGACCACGATAAAGAAACGCAAAACCGATAAACCATCTCACAAAGAAAACTTAATATCGTGAATCTCGCGCGCAACGTGCGGCGAGACTGTATATATATACGTATATATACACACTGGCATGATAAAAAACGGAGCACGTGAGCTAGCGAGTGAGAGACGGAGAGAAAAGCCAGCGGGAAATTTCATGCGGGGTGAGGGCAACCCCCCGATAATATAAAGTAAAGTACGGCACTGACGCGCCAGCGGCGCGCGAGGCCCATCGACGAGAGATATATGTATTAGGGCGCACGCGCACGCTGCTGAGGCGGCGATAGAGAGAGCGACGAGTCTGTTTTCGCGGGCATATACACGCGCGTCTCGGATAAAGCGCGTAAAGAAGCGAGATACGTCAAAGTGAAATAGACGCGGAATTAGAGGAGAGAGTGAGAGAGAGAGGGGAGCAGGGGGGGAGACATCGCACATTTTATCGGGGCACCCTTATGCCCATTATTCCCCCTTCCCCTTCGGGCCTTTCGACTCCGGCTCTATATACGTACACGCGCGCACGCACACGTACATATAAGAGAAAGAGCGCGCGACGCAGCGCGCGAATTAAAACGCCTCATAAATATCTGAAACAAAGGCGGGCCGCTTTCGAGGGCGTACGCTCTCTCCGCGGCGCAAGATATACGGCTGCGTTACGATGGCTCCGCGAGAGCGAGAAGACCACGTACATACGTATATATATATATATGTACGTATAGCAACGTCCCTTTCGGTTTTGCCCTCTCCCGCGTGCGCGTTCTCGCCTTTTTTCCTCGCTTTTTTCCCCGCAAGAGAGGCAAATCCCGCTGGATACGCGCGTTTCGGACGCTGTCCGGCCGACGCGACGCTGCGGAAAAAACCATGCGCGTAAGTAGTATAAGGGATGGCTCGCCGCGCGCCTGAGGGATCCTTGAATTAATTAAAAAACGCATCGATCTGCGTTACTCCGGGGGAGTTAGCGAAGTTTTTGCGTTTGCAGGACTCGCGAGCGCGCGCGGCTTCTTCGGGCTTTTCGGTGTGATTTCGCGCGGAACTGGCGTTTTTTTTTTCTTTCACCCGCGAGTGTTATGCCAGTCGTAAATAAGGCGGCGTAATTGACGACCGGGAGGGGACATGAATTTTAATGTGGACAGCATTTTTTATGTGAGAAAAACGGAGTGTACCCGTGCGCCCGCCCATTAAGATCGCTCGTGCCGATATACCCGATCGCCGCGCGCGCGAGCGCGCACATTTTCCACTGTATTTATGCGCGCTTAATTGTACCACGCTTTTGACATTTTATTAATAATTTGTACGAGCTGTGAAATGGAATCTGCTACTTGCTTCTTGCCTTGCGATTGTTTATCTGAAAATAATGCGCGAGTTGATATTATATTTGAGAAAAACACTTAACCGACAGCTTTGTGTAATTATGCATTTGGTTTAATAAACTCGACTTTATTAGATGTGTAATTATTTTTTCAGAGCGATAATTATAGTTACAAGACAGCACAATTAATCTTACAAAAATTAATGGTTCTAAAGACTTGATTAATCTGTCTGCTGCCTTATCTACTCTTGTATGTAGAACTGAGAAGATTTTTATCACAGCTAATTTCTTCTCAATCCGGAATAGAAAAGATATTCCGGGTGTAATTAGGATGTAAGTTTGTTAATGAATATCGCACCTATTATACTAATGATAAAATATATCGCAACATTTGCACACATTCGTTGCTTACTTGAAATGAGTAATTGATTCGCTTAATTGATAACTTGGCTTTCTACTGCCACCGGTTTTTACACACAATTGTATCAGGAAGAAAGGCATCGAAGACTGAAATTTCGCAGAACAATCGCTCTATCGATATACATATATATATACTTGCACTGGTCGCTCTATCTAACGCATGCCTTCTTTTTCTCCTTTTGTTGCAGGTAAGTAGTGGTGTCCGAACCGTTGCGAAAAAGCGAAGGCTGTGCCCGGAGAGCGGTCCCTCGGTCCCCGCCGGTGTGCCGGACGGGAGATATGCGCAGCAAGCAGCAGCCGAGGCCTTCCTTCCGGTGGCCGCAGCAGCGCGGCGATAACATTCCCGGTAAATACAACACACACGCAGACATACCTAGGCACGCACGAGTCGACCATCCACCTCCCCCTGCCCTCTCTCTCTCTCTCTCTCTCTCTCTCTTACTTATAGTTAAGTTTGTGCGCATGAGCATATATATACCGATGGATGGACGGATTTGATTATCCCCCGCCACCCGCTCGTCCTTTCTATCTGAATTATCCCACACGCGGTTACTTAGACTATGCATGTGTGTATTTTTACGTAGTGTAGGACAGACTATGGCGGATTCGCGAATTATTGCATGAACGAAGGAGTTTGAGAGAGGGCGACCCGCACGATGACCCGCACTATTGACTGAATATAGTTTTGACCGTATAAATAACGATCGTTGTGCTACATTTGTGAGTGTTCTGTTTGATTTCTTTAATTTCGTTTGGAACTTCAACTTTATGTTTTAGTTAAACTTGAAGAGGCGGAACAATGGCTTTATTGTATTAAAAAGAAATTGGATTATAAGGCTTGCAGTAGAATATCTAGACTTTAGCGCACACACAATCGATCTCATACTTATTCAGTATGCTTTGATGAAGAAAACAAGGGATATTGCCGAAGAATATCTCGAATGATTACATAACTTTTATCCATCCACTTCCTACCCTTATAATCGTTATGAACGTTTTCTTATATCATACCTCCACCGGCCGTAATCTTTTACATAAACGACTATTGATAAAAGTCCTGTAACTCACCTTCGCGAGCGCGTGCGTATCATAAACGCTCGTTAGATGGTGCAATTTTGCTTGCTTTTGTGTCTCTAATAACCCGGCGTCCTAGTATATATACATAAGTACGGTTACTCTCAGAACCTTCATGATTCTTTCATAAAATCCTCCCCTTTACATAATTCTACTATTAATCATTTTAATTGGAAGCCGCGGATACGCGATTGTTTCTAGCCGATTAGCGCGATGCCTATCGTCTTTATAGGGCCGCAAGCCGCGGCTACGTATGTGTGTGTTTATTATATAAACCCTATACGGTCTCCTGTCGTAGCTTTAACTGCTTATCTGGAGCGAGGGAATGCGCACTTTTATCCCACACCCCTCGTTTTAATTGTACGCGACGATTATTGTTATTAAATTTTCACTAGCGAGGATCGTTTGTAATGCACTTAACGCGCACCTACAATTAGTCGAGCGGTCTTGTAGATGGGCTTCCGCGATCGCTCATTATTAGTTCGTTTGTCTTGTTGAGCAAGTATGTAATTGAATCTTATGCGAAACGCACACGCCTGAAATTAAAAAAGAAAATTTCAGACTTAAAAATTGTTGATTTTGGCACGCGAATGGTACGATTGCGAGCCCGAAAAACGCACTTTGGCAGGATTGTCATTTCCGTAGCGTGCGGTGGATAATGTATATGAGCATTTTCTGAACGTTAAAATTTAGATTATTTATTGAAGTACTGATATAATAATTATTGACACTTTAGTCGGCTGCTCGATAAGAGTCCAGGGCATAATTGACGGCAGCAAGATCACGCAAAAGTATTTATCTGATGCAAAGCCTCCGCGCCGGCACGATAAGCCATTTCGCGATTGTCAAGTATTGTGACAAATGCTTTTTTTCAATTTTGCTTCGTCAATTATTTGCGTCCCTTCATTGACCATTTATGCTCGATATTTTTATGGATTCTTTTATTTATTACGATAACGATTAAATTACTGTATGCATATTATGATGGCCGCTATATAGAAAAATGTGTCAACGTTTTTCACGCGTAAAATATTTTGAATTTATCCGGATTATTATTGAAATTCGCATCAGCGTCATAAACCGCGATGGGCAGTAACATATGTATGCAATAAAAAACAAAATAATTTTTAAATGAAGCTATCTTAGGTTTTATCAAAGCACTTCGAGGAAAAAAGCTTATAATAAGCGAAATTTAAATTTGTTGCTACCGAGAAGAAATATACACGCATATATATTTACACTCGACGCTCTTATTAAGAGTAAAGGAATATTATCTGCCGGGAATGCCTCTCGCACTAACTGTTAATATTCGCGAATACACGTCGAGCTCTCGGGGCTTATCCGGCGTACGACTTTGCATATCGACGACCATAACAATATTCGATATAATTAGCGTCGCAATAAAGAACGGACCGGGCGCCATAAAAGCCCGCCAAAAAAGTCCCTTTTCCGGAGCAGCTCGGTCGCGGACTCTCGGCGAAATTCGGGGCCCCTCACTCACTCGCTCATTACCCAATTACGGCCACGTCGAACGGGTTTCAAGTAAGTTGTAAATTCGCAATTTAAAACCGACGAGGCAATGACTTTGTGGGCTGCAATAAAACGAACCGGGCATTTTATTTGTTCGGCAAAATAACTCCAACGCCACCGCCACCGCCGCCGCTGCGTTCATTAAACGAGCGTTCCGTCAACGCTTTCTCTCTCTCTCTCTCTCTCTCTCTCTCTCTCTCTCTCTCTCTCTCTCTCTCTCTCTCTCTCTCTCTCTCTCTCTCTCTCTCTCTCTCCCTCTCTCTCGTTCTGCCCATACAGGCGGAAAAAAGTTTCCGAAATTATCGAAAAAAATCAGGCGAAACATCTCCCCGTATCTCCAATAAATAACTTGATAAAGCCGAGAGCCTGTCAATGTTTATTCGCGATTTCTGTCGCTCGCTCGCTGAAGAAAAAAAAACACCTACATACCTCACGCACGGCCGAACGGTAGAATTCAATTTAATCCCGGAGTCAAGAGAACGATAAATTCCTTATAAATTTTTTGGGAGGCTCCTCTCCCGCAATCTCGTTCTCGCTCTCTTCCTCTCTCCCTCGCTTGAATTATGCGACGCGCTCGCAAACGTATACGGACGTGTCGCTCTCCGCGATAAAACTGCGCGCCGAAATTTCGCTCCTCGCGGCGCCTGATTTTAGCGCGCGTGTGTATTTCAGCGCGCCGCGCGTGAATCAGTTTTCGGTGAGTCATTTTCCTCGACCGCGCGCGCATAATGCAGTTCGATCGGGGCCGTAAATCGGTAATTTATGTCTATCGTCGCTCGTCGCTATGTGTGTCGGTGCAGCGTGTATATAATGCGAGCGCGAAGGCGAAAGACTTTTCTGCGCGATCTATTCTCGAAGCCGTAAAATAATACACTCGCACGGGCGAGATCTCGTCAAAAGTCGACCTGTTCGTTTATCGTTTGCGTATGCGAAATGAGTGCGCGCATTCGAAATGAGACACGTCCGTATATAAGCGAGATTAATAGCGATATACGTTTCAAAAAGCACTCGCGAGCCTATTATTTATTTGTTTACAAGCGCGGATGGCGATTTTGCCATTATATTTTTGATGATGCGTGAGCGCACACAGCGCTGACTCTGATGGCGCAAAAAATTAATCGCATGCGATTGATTTATTGACGAAGGGGAGGTTGATGATTGTTTTGCTTCTGGCTGGAACTGGAATCGACGCTGCTTTCATGAATTTTTATGACACTTTTATTTTATAATTTTATGTGTGAATTTCACTAGCCACTAAAATTAAATTTATTTTCATTAGTATTTCCGTCTGCTTTTAAACATCGGCGATTCCTATAAATCTTGAGCAATGGTTTTAATAATTGTTCACGATCATAACAATAACATAAATTTCTGTCGATATCATTGCGTTAACAAAATAAAAATGCACTCCAAAATATTTTATAGAATAATATCTGTGTAATGTTCCTCAAATTTGTTGTTTCTCACGCGCAAACAGTTAATAATAAATAAATGAAAAAGGACTCGAAACAATCTTCCCCCAGCCGTCACTATAAGACTTTCTTCAGGCGACAAAATAATACGTATTTTTATAGCACGGCGTGACCAAAGTCCGCACTTAAGTCACGCCTATCCGTGACTTATCTATTAGATCTATTTAAATCTATTAGATTTATTAATTTAAATCTATTAGAAAGAAAAAAAAAACTTTAAAATTCACATAGTAATGAACACTTCATACCTGGTTATCGTTATCATGTCCATTAGAATCTCCAAAGTTGTCTCCACCATCATTTCCTTTGTTATAATTATTCCTACTTTTGAAACCTCCAGGTCTTCTGTCATCTCCGTTACTGTTATCTAAGGTACAAAATCCACTGCTATTGCAACTGTAATTATTGTTGTTATTACTCTTATTAGCAGAGCCATGCCAAAGCTAGTACCCGTGCTTTCATTCTGTGCGGGTGTAGAATCATCGTTCCAGTCATCATCAGCCATTTTGGTGGTTGTGATAAGTCTGTAAATTGAAAAATTGATAATGTATTAGATAACATACAATGCTAAGGTATCTTATTGTTCGAAGTGAAATTTTTATAAGCAATGAGGACATTACAAATTACAAGATAGCATTAAAAATTATCACTCGCTACGCTCGTGCGCTAACCTCACGGTGCAATAATGAACTGTTTATGACAGTGGCCCGTAGCACGGCGTGATGTTAGCGCCCGAGCGTAGCGAGGCCACTTAGGTCACACGTATCGTAATATATTATTAGCCATGTTTATTTTTAGCATAATATCAATCAAGCTTAAGTATTTGGCGATTCCAGAAAGGTATACAGCTCGTTATGAGAAAAAATCTTTCAGCTGAATGCTTTGCATATTATTTTTCTTAATCTTCATAAATTAAGCTTAAACAAAAAGGAAAGACACGACCTATCTCTGTTATAAACAATTTATTGCAAAAAAGCCCCGCTTACAGAACTCTATATAGAGCCACGTACATAGACTGATCGCGCTCTATCTCGCCAGATCTACACGGACAAGCTGGGTTAACGTCTTTCATTACACGATATTGCCAATTAAAAAATCGTACAAGAGCTAGTAACGATTGACGTGCCGCACTGGCGATGATAATAAAATTAAAATGCTCGCGTAATAAAAGCGTAAACGGCGTATATAGCGCCGAGCTAATTCACTTTTGTAATAAGAGACCGCGTCGCCGCTCTCTTTCTCATGTACGTATTACAAGCTGCTCTCTAGGACTGGCTTTTCTGCTCTCTCTCCCTCTCTGCGTCCCGGCGGCGATCGACCGATATGTCCGCGGCGATCATGCATCGAGAGGAAGAGAGAGAGAGAGAGAGAGCTCCGTATATAACAACGGGCATAAAACCACGCGATAGACGAGATCGCGAGAGCGGCGGCGCGGCTCTTTTCATCCCTGCCTCGACGTCGCTCATTTGCCTCCTTAGCTGCATCTTTGCGCGGCTTATTTACGATAGCTATGTGCGCGCGCCCGTCACGTCTGAATCATGCATCGGATCAACGCTAACGCAGTTGTTGCTATACAGGCTTTCATTGTCTATAAAATATTTATAGGGAAATTTCTTTGAATATAATTTACGGATTTTAACAGGCTGACGCAAGTGTGCGAGTGTAATAGTCAACTATTACAGTAATTAAGAGTATATATATTATAGCTATATGTGAAATTAATTCGTCGGTTGACTTTAGCGAAATAATAGTACTACAACTTTTAGTTATCGTGCTGTCGATTGCCTCAAAGTTGACAGTGATACGTTATTTTTTATTTTTCCTGTAAGATAATAACAATGATAATATCTATTTTTAGACGGCTTTATTTAGCTATAGTTTACCATTGCTAAAGAAATGCCGACAAGCGAAAATAGCTTGCAGTGCGTTAAGCGAATACAAAGTTTTCCGAGTTCAATTTTAACGAATAAACGAAGCATAAAAGCGCTTTGATGGTCTATAAACAAGCGAATGTTATGAGGTTTTGAGAAGTATGAAAATTCGGCATCAAAAGCCACTTTTAGTAAACTGTATCGTTCTCAGTATACGTGACCAAAAATTTACAATATGAAGAGCTATATAATACCCGCCCAAATAATATTTTTCTTTTATCTTTTAATTGAATGCATATACATTGCATTCAATATTTTATCGACGACGCTTTATTAAATACCTCTGTTCTTCCGAATAGATTAGAAATTCATTGTTTCTTCTCACACTTTGAAACAAGTTTACTCATCAAAAAACAAATCGCCGACACTTTCTCCTGGTCACAGCTTCATTACTATTCTAGGCTCACTTCACAGCTTCTCATTTCAGCCTCCTCCCTCATCGAAGCAACACCGACACCAATTTTTCCTTTCTGCGCGTGCGCAGGTCGTTATATCCACGTATATAGCAACGGCGCGTGATAGAGAAAGAGCGTGAGTCATTCCGAATCAATCAGCGAGCCGCGTGCGCTCTCCTTTTCTCATATATCCACCCCCGCCGTGCGCGCAAGGTGCAGCTCTCCTGCTCCGCGTAGCCCGCAGGCGCTTCTTCTCCCGCCGCCGCGCGCCGCTACTCCATGGGAAACGAAAAGTTCGTGCGCTGGATAACAATTATGGGCCGCGTAAATCATAACGCCGTGCGAGATAATGCTTTTCGTGCGATTTTTTTTTTCATATGGCGTGTGTGTATATGTATGTGTGTGTGTACATACATATAGGCTGGGTGAAGGGATGTATCGAACGTCGTTTATTTTGCTCGTAATGCTCTCGTGCTGGTTCACTGCAACGATATTTTGTTATGTAAAATTAAGGTTCTCTCATAATATTTGTGTTCTTGGTTGAAGACTTGGTTCAACTGAAAGTTGAAACAATGATTAAAGCAATGCTCCTCGTTAAAATGCAGCGGAGTTTCGTTGTCGCCGGATGCTGTGAAAACAGCTCGCGATTGAAAGGCTTGCCGAGGCGCGTGCTTAACTTCTTCTGCGCATTGAAATCCGGCCCACGAGGAGAAACAAGGAACGCGCCGCGGTGTAATACTGTAGTTGCAGGTGTGCGCACGCGCAGCACGCGGTTATATATCAACAACGCCGGCATTCAGCGATTGTGTGTGCTTGCTCACATATATATCCATACACGCAGCGCTGAGCGCGCACTATACTATTAATAGTCGTGATGTCGCTGGATGAAAACGATATTATGAGACTGAAATTGACCTCCCACGCTCTTTGTCTTCTTCTGCTGACGTCCATACGTGAGCGCGGGAGATGAGGTGGATTAATGGGCTCAATTTGACAAATGCAGATTTTACTTGATACTGTGCGTATAGTTTCTTACATTGAAATTAACATAAGCTAGATGTACACTGACAGAAAAAATCTGGTAAAAATTCTTATGTTGTCATGTAAAAATTACCATGTTGGAATCGTAACTTGACCATATGTCGGATTTTTAGCAGAAATTGCAATACACGTAGGAAAAATTCCAAGTCTAACATGGGAATTTTTTTATAACTGATTTTAAAGAGCGAAAAAAATTATTTCATCTTTTTTTTTTAGGAGTGGGGGAGCGAGTATCAGACACATAATCATTATATTTAGACAATACAGAAGTTGTTTTTGAATTAAACATGATTAAAGAAAATTTATTAAATAAATTAAAAATTTTTGGCGACATCGAGACTCGAACCTGGAACCCTTGGCACGGTAGTCGGGAGCGCTAACCACTTACCTATAAAGACATATGTCCTACAAAATTTTGGAACTTGTATATCCCCAAACGTAAGTTATGCGCGCTAATTTTATAACAAATTATGCTTTAACTCGAATAATACTATTCTCTATTTTAACGTATTTTATTACAAATGTTATATATTAAGAATATTGTTTAACATTTTATAAATATTACCAATACCTTAAATTAAACAAGCTCCTTTATTTATTAATAAATTTGTATTTACGATATAATGGTTATTGGTTTTTCCCAACCTTCCTTAAAAATATTACAAATAAACAATGATTTTAAAAATTGTCTCATCATAAAAAATAAAAAAAAAAAAAAATAAAAACAAGTATATTGGATTAGAACAAACATTCAGTTGTTGAGTTTAGCGTTTGTGTTTTGTCTCGACGTTTCCAAGGTGGATTGAGTTTGTTGACATGCATCTGTCTGAATCTTTCCTATTTTGACATTGAAGAGGTCAACTTTTCGTGCACTCGCGGGCTGTTTACGATTGAACGTGTGAATTCTTACTCTAAAACTCTCTCAATTTTTACCATGCTAGCCTGGGAAAATGTGCAAAAGATAAAGTTCCATTAGCCACGTGTTAATTTTTACTATGCTGGCATAGGAAGTTTTACTTGTGACATTGGATTTTTTCATACAAAAGATAGTAAATATTTCGATTTTAAGCAGTTGTGGGCAACTTCCAAGAGCAACATAGGAATTTTTCCCCGGGTTTTTTGTGAAACAGATGGAAAGGAAGAAAGTAAATTGGAAAAAGTAATGGATGTTGATTGACGGATTTTTTTTCGTGTATTATATAATGAATATGCACATCATTTATTTTGAAAAAAAAATCAACAATTTTTTGTTCTGGTGGAACTTTGATACAAACATATTACAAGTCGCTCCAATTATAACGTTGAGGTCGTTAAAAACCTAGTATTTAATATGGGGATACATCGTTGCGTTTACTGCAACAGTAAAACGATATAAATTTAATAAGCCATGTATACGATTTAAATATTATTACAGGCTTCGTCGAGAATGTAGCAGGTATACAACAACAGCAAACACTGTGCCCGCACCGAAGAAACGAGTCCTCAAACCCGATCGAAAAGAGCGCACGACGAATCCCGCAAAAATTCGCGCGCAACTCGTCAAATTTCCATCAGCACGAGCCGACGATTGAGCGGTTATTATAACTCGTTCGATGCCGCGTAGACATGCACGAGGCTGCACATGTGCATGCATAGTATAAAGGGTAGCGAGCAAGGCGGGCTGCTCCTGCAGGTGTACGCGCCGTCGAGAAAGAAGCAAAAAGGACAGCGAGAAAGGATCTTTCGCAGTTGAAAACCGGTAGGACGTCGCCGCGTGACGCGGCTGACAAGTGAAATCCTGTATCCACGCGCGCGGGCGGCCTGACCGGAGAGCGAGAGAAAGAGGGAGAGGCAGAGATGAGGAAGAAAAAACGAGGGATATATATACTCGTAGCAGCACGTGTCCAAATGAACCTTTCCCCCAGCCCTGCGCGCCGAGCTTTGATTTCAAAGAGTAGCAGCAGCAGCAGCCCCTAACGGCCTCCGCGAGGAATATTCATTTAAATATCTGTCAATACGGCCGGCGTGCGACGGCTATCTCCCCGGCCGCAGCGACTGAGTATATCGAGAGATAGGAGGGAGGAGAGGAGCCGAGCTGCAGAGGAATCCCCGATGCCGGGGGCGGACTTACGTAGCCGTGCGCCTCTTCTCCAGCCCGCGCGCTCGCGTGTCATTTCATATCTCCAGACACCAGCCTGCCCCTTTTTTCCACTAGCGGTTATCCCTTGTAAATCTGATTCCCCGCCGCGTCGTTGTCCTCCTCGTCATCGTCGTCGTCGTCGTCGATCCAGAGGATCAGATTAATAATTGGAAATCGCCCCCGCGCGCTCGCGCGTCTTTTCCCGCGAGGCATCGATGTTTTGGACTGCGTGCGTCAGCCGCTGCTTTTTCTCCTGCGGCGCGTTCGATAAATGCAGCCTTTTAGCTGCATACTTTGTCTGCTTTACGCGCGTGCTCGATTATTTTATTATTGCACGGACAACTGATTTTACGAGCGGAGCGTGTCATTTTTCTTCGACAATTTTGCCAATTTTATTATCGCTTGATGAAGAAAAAAGTCACCGCAACACGCGGAATTTTATTATACGCGCGCGTGTACTTTAAAGAACGCGTCGGTGTTGGCGCTCTCTGTGTTTCGGTTTACAACGTTTCAGCCAAATTTCTCGGCCAACATGCCGTAAAATTTTGGAACAGAGCGCGCTCTTGAGAAAAGCAGGCGCTATCAGCGCAATAAATAAGGTCCCCGACGTCGTGCTTCCTTAACGGCGCGCGTTTTTTTGTCCCTGAAAACTACGAAATTCGAATCGAAATCTGGGCTCTTAAATTCGAAAAAGGCCGCGGCGATAAGGACGTCTCGTGCAAAAAAGCGAGCATCTCTCAGCGCGGCGGCCCCCGCGAGTATAAGTAGTCGTCATCCTCGGGGCAAGAACTTTGTATTTTTAAAAGCGCCGTAAGCGCCCAGCCCCGAACGCAAGCGGGGAAGGGGATGAGAGCCGCTCGTCGCCTTACTCTTGAGCTTGTAATGATAAAAATTCATGCCGGCGCGGCTTTACGATCGTCGTAAAGCGCGGAAAGCCGCGAGAGAGATCAAGAGAGAAAAGGAGAGAGAGAGTCGCGGTCGCCGTGCCTTGTGTTCGCCGAGTCGTGTTGAGGGATATCTGTTTTTTACCTTTTCGAGACGTACAAGGGACACTTTCAGACGATGGAGACGAGACTTTCGCCGTGAGTTGCGATGTTGACTTAGATAAGACGGGAACGTTTTCTTTTTTCTGGACAATTGATGAGAATAATATATTTAAGTCGTAAACATGTTTGTTTATAGAGAATTACGAATGAAAAGTAATTTCGAATGGAAGACTGAAGTTTGCATGAGAATGTGCACCATCGTGAATGTCATAAAGAAAAAAATACTCAAAATTTTTAAAGCGAACGCCTTGAGTGATGAGATCGGCAGTTTTTTAAACTCCGTTCGGCCTTTTCAGGAATGATCGAGCAGTGACTGACAATGAAAACGTGTGAATGACTTCTCACCTTTTTTATTGCTCAAAGTTTTTTCACTTTATAGTTGCAAAAAATCAAATTCTTGATTTCCTGCACTTTAGTTTTCGATTTTTTAAGAGGAAGAGGTCTTGCAGCTCGATTTATTTGTTTCTCACACATCGCTTATGCGTTTACGAAAAAATCGCGTTATTCCTCACGTAAGGCAATGACCGGGCTAATCGATTTGATTTAAAAAATACGGTGCAATAAAATTCGCGGGTGCGAGTTTCGCCTTTCTCTCTCTCTCTCTTTCTCTCATCGAAAGTAGCGGCGCCGAGGAATACGACTATACACGCGGTGGACGCGGGGCGACGAGAGCCGGCTGTTAGCGCGTTTTATGGCGGCATTAAGCTTCTCTTAAATGACGCGCGCAAAGTGCTCTCTCTCTCTCTCTCTCTCTCTCTCTCTCTCTCTCTCTTTCCTCGCTCGCGGGATGTTAACTAACGCGCTCGTCAATTTTCCCTGCTCACGAGCCATTTTTTTCGAATCCGATTTCAATTTATGCGCGCGTTAAATTAGCAAATGCATGTGCCGCTGTACCGAGACCGCTGTAACATTAAGTCGTCGACTCGCGTTATTGAATTATCCAGTGGAATAATTTATTCGCTGAAAAATGCTAGTATATCAAATGTCTTGTCAAAAGACATGGATTCTAATAAAAGAAGGTGAGGTTTTTCTCTCGCAAAACTTTTTTATCATAAAAACTAAAATTACCACCCAGCCATATGTGAGCTCCGGATTAAATAACAGTTCGCTTTCACAGAGAGAAAGAAAATTTATAACTTAATCAAGTATGCAATGCGCGGGGGAGAAAATCAGCGCCCTTAAAAAAAACACGCTCGCGAGCGCCGCTGTCAAGTAGACAAACCACGAAAAGCAGAGCATTGGACAGAAGTTCAGAAAAAAAGAAGCGCTCTTGCAACGAGCACGACGGAAAGAAAAACGTGTAAGAAGGACACAATGAGGTACGCGCGCGCGCGCAGTAGCGCAGTCGCTGCAACAACGTCAAGGTAGAAAATGAGAGGAGAGGCAGAAAAGCGGAGAGAAAATAAACATAGTGGAAATGCAAGAGAGCAAAAAACTGGACGAACACAATAAAGAGGGAGAGAAAGGCGGGCAGGGTAAAAATTAGACGACGCCGCGGAGAATGAGATCAAGCGATGAAGGCGGCGTGAGCGACAAGACGCGCAGCGTAAACAGAAATTAGGAACGCGAGCGCGTGGCGAGTGGAGCGACATACATGGGAGCAGTAATGAAAGAGAAAGAGAGAGAGAAAGAGGCGAGGGTGAAAACGCATACGAAACTGCAAGGAGTAGGAGAGGCGGCCACCCCAACGGAACGGACGGGCCTCGGGGTGACGTCCCTCTGCTCTCCTCTGGCTGCACGCGCGGCATTTTAATCCTGCGCCGACGTCACTCCCCGAATAATCAGCCCGAAATTCGCAGCCGCGTGCAACCGCGCAACAAAAGAACCCACGTACATACGTATGTATACGCGTATGTACACGCAGCTTGATTTCGCCCGTGACGAAAAAAAAGCTCGGGCGGAGGGGGCGACCAAATTGGGAGGAATACTAGCGTTTTGGGAAGCGCGCGATGACACGTCGACGCGCACTTGATATTTTTTCCTTGTCGCGTATGCGTATACACCTATACAGCCCAGAGCGGGCGCGTGCGTACGCGGGTAATTAGGCCGCGCACGCTGTTATTACGTGGAAAGCGCGGGGAGCAGTGCGATTACTTTTCTTTTTGGCGTTTTTGTTTTTTTTGCGCGAGTTGTGTATTTTTCGTCCTCCTCGCCGCCGCCGTTGGAGCTCCTTGTTTGTTGAGAGAGAGGGGGATTTGTGCGTGACGAGGTTGACCTTTGTTGGGAGAGCGCGCGAGAGCTTTAGTTAACCGTGTGCGGAGCTTTTCAGTTTTTTGTTTTGTTTCGCGATGAGCCTGGGATTTTAAATTTACCGAGATTTTTCGGGCTTGAATACGTTAGTAATGAAGAGTACGTATGAATTTCGCGTATGTGGCGCAATTGAAATTGTACATATATACGCTTTTTTACATATTCTACATATATACGCTATGTCGGTATAGTATATGTAGGACAGTTGCAGGGAATTCTTTTTTATTGAAGCTGGTTTTTAATGCAGTATAGTTGTCGATATTGTTTCGATAATATACTTTTTATTTATAAAGCACGTAAACGTGTGAGTGTGCATATAGCTTTTAAGAGAGAACAATGATAGTCGATCCATTCCATTCATCAAACTTGAGCGACAGGGTCAATTATAGTTCGAAAAATACCAACACACCGAATGATTGATAGATAAGGTATATATTCTCTCTCCCTTCGTTTTCCCAATTATATGCATCTAAATAATACATTTACTCTGCGTCAAATTTAGCCTCGTCCTTAAAAACGCAAAAAAAAAGCGAGAGCAAATCAACTCGAGTTAGCATCCAAGACAATTAGTGTATAATGTAATAAAAGGCGCGCGGCCGAGCGCGAGTGCGCGCGCACAACAAACAAGAAGGTATTATCTCACGCGAAAAATCATGATTGGCCGACATCGTAAAACAAAACAGTCGCGAGAGCGAAGGAAGTTGCAGTGTGAGAGATAGGGTCGAAAAAAGAGACGGAGAAATGACGGGCAAGCGAAGAGGAGGAAGAGAGAGAGAAAATGCGTGTATATATATACCTATATAGCAGAGCTATACGCGAGTGGGCATCAGGGCTCAACGTCTGCAACTCGTCTCGTACCGAGTCAGACTTGACGGCTGCCCTTCTCGTTTCTTCAGATCTTGTCAGAAAGCGAGAGAGGATTCCTTTCCGTCTTTCCTTCTGTCCCGACGCAGAGTTTTATAAGGCCGCGTAAAACTGTAACTAAACGCCATCCCGACTTTGGCCAGATGCTTCGCCTGAGTGGAACGTTTTTATTTTGTCTTATTCCCGTAGAAAGCTCATTTGCATAAATTACGAGTAACTATTTTTGCAGTTTCCATTACAAAGGGCGATTTGCTGACCAGTCGGTGATTAATGGCCGAGCAGAGCCGAGGTTTAAGTTTACTTTTCGTAGAATTTGTGCGTAGGTTATTGTTTGTATTTTATTCTTATTCAATTATTTTAATTAATCGATTATTTGTAAATAGTACTTACTTAATTAAATGTATATTCATATTGCATTACTGAATTTTCGCTGATACTATAATTATATATGCTTTACGATAAATATTTAATGTACATTATTTTCATTATTATATTAGTTTGCTATGAATAATAAATATTTTCGTTTCTTGATTAACGAATTATTTAATATTACATATCATTTCACTGAAATCCAAATATTATTTTGAACCGAAATTCATAATTCAGCTCTGATTAATAAAACATAATCAGTGACAATTCATTATTTGCTAACGTTTTCACTGTATACTTTTAAAAATAACTGTCGTTAAATAATTATGAATTTTCATATACAGCGTTATCTTCGCACTAAATCCCGGTACGAAATCAAGGCTGTATAGTCAGTTGGAATTGAGTAATGCAGCAACATTCCTCGTAACAAGTCTTCCCCCCTAACAAGCTCATTCCCAACCTCGCAGATTTCCATTAAACGCGCGCCTGTCTTCGTGTGCGCTTGCGCGCGAGTTTACACTTCTCATCTATAATACGGTATACAAAGTATCCTCCTGATTCGTCTATTTCTCTCGCATTCCTCGTAGTTTTGTGAAAAAGGAAAAGTTGCGGCGGGTATTGGGTTGCTGCAGCTCTCGTGCCTCCTTGAAAATCTCACTTGAAAAGGCAATAATAATCTCGCGCCTCGGGTTACGGGAGTCATAAACGCGCGCGGCGAACGCTGATGTATATACTTCAGCGATTTTGTCAGGCTAATAACTGACCATTTATATTAGAAACTTGCTATAAAATGGGAAGTTCTCCTGTCCAGTTTCTAGCTCCCGATGAAATGCTTTTTCTCCTATTATTTGGCCATTTAATAGATTGAAAAATAGAATGAGTTTTTCGAAGACAAGCACAAGCTTGTTCTTTAGTATTTTAAAGGTATTAAAACTGATCAGTTTCTTTAGTCTGGAAATGGCTAGCAGAAGGGTCGCGTAGCTGGAAACGACTCCGGCAGCAGCGGCTTATCACCAACTAGGCGTCACACACGCGCTGCACAGCTCGGCGATGCAGGAAGCGTCAGTCTGTCTATCACGCTTATACCGCGCGGCGCGAAGCTACACGGCTACGTGCGGCTCTTCGACGACGCGAAAATCAAGTGCAGAGGGGAAAAAAGGCGGCAGTACCGAGGTGTATAAATATTTGAGCCGCGCCGCCGCTGGCAATTTTGCGCGCTCGCCTTTTCCCGCACTGCGGCACTGGTCGTCGCGCGAGCGCGAAAAGAAATAAGGAGGAAGCGAAGCACTCGTCTCTTTACTGGCTTTTCAACGGACGGTGAATGACACGCGGCGGGCAGCGAGCTGTCGAGGGCGATTTGTGTTTTCCCGTGCTTTCTTTTTTTATAATAAGATTCTCATTATCAGGGGAGGTCACGTGAGTGTAATAATGTGTACACGAGTGACTGACTGACACACTGCGCGTGAGCGTGAGCTGAGGTGGTGACCTGAAAATAAATGCGACGTGGATTAAGCGTAAGGCTTTTAGAAATACACCCACACACACACAATATACTGTGGGTTGCGATATCGTTTCGAGTACATAATTGCATTTTCAGCAAATAATATTTATTTGCGTTATGCCTTTCACAAATCACACGGAGGGCGATGTTTCAACGACTCGATTTATTTAAGTAGGCTATTATAATGAACTTGTATAGTTCACTATATCACGTCATAATTGAGCTTCCTTGTGAATTTCAAAATTAAAATAACGATATTCTCGAAAACAACCATCGAGATACTGTGCTACATATCGAATTTCGTGAATAGAATTTTAATATAAGAATAGGGGAAACTTGCCCACTCACGCCCACCGCTTTAAGGGGGTTCATCCAACCAGGAACGTATCAAGAATCAATGTCACCCCGCACCGCGCGTACAGGCTTGCTCGCATGGGGCCCCCACTCTTGTAGTCAGAGCACGTGTTTATACGGGACTGATACATACACATAGCTTCGTGCGGTCTGTGAGCGTGCACACAGAGCGGCGCTCGTCTGTGTGTTCCCCCACCGCTCCAGCGTCGTCTGCACGCGCTGCCGTACACCTAAAATTCCATACTTTCAACTACAATATCTTAAAAACGGTGAAGCTAGGATCTCTGAACTTGTAATATGATATTCTAATTATTGATCTTAATAACATATTAGTTTTTCAAACAAACGCTAAATGTATCTTTGAAGTTATAGACTGAATCGATCTTTCGCGCGTGTGCGTCCCATAAGACGCCGTGTTAAAATGCTCAAATTTGACAATTAATATCTCGATAACGGTGAAGCTAGGCTCTTTTTTGTGAGGATATCATATAGATAATGATGTCAGGTACATGTGAAAAAACTTTCAAAGACTTCCTAAATAAACTGAAAATTGGATGAACCCCGTTAAGGTGGCTACTACGCGTTTCATAGTGTTTGAAGATATCGTCGCGCGGTACGAAGAAAAGCCAATTTGGAATGTACAGGCGAAGAAAAGACAAAAACGCGTCTAAGGCGAAGAAAAGCCAGTTTGCATCCTTCCAGACGAAGAAAAGCCAGTTTGCGCCGTTCCTGCGGAGGAAAAATCCCAACTGACCGCATCTAATCAATTACTAGTTATCTAATTATCTTGACTGATCATCTTTTTATCTTTTTATCTTATCTTTTTAAAAAGAGTTTTAATCCTGTTGGCTATCTTTTTATCTTTATCTTATCGTATTATCTGAAAGTTATCTATAAGAGACTAACTAAATGTTACTTTCCTTTGAGAAAAGTCAAACTGGCTTTTCTTCGTCTGGGAGGGCGCAAACTGGCTTTTCTTCGTCCGGGAGAACGCAAACTGGCTTTTCTTCGTCTTAGACGCGTTTTTGGCTTTTCTTCGCCTGTAACTTCCAAGTTGGCTTTTCTTCGCACTGTGTGACGATATGTGACGGTATCGGACAACTTATATGTACAGAGAGAAATTTTTTCTCAAAATGTTTATATTTAACATGGCATTGTAACTATTAAAATATATATGTTAATAGTTACGATGCCATGTTAATAGTTAAAATACCATGTTAAATATAAACATATTCTTCTCTCAGTGTGGTTAGAGGTAAAATATCATTTTAATAAACATATTTCGTGCCCGATATTTTAAATACGGAATTTACAAAGTTACATGAGAATTTAATATATTGTAACGACATAATCACAGTGTTAAAAGATAGTTTTATCTTCTCGTCTCTTTTCTATAGTTTTCTGGTAGAAAATTAAGCATATTTTATAGCTAACGTGTTAATTAAATGGAAGCATTTTTAGCAAAAATCATAATGCAAAAATAATATAATTCATCTAAAAGTTATACTATTACTTAAAATACATATTTTATGAAGTGTAAATATCATAATTTATTTCGGATTGGTTATACATGATTATAAAATAGAAGCAATGTTCGTTTTAGCCATAAATGTAGCTGAAAAATAGGTAGCTCCTTGTTAACATTTCTACCAGGGTTGATCTAATACTTTTTTAAATAATTTCTACTTCAATAATAATAATAATAATAATTAATATGGATGTTCTACCATAGTTGAAAATATTTTGACGTTCATTCTCGTGTATTTGTGATTATTACAACTCAAAATTCCGTGAAAAATTAAGGGGACCAGAACTGGGGATAACATTTTAAGACCGCGAAAAACCACCTTTTTTCTTCTTCAAGTAGCTTCTTATTTATTAGAGTAATTGAAAGAAACTACTTCATACCTTAGTAGGAGGCCCTCCAATGGATCATTTCCTGTTCTGGTATTTTAATTTTAACCCATCCCATCAAAAATGGTCGAAAAAGCTATGGGTGCTGCCACCGGGCAAGTTTTCCCAATATCACTATAGTTTCCAGGAATTTTTATTAAAGATCATTTATACGATATCAAACCAGTTTGAAATGCTTTTAAATACAATTAAACGCATGTTTTTGAAATTATGAACATTTAAGTCATTGCTATAGTATACAATTGGGAAAGTGCTTCAATAAATATTTGATTAATCGTATATAATAGTAGATAAAATATGAAGAAGTAATTTGTACTTCTTTAATTTCGATGTCACAGAATTTGCAAGTTGACAAACTTGCAAATTCTTCGTAATGATATTTTGAACAGTGTTTACTTTTTAAATGAAGATATAATAATTTTATGTTAAATACGGGTCTTTGTATTAAAATAATAAAATAACGTTATTACAATAATTCAAAATTTCATTACAAATGATGTTTGGGTTTATTTATACATATAAAATAATAATAATCAAAAAGTTGTAAAAGTAAATTATTTTAACGGCTAAAGTATTCCTTATGATCGTGTAATTACAAAATGACACGTTATTTTCATTTGGAAATCGTATACGTGTAATTCGGTGAGCCCTCTGTGATAAGCCGGCCCCTCGTAAATTAAATTAAGAAGGGATACATTGAAAAGGCGCCAGAGACAAGTCGCGCACGAACAAAATTTGAATGGGATGAAGAAAAAATGACCTTGTCCAATCTCTCGAGATAGAGAAACAAAGAGAGCGTGAGGAGGGGGGGGGGGGAGACCGCGTGTGTAAGGGACGCCCGCTGGCAGGTGGAGGAGGACTGTATTATTCCTTATCACTCGTCCTCGCATAAATCTCGCGCGTGCGCGCGGCGGACACGCGAGTGCCGCTTCTTCGTGATCAAGTGGTCGCTGCTGCTGCTGCTGCTGCTGCCTTTCTTCCTCTCGCCCTCTCTCTTTCTCTCGCGCGTCTCCTTTTTACGCTCCCCGCGCTATCTCTCTCTCCCTCTTTTGACCCTTTCCACGGGGGCTCTCCTTTTATGCCGCGGCCGGCGCTCGCGAATTTTTCTCTCTCTCTCTCTCCCTGCCACCGCTGCCGCGGCTCGTTATTTACCGATGTGTCCGGCCAAACGGTCCGCCATCGCTCACGCCGAGTGCAAGTACATATATATAGGCGAAGGACCGCGCGATGGATGTGTGTATGTGTATATAGACGAGAGGGGCTTTACGGCTACTTTCATGAATGCGCGAGATACTTACCGCTCTATCTCTCCCTCTCGCGGCCCTCCGCCTCTAGTCTTTGAACTCGAGACTCGTAGCACGTGGATGCACGGCTTTTGCACTCGTACAGGTGTAGTTTCGTGAATACAACTCCCGTGATTTGTTATTCTTTTTTTAGCTATACAAGAGGTTGTAATAGTACATTATGTAACAAGGGACTAACGTCGCAGATTATTCCCACGGGTGAGTTCACTGCCCGAGCGAGCGTAGCGAAGCGAGTACTTTATTCCCTCTAATATACTTTATTCCCTCATCATGCGGGAATAAAGTAAAAGAGGGAATCAGATGCCAATTTTGCCTCGATTTTCAGGCTATAAAATGGCCATTATAGTAGAGATGAGAATAAATGAAATTTTTCAATGAAATTGTTCAATGCAACTATATACGAAATATAGTAAAGTTTAATTATGCGTTTTTAGATATGTTTTCCGGATTCTTTGAAACAAAGTAGGCGAAAGAAATGTTTAACTCAATCAATTTGCAAAATTATACTGCTTACGCGAAACGCTATCTACACATAACAGGTTTTGTATGCATAGTATGCAGAAAGGCGAGCGCGATGCGGGCTTAAGCTCCAAGTGACTCGAGAAGGCGGGATACGAGGTAGCAGCGCATCGACCTTCCGGCACTTTTCTCGCGCTGCCGCCGACTCTCCCTTCGTCTCTCTTTCTCTCTTGCGGGTCCTTTTTTCCGCGCGTTGCTCGGATGCCCCGAGACAGCACTCGCTACGTCGCAATTAATATACCTTGGTGGCGGTGGCGGCGGCGCGGCCTCGATTCAGCCGCGCGACTTTGATGCGCCCACCGGTTCTCCGCGCCTGCCTGCCTGTCTGCCTACCACTCGTCAAGCCGTGGCCCGTCATATAGGACGCGACAACGCGGAGATTCGGAAATTCGAGGCGACGCGCGGGCATATTTTTGTTCGGTTGTGGCAAGAGAGGGACAGCGTGAGTGAGGACCTTCGCGTTCTCATTTTTCTTTTCGGGATTCGCGCGCGCAACCGCACGTCGTTTTGTGTGTGTGTGTGTGTGTGTGTGTACGGTGCACGAAAAGCCATTGGGACATGTTATACCGAGGCTTACATTTAGACGGGCGGCACTTTGTGTATACAAATATATACATTTTCGGTTCATTGCATTTTCTGACGAATTAAAAAGCTTTTTACAGTAATGAGTCGTTTTATAATTGATACAGCAATCGTGTGTAAATGGCGATTTGAGATAAAAAGACATTGATGAAATTTTAATTTTAAGCTACTTACATATCAATGTCTTGATATATTAAGACAGGATTATTAGAAGCGATGAGAAAACGCATAAATCAATTAACCGAAGCAAAAACGAGATGGTCTGAAAAAAAACTGTGCAGTTGACCGCCGTAACAAAAGACGCGCCCGCACACAAACACGTATACATCCTCACACTCCCGATAGAAAAATAATATTTCCGACGGAGGCTATACTCGGCCTTCGGGAGGCTCTCGTCTCTGTCTTTCTCGCTCGCGCGCGCTCGACGAGGTCGATGCTCAGCGCCGTGGAATACGAGCGACGTCGAAGGAGAGCGAGCGGGAGAGAGAGAGAGGGAGCGAGAGAGGAGAACGAAGGAGACGCGAGGGTGATGGACGTATAAGAGGCGAGTAAAGCGAGGGAGTCCAATCAGAGACAGAGACAGATACACGCTCGCGAGAAATAAAAAAGAAACGAGCAAAACGGAACGACACACACTCACGAACGTACAGCTCGCATACGTGACTGCGAAGAAATTGATATGTGTGTGTACGAGCGCGAGCGAGCGAGAAGGAGGTGGATTGATTGAAAGAAAGAAAAGGAGAGAGAGAGAGAGAGCGGGAGAAGGAGCGAGGAGAGGATAAGCAGGATGGAAGGAGCCGAGTGGACTGTCTGTTCTGTCCATCACGTTGCCGGCGTCAGATTATCGTTCTGACACTTTTCGAGTTATTCTGGCCGCCGCGCGCCCCCACTCCTCCCTCGCGTCCGACTTCATCGAGGCACTCGGATCTACTGCGATAGAGCGCGCCACATCGTTCCTTCTCCCTTTCGCTCTCTCCCTCTCGCACCCTTCGGCTCCTACTTCTCTTTCTCTTCATCTATTTTTCTCAATGCCTCCCGATATCTTTCTCTCTTTAACGAAGTTCCTCGCGCTGTTCGCACCTCTATACGGAGTGTAGCTGTTGTGGCTCGTTCGTGAGTTGGAATGAGTCTGTATACCTAGAAGTTTCAGTAATTTAGTGAGTGGCGATTAGAGCCATTCATATATTTGGTTATACTAAAACTTCATTTACTTTGGATACTCTTTATACTTTAGGATCTATTTTTATTAAAAACAAAAAGTCAGTCGTGTTTTTATATACATGTACCTCAAATTAAGAAAATCATTAAGAAATATTTTACAACCAGACAGTCGATACACCTAAATAATCCGGAGTCATAAAATTTTGCATACAAAGTGCAATTTGATCAAATTTACGCGCCTACTCATGGCACATAAAAATAAATTGTTTCGGAATATCAGCGAGACACGTCGTCCAGCGTCAACTAGTTTGTCCAGTGTCGATCAAATTTCCGAGGACAGGATCATTCGTAGCTCGGGATGAGCTGCCGAGACAAAGCTTCATTCTGTCTTCTTTTTCTCTCTCTCTCTCTCTCTCTCTCTCTCCAAATATTTTCTCCTGTACCTTCGTGTTCGTTCGCTTCTCTCTCTCTCTCTCTTTCCTTCACTCTTTTTTTCGTGTTTCACGCAAACTTGTTTAACAGCTGCTGCTGATGATTTATTGCGGAGCGGTGGTGGCGGCGATTCTGAAGCGCAAAAATGACGTGGAACACTTGCTTTTGTCCGTCGTTAAAGTGAAATATATATATTTGTGCGTGCGCAGACGCGTGTGTGCACGTGTTTATATGTGGACAATCGATTGAATTGATAAACAAGTATAAATACTCAAAAATTATTCTACAATAAGTAATTTTTAGTATTCCATTAATGCCATATTTATATTATAAATTATATTTCAATCAAGATAATAAAATTATTTTATAATATTTATATACACGGAATAAGTAATTCAATATCAACAAATTTTGTGTAAAACTTAAAATGTTTTCGATTTTCCTATAAATTATATATTTTTTTTCTTTCTTTCTATAGATGATGCACGGAAAAAAATTCCTTATGAAAAATTAGTGGAATATCCACTAAAAATTACTAGAGTGTTAATTAAAAGTGGGACATACTTGCATTCTATCAAGTTTTATAATATATTATAGTAATTTTGACGAGAGGTTGAAATTCATGAGAAAGAAAAAACCCCGGAGAAGGAGATTCGAACCCTCGACCCTCCGATTACGAGAAGCTGCGCTCTTATCCACTCGGCCACTGCCGCACTTATAAGTAAGGTTTCGACTTGTCTACATATGGTACACCCTGTTTTACCGACAGCCCTCGCGCCAACAAAATTACTATACTGTCTATTAAATTTTCAGTATAACTTAGACTAAAAATTAAACTAATTCTATTAATTTTTAGTAGATAATATGGTAAAAATTATTTTCTATTCTGTTAAAATTTAGATTTAAAATTTTTACCATATTATCTACTAAAAATTAATCGTAACTATAATAAATTTTAAAACTTTTTCTATTAATTTTTAATAGAACTATGCTAATAATTAGTAGAAGTGTACTAAATTGCTCAAGAGTGTGAGTATGTCCCATCTTTACCTGAGATTCTAGTAATTTTTCATAGGGTATTTCTTTCCGTGTGGAAGAAAGAGAAAGTTAACTTTTGGTATTACTCAATAAACCAAACAGGATTTAACGTTGCAGAAGTAAAATTAGATTTAGAACAATGTCTATATTTTGATTAATTAATACACCTATAAAAAGATTAAGTGTAAATATACATCGAAAACAAATTATTTTAAGTATTTCCATTTACTCATATAAACATAAACCGTTTCAGCAAGTAATAGCTGAAAAAAATGACCGATATCCTCAAATAATGATAAATAAATAGTTAAATATCGAAATCAGGACCTTTAAAAGCCCGTTTTATTAAAAAAATTCAATCTGATCGAATCTGGTTAACGCCGTTTAAAAATTGCAAAGTGAGCCCCTGCGGCAGCCCATTATAATAACTGACGGGCAGATAAAAACTTAAAATTTTACGTGATAAAAATACACGCGCGCATAATTTAATTATGACAATTTGTTCCAGCACTCGGATGACAATGGAAAAAGTAAAAGACTCGATATAATGCGTGATAACCGAAAAAACAATGCAAATGCGAGAGCGACGGTATCTCACTCTCACAAAGGAAATCGTCAGCCGCTTAATTTGACGACAACAGTGTATACACACACAATAATGCGACGCGGAGAAAAACTGTCGAAAAAAGTGCCAAATACGTCGGGTACAGCACGTACAGCAAAAGGCTTTTCGCCGTTGGCAAAGAGATACACATGTATATGTGGATATAGAGTGAAGGAGACAGAGACATAGAGAGGGAGAGAGAGAGAGCAAGAGAGGGGAAACGAGAATCGCGCGCGTGTGACCCCAGCCGCATGCGCCCGCGCGCGTCATTCAATTAATAATTCAATCATCGTACTCGATTGGATTACCTTTCGGGCGAAAAAATCAAGCGGGCGCCACCGTGTGCATGTATGTGTGTGAGCGCCCGTACGTGAGACTGCATGCGGGAAATAACTAACGGCGCATCATTACGCAACGAATATTCCCTCTCTTTAATGCACTTTTATTCCGTCATTTCGTCCCTCTCCCACGCGTTTATATACACGTAAAGTACGAGCGCGCGCGCGCACGCTTACGAGAGACAGAGAGAGAGGGAACGAGCGAGCGAGTCCCTCGGTTTTATATCGAATTATTTCCATTTTATATTGGTGGGCGCTTTTGATCGGCCGAAATGACGATCATCGCTCCACCGCCACCGCGGCGCGGCATTTCGTATTCGTTCGGTGAATTCATTCGCGAGGTCCCCGCGCGCGAGTTAATTATCATTGGCCGAATGACTTGCCCGTGCGCACAATGCAGTCGAGGCATTGTTTGTTTCGCTCTTTCTCCCTCGCTTTTGTTATTCTTTCTTCGTTACCAGCCCGCGAAATTTGGTTTGCCATTTTTGTTTAAACGTGCGCACGCGTCGTGGCTCCTGCCGACGCTGCTGCTGTGTGCAGTCGTCGAAAAATTTTATGTTAATAAGTTTGACGCATTCGAGCGCACGTGAATTCGATGGTTTTTTCGCCGGGCAATTTGCACGTGTGCCGTACGTGTTGAAATGCATTTGGTTTTATTGTTGTCGATTTTTTTCCGCTTGCTGCCGCGCGTATCATAAAAGTATAAAATGGAATATGATTATAATAAAAAATGATTATTTAATGTGTTCTCCGTTTTTATTAATGTTCATGGATTTATCGGATAATATTCATTAATATAACACGTTTATTAGTTATTTACTCGTTACAAGCCAATTGAGTTTATCATTGCACGATTCTTATTAAATAGTAGTTAATCATTGCATATTTAGAGCAGTCTCGTGAATTTGTTCTTTGTGTAACATTATGTTTAATTTATTTATATATATACTTGCATTTTTATATAAAGAATGAATAGATAGAATTTGATGGTATTTTTCATTTAAAATGGCCTCCTTTCTTTCGAATTAATCGCAAACAGAGCATTTAATAGAAAATTTCCCCCTTATAAATACAACTCACATGCAGGCGTTATTTAAGCACGGCGATTGCACGATGCCCGCGCGCTCGCACAATAACCATTGAAATTATTCACAGACCTAACGAATTTTTCTCATAATTTCTGTTTCAGGTAAGCAACACAAACACACACACACACACACACACACACACACACACACACACAGGCAGGCAGGCAAGCATACAAGCAGCCTCAATATTACGAGTACATCGCTTAATTAGCCGTGGCTCGGCGAGCGCTGCTGCGGATCGGCCACGTGTCGGAGTGCGCGCAGCGACGCGTGAGTTAATAAAAACAAAAAAGCGATAAAAGTCAGCCGATGAAAATGGCCGCGTTTATTTATGCGGTCCCGGCCGGCGGCGCATCATTTTCGGCGCATTACCGCACGTGCAGCGAGCGCCAGCTCGATTATTAGCTGCTGCTGCTGCTGCTGGCGCCGCGCTGCGCGTTTTTGCGCGAGCCGCTACGCTGCCATGGACTTTTTAAAAGGTTCCGAGAGAGAAGCTCTTGGTAATTAAATCGAATGGAATTACAAACGATTAAATGGGTTCGGCGTGCGGTGTTTCGAGTCAGCTGGAAATCTGCGTTTGAGCGGGAGGGAAGAACACATGAACATGTATAGGGGGGTTCGAAAAAGTGTGTGCACTGCAGCCAAGTGTCTGCACTGTGCGCGGCTGCGCGCTCAAAGGAATTCGTTTTCCACCTGATTTGTTTAAGAGGATACAGAGCGGACCTGCTCGCTGTTGGGAACGATGATATTTTTAAGGAAATTGCGAATGAAAATCGATTGTTTTTATTTTATTTTATTTTGTTACATTTTTTTATCTAGAATATACTGCAAAGATATCTTTTCAATTTTCATTTCTAACAGTGTTGAAAAACAATAAACTTTATAAAGAAAACATGTAGCAGACATTTAACCAGTTTGAATTTTTGCTTGACGACTCCACTCGGAATGTTACATCCACATATAATAGTTACTACTTTTTCAACGCGAATGGGAAAGTTTGCTTTTTAGTGTCTGATTTATCACAGTCGATTCTCGCAAATTCTTCTGTATATTTTAAGCGTGTTTACCTATTTGAGGTCGTATCTGACGATGAACTTTATGACATTAATGAGCAAATATTTCAGCCTTTGGCACAACGGATTCTTTCATAACAAAAACATATGAGATTTTCTTTTGACACTATATATTTAAAGATCATTCCAAATAATGTAATAAAATTGACAAATTTTAAATTAAAAAAGATTTATTGAACTTTTTACTTTGCGCCTTACCATTTTTCTTAATTAACTTCACTGAGTTTGACTCGTCCAGCTCATTATTCTTACATGAATTGTGGACACCACTACACTAACTGGACTATTTTTTACGTGTTTGAAATTCCGAACGTTCATAATGAACGAAATATTAACTTAAAGTTTCTAATTCTAGTTAGAATTCCCAGGAATGTAGTTTACTGGTGACTGCAAGAGTGAGAAGTGAAGAAATATAGTTATTATCCGATTTTAAATGTATTAAGTAGCCAAATTCGGCTAAATTTGAAAATGGCAAAAATTTTTCGTTCACTATGAATGTTCGAAATTTCCAACACCTTATTTTTTTCAATGCACGGTGCACATAAAATGCGCTTTTATGCCTCATTTTTCTGTCATAAAATGGTGTCATCTCATGGTCACTAGGACGCAAAATGAGATTTCGAATTACACTTGACTCATTCTACGCTCAAATCAGCTTGATCCCCACTCGAACCGCAACCCTCCGCATTTCCCACCATTTTATGTTACGAAAAGTATACTATATTAATTTAAAAAACAAGACGAATGTATGTACAAGATTAGTGCCCTTAATATAAGCTTGCGTAAAAAGCAGCAAGAAAAAAAGCTACTGTTACGTAAACCCATCAAGCGTCGAGGTGAACAAAAGCACGGAGATTTTCTGTCTTTTCGGGACGGCTGTCGCCATCCTTCCACATTAAACCGTCCAAATGCTGAAATTAGAGCGACGCCGTCGCCGCCACACACATCGTCGTCCGTCGCGCATAAAGCTCTCTTCCGCGCGCGAACATTTCGCCGAGACTCGGAGCACCGCGAATACCTTGAACTCGTCACACAGCGCACGTGGGAAAAGAGGAGGCGGGAGAGAGAGGGGACGCTAAGCGAAAGGGTTACGCATGTTAATGCCTTTGTACACCTACACTGTGTGTGAGAGTGCGCGCGCGCGGGGTCAGCCTCTGATGAAGTTGAACCATGCGACGTGTAATAAGGGCCGGCAGAGACGACGACGACGGCGGACAGACGGACGGATGGACGCCGCCGCGAAAACGAGGAGAGAAAGGGATAAAGCTCGCCTCGTCCAGAGATGAAGATAGAGAGAGAGAGAGAGAGAGAGAGAGACAGAGAGAGAGAGAGAGAGAGAGAGAGAGAGAGAGAGAGAGAGAGAGAGAGAGAGAGGCTGCAGTGTAGTTGTATGTGTATACGCGTGCATGGGTGTACATGTAGCGCATACTATTGCGCGGCGTGCAAGGGAGGAAAAGCAGCAGCAGCAGCAGCAGCAGCAGCGGGAGGAGAAGGAGCGGCGACTTGACAAGTGCGCGGGCGGGGGCGACCTGTCGGGGGTGGGCAGCAGCTCCGCCGCGGACGTGACACGGCCGTCTTGTGACCCGTTCGCTTTCTCTCTCTCCTTCGTCCAGCTTTCAGCGTCCTTCTCTCTCTCGCCTGCTAGCTCTCGGCTTCTGTGCCGCTCCCTCAACTTCACATGCCACGACGTGCGCGAGCGAGCGAGCGGACCGAGCGAACGCTAGCCAGGGCTTCCATTGTTGTTATTATCAAAGAGGTGGGAGGGAAGTGAGGGTGAAGAGGGGGGCCGAGAGAGGGACGATGACGGAAAGGAAGGCGACGTCTGCAGGTGACAGATGAAACGGCGTTCTTCTCTATCCCTGCCCCGCTTCTCCTCGCACTTTAGACTTTCTCCGCTAGCTCGCTCCCCCTCCACCTTCTCTCTCTCTCTCTCTCTCTCTCTCTCTCTCTCTCTCTCTCCGCTGCTACGTACACTTTCTCTGTGCACGTGTATACGTGTGCACACTTCGGCCCTGCTCGTTGTACACTCGTTGTCCCGTATATAACGAAACCTTCCCCCGACCTCCCCGCCGCCTCGAACACGATTTTCTCCTCCTCTCTCTCTCCTTCCCTCGCTACCGCTCACTCTCTCTCTCTCTCTTTCTCTTGCTGCGTCCGCAGTCACTATGCGGATTCGGCGCAATTTTGCACCGGCGACGGTCATTCGACCTTTCGAGTCTTCGTTAGATATCACTCGGAAGCTGTCCGGAAATCATGCTTTAGTATACTCGCTCCCACCGCCACCACTTTTCCTTCTCCTCTTCTCTCTCTCTCTCTCTCTCTCTATCCCTCCTTCTCTATCTCGCTTCGTCCCGGTCTTTTGAAAAGAGAGAAAATGCCACCAGCCAAGACCATGTCAACCTACACTGACGTGTCCCTCTATACGTATCGATGAAATCCGAACCTCCAGTGTACGTTTAGACAGGAACGGAATGGAGCATTTAATTGGAATGCCATAAGAGTCTGTTTACTATTAATTATTATATTCATTATAGAAACAATCAACGTGTATAATCAATGAAATAAAAGCGGACAAGCAAAAATTACCGTTTATTGATAATAAGTCCCGAAAAGTCATTTCGAAGGCGAAATGAAATCGGAAAGTTCATGGATAAACCTCGGCGCGGCGACAAATGACCCAATAACGTTCGTCCGTCATAGCGCTTACACGCCGGAAAATTCCTCGGCTCCGCTCACCCTCGTGATATAATGCGGGAGCGCTTATGGCTGGCCGCTGGATAAAAGACAGCACGGCGGCGGCCAAAGAAAAGCGAGCGGGTATAGCGCAGTCGGAGCTCTGATGGTCCTGCCGCCGTGGCGCGGAGAGTAGCTTACACGACGGACGAAATTCTCGGGGCGGTCGCGAATAACTCGGCGACGGCGTCGTCGTCGTTTACCCTCTCCGCTTTCTTTTTGCGGCCCCCGCGCGGACGACTGAGGGATGCCTCTGCCGCTCTAGCTGCGATGCTCCAATGCCGGGCGACACGTCGCAGGAAACCACGTGGAAACCAATAAACCACTGCTCTGGATATTCAGGAGGTTGGGCGGAGAGTTTAGAAAGAGGGGGCAAGCGAGAAATATAGGGGATTCGTGGGAGTCGTGAAAATTACTAGCCATGCACTACGTTTTTGACTGCTCCGGTTAATTTTTTTCATTTTATTGTGAAGAAAGTTTCAGAGTGTTGGCATTTGTTATTAAAAATTGCACCGTATACAGTATAGTTTTACATAATGCTTACGAAAGTTTAAAGCTTTCTTAATGTTGCATTGGCCGTAAGGTCTCGTTCAAAAATTTAAGACAAATATGTCGGTCGTATAATTCATCGAAAACAGTAATATTTTACAGAACTAAGAGTAAACAAATATGTAAAATGTTTTTTAGAACTATGAAGAAAACTTTACATCGGTTTTAGAACATTTTATTGCTCATTTTTTTCACTTTTTGGTATGACTGTACACCTTATTACACAGTTTTTATGCTATAACTTTAATACTAGCTCGCAAAAGCAATTCATTTCAATTGCAATCGATTAAAAAGCTTTTCTTTTACGTATACACAAATTTACAAGAACTAAACGATATTTTTTCAACATAATTGTTTCAATAACTACGACGAATCTAGCCATATTCAGAGAATCTCTATAAGAACCCAAGTTAATTTTAAACTACAATATCTCGAAAACTAGCTCGCAAATCATATTCAAATTTCGTTTATATGTCGTTTATAATGATATTATTGACCTACTGACGAAATTTTATTGATCTGACATTATTTTTTACATATAGCCCATACAACCTTAAAATTAATAACATCTTTACTTTTCCATGTATGAGAAAGAACGCACGAGTATTTCATACAAATTCCGCGCTCAGTTGACTTCCAAGCTCCTCTCTTCTCTCTCCTTGGGCTTTGAAAGAACGCGCACAGTCCGCGACGAAATCCTCGCCTCTCGTACTATATAGCTACCGCGTCGCAGTTGTAGCCCCCACAGCGCCGCTGAATATGCAATGAAGTGTTTCGTTCGCGTTTCGTTCGTTTCGTCTTTTCTCTTCCTCGCACACACAGGCACACATACGTACAGACGTCAGTCCCGACGGGTCTGGCCACAGCGGCGAATATTGCCCGGTCCTGTCGATCAGCAGGGCTCTTTTCTCTCTCTCTCTAATTCGACGCTGTTTAGCGGATATTCGCAGGAGAGATAGCCTAGAGGGCGCAGCCGTTATTCTCGTCTTTGACTTCGATGGAATCTCAATAGACGTGCGAGTCTCGTGTCTGGATCGCGCCCGAGCTTGTGTATATAGGATTCCACGTGGGATTTCTCCAGCCATCGCAAAAGAGAGGGAGAGAGAAGCGCATGTAAATACGCTGTTTGCGGACATTAGGATCGATGTCGATAAGCGACAGAGATGAGGGTAAATGTGCAGTTATTTCGGTGTGCCGCTGTTTCTTCGCTTTGAGCACACAATGCCGTTGTGATAACGGCGCGTTCTGTTTGTTTACCAAGTTTCAAATATGACACGAGCAACGTTATTCAAAATATGAAGTGTATCAAATGTACGAAAAAAAGAAAAGCAGCTATATTTCTGAAAAGTAAATTATAAAAACCATTTTCTGTCAAATGGCGATAAAAATGTTAATAAGACGACAATATATATAAATATATATATATATTGAAAGAATTGACGAAGGGAAAAATTCCAACTCGCGTCGCGAGAAGTCGTCGCAGCCACTGCGCACTGACCGGACGTCTCCGCGTCGACAGATCAATGTCGCGAAGTCGCCGCGAGGCCAGCGGGCTGCCCGTCCGCTCCGATCGAGGCTCTGCATCTATACATATATAGGTGTATAGATATATATATACACATATCGGGAGGTGCAGTGGACGTCTACGCGAGACATCGCAAAGGAAGACTCGTCGAGGTTGTATAAGACGTTGCCCAGCGAAAAAACACTACAGAGATGAACGAACGTCGTGCAGGTGTTTCCGAATTATTTCGGTACAGGTGATATTTAGCTCGGGCAATGATTCAGTTCACTTAGCACAGGGAAGTAAGGAAGTTCCTCTTCGTTATACAAAATTCTAGATACTGTGAAAGTATATGTGTAAAATATTTACTACAATCAAAATAAAAAAAAAATTGTTATTGTATACTTTGCATTATCTCAATATTTTTTGTTCATTCGACCTCAACTTTTTACCGTGATTTGGACTGACACCCCAGTACTTGAAAGCCTAACAAAAGGATCTCCTATTTTTAACTTTTGTTTCCACGAACCGATAAAAATGATAATAGCACTGTCAATTCTGAATTATTCATTAAGCATAACGTCTTCAATTCCGAGCGGCGCAAGCAACGACTGATTACCTCAAGTACTGTATAAAATCTATTAAATCGTTACGCGAGTCGTTAAACTAAATACACAGAGTGACGCCAGGCCTCGTTATTACCAGCGCGTATATGATGGAACGGCGAACAAAACAACTCGGCGGGCGGTCCATCCTCAGAAAAACTCGGCCGAAGAAGCGCACGAACGCGAGCAAAAACTAGTAATAGCGAAGCAATAAACGAGGCCCGGGAGGAGAGAGAGAGAGAGAAGGGGCCAAATTCTGTTTTAATAAGGCCCCTCTCTGCTAATCAAGCAGCAGCAGCAGCAGCAGCAGCAACCGAAATTCGTCCTCCCCGTCGTCGTTGTCGTCGCGTCCGAGTGATGCGCCGGTGATGGAAGCGCAGTGCAGGCCTTAATGATAGGCCCGCGCGGCTTTATGATCTCAGACGGACTTCCACGAAGCGAAATATGCCGCTCTCGGATGCGCGAAGCAGAGGTGGACGGAGAGGGGGGAGGATCATTATATGGCGCACGTCCTCAAATTATAAAGTCGTCCTCTCCTGCATTTCTGCAGGCCAAAAGTGCGTAAAGCTTTTTCGTGAAGCCGATGGGGAGTCCGAAATTTTGCTGTAGTCGCGGGGAAGAATAAGTGCAGGTAATGGCAGGGCTGCTACTAGTAGATTATTACTCTGCGCTAAAACATTATCTAGTATAACGTATACTGTTGCAAAATTACTGTATAGTTACACTTCTCAATTCTCAAAATCAACATGTTATATTATTAAAATTTGATACAGCCTTCAATCGTTATATAATGTGATCGCTATACTTTTGCGATGGCGCGTAGATCGTCAAATTGCTAAAATTCAAGCTATGCAAATTGTCTACGCGCGAATTACATTTTCGTATAGATATTATATTGAATTATATCATAGCTGCGCTAATGCCCTCGAATTTTCGTTAATTTATTCGGCGAACCTAATTATCCCATTCGAACGTACCATTTAAACGCGGGCAATCGATCAGCCATACATGTTTACGAAACAAGTTACGCCACTCGGCTAATTATTCAGTCTTGACTATACATTACTGTCGTTTTTGTCATTATTCATTTTGTTTCTCACCGCGTATCATCGGTGAGGACTATGAGAAGCCGCCGTTGCAAAAAGTAAGGGAGACGGGGGGTGCGAAAAAAGTGTATTCGACTCGTCGTCGTCGTCGCTTCGATCTCGTCCTCAAAGGAAAGCGCTTTGACGGCAGGCTCCTCTTTCTCCCCCTTCCTTCTCTTTCGCACTGCCCCCCCCCCCTTGAGGTGAAGGGAGCCGCGGAGCTTTGGATTGCTCGATTAAATTAACCCTCGGGGCTTGCCCAGACCTCTCTTGGCTTGTTCGAGGAAAATTATTAATTATCTTGTTCTTTTTGAGGATCATTTCCTCTCTTTTTCACGGCTGGGATGATTGTACCTCTTCATCCTTGCGACATCTTTTTTATTCTTCCTTTTGTTTTGAAGAAATGAATTAAAAAAACAAATTACTTTAAACCATAGATTTCTGAAATGTGAAAAACATGGCTTTATCACAACGTGTTGTCATGAATTACGCAAGAGAATATTTTCCATTTAGTATGTCCATGTTTTATTTATCGCCCGTTTACTAGAAAAAAAACGCCCTCCCTCTATTTATCTTCACGCTACATTTTTATATAATTTGAAAACCGGTTATAACAATGCACTCATTACGCTTGATATTAATATACGTAATAAAAGAAAGGACTGAAGTTTTCGTTTTTCAAAATTTAAATCTCAAGTATTCTGCATTTACTTTTTTATATTTTTGCGAAGCTTTCATAATACCCGCTTCGAACCTACAGCCCAACATCAGCAATTCGTTAAGAATGCCCTCGACGCTTGGAAATCAATATCCATCAATCAAAGTAAAAAATGATCGGACAAATCGATGCGGAAAAATTCTCGACGGCGTATACATAGGTACCACCCGCCCAGCCAGCCGGGTGGCGCACAGGAAACCGCTTCTCGCGCCTCGCAGGGGGGTGACGGCGGCGGCGGCGTCGGACTTGAGGTTAGGTTGGTCGGTTGACCCGCTTGACAATCGATTGACGGCTGTCGCCAAGACTCCCCTTCTCCTTTCCTACTCCTCCACCTCCTTCTCCTTGCCGCCGCTGGCGTCTCTCCTGTGCGCTCTCTCCTTCCGTTTCTCTGCCGCGCGCGCCCTCGGGGCTCCTGCCGCCGCTCGCCACCCCCGACCACCACGACGACGACACGTCTTTGTCCCGAGGAGAGGAAGGCGCTTCGATCCCGACAAGTCGAATAATTTCCCCTAATTATCACCCCCGTCGGTGAGCGGCCGTCTGATGGATTCCGGAATATCGACAAAGACGGGCTTTCTTCAGGATGCTCGCTTTCTTTTTTCGTTTCTTGTGGTTCGATCGGTCGGGTGTATAGCTTTTTCTTTCGCATCTTGCGTTTCATTCTATGCAATCGTTGTTTCATCTTATTGTTGGTATATGAACGTATTAATAATCCGTAATTGATAGTATCAAGATATAATACTTATTTATTAAAAGAGATTAGAAATAATAGAGTTACGTGTAATAACATATTTCAGTATCTATGTTTTAATACTGCTCTAGAAAATCGTATTAATGGTTTATTTACGTAAACGAAACAACATTTTGTGGGAAAATAAAAATGAGGGTATGTACATTAACGACAAAGTATTCAATTTAATTGTAATCTGATGAATAGCGTCTACAGTTTTACATGTACACGCGCCTGCCAGCAGCGGTTCGCGGCGTAGCCGCTATATGTTAAAGAAATTTCTTTTCCACGGCAGGCGCGATAGGAGAGACACAAGAAAGAGACAAGGGGAGCGAGTAATTAAATGAGTCTCGTCAGAAATGCGTCGTACAAAAAGATCTAATAACCGACTACATGCACACACAAAATACGTACGTGTGGCAGAATATGTTTGTAACTTATAGGACAAATATATATATATATATATATATATATATATATATATCCAATAGATAAACTTTACATAATTACATAAATACGATCGCCTCTAAATCAACAAACATTGAACTAAATACAAGATAACCAAGGAACACAATACATAATGCTATCGCAACCGAGCCAATAATAATTCTCAACTCGAGCATCAATAATAATTAAGACGCATCCAGCGCACGACCTCCCACCTCCTTATTATGCGGCCGTCAGGGGCAAAGGTTATAAGGCAATTTCCGCAATATCGAAAATACTCGGTCGCGTCGCGTCGCGCGTCTCGTTGGACGAGCGGCTGAGAGAGAGAGAGAGAGAGAGAGAACCTCTTTAGAGTCACGTCCAGTTCGCCGAGGGCTTTTCGTACGTCTCCGGCAGGCCGCAAGGCGCGCCGCGCTTATACCCTTATCACGCGCTGCCTGTGAGGCGAGAGCCGCGGCCGGTCGCGTTTCTAAAAAGGGGGCGCGAGGGTTGCCCGCCGAGACGATTGATTGATTCGTTTATTCAATTTGCTTTGCGATAAGCTGAGATAATATCGGGACACAAGAAAACTATTACCCCCTTCCCCTTACTATTATATTTGAATTGGATTAAAAAATGTTTGGATTTTGGATGAAACTTATACATTTTGATGAAAAATAGTTTATGTATACGGTAGAAAGGCTTATGCGTCCGCGAAACAAATCGATAATACGTCGCGAGGAAAGGAAACCAGGGAAATAAATTAGTCGACAAAAGAATAAAAAAAAGAAGGAGTGAAATGTGATAAAGTAAACATAGGACTCGAGCATATAGTGGGGCGGAAGGCGCTGGCGGAAAGGGGGAAGAGAGAGAGAGAGAGCGTGAGCGTAAGGGGCGGGTATAGAGCGACACCCGCTCGCTGGCGCTGGATATTATTTGCCGCGGGACAGTGACAAACGCCCGTCAACGTCAGCCGTCAGCAGCACCTTCTCTCTCTCTCCCCGTCCGCGACCTCTCTCTCCCCTCCTCATTCTCCTTTTCTCGCGCCACCGCGCAACTTCTCCTTCCTCCCCTCGGCCGCGAAGGCGACGTGACGAGCATATCTGGATCTCTCTGGACTCGGCGTTATACGTAGAGATGACGAGTCGCGCGAGCGCCCGGGAAGGACGCGGCATGCACATAGACGTGCATTAAAGAGAGTAAGGGGAAGGGAGGGGCGGCTGACATATTGCGGCCTCGCGTCAAGCCCGTCTTACCCGTCCATCCACCCGTCCGTCCGTCACGTCGGAGCTGAAGGGGTGGCAGCAGCAGCAGCAGCTTTGCTCTTTCTCGATTTTTGCGCCGTATAACGCTATGCTCGTTTTTTTTGTCGCGAGGGAGGTGGCCGCCCGCTCGAAATAGCTTAGATCCGATCGATCGACGCGAGAGTCCGGAGAGCAGCGGGTATAGACGACCCAGACGATGGATGGCTGGACACGCTTCTTTCTTTTATTATTAAGGATTTTCGGCTCCTTCGACGAGACGCGATATCAACCTGATGGATTTCTCGATGAGGTTGCCCTTCAGCGTCGAGATCAAATCTCTGTTACAAGATTTGTCTGTCTACGGTGAGCTAATCCAATTAGTCGAATATTATATAAAGGTTATTAAGTATAATTGTTGTTTGCGTTCTTTAATCTTTGCAAATGATGGATTTTCTGCCGTTCGATATTCACCCGGTATACGCGTTTCGCGAGGATAGTTACATAAGTAGAGAAAACGCTCCCATTTCACTATATCTATTTTCCAACCGCAAAGCAAAGCCGACGTGAGATAAGCGTCGATTTGAAACTGATTACCCGTGTCAGAGGTTTTCCTTTCACTATATACACGAAACACCTACTACTCGCTCGCGACCTATTAAATCTAATACTCCATTTGTTATGCTATCACTCCGATAGATACAGTCTTTATCTAAATACAAGAGCCGGACTATCGATATATATAAATTGCCTTATGCGTCTGGTGCGTAGCGCTAAAATTAATTAACTCATTAAAAAAGCAATCAGCTCGCAAAATTAGTGGGCCGAAAGTGCCGCCCACCGGGCCGTAAATAATCGACGTGTCTCTCTTTGTCTAGTCAATCTCGTCTTTTTCCACTGGCATCGCGCTTACAGGAGCAGAAGAACGGCAGTCATCCTCGGTAATCATATATTACGCGAAGGGAAATAAATCCAGGGCGCACAAAGGCGGCAAGACACGCGCGCGTGTGTCTTTCCTTCATCGTCTCTCTCTCTGTCTCTCTCTCTCTCTTTCTCTCCCGCCGACTTTGTCCGAAAAAGAGTGGAAAGTTCGTGCCCGTAGGTACTATAATTCCTTCGACTCGAAAAGAGTGTGTACGTCCTTCTCCCTCTCTTTCTCCCTATCTGTCCGCAGTTATTTATCGATTTCAAAGCCCATCGCGTCTTACGGATCACGAAGCACGGTATAACGGCGGAACGCGCGCGCGAAAAGAGGAGAGAGAGAGAGAGAGAGAGCGAGGCGGCAGAATGGGGGGGGGGGGCGGCAGGGGGCAGACGTAGGTAGTCATTATGTGGAGGGAGGTGACGTCACTGACGGTGACGGATGGCTACGCGTCAGGCAAAGTATAAACCCCATGGTACCCAATAAATTATTGCAACTATAAATTACTTCTGTGCGCGAGCTCACGATATAATGCCACGGCTACTGCTGCGGGTGGGGTGCCTCGCGCGTTCTCTCTCTCTTTCTCTCTCGCTCTCTCTCCCTCTCTCCACTGGCGTCGGAGAAAGAGCGAAATAACACTGCGGCATGACGACGATGCGTTATGGTCGCATATTCACGCGCACGCTCGCCTGTACACATGCTTGCGTCTCTCTGTATGTGTGTTTTTACATTTATACGTATGCGCATACGCTCGAGGGTGCTAAATTGTATATGTACGCGTACATGTGTATATGTATGTGTGCGATGGTCAGCTTGGCGGGGTGGAGAGAACAAACAAAGCTTAGTACAGGAGCAGCGCAATAAGACGCGTAACACCTTCGGTATGGGTCGTACCCTGCGTAACGAGCGTGGGCTATGTTATACGTATACAGCTCGTGCGGACCTGCATGTGGCAGTGAGTACTCGACGGCCTCTTAAACGACTTGCGTAATGCGAGTGTATTACACGTGGAAGTGAGTCTGGCTGCGCGAAAGAATATATCGCGGTAGGTTTCTGTGCGTCTGCGTCGGCTTACGTACGCTATCCTTTTGTTTCTGCTTTCTATGATACCGGCGTGTTGCTTCATTTTCGCTCCACGACGTATTCACGTGATCAGCTGCGTGCCTTTGACGATGAATTTAACTAAATGGAAATTTTATGATAGGCTTATTATTTGAATCGTTGTTCTGCACATAACGTGTATAACTACTGAAGTATCTACACGTGTCAAGTGATAAAAAATTTGATTGAAAATAAAGGCTTGATACTCTTATTATTAGGTAGGATGAAAATCGATTAACGATAAATAATACCAGATGTTTGAATTACTGGGTAAAGTAACGTAGAACTGTGCAACATAATGCAACACTTGACCAACACATAGTATTGTACAGTTTATCAATGCACCCTAATCTGATCCTTAATCATCCATTGATCATACAATTATTATTTTTCTTCTAAAAGTTACTTTTATTTATTTATTTATTTTTATTTATTTAACCAGAGTACAAAAATATACAAGCCACTGACATCTAGATATACAAAAATATATATAAGATACAGAGCACTTCCTGTAGAGATATGTAATATATCTGTACACAGGTCTGGCATAACGCAACTTAAATCTATGGTACTTAAACTAAAGCAATTAAGTATAAACATTTGAATTTCATTAGTTTAGTGTCAACGAGTATAAACTTTTATAAAACAAATATAAATAAAATTATCTAGAATCTATAACCCAGGTTTTAATAATTTTTTTTAGCTTTTCCGGTTTTACATTTAAAGTTTTGAGATCCTTATTAAGTTTATTGTAGGCCTTAAGGGCAACTACATTACTATTCTTAAAAGAAATTTCCTTACTCAATTTTGGCAGTTCTAAGTTCTTATTTCTAGTTATACTTTCCGATAAGATATATTTATTTTTAAATTCTTCATAATGATATACCAAGCTTTCTACAATAAAACTTTCTTTGATATGTAATGGCCTAAAAGTATTATCACATCTGCTTAAGATATTTTTTAACAATCTATTCTGCAATGCTTGTAACCTATCCAGTACATTATTATAAGCACCTCCCCATGCAATTATCCCATAGTTCGCGATGCTATTAAAGAAAGCAAGGTAGACCATTATTAATTGCTTAACCGTCATAAATTCTTTTATTTTGTAGAAAACGAAAAGCAAATATTTGGTTTTTTTTATTATGTAATCGATGTGATAATCCCATCTGAGATAACAGTCAATCTGTATTCCCAAATATTTAGTATAGCTTACTCTTTTAATTTTTTTACCGTTTATAACAATAGATATATCATTTGGAAGACTATTAGCATAACATCCGAAAGTAATAAACACTGTTTTGTCTACATTTAACGATAGTTCATTGGAGGCTATCCAATTATTCACTTTATTTAGTTCTTGATTCATTTTTTCTTCGGCTTCGTTCCAGTCGTCTTCAGAGATAAGTATTACTGTATCATCTGCATAAGAGATTATACAAGAATCGACTTCATTGGTTAGGAGATCGTTGATATATAGTAGGAACAATAGCGGTCCCAGTATGGTACCTTGGGGTACTCCTATAGCGAGTGGCAAGTACTCACTTACATAATTTTTTATCTTGACTCTCTGTTTTCTGTTATTAAGATAGCTTTCCATCAGTTTCAATGGTAAACCTCGAATTCCGTAATTTTCAAGTTTATTTAATAAAATGCTATGGTTGACCGTGTCAACTGCTTTAGCTAGGTCGATAAACGTTGCTATAATGTGTTTGTCGTCATTCAAGTTGTTACAAATGTAGTTGGTGATGTAGGCCAATGCATCTTTTGTTCCTTTACTTTTAGTGAAACCAAATTGTTTATCTGAGATGACATTATTTTTATTCAAGAAATCTATTAATCTGTTGTGTATTAATTTTTCCATTATCTTGGCAATGTTGGAGATTAATGAGATAGGTCTGTAGTTAGTTGCTAGGTGTTTGTTTCCTGATTTAAATACTGGTACTACTTCAGCACATTTAAGTTGTTCCGGCCATCTTGCTTTTTGTATACATAAATTAAAGATATACTGTAAAGGCTGATCTATATAGTTTATAATGTTTTTTAATACAGTAGTATTAATACCATCAACTCCTCCTGCTTTATCTTTCATGGTTTGTACAATATTTCTAATTTCTGTTATATCAATTGGTCGAATAAAGATTGAGGAGTCTATTCTTTTAAGTCTTTGTGGATGCAAGTGTGTTTTTATGATATTTCTTGATAAGTTTGATCCGATTGTGCTGAAAAATTCATTTAGATGTTTAGATACATTTTTATCGCCTTGTATCTTGAATCCGTTGTTTTCTAGAAGGTAGTCAAAGTCGTTTTATATTTTATTAGGATTTTTGCCAATTTTTCCTTTGATATAATTCCATAGTTTCTTGTTATTAGTACTAGCCTTTTCTGCTTCTGCTATATCGTAATTACGTTTAGCTTTAAATATAATTTTCTCTAGGACTTTCGCATAACTTTGGTATGTCTGTTTCAGCGTCATATTTCCTGGGTCCTGCCTCCACCTTTTATACATTTTTTCTTTTTCTAAACACGATTTGATTATACCTGGGGATATCCATTTGCTTCTTGGGGTATGTTTCTTATGTGCTTTCTTTCTGATCGTTGAGAGCTGTATAATTTTTTTTATTTCATTTATTAGTATTTCTATCGCTGCATCCGGGTTTTGCTGACTATATATAAAGTCCCAATCATGTATTTGCTTAAACTCATTATGAATTTTTTTGTAGTCCACGTAATGATAGTAATTATTATTTGTAGATTGCGGTTTTTCTGCATTACAGGTTAAAATTAATGGATAATGATCAGTAATACAGCTTAGTAATTTAAAAGCTTTGATAACTGCTATATTAGTTTTTACAAATATATTATCTATACACGAGCCTTTGTCTGCATTGGGTCTTGTAATACCGTTATACATTGGTTTATATCCAGCTTCGAGTAATTCATTAGTATAATCTTCTGTAATTTTATCATTTTTCAAGATATCTATGTTGAAATCACCTACAATAAAGTGATTCTTTGCTTTTTTATATTTGTTTAAGATTTCTTTGAGAGTTTGTATGAATTCAACTTTGGATATGCCATGTGATCTGTAGGTAGAGGTGATATTCAGTTTCAAATCATTTTTCAAGAAAATGCAAGTATTTATGTAGGCCACCTCTTTAATTACCTCTATTCTAGTAGTTTCTTTGAGTTCTTCATTAATGTAAATTACTACTCCATCAGCACCGTTGATGCTACCTTCATTATAGTACATTTTATAATATTTTAGTTTATAGTATTGAGGATACTCGAGATACCTTGATTCTGAACAGACTATTATATCTGGTTTTATTACAAAGTTTTCCAGCATTATTTCAAGCTGCTTGTAATTTGTTTTTAATCCTCTTATATTCACATGCAGTATTGTTATCATATGTGCTTCTAAGTTTTCGTTTAAAGCCTCAACATCCTGCAAGGTCAGCTCTTTGGTTACGATAGTGTCGTATTCTATAGTAGTCATTCTGTCGTTTGTTTGTCTGTGAGTTCTTTCGTCTGGTCTTCTTGCATCTCCGCTTGTCTTAGTGTCATTTGTTGATTACGCAGGTCACTACTTTTCATAATGTTGTCACTGGTTTCGTTTGGCTGATAAGGTAGATTATAATTATATCCGAGGAACTTTGGAATGTAAGGCATGACTGGATAGTCAGTGTTTCTAATTTTTCTTTGGATTACATTTTTTATATACTCACATTTTTCGTATCAGTCGCTACATGTTCGGTATTCGTTTTTCCTCCAAATCTCTCATTTCTATAAACACAATTTGCACATTTTACTTTAGCTTTTCTGTCACAATCCTTTGTTAAATGTTCGCCTGAGCATCTTAAGCATGTAGTTTCATTTTTGCATTTCTTGCCACTGTGTCCTATTCTGGCACAATTATAGCACGGTTTCATATTGATATCATCAAAGACATTACAGCTTTGATAACCGACGTAGATTTTGTTCTTTCTGCTTCTAATATAACTGTATGTGGTAGAATTTACCTTTATAATAGCTGTTTGCATTTTATTTTTCTTGTTAGTATATACGTGCTCTACACTGCAATATAAATTTCTATTATCTTCTTCATTAAAATTTCTCTGGTTGATGTCATATTCAATTTCTTCTATACTCATGTTGTTATCAATGCCATCTACCTTCAATCTTGGCATATCAATGTCTTGCAATCTAACCTCGAAAGTATGTCCAATTTTATTGCTAAGCTGCTCCTGTAGCTTTCCCGTTTCAAGATCATTTGTGCTTTTAATTATAATTTGGCCATTATTTTTTTCCCTAATATTTTTTACAGGCAATATTACATCATTTTGCAGTACACTTTTTATTGTTCTGAATGCTTTATTTTTTTCTAAATGTGTTTTAGGTTGGATAATGATATTAGACACGTGGCGCAATTCTTTTACCTTATCAGTATTTTTTAATGCTTCTGCATACGATTTGTTTTTGGTATTTTTCTTTTCCGTAGCTAATTCTTCTTTAGTTTTTTGTAAAAGTTCTACTAATAGTTCATTTTTCTCTCTCATTTCTATAATTAACTTTTTTTGGAGTATAATTTCCGCTTTCATGACATTAAAATCTTCTTCATCTTGTCCGACTATTGTAAGGTTTTGTCTCTCTAAGTTTTCAGTTAGTACTTCTGTGGATATGGTGTTCAGCAGTTGTTCTTGAAATTTTTCCCTTTCATGTAATTTCACTTGAGCAATAATTTGTCTTGCCTCTACACTTAGTAAGTCACCGGATTTGGGGGTTAACTGCAGGTCACTGTGAGCTGGACACAATACTAGCACATCACTTATTTGTATGGCATTTTTTAAACGTTTAAAATCTGCCACATGATAGGCATCTTCACAAACAATGCATACGAGTAATGACACTTTTGTTTTTTTATGGCACTTATAAAACTTATCAGGAGCGATATCCGGCGGGTCCTTCTCAGTCCCCGCCATCTTGGGAATGAACATTTTCTTAAATTCTCGATAATTAGGTACAGACTGTTACTGTCAATTGCTAGTATGCAATTAATTGAAAATAATCTTCTGCCATTCCAATTCAGAAATTCCTTCACCATTACCGTGAATTCTTAAAATCAATCAACCATACACACGTGCATTCAAAGTGCACCAAAGATTCATAATACTTCTCGTGCGTATATACTACAGCGAAACTCAAAACTCCGCGGGAAAGCGCGTTTTTATCATAGTTGCCATAGCGATGGTTAAATTGCAGCGTGCGTCAAACAAATACCCGCGCGCGCACGCGCAACATGGCAAAAAGGACGCACGTAAGCCAAGAAATATCATATGCAAAAGCTGTTAATCAAGGGAAGAAAGATACACCTCGTCATGGAAGTGCATGTGCGCGCGCGTACATATAGAAAACGTCGAAAGACGCGCCTATAAATCAAGGCGGTGCGAGTATCCGTTTTTACGTTTCGCATTCCTAGTCGCGGAGATTATAATTGCGATCCCCGGGTACACGAGGCGAGCGATTAATTCCCGCCTAATGTGCAATTAGTTACGCGCGCACGAATGTGTATGTGCCGCGCGCGTGTGTGTATGTATGCTTATACGGGGCGCGACACGCCTAGCACACCTTCGTCAAGTGTGGGCGTAGATGTAATGCAGGAGGCATAAATCATCGATTCAGTATCGATGAAAATCAAAGTTCTCCTTTACGGCCATCTGCGCGCCGCCAGGAGAGTTTTCCCCTCCTCCCCCCGCCCTTCTCACCGAGTTTTAATAATATAAACTTGTCGCGCGAAATTCAGGTCAGACCGATTTAGAAATAGCACTCTTTTCGTCACGCTCTTCGACGAGATAATTATCGCGCTATGTATAACGTGTGTGAATTTTCTCTGATCGCGTTCGCGAGAGATGAAAAAACACGATGAGCTTATGAATTATTATTATGTAGGCAAATAGCACATATATATAACGTACGGGAGGCTTTGTGAGTACAAACGGTTGATCGTGGTAAAAAAATTTTAATCCGCATCGACGCCGTTGAAATATCAATTTGTTGTCGGGCGCGCGGGGATAGAGATAGAGTTGTTAAAGTGTAACGGGGTAAATAACTTTGATTTATAAATACGGGATTTATATATATATATATAATACAACAATTCGCACATCTTGCAAGTTTTGTTCTCGGTATTGGGGACAATTATTCCGCGCCGAAAAAGAGGTTGACTCTTGGAGGCATCCGCGTACGCCGAGTATATACTTGAAACAAATGGCATTTGTCATTGATTGATTTATTCTGTTATTGTTCTTGAGGAATTGGTTACATAAGCCCATCGCTGTCAATGAATCGCAAACTCGATGCAAACCACAGCGGTCACGATTTGTTAAACTATACAGAAAATCTTTTCAAGTTCTTTCAATTGGTTTCCTCAAAGTTTATTTAAAAAAAGGATTTGAATTAACATACTATGTCTATTATTATTTAATCGTGGGCAAAGTAACGCGATAAAAGGCAAGCAAGTATATAGAGCCAAGCACAGAATTTTATTGCCTCGCGTGGCCATATGAATGCGCGTGTTAGGACCCACGGAGCGCATCCGAAAAGCCGGATCGTGAGAAAGTCCGCGCGCAGTCTATATCGCTGCGCGCCCCGATGTGAGCACCACTGACACAACATAATCCCGATACGTAATAAATATCGTGTAGGATACACGAGAGATCGGCTCTCGGTGCGTGCGCGCGCGCGGCCGCGTTCGTCTGTCTCCCTCGAGCGAGAGACAGACGCAGAAAGAAGGTTCGTGCACACACACATACACACACATACGGAGTTCGGGGTCCGGAGAGTATGTATCCTTCGCGATCGCTCCCGCCGAGAAAGAGAGGGAGAGGGAGTGAAGGGAGGATATTATGGGCGAGCGCGAGTGAGTTATACGCCTTGCCGCATGTGTGTCGCATAAATCTGTTGCTCCGCGGCGAGAGAGAGAGAAAGAGTCTCAGCCCCCTGCACGCGAGAGTCGAGAGCAGCGGCCGTCTCTCTCTCTTTCTCTTTCGCTCTGACTGACTACCACCTCCTCTTTCTCTCTTCGACCTCCCTTCGATGCACTCTCCGCCTTCTCTCTTCTCCTTTTCTTTCCCCCCGCGGGCTCTCTTCTCGCGCGCGACGATGCAGTCTTTTTGGGGCGCAGGTTGCGATAGCGCGCGCTCGGGCGCTTTCACTTAATCTCGCCGGCTAATCTCCTCCTCTGATTTGCGCTTTCCGGCTGATGTACGACTGACAGGGGCTTGATACAAAGTTTCATTCCTGATCGAATTATGTACGCTCGCTGGAACACTTGGAACTACTGTCGCGCCGGCAGGATATGTTGGTTTTCATCTTGGGCGCCTTTTTACCGCGGATTATTAATCATGCAATAAGCAATTAGATGTAGATGGACAGCTGGTGTATATATAATCTTTTCGTCCCCTTTTTTATGATATTTCTCGACACGTTCATCTACTCGTCACATGAATTTAATACAAAGTTGCAAAATTTACTTGATATTTCCACGAGTAAAAAGTTGCTCCCCGCGCGGTAATTACACACGTCTTATATACACGGAGAGAAATTTTAGAGTAATAATTACCAAGGTGCCTTGGTAGCGCATGGATAGACTGTCAAAAGCCGTGATATTCTCAGGTTTCTAATACAATTTATAAGTTTCCCAGGAAAAACTACCATAACCACTTAAAAAAAATACCAAATTATCGGAATAAAAATTACCAGACACACTGGTAAAAATTGAGATCTAGTCATTTTTACAAGGTAACCTAAGAATTTTTACTAAGAAAACTGATAAATTTTACCAAATAACCTGGTATTTGTGTATTCGCGCATGCGCACTGCGCATTATTGTGTTTCAGAAGATTGATACTAGAGGCGTGCGCGACGTTAAAATGAAAACAATACACATATTTTCAGTAAGTAATAACGGCGATTCAAATGACTGTTGGTAACAGCTTCCGTGGCGCAGTCGGTAGAACGTCGGACTCTCAACCCAAAGATCATCGGATCGAATCCCGCTTCCGTAAAAATTTTTTTTCAGTTTAATGTTTTTTCATCCTTGTTTCTGTTTCTATATTAAAATACTATATATCCATCAATATGGATAAAAAAAGTTAATTTTTTTAATTTAAATTAACTAAAAAAAAATTTTACCAAGGCACTTTGGTAAAAAGTTTGAAATTGTCAATCTGTCCATCCATTACCATAGAAACTGGTAATTTTGTCTCGAATATTTGTAATTTTCACTATAAAATTTCTCTCCGTGTACATATACTTTGCGCGCAGTCGTGCGACGAAAAAGGCAATGCCTATATATCGGTGTACACACACACACACACTCGCGTATACGTGAACGCTCGATAAATCACGGCATCCGCGCATAAACAACGCGGCGCGGAATTCGCGCGCACGTCCAGCGCGGAATTTTAGACAATCTTATTAACACGAACTTCGTCCTACGGTCACTCCGCACTCTCTATATGTACCTTTCTCCCTTTGCCGCGCGTATATATACGCGGCACTTTATCATCGCGCCTCTCTCGCTCGCTCGCTTGCGAGCCGTGCACATCCTTATCCGTCCCCTTCCTCCTGCTCGTTCTCTCTCTCTCTCGCGCGGCATATCAGATCGACACGTTGTTCCATCGTACGAATTCAAGTGTCCCTCATTACTATACGACCGCTTCGCACTTCGAGACGAGCGAAGGCGCGCGCGAGTGGTAATTGGCTCGCCGCGGATTCACGGCGCTACTGCTCGTTCGTGTTTTTTTTTTGCGAGCTTTTTTTTCTTCGCGAAGGTGGTAAGGTTTCTTTTACTCGTCGGCGAACTGGCGCCTTTGACAGCATGTTCAGGAAGTCGTATATACGGTTTTTGATGGCTGATCACGGATTTTATAAAGTTTTTATTCATTTCTGTGACGGTATTACTTGATTCGAAAGATTGATCTGATGGATTCGAGTTTGAGTGTGATGATGTGTAAAATATTCTACATTTGCAAGTTTACTTAATGAAAAACTTTATGCGGTAAGTAACGTTTATGCAAGTGCCTGGAAACTGCGTGGAACACTGTTTTTAATATAACTAATGAGATTAAATTACTATCTTGTGCGCATATTTAAAATAAAAGTATAACTTATTCCTTGTAAGCGATTAGAAAGTTTTTAAGAGATTTCAAATTGATGATAGGTTCAAGTATTTATAGCTGAGTACTTGTGTACTTTACGAAGATGTAACATCGTCACTTGAGTGTTTTCATTGTAAAAGACCTCGGTGTTTAGGAGCTGCCCTCTACTATGAAATACCCCATCGTATAGTATATTGAACTTAATGCAGAACTTAATACTGCAAAACCGAACTTGATACTTGGACGACATTAAGAATTTTACGACTAAAGTCGCAAGTAATCATTTACATTTCATTGCCAAAACTTACCTGAAATTATCATAAAACGTGTAAATTATTTGATTACAGCACTTCAGGAAAATGCAAATTTTATTGCCCACAGGCTCGGCGGCTGTTTGCAATTACGTACCTTGTAATTCAATTTATTGCCACACGTCGTTAAAGAAAGTTTCAAAATGTGCGCTGCAGAAGTCACGGCTTCATCGTAAGCTTCGCGCGTCATCTCTTTTCACCTCCGTCTTCGTCGATTCCGTCACTGGAACCGCACGGGTCGATAGTCAGTCGTCATGTAGGTGTGCTGTAACGACACGCGCGTTATATTTTTAGGGTAGCGCGCGCAAAGTCCCCGCAGCAGTGCGACCACCGCGAACGAAGTGCGGTGAAAATTGAAACTCAAGCTGCGGCGCGCACGTCACCGCCAAGCTGCGCCCCTCATTGCTTTCCCTCGGCCGTCCGAGTAACAAGAGTCGTAGAAATTGATGAAACGTGAAAAGTTGACATGCGCGTTCGCTGATTATGGCGTGTGTGTGTGTGTGTTTGCACTGCGGCGAGTAAGCGAACGAACGTCGTAAAGTCTGCTTTGTTTTTTTCAGCCGGCAGTTTTATGGGTTTTAGGTTTTTAACGCTCGTGCGAGTCTTTTGCGAGGAAGTTGGTTCAAAGTATATATTTATTTAATGCTCTTATCGAGTAACAGCCGAGCACTTGTAATGTGACATAAAACTATTCACGAAAAACAAAAATTAAGAATTTTCATATATAAATATGCAGGAAACAGAAAGTAAGGGAATTCCACCTAAAATACTGCACTTAATACCGTTCATCTCGTTGGCCCCCTTTTCCCGACTCCACAACCCTCGGCGACCTAAACCATGTCGCGCGGCGTCGCGGCTTCTTCATATATCCCTTTAAACGTCGCTCCGACGGATTTCGCGCGTCGGATGTCGCTCCGGCCGCGGCGGCGCCTTGATAGCTCGCCCTTTGCCCTCGCGCTCTCGTGAATTTCTTAGGGCGGGCTTACGGGGAAAGGCGCGATTACAGGGGCCGATTAATAATGAAGCGCTTTAAGCGTGAGCGACAACGCGCGCAAACGAACCTCGGAAATTTGCGGTGCGCTTTTGCCCGGGCCTTTTGACTATCGCTCGCGAGGGAATTTTTAATGTGGTTTCGGAACTTTGCAGCCGCACCTACGGAGCCGGTCCATAGTGTCGCTCTCGAGGTAAAGGCGAATCGCTAATTAATTGCCCCCGCTGGATTAATATTGGGACTTTTTTAGTATAATATTTTCTAATTTTTTTTTTAATGATCCTTTAACTTTTTGTTTTAACTAAAAAAGAGGGTGCGTAACCTTTGGGTTACGGGTTTTTACGAAATTAAATATCTTGTTTTAGAGTAAAAAAATATTGAACCCCTGTTCCAGGATTTATTCTCTAGGCCTTTTTTCTCGAGATACGTGCCTTGTTATCTTAAAACTGCGTTACTTTGTTAAAAAATAATGTCTCTTCTATTGTATGTACGAAAATGAGCGAAAAAAATTATAAAAATAGATAGAAAAGGCTTTATTTTAAGTGCTGTTTTGACTAAAAATATTGATTTTTCAGAAAGTTATGAGAAATCAAAGATAGTGTAAAAAAATGATTGAAAATAGCACCTTTAAAATCTTTTAAAAAAGGGGAAATTTTCAATCATTTTTTTGCACTATCTTTGATTTCTCACAACTTTCTGAAAACCCGATATTTTTAGTCGAAACAGTACTCAAAATAAAGCTTGTTTTGCCTACTTTTATAATTTTTGTCGCTCATTTCCGTAACGGAAGTACTTGCAGAGTTACATACAATAGAATAGACATCATTTTTTAACAAAATAAAGCATTTTTAAGATAAAATGGCACATATCTCGAGTAAAAAAGAGCCTATGAGAATAAATCCTGGAACAGATGTTCAATATTTTTTTACTCTAAAACAAGATATTTCAATTTGGTACATATCCGTGACCCACAGGTTACGCACTCTCCTTGCAAGTGAGGAGTTGCAAAATATGAACATTTTTCAATGGTTGTCAGGTAACATATCTTTCTCCAATTATAGAACTATGTGTATGTTTAAAAGAAAAAACTGTTTTGTTTTAGAACAATTAAAAATTATTTCCAGCATAATATATATTCTAACAGTAAAAGACAGAAAAAAAGTTTATAAAAAACCCTGGAACCGTGAATCACAGTAACAAGACAGAAAAGTAAAAGGCAGCGTGCGCGCGAGGCGATACACGGTATGTGTCGCAGCAGCGGCAACAGCAGCAACGCACCTGCCCTTCTGTACATCAAGCGTCCATCATCCGGACGACACGCTAAGCGACTGTCTCTCTCTCCCTCCGGTGTCATATGCCACTTCTCTCAAGCGCAAGTGCGAGAGAGCCCGCATATACGAGCACACGCGCTCGCTCACGAGCGCTTATTTATGTTGACACAATATTTATTAGAACGGATCGGTCCGTCGGCCGCTCATTCGCGCGAGTTTCTATTTTCGGCGACGACGACGAAGACGAAGCGCCACATCTCCTCTCTTCGCGCTTCCCCCTTCCTCTCTATCCGTCTTCGCCTATATCCATTATCCCTCGAAGACGCTCGCGAGCTCTTCTGGCGTGCTTGCACTTGTGCCCCTCTCTCTCTCTCTTGCTCGCACGGGATTAAGATATGGCCCACGCGTAGTCAACGCGCTTGCTTTCGATTGCCCGCGAGCGATTTTTCAAGCCGGCCCGCTTTTTCACCCCTCGCTTGCCGAGCACAATGCCGAGGTGTCTCGTATTAGCGGCAGGTATTATGCAAAGAGAGCATGCGAGTGCGCGCTAAAGAGAGATGGGGAGAGGAATATTCTAAGTTTACTTTGGCGCTCTCGCGACGCTGATTTTAGGCGGGAGCGTCAGGGGCATTTAAGATGCAATTTATCGCGGCCACGCGCATAGCCCGGTATAAATAATGGAGAAATTTTCCTGAACAATCCTGCTTTGACGTGAGTTACGGCTTCTTTTTTGCAGATAGGCTGTACGATTTGGGTTCACTTAGCGGACGAGCCTGCGTTTAAAATTAGGCGGTACGGTTTAAAATGCATTGCCCGTTAAACGTGATACCTTTGTTATTCGTCGGGAGTACGTTGGCTGTTGTATAGGAGTGAGTTGTTCGTCTTGCAGAAACGGTGGTGTCTTTTTAACGTTCCATCGTCGCTTCGTTATTCAACTTGAGTAAAGTACAAATTGTACTCTTATTGCAGTTTTGTAGTGTTTACCTTGTAAGTTCTGTATTTTGAGAATTCAGTTGTATAAGCATCTTGTACTTACGTTCATAAGCTACGTATATGACTCAGACAAATATGAAGAATTATTGATTATTATTTTACAATATGTTTTCTAAATAATTAAAAAATTATAGTACACATATACACATATATATTACATTATGAATTATAGTAATAGTAATATAGTATTTCATTTATTGTAAAAAGTAGTTTTACAAACTTAAACAGACAAATATTTAACATAAAATATAAATGTTCATGTTTATTTTGGCCAACTTGAATATAAATCAAGTTAAATAATATGTTGGCACAATAATCGCATGGCGCTATAGCTTTGAATTTCTCGAAACCAAACCGCACAGTTCAAATGTCGGGCCGGGCTGATACAATTGAAACGCACGCGCATCAGAGCTCCTCCCAAAGCTATTGTTCGTGCAAGTCAATTATCGGGACATCGAAGCTGCCTCGCTCAAAAAACACAAAACCCAAACTCGCGCGTCAATCCATCTCGCTAGGAGAAGGCGCGCGAAGACAAGTGTCAACAGTTCACGCGATACGCGCAACACACAGACACATCGCACGCACACGCGCACAATGCCTGATGAAAAGCACGACGGCCGGAGGAAACAGAGCCGGGTAAACGATAACACGTTAAGAGAGTGCGAGAGGGAGAGAGACGTTGAAGGGATCGACAGCAGCTGGTGCGTATTTGTTGGCGGGTTGCCGCAAATAGCCTGGAATCTTCCCTCTCTCTTAATATATCCTCTCTCTCTCTCTCTCTCGCTCGTCGGCGGCGGCGGGCGTCGACGTCGCCGGCTCTGGCGTCGTCGCGAGTGACAGCTCGCGCGCTACACTCTCGCTAACAATTATTGTTGTCGGCCGGCACTGAGCGACGCGCGGAAGAGAGAAAGACTGAAGAACTTGTCGACGCCGCTGTCGCGGGAGCACTTACAGCAGCTCGCTACGGTACACGCCCTACCGAAATGAGGCGCGAGCGCGATCGTGTGTAGCTCAGCACCTGCACGAATTCTGCGTCACAAAGCGATCTGGGGGGGAGGGGGGCATTTGGAACGCGCACTGATGGGCCGTGACGCACTTGACCTTTTTCTCTTGAGAGAGAGACAGTTCGTATACGAGTGAATTCGTTCGAATATGGTAAAATCACATTTTTACGTTTTGATACTGGTGTGCATTATGTCGTTTATGTTTATACTTATGAGAATGTTAATTGCATGCAGGTATTTCTCAACCCCTATAAAATGCATATAAGATCGGCGTGAAAAATCTCTAGATGTTTGAATAATCCGTATAAATAAATACAGTTGTTAAGGGGTGAACACTAACTTACGGAGAAATGAAAACTTAATTAAGGTTTAATAGAAGCAGCAATAATAAAGCTGAATGGAAGGGGCGCAAATGAGAGGCAATAAAAAAATAATAATGAATTCATGCTTCCCATCAAAGGTATAAATATATAACACGAGCATTCCCGACAGCTGGCGAATTAGAGAGAAAAGAGACAGGCGTAAAGAAGAAGGTGAGCGCGATAAAGCAACGTGTCCAGGTAGAGGGAAAGTGATTGACGGAGATAGGAAAAAAGGCGAGAGACTGGAGAGCGCGCGCACGGCGAAAGGGAGCGAGACAGACAAGATGAAGGCATCGTCCTGTCATCTCACTCCTCTGTCTCTCTATCCGTGTCCGCACTTTCTGGGCTTCCTCGCGAGCTCGCTCACGTCCAGCTAAGATCTCGTGGCACATTGTCAGTTGAGGAGGGCTGTCTCTCTCTCTCTCTCTCTCTCTCTCCATCGGACGCGTAAAAGAAACGAATCGAGTCAGCAGAGAGAAAAGGGAGAGAAGGGGGTGAGCCACTGTCCGCTGCAATCAGCCTGAATTGAGTTTGATAGCATTGTTAGCGGAGGTGTCGGCCGTGATGATGTAGGTCGCTTTGCGGTTATTAGATTCTTAGATTGCTCGAGTGAATTGCATTTACGCCCGCGGTGCGCTTTTTACGCGAACGCGAGAAGCACGTGAGAGAGAGAGAGAGAGAGAGAGAGCTCTTGTCGGCTGCCTTCATATATACTCGGGCTAATTTGTTTTTCTAATATTTCACGGTGAGCTCTTTTTATGCCATTACTACGTTTAACTTTTTTACTTAAAATTTACATAGAAATAAATACTTATGAAGTATTAATAAGTTCTTCTTTTACAACGTATCAAACAAAAATGGAAAATGCTTTTATGATGATTATGTATCTTGATAGGCTTTGTAACAGATAGTTTTACGTAAACACGCGCTAATATAACACTGGCTCAACGCATGTTTAGATACAATTAGGTGCATTCCCGTAAGATCTACACATATTTAGACAGGAAAGTTATTTTAATGAGTTTGATTGATTGACATTTGTTTTTTCTTAAATTTTGTTCAGAGCTGATTTTGCTAAAACTTAATGGACGTCGAAATGGGTTTTTGGAATTCCATCATATATGTAGCTGTACGTTACAGGTCACGTTGTCGAATACTTGTAACATTGGCACTTATCGGAGCAAAACAATCAATCAATAATTGCGACGGGCCTCCTCGAAATAAATCACGAGAATGAACGATGTGATTTCAATGTGTCAAAATGTGAAATCAGGTCAAGTTTCAGTAAAAATTCATATCGGTCCCCCCCTTGCGATAATAGTGATTACCGGCTTATCCGCTTTTTCACGGGGCGAAAAAGGAATGTTTATAAAGTGAGCTTCTCACGATAAATCTCCTGCTCTCCTGACGTCCGCTGAACTGAATCAATTTGCATTTAATAAAATCAAAAGTCGCGCCATTCACTCGCGCCTCGCGCCCTCGACCTTAAATCACTAATTACGTTATTAATCACTTTGACGCACCAGTTACTCTTGTACAATTAATCTCCTTCTCTCTCCCGCTCTTTCGCCCGCGAGCGAATTTCGCGGAGTATACACACCTTCCTGCCAGGCGAGGATTTTATTTTTCCCCTGAATCGCTCGATCGATGCAGCCCAAGAAGGAGCGAGCGAGCGAGTCAGGGAGAGAGAGAAAGATAGAACAGGATGCAGGTATAGAGAAAAAAAATTATAAATCACTCAGTTTAGTAAAATATACTCCACTTCTTTGTGCATACTGTGAGCTCTTTTTGCAAAAGTCAAGGACCTTTTTTGCAGAATTCATTTACATTATTAATTTCAAACGCCGAGGAATGTTAATGCTTTGTTTATTTAAACATGAAAGCATAAGTCACGTAAAAAGTATGATATTGCAAATCTTTAGAAATACCGCGCTCTTTGATAATTATATTTGAAGCAATATATTTTTTCCAAAGTACTAATATTTAATAAAAATTGATTCGCTTTCTCGCCCATCAATGTTAAAGGAAACGCGAATCAAAGGTATATCGTCAACCATCGAGCAATTTGAGCGGCTGCACGCAGCAGCAGCAACGCCAACCGCGGCATGAAACAACATCACCTCGTCACTGCATCCTACTTGCAGTCAGCGGCCGCGCTGTCAGGCGCAGGGCGTCGGTGCTGCTGCTGCTGCATCAACCGATAAAAAACGAGTCCGCGGATTTCGCGCGCTCGCGTTCCGTAAAGCATCGCCTCGCATCGATCATCACTGCGTCGCCTGTTGCACTGGCGGCGGCTGCTGCTCTGGCCTCTTCCCTTCGCCGTCTCTCTTTCGCTCTCTCTCTCGCTCTCTCTCTCTCTCTCTCTCTCACGCGCGGACGGACGGACGTACGCAGAAACGCGCGCATCCATCTATCATTCGACTCGCACACGCCGGAGAGAGGGAGAGCCATCTAGACCGGCCGCTTCTACGCATTAATGCGCCGGAAGAGAGATGACCGACAATTGCGCCGCTGCACTCGCGCTTGTATACCCGTTAAAATCCTTGCTTTACAGGATTTGCTCGCTTTGCAACACTTACGGGTGCATGCGAGCAAGCAAGCAAGCAAGCGTGCGAGCTATATCGTTGTGAGCGACGAACCGAGCTGGAAAATATGTTTTGTGTATAAATTAAAAAGTAACTTTCGCGGATTAAAACGAATTGAGTGCTCTGTTATTCTATTGAAAAAGTTGTTAGCCTCGCACAATTAATACATTTTTTTTTTTTCATCTATTTCTGTGTATTATTTGAACAAAGTAAATTTTCTTACGTTAGCCATCCAATTCAAGAGGATAACAATGGTAGGAGCTTAGATGCGAGCCCACTGATATAATTTCTCATTCACCAACATATCGATCTATATTCCCCTCTCTTTCATAACCTCCTCGTATTGTCGACTCATTATGCAATATTCCTTACACTTGGCGATATTATAGTCGGTTTTATTTAACAATTTCTAGAATGTCGGGAGTTTTTCTAGAATTACGTAATTTCATTCAGCTGCGTGTTTGTGCATCAGTATTGAATGTGACATTGAATAATAACCTATTACGATCAAGCATTGAGAAACTTGAATTCCTGACGTAACGCTTGTATTTAGGCTGCGAATGAATTTGACTTACTTATTTACTATTGAAGCCCGTCGGTATCACACCCGAGGCGTGATGTCACGCTTCTTTGTGCCTGCATCAGGCCTATACATCATTGAGCTCAAGACAGAAGGAGTACAGCTAATAGCTATTGGGTTTGCAAAGCTCACGGGAGTTACCGAACTATTTTGATCAATGCTGATGGGACGAAGTATTATGTGACGAGTTATGTGACGCCTCGGGAAACTAATTAATTCGGGGCCGCGTATATAAAATTCATTCGACTTAATAGCTGATTGATATAACTTTGCGTTTTTTGCGCGGAAGTTCTCTTTCATTCCAACGCAGCTATTTAGTATGTAAAGTTTACCATAAATTTGTCACCGATTCATCAAAATATGTTAATTGAGGTCGGCCGAGGCTGTGTAGGAAGCATTCTAATAGAAAATGATTTATTAGTGACTAGGCTTCTCACTTAAAGTTCTTAGACCTCTAGTTGACGCATTGCTATTAGGTAAACTGATTAAAAAAAAAGCTGATATCTTTTAATAACATTTTTCGATAATGAAGTTTCGTTTATTCACTTTATCCTTATACACATATTTTTCTCAAGTGTCTACATGATCAACTACGTAAGTTCATTAATCTTGGAGCGTCTAGTGCTTTATATATTTAATTAAATATCAATGACGCTTAATCAGGGAAGAAAACAAGGAACGGCTCTCATCTCCCCGGCGAGAAGAGCCATCAATCAGCGATACGCATCCACTCTCCGAAATTCCTCGCCGGTCAAAGAGAAACCGTGTACTTCATTACGCGCCGGTTCCCCGGGCCTCAAACACAGCCGACGAGCCAGCCGACGAAAGTAAAAAGACACACCAGCAGCAGCAGCGGTGCAGTATGCGTCCGTCCCCCGCGCTAATTCGTATTATCACTCGGGCTGGCTATGCGGCGCTCGCTCGCGCGACGGCCATAATTTTGAATTATCATTAAGTGACGCGCCGTGCCAAAACTACACGCGATTTCTGCGAAGCCGCGCTCCTAAATCATCCCATCTCCGCGTCTCTCTCTCTCTCTCTCTCTTCTCCCTCCTTACGCATGTGTACATAATAACTTGGGCGCGACGCAAGGGTCAAAAACCCGCGGATCGAATGCAGAGGCGCAGAGAGGCGAGAGCTGGACTGCCTTCCTACTCCTTTTTTCGCTCGACTCGTCTCGCCTCGCTCTCCGGCTCTATATCTCTCCCGAGACGCGCTCGCGCGCTCTTCTCTCGTTTCGAGAACTTTCCGTCCATCACTCAGCGTCACTCCGACGTCTCTGCTGCCACTCGCTCTCTCGACTCGACTTGGCGAGGCGAGGTCGCTTTATATACACTCACCCTGCGCTGCCCACGCGTTATTTTTTAAACGCATTTACTATGCGATTAAATAAAAGCATCGATCGCATCACTGTGTATAGGTGGTAGGAACGAATAGGGATATAGATTGGTATGTTAAATCGTTAATAAAAATTTATAACACACAAAAAGTAAAACAGTGCTGTTATTAACAATTTTTAATAAATGAAATGATTATTAGGGCTCGGGTAATGTAATAAACTTTTTTAATTATATTATGGAAAATTTTCGTTAAATTTTAAAGCTTATAATTTGTGTTTCGGAATTTTACAAAATATATATGTTTCCTTTATTTTTCTCACTCGAAACATTTTGAATTTCCCGCACAAAGCAAGTTTCACATTGAACGTCGGATGCATCGCACGTGCCATTAACGCAGCATATACGCACGCTCTGTTCTCTGCCAACTTTTAGCCTCTGTATGCAATGAATCGTAAGAGTACGCATAAAACTTTCTTTTTCGAAAAATCGTAAAATTCAAAATTGCGGCTCACATTCAAAAGGTCGAATATCGGTTCTTTCGAACAATCCCTGCAGCTTTAAATTGATACTTGAAATTCTTTCAAATAATAAAATGTTAAATGTATAAAAGTTTGTATTAGAAAAAAAATCTATTGCTGTATACATATGGGTAGTAGAGACGAATGACATTTAAAATTGATATTCTGCAAGCATTTATGGGTCTGAAGTTTGCATCGTTGAAGTACAACGAAATAATTTTTTACAATTAATTATAGTTCTTAAGCAATGAAAATTTTATTTAAAGGACCCCGCACACAATGTATGGAAAATAATCATTCGGTCAAATTGGATCAAACTTGGGGAAAAGATAGATCTTGAGGTCCTGAACAAAAGTTCTCATGGGCAAAACCCCCCAAAATTTGACCGAATGATTTTTTCCCATACATTGTGTGCGGGGTCCTTTTTGTTATATAAAGTTATTTGATAAAGTGAAATTCACTTCAAATAAGTGAATATTCACTTATTATAAGTACATAGTCGTCCACTTATTCGATAAGTGCACGACTATTTACTTATTATAAGTGAATATTCACATATTTGAAGTGAATTTCACTTATTCGAATTTAGAGATCTACACGCACAAGTGATATAAGTTATTTTATAAATTTGAAGTAAGATCAAACATATTTTTTATTTCGTTGCACTACAACGTTGCAAACTTCAGACCCATAAGCATTCAACGACTCTGCGCTTCTATATACAAAGGCATATAAAGAAATCAGCCCGCCCGACACGGCGACATCCTGCTCCTTGCATTTAATAAGTTCTAGCACCCAGCAGCAGCTCCTCGCGAGATGACAACGCATGGCAATCCGCTCGCAACAGTTTTCAGATTTTCCCCGAATTCGCGCGTGCAACGGCGTCGACGACTACGACGCGACTTTTATCGAGTCGGACGGGACGCGGGAAAAATCCGACGCGCGGAGGGAGGCGCTTGATTGCCGAGGGATTCGCGCTTTTGTCTATGTCCCGATGCGGAAAGACATCGGCGGATAAAATGAAAGTTCTTTCGTTGTCTCGCGGCACAATATGCGCGTCGCGCGACTTTAACAATTTTCGGGCGCTCTCCCGCCGAAATCCGCACTCGATCTGAAAGGAATTCGGAAGAAGGAAAAGGTGGAGGGAGAAGGGGAAGGAGAAGTTTAAATAGAAATTTTATTGTATGCGAGTAGCGCGCGAGGCAGGGGGAATCCCATGGACGAGAAATGAAAATTCGAGGGCTAAAACTTCAATTGAGTTTTCAATTGTGTCTCCAAGTACAAGCAAGAGGTACGATAATGAAAAGTTTTTTGTATAAAGCACTGCGCCAGGTTTTATTCGCGAGAATGGTTATTCATTTGTAGCATATCCTATTATTCGCTGGGGGTTACTTACACTAATTGAGTTATTATTAGTTTCATTTAATTTTAGTAACAGGATCAACGACGTTCCTCATTTTTAGTTTTGCTTCCTCCTAGAGGAAGCTTTGTGATAGTAAAAAAAAAAGTTTATGAGATAATGTGTTAGAAATGTTATTTAGCAAATTTGGAATCGAAATACACTATTTTTAGAAAATGTCCGTATGGATGTGTGTGTGTGTGTGTGTATGTATGTCCGTATACGCTGATATCTCATGATCTACTCGACCGATTTTAACGGGAGAGTGATCATTTTTTTAGATTTTGCTTCCACAATTGGAGTCAATATTCTATTTTTATAAAATTTAATTTTTTTTTTTTATAACCATTTTTAAATTTTCAAAATTTTTATTTTCGATTTTTTTAATATTTAGAACAAATATTGTTTATATATCATGAATTCTCTGTATGTAGGATAAAATTCTCTACAATTAAAAAAAAAAAAAAAGTCGGTAGCTATATTTCGTCATAACTTATCGATGAAAACGTAATTTTTTGTAAATAGGTTATATTTCGAAATTAAAAAAAGATATTAACATGAATATTTTTTTGGTTATAAAGGATATTAAGTACTATAACTTACTAAATTTTTAGGTTTTTTTATTCATTATTTTTTGAGAAAAAAAATAATTTATAAGAAAAAGTGATTTTTTTTTGTCGTTCAATAACTATAGTAAAATTGGCTTAATCACTTTGAAATTCTTTGTAGGGGTAGATTTTGATACCAATCGAGTGAGTTCTTTGGGCAAAAGGATTGATCCATAAATTTCGGAGATATTTGAGGTTAAAATTTTTTTCAATTTCTTTTAAATCGTAATTTCTCGAGAACGGCTCTATATATCTAAATGGGGTGGGTGGCATTCGAAAGAGAACTAAATTACCTATATTTTCTAAAAAAAAATTAATTCTCTAGCCATCACGGTTCTTTTGTCATTAACAAAAACGTAAAAATTGAAAAATGAAAAAATGAGTTTTATATGTTCAACTATTACAGGAGTAAAATTGTCTTATTCGCTTCAAAATTCATTGTAGAGGTATATTATTGATAGTTCTCGGATGAGTTCTTTTGGCAAAATGATTGGTTCATAAATTTCAAAGATATTTGAGGTTAAAATTTTTCTAGACATTCTTAAAATGTATTTCTTGAGGATGGCTCTGTGTATCTGAATGGGATGGGTAACATTTGAAAGAGAATTAAAATATTTATATTTTCTAAAAAGAAAAATTTTTTAGTTATCACGGTTTTTTATTATTAACAAAAATGTAAAACTTGAAAAATTGAAAAATGAAAAAAAAATCTGTCTTTATCAAATTTTTTAAAATACATCCCCTCACATTATAACAGCCTTTCCACATAACGCATTCAATATAACACATGTAGCTTTTATATATCTTCAGATCGAGTTCGTTGCCCAAAAAAATCGGTCCATTACGAAAAAAGATATTTGAGGTAAAAAATTTTTTTTTTAAATTTTCGAATCGCGTTTTCTCAAAAAATACTTGATTTATCGACTTAAAATTTTAACCACTTATTAAATTTATAGAAGACTATATTTGGTTAAAATTTCAGGAGATCTTCATTTGTTTTTTAGAAAAAAATTATTTTAGAAAAAATTTGCGTTTTCGTTGTCGCACGATAACAAGAGCAAAAATTACAATCGTCCTGAAATTTGGCACAGATGTAGCTTTTATATATCTTCAGATCAAGTTCGTTGCCCAAAAAAATCGGTTCATTACGAAGAAAGATATAACGCACAGTTTAAGCTGAATTCGGACCCATGACCCTCTCCTAGTTAGTCTAACCGTACAAGATAAAGTATTAAATTTTAAATATTAGAAGTAAAAATTAATTAAAGGGATCAATAAATTAAGTTTGAGGAAGCTACGTGCCAATGAATTGGCAGTTGTTTTTTTTCGTTCAAGAAAGCTGTGTTTATTCTTATATAGGCGGCATTTCAATAAATTCGTAAATGAACACTTCTTTAGCAATTCTTTTTATACATAGCCCCACTTCAAAAAAGTGCGGGCATCACGTCGATACACCCGAGCCCCATTAAATTCATTCGCACGCAATACGCGCTCACGAATTCATTAACAAAAGGATAAAAATACCCCAAGGCAGAGCGCGAGCGGCTTATACATGCACCCACTCACATAGCGATCAGCCCGAACCTTCACCTAAAATCCCAGCTCTCGCGATATAATAATACTTCGGGCGCTCCGTCTCCTTCGCACTCAGGCGGGTCACTAATCAGTCGAAACGAGGAACGATAAACATCCCCGCAAGAAAAATAAAGAGATCGCTCGCTCGCGCGCGCGCGCGCTTACAAAGAAAAGTCGGGAAGATCACGATCGCACATTTGTCGGGAGTGGAATCGCCGCTCTCCTTTATATATACACACATACGCGCGGGGCGTGCGCGCGCGCGAAAAGAAGAAAATAAAAGAGAGCGAGAGAGAGAGAGAGAGAGAGCGAGAGAGAGAGAGAGAGAGAGAGAGAGAGAGAGAGAGAGAGAGAGAGAGACGGACGGGTAGGAGGAATTCGGTGGGCTGATGGAGTGAGTGTTGACTTAGGATAACAGTCGCCTCATCAGTCAATCAGTCAGGTAGGTTACCACGCGAAGGTGCTCCGTCTTCTGTCGCACGGGCTCTCTCTCTCTCTCTTCCTCTCTTGCGCAGAGGACGAAAACGAGCGGAGGGAGATGGATAGATCGCTAAGTGAGTCACGAGCGGGTCCGAGTGACGTCCGAAGGCCTTCGGGACGAGTTAAAAGAGAGAGAGAGAGAGGACAAAGCAAGACAAAAGCGAAGAAAGGGAATACGATGAAATTCGTCTCGATACTTCAAACTCCCTCGGCTGCTGCTGCTGCATCGTCCTCACTAAATTATCGATCTGTGCGCTCACGACTTCTTTTGCCGTCTCTATATCCCTTTCTCCCCCGTTTTTTATATCCCTCTTGCTCCTTTGACGGACTCTTCTTCTTGTGTTTTAAACAATGATACGAGAAAGAGACGCCAGGGCTAAGAGGGCTTTTAACTCTTCCTGGCTCTCTTGTTTCATTAGCAAATTATATGCGCATCGCTAATTTTTCGGCCAGGCGAGGCAGCTGTCACTTTATGATGCTATCAACGTTGACGTGATTGATGGATAAAACGGTTGCCTATTCTTCGCAAAGCCCGTTAAAGTATTGAGTTTCAGACTGAACGTCGGGAGCCGCATTGTAATATAGAAAAATAATTTTACTCATTCTTGGTTAATTTGTCATTCTTAAACAAAACTATGATATTATTGATAAATATTATTATTTACAAAATAATAATACGCAAATATTTTTATACTAACATTTCTTGCAGTGTATTGATTGAATTATCTATCTATTAATCAAGTTTCTTTAAATATTGATAAAAACAAGGAATTTTTCGACAAGTTTTTCCCCATCCACATCGTCACTTCTGTTTGAGTCTTGAAATAACCTTGATCAATTCATCACTTTACTCACTTTTTATTTGAAATTCACGCAGTAAACAATTTTTTGTCTACTTAATTTGCAAATCCGAATACAAACAATTCAAAAAGAATGATAACAGAAGGGAAAAGGAAGAAAGTTTTGCATAAAGTAACTCTTAATGGTCATCGTGAATAATATTCACGGAAATTTTACACGACCTTATAGAGGGCAGCTATTCGACAGAGATTCGTGACCGTGAGTCAATACCATTTGCGTGAGCGATGAGCCGATCTTTTTCGCCGCAGCTTCTCTGGCTCTGTTTGCTCAGTGTCTCTCTTGGCCGACTGCATCTGTCGTGTTTATATGCGCCGCGCACGCCCCGAAAAATCCTTCCATTAGCCGCGCGTTTAAACAGGTCAGCGGCGGCGGTCCAGGTGCGAGCATTCGTTCACTCGTTGTGGGAGATTTCTCAAAATGTCAACGCTTTTGTGTCTTTTTTGACTTGCGATATTCGGGGGGATACAAATGGATGTCGCAGGAATTATTGCACGTGTCGATCATCCTCAAATAGAGTATCATCTGTCCGTCATATTTTTTTGGATTTTCGAAATCGAAGGGTAGGATATAACGCTGACAAGATTAATGGATGTGTGCTCAACTGTCATTGCTGATTTTACTTTGGTCATTGTTGGAGTTTATTCATCGATAGTTGTATATTCAAGTTATTGTTATAGTATTCAGAATATTTATTTAAGCTGGGATTTTATCTTGAACTACAGATTTTCGATCTGTGCAGTCAAAAGATTCAATGGGTTAAAAGAAGCCACTGGCAATATTATTTTTGATCTTACATTATTCAATAATAAAAAAAAAAACCTGTCCAAACTGGATATTTCATAATTTGGTCCAACTGAGTGGAAAAACGCTCGTCTAATAAGATGAGCTGAAAGTGGCAAAAATCTTGCGATAAATAAAGAGGAGTAGCATGAAAGATTGAAGGAGTTGAGACAAGTTAGCTAAGCGGCCGGTGGAACCCCGTTGAGCGGGCGCGAGTAAGGAATTCCCGGGGCCCGGGTACTCGGCGAAAACTGTCAAAGTGTAGAGCAAGCACCGGCTACTGTCAAAACCCATTACGTCTTCATCCTCGTAAAAAGATCCGGGGGCTCGGGCCCTCCTCGAACTTTCGCCTCGAATCACCTCCATCTTACGCGGCTCTCACATATTTTTTCACTCGATCGCCGTCCGGGCATCACTGCGTCTCTCTCTCTCCCTTGCGAACAATCCGCTGTCCCAATTTGCAGCGAGAAAGAGGCTCTCTCTCTCTCTCCTGCGCTCGCTCGCTCTCCTTTTCATCCCGTCTCTACGGAGATAGCTGGAGGGATGGGAGCGAAGAACGGCGGCGGATTCAGCCGTCAGTCACTCGCTGGCAGCAAACCGCGAGCGAAAGGGAGAGAATCACAATGCCTGGCGCAATCCTCCTCCACCGCCTCCTCCTCCTCCCAAGCGCGCGCACGTTCTTCTGTACGTCCATTCGACTCCGCTCGCTCGTCCGTCCGCGTTCGTTCGTCTGTCTGTCTGCCCGTCCGTCTGTCCGTCCGTCCGCTCGAGCTCTCGTCTTTCTCTCTCTCCCTCTCTCTCTGTGGCTGCTTCGCTGCTGCAGCTCTCCTCTCTCAGCGTCACTCTGCCGTGCATTAGAAATTCATCTCTCGCCCTTCCGCCCCCTCCACCCTCCTTCTTGTCCTCTCCTCCCCCTCCCTGCTCCTTTATTCTACGTTGATGCACACACGTGTGCGGGCTGCCGTGTACTTTGCGCTACCTCGTCGCAGTCCTCGTATTCTCTCCTGCGGACTGAGATGACGATAGATTCGCCTTTGTTTCTATTTCAGATTTTTCTCTGGCGTCTTTGTTTCTTTTTTCTCCGCCTTTTGTTGCGCGAGGCTCTGCACTGTTATGCACCGTTGTTTTTTGCTTCATGGAAACGGAGAAAGAGAGCAATAAGTTGAAGGATGGGTATCGATTTGCAAAGCGTGCAGAAAGTATATTCATTACATCTTGCATCCAAGTGTTATTGTCTTTTCTTTTTTTTACTTTATTACATTATCTCTGGCCAATCTCAACACCTGCTGTGATTGGCCTATGGTAAATTTGCGGTAACTCGAACTCGCGGTCTCACATAGACCAGAATTAATATATGCAATTGCGGTTAACATTATTTTCTGGTTTAACTGTATTTCTTTTGAACTTTTTAAAATATAATTAACTTGAAAAAATTAACATTCATTATCATAACCAATTAGCAGTGGTAAGGGAAAGCGATATCTTAGTTTACAAACTTTTTGAAATTGGATAACGAAGTCACGCTGTAATCGTGAGGCTATAAGGATATAAACTTCTGAGACTATGTGTTCTTGTAAAAAGTACACGATGAAATACCTATTGTGCTACATAAACAGACTTTAGAAAATTAAACGCAGGATGTAACAAAATAAAATAACAAAATGCGAATATTGATCTCATATTCTTGATAAGATTAACATTACTAATATTGCAGGGTAAAAGCACATTTCTGTCATCGCTATACTTTTCTACTGAAAAATTCAAGAAAACCATCTGACAAAACCGGATTATCAATCATCTGATTCGACACTTAAAAATAAATCGTCATTACACATTTCAAATCGCAAGTATACTACAGCACTAAACTGAAGTTTTCGCGCGCATCACATGTATAACACGCAGAGAGCGCAGGAGAGCGCAACTGTTGACACACAGTTAAGTCCCGCTAACACTTGCTTCTGTCGCCGTCGGTGCCGCTTGCTTGCGCTGCTGTTTCTGTCTGCCGCTCTCTATGTAAACACAAATATAAACCCGACTACTCGGGTGAGACCCGGCGCGTAAAGCCGTCTAATTATTAACGCATTAGGCGGATTGCATTGCGCTCGCGTTGATAAGATATAGGCGCACGCGCGCGAGGAGAATGATAATTCAAAGGGTAGTTAATCGTCGCGCGCTATCGGTAATCTACCGAGCAAATTAATTCGTTCATCCGGCAAATTTACGGCTTCTTCCGAAGACGTTTAACAATCGTAAATCCGCGCGGGTCCGGCAAATATTTAGATTATAATACCGTACACGCGATTATATAATATTTTCTCGAGCTTTCCGCTTTTTATTTACGAACAAGCCATAAAGAAAAACCTTGAGTCAATATATTTAGACTTACCGACCGGCAACACACGCACACACACATAGCCGCTTAACACTCAACGCGAGCCGCATAAATTTGTGCGCACGTGAGCTCGTTGCTCTTTGAAGAAGAAAAAAAAAGAAATACGCGCAGCCTCCTTTGACGCATTACTCCGCGCGCGATACATCATTGCAGCGTGCGAGTTCTGTTCAAGTAACGCGATATTTCACGTAATTAGAATAAAGCGGAGAAAAGCCCCCCCCCCCCCCCCTCCCCCGCGCGTCCTCTCTCACTCAGGTATTTTTCGTATCCTGCGAGTACCTCGCGCGACACATACCAGCGGCCATTAATTATCCTCGAAAAAATGACGACGCGCGCGCGTCTCGAAGGCAAGTCTCTCTCTCTCTCTCTCTCCCCCGCCCCATGGCGAATGGAAAATACATTACGCAGAAAAGACACGCGCGCGAAATATATCAAAACGCGAGAGAGGGACGAGCAGCAGTGCGAGATTACAGCAACTCTCGTGTGTGTGTATAGGCTGGCTGCGCGTCTGTATAAAGAGCGCGCGGGCTAATATATCGCGGGCGCGCTATAGCTCTCTCCACGTGCGCACGCGCGAGGTAGCGCTCTCGCTCTCCCGAGGACAGGAGGCGAGCGGGTATCTCGCGGCAGCGATCTCTCGCCTCGGATGTCTCGGGCCCTCTCTCGTGCGGGACAGGCGCGCGGGCCGTGCAGGCGAGAGAGAGATACGAGTCAACCCCCGAGAGGAGGCTTGTTAGCGGCCTGCCAATATAGGGGCCACGATCCCGTCCGCGTGCCGGGTCGTGCGAACGGTATTTGCATGCCGGTAGGAACGAGTGCGAGAGCTGCCCCCGGCTTCTCTTCTTATTATTCGTCTTTTCATTCCTCTCTTTTTTCTTTCTTCTTCGTCGTCGTCTTCTGTGCCTTCGAGGGCTCTTTTTACACGTGGCCCGTATTGAGGTAGGAGGACGACTTTTTTTCACCAATGTTCCGAGAAAGTACCGATGTTGAGAGGTATACGAAAGCCAGCCCAGAAGGGAAGGACAGCGGATCGGTTCTCGATTGCCGGACAAAATTGCGCACGGCTACTGCGTATTTCTTCTTCTTCTTCTGCGTGACGGGCCCGTGTGCGCTGCAGTGCTGCATTGGATTTCGGACAAACGAAAGTGACTTTATGTGATAATGAAAGTATCATTCGTTGTTTTAATTCAATTAAAAAAAATATTTTTCAGGCTTTTTTATAAGCCATTTCTACAACTCAGCGCCTTTGAATTCTATATGGCACTGTCGTAAGTAAAGTCAAGTAACACGCTATGTGCTCGATGCTTACAATAACGTCTTAATACAACGCAGAGCCGGCAAAATCGCTCGGCAGCAGGTAGCTCTACAACAAAACGTTCGCGGTTGCGGAAAAATCGGGCAGCGCAAAAATAACCGACCTATAGCTGCCTCCTTAAAGGGATGCGCGCAGTGGCGCGGGGCCGGGGGGATGCAACTTGCGCACGATTTACCGTGCGAAGAAGCGGGCGGGGCCGTATGCCGGTGGTCCGCCCTGGCTTCCACCTCTCTTGCTCTATCCCTTACGCGGGCGAGTGCGTCCTTGCGAAACGCGGTAGTGCAGCGCGGCTGCGTTATCCGCCTCTCTCGCTTACGAATTCCGCGTTCTTTATCTAAAAAAACAAGCTGCCTGCATCGCGTCTCTCTCTCTCTCTCTCTCTCCTTCCTCCCTCGTGGCCAGCGAGTTCCTGCTCGTCGTCCCCGCGTGGCTTAAACTCTCTCTCTCTCTCTCTCTCTCTCTCTCTCTCTCTCTCTCTCTCTCTCTCTCTCTCTCTCTCTCGCTACGCCAGCTCGCTCTCCGGAGACAATGGACAATGGGGACATAAATCTGCGTAATTAGTTGCCGATGCTCCCGCGGATCAATGTGCGATCTCCTTTCTCTCCCCCGTTCCCGAGCTGCAGCGAGCGAGCATTTTAAAAGCCGAGGGAACAAACGATCGTTTGGTTGGTCAGTCGGTAAAGGTAGGACGCCCTCCCCACCTCCGGCTCCCTTTCGCCTAATCCCCCCCCCCCCGTCTTGGGCCGAGGACTCACTGTCCTCTCCTCGCGATGTGTGCGCGCACTGCACCGCGTCGACGACGACGACGACACTCCCTTCCAGAGCTGCGGGAGGTGGACGCACCCGCGCACTTTTCACTCGGCCAAGATGGCGGCGAGCGCGCGTGCGCTCCCTCCGCGATCCAACGATCTTCCTCTCCCCCCTTCGACTCCTCCGGCTCCGCGATTTCTCTCTTCGCCTTCGTTTCCCGCTCGCTCTTGCTCTCCCCCTTTATCTTCTCCTCACCTAAGCGTCCCGCGCTCTCGCTTATTTGCATCGAGCACCTGTCCCCCGTGCCCCCTCCATCCTCTTGCTCTGTACCTTCCTTCCTCTCTCTCTCTCTCTCTCGCCCATCGTTTCTTTTATTCGTCGCTCGGCGGCAGCAGCCGAGCGCGAGTAAATCACCACCACCGCTGCCGCGCGAGGAGGAAAAAAGATTTAGGGATCGCGAATCGGGCCTGCGAGATCACGATGACGCGAGAGAGAGAGAGAGAGAGAGAGAAATTCAACTCCATAAATCTGCTAGGGTTCGCTGACCAAGCTGCGCGACGGCAGCACCGGCAGCGTGAAGATATCTTCGCCCCCTTCGCGTGGGAGGATTTGCCTGTGAGGTGGCGGCTGTACACGCGCTCCGACGACTATAGTCGGTTTGTGTCGTCGCCGTCACCGTAACAGCTGGGAAAGCCCGGGGTGCTAGTGTCTTTATCGCGGGGGAGAACGATGGAGTTCACGCAGTTAACTTTGCTGTAATAGAATTCCCATATAAGTATATAGCGTTTACAGAGCGTATAATGACAATCATACGTTGCAATCTTATTTTTTATATTCAATTGAAATTTTACTCTTATAGTACTCTCTTTTACAAGTTACCAAGTTTCTACTATACAGGTAACTCTATAACTCTGCGAAAAAGTTATTCTCACGTATATTTAACGCATTTTATCGAATGATTAAATCATGGAGATTTATATATATGTTTATGAATAAGTAAATTGGGATTGCATTTCTGTTTGCGGTATAAATAAATATTTCACATTTAAATATTTAATTAAATTAACTACTGCGAGAAATGCGTTTTTTTCAATATAGTATATGGTATTTGGTTCCAAATAAATTAGACATAACAGTAATACGCGCAATTAGGCATAACTGCCTGTTTCTCATAGGAAACAGTTCAGTCTACCGATTTTATTTAATTTGAGGTGATATTTATTTCCAATGCTCACCCGAACGTTTGATTTTACGGCTGACTTTGAAAATTACGTTCCCCTCTGGAAAAAAGATCGTAAAACAATCGGTTCACTCCCCTACCTCATAGAAATTCGAACGGGCGCGAGCCCGCATTCGAGTTGCATCGTCGTGCTGCGCTTGCACCGCATGGAACGATAGAGGGAGAGAAAGAGAGAAAGAGGATGTGGAAGCAGCTCGCGCTCGGCAGGAGTCTTTCCCGGGCATCGCGCGTAAATGATAAACAGCTCCCCCACGTCACGTCCGCGGGCAGCATGTATCGGACTCTCTCTCTCTCTCTCTCTCTCTCTCTCTCTCTCTCTCTCTCTCTCTCTCTCTCTCTCTCTCTCTCTCTCTCTCTCTCTCTCTCTCTCTCTCTCTCCCGCTCGCGGAGAAAAAGACTCGTGTAAGTACTGCGGTGCTCTGAATAAAAAAACGTGCTGGGGCCTCTCTCTCTCGCCGCATGCGCGCACATTTCCCGTCGCCCGAATAGAGAGTGGCCGATAAGCCATCGTACCGAGTGTAAGACACCATAAAACACTTATGTTAACGAGTCTCTCCTACGGAAAACAAACACACACGTGTGTGCCCATGCATGTGTACGCGCATATATATATTCACAGATGCAAACACAGTAGGCGATCTGCGATCTAAGCCTTTTCTCCGTCTCCTTCTCTCTTCTTCGGTGTCTTGCGCGGGGGTGGAGGAGGGGCGGCGGCCGATAGGATCTTAGTGAGAGAGAGAAAGAGCGGACACAAAAGGCTGAATCGCGCGCGCAGATGAAATCGCTCGCGCTCGCGCGCGAGAAAGGAGCATGACAAAACGCGGGGACGCGCCATTAGTCTTCGATGCGCCTTTTCGCGCGGCGATGGAGGCGCAGATCGCTGCTGCGCGGCTCGTCATCGCGCCGAAAGAGAAAAGAGACGGGCTATGAATGCGCGGCCGTCGCCGCCTCTCTATCGCGAAATGGAAATGATTTGATTAAAACTCGTAGCGGCCGATGACGGAGGAGGTCGCAGCAGCCGCAGCAGCACAATAAGAGCGCGAGTCCTCGTCGGCGACGTCGTCGTCGTCGTCTTTGAGTCGTCGGTTTCGTCGCAGGCGGCTGAATTTCCAGAAGAGCGCGCCCGGAATGCGTTTCGACGAGAGGCTGATAAATGAACCGATAGGCGCCATTGTTATTCGCCATCTGCAGCACACTTTTACATCTCGGGGAAACTGTGCTTCATCTTCGCTCTCTCTCTCTCTCTCTTCATCTCCCTTTCTCCCTCTGTTTCAATCTTTGGTTTCCTTTCGAGTCTCTTGCACGTGTCCTCCATGCAAATCCCGCGCCTCTACGATTTTCCTCTTACGAACTGTGTCTTTGCGTATTTTCGCAAGTCTCGGCAGTTGCGTTGAAATTCGCAGGAGATTAAGGCAGATTTGCGCGACGGATAAGACGCGTAGCGGAAAGCCGTAATGTATGTATCTTCATTTCGCGAGTTTCACTCGGTCGACGAAGATACTGGCGAGATACAAGCGCAAGAAGTTGCGTTTTTCAATTTTTTTTTTTTTTTTCATGGAAAATGGACTGTTCAGATAAGACATTCGAGCAAAACTGCTACAAGAATGTTTATGAACGAAAAATGATTCTAAAATACATATCAATGTAGAAGGACGAAGAAATGGCAAGAAAACTAAAGAGCGGTGTTTTGTTTATTGTTACAGGGGAGGACGGCGCGGAAAGCACAGGACCTGGCACGGAGCTCCAGGGTGAGGAGGGCGACTGCGTGGACGAGGATGGGCCGATCAGCCCGAGCGAGCGGGGCTGCAGCGCCAGCGGCGGTCCGGCTGCCAAAGAGGACGAGGACGGCGAGGCGAGCGACGAGGACGACGAGGAGGACGCCACACCACCGAATCCATCACCCTCCGCGATTAGCGCGAGACTGAACCCCGTTGCCCTCAGGGATACCGGACCCCCAGACAGGTGAGCTCCAGTTGCTTCTACAATCTTAAACCTCGATTCTCGAATAGTCGAGAGATAAACGCAAATCTCATTCTAGTGGCGGGATAAATTTAATTTAAATATCTATACGTGGGTGTATCGCTGCGCGTTATAAATTTCAATTAATGGATAGGGGAATTAAATGGCATATGACGATTAGGCATTGGGAATTTCGCAAAAGCTTTTGATGTCTGAAACATTATTCATTCTGTTTGACGGGCTTATATATAATTTATTTGTTTTTTCCTTTTTAAATCTCCGCCCAATGGTTATATTATTTCCATTGACGCGACGTATTCTGTCCTGCTTATCAATAATTGCGCGACATAAAGTTTTATTATTATTTAGGTGACCATTGTTGGCATTCACTTTATGAAATGACACTGACAAATCAAAGCCCGAGCTGAATGGAGATAATGCGAAATAATATATGTAAACGTTTTCATCAATCATATCGAAATGAAAAAGTTTATTCGCATTGTGCGGGTGATAAATATAAAGTTTTCTCCCGTCTGATTTCGCGTCCGCTATAATCGTTATCCGATGTTGATCTTAGGCGAGATAAAATTGTCTCTCGCGTCCTATATTGGCCAATATTTCATCGGGCCGCAGCGTTTATTGCTATTTGCCACGGCGTTGAAGATCAGCGGCGGCGTATTGTTCGAAGATGACGTTTATTAATTTAAAGGAGCAAACATAAAGTTCGAGACGGCAAACCGCTCCTAGGTCCTTCTTTACGACGGGAAAATTTCATGACTGCCCGTAAAATATTGCCGTGTCGTGCATTCATTACGCGAATGTCCCAAGTGTTACAACATTATTTTTGCTACGTCATTACGAAATATTGTCAAGTTTGATTTTTATGAAGACCTTCTTTGTCTATTATTTCAAATGAAACATATATATTTACATTATAGTATGATAGCATTACTATAAATTACTGTTTTTTCTTTCTTGTAAATTCTTGTACAGCATATCTCTATAAAAATGGCTTATAGATAGTCTCTTAAAATCCTTTTGTGTATAAATCCAATAGTTCGAAGGTTAAAAACTTGATAAAAACTGGCAAAACTTTCAAATCCACTTCCCGTTGGTCTGCACCTGCTTTACTCCATTTAGCTCTCGACTTTACACTGTGCACCTTCGCACTGATAAGTGCGGCACCGTAAAAACGGGGCCCAAACAAGGCCCAGAAATAAAATTCTTTCATCTCGCCGGCTGTTGTACGTGGGTAACAAATCGCATTGTACTTCTCGCTGTTTGCCTCTCTTTTTTGATCTCCGCCATTCCACGAGAGGGCAAATAAGCCGGTGTCAGGCGGCTGATAGCAGCCGCTCGGCGCGTCACTTGGCTAATAGAGATAGGACCGAGTGTTTGCAACGCCTCTCGTGCGCCTCGATCATTCGCCATCTCGATGCTGTACACGCACTCCCCTACTCTCCGCGTTACGACTTCTAGAGTAATTTTACACACGTGTGTCTTTGTTGCCATATTGATGCTTTCTCCTTATAAATTAATTTTTCAGGAATTTACTGCATCAATTCTGTTTTACTATCACAATACAAAAGGTTTCCCGGTTTCAACATTTATGAGAGATTTACACGTAGTGTTTTAATTTATTGAAAAACGTTACGTTTGAGACTATACTATAGATAACGATATATAATTTAATTTGACAGAAAATCATTGAACGTACGTATCGTACTTTTCATGTTTTTTTTTTTGTAAGCTCTCTAACAAATTAATAATTAAAAATACGCGCAACAGTCGGAACACGGTAGAAAAACATATAACTACACTCGAAAATCTAGCAGCTTCATACAATTGCAGGCTAATAAAAGCCAGAGGCGTCCGCGTGTACCTCGTGCTCTGGTCCCTCCTGTCCCTCCGCAGCACAGCTCTATTGCTATCCTCTCTCTCTCCGTGTCTCTCGCTCGCCCCTACCACACATGCGCTCATCCCTGCACGCATGGTGCATGTGCGGTGCGGCGGTGGCGCCTGCAGTGTATCGCGTGCACGCGCAGTGGTGGCGGCAGTTACTACGTCAGCCAGCGCGCACCCCCTCCCCTCTCCCCCGTCCCCAAAAACTTCCTCCCCTGCGCGCGTTGTGCGTGCGCACGTACGTGTGTGTGTGTGTACGTGGAGGAGGCTGGCCCCCCTTTCATCTCTCTCTCGCGCTCGTGCGGCGCACGCATTCTCTCGGCGGCGACGGAGCGCGGCCCGCCAGCGCTCGCTCATTCAGTCACGGCCGCAGTCAGTTACGAACGAGCCGTCGACAGCGCGACGACGAGCACCGCTCTCGCTCGCTCCACACGCACGCCCTTTAACAGTCCGCGCTCTCGAGAGCGGAGCCCCCGCGCGCGCGCGCGCCGAGGGAGAAAGAGAGACGAAGAGAGAAGGGAGCCTGCCTCTCCGGTTCGCTCTTACGGCCGCCAGATAGCACGTCGAGCCTTCTCTCCACGTGCGGCGCCTTTCGATGCCACCACTCGCTGGCACAGGTAGCTCACTTCCACTGACGTACACTAGCTTACGGTATACTATTCCTTTATTATTTTTTTTTTAGTTTATTCGTTTTACGATTCGAACTTTTGATCATTTTTTCTTTCAAAGGGTCCATTCGAATACCGAAGTTTTTTATACAAGCTTATACATGTTTTCTGTGTTCTACATTATTTTGATTATATCACCTGTCGATATAAAAAAATCCTTTAATATTTATCAGAATTCAAAATAATTGTGGTGAATGTTAAAAACTAATTGAATAGATTTTTTATTTATATTCAAATAATTTAATTTACACGCCAGCGGTTTAATGTATTGATTTCTATTCTACTACACAAAGTAATCTAGTAAATTTGTTTGGTATTAATTTCATGATATAAATACGAATTAAAATTGGAAAATAGCTCCTGTTTGTTCCTTTACTTAGATTTCTAACTTTCTAGTTCACTTGAGGATAAACGAGTGTTACCGCTGAAAGTAATTCAGAAAACTTTGACGAAAGCAATTAAATGTAAATTGTGAGAACGGCTTCATCGTCTGCAATGAATATTCATGCTATCGGTGTCTACGTTTCACGATAATCGTTTTGTAACGTTCTATTTTTACCGCCAGTTTCCTGTTGATGCACACAGAAAGAGAGAGAGAGAAGGATAATACGCTGCTTATAAAACGCCGACTCCTCGCGGCACGTCCAGCCCGACCGCAATTTACACGTGGTAATTTCGCGGAAGGTTATGAAATATTAATGTCACAACATTACTGTACGAGGCGTTAGGCGTGAATCGATTACGCGAAATTTATCGGTCTACCTAGTGATTAACGACTATTAACTTGCAAGAGAAATCTCGGCGTGTATGCACGACAAATTAACAAGTCAAGCTACCTTCCCCCGATTACCTTCACATGATTGAATTTTCCACCCAGTTCTCATTTCAAGCAGAGTTATTCATCTTGCTCAACTTTTATACTATTGTTCTCCTTATTGAGTAGGTTACTGTTCCGTTATGCAAACTATAATTTATAAGAAAGGTTGTACACATTTAGCAGTGATCCACGGCTAAATATTTAGATTTAGTAGAATGAATATTTGCACAATAGTACCTGAAATAATGATGTATTTTTTCATTGCATTAAATTAAAATATTTTATCTTTTATAAATATATAAAGCACAATAATATTAATGATACATTATTGATCTTCTATCTCAATTTATATACTTACTACTAAAGCAATTGATATAAAATAATAAAGATAATGTTTTTATTCTGGTTTCAGGGAGCCAATGAGCCCACGGTGTCCGTCGAGAGACTCGCGGGAATCCTCCGGTCCAGCCACCGGAAGTCCTCCACCTCCGGCGACTCGAAGTAGTTCGAGCCCCGTAAGTCCCCCGGGCAGTATCGTACCTCTGCCTCTGGGCGTTCATCCGCTTTTACCACCACAATCCGCGGCCATGATGGCCGCTTATCTTCAACAGACGCACCAGCGGCTTTTACTCGGCCATTCGCCACTTTCGCGAAGTTCCGTTTCTCCGCTGGTCTCTTCCTCTTGCTCACCACCTGCGGCTACTCCGGGTCTCCACGTGTCTCCGGCGAGCAGAGACGTATCGCCGAGTGCGACGCCTTTGCCGGCTGTACTCGACTTCAGTACGCGTAAAGCTTCATCTACTGAAGAGGAGGAGGATGAACAGATTCTGAATCTGAGCAAGCCACCCACACCGTCTTCGTCGACAGAAACCAATAATGGACCTTTGGATCTTTCCGTGCCAAGTCGAAAACGACCTGTTCCCGAGGATTCGCCACCGCCACCACCTCGAAAATCTTCGAGACTCACGACAAGTACGCCTACAGCGCATCAAGATCCACCAGCTAGTGCATCGCCCTATGCTCGTCAGGTCGTTTCGCCATGGACGTCTCCTGTTGTCGCATCCCACTTCCCTTATTTCGCCGCAGCCGTTGCGGCAGCAGCAACTAGTCAACAGCAATTATCACCCAAGGCTGGTTCAGGTGTAGTCGATCCTCATCAGCTTTGGAATGGAAAAATTAAACAATCAAATCTTGATAAATCTTATCAGCCGAGCGAAGCAACTAAAGCCTTGGAGAAGATGAGCGAGCTTAGCAAACTTGGTGGTGAAGACCTTTTTAGGTCATCTTCGGGTGCAGGTGGGAATGCCGGTGGTGGCTCTTCAGCAACTTCGGGTAGCAGACATAGTGCCTGGCAGTCGCACTGGCTCAATAAGGGTGCTGATCAGGCAAAAGATGTTCTAAAATGTGTTTGGTGTAAGCAAAGCTTTCCTACACTGGCTGCCATGACGACGCACATGAAGGAAGCGAAACATTGCGGTGTTAACATGCCAGTGCCACCACCTGGTAGTGTACTACATCCTCAACAATCTCATCAACCGACAATGCCTCCAACGCCGCCTCAATCTCATCATACCCAAGCTCCCTCGAGTAGCAGTGGAAATAATAACAATTCAGCGTCAAATAATAAGCAAAGTCCTTCTGAATTGAATCTTTTAATAAAGGAAACAATGCCTTTGCCTAGGAAATTAGTACGAGGACAAGACGTTTGGTTGGGGAAAGGTGCAGAACAAACAAGGCAAATCCTGAAGTGTATGTGGTGTGGACAGAGTTTCAGGTCTTTGGCTGAAATGACTTCTCACATGCAACAGACTCAGCATTACACCAATATTATCTCTCAAGAGCAAATTATTTCTTGGAAATCTTCAGATGAGAGTAAAGGAGGTAGTGGGAGTGGAGGAGGTGGATCCAGTGGAAATACTGGAAATAGTGGCGGCAGTAGCGGTAGCGCTCCACCTGGAGGTGGCTCCGGCCCACATGGACCAAGTGGTGGACCTGGTGCTGGTGCAACCAGCAGTCACGTAAGCGCTGTACTTACTTGCAAAGTCTGCGATCAAGCCTTCAGTTCGTTGAAGGAGCTTACTAGCCACATGGTCAAGAACAGCCACTACAAGGAACACATTATGCGATCTATGACAGAAAGCGGAGGGCGCCGCAGACAAACTCGCGAGAAAAGAAAAAAATCACTCCCTGTGAGAAAACTTTTGGAATTGGAACGTGCACAAAATGAATTAAAAAACGGTGATGCCGGGGCTGCTGCCCTGGCACAACTAGGGAAACATGCAGGAAGAATAACCTGCGAAAAATGTGGTGAGAAAATTGAAACTACGATTTTCGTGGAGCACATACGACAGTGTATTGGTGCAGGTGCCCTAGGTGTTAATCAACGAAATTTTTTGAAAAACGCTCTAATGTCAAATCATTTATCAGCTACATTACCTCCGACAGAATCAGGTCGCAAGAGCGTAAATGAAGAAACCTCTTCAATATCATCTCGACACCATCGTTCACCCTCTTCGGCAAGCGACGCAACGACTCCCGGAAAAGAAACTCCTACCCTAGCTCCAACAGAAGCTATTGGTGGAACGTCATCGCCATCTGTACTTAATGCGATCGAGAAATTGATCGAGAAAAGTTTTGATTCCCGTATTCGCCATGGAGCTCCAGGTATGCATCATGCTCAACCTGGTGCACCAATTGGTTCGAGTATTCTGAAACGTTTGGGAATTGATGAGAATGTCGATTACACAAAACCACTAGTTGATCCCCAAACAATGAATCTTCTTCGATCTTACCAACAACAACACTTTAATGCTGCAGCGGCGGCACGAAGAGAACGAAGCGGTAGTGAGTCTAGTTCTATATCAGAAAGAGGTAGCGGAAGAACCGATTCGATGACTCCAGAAAGACGGATGGACCTTTCTTCTAATGCACATGATAGACTTTCTACCTCTTCCACACATTCTCATCATCACCGTTTGACACCTGACAAACAAGTGACTCCGATTCCATCTCGGCATCTCCCGACAAACGAGGAATCAGAAGAGGAAGATTCAGTTGTTGTAAAAAAAGAGCCAAGGGATGAAGAAACGGAGAATCTATCTACCAATGATCATGAACAAAGGTCTGAGACTCCACGAGATGTTGTAATAAAAAAAGAAATGGTCGAAGATGCTAGGGATGAAGATGAATCCGAATCTTACAACCACAGAAGAGGAGGTAGCAGTGTTCGAGAACCATCCGAGGAAAGAAAAGACGTTTTATCGCCACAAATGAACCCTCCAACTCCAAGGACTTTGAGTCAAGTTGAACAATTGGCTCGCAGTCCTTGCAGAAATAGTACGAGCAGTCCCACAAGTAGTGACAGATCTGTGACACCTCGAGGCACTCCTGATAATAAAACGTCAAGCAGTCTCGGCGCATTATCTTCAATGTTCGATAGCTTGTCTGGTGGTGGTGGTTCGGGAAATGCCAACGCTACAGATGGCCAAGGTCGAAAAACTAGTAGTCATCCGTTGGCTGCTTTACAAAAGTTATGCGATAAAACAGAAACTCGAGGATCGGGTGGAAGTGGAAGTAACAGATCGGGCTCAGCTTCGGGTGCAACGCTAGGGCCCGGAAGCGGATCAGCCTCCGGCACAAGCAGCTCCAGTGGTGCCAGTCAAGCGCCTGGCGGCATCCTTGCTTTTAGTTGGGCTTGTAACGATGCCGTGGTAACGTCTGATTCTATTATGAAATGTGCATTCTGCGACACCCCGTTCATCTCGAAAGGCGCCTACAGGCATCACTTGTCGAAGATGCATTTCGTCAAAGACGGCGTGATTCCTGATCCTTTGACCATTAGCAGATCAGCAGCAGCCGCCGCAACAGCATCCGCGGCTGCTCAACCAGCGTCAAGTGGTCCGAGCCACAGTTCCTCGTCACCGCCGTCGTCGCAGAGGGGCATCAAGTCCCCGCCCCTTTCACAGGCAAACGGGAGCCCCTCACAGCCAACGCCGTCGCCGTTAGAAGAAAGCCCGCACTCTAAATTTCTCAAGTATACGGAGCTGGCCAAGCAATTGTCCAGCAAATACGTATAGTCCGAGTCCCGTAAGTAGCGGTGCCACTTGTACATAAGTGTATCTATATTGTAACGAGCTCGAGGAGTGATTCAGATTTTTAGAGCTATAGTCCGCGTACATCGTGCCAACGGTTATGGTTACATGACGATGGGATCGAGTTAATTTGATCGAAAGGGTTGCATCGTATTTTTTTCAATCAAGTCAACGCTGTACTATGAATCCTAAACTGATTACGCTGTGTACGTTGATTCGATTAAAACGTATTCTTATTGTAAAACTCTTTCGATCACTGAAAAACCGATTAGTGATGTAAGAAAAAAAAGTATACCATTTAAAATAATTTACACAAAGATATTTGATGTTTTTGCAATTTATATATTTATCAGATCCCATTGTTACTAGCCATTAATCGTAATTCGCGTCTTGTCATTCCTGGGTCAATTTATGAGTAGCGTTTGTCTTCCGTCTTTCGTGCTTCGACGCTGATACAAAATGGCCAGATAGACCATAATCTCATTATTTCGTCGAGCAACGAACGCGATCACTTTTTAATTAGTAAGAAACATTTTGAACGGTCAAAAGATCCAAATCATCTCCTACTCATTTTGAGATTTCAATTTGAAAAAAAAGTCAAATCCGTGCAATACGTACATTTTTAGATACCTATCTAGCTGGAGAACAAAATGAGCGAAAGAGGGATGCTTTAAAATCAAAAAACTTCCGCGTCGCGGATAAACAAGTAGAATCAAAATAAAAATATACGATGAACATGATTATACGAGAGGGGAAGACGCAAGAGCGACATTGGCGCAATGGCGATGCGACGGCGCAAACAAGCGCGCTCCTCACCGAGAGAGCGCAATAGTTAGGAGAGACGAGATTGAATTTCATTGTGATGCCACCATATCTCGCAGCACCGCTGAGTCACGGGGCTCGGCGCGCGGCCAAGTATGTGATTTTATAATAATATAAAAACAAATACTTAAGGAAATTTTGCGTTTTGCGATACGCTGCTAAGGCGAGACTGCAGGTGATCTTAGGCTAGACATGTAAGAGTTAACTACGCGAAACATCACGAGTGTGATTTATCCTTGTGTTTTATAAAACTGAGGCTCGCTTTTATATTTTAGAAAGTTTGGTAGCATTATAGATAAAACAATATCGGTTGTCCTTCAAATAATTCTATTCAAAATATCACTAAAAATGAATAACAATCTCTTTCTTAATCTATAATACCGCAAAATTGTATACTTAATAAGTCTCGGTCCGTTCAGTTTTATAAAACTCTAAGAGATTCACGTCCATCACCTGCGCTCAACGTCGCAATCGTGAGCATGTATACCTTTAGACATTAAGGCCGTAGCTGATTAGTTAAAAACCTAGTGTAGGACCCGCCATTGTATAGGAATCTCTTTGTTGATAATTAAGGACCGCGCGGGACTGGTCACCCGCGAAGGTCAGCGTCACGATTTTTCTCCTTAATGCGGCCGACACGTTTTAGCTTAAATAAAAAAAAAAGTTAAATGAAAAAAAAAAACGAGAGTGAGACTGCGCGGCAAGGAGTAAAAAAAGCGTATTACAGTGCGCGCACGACACGCGGTGCAATATCGGATTTCCTCATTATATTGTAATCGACGAAGCGAAGTAGCGGAGAAGACAGATTTTAATAGAGTCGTACGCGAGGCCTCGCTTCGATTAATGCGCGACTCGCAGTGCCCGCGGTGAGCTGCGGTATTTTCGGGGCCAGTCGCGCGCGCGAGTGTCCAGTGTGCGAGCCAGTATTAAGGGCAACTTATAAGGTATACGGAGAGGAAACGGGGAGAAGAGTGTCGTGACGCGGCACCGCGAGCGAGAGAGATAGCGAAGACCACATTGTAAATTTTCTTTGTTTTTAAAAATAATATTTATTATCGCGCCCGAGTGAACCCACGCGTCGCATTTCAACGTGTAAAATACTAATCATTGATTATCATTCGAATTATCGCGATATATATTGTGTATATTGATTATAATTGATTGACTACATTAAAGTATATTATATAAAATCGAGAAGGTACGTCTGATGACAAAAGAATGAGAGAGAGAAAGAGAGAGAGAGAGTCCGTGAGAGAAAAAGAGATACAGTGATAAAATCTCTGTGCGAGAGTGAGAGCGAGAATGGGGGATATGCGTAACTGCGGAGGCGATGAATATGTACGGGAGGATTGGGGAAGAAATTGATAAAACAGCTCGTGTGGCCGACGGTAGAAACTCTGTTAGTTAAAAGGCTCGGACGAGAAAGAAAGAGAAATGCTGACGAACAATGCGGTAAGCGAGAAATCGCAAATGAGTTGGATGAGCGACACGCAGACACACACACGCACACACACACACACACACACACACACACACACACACACACACACACACACACACACACACACACACCACACACACACACCACACACACACACACATACACACACACACACACACACACACTTGTATACGTATTTCTTGTAAACTCTAATTCTTCCATCGCGGACTTTAAAAAGTATTTATCGATATAATAATAATATTAATATTATTATTGTAATTATATACGACTGCTGAGAGTGTGATGAACGATTTTAAGAAATGAGAGAATGTGCGAGTGCAAAGGTTATTAATACAAAGACATGCGAGGAACGAGCGTCGACTTCGTAAAACAAAATGAAATAAAGTTGCGTTTAGGTATACACGCGCGTGTGCGCTATTACACACAGACACACAGGAAAAAGGAAAAACGATAGAGGAGACACGAGCGTACCTACAAACAGAATCACAAAGATATGCATCATGTATACGCGACTCTTGAAAAACCATTTTACCAGATTTGTCATTATTTAATTATTTCGGTTGTATTTTAAAATGCAATTAAAGCTCAAATAAATATATATGTTATAAACTAATATCAATGATTTGATTATTTTGTATAACCATATCCACCAATCCATTCCTATTTCCACTTTGACAAATTATAATTTTAACATTATTTCATTAGTAGAATTTGCGTACATAATATAATGCCTTCAATATTAAAAATTAAATGATAATCGTTTACTATAAATTGTTTATGTTTCTTAAGTAATGTCAGCATATTTTAGTATTATTTCAGAATTACTATAACATTGAAAGGATTAGTATAGCTCATAACTTTATTGAAAATGTTAAATTTAATATTTATCTAAAACTATAAACGATAGATCAAATGAATTTGTCAAAATAATAATGTAGACAATCAAAATAACTCAATTTTACAACTTACTGTCTAATTGCTGTTTTATATCAAGATAAATAGATATATTTCTCATAATATTTTAAGTAAAATTTTGTATTCTGAGAGGCTCACTCGAGTATATTACTTTTTTTAAAGAGTTTTATGTACTTTCATGGCTGAACAGACATGACTATAACTACTGAAATTAAGAAGTTAATCTTGATTATATTTGAAGGACTTAACCAAGACTGACAATAAATATAAATGAAATTTGCAAGATTATAGATTATAGAGTGAAAATACATATTGCATCACTGTTTAATTGGATCAGTTAATATTCCATAAATTAAAAAAATATAAAATGAACGAGACAGTCAATTTCTTTACGTATACCTCTGAGATGCCATTAAAAAAGAAAGTAATGAAATTTAATTAAATGAATACACAATTAATATAAAGCTTAGCTGTCCTCTAATAAAGAGGCAGACATTACGATTTTAAATTGCAAAGTTAAATACGTCGATTTCCAATGGATTACTTATAAAGGGCGACTAGATAACGGCTGCTTTCATGAGTCATTATATAGCTCCGCAGCAACGACAAAGCCAAGTACGTGAACGCACAACAGGCAAGCCTCGCGCATTCAATTCCACGGCTCGTACATGGCGACGAGGCGAAAAAAAATGGAAACCCGATCCTCACTGAACGCGTGCAAAGTGGCCGCGCGTGCGCGTGCATCGAGATCGGTTGCGAGGTGTCACCACGAGAGCTGCAGCTGCAAATAACGGTGAAGGTCGTCGCGCGAGGAGAGGAGAGCGAGGAAGGCGCTAGACGGGTGATGCGAGAGACGAGAAAGAGAGGGAGAGAGATTAAGAAAAGAGAGGCTCAGCCTCCGGGAACCGGTTGACCATCTCCGAGGCCCTCTCCTCATACGAGAAGAAAGAGAGGGAGATAGGCTGCTGCTGCTGCTGCATGCCGCAGATACGCGGCACTTTTATTTTAACCGTAATGCGCTAATGAATTGATACAGCAGTCCGCGCAGCTTCTCTTGCTCTCTTCGTCGTCTCTCCAGCCCTCCCCTCACTTTGACTTCTCTCTTGTCTATCTCTCGCACTCGAGGTCCCCCGGCTCCCCATTTATCTCTTTGTCTCCGCTCGCGCGCGCACGCTTTTTATCCGCTTATTTTGTCCGCGATCTGTTTGTTTTCTCTCGGTCCCTCGGAGGCTGCTGCTGCTGCGCGTGTATAGGCCCTATTTTGGCGTCTTTTTCTGCGCGCTTTTCTGCCTCCGATCCTTTCTCTCGCTTACCTCCGCCCCCGCAGCCGGTGCTGCGTCGTCGCGCTGCTCGGTCCTTATTTTATTCGCTCTCGGCATCGAGCCGCCTGCGCATTATGTGAGATCGCGCGGATTTTTTGACCGGTCGATCGTAAATTCTGCTTCGAGGGTCGAGAAAGAGCGATGCGTATACCCCGAATTTGCACGCGCACACGGAACAGAAGAAGAAGAGAGGGAGAGAGAGAAGAAGCCGGTAACTCCGGGTGGAGAGGGAGAGATTGAGGAACTGCGATATAATGGGCGAGAGAAAGAGGCGCGCGGAGGAGGGCGAAAGAGTTGCTTGAGATAACGAGCTTTGAACATACTGCCAGGCGAAATTTCCATCGACCGTCGCGTGTGCGCATCAGCTTGTAAATTATTATATTTCGGGAAAATTGATGTAATCGGATTTCTGCGCGCTCTAGCAAAGTTGGGGCGCGTCATTTACAGTCTTTCGAAACTTGCCGTTGACTGAAAGCTTTGTCGTGCTTATCGTATCAATTACTGCTAGTGATTAACATCACCTAGGATTACTTTGAAAATTAACGCAATTCAAATATCTACGCTACCTTAATTAAAAAATAAAAAAGAAAATTTTACAATTGTTCAAGACTTTCGTCTCTATTTTTATCGAAATCTATATAAAGTTTGAATATTAAATCTTTGAATGTTACAATTTAAAAATCTAATAGCAAGCTAACAGAGAATTAATTGCAGTTCATTTCCCTTAAACGCGGGCGAAAAAACTTGACCAGCCAAGTAACAGCATTATGTTATCGACTCATTCGCTCGCTCTCACTGAAACGCTTCCGAGGTAGGTATAGAGCGCCGTGAGATGCCGATCCACGCAGAGCAGGCGCGTGACAATCATGAATCAAAGCGAGCGCGAGATATCATAGATAATAGAGAACAACTTGGTCGCCGAGAAATAGCCGGCGCAATTAATCTCCGTATCGCGAAAGTAGCGGCAGCGGCTGTACGGGGCTATATATACACGCACGCTCGATAAACGCCACGGCTCCGATCTCTAACGGACGCTGCGTTCGCCATTCCGCGTGATTTTTGCGCGTATGGTCAAAGTAGACTGGAAAAAGCAGTCGACGCCGGTGCGGAACTCGATTCGCTGCTGATCGTCCATTCACGATCAATTGAATATCTTTCGCTGCTCGCCATAGGCGAGTATACCTTTGAAAGTGAAATTTATATACTTTTAAACCGCAACAGTTCGTGATTAATTTATCGTCTGCGCGTCACTGGGATTTTTACTCGCTTTTCCGCCTCACTTTTACCCGGCTTCCGTAGCCAATCGATCGGCAAATTATTGGTTATTACCTGTGTAATAAGTTCGAGCGCCGCTTAGGAACGCGCGTGCGCGCGCACACGCGGTTCTTAACAGCTATTTTAACTTCCATCTTTTTCTCCTGTCTCCTTTTCTACCTCGCTCGCCGCTGCGAGGTGCGCGCATTAACTTCTCAGCTACTTTCGCCGCAACTTATGTACAATGTTTTAAACATTTCAAGCTTTCTTTTATGTTTATTGGGTACCGTATTCAAATACGCACATAGCTTTTCACGAGTGATTGCGCGCAATTAGAGATATTTAAATTTCCGATTTCCCGAATGATACATTTTAAATGTCTCGGCACGCGCGCGATAATAACATAGTTTTATGTAAATTCAAAGTAAAGAGGTGAGTGACATGACTACGAGCAACGCAAAATTACAGTGATTTCAAGTATAAACCTCGCTTTTATTCGTTTGCGTAAAGAATTTAAATGATAATATGCATGTAAAAGCGCTATTATGTATTAGGGAAGGTATTATATTTTCTTGGACTAGCTCTACTAATTCATTTTTTTTAACTACTTAATTATCTTGATCTCATTTGAAACTCATGTTCAAAAGTAATTACTTTATATTCTATTAAGCGTAGATTCCAGATGATAATATTCGTGTAAAAGTGCTTCGATGTATTGGCTAAAGTGCTATACCTTCTCGAACTCTTTGTCCTTTTTTTGAAATTAGTTAATTATTTCAAAGTATGTTAAAGCTCACGATTAGATATATAATTAGAATAATTTAATCGAATTTCTTCAATGATGCCTATAAATGAGCAATTCTGCAAAACATCAAACCATTGGGTACAAAGATAACATTTTTTTTTTGAGGAGCACACGTACGGTTTCTTTTGGCTCTTTGAACCATTTTGAATGGACAAAAAAATCGGGAACATGGTCAATTGGGTGACAAGCTCTTTTGCGGACAATAACTTTATATTTCTACAAAATGCTTAAAAATGATCTCTTTCAAACATAAATCATCAGGGAAAGTCGCACATAGATTCCAGAAAAAGAAAATAAATCTGGAAATGTGAGTTTTCATCTGGTTTTTACCGGATCAAAAAATGTTGATTCTTCCAAAAGCTACACGAGTCCAAAAATCAGCGTAAAATACTGAAAATACTGTGAAAATGCATAGAAGCGGGTTTTGCCATTTTTTAATATATTTTCAAAAAGTCAAGTATTATACTCATCTTTGAATTCATGTATCTTTTGAAGGAATGAATATTTTTTATCCGGTGAAAAGCCAATTAAACCTCGTAATATCTAGTTTTATTTTATTATTATTATTTTTTTTTTTTTGAAAGGTGTAAGTGACTCTCCCTGACGAAATGATTTATGTTTAAAGGGAGCTCATTAAAAAAACGTTACTCTTGGAAAAAGATCTTGCCATTAGATTCGTAGTATTCGCGATGTAAAGAGTGGTCTAGAGAACCAGAAAAACTTGATCTGGTAGGTGTCCCCAACAAAAATTTTTTGTTAATTTTTTCTACCGAGTTGTTTAATCCCTGGTAGAAATTCATCTATATGAAATGGCTAAGAAGTTAAAAAATAGCTAGTAAAACTGGCTAATTAATCGCTATGATAAAACGATTTTTCGGCCATTATTTGCCTATTTCTTAGATTGACGCCACAACAAAATATTCGTATTTGATTTTCTTACTAATTCTATCGTATATGAAAGAGCATTAAAGTGAATTGGATGGCTTACCAAAATATAAATAAATAACATTAGCTAATAAAGCATTTTTTGTACTCTTTCTATGAATAATTCAGCAAAACTTGTATTTCTCCATCTGATTCTGTCTCTCTCACTCCTTGTCATAACAGCAAGCCTTCTGCTAGCCATTTCCAGACTAAAGAAACTGATAAGTTTTAATACCTTTAAAATACTCAAGAGCAAGCTTGTGCTTGTCTTCGAAAAACTCATTCTATTTTTCAATCTATTAAATGAACAAATAATATAGGAGAAAAAGCATTTCATCTGGAGCTAGAAACTGGACAAGAGAATTCCCATTCTATAGCAAGTTTCTAATATAAATGGTCAGTTATTAGTTATAAAATATTTTGGATTTCCACCAGGGATGTTTTTTGCAGAATTGCTTGTGTAATACAATTATTCGTGCAAATTAATTAGTAAATTTTGTTTGCTACCATAAAGCTCTAAGCATTCTTTTGAATAGACTGAGGAAAATTTATAGACTTTCTGTTTAATTTATTACTTTGACCTTCAGAAACGATATTGCAAATTTTTTTATTAAATATTTTTAAAAATATGATATAATTTAAGTAAACTACTGTGATTAAAATAAACACTAAAAGATGTTTATAATATGATTTTAAATTGAAAGTAATATATGATAATATAACGAATCTCTAAACTTCAATTATATATCAAATAATATTTGATAACCAAAATAATCCTGTTAAATTTTCAATTTGTGCACACTATCAACTACCTTTGAAATTTCTCCCCAAACATTATACGACATCAAAAACGTAGTCAAGGTAGTTTTACAATCACCACGAGAAATGAGAGGATTTCGCCAGATGATTGCAATAAAATCCCGAAGAAATAGCCGACTACAAAAATTAAAAACGCCATTGGGTTTCATAAAGTAGTATCGGACTTCTTTCGCTCGGCGATACCGACTAAAGAGAGAAAAAGAGGCGAATCGCGCCCTTAAATTAAAGCGATCTCGCGCCAGTGCGTTTTCGAGGCGGAAAGCCGGCGAGCTTTTACAATCTGAAATTGTCGGCTTTCGCAGAGCAGCCGCGTAGCAACATTATCGTAAATAGCCTGGCTGATACGCGCATTTCAGCGCGAGCGGTAAGCTGCCCGTGCGCCTTTAATTGACCATTCGAATAATTATGAAGCCGATCGCGCGAGTTGCGGAAAAGGAAAGCGAAAATGAGAATGGCAATGAGAATGAGTGAGAAAGACCGCGATAACGCGACGTCGGTGCTCTTTACTTGACGGCATAACTTCTTAAGGAAGTGCGCATGTATTGAAAGTTTCTGTTTGCAATAATTAGGTCCATTGTTTTTCTTATTTTCTACGAAATTGTTTGTTATCATTATGCTAGCCACTTCATTGAAATTCAAATCGATGTTAATTTTTTGCGTATTTTGAGTAAGAAACAATGTAAACATTTCAATGCGAAGTAAATAAACAAGTTTCTAAAATGAATCTACAATTTTAATACTTTATTCATAGTTAATTGTACTTGATACAAATTATGAATATAATATGTTAATTTATGGAGAAAATACTAAATTATTATAAAAAAAAAAATTATTCTTAATAAATTTTATGATAACTGAAATTAAAACACGTGCACTTAAATTGCAAATATTACATTTTTTATATCTCAGAAATGAAAAATATTATTGTAGATACTATTAGCTTTTGAAACTGTTTAGTAAAGAAATTACTTTTTCGTTAACATTATAAATAAATTGTCCGAGCAATAGCATCAAGTTACAATAGAATACGTGACAAATTTCCTTAACTGCCCGGGCGAGCCTAACTTCACGTATTCCCTTAATCAAGATAAAAGAATAAATTCGCGATTTCAAGTCACTTAGAAGTATTTATTAGATAGAGCATAGAGGCGAGTTTTACGGCGAGCCCTCGGGTAAGATTGATTGTAATGTAAGGAAAGTGCCCCGAAAATAAAAAAAAAGCGGCGCGCCGGCTGTTTCGGGTCTGTATATACGACGCACGTTCAAATGAACAAATGAGAACGAGGGTGCGAGTGAGAGGGAGAGAGACAACAGCACAGAAGGAGACAATTTGAAGGAAGAATGAGGGAAAGAAAGACGAAGAGAGAGGAGAATGAAGTGTGTGTGTACGGGTGAGAGAGAGAGAGAGAGAGATGGCGAGAGGGAGGGAGAAGAGGGCTCTCCCTCTCTCGCGGACCTCACCTACCTATTGCCTCGGGGCCGGTAATGAATTCGTCTAATGGGTCGTAAAGAATGCGATCTTATGGAGCGGAGCGGATAAAATAAAACACCGATGGGGAAGCTACTGAGGAAGAAAGAGAGAGAGGGAGGGAGAGAGAGAGAACGACTCGAACGTTCCTTAAACTAACCCTCGCCAAGAGCTTCGGTAGAAAACCTCGATTGGCGCACCTTCGCGCAGGTTCCTTCTTCTTTTTCAACTCCTCGCCTCTTCGGAGCTTTATTACTTTTCCACTATCACTTTTTATACATTATTTTTGCAAAACTCGCGAAAATTACGAGCAGCTCAAGCTTGCTTTTGCCTGCTCTCCGATAAATTTGCCCAGCTGAAATGTCTCAATTATGCGTTTTTGTCGTATTAACACGTCTTCCTTCAAACCTCGCATAACTTAATATGTATAGCTCGTTTTGATTAACAAATTATAATTTTACGTTAACATATTATTATCAATTATTTATCTCATAGAAATATTTAACATAATAATGGAACGAACAAATTCTTTACTTTTATAATGCAGTATTCACACTTTTTGTTGACTGCTCTCATAAATACTAAAAAATTTATGCATCTAAAAAGAAATGAATATTCATTTTTAATCTATAAATTCAAAAATTTCGTACAAGTGACTGTGCTACCATTGCCACAAAAATTTTCTTTTATAATCAGGTTTTTTTAATTCCTTTAGATTTATACGAGGTTGTGATCATAAATCGATAGCAGTCAGCGTTGACGAGGAGCAAAGTCGTAACTCCACTGAATTCCGTAATTCTTTAGCCGATCGGCCTTCTGATAAATCCACGATACACAAATCTTTTCGATGTACTTGCCACATCGAGATCTTCTCATGAGTCTTCTTTTACTATTTTTTCCCCTTTTTTACTACACTTTTCTCTTATTTTCTACTCTTTTTTTTCTTCTTATTTTTATTACGTTTAATCACGAATGGGTTTGTTTTTATACACTTCTTTACTGATTAGCCATATAAAACATGTTTTACAGATACGAAACTTAGCTATTTACTTATTCTATCATCTCCGTGAAATATATTGGTTTCAATTTTGGTCTGTCTTCGCTGAAGAATCGCCACATATTCTTGAAAATATCAGTATCTCAACTTTTTCTCCTTTTCTTTAATATCGTTCTTAGTGTGTCGTAAAAAGTTACATAAAATTTTATTAGGACTTTATAAAAATTGTTGAAAAATCTTATTTACTTCAAGAACGATATAATTTTCATCATAAAAAAAATTTAAACATGATAAAAATATTTTATCAATAAAAGGCAGCTGTATCTATACGAAATTTTTTAATTTCAAACATATTTTCATTCCATGACGGTTATCTAATCCACTCATACAACAATTTTGAAATGTTAATTGCAACTTTATTGTTTGTGTAATATTACTGCAAAGTGGAAGGTTACCTGCAAGGCTACAATCTTGGCCAAAGTTCTTTTTTTTTTAAATTAAAAACGCCACTTATTCGTACAGATATGCCGACTTTGGGAGGTATCATCCCACTTTATATGTGTAAGTCTCATTTTATTAATTAAAAAAAAAGAATCACCTTTGGCCAATATTGTATAACCTTACGCAGCAATACTGCACATAACATTGCTGTAATATTTTAATCGAACCGATGATTAGATTAAAAAGTTTGGAAAAATATGGTCTATTAGTTTTAAAAACATCTTTCGTTTAAAATATGCTTCAAAAGTGTCCTAGATATTTTATCTTAAGTGGCTAACCACATAAGGCGGCAGTACCGGTCAGTTTAGGCGACGAAATTGGTATTTATGATCGATGTACGTATTTATTATAATTATTAGTTTTGAAGTATAACTTTGAGTTAATTTTTCTACGATTATATCATCCATAGTTATATCGTTATAAAATTATTTATTGCTATTATTAACCAGTTCAAAATCGTTATTTTTCAAAAAGTGTGTAGTTCCATATCGCGCGCAATACGTACTTTATCAGGCGCAATTTTTCCCAACCTAGCGTAACATCGCATCAGAGCAGCGCGCTCTTTTTTCCCTCCTGATGCACTTTAACAACGGACTTGTCCTGCACGTTGGCTTGTCCTCGAGCTCCGTCGCGCGCGCGTGCGAGCGAGCGAGGACGAACCGGGCAAGAGAGCAAGAGAGAGAGAGAGGGAGAGAGAAAGAGAGAGAGAGAGAGAGGCAGTGCACAGCGGAGGCGTCTTTCTTCGTCGGCTGTCTCGCGGCGAGCCCCTCCCCCACCTCTCTCTCTCTCTCTCTCCCTCTCTACCCGGCTACAATCAGCATCCGCGTAAGCGCAGTCCGTCTTGGACACGTCCAGGCGTTCCTGTTCTTTATGTGCGCCGGAGGAGAGCTATGGCTCCCTCCCCTACCGCGAGAGTAGAGCGAGCGCGCACCTATATAACGACAAGTCTCGCCCGCGTTGTCTCTCTTCTTGCTACCTCCGACGAGACTAAATGGATTTACGGTTCATCGTAAATTTTCGACTTAGTTGCCATAGATCTGAGCCCCCCCCCCTCCCTCTTTCTCTCTCTCTCGCGCGCTCTTCCTGAGCTTTTACTTCTTTCGTTTTTTACCCTTCTTCCACTGTTTCGGCTACCGCCCCAAAAATGTTTTATAATTTCCTCTGCACGCTGGGTATACTTGTTGAGCGTTACGTCAGACATCGAGGATTTATGCGCTGGAATTAATTTTAGGTATAGCCGCAGTTATCGATATTGTGTTTGGGAATTCAACTTTGTGGGAATTTCAAGCACACTTATATTCATTATATAGAAATATATCGAACGAATTTGACACTATTTTACATTTGATATGTCAATTAGTTTCGACTCCATCAACGGCTATAGCTTACTATCCCAAATAAATTCCAAAGCTACTTTCTCGAAAGTGCCGCGGTATTTTAATTGGAAGAAACCGAGAGCTAATTATTATTAGAAATTGATTTATAATAGAAAAATTTATGGAAAAATTGTTAACGACCGCTTGATAGTTACAATTACGCTCATCAAAGAATAAGCACGGGAGCCGCGGAAGACGGCAACCGCCGTGCCGAGGCGCAGGCACTAAAAGCCGCATTTCAATCCTGTTAGTCGGCGCGCACGTGATGAAGACGTCAGACTCGGCCGCGGCGGGAGCACTCGCGCGTGGGTGAGCCCCTCGCTGGTAGGCAACAAGCGGCGCACGCGCGTGAGCGCTCGTTTTCATTTTTGCGCCCCGCGCGCGCGCGCGCGCTCGATTTTTGCGCGAACGAACGGCGCTGCGGAGGAATACTTATGTACGCGCGCGACAGAGTGAGGATCCTCGAATTTATCGGCCTGGCCTTTTCAATCGGAAAGGGGGAAGGCTGAAATGCGCAGGTCCGTTCTTTGGCATGCAAATTAGCCGTGTGCTGTGTATTTCCGCGCGCGCGCGCGTGTATATGTGGGGATAGTAAGTGGGCATGGGTTCCTCGTAGTTTATCGGGCGTTGTTTATTCGCCAGGCATTAGATGCGCTTTTTATTGTGCGCCTCATTAGTATAAATCGACATTGACAAAGTCTTTGGGGGATATTCCTCGAAAGGTTGAATGGATGACACTGGTTTTGAAATTGCGCTGTTGATATAAAGTGCTGAATTGATGCGAACGGTTTACTGCGCAAACGGAAATAAAGTTCATTTTGCAATTATAAATGGAGAAAACGGATTAAAAAGGATATGTCGATCGAGCTTGGAACTAAAATTGTAATCGGCTATGCGTAAGTTATTGGTTCCGAATAAATTACACTGCTGGTTTTGGCACAGAAAAACAATTCTATTGACTATTAGATTTCATAATGCTTTAACGCTTTTATGTTTTAATTTTTTCATCAATTTATATTCAGATGAAAGCTGTTATTCACTTTTATAGTTAATCGATAATTCAGTATTTCAAATGTATGTTTTATTTAAATTAATGTTTCGACTTTTCGACGTTAAATAATAAATATACTTATGTTTGTATATTATTTAAAGTTCTGAAAAACATTTCTAGTTTCAATAAATTATGTGTATTTTAAATCCAATCTCCTCTTTTATAAAGAAACACGAATGACGTCATGCGAGATACGCATAATAACTTTTGTATTAAAGTACCATACAACAAGATGTTATGATACTTTCATTACTAACCAATACAGTTTGGCACTGATGTTTAAAATAAAGATCCGGTAGCGGGGAAGCAGATTTAATAATTATTAAGATGAGCGTTTTACGAAGAGAGGCGAAGTATCGAGAAAGTTGCGAGGCTTTTTCAGACAGCCGGCGAGCGGGCGAGTGCGCGCGATTAAGGCGTCGGGCTATTTATTGACGCAAAAAAAAAAAAATCGTGGGCCGCGGCGAACGATCCACGCCGGCGCTTCGTCAGTTATTCGGGTTAACAAAACATCGTAAAGTAGCGATTAATGTAAGCAGCGAGTTTAAGGTGGAGATATCTTTCCTGCGCTGAGCGCGCGCAAGCGTTAAACTTCTTACGCACAAACGCGGCTGCCCACACACACTCGTCTTCTTCGCGATTAATTCGTTCGAGAGGAAAATTCAATCAGATCTCGCGCTCGAAAGTTAGTTTGCGAACGGAAGGTGTTTATCACTCTGATTGATTGGGCCAATACTAAAAATTAATTTTCCTGTTTGTGTTTGTTTTTCATCTGCGACAGGAAAAACAAACTGCTGCTTGTAAAAGTAAGTCGACTGAGTACAAATATTTTTATTAATTAAACAAATACCACAGCGTACACAAGTGTAATTGTTCTGGAAATAAACGTTTGAGTTTGAAATTATTAAAACAGTTCTTATTTTTGACGCATTCATCGATTGTTTGTAATAATTAATACGACCTTTCGAATTAAAAGTATAATTTTAATTTAATACGCACTATATATATTGAAAAACTATATTCTTACTTTATAAAATTGTTTATATGCTTCAAAACTATTTAACTTGTGAATTTGATCATTTTAAAATTTGAAATATTGAAATAGGCGCTACTGAATCACAAAAAAGAAGTTATAATAATTATTATAAAATTATTGCTTAGAGACTATAATTTACGAAAATTCTTGATATGTAACAACGAGCATTTATTACAATACAAAAGTTTTTGACAGAAAATTTATGTTTATCGAGAAAAAAAATTTAGCAACGATATCGCTGTCAATAAATAACAATGTTATTCTGTTCAATAATTTACTTGCAGCGACAGCTTCGTTCGTCGGCCAGTCTAATAATAGAAAAGTTATTAAAATGACAGCCGTTAATTTTTTCCAATGCATTCGCATTTAAGCTAAGTGATTTTCAATTCTCGAAGTCGCAAAAAAGCAAGCAGCAGCAGCAGCGGAGAAGGAGCGCGTATCACAAAGGAATGCAATAAATACTTCAGCATTGAATGCACGTAAGTATGAAAAGCGGTGAATCCCTATAAATAAATTTGATGGCGCGGATACCAGTTTCCCTCTCTTTACGCAAAACGGGTAAGTCGTCGTCGTCGTCGCCGGCGGTGGCACCGCAAGTTATTCGCTAATTTATTTTTTTTTCTCTCCCGCGCATCTCTCCCCGCTAAACCAAAGAACTACGAAGTTCTCGATCTGACAGCGGGCAAAAGTCCGGTTTCGACTTTAGCACACACAGCCGCGCGCTACTCGCGCGCAGCCGAGAACGAGAAGTCAGAAAGAGGGGGAGGTGGTGGCGGCGGCGGCGGCGGCGCGTCGGGAGATAAAATGCCGATGTTTACGGGGCCGTACATTCTTTCGAGCGCGGCGGCGATCGAGTGCATAAGGATTCGCAAGTTATTGTGACACTCGCCGTTTACGTATCTCACGCGGCTGCTGAATCCCGTGGCAACGCCCTCATTATCCAATTTTATTGCAAAAATGCGTTAAGGTCAGAAGGAATACACGGGCGCGCGAGGATCGCTGGAGAGCTCGAAATTGAAAATGGAAATATAGCGTTTTGCGATGGTAGAGGGGGGGGGGAGGCTTCAATATCGTAAATATGGCTTCTTCTTCTTTTTTTTTTATTAAAAGGGCATATCACGCGAGATTATTGTGCTTTGTCGATTTTTTTCGACTAAGCAGAAATAATGGCCGTGAATTGCTGAAGAATATTCGAAGCCGAGCGAAGGCGAATAATTAACAGGCATAATAATGATTATAAGGAACGGGAGTCCTGGGCTCGTGTGCACGCGGCTGCAAGAGCGACAGAGCAAAAAAGAAGTTTTCGTTTGAAATTAAAATATGCAGATGGAATAAAGTGCGATTATGACTCGTGAACAATCGCGATTAAAGAAAAAGTAGACAAACTGATTTTTTAACAGTATCTCATTATAGGTACTTAAGTTGTTAAGCTTACTAGTATTTATGGACAAATGCAGCACTTAATAAGAACATTTTAGTACTATAATTACTTTTGTAATTATTTAATATGCTGCTTTCCAGAAAGTACAGTAAACATGAATTCCATCTAATATATCTCTGTAATCACTGCACTGTTATATATATATTGTGTTTACATTTTGCGTTTCCAAATGTACACATTGTATATCTATATGTATGGAAGTTTTCTGACAGTGTGCGGTTAATTGAATTGAAATCGCATATGATGGTCCAATTTTTGACTGTCATAACTTTTGGTGCTACTTGATAACTTTTACGTCTGAACTAATTGTAAATGTGTCAATGTCAATGAATATACTAATCTTTAAGATTTCAAATAATAGTAAATATTGTAAGAGCCATAAAATCAACTTTAAGATATTGTCATTTCTTAAAAAGAAATATATTAAATCTGTACACAATTATTTTATTATTCATAAAAGTATAATGCGATAAATTATACTGAATTGTTTGACAAACATAATTGATATTGTTTAGTAAGCTTTTTGCAATTCGAAGTATAACAGTTATATAGCTACGGATAATTTATGAATTCGATTAATTTCCATTGTTATTAATACCTATAGTCAACTTTAAAATTTAATAACTGGAACATTTCCATTTTCCTTTCTAAACCAACTCTTTTAAATGACATTTTTCATATTTAAACAGTCGCTATAGTCTTCATACTGAAACATGCAAGTTCCGTGTTGCTACACAAAAAAGCCAAATCATCTAATTAAAAATAATCGCTGGGCAAAGAACGATGAATCTTTCCGCGCGGAAGCTCGCAACTCGAGTTAAAAGCGAATCAATCCTGAAAGTTCGCCGCTCAGGCTTGCGCGTTTAGCCACAAACCGCGCAGCGGCGCAGCTACCGCTCGTTGGGGGGAAATTCAAATATCCCGGGCGATGCTTTTTCACAATTAATCTGGCTATTGCTCGTGGATCATCGCACGCGTGGAATCTGCGAAGAAGCGCAGCCGCTGCTGCACGCGTGCAAGAAAAGTCGAGGGCAAGTTGCGGCTGGGCGCTGAAATACTGAAACACACCGCGCGGGAGGCGAGAGATAAAGAGAGCGAAGGGTCGCGGGAGGGAGAGGCGGGAATCTGTCAGGGCTGCCACACTCGCGGCACAGATTTAGAGGGCTGCTGCTGTTTTACGAGGCCACAAAGTGCCGCTCGCGAGCGAACGCAAGCGCGCCGAGAGCTAAACGCGAGCGCGCGCAAGCGCGTTTATAAACACGTCATTCCATCGTGCCGCCAACCCCATTACTCAAAACTTTATACAACGCGCTTGTGCTGTGCCGCCGCCGCCGTCGCTGCCGCTGCCGCTCGTGTATCGCTCGCGCTGCGTGCGGAGAGAAAGAGTTAGAGTAGCGAACGGGGAGAAAAAGAACGGCTGGCGTTAGAAAGATAGCGATTGCCGATTTTTAGCCGAGTCTTTCCTCGCTTTGTGTTATGTTAAGAGAAGTCATTCAGGGTGACTTAAAAAAGATGGCCTGTCATAAAGATTAATGAAAACAGAAGGGAGAGAACTACCTGTGAGGTCATTTGTGAAATTAAATTTATTTAATTATAATTTATGGAATTAAATGAAATCTTATAATTTTCTTTAATTATAAATGATTACACGAAGAAAAAAAGTAATGGAAACACTGTCCAAATTGTATAACTACTTTGAATAATTGAAAATTCTTAAAAAGAATGTTCTATAGCTAAAGTGTATCCATATCAAACTTTTCAACTTAGGTCTAATGCATATTTTTTTTAGAATCTCAAAGCTATTCCTATAATGCAATACACATCACAATACAATCAAAGGGCATCGTCTGGAAAAAGTATGCACACTCGTCTATACGTACGAGCGAGATCTATATACGAACAATCGTATATCAATAACTCAAGTTGAAAGGCAACGAGAAGGGGAAAAAGCGAGCCACACGACAGCCGCCACAAAGGCAATCGTCGTGCAGCAGCAACCGCCGCGCGACACTTTGCCGCGGCGCGAGCCCGCAATCCTCGAGAATCACGGAGCTTCAAACAATGAGATCGCGAATAAAGAAAGGGATGGCAAAAAGGCGGAGCTACGCGCGAGCAGCCCGGTGTTGGAAAGCGCAAAATCGATTTCGCGACTATTTACAAGCGACAGCCCAACATAATTCGCGCCGTTCGACAATAATTTTTCCTTCGGGAGGAGGCGTGCGAATGTATTCTTCGCGCTGGCTGTCTGTGTGTGTGTGTGTGTGTGTGTATGCGCGCGCAAGAGCGAAGTGCAGCGATCGACGGGCATTAATATTCCCCGGGGCCGCTTGTTTTATGCACTTGTGCATGAGCGAGCGAGCGGCGCGCACTTTCACCTCTCTGTTAGTTTATTATTGCGCCGCTGCGCGGGAGTGAGCAACGACACTTATGAGCGCTTGTAAATACACGAGGAAGCGCCGTAATAACGAAGTTGGGTGTCGAGTTTAGGGCCTAGGGTGCAAGGGATCGAGAGACTTGATCGTCTTATAGTAGAGTTGCGCAAAGTAATGTTGAATGCAATTATAATGATGTATACGTTGAAATAGATTTACATTTTTTATTCAAAAGCTGTTTCACTTTGAAGGTATGTGTTTTCTTTGCGATTCATTATTTACGTTAGGTGGAATTGAATGTAGTTCAAGAATTACGCGCGATTTAATGAGATTTCAAATAATCTTTTGTAAGTTAATCAATACGATGTCATCACACTATGTTATAATAGACCATAATTCATTGATAGCATCGTAGCTTAATTATGAGAGGCTTAAAACTACATCGCAATTTCGCAGCCTTTTGTAATTTACATGTCATTATGAAGAATATAAAATCGACCACAACGTTAATTTACAAATCTAATAATATATAATTCAATCTAATTATCGACTACGAAATAATCATGTTAATATAATAATTGATCAAAATCGACACTCACAAAGACTTTATTGTAATTAAAATTCATTTAACACATTTCTAATGGTAGTTGATAATATTAAAACTATTACTTCTCAACTGGTTATAATATAAAGTTTTTTATGGTTTACACGACTAAGTAGTTTACTGCAGTTGAAAAACTTTGTGTTTGTTATTTACACGCAGCGACTACAGCGGCACGTTGCACGGTAGCAGACGCTATCTTTCCGTCCGTGGCGGCGGCAGCAGCCGCGCGTCTTCTTTTGAATAAATCTCAGTGTGTAGAGCGGCGCAGAAAGCGCGCCTTTGAAGTACGAGGCTGGTATACGACTTAAGAAAACCGGGGATCAATTTTAATTAGCCCGCTTATTTATGACAGGCGCACGCGTAATCGTCGTATGTTTATTGGAATTAGTCGTGCGGTGATGCCGTTGAGCACTGCAAATATCGATATAGTCGAGCGAGAATATATAGGTATGTGTGCTCGAAGGCGGCGCTGCCGTAGCTTGATTTGTATAACTTTGCGCGTAACGTACTAATTAGAATTTTTTTTTCTTCCGCTTGTTATGTATTTCAGTTTGTGGAATTCACGCGCGGTTTTGATTGGGTGCATAAATCATCGCGATATTTATATCCCAAAAAGTATCTCTCAGTTTCTACGAGTCTTCAGGTCTAAGAAAATGTGAAAGTCACGTACTTTCTAGAACACGACGATATATCTGATATGACGAAATTATAAATAATATTTCATATTCTATTGAAAACCAGAAAATCAATTAATTACGTCCGAACTTTTGTTGTAAAACGTCGAAAAAAAAAATTTTTTTTCTCAATGTGAATATCAAAATTGATTTTGATTTTGTGTCGTTGGCTATTTTCGTCGTAATATGTAGAGCTTTCAACTCAGAAATGCAAATTATATTCTAGTAGATGCATTTATATTTCACATCAAATTTATATATGTTTTCACCAGTTTATACGAGATTTATGAAAAACAAAACAGTAAACAAAAAAGTTTTAATCATGCCATATCAAGTTTCTATCAATGCTAATTTATCAAAACCGATTCGAATTCATCGCTCATCGAATCTTCGTACGAAGAAAGTATTAAAATCCACAGAAATCAGTCGCTCCGAGTTTCTCAGCCTCGAACAGGCCCCTGCACAATGACTGATAAACTGCAGCGCGGCCGCGTGCCTCACGGCTCGCATACTTTTCAACTGCATTTAAACGAAGCGTTGCACTGGCGCAGGCGCGAGACAGTTTTGCGGATAAAATACGAGAGCGAAACTTTTCGGGAAGGGAACATAAAGGCAGGCACTGTCGTCTTGTTATCGCGCGTAGGGCGCGAGGTGCTGTAGGCGGTGTCTCCCCTTGTCAGGGCCCGCAGGTGCGCTGGACGGTGTTTTATTGCGCTGTAATCGAGCCGACGAGACGCCGGAAGTGGCCGTAGATATAGCCGCCGACGCCGTCGCCGAAAGAGAGCGTGAGACCTCACACGCCGCGCTGTCTCCTAGTCGCGCCACCAGTATACACTTACGGTCTTTTGTCCCCTACTTCTTCTCCTTTGTTCAGTTAGGCGAGATTAGCGCGGTGAGGCTTTCTTTGTTGCTCAAGGAATCGCGATTGACGATATTTAAATTTTCGCCTGGGTTGTTACTACCAACCATGATTCTAATCAGAGAAAATTTTCAAACTTATGTCAATTGGTATTTTAAGGGGACATTATGTATTTATTATTTACAGTACGTACAATTTCTGAACATTATTGCTAATAGCAAATAATGACAACAAATTTTACAATATTTTTTTGTAACTATATATATGAACTTGCGTTGATCAAATAAGATTCAGCTATAAGCTTCATAGTTTAAGCTATAACAGTATTAATCCAAAATCTTATGAGAGGTAACTATACCTATAGTACCAAAAATGATGAAGGTAAAATAAATTTGTATGAAAATATTAAGTACTTTTACATTAAAATTGTTGATAAAAATGTTACAGTTATCGATGGTCTTGATTATGATGCTGTAAAAATTATCATTACTGATTAACGAATCCTTCTGTGTAACGATACTTAATTATTTTCGTTTTGCACTCATTTCTGTTCACATATAACTGTTTTTTGAAATTAAAATACTGTAGAGTTTGAATAACTCAGGCTTAAGGTAAGAGAAGTTTTTGAAAATATCGCCTGAGAAGTAAATTTCCGACAAAATGCATTCGACTTTAAGGGGCAATAAGCGGAATTATATATAAGTTCGAAGTATTTCACGAAACCTGGAAATGGAAAGATAAAGATAAATTAAATCTTGCTTATCGAAGAATAACATTTTTCCCAGCGAAAGGTATTTATTGAGGTTCATTCTCTCCTTCAACTGCACGGTCGATCATTAAAGAGATTCAGAAGGCGCTCGATCGGGTAATACCCGCGCATCAGCGAGTCATCGCTGATAGTTCCTTTAGCGGTGTGTTAATATTTGGGTCATTAAGCATATCGGCGTTAATTCGGCTTTTCGTATAATTAGGTGGCCGGCTAATTTACCTTCTCTCTTTTGGATCTCCGGCGCGTGGTATATATAGCTCCAGGTCGAGCGAGAGGATTGAATAAGAAGTTCCAGAAGCAGGAAGGAAGAATGTGGAATTAATTAGGGCCCGCGCCGCTGCGCTCGTTATGCGTTTCTCTCATCCCTCCCCCCCCCCCTTCACACTCGTTCGCGCGACGGCTAATGAACGGTCCCTTATCAAAGACCTATGATTTATGGTGACTTAAGGTGAGCCGCCACCGGCGTCGAGTCGAGGGTTGGCCTGCTGGCAATCACGCAGGTGCCGAGTGTCGGGACCGCGAGGATCCGATAAGCGACGAATTTCAAAGGTGGGCTTGATCTCCGAAAGACCGAGCATTGTCGTTTCTTCCTTTTCGTGCGGTTCTTTGATCGCTGTGTGTTTGCACGACGTCGGCAGTCGAATTGTTTACATCTTTTTTCTCTCGATAATAAATCGACTGTTGTGAATACCAACAATTTCGTAAAAAACAGCGTATATTGTTTGTAGAACTTTCATGATAACTTAGAAAAAAAAATAATTTTTTTGTCTTGTCAATATATGTTTAAAAATCTAAAGTAAAGTTGATGTCAAAATTTTACACCGATTAAAATATTGAGACAATGGTAATAAAAATAAATGTGAAGGAACATTATCGGATTTAACGATTATTACAAATTCAAATTTTGATACATAAGCGTATGTTGTATATTAGGGTAACAAAATTTTAATGTTAAACTGTTAAAAAGTATCAATTTTATACATTTTATATACTAAATTCAGACTCGCCTCTGGAATGGAATGATAAGTGATTGGTTTTTTATTAAAAATATTTAGAGTGCTAAAGGAAGCTGCTTGGTATTTTAAAACCAAAAATTATTATCGCTTGTTCTATTTCCATATATTACGGTTCCTTATACATTCATCTTATTATAATGCCCATAGAAAAATTTGCCTTTGAAGATGAAAATATTACTCGAAGATGGGAGTTGTTAATAAGAAGAAAAAAAAAGAAGAAGCTTGAGTGCGATCAAACGAGGAAAATACGATAATAATTAACAAGAAATATGAAGAGGGATCATCCCAGCGAAGAAGCGTGTGTATATATATCCAGGCGAGAGGTTATGCATCCCGGAGTAAGACCCGAGAAATTATTCGTCCTCGGTAAAGGTACCGCAGAGCGGCATCGCTGCTAAAACAAAACAAGAGTATGCCTCGAGAAAGAGGAGAGAAACGAAGCTCGCCGGGGCACAGGAGCTCCATAGCCGCAGAGGAGAGAGAGCGAGAGTGAGGGAGGAAGAAGTATATAAGGAGGGAGTTCTATTTTGCAGTTTCTTATAAATATTCATTCCCTCCTTCCCGATGAATCAGAGAGGGCTCGGGGTGCTCGCTCGCTCCAGGCGGTAAGTCGCGTTAAGAGCGCTAACGAGCGACCCTTCCGAGAGAAAAGGAGAGGGGGACGAAGAGAATGCTCTCTATCCCGTGCACTTTTTACGCGACCCATTCGTCCTTCTCTCGCCCACATAGCCCTAGCGCGCGCAACACTCCAGCGTGAGCTTTAGGGAGGGGGGCTAAAGAGCCAGGCAATTCCAACAGCGAGCCACGCTGAGTTGTGCGAATTTGTTTAATTAGAAGTTAGGCCGGCGATACATTAGCAATGTAAATACCTCGCACGCGCTCGACTCTCTCTCTCTCTCTCTCACTCCTGGGTTGTCTATAGGCGGAGGGACTCTCTTTACCGTTCTCGAAGACTACCCCCTGCTTCTTCTTCTTCTTCTTCTTCTCGCATCTTTTGCCGTGGCCTTCTTCTCTGCCGGTCCTTCGTGTTCTCTTTAGCTCTAGTCGTGAGTTTCGTCAGTGCAGTGTCGGAGACACAGATCGTGATTTAGCGGCTTTGCATTTGAAGTGCGAAGACTTTTATGGCTGGAGCAGTTTTTGCTACACAAATTCGTTAGTTACATAAAGATCGTCGCTATTTGAAAAAAAAGAAGAATATTATGTATGTTTTCAGGAATAGTATAACTACTACTGACGGATGATATGTTCATATATAGCTTGTAAATGAAAATGTTTTAATACAAATGACTACTTATATTAATATTTTTTGTATTTGAACTCTATATTTGTGTCAGTGAAATTCACTGAAAAGCAGTTATAATAAGTATACCAAATCAATGAAATATTCAGTGAAAATTAAAAATTAACTGCAATTTCAGTTGATTTGGTATATTTATAATTTCATTTATTACATCTATCCGTATTTCTTCTTCGAAACGAAAACCCTATAATCATTATTTTATAATGTTAATCAATACGAATATGTGTACAAGTTTATCAGATGTTTGTAAAACCTACATTTTTACAATAAACTACTATTACTATTACTATATCTGATTTTCAGTGAATTTCACTGATTCAAATTTAGAGAAAAGATACTCAATTACCAAGCAGAATAACTTATATGATAGGATAAACGTTTTCAATAATTTTATTTCATAATAATAATGAAATTTTTTATAAGATCTATGTTACAATCATAAAATACTGCTGGAGTGAGGTACATTTTTTTTATATCTTTATCCCTCCCAACTCTTAGACCTAGCAAATTGTTCTCAAATATAGAAAGGCCCCCAATTAATCCAGTTCGCACAGGAGAACAATACCGGCTCGATACGCAGGCGCGCGCGCTGGAATTCGAGCTGAATTATTCAAGTGCACATTTCACAGTATATTTGAAGCAAACTACCGCGCGCCGCGCGACGAATTCACTCACGTTCGTCCGCGTTATTATAATAATGATTTATGACGTATATATCGTCTTAGCGATATAAATTCAAAGTTTGTTACAGTCGACCCGCGCGCGCACGAGCTATACTTGATTGCCGCGCGCACCCGTACAGCGCCGGCTTGACGTGCCGCCACCGCGCGCATGCGCACATTATTACCACGTGGTATCACGTGCGTGTGAATATAAATTTTTCCTCCTTTCTCGCGGTCTCTCTCTCTCTCTCTGTCTCCCCCCTTTTCTTCTATCGCGCGTCACTCGTCCATTCACGAAAATTGTAATTGCCGGAGTTTCATAAGTTATGCCGGCAACGCGCAGAAGTGCTAGGAAAAAGACGTAGATCTGTGACGAAAATTTTGCCACTAGATTTATTAATCTAAATCGTCGAAATTTTTTATAGTCGCTCTAACTTTGAAATTAAATAAATTTCACTGAGATAACGAATCGCTTTCATAAATCATAATCTCTTGAATTAAGATTTAAAGTTTGATTGAGCTAGTATTTTATTACATATAGGCACATCAATGTTTTTGATTAATATACTTTGTAAATAATATGCTTTATGATATTATTTGTTATTCTCTGCACCACTAAATATAATTAAGGTAATGTGAAATACCGACATAATTTTGGAATGTCTACACCCGCCCAAAAATGATTTCATGGCCCACATATTTGCAACAGTATGGGCAATATATTGGCAATATATGGGCTACACTGCCCACATTAGTGCAGTATATGGGCAATACGTGGCTCCGGCGCCTAAGCCGAATATTGGCCATACTGTTTCCCATACCATGTCCACGTTAGTCCCATATTTTTTTTTTCTTCAAGTGCGGGATACATATATATAAGTATTATGTGGGAAAACTATGTAATGGGCCATATTCGGCTGAGGCGCCGGAGCCACATATGGCCCATACATTGCCCAGAAATTTTTTTTTACGCGGGCATCTTTTGCAAATATTAATAAAATCACTAAAAAAAAGTTTTGAGTGTAGTATTTACATATACGGAGCACCTGACGTTGTTATTCCAAAAACCTACTCAGAACTTATTTAATTAAATAAAAACCTCAATGCCGGTAAGTAGGAATCTTTATTTTTAGAATTTAGAGCTAGTTTTGAAACAGGCGTATCTCATGTAAATGCTGATAGAATCACGCAAAAAAATTTCTGAGCATAGTATTTACATATATGTGTAAATCCGCGGACTAAAGATAACAACTGGGGTACAAAAACGGAAAAATTTTTTTTTGAGGGCACACCTAAGGTTTTTTCGGTTCTTTGGGGGTCCCCCAACATGAAAATACTCGTGAATACTGATTATCCGTTGCCAAACTTTTTTGCCGACGAAATCAATTTTTCTTATGGAAATTTAACATGGGAAAAATGGACGAAAAGTAGTCATTGATGATTAACCAATAGCAAACTATTGAAGAGGCCAAACCAAATTCCACAAAAAAGCGATTAAAGTTAAAGAATAGAGCTTTAATTTGATATGAGAATCGTTAAAATCAGTTCTATGCAAAGCTACGTGAAGTTGAAAATGGCGAAAAATGACAAAAATTTGAAGAATTACGTGGGTTTGAAAAAATCGCTTATTTTCGTCATTATTCGCTATTTTCAAATTCACGTAACTTTGCACAGAACCGACCGATTTTAACGATTCTCATCTCAAATTAAAGCTCTATTCTTCAACTTTAATCGCTTTTTTGTGGAATTTGGTTTGACCTCTTCAATAGTTTGCTATTGGTTAATCATCAATGACTACTTTTCGTCCATTTTTCCCATGTTAAATTTCCATAAGAAAAATTGATTTCGTCGGCAAAAAAGTTTGGCAACGGATAATCAGTATTCACGAGTATTTTCATGTTGGAGGACCCCCAAAGAACCGAAAAAACCTTATGTGGTAGGTGTGCCCTAAAAAAAAATTTTTTCCGTTTTTGTACCCCAGTTGTTGTCTGTAGTCCGCGGATTTGCATATATGAAGCGCCTGACGTTGTTATTTTTCCAAATAAACATTCGAATGTTAATTTATTAAATAATGAAATTGGGTTGATTTTGAACTTCACATCGCCTTAAAAAATACTTCTCAACAACATTTGACAAATACTTAATAAATGAGTAATCTATGCGAACTGTGTGAAGAACGTATCGACTATAAACGTCATTCATTCTTATCGCCTCCGCGATACGCGCGGGCGAAAATGTAAAAAGAGCGAGCGTGCGCTCTCTCGAGCAAAATAAATAACTCGAAACACTTGCTCGTGCAGAGGGGCTGGCGCAAACTCCCTCCGAAAGTTCGCCGGCAAAAAGTCCGAAATCGCCGGGGTTCAGCGCCGCGCGGGGAAATTTTAAAAGACAGACAAAATGATCCCATTTCCCTCCTTTTCCCGGCATTTTATTGTGAGCCGGTATAAGCGCGAGTGGCGCGCCCGTCCAATGTATCGCGCGCACGCTGGGAACGTATAATCGAACGAGAGAGTGAGAAAGAGAGAGGATGCCCTCTTCGTTCCTCCCTTCAAAACAGACAAGGAGCGCGCGGCTGGAACGCCGCCAGTTCGGAAGGGAGTGCTTTCGTCGAAATTTGTGTATGCGGAGTTGCGGACTAACGTGTAGATCGCCCCGGTGGCGGCCGGGAGGAGAGACACACGTACACACACACAAACGTACACCTATTGTCGCAGGATCGTCCATTTGTCAGAATAGAAATGGAAGCTCGCGTCGCGCTGCACACGTGCACGGAGCTCAGAGATTGCCAATAGCGCGCGCTCCTCGTCTGTTTTCTCTATCTTCCTAGGGGCCGGCTGCCTGCCTCGCGCTAGCGCACGGGAGTTGCAGTTTTCCAGTGCGGGGAGACACTTTTATGCGCGTGGCCGCATGTTTCTTTCGAGCAAGTGTATGTGTGTGTGTGTGTGTGTGTGTGTGTGTGCACACGCTGGCTAACTATTGTTTCGGGAGGGAGCGCCTTTATCGCCGGACTCATAATGTTATTTATTGGGCTGAATTTATTTCTACGCGTTTACAGTGTGCTCGAATTTTTGGAGACGAGCTCTGAGCTTAAACTAGTGAATTTCTTCCGCCGTTATACTCTCGTATTTAATGTAAAAATATTTTTTGTTCGTACGTATACTAATTAAATTAAAAATTATTAGAATTATTCAATTATTTAATTTGGTTAAATTTTTATAATTTTAAATTCTGACGACTTATTAAGTATGCATTTAGTATGTGGACGGATTAACGGGATTTGTGTTTTATATACGTTAATTTACACAATATTACTTTCATCTGAAATTATAAAAAAGTTACAGTTATCAGTGTATGAAATTTAATTATGACCATTGCAAATCGATACAAAATTTTTTCTTCACTAATAAGTATTAATTATTAAGCTGTATATCAAAAACTAAAAATTTAATTGGACACACACATATATATATATATATATTACAACTGATAAAGTTGTCTTTACATACATAATAGATATTAAAATTACCTGAAGGTGATTATATCACCCAAAGGTATTTTCGCGGAATATAAATGTCTATGCCGAGAGTTGATCAAAGTCCTTGTAAGGGATCGATGAAACGAAAATAAGACGTTTGAAGAAAAAATAACCATTAATTTAAAACATCGTTTCTCGCACGAACCACAAGAGGTAAAAATGGTCATCCTCGTCTTGGACGATGTAAACACGCCAGACGCTAATTTTGGGAGACTTAAGATGCATAAAGCGTAAAGGTGTCACGAGATTGGACAACGCGTGTCGGGGCGCAGCACGCACCAATTATGTTAATTACGAAAATTACATTGGATGTCCTTAAATGTCTTTCCAAAGTGAACCAATGCATTTTGAAACTTGATAAATTCTACAGGGTTGATTGCCTGTCAGAAAAGATATTACTTGTTTATAACTAAAAATAATAATTTCAACGTGTACTACATTGATAAATTATTGCTCTTATCTTAACTATAATTAAAAAATATATAAAATAAATAGACTTGAATAATACACGTTTTTCCTGAACTTATTTTTCAATCAACTACATTTCAACGATGACAATAGCATAATATTTATGTTGCTCAAAGTTTTGTAAAAAAAAAAAACCAGTTAACGATACCTCATAATTTTTCTAACAAACGCTACTTCAGCGTGTATACCAATCGGCAATAACAAATACATAAATCGTGCCAGCTTTGTAGCAGCGATAGGCAGACAAAAAAAAACAATGGAAAAAACTCAAGCAATGTACACAAATGTGCGGCTTTACGTAATAAAATCGATCCCTCAGGAGGAAATGTGGCGGGAAAAAGCTCGTCGCACGTCGGGCGATCGAGCTTTATTCGCGGATGATGAAAACGCGGGAAATGAAGTCGAAGAAAGGAGCAAACGGGTGCGAACGACGCGCAAAAAAAAAAGAGAACAGTCGTACCTCGCGATTGCGCCGCCGCGTATGTACACGTACAGGCGGAGGTGGCGATTGGTTTTCCCGAGATTAACATCCATAACTCATTCAGGACACGCGGCGGAGCGTCCGCGCGTGTGCGTCACTCGCGCGCGCGCGCAGCTATGCTATAATTGCCGACATAAATCAATCGTCCGATGAGATCATAAACCCGAGGCGATACAACCTCACACACACAGACACACCGACATGCGCGCGTGAGCGTACACGCCAACGGAACCATATAACACCAACTAAGTATAACTGGGCTGCATGTTAAATGTCAATTGGCCTCCACCCGCAAGTATTCGCGAGTCTGTGTGTGTGTGTGTATGTGTGTGTGTGTGTGTGTGTGTGTGTGTGTGTGTGTGTGTGTGTGTGTGTGTGTGTGCATAGTACGTGTAGTCTGCGTATATCTGCGGGCGCAAGTGAGTGTATGCGGTGTACTGTTGGCGTCCAGCGAGCGAATTCGCATATCCTCTTTCTCTCACTCTACATCGCACGATTCGAAACTTCGGCTATATATATATATACATTTATAACATACGTGTGTGTGTGTGTGTGTGTGTACACACACAAGCGCAGCGGAATCGCCAAGATTAGGTTGGATGCCAAGTGAACGCGCGCGTGGACGGGGACTCGTGTCGGCTTTTTCCCGTCTCCTCTCTTCTCCCTAACGCGAAGAATACGCTCATTCTGTCTCTTTCCCTCCCTCGCCCCGCTTCTCGTGTTTCCTCGTATAAGTGTATATAAATGTGTACATATACCAGCGCGAGGTAAAGTTTGAATGGCTCGATCAAGTTTTCGGTGCGGCCGGCCCTCGTGTAATTCTCAAAATTCCCTTCTTTTTAAGGTGCTTTTTACGATACGGCAATTTTTAAGCGATCGCCCGGACCCACGGGTATTTTATTGGCTGGCCGTTATTACCGGTCAATTTCCTGGGCGCGGCCGCGCGCAAGATACGAACTTGTAAGATTTGCAAGAAGATTTACAGGAAGCGTTAAAATTTTTATAACTCGACGCGATTTACTTCTATTTAATTAGAGAGCTTGCGAATGTCGCGTATACATTTTAGTAAAGTCGAGGAAAGATCGACTTTTATTTTGGCCAGTACATGTGCGGGAGTTACATACAGATTATAATCTCGAGGACAAAAGTACTGCTTAAAAATTTTTGCATTCGATGTAAGAGATCTTTACTAGCTAGATGTCAAATTAAATGTATTATTGAATTGTCAGAAAATGTAATGAAATCCGTATTTTATAGATTATCACGATTTCTTATAGATGTTTTCATAAATTATTATCATATTTTTAAATTTTAATGGTTTTTTAGTATTTTTTCATAAATTTCAATAACTTTGAATAGGCGGTTGATGATATTGTACTTTTGTGAAATATCCATTGGTAACAATATATTTCAAAAACTTTAATAAAGCAATATTTAATATGATACATTTGAAGGCCTTATAACTATATGCAATCTTAAGTTTAAAAAGGAATAAATAAATAAGCTTAAAGGATGAATATGTAAACTACTGATGAAGTTATCAAATTAAAATGTTTCATTCATTTCAAGACTTTTTGAATCAAATTTATGTACAATTTTTCAAATATATCTGTATACGTGTCCTATCTTGAAAAAGTAATGAGCTGAAGAGTGAAGCCTTGTTTCCGGTGATTTGATTGACTAATTACGATAACATGATAAATTTGTGTGACTAACTATGATAAGATGATAAATAACGACGAGAAACGCCAGAGACGGCAGACACGTTTTTGTGTTCTTTTAAAAAAATAGTGACCAAAGTAAAAAAAAAAGAAAAAGCGAAGCCTGCCTACCGATACAATATACATTACAATTAATGTTGTTATGGCCTACTTTAAGAAATTGATACATCTTTTGCCCTTAGAATTGTGCACCTGGAAGAGATAAACATCAATTAAAATTTAACGATGTTTTCGCTGGAAAATTTGCAAAAAATTAAAACGTCTCTTTATAAATGTATGCGCTGTTAATCAATCTTTTTCACACGTCATTGCTTTTCTTATTTATTCATACCTGAACACACATGATGTATTTTTCACTTTCAAATGAATTCTCCGTTATATAAGTTTCATATATATGCCTCGTACAAAAAGCAAAGTACTACACGGTTGTGGGAATCATCGACGTACTCGAGATGCTGTAAGAGCTTTCTTCAAAATAAATCAGAACGAAGCCCGACATTGCATAAGTAATCTAGCGACTTTATACATTCGACTGAATAATTATTCGTCGATGATTGCTTTTCCCATCATGAACGCCGTCATTTAAAACGAAGTAACGTTATCAACGACAATAATTTGAATATCGATCACGCACGTAATCGCAGTCGAATCTTCCCCTTTCGTCTCGAGTTTCAACAACAAGCTCGTAGTTTCATAACCCTAATGCTTAAAAAATGAGCTATTAGCAAAACTGTGTGCGCTGTGAACCGTATTAAAACTCATCAGGCCGCATGTCTCGGGGAGAAAAAGAGCATAATCGTCGGTAACATCGATCAAGATTGTACCGCGTCCTCTTTGCATCATCTCTTCCTTCTCGAGAAAAGAAGCAGAGAAAAGCTCCAAGAGAGAGAAAGAGCGAGTAAGTCACTTCCTGTACAAGTCGCGCGCGCGCGTGCGCGTTCCTCGTGGATATCGCGAGCGCTCGCGTAATGAAGTTTAGATCGGCCGACAGATATTGCCTAGCTTCTCATCCTCGCACACGTACACACAGTGTATACACATTCCTCGAATAATCATCGTCCATTGGTGTATATATAGGAGCTCCCCTCGTATAGAAAGATCGCCCGTTATCGGCGTCGTCATTATTCTCCGATCGGCATTACGTACACAGGTACTCTTCCCTCCTCTCGCCCCTCTCTCTCTTTCTCTCTTTACCCGCAGAACCTTTCATCTCCTCGAAGAGGTCTTAATACGGCCGACGTCGATTCAGTATGTATCGGAGGGGGAGGGAGGCGCGGCGCGGGTAAATAGCGCACGGCCGTTCAATCAAAGATGATTGGCCCAATTATATGGACGCGAGAGCGAGAGAGAAACACACCGCCGCCGCCGCCAGGAAGAAAATAAGGGTCTGCGAACTTTGATGCGCGAGAGTTAAGCGGCCGCGCGCGAGCTCGGTGTATTATATCGTTGTTGGGAGCGAGCGAGAGCGATGACTGAGGAGAGCTTGAATTATTATTTTCCACGCGCGGGTTTTTGTTTCTTTGGGGTTGCGCGCCAGCGGTTAGTTTAGCTCTGGATGAAGTGCCGGCGCTCGATAATTCATTTGATTGCCGAGCGCGATCGGCCGCGCATGAACGCGCGTGCACGCGCTGTGTTTTCGTTTAAGGCCTGAAAAATCTTATTGCTAATTAAAATTTGATACGATGTTATAGATAGGGTAGTTAAGAATTCGATCAAGATGCTTCGGCTTTTTATTTTTATTTCGGAATAGGGAAACTTTGTTCAATTTTATTGAAATTATCTATGAGTTTTCATGTAGAAGATGTTTTTTCCATACAAGGTATAATTGATATAAAGATAATATTAATTGGGAGAAAATGCGGCTATATTTTACAATTCGTTTAAATTAACGCATAGAAAAATCTTCTACATATTGCCGGTGTATTTACTATTGTTAATTAACATATATCTGTACTGCCTATAATAGATTGATAACATTTCAGTACGGAAAATGAAGTACCTGATCATTTAATAGGCAACAATTTACATTGACAAATTTGTTAAATACATTTTAGTAGCTATTTATTTCGTATTTCCCAGTATGGTTGGTACCAATTCGGAACCCGGTTCGAAAACGTACCAACTTGCGAATAGAGTTTTTTAATCAACTTTGCGGATTTCAAAACGAATCTTAAAATAATAATGAGAGTATAAAAAATACTTGAAATAAGCAATTATTTGATTTGACTTCTTGAAGTTAAAAAAGAAGACCTACTCACGAGTTGGTACATTTCGAAGCGGATTATGAATTGGTACCTTTTTTAACCGTATTGTGAGATGGTACCTTCTTTTATCGACGAGTTGAAGTAAAACAATAATAAGTACAAGGTACAATTTTGTAGTGATTCCAGTACTTATATTCTTTGATTGAATGCCACTGAATGATTGAATGAAACTGAATAATAGTTTGAATTTCTACAGCTTTACATATATGTTTTCCGTAGTTTAGAAATTGCTTAATATTGTTGGTGGACATTCTACATATGAATCTATAAAATTATATAAATTGCAACGATAGCTGAGGTTAGTCATTAAGGTATCGCATGGAGTATGGAATACGTGCGTTTAAGGTGGAGTATGAAATTGAAGTTACAAGGGTAATATGTAGTGTATACGAGAAAGAAGTAATGGGATATTTTCCTTGTTACAGTATAAAGATTCTTTTAAGGTCACCTATAATCAGTTTACTTTACAAAGCGACAAAACAAAACTAAAAAGCGAAACTTTGAAGTTTAATTTTCCTGCTAATTTATGACTCAGTAATCCGAAGACTTACAATCCTGATTTTCTCGAAAATTATTCGTCCGTCTGTTCTGCAATTAAATCCGCCCGTACGCTCTTATATTACCCCGACTCTCCCCTCACTCTCGCGTATCTTCTCAATCTTCGTCTCCGCGCATCGGCTCAAAAAATCAAGATTGAAAAAAGTCGAGGGCCCATAAATCGCTCGGGCTGATGCTTGACATTACATCTAATTACTTTCTGTGCAGCGATCGGCAAGCTGTAACCGGCCTACACACTTACACGAAGACAGAGAAAGAGAGAGAGAGAGAGAGAGAGAGAGAGAGAGAGAGAGAGAGAGGGACAGATCCCACCGTAAACAGATCCTATCGGAGCGCCGATAAAAAAATCCTCGGCGTGCATCTCAGGAATCGAGAGCGTCGTAAGCTCAGACGCAAAAAGGAGAAAATCCGGCAATCTGAAAATTACGAGGGGCTCGCGGTCATTGAGCTAAATCGACAAAACGCTGTCCCGCGCTAACGAGCCCATCCTCCTCGTGAGTATACGTAATCCCTCTCCCCTGTCAGTGCGCGCGCCATTTTTTCTCCTCGATCCCTCCCGCGATATTCCCAGGACCTAGAGATCATGATCTCGTCTCTCTCTCTCTCTCTCTCTCTGTTTCCCCCGCGATCGACAAGAGAGCCGAATGTCGGCGTTCGTCGAAGTGTTGGCGCGCGCGCGCTGCAGCCCGCAGGACGTAATAATCGATCGATCGAGGTCTGCGCGGGCGCTCTCGTGAAACAACTTACCTTCTCTCCCTCTCCCATCATACTAGAGCGATGATCTATCGTTATTGAAGCGCCCGCGGGGGCTCGAGCTACGGCCGATCTTCGGACGCGCGCGTTCGCACGAGATTGAAGGGAGTCCTGGTGCGTTTACGCGACGGTTTATGCGAGTGAGCGCGGCCGCCGCGTGCGGTGCCAATGAGCCGCTCGCTGCCCTCGATCTTATTATACGGGTGGCGAGCGAGAGATAGAGGCCGATTTTATCGCCCCGCGACTTAGGAGGGAGAGGCAGGCCAATCATCGAGAGCCCCGCCAACCGAGCCTGGATAGAGCCAGGCATCAGCTTCTTTTGTTATCCGTAAATTATATTGCGTTCTCGCACTGCGATCGAGTCGTCGGGGCCTCGGTGCGCCCCGATGGAGACTCGAGAGATGTATCGCGTGTCGTGTTATTTGGTGTGATGCCAATTATACGCGCGCTGCGAGGTCTATTGGATTGTGGATCAGGGGCTGGATGAAGAAAAGTGGATTGAGGTCGTAAAATTTTCTTTTTAAAGAGCAAATTATAATCGTCTACTTTTTGTAGCTAACTCTATTGAAAATAGTTCAACTAATATGTACTGCTGAAGAGAAATTTTTTGTAGAGGAAATTATATAAACAAAGTGTCTTATACAGCTGATCTTTTAGAAACTCTTGAATAATGTTTGGTATATTCCGACACATAAATAATGTCTATATTAAAATATAATATTACAGTAATAAAAGTATTATTATCATTTACGTTTACCTATAATATACTTATCTTGACTATCTCAATCACGTTTGGTGCTAATATGGATTCGGAGCGTTGCTGTAATTCTCTTCCTGATTACATTCTTCATTAATGTTACCCTGATAGAGATCACTGAAGTACTTATTCTGATGTATAAAATAATTGTTGTTTCTACCACTAACCATTTCATCGTAGATGGAGCTCCAAAATTCCTTAGCGAATGTTATTTTTTGAAAACTCTTTAAAGGTTGGCTCTACAAGCTTCAATTCGATACTAATCGACATCTCTCTTTTACAATAAGAGAAATTAAATAAATTTTCTCATGATTAAATCAATTACTGTGAATCTCAATTTAAATACTGTTCGCGGCATGTAAGTGAGTAATTTTTGCCCATTTTTACGGTATTATATCATGTGTATTGTGCTACAGCCTTAAAATACGATAATTGAACGTTTTTACGTATGAGTCTCCACTCCGATGAAAGATAAAGTCTCTACGAATAAATAATCGATGGCAAGAAAGTCAATAAGGAAGGTAAATTTGATATACATTCTAAAGGCGCGCGCGATTTCGCTCGACGAAAAGTTCGAAACCATATACATACGCGAGCCCCAAAAAAGAAGTTGCGCGCAGTCCGGTCTCTCTCTCTCTCTCTCTCTCTCTCTCTCAGGACTCGCGCGCAGAAAGCAGCCTCGTATTTTTCGCAGATTATCTATGACATTCCGGACAGGACAGTACAAAGAAGGACAGCTTTTGACTCTCTCCCTCGCTCTCTTCCTCTCTTTCGATACCTTAAAGAATCACGCACGCAAGTCTTCTCTCTTTTCTCTTGCCAATGGTAAACAGCGGCTAACCCATTCTCCTGGCTCGCTCTCTTTTTTAACCTTTTCTCCCTCCTCCTGCGCCTTCCTTTTTTCTCTCTCCTCCTCGGCCACTCGATTTTTATCGACGTGGACGCACAGGTTGGCGCTTCCACTTCTCAAACTCTAGCTCCTTCTCCTTCGCTGCGTGGCTACCGCGCCTCCCTCCCCCCGTCCCTGTCTATTCTCCCGTGTGCACGTGTGTGGGGGTGTATGTATGCCGTGCGGTGGCACTCGTATATGCCGAAGGCCTAAATATTGAGACGGCGTTTATTTAACGGCAGAGATATATGATATGACGCGGACAATATAATGCATTGTATTCAAATACGGGAGCCGCGCGAGTCGTGACCGGGAGGCGTACGCGAGAGCTGCCGGGGCTACTACTTGCTTACGTCGAGGCTAACGCGTGCGCGCAAGGTGTGTCCTTCTTTTTCTTCTCTCTGCGTTTCTCCGCCATCTTCTTGCTACACTCCGCTGCTGCTTCTTCTTTTCTTCACTCGTTAAAGGACGTTTGACTCTGTTCCCTTTTCCTCTTTTAACCTTCTGTCCGCGGCTCGCTGCCGTAAGTCTGTGCGCGTACGTGTATGTACGCGCGCACTTCCCTTCGATGCGTCCGCGTTCAGGTATGCATAAATAATAACTCGCGCGGTAGCTATCGCGGGTTAGGCGGAGAGGATGGCTGAGCTTGGATTATATTCGTGAGCAACTAAGGCGTCGTTATTCACTTCAAGCTTTGACAGGAATTTAATGACGATACTTTTATGGATCACGAGATGAATGGGTTGAATACAGAAATGTACTATGATAATGTCAACAGAAATATTTAAAGCTTTTCTGCGATTAATTGCTATAGGCTTCATCGATAAATGAGTCTTGTGCATTGGTTTTCATCCAATTATGATAATAAAACAAACGGAATAGAAGATCCCTAAAAAATAAAATTGTGCTCAACAAATGATTCAGTTCATAGTGTTGCATACTTAAATACGGAATACATTTATTAATAGTAGTGGTATGCAAATACTCTGAAGTTTTTTTCTTAGTTTGAGTAGTACCTTAACATGGATGCTCGAAAAATGTTCGAGCCATTCGACTTTTTCCAGCTCGCAAGTCTCACCGGGTAGCCTAAGTTATTTGACCCTTCCAAGAAATTTTCAGAGACCCAAATAAAAAATATTGATAAGAACTAAATTTACTATATAGCGTCGTAATATCGCTCTCTTTAATTATAATTACAATGAAAACTTTTCACCGTGCACATAATGATTGAAGCACATATTTTAGATCATAAAGATCGTATATGTAGAGTCACGTGTGGACTATAAGGATAAATACCCTGCTATTTCGTGTAACTCCAAAATGTCAGTTTCTTAAAGCTATTACTCAAGCTTTCTATGATGCTCATGGGCTTACCAGGGCTTAAATTAATCCCATCAACGAATAAGAAAATTCAATTAGTTTGCCGTTTGAGCTATCGCTTCTCATGAAAAACAGGAAAAAAGATCCATTTCAGTCATTTTATCAAGCTACTTCGATTGGTACAGAAGAAGGAGCATATTTTACAGTTATTTCTTAATGTCAAATGTTCCAATTGAATCCCTGGTAGAGGGATATATCACCTAAAGTTATCCGAATATGGAATTTTTAATTTGGAAAATTTACCTTGTAAGTAAGCGACATATATAACTTAAAGAATTAAATATTTTGTATAATTGGATGATTTTAGGTGGTACAGCATACTACTGGGATTTTGATTTGGATTTTTTAACATTAAGAAAAAGCTGTAGAATTTTAGCGATAATAGAAAATATACTATTTCTCTTGGATCGATCGGAATAGCATAATAAAATGACTAAAACGTAACGTCAATTTCGTTTTTCCAATTTTTTTATGAGTAGCGATGACTCAAGTGGCAAACTAATTGAAGTTTTTTGTTCGTCGATGGGAACTATTTGAGCCCTGGTAGGCCCATGTGCATTTAAGCCCAGGTTGAACTATGGTACAATGGGCGGTTTAAACATGGAAGTGGGAATGGAACTATGGTATAGACTATGGAATCGGATATTATGCTTTAGCGAATAAGCACATGTTAGAAACATTAGCAAGGATACGAATAGATACGGAAGTCAACAGTGCCAGCACGGTGAATAGTATTTTGAAAAAAGCAGTGAAATTACTAATGTCACCCAACAAATAACCCTCTTTCTAAAAATATCAGAAAACATTTCGAAAAACAAAGTAAACCCCAATCATTTTATATTTAAAATTTACATTGAAGAAAGCAATATCTATCACCCTGGTGAAAATTTGTCTATCTGAAATGGCCACAATCTCAATAAATAGGTAAGAAAAATGGCTAGTTAATAGGCCCCGGTGAAATGCTTTTTTCCATTATTCGCACATTTAATAGATTGGACATAACCTCCAAATTTTCGTTTTAAATTTACTTAAAGAATTTACGTTAAATTGGACGGTATTCAACTGTAACTGATAGCTTACTAAAATATAAACAATATGAGCAGACAGAAAAACCATTTACAGCAGTCCTTTTGAAGATATTACGTAGAATGTATTTATTTCCATTAGATTCTGTCTCTCTCACTCCTTGTCATAACAACAGGCCTTCTACTAGCCATTTCCAGACTAAAAAAACTGATCAGTTTTAATACCTTTAAATACTAAAAAACAAGCTTGTGCTTGTCTTCGCAAAACTCATTCTATTTTTCAATCTATTAAATGTTCGAATAATAGGGAAAAAAGCGTTTCACCGTAATATAAATAGCTAGTTATTAGTTAAAAAATGTTTTGGATTTCCACCAGGGAGGATGAAATAAAATTGGGATATCAAAAACTGCTAGCTTTGTTAATACATATTATTTAGTAAAGAAGTATGGAACGGATGTAAAATCTACAAAATATACCAGATGCGAATAAAGAAAAAGCTCAAGATGAAAAAATAATATGAAATTCTCAAAGACAGCAATCAATGCAAATCAGTAATCTGATTTACAAATAAAATTCTCTTCAGACACCTTATAGTTTGACTTCACCAGTGAATGAACGAATAAGGAAATTTCAGTTTTTGTTATTTAGTTAAGAGAATTAAAAATGGATTAAAAGTAAAAATATTTTTTAATTAGTATTTTAAAATCTTCAAACTTTATGTTAGTGACAAAATTTTAAATAAAGAATAAAAGTAGAAATTTTGTTTAAAAGAAATCTGTAAATATCTCCTAAAAATCAGTAAATGAACACTCGATCTTAGTATCTAAATACGTTTCGCCAGTCAATGAATACTTCGCCAGTGAATAAACATTCGGTAGCGGCGATTTATGATTTTATTCTTAACAAGATAATTTCTTTTATGCAGAATCTTTATGTAAAATGAAATAAAAATTTTAAAAGATTCAAAAATTATCGCCATGTTAGATAAACAATACATAGAAAGTTTGATATTTTCATATATTTAAAGAAAATGTTCGTTAACTGGTGACTGTTCGGTTGGTGAAGTCACCCTATCGTATCTGTCATTTGTTACATCATCCGAAGTAAAAATCAGTTTTTCGTAAAGCATAGGCTCTCAATGGAAAGTAAATATGAAATGAAAAGTACGATGAACCCCCGAAGAAAGGCCGCTAAAGCTGATAAAACAAGAAAACAAAAAAAAGCCTTGAGAGAGCAAACTAAAAATCGAAATGTGAATCCTTTACATTTCGTTTGGTTGTTGGGATCAGACGTCGACGCAGTGGCGACGGTGGCGGTAGCAGCAACCGGAGCGTAGCACCATTAAAACAGTATGCCGCAGCAGGGACACGTAAGTACCCGGAGTCCTTGGATATATACGTATAGTAGCAGTAGCAGCAGCAGGATGACAGGGAGCCAGCGCGTACGTTACCGGCTATCTTCGGTCCATATCAAATGCAACCGAGAGCTCTTCTCCTCCCCCTCTCGCTCTGTCTCTCCTCCTTTGGTCCTTCATCCTCTGAAATTCGACGGGTATTCTTCCACTTCATTTTCTCGTTTTTCCTTCTATGTGCATGTATTTATTATTGTTTTGTGCTCATGATTAAATGCAGTAGACTGTGGTAGCGGTGACTTGATCCACGAATTTTCAGAAAGAAAAAAGCGAAGCGATCGTATGTATACTAGTTCTCCCGACACCTTCTCTAGTTGATAAACAAATATTTTTTCTTTTCTAAAAGTGAATTATTTTAGAAGTGGATAAAAAAACTAAAAATTTAATTTTTCATTACTTCAATTATCAGTTGTGAATAGAAAGTGAATTTAGAACTTTTATGTTCGAGAGTTTTATGTTTCTACCCTTGTCTATGATTTTAGTTAACCTTAAATAGTTAACCATATTAGATAACCTTCACAAGTTCTAGCGTTCTTGATTTTCCTTGGGCTTAGATACTTTCATCGTATAAGGAATACTATTATATTGAATTCATGAAAGCTGGAATTGTTTGCAGGATTTTCAAACGGAAATGATGATCTTCAAGAATTCACTTATGACCACCAATATTTCCTACGAGGAAAAAAAGGTTGACGTATATTATAGGTATACATTAATTATTATTTGATAGTGAAATTTAAGACATCATTACTGACTAATTGATTGTGATGTACTTTTCTCATTTTTGTTATTTATGAGGTTATTAGTTATAGCTAGCCAACATTATTTAATTTTTACATAATCTATAAGTTTGATTAGTAGTTGTACCAAAGGCCAATGGACTATAATGTTTTCAGGTATCCCATAAACCTTTTTCATTATAAGAACCATCACATTAAGTGAGTTATTCCGTGAATATAAAAGTATTAGATACGACTAGAAACATTCATGAACATGGTAAGATTTTCGTAGATACGCAATTTTTGCTTTCATTCCAATTACTGCATACCTAAGTGCTAAAGTACTAATATCAGTGGCATAAATTGTTCCGTAAATGCGAAAATCACAGTTAGTTTTTTCTTTTAATTTTACTGTGCACTGCAAACCATCTTGGAAACATATAAATTGCCATCGATTACACAGCCCCACAAAAAAAAAAAGAAAAGGTTCTGTACTTTAGATCGGACTATCATATCTCGGTGTATTTTGGCCCCATAAGTCTGAATTTAGAGATATCATTTATAGGTATAAGATTTTTGAGATATCTTAAAAAACAAAGTAAAAACAATTTTTTTGTTAATCTTTTCTACAAAACAATATAGCATTGTTTGCGCCCTTCAAGACCAACTTTACACCATCCCTCTACAATTTGTTTTCTCGGAGATCTGAATGTGTAAATTTCGAGATAGAAATAAAGAATTTTATTTTAAGAGATATGTGCGAGTTTACAAAATTCAGGTATTTAGATCTCGGAGAAAAAAATTGTAGAGGGATGGTGTGAAATTGGTCTTGAAGGGCGCAAACAATGCTACATTGGTTTTGTAGAAAAGATTAACAAAAAAATTGTTTTTACTTTGTTTTTTAAGATATCTCAAAAATCTTATACCTATAAATGATATCTCCAAATTCAGACGTGGTGGACGAATTCTGACCTTGGAATCATACTTAGGGGGTCAAAATACACCGAGATATGATAGTCCGATCTAAAGTACAGAACCATTTCTTTTTTTTTTTTGTGGGGCTGTGTTATTGGCAATAGACCTAACGTACAGATTAACATAGAAGTTGTGATCTTGACGGTTGTCGCGCAAATGCACAAATCGCTGCCAGCCATCGACAATAGCACTTCAAGAATAAATTGTTCGACAATTTACATTTTATATTACTTCTATTTTTAGGTAACTTGAAACTGGAGGAACTTTATACGGACATTATCAGAGTGTTACTATTTTGTATACCGATTTTAATCAGTTTTAACTTCAAAAGGAACTTTATTTAAATATTACTGTTATTACTGTCACCTTATGCTAGACTCATCACTAGAAGAATGTTATTGCATACGCAGAGGAAACAGAATAATAACGTTAAAGAAACATTCCTCTTGAACTAGCAATAACCGAATAAGGGAACGTTATAATAATGCAAGGGAATGAAAGCAACATCAAAATAATATCAACCTTTAGAGAGCTAGAAAATCTACACCTTCTGATACAAATCCCCCTCCCTGTATTATTGAGAGTTTTTGTTACCACAGTGTATGGCTCCTGTGAGTCGTATTTTGCGTACAATAAATTCACGATACAAGGTACCTTTTTACCGTTCTTGTATTGAGGTTGTAATACTTCAAATCTTGGCCTTCTATAATTATGAGTTCTTCATCATTTGTATTTGATATTTTTATATAAAATCAAGTTCTGTTAATTCATAGCCAAAAGTCAACTATTTTTGGTTTATTTGGAAGTTTTTCGCTACTCTTTTCAGAAATATTGATTATAGCAAAAAATATTCTATACAAAAAGATGTCTTTTGACTAGTTTTCTGTGCGAAGATCAACTATTTTTATCAGAATTTTAAGTTATGAATCGTTTTCATGGGGTTGGGCTTATCTGCAAGAAATTGATGATAATATACAAAAAATTGTTATTCAGAACATATTTTGTTTTAATTAAGTTGACTAATTTAGATTTAATACTTTTACATAGGATCAAATTATGTTAAATTATCATCGAAAATTTCTTCGTATACGATTTCGAGTTGATGCCCTTTCATTCATATGTTTACTCTATAAAACAATCCATACGTTACTAGATCCATTTTCATTATAAGGTCTCGAAGCTCTTTCAGAACTATAATAACGTGCGCTCGCGCATTCATTCCTTTTTTGGTAGAATGGAAGAAACAGCGAGCCTTCGACATTTGCATGCGCAAGCGAGAATCTCCTCAAGATCGCCAGGAATCCCGAGAGCACGTTAGCTAGCCAAGGAAGGAAGGATACTAGATCCGCGAACTGAATTGACTGAGCGCGTGCAGGATGGAGGGAGAGAAAGAGAGAGAGAGAGAGAGAGCGAGAGAGGGGGGAGAGACAGGAGTAGTGCTCCGAGTGATCGTGCCGGAGAATATTTACGGTCGATCGGGATCCGCGGTAGTTCTTTTAAAGAAGTTATAACAATATTGCATTTGCATAGAAAATTTTTGAAAAAATTTTGAGATGTCTATTTCGACACCATCATCTACAACATATTAACATCTTATTGTTAGAAGGATTAGGGTCACTGAATTTGAGAAATTAATTCACAATCTTGACTGCTTATACAGGGGCTTAAATGTATTCAATTAATGCCTTAAAATTATTAAGAAACAAAAATGAACACATTGGCCTATCAAACCGCTCAGACTTACTATATACTAACAAAACAGTTTAGCAAAAATTATCATATTCTGTATGCAATTTTTCTAGAAATAATGGAATAATTAGTATGTAATACTGTATACAATTTTCTACAAGTGTGGTATATTTTAGATTTCTAAAGTATGCCACAATATTATGGGACAAAATAGTTATTTTTACAACTATTTGTATCCTTATTACACGTTTTTTTTGGACTTATTTGCCAAATTATTAATTTAAGATGGTTAGAAACAATTCGTAGTGAGAGAAGTTCGAGAATTTTCAAGTTATATAACTAGTGTTTATGTTTGTCAAAATAATTATTTTATTGGTCACTCATCTATTAAGTCAAAAACAAACATTGCACGATTAACTTCTGAAGAAAAGCAAAGTGTTTATAGTGGTTAATATAATTATTCATCCGATAAAGATTGCAAACAATTAAGAGATTTTTATTTATTTAAAAAAATCTAAACGTTATTTTGTCTTAATAAGTTAAAAAAAGCATTTCCTGAATTATAACCGAATGCAAGTATTTTACAAAGAATATAATAAATCAATTTGTTCGAAACATTAACTTTTGAAGACAATGAAGTTGTTTGATTGATGAGGGAGAAATAGAAAAGTGTCATGTGATGACACTAGCAAAAGGTACACAGTGTAATGGTTAAAAGGTCAAGTCAGATAATCAATCGTCAGGCGTTAAAATCGCAAACTGACGAAAATACTATCCAATCTCCGGCTTCGTAATGAACCTTTCAATGTCAGGTCGACTCTTTATCTTCTTGTCGCGTCGATTAATTCCGGCGAAGATATTGACAGCTATCAATACCGCGGGACTGCTTCTTTCATCCGCAGCTAAGAATTACTCAGCTAATGCCCTGTTATAATCAATATATTTTTTTATTATTTTATAAATACTCAAATACTCTATGATTTATAAAGCATTTTAAAAGGCTATGGCGATTTAAATGTTCATAGTAAATACTAAAATTCAGGCTTCTTCTATACTTGCCTTCGGAGCGCTCCCGCGCTCCTTGATTCGATCATATTAAAGTACACACACACACACACACTAAACTTTGAACTAATTAACTAAAATTTGAAGATGTATTTATGAAGTAATCATTCTGCAAGTATACTTATATCTACAGAGTATTTGATATTTATACAATAATATTTCATTCGGAACAATAACAGTACATTATGTAACAAGGGACTAAAGTCATAGAGGGCAGTGATCACCCAAGGGAATGATCGACTTTAGTCCCGTGTAACATATAGTACTTTATTCCCATTACCACTATGGCCACTTCATAGATTTGAAAAGTTATTTTGAAGTTATGTGTTATAATTTTGCTGGTTTTAACCCAATTCACCATAAACGTAAAAAATTAGACAATGTTACTTTATTTCCGCTAATTTACTTTATTCTCGCATAATGCGGGATTAAAGTAAAAGAGGGAATCAGACGCCACTTTTGCCCCACTTTTCAGGCTATAAAATGGCTATTATAATAGAGATGGGAATAAATTAATTTTATACCCCTCTAACCTCAAAATCATAACTTTGATATGATTTTTCGGCTTTCGTGGTATATAATACGGTTTGAGACTTGTACATAAGTAGATAAGTATAAACGTATCTACTAACTAGTACATAAGTAGATTCATATAAACGTATCTACTAACTAGTACATAAGTAGATAAGTAAAAACGTCACATGAGGTAAATAATCTACTTCCGCACCATGTCGATAAGTACTATTATACGTCCACAGTTATTAAACTATGGTGCAATAAATGTGTACTAGAAATTAGTTAGAAATCATTAATAAAACTTTATTTAAACGAATACTAATAAGAGTTAATGATATAATCATGTATCAATTTTTCAATGTTTATTTTTATATTTTATTATTTATATAATGCAATTATCATCAACCCTATAATGGTTTTATGATATTGCTGAATGAAATTATAAGCGCCATGTTTCGTTTTAATGTTATAGATAAGGTTGAACAGATAACATGTTTCATTTGATATGAATGAATTGCATCCAATTTAAAACTTTCTTTCCAACTCAATAATAAATAGAGACCCTACAGAAGCAATTACACACATTGATAAAGTAATCAAGAGAAAGGAGAATCGATAGCGATTCAAGCTAAATATCAAACCGTCACAATATGGCGAAATGGAAAAGTGTCACGGAGCTTCCATCAATCGCGCTTAGCGAGTCGCGCTCATTCTCTCATTTTCTCGATCGACTTTGCCGAGTAGTCCGCGGGGCGGCAAACAATCCGTCGAATATCAGTTCGATCGCTAAAGTAAGGCCTCGATTCACATCAAAACTGACGAACAATCGTCGCCGGACAATATCTGCAGGTCATTCGCTCGGCAGGAGCTACGAGGGCACGGAATCACAAAGTTTCTCCCCCGTCTACTCTCTCACTCTCTCTCTCTCTCCGCTTCTGCTTCATCATGCTCTTCATCTCCAGCTCGTTGTAATCGTCACGACGACGGGAACGGCGGCGTTGGCGTCGTTCGATTCCGGGCGCGCTCCTCATTTTTTTCCCGCGCGCGATTATCCGCGTGCACTGCCTGAGGGTCGTTTCACAACTATCCGTATGAATATGCATTTACGCAGCTATTGGCTCATGGTAAGCACGAGTGTGCAGACATCCAGCACCGTTATTGGTTGGTAGCTCGAAACGCATATAGCACAAAATATAAGGATAGCTTGAAAACGATCTTGGAGTGGTAATCCAACAGTTCACGTGAAGTGGTACATGTATACGGAGAAAACGAACGCCTGTGTATGTGTATGTGTGTGCGTGTGTGGGCATCTTGTGAGAAAGAGAGACGAAATAAGAGGTAAGACTAACGCAGTAATATAGGAAGCGCTAGCGCAATATCATCATCTCGTGTCCTCGTCTCGTTGAATTGCGTTCTCTGCGACGCACGCAACCCCTATTGGCTATCTTATATATCTTTTGTCTCAATACATTACGAGAGAGAGGAAGAGAAGGAGAGAGGACGCAGTTTATTACCGGCGCATACTGGATGACGAGGACTCGCACGTGTGTTGGCAAAAAGGGGACTGACTACGATAATATGGGAGCGAAAGAGCGCAGAATCAAAGGGAGGAGAAACGTCGGAAAGGCTGCGACATTCCAATACGAAAGTTTTGAAGTCTTGCCCGTCTTCGTCAGCGCCAAGCTGCTTAAAGACTAGCCAACTTCGACGAAAGCGAAGGGTATAGTTGCTGAGATGTTTAAGTTTTTCTGGAATAGGAAAATTGTTTCTCAAATTCGCAATATTGGCACATCTGATTTAATTCAATTATTTTATACAAAGTCTCCTTTGATCTACTGGGAACTCTCTTACTTGATGGTAATGAAAACATTCTAATCCTGGTTAATAGGTAAATTTCTTATTCAAGGTATCGACAAAGTTGCGCCAATTCAAATAAAGCATGAGTATAAGTAAATATAAGTCTAATATTAAAGCATTATAAACTAGAAAAAACGCGTAAAGAGAGAGAGAGAGAGAGAGAGAGACAGTGAGAGAGAGGGAAATAGAACGAAAGAGAGAAAGATATGGAAGGAGAAGGTAGCTTCGGATGAAAATCAACACGTCAGAGATGAGCGAAAGAATAGGAGAGAAGAGGCAAGGTGGGAGGGAGGGAAACTAAAGCGGGAGAATTAATGCTCCGGCGCATAGAGGAAACCGGAAAAAGAAAATGAGTATAATAAAGACTGAAACTCGTGGAGAAATAAAGACAAAACCGACGAGGAGAGCGACGAGAAGAGCGGGGGTGAGAGAGAAAGAGAGCGGCTGGTCTGTCGGTTGGTCGCGAAGGAAAAAGAAAAACGCACGCGGCACATACAGGGGCGGGCGGGCGGTAGAGAAAGCGAATTCGGAACAAAGTTTCGTCATTGCGAAATGACACGAGTGGTCTTTATAGCATTGAGCGTGCCACCGCTGCCGGCTGTATTGACAAAAGTGTCGCACCACCGCCCTTTCTCTCTTTCTCTTTCTCCGATCTCTCTTTTTCCCTCTTCCACTCTCCCCGTCCCTTATCTCTCTCACTCCTTCTCATTCTCTCCTCGTCTGTCGTATATAGTTTCGTCGAGCTATTCCCCGATATTAGGTACCAGCGGCGCGGGTCGTCGTCGTCGTCAGCATCGGACGAAGAGAAAAGAGAAAGAGAGAGGGAGAGAAAGAGTGGGAGGAGGAGAACAGCCGAGGGTGATGGCGACGAAATCATTGCGAAGGAATGGAAGAAGTGGTGCAGTTGGAGGAGAGGGAGGAGGGCCGAGGGAAAACTCGTGAGACGTAAAACCGTCTTACCCGAGACGATTGCCATGTAGGTGCAGTGAGCGCCCGCACGTACAGCAGCCGACGAGGAGGCGACCGCGCTCTAATCGAGGGAAGTACAGAGAGCGGGAGGAGGAGGAAGAGGAGGAGCTGCGCGAGAGGGAGAAAAACGAATGAATAGTCACAAGAGCCATTCTGCGACGTTCGACATTTTCCCAACGAGAAAGCGAAATTCCTTCCTGTCTCTCCGTTTCTCTCCTACTCCCTTGCCCTCACTCTCTCTCTCTCTCTCAGTTTCGGTGGAACGAACCTACGTGGAAACTCTCTCTCTCTCCCTCCATGTTCATTCTCTTTCCCTCTCCCTTAGGAGGAATATCTGCCATTTGCGGTTAATCAGTCCTCGCGTCAGACGTCACGCTTTTCATTATTCGTCCTTATGCTCTTTCTTCTTTTCGGAATGTTTTCTTTCGGGGCGTACGCATACTCATGTTCGCTGCGACGACACGCGGAGTCGGCAGGCGCACGCCTCCGGAATGAGACTCAACTGCGGCTCGACTGATTATTGATGATAACGCTTCGCTTTTTAATAAAGACTCTTTTCCTTGCATCCTGCGCATCTTGACGGGTCTTTATATTAAAATTCAAAATGCTTTGAAAAAGAATTTTCATTTGACATTTAATTTTTTGTTTCATATTATAATTGAACAGGTTCATAATTTTCGGGTTTCATAATTTCAGTAAATTAATTATAATATTTAAGAAAATAACAAACAAAAACTGTACAAAGTTTGTAGAATAAATAAAGGAGCCAATGTGTATATCATACACACAGTGGCACGAATCGCCAGAAAGGAACGGATTATTAGTATCGGCACTAAAGACAGTGCCGACGGTGTAGCTAGTGAATCTGCCTCGGGGGAGCCGTGATTCTCCAGGTCGGTTGGATCCACTGTTTCATCTTGCTATATGTGTGCTACACCTGTGTGCTTAAACAGACAAGCAGGATGTGAAAAAATGTTGTTGAAAAAATAAGTCAAAAACACGATTGGCGTGCCTTGTTCTGCTTTCCTCCCGAGACATGTGTTTGATTTATTTAATAGATATGTAGAGAAAACCATTTTCTCTTATCAAGTATTATGTTTTAAGCAAAAGGGACGTGATATTTTTTAAAATTTAGGAGACAACAATATTTGCGATTAAGTAAAAATGAGATAATACTTATTTTCGTTCACTATATAATTCTCTGAAACTTACACAGGACTCTACTTGGAGCAATAAATGAGTAGAACAAAAAGAAATATTAAGGCGATGATTTGCCAGTTTTCTAAGCACAATGAATGACGTACAGTACAATGATTAATCGAAATCAAATTCGCGTGTCACGGGAAAAGGCCTCTCCTCTCTTAGCAAACGTATGAGTGATTCTCTAGATACAAAAATTGGAGCTTGTTCCGTATCACACGTATGAATCGGCTCGGGCAAGAATAATTCCGATGATGGATTTGAAAGAGCGGACTGGAGCAGCGAAGAAAGGAAGGTAGGAGGGGGGGGGGGAAGCGACGTCGCTCTTTCTGGCCAGGGAGAGCAGGAAACGCGGCCGTCCAACCGCGACGGCCGGAGGAGGAGGAGGAGGAGACAGTGACGGCGGCGAGCAGCAGAAAGGTCACAATCTATCAAAGAGTCTGCAGAGGTGAATTCCCGATCGTTTCTCGATAGACGTACCTTCCTCTCGTCCCGTCACTCGAGCGCTGACGCCACCGCTGCTGCTGCTTTCTGCTGCTGCTGCTACTGCTCATCCTCGTCTCTGACCCGCGTGCTCTCGTCCGCTAGTCGATTCCGCGATGATAAAGCAAATAGATAATGTCCGAACTTTAATTAAAACTGGACGGCTGAGCGACGTCTTTGATTACCCGAGAATTTAATTAATCGCCCGACGGCTCCGCCCGATGCGTTACGTTGTAAAGGGAAAAGGGGCATGCGCCGGCCGAGAGACTTCGTTGCCCCTGATGTTGCTCTTCGTTAAATCACAGACGATTTTCTTGTATTGCCGCGTGATCTGAGTTTCATGGACGCGCATTGCTCATCTATGTTACATGATAATATTCGATATATGTAATAATTAATAAAGGTGAACAAAAAAGGACGTAATTCGAGTCAAATATCCGTTTGTAGAAAAACATAAATATCTCTTGCCATAAGAATTTTTTCATTATTGGTATCATTTTGAAATATTGCGCTGCATGTGTGCATATTTGTAGATGCTCATGACTATAGTAGAATTGAGCATTTTTCAGAATAAATTAGTGGGGCTTGGGTTTGTTGGCTCTTAGGTTGGGGCAGATCAACTTACAAGAAATTTGAGATAAAATATTGACCCAACAGATTTCTTATGACTATTTTTTATTTGAATTAGAACAATTTAAACATACTTCAAGTGCATGTTTACATTTCCTATCAAATGTACAACGGCTTCTCCGCATGATAAATAAATAAACTTATAAAATTTTCATAATAGAACTTTAATAAATTAATAAAAAACAAAATCAACTTTTTTACGAATCGTAGCTTATACAATTATCACAAAAAACTATTTCTTTTTTGTATTTGTACTCTTTTATGGGCTTAAAAAGATTTTTGCAAAATGACTCATAGTATTTAACCCGGGCCAATTTATCGCGGAGAAAGTGCGTCAAATTGCCCTGAGGGTTCGTCAGAATTTCAAACATAATTTATGCATATCGTCGCGAGGTATGAAGAAAAGCCAACTTTGAAAACTCAGGCGAAGGAAAGCCAGTTTCATGCGAAAAAAGTAAAAAATGTGCCTATTCTTTGGCTTTTTTTGCGCGAAACTGGCTTTTCTTCGTCTGGCTTTTCAAAGTTGGCTTTTCTTCGTACCGTGCAACGATATATGCTAATTACATTTTCGAAATTATGATCTGTATGTAATAAAAGCTAAGAACAAGCTCTGTAATATAAATTAACAGTAATTACTTATTACTATTTTATTAAAATCGATAAACGACGTTTTACAAAAAACTGTTATTTTATATACTACAATTAAAATTAGCAAATATCTTGGAGCCACCCTGCGGTGTAAGTGCCCTTAGCTGTTCCCATTATATACTGTTCCTATCCCTACCTCAGGGTACAGGGTAGATCAACTGCTTGACAGTATTCGAGTACCCTCTTAATTCTATATACTCTGATTTTCTCTGGTAGAACTTCCTCTCTACCAAATCACTTCCCCCTAGTGACAGCGAGCGCTGGGCACTCGCAAAGAACGTGGATTGGGGTTTCTTAGCATTCATGGTCACATCTGGTACAGTCGGATGATGCATTCTTGCCTATTTTGTGCTGAAAACTCTTCAGGTTCCCGTGGCCTGTAACTAGCTCCATTACGGCTCTAAGTTGCCATCTACTGAGGGAAAGCAGGCCTTTACCCCACCTGTCCCCCGTGTCGCCCCATAGAACCTTAGCTTTGATACAACCTGCCGCCACGTGCCAGTCCGTACTATTCAGGCTGTCAATATAATATAAGCAACTATCCTACTACGTCCCTCCTGTGATGGAATTCTCACTGGCCTCTCAATGGGGCCTTGTCTGCAGTTCCTTTATTTGATTAGTGCATTCGCTTTCTCATTCCATTTCCAGCTGGAATGATCCGGTATCCAGGTTAAATGGAGAAGATTTTGATTCCTCAGCTCTGCTAGAGAGGCTATAGTATCCATCCACAGCTTGGAGCTAGTGCAGATTTTTTCTATAGCTCTCAGAGTCGCCTGGCTATCGGAACACATCCAAATAGTCTTACCCCTTTAGCCGGCCCTTATAAGTTCCTCAGCACACATTTTTATTTCGAGTACTTCCGCCTGGAGAACCGTATTATAACTCTCCAGACAAAGACAAAAACTGTCCTGGTATCTTCGCCCACAGAAACCAGCTCCGACCCCCTCTTTTGACTTGCACTCATCAGTAAACCAAATTTTACAATGACTGGATCTTGTTACGTGTGGATACACGTACGAATATGAAAGAACGAAATAAGCAAGGCGTCTGATTACAATATGACGCCGATTAGCAGAAAGCCGAGCGGTGACGGCCGTGCTCGATGATAGCGTTTCTGACTCGCGAGTCGGCGGCTCTGGTTCGATCCCAGGGTCCGTCACTTTTTATTATTAAAAGTTGCGATAGCTCACTCGTAACAGTCTATGCTCCACACACGTTTCTGTCTCCGGGATTTGAATTTTGAATCTCCTATCTTTGGGTTTGAGAGGTAGGGTTCTATCCTGGGGTCCGTCCTAGAACTCTCTCTATGCATCTTCAAATAGCAGTCTGTACCTTCTGCTATCTGTTCTCCACTCTCCGACACAACTCAGTTAGTATACCGTTTGCATCGACTCAGTCTTAATGTGCAGCGCCAGGGACGGCAGCCCCAGCATGACCCCCATAGTTCCACAGGGGATGTAGCTCCTTGTGGCTGTATAATACCTCTAAGGAAGAACCCTTGTACCCGGTCTAGCTGCTCACGATCCGCACTCCTCAGCGTCCTGCCTCACCAGATAATCGAAGCGAATCTGCGTCAGCGCGGATCGCATAACACCATGAGATCGGAGGTGTGCATACCCATTTAGTCCACCACCTTGGACGGTGGGCTGCTTGTTCATCATCAACGCGATACAGCCTAGATAGGACACTAGCCGCGAACTACGTTCCCTATACTCGCTAGGAGGGACTCTGTCATGAGTCGCCTACATTTGCATTTCATTCGCTTGGACTTCTCGTTTATAGGGAGCCGCATTCATACAGCCCAGCAATGCCCAGGCCTCCTCGCACTGACTATGCTTCCCCACCAGACCACCCGAGCTCCCCACCTCCGGGTACTAGTCAGAGTGACGGTCTGCGGGCCATCGTGATGAGTAGCAACATCTTGTTCGCAACTTCCTCCAAGTTTGACCTGGGATGCATCAACTTTCACCAAGGATTTTCCTGGGTTTACCAGGTAGCTGTCCATACTTCGTTCTTATTGGATGATGCAGGGCCCTTCCCAACGTGCCATGAATCCGGTATGATGCTTCTGTTCTTTAGATAGCGGAAGCGTTTTTACGAAAATGCTGGTAGCTGGATCGTAAGGATTTGAAGTAGCGCTTCGAGCATACTTTTCTTGGTACTGCTGCTGATTGACTGCCCCATCGGTGACTCGCTTTTCCCATGGTTGATTTGGATATTGTAACCAATCTGCCAGTTTTCAAGTTGTTCAAGGTTTTTGTGAGTTTAAATTTAAATTCCTTCCGATTGAGTTTAAATTTCTGTCGATGATCCGGTGGTCACTTTACTAGAAAATAGGTGCAAAGTGGTAATGTAATGATTCCATTTTTTTAAGAGGATTGTTAGTATTTTGTTTCTCTTTTGAACAAAAAATTTTCTTTTTTAAAATATTTGAGGACATCGTCGCGCGATACGAAGAAAAGCCAACTTGGAAGTTACAGGCGAAGAAAAGCTAAAAACGCGTCTAAGGCGAAGAAAAGCCAGTTTGGGTCCTCCCAGACGAAGAAAAGCCAGTTTGAATCTTCCCAGACGAAGAAAAGCCAGTTTGTGCCGTTCCTGCGGAGGAAAAATCCCAACTGACGTCCTCTAATCAATTACTAATTATCTAATTATCTTGACGGATCATCTTTTTATCTTTTTATATTATCTTTTTAAAAGATTGCTATCTTTTTGATTATCTTTTATCTTTATCTTATCTTATTATCTGAAAGTTATCTATAAGATACTAAGATGTTACTTTCGTTTGAGAAAAGTCAAACTGGCTTTACTTCATCTGGGAGGGCGCAAACTGGCTTTTCTTCGTCTGGGAGGGTGCAAACTGGCTTTTCTTCGCCTTAGATGCGTTTTTGGCTTTTCTTCGCTTGTAATTTTCAAGTTGACTTTTCTTCGTACCGTGCAACGACATATTCTATCATTGTTTTGCTAAAAAAACAAAAAAAAAAAAAAAACAAAAAAAGAAAAAAACAAAAAAAAAGAAAGTCAAGTTTTTGTACATTTTATAGGTATCTATAGTCCAGCCTATATCTATATCATCCTAAGATTTTTCAATTTGTTGCTCAAACATTATTTTAGATTCAGAATAACATATAGAATTGAAAAATCAAATAAAAATAATTGATTTTTTTTCTAAATTTGTAGGTATAAGATTTAAGGGACATATTCATAACACTTAAGAGGATGTGAGTACCGACGTTATTTTTCAAACGAGCATAACTCACGCAAATATCAATAGAATTATCCAGAAAAAAATCTGCATATAGTGTTTGCGTGTACGGAGCGCTTGACAGACGTCTTTTTCCAAAAAAATGATGAGAATTTATTGAATTAAATAAAAACCGTCCTGTCGGTAAGTAGGAATCTGCAATTGACCTACTTTTCAAACGAGCATAACTCACGCAAATATCAATAGAATTATCCAGAAAAAAATCTGCATATAGTGTTTGCGTGTACGGAGCGCTTGACAACCGTCTTTTTCCAAATAAATGTTTGAATGTTGATTTAAAAAAATATTGAAATTAGGGTTGCACATCCCCTTAAACATCCTGTTTCTAGAAATTATATTTATATTACGAATGTTATAGATAAATTAATCTTTCATCTTGCTCAAATGATTTTGCGAGACATTAGGAATTTAACATAACCATTTGTTTGTCGATAAAATATTAATTTGAGGTTTCCTGTCATTTACAGTGTATTTTACATCAAATTATACGAAATTTTTTGTCCGTATGGTTAACTCATCTCGCGGCTCTATGCAGAATCACCTAACGCATTTACCATCACGAGCAAAGAGTGTTCCGGAAATTACTAACCTTGCACACCTCGCGTGCATGCGTGCAACGCGCCAGCATTAAATAATAAAGCGGTAAAATCTATTAGTCCGCACACGCTTGCGAGCTTCTTCCACGCCTTCTCTTATACGCATACGGCGCGATGTTTAACGATCGCCGCGGCAGCATTAATGGGGGCGCGCGCCGTAATGAGTCTCAAAGATCGTTCAGACCGCGGCGCTTACTTAATTTTATGACATGGCGTTGGACTTTTATCCTCTCAGATTGAAAATTCTGCTATGAGCACTCGCGCGTTTGCAGATTTCACGTAAATAATCCACCCAGCTTGTGTTTTTGTAGTTTTCTTAACTTATTTCTTTAAACAAAGCAACCTCGTGAGTAGTAATCGCAGGGGATCTTTTGAATGTTATACATCTAGTTTCGACGCAATATATTCGTCAGTAAACAGCCGTTTTATTTTAGCGAATTTAAGAAAATTTATGGTTGCTTTTGGGTTTTTCTTTGCACACGTACTTGGGAATGGGCGTCAATGTCGCGAGCAACAACTAAAATGCGCCGGATAAGTCTTGTTCTTACAGTCGGGAAAAAAGCTGTAAATTTTCGAAGGATCTGTATGAAAAAAAATTCCTTCTTTAAAACACAGGTGGCTGTATCACGCTATTAGCATAAAGTAATAAGCTCACGTACTCAGGATAAACACCCGATTATTTACAGTAAAGTTTTTATTGCACCGTAAATCTCCGGTAATTCGTTTAAGATCATACGAGTAACTGTAATTGCAATCATTAGCCTGAACGAGTAAACAAAACGCGAAAGAAGTATAGCGCGCTTTTAGGTGGGTGTACGTCACCGTAAAAGGGGAGATTTAATTTCTGACACAATCAGCGCCGAGCCGTAAATAATTTTGCCTCGACGAAATTTTCTCTGGCTTTGCGAAAAATTACTCATGTGTACACCTAGACGTGCGCGCATCGTCCGGTGAGGGCAAAAACGGCCTCGTTTTTTGCAACCTGTAAATCAAAAACTTAATTAAATGTTGCATATAAGACTCTCTCTCTCTCTCTTTCTCTCTCTCTCTTTTTCTCTACTCTTGTAGTATGCATAGGGAGAAGGGAACTCCTTGAATATGGCCAACTAATCACGTGAAATAATTACGTTTTGTCTCGGCGGCATTACGGTGCCAGCTGCGCTGTGCGCGCGCGCCTTGATGGACACCGTCTTGTCACGCGAGCGCGCTAGAGGAAGGTGTATATGTGTGCGAACTATACACGCGTGGGGGTAAGTGCAACTGCACGAAGTTCTCTAGGAAAGTATGCGCTTACGCAGTTGCACAGCTAGAGATACACAGACGGAGCTCCCACGTGCGAAGCGAAACACCTTCTAGTGCTGAGGAAGCCGCGCGCCAACGATTTCTTGCCGGAGATTACATTGCCCTGTGTCGGCTTGGAAGCTTTTAAAAGGTTTTAGAAGAAAAGGGAATGGTCTGTTGTGAATCGCATTTGATTTCTTCTTTTATGGGTATCATGAGCCTCATTTATATGGATATTTTTTACTTATTAATAGATATTAAATTATGTTCTAAAATGCTTGATTATCTTTAAATGTCATTTGAACTTGTTTAGTAGCATTTTCTTCGTTAATAGTTAATATCGTAAGAAAATTTCAGAATAAAGACTAATCTATCTTTAAAATTAAGTAAGAGCAACAACCTTTATTAAAAATAAATTAATACTGCATTGCAAAATATACCTACGCTTTCTTTGCAAAAGAGCTTATAAATTACAAAAGTATATCAAATTTAAAAAATCAAGCTTTTCAGAGCAGTGAGACATTTAATAATAAATAATCGGTACATGATTTAAATATTTCGAAGTAGATATTGTTGACCAATGATTATATTTTATTTGATGATAACGTACATCTTAAGCTATTTTATGCAATCAAAAGTTTATCTCTTAACCATTTTTAACGATTAAAAATTTTATTTTTCAATTTACTAAGAAGAAATATTAAAAAACAGAACTACACTCTTAAAGTATTTAGAAACTTTGTAAAGAGCCTAAGGAAAACAAGTTTTGACGTGACTACTGTTGTCATCCCCAGCAAAAAACTCGGCGTCTCCCTATCTCTCTTTCTCTTTCTTTACTCTCGGCGCAAGTCGACTCGCGTGCGAGACGCAAATGGGTCGAGCTTATACGCGCGTCGCGAGCCGCGCGTAAGAGGATGAGGAACGGGCGTGCGAAGAAGACGACGTCGGGAGGGTCTCGCCCGAAAAAAGGGACCGCGCGCGCTCACGGTTTCTTGTGGTGAGCCACACAAGGAGAAAACTCGGCGGCGGCAGTAGTGGATCCTCATCATAGCTCGTCACGCCACCTCAAAATTCCGTCGCTCAAGAGTGAGAAAGAAAGAGAGGGAGATAAGAGCGGAAAGTTCGTGTCTCTCTCTCTCTCTCTCTCTCTCTCTCTCTCTCTCTCTCTCTCTCTCTCTCTCTCTCTCTCTCTCTCTCTCTCTCTCTCTCTCTCTCTCTCTCTTCTTCTCCTTCTTCTGCTCGTCATGTTGTCATGTATTCATGACCGCGGACCACATTTGTGTCCTATATCATGTACCGTCAGTATGTGCAGAGTGTATGTATGAAAAGAAAAAGAGGCTATAATGATTGACTTAGGACCTTTGTATTAGGTTGCTTTTAAAAATATTGTCGTTTATTTTTTTTTTTTTTAATATTTTATCGAAATATTTTTTATAAATAAATTACATTTCTGTAAAGCCATTCTTTAAGTGTCTATTTTGATGGCAAAGGATAATTTTTTAAGCTTGGCTTTTAAAATAAATAAAATTATGATATCATTAATGAACGAATATTTTTATTGTATTGAATGATTCTTACTTATTTCAACAATTAAAGCGTTGTATCTATATAAAAACTCGAGCAACTGTACGTTACTTGTAATCTTGCGCTTTTGCCAGAAAGACAATAACATAATTGAGTAGTTCATCAACATTTCATTGGGCCCCACTTGGCGTTTTCGTCCAGCTCAACGGTGAAGCTTCCTTTGATCTTTGATAAAACTTATAGGAGTCAATTCGAACCAGTGAGAAAGAGAGAGAGAGAGAGAGAGAGAGAGAGAGAGAGAGAGAGAGAGAGAGAGAGAGAGAGAGACGGCCAACATGGGACAAACTCAATTATCACGCTACGAGCCCTGGAGACAAGCGCCATTCCAAAAAAAGAAACGAGGGACGTAAGAATCAGAAGTCCAGTAGCCGCTTTCCTCTTCTTTTACCACACAAAGAAGGAAAAGAAGAGGAGAGCTTCGTTCCAGAAAGCTAAGCTTGAGAATCGAATGGTCGCATATATAAGGAACTCAGAGGGAGAGAGAGAGTGCCCGCGTTTGCAGTTTGTTCGTATACGCGCACTCGCGCGCGGGGGCATAACTTCAGGTATATATCGTAGTACCAGTAAATTATACGCAAAGTGTACGAGGCGAAGCTGCCGCTCACCCTCTCTCTCTACAACAACGAAAAAAGGAGGTAAAGAGAGAAGGAGAGAGAGAGACAGCCGCCTCGACAGCGTACCCCAGAGGAAGAGAGAAAGAGAGAGAGAGAGAGAGGGAGCGCTTGCCTCACGTACATCATTATGATTGATCGCTTCACCTTACTTTGTAATTAAAACTAGTTGCCATTGTGCCCAACGCTCGCTCGCTTGCTCGGCTGCTCGCCACACGCCTCAACGTCGTCCTCCGCGCCGCGCGGCAGCCAGCACATTTGCACGGATGCGCGACTGCAAGAAGAGTAGTGCGCGACCGCGAGAAGCGAGAGGGAAAGATGCGAAATAACCGCGGGTGTGTTCGTATATTCATTCACACACACACACACACACACACACACACACACACACACACACACACACACACACACACACACACACACACACACACACACACACACACATATATATATATATATATATGCATATGTGTGTGTGTGTGTGTGTGTGTGTGTGTGGGTGTGTGTGTGTGTGTGTGTGTGTGAAGCGCCATACGCTGTCACTTTGATATACAGGATCTATCGCGCTGCTTAGTACTCGCGTGAGTGTGATGCTTGGCTTTTAGCCTTGTTTAGGACAGAACTTTCTGACCTGTCTATTCTGCTAACATTTGTCAATCATCTTTTCATTAAAATACTTATGAACGCTTGAATGTAGCTTTAATTTATGATGTAAATGAGTCAGGAAAGAACGGCGTGTTTATATTATTATAGATAATGTACACGAAGACAATGTAGACAAAATAATTATCATTGATAGCAGTATATATTTATACAGATAACAGATGAATTTATTTAAGGAACAATAAATTTACGTTTTGGATTCATCAAAATATGTTATTATTAATAATAACATATTGATTATATAATAGTACATATAGTATTTTATTCCCATCGTCACTGTGGCCACTTCATAGATTTGAAAAGTTATTGTGTATTTATGTGTTATAATTTTATTAGTTTTAACCCAATTCACCATAAACGTACAAAATTAGACTATGTTACTTTATTCCCGCTGAAGTGGGAAAAAATTGCTACGTTCATTCCCTACCCCCACTCTAGTCCCCAGCGCCACGCACATGTGCGCTGCGTTGCGCTGGAAACGAGAGTGAGGTTAGGGAACCAATATGCTGCAGGCTTTTTTCCCTTTTCGGCGGGAAATGAGTACGAACTTTATGATAGTTGTGTTAAAAAGTCGTATATTGCACTCGTGAATATAGTGGGCTTTGCGAACCTGCGCGTTTGCCGCCCTTGCTTCGCTCGGGCGACAACTGTCGCACAGGGAGCACACAGACCACTTTATTCCCTTGGTGCATAATATACTATTATTCCCGTTGTATTACTTTATTTCGGCTAAATTACTTTATTCCTGCTAATTTACTTTATTCCCGCATAATGCGGGAATAAAGTAAAAAAGGGAATCAGACGCCACTTTTGCCCCACTTTTCAGGCTATAAAATGACCATTATAGTAAAGATGGGAATAAAATATATTATTTCAATAAAATGTATAATTAGAATAATAACTTATAGATAATATAAAAAGTAATAATCTACGTTACAATCTTTTTCACATTGTTTTATGGTATATATTATTAGAATAGAAATACAAATTAATTTCTTGTTAAAAAAATTAAGAAATTCGAAAAAGGGTATAGTTTAATTTTACAATCTGTTTATGGAGAAACTTCGCTATTCTTATGGATTAGTTGTGTAAGGACACAGTTGCCGTACAGTAACACATATCATGCACCCCGTGTTCATATACAGAAAAAAATACGTAATTAAATCAACTGATTTCTAAAGTAATACATCAAACTTTGAGATGCAATAAATTAATAAAAATGTACCAGTTTTAAATAATGAATATCGTTTCTATGTTTTAAGGAGTAATAATCTGCTGTTTCACAAAATTGTTAAAAACACTATTAAATAGTATTAGAAAACAATCTTATTTCTGCTAATAGCTAATATAGATAACGTGTGTTATGAAATTTTTCTCCTGCCTAGAAAGCGATTTCATTATTATTTACTTCTTATTAACATGTTTATTGATACGGAATATTATTGTTTAAAAGTAAACACGATATTCAAATAAAAATATTGTTCAACATTTTAAGAAATTTTGATATGTATAACTACGAATAATAAAGTAAACGTTCCAGCGGTTGGACAAGTACCAGTGGTTGAACGCTATTACACACTTTAATCCCTTCTTAAAAAAGTGATGAGCCGCCATGTAGAAGCACCTAAAGGCTTGATTTGGTTTGGTTTAAATTCGGTCTAACACTGGGTCAAATGAACTTTTTAAAATATATATTTAATTTTTTATATTACTTGTATACACGTCTACTTTTGCAATAATTTTTCTAAAAAAGGAAGATCTGATGTACAAATTAAGTACACTTTCATGTCATCGTATATTATTTTAATGCATGGAAATAGCTTCTAACATATTCGTGTTAGATCTCCAACCACTGGGACATTTACCTTACTGATATCAATAATATTATTTGATAAGAAATAGCCTTATTATTCCCGTATGTTTTGAAATATACTAAGCATTTCTTTTTATCCTTCGTAATTTAGATCACTAATTTTCAGTAATATACGTGCATTCTATCAGGCGTTGAAAAATATTATTATCTAAAATACGAAGTTGACTTTATCGTAGTCATTTGTAGAAATTATTTTCTCCAATATATGCGCCAATGCTGGCTAGAAAATATTTCCTATCCGCACGCAATTTATTCATTTATACGAAATATTTAAACACAGTAGAAAATGATATAGTAAACGTTAGTTTTTCTAACCCAATAATTTGATCATGAGAGTTTGCACGAATATCTACGAATCCAGTTGGTCGTATACGTACACCCCGACAACTCACACAAGCCTCACAAGAAAAGTCACACTTATCTGTGTATGATGTATTGGTGTGTACGTGTGTACATGTATGCACGCTGTTCTCATGTTTGAGCGGCACGTAGGGCACCCGGAGACGAGCGCAAACACGTACAGGCAGAGAGAGAGAGAGAGAGAGAGAGAGAGAGAGAGAGAGAGAGAGAGAGAGAGAGAGAGAGAGAGAGAGAGAGAGAAAGAGAAGGAGAGAGGGAGAGAACGAAAGCGTCTCGCTTTCCCTCGGCCATGCGTCATAGTTATCTATGCTTTTTGCGCGGAGACTGATTTAGAGCCGTCTAAGGACCCCGGGCCCAACGAAAATTAAATAATTGCTAATTTATGGCGCGGATCGCGCGCTCGCTCGCTCGCGCAACGAGCTCTCTCCCCCCCCCGTACGCGTCCCGCTCACCGGTCGATATGATGCTTCTCTTCCTCTCTCTCTCTCTCTCTTCCATCCTCCCTTCCTTTCTCTTCTCCTTCTCTCAGACAAAGTCGAACTACACTCGACACACCGAGAGCAGTTTCGGATTTTCCGAGAGGGGGATGGGTGGGGGGGGGGGGGGCGTAAATTGTCTCGGGAAGCGCCACCGCCACCACTGCCGCGCACCTATACCTACGACGCTCGTTAATACGCGCGCGTGTAACCGCTCTCGGATACGTCTCCGAGGGGGTGTGCATATACGGGGCTGCCTCGCGTTATCTTGCGCGCGCGATGCTGAAATTCGCGCGAGGGTGAGAGAGAAGTGCTCGATTTACACCCTAATGATCGCGCGCCGTTTCCTCTTGGTTTGCCCTCCCTCCCCTACTTCCATCCGCGCACTCGCATCGCCAATACCTCGAAGCCGAAGTTTTTGTTTGTTCGACAGAGTAGAGGGAGAAGTCCTGCTTTTCCAGCTCTCCTCTTCCTAATGCGTCTTCGATAGGTCTAATTTTCAGATTTCTTTTTTTGACTTTTTCAGAAGGTGAGGATAGATCACGCTACATTTTCGGCTGATTTATTGATAGTGATTGATGTACTTTCATTAATGTATATTTAAGCTCTTTGAAGCACAGTGGCAGTCTGGGAATTCTTTTTCTTTTATTTATTTGAAGCACTTGAAATTTTTTTCAAATATTTCGTTTTGTTTTCTTGCGTAACAAGGTATTTATGAGTACATGTGCAAGTGTTATTTACTAGTTATAAAATTAATTATATAAATAATTTATGAAAAATAGTGTTTTTATGGAAATAATTTGTGTGGAAATGAATATTTAATTCTATTTACATGAAAATTAGTTTTCAGATTTTGAAAATTCAAAATGTTAGATTCAATATGTCGGACGAAAAATTGAAAAAGTTTTCAATGCTAATTGGAAAGATTGGTTTACGAGAGTTTTTGGGTACGCTCATTACGTATCAGCCGTCAGATTCCCAAAATCGAAAGTAGCGGATGCACTATGGCGATCGAAAATGACATTTCGGTCAGACATAATGGGTCTGCATAATTTGATTTGAAATTTTTTAAATTTCCGTTCGCCATATTGAATCCGACACTTAAATTTCTGAGATTCGACGACGAATTCGTAATCAGCAACCTCAAAAATCCTTATATACCAATACCCTTAACATTTTCTGAAGGGTTTGTTATTTTCGTGCACCATATTGCTTCTAACATTTTTTTGCAAAAGTTTTGAAAACCTGGCCAATTAGCGATTCCAGGAACCTCTGTATGCATATTTTAGCAAAAAATTGATCGCTTCACACTATAGAATAAAGTATAAAAGGTGATTTTTTTAGGTAAAATAATAATTTACGGTTACATAATGAGCATTTTCTGTAAATCACTACTTTTTACTATGTATAATGTACAGTTGAGTAATTTTAATGAAAACCAATATATGAAAAAGTGGTATCCGTTAATCAGTATTTGTAAAAAACAGCCTTAAAATCCAGCAAACATTTTCATTAGTCCAACGACCTTTACATTACCCGTGACGATTAATTTATACATCCGAACTTTTTCACTCACTCGAATGTCAAACGCACAATAACTTCTAACTCTCTCCCCTAAACCTACATTCAGACAGATGAAACGTCGATAATAGTAGAAATAGCGTTGTCGGTTAGATTTCAACGCTGCCTCATAATACACAAAACCGCGTTTTGCATGCGATCTCGCAATAACGCGGCATATGTACCGGAAAATCATTCGGAAATTCATCAAAAGGCTGGCTTACAATAAAAATCCGTCGCGTCTCATAAATCAAGCGGCGGCGGCGGACGCCGCGCGCGCGCGTCCCCTGAAGGCTAGCTCCGAGCGCGCTCAACCCATTCGACATTTGAACCCTCGCGCACGCGCACACGCGGCTCGTCATTCGTTGCGAGCATGCACGTACGCTTGCGCCTACATGTATATATACTGTACTGCGGCGCACCTACTAACTGTCGATTGACAGACCAATAAAGCATTCGCCGCGCGCGCGCTCACAGGGACGCCGTGAAAAATTCCCCACTAAAATTGCCATTAACACTAAATTACGCTGTCGCGCGCCTGCTTTCGCCCGAAAATTAACATAGCCGCGCGTGATGCGCGTTTGTTTCGCGTTTCGATTGAAAAATCTTCTTTCGCGATAAATTTCTCATGTAGAACGTTCACATAATTTACTCACGTCTATGTATTATCGTTAAATAAGTTTTCTAACCAAATTATTATTTTATTTGTTAGCTCATCATTCTTTTAATTTTTACGTAATATTATTGCGTGCCTATACTAATGTTCTAGAATTTTTCAATATCACTAGTTAGTTCAGTTCTTCTCTGGCATTCTGCTTACAAAGAATACTAAAGGGACAACAATGAAATTGTAAATTTAATATGAAACGTATCATTTTTTTATATTTTTCATAAATTATTTGTATTATTAAAATTAGTAACGTCTGTTGTAGCTGTATACAATGAGATTGTATACATAAATTAGAGTCGAGACTATGTTGTAAACCACCTTGCTCGCTCCTCTCTTATTCTAAACTGGAATAAAGAGTAAAAAAAAATAATTAGTCAGTGTCCAAATATCTCATTTAATTTTGAGAAGCAACATTGAATTTCGCATTCACACCGTTCATCCATTGTCATCCTATAATAAATACACGACAACACGACATTCGTTCTCATAACGAGCGTAAAATCGCCGGCATTTCTTCGATATTGTGCACAGTCGGAGCAAATCCTTCTCGGCTCTCCAAACATCACATCGCGCACGTGCGTATGAAAAATCTCTCATCGGGCCAATCCGGACTTTCTCGATTAACGCATGTTGCGCATTTCTCTCGTTTTCTCTCTCTCTCTCTCTCTCTCTCTCTGTCTCTCTCTTTTACTCACTCTCCCGCTTAGGTTCGTTACTTCAGAACGCTCGCGTATAGTATGCAAATTAATGGTGACGCGGTTTAATTCGGCAATAAATAGGGGTCACCCTTGGCGCGGCCATTGGGCCATCAGTCACCGCTCGGGCAGTAGTGCGACGCGCTTGTGCCGAGTGCGCACATACCTTTTTGTCTTCCATCTTTCTCTCACTGCGTATCCTGGGAAAGCCTCGGATTTATTTGACGCCTCGCGACAATATTTATAGGTCCGGTTCGCGGCCTCGTACGCGTCTTAACGAAAGACTCGAGCATCTTCAGATTCTTCTTATTCTTTTGCCATCTCCTCTGCTTCTTCGCCTCCATCATTCGCCTTCTTTTTTGTTTGCGTTTACAAACGACAGCGTTGATGTGCACGTGCACTTCTACCCGCAACTGCTTAAATGCTCCTTGATATCGTAATTCGTCGAAACGAGTTATGACGCTTATGTATATGGATGTTGATTGAGTATAAGTTGACCGCTCGATCGGCTTTGAGAAGATTTTATAAAACTTCTGGGCTATCACAGCTGAGATGAAAAAGGCCAAAAGTAAAGAAAAATAGAGATAAAGAGCGAGCGAGCGAGAGAGAGAGTGAGAGAGAGAGAGAGAGAGAGAGAGAGAGAGAGAGAGAGAGAGAGAGAGAGAGAGAAGAGGGAGAAAGTATCAGTATCCCTGTAATAAAGGCTAAAAAAGATATTGTTATTGTACTTACTTTGTGTAAATTATATGTATTACTTTATAGTACAGGAATTTCGTACTCATTCAAATAACATCTTGTTTATAACGTTTTTATTTACAATTTCATTATTACGTTAATTTGATTATTTAAAAATCAATCTAATCATTTAGACTATAGTGACTATATCTTTATATTAGCAATTTTTTATTTTCACATTTACGTAAAAACAACTTATTTTATCAATGAAAGCTCGTAAACAATGTAGAACCAGTCATAAAAGAGTCGATAATTTGAAGACTGTTCCACGTGGGTATAGCCACGAACTGACAGATATATTCCGGTATAAAAATGAACTTGTTTATGAAAAACACGTTAGAACGAGAGTGATTTCATAGTTGTTAATAAAGAGGCCGTTGGCCCGCGATCGAGCGCGCGGTGGCTCATGCTCGCTAATCCGTCTGCGAAGCAAAGCGAACGAAAGAGAGTGAGTGAGAGAGGGAGAAATGAAAAAAAAGAGAGAGAGAGAGAGAGAGAGAGAGAGAGAGAGAGAGAGAGAGAGAGAGAGAGAGAGAGAGAGAGAGAGAGAGAGAGAGAGAGAGAGAGAGAGAGAGAGAGAGAGAGAGACGAAATTTATCGTTAAAAAGAAAAAGGGGCCACGGATATAAATCTCGGGTATTATAATGGGATCTGTCTATTATTAAAGAATGAGTGATTTAGGGGAGGGGTGGAGCAGCCCGGGCGCGCGCACTTTCGTCTCTCTCTCTCCCTTTCTCTCTCTCTCGCTTCCTCGCTCACTCACAAGTGGGTGGGGTATATGCGCGCACGAAGGATCGTGAATTTGATCGGCAATCCAGACGCGGCGGTGGTGGCAGGGCCCCATTGAGCGTCTTTTTCGCGGTTCGCATTCGTTATAGTACGAAAATCCGCAAGTTTACCTTTTATGCGCGGCGCTCTGAATTCCGTCTTCCTCTTTTTTATCACACTTTATCGCAGAGCTCATGCCCGAAATCTGAGATACACTAGCTTTCGTGCGTTTTCGCGCGTGGATTCAATATCGTTTTGCGAGTACATTTTTAAATATAAGAAAACATTGCTTATCCATTAGAACGTGACTTCCTCAAACTTAATCTGCCGATTTTTTTTATTAATGTTTTATGCAATTAACATTTGATGCAAATAATTGACATTCTTGTACCAAAATTCATTTAGGTAGTTACATAATTATTATAGAAAATACAAACTATGAAAATTGAGAGTGATACATTCGATATAAATAATAATATTTATTTATATATATTTCTCATAGATTTTTATAGTTTATCACATTTTTGTCATATTTTTAAATTAATAATATTATTCTTTATGTATTAACATTTTATTTTTCGCAATATAAATTAAATGTTCGTTAAGATATAGAGTGAAATGAAAAAAGAAATAAAAAGTAACGATTTTTCAAGGTTATGTCGAGATGTATTATAACAGATCATGAGCTGAAAATCTACGATTAGGTGTAGTTGTGTATATGAGGCGTTTCACGTCAACTGCCCCAGCGCGGTTTTTGAGATATAAGATGTTTTGTAGTTTTTGAAGGTGAAAATGGAAAATTTCGAAAAAATGGCCATATCATTGGAAAGCTGAGGAAAAAACACGTTGAAAACGCTTATCAAACAATTTTTTAAAGTACATTTTAGTATCATAAACATGAGTTGGAAATAGCACGATTTGGCACTCGCGCGCCGATCTGGGGCAGTTGACGTGAAACGCCTCATATGTATGTATAGATGGTCTGCCCTGGTGGAAACTGACTTCATTATTTGCCTAATAAATAGCTAGTTTTAGTGGGGTATAGCCAAAAACTAGCCACTTTTATTGGATATTTCTGTTTATCGATGAAACGATTTTTCAAACATTATTCGACCATTTAATAGATTGAAAAAAGTAAGACTTTTTTTTAAAGATTTACACAAGCTTGTTCTTAACTATTTCAAAGGTATTAAAATTGGGGACAAAAAGAAACTGTTGATCAGTTTTTTTAGTTAGGAAATAGCTCGTAGAAGGCTTGTTCTTATGACCAGAAGTGAGAGAGATAGAATCTAATAGAAAAATATGGGTTTCAGTTAATATCTAAGAAATGAGTACTGTAAATGTTTTTTTAGTCTGTCTTTAATGTTTATATTTTTGTAAGCTATCTATTGCATTTGAATGCTCTTAAATGTAACGTCAAGTCTATATGAGCAAATTTAAATTGAATATTTTAAGGTTATGCCATTTTATTTCCAATCTATTAAATGGGCGAATAATAGAGGAAAAACGTTTCAATATTGCATTAACTAGACATTTATTCTAGCTACTTACTGACTTTTTGACCATTTCGTAATAGACAAATTTCTACCAGAGTGCTAGCCCAATTTAAGGTAGTTCCCTAATTCTCTACAGTTCGTTCGTCTAACACTCTATAATTGGTCACTCTATAGTGTCTGCTATTTGTGTTTATAACCATTAATATTTTTTTTTAAAAACTCGACTTGACACATATTTGATAAACTTAACAGAAAGAGCCGTATTACCTCTTTGTTAAGATTTTTTTTTTTGAAGTTTCGTTTTTTGATGAAGTAATTATTACTTCATGCTATAGTTAATATGGCGCTCATTTACTCTCATGTAAAAATAACCATTTTCAATAATTTTTTTCTTGAAAATTAAGTCGGCCACCTAAATAAAAAAAATATATTTTTTTTTTTTTTTTTTTAAGATTGTAATAGAATTTCTCGGTATCTTAGTTCCATTTTCACAAATATTGAGAAACTACCTTAACCTGGTAGTAATACATATATTTTTCAATGTATACTCAGCGGAAAAAAATCTGATCAAATGATTTAAATTACTAGCGGATTTAGCGAAATTGTGGTTCTGTATGTTCCAAACCTTTAACCTCGCATACATTTATAAACAAACAAGTAAAAAAACTAATATAAACAAGCAAAAGAATAATGAAGTAAGTAGCATTTTTTCCCAAATCTGACCAATAAAAACGTGAATAAAAGCGTTACATTCAATTCCAGATTCTCCGCGTTGGTTTTTTATAAGTAAAATGTATAAATGGATTTCAACGTAACATGGACTTTAGCAAATTTGACGTATATTGAGAAGAGTCATGATGTTTTAGTTGTTATATGAGTCTCCGCATATAAATACTTTTTGGTTGAACTAGAAATTAAGAAAAGCAGGTGAAATGAATCATGAATTATATTTAAAATTATTTTGGGAAACATATTATAACTTTCGGTGACCTAATCAGAATTTACGTAAGTCCATGTAAAGTGTTAGAATAATTTGAATTATTCCATCAGAGGTTTTGTTCGTTGAGTGTTCAGAATTTTTACAATAAATCAATAAATTCTAAAAATTTTCAAGAAAATGTCTCACAATAAAATATAATAATTTTTACTACAAAATTTTTCTCCTTGCTCTTATTAAACCTATCTCATTTTTGTATAAATATATTTATTCATTTACTTTAAAAACATAAATTACGTTTTATTAAATTAATTAAATTATTTAACTTTTTTTTCGTCCTGCATGTCCTTTACAATTAAAGGAAGTAACAATTTTTGCATTGCATATTTAAATACATAATAAAAGAGGAATTTCATAAAAATGAAGACTAGAATCATACAACCGTACACATCAAGTAGAGCTAATTGCCACCATGTGAAATCTAAAGCAGGGGAGCGCATAACATTTGGTCCATTTCGTACTACGTATTCAATCCAAAAAACGGCAGTGTCCATTGCACTTAACGGTCTGTCCCGAAACAACTTTGAATAATATTTTGCATATTCTCTAAAATTAATAAATAATTTTCTTATTTTTAATTTAAAATGCGATGATCTATAAATTTTGACATTTTAGTATACTTATGGAGCAGCTAAAAAATCATTTTAACAATATCTAAAGCTTGTATAAACGTTTCAATATTCCATAAATTAATTGTTAGAATAAATTAAAATTTTTTTCAATTTACCTGTATTTTGGATCAAAGAGGATGGCGTGCAGAGTTGTATCCAATGTTTCTTCTGAAATATCATCCAATAGCAGTTTTATTGACATATTTTTTGCAACAAAAGCTTCAACATTTCTGGGTTGATCTGCAAATAGAGGGATACCAACCATCGGGACTCCGTAATAAAGAGCTTCCTGACTTCCCATCAATCCGCCATGGGTCATAAATGCTCTTGTGTTATTATGAGCTGTAAAAATAGAAGTAGGTCATAAAATTCCAGCATTTTGAATATTATTATACAAAAAATATTTAAAAAATGCAAAGAATTGTTATCTTATGCTATTTACTTTATATGCTACATAAATAAATTTAACAATAAATTATAACATTGTATTTATTTCAGTACCTAACTTTTAAAAGAACTCAAAGCGTAATGATATAATGTTACCTAAAACGGCTTGTTGAGGTATCCACGATGAAGTCAATATATTCTTTGGTAATCCAGGTGGCAGTTTTGTTTTATCAGCTATTTTTATCAATACGCGAATAGGAGCTATTTTTGCAAACGAAGTGTATAATGCTTTCAAACTATTTATTGGCAGTGATTCGACTAACACCATTGATCCGAGTGTAAAATATAAAACTCCATCTTTACTGTCATCCATCCATTTTTGCAAATTCTAAAACCAAAAAATAACGAAAAGAAATGTTGAAAAATCTTCTAAATCAATTATAATTTAAAAGTTTCACGATAAAAAGTGGTATTTTTCAAGGAAAGTATTAATTTAGAATAAAATTAAAATTATTGTACACTTTTTGGATTGAGTATAGTTTCAAATTATTTACTGTCGATAATTGTGAATCATTCTCTTCGACATGTAAACCTCCAACTTGAACAAGTGTAGGTAGCACGGGTTTAACACCATAAAGAACAGGATGACTATTAACTAATGTTACTGCCACGGTCCTTTCAATCTCTCTAATATTTGGTATAGTAGGATTGATATACTTTCTCATTAATTCAGTTTGTTCCTTTTCAGTGAGAGAGTGGAATTTGCGCACTTCATTATGGTATATTACTGTATTTTTCAGTCGTTGCCAAAAGTTCATTTTTCCGAATGCCATAAATAATGCATTTGGAACTATAGCTGGATTATCATTATTGCCAGTAAAGTCGCTAACCCAGGGATATTCTACTGCTGAAGATGCTACAACTACAGGAATATTGAAATGATGTCCTATTCCCATGAAGCAATTAGCACCAAAAGCCTAAATAATTAATCAAATATTTAGATACTAATACAAAATCTATTTTAAATAATAAGAAGTATTTTGATACATAAATAGGTGGGTGGGACTAGATATCGAAAGACTGATAGATGCCTTACCCTTCGGAAATTAAAAATAGAACACGCGTACCCCATTAGCAGAAGCACACTTATCATATGGGATTTAAAACAGAAAGCACAATTAACAGAATGCGAAAATACAGAAATACTTCTACAGAATAAACTTAATTTCATACTGTCACAATTATAGAAAACACATAGTACAAAAGGCGCATTTATAGAAAATACATTAGACGAATGCCATTTATATAGAAGTAACTGTAGTTTTTGGGGTTTTCGGTGGGACTAGATATATCGAAAGGCTGATAGATGTCTTATCCTTCAGGAAATTAAAAGTAGAACACGCGTGGTCCATTAGCAGAAGCACGCTTATCACATAGGATTTAAAAACAGAAAGCGTAATTAACAGAATATGAAAAAACATAAATATATTTACAGAATAAATTAATTTCATTATACTTGTAGAAATTCCACAATTGTAGAAAACACATAGTACGAAAGGTGGATTTATAGAAAATAACCCTGGTGGAAATTGAAATCATTTTTTGAGCGGTAAATGGCTAGTTTGATCCAAAATGGCAAAAAAATGGATTCCAGTTTTCTTCCATAAGTGTAACGATTATTTTAACCTATTTTTCACATTTATTCGCCGCAAAGATGGTCACAATTTTGTACTATCTATTAATTTGGCATTTTAATGATTTCAATTTCCACTAGGGTATAAAATTAGTTTATTCTGTAGATATATTTATGTATTTTTTGCATTCTGTTAATCGTGTTTTCTGTTTTAAATCCTGTATGATAAGCGTGCTTCTACTAATTTGGTACGCGTGTTCTATTTTTAATTTTCTGAAGGGTAAGGCATCTATCAACCTTTCGATATATCTAGTCCCACCCTATAGTTTTTCTATAGCCTCTTTCGTACTATATGTGTTTTCTATAATTGTGGTACTATATGAGATTAGTTTATTCTGTAGAAGTATTTCTGAATTTTCGCATTCTGTTAATTGTGCTTTCTGTTTTAAATCCTGTAGCCTTAGCGTGCTTCTGTTTATGGGGCACTCTTGTTCTATTTTTAATTTTCTGAAGGATAAGACATCTAACTATCAGCCTTTCGATATACCTAGTCCCACCCAAATAGGTAACCCTACACATCTTAGCTCTCAATGCAAATTCTTTTAATAATTAAATTGAATTTTTGTAACATAAACTGGTAAAGTTTTTAAATATTTGAAATAATACACGTTGCCAGGGACTCAGTCCATGCGATTTGTACGCGGTAGCCCTGTGTTCGATCCCCATCTCTAGCGCTTTGCCAGTGCCTTTATGGGGATGACACTACGTTCAATAATACGGCAAAAATGTTTGGGTTATTTCATTTCATCTTAAGTGTATCTTCGGACAGGCAAGTATGCCCGTTTAATAAATAAATAATTAATAAACCAATCGTTATTATGTCACATAAGAAATAGAACAAATGTTTAAATAATTTAAGGATGTCTTAAAAATGAAATCAAATTATATCTCAAGACAATTTTATAACTTAAATTACCTCAGTAATAAGAACATCATAAGCTGGATCACTTGGTGGATTATGAATGACTTCTTGCACTTCTTTTAAACCCATTAAATGACACAAACGAGTTCCATACGTAGTAGCAACATGGTAACCCACTTCATCAGCTAACCCTTGTACAAAGTCAATCGTAAAGCTATTTACAAGGGTTTCCATTGTACCAGAAAGATTGACAAGGAGATTGTAATTAGGTGGTGGGTTTTTAATAGAAAAGTGAGTTATTACATCCACTTGATGACCACGTTTAGCCAAGCCTTTCATCAAAGCTTCAAACATCATTTCATGACTGCGGCTGTTCAATGGAAAAATTCCTAATATTCTGTATGCATAACTTTGATCAAAAACTATGAGAATAAATAGAAATCTAATTACAGATTTAAACATTTCTACTATTTATACTAAATTGTTGAAAAATATATATGCTGAAATAGTTTAAAAGGTGAACTGATACAATCTTTATTTGTTGCACTTAAACAAAAACATGACTTGAACGATTTTACAACTTTATACAGTAAATTATAAAATAAATTTTGAATGTCTTCATTCTTCGACGGTAAAAAAAGATCTGACACAAAATGATAAACTGAAAATCAGGAAGTACCTAAGTATTACTCGTTGAGAATTGTAGAGTATCAGTATTCTACTATAAAACAGTGGGGAACCGATGTTCATTAAAAATAATTACAGACATTCTATGCAATTGCTACATCACTCTGAAATTTTCATATAAATATCAGACATCTTTTAACTGTGTTGTCCAGTATATGTACTACTATATTGGTAATACTTGTCATGTTTTGTATTAACTTAATATAATACTACTTTCAAATGAAGCTTTTTTAATATTATATATAGCTTACATTTTACATTCTTTTAATATAAATCATCCATCTTTAACGCAAGAAAACTATTGAAACCTATCCTGATGTATACTTGACCCGGCAGCTTTATTTGCTCGATACAGATACAATTTCATAAACTATTATTATTGATGTACAATTGTGTACTTAAATACTTAAACATTATTGTGTATGTAACAAATGCATTTTTCTTTATTTTGTGTCTTCTTTATATTTATACTAGAATCATTGGCGCACTACTCGCGCCTCTATAACTATTACTGTATTCATTTTAAAATTGGTTTAGTTAAATTATTTATAACAACATTTTTGTATGAGGATTTTAGCATTTGTAAAGCCCAAAAATCTTATAACTTGAGAAAAAAGGCTCAACGGAGGAAAAGAAAATGCAGGGATTCCTTTTTTTTTTCATCAAAAAATAACATTCTCTAAGCTGGGCAAAATCTAAGTTCCGGAGCTGGAAATGTTTCCTTGATAAGTATTAAATAAAGACGATATTTTAATATACAATATATGTCGTATTTGTCGTATTTCACTGCACAGTTCCAGTACTGGAACGGCGCAAAAATGGAAAACCTATTCCTTGTTATAGTAGTAAATACCCTTCACATGTAACACTTGTTAAACTTTTTAAAATAAAATATATTATAGTTGATTGAACATTAATTAATAAACTTTCATTTCATACAATTCCTTAATCTAAACGAGTTTTCTTCTTCTTCAGGCTTACATTATTTCCGTTTTTTTAAAAATTTGAATGATAACTAGAATAATGGTGATAAAACTGGAGATTTTTTTTGTATATGTCTACTTGTATTCAAACTGTGATTCATTTTTTTAGACATGCGGGCTAGTAGACCTAAAGCTATGAGATTTTTTTATAAAGATTCATTTACACATTCCAATCTTAAAATTGATATGACAGGAAAAAAGGTTTTTAACATAACGGAAAAATTTTTTGTTACAAAATTTTCAATGTTGCAAAAGTAGATTTTGTCCACTAAAAAAAATTCAATAAGTATTTATAATCTTTTTTGTTTTCCATTCAATTCTAATTTGCAAGGTCTCATTTTCTTCCTTGTTCAATTTCAGGGCGAGATACCCATATCAAAATTGGAAAATTTTTAAAACCTGCAAAGTTATATGCAATTGTTTATAAAATTCAGTGACAAATCTACAAACAATTGCATATAACTTTGCAGATTTTGAAAATTTTCCAATTTTAATATGGGTATCTCGCCCTGAAATTGAACAAGGAAGAAAATGAGACCTTGCAAATTAGAATTGAATGAAAAACAAAAAAGATTATAAATACATATTGAATTTTTTTAGTAGACAAAATCTACTTTTGCAACATTGAAAATTTTGTAATAAAAATTTTTTCCGTCATGTTAAGAACCCTTTTCTCTGTCATATCAGTTTTAAGATTGGAATGTGTAAATGAATTTTTGTAAAAAAATTTCATATCTTTAGGTTTACTAGCCCGCATGAGCTATCTGAAAAATATAACTAAGTCCCATAAAACAATGAGTACCCAATGTCTAAAAAAAATGAATCACAGTTTGAATACAAATAGACATACACAAAAAAAATTAATTTATTTTTTAATTTGATGATTATGTTTTGATTATATGGCATTGATTAATAGATATTTGTAATATAAAATATATCCTACAACTCTTGTAAATAATATTTATTTACAACATTTTTAATCTAAATGTTCTAGTCTATAAACATATATCTTAATGCCCTCATGATTTTTTATTTGTTAATATAAAATTATAAATATATATATTTATATTATTATATTAAAAAATAAAAATCATATCAAATATATTTTTATCTAAATATTCATTATGATTAAAAATAACCTCCGTGATTACAATGTTAAGTCCGGAAATAAGTGGAAATAAGTAGTAATTGGTTTTATGTAGGTTTATTATATAAAATACAATAATTTATTACCAATACAATCTGCTGGCTTCTGGTAGATCGATGCGTTGTAATTTCAATTACAATTCTTTTCTATAACACTTGCTTTTATAAATTTACTATAAATAACTTATACTATCTGCTTACTAGACGAGTCAGGCTTACGATTACAACTTCTCGATGTCGTAGAGGTACACGGAGTTCGCCAGGTTTCTTGTACGCTGTGACTGATTCGCGTGACACACATCACTTCTTTTATAATACAAAATAATTAGGCTAAAGATGAGCCCGGTGACGTATCGAATTCATCTTTTGACAACTTATGTATTACAAGTTTTCTGGGTCGTCGTACTTGCGAAATGCTGAGCATTGCAAAGTGTGCCCTTTCGACTGCCGCGGAGTTCGGTGGCTTCGATTCTAGCTCGACCGTATGTTAAAAACTGCATGCGTTGTCTTCCTGAGTGGGTGACTCTATACGTCACAAGGTCGCATAAGCAGAACGCTGCGTAGTATTAAGGGGTCTGTCTAGTAGCTCGCGTCGAAAAAAACGCGATTTTCGTGATTATTTCTTGGGATACTGGATAAAGGTAATGATATAAAAGTTATTAAGCTTAGTAAATACACTCTTGAAATACATAAAAAAATTTTTTTCTTTTATTTTATACATGTATTATGACCAAAAACGTCAGCCAAACGCAACACCTCGAAAAGTAGGTAGGTCCGCCTTGTTGATAAAATCTCGGAGCTGTGTTGTCTGAAACAAAAAAATCAAAGTGCTTTAGGTTTGGTATGACAATGGCAATGTCACCTATGAATTTTTTTCAATTATTTTAAAAAATAAAAAAATGGTGAAGAAAAAACAAAAAATTTTCAAAAAACCGGTTTTTTTTCGCCGATTTTTGAAAAAAAAATATGGTAAAATTCAAAATTTTTGAAAAAAATTTATAGGGGACATAGCGATAGGTTTGAAGAATATGTGGTTCAAATTTCATAAGGATCGGTCGAGTAGTTTCGAAAATTTCATCAACAAGGCGAGTAAAAGCGTTGTTTCGAGAAAAACGCGTTTAAAGTTTTTTTTACATGAAGGTACCTACCTTTGAAACGTTCAAAAATAATGTTAGAGTTCTCGGATCGTTCTAAAATTTTCACACAATATTTCTTAATATATTTACTTTCGAAAAAAGTAAAAAAAAAAAAAACGATTTTTCAAAAGTGAGTTACTAGACAGACCCCTTAAGTTGCATTCTCGCTTTTATGTGTCAGAAAATATCTGATACTAATTATGCTTTTTCTTTAAAATGAGAATACGTCTCCGGACGTAACAACAACATCGTAAGCGAGATCGGTAGATGAATTTTTAATTAATTTTTGTAGTTCATCCAAACCCAAAAAATGACAATCGGTTGCCATAACTTTCAGCTATTGCTTCAACAACATCTTCATTTAATTGCGAAATAGTTTCTATGGTAAAATTATTAATAAGCCGATCCAAAGTTCCGTCAAGGTTGAGAACCTCTTTATAATTATTTACATCCTTTTTTAGTGGAAATTGTGTAATAACGTCAATCTGATGTCCGCGTTTCACTAAGCCTTTCATTAATGCTTCGAACACCATATTGTGATACTTAGAGTTTAATGGAAACACGCCAAATACTCTGTATGACTTACACACAGATAATATTGTAAATATAAAGAAAATTTGTAGTAACGTCATCTTCTTATGTCACAGTCAATTTAAGAACTGAAATTGAGCATAGTCACTATTGTTCCCAATCACGCTGAGTTTCACTAGAATTATTATTTAACGAATTAAATGATAAATTAATTAATTAGACTTACTTTATGAATTATGATAAATCGAAGTGAAACTCATTCAACTACCAAATACTAACTGGAATTCCTTCTAATGATCGCTGTATATGAGGCGTTTCACACCTGTTTGCGATACTAAAGTGTACTATTAAAAAATGTACAATAACAGTTTTCGATGTATTTTTCCCTCAGTTTTTTGATGGACATATTTGTTTTCCAATATTTTTTGCATTTAAACTTTAAAAAAAACATGAAATGTGTTATATCTAGAAGAAGGCATTCCTAGTTTTCGCGCGCGCGCATGTGTGTGCATGTGTGTGTATGTGTGTGTGTGTGTGTGTGTGCGTGGGTCCGAATTTGGGAAAAAATCCATTCGTTGATTCGCCGATACGTTTTTGTTTTATTTTGAATTTTTTATTTTCGAAAAATTGATTTTTGGTCTTTTTTTTAATGATAGGATTGAGATATTTGAATCGGACAAATAGCAGTTCAAAGAGTATAAAAATACCTATATTTAAAAAAATTTTATATTATCTATTACCGTTCTTTTGTTTTTAACAAAAACGTATTTTTGTACAAAAAAGTGTATTTGCACTTCTAAGTCCCACAAGACGTCGCTGATGTCGCTGCTCTAAGTTATACCAACACCACATATCTAGGAGGTTACGGAATATTATTTATTGTCTTTATTAACTTAATAATAATGGGGAGTACGATTGTGGAGATTTTCGAATTAAGGCCATGTGATACTCAAGTAAAAATCCCTACTTGACCGATATGTCGGTAACATACTATATATTAAATAATAATTAAATTAACAATAAATTTTATGACAAAAACGCTCTTTCAGGCACTCGGAAATTCATTGAAGATGATTATGTCAATGTTTTAGAATTGAAATTGTAACTGTCATTGAGTTATTTAGTTTTTAGTTACATTTTTTATCTAAATATTCAATACAAGCTCGAATATACATCGAATCTATCTGAAATTTTACACAGTGCTCGTCCCAGCATTTGCCAGCGCCTGACTGACTTCTTTTTTTGAAAATCGCCAAAAAGTATTATTTTATTTTTTTCCATGTATAAACTTTCGACAATAAGTTGTGAGGTTGGCAAAACTGCTCATCACTTGTATACCACTAACGTAAAATGGTTGTACATGGTGCAGAATAAGTTGTACCAACCTTTCTTGACGCTTCATATTTGTTCACGCTCGGAATTACTCTAGATGGCGCTACGACTACACTTTTGTAGAATAAAATTATAAATTATATTATAAAATAATAATTGAAGTAAAATAGAATTGAAAAACTTCAGTTTTGTAAATTATTTAATTATATTATGTTTATCAAAACTATATAATGGTGATGCGTTGCGATCATAACCTCAAAAACTGCGTTTATAACCTCAAAAACAAAATTGGTCTGAAATCAGTTTGGATCTGCCTACTTTTACAAATCTAATATAAAATCAGTGTTTAAAAGGTTAAAGAATACAGTATTTTTATAATTTTTTATGAGCTCATCAGATTTCCGAAATTTAATAGTCTTCTGAATAAATATTATTACTGGAATAGTACACCTACTTTCTTTTAAATTTAATTCTTCTTACTTACAGAAATATTTTTACTGGGCAATAAATAATGGAAATAAATGAATAACAATTTTAATAATTATTTATTACATTTTATTCGTGAGTTCATTTTGCGGGTGTTGTTTCTGATTTTTTTTTAGCGAAAACATGCGGATTACAAGAAGTTTTGCTATTTCAACGTGGCCCGTTGTTATTGTTGAACAATTTTCAGATGAAATCAAAGCTTATCAACAAATTTTTATTATACCTGACAACAACTACTTATTTATAAAATTTAAACAATTTTTTCGACATAATTTTCCGGAAATATGGATGCGCGACATTTTTTGTAAAGAGCATGCGAAGAATTTTTTGTTAAGAGAGTTGTTATTGTTGAACGATTTTCAGATGAAATCAAAGCTTATCAACACATTTTTATTATACCTTACAATAATTACTTATTTATAAAAGTTTAAACAATTCTTTTCGCATATTTTTCCGGAAATACGAGGGCGCGATATTTTTTGTGAAGAGCATGGGAAGGAAGTTGTTATTGTTGAATGATTTTCAGATGAAATCAAAGCTTATCAACAAATTTTTATTATACATAATAATAACTATCAGTAGAAAACATGCAGATTGCAAAGTGTTTTGCTATTTCAATGAGGCCCGTTATATATATATATATATATATATATATATATATATATATATATATATATATATATATATATATATATATATATATAAATATATGAAACGCTAGTTATGCAGACACTTTCCGAAATTTAAATAGACTTATGCAGACAGAGACCGACTTATGCGGACGTCAGCATAAGTAGAGAGTTTATTTCTTTAGTCACGCTAGACTTGTGCAGACACTTGTATAAACGGTACTACATTTATGCAGACAGGTCACGTGGTCTTATACATTGGTGTCAGCATAAGTCGATGTTCATATGATTATATATATATATATATATATATATATATATATATATATATATATATATATATATATATATATATATATATATATATATATATATATATATATATATATATATATATATATATATATATATATATATATATATATATATATATATATATATATATATATATATATATATATATATATATATATATATATATATATATATATATATATAATAACTATCAGTAGAAAACATGCAGATTGCAAAGTGTTTTGCTATTTCAATGAGGCCCGTTATATATATATATATATATATATATATATATATATATATATATATATATATATATATATATATATATATATATATATATATATATATATATATATATATATATATATATATATATATATATATATATATATATATATATATATATATATATATATATATATATATATATATATATATATATAACGGGCCTCATTGAAATAGCAAAACACTTTGCAATCTGCATGTTTTCTACTGATAGTTATTATTATGTATAATAAAAATTTGTTGATAAGCTTTGATTTCATCTGAAAATCATTCAACAATAACAACTTCCTTCCCATGCTCTTCACAAAAAATATCGCGCCCTCGTATTTCCGGAAAAAAAAAAAAAAAAATATATATATATATATATATATATATATATATATATATATATATATATATATATATATATATATATATATATATATATATATATATATATATATATATATATATATATATATATATATATATATATATATATTCTCGGTTTGTTAATGTTGTGATTGTCGTATTTCTCTATTGATAATATGAATTTTATTTTACAGTCGCGTTTTACGAAATTAGCCAATCCGCGACAGCAACAAAGCAACGGCCTGACAGCGGTGTACATGGTCTCTACGGGAGAGGAGCCACGGCACGGAAAGCCAGCTCCGCTTTCGTAGGCCTCCGCTGCCTGAGCGCAATCGACTTTTCGCACATCATTACAGTTGACATTTTTATTATTAAATACACACGATTATTTATTATTAAACAATGTTTACTACTTAGAAGAAAATGTTTGTATAATATTATTGGCAATATAGTATCGTCAAATATCAAAATTTTCAAAGTTTTTAAAAATTGTGATTATATGAGCTATACTCAGTTTCAAGTTATTGATGAGAAACTTACTGTACGGACGATGATGTCGTTGGCATGACCTTAGCGCGCTACTATACACGTATACGTACGAAGCAGACGACCGGGGGTGGGGACGTGCAGTCTTATATAATGGTCACCGCTGTTGATATGCCAGGCTATAAAGTGCTGTCGACGCGTGAACCTACTCAGTACAAGCCCTTGCCTATGGACGTTGGGTATAGTAATAAATACAATTAACCTATAGTAAACGATTACAATAGAGTAAAAAATTTCCAAACTTACTCGACAATTGGAAAATAGTGAAAAAATCATTATCCAGCATTAACAATCGAACCTTGCTAGAATGGGACTTTATTTTTGGCATAGCAAGACGCAAATGGAAAAATTTGAAAGTTCATTATAGAGTAAAATGCTTAGAATAATGTTATTTGTCTTAGACCCACTCCGTGTCTCAGAACGGCCGTATTACTAGACTTCTCAATAGCCTACTCAGCACATGCTCTTGCCTATGGGCTCTGGGTGTAGTAGTAAATACAATTAACCGATAGTAAACGATTACACTAGAGTAAAAAATTTCAAAACTTACTCGACAAATGGAAAATAGTGAAATAATCGCTATTTAGAATTAAAAATAGAACTTCGCGAGGAAAACTTGAAAGATCATTATTGAGTAATACACGGAGAGAAATTTTAGAGTAAAAATTACCAAGGTGCCTTGGCAGCGCATGGATAGACTGTCAAAAGCCGTGATATTCCCAGGTTTCTAATACAATTTATAAGTTTCCCAGGAAAAACTACCATAACCACTTAAAAAAAATACCAAATTATCTGAATAAAAATTACCAGACACACTAGTAAAAATTGAGGTCTAGTCATTTTTACAAGGTAACCTAAGAATTTTTACTAAGAAAACTGATAAATTTTACCAAATAACCTGGTATTTGTGTACTCGCGCATGCGCACTGCGCATTATTGTGTTTCAGAAGATTGATACTAGAGGCGTGCGCGACGTTAAAATGAAAACAATACACATATTTTCAGTAAGTAATAACGGCGATTCAAATGACTGTTGGTAACAGCTTCCATGGCGCAGTCGGTAGAACATCAGACTCTCAACCCAAAGATCGTCGGATCGAATCCCGCTTCCGTAAAAATTTTTTTCAGTTTAATGTTTTTTCATCCTTGTTTCTGTTTCTATTTCTATATTAAAATGCTATATATCCATCAATATGGATAAAAAAAGTTAATTTTTTTAATTTAAATTAACTAAAAAAATTTTACCAAGGCACTTTGGTAAAAAGTTTGAAATTGTCAGTCTGTCCATCCATTACCATAGAAACTGGTAATTTTGTCTCGAATATTTGTAATTTTCACTACAAAATTTCTCTCCGTGTAGTAGATTACTCAATAACACGAATGGCGTAAAGTGATCTTTTTACAGATCAAGTGTGAATTTTCAGTATGAATCAAAGATGAGTTAGCAATAGCCGCAGGCGAGTGCGTTTTCCGAGCTGAAGCCGAGTACTGCAACCACACGAGCTCAAAAAGCCCAATTAGCCCTTGGTACACACTACGCACTATCCTTTTTGTGACAGATGTACCTACTTACTTCTTAGTTGGTTGCTACTGCTTTCACCGCTGTTTTCAGCTGACAGCGTTTGTGCTGTCAAAAACTTCTCTGTCCGATTATTTAGGAAGCTAGCTTTCTCTGTGACATAATAGTTTGTATGCTATTATTGTAAATATTGTTATTATACTATGTTGTTTCTGAATAAATTCAGAAATCTAGAGAGGCCTTCCTTAGTGAAAACTTTAGATTTCTTTGGTTGATGCCGACTTCGTATTTTTTTTCAAAAAACTTGCAATCTATATTGTATTTACTAATATCAAGATGAGTGTACGCATTGATGGTGGATTTCAACATAGAATACGTAGATCATAAACTTGACGGTGCATCACGGAAAAACATTTGGGAATGTACGAGTTCAAATATTTTTGAAACAATATACTTCAAGTACATCGATAATGGGACTCTTAGAGGTCCAAGCTTTGAACTGCTCGAGTTCAATAGCGTCTGAACTCGGGCAGTTCAAATCTTGGAGCCCTGAGAGTCCCATTATCGAAGTGCGGCGCCTCGAGCGTCTGACTATAGAAGTTGAACGCGAAAAACATTGGACTGCGTTGAGTAATTGTTTGGAATCATAGAGTTCAAACATGTGTGAACTTTTATGGTACGCTTCTTGACTTGTAAAAAATCAATTTATGCATTGATATACTTCAAATACAATTTGAACTTTTATATATTCCTAAATCTTTGACCCATATTATTTCCAAATTTTTTTTCCTGGGATTTAGAGCAATAGAGTTCTTCCATGAGATCTTTACGAGAGGAAATTTTTGAAGCTAGAGAATACTAAAAGAGTTCCTTTATGAAAGCAGCTATTTCGACGTAAAAAACCATATCTTTCGATTTAAACTATCAAACCAAATTAAAAATGCCTTTTTCGAGATGTAACACATTTCATATTTTTTAAGTTTGAAACGCAAAAATTATGGAAAACAAACGTCATCATCAAAAAGCTGAGGAAAAAATACATCGAAAACGCTTATTGTAGATTTTTTTAATAGTACATTTTAGTACGCAAACACGAGTTACGAATAGTATAACTTGACGCTCGCGCATCGCGCCACGGCTGGGAGAGTTGCCGTGAAACGCCTCATATACTTATGCTAACCAACACATGCGCAGATTTGTGATTTTGCTCCAATAATTACTAATCATTCTGAGGTACTGTCAGATAAGACAGGATAGTAAAATGTGTCACTTAGAAACCAATTTAATTGAATCAACAGCAATTTCAGTTGTGCATATTTAACAGTAAAAATGCACAATCGAATTTCTGCTGAAGCAACAAAAATTTGGTCGAGGCAACCGGAATTCTGTTTATTCAATAACATTTCTGTTGAAGCAACCAAACTTTTCGTTGCTTCGATAAAAATTACATTGATTCTACAGCATTTTACTGTTAAATGCGCTCAACTGAAATAGCTGTTGATTCAATTAAATTTTTTTCTCATGTGTATTCATGATATCTGAAGGTTATATAATAAGATTATAAGCTCTTACAATCGAAACAAATGAAGAATGCTGTTAGAACTCTACGATATCTTTATTTATATTTATAGAATATTTATAGATTATTAGTTGTATTCAATGGATATTACCTATTAAATTCAGGCATTTATATGTAGAACACGTTATCTACTAATAATAATTTTTTTTGCACGTATTATTTTATGTGCACTGTATTCATTGAAATAAATTTCAATATCACAATACTTTTCTAAATAGTAGCTTACATTAAAAAAAGAATAAAATATGATAGCGAAAATGCTCCTAAACATTGAACAGTAAATGTTGCTTTGATGAAATAGTCAATTCTATTTTTATCAAAGATAACATTTTTTCCATTTCTATGCTATTTCTAAATTTCGCAAGTCATTAGTTTCAAATGAATGCTCCGTTGTATTTGTGGGAATTGAATAATCTCATGATACTAGACATACAAAATAACATCATGACTCTACATAAGATTGGCATGTGATATCACCATCCAAGAAAATGGAAATGTGTTTAACAAGTCACGTATCATCCATTAGATAATTTGCGAACATCAGATAATATATTAATATAATACTTATTTTGTTTTGTGGTAATAATCTATTTCGTTCGTAAAATTCGATACATTTTCAATTAAAAAATATTCATTTTGATTTTCACTTTAAAATATTTAATTATTGAAACCAAATTTAATAAGATTTTTTTTTTCGATTTACACATTCATTAATGAATAGTTGAATCTTTTCTAACACGTGTATATCAAACAATCAAAAATGTATTTTATGCTAAAATGTATTATCAGAGGATTAGATAATTTAATAGTAATAAACTTGTACATTACGCAACAAGTGCGCAAAGTCTGCCTTCGCTACGCTCGGGCGACAAACATGGCTCGTGTGGAAAGCACCTACGCGCACGCGTTGCGTATAACATTTTTCTAAACGTGTGCGCAAATCGATTTTTTAGCACACTCAGGCGTAAAGTATTGGGTTTATTCCCTGACTACAGGGAATAAAACACGACATGTGCTCCCTCCTAGACACTGCCACGCGCATCCGCGTTTCTCTTCTTACTTTATTCCTGGCTAGCGCCGCCTGTGTTTTGCTGCCCTCGCTTTGCTCGAGCTCCAAATCACTTGTGGACTGCTCTAGTCGGGGAAAAAATAGAGAAATGAGCATAAGTGTCGCAGTTTCTAAAAGCGAGATAATGTGAGATTTTCGACCCTGAAATCAGGGATTAAACCCAAATAACTTTCCGCCGGGTATGCAAAAAGTTGTATATTTCATTCGGGATCAATGAAGTCTGTTGATATCCGCAAGTTGCTGCAAACCCCTTGGGAGAGTCAATAGCCTACTTTACTCCCTAGGTGTATAATATACTATTCTATGCCTACGTAGCGTACGCAGAGCGTGAGTTTCTCGTATTTTCCACTCGCGGTGTGCAAAGTGCTTGCGCACTGAGTGTGCAAAGTAATTTATTTCCATCTCAACTAAAATGGCCACTTTTTTCCCTGAAAAGGGCATCTCTGTAATGAGCATCCGTGCTTCAGATCGCTGACACAGAAAAAAAATAATGAAAATGATTCGGAAAATTTTCAAATAATTTATAAGCTATAATTTTCACATTTCAACTAATTAGGAGAGGGCGAGGGATCCGGATCACGGATTTAGTTGAAACTTAATTTGGGATAGATTTTTGGATGTAGAAATATGAAGAAGGCTGCAATATTGAACCCTAACGCTAACAAAAACTGAAGTTCTGGACATTTTTAGCTTTATTTTGGAAATAGACTTGAAAAAAGCCTTTTCTTAAAACGGGTAACAATTAAACTCCTGGGAGTCTTAAATATCATTTCAAAAATAGAAAATAAAACTGGACAAAATGAGCTTTCATTTGCTTTTTCAAAAATTAAAAAATGATGATTCCTTCCAAAGTTATGAAAGGTTAAAATTGAGCATTGAAAGTGCACTAAAATATGTAGGCAATCGAACAGTGAATTTTAGAGATTAAACAGTGTATTTTTTATACTCAATTTTAAAATTTCATAACTTTGAAAGGAATCAACATTTTTTAATTCTTGAAAAAGCAAATGAAAGCTTATTTTCTCTAGTTTTATTTTATATTTTGGAAATGATATTTAAGACTTTTCAAAGTTAAATGGTTACCGTTTTAAGAAGAGTCTTTTATCAAGACTTTTTGTCCAGAACTTTAGTTTTTTGAGCGTTAGGGTCTAATATTGCAGTTTTCCTCATATTTCTACATCCAAAAACCTATCCCAAAGTTTCAGCCGAATCCGTGATCCGGACCCCTCGCCCTCTAATAAGTATTTATGTCTGTAAGCATATAAAGTGGAGCCAACGGAACAGGTGTGTCGCCGAATCATGTGTATGGCCAAATCAAAGTAAAGAAATTAATTTTAATATTATCGATTGATAACATGATAAATTAAACATATTTACATTCCAAATTGATACAAAATTTTCCTTATGTGGACGAATTCAATTGATTTACTCCACCTGTACAAATACGTACATATGCATTATCTAATTTACGCAGGCTGTAAGAATAGTCAAATACCGAAAAGCGAGTATAGCCCCCAACTTTTCAACAGCTCGCGCGGTTCTCCCCGCGAAGATAATTCTACCCCATTCTCGATAAGTATTGCACCCACCGTGCACTCGAGTCTATCCTTGTGGCGCTGCTGTGAGCGTTCTTCTCCTCGTCACCACTGCGCGCCGCGGCGGTCTGGATAGCGTTCGCCATTGCGCGCGCGCGGGGATATTTACGACTGACCGACTCATTGCCGCGGCGGCGAGTTGAGCGAGCGGTCGCTACAAATCACGCGCTCGCGCCGGTAGCAGCAGCCGAGAAAGCTGCCGGCCTTTCTCCCCCCTTCCCTCTCCTGCTAGAGTTGGAATCGCCTGGCATTTTTCTCTGCCTGGGGATAACTTTGACTTATTGGTGACAGCATGGGAGAGAGAAGTATGGCAGTCAAAAAGAATGTCGGGGAGAGAAGCAGGAGACGCGCTCGAGGTGGTAGGAGATAGAGGAGAGGATATGTGTCTGTGTGTGTGAGTATGAAAGGGCGTTTTATGGGAAGGATAGGGAAAATTTAAGGGAAATAATGAATAATGGTAAGATAGTTGTCCGTGCCTGACGTGCGCGCACAGTCGGAGGTAAATATTTCGATGATACTATGTGCTTTTCGTTTTTCGGAAAATGGATTTTACGAGCGAGCGCCTCTTATTTAATTCCATTGTCATCGAATCACGCGCTTTATTGATTTTTATTTGGAGTTTGTCTTTTTAAACTTAAAGGAAAACAGCCTCAATCTTATACGACTTTTTATCATAGACTTGTTGAACAATTTCTTTTCAATAAATGTAATGAAAAAATACATTGTTACTAATTTTATGATCTGCTATTCAGTTTGAACGGCTATTTTATCAAAGAAAGAATTAGAATGAGAAAAAACCATTTCAAAAGAATGTCCGCAAAAATGCCGGGATTTAGTAAGGTCTTGTGAAATAGAACAGAGAGCGAAATTGAGAGAAAAGCAGTGTTTCGTGCGATTGAATGTAGGCTATACAATGTAGAATATACAATAAATAACGAAGGTAGTCGCTGTTAAAGTTACACGGGTAAAAAGAAAAGAGGATATACAGCACTGGCTCTTTGTTTTAAACTAATGGCAAATAAATACGTCAATTTTGGCAAAAAGTTATTTCATTACTTCACAAAAATATTGTACAATGTGAGCAATAAACTTAAATTTTGGAAATAAATTTTTTTTATTTAAAAATACATATTAAGTATGTAAAACGAATTTACCATTAAATACTAATTTGTAAATCAATGTGACTATACATTTCGTACACGGAGAGAAATTTTGTAGTGAAAATTACAAATATTCGAGGCAAAATTACCAGTTTCTATGGTAATGGATGGACAGACTGACAATTTCAAACTTTTTACCAAAGTGCCTTGGTAAAATTTTTTTTTAGTTAATTTAAATTAAAAAAATTAACTTTTTTTATCTATATTAATGGATATATAGTATTTTAATATAGAAATAGAAACAGAAACAAGGATGAAAAAACATTAAACTGAAAAAAATTTTTACGGAAGCGGGATTCGATCCGACGATCTTTGGGTTGAGAGTCCGACGTTCTACCGACTGCGCCACGGAAGCTGTTACCAACAGTCATTTGAATCGCCGTTATTACTTACTGAAAATATGTGTATTGTTTTCATTTTAACGTCGCGCACGCCTCTAGTATCAATCTTCTGAAACACAATAATGCGCAGTGCGCATGCGCGAATACACAAATACCAGGTTATTTGGCAAAATTTATCAGTTTTCTTAGTAAAAATTCTTAGGTTACCCTGTAAAAATGACTAGATCTCAATTTTTACCAGTGTGTCTGGTAATTTTTATTCCGATAATTTGGTATTTTTTTTAAGTGGTTATGGTAGTTTTTCCTGGGTAACTTATAAATTGTATTAGAAACCTGGGAATATCACGGCTTTTGACAGTCTATCCATGCACCACCAAGGCACCTTGGTAATTTTTACTCTAAAATTTCTCTCCGTGTATAGATAAAGTAACACAGAACCTTTTCTACAGATTACAAATTGCGATAGATATAATGAACACAAACGCACGTCCGGAAAAAGTGAAAGTTAAGGGAAGAAGAAAACAGGTTGCTCTATGAGAGTTAGAGAGAGAAAGACAAACACGAGGAAAGTGAGTCAAGGTGACTCGGACCGCTCGGACGAAAAGGATCCTGTTATGCAGCCGGGCAAAAGTCGGGTGGAAATCTGACTGCACGTGCGCGTACACGTCGTGGGAGATGAGAAGCCTCTCTAGAGCGAGAAAAGATGGAGTGCTGAAAAAACCCGAGGCCTCGGGGCGCGACTCGGGGGTGCGCGTCAGGGTGGGAGCTAGGGCGTGTGCGCGGCCGTAAATTAGATAAGGAGTAGCATGGGTGGAGAGCGCGCGCGATAAATTCTCGACGAGACGCCGCGAGAAGTGTCAATCAGACATTTTTATGAGCCTCAGAGACGGCCGAAAAAAACGAGCGGTTTTTCCAAATTAGGGGGAAAAGCCAAGGAGGATGTGTGCCGCTCTGCGTCGATCGGACGACTTTACGATCCTCTGAGATTTCTAAATAAAACGAGAACGTGGCTAGAACGATCTCGTATACTGGCTGTTGATGTCATTTATACGAAAACTGAGTGTATTATCTATACGTATAGGATGTTTTTCTGGGTCGTTACGAGGCATGACTTCTTTGAAATATAAAAACTTCTTTTTAAATTTTATACTGTTTTAAAAGTATAGGATATCGCTTGGAAATTTTTGATATACAAATAATAGCATTGCACCAATTATGATGGAAGTATGTTCTATTTTTTTGGATAGAGCGAATATATAAAATATATTAAAAATCGAATTTCGTGAACGAAAAGTAATTTAGTATATTTCTTTTTTTATAGTCGTACAAGTTAGAATAGGTGCATGTAATTGAAATAATAGATTGTCAGAATAAATAGTGATTTCATATGTATATATAACAGTAATTTTTGTATAATGGAATCACAAACAAATATATATTTTAAAAATACGGAAAAGCTGCGCTAATTATTGTGTCCATATTTAATCGACATCATTATAATAATGAGAAGATAAAAGGCAAAAGAGAGGATGGGAAACGAAAGAGACGGACAGTCAAAAAGGCAGATAATTAGTGGATCACAGAAAGTTATATAAAATATTTTACGGATTTTATAATCTGTTCTCATTTTAAACAGTTACGTAATAAATGATATTTCTGTATATAATGTACAATCAAAATATAAATGATAAAAATAACCATACAAATAAAATACACAATTGTTAAACATATTTCATAAAAAAATAGGAGAAAAACTTAGTTTATTACCTGTGGTAACTAATTATAGTAAACAATCGAATAAAAATACAGTAAAAAATGAACGTGCATATATACAATATACAAAGTGCTGCCTATTCACGTTGCGGGGTGAAAAGGAGTGAAGTGGTATATGCGGTTAGGGCTACCACGTAAATGTCAGCTGCTACCAATAAATAATGCCACGCGTTTGACGTACGATCGTCACACACTCGCGGTACCAAATCAGCCTCTTATTTTTCACGCGCTCCCGTTTTGCACCCATATAATGCGTGCGATCAAATGTCTAGCATGTATATAGAGTACAAGGAATCACACGTTCTCGGAAAAAGACGCGGAGAATTATTTTCATCCACGACCGAGAGGGGGGGGGGTAGAGAGCTCCTTAGTTACTAGGGGACGATCCGCATTCTCTTTCCTCCCTTTATTCTTTTTTATTTTACGACTTGTGTCTATTGTCAGAGTGCTCTCTTATAAGCGCGTGCGCACTTTACAATCGCATTTTCTTCGATTATTTATGTGTCATGCTTGGATCGAGTAAGGACCTATCGGATGAGTTTACGCAAGAATTTATAGCCGATTGGAGCTCAATGCTTTTTTGTGAAATGTGGATATCGATCGTTATGGCTGCCGAACGGATAGTTTATTACGTGAAGCTATCAAAATTGATTTTGGTATTGGTAACAAACTATAAATTTTTCAATATAATCATGTTACATGAAAATAATAGGCTTCAATATTTATAAGATGTATGTATATATAGGCTCTCCTCGTATTATATATCATTTTATTACAATCATTTGAATAATTACAACATTTTTAGTAGTTTTTGTAATAAGTGGATATAATAAAAAATATTATAATATCTCTGTTTGTAAAAAACAATGGCCATAAATAAATCTCGACAAATAAAGTTTTGTTATATTTTCATTCGTGCCATGTTTATTTAAATATTATCAATGAATGGAAGGTAACTTCACGTTATTTATTTGTTTTTAAATTCAAATAAAGGTAAAATTATAGTAAACGAGATTCAGACGCGCTTATAGAGTATAAACATAGTAAAAACCATTCTTTAAAAAAATCATTGTTTATATATAGGAAGTTTTAATATTTCGTATGCAATTTTATTAGCGCGCTATAATTTGTAGCATCGTAGAAATTATTTTATTCAATTTCTCTACATATTTGATTAAGATTACGTATCGATTGTAAGGATATTACATGTCAAGTAGTGTTTTTATTGAAACATCGCTCAAGTTACTTGCAGACATGTGGTATAATAACATTATTGTTTCTTTTTTACGGCCATGTCACGTAAACTAATAAATTCATTAATTGCTGGCTAATTGTATTATTACCTTCAGTTAACTCCTGAAACTTAAGAAAGTTAAAACATCAATTCCACAACTGTATAAGTACTCTAGAGTTCATAAAGTGGTTTATAGATGAAAAATCAAGTTTTCTATAGAATTTCTCCTATTTACAGAATAGTATTCTCGATTAGAATAACAGTCAAATTAATTGCAACAATTATTAATCGTTATGTAACCGTGCCAAAGTAATGAAGATTTTCAATTCTCATACCATCTTGACTTAGAAAATATAGAAGACGAATAAATCACTAATTATTCGAGTTTTGTACAAACGATAACGTAAGGTAATTTTCTCGCATATAGATTAATAATACAAATATACATAAAAATTATCATTATCAGAAGCATAAAGAGAGGCGGCGACTTGGCCGCGGCAAGGCATTAACCCACATGAGATCGGTTTCGGTGGAGCCGCGCCTCTCTTCCGCGTCCTTAAAGCATCGCCGGCCATAATTAAGCCCGACCGCGCGCGCGCGCGCGCGCGAGATCGAAGCGCGAAACAATCTCCACCTTAAATTAAAGTCCGGCCCCGAAAATTCGGCGAAATTAATTATCTCCGCGTTGTTTATCCCCTTGAATCATGCACGCTCTCTCTCTCTCTCGCGGCCATCAGCGCAAGGTCCTGCGGCAGCGGCGTCTCTCTCCTCCCACTCGGAACTTATCGAGATCGGTTCCTCCGCGCTGCAGAGGTATTAAGCGCGCGAGATGCACCAGAGGGGTGGCGCTACGGAGAGCAAGGGAAAGAGAGCGCGAGCAAGCGAGAGAGAGACCGGTTCGTCGTCGCGGCAGTGTGGATGTCGCTGTCGCATAAATCACGCCGGTATCTTCTGGCGCGGCGGCGGCAGCAGCAACGGCGGCCCAGCTCATCATGCCCGAGTTCTTGTCGCGCCTTAATAACGCTCCGAAGTATACGTGCCGACGAGAGGGAGGGAGGGAGGGAGGGAGAAAACCACCCCCAGCTGGTCGGTGTATATACCGTAGGTAGCTGGAGTCGGCCTCGCTACAAATCCTGATTATACTCTGCAAGTGACGTTATATTTCGGAGAGAGTGAGGGAGAGGGGGATGCCGGCTTGAAGTCTGGTTTTTGTTTCCCGGCGGAGCGGAGCTTTTCTCGTTCCGCCCGCGCCGCGACTCGTCTCGAAGTTCAATGAATGGTGCAGTGCTACTGTTGCTGCTGTTGCTTCGCACATACGCCCTTCCTCATCCCTACGGCTGCTCTATCTGCTGGCTCTGCTTCTTTCCGACTGCTGTGCGCAGCTCGTATATACTTTTTATCGCGCACTCTTCGTTTATGTGAATTATGGCTATGGCGTCCCGGTGCTGCGATCTGCAGCTGGATGCTCGCAGTGTAATAATTATGTCTCTGATATTTCGTCTCGTGTTATGTGGGTGTGAGAATTCCAGTGAATTTGGTTTTCTAATTTCATTTTATTTTTTATATCTGCAGATTGCCCTAATTACCTTAGAAAAGTGTGTTTACTTTGACGGGGTCATTAAGTTTTTCTTTTAAATGAAATGTATGGCACGTATAAATAATGAATTTTCAGTTTCAGCTACTTTTCTGCGGTTCAACTATTAATGACACGCCGTCATCGCTAAATCGTGCGGCGCTTTAGTATATTTCAATTCCTCCCTCTCGGAAAACAATCTTCCAGCTTCATAAATCTATTTATCTACGATGCTCTGCATTATTAACAGTCGTAAGCGGTGTATGTATATTGTATTAAATATGTGGCCATTATTTACGCGATAAAATCGCGCCGGCGAGTCGATGAACGAGGAGAGCAGTGGGGGGAAAGAAAGTGGAATAAAAGACGCAGCGCGCGCGCGCGAGCTTTCGGTAAATTCATACGCGCGACGAAAGATTTCCCGCGGCCGCGAGGCAAGTAATGCGAGGCACGACACAAAAGTAAAGAGAAACAGGACAATCCATTATTCGGCATTCTTTTTCTTTCCGGCGTAATCGACTTTTCCTCGCGCGACTGCATGTAGCTGCGCGCTCGCCGGTAGCGCCGGTGTCCCGTCGCGCGCGCACGAATATACAGCAAGCAACTTTGGTCTTCCTGGGCAATGTGTGTATGTGTGTGTATATATATAATACTCCCTCCCTCTCACTCTCGCTTCCTCTCTCTTTCTGTTCTACCTCTAGGTCCGCTTCTCTCGCTCGCTCGCTCACTTTGCCTCTCATCTTTGCCCAACCGACTGACAGCCTGGACCGCGTAAATCAATTTTCAATTACGGCTTTAGTACGTAGCAGGCGACGCGTGGAAAGAGAGGAGAGAAAGAGAGGGGGCAAAGGAGAGTACTGTAGCCTGGACCCCTCCATCGTTCATACATGTGTCTGTGCACACGCGTGTACGTGTACACCCTTGTGTGACAGAGCGCGCGCGCTAAGGTGTCACTGACATCGGCTAAATCGACGATATAAAGATTATATATATATATATATATTTCTACAAAAATGATAGATGAAATAAAGACCTTATTTATCCATTAAATTTACTTACTTTTTATTCATTTTCTTACTTAACCTATATACGAGAACAAAAATTAAAAAACAATTTTACTTTGTTCTATATAGTAATTCGATGAAGTCTTAAAAAATGAAGCGAATAAGTAATGAATTACTAAAAAAAAATCTTCCTTTATTATATATACACAGACACACAGCGTAAAAGTAAAATGAAATTTGCAATTCACTTTTGAAAAATGTGGGTAACCCAAATATATATTTGAAGGTGGAAACGCAGGCGGGAGGGAAAACAAAACAGGCGGTCGTAAAAAAGGGGGGAAAAGCCGGGATATAAGAGACGAGCGGCGCGAGAGAAGAGGAAGAAGATAGGGAAAAGGGTTGCAACTCAGCACGCGCCGCGCCTCGCGAGAGATAGAAAGAGGAGAAGTGCGGCGGGGGCGGCAGATCATGTCAGTAGGGTGCGCTCTCTCTCTCTTTCTCGCGAGGGGTTAAGTGCGCGCACCGCGACTCGGCTCGGTTGCTCTCTGTACACGCCCGCGCCTGCTATATATATACCTATACGTAGAGGGTGCCGCTCCTCCAGCACCCCGCGTATATATACGTATTATTATACTTCGCTACAGTCATATTTATAAATCAGCGATATAGCGCGCGGGCGCGCAGGACGAGCGGCCGACGTGGAGGGATGGAATTTATAGCTTCGTTCTCTTTCCTCTCCTTCGCCTACCCCCTCCGTCTTTCTTCGTCTCTCTCCCTCTCTCTCTCTCTAGCTCGCTCCCTCTCGCTTCACAGTACGCAGAAGTACCCCTTCCATATATACATACTCACATAGTCTTTCCGTCTCTCTTCCACCAGCAGCGTTGGCGCTACTTGAGTTGACTTCTCTCTCCCTCTCGCTAGCATGGGCGCGCCGTATAAACTGCCAAGCTCGCGCGCGCGCTCTCTCTCCCTCTACGTATGAGCTTAGGTCGACATTTTCCCTTCTCCTCTTTGGCAATAAATCTGCGAGTCTTTTGAGCTGGCCACCACCACCACCACCACAAGCGAACGCTGGGGTTGTAGCGCGGACGCGCGGAAGACTGGCGTGTGCCAGAGCGAGACGAGGCGAGGGTATAACGGGAGCTCTGCCTGTTGTTCGCTCTCTGTCTTTCGTGGAAAAGGGGGAGATTTTCTAACAAGGGCTCCTACCAGTTCTGCGGTTTTACACTTTTGCGGAGTTAAGGGGAGTTTTCTCGAAATTGTCGCGGTTGATTGGCGTTCTTCGCCGAGTGGACAAAGTTCGACGTGTCGTTGATTACTTTTTCTGAACAATTGAGCTGCAGCTTAATCGCTTTATTAGTGTATAATGGTCCAATAGAATAAGATTCACAAACTATAGTTTCGGTAAATCGAAATACCATCATATAGGAATTTCCCTGTTTCTTAATATGTCGATTAACAAAATAAGAAATAAAGGCAAGTTAAAAAGTTCCTTTTTATCTATTCAGCTGGTTAGTCGAGCTACGCATCATCTGCTCACCTCGCACTGGAGATTTTTGCATTGACGTCATTTATATAGCCAAACTCACTTTATCGTACGCATGTATTTCACTTGCCTCTATAAATACAGCAGCATGGACCCTCGCGCGATCGTCATTGCTCTCCCTTTCTTTTCTCATTACTCCCTACATAGTACCGATATGACGTTCCAGCAAATTTTCCGTCCTCCAGCGCTCCTTTTCGCTTTACTTCGCCGTAGCAGCGCTCTGCGTCACGGGAGTGTGTATAATTAGCGGCATTGTGTTTCGGCCGGCACGCTGCTTCTCGCGCCGACAGATTTATACCGTCGGAGCCCCGCGGACCTCCACTAGCTGCGTGCATAAACGCGCTAAATAAGTATTTATCCGACCCGTGGGGGATGACGGGATACGGACGGCCGCTCGTCGAAACCGCCGTACAGTTCTCTCGCCTCTCCCCCATGCCCCGCTTCGCGTATGTGTATAGAAGCACGGCCACGGCTATGTTTCTCTACGGGGGGTGTATATATACATATACACATACACACACACACACATATTCAGGGTGAGTATAACATCGAAGGATGTGATGCTTTGATATTCGAGGATTATTCGTGGAAAATGCTACTTTATGCGGGTAGGGCGTGACCAGTAAAAAAAATGATGGGTTAATTTGGCTTACGTGGGGCGCAGCCAGAGTCTAAGTATACGGTCGTTCAAATGACAACGTATGTGACGTATGAATAGCAGTTGTTAACTACGAATCATTTTTACAATGAATATGTTCGAATTAATTGTTCATTTTTCAAATAAACATATATCCTTTAATTATCCTTTTTATGAAATTATTGAAATGTATAAAATATGCTAAGCTTAATGTATAAAGAGAAATTTTAATAAAGTATAGGAATATTACAACTTGTCGTCATGCATGAATAATGACCGTATTTAATGATAAACCGAAAATTAATGATAAAATCAAGTAAGCCGGCTTTGTACCAGTAATTATTTTCATTTGTCGACAGTCTTTACATTTTGAATTATAAAAATAGGATAATGATACAACGATACACTTCTTCCAATTATCCCATATCATTGTTATATCACAATTCTAAAGTGTGTGATTATATCATTAAGTATAATTATATCAATGCGCTGCTTATCAATCAACAAATATTATTCGATTTCCATCAGATCAGTCAAAATCCACTCTAACGACGTTTCGCACGACAAAAAAGTGTGCCCGTTCGGTGGCTATACTTCCACCTTGCGCAAAGCACGAGAGCGCGGCTTTGTAACGTCAGTCGTCGCGGTATATGGTATCCACACACAGTAGTGTAAGCGCTGGCATCCATCGACGCTCGATCGCATATGCCATTTATCACGAGAGAGAGACAGAGAGAGAGAGAGAGAGAGAGAGAGAGAGAACTGCCGTGCGACAGCAGCAGCTATAGCCTTTCTCGACGACGGCGTACAATGCGCCGGGCCACACACAATGACCAATCGGCTGCCACTCGCTCATTCTCGCCACCTAACTATATGCAGCTTCTGTTTGCGCCTACGCTCTCCGACCTGCTCATTTCAAAGCGCCTGTTTCTTATACTACACGAAATTCGCGCATATTCTTGAAAGGGTCGTTTACATGGTGTTGCAGTTCCTTGAATCCGTGTATATGTGAGTGTGGCTGCGTGTGCACGCACTCGTGCTAGTCTTTTTCCAGTGGTTTGTTCTTTTCTCGCTGGTTGCTTGTCTCGCGGAGACATAAATCTCGGCATTTAATCGGCTGGAAAAAATATGACCTTTATATGTACACACGCGGGTGAGTAGGTATTACATTTGTCACTTACGCGCGAGACGAATGTCCAATGAGAAAAGAATTATATCTCGGGTCGATACGTGTGTTTGGTTAATTCGTCGTTAGCGAATTTCGTTCATCATTAATGCTTGAATTGTCGAGTTTATTTAAGCGGGTTGTACGAGATCTACAAGATTTCAGAAAGATATAAATTATGTACACAACGCAATGCTTAATTAATAACGTTTGCAAGTCGAGATTGGGATTGACACACTTGTGTGTTGTTCTGAAATGAATTCAATCTGGAGTATCCTCCTGACTTACTAAACGTTGATTTTTATATATATATATATATATATATATATATATATATATATATATATATATATATATATATATATATATATAGTGACATCTTATTGATTTATATAAAAGTAGGTGTGATTGTTATGAGATTGTCTTTCTCGAACGATCCTTATTCCTCTTTTGTTACTCAAAACCTTTATCCCGTATGTATTCAGTCAAAAAAAAATGACAAAAAAGACGACTAAATTTAGGTGCAGGTTGAATAGAACAAAATTATTAATTTTTCTTAAGTGGTCTATTAAAAAAAATTTTAAATATAGTATAAAGAAAAAAATTCTCATCAGCATTAGGACACTGAATATCAGCCCCGCGTAAAAAAAGAAAAACTGTCAAAAGTAAAGCAGCCGTGCAGCACAATGTAAGGCTCGCCTTTGAAAAGTAGCAACAAATCATGCTTAAGCCCCGGAGAGTCCATGCGAGATAAAGATAAGAGAAATCGCGCATGTAAGTCGAGCGGTATATACAGTATGCGCGCAGGGCATGAGCAGTGGCAGCGACGCGTCGCAGTATAACAGTAGCATAGCAGTAGCAGCAGGAGCATCGCGCATGGGGAAAACGCGCGAGATGGAGCGGGTGTCCCGCGTCAACTTTCAAAAGGGGTTGACGGATGGTCGCCGCGGGACGAAAAGACGTCGAGAGACGGGCTTGGATCCATCATATTTTCTGCGTCGCGGGAACCCGCGTACTCCTGGACTTATTCGCGCTCGAGGGCCGCGCGCGCATACTTTCTCTCCCTGGAGAGCAAGCGAGCGAGAGAGAGAGGACGAATGAGAGGAAGAAGGACAGGGCCGCCGTGATTCTTATTTTCTTATTTATGCATCGCGAATTCGGGCTTTGTGGCCCGTCCGTCTGCGGTGGTGTGCGCGCGCTCTTGGGTCGTGTAGCGCTGAATCCCCGGGCGTGTAAAGCCACGCGTGCGTGTGTACGTATACTATATGGGTGTGTGAGTGTGAGAGAGAGAGAGAGAGAGAGAGAGGACGAAGCGCGCGCATTGTGTCACGAGGCTGATTGATAATACTCGGGACCGGTAATGTGACTTTCCCCTGTTTGAACTACTATAAATCACTACGCGTCGAGGATAATACTGAATTACGGATTGTTTCGGATCACGTTTAAGACCTTTATTGGTCAGCTGAAATTTAGCATTTTACGGGGGCTAGTTACAAGTTTATCTGGGGCCATAAATTCTTCCAAGTGAAAATTAATTCCACATTTTATGTTTTGCGAGCCCGCACTGACAGTTATCTGCTTCTCCTGCGGATAGCTATGAAAGTTTATACTCGCGTGAGAAGAAAAAATTGCTCGTCAACGCTCAACAGAGATATAACTGCACAAATTACATGAAAAATTGGACTTTTGCTGAGTTTTAATTAATAAATGCAGATCAGAATGTGCATCTTATAAAATATATTTGTTGAAACATTTCATAGAAAAAAAATAAATACATCGATATAAGTAATAAATTTCATATTATCTAGAGGCTAGTAACTCAATCTTATATTTGCTTTCCAAAAATTCGTTAGTCGATCGTATTTTGAGTCAATTAATTTGGTTGGTATTAGAAAGTGACAAATATACACACACACACACACACACACACACACACACACACACACACACACACACACACACACAAATGGTAAAAAATAGACTATTAATTGCAACGTTTTATAAATAGAAATAAAATAGATCCGGAGATAAATAAATTGACTCAAAATACGATCGACTAAGCTATTTTTTTTTTAATAATAATTTTCATATTTATTTATTCAGTGGATAAAGGTTACTTAATCACTTTATGCTATTACTGTTCTTTGACGATAAATTTATCTCATAAGCATAATCAGAGATAAGTATACAGATAAATTATTAAATGACGGAATTGATGCTGCAGGAATTTATCGCGAGATGTATTGTACGTAGGTATTACTGTTTCATTTTCTAAAAAGCTTTAATATTTGTTAATGAAATAATGTAATCAATTGGTCTATTAAGGTAGTACTCACGGTTATAAAATTACCGTTGAGAGTCGGGCGAAACTTCGTATACTGGTAGACTTTAGTTAAATTTTTGAGAAGCTAGAGATCCCGTGACAACAGTATATTTAACGTTTTTGTTTCTACAAGTTTAACGTGGTGTCTTATGGGAAACAAAAAACATTTGCGTATATATTACAGCATCTACTGTTCAATTGTTGTATAAAATTTTTGTTGTAGATTAAAAATTAAAATTATCATTATTATTATTATTATTATTATTATTTATTTTAAGTTAAAATTTTTGGTTTTTGTTTAGATACTTGCTCAATTAACTATATAACATTCAATAAGTGCAATATTATTTTAAACTCTGTGTGGATTCCTATTTATTCAATCATATTAAGAAATCGTTGCATCGCGCAATTAAAGTTTATGAGCTTGGTAATTTTAATGGCATAAGTATATGGTTCATTAGCCTTTAGAGGGCCGGGATTTGAGATTTGAGAACGTCCTTGATAATTGCCTAGATTTGTGTCTTAGATCGTGTATTAACTATGTACAAAGTTTCTATCATGGCTCGAGTCGATATATCGGTTCGCCGGCCCTCTAAAAGTTAAGATATTTAACTTTTGAATTTAGGTATTATCTAGCTTTATCGTGAACTGAAGATTATATTCAATAAATCCCATACGCTCTTATGAAGGTGAACGCAATGCGACGAAAAAAAGATACGAATCCGCCGGAAAAGCTTATATTTCAAATATTCTATTTCATTCAAAATTATGATTTTATTAAAATTTTGTGAAATAGATTTTAGTTATTTTGGTTAATTTATCATGTATAAAATGTGAGATTATATCAATTAATAGATGAAGCAATTTGGAAAGTAAATACATTTAATTAAGAGCTAGTTGAGTAGCACAATGAAGAAGTAGCACTACAGCACTCTATAACTTTGGGGCCGATTGCCTCCCGGCGCACAGACACTCTCAAAGCCCCACGCCTACGCGGGTGCACGCGCAGTCATAAGATAATTTCGCTTTGCAAATCTCGGAAATATGTTTAAGCTCGGGCGAGAACTCGTAAAAAAGATCATCCTTTATTAAGTCATAATTTAGTCGGCGCGCAGGCAGAAAACGCTCGCGAGCTCGCGCGCAGTCGGGGTTGCACATAAGCGGGGGGTGGAGGAGGGGGAAAAGGTTACTGGCTAGCAGTGCGCAGCAGCAGCAGCGGCAGCGCTGTATTTCCACGTTCCAATTCCGCGGACTTCCATTTTCCAAAGTCAATTATCGTATCGTATCCCCCCGGAGCGTTCCTCATCCGCTTTTCGGAAGAATATAACAGCGATTTACAGCAAGCGCGCCGGCGACGCGACGCCCTCTCGCCCTCGCGCGCGGCTAGTGTACCCCCGGCGAAAGAGTCGTTTTGGAATATCCGGAAGCAGCTCCTTTCGACGTCAACGTGATTCCGGATCGACGTCATAATTTCGAGGGCTATACTGGCGGCGCGGCGGCGCTCGCTGGAAGAAAATGGCAGAGAGAGAGAGAGAGAGGGAGAGGAAGGGAAGGAAGAGGAGAGAAAGAGAGAGGGAGAGGGACGGAGACGAGGAGAGGAGGAAGCTATTGCACGGGAGAAATAATGAAATGGCAGAGACGCAGTAATACAGAAATATAACGATAAGGAAGGAGAGAACGAGACACAAGAAAATAGAAGGCCGCCTGCGTGTGTGCGATGTGTATACTATATATGTCTTGGAGTTGGTGTAATTAAAGGATCCAAGAGACTGAAAAGGGAGTTGAAATATTTTCACATTAAAATGACAATCATTACTTTGAAGATGTTAGTAGCTAGAAAATATTGAGTATTGATTCCTTGGGGAATTTAAAAAGGAGCTTCAGAAAGTCTAGTTTCTGTTGACTCTTATATAATAACGAACATATTAATTAATATTTTTTTCAAGTCAGCTTCTGTTAGATACTATTAGTTATAAATGTAAAAAACGTTAGTAAAAACTTGTTTTTGAGTCTTTAATTAAATTTCGATTGATTTGACATATCAATTATTGCTCATTTTTCAAATGATACCTATTATAGAGAAATTTAGCTTTTATATAAACCTTCTACAATGGTTTCTTATGCGACCCGGGGTTGATTAATTTGTGCTCTACGTACATGCTAGTTATTTAAATCCTTTTAAAAAAGTTTATATTTGAGGCGGTTCTTCCTCTATCTCCAAACATTCTAGCTATACTTATGTATATACTTACCATTAAGAATTGGTATCCATCAGGTCGCCCCGGGGCTCCAATATCTGCGAAAGTAAACTGAAGTAAAGCGGTAAAATAAAAACGAAGCGTGCACAAAATCCTACCGCAAAAAAAAACATGAATGCGAAGCGAATAAGAAATGAAGCAGTAGGGCGAGTAAAGAAGAAGAGGAAGATAAGCGAAGCGCGATGAAGAACAGATACATAGCACGATAGCGCACCGGCCATCGGAGAGCGTATTTCCATCGTCTAGGAACGCGCGGGAGAGGAGAGACGGGGACGCGGAGAATGGTCGCAGAAGAAGAAGAAGCAGAGAGAGAGAGAGAGAGAGAGAGACGGGGAACCGTCGGTTTGTCTCATTTCCGGGATCCAATCTCCCGAGCGCTGCACCGGTAGCCCCTTGCCTGCGCGCATAGCTACGTCGCCCAACGACACTTTACTGTTTCTGCTGTAGGACCAACGACGATGTTTAAGGTTGTGTGTGTCTGTATACATGTGTGTAGCGCAACCCAGCTCTCCCTCCCTCTTGGAGTTCGGGAAAACTGAGGCCAACTTTATCTCGCGATGGCTTCAACGTTGTTGCCCAGGATCTCTTTGCGCTCATTTCGTCTCCCAGTCGTTTACCTTTACCTCTTTCGTGAATCTTCGCTGCTTTCCTCAGAAATTTTCCATTTAATTATGGTACTTAATTTATATTTCATATTTTTTCTTATGTATAAAAAGTGGCAACCTCGAGGAACATTTTTTCTGTCGTCAAAAATAAGCAGAAAAAACTTTTTTGCAATTCAGACACAAAAATTTCATTCTAATGCAAAATTTTAAAAAGTATATATTTACTTATTATTTTGCTAAATAAAGTGTTAAACTATCGCGCAAAAACTAAGTTTCATCAGGGAATATTTGCACGGTTATAGATAAACGGGTATATTGCTTGAAAAATGGAATAATTGTCAAATCCGAAAAGTTTTGTGAAAAAAGACCGCACAGATACAAAGACGAGATGGCGTTAAATAAAGGCTCGCGCCAAGAATATCGCTTTAGTTTGCGCCCTCCTCGCCAATCGACAAAGGCGCATGAGCTCGATCGGGCGCGCGGCCGAGAATCCACGGGGGATCGTAGATATGTCGGGCTGAAAAGCTCGGGAATTCCACTCGCGAAATGGAAATGGACAAAGTTTAGGCACAGCCGTGCACAGAAGGACGATACACTTGGCGCCCGTCCTCAAAGAGATTTCTACGCGAAGTAGTATGCTCTGGTTGATAACTGAAAAAAAGAGACTTCCCGTGAGATCAAAGTAATGAGTTGCGAGATTTTCAACAACGTTGTATTACCAATAAGCGTAGAGGCTTGTAGTTTGCGAAAATGATGGAGTTAACAATGATGATCATCTTAGATATATAGTTAAATTGCTAAAACAATAGGAGCAAATAACTGTGTACGAACCATAATTACACACAAATATTTTCGGGGTATTAAAAGGCTATATGTATGTCTGCTACAATATAAGAATATCATGATGTTTTCAATCATTAATAGTAACAGATACGTCAGTTATTCTCTATCGTATATTTAAGCCTTTACCAACAATAGAAACTGATTCTTTCATTACGGATTGGATTCACGATATTATACACCTTGAAAGAAACATAATACACCTATTAAAAATAATATCAAATTCTTCTTGAAATTGTCATTTATTAAGGAAAAGCCGCATCGACAATCGTAGAGTGATCCTTAGTTAATAGACGTCAAGGGTCTTCTCTTCTGCAATGTATAGCGAACAACGGAAGTGGTAGAAACGAGATGAACCGCGGCTCCATTGTTGCGAGCATCGAGGCTCATTGATCCCCGATGATTTCTAGCGCGTGCGGCGACATCAAGGGCTTATTCTGCACTTCCCTCTCCATCTCTCCAGTTCTAATTCAGCCCAGCGAAGCCGACGAGTCATCGTCGTCATCTCGCAGCCGCGCAAAGAGACGCTAAGATTCGAAGCAGAAGATGCGTACAAAGATAGGAGGAAGAGTCTTAACCGCAGTCATCGCTTGACTGACGCTAATCAATATATATTTCATCTCGCGGGAGAACAATCGAGGCCCCTCGTCGATACAATTTGTTCCGTGTCCTTTTGATGGACAAACAATCAAGCCTGGACCATTTTGCTCTTCAGCCGCTAACGCGCCTATCATTAATCAAGATGATTCGGGGGCCGCGCCGTTGTTGTGGAATAAATATTTTTACATACGAACGTAATTATAACGTATCTATTGTGTAATGATCTGGAGGAAAATGTGAGTGGCTCTAGTTCCATTTACACGCTCTTTTTATGAATGTTTCAATTTGCTTGTAGAATTTTCCTTGCTTTTAGGCTTCTTAACGGGATTTTGCTTTATATATTAATAACAATGTGTAAAAGGACTCTAAAAATGCATTTTTAACGATTTTGCATTTGGATAAAATATACAATTTGATGAAAAGAATTTGATACAATTCACAGCAATAACATATATACATATCTTGAATATATTATTAAAAACGTGTAACACTGCACATTAAATATATATATATATATACACACACACACACACACACACACACACACACACACACACACACACACACACATACACACACACACACACACACACACACACACACGTTTTTAATAATATATTCAAGATATGTATATATGTTATTGCTGTGAATTGTATCAAATTCTTTTCATCAAATTGTATATTTTATCCAAATGCAAAATCGTTAAAAATGCATTTTTAGAGTCCTTTTATACATTGTTATTATATATATATGCCAAGAGCTGTGAAATTCTGATGCAGTATTATCATAAGCAATTTATTCCTTTTCTATTCCCTATACAGCTTTTTCATATTTATAAACTAAAATCTGTGGATTCCCGTTAAAACGACTTAAGTTCATTTTTCATGTTTTTGAGAAATTGCGTTTTTAAGGTTTGCATTAGAACACTAGATCGATGAATGCAAGTTACGTTTCGAAAGTATGCTCACGTAATGTAGTTTTGGGTACCTTTTCAACAATTATGTTAAACAAAAAAAAGGTTGGTTATCTTTTTAGAAAAACTGAAGTGTTTGGACAAGTCGTTTTTGCGGGAACGTGGACTTAAGTTGTTTTTCCGGCACTCAATCTAATACATGAAATTTCGTCTCATCGCGCTAAAAATATGAGCATTAGACACGTGCCATATAGAGTAGAGTCGTTAAGCTCCTGAATGTGTCCAGCGATGGCAAAAGACCTTTACACCTATTAAGAAGTTTTTTTAGTATTGCACTGATGTTAGAACGAGAATTCTTCAACACTCTTTCCATGATTTAGATTCGCAGCAGCGCGTGAAACCAACTTGTGATTTAACAACAACGATTTTATTTGGAACACTGGAGATGCAGAGCCTACTTGTTTGCAAAACTTTTAGATTTTTATAGAGTTATAATAAATCAATAACAAAATTTATTTAATCTAAGATTACAAATCTTTATCCTTACACTCAGAAAACGATCTTCTTGTATAAACGAGAACCTGCCTATCAGAAGAGGATTTTTGCTAAAAATAGGGCCAATATCTTCTTATGAAAGGAGGAATTCTCTTACAACAGAAAGTCAAGCTTTTCTATAGCGAGATGACGATTTTTCGCGCAGGAGGAATCGTTTTTTGTCGCACGAAGATTTTCTGGGAAGGAATTTTATTTCAAGACAGGAGGATCATTTTTCTGAGTGCATTCTGTTACAATATTATATGTATTATAAAGAGAAAAGGTTATTTTCGCATCGTTAGCTATTTGCGATATTATATAAAATAATAGTAATTGTCGATCTGGCCGAGTCAGGTTAATTGAGAGAGGATAAACCAATGTGAAAAATAAAGATAAAGAAAACGAAAAATAAAAAACTAATTTACACAGCGCTCTTTCGAAAGGTAAAACCTACTGACCGATTCTTTTGTAATTGGACCCTATATCTCATAAATCTTTACATTATCAAAAAATAATAAAATTCTAGTTTGTAAAATTTATAGTCCTTTTGCTTTCTCAAAGAGAAAGCTTGGTAACGGTGAAATTTTTCGACCCCGAGATTTCGATGATTTTCTATATTTCTGAGCTCCCTGAGTCGAAATATGTGTTTTCTAGAAAATGTCTGTGTATATGTATGTGTGTGTGTACACACACACACATACATATACACATACAGAGAGTGTGTGCGCGCGCGCGCGCGCGTGTGTGTGTGTGTGTGTGTGTACGTGTGTAATGAATTTGTCCACGGCATAACTCGAAAATGGACAGAGGTATCAAGTTTATCTTTGGCAGATATCTAAAGTTCATTTTGAAGTTGTGCAAGTTCAATTATATAGTTGATCGGATAATATTAAGTCGGTTAAAAAAAATAAAGAAAAATATGGAAAAATCGAAAATATTTTTTTTCTGCTCTGGGTTTGGATATCGGTCTAAAGTAGTTCCATTTTCTGAAAGAACATAAAATTACCTATCAATCTATATTTTTGTCGACCCGATCGCATAATTTTAAGTCGGTTAAAAAAAATAAAGAAAAATATGGAAAAATCGAAAATATTTTTTTTCGGCTCTGGATTTGGATATCGGTCTGAAGTAGTTCCATTTTTCTGAAAGGTCTTGAAATTATCTATCAATCCGTATTTTTGTCGGCCCGATCGCATAATTTAAGTCGGTTAAAAAAAATAAAGAAAAATATGGAAAAATCGAAAATATTTTTTTACGGCGTTGGGGGGGGGGGTTTAGATATTGTTCGGAAGTAGGCCCATTTTCTTAAAGGTCTTGAAATTACCCATCAATCCATATTTTTGCCGGCCCGATCGAATAATATTAAGTCGGTTGAAAAAAATAAAGAACAATATGGAAAGATCGAAAATATATTTTTTTGGCTCTGGGTTTGGATATCGCGTGAAATTAGTCGCATTTTCTTAAAGGTCTTGGAATTACCTATCAATCCATATTTTTGTCGGCCTGATGGGAAAAAATAAAGAAAAATATTATAAGAAATTATAAGAATTATTAAATTATAAGAGAAGTCGAAAATAATTTTTGTTGCTCTGGGTTTGGATATCGGTTGGAAGTAGGCCCATTTCTGAAAGGTCTTGAAATTACCTATCAATTCACATTTTTGTCGGCCCGATCGCATAATTTTAAGTCGGTTAAAAAAAATAAAGAAAAATATGGAAAAATCGAAAATATTTTTTTTCGGCTCTGGGTTTGGATATTGGTCGGAACTAGTCCAATTTTCTTAAATGTCTTGAAATTACCTATATTAATCAATATTTTTGTAATTTAATAATTACTACATAACTATTTTAAATATAACTTTTTAGATAATTTTGAATAACGTATTTATGGGAAATGAGATATGAAGAAAAAATGAAATATTATATTAAAATATACATTTAAAAAAATTATTTGGTGTAATTTATCAATTCTCTTTGAGAAAGCATTCCGCTAAAGCAGTTAGCAGCGGTTTTTTATATGTTTTATAGTTTAATAAATTGAAATTAAATAGAATTAAATAAAATGAATCATAAATTACTACACTGAGGGAAGAATATGTTTATATTTAACGTGGTATTTTAACTATTAACATGGCATTGTAACTATTAACATATATTTTTTAATAGTTATAATGCCATGCTAAATATAAACATTTTGAGAAAAAATTTTTCTCAGTGTATATTAAAAGAAAAATCTAAATTTAAATGTTATATATCGTAAAATATACTAACAAGGAGAGTGCGTAACCTTTGGGTCACGAATTGTACCAAGTTGAGAGATCGTGTTTTAGAGTAATAAATATTGAACCCCTGTTCCAGGATTTATTCTCATAGGCCCTTTTGCTCGAGATATGTGCCATGTTATCTTAAAAATGCGTTATTTTGTTAAAAAATTATGTCTCTTTTATTGTATATAGCTCTGCAAGTATTCCCGTTACGAAAATGAGCAAAAAAAATATTGTAATAGTAGGCAGAACAAGCATTATTTTGAGGACTGTTTCGTCTAAAAATATCGATTTTTCAGAAAGTTCATATAAAAAAATGATTGAAAATTTCCCCCTTTTTAAAGGATTTTAACGGTGCTATTTTCAATGATTTTTAGACTATCTTTGGGTTTTCATAACTTTCGACGATTTTTTTAGACGAAACAGTGCTCAAAATAAAGCTTGTTTTACCTACTTTTACAATTTTTTTCGGTCATTTTCGTGATGGGAATACTTCCAGAGTTACATACAATAGAAGAAACATCATTTTTTTAAAAAATAACGAATTTTTAAGATAACATGGCACATATCTCGAGTAAAAGGGCCTATGGAAATAAATTCTGGAACAAAGATTTAATATTTTTTACTCTAAAACACGATCTGTCAATTTGGTACAAATCCGTGACCAAAGGTTACGCACTCTCCTTGTATGTATTTTGAGATTGAAGGAATAAAATCAAAACTAGAACACGAGTTAGAGAAGATATACATGGAAGTATATTTGTTATTTATTATTTTAATATTGACTCGTATCGCTGTAATAATTACAATCGTGATCACATAATATTATTACATTTAAAACCAAATACGCTAACAGATAAATTTCTACGAACGGGATTTTATTTCTCAGATCAAATGACGCTATGACTATTTATAAATATTTATACCGCAAATATTACAACAGAAAACAAAAGGCGGAGTAATAATCATTCAATTACGCTACTTATCGTTGCTCAAATACGTCGAAGAGCACGTGATTGGTGGCTCTTCTCCGCACTCGGACCGCCACCGTCCAGCCCCTTGATGCCTTCTTGATTGCCCCTTGATTGCTTCTATTGGTGTTGGACTTTTTCGTGGAGATGGTGAGTTTGAAGGTGCTCACTACTGAAAACTTGTATCGTTGCAGGAGGAAGATTGCAGCGAAATGTGTCCGGCGCCACTATCAGATATATGGCTTTAGCTAGCGCATCGTCTCCAGTGTTAGCTGATGTAGTTGATTCGGCGGCCTGTGGAGAAAGAGAGCGAAAGCTCGCATGCACAGTATAGCTTTGTGCGCCGGCTTGTCCGATTCTAGTGCCTTTCTCTTGCTCGCAATTACCTGAGTTACCGCATGGGATAAAGGACATTGGATGCGGTATACTCAGTCGATATTAAGGTGCACGTTACTTAGTTCTGATGAGGGTAGCAGTGATCACCGAAACGTGAACGGAAGAGCCATTTTCTTTATCCTCTCCCAACTACTCTAACTCGGCCAGATCGACAATTATTAAATTACTATCAATATGTTTACTTTTATGTATTTTTTAGTATAATTAATGGCAGTTTTTGTACGTTAATCTAATGAATTCGTAGGGCAGAAATATTCATCCATAATCCGCACTCAGTGTGCAAAGCAAACACTCTGCGTACGCTACATAGACATAGTATATTATGCACCTAGGGAGTAAAGTAGGCTATTGACACCCCCGAGGGATTTCTTGCAGGATTTCTCGCAGACGTTAATTCTACAATGGAGCAATTTTCACTAATGTTAAGTGATTTTTCCACTAATTCAACTTTATATCACTCCCTCCCCCCCACACACGCATTAATTATAAAGTTATGCAATAAGAGGAAGGAAAACAGATCCAACAAAAACTAATATATCATTCTGCTTACAAAATGACAACCAGTTTTCTTATTGTTAAAAATGTTCTAATTCGACCGTAAATGCAGCGTGTCACGCTTAGCACGCGAACCTGGTCGACGTTAATGTGACGGAGGAAGTCGGCGGGCGTGGGTCTATCCTTATTTCCACGCGAGCCATGTTCGAATATACATCATAAGTTCGGAAGTCGCAACTCGCAGGGCGACCCATCAGCAGGGGAAGTGCCTTGGAGGTCTGACCTCGTCGCCAACTCACAGCGCAATAAAGAATCCGTCTCTGTCACCCGCACACACCCATCCAACTTGGCCGTGCGACGGCAAGGAGGAGAGAAGAGGGAAGATTGACACGCGGACAGTTTGCGCAAAGCGCACTGTCTCGCGGTCAAAGGGGCGGAACGAGGAGAACTTGTAGCGATGAGGCACGAGTACAGCGACTGACTGTCACACGGGTCATCACGCGAGGAACGATGACGCGGCAAGTTCATGCACCGATGCATTGTTGTGCGGACGTTTTTTTTTGCAGGCGCGCAATGAGATACGCACGCGTATAATGCACCGCGTGCCGCCGCGAGCGGCTGTATACGAGAAGATTGAAGAAGAGCGCGAGGAAGAGGCAGGGGGTGGGGAAATGAATGAACAGTGTTATAGTACTGTCGTCTAAATGAGAACTGAGCGACCGAGTGGAGATAATAGCAAAGATACGATGATGGTTCAGAGTGTCATTATTAGATACCGAGGCTGAAAGGAAGATGCCAATGAAGATACTTGCTGACTGTTGCTCAATGATACGATCTTATGAACTGACAGTTCGGAAACTGTGAAAAATTTACTTTTTGTTCTTAAACGTTATTTGAACATTTCTGATTGTGTACTAAGTTGTTATGGATAATATAAGCAAATCCTATACCGAAATTTAGACAGTCGGGAGCAAAGATTGCGAATTCATAAATTATACTGTAATTGGCAAGCATAAAGTCAAGGAATGAAAATTTAACGAAGCTAGAAATAATAATGATTATTCAATACCATTACCGAGATACATACGTGGAGATATAAATTGGGGAAGCATCAAAACGAGCACACACTACGTAATTATCTTTTATAATAACTTTACTGATCGTTTAGTATATTTAAAAATAACGAAAGAAAGGCATATAATTTGAGATAAAGCCTCATCGGCGTCGTTTGCAGTTTGATTATCAAACTTTATACGTGGCGCACTAACTTTTAATTTATTAATAAAAATGTTTACCGCAGCGACCCCGATCACACAGCTCGCGCGCTCATGGGAGGAATGGATATCATTATCGCGGGAAAGCTCTCAATAATTTAAGAGGCGCGGGTGTGGGCGGCGCTCGGAGCTTTTTGACCGCGCGCGCGCGCCGATGATTTTATAGTTTTCATGGGATTTAACGAAAGTAGTTTGGATTTACGCGAGGCCGCAAAATTTGACATCATCAGGCGCTCGCTCGTCCCCCGACGTTCCATCGCGTTCATATTAAACGTGGCACCGCGTGCGCGTTACAACTCTCGCCTCTCCTCCCCCCAACCCCCTCGCGCTTATTTATCGCACGGAAATTTCGCTGATTAGTATCGTGCGGACTGCGCTAATGCGTTGTCTCGTAATTCATCGATTTTAACGACGCGCCCGCGCTTCCGACGCTCCATTGAATTCACGCGCGCGCGCCCGGCGTGTCTGCGGTGGACGCACAATGCCCGGGCGCACGGAAAAACCAAAAAATCATATTTTATCAGGCGGGACGTCGCGCGCGGCGGCCCGAAATAAAAATCAATTCCGATCGTAAATAACGGCATTTCATTGATTTCCCGCCGAATTTTCAATTTTAAGTGTATAAAGTAACAGTAATAAGTTTAATTTGACCGACGCGAATTATTGCGTGACCGAGCGACGAGCCCTGCGCCGCTCGGGCTATATATTAACGTGGCTGGTCGTTGTGTGTAATCTGTCACAGTTACAAAATATATTATTCGCGGGCTTATTACACTCTGCGCGGGTTGCAAAATTATTTTCGTTGTTTATACTGCAGGGCTCGTCGATAATAATAACGATAATTTCGGCAAAACTATATAGCAGTGTTAATAACTATAATAATAACTATGATAATAACGGCAATATGCAGCTCGTGTAAATTTCGTCTCAATTTTGACTCCGTATAAGTAAATACCTTGTAAATATACATTTAACAATCTATTGGGATGCTCTTTAATGTTAACTACCGTAAAATTATTGTATAATAATATGCTGTTAATTTACGGTTATGCAGCTCGATACTTGCACGAAGCAAATGTTTTTCAGTAATAAATAAAAACCGTAAAGAACCTTATCCGATAAATTGTTGTTTTTCATGCATTTAAAACTTTATGAACATTTTTTTCATAATGCAATCAGTTATGTATTTTTTTTGCTTTGCAAATTTACCTTAGAAATTTTAAAAAGCTATTTACTTACTGCGCGTGATTCTGCTCGGACAACAGTTTTATCGTCGAGAAAAGGAAATATAAACGAAAAAGTAGAAAAGTGAATAAACACATCACGAGCAATTATTCAAGTGTACATCATCCGCTGCAAAGGTTGCTGCGCGCGCCGACAGACATTGGGTCAAAACAAAAGCGGTAAAAACACAGCGTCAACTCTTGATTCGCCAGTCAGAGAGGAATTTCGTGCAGCCCAAGCTCATGCGTGAGGGGGGCCGAACGCGATAAAAAAACGTGGAAAAACCGTAGGGAAGAGCTAGAGAGGTGGGTCGCGCTGCAGAGCAAGAGTAACAACAACACGCGAAAGAGCACGAGGGCAAAAACGAAAGAGGGGGACGGAACATCGAGCGGGCCGAAAAAATCGGGTGACGAAGAGCGCGCGGAAGAGGCGAGGGAAAGAGAGAGAGAGAGAGAGGAACTGCTGCTCTCGAGGTACAAGGGGTGGCTTTTTCCAGCGAGCGAGCTAATAGACTCTCGCGGACTACTCGTCGGCTCAACTCGCGCCCTCTCGCTTGCTTTCAATCTTTCTCTGTCTCTCTTTCACCCCCGTCGTTCCGTTTCCCTCTCGCTCGCCCGTTTTTTTCCGCGCGCGCACACCCCGGCTCGATCTCTACTCGCAGCTCGCGAGCGGGCAAATAAAAGTTCGCCGCGAGCCGCGGCGGAGCAACACCTGTTGAACCGCTGCTGGCCGGCTGCGCGGGCTCCTGGAAAAAAAAAGAGCGAGCATATAGCGGCGCAGCGAGGAATCGGCAATTAACGTATGAAATCTGTCCGTCACACGGGCGCGAGCCAGCGATCAGCCGGAGCCAAAGATTTACGAGACGAAATGGACGGACACGGGAGCGTGCAAAAAACTCGAGTTCTGTCGCGCGATAACCGCCACTCGAGCGCGCGCGAAGTCCGACTTTTTCTCGCCGATTTATCGCTCGACCATCGATTTCCTTTTTTGCCGTTGCCCGACTGCTATAATATTCCTTTTATCGCGTGTGAATCTTGGCAAGGTATTGATTACTTTTATGACATTGTTGTAAGCGATCGTGTTCAACGCTGACGTTTGATGAATGGCTGTCATAGATATATATATTTATTTTATACGTAGTGATTGTTTCATGTTGGTTTCATAAGATTTTCAAGGTGACATAGCGAACTGTTATTCACAAAAAGAAGTAGCATTGTCGTATTCAATATCTCTGGTAGAAACCGTCTATTTGTCTCCCATTTTCTAGCCATTTGCTAGCGATTTTGGTCAACTCGCCATTAAATGGCTATAGAAAATGGGAAAAAAATCATTTCACAAATGGGTGAAAATGGACGATTTCCAGCAGGGATTGTGGGGGAAAATTAGCATCATGTTGAGTAAATTTTTTTGGAATTACTTTTCTGTAATAAATAGTAGAATCAGTGAAAAAAGATAATTTTAACAATAATAAAAGAAAAAAGAAAGCAGTAAAAGAGAAAAATTGAGTGGATCTCGTAAAGTACTATCTTCGGCAGGGTTAACTACGTAAAAATTGGCTGCTCCATAAAGTGTAACGAGGCAAAAACTCGGGTTCGAAAGCCGTGAGTGCCCAGTCTATTTGTACAAATCAACGGCACCCCGAGCCTTCGCGGCTGGGTGAAAAACCGCGGAAAACATCGGAAAACCGCGTGGGCGCGCGCGCGCGTCGGGGGCAGAGGCGAGAGGCGAGCGCGTTTTTCCATTGACTGGCTATGCGCGCGGCATGAGCGTATACGCGCGCTTATCGTATCTCTCGCCGGCGATTATCGCTGGAAATTGCGCCCTCGGCGCATCGGAAATTACGATGAAAGGGATAAATAGGCAGGCATTAGCGCCGCGCGCGAAACCGTTCCGGGAGGCGAGGGGAGAGGGAGAGAGTCACCCACCGCTCGGTATTATACGAGGGGACACACCGGGACTGCACTGCCTCATGCTGCACTGGGGCCGTTAGGACCTTCGCTCGCTTACTGGATTTTTAATTGTTTAAAGAGTATTTTTAAAAGTCCTTTATTTTTACCTCGTTACGTTTACACGCGCGTTCGTGGCTGTTTGTGAGATGTTTTTTAAAAAGTCTGTACGTGTCAATAACGCCGATAATGAGATAATGATTTCATTGAATTTTTATCTTGGTCTATACGCGAAATAAAATTGTGCGGCTACTGCAGGCTTATGCCGGCTTATATTATTTACATGAAATAAATATTTGACGCATATGGGCTGATGTAAGTATATAAATAAAAAATTATTTTTCGAAAATCTCTGAAAAAAAAAATTTTAAATGACCATAGAATAGTTTCATATAGTATATATGCATTGTTGAATAAAATTTTTGGTTGACAACAAAAATGTGTATTTTGTAAAAATATTGAAGAAAAAATAATATTAATTATCATTATGATTATGAAAAAAGAACAAAACAAAAACGTTTGAGCAACACACAACACACGTTTGCTGCACACAGGTAAAAGTTGTCACCCCGAATAACCGACGCAATCATTGCAAGCGTGTTTTAGTATTCCAAGTATGTTAAAAGATAATGAGGAAAAAAAGTCAAACAGGTAAATTTTAATTTAAGCATTGTCGATAAAAATGCTCATTGTTACGGGGATTTAACGGTGGGATATAATCGATCACTCGTTAAAAATGCACTAAAATTTCGCGTCCAGCAACGTAGTCGTAAAACGAATGCGCCTCTATACAATTTTCAACGAGGCGCTTTTATATACGAAGAAATCAGCCGGGCGCCCGCGCCTCATTACGCATTAACCCTCTCTCTGGGCAAAATAAGCCATAAAAATTAATGGGGACTACGAAACTGTCGTGCTTGCGATCGAGCCATGCAGACGTCATTGCGCCCCTGTTCCCCATATATTTATACCCATCGAATGTCCATATCCGGAAGCGCAGAGGGCGTTTGCGCACGAGGACGCAGCGGGCCGGTGGCGGGCAGATTAAAGCGATATATAACCCATTCGACTGATGTGCGCATGGAACGCGGCCGCGCGCGTGTGACGTATTTCCTACTGACGAATCTCGCGAGAGGGGCGCGCGAGGGCGGCGTACTGCCGGAGGGCCATCCGTCAAGCCTTTTGGGGCCACGTACGTCAGTCATGCGTGCGCGACCACTGCCGCCACCGCGCGCCCCGTCAGCCGTCAATCAGCCATCCTGGACACACACAAGCGCGCGCGCGCGCGAGAGAGAGAGAGAGAGAGAGAGCTGATACGCGCGCACCGCCAACTGAATCCGCGATCGCGCGCGAAGGTCGTTTTGTCCCGCGCACGCCGCGATATGGCCTCGGTGAGGTGATGCGAGCGTACGCAGCCAAGTGCGCGGTGCAGACTCGACGCCTGATTAATCAATTAATCGAGCATGTCCTCTGTGATGCGCGAGAGCGCGTTCGGCTGTACACGCGGTTTGTTTTGGAATGATAGCAGCACTTAATGTTACGTCTTTTTACCTGAGCTTTTGGTTTTTAACGAGGAATTCAAATATTTTTAACAGTAAACAGTTTTGATAGTTGGTGTTTTTATTGTTCTTATTTATGTTTCTTAGTCGTTTAATCATTCCTTGGTAGTCAAGAAATTCGAATACCTGTGATGCAGGATTCTTTAATGGACTGACGTCTCTCTCACTTTATACTACAAAAGTATTTATTTTGATAATGTAATAGCCAATTTTCATTTATTGTAAACAGAACCCATAGGAAAAAGTAGCCTAAGTTAAAATAAAATGTGATAAATATGATTCTGTGGAAATTCGATGTTGTTGATTATATTACTATAAGTGCTGATGAATTTGTATGTCCAAGATTTAAAAAAAAGTTTAAAAACTAAAGTTTTCAAGACAAACTCTTTTTACAATAATAAAAAAAAATTATAAAGTATCAAATTGTGCTTACCAAGGAAAATTTTTCTGTATATACTTGCTTTCTCATTTTAAAATCCATTGTTGTTTTATATGACCATTTAAACGAAATCTTAAAAAGAAAAAACAGGAAGTGACATAAATTTATAAGTAATACAAATTAGCACGAGATTCGTTTTCATACTTAATGTAGAAATCTATACAACTATCTGTATAAAATATGTAAATATGCACGGTTCCGTATCAAAATTAGAATCCAGCTGTTATTTATAACCACGTGTTTGTATATCGTACGCGTAAGAGTGTATGAATCGAGCATGAATCCACATTACCGTGAACTATAGCACTCACCAGCCTAGCCTATGTAATTCCACGGCAAAATAAAAAGGGTCGCTCACGGCCACGCGCCGCTCGCTCTTTCACCCTCCGGACCTATCGAGAGACACGCATCGAGAACAGCAACTCCACCAGACATTCTTGAGACCAGGCGCTACAAATTTACCCATAAAAACTACCGTCGTTGTCTAGGAAAGATTATTGTGGTTAAACGCCACTTGGGTCACGTGCACATGAAACCGGAGTGTGAGCAGCCGAGGGAGGAGAGTCATCCATGTGAGTCTATAGCCCCGATAAGCCAAGGTGCGATAAGCTAAGTTGCTCCGATCTGTGATTGTTGCGGGAGTTCATTATATATTATTGACGCATTGTTTTGTTGTAAGCTTCTGTGATTATTATATTTTATAACGAAGCCCACGAGTAGAAAGATTCCATCACGTACATTTAATTAATCATTTTATTTATTTATAATTATTATACTATTATGCACGAACTTATTCATTTAACTTATGTACTCTCTAAAGTATTGCCCTTTTATACAAGCTACCAAGATTTTCATTTTTTATTAAAAAGTTTTTTTAACAACACTCGTAAAAATATACTGGTACTCACATTAATACTACACTGAGACAAACGTTTTGGAAACATCACTATACTGTTCGGTAAAGCTACCACAGACTGTAAAAATCCAAAAAATTACCATCTTAATTTACATTAAATGTTACAATACTTTAATTACAATTATTAAGAGTACGACGCGCTGACTCTACTGACACTTCAGCCATCATACATTTCTACAAATCGCTCATTTTACAGAACTTATTATATTGCTGTGCAATCTGGTCACCGTTTGCTAAGGAACTATAATAAATAGACTTGAATCATGTCAACATCGTTTCCTCCGATACCTTTCCTTCAAAACTAACAATCCGATGAGCAGACTCGAACATGATTTCACCGAAATAGCCTTGCACTTCAAATTACAAACTATTGAATCTCTCTACCATTTCCACGATTGCTCTCTCATGTTTAAAATGCTGCATAATTCTTTCTTATGTCATTCAATATACAATTCGTTTCAATCACGACACTTCATTTATTCCCTTCGATTCCACAGACCTCTTCATGAATCCATCTGTAAATCTAATTTCGGTTTTTTCTATACAGTCAATAGGCTGAGGAGGTTGTGGAACCTTCTTCCATCTCGCATTACTTCCATTTCGTGTCTCCATCTTTTTAAATCAGCTCTTCAGTCTTCGCTCCCTCACTTTGCGGTTTTAATTATTTAAGTACGCAACGACCTTATGCCACCTTTATTTGTTTGTATAATATATTTCTTTGTATCAAGGGCTTATGCCCGTTTAATGTTCAATAAATAAATAAATCAATAAATACTTATATTAAATTTTAATATATTTCTAGCAATATAGACAAGTTTTACTAAACTTTTTTCTCAGTGTAAATTAAAAAAAAAGCGCAACAAGCCATGCGCTACAACTGCGTAAATACGACCCATTGCCCTAAAAGCTTGTAACTTGTCATTCTGCTACGACCCCACTTCTGTACTGTTGTGCTTCTGCCAACGCTGCTGTAGAACAAACCCAGTCGTCTCTTGGCCAACGCTGTATAATATACGCGAAATAACTTTCGGACGCTCATGCATCTCGTAAATTTCTATCGCGACTTCTCCATCTTTGAATTGTAGCTCCTTTTGGCGCGACGCTCGTTTGTACAGCAACAGCAGCAGTGCAGCACCACTCAATATCGATGCGAAACACAGCGAAGGACATCTGAAAGAAATACGCATGTGCGCTTGATCGAGTGCAAGGACGCGAGGAATTAAGTGTACTGAAGTTTCACACTGCGCGAAAGGAGTTTTACGTCGATGAGTCGAGCGGGGATAGAGGATGGTCGCACCGATAAACTTGCGAAACGAAGGCAAAGAGTTGTTTTTATGGCCAAGTATAGATATGAAGCGTTATGTTTCGAGATTAAATAAGAATTTTTATTCAAGGCATATTGATGACTGGCGATTATTCGAATTTGTTTAATATTTTTAGAATAATTATATAGTTATCTTGGTCGTGCAATTTGATGTTCATATATGTTTTTAGTTTCATATTTTTTTATTTAATGTATAGATTATAAACAAAAAAATATTGCTTTAGAATTTATTAGAAATAGCAATATTATATGGTACATCTTTGATATATATTTTCAGTGTTAAAAATGTTCGAAATGAAAGAACGATCAGAATAGGAAAAAGTCGTCAGAAATCTAAATTTTACCTACCTTCTTGAGAGTATATTCTGCATCCTGAATTCACTATATTGTAAAAATGACCATACAAAAGGAAATTTGGAGGTCTGTCCATTATGAGGAAGCAATGGAGACATAATTTATTTGCATTTTCAAATTTCCCTTTACCCACCGTTGTTAAAAGAAAACTGCATTCTTTTCTTTTCTTACTTTCTTTTATTTGTAATGTATAGTTGAGAAGAATATCTGATTTGTGATTATTTAATATAATACTTCTATGTTATTTAGCATTCTTTTATAAAATTTCATGATGTAATAAAATAGAATACGATAAGAAATATTAAAATGTGTATTTCGTATGCCGTTGCAATATAAAATTGTCAATACAAAGTAATCAATAACTTGTGGTTCTCTCTGTTCTATAAAAATTACAAAAGTCCATCTTTTCTGTAAAAAATTTCTTTAATTTCCCGTAGCCTTTCCTTAAGTTTGGCGTTTTTTGCCCGTCTACTTCTATCGGTGGACGCTTGTGTGCCTGCGTATATAGTGTGCGCACGAATGTGTGTGTGTGTATGTGTGTGTGTGACGACGACCCGGGCGCAGCAGCCCTTAACTGGTTCTGGGCTTCAGGAGAGAGACGCGCTCGCTGCGGGGGGAGAGAGAAAAGAGATGGCGAAGAGGAGGGAAGCGGGCGCGCGGGGAGCGGAGGGTATGTTTATTGCTGGAAGCTATCTCCGGGCTGGCGCGGGGGTGCGCCGCGTCACACGGAGTCATTTTCATAATTTGGCCGTTCGTATTCGCCGCCGCCGCGCGGCCTGAATCGAACAACAGCGCGCGCCGCGAGTATACGCGATCTCGCCCTCCCCCCGTCCTGCCATCCACCCCTCGCCTCCTCTCCGCCCCCGCTTTTGTCGCTCATCTGGGGCTTTTCTTGCTCTCGCGCGCTCTTTCTCTTCGTTTCGCTCCGCGCGCGCTTTATCTCCTTCTCGTCTTCTTTTCCGCCGTTGCGCATTTCTTGCATCGTTTTCTCTTAACGATCTTCCCCCTCCTACTTTCTCTCTACTTCCAGCTATCCTTCGCTCTCACCCGCATTCCTTTTTTTTCAAGATAGAAAAAGGTCGCGCCTTATTCGTCTCTGCATGCGTATGGGGTGGCTCAAGACTCTAGGATGCCTAGGTGGCTTTATTCGTAGAGTTGAGGCTCTGAAGGGCTTCTGGTATATATCTTTAGTTTCCAAGTACTTTAGTCCGTAACGATTTTAACTATATTAGTATTATTCTAAATCAGTGCAAAATAAATTAAAATACAGTTTTCCGTTAAGTGTGTAGAAAGAATTCATATAATTGTAATCCTTTTTGTGAATTGAATGATATTATTAATGCCTATCTTTTAACATAAAGTACAGTAAATAAGTCATAGTATATAGTAATAAATAAATAGCCGTCTCCTTATGGGATGACAGTAACTGAGATATGCATCACCTAAAGTTTGTACATATAGAAGTTTATGGTAAATCTAGATAAAAATTATAAATTTTAATTTATCAAGACATATGTTCTGATTAATAGAATGACTTTAATGATGAAAAAGATATCTAACATTTAAAAGTCAAGGAATAAAATCTCGCTTGATATTCAGGAGAAGAATTTATACGTTACCTTATGTTTACTACAAAGAATGTGACCCTTATGAAAAATTGTATTAAAAGTATTCATATGAGCACTCAAGTCCTAAAGTTTTACGACAGCATATGATGCAGGATTTTTCGCAGAGATCGCGTATTAGCGCAGAGACGTGATGTTTTCTGGGCGATTTCACCCTCACGCTGTATACATATATATAGCCCGTACACACGGCGAACTAACTACAGTCCAAAGAGGGCGGCAGAAAGATAGCGAAGAAGGAGTATAACGAAGGGGGGTGAAAGGAGGTATAGCGATGGCGAGGAGGAAGTTACGGTGGTGTGATGCAGCAGCAGAGCAGCAGCAGCGGTATAGCGGCGGCGTACGAACTCCTCACCTCCTCGCGGGCAGGGGCCACCCCTTGTCGTCCCTTCCATCGCCGGCGCGGGATTATCGCGTTATTTATGCGGCAATAATAACGAGTTAGTGTATGCGCGGGATGTGCTTTATATCCTCGCGAGCCATTAGGGTTAATATAGCGTCTGAGGGAAGGAGCGCGGGGAAGCGAATACTCTCTCTCTCTCTCTCTCTACCTCTCTTTCTCGCTCTTTCTCCCGTTCGTCTCCCTCTCTCGAGCGCGCTCGTCACTTCTCTCTCTCTCTCTCCCTATTTTCTCCTCGCGCGCACCCGTGCGGGTGTGTATTATGCGCGTCCGCGGCGCGACGGCTCCTGTACTAGAGAGAGGCGCGCGGACGATGCACGCGGCCAACTCGGAGCGGCAACTTCAAGCTCGCAACTTTTCGCGCCGGAGTTTTAGTTAGCCGGTCTATATTGCACATATTAGAGATCGGTTGAAACGTTTTTAACTTGAATGGAGAAACGCGTAGGACGCGAATACTGCATATCGATTTGTCACTTTTTCGTTAAACGAATTCACGTAACGAATAGGAAGAGAAAATGGGGAAAAAATTGTGATGTATGCGTATCAAGTAATTGACAAGTGCCATTCCGAAAATGTTTTTGTATCTTTCTGTTCGCTCGAAATATCAAACGATAAACGTGGTCAATTCTCGGCATTGTTTCACCAACTTTTACTGAAATTCAATAGATGCCATTCAGTTTTACACTCGCCAAAATAAAGTACAATAAAATCAAATCTCCGCTTTGCCGCACCTTCCGCCTCTCACTATCATAATCTCTCTTTACCTCTATCCCTACCTCGCGCTCCAGCTCTCGCTCACATATCTCCTTCTTCAAAACTCCCATGATCTTAATTCAGTAATAAAGACCGGTACGCGCGATGAAAGTAACATGAGCGCTGGCGGCGCGAGGGCCAGCTATACGGGGACACAGCGCGTCGATCGATCGATCGTAAGATCAGATTCGACGGCCGAGAGGAGAGGAAAATTTCGATATGAAAAGATGGCCATTTTTGCGAAAAGAGGCAGCGCCTTCGAGCCTCCCTCCCTCCATCTCGACACTTTGTTGGTATTGACAAGAGAGGCTCTCTCTCTCTATCCTCTTCAGCATTGGTTTCAGTATTTGAAGGGGTGGTGTCTCTCTCTCTCTCTCTCTCTCGTCGACGATGTTGTCGTCGTCGTCGACGACGTGTAGGTTCTCTCAGGGCTGCTGGCAGCCAGGCAGGCAGGGGCGCGCGTCAATAAGCGTCCATCAAGCGTAATGGCAGTGAGCGCCACCTCGGATGCATTTAGATGGCTGTTTAGCCCCGGTTGTCTCGCTGTGGCCTGATACCTTGTCTTCCGCACTTCGCCCGCGCAAGCGGGCGCCAACACCCACTCGCCCACCCCATCGCGGCATCTCATTCTCTATCCTCGTCGCCCTTCCGTTCTCCTTCGTCCCCCGCGCTCTTCCACCCCCTGACATGTCGCCGCACACTACACCTAGAGCGATACCAGCTTCTCGTCTCTCTTTCTCTCTCTTTCGCTTTCAACTTGCATGTGGGCACTGGATACATTTTTCTACAAATGATTTTTGTCCGTTTTTGCGGTAGGCTTTCCTTTCATTTCAATATGGTTCTGCAGTCTTTAGGCACTGCATTCATTTCTGATTAAAAATTGCATTCAAATTTTGGATACTTCCAAAAATATTATACACTTTAATTTTATGACCCAGGATAGATATATAGAATAAAGCACGTCGATGTGTTGTAAACTTTAAGTGTTTAAATCTCAGAAAAACACAAAAATTACTATCAGCAATTAGAAAAAAGGCTTTTGAAAATAAATTTTGTATATTTAGATTATTTCTAATTTTTTTAATTCCTTTAGGAATTCTTACATTTGCCTGACAGAAGAATCTTCGGGTGTATATTAAGTTATACATATACATAGTTTTTAATAACAATCACTAGAAATGGTTATATAAAATATTACGTCTGGGCACTGCAAGTTTTTTTGTATAAAAAGTGGTACATAAAGATGCTTGTTTCTTAATTCTGCATGGGTATCCCGTATTCTATCTACTGAACCAGCTGGCGCCACTGGCTAGCTCGCTTTATACGGTAAATACATTTCCATGTGCACTTCACGCTGAAACTTTTCGTATATTTCCGTGTCATCACCAACAAAAGTTTAAAAAATTTAATTTTCACCTTAATATACATAATTTTTATCGAAAAAAGTGATAAGTATACAATGTATTCCTGTACCAAACCTATGTGCAAATCTGGCTTTTATTATTTGTTCAACTACCTAAAATCAATAATCTTTAAGAGTGTACCAACATTTATTACTTTTTTAAACAATATGCTCTTAATGTAATCCGTCAACTTTAACATACATGGGATTTTTGAAACAAAGAATAATGCAATAACAGAAGCAGGAAGATCTCGCGCATCCTGGCAATGATTCATTAAAAAAAGCAGCGTCGCCGCGGCTTATCCGCATCGTCAAATTAATGCGGTCCAATCAATAACGGCGCTCTTCTCCTTTTTCGGGCGCCTTTAAATCACAGCCGGGCTAAGCCATGCACGCGGAGGTGCATCATATATATCCGGACGCGCAGGTTCGCCGCGGCGGTAAAACATTGGCGCGCGCACGCGCATTCTCTATATATACCTCAGATCGGTCCGAATCGACGTATACTCGCGGCGCGCGTGATTGGTGTGTCTCCCGTGTGCGCGAGTAGAGGCGCACAAAGAAAAACAGAGTATGCGCGCGCGGCGAGACGCGCAAAAAAAGGCGAAGAGGAGCGAGCCGAGAGGCCGGGGAATCGGCAAAATGGCGGGAGATCGGATTAAGGGCGTTATTAACGGACGCTCACTGCTCCCCCTCTTTCTCTTTCGCTTTGAAAGGCATTTATACCTACGCTCCGGCGTCGCGATGCGCGCGGAATACACGCCGCTGGTGTATAAATATAAATACATACACATATGTGCGCGCAAAGCCGAGTGGAGCTGGGCGTTTGCGTGTAAATAAAATGAGCGTTTTACGATATGCTACGCGCCTCGCTGAGTCGCGCTTGAGAGTTGATCGAAAGAAAATCTCCCCCTAATGGTTTTTCCTCCTACTGCGTCCTTCCCTTCTACGCAAATATGCATCTTTTTGCGTTACTTTACTCGCACTTTCTAAACCTTTAAACGTTTAATTACATTTTAAATTACTCGTACAAATTTACTCGCCAGGCGCGTATCTCTGAGACTTATTACGTATTTTCTTATCTTGAAATATTTCAATGCAACCTAATAATATCATATAAAAAAAAGAAAAGGATTGATCTTTTTTATACTTATAATGTACGAGGGTTGAATCCGTTATTCTGTAATAAAGTAATATGTGGAGTAGCAAGAATGATTAATCGTTACTATACATTTTGAATATTTTTATGCATAAAACGGTTCTAATGAAATTATTAAATCTTACAATAAAGCAAATTTTTCGCAATTACAGTTGTATTTTATACTGACCAAGATTTTTGTACTTATTTATTGTAAAATATATAATCTCTTACAAATTATGATAAACTAAAGAAAAGTACATAAAAAGTTTTTTGTACAAAAAACAAATACTTAATAGAATAATTTCTCTATCATTTATACGCATGCATTTGTAGAAAAATTATTGCCCAGACTTTTACCGATATATACGTGCAAGCTCGCGTATACCCATACGTACGCACGCATCCCGGCCGATCGACGCGCGCAGGCTTAATGGTAATGATCCCTCTGCGGACCTAATGGCATTTACATTTACTAGAAATCAATGGGACGAGATGGGCAGGGAGAGAAGAGAGAGAGAACGCGTGCGAGCAGAAAAACACAATTATAAATCAGCGTGCCGGCGACGCGTATGGGGAGGGGGAGAGGGGGGCGCGGAGCGCTCGGTACAAGAAACAGAAAACGAGAGACACAGACTGCGACGACGACGACGACAACGAGTGTGTGCCGCTGCTGAGAGGAGAGCAGGCGCGGAACGCGAGAGGGATAAGAGCCGGGCATAAATTAAACGGGGCGAGAGAGGGAGGGTGAGTGTGTGTGTGTGTGTGCGAGCGCGGGGAGGGAGAGTGACAAGTTGACTGGCTATGCAAATCTTAATATGCTGAACGCTTTGCGCTCGGCTCGGTTTTTCTTATTTCTCCTCTCGTCTCCTCTTCTCTCCCTGTATGCACCTCTCCCTCGCACTCTCTCGCTCGCATGGAGGAGCGTTTTCTTGTTTTATAAATACTGGCTATTGGTTGTACATAAAGTACATTGATTAGCGATGTTTTTATAATTTATTCCCCGGGAGGGAGGGAGAGAGCGTACACCCTTTAGTGCGTATTTTCTCATCATTAAGAACAGACGCTGTAAGTTACTCGTTATGATACGAGAATCGTAGGACTTTTATAACATGCTTATAATTTATATATATAGCGATTTCGAATTTTTATTACTAGAAGCATTTTTATTCGCATTATTTATTCTTATATAAATTATTTTCAGAAGTTTGTTGGAATTTTAATAAATTATTAATAAACTTAAAAATTATACTGTGGAAGATTTTCAAATTATTATATTTTTAAATAAATCTGTATATATATACATGAACTTTAAACAAGATTGAAATTCTTGTGTACGCGAATGGAAATTTAATTGAATGAAGCACCTGTGCAACGACCTGTAAATTCAATAAAGAAATTAACCGCACTAAAACTAGTCTATAGAGGTTGAAAAATCTTACATACACACCTCATGATTGAAACTTAATTAAACCTAAGCCGTTAGTGGTTTTGCACACGAGGAGCTAGTTGCTCGACTGATCCACGCGATTATTAATCGACGAGCAAGCATCTCGTAGTCCTTATCTTTGGCAAAAAATAGATAAGGAAGATAGGGTACGTCTCGCCTCGCACATTGAGGCGCGCGCATAACGAGAGGGATAAACGGAATAAAAGAAGGCGTGGTGTAGTGAGGCACTTGTAAGGCCGCTCTTAGCGAATGCGGACCGTAATGTATGCTGGATGTACGGCGGCCGCCCTGCTCGACGCCTCGGCCGCCACTAAACAACCCGATGGATGCACCGATATCCTCGAGCGCGCGTAGCGTCGTTGGCGGCTTGTCGAGCTCCGCCGAGGACACGCACCCGGAGCGCGTAATGGCCGAAAATTGGCCCTCCGAAGTCTCTCGCGCGATGTTGGCCGCAACAGCCCTCCTCCCTATGATTTTCTCCGCCTCGCGCCTGTGCGGGAGCGCTGTTAATTAGCCGCCGCCATCAGCGTACATATATATGTAGGCGTCAATGAATGATGCCGGGAGTTGCAGATTCACGGGATGCAGAGGCGGAGAATTTTGATGTAGAGATTTATTTAAAATATAGTTTGAAGAAGTCTATCTTTCCAAGTTAATAAGTAATTTATGCACCGTAGTTTATTTAACCGGTTAACTGGTATTGTATCATGTATATGAGGAAATTTTTAATTTGTCCACACTTAGAGAGTTAAAAAAATAAAAAAATAAAAATTTGAAGACACACCTTCGCGACAAGTTTCTTCTCATTCTATAGGTCATAAAATATACGAAAAAACTCGTGAACATTAGAAAACGGTCTTGTGACACCGTTTTAGAAAAAAATTCATTTTTCTTATGGAAATTTAATATGGGAAAAATGGACGAAAAGTATAGTCACAAATATTCCACAAAAAAGCGATTAAAGTAGAAGAAGAGAGCTTTAATTTAAGCTAAAGATCGTTCAAATCGGCCGGTTCTGTACAAAGTTACGAGTATTTGAAAATCGCGAAAAATGATCAAAAATGAGCGATTTCTCCCCAATCTACGTAATTCAATCATTTTTGGTCATTTTTCGCGATTTTCAAATGCACGTAACTTTGCGCAGAACCGACCGATTTTAACGATCTTTAGTTTAAATTAAAGTTCTTTTCATCTACTTTAATCGTTTTTTTTTGTGGAATATTTGTTGGCAGATTTAAAAGTTTACTATTTGCTCATCATCAGTGATTACTTTTCGTTCATTTTTCCCCATGTTAAATTTCCATAAGAAAAATGGATTTTTTTTCTAAAACGGTGTCACAAGACCGTTTTCTAATGTTTGCGAATTTTTTCGTATATTTTATGATCTATAGAATGAGAAGAAACTTGTCGCGGTGTGTTTTCAAATTTTTTTTTAAATTTTTTGAACCCCAATAAGTGTGGACAAATTAAAAATATTCTCATATTGTCGCGCGGTACGAAGAAAAGTCAACTTAGAAGAGCCAGAAGAAGAAAAGCCAGTTTCGTGCAAAAAAAGCCAAAATGTGCCCATTCGTTGGATTTTTACGCGCGAAACTGGCTTTTCTTCGTCTGGCTCTTCTAAGTTCGTACCACGCGACGATATATGTACAAAAAAAAATCGTGCCGATTCTGATATTGTATCATATGTGTACAAATTTGAATAATTTTCACAATTTTCAATCGATTGCCATAACAAATTACTGTGTATTATTTTGGTAAATAATTTGCTTGGACCAGTTTTGGTACAAAAGCTGGAAACAAGCCTACCAGTTAACCGGTTAAATCATAAGCTCCTAATATATTCGATGTATCTTAGTATGAAAATATTTTATGTGTATATAATAGTATTTTAAATAATAATAAAAATTTGAAATTAGAAAAAAAAAACTCTTCAACCGAGCGATTTTTCTCAAATAAAGCTTATAGAGAATCAGACGTTCGGGTATATATTAGAAATTCTGAGCAACGATAAGACATAGTGTAGCACGTCGGGACGAAATATTGTCCGATAACCTCCCTCCCCTTCCTCACTTGGTCAATTGGACAAGAGGAAGAGCGAGGACGCGTATGCACTCCCGCGTGTAGGGAGGACTAGTATACCAAGGGGGAAGTATTGCAGGGGCAGCGAAGCGGGTCCTCCGCAGGATGATACAACAAAGTTGCAGCGGCGGCGGCGGCGGCTGCAGGATGATTTAGCCCCGTCCTTAATGGAGCTATAAATACTAGCTTTTCGATAGCGGAGGATGAAAATACCGGCGACGCAGTGCTGCGGCCTGCCTCGTCGCTGCACCCGCGACTATATATTTCGTGTTTTAGGCTCCTGTGCACCGCCTCGAATTACAAACCTTTTAACTGGCAAAATGTCCAGCGCTGTTTGTGCGAACGTGTCATGGTCTCTTCGCGGTCTCCTTTTCGCTGATGTATTCGGGAGAAAGAAACGAAGAACGCGATAGATTTGGCTGATAATTTTTCTTATGCGGGATAAAGGTTAGTATAGAATAAGCAGGAAAATAGTTACATTCGTAAATTATTTTTCTCTTCTACTATAGTCATGGTTAATTAAGGTGGTTCTTTCATGACGCACATTAGTAAAAACCATAATGTTTAAATTTTCCTTAATATAAATTGAGCGATCGAGATTCGTTTGGTTTTCGAATATTTTTGCGAGGTATCTCGAAATCTCGAATCGATCTCGAAACTCGAAAGAAATCGAGAAACAGCGAAGAGAGGGCGGTGTAGCGCGCCAAATTAACGCTAGTATTATATAATGAAATAAACATTTGAGTTTTGTGGCTATTACATTCTAGGCTCGTTTAGGAAAATAAAGCTCGTTTAGAAATTTATGACGATTAACGTTTTTACATTTCTAAACGAGCCTAGAATGTAACAGTTCCACTTTTATGGTAATGTAAATTATGTAATGTATTTTTAGAAAATTGTTTCAACTATTTAACATCAACGTGACACACGATGATTTGTTTTTGTAGCCCTGAGGAAGGGGCTTATAACACTTCCGAAACGTTAGCAATTAAAAAGTGAATTGCAAAAAATTTGGTTCGTCTAGAGTCAGTTTTTTATCACCATCAAAAATAAACATGGTGAAAATTAATGAATCATAAAAAAAAAACAATTTTTTGGTACATGTCGTAATTAGTGTAATTTCTTTAGAAAAAAAAGTAAATTTGATTGGCTAAAAACACTAGTCCATGTTAAAATACTTTTTAAAATTATTAGCAAGGTAATTAATTTTTGTAATGATAAAGGGATTTCTAAATATTTCAATTGTCATTTAATGTTACTGAATAAGAATTTTTATTTATTTTAGCAGCTACCGGTCCCTAAATTGTACGTGCGACTCTAAAATATCATTATCTTCTATTGATTTTAAAATGAAGTAAGCATAAGACATAGGGTAGATGTCCGTATTAGTGTGGATTTAAGAAACTCATCAGTTTTGTTGCATAATAATATCTATTTAAGCTGTATCAGAGATTCCGGACGGGTTTATATAGATAATAAAAGTAATAATCTACACGAAACAATTTTTTTTATAGGAAAATATTAATATTTACGAAAGTTACAAGCAATATAAAAAAAAAAAATTTTTGTACGCATTTGTGTGCCCTAGCAGACAACAAAGTACATTTTTGTGTGCCCCGTATTAATGTGAGTGTACACGTTTGTGTGCCCCACATTAGTATGTCTTGATAATATTATCATTGCCAACAAAATTATTTTGTTAACTGTAGTGCATTTATAATCAATTTATAACCCTTGTTTACATTGAATGTTAATTAATTCCAATACGGTAAAAACTGCTGAAGGTCGTCAATGCGATATGAAACAACGTTTGTGCGCAGACAACCTAACCTAACTTTTCTGTTCAAGCGCCGATACGAGCATGCTCGTATTGTATTTGTGCACACACAAATCTGGACAAGTCGTTTTTCACTGCCCTATTAGTAGACACCATTAATTAAATATTAAAATCAATTGAAAACCTTTATATTAAGGTTTATTATATAACATAATATTATTTTATGATATAATCAATTGTATCTCACATTAAAATCCTTCCGAAACATTATTTAATGTTACTTTTAAAAATATCATTTCTTAGCAAGTTTTGACAAGGAAACACCGTGACACACCGCAAATCGTGAAACATATTTTTGAAAGTTCTTTTTTAATGTTATAGTAAATGAAAACAAATTAAGTAATTAATTCTATTTAAACTTAATTAACTATACTTTATGTAAAAAAATATTTTAGTGTTACGTTTTTACTCGTTCATTTCTAGGATATGTTTTAATAATAGGGCACACAAATATGGGCAGGCACACTAATACGGACCACTACCCTATACCTAGTTTCATGAAAGAGCCGGCTTAATCAATTTTTTTTTTTAGTGTCGAAGTTAAAAATTCCATTGAGCATTTATGATTTTTATAACTTAACGAAAGTGTTAAAGTTTCCGAACAGCTATAAATCACTTTGAATATTTTTAAAGTATGATGAGTGGAAAATGCAAAACTGCATTTGAAGTGCTATTTGGTCAGGATGCATGCAACCTTGAAAAAGTTCTAATGAAGAAACAGTGGAGCTCTTTATGGGTCAAGTATAAATTCTCGAAGATCCCAGTGCCAACATTCAGATTACTGTACCGATTTGGAAACCCAATATTTTCAGATTCTTATTTAAATTAATAGTGACTAAATTTATAATCTTTATTTATATACATATCAGTGCTATCAGTACAATCAGAAATTAAAATCGTAACTTAGCGGAGATACAAGACATACTGACTAGCCGGAAAAATACACTCTTACGACTCCCGCCAGCCATCAAATATTTATCCGAAGCAAAACTCTCGAAAATTTACAACAGACCGACGCGGGCGCGCGCGCGCGCGTAAGCGCCAGCCGATATAAAAACAATCTATAAATCTCGAAGAATCTTATCTGTACCGTTCCCACGCGGACGGGTAAGCGCGCGCGTTCTTTGCTTTTCCACTTGCCGCTTCATTCTCAGTCGGGCGCGCGAGTTGCTATACACCTCTGCCTAAGCCCTAATCAATCTGCAAATATTTACTATGATAAATATGCCTGCTCGTGGGCCGCGCGCGCGCGCGAGCTTGATACTATCCCCATTAAAAGTCGCTCCGCCGTTGTTGCGGCGGCAGCAGCTCGCTCAATATCGCCCACGTTAATCGTGAATTATTATTATTCATAGACAGCTAAAACGAAAGGCCAAAACGGGGCGCGCGCGTAAAACGCGTTTGTCACTGGAGAAACAGCGCGCGCTACCGCTACTTTTCTCCCTCTCCCTCTCTCTCTCTTCTCGTCTCTCGCTGTATCGAGGGAATGAGGGGGGAAACGAGAGAGAAGGAGAGAAAGGACATAAGCGGGCGCGAGCAACCCTCCCGCGAAGCTTCGCGAGCGCGCACGGGCAAACATTCGCACTTATCTCGAAGCCCGTAAATATTGCTCATAGAATATTACAGGGCCATAGATCTCCTGCGCGTTCGCTGCGCGCCGGTTACCCCTCTGCCACCCCTGCACTCTCTCTCTCGCGCTTCCTGGCTCGTCCCTTTTAACTTCTCGTCCGTCCCTCTTTTCCTGACGTTAGCTTCGAGCCTTTATCGAATAAACGGCCCGCATAATCATTCCCCATTCTCGCCTTGTGCTCTTCCCGCGCGACGTGCTACACTTGTGCGTGTGTGCGTACATTTACCGGGATAGTGCGACCGTCGATGTGTATACGCAGAAGTGATGCATGGAATTACACTGCATAGATTATGTACCATATTATGAGTAATGTTTCTTTGTGTTCTTGCTTTTTTCAGTCTTGCCGTTTTTCTATAATAAATAATAGTAGATGGTTATAAATTATTTGGAATGGAAATGATCAAATTAAACATTAACGATTTTTATTCAAAGAACGTTTTGATGTGTAATTTTAATCAATTTGAAGATTTTAACGTTGAGACAAATTTGCCTTTTAAATTGAATAGTAAAAAGTCAAGAGAGTTAACGTGCACGTTTACATATTTCAATTTAGACATTTTTCAAACTTATTATTAATATATATAGTTATAATAAATTAAAATAAATGGTGTTTTCACTATTATCCATTAAAATTCAAAAATGTGCATGAGACAAATGTACCTCAAGATTTACTGCTATCTTAAATGTTACAAATGTGCGTTATGCATTTCTGCACACTTACTTGCATACCTGCTAAATTCGGCTTGGAGTGCGAGTCCATAACACGCACTCGTCAGTGCTATAAAAATATTTGTTGTTCTGCAGAGTGCGCGCCCACGGCGAAAATCAGATGCGTGCACATGGCCCGCGATAAATAACATACGGCGTAATACAGTCATCATAATTTGCCGACGAACGCACTTAGAGCGTTATTTACAAGCGTTAACAAGAGCAGACGGAAGCCGCGCGGATCCTTTAAGCGGTGGCGCGTATGGGGACGCGCTTAAATTATGAAATTGTCACTATTAGTAACGGTACAGAAGGTATTAATGGCACGCAACAGAACAATTCTAGCGGTATGGTGGGCGAAAAACGGAAAAACGTAGACGGCGAAGAAAAGGAAGGCGACATCAGCGACGAGCTAGAGACACTAGCCAGCGCATAGTCGCCGATAAATCAAACCTGTTTTCAACGCTTCGCACGGGAGTACAATGAAACGGCGCAAGGAGAGAGACCGAGAGAGAAGAAGATCCCGGAAAACCCAAACAATTGAAGAAGAGACGCTCAAGAGAGAGAGACCGAGAGGGGGGAGAGGCGGCGCTCGAAAATATCTTTGGCAGGGGCCATTCGGCGCTCTAATTGAAACGTGCTGGAAGGCCCCTGTGAAGATTATAAACGTAGCGTACCGAGCTGCTGCGCGCGCGCGCGCTGTCCTAACTGCCGCGGAATGAAATATCATTTCAGCGAATAAATTATACTCACCGGAAGCAGGCCGCGCGCAATTTTTGGCGTCTCTCGCGCGACTATCTCGTCAGCGCGAGACTCGCGTTAAGCAGGCTACCCCCGAAGCTCCTGCGCGCACGCGCACTTATATACACGCGCAAGCGTCTCGGGCCTATCGACTCTATTTAAATACACGTCAGTGGCGGGTGAATTATAGGACGGGCCGCGTGATTTGTGACGAGCTCGCGCTCCCATTAATTACCGCGCAGCATCTTTCCTCGCCCCTGCGAGAGACGCGCTCTCTCTCTCTCTCTCTCTCTTTCTCTCGCACTCGTTATACTTCTCTCTTTGGGGGAAATTCGCGAGAGGCTAGAGGAAGATGCTTTGAGCGCGAGAGGCTATCTGCACCATTTTGCTGTGGATGTTCCGCGAAGCTTTTTTTCCTCTACCTCCTTTTACCGATGTTTCTGCGAGTTTGTTATTTGCGATCGACTACGCGTCATCGGCGGTTTTCTTATGGCTTTCTGCGTTGTAGTGGAGTTTTATCATCGCGTCGATTGAAATACGACCGGTCTCTCGCGTTATATGCGAACTTTTTCGTCCTTTTTACATAGCGAGCCGACAAGTCACTGATTCAAATGTTCCTCTTTTTATTTGGCTAACCAGTGATAAGGTTACATGTAACGCTTATGAATATCACTCTCGTGAATGACTAAGATACAGATTTTCTTTTTTGTTTTAATCCTCACTGTTACCAATCATACCTGTTACTTTTGCTTCCTCCTAGAGGAAGCTTCGTGATAGTAATTTTTTGAGTTGTTGTAAAATCATGTTATAATTGTTTTCCGAGGTGTTAGGAATCAAAATACATGGTTTTTGAAAAATGTCTGTATGGTTTATAATATTCCTAATACTCTAAAATTAATAATTAATTGTGTAAAAGTTTCTGAAAGAAATAGTTGATCTGAATGAAGTTCTGGCGAATTTAACCGAAAATTACATTAAACTATTACTTCCTCCTAGAGGAAGCTTTGTAATAGTAAAATTTTAAGTTTCGTTAAATCGTTTTAGAAACACGAATAGAGGTGATAGAAGTTTGAATCACATGATTTTAGAAAATGTCGATATGTGTGTGTGTGTGTGTGTGTGTGTGTGTGTGTGTGTGTGTGTGTGTGTGTGTTGCGCCTGGATCTCAACTTCTACTCGGTCGATTTTAACCGGACAGGTCTCATTATTTTTGTTTTTTTTGTGTGATTGCAGGTCAAAAATCAGTTTTTTGATCGGGCTGATGCGTTTTTATTTTATTTCGAATTTTCGATTTTCTCAAAATTGTCTTTTGCTTTTTTTTAATGATAGGATCGAGATATTTGAATCGGATAAGTAGCATTCGAAAGAGAATTAAAATACCTATATTTTCTAAAAAAACAAGTTTCTAGCTATCATGGTTCTTTTGTTATTAACAAAAACGTTTTTTTTTTTTAGAAACTTATAACTCCCAAACTAAACAGTCAATTTTTTTGAGAAAAATCATGATGATGCAGTATATAAATAGCTATAATCTGCAAAAATTTGAATTCATTCTGCTGGTTAGATAAAAAAAAAATTTTTAAATTTAAAAAATGAGTTTTGTATGTCCAACGATTACGGGAGCAAAATTGACTTAATCGCTTTAAAATTCCTTGTAAAGGTAGATTTTGGATAGCTCTCGGTCGAGTTCTTTGGGCAAAATAATCGGTCCATAAATTTCAGAGATATTTGAGGTTAAAATTTTTTTAACCTTTTTTTCAAATCGCAATTTCTCAAGGACGGCTGTACGTATCTGAATCGGATGGGTAGCATTCGAAAGAGAATTAAAATACCAATATTTTCTAAAAAAAAATTTCTAGCTATCATGGTTCTTTTCTTATTAACCAAAACGTAAACATTGAAAAATGGAAAAAATGAGTTTTATATGTCAATCGATTACGGGAGTAAAATTGAGTTTTGTATGTTAATCGCTTCAAAATTCCTTGTAGAGGTAGATTTTGGATAGCTCTCGGTCGAGTTTTTTGGGCAAAATGATCGGTCCATAAATTTCAGAGATATTTGAGGTTAAAATTTTTTAACCTTTTTTTCAAATCGCAATTTCTCGAGAATGGCTCTATGTATCAGCTCCATATTTATAGATAATATGATAAATGTGATATAGATAATATGTGTGCTAATTTTCATAAAAATCGACCGCTTACTTTTTGAGATATTTTATATTGAAAATTTTCGTATTTTATACAAAGTCAATTTCTTTGTCGCATGATAACTAGTGAAAAAAATTGATTTAATCATATTGAAATTTTGTGGAAATGTATAGTTTGTATCTTTATCGTATAAATCATTTAGGTAAAAGAATCGTCTATTTAACGTTAAACTTTTTTTTACGGTTTTTTTCAAAATTGTGATTTTGAAAAATCACACTTCATGTATCAGTTTGAAATTTATAGACTATTTTGTATGCGATATATCTACGGTGGAGCGGAATAAGGTCGAATTTTAAATATTAATGAATTTTTAAATCATTGTAAATTTTTAAATCATTTTAAAACATGTAGAATGAATAAACATATATTATATTTGAACTATATGCTATACATATAGAAACGATAAATTAATTTGGAGGAAGCTACGTGCCAATGACTTGGCAGCGGTTTTTTAAAATTAATGTAATCGCTATTATATCAATTTTGTGCAAACATATTTGAACTGTTTCATAGAATAGAATAGATAGAATAGTCATTTATTGTAAATAAATAGCATTTACAAACGGTATATTAAAATATTCGTGAATAAATCATGTATAAATATAAATACAAATTAATCTTGCATATAATACAATAAAATAAAATCTATAAAATACAATACGAGTTTGATCTAGTCAACTAGACGCTCTAAGTCTATTTTGAAATATAAGATATCACAGTCAAATTCTTAATAACTAATAATACCGAAAAGTAAGTCAAAAACTAGAATTAGTGATATCACAGATGACTAGAAAATTTAGTTGACTAGAAAATAAAATACACGAGAGTGACTATTGTCGTCAAAAAAAAAAAAAAAACTTAAAAGATCGTTGACATAGCCAGGTCTTACAAAAAGACATTTTCAACGGAAATGTCATCGAATTCGTAAATAATTATTCTTTTTCAATATTTCTATTATCTTTAAATGATCTTGTTAATTTGAATTTCACTGCTCTGTAATTTTAGTTTTGTTCCACAACTGTAAAAATTCGCCTGTAAGCACCAATTTACGGCTCATAATCATACACTGAGGGAAACTTAGTAGAATAATTATAAGAACGCTGAGTAAAAATTACCATACTGTATAGGGAAACCGACCACAGACTGTCAGTCTGGTAATTTTTATAGTCAGTCTGATAGTTTTTATAAGGCAGTAGGGGTAATTTTCTATTCGCTTCGAAAAATAAAGAAAAAAATGTTTTCTTCATAATTTGACAATTTATAGAAGATAAACCCGAGTAGAAATGAAATCCGGCGTGCCGTAGGTATCACACGGGCCGGATGGCGTATGCCGTGCAAGGCCCTCGCGCGGCATGTAACGCTTTTATTGTAAGGTACTTGCGTTTCGGTCGTACGATAAACTCATTTACAGCAAGCCTTATCCGGGCCGGTACAACGCCGTGAAAATTTCCGGATAAGGTACATGTCATTTTTCTGTTATATTAGCATTAGTATTTGAGCATTTGTTTACGCGCGCGTCATAGCCTCAAACCTGGATAGTGCTGCGTTTCTGTCGTACGAAGAACAACCTAATAAGTATAATGGATAAACAATGAAGGAAAAAGTTAAGTACTAAATTTCGAAAAAAGAAGATATTTTATAAAAATAAGTAGTGTTTAATTAAATAAGGTACAAATACACGGAGAGAAATTTTAGAGTAAAAATTACCAAGGTGCCTTGGTAGCGCATGGACAGACTGTCAAAAGCCGTGTTATTCCAAGGTTTCTAATACAATTTATAAGTTTCCCAGGAAAAACTACCATAACCACTTAAAAAAAATACCAAATTATCTGAATAAAAATTACCAGACACACTGGTAAAAATTGAGATCTAGTCATTTTTACAAGGTAACCTAAGAATTTTTACTAAGAAAACTGATAAATTTTACCAAATAACCTGGTATTTGTGTACTCGCGCATGCGCACTGCGCATTATTGTGTTTCAGAAGATTGATACTAGAGGCGTGCGTGACGTTAAAATGAAAACAATACACATATTTTCAGTAAGTAATAACGGCGATTCAAATGACTGTTGGTAACAGCTTCCGTGGCGCAGTCGGTAGAACGTCGGACTCTCAACCCAAAGATCGTCGGATCGAATCCCGCTTCCGTAAAAATTTTTTTTCAGTTTAATGTTTTTTAATCCTTGTTTCTGTTTCTATTTCTACATTAAAATACTGTATATCCATCAATATGGATAAAAAAAGTTAATTTTTTTAATTTAAATTAACTAAAAAAAAAATTTACCAAGGCACTTTGGTAAAAAGTTTGAAATTGTCAGTCTATCCATCCATTACCATAGAAACTGGTAATTTTGTCTCGAATATTTGTAATTTTCACTACAAAATTTCTCTCCGTGTAGATGTAGAATTATAATTGTTCGAAAAAGTGCAAATATTAGTTTTATATTTGTTATAAAAAAAACAAGATCATAATGTAGTGTCCAAATATATAAATACATTAAATATGATTTAATAAATACACGGAGAACAATGTTCTATTAAAAATTACTATGTTTTATTGTAACCGGGGGACAGACTTGAATTCTTAAGAAAATTACTATGTTTTATAGCAAAAATTGCTATGTTTCTAGTAATTTTTACTACATTTATATCAATTTTTGCTATAAAACATAGTAATTTTTTTAAGAATTCAAGTCTGTCCCCCGGTTACAACAGAACATAGTAAATTTTTAATAGAACATTTTTCTCCGTGTACATCAAAAATATATTAAATGTTGTAATTTTTATTAAGTATAGAACATATTCGCTTTCAAATTATTTAGACAATAAGCCACGTGTTGCCCGAATCAGGGCCAGATCAGGGCCAGATGTTTCACCGGACGTAAGGATGTAGATAGGTAAAATCATCCGGCCCTCATACAGTTCAGCGTTACATGCCTCGTACGGCACTCATCCGTCAACAACGTCAGGTACGAATCAGGAATCACGGCAGACGGATCCGTCCCAAGTCATTGCCGTTTGAAAATTTCTACTCGGGAATAATGCTGAAAAAAAAGCGGCTGGGATGGAGAATCGAACCCTGGACCTTCGAGTTGACAGGCGAACAGCTTACCGACTGCGTCACACAGTACTACTTACAAAAGGTGATCCGAATCGTCTACATATGTTATATCGATAATTGTATATAATTGTATTCATTTATTTTTATCTACATTATGTCAAAATAACATCCACAATTAAGAAAATGATTGATTTATAATGATTTAAAATATTAATTGAAGCTATTTACATAACAATTACATTGTTTACAGCGACCCGAGAGTCTTATTTGGCTACAGAATTACAGCTTTGCAGGTTACATCAAGCACCGTGCATTGCTATCTATATATCAGAAAAATTATCCTAGCGGCTTGTAAAATTTGTGAATTGTCATTTTTACCATACTATTTAGCAATTTTTGCAACTTTTGTTTGCAATTTTTCTTATAAAAACAGTAAAAAGTATTAGAAGTATAATAAATAGGTCACTTGTGATAGTGTGTGGCCGGTTTCCGTACTCAGTAGGGTAATTTTTATTGGGTGTTCTTATAATTTTTCCACTAATCTTTTCTCAGTGTAATAGAAGCATATTACTCGCAGCTATTCCAAAAAGGCAGTTCGACCAAAGCACAATATTCTGACTTGTATTTATACCATCATTTCCTCCTGTACTTTCCTTCTCCTTTCGCCCCTGCAGTCGGGACAGAGAAAGAGAAAGAGAGTGGAAGGGACGGAGAAACGCTGCGAAGCAGATTGGAAATCCGTCGCAGCGCATGATGGACCGCGCTCGCACTCTCTCTCTCTCTCTCTCTCTCTCTCCCTCCCTCTCTCCCCGTGAGAAAGAGATATGATGAAAGGACAGCCGCGCGAGCGAACGAGACGCTACACGGCGCGCAGAGAAGGTACATCTATGTGTGTATATGTACGTGCGTGTATATGTAACGCACCAGCTTCACCTCGGGCGACACGAAAGACGAACGGCGGCAGGCGGTGGAGAGGCGTGAATGATGCGGAGGCGGAGGTACGCGCTCACGCAAACACACGCGGCCTGGGATTATCAGCGAACCTGATAATTCGAAGGTGGAGCGCAGAGTGAGAGAGAGAGAAAGAGAGAGAGAGAGAGAGAGAGAGAGAGAGAGAGAGAGAGAGAGAGAGAGAGAAACCGAAGGTGGAGGGAGCGAAAGAGAGATAGAATAACGAACGCGCTTTTTTAGCGACGATTGTGCGCCACGCGCAGATTCTAATCTCCGGCGCAGGAAACAGATTTCGCTATCGCATTATTAATAATTCCCGGTTTGTGGCTATAATAAGGAACTGAGCATGTATATCGCTTGCCATCGATAAGAAAGCTCTACCCGGTGGATGGCTTATATATTGATTTGTATTTGGATTTCTATCGTATAAATAAAACTGGCTTTCCTTTGCGTTATTGATAAACAGATGCAGCTTTAGAAAGTTTAAAAACGACGATCGTAATTGGAAGTTTGATGAAAATTGAAATGATCAATGGATTGAGATTATATTGTAGCTATTGAGTAATTATATATGACATCTTTATACTACGCTAATGGTTTATACCTTCATTTTTTAATTTAAATAATTAAATAGAGCAATTTTCGACTTAAAAGAATTGCTATATTTCGATCAACATTAAAAATGTGATAAAATTATTGAATTAATATATTTATGCTAAAGGAAAAATATATTCAAAAAATTGGAATACGCCAAGCAAACCTCGTATTTATGTAAAAAAAACGATAATATGAGACTGATAAACATGGATCCATAACTTTGTCATTCTTTAAAGTTTACGAGCCGAAATAGCCATCAGATATCGATACAGCGTCAAATCAATTCGAATCTCAGAAATTAATTATCCGCTTAAAAACAGCCGATCGAGCGCAGCGAAAGTCTCCGAAAACTCCTCTCTTCTTTCCCTGCACTGCATGAGCGCGCAGTCACACACATCCCTATATACCTGCCCTTCCCTCCCGTAAACGCCAATAATCATAAGTCTTATAAAGCCGACTAATTTCGATCTTACCTTTCCCATCGCGCTTGCTGTCCGATTCGTTCCGCGCGTCAATGTGAAGAGCCTAACTCTCTTTCTATATATTATATATAAATATATCTCACCCTCTCTCTCTCCCTTTCGCGCCCGGCAGCCTATCTCGCGAGATCGGTTCGTGATGCGCCGGCTAATCGTCGGTCGGCAATAAATATCACCGTTATACGCCCCTAACCGCGCACGGCCGCCACTCTCGCCTTTCGTATACGCGTATCAGTGTGCGCACGTTACAGTTCTGCCTCTTTCGCGTGAGGGCCGTGTATGGGGTGGGATTATCTATTGCTCTAGCTAGATTTTTAGCGGGATGTGAAAATGAAAAAATGGCAGAGGCGTCTTTTGATAGGTAGGAGTGAGGCATGCTATTGCTGCGCTATTCTATTTTTGTATCGGGCTCGTGCAAACAAATCTATGGCGAGGGGTAGGTCTAAAAAGTGTGTAATAATTAATGTGAGTTGTATTATATTAATTGACAAATTTATCGGGAAAGATTTAAGTAGCTTTTTATTTACAACGATTTAAAAAGAAATTGAAAGAGAAAATTTAAAAAGTAGCGTTTCATAAAATACAAAAGACTTATACAAAAAATAATTTTGATGGACTTTTAAAATAAGTATAGATATGTTAAAATGAAACATCCTAATATATATCTATTTTCTCCTATTAGTCGCTAATTTTCTTTACCGCTACAATTCCGTTAAGTATGTTGATTCAAATCTCATGGTTTTCTCAAGCCAGCCATGCGTGGACGATATAATTTGCTTTTCTATTTGGTCTCGTTACACCGGAAGAATAACTCAACGCAAAGACACTTGCAGAAACACGAAACTGACGAGTATGTTTACCTTACTGCGAGAAACTTTTCGCAATTTCATCTAAATTGCAACAATATCGGGATACTCTTATCTACAAATAAAATTTTAAGTTGTTCACTTTTATTGACGTTTATTGTATTTATAAAGTTTCTTAAGTATTCAATACAATTATATTCAATAAATTACATCCGTTATATTAAAAATTTATACGCTTTAAGGATTACTTTTTAAAATAGTGTTGAGTTATTAAATAAGAATTAATATAGAAAAAGTATATTGAGGAATATTTAATAAAAAAAATCATAAACAGTTAAAAATGCTAAAAATGACTACGAGAATAGATTAACTTTAATAGCCATCGTATACCATAGCCCTAACGCAATTACAGCAAGGTTCATCGCAGTGGTAGCAGTAAGGTGCGCTTTCGATGCAAGTATACGAAATAAAATATCCAAATAAAACAAGATCAACACCATATTATATTACGCAGTGATCAAACGACGTTCCCTAGCGTGTTCGGTACGATTTAGCGCAAAGCCACGATCGCTATCGACCTCGCGCTCGCGCGCGCACACTATCTTTCTCCCGCTCTCCCGTGATTAGAAAACGTCGTTTTTTCGCCTCATCCCTGACGCCTGCGGTAATTACCTTCGCAGAGCACCACGCGGATATTATTATTTATGGGGATTTACGAGTGCGCGCGCAGTATCGGCGCGGCGCGCCGTTCAAAAAATGTACGCGCGCGCGCGCGAGAGAGGTGAAACCCGCCGCGATCTTCTTCCGCATCTCCCTCTCTACACAGGAGTGATTTTCGATGGCGATGAAAGTTCGATAAGTTATTGCTTTGCATAGACGTGGCCGCTCGCAGGTATACAGCGTGAGCGGACCTTTTTCCTTGAATTATTTATTTTACGGTCGGCAGCGAGAGGAGAGCAGGAGGGAGAGAGAAGTCTATCCGTCGATAAATATAAGAAAGATCGACGGGATTGAGCATTTCGAGGATCGAGAGAAATCAACGTGAGCGAGAGCGAGAGAGGGAAGGGGGGGGGGACTTTATATATACGCGTTCGCGGCGCGCGGAGAGCGTAAGAGGGCTATAGGCGAGTTGTTTATTGGCTCGAAGACACTTGTAATTTAAGCGGGGATGAAGTAATCCTTAATCATCGCTGTAGGTATATACGTACACGGAAAAAGGCTTAATTCATCGCGAGCGAGCGAGCGCGGGCACGGGGATATGAAAGTTTTATTTATGGATGGATACAGTTTTATTTGTGGGCCGCGATGGTCTATTTTAAATGTTGGAGGAGAGCGCTTTACATGCAGATGGATATAGTTACTTATTAGACGCCGCGTTAATATTTCAGATATCCCTCATTACTTTCTAAGAGTACTGCCGATACATCTAACAAGGTTATTCCATTCTTCCGTCACCTCTCTCTTTCCGATGCTTTTTTTTCAATTAAGTTGATAAGCAGTCAAATGAGATAATATTTTCTCTGAGTTGTTGCGCCGGTTTTTGAAAAATGGCAAAAACTATATGGCTAGTAATTTAAGACTATTTTTATATTCATTGCTTCCTCTGAATAAATATTCAACTGCGCGAAGAGCAAGCTTCATTAATTTAGAGTTAATTCATTACGATTACAAACTTTTAATATCATATAATAATTTTTATTGGTAAATTATCATGAAATTTAATGAATTATAAGATTACAGATTTATTCGCTTATGTACGAGTGGATTTCCGTAAGAATTTGAAATATCCATAATGAATACGATCATGACTGAAACCAGACGAGTATAGTTTCTTTTCGCATAAATTTACCTAATAATAAACTTTACTACCAGTATAAAATTGACCCTCTATTTATTCGCCCTGGTTAATCACCTTTACTGATCGGTTTCAGTAACCATGAAAATTAAAATATAAATTTCGCTCAACTGTAAACAAATTGCAAATACTATAATTTCCCACGTAAAAAAACGTGAATTTTCTTTCAAAGTTCTATTATCAGAGGCGGTCCCGAGTCCTGAATCGTTCAAGAAATCCACATCCAGCTCGTCATCGCTCGATAAAGCACCCCCGAGTTCCGTGGGGCGTAATGGCAAGAGCCGACCGAACGAATGTATCCACGCGCGCTGCAGAGAGCGATATTCTCTCTCTCTCTCTCTCTCTCTCTCTCTCTCTCTCTCTCTCTCTCTCTCTCTCTCTCTCTCTCGCTGGTGTAGGCGTATAAGCGGGCTGGGCGCGAGATAAGCCCGGCCGACACGCATCCATCCTGCAGCGCTCTGTAATTATCCGCGTCCAAGGGATCCACGGGGCGCTCTGGAACGAGGAAGAGGCGAGGGAGGTGCTCGCGGCTTGGAAATCACATAAATTCTGCAAGCACACTAGTCCAACCCGCGACGAGCGTGGCTTATATATATCTATAATCGCGCTTGCGACCCCTGTCTCTCTCCCTCTCTCTCTCTCTCTCTCTCTCTCTCTCTCTCTCTCTCTCTCTCTCTCTCTGGCTCTTTAGTTAGTTTTCTTTTTGGGGCCAAAAATGCAAGAGAGCGCGTCGTTCATTTGATTATTTCCTTGGCGGGGGATTACTCACCCTAGTGAAACCGTATGCTAGAGAGGCGCTGATATTACTGTGGAATTAGCTACCTTTCTCGTGACTTTTTTTCTTTTCCTGCGTAGTACAAATTTTTAAGTAAATTTGGTCCTGATCTACTTGAGTTTTCCAAATACTTCAAACACAGATATCTAATAAATACGATGAGAACGTTGTGTGCTTTATAAACATAAACTTTATGTAAATCAAAATTTATGTTATTATACGGCGACCTTCAATTTCTCCATGAGGGTCATTTTATAAAAAATATTTTAATCGCATCTAAATGAAAAGTTATGATGTAATTGTAATTTTTTTTGGTCCTAAACTTTTTCAACTAAAAACTTCAAGAAACTCGTAAATTTGAAAATCCTACTTTATTGCGGACTTAAATTTCCTGAAAGCACATGAACGAATGGCCAAAAAGGGTTCTTCAAGTAGAGAAAAAAGCTTTCGCTTCACCTTGATTCAAAATCTCCTCTGAAATATTTCCAAAAAAACTTTCTTTTTCTGAGAATCCTTTTCTTTTTGTCAATTTAATTACAAGTTGTTTATAGAATAATAGTCAATTGAAAAGGTCATTCTTTTATGTAAATACCGCACAATTAGGATTTAGCAGCTTCTACCTTGAGAAAAGGATCCGCTTGGCTTGACTCTGACAGAAATCCACTCTCCAAGTCCCGTCGAACTCCGTTTTTCGAAAGTCATGCACTGTCCTTCTAAGCACCATACCACAATAGCCAAATAGGATTTCTATCGGCTCTTTTAATGCAATGCAATAGAAATTCGATTATACAGTCCAATGAAATAATGAAAAACAGCGACCAACACTTTTCACAGTAAGCGAGAGGGAAAAATCCGACAGCTCGGCGATAAGCGCGAATGAAACAGTTACTTCTCAATCAACGCTGAACGGTTTAATCTCTCTTGCGTATAAAAATCAAATCAGCCGAGTAGACGAGAAAAGAGGGACCGATAAAGCCAACTCTTTGCGCTATCGACGAGGCCAACTACACGGCAGGCATTCTAAGACAAATGAGATTGGCATCAGCGCGACTCTCTCTCTTTCTCTCTCTCCCGCTCTCGGAGCTTTGGGCTTAGCCTCGTTAGGGACTACCCTCGCCTCCAACAAAAGCTAAAGGCAGAGTGAAGAAGAGCGAGAGGGGAGGAGAGTAGGAGAGATGAGAGAAACGAACGCGCAAGCGCACATTCTCGATCAACGATCAATCGTGAAACGGTCCGCGATTATTTCACGTCAGTTTAATTAGCACGCGGCGCCGGTGTACGCCCGATAAAACTCGAGTCTCCGTTCCTCCCCTCGCGCCTCGCCTTTCTTGCCGCGCGTAGAGAGAGAGAGAGAGAGAGAGAGAGAGAAAGTGCAGCAGCGCCTAGGCTCCGGCTATCTCACGGGAATCTGATTTATAGCGAGTGACCGGCACCGAGACTCTCGCGCGCATCGCGCAGAACGCGAGAGAGCGTTAAGCTACCATTTCGTGGATGTCTGTTTTCTATTTGCGCGCGTGTGTGTAAAGCGGTGTATTGCCGCTCACGTGATCTCGTTTTGCCGATCTGTCCGCGAAAAAAGTCTCGATTTATTCGAGGCGCGAAAATGTGTTACGGGTGCGTGAGAGACTGCTTCCTTTGCTCGCTCTGTAATTACATGTTAGTAAATAAATTACACTTCTTTTTTTATGCACCGCGGCGGTGTTATATTTATTGAAATACAACTGTATGTTGTAATCGTTAAATGATTGGTGGTTTTCGTAATGATTCCAATTTAATGTATATATGAAGCTGTACGTATAGTTGAAATTGATATGGCTTTGAGTCTCAAACATTCTTGCGAAGCGCAAGGTGCAACTTTCATTTCCGACAGCTCGATCGATTTGCCTTGGCGTAACTGACGAAAAATGGTATCGTTTACCGTAATTTAGCAAAACTGACAAATTTAATGCTGACTGTACAATAGATGAAAAAGATTTATTGCGGTAACTAAAAGGCTCTTTCTCCGTGAAAAATATTAATGTTGCCTTATTACACTGAATTTTCAAAATAGTATACTAATATGTACAATATACTTTCTAAAATACAGTAATAAATATTTTTAATCAATTTAGAGATTTGGGTATATGCAATTATGACAGTATACTTATTTTTATTATATTTAAGTACAAAGCCTTCAATTGATGTATTTATTTCCTTATATCACGATAGTAATCCCTATGGTTATTCGACTGTTAATAACTTCTGGCTTTTTCGCTGTCTAGCACATAAGCTGTCTTAGCAAAGACATAAACGCGAAGCAGAACAATCGATCTTATGCGTATTCAACAGTCCAGTCCAAGTCAAAATTGGATCGGATATATAAATGCGGCGCTCAGTTTCATACGTCGCATCCTTGGAATACCGGTATAACGACGTACGCGCACTACGCAGCTATTCCCATCAGTACGCAAGTCCTACATTTGTACTTGCACTGCGCGCAAACGATCGTTGCCACAACGGAGATGCACGTGCATGCTAAGGAGTTTGTGCGCACCTTTACCCGGAAGGAAGCCGATTCTCGGGGCTGTTTCTGCATTGCGGTATAATGCTACATGTCAGGCTTTTAATTATGATTGTCCGAGTAAACAGTGCATTGCATTAATTAATAATGGAATTTTATTCAAATTATTAATAAAATAGGTGAAATTATATACTACTATGAGTTTCAAACTGTATTCTCAAATATTTTCAGAAGTTTAATTTTTAAAATTAGTATTTTAATAGTTGTGGTAAATGCAAGATATACATACGTATTTATGCAGTTACTTTTGGTTGTAAGGATTCTGAATTTTTCAACTACTTAAATATTTGCACATTATAAATATGGGGCAGCCACGCGTTATTACTTTCGGACTAGGGTTTGTTAACAACTTATACTTTAAAAATATATTTAATAGCGTTATTGTATACAGGCGTATATTAGTAATAAGATTATTTATGTAATTGAGCATATTGCAAACAAATTTTTATTAAAAAATATTTGGGTGGTTTGATTGATGAGCAGGTTCAAAGTTGTTCAAGGTAGCTTTCGAAACAGCTTTTCTTTATAAAATTATTTTTGTAAAGATAAGATGTATAATAATTTTTTAGTGTCAAAATTCGACCTACAAATTAAATGAACTCGAAAATTGCAATATCTATCAAGTTTATGAAAAATTCAAAATGGTCGCTATCATTAAAATTTTAAAACACTTATGAATTATTCATGATGAGACAGTAAACATTTTTTAATAATCTTAAAAGTGTTAAATATTGAAAAAATGAAATCACTCATTATTTTTTAAGTTAAATTGTAAATAGAAAGCCATTTCTTGAAATTGATTTGTATGGATAAATATTGAGGATGTTATATGATAATTGCTTATTACCGGTTTCCACCTTATTGAAAGGTAATGAGCCGATATATGGATTTCACTCTAATGAAGCAATTAATGTATATAAATAATTAATTTAAAATTTTTCATCCCGCTGTAGCGAGAAATCGCTTATTGAATCGATAGCTCAAAATAACCCCCACGAGCATGCGGATGTAATGATTCAATGGCGAGGACGTTAGCACAATATATACACACACACACACACACACACACACAGGCTGCACACGCGTAATTTATACGCGCAAAAGTGTGTGCTTATGAATTAACATATCCATCTATGAAATTATCTCATCGCATAAATAAGCGTCAACGTGCGTGCCCTGTCCACATGCGCATAAAAAGTGGCGCGAGCTCAGGAAATCTGCGAGTGCGTTCATTTGCAACTAACTATCGAGTGTATGTGTAAACGGTCAAGAAATACTCACTGGATATACTTCGTATAGTAAATACGTCGATTGAGATTAGTATTGAATGGGTTTCGATTATTACCTTTAGTCTTAATTGAAAATTCAGTTCGAAAGAGTTCGAAATTTAACGAAAATATGACTTTAGGACAGTGCAATGTTTTATTTGGGATGGAATATATCATATTTTTTTATTTTATTTTTAAAAAAATTCTTTCATCATTCTCTATATTTTTTAAAACAACGAATATATCTACACCGATATGTACTTAAAAGCAACAGTAAAAAATTTAAATCTTATGACTAATATTCAATCTAAATAATGGAATTTCGTAACTATAAGCTATTATACGCAAACAGAACAATCTTATAAAGGGAAGCTCATTTTCCCGACTCTCCTGGTATAGGACGCGCTTGCAGGACGAGTTTGAAGGTGGCACGTTCCTGATCTGCTCGCGGTACGTGTCGTCGGTGAAGACATCTAAATAAGGGGCGGACGTGCTGCGTCTTATCCTCGCGGATAATTGAAGCGCGCACAGGCGGTTGCCGCCGGTTTAATAAGCAAACATTTAGATCGCGCGCGTGCGCGCCCGCTCGTGAAGCCGCGATGTGGCGCATCGAGATTTATAGCGTGGCGAGAGATATTGATTGAGCGATGCGAAAAAGGACGCGAAATCGCGTATACAGTAGCGCAGCGTAGAAATGAATGATCAATCGGCGCTGTGGTATCAAGATCGTTTTTCCAGCATTTTTGCCCGCTGTTGTGGAACAGATGCTGACTTCTTCTTAGACGTGGTGCGCATACGTTGTGTTCGAGAAATATACAGAGTAATTGGTATGATTGAAATTGATTTTAGATTCAGGGGACGTTCTTAGTCTCGATAGAAGTAAGCGTAAATTATGCAATGAATAATTGTCGCTGCCAGTCAATGCCATTTACCGCGAGTCAAGTTTGAACATTTAAATGTAAGTGACTTATTAATATGAATCAAGAAAATTATTCACACAATTTTTGAAAATTCATCGATGTCATGGAACTTTATTATCTCTAATATTTGCATACAATAATATAATATATCTACAATAATTCAGTTAATTATATTTATATATATGAAATAATTGTCAAATGATCAAGATGGTGAAATACTTTAATAGATGCAAATCCACTTAAAACAATGCAGTGTACAATACCATTACATCAAAAGCTAACACAAAGTAAATTTTATTTTACCCCGCAGAAGCGACAAATATACTGCCGTAAAAAAGAAGAATGGCGTTATCTACAAAGGTAGTTATGGTTTTTTTTTTCATTTGTACGGCAGTGTACTCACCCACCAAGCAAAAACAATTCCTTGTTGTTTTACGAATCTTTCACGTAACTCTCAAAACTGTCTAGTTCGTCATATCACGTCATTTTTAAAGGGGTTTTGGAACGACTGGAACTTTTCAACGTCAAAGAGAGAAGTGCGCGGCTACAGCGACGGTGATGACGTTGTTCCGAGATTAGTTATCAGAAACTGACGCAGGTGTGGACAGTTGAGCGCTGACCCTTTCTCGGTTCTCAGCTTCTGATCTGAAATTCGAACAAACGCTTTCTTGACAACGCTCAAATTACTTCGGTAGGTTCTGTTCGTGCTGCTTTTTATGAGAAGTCTATGAGAATATCTGAGAGTGGTTTTATATAAATAAAACAACAATTTTTTGCTATATGCATTGTAAATACAACTACGTTGTATTATAGAATATTCTATTTTAATGACACTATAATTTCTAAATAAATCTGCACTTAAATCATTCATGAAATATTTATAAAATATACCAATAACAAAAGTAAACAATTTGCAATTGATAATTTTTCTCTTTGGCCCTTTATACATTTTCTTAATTTGTTTATAACTAAATTTTTATATTAAAAAAATTATCGTTAATCGAGGTACAACAAAATATTATCTTGGTTCCACTTTGTAGTTTCTCATCGTTGAAATGCAAATTTATAATCTCCAGGACTATAATATATTTTTCATTCTAAAGTTACCAGACTGGGAAAAGTCGGTAAAATATAGTGCTGATTAATTATATTCAGACAAATGAGTCGCATTAAACTACTCATTAAAGTGACGAGACTCCCTGGTGTATTTTCGTAAGCAATTGCTTTGCGCGCGGGCGCGTACAACGCACGCGTATACGTACACCAATTATAACTGGTTTGAAACGACTGCACTTAAAAGCAAACATCTTATCTGTTCATCTTACTACAGTGCGCGCCATCTATTGGGCAGGTGAGCAAGCGAGGATTCCCCGGTACAATCAATGTGGCGTGAAGTGCGCCGCCGCGTCGGTGATTGCTATCCGCTGGAATCTCTTCTTTTGCCGCGGATACAAAACGCTTGCACAAATCAGGTTTTATATACGCAGACTGAAAATTTTGCGACGCTTTATGGGAACCACAAAATTTTTGTTGCAATTACGCATTATTTTCGCCAATGCGCGCGCGCTTGCGTCTATGGAAGTATTTAAACAACATATAACTATATTTAGAAACGCCTCGGCTACGGTGACAAGTTATTTATAACGCGGAGGCAGCGACTATAAAGTTTGAGGATCGTTAAACTCTCCTTAAGCGTCGACATATTTCATTCATTAATAATGAATTAATGAAGCATCGTTTGCAAAAAATAGTTTTAATTGGCATTATATTTTATTAGCAAGGAAAGGAAAATGAATTTATATTACGAACGTCATTCCTATCATCAATAGATGCTTGACGTCAAATCGATAACATTTTTTTAAAGCTTGAAAAGCCATTTATCCTTCTTTGTTCGAAAGAAAGTTGAATCTCAATAAGATAGTCTTGCGACATTTAAGAAATAAACTACTGAATACATATTAAAAATTGTGTTCAATTATACTATTCGAAAATGATTCTATTGTTCGCATTTTATTGTTTTAAAATTTGGAAAACAGATTACTTAGAAATGTTGAAAAATGAATACAATTTTGTAAATTTTATAAAGAAACTGTCCGCTTCGCTCCAAATTGTCTGCTGGGCTCATTAGTGAGAAATAGAAAATTCTATCTGACAGGTAATAACAAAATGTATTCAATAATATTTAACACAATTAGAATTTAAAACAGATTGAACATGATGAACACATTTCTTTCATGTCTTTAGAGGTCAAAAAAAAAAAAAAAACATGATATATGATTTTTAACGGGCACACCCAACTTCAATATCTGAAAAATTCAGATATACTCTTCACGAACACACAGTGAGCAAATTGGAAGACCTAGCATACCAACAAAAATTAGATATACAGCTATTATGACTAGAAAAATTATAGCATTATAGAGAATTTCAAGTTAAAACTTTTTTTAGGAATCCAAGCTCTTAGAGTTCCAGAAAAAAATTTTTTTTTCAATGATTTATAAGTATTATTATGAGCAGCTGATGGCCCATTCTACCAAGGTTGTTTAAATAAAACAAGTATTTACCAACGTTTCGGATATTTAGTACGTCCCTCTTCAGATTTATAAGTACTATATTTTTATGTTTAATTTGTGTAAATTTTGCGAAAATTTAATAACAATTTTATTAACAATAAATTCAAATACAATTTTTTTTTGGGTTGTGGGGAAGGACCAAGGGTCGGAGTAGTGTTTTATTTGCCGACATATCTTATTAGTGTTCGTAATTAAATTTTGAATTCCTATTTTGACTATATATTAAATAGAGGGTACCGTTTCATTCATTCATTCATGGTTTTGGAACCATTTTATTAATCACTCTCGGAACCGTATCGACATTTTATATTAATTTTTTTAAGTCAACAAAATATAAAGTCATATTACAATAAATATTTGCGATTTTCTTATCAACGCACAATTTTCCGTTTTTCAAATTTGGCATTCAACTTTTCGCGCGTCGCATTTGGGAAGGCAGAAAAACGTACGTCGGAAAACTAGAAAAACAAGATCGAAACAAATCTAACCGGATATCTTAATACGCAAGTTCGGAGGTGCGAACGAGTCGTCCAATTAAAATTCACAATTTGCGCAATGCACGCGTTCACGATACTCTCGTCGTGTAATTATTCGGCCCTCGTTTACTCTCAACTCGCGCACGTCTCGCAGTTTCTTCGCCATTCGCGCATTAAACACGAGACACCCGCGCGCGAGTAGGCAATAGTCGTGTCGTTCCCGGCTCGCCAACGTAATTAAATGTCGCCTTCCGCGGTGGCACGCAAACTGTGGAAAATCTTGCTCGTAAAGCAAAAATCGCTTGAGCTGAGCTCGCTACCGTTGTCTCAAGTACGTCAATGTCACTTACACGTTGACTCTTTCTATGCTGCAGTTTTCTATGTGCCTGTCGCGGCGTTGACTTGAAAGCTTGTTTTCTTTTCCGAGTTTTTCATTAATGGGAAAAAATGAAACAGAATAGTGGAGACTGCATTTATACTTGAAAATTGCTTTTTCAATGACTAAGTTTATAACGTATAAACTGTGAAATTAGACGTACATTCATACCAAAAAGTGACAAAAATGAGCATTAAATTGTTCTAAAATCGATGTAAAATCTTCTTCACAGTTCTAAAAAATATTTTACATAATTGTTTACTATTAGTACTGTAGAATATTGCTTTTGATGAATTATACAACCAAAAGATTTGTCTTAAATTTTTGAATGAGACCTTACGGTCAATGCATCTTCAATAGCGATATTTTTCTTTCTCAAAGAGGAAGCTTTGTGACGTTGAAAAAAGTTTTCAAGATAACATGTTAGAAAAATGTTTTGAGTTATTTGGAGTCAAAATATACTATTTTTTTTAAATGTCCGCGCGCGCGCGTGTGTGTGTGTGTATGTGTGTGTGCGTGCATAAATTTCACATACACTAGTCATCTCTAAGCGCGCTTCGCGCGCCGTAATTTCTTTTTATAACCTAGCAACACATTACTTCCACCGACCAAATCACGAATAAATTGATATCATAACAAATTCATCATTTTTTTAAGATTTTGCTTCCTCCTAGAGGAAGTTTTGTGATAGTAAATTTTTGAGTTGTTGTAAAAACATGTTATAATTGTGTTCCGAGGTGTTAGGAATCAAAATACATGGTTTTTGAAAAATGTCTGTATGGATGTATGTGTGTGTGTGTTTGTGTGTGTGTATACGCCTGAATCTCACCTTCTACTCGGTCGATTTTGACCGGACAGGTCTCATTTTTTTTTTTTTTGCGTGATGCCGGGTCAAAAATCCGTTTTTTGATTGGGGCGATGCGTTTTTCTTTTTTTTCAAATTTTCGATTTTCTCAAAACTGTTTTTTGATTTTTTTTCAATGATAGGATCGAGTTATTCGAATCTGATGGGTAGCGTTCGAAAGAGCGTAAAAAAATCTATAATTTCCGAAAAAAAAAATTTCTCTAGCTATCCCGATTCTCTTGTTATTGACAAAAAACAAACGGTCAATTTTTTTGAGAAAAAACTTGAATACATTCTGTAGGCTAGATTTTGAGTAAAAAATTGAAAAATGAAAAAAATCAGTTTTGTATGTCCAACGATTACAAAAGTAAAATTGACTTAATGGCTTCAAACTTCCTTTTAGAGGTAGATTTTTTATAGTTCTCGGTCGAGTTCTTTGGGCAAAATGATTGGTCCATAAATTTCAGAGATATTTGAGGTTAAAAATTTTTTGACATTTTTTAAAAATCGTAATTTCTCGAGAACGGCTCTATGTATCTGAATGGGGTGGATGGCATTCGAAAGAGAATTAAAATACCTATATTTTCTAAAAGAAATTAATTTTCTATCTATCACGGTTGTTTAGTTATCAGCAAAAACAAAAACTTGTTTTTAAAAAAACACGTTTTTGTTAATAATAAAAGAACAATGATAGCTATAAATTTTTTTTTTCTTAAAAAATATGAATTATGAAATATAAAAAAAAAACACGTTTTTGTTAATAACAAAACAACCGTGATAGCTATTTGTTTTATTATAAAATATAGATATTTTACTTCTATTTCAAATGATAACTTTATTTATCAGTTCAAAATTTATATAAATTTGATATAAATAATAACTAAATAAATAAATTTAAAAATTAACAATTTTTAATATTCATAAATGAATTTAATTATAATTATGCAATAAATTTTTTAAAAAATTATAAATTTTGTTATTAAAAATTAATTAAAGGAATCAACAAATTACGGTTGAGGAAGCTACGGGCCAATGAATTGGCAGCGGTTTTTTTTTAAGAATTTTTTTCCTTTTATTTTTAAATTTTATTTTTTTGTTGAACGGCTTAGATTTTTGATTCCTGTCGAGACAGTTCTTTGGGCAACAGTATTGGTATATAAAGTGCTATTGGAACGCGTGAATGCAGGGAATCCGTCGGCACTCATACAATCACAAATCATTAAAAAAGAGTTTTAAATTATTACTTACTGATAAAATTTGAGGAAGCTAAGTGCCAATCTATTGGCAGTGGTTTTTTCCCAGCGTTCAAAAGTAAATATCTACTTCATCAATTCTCATTCTAGTTTTTAAGCTATTTTTCATTGGTTCATTTTTATAAAGTCTGCAGAGAAGAATAGCCAGTGAGAGAAAAACTTAATAAATTAAATTCTAACCATGTAAGAGCATTATGAAAATTGTCCATACGAACAGTTCTCAGATCTAGAATGAATACAAGCAGCCAAAGAGCTTCCTTATCGTAACAATGAAAACCGAAATGTATTACCTGAAGTTGCGGACTTGTACATACCGGTTATACGCTGAATATTTAAATGGGAAAAGGTAGGAACTGGAAAAAGGAGTCATCGTTTGCATCTATCGATGCCGAAGACTATGCCGTTCGATTACGTTTCATCGCAGAAACACAAGAATCAAATTACGCGAAACGGCGCTTTGCTGCACTTTTTGCGTCTTGATCGACCGGATTAAGAAAGGAAGAGAGAGAGAAAGAGAGAGAGAGAGAGAGAGAGAGAGAGAGAGAGAGAGAGAGAGAGAGAGAGAGAGAGAGAGAGAATCTGTCTGATAATCCTTGTGTTGCTATCAAAGGAGGGATACTGAAAGAATATTAGAAGATTAAAAAAAGGAACGTAGAAAATTGTACGAATGATGTACATGTTAATAACTTGGATTTTGGATCTAACAACATTCAGTTCTGTTATTGAAAATCAAAAAGACGTGATATAAATCCTCATCATGTGACCTTGATTATAAGGTAAAGTGTAATATCAAATTCTGAAATATCGATTTGTTACAGACTAAGTCTTTTGTCATTAATATCTTTAAAAAGGTTTTAAAAGAAATATTTCTCATAGATATTGGGTAATTATTAGTTAGAAAATGAAAACGTTTCTAGAAATGTCAAAAAATATCTGGTGGAAATCGCAAGACTTAAATAAAACTGTTAAGAAATTAAATATACATAAAATGCGTCCGTTCTGATAATTTTTTATTATCCAGCCAACTTTATCCAAATTTAATTATTGCTTAAAATATAAAAGAGATTTAACTTATACAAAATTCGTATTCCCTTTACATACATGATGGTTATTAAAAACGAAGTAGATTGGGGCCGAGTATAGTCAGACATTGATTTTTTGTGATAACCTTGTTTAGTAAAGACTTGATTTTTTTTTAATTAAAAGTTAATCACTTTAAAGCTCATCGACTCAGATGCGGGTTACTGTTTTTGTTTAACTGTTAGTCCCGAGTGTAATTCCTATACCTCAGGCATTACTGACTGTACAGGGGGATGAAACCATGTTAAAAGGGAAACCATGACGATACAATACAAAAACAAATACAGATAAAATGCACTAATAACTGCCACATTAATTGATAAACGTCTCAGTTTAACTTATATCAGTTGAAAATTTGATTTTTTTTTCATTTCATCATTTTCTGACATTTGTAAATATACATACTGAATAGCGATTCTGTGACTGTAATAGTGTATGTCGTTCATATATAGGCAGCACAACAAGGGGTCCAGCACAGAGCCTTGTGGAATACCAAAATTAGTTTCAACCCTTCATGACGTTTCCGATTTGGCCAAAACTTTTTGCTTTCTATCTAATAAATAAGATGCTTTCCAAAGCCCACCTTAAGGGGGTCAAGGATTCCTTTGCGGGTAACGAACGCCAGAAGCTGATCATGCACGAGCTTCTTGAGAACCTTAGAGAGAAACTTAGTAGCATTACGGGTAGAAAGTCAGCAGGTGAAGATGGCGTTGCTTCTGAAGGAATTTTCTGAAGGAATCAACTGAATTGTATTACAAAGCAAAGATGTACAGTAAATTTTAACGAAAAAGTTAACAATTGCAGGAAGAGCTTTAGCTATAACACTTTGCGGAATACCATCCTCCCCTCTGGCCTGTGTAGTAAAGTGTGAAATTGCTTTGTGGTAATTAAATGAAACAGGACTAAAGCTAAAACCGTCATCAGTGCAGAACTCCAACTAAAACATCATAATTTTCAGAATGGGAGTATAGCATCTGCGCAAAGTGTTTGTTAAGCTCGTGCAAAGAGAAGCCAAGCCATGGAGATTGCAAGCTATCTTTTGGAGAAGCCTGAAGTTACGCATTTCCACCCAAACCGTTGCAGTGCACGATGTCATCCAGTTTTTGACTGATAAATCGAGCTCGTTCTAGCGTAGAAAACGTAGAAAACCGTATGTAGCGAATGGATGATTGATATTTGGGTATTTGGGATAAAAATGTGTATTTTATTAAGAATTATTAAATTTTATTTGAATTATAATTTAATTATATATCATCTATAATATTCAAAGGGACCTCGTCTTGTATCAATATAATAAGGTGGGCGTGGGTGATTGAAAAATCCTTCTTCTACAAGAAGATTCACGCAGTGGTGTAGAATATGATAATTTTCTTAGTGCAATTTAAAAATTATATAAAATAGTGAACATCAAATTACAATAAGCAAACTGTAAAATACAAATTGAAATACAAAATTAGAATATCTGACACATAAAGTAAAATAACACCGCTTATAGACCATATTTGCATATCTTTGTCTGCATCCCAAATTTACAAGAGTTACGGAAATGTAAAAATACTTTATCGGCCATAAGTTGCTCATCTAAGAGTCGCACAATACTTAGATAAAAAGTATTGGCAGACGCGATAATCAAATTGCGAATGATATCGCAACCAGCAGCGTAACGCAGCAAAGAGAAAGAGACAGAATGTCGATTCAGGCGACCGGTTCGTCCGGGTGATATAATTCTTGTGTTGTATCAAAGGAGAAATCTAAACAGTATGAGAGGACGTTGGAAAAAAAAGAAAAGGCCAAGCCAACTGACATCCACTGTCTCTCTCTCTCTCTCTCTCTCTCTCTCTCTCTCTCTCTCTCTCTCTCTCTCTCTATCTCTCTCTCTCTCCCTCGTATCGAATCGCCGCGGAACAAGCCGTAGTTTAATTCGAAACACGCTCAGAAAGCGAAGAGAGCCGATCAGCGCGCCAAAGATATTCCTCGTGCAGAAAAATAAGGTAAAGACGAGGACAAGAAGGAGGAGGAAGAAGAGGATGAGGTGGAGGCGAAGGAGAGTGAGCTTGTCAAAGAATAGCCCGGCGCGACTGCGGATATAATAAAGATGGCGATATAGGAGTCATAATGTAGTGGTCCCGCTCGCGCGCACTAGCGTGTACATGCGCCTCTTCTCGCTCCCACGGATATATGGGAGAAGGACGAAGTGAGAGAGGAAGAGAGGGGGATGATAATAAAAGGAGAGAGCCGCGAGGAGGTGGGGAAGATCAAAGAGGCTAGCGAGAGGAAGAGAGAGGAATAAAGATAAAGGAGCAGAGAGGAGGCGATATGAGAGCGAGAGAGGATCGGGAGTCAGAGGAGAGAATGTCGTAGCCGTCATCCTCTCAGTCAGGTATACCCAAAGAAATAGAGAGAGAGAGAGAGAGAGAGAGAGAGAGAGAGAGAGAGAGGGGGGGGGGAGAGTGCGAGAAGGAAGGCGGAGGGTGGGAGGAGAAAGAGACAAGCCCTTACTAATGGAGGAAATAAATTTTGGATTAAATCGTAGCCCGGCTACTTTATAAGGCTGCTACCTCTCTGTTCGCGCGGGCGAGACGCTGCGCTAAAGTGTCTGTCTCGCGCTGGTACGCGCGTGCATAACGCGAGCGTTTGTACGTATTCTCCGCCCGCGCGTGATGCGCCCGCGTCTCGCGGTGGTCACCTTATCGATTCTCCCGCTCTCTCGCGCGCTCTCTCTTTCTTGCTCGATTTTCCACCATCAACAATCGCCGGGAACGCGATTGTACCTGCGCATATATGAAATCGCCATAACGTTTATGGAAATGCTTATTTAGCGCGCGTTTGTGCCTACTCTGGAGTTGCATTTGTCGCCTTTTGTATGGCGTGCTTTCCTATCGGGATAAAAAAAATGCTGTTGAGAGAAAAAAACGTTATCTTGAATTATCGAAAAGGTTATACGGTTCAGTTCTGTAGCTCATACTGTTGTTATTTTCGTAAAGTGTCGTTATTATTGTATTAAGATATGACTACACAATTGCATAGAGAAAATATTTTTTTTATAAGGCGTAGATTGATTTCAGGTAAATTTGTTAGTAGAATTATCATTTGGAGTTTATTTGGAAGTAATATATAATTGAAATTTCCATTTTATAATAATCAATAATAAAATTATCTTAGACAAGGCTTCCTACAATTTCATAAACAGAAAATATGTATTTATCCACAATGAAAAGAAATTTATTGTTATAGGAGCTTCTCTTGTCCAACTAAATGATGTTTGTTTTTTGTTTCTAATCAAGAGAAATTATTGTAACTTTAAAAAATTATTTTCATAGATTGCAATTATTTATTCAGTATCTCATAAGATCAGAAAAATAATATATTTTAACATAAATTAGTAATAAAGCTCATATTATTTATATCTTTTGTGAAATATCAATTACCTCGCTGAAAGCTTGCTTCAGATCAAGATCAGTTATTTGCTAAGCGTGACTTTTAAAATAAATGTTTGACCGTGGTTACGAATCATCGTCATTTAGCCTTTTCCAACCGCGAAAGTAAAGGAATCCAGTAAAATACATTTCCATGCCGATCAATCTTAAGACACGAGCTAAAGATGCAGGTATATCTATGTAGAAATAAATGAAGCTGCGCGAGCGCGCCATCATCCGTGTGATCGTCGTTGATGCGTTCGTATACGCATCGGCGATCGAAGGAGGAGTCTCCTTTGCTCCTCTCGTTCTCTCCTCCCGGGGCCGTCTAGAGCGGAAACCTCGAATGAGTTACTAGTCAGCGCGCGAGGACGAGCCTAAGGACAGCCAAGGTCCAGACGAGAGGCGAGGAGAAATTCACGAGTGGGAGGGCGAGAGAGAGAGCCTACTCGCTAGAGGAGAAGAAACGAGGGAAGATGGACGAGGATGGAGGTGACGCCCGGTGATGGTGAGGTGCACCGGTGCACGCGGTGAGAGATTGAAAGGAGAGAGAGAGAGAGAGAGAGAGAGAGCGAGAGAGAGAGCGCGAGTGAGGATATAGAGACACGAGTGTGCGTGAAAGGAAGACGAAGGCGGGCAGAGGAGGTGGATGAGGAGGAGGAGGTGAAGGAGGGACGGACGGACGGGAGGGAGAGAGAGAGAGAGAGAGAGCGGGACCACTGCTGCGCCGTCCTCCATAAATCTATCAGCCGCGGTTGTATAAATACGACTCAATGAGGTGGCCGTGAATCACCCTGACGTGCTTCATAAGTCCCGGGAGTTTATTAAACCGGCGGGCATTTCTCATGTCGGGGGATAAGATCAATACGGCCGCGCGAGCGTTCGCGAGCGAGCCCAGTAAGAGCGAGAGAGGCCTATACGCGCTCTCTCGCTCCCTCCCTCTCTCTCTCTCTCTCTCTCTCTCTCTCTCTTTTTCCTCGCCCCTCGAAGAAGACGGCGACGAAGACGAGGACGTCGCGGACGTGTACGTGTGTGCGCACTCGCACTGCTAGTGCCCAGTCGTCTTATTTCGCGAGCGAGAAAGGGGGAAAGAGAGAGAGAGAAAGAGAGAGAGAGAGAGAGAGAGCGAGAGAGAGTGAGCGAGAGAGAGAGGAGAGAAGGAGAAGGATGCCTGCTTCTCGCATCTGCGTTTCTCTCGTTCCCCGTTCCTTTTTATGCCTTATGGCCGGTGCCCGATGACATGCCGATGCCTCGCCACGGCGAGTGCGCGAGCGAATCGGCCGCTGAATAATTGGAGAGGATCGCGTGCGAACCCGAGGAGGACTGATATGGATATATATGGGGGATGATGATGACGGTGAGTGTACGTATAAGTGCATGTCTCTGTACTAGGGATATCTGTACATGGGAAAAATGGAGGAGGCATGGATTATTTGCATAGGTGTATTACTAGAAAATGAATTTTTGTTTAAAATTGTGAAATGAAAACTAAAATCGTTCGAAGAATCTATAGGTGCGATAATAAATGCTAAGGTGTTCAATATTTTTCGAGTTTTTATAAAGCAGATTGTTTATATAGAAAAAAAGGCCTTTACTGTTATTTTTAAAAGTTCATGGTTGAAAATGACTTGTTTTTTCTATAGTTGAAGCGACGTTTGAATAGATTGAAAAATACTAATTACGTGAAAATGTGTGTTATTTCGTTTCTGGTACCAAAGGCTGGTACAAAATTTGGATTTTCCGAGTATTTGGAGATTTTAGATAGATTTATAATATTGAAATGTACGAAAATATACTAATATATGAAAAAAAGGATGTAGTGTTAAAATAAAAGGCGCAGTACAATGTCAAACTGCACCACAATAATTTCAAAAACAATATCAACATCCATACATGTGAAAGTTAGAGAAGTTATAAATTTTAGGTTAAAAAAAATTATATTATATATAAAAATATTACAAAATAAAGAGACACCATATATATATATAACCAAGTTAAGAAATGAGCACATCTGCGATAACCATATGAAGAGTGAGAAATATCGTAAATTATTAGTGTATGAAGTTAAGGATAAGCAAGATCGAAAATCAGTTATGATCGCAAAAGAACGATTTTATCGGTTGGCTCACGCGGCGCTATCTCTCTAGAGATCGTCTCGCGCGCTGCAGTGTCACTGACAATCGCCCTGCAAGAACACATACCTATGTATATATATCTGCGCGTGTGCTACACACTCCCTCCGATACCCGGGTATCGAATGTATACCAGACGCGTGCGTGTTTATACGTCGCATACGAATTAATTTGATACCTTGCGAGAAACGTGGATTCCACCGTGTATTTCGGAAGCACGCGATTACGCGGACTACCCAGACTCGCGGTGCGTGAGCCGTGCTTCTTCTCATCTTCGTTTTTTTCTTTTGCGTTATTTATTGAATCTTACATATAGTAATGAATAATCATTCCTATTCATGTATACTTATTCATTTTTTTTATAGTTTCTGTAAATTCATAGTTTGTTCTAGTTAGTTCTTAGTATTGATGAAATAATACTATAATACTGTTTATAAGTTGCAAATACTTATTTCATTAGAGAGATGAAAATATAGATTTAATAAATGAAGATGGAATATTTATTATTCAACAGCAGCTACTATATCTACTAGATAATATACAGCATAATATCTTTCATTTTTCTATAATTATGCAATGCATCACGTACACATTCTATTGGCTTTATAGCCGTAAGACAATGATAATCCGAACACGTATAGTAAGTCACCTCTACAATAAAATCATATATTTTCCTCATCGACAACTTATTAAGTGCACGTTCTGCGATCGCGTGAAACTATGCACTCGGCACCCGATGAACGGAATCGATAATAAAAATCTCGAGTATTATTTCAGTTTCGTAAATAAATCTCGAGGCACGAGGCAATCGTCATTATTCGATGCCGGGCAGCTGAATGCGGCGATAAATCAAGATCGAGTGCGAGAAGAGCCTCGCGCTCTCGAGTGAGATGGAAGCGTGTATGAGAGAAGGATTTCAGATAATAAACGCGAGGAAGTAAGAAGGAGCAAGAACGAGAGAGAGAGAGAGAGAGAGAGAGAGAGAGAGAGAGAGAGAGAGAGTGAGAGAGAGTTAAAATCCAAAGCGCAATGCGAAGGACTCGCTCGCTCTGCCCTCCTTCCTAGCGTAGAGTTTAATTAGTAACCGATAAATTCAGCCGGAGAGAGAGAGAGAGAGAGAGAGAGAGAGAGAGAGAGAGAGAGAGAGAGAGAGAGAGAGAGAGAGAGAGAGGTAACCGCCCCCTTTCACGGGGCGGTAGCGCCTCGGTGAATCCTCGGCCTCGATCTTCTTTCACCGGTCCGTATCCGATCTCTGCGCGCGCGCGCGTCACCGTCGACGTCCCCAATTCCCCCGACAAAACGAATGCAAGCAAACCATTTGATCCAATTAGACGACGAATGGCCCCGCGTATAACGCGCGACCAAAGCACCTGCCGTCCGTAAGACATCCATAATATCACTTAATGAGCAACAGATGAAAATATTATTTGCAGAAGAAAATAAAAAGATCTAATTTAGAAAATATATTAAGATGTATGTGTTTTCAAAATGTCTGGCATTGTACGTAAAGATATATGTCTGTTGCGGTTTGAAAAGCATAATGAAATAAAACAAGTAATCCAATAAAAAAAAATGTTCTCTTTATTTTCACAATTTACATAGATAGATATAATATACATATACAAAGGTCTCATATTTACAATTTGTATGCATTTCGGAAAGTATCGAGAATGTTATGCCTGTAACGTACCGAAGTAATGACAGCTCTCAGATTTTAATCTATACCTTAATAATTGAGTTAATTTGTATGAAACTAGATGTCGTTCCTTGGTAGTTATTAACAATTTTTTAAGAGTTCGTGTACTGGACTCGAGCATACAATCGGGATGGGAGTAGCCCCGATCTCAGGGTTAGATACCGGCGCGCAATGTGCCGGAGTCCGTGCCGTCGATACAGAGAAGTGGTAGGTGCAGGTAAGTCGTTAGCGCTGAGTGGCTGCGACCGTGCTGCTTAGGTGATACGGGTAAGTAGTCGGCGCAGAGGGCCAACTACCGTGCCGTGTGAGAAGAAAGGAGCCGGGTAAATAGTCGGCGCAGAGGGCCGACTATCGTGCCGTGGGAGGTAGGTAGGTTAGGATTCGGTTGTTATCGAGAGAGTTTATTTGAAGAAGAAAAAAAAAAATCATTAATCAAAATCTAGAATTATAGGTATGTTTATTAATATACTCAAAATGAATTATTTGACATAAGTTTTTACGAGCGCAAAGGAGTGGCCAGCTTCAGTTACCTAAGCGCAATGCTTATCGGTATCCTGAATAGGCGAGAGCTCGGACACAAGTGCGTGCCGATTCAGAGAATCGGAGCCCTTTATATACCAGTCGATCGTCTGGTCTTCTCTCTTGCGCATGACAATATTTTTGTTTATACTCTGACGTCAGAGGCGCTGTGTGAATGAGTGAGTAAGATTTTCTCTGGCGCACGCGATCGTATGTTTGTACACAAATATGCATCGTGTTTGTTGATTTTTCGCTCTCGTGTTTATGAATGGGGAAATGTGAATCGATGCGCATACCATGAGCTGTTCGTGTACGTCACATGCCTGAGAGCAGGCAGCACTAAGGAAGGTTTACAATTAGATTCTGAACTGCACTGTGGTACTCCGGTTGAAGATTCAGTTCGCTATAACCCTGCCTATTACAACCCTGGTCGCGATGACGGCAAGATCACGGCGATTCACAGTTTCTAGTCGAAGGAGATCGTCTGCAGATATTCTACTCCAGACCCTCCTGCAGGATAGGATCGGCGGATAGTGTTGTACACTGAAAAAAATTTGGCACTTCAGCTGACTCGATAAGTACATACGCATGCAGAAAGTAGGGTCGAATGTTGTACCGCGGTTCGGCACATCTCCTGCCCCGTACTGGCACAGCTCCTGTCCCGTAAAAGCATCGCGCGCCCCGTACTGGCACAGCTCCTCTCCCGTTAGGGACAAACGCTGTGCCAAAAGTGGGTAGTCTGATACACGCAGCGAAGGGGGCGCTCACGAACTGTGATGGAAATAGACGCCGTGCCAAATTTTTTTCAGTGTATATTACTCACACCATGGTGCTGTTCGATGGCCCTCTTTATGTCAGGGTTGCCGGCGAATTAGTGGATCTTAAGCCGTTGAGCTCTTTCAAGATCGGACTGTTCACCGCTAACGTGGGCGTCAATCACTACTCCCAGGGTTCCCATGACAGCGATGATATCTGGCTTCCGTGTCCCTTCAGTGGTTGGTACGTTGGGCTCGATATATACCACAAATCCCGGGCATTGTAGGTTCCTGCCAATGTACGACCACGGAGTTATGTCTAGTAATTCGCATGCTATGGGTGCGGGGGCATATCTGCAGGACATGGTTGTTGGTTTCCGGCAGGCCGCACCCCGCACAGCAGCTGCGATTTCCGTGCCTCCATCTGGTGGTCTTGGCTCTGGATGGAAGTGTACCTATTCTCACCTTGTGGGAGGTTATGTAGTCCCTACCGGTGAGGAGTGCAGTACCATCCGTCACCCACTGGTGTTGGCTGGTGACTTGGGCGGAGTCCTTGAGCGCACGCCCTTCTATGGAGCCATGGAGGAGGGCGGCCTACCTTTTCTTGTACTGTTCTTCATCTGCAATCAGAGTGTTGTTGTCGGTGAGCCGCTTACTACATTGACGAATTTTCTTGGCCAAGTAGGGATCTGTGATGTTTCGTTCATCTTGCTCCAGTACGAGTCCCAGAAGACAATTGCGCCGGTGGAGTGGTGCCAGCCAGCAACCAGGTTGAAAATTCTGATGAAAATACCAAGGAGGGCGGCTCTGAGTTGACGAACCATTTGACCGTCCGGCCCAGGTCGGGCTTCCTTGATGATTTCGGGGTGATTGGCCGCCAGATGTCCTCGATGGTCGGTTATTGTGTGCAGCGAGGCTGGGTGTTGGTTGCTGGCTGTGTGAAGACACTTTTTTAGTAGGCTTGCATCGTGTCTCGAGATAGCTGCTGGACGTTCTCGATACCGTCGAGGATGCTGGTGATGCAGTGGGCTCGATTCTGTTGCTAGTGTCTCTGCACTGTGCTATATTACCTTCTTTTGGTATTTCTTTTGGAAGTTGGGGGCGTTGATGGATGGTGTCTAGGAGCACTGCTGCCGTATGGTCTGGCACACAGTACATCACGGAGGTACAATGAGAGACTCTGAAACACAGGCTCCTTGTCATTGGTGTTGATGTCCATGTTGACGATGGTGTTCAGCCCCTTACTAATCTTCTGAGTCCAGGCTCTCGACGGCTTTGGTGATGGTGAGGCCTGCTGTACGGCCTGCTGGTCATACCAGGCCTGGTGTGTTCTGCGATGGTGGAGCCATCTACCGTTGGCTGTGGTGAACTTCCTTTCCCATCCGGGAAAATGGCAGTGAATTTCGGAGACTTCTCTTCAGTGGATCGGCCGTTGAAGTAATCCGAAGCTTGTGTTGAAGTGTTTGGGCCAGCTAGAGATGGCCGAAGGGGGTGGCAACCTCTGAGGCCCTTTCACCGAGACTCTATTAGTACCTAGGGCACTTGGCGAGTGCGTCACAAGTAAGAGTACCCCGGGGCTTGCTCGCCTTCTTCCTCTTAATCCTCGACTTTGAAGGCCGCTCAAAATTCGAATTTTTGCCAGTACTTTACGGGGTTTAGAAATTCGAACTTTCAGACGCCTCCCCAATCGAGGAAAATACAGAAAAAACTCCGGTCATGGGGCGGATTCGAACCCACGATCTTTGGCTCGAGAGACCGTCACATTATCTATGAGCCAGATCCGCTCTTAAAGAAGTAGTAATCCACTTCCTTGTAGGAGACCTTCCAAGGATCGTTAAATTTAACCAATATCATCAAGAGCTATGGAAGAAAATGCTATGGGTGCCATCACTGGGCAACTATTCCGTGTATTATATATATACACAAATAATTTACGCCCCTATAGTACCTACTATCATATATTGGAAGTTTTATTAGTGCAGAAACAGAGCCGCTTTCAGAACAGTGACATATAAGCTGTTTAGAAAGAAAGTTATACTTCTTCACTTCCGAACATGCTATTAAAATAACCCAATATTAACCACGAAAAATAAACCTTAACCTGTGTAGTCACGGGACGACGTATCTAACGATCATTCCAGTGATAGCCACTTTTATTATCAAAATTTTTTTATCTACGTCGATTCTTAAACAACTTTATATGATAAATCTTTAAATATTTTAATTTTAAGGTGATGTGAAACCCTAATTTCAATATTTTTTAAATCAACATTCAAACGTTTATTTGGAAAAAGACGGTTGTCAAGCGCTCCGTACACGTAAACACTACATTCAGGAATTTTTTTTGAGTGATTTTATTAGCATTTTCGTTAGCTATGCTCGTTTGAAAAGTAGGTCAAATGCAGATTCCTACTTACCGACAGTAAGGTTTTTATTTAATTAAATAAATTCTCATCATTTTTTTGGAAAAACACGTTTGTCAAGCGCTCCGTATATGTAAATACTATACACACAATTTTTTTTTGGATGATTCTATTGGTATTTTCGTGAAATGTACTCGTTTGAAAAATAACATCGATACTCACATCCCTTTAATGTATAAGGATTTATATTTTTCACTTGATTATATAATACATATACTTTACTGTCATATTTAAAACTTTTAAGGGTGCATGGGATAATTAAAAACTCCAATGACGATCCTACGATTACATAACAAGCACAACATTCCGCATCTTCTAACTCATTAAAAGATCGTCTTATCTGTCTATTATATAAGATAACAAATCTATTTATGTTAAATAAACATCTTCTTCAGACCCTTAAATTACAAGTACTTATATCAAAGTCGTTGCATACAGGCAATTTGCCAAGCTCGTGGGTTTATAGACTCTTATAACTCCATGCGAAATTTTTCAAAGTTTGCACCTTCTGAGCAAACAATACACCTGATGCGTTATCGCTGTAAGCTCCAAATTACACAGTTCGATCATTTACACATTCACTCGTATGAGCTAGGATCACATCATTTAGAGGTATTTATATGCGTTGAGCCTGTGAGCGCGTTATACATACACACAAAGGCCGAGCCACTTCTTCCTAGGTGCGCAGAGTATAAATCGTTTGGCCGTCTATATTCACGCGATCGGTCTTGCCACTATTCCACACATACCATGAAAACGAGCGTATAGATGTATATGTGTTGTACTTTCGCATTGCGCGCAGACGTACATATATATACATCGCGAGCAGGTATAGATGTGCACAGGATTCGACGAGGCGAGAGAGAGAGAGAGAGAGAGAGAGAGAGAGAGAGAGAGAGAGAGAGAGAGAGAGAGAGAGAGACGCGTATACAGTCGTTCTCTCTACGAGCCGATTATCTACTCGGCGGCATCGGCAAACTTGTGATTTAGTATTTTCCGCGCCGTTAATTTATTGCCCAAGCCTACCACGTTACGGTTAAACATAGTTCATTACCGCGGGCTGTAATTAAAGCATATAATAACGAGTCGTATAACCCCCGAGGCCCCGCGAACGCGCTCGCGCTCTTGTAAATCTTGTGGGCTCGACAACCATCCCGCACGCGCACGCGTGTACAGAAAGAAAGGAATTAAACAGAGAGCTTGCAACTTACTCATTCTTGCGAAATATTACAGTTTTCTTGAATCGCCGAGTGCGTTTCAGAAACGATTTTCTATTTTATTTACATCATGTATGACAATAGTCAATTCATTCCAGAATGATAGCTTATAAATCTTTAATGAACCTATAAAATTAATTTCAGAATCTAAAAGAAACGTACACCTTCAAGTCGAAGCTTTTGTTTAAGCTTTTTAGGTTCGAGTTGACAGCTCAATGAGCCATTGTCGGGCTATTGGTTCGATATTGTTTACTCATGTATTATAGTTTTTGTGTTCATTCAATTATTTTATCAATCATGCGTCATTCTATACTTTGCTTGCAAATACTAATGAACGTATTTTCTATAACCATTTTTGATCCTCTAAATAAATTGAAGTTGTTCCAAGTTTATTTTAGCAAATGAAGGCATCATCTGTAACAGCTCTTCGTCCAAGCGATTGCTGCAACCTCTCTCCCATGTCTCTTTTTCGCACTCCACGCATTTCCCCCTAATACTTTTGTCCCTCTTCCCCGCAGCCATCCCTCAACTCCTAAGTGCATATACAGACATTGTGTAGAAACTTTGGTCTGGTTTATTTAATCGGGCTGAAAGAGTAAAACCATCCCGGTGCCATTGACGAGATCAGTCGTGGCGGTCTGGCGCACGCGCATTTTCAAGCGCAAAATATCTGGCCCGAGGGAAGACGCGGAGAGAAGAAACTCTCGAGCCAAATGTTTCTTCTAGGAGCCGACGCAGCCGCCTCCACCGCCGCGCGATTTATGGAGCGAAGTGACGGGAGGTGTTTATTGTGCAGCATCTGTTACGTTGCGCCCTCGCTCCGCTCTCGTCTCGTGCGCGTCTTTATCTCTTCTCGCTCTCTCTCTTTCTCTCTTCCACTCTTTCCTAGCCTTGCACGCAGTTCTTATTTGCGCTCTTTGCCGCCACACCGCCGAAGCATGCCGCACGGAGCTGTTTTTCTTTTCCTCCTCGCTCGCCTGATTCTCCTTCTCGCTCATCGTGTCTTCACCTCCTTTCATCAATGCTCGGTCGGTCTAGCTCGTTGAAATGATAGCTTGTTCCTTTTTTTCTTTCAAAGTACTTATTACAACTGCATAGCTTTCTGTAGTCCTGAAAGTTGATAAAAGTCCGAAAACTAATAAAACTCTTTTCTCAGCAAGTACACATTTTCCTTTTACTGTTTTAATTTGTTTATTTGTATGCAGTATGATACGTAAATTAGTATACCTACCGCAACACGCAATTTTCGGAAAAAGTGGCCATTAAAAGCACGCGCAGCATCATACGTAAAAGCATTCCTCTATACGGTACCGTATTTTTGAAAAATTTCGAGTAGAATATTCGACTGGAAGCAGCGCTCAAAAGGTCAAAAAGAGTAAGTGGAGCAAAAGCGAGCAAAAGCGGAATGAAAGACTTACAAGCGGAATCGAAGGAGCGTCGGCGAAAGGGATGCGCGAGAATCCGGGACAAAGTCTCCATAAAAGTAGTTTACGAGGCGAAACGGAAGACGGAAGTGGGAGATACACTATATACGGGGAAGAGAGCCGCTCGGGGGGGGTGTAGTGCGGTGGAGAAAGTGAAAGGGTGGCGGAGGGAATACCTATACAGGCGGTGCTCGCTTGCGCAAATGTGTAGTCGCGGGCGGTGCACGGGGAGGGGGGCGAGGAAGAGGTGTCACTCACTTGGTCCGTGTCATTTACACAAGCAGACGTACATCACGGGCAGGCTACATAGCAGCGGCAGCCTGGCCCTCGTATACGTGCTCCCTTTTATGTTCCCAAACGCGCGCGAGCGCTCTCGCATAAACCTGTCAGTCTCTTGTCACGTGCAGCGCAGTCATTCACAGTGTCGCCAGCAGCGCGCCCGCGCAGTCAACGCCAGAGCGACTCGTTCGTGCACACATACACTGGTGGAGAGAGAGAGAGAGAGACGCACTTTGAGAGAGGGAGAGAGAGAGAGAGAGAGAGAGAGAGAGAGAGAGAGAGAGAGAGAGACACACTTTGAGAGAGGGAGAAAATGAGAGGCAAGGGAGAGCTAAGTACGTAAGAAAGAGCGCCAAATGAGGAGAAATTATGAGAAACTCGTTCGCACGTATCTGTTTGCGCGCGGGGGGACGAGTGGCTGTGTGTGTGTGCGCGTACGTATACATGCAGTTGATGGAATAACGCGGAGGTGAGCGCTGATGCGAAAAACTTGGAGGAGCTGAAGGACCTTGCGCGTGTGTGCGGGGCCGAGAGACAGAGCGAGATGAAAACCAGGAAACCATGAAGTTGGGGACTTGAGAAATATGTGGTGGCGAATGAAGGCGTCAGTGCTACTTGAGATATATCGATGCTATGTGTATTTATATTTTCGTTTATTTTACTACGGATTTTGCATCATTTCTTTTCGAAGTATATATAGTAGAACGATACGATATCACAGATGAATTGCGCAAAGGGCTAATCCCACCAATTTTTTCATTGTTATATTGTCACATGTGGATACAAGTACGAATATGAAAGAACGAAATAAGCAAGACGTCCGATTACAATATGACGCCGATTAGCAGAAAAACCGAGCGGTGACGGCCGTGGCTTGATAGTAGCGTTTCTGACTCGCGAGTCAAAGACTCTCATTCGATCCCAGGGTCCGTCACTTTTTTCCTTCTTAAAAAAGTGATGAGCGGCCATGTTGAAGCATCTAAAGGCTTGATTTTGATTGGTCGGTAAGAAGAAGGCGCAAGAAATTTACTGTTTGGAATTTAATGTTTGAATTTTTTAATGGAATTTTTACATTTAGAGTAGTATAAAAATGATTAAGTTCTGACTTCGAAAAATTACTTAAATAAGTTAAAAGTAAAACGTAATGAAGATAGCATACATAACCTCAAAAACAGAAAAGTATGCGCGAAGCGCGTTCGAATATCGCTTGTATTATTAAAAGTTGCGATAGCTCACTCGTAACATTATGGCGCCAAACGTGGGGCCAACCACAACAATCATAACAGGACTATAATAATAAAATAATTGCAATCCGATATAATAGCCAGGGATAGCAAACAATAAGGTACTGGGATAAATACTATTAATTGTAGCGCAATATCTAAAAAGTTTCGACGGATACTAAAAGCTTACTACAAAATCTAATAGAGATTAGCAAGAAATTGTCAGCCGCGAAAAATTGTCGCTGCTAGGGTGTACGTCATATCACTGTTACGTCACACACAGCGAGATAAGACACACCACTACAAGCTTATGGCAGCCGCCGTGTAAAAGGATACTCGTATGCATTATAGTCGAGGCTGACTACTGCCATACAGACAAACATAAATTTTAGAATTGTAAACTACTAGGGCAATCACCACAATCATAACAGGACTACAATAATATAATTACAACCCGATATAATGGCCAGAAATAAGTAAACAATCAGATACTAGGGAAATGTTATTAATTGCAGCGCAAGATCTTTAAACTTTCGAAGGATACTAAAAGCTTACAACAAAAACTAATAGAGAATAGCAAAAAATTGTCAGCTGCGAAAAATCGTCGCTGCTAGAGTGTACGTCATATCACTGCTACACCACATACGGCGAGATAAGACGCACCACTACGAGCTTATGGCACCCACCGTATAAAAGGATACTCGTAGGCATTACAGTCGACTAATGCCATGCAGTCAGATATAAATTTTGGTACTGTCAAATACTAAGGCAATCACAACAATCATAACAGGACTACAATAATGTAGTAATTATTGCAATCCGACATAATGGCCAGGGATAGTAAACAATAAGGTACTGGGAAAAATACTATTAATTGCAGTGCAATACCTAAAAACTTCCGACAAATACCAAAAAATTACAAAAAAAAAAAACAAACAGAGAATAGCGAAAAATTGTCAGCCGTGAAAAATCGTTGCTGCTAGGGTGTACATCATATCACTGCTACATCACACACGGCGAGATAAGACGCACCACTACAAGCTTATGGCAGCCACCGAGTAAAAGCATATTCGTATGCATTATAGTCTAGGCCGACTAAAGCCATGCAGTTAGACAGAAATTTTGGAACTGTAAAATACTAAGGCAATCACAACAATCATAATAGGACTACAATAATGTAATAATTTTTGCAATCCGATATAATGGCCAGGGATAGTAAACAATAAGGTACTGGGAAAAATATTATGAATTGCAGCGCAATATCTAAAAACTTCCGACGGATACTAAAAGCTTACAATAAAACTAACAGAGAATAGCGATAAGTTGTCAGATGCGAAAATACGCAACTCCTACCTTACCGACCTCCCACGGCAAAGAAGTGATTCATCTATGACTCAGCCACTTACCTGCTTTAAGTCTCTCTCCATCGATGGTAGGGACTCCGACACACTGCGAGTTAGTATCTTACCCCGAGAGGTAGAAAAAAAAATGAAAAGTCTCCAAATAAGATTTCCAATTAATAACAATCTCCCACTTCGCCATAAATATACACGGCATATATCGCGGCAGCGGCACCCGTTTTTATTATAAAATAGAATATTACAGCATTTGATAACGAAACCGTATATTAATTTTTAAGATGATCGACCTATTCACTCCATCCTAAATTAATTTTTAAGAAACAATATAAAACAATGCGATAAACGCGATCGTAGTTGTTAAAATTTGCACAATTAATATTAGTTATAGATAGCAAATTTTCACGGGGGAAACTTACTACCCCAACCACTTTCATGAAAATGGAAATGATCCGAGTATAATAATTATCATTGGTATTATCATTAGTGTCCTTCATTCACGATCGTTGAGGAGCAGGTGGACATAAACAGGCCACAACTTTTTAACGAGCTAATATGAGCAAATATCAACCTACATAAATCTCAACCGCCCAATCGGAGAGCGCCATTAAGATAAAAAGTAGATTTAAATAACCAATACAAAACCGGGCAAAATTGAAATCACGGAATCACCCCAAAACACGCTGTGCCCAATACTATAGAAAAACGGGTATATCATGATATCACGGATAATAGCTCCTTTATTCTGGAACGGAATACTTAACCGATTGCCTGGCTTCCAGAATTGAGGCTAATATCAACGATGCAGTAATAAATTAATTGACAAAATTTACAATTATAATGTGAACTTCGCCAGATAACTATGTCATAAATTCCCTTTTAAGAAAATAACGCGTCAATAATATAGGATGCAATGAAAAATTGGCAATGAGGGTCTCGGTAAAACGTTATAGAACAGCACCCAGAGTCACGCCATATGGATATGACGACAGCCAATAAACAAGTGCGCCAGTATACCATACAGGCTGCACCGGCATAATCTTTTTGATTTTATTTTTTACAATTAAATCGGCGGACTTTAACATATTAAAGGCAAGACATGGACCATAACAAACCTACCAACGAGACAAACCCGATGTCTATTACTAACCCGATAGAAAATGGGGAAATCCGGACCTCTAAAAATCAATAAAAATATCATTAGAAGCAACATATCAGAGTATACCCAATAACCCAATAACATATGGCAACCCTGTGTGCTTGCAGACTGATGTTGGAAGCAGGGAACACAAGGAACCCAGTAATAGAGCCTATTTCGGGGAGCTCAGGAGTGATCATAGAGCAGCTAAGTCCGCTCGCAACATCAAGCACAACATGGAAGATAATACAGCAGGTTAACTTGGAGCTGTTATTGCACCAAGGGGAGCGACTGCTAGACGCACGGCGCTCCATAACGCAACACTGTAGTAATATGTTAGCATGACAGGATTAACAGCAGTTGAAGAACATCTATAAACAAGTTAGGGATACAAACAAGGACATCGATAGAGCTCTAGAACTACTAGAAGGGCAAGGATTACGAAGAGCTACCCGAATTCGACGAGCATGGTTCTCTGCGTAAGACCAGTCACTACTTATTTGGAACTCTGGATGAGGTAGCAGAAGAAGAAATTAAAGGACTTATAGAGGGAGCAAAAGACAAAACTAGGCAATTGTCAGACCTTTTGCTAAACCAAACGGAGGTCGTATACAAGGAGTTCGAAGCAGTACAAATGAAGGCCGAGGAGCTAGAGCGAAAACACAGATCCTGAATCAACATCAACAAGATTCGCAAAAAGAAGCCGTAATGATAGTAGCGATGGAGCTTCTCGAGAAAAATGTACTGCAGTATGAAATTGACGTACAAACTCTGACCGACGTGATTCTATTTGCTCAACAAGGGTCCATTCACCCGCGGTTTCTGAACCTCACGCAGATCAGAGAGACGGCGGATTTGAACCAGATCAATCACGGAAGCGGCTTTCCCAGCTTTAACAGACGAGAATGCCATATCGGAGTTAGTAAAGATATCAGACGTGACGATCCTATTACACAACTTCCAATTAGTCTACCATAATAAATAATAATCATTGCAATCCGGTATTGCCTTTAAATGATTTTAATACCTATCAACTCTTGAAAGCTTCACCCTTGCCAGTTCTCCAAAGAACAGTTAATAAATCTAATAACTTTGCTTATATCTGGCCCAGTTTACAATACTTTGCAGTTAGCCCCAGTAAAAGCACGTATATAAATATAGATTTAAAGTCACTGGGTAATTGCAAAAAATTAAACAAAGGCTATATATGCCGGGAGACGGAGCCGGACCAAATCCTCAACGAACGCGCGGGGTGTGAGGTAAAATTGGCTACGAACATCCCAATTCAGAACTTTTCCCAGTGCAAAGTAAAAATAATAGAGTTGGATACAATCTTTTGGGCGCACTTAAATGACCCAAATACGTGGTTTTTTTCAGCCAAGGGGCAGGAAAAAATGACAGTAAATTGTAAGAGGGCAGCGGACGTAAACCTTGATATAAAAGGTTCGGGCATTTTAACCTTGCCCACCGGATGTGTAGCGCGCCCTGACTCGGTGAGATTAGTAGCCACGCGGGAAATCGTAACGATTCTCACGATTTAAACATTCGATGAAATGCCCTTGGACGTCTCAGCGATCTTGAATGACACTAACGTGTTAGTAGAGAATTTAGTAAACGGTTGGGGTACCACTAAAAGGCAGTACCTCAACGCGATTACTTAAAACAGGCAAGGACCTGCGGGAGATAATCGACAAAGCCCGTGTTCTCGGGAAATATAAAACTATATCTAATCAACTCTCTACCTTTAAAGATGCCGTGACATATTTAAGTAGTACCATAACCCTAATAATAATAATAATAATAGTGATCGTGTGGAAAATGCCAGCCTGGGGGGGTATCCCGCTACTAAAAAGAAATAGACTATTTTCAGAGCAACAAGAAGGGAGTCGGCCTGCCGTACGACAAGAGATCGGAGGCTGCATGTACTACTCTATCTCTTCAGGTCAGGTACTGAGCCTACCCTCACTCCTGGACATCGGCGACGATCATCGACGTCATCCCCGAATGTCGAGCATGGTCAGAGCTTCCGAGAGCACGAAGACACTAAGGGGATGGACCCCAAAATAAACAGTATAATGAGTAGATGTTACACTCAGAACATTTTTTTTATCGAGTCGGTTCAATAAAATTTACATAAAAGAAAATAATATGAATCAAAACAATTGAGGCTGATTAATTTAAACTCGTTTGATCAGCTTAATTATATTATAATTCTCTGGATTAAATATTTTATCGTGATACGATGAGGGAATATTTCATTGTGCAAACAAAATTTTTTCTCAATGTACTCATATAAAATGTACATTATATATAACAAGTTGTAGTAATGGGGAACTTGCATAATTCTTGAATTAAATTTTTTTCGATTCAGGGTGTTAAAGCATAAAACTTTACAAGACAGTTTTTTTTTTAATGTCTTACTTAATTTTTAATTAATTATTTACTTTAAATGCGTTATTTGAATCAATGTCACGTGATGTGACGTAGATTTCTTACTGCATTTTATGGTATGTTCGCTAATTCGTAATATGATGTATTATACGGTATTGTGACAGTCGCTTTTATAAAGGAAAATACCTTATTTACAATATTGTTGATTGTTGTGATTGTTCATAATGAATCAAGGATTTGTAAAAGGCACATCTGAAAATTTGCCGAAAGTCGATTTACATATGATTTTATGCTATGTATCGACAACTGATTGTTTTTATGGTGCTGAGATGCAGGGAGTTAAAATGATGAGGTTAGTTTTTTTTCATATCCTTAAATTTATATGTATTTTTAAGCATTTTTAGTCTCCTGAATAATAAATAAATAAAATAAATATTCTTTAATTTGTATATAAATATTGCAGATCAATGAGGCAGAATTATGGAGATAATGCTGTTGGATATTTTCAACTTCTACGAGAAGATAGCGTGTGTACCGTTGAAGCTAAAGTGACTCCAGAGCATAGAGTATCAAATAAAAAGTATCCTGTACAAGTTAGTGTTGATGAAAAAGAAGAAGTTGTGATAAAAGCAGAATGTCAAGGCTGTGCTGCTTCATCAGGTAGTTCTTTTTAGCAATATTATCTATGTATATATGTATATTGTATAAGTATAAATGTAAATATAATTCTAAAGTGATAATAAGTCTACACAAATTATAAATAAATATTATATTGCAGGAGGATGTAAACATGCCATCGCATTTTTAGCCTGGCTGTATAGAAGAAGTGAAGAACCTGCTCCCACAAGTATCGCTTGTTATTGGAAAAAATCAAATTTAACTGAAGTAGGGAAAACCATCAAGTATAAGAAAATCAAGGATATTGTAGTATCGTCTAAAGACAAAAATTGTGATAATATGGTGGCAGCAAATGGAAGTAATATAGACTTTTTAAATTTAGTTTTAAATAATCAGCATTTTATTAAGGAGACAAATAGTCATTTGATTAAGTTTTATCAACCAAATGAATTTAAAAAAGTATCTTTACACTCAAGTTCAATTAATTATACTGGAAATAAAAAGTGTCGAAAAGAGTTTATTCAATTTTGTAGTGAAATATTGAATCCAGAGATTTGTGACAAAGTGTCAAGTGTAACAGCTAATCAACGGCACAACAAGTTATGGTTTGAATTGAGATATGCACGTATAACTGCATCAGCAGCTTATGAAGCTGCACAGTGTCACACACCTGATGGGTCTTTAGTAGAGAAGATTATGAGTAGAAATAATATTGATACATTAGCAATGAAAAGAGGGAGAGAACTTGAGAGTGAAGTACTTCAAAAAATCAAGATTCATGTAAAGCAAAGGTACAATGAAAAAGTAGAAAATTGTGGACTGTTGTTGAAAAAGAGTACCCTATCATCGAAGCCTCACCAGATGGTATTACACAAACTGCTGTCATCGAAATAAAATGTCCCACAAAAGAAAAAACTGTTGCACGCTATTACAATGATGGGAAAATAACTAAAAAGTTTAAAGCCCAGTTGCAACTGCAAATGTTTTTTGCAAATAAAAATGTTGGACACTTCTGCGTTGCTGATCCAGATTTTGAAAATACAAAGAAAATTAGTATTATTACAGAAACTTTTGATAAACCATTTACAATGGCTATAATAAAGCGAGCAATGATCTTTTGGGAAAAGACAATTTTTCCTTGTTTATTCAAATAAATAACAGATTATTTGTACATTTTTGTAATTTATTTATGAAAAATTTGTATAAAAATATATTTAATTATTAAATAAAAACTAAGAATTTAATAAAAAATTTATCTTAATTTAATCTTGTTTTATTATTTCACTCTGTAAATTTACCAATGCTGCTGCAATAACTACTGCTGGATCGAGGTAATCTAATAACTTATTATCAACTCTAGTGTGAATGTCAAGTAACCGGAAACTTCTGATGCGATTGATAACTCTTTCTACATGTATACGAATACTAGCAACTTGTTTTGTTAACCTAACATCTTTTTTGAAAGTTTAACATTTTGCTGTACACTTGGTGGCCGAACTAGTTTACATTGCTTTTTATGTAATAGAGCATCGACTTGTTTAAAACCTCTATCAGCTAAAACTGTTGCATTAGGGGAAGTTTATCGAGGTAACCACAATTTTCCACAATGGCCAAGTCACTAGACCGTCCACAAACTCCATCAGATATGTAATTGATTAAACCATCAGGTGTTACAGATATTAAATACTTGGCTGTATTGCATTTCTTGTATTCAGACCATGTAAGTGCTTGGTGAACAGCATTGGATGGTTTCTCAATTTCAATTTCAAAGCAATCTATGATGCTTTGAACATCATGATATCGATAACGAAATTGTAGTGGTAAATTTAAAGCTATAGTTTTTTCACTTGACCACACAATCAACTGTTTTAAATACTTAGCAATCACATAAATATTTTTTTTTATCACTCTACTAACGTTACTTTCTGATAATCCAAATTCATAACTGAGTGCAGAATAAGACAGATTAGTCCTGATTTTTTTCAGTACAAGATAAATATCTTTCACACTTAAACCAGAAACGTTATTTAATAGATCAATGATCGACATTGATTCTTTGCAAATACCTATAAACAAGAGCGGATTATCTTCAATAATTGGTTTTGTATATTTTTCATATACACTGTCTTGCAAAATTTGTAGTTTTAGCTTCTTTTCTTCAGAAGTAGATGATGGTATACTGTTACTTGGAATGTAATGAAATGCTAGAATCCAAAATACTACTGGAGATACTTTCCACAGTTTCATTGAAATTTGCACTATTTAATTTTAAATTCTTCAATTGATTAATAATAGTTGGCACAATAATATTGCAAATTACTCCAATACTGTTTGTAGCGGGTAAAATATCTGTTTGGATCTTCTTTGTCAAAGTACTTGGTTTTGCTTGAACGTATTGATGATTCACTTCAGGTTCAGTTTGAGTACATACATTTTCTTGAAAATGAAAAGAGCAGCGTGAGATACCTAATGCTTTAGTTGAATGCAAACTTGAATTATCTGAAAGTGCTGAAGCTTCACTTTGATAAACAATGCTGCTAAAACATTGTAAAAAATAGGTTATTAGTTTTCATTAAATATATATATATTTGACTAAATTTATCATAAAAGAATATTATTTTTTATATAAATACCTTAAACTCTTTTGTTGTATATCTTCTTCAACTGTCAAGGAGTTTGACATGCTTGTCATACGATTTGGAAAGAAGTGAGGGACTACGTTATCTTTCAAAAGTTTCTTACACCCCATCATTTTATATTCCATATAATTTTCTAAATCTTCTTTCAACTAAAATAATGTTAATATACATAAGTACAATTGTACACTTGTTGATTTAATAATAATAATAATAATAATAATAATGAAATAATATAATTCAACAATTTTATTCACAACTTACATCAAAGTGATCCTCACAGCAATAACTAGATAATTTTATTTTTTTTTCAGCACATCCTACACTTTCATACCATGCTTTTCGTTTATTTTCGGTACGAGGAACGCTGATAAATTCTTTTTCAGGTGCTGTTATACTTGTATTTGAACAATCAGGTACAAAACAAGATTTATAATATTTTGGTTTTTCCTGAGCCATCTTCAAAAACGTAAAATCCAACGAAATATAACCTAGGATTCTACACTGTTTACATACATGCTCTGTTTTTTTCTACTCCAGCAGACAGGAGATGCGCGCGCTGTTCAGTTATCTACGTCACATCACGTGATGCTAATTCAAACCGCGATCAAATTTTTTGCCAATTTCAATAATTTATAACAAAATAAATGTGCTGATATAAACAAAAACTTTTTACTAAATCTTTATATCTAAGTATATTTAAGTAATTTAATACCTCAAAACCATTTTTTTTTAAATCATGCAAGTTCCCTATTGTTTTATATAATATACTAGCGAAAGAGAGAGAGAGAGAGAGAGAGAGAGAGAGAGAGAGAGAGAGAGAGAGAGAGAGAGAGAGAGAGAGAGAGAGATGTCAGTTAGGTAGAATTGTAAAAGTTACATCCACATAACCAAACACTCCACTACACGTTACACATAATTGTAAACATATACATATACATTTAGATGGTAGAAATTTTTTACTTTACTCCCACAACACCCGCTATTTCGAGCCAACCTAAGCAACCGAGAAAACCTACCAAGTCAAAAACAAGAACAACCTGGCAAATCAAGAACAACCAAACCTATCTGGTAACTCAGAACCAACCGAAACAACCTAGGAAATCAGAATCATGGGAACAACCGCAAAATCGAGCCAAACTAAGCAAACAAGAACAATCTAGCAAAAAAGCAACCTGGCAAATCAGGCATCACCACAGGAACAAAGAAACAAACCAAGCGGATGAATGAATGACCGAACAAGAAAAATTTTCCACCTTTTTTTGGGGCTAGAATTTTTATTTCAATGATGTAGTTATTTTAGATGGCGAATTCCTGATTCCCCGAAGAAGACGCCTGAATCTGAGCAGCCACGAGGAGTCATGGTAAACGCAGCTACGGACTGCCTCGCTGCTCTACGGGCGCATATTTAATCCAACCTCTCTCTTCATCACACCAGCGGAATCTTCTGTTCGGGTGTGCATAACCTCCATACGCCGACCACAAAGCCTGGTGAACAAAGTTAAAATTCAAAAGGCTGTAGCTCAAGTTCTTTACAAAGCGCATACATACGAAATTCTGCAAAGTTAAATTAAAAATTACACAAAATTAAGAAGGAGCAAAAACATAAGAATCATAAAAAATAACGGATTTTCCACCTCTTCTACCTGTATCATTATTTCTGATTGTTTTTATTTTTTCTTTCTTTATTGAAAAGCAAACATTTTAAGCTTTGGTTCATTTTTGTGTGCACAAAAGCATGCTTTGTAAAGAACTTGAGCCACGGCATTTTAAATTTTGGAGCTTCCAAAAAGATAAAAGTTCATGAGATCTCTTTATATATACCTACATTTAAAATATGTCTCATAGTCCTTTGTGCATTCTAAAAATATGTTGTGCTTTCGCAAAATCGTTACTTATGAGTGTGCCATATAAGAACCAATTACTTCATAATTAAAACAATTTAAGATTAATTCAAACATCATTGAAGAAAATGTAACGGCAAGTAGTTATTTTATTTTTATCATCAATTTATCGAGTTCACACACTTAGTTTTTTATCTACCCTTATACTTATATTCAGAAGAGCAATTACTTGCTCTTAATTTGAACAAATCAATTATCAACCGAAAGACCAAAGAAATACAATATCAAGATCCCCATTGCCGATAAACGAAGCGGTCCGTATAAATAAAGACGTCTACTCTATAAATAACGAGAACGCTCGGCGTCGCGCTGCTCTAGGTGAAAAAGCGTCGACTTTTGAAGAAAATATCGTGGACAAGGGAGTACATGACGAGAGCGCGATGCAGCACGATTAAGAAGAGAGCTACTCGGACGACGCGTGGCGTGAGCGGTTGTAACGGTTAGTTAGCGTTATTAGACGCCGCAAGGTATAATGGGCGCCCCACTGTTCGGCAGAAAGAAAACGGGGAAGAAAGAGCCAGGCTGAATCGATGCCGATCCACGCAGCGATACGGAGTGGAGATTAAGTTCGATATGATGTGGAGATAAGATCGAGGGTGCGCGCGCATTCGTATAGGGGCCTTTTCCTCGCGCGGTGAACGTTTGTAATATATATATATGTATATATAGCTACGCGTCGCGATACGCTACTTCTGTCCTTTCTAATTTCAGGCGATTCGCTCGCGAGATTCGCGCGCCCGACAATGTACCGCGCGGCTGATAGTTTTGTTTCACTATTCGCTGAGAGTGCAGTAATAATCATTCTCATCTTTATATTGAATTGTCTCATTTTTAGAACTATTGTGGAAATTTACTTGTTAGAATAATGTGAAGAAATTTTTGGTGGCGAACTTTTTCTATTCAATTGATCATGAAGTGACTAAATAATAGCCATAATATACAAATCTGCATTTTATATTTAATTTATTATTGTTAAGCTTTAGATATTGATGTCAAAGTGTCTCTTTTTGGGCAGCAACAAGCTGCAACAAACATAGGAATACGCTATGGTGAATAGTACTCTTACAACTCTCAATCAATCTCATAACTTCTCTGGTAGAAATGATTTTTCTCACATTTGTAAAACGATTTTTCGAACCTTTTCTAGCCATTTTATGGGGAGTTGGCTGAAATCGGCATAAAATGGCTAAAAAATGTTCGAAAAATCGTTTCACAAATGGGAGAAAAATGGACGATTTCCACCAGGGTTTATCATTTTTACATTCACAAATTATATATTTATATTGAATTACTATTGTCAATTGTTATTGTCACATTCGAAACCTAAGAATTATTACCCCCCCCCCCCCACTCTTCCAAAAAATCGAACATGTATATTACAAAAAAAGCCAGACGCTGAAGATCGCTCGAATCGCTTATGCGTGACGCAAAAGTTCGCTAAAGCGCACAAAGCCATAAATTTCGAAAACTCATTCGGAAGGGAATATAAATACATTCTCGTCGCCGGTGGAAAAAAAAGACGACGAGACTGCGACGACCATTTCAAAAATGTGAAGAGCATCGACTAATCTACGGCGTGGCTCGGCGTATATCAAAACCATTGTCAGACGAGAAGAAGAGAGCAAGAGAGAGAGAGAGAGAGAGAACGCGCGCGAGCGGAAACTTCGCGGAGCAGTAAACCTTATATTCCGGGAGCAAGTGGCGGGGGGAGCATAAATCAAGTTTTTCATAAAGGAATCGTCGATTTCGGCGCATTAAGCGAAACTACACGCGCGGACTCTCGCGGCGAGCGAGAGAGAGAAAGTAGAAAGAGCGAGAAAGAGAGAGAGCTCGGTGGATTGTAATGCGGATGCGCACGTCCATCCGTCATTCTTCGGTGGCAGGGTCGACGGGTCGAGGGGGGAGGAGGGGGGGGGGCAGAAGAGAAGCAAAAAGGGGGCGGGCCTCCGGAGGTTTTATGAGATATGAAAATGAGGACGGCCGGTAATAAAAGTGATGTAGGGGGCTCCTCCGAGTCGTTCCTGAAGGCGCCACGAGTCACTCGTCAGGTTTATGCGGAGACGTCCATCATTCGCTTTGACGGGCTTCATTGCCTCCTAGCGGCGGCAGCGGCGCGTTCGCGAGAACGAAACCCAGAGAGAGGGGGAGAGAGAGAGAGAGAAAGAGAGAAAACGAACCCCGATTCGCCCTCGCGCGCGCTTCGGCATTCATCTTTCTCACCCCTCTGCGTTCGCGCATATACTTTTTCGTCGCTTCCAATGTTCTCCTCGGCTTTTCTTTTGAATTTAAATGGCGTGAAAGTTCATACTTAAAGTATTATACCTTCGGGCTTCCTTTTAATGTTTTCGTTTTCACATTCCGTTACTCCGAATTGTTTATAACTCCTTGTTTATCGTTTATTGTAAATTTCGTAAACTTACGGAGCTTTGGGATATGGCTCTGTGCATCGAGAGCCTCGTGTGGTAAATTTTGCGAAATGACAAATAGTTATGGTCGTCGTGAATGCGCCCCAGGTGAGAATCGCTTGAATTTAACTGATTGAGATATTGGCCGTTTCTTCATTTTTTCGCATGATTTTGAATTTAGTTACTCCATTACCATAAATACTCATTACGGCTTTCTTATATCATTTCTTCTGCATTTTACCGATGATAATGTATTTCTGATGGTATGAAAATTATATATTTATGATAAAAAGATCATTTTATGCGTTATGTAGTTATAATTGGTAATATTTGTTAATACCTTTTAACAAATTAAATCAGTCAAATAATATTATTAAGCTAATATCTTATGAAGCACAACTTTGTTTTTACAATAATCAATTTGAGATCCTTTTAGTAATTGTAACGAACCTAGAGTACTAGTTAGACACATGACAGAATTTTAAAGAGGCATATCAAAAGTATTTTGGTAAATAAGGTGCATAAGTGCCATGAATGTGTACATTAGGAGAAACACTTTCAAACTTTTACGTTTCCATCAGCGTACAGATATAACATATATAACCACGTTCGCCTTGAATATTCAGACTATTCATTGTGCACTCGAGTGCACGCTGCTTATAAAAAGAAAAAAAGATACGTCGACTCGTCGCCACATAAAGTTGTAAATTAGACGAAATTACGGGCCAGAAGCTTGCATCCTTGCACGTTAACGATCTTTTAGTAAATGGACAGAGGATAATGACGTGCGAGCAATGAGGTGGCTATATATGCATAGATCCTTATTGAAGAATTAATTCACGCTTTTGAAGAGACAGTGCCAATCGAGAAGTCGAGAAAATAATGAAGGTCGCCTTCGAATTTTGGGATATGGACATATTTGACACGGTGCGGCCAATAAATTTTTTAATGCATTTGTAACGATATAGCGTCTTAACGAGCGCACTCATTGCAGAGCTTCAATTTTTTTTACTGGTTGACGTATACCTGTGTGCCAGTCAGTAATTAAGATTTTATTTGAATGCACACCTAAAGTTTAATGAGATTTTGGCGTTGAGAAATGATAAATTAGCATTCTTATTAACAATGGCAGAGATACTTATACAAGGATACAGCATACAAAATATAATTAAATCAACAGATGGAATGTTACCATTATTTACAAAATATCGTTGGAAATAGTTATCTTTAAAAGGTGCAAAACTATACATTATTTGAAAATAATCAAAATATTTTGTCGGATAACATAAAAAAGTACGTAAGCACTGCTCTTCAAGTTACTGGCGTTTTATGTGTTCAATGGATCTTCTACATTATAAAGGTTAACCGGGGACTTAATTTTTTTCTTATAAATTTAGACTTATCCTGATACACGCCAATATATTACGTCCCATTCATCGCATCGTCGTCGTCGTCGTCGTCGTCGTTGTTGTGGCACAAGGAACTTGATCTTCTTTTCCTGCGTCTTGTACAGCGTGGGTGTACCAATTGGCTCTGTTGCGTGTACCATATCAAGCTCGTCCCGCGGTATATTGGAATGACCTCGATAACGATTCGCCAGGCTGACAAGAGAGAGAGAGAGAGAGGTATAGTGATCGATCCTCGTAATTCTCGCCCCAAACATTGTCCCCCACTTACGGATTTACAATTATCGTTCACACATATATGTATATATACGTCCCCCGCGCGCTCGCAGCGTCCTTCGACTCTAGCTCTCTTGCGCGCACTATATTTGCGATTCCCTCTCTTCTTTCGTCCTCCTCGTGTCTTCTCCTTCTAGCGTGGGTCGCGCCATGAATTATTCATCGCCCGCTCTCCGCTGGCTCTCTCTCTCTCTTCTCTCTCTCTCTCTCTCTCTCTCTCTCTCTCTCTCTGTCTCGCGCGTACGCGCACGCGTCTTTTCTTTTTCGTCGCGTTTCTCGCGTTGCTCGCCTCTGTTCTTTTAGGAGAAACAGAGCGAGCGCGCGCACGCCGTTGAGTGATTTGCGATTCTATTTGTCAGTCGAATTGCCGCTCTCGCGCGGACTCGCGCACGCTGCTTCGAAGGGGACAGAGGGAGGTTCGAAGGGAGAAGCGAGTCACGAAAATATACTTTTACGATCGAAAGGAGTGACTCTGCGGTCGACTTTTCAGTTATACGGCGGGACCAGACGCACCGGTTCATACCTGTTTGTTTTGTTTACACAGGTGAATTATGGAGACGTAAATGCATCAGTAGAATGATTCCAAACAATATAGAATCGCTCTGTTAAAGTGGCACTGATGTGCTTTCAAAACTACCGTAAAAAGAAGTTTTGATTGGGAAAAAGTTTGTTTGACTGAAATTCGGAAAGACTTATACAAGGAGACGATTCTAAATTTAAAAGGCGACTAAATAAATTTTGCGATGGTATCATTGTACTACAGGTTTCCCCAACTGTTATTAAATGAATTCCGGGCAGAATGATAGAAGCCAGAATCTATTGCCCGCTAATTTATCTCGATTACCCAATTTTACTATATAATAGCGGGAAAATCTCGCAGCAGAGAGAAAACAATCTGTTGATATCCCGAGAAGAGGCCGAGAAGATAAAAGACAAACGATTATTCTCGGGGAAAATACTTGTTGAGCATTCGGAAAATTAATCGCAAACAGCGTTAGCAGGCAGTTAAAAGTAGACCGGGGGTGCCGCCTTCTCGCCGCGAGGCCATTTTCTACGCATTTTTTTTCTCCTCACCCTCCGAGGCTTCCACCCACATCTGTACGCTTATACGTGCGATCCCCCGTGCCATCTTTTCCGGCCGAGCAGCAACAGCAGCGGCAGCTCCTTGGCTACATGGAAAAGTGAAATATCCTCGTGTAAGACACGATCTTCCGAGTACGCGAGGCGCACATTCACGAGGGGGGCGAATAAAGCTGCGCGCGTGGCTGAAGATACTGGTGAAGGAGGGAGGGAGAGAGAGAGAGCGCGAGAGAGTACAGCGTAGGCGCGCAGATAAATCGGCTTTGCCACCGTGAGAGGCGGCTGCTTGCGAACGTGTCTCCATTACCGTGTAGCCCTGGCGCTAAGAGAGTCGAGTTCTCTCTCTCTCTCTTTCTCTCCCTCTCTCTCTCTTTCTCTCCCTCTATATATACAGTGGCTACATAATGACGCGCTCGCGCACGCCCGCGAGAGCGACTGGCGGGGCAGCGCTTTATAGCCTCCGTATATCTCCGCAACTTATACCGAAATATGTCACGTAAACGACGAGAAATCTCTCGTAAATCGCAGCTTTCTCCTCTTGCGCGCCTACGCAGCCTCTCGCGTCCTTAGCGCGCGTGCGGCGAAAGAAGAGCCATTGATGAATTTCATTTTGCTTCGTTATTGTTCATCATTGTTGGTTTATTGGATGGCCCTACCGCTCCGTTATTGATGGGGTAAGTTTATGGCCGGCGTCTGCGTGAATTTTTTATGCCTGCGCGAAGCTTATGTCTTGTTGAGGATATCCATTTGGTGCTTTTGGAAGTTTTCGAAATGTACCTGGAACTGGAATTTATGTACATTAAATAAGATTTCGTATAAACTACTTGTCGTTATATTATACAAATAAAAAGAAATGGGGTGACAATCAAAGTTGATTAAAATGATATATCTTATTAGATTGATCATTATTATTATAAATTAACACATGTGTCAACTTTTTAAATTAATTTTTACAATATAATGATATAATCAATTAAATAAGTTATATACACGTGTTTATCAAGTCTTAAATATGGTAAGTTATGTTTATTTTTAAATAAACCCTTGAGTTGCCGCAAGAAATTATAAACGCATTCGCAAGAATAATTTACTCATAAAATAATAAACGAATGAAAAATATTAAAAATCATATAAGTAGTATAAAAAACATTATTTACACCATCATTAAATCCCAATAAGTGAAGAATTACAACAGTCGTTCATTAAAAAAAAGTACTAGCCAATTATACTAGAAGGTAAAAAGTAACTCACGCCAGTCCTAGTAACTGACAGACAGTTAGATGCATATCCTCACACAGCCCACTCCCGTACAGTATGTATTTTCCAGTGCCTCCTGCGGGCCTCTTAAACTTTTAACTCACACGAAACTCGAGTGCGCGCGATTCATCCGGAGCTTGAGGCTGCAGCTAGCGATTAAGTCGCCTCTCTCACTGCGTGAGATTCCATCCTCGCGAATGACCTCAACGAAAGTCTCGTAAAAGTTTATTTGCACCGGGCGCGCGTACGAAACCATACCGAAGATTACCGGTTTCACGGCTAATGGTCGCGATGATAATTTATCTCTTTTTTTTTCTCGTCAAGTAATGACGCACCTCCGTCGCCCTCTATCTCCTTTTCTCTTGCTGTTCCGGCGAATTCGTAATTTCAGTCGCGCTAATTAATAAAGATCTGCTGGGTTTTTTGTCGGATGGAAAGGGAAGTGCGAAATGTCTTCAGTGTCGGTGGTGCTATTAATCTGGGGATAGGATTATACTTTGATTTTGAGAATTAACGTTTATATCTTTATTGAATGAAATTTGAAAACTTGTCATTACAGTGTGAAAGTTCGCTTGAAATATGTAAAACCTTAATATAATAATTTAATTAATTACTACATACATCCCAATACCGTTTTTCCAGTAATATAAAATAGTTTTCTCAATTTCTTCTTACGAACGAAGTGAATATGCAAAAGTAATTCTTACACATTTGGTCGAACATATAATATGATCGAGCGTCAGTAACATATTGCCCGTTAATTTACTGCAGCTGGCCAAATGCCATCAGCACGTCACTAAATGGATACTACGAGTTTCTATGAGTGGTGATTAGCTGTAGGCGGTCATTTTAACTGCTCCTTTCCGTCAAGTTATTCAGTGACCCACTTTTAGTTGCGTACTATGTTATGACGAAAGAATAAAAAAGAACTAAACTGCTTTGGTTCCGCATACTAATATACACAGCTTTTGTGAACTCCGGTGGACACAGTAATTAACCAATAAAATCAAAAGAGACTTAATCAGGTTACATAATATGCTCGATAACTGATAAAAGGCTCATCAAATTTATCCAGATCAAAGTTGAAATATTCTTAATACAGACTAAAAACTTATTTGTTTCACAGTCAACAGTCTGTGGCTATCATAATTAAATTCTTCGAATACCTATATTAGTATGACATTATATGATAAAAAATGAAATACAAAAAAAAATTATTTCGATAATAATCTATCACATGTTGCCAATATATATATATATATATATATATATATATATATATATATATATATATATATATATATATATATATATATATATAATAAAAAAATAGGAAAATTAAAAATCAATTTATCTGTAAAAACTAATAGGCAAAACTCGCAGCGAACCTTCGTTGCTAAACGCAGCAGCGAGAGCTCGTGACGAAAATAGAGAGCGGTGGCACACGCACACACGTAGCGGACAGATCGACAAATCGGTCGTCACCTACAGCGGCTGCGCCGCGAACAAATAGAGCTCGGTCGGCGGGGCACGCATGCAAGTATATACGCGCTCGGCCTGCTTCTTCATCTCTTCATCAAGTGGGCGTCAGGTACCTCCGCAGAGCGGGCAATTAGCCGGCTTAAAAGCGTCGACTTCATCGCGCACGCTGCTGCTGTTGCCGTCGTCATCAGCCCGCTCATGACACATATAGTGGCCGGGCCTTTCGTTCCTGTCGTTAAGGACTCGCGAAAGAGTTCCAAGAGACGCGCATGCGCGTGGAGGATATGAGGGATGGCCGCGTAAGCAAGAAAACTTTAATCAGAGATTCATAGAACTCGCGTTGTTCTAAATAAGGTGTATACATTCTGGGTCATGGAAAGATATTCTTTGCTGGTAATTATGAGTTTCGCAGAGGTCGGTGCCTACGGATCTTTTAGATTCCTTTGAGATTTATTTTGGGCACATACTTATCGTTGGGTTTTCAACAACAATATGTAGATATAACTACCTGATCGAAAAATTGATTAAACATGTAAGGGATTTTTTTTCGTCAATCATAGTTAAGTGTTACTGTATATGAGTAAGTCATTACAACTGACTAGGAGAGGCCGCGAACTCTGGATCACGGATTCGGCTCAAACTTTGCGATATGTTTTTTGATGTAGAAATATAAAGAAAGCTGAAATATTAGACCCTAACGCTCAAAAAAACTGAAGTTCTGTGCCTTTTTAGCTTTATTTTGAAAAACCGCTTGAAAAAACCTCTTTTTGAAACGGTAACCATTTAACTCCGGGGAGTCTTAAATATAATTTCAAACATAGAAAATAAAACTAGAGAAAACGAACTTTCATTTGCTTTTTTAAGAATTAAAAAATGTTGATTCCTTCAAAAGTTATGTAAGTTTAAAATTGAGCATCGAAAGTGCATCAAAATATGCCGGTAGTCGAACAGTTTAATTTTAGGGATTAGACAGTGCATTTTCGATGTTCTATTTTAAACTTTTATAACTTTGGAAGGAATCAACATTTTTTAATTCTTAAAAAAGCAAATGAAAGCTCATTTTCTCTAGTTTTATTTTCTATTTTTGAAATTATATTTAAGACTCCCCGGAGTTAAATGGTTACCATTTGAAGAAGAGGGTTTTTTGAAGCCTTTTTTCAAAATCAAGCTCAAAAGGCGCAGAACTTCAGTTTTTTTGAGCGTTAGGGTCTAATATTGCAGCTTTCTTTATATTTCTACATCCAAAAACATATCGCAAAGTTTGAGTCGAATCCGTGATCCGGAGTTCGCGGTCTCTCCTAGTGAGTTAATATTTCATTGGTAATTAAGTATTTTTTGCATAATTATTTTTAAAATCACTTAAAATTTTTATTTACATATTACCAAATTTTTTTATCAAGTACCAAGAGAACAAGAATAAATTTTAGTAAGTATTCTGATCATTAAATACCCCTTCATAAACAGCTCTTTTACGATAGTATTTCAAAAATGTAAGAAATTCTTTGGTAATTTATGAGCAAGTAAATCCATAAATGTAAATTCTTTTGCCAAAAATGTTTTCTGTTAGACTGACACTTTATTATGAATAAGCTCTATATGATGCTATGTCATGAATTAAGGTGGCTGTAATGCATGTTTTACATTTGTCATTCGTATTTTTATTAACTCGTGACTTGTACTAAAACACGTTTATAATTTTTTTTACGAGTGATATTCAAGTGGATACCTTTATAATTGTACACCAAATATTAACAAAATACATAAATTCAGATACAATAATTTATGAAAAATAAGGCTGAAAACAATTAAATATGATGAAATATAATAAACTAAATGCCGCAAAAATGAAAATGTCGAAACTGCAGATTTTTAACGAAAATCGTCGTGAAAAGAACCAGAATCGCATGAATAACGTCTCCGCATTACGGAACAAGCCAGTTATTAAATAAAAGATCTCGTAAAGGTCGCGGCGAATAACAGTAAACATGAATTAATCATACAATAAAAACTTCGTCCCTCCCTCTTCCCCCGTGGCTCGCGGGCGCGGTACGCGCGACATGGGAAAATATTATCCCCCATGAATTTTAAATATCCATATTTCAACGACATCATTTGTCCCGCGGTTTCAACATCTCTGGCCCTCTTTGCAACGATATAATCACCTTCTCCTCCAGCGTTTGGCGACAGTACCAGTTGGCCGAACCATCCCCCTCCCCAAATCTAACCCTCGGTTTTTCCCTTGCGCGCGATACATTTACGGCCAGAAATATAATATTATTTAGTTACATTTAAAGTTTTAGTGGGCCGTAAATTAAGAGCGGCGCGCAATAAAAGCCAAGCGAGTAGAAGAGAGACAGAAAGCGCGCGAGAAAAAAGGAGGAGAGAGAGAAGACGCGCGAGACGCGCGCGTGAGAGAAAGAGTTAGTGAAGATGACAGAAAGGGACGAAGAGCGCGGAGAGATGGCCGCGGCGGACTTATATATTTTTATTGTACTAGCAGAGAGCGGGAGAAAAACCGGGGCGCTAAGAACAAGTTGCGAGAGAGAGAGAGAGAGAGAGCCGCGGCTGTCGGACAGCTGACAGCTCGAAATACGACAGTTCGATGTGGTCACTTGTCTCCGGTTGTCACGTTAAGAAATAAAACGCGTCGCGCGCCAGAGTGAAAGGGGAGAGCGAAGGGGGGCATGTGCGGGGTTGCTCTGCGGTGTCCTCGTGTTTTCATTCTATACTCTCCCTCCCTCCGCTCGCCGCTTCCTCCTTTTTCGCTCCATTTCATTTTGTCTTTTATTGATGTACACTGTCCCTCTCTTTCCCCTCCTCGCGCGCGAGCGCAGCTCTTTCTTTCGCTCGTGCTCGAGGAGCGTCACTTATTTTCCACCCGTTCTCCTATCATTCACCACCGGGCCGCGCGCTTCTTCTCGCTGCTACCTATACTATACGCCTCCACCTCTCTCGTTACGTCGTGACGCGCGTCTCGATATCTTCATCTGCGACTCGAGGGCTCGAGAGGACGACGGCTGGCTGCGCGTTTACCTTTTTTGGCTTGTTTTTTCCGCTCGCTCGCGACTCGTAAGCTTTTTGTACGCGCTTTTATATGCGTCGTGAAACTTGAAGTGTATCGCGTGTCACCGATTTGCATTTTAATTTCGCCTGGCGTGTTTGGGTATCGAGTTTAAGTTTATGAAGCTGCTCTTGAGTACACGAATAATCAAATTAATGACGTGCGCGCGGTGACAATTTAAGTGTGGTGCTGTGCAAAACTATCGCTGTGATTAAAATTCGTCACTCGGGGAAAGCAAAACAAAAATCTTTTATTCTAAAGAGATTCGAAAGTGAATAACAATAATGTAGCATAAAGGCAAATTGTATGGAGACAGTTAATTAAATTATATTATTATTCTGCGAATTATCTAGACTCAATAATAAACTTTGGTTGTATTGGATATGTAAAAGGCTTTACAATAAATTAAACACACCTTTCACCACATTTCAGTTTGAATTTTGACCAGATATTACAAATGTCAAAGCATATCAAAATATGAATATTGAACTTATATAACTAATTAATATAACCACCAATTCATGTATCAAATTATTTACGATTAATATACATTATGACATTCATGTAACCGCAATTATGCAATAATTCCTTAGGTAGCGTTCGAAAGGTAAGTTTCCTGTTACAATATGACACCTATCAATTCAATCGATTTCATACTTCTGTGGTGTCTTTCAATCTGATATGTAGATAAAATAATTTCTTGTCGTAATTTAAACCACTCAATCGATATTATGATGATGAAAAAAATTCGCTCAGAAAAACGATTATATTATCTACATAATTATTCCATATAAAATGCATATAAAGCACATAAATAGATTCAGACACACAAATCGGGACACTTACCCTATAGTTAAAATTTTTATATCAAGAATATATTTTCCTTCGAACTTATATTTATTCAATTTTCTTCTCGCATCACTCCCATCACACGATTGTTTGCTTATTTTTTTCTTCCACTCCATCTCAGTTTCTTCCCCCCATCACCTTCTATTCGTCACTCTCCAATCCATCTCTCCTCTCGCACCTCATTCCTCCCGATATCTTCATTCTCTCCCGTCCTCCTCTCATTTGCGCCACGCCGCTTTCCTGTTTTATCGCCCCTATCTCTATATTTATTTCGCCGTGGCCCTACATCTTGCCTGGCATTCGCGTGCACCCTTCTTTCTCCGTCGAGTCTGATCATCGTCCGTCTCTCCGCTCTCTATCGCTCTTCTCTCCCCGCGAAAACACAGTCGCGACGCGGCGCGTGTACATTTACCGGCCGGTGAATCTTGTTTGTATCGCGGCGGCGGCGCAGTTCTCTCCGGCTTGTCGTTCAGCCCTCCCGAAACTGTCTCGACCCGGACGATTTATGTCTCCTTCGGCGCGCGCGAGCGGATTGATCCCTTTTTGTTGCGCGACGCGGCTGCCGCCGCTATCTCCTCGCTGTTTTACTGGGTGCGCGCGTGTATACTACTGCCGCACGTCGGAGACACGCGAGCTCACGGGCGCGGGCGAAAACGTATGTGCATCTGGATCACCGGTGGGAGAGCCCTTCTCCTTCGTTCGCTTCTTTCCGATGTTCCAGTTGTCCTTTCTCCTCTCTCATAGGAGCGATAGGTCTCTCGGTCTTCTTTCGGCTTTTGTCACGGGTGGAGTCGGAGAAAATCCGCGCAGTCGAGGTACTTTGCGGTCACGTGAGCCAAAGTTTTTTTTATTTTTGCAATGGGTTCTCAGAGAAAGAAAGATCGCGACATAGTTGTAAATTTTATTGACATGAATCTTTTTATACACACTAATTTGAATTTTAATTTCCCAAATCGATGAATAAATTCATTTTACTTTTTCACTCTGAAAATTAAAATCGCTACATCTTGCTTGGGTGTGTTTATCTGAAATTTTTTCCTATCGTTTCTTTATCGTAACTAAACATTACCACTTCTACCTATCCTTCCCTCTGCAATTAAAACTTGAGCTCGTAGACGAAAACGTCTTCTCGCAGCTCCATTGTCGAGCACGAGGCGCTGTAAATAAAAAATGCTGCAGTATAGAGGAACATGCGCGTCGTACAATTTCCTTCTTCTCTTCTATTTTACTGGTGCACAAACAGCCCGGAAAAGCAAAGACACGCGGCCGAAAGCAGAATCTCCGAAAGGATAGAACGATCCGCATTTGTAAATGCGGCACGTACGGCTTTTAAACCTATCTGCATGACACGAGTGTGCGCGTGTGTGCACTTTCGAGTTACGATCTCGGGGAGGCTTCGATAAATGCTAAACGCGAACACGTGAGCTTTCTCGTTCGCCTCGCACTTTATTGCCGCGACCTGGCCCTTCTTCTCTCCCTCTCTCGCGGACGAGCGCGCGCCTATTCTCCGCGCTCTTCGCTCCTTTTTACCTCTTCTCTCTCGGCGGTTTGTTTCTTTTCGAGCGCGACAAGCGACATTCGCAGCCGCGCGATTTATCGCGAGCATTGGGAGCGGCGTGGAAGCGAAAGGCTAGTAACACTAGTTTTCGCTCGTGTGCGGTCGACGATCGGAAAATTCGTCCGATTTATCAACGTGAAACTTATGAAAACGGTTAATTTCATGATGTTTCCAGTAACGGAAAATATTATAAAGTAGTGCAGTCTTACAATTTACATATTCAAGATTGTAAAAACCTTAATTTTGGAATAAATTCTATAAGAATAAAAATAAATTTCAAAAACTGCTTTTTCACAGTGAAAAATGTTACTTATAGTTGGTATATTATAATAATCATTAAGTAATATTTTCATGTGAAAAAGTATGATGTAAAATAGTTACTTAATTTAATTTGTTTTAATAAATTATGCAAAATATACAAATACATAATTTTAATTTCATTTAGTACATCTAAATTATAGAGATATATTTTATTGAAAATTTAATGGAATTCTCTATAGGAGTGTGTTGACTTAGCAAATTATGCAACTGTAGAATGAAGTATATCCATAAAACTAGTTTTAGTTATGTTATAAATGATATCACTATTCATAGCACGCACTTATTAATATTTACATTCTTTTGAAAATATTTTACGAATTGTGAAACTTGAACGATTCTCTATATAGTGGTTCATTCATGCTTCATTTAATTCGCAATCACTAAGCATATGCGATTACTCGTACATATTTATTCGTGCGATGATTTATAGATTTTGTCGTGTCTAAATTATAACACTCGATAAATTAGTGCCTTTGAAGTTGCAAATCTAATTTCCATAGGCATACGATCGCTTTTTCAATAAACTAATAATATGTGTGATTTGATCGAGTCATGACTTATAAAATAACTTTTTATGAAGAAAATATTTGTATATCTTAAAAATTTATAAATAGAATCATTTTTCTTCCTTATAGAAAGAGCTCTGTAATAGTAAAAACGAAGTCTTTGAAAAAACAAGTTAGAAATATGTTTTGGACCATTTGGAATGAAAATGCACTACTTTATGTCTGTAATGAATGTTCGTGTGTTTGTACGGGCATGTGAGTATGCGTTAAAACATTTCCGTTATCTCCTTTGTTTTTGTTTTACAATATGGAATGAAAAATAATATTATGTGGTTTTAACGCTAAATTTTTTCGTTTCGATTTTTTAAAATCAATTTATCGTCTTTTAGTGACTTTAATGTTGATATCGCAAATATATATCAATAAATCATCTAATGAAACCTAAACTTCTTTGCCATTTGAAAAAATGAAGCTATAGGGAAAACAATTCCTTATTTATTCAGGAAAACATCATTTTAAAAAAATTAGTTATATTTCTTCCTAAGCTTCTTATTTTAGAAAAAAAACAACTGCTAACTGCACGAATAAAAATGATTGGTTGTGGTTACCAATTAGTTGGTAAAAATGTCCCATCTATTCATCATTAGTAAGATAAACCAATAAAATAGTTACCATAGCCAAATTATTAATTACGGCAACAATTTTATTAGTTTATCTTACCAATGCTGAACAAATACCAACTAATAACTAATCTTTTTTTTTTGTTCAGGAAAACAAGTTTTATCAATTGTTATTCTCATTTTTATTCGATAGGAGTATAAATCAATTTATGATTCAGAATAAATTTATCAAATTTACCGTAAGTAAAATATCCATTACTGGGATAACATAAAAAGTGTGTTCTATAACGGCAAGGTAGTACTACTAGCTAATTATAATAGGTATATATTGCAAAAAGTGAATATATTTTTAAGTACATCTATTACATTTAAATAAAGATGTTATATGTGAATCTCCCACAAATAATACCATTACAGTTATTGTGGTAGTTTAGTGTATATATATCTTGATGTAAAAACTTTTTTTCACTATCACAAAGTTTTCTCTAGAGTGATGCTAAAAATGTAACAAAATTTATATAATCATTAGCACATAAAATATAAAAGTTATTTTAGAATTTTGAATTCGTGTAAGGGAATAACTTTTACAATTTGAGGAATCCACGTATCAATCAATTAATAATGGTTCTTTTCTTATGTTCTTTATTCTTTAATTCTCTTCATAACAACTTCGGTATTTATATAATTAAAGAATATGTTTGAAATTATTCGAAATTGATCAAGAGTAGAAAATTTTGAATAGATTAATCGCCACTGTTATATAAAGTGCAGGTACATTCAATTTGTTTTTGTTTTTCAACCTTCGATAGCCAGAAGTCTTGCGTAAATATTGCAAATAGCTTCATCATCATCCCGCGGCAAAAGCATCAATCGACAATGCGCGCACGTAATACATTCGCGCATGTGTATCGCACTGCGCACTTATCCCGCAAGGCTCAATCAGATTTATTATACGCGTTAGCGCGAAAGAGCATAGCTGCATGACGTACGGTTGGTACACGGGCGAGCGTGTCGACTGTTGTGATTCCGGAAGACCGTTGCGTGTTCGTGTTTTCGGCGCAACTAACATAACTCCACTGGACTTGCATTATAAATTTGACGTGTCGCGCACGTATATCGACAGATCCGGTATTTTTACCGTCTATATACATACGTGCGAATTACATTCGGTCCGTTTTAGGAAGTTGCTATTTGAATATTCACTTTACTGTTTTATCATTTTCTTTTCGTTTTCATGTAAAGCAAAATGTTTATAAAAAAGTTTACATTCTATTATTTAAGTGTGCTCAGCTTTTTAAACAAATGGATGATAACTGAACTAAATTTCTTCTAACGCGTAATTAAAAGAAAATAATAGCGTCCATCCAATGTGTCTATTCACAATATTGGATTTCTACTGCAAACTAGCAATATTAAGTGTCAATAGACATTTCGGGCATACGATAACCAATGATGCATGCAGCATCTTATTCCACGTGTTCTCTCCGTGCAATTCGTTGAATCATTAACGTGCACACCGCGGGCTCGTAAATAAAAGTTTCGCGACTACCAGTCGTCCTCGCGCCCAACGTTTCACGCTCCGCGCATATGGATGCAGAGTGCGCTCTCTCTTTCTCGCTCGCGGACGCGCAGCTGCTCTCGCACTTTGCTTTAGAGAGACGCTTCGCGCGAACCGTCCGTTCGGGGGCCAGTTTGTCAGCTTCTGCGACTTTACGATTCTGCGACAACGATGGAATTATTGTTCGCCTGCAACGTCATAAACGTCGCCGCGCTGGATCGCGCAAAAGTCGCGCAAGCACCGAGTAGTCGGGATTTCGCGTAGTGGTGTCAGTCGCAAATAAGAAGGATGGGAGATGAGACGCCCGGCGAGACGGATTAAAGGACAACCTCGTAAAAGTGAGAGCAAGTGAACGGGTCGAAAACTTTGTAACGTACGGATGCGCAGCGTCGTAATTTTTGTACTCGGTATTTTTATTGCGCTCCTGTATATCATCGTTTTAATTTATGTGACGTAATTCTCGGCCGAGGATAATTGAGATATTGTGTGAACCGTTTTAAATTTTTAATATAAAAGGCATGTACTTTTTAATGTTGTAACAGTTAAATAATAATATATTTATTTTATCATGTTATTGTAAATTCATAGACTAAAATTATACAATGCTCACTTAATTATTTGTGATAAAGAGAAAGCACTAAAATTTATAAATTATAAAAATGCTATAACTTTTTTAATGCAATTTATTATCAACAATAAATGAACTTTAATCAGAACTATTTTAAAGTAAATAATGTAGAATTAAATGTAATTGGGTGATCAACCAAAATGTAGCATATAAATAAGACGCAGATATCGGAGAAGTAAAATGAAATGCTGAGTTGAAAAAAGATTGGAGTACAGGGCGAGAGTGTAATAATATAGTATTACGCGCAACGTGTGTTCTAAAGCCATCCGTAAATATCGCGGGAGTCGTCGTAAATCAATCGTCCTGCGCAGTTGTCACGGGTTTCTCTGTAACCGCGGCTGGTACGACGAATTCCCTATTTCAATATGATCGTCATCTCATGACTTTCCTGAAATTCTATTAAATTCCTTAAATGTTTTAGCAATAACAAGTACCTTTTACGAGTCACTTTTCATAAATAACTAACTTTTTGCTAATAATTTGTTAATAAAAAATATGAGATTTTACTATTAAAAATAAAAAACTTGGCTCAGTTTTATTCATAATTGTTTTGAGTTAAAAAATATAAACAAATTATGGTAATTTGAAATGAATGATAACATAGAATTAATTAATAGCCCTTCAATGTAATTCAAGTTAATTACATATCACTTGTAATTGGATTTCAATCAGATTGTTATGACTATAATTAAGAGAATTAAAAATCATTTATTTCCATTTATTTTGTAACTAACAATTTCACATACTTTACATAACATACATCGGCTCAGAAATATAATAGAACGGCTGATGTAGTCAATTATTTGGAATGACGTTTTCTTGAAGCAAATCACAACTTTTTATGATAATACACTGAGAAAAAAGTTTTGTAAAAATTTTATTATACTGTGTGATAAAGCTACCGCACAAACTGTAAGAAAACCCAAAAAATTACCGTACTTTACAGTAAATTTTACAGTACTTATAATAAATTTTCCTATCTTTCTAGCAAAATTTCTTATAAAGTATGGTAACCTTTTGAGTTTTCACAGTTTATGGTGGCTTTACGAGAAAGTATAGTAATTTTTACAAAATTATTAATAATTTTTACTAAACTTTTTTCTCAGTGTAGGTACAGTTAGGAATCTATTGGTACTGCTTGTAAAAATAGTTTTATTTTGACAAGCAGTGCGAGTAGATTACTTACTATCAATTATTTGGAAAGCTTAAATAATAAAATAATAGTAAATACTTATCAAGTCATCAGTGATTAAGTAGATAAAATATTACATATATTTTAATATTTGACTAACAAAAATTTGATGTTCTTGTAAGGTGTTACTGTTCTGCTTTCGTCTCAGAACAAGACTGGCTATAATTCTTCCTGTCTCCTTCGTGAAGACGTTTTGAGAAGGTCCAATCTGAAGGGGTCACTCTTATCGACTGTTCATACTCTATCAAAATAGTATAGAGGCAATCATTTTATGCTTGTCCACTTATTTCTTGACGAATTTCCATGACACTGACAAAGTATTTATGTTATTATGAAATTAATTAATAATTATTTACAACTCTAACTCATCTACTACTAATCGTCGTCATTTTTGTTAATTGAAAATTGATACTTTTTCAAATTTTAAATTATATATTTTTACGTGTGGATACACACACGAATATGAAAGAACGAAATAAGCGAGGCGTCCGATTACAATATGACCCCGATTAACAGAAAACCGTGCGGTGGCGGCCGTGGCCTATTGATAGTATTTCTGACTCGCGAGTCAGCAGCTCTGGTTCAACCCCAGGATCCGTCACTTTTTATTATTAAAAAGTTGCGATAGCTCACTCGTAACAATATTACTACTTTCACGTATAATGTATATAATTATAGTTTTCCATGACGCTACTGTTCCGGTACAAATTGTTAATTTTAAGCTCATTGTAAACTCGTGCACTTTGAGATAATTCTCTTTTATATTATTAATATACTCGTCCAAATGTTTGGTTAATTCTCGAATAAACATTAAGCAAAGAGGTTTTATGTTTTACGTTCGTGAAAACTCAAGGTTCGAAAGAGAAGTGATTACGTGACGATAATTGTAGAAGCGAACAACTATAGTAAGCGCTTCGTAGTTGCGCGCGAAACATTCCAAAAACATTTGAATATATTGTTGTTAGTTACGCGTTAACAACCAAAGAGAGAACGAGACCTTTGCTGACTCGAAGCGAGCGGTTGTATATTTACATTTTATAAATATATCTAATTAAAAGAAAAATAAAAGGGTTTAAAAATATAATAGTATTTCAATTTGTCTTGCTCAAAACAATTACTTAACAAATTTTAATATTTCAGTAACAATAATTAAAAATGTTCAGCTACTATAGAAAACCCGCTGCTAACTGAATTAGCGGAATGCTTTTTCTAAGAGTATCTTCAATATTTTTATGAACTTTTTTTATTGCACATTTAAATTAAAAATCAGTTTAAAGTTGAAACAGTATTATAATCCGCGTTTCATTTAATAGTGTCAAAATACATAAATAAAGAGGGAATTAAGCGTATTGCAAGAATATGCCGAAAAAGGTATTTAAAATTTATATAACTATTATATTTTTCGAAAAAGTAGCTACTTTTTCAAATTCTCAATTGTAAGTCAAAAATTGCTAGTAAGTAGTTTTGAAATGCATAATTAATTTTAATGTTACATTTGAGATGTAATGCCGAAAAAGTTATTTATAATTCATAAAATTATTTAATTTTTCTAAAAAATTACTACTTATTCAAATCCGGATTTTTAAGTCAAAAATAACTCGTGAGTAGTTTTAAAAGACATAATTTAGAAGAAAATCGAATATAATTTAAGAATGATGGCCTCCATTTGGCATATATTTAAAAAAATTAAAAAAAAAATTATTTTTGAAAAAAAAAAAAAAAATCTTTATAAAATTGTTATTTTTTTAAAAATAAGACCTTAAAATCGTACATTTGACTCCAAAATTTAATCAGTTCTAAGTTAAGACATACCTTATAAGGTGCATGCGAAAGTTCAGCTAATTCCGTCCATTCGTTCAAGAGTTATGCCGGGGACAAAATTTGGTTTCATACATACATACGTACATACATACATACATACATTTTTTAAAAACCTGTTATTCTGACTCAGGAACCTCATAAACATCGTAATTCATCAAGATCCTAGATTCGAAAATTTTCACCGTTACAAAGCTTTCTCTTTGAGAAAGCAAAAGAAGATGTTTATAATATATATGATAAAGGCTGAATTTCGTAGATGGCATTACTGGAATTGCATCAAACTAGAGTAGTTTCTCCGAAAAAATATTATTGTAACAACTTCTTTTTCTCATATATATCCCAATTACAGAGCCTACGCTTCCACATCTGTAATTTTCATCATCGTCAATCGTCATGATTCTTTATAGCACGTATACACCTCCACGTGCACATAATTCTCTCGAAGGGCTGATGCACGCGGAGGTATATACACACTATACACGAGATATACACGATGAGCCGTATACAATAAGTCGCGGTGAGGGTGCACCTATATACACACGGACAGGCGCGGAGATACGCTCGCTCGCGCCCGCCATGCGAAGGCATTCGTCCGGCTGACGTGCACGACTTGATGGCATTCGATTTATGATAATGAAAGCATGGATTTATGAGAGTCTTATAATAGAGATACGCGCGCTTGCGCGCCCGCGAGGGCGAGCTACGCCGCCGTTGCCGCTGCCGGGGTATTATAAATTTAGAATTCGCCTCCTCCGCCGCGTGCCTGCGGTCCATCCGTCTGTTCGTGCATCCGTTACTTCGTTATAACTCGTACACAACGCGAATGAGAGGCCTGAAGAGAAGGTGGAATTCAATGCTCCGGCTTCGGTTTCAACTCGTCTCTCTTTCACCGACATTGATGTATTTGCATTATTCTTACCTATTAAATGTATATAGTCTTTGCATGAAGAAATTATTTTTTAACGTATAATGCAGTTCAGATTATACACACTAACAAAGGTGAGCGGCTAGTTATGTACGATCAATTAATTTTTAACAATCTGTTAAGAACTTTCCATCAATATAGAATTATATCTATCAATTCATATTGATAATGATATTTTAATTAAATTATCAAAATGTGCGGAACTGATCAAGCTCGAATATCATCTATTAGATAGTATAAACACTGACTGTAAACGTTAACATATCAGAATTTTCGATTTATTTTTTTGTTTTCATTGACAACCTCGAATATTTATAAAAAAATAGCTTTTTTCATTTATTTATTTACCATCGTATCCCGCTTGATGGGTATTAGCGACAAAACATCATACATGTACCATTATACATCATGGTTAAAATACATTTGATTGGTGTAATTCATACACGGATTAGTTAGATGCGGTTCGTATTGTATAATAGTGATAGTACAGTGATATAGGGTAGCTAATACGGCCACTTTTCGGATCAATTCTCTTGTAAACAAGTGAAAATGATAATCGGAATATTTAAAAATAATTCATAAGTGATATTTTTTACATTTTTTAAATAAACTTATATATCTAATATTATCGCGAGTTACTTTATGTCTAAATTATTTATATCTTATCGAATTCGTACGAAAATTTTAAAAAATAACATTATATTTTTGAGTTTTATAGTCTAAAATTAGACAATCCTTGAAAAATTGACCCATGAAATATTATTAATGTACCATTTTACCAATTTATTCGTCTTCAAAAGTTGAGGAATGTTACTGAAGTTCAGTCGTCTAACGCTTCGGAAATAACTACTTGGAGTATTTATTTCGCTATATAAGACTTTTAATGAGATCTTTAGCTGTAAAAATAAAAAAAAAAAATTTTAACTTGAAACTGATGCAAGGGATTCACTACATGGTATAAGTAATGTCTATGAAATTTGATAAGTTTTTGTGAGTTATAACAAGATATGATATTAAACTACTTGGCCCCGGTAACTTGCCACGGGACTTATTAGAAACTGCTTTTTGTTAAGGGCTATTCTAGAAACAAGATATATCATGATTTCTAGGATAATCCGAGGCAGCATGACTGCCATGTTTAACATTTTAAAATCGAATCTCGAACAATAAAAATTTTGGTTTATTTTTAAATATGTAAATTATAAAAAAGTAAATTAATTAAAAAACTAATTTTCCACTTTTCGACTATCGGATAATTATGATATGAAAAACATTATATGTAACTAAACATAAAACTAATTGTAATAAAAACCATGATCATTGTTTTAGACCATGTATGTGGATTATGTTCGGTCGAAGAAGTGTCATAAAGAACAGTTTGCCATAAACTGCTGGCCACTCGAATCTAGCCGCTTGTCGTTAAAGCATGTAAGTTTTCTCCATAAAAAAAAAATTGTGTTTTTAATTTATTGTTTTATGATCTCCAAGAAGATCTCCATCTCTACTATGGCCAGCCTTCCAAAACAGCTTCATCTTCTCCTTCTTCGTCTTCCCCTCTCCATACGTTCGGTCGATCGTAATCCAGAACAACTTGCCGCTCCCAAAACATTTGTGCAAGTGCAAGCGGACGCCTCTCTGATCAGGCAGGACACGCTCCGTATAGTTTAGAAGGCCAGCCAGCCAAGGCGACGGGGGTACAGCGGGCGACGGCGGCGAGACTCGGCCGTAGTTTAGTCAGGGGCTGGGGAAGGGTTGGCCGGTCATTCGGTTTGCAAGACACGTCGGAGCTGCTCTCTCTCCCTCTCCACCTGCGCCGCAGAGCTTCTCCCGGCTGGACGTATCTATGTATATACAAAGATAGCCCCCGGCTAGCGGCCGCCCGCGTTACTTCGGTATCAACAACAATCTCCATCGGACGGTTATTCCGTTAGTGTCTTAGTGTCGTCGGGCACTCGCCGTACACACACACGCGCTCGCGCGCGCTCACACAAAGTCGATGCACCGATGCGCCAATACCGCGGAGATGTTCTCCGGCGGGTGTATGTACAGTGACTGGGGTGAGCGGGAGTCTTTCTCTCTCGCTCGCTCGCTCGTGCACTTGGCCAGGGTCCACTTCGGGGTCCAGTAATTAAACAGCCACGAAGCGGGCAAATTGAATCAGTCCAAGAGACAAGGGAGCGTCGACGCAGAGGTGACAGCCAACTAGCCGCAACTATGGTGCACCCGTCTATAGAGGCCGAGTGCTGGGTTAAATCAGAAGGTGGAGAGCGAGAGAGATGGAGTGCGGAAGGGAAAAGAGGGGGAGAGAAGTACACTATAGCGAGTTTCGCGCTATATCTTCCAGCGCTAGGTTCATTCAGAATCGCGAAAGGGAAACGCGAACCAGCGCAACACAAACTGGACGGGGGTGGATGAGACAGGTTTACTGTCGACGCTGCTTGATATCTTAGGACCTTGGGATTCTGCCTATTATGCATTCCGGCGTACGCATACATCAAGTCTGTTTATGTACGGGTGATCTCTCTTGAGTCCTCTACCGAGGTGCTCTGCGCGTTTAAAATGCTGATTTACGAATTTGCTACTCGATCATTCAAATTTCTTTTATACCTCATGATTTAGAAGTCATTTTTTCATAAGTATTTTTAAGTTTCTTTCTATGTATGGGAACTCCGGCAAGGCTGTACACGGAGTACAATAAGTTAGAAAAACTATACATGGCTAAATAAAGATTTTCAAATTCTGCAAACTTTTGTGTTTGATATAATTATGAAATTGATCTTTTGAAAAGATTTCAAATCATATAAGATTATTTTAATTTCGATTCACGTTTTTCTAATTTTAAGAATTTTTTACATGTTTCACTTTGCCAATGAATCTATAATGCTAATAATTGAACAAATATTTAATACTTATACATATAGTGTAGTGATCATTTTAAGCTTTTATTTGCCGGTAACGTCACTTTTAAGGCTCCGGGAAAATTCGAGAGCCGATGTACCTTATTGAATAAGATAACTTATCAATTTTCGCAAAAAGACCACTTTTTTACGAAAAATTTTCAGCAACTTCCTTGTACGATTTCAAATTGGGGCTAGGTACTGTAAAATATTTTAGAAATTATTTATGAGTAAAGCGTGACGTACATTTCTTTATACAAGAGGTATGTAAGATGTCATGAAAAATTTGAACAATCGTTTGTCACATTTAAATGGTTAACAATTTCTAAATTGTTTTTCTGAAAACCCTACCTGAAATTTTTTAATGAGCAATATTTACGTTTGCTAGATTTCTTAAATTTTGATACTGTTATCAAGTAGCTAACGACCTCCTGCCTATTAAATCTTCCACAAACTTGGAAACTCTTCATTCTGTATTTACTATTACACACTTATTTCTTTAAACTATTTCGCCAAACCTTCGGAGAGTATTAGAGAGTCTCTTTGAAAGACGTTCTTCGAAGGTAATTTAATATAAAATGACTTTTAAAATCAAATAACATTGAGGTAAACTTCTGTGTTTCTCTCGACAAATTGTATAACATTGTTAATCGACTGTAAAATCTCTGATAGGTATAACATATAATTTAGTGTACATCTCATATCGAATGAAATCAAGACTGTTTTATGCCATTAATCGAACAATTTGGCGATTAAGCACGCCTTAACTCATTCATCTGCTGTGTCTCATAGGTTGGTGCGCACAGGCGCTGCCTAGCTCTCGGTGACAACGTTGCATTAACTCTCCCCGTCTGCCTGGCTAAGTGGTAAGTTTCCTCAAGATTGCATAACGCCTACGTACGCAGATGCGGTCGGCTGCCACGGAGAAGCGTCAGCCGAAAGTGGCGGTGGCCACTACGCATCTCCGAAGGGTTCCTCACCCTCTCAGCACTGCGACAAGTCGCTACTGCTGCTATATTCCGATACAGAAGTTTGACAATAGCTTATGTCTTTGTCTATCTCGGTGGAGAGTTCCCGCAAAGAGTTTCAACAAATTAAAAGTTTTTCGAACGCCTTTATTTTATTCTTTTCCAATAATTTTATAAATTTTTAAAATATATTTTTTTAATTATTCGGATTTTGCATTTGTTTTTATGTATGAAATATAAGTATAATAATACTAGATTCAAAGAGTAAATTACTGTTAAGTAAATAAAAGAAAAAAGTAAATCATTTTAATAAGATTACTAAACCTCCAAATATTGTTATAATTCCTTCTATCTTTGTACGCAGCTTCCGCTTCGATTCTTAGCGTCTCTTCGCTGGGCTGAATTAGAACTGAAGTGATATGGAGGAGGTGCAAAATGTGCCCTTGATGTCGCCGAGTGGGTTAGAAATTATCGTTGAACATACCGATTATTAGACATTAATTAATAAGACATATTTAATTTCATACAATTCATTAATCTATACGAGTTTTCTTCTTTTTCAGAGTCATATTAGACATTACCGTTTTTTTAAAGATTTGAATGATAACTAGAATAATGGCGATGGAAATGAAGATTATCCCAAGTATTATGAAACCATACACATACCATACACGAGTAAAGTTAATTTCCATGCAGGTAGTGAAAGTGGTGGAGATTTTAAAACATCTCCACCATTACGGATAACATATTCTATCCAAAAGATTGCGGTGTCCATTGGGCTCATCGATCAATCCCAAAATAGTTTGACTTAATATACAGCTTTTTCTCTAAAAAGGTATGAGAATTAATTAACTGAGACTAATTCAGTAGTATATTTCAAATTAAATCAATATTAAATAATTCTTACTATAAGAAGGATTATGAAGTACAGCGTCCAAAGCTTAATCCAAAGTTTCTTTAGAAAGATTTTCATAGTCTATTCGAATCAGTATTCCCTTTGCAACAAAAGATTCAGCATTGCGAAACCGATCGCTAAATAACGGTATTCCAATCATAGGAACTCCATAATATAAAGCTTCTTGTAGTCCACCAAGTCCAGCATGATTGATAAATAGTTTTATGTTTGGATGGGCTAAAAAAATATTATGCAGTGAATAAATAGTATTTCAAAGAAACGTTATGAATAATTAAATATACATGCCTAGAAGAGGTATTTGAGGAATCCAAGGTAAAACTTTTACATTTTCAGGTAGGCCTGGTGGTAATTTTGAACTATTCGCTATTTTCATTAATACTTTGATTGGTGCAATTTTTTTAAAAGAGGCATAAATCTCTTTTATTTGTTTTTCTGGAAATGATTCTATCAATGTCATAGAATCTAGTCCGAAGAACACAACTCTATGTTTAATTATGTTCATCCATTTTTTTTACTCCTTAAAAATTAATAAAATTTAAATCAAATTTTTACTTTGTAAATGAAAATATACAGTATCAAAGGGCACGGCAGCGCCCTGCTTGCCTAGTATAAGAAATGATGTGACGGACGAGCAACCGGTAAGACGACGCACCCTCTATTTATTGGATTTGATTATATCTTATTGGAGTTAATGTTAATACTTGAAGGACATGATCATTCGTTTCAGATTACAGCATATAACCTCCATTTGATCCTTTGATATAAACATAAGTAACATAAGAAAGGTTCAGTCGGTATAGCGAGCAAGTCTAGTAATTGAAAGGTTCTGCCCGAACGGAAATTGACTTAGGGCTAATAATATGAGGGACCTTGTGATGACCTAGAAAAATTACAAGCTCCTGTCATGGCACCCCGGAAGGCCCGAAGTAAGGCGAGTGACGGCGCACCTACGCGGCTCTGACAGTTTATCCGGACTTATTATTTCTTTTTAATTTCTCGCATTAAATAACTAATTGCGCGCGAAGCTCTAAAGTCGCCCGAAACGATTAAGACATCATCATTAAGTTGTTTTAGACAAATTATCCGCATAATAACGCCAAAGTAACAAGACAGTGAAAATTTATTTTAACCTCAGAAATGAAACCACGTGCATGCGATATTAAGGCTTCTGTAGGTTGGGGATCCGGGAATGCTCGTCAGGTCATAGTCAAGCTCACATGTGGTAGCCCTTATACGGCGTTTGTCCGGCGTTACTAAGGCCCTATCAAAATTATCGGGGCCGGACGGGAGCGCTGTTACGCGACTTACTAGGGGCCCCTACGGAGAATCTGATTGGCCCCTTACAAACATCTAAGGCAAGCCCTATTCATTTTCCGTTCTGGTAGTTTCAAATCCATTCATACAAAATTTTTTTTATATATATTTCACAGTACATGCCCAATAGGATTGTTTTTTACGCTTGTTTTTTCTTGTTTCTTTTTTATTTTTCATAAAAATAAATATGGAACTAATATGGGATGCTGTATGGCCCGATTCCTGCCCGAATTCGACTTAGGCGCCGGAGCCGCAGATCTCCCGTATATTTTCCTCATGTGGCTTATAATGGCCGATATATTCCCTATACTTGCCCAATACTGTGGGCAATATATGGGCCCCAAAATTTTTTTTTCGCGGGTATTGAAAAAGTGAAACAATGTTACTTATCAAATAAGTGAATATTCATTTCTTCGCAGTGGACGACTTCTTACTTTCCAAATAAGTAAATATTGACATGTAATAAGTGAATTTTTACGTATTCAAATTTAGAGAGTACATAAAAAATATTTGCGTTAGTAAGGAAAAATTGTAAATAACTTACGAGTCCATTAATAATGGCTACAGTAAGCTCGAATCTCGTCATAAAATTTGATCGTAGACGGTTATTCCCGATGCCGTCCTTATCATCAGCACTACGTGACGCGTATCAAAAGACACATAATAAACCCCGTGCGCGTAATAAAAATAAAATACAAGTCCAGGGGAGGAATTAAGGAGTAATACCCCCCAGCCATTGAGTTCGAAAATTCATTGATCAATAATTCGTTACTGTCCCCACACATATGCGTACCCTCGTTTCCTAGCGACTTTCTCTCGCGCTTGGCATTCATCGAAGGGCTCGCCCTGCGTCGTTATATCCTCGCGAAAGTGACGACTCTGCGCTCCCTAATGAAAATATAACAGTTTCTATGCGGCGCGCGCGCGCGGAGTTCGTCTGCTCGCTGAGGCTTCTCTCGCCGCCGCATCAACCTGACACATAAACTCTTATTATGCTATACGTTACGAGAACGAGATGAGGGGGGGGGGGGGTAGGGGGCATGGGTGCTAATGGAGCCACAAGTCAGCCCTTGGTATCGGGGCGCGCGCGAGCAGCGCCTTGCAGCGGCGCGTCTACTTATTTTATATTTAACCGTCATAAAGAAGGAGCTACTTACCGGACGGCTGCTGCTACGCTGCTATACGGCCCCCGGAATATTTAATAATACATTCTTTTTAGCTCAGTAAAATAATCGCGTCCTTCCGCACTGCGTCAGAGTCAGCGTCTTTGCTGCACCAGAACAAAATTGGCTTAACTTTTTTAGCTCCCCACATCTACGGGCTTTCGTAATCTTTATGAAGATGTTTATGAACTCGGGTGTATATAGGGAGTGGTTTATTCGAGGATGGCCGATGTCTCTACGTGTGAATGGTTTTCCCGAAATCCATTCAAGGAATTTATGAAATGTTAATTTACTATTAATTATTACATTTTTTAGACCCATAGCGATGTTTACGCAGTTATTTATCGATTTTGGAAAATAGCTATTTTTGTGGAACGTTACAAATAAATAGCAAAACTTAAAATTGAGTGGCAACTGAGATTCATTACAAAAAAATTTTATTTGATTAATTGTCTTCCATTACCTCTACCATAGATATAGGCTACTTAAGTCAGGTTTGTACACAAAATCGCATGTTTTATCATTTCAACGCTGAAATATATTATTAAGGTGATGTGATACCCACGCTATTACTCAATTCTGGGTTCCCGCTTTTCTCTTTCAATTTTAAACTTATTGAAAAAAACTCTTTGACACATTTTAAGTTTAAGAAAGAACTACAGCGTATCAAAGAGTTTTTTTTCTTAAAATTAAAAATTGAATGAGAAAAACGGGAAACAATTTTGAGTAATAGCGTGGGCATCACCTTAATATAATAGAATAAAATAACATATACTAGAAATAAGAACTAAACATTTCAAACGTCCGATGTAATCCAGAACTAGTTATTTATAAAGTAAGCATCGTTACATAGTATATAATATTTTACAATCAAATACATGTGCCTGTACTTTGGTTAATCCGCCTGCAGTCTATTCGTCTAGCAAGAGACCTACATCTTTTTCTATTCTCACTTTCAAACTATTCTTATGTTAAGATAAAGTCTCAGGGCGGATCTCTTACTCAGGTTTCATTAGTGCCAACTTCCTCCAGCCAGTGACTAAACTTATTTTAGGTGTTTATATGATGTAAACTCTATAGCACTTATGAGAGAATCACTACTGCTTACATTTATTGTAATTAAAATAAATTATAAAAGGCTCGATAAAACTCAGATTTATGTATCTTAGAATGATCGTTCTGCCAATCTAGAGAGTTAAATTTCGAGTACAGATTTCGATCGATCGAACCCAGCACCTTCCGTTTCCACGTCGGATGCTCTGTCCGTGTAACACTACCATAAATACTTATTTTGGTTAATCATACTTCATATTTTATTCTCATTCAATCATGTTTCATAATTCTTAAAATATAGAAGTAAAATAACACGCGATCATAAAATTACTGTCTAAAAAATTATATAATTTTAAGAATATAATCTTTTCCAGCATTAAAATTCGAATTATTTTTAAACTACGAAATTTCAATTACTTAATTAAATACTTTTCGCGTGAATCAACATCGCTTTATTTAAAATTCATTGCCAAGCCACTTATTATATAGCGTCACGGAAACAAATGAAAAATATTGGAAAAATATATTCTTTCCCCCTTCCCACAAGTGCAGCATCTCTAGCTATCCAACTCGCGGGCGCGGCCTCGCAATCGATATAAAAGGCCAAATGTACATCCATAAATCCGGCGGTCCACGCGCGTACTAGAGGCGCGCACGCGCGCAGCGAAAGAGCGGACGCGGTGCCGGCGCACACAACGAGAGCGTATGAAAATTACAAAGCTATTAATTATTAGCCGCGATAAATTAAGCAGCCGTGGGGCCATTATAGAGCGCGCGCGCTCTCGCGGCTCCCGTGAATTGTTGGTAAACTTGGTCCAAGTACGCAGCGGCGGCGGCAGCAACACGCTCCCGGTCCGGCAGGCCGAGCGGCTATATAATAATGGTCGGTTAGAATGCTAATATATGTTCCTAACGCGCTCGGCGACGTCGCTACACGGAGAGACGTGGAGTGAGGGAGGGAGGGGGAGAGAGAGAGAGAGAGAGAGAGAGAGAGAGAGAGAGAGAGAGAGAGAGAGAGAGAGAGAGAAAAGCAACGACAGAGCACCGGGGGACCTTGCATCATCGGTGGAGGACCCAACTGGGCACTAGCGGACCGGACACACGCGCCGGCCGCGGCGTACATAATCTACGTCCCGAGACGTTATTACTCCCCGAGACACTAAAACCCCCTTACCGTATGCGCGCACTTGTACTTCACGAGTGTCTGCGTATGTGTGTGCGCGCGCGTATGTGTGTGTGTGCTACGGGAAAACGTACGTCCGATCGCGCAGGCTAGTCAAGCGCCTAGTCGAAGATGCTGGTCTTGCACTTGGAGAGAGGAAGAGAGAGAGAGAGAGAGAGAGAGAGAGAGAGAGAGTCGAGGGAGCAATTAGCTCGGGCGAGCGATACAGCCACGGCCGGTGGGCATCTTGCGAGGAGGGTGGTGGAGGCCACCTTAAAGGCGATTAGCTCCCTCGGTATCTTGGACCTGTGCGCGTTTCTACATAAAATATGGAGGATACAATGTTTCCGGACGATAGGACGCGCGTTCTATCTCGCGTGCCTTGCTGCCATGGCCGCCCTGCAGTAAGTCTCCCTTTTGCAGATGTGACCGTAATGATTTTGAAGCTTCGACGTCGATTTAGAAGGACCAAAATCTAATTGATCTGAAATGATGCTCTTGCGTAGCTGAAATGTGATTTGCAATACTTTTTGTAAAATATCAATATTCGAGGTTTTTTTTATGTCTTGGAGATATCCAGACAAAATGTTACATTCAGAAGAAATGAATGGTAGCTCTGTCTTAAATATCTTTCAAAATTCCAGTAAAGCAATTTTATGTGTATAAACAAAGAGGCTAATAAGTAACATTCGATGTACAAGTACATAAGATGTAGTTACTCCGCGTAAGCTTATTAAGATCACAACATCAAGAAAACCCTGATTATCAGGTGAGATCTTGTAGTTGATGAGGCGCCGTGACCATACATATACGAAGAAGCGAAGCGCTCGGGACTACAAGAGGATTTTGCTAGATTCCGGCAATTGAAACGCAATGTTAGAAATCGTCTGGATACTGCAAAAAATCCGTACTATGCATATTCTATCCTTTCCGCCCTTAGCATGAAAGCAAAGTGGAGCATCCTGCGTAACTTAGGAGTATCCATGCCCAACTACCCTCGCCACTCACCTGTTTCAGGGCAAAGGAACTCAACAGGCACTTCAATTCAGTGAGCGCTAACATTCCATCGGAATTTCCCACTACTTCGGGCTTATGCCCACCCAGCCCTTGATGGACTGTAAGGAGCAGACCGCTTTTCCAGTGTTGTTTTACATATCGTCGAACGGAGATTATTTATATTATTTCAAATTAGAAAAATTTCAGTCAAGAAGTTGATAACAACAATCTACAGGAATAGATTTTAGCTACGACAGAGAGAAAGTCAGATAAGTATTATTTGTTATTGAAATTATTTTGAGTATTTAGATAATTGTGAAAGCAATGAAATACTTTTGTATCATTGAAATACTCAATACATTGCTATATATAAATTATTATGACAAATATAAATTATTTTTCGAATAGATACTGTTTTTCTAACTATTCGTAAGACACCGAATTGGTTATGTGATAATAAATCAAGATAACGAAATTTATTGAACGATAAGCCATTACATTCATGAACATCATACGTAAATCATATTAAGATCGCAACATGTTCTTTTAAAAACAAAGTTCTTTCAAAAACAAAGTGCTTCAAATAACTTAAAAAAATCTCTTTGGTCATCCAGCCACTTTTGTTAACAGCTCCTGCACTACCCGCTGGAGCTTTACCAAGCATGTCTTCTATCTTTAGGTTTAAATTTGTATTCTTGCATTGAAATTAGATACTCTGGCCAGGCTAGTAGCTTCTGGTTTCCTGAATGATACTGTTGGGTGATGTTTCATGAAGGAAAATAACCAATCTCTTCCAGCTTGTTTTTCAGCGATCCAACTTTTTGGTATCTTTACTTTAGATTGATTTGCCACTGCTAGTTCATAAGCAAATTGGCGAGTTTATTCTGCGTTGATCCAGCATAATAATCACAAGCTTCGAGTAAATATGATACTAATTCTTCTTCCAGTTCATCAGGAAAAACTTGATTTCCATGCTCATAGGAAACAGAAGCTTCATTGTTTATGTCTTTATTTTTATATTTATCATTGTAGTAACGCAATGTGGTACATTTTACGTCAAATTCTTCAGCAATACTTCGTAGTGAGTTTCCTTCAATTGCCAATTTTTCAAGAGCTTTTTTAATTTTCTCTGCTTCATGTCTAGCGTAACTACCTCTCTTATCTGCACGACTTTTGTAATTTCGAACCATTTACAAACTATACTATTGCAACAAAAAAATATTATTGTAAAAAGATAAATTTATCACAGTTAATAAATAAAATCTTCTAAAACTTCATACCAATTATATGTACGAATTTGCCCCAACAAAACTGTAAGAATTTGCCCCCAAGGACTGGAAATCGTACGACTACAAATTTTAATCTTAAAACTTGATGTATCAAGGTCTACCAGGCGTCAAAATTTTTGTTTTGAAATTTACTAAAAAGATATTTTCACCTGATCAAACATTTTGTACACATAAAATTGTTATATGAACTTTCGCGTAGCTCCAATTTTTCAGAACGAGTTTCGAAAAATGACAGAGTAGCCGTTACAAATTCAAATTCTCGAATAATGTCATGAAGTTGTGTACAAAAGTTCGTCTCTATGGACAGTTTGAATCTACCTTACCGACACTAGGTAAAAGTTTTTACTTAAAAAGTTACTGGCGTTTACGAAATTGCCCCATGTGCGAAATTGCCCAACTCTCCCCTACAAGTATACCATAGCTACAGCATTTATAGTTGGGACTTCGACAATGTATAAATTATATACTTATACAATTTTATGTGTGCAAAATGTTTGATCAGGTGGAAATATCTTTTTAGTAAATTTCAAAACAAAAATATTTATACCCGAAGTCTACGGTATTATTTATAAGTGTTTAACTTTTTCTTGAATTCTGAGAGTTGACGCACATAGGCAAACTTATTATCTACATTCCAGTCAAATTTCAGATAAATCTATTGAAAAATAAAGACGTAATTTGAGAACTCGCAAGATGTCGTATTTTGGGGTTAATATGATATTATGCGAGTTACGAGTTGAATCATATCAAGTATTAGTCGGTCATTTAAGGACGTTCTCCGAGAAAACGATTTTCTTGTGATTTTCTTGAAACTTGCAGAAAATGTTTGATTTTTAGTCCTTAGTACATGCTTCAAAGCCCCACGTCCAAAACGGTATTCAAAATAAAAATATTTGATTTCAAAGTTTCAGCGTTAACATGGGATCCCTATCTAAGCTCGTTGGAAAAATACATTTTAATTTACTGTAAAAGAAGTTTTCTTTGTGATTTTTTTTCAACCATGGGATATAAAACTCGAAATCGAGAGGAATAATATGGTATAATTTTCAATATGGCAAGCGGTATTAATTTCGGAGACATAGCGATATAAAGAAAAACAACCATGTTATTTGTATATCTATATATAGTCACACCGTGTAAGTGGTATGTATTTAAAATATCGTATTGACATCTTTTTTCTTACGTCGTCATTTTTTATTATTTTTAGAGTAGTGTATAGAGACTCATGAAGGGTTTCCATCATAAATAATATTTTTAAATCACAATTTTTGCGATATTGATGAAGTTGAGCCGGAGGACGTCCTTAAGGGGGTCAGACACCTTTACGGTTAAAAAATATTTACTCAAAAAATTGGATACATTATACAACTCTTCGGTCAATAGTGATATAATGTGCCAAAATTTTAGGACCTGTCCCATTAAAGTATATGCAGTTCCTGGACCTGGAGGTGATGGCAAAGCCAAAATTTAGAAATGGACATATATTTGGATAAAATCGATCAAAAATTTCTTTTGGGTCTCATTCTATCACAAATTAAACATACTTTCAGAATATTACTTCTACAAAAAAAAATTAGTGGAGTCTAAAATAATATTATATGAATTTTAGGTTAATTTCTTTTTATATCAATTTTTTAATTTTAAAATCAATTTATCAATTCTTACAGATTTTGAAAATATCTGCAATTAAAATACAGCTGCCAATTCATTGGCACTTTCTCAAACTTAACTTTTTTGTTCCATTACAAATTGTATCGACAGATATAGTTATTCTTCAGTTATGCATAAAAACATAATTTTTTGAAAATAGGGTATACTAGTGTCACGGAATTTTCTGTCAACGTTTAGAAGACGCGAGGCCGTCAATTCAACAAAAGAATAACTAGCTCGCGATGCACCAGTTATGTCATCGCGAGGTTAGCTCCGTGGTTGAGCGCGAGATTACAAAGCGCAGGGACTTTATTCAACCGAACGAGATATCGAAATCGATTCCAAAATTTTCGATGGTCGCCATTAGTTACGTCAATAATTTTCGTCACTGACGGTAAATAATGACGTATCTAATGGCAACCATCAAAAATTTTAGAATCGATCTCGATATCTCATTCGGTTGAATAAAGCTCCTGGTCCGTGAGTTCATGTCCCGCTCGTCGTTTATTTTCTCACTGTAAGAAACCCCTGATTATCAGTTGCTCGATAATAACCGAGTTGCTCACGTTTTATTATTTAATTCCCACGTACGTAATACTATTGAATTAAATAACAAAAGATATCGTGACGAATTTTTAAAATGGATTGAGGGTATGTAACATTTAATTTTAATAAATTAACCCATTTTGTCTCAAATGATCTCTCTTTGAACCACTACTTTTGAGCTCTCGGTATGTGTTCAATTTCATTCTAAAACATTTGGGAATACATGAAATTTATAATTTTTGACGTGCTCTCATCATTTTGATGATTTTTAAGCACTTTTTATTCTCAACATTTTTTCGAAATGTTGTGTTTTTTTAGTTACAGTAGCCTTAAAATGTTGAGTATAAATTTTCGTTTCGGACGTCATTTTGGATCACCTGGGTGACAAAAATCGGTTCATAACCACATATTTCTAAAGTTCAGATAATTAGTCCACCATCCAAATTGGTTTCAAGATGATTGCATAGTTGTCGAGAAGTTGTCGAAAATTGAGATTAAAAAAAAAGTTGGTATATTTCGGCGTTTTTTCACCTAAAACTTCATTTTTGAGAAGTAAAAAATTATTTTTTCAAATTTTTAATAGCACCATCTGAAAGAGCAGGTCAAAAACTATAAATTTCATGTATTTCTCAAATTTTTTAGGATCAAATTGAACACATACCGAGAGCTCGAAAGTAGTGGTTCAAAGAGGGGCCATTTGAGACAAAACGGATTAATGCCAAAAAGTTATGCGTGAGAAAATTCTATAAAAAAATTTAGAATACATTCCCACGTATCGAATGAAATACAAAAAAGCCACCAAAATTTTCCATCAAAATAGATAGACATGAAAGTGACTGTTATTTTTAAACATGCGTAGCATTTATTTTACTAACTATAATTAATCTAATGGAACCATAAATTATAATTTGAGAAAGTTATAACTGAGATGGCGCATTCATTAGCGATATGCAGCAGTTGAAGTGACGAGCCTTCTACAAAAAGACGAGCTTTGCACTTTAAGCTGTGTCCCGAGCATTCAAAATCAGCCGACGGCATATCAGTGGCAAGCACCACAGCAGCCAGCTCGCGCCCGTTCGGTGAGTCGTCGCGGGCAGCGGCATGCGGCTGACAGAGCTGATGCGGAAATCTTCTTGCTCCTCGGCTCTCCTCGCGTGCGCCGTCATCCGTTGCGCGTGTATAACTCGTTCTCACTGACCCCGACGCTTTTCTTCCGCGCGTCCCCCCGACTACACGCGCGTCAGCGCCAAACGTCCGGCCGATGGCCGAGATTTCTCGCCCCGCGGAGTTTGCCCAGGCGGCCGTGTGCCGGGCGATTAGACTCCCCCTCTCTCGTCGCGTCCAGTCGCTTGCTGGTTGTACTAACGTCAAAGCAGAAAGAGCCGTGGCGAGCCGCAAGCGCGACCTAGTCAACGAGTGAAACTTTGCCGCGCGCGCGCTGCAGCCGACTCGCAAGTAGGAAACTTCGCTCGGGACTTTGAGTCAAGGCCCGCTGGAGCCTGCAAGAAGCGATTGACTAAGTAATCTAATGGATCTTCGAAGATGTTCTCGTCTTCTTCGCTGCTTCACTCTGATGATTACTCTATTGTGTTTAATTTTTACCAGACACCAATTATGGATGTATTTACGGCATTTAAAATTGGGAGAGTAACTATAACATTGACTTTCGTACATCTTTACACACTTTTTATACACCAAAATTTTTACTATATACTATATACTATATTTTATAGTAAAAAGTGATACATAATAGAAATTGCTATGTACATAGTAATTTTTACTATAAAATATAGTAATAATTTTGGTATTTGAGATTTGTCCCCTCGTTCCTATATATTATAGTAATTTTTAATACATCATTTTTCTCAATACACGGATATGGAAATTTTCAAGTTTTACGTATTTCGAATTCCAAAAGATTATTAAAAATCTTAGGCTCTTTTTATATTCGTGCCTATTTATTATATGGGATAGTCAACTAATCTCATTATGTCAACAATACGACTACCCGAAAAATCACTCTGTACATCAAAAGGTATCACTATATCCTTTTCCGCCCGCGAAAGCAAAAGTACGCGCAACAACTTGGCCTGTACTACGCACACGCCGGTACATATACATAAGCTGTACGCGCATTTGTTGCGTGCTTGGCCGAGACGGTGTGCCAGGCACGCCGGCTTTACACGAGGGACGACAGGACGCATAATATAACGGACGTGCATAAATCCACGTGCCAGTCAACAATGTGCATAAATACTGGCCCCTTGTAGCCCGCTGCCCCCCAAGCGTCCCGCCAGCTCGGGGCACCAGCTTGGGGCTTGACTCGGCCAAGGGGATGAGGAGAAGCAGCAAGGAGGACTCTGCAACTTCTCTCTGGCGACGACCCCCACGCCGCGGCCCTGCAACAACGGCCGGCACAACTATGCGACGTCGCCGTTCCTCACTCCGGGAAGACAGCCTGCGGTTATGCTCGTCAGGATATCCTTGGAGAGGGGTCAGGCTCCTACTGCTGCTGCTGCTGCTACGCCGGCGTCTCGAATGAAATTTCAAGTCGCTATACCTAGCACCCGCAAGTTTCTCGCTCGGGCCGGGCGGTATCCCCCTCGCTACTTCTTGCAAGCGCCCGCGCCTGGACTTGCCGAGTTGCTCGAGCGCGGAGTAGTCGAATAAGTCTCGGCACTTTAATGCGTGTAATTAAACTTTCAATTGTGCGCGAGCGAGATAGCCGGCCCCCCCAGACTACCGCGAGCATCTTTATGATGTAGCGGATTTACTGTTAGTCGCTCGAGGGAATTTTCGCGTAATTTGGGTTTTGGCATAATTAGTGAGTCATTCGGAAATATCTATAGATATATAAGAATTTTTCTTGCGTATTTTCACACAGAGGAGAATTTATTTCGCTCATCTTCTCTGAGATTTCAGTTGGAGCATTCTGGATACGCCATTCAATGATTAAAATGATTTTTTACGTGTGAAAAATTTCTTTTATTTGCGAATAAAATAACACATAGTACATCGTTAAAGTATCGAATAAGCTTGTGTAATGCCGAAAGTTCTTGGTCAGTGTGAAAATAAGACCGAACGAGGTCGGAAAATATCGGTAAATTTCGCGTACTCAAACACACAACAGCGACAGCGAAGTAACGCGGGGAAAAAACAAAAGACGGCGCGCGCGCTGGCGATAAGGCGCCTAACGAGAAAGTCCAGAAGTCGCCCGGCGTCCCCAGAGGAGTGCATGCTGTAGCTGCGGCGGCGGCAGTGCGACTCGCTCGCCAGTTGCGTTCGCAAATACATATATACGTTTCAATCTCCGGCTTAATCCGGGATGGGCGAAGCGGTATTAGAAAAGTTTGTCTGGCTGTACATCACGACAGTTTGCTTACAGGCCGCGCGCGCGCGCGCTCCTCCCAAAATGTTTTTCCTCCTCGCTTCCGCGACGTCTGTTTCTCTCTCTCTCTCTCTCTCTCTCTATCTCTCCCTCGCGCACTGCCCATCTTGCTTCCGGACATATTTGTATCTCAAACTCAATCTCGAACTTTTTGTCTGTAGTTTTACGAGCAATAGAACCGCGATATGCCGAGAAACTAATTCTGATCCTAGAAAAATAATTGCTTGGCAAGGTTTGATGATATTTTTTCCTTACCTTTCAGAGTTGCAATTTTTATAACGATATTAATTATTGCTGAACCTGCAAAGAAACAAATTTATATGAAAATTAACGGTAATCACAAGTTTAATAGTTTTATTAAAGCTATACACTGAAAAAATGCAGTTTAGTAAAAATTACAGAGAGTACAAGTATGGTCATTTTTTTAGGATTTTGCAGTCTGTTGTTATTTTTCGAGGCAGTATGGTAATTTTCGTAAAATTTCTTGTAATTTTTACGGAATCTTTTCTAAGTGTATGAATAACAATATTATCTAATCGAAGTTGGAATTTTTTATTTTTTAATTAACTTTCATAATCTCGAAAACTTGATTAAAATTATCTCATCGTATAAATAAGTAATAATTTAATCTTATATACTGTTCTATTAAATATTATTTTATAAGTCGTTCTTATAATTTCCGTACCTGAAATTAAAGCGTATGTGGAATCAAATACGTTGCCTTATGTCCGGATTACTCAGTTCGTACCTTTCGTCGTCTTCGTTTCCCCGATTCGACTGTTGGACACAAGCTATAAGGGCTCACCAGGGATTCAGCCAATGCGTTCTTGCAATCTTATCTAACTAATGTTTCTTTTTCGATCTGAGTTGCGTTCGTTTTTTTCTTTCTCTATTTTCTGCTTCCTATTCTCTACTCTACTTCGTCCGTACGTTTGGTCCTTCTTTCGTCTTTCAGTTTCAGCCTCTTCGATTAAAGTCTTTGTTTATCTAACGCAGTACTGTGAATTGCACAGTTTTGTTGGCATTCTTATGCGTTATTTATTCCGCAGAATTCATTTTGTACAGTTGTTTTGTGCATGCGTATCATTCGATTACGTTTTATGAAAGTGTATATGGGAATGTTAGTTAAGGAAGTTTACTTGGCTTGTCGCGCAATATTGCATTCACTTTATAGTTAGATGGCTCGAATAATCTGACAAGACGTGCTAAAATTATACTATGCTGAAGTGCAAAATTTACGTGAAAATACCGAATTTATTAGTGTTTTCTACCGTGAAAACATTCTCTTTTATCTAAATTTTGTAAATAAGAATATTGAAATAAATTGTATGCTTTAATATTTTCTGCAGATTACATTATAACTGATAAAACTATTTTCTGTAACGTTTTTGATGACACACCAATAGCTATATTAATAATAAAAAAATATATGTTTCCTAAAGGAACAATATCAAATTTACTGATACAAGAAAAGAAATAAAACTTTTAGGAATTTTATTTAAAATTGAAATGCCTTTGTATTTCATAAAATATTTTTAAAAATCAATAGAATTAAACACTTAAATTTAAATACGCATGATATAATTATATTATGTCCTTGAATATATTTACAAACCTACGCACCCTATATCGGTATCAATGTGAACATCCTATACGATACCTCTTATACACGACCATTATCAATTCTTATCTTGCTATATGTAGTCCAGCTGTTCTTTATTCATCTTCTCATGCGCTGATCCTTTGTGACGTAAGCACAGCTCTCATGGAGCAGCACGTCGTCGTCGCCGGTCCTCGTCACAGACATTATACTATATGCGCGCGTGCGCAGAGTATCGGTGGCCCAATATCTCGGTCGTCGGGCTTGTTGCTCTTTAGCGATAAAAGAAGAAAGAGAGATAGGGGAGAGGAGGGAGAAAGAAGTGTCCTTCTCACTCTCGGCGAGACTTTTGGACGCTGGATTCTCCGTAAATACTTGACTCGATAGTCGGGGATATCGGCTAATATTCTAAAGGACGGCGAGACGTTCCCTCGCATCGCGTCCCTCGATCCTCTTAGTCTTCTTCCTCTCGCTTCTCTCTCGTGCCTCGCTCACTTTCTTCTCTCCGAGTTTCTTACGACATCTTTGCTGCTTATTCTTATATGTCTGTCCTTCTTTCCGTGTACTGCACTCGCCTCCAGCGGGATCCGCAAATTATATACGCAGAGCGTACTTACTGGTGATGATTATAGAAAATGCGCATGTATCTAAAGGATACTTGTAAATTTAAACAACGTTAAAATTAAATTCTCATAAGGGTCCTAGATTATATGTACCCTAGATTATATGTACAAGACAAGTGTTTTTGATACTATAATTTTGCTACGTATAGTTGTTATGTGAATCATGTTTCTCTTAAACGTAGTTTCCAAAAGATACAAGCATTCTAGAGAATACATTTTTCGAACTGAATTGAATATTGGTGTATATATATAGTGTTTATAATGTTATTATAGTTTTGAGATGATGAAGTAGATAATGGCCAGATCGAGTCAGACATATTATCAAAAATCCCTCTTTCGGAGAATCATATACACGAACTTTTTGGTTTTTTAATTTATTTTTAAATTGTTTATCATTATAGCTAACATGTCCTTATAGCTTGATGAGTTTAAAAACAGTAGACGACGAAAATAATTAACAGAAGTAGAAAATTAATTTTTAGCAATCTTTACTTATTCTTCTCCATTTACACAATTATTTTGTAATATATGTTTGTAAAAATTGTTTTTTTTTTAATAATTTGTAAAGTAATCATGAACATCCGTAAAAACTGTAAAAATGACATCACGCTGCGTTGTTTCATGCTTTTATACAAAAGCAGATAACATGGATTTGTTCCCAATGTTTTACCTTGTGAATGAGATGGGAAGTCGAACTTAAAAACTTAGTACTTACTCTTTTTCTAGTTCAACACAAGTTCAGTTGGTTTTCTTTGTCCGTTTACTCTTTGGCATTTCACGTGTCTATTCCGTCCTTCGTCGATCTGATGCTCTTCTGTCCGGTGTCCCTGAGCATCGTCCACTCCCCTTCATTTCGCTCTCCCTTGGTGTACATCCGCAGCAAGCGCATACGCCATCAGCATCGGCAGCCATGCAATATTTATATTATCCCAACAGGACACTCACGGGTAACGTGGACATGATTGCAATCCCGCTCATATATCTACGGGTATACGGTTGCCGCCATTTCCGTCCCTCTCTCTCTCCCTCTCTTTCACTCTACGCGACGCCTGGGACGTATCAAAAGCGCTCTCGAGCTCACCTTGTGGTTGTTCCGAGCGGTGCACTGCACGTGTGTGTATGGCAGGGCTCGTAATATTTCCAGATAAACCCACGCGCTGGCGAGAGTAGCGTCTCGTGGACGTTGCCCCGCGTTTCTGATGCCGGAGAAACGAGCACTCGCCTCTTTCGGAAAGATCAATTCTTGTTTTCATCGCGATTTCATAAATAATTATAACTAACTAATATAAAGTACAGTTTTTAATCAGTTGAACTTATTTATTATATAGGTAAAATCAGATATGAAGCTAATTTTTTCAAAAAATGGCAAAAATAGAATATTTTCAAAATAATACAATTCCCTGGTGGAAATCCAAAACATTTTATAACTAATAACTGACCATTTATATTAGAAACTTGCTATAAAATGGGAATTTCTTTTGTCCAGTTTCTAGCTCCCGATGAAACGCTTTTTCTCCCATTATTTGACCATTTAATAGATTGAAAAATAGATTGAGTTTTTCGAAGATAAACACAAGCTTGTTCTTGAGTATTTTAAAGGTATTAAAACTGATCAGTTTCTTTAGTCTGGAAATGGCTAGCAGAAGACTTGTTGTTATGACAAGGAGTGAGAGAGACAGAATCAGATGGAGAAATAAAAGTTTTGTTGAATTATTCATAGAAAGAGTACAACAAATGATTTATTAGTTAATGTTATTTATTTATATTTTGGTAAGCCATTCAATGCACTTTAATGCTCTTTCATCAAAGATAAAATTAGTACGTAAATCAAATACGAATATTTTGTTGTTACTTCAATTAAAGAAATAGGCAAATAATGGTCGAAAAATCGTTTCATCGTAGCGATTAATTAACCAGTTTTACTAGCTATTTTCTAACTTCTTGGCCATTTCATATAGATGAATTTCTAACAAGGAAGTAGAAATACTAATATATTTATCTTTACACTTGCTATATCTATGTTACATGCAACTGAAAAAGTTTGAGAAATGAAGTCAAACATCATTATGTCACTATGAAAAGAATGTCTCGCTCGTAGGACACACGAAAATGAGCATGACTGAACAAAGTAGCAATAACAGCATTTTAAAAAAGCAACCGAATGGGAGCTGCCTGGCGCATGACGCAAGGGAGGAAAGGAGAAGGAGAGAAAAGGGGGGGGGGCGGAGGGCTGTAGAAGAAAAGAGCGCGGGAGCTTTGTCGGCGGGCCAGAATAAGAGAAAGGGTAGTGGTAAATGAGGCGAGGCCAATCGTTTCATTGCATCAATAGTCGTACAGCGCGCGTGCGCGCACGGGCCACCCGGGCGCCGAGTTATACCAACTTTCTTGATAAATCCCGCTTACTTTGCGCCATAACATAACTTTACAGAATCGGAACCACGGCCATGGAAGAATTGCGATTTGTAACTTTAGATGAGGTCCCCGCCACTGCGAGCCGCTTTCTCTCCCTCTTCCTCTTTAACTGTATTATCCCGTCGTCTCTCGTATCCGATCGCCAGGAATTTTCTTACGTCTCTGTCTCTATCCCCTTCTCTCTCTCTCTCTCTCTCTCTCTCTCTCTCTCTCTCTCTCTCTCTCTCTCTCTCTCTCTCTTCTTTTCTCTTTCCACTTCCCGTGGATTCTCGAGAGATCCGTGCGATACTTACGAGCTTGATCGCCTCTCTGTCTTGGTTTTTGGAGGGAGCACACTAATAATCGAATCCAGTTTGATATTGAGTTTTGCTTTTGCGATTCGAGAAACGTGGAAGCCTCAGGTCTGTATTCGAAACTATTTGCCTTATGTTCCCCTTGCCGGCTTTTGTTAACATTACGCCCCCTCTGAAAAACTCTGTTTCTTCTTTTCTAGTTTCTCTTTTATTCTATAAATTTTTTATATGAAAAGTTTTGAAAGTATCAATTATTCGCTTTCAATTCGCTTCACTATTCAATTATATCAATTATTATTTTACATGCATTGACGATTTACCTATAAAAGGTGTTTATGTAAAGTTGAATCGATGATTAAAAAATATCTAAGGACAAGTGAATATATTACGATCTTTACAAAGAACTGGTACACAATCAGGTGTGGACTTGGAAAATATACTGTGCCGATTGGAATATACCGATCAGGAGTCGCATTATTTTTAATTCTAAGACAAATATAAGCTATATATACGTACTATATACATAAGTACATATACTCATATAGATACACTGGAAATTCGCCTAATACTGAACAGCTTGCATTACTGGAAAATTGAGTTTCATCATGCAGAATTCATGCTGTTGCGAATACATGGTATATATTGTCAGATATTCATAAGAAAAAATTTCGTCTGACTCACTGTACCTATAATGAGGTATACGACGTCGTGTTTTTCCAAAATTATTATAACTGAACAGTAAGATTTACCTATAATGTTAGAAATGTGAAAAATACAAATCGTAGCTGTATTATTCTATCGAGAGTATATTTTTTATTTAGATTCATGAAAATTATAATTACCATAAAAGATACGTTTTCTCTTTAATTTATTTGACGACATTATATAAATTATATTGGGAAAAAACCTTCATTTTTTTTCTTACGAATTTAAAAGTTTTGCGAGAGTCATCGGGAACTTAACGTAACTAAGAAATCCAACTTTTAATATTCCTGTAGTTTATTTAAATATTAACGTGCAGAGGACGTACCATTGAAACATTTTTTCTTTTAAATTAAAATTTAATCTTTTCAGCTGCACTGTCAATGCAACGACGTCACTGGCGAGCCTCTGACTCCTTTAAAGCGCGTGACATGAGAAGTGAAGCGATCTTCCGACTAGCCAGATATCTCGCTGCGGGAGAGATCGTCAGCGAGCGAGTCACTGATTCCGTCGAAGCGTCGGTGCAGTCGAGATTTCGCCTTTCCTTTCTCACTCTCTCGCGCGCAGACGGGATATAACGGCATTGTGCTCCACTAATTAGTCGCGGGCGCGAGGCGCGGAGATCTCGGAAGCGAATGGATTTAATTAACATTCCTCGGCGTGCGCGAAAGTGTACGACGCGGAGATGGTGGCAGCGGCGAGGACGGGGCAAAATTGAAAGCTGTAAATGTCGCCCGCACGCTCCCCGCCATTCGACGACGAGGTGATCCGCCTTTATAACCCATCTACCTTCTGGCCTTGAGGTCTTTTCACACGTCCATCTGGACTTGGAATTCTCGCAGGCAGACGGAAGAGAGTAAAAGAGGGATAGAGGGAGAGAGGGATGGTACCGTGCCGTCAACGTGCGAGGCAGGATGAAAATCAAGAAAGTCAGATAAATCTGCTTTGGAGGATTAGTAGAAGCGAAAATTTTTACATTGTAAAATTTACGACATGTTAATGGTAAATAGATTTGGATCTTGTAATAATTTATATGAATAGTATTTCAAAAGTAGGTCATTAAAAGACTTATATATTTGAACTTACGTCTTCGACTTATGTTTGTTAATAGATTGACATTTTTCTTTTTCACTTTTTAATTCTCATTTGTTTTCTTAATATTTACTTAAAGAACTTTAGATATTGTGTTATTTTTTAAAATGTCTTATTGTGCAAAGTTAAATATATTTCTGCAATATATTTTTTCGTTAATTAATTATTATTAATCTCAAAAAATAAAAAAATTAGTGGTATGAAACAAATATAATTTTTAGTTTATACGTAATATTTCATATATGCATGTCTTTTGAGAAGTAAGCAGCGGTTTTTCTTCTAAGTGGTATATTTCAATGTTTTTCTCATAAAAGAATTCGAAAGTATAAATTTAAAATGATATTTTAAAGTTTAAATTTTGAAATTATTATAAAAGACCGTTTTAAAACCATCGGGAAACACACGGATAAATGCCGAATCACGACAAGAGTCTGAGGCCCGGCGAGCCCGCGCAACTTTAAAAACAAACTTCAAACGAGAACGAATTTTCGGCACGTACCCTTAAAGCGCAATTTTATCTGTCATGTAGATCCATTCAGAAAATCCGAGCTTATCCTCCCGCGTGCGCGGCCACAAGTCGGCGCAAACTTTGCAGCCGCGCGAAATTTCGAAATCAGTATATACATACACACAGGCCGACATCCGAGCGGCACCAAACGCAATCCTAATTTTTGTTGGAAAAGTTGTGTACAAAGCCCCTCTATAACGTGGCGGCCAGCCGGTCCCCGATATCCACCTCCGGCAGTGTCCCTCCATCTTTGGCCGCGGCGCATGGCTAAGGTTTCAATTTTCGCCGATGTCGGCTAAGCGCCCAAGGGACGTATAACGCCGAGCTAGGCAGTTTCTCAAGCCGCTGCGGCCGTGGAAAACTAGCTGCCGTTGGTACTGCGGCGCTTATACCGATGTACAATGCGCGCGCGCGTTCGTTTTAGCCCGGCATGCTACGCTGGCTAAACATCCTCCGTCCGGCGTTGGTTATAACACCGCTGCTATGTGTGCTACTCTCAATCACGATCTTACTTGATGAGCACTTTGTCTTTGGCAATTAATGGAGTTCTCTTGGAATATCAATTATCAGCAATTTCCGGTACATTGTATACGGGGTAACTTTCGATTACACCAACACCATGATTGATAATTTAAAATTATTAATAATAAATGTCCTTCGGGCTCATTTACTGTCCAATATAACGTTATGTTTGTTGTATTTTTTTCCAAACAAAATAATAATTAACGTTATATATGTTTGCTATAATTGAATCCCATTAAAGTTTGTTCCTCGTAATTACCCCTGATGGGCCAGAGTAGAAGGAAGAGTGAAAAAAGACTGGTAGAGAGCTGCGAAACACTGTACAAATATTGTTTGAAGTCACCCTTCATTAACCCGTGCCGAAGATCGAAGGAGCAACATCCGAGAGTTACAAATAACGGCTGTTCACGAATTAGCCGCTGTTGCTACGGCGCAACAAAAGGAGCCGAGAGAGGGATGAGAGCGAGAAGGAGGGAAAAAAGAGAAGGAAAGCAACGAGCATAATTAATCGCACGAGGCGGATTCGCGGTGGTCTATCCGGGCGTTAATTTCCCGAGAATAATTGAGATCAGCTGATCGATCGGGGCAGCGGCGGCGAGGCCGGTAGGTGGTGAAACGCCGGCTAAGTCATCCCATTCGTCTTAGGTAAGATGCTCGTGAGAGGAGATCATCGATTTCGGCGCGCCCCGGCAGGACTAAGGAAAATTAAATGATGCAGACTCCGCTGAAGGAGAGTTATTTGTCACGGTGGTTGCGGCAGCGCGCGAACATTCGCCCTCTCTTGCCTCCCACCGCCTCCGCTGCCCCTTATTCGCTCTTGTCCCGCGCCCGGCGTACGCTCGCCTTCGCGCTTGGGCTCCTTCAATCTTCGCTGAGAGTTCTTTGTAGATATACGTAAGCCAGCGTTTCACCCCTTTCTTCATAGCCCGTATTCTTAGGCTAGTGCATTTGTTTTCACAGACTGGACAGGATTGTATTTTTGTAATTATTAGTTTTATTGTTTTCTGATTTATTATACTTGCTGATTACTCATTCTTCGAAATCTTAGATACATGAAAATATGTCTCCAAAATCTAAAACACTTTATATTTTGGCCTATTGACTTGTTTACTCAAAGCTATGGCATACTTCCTTTTTATTTCAAGTTATTCCAATATATGAATTTGGAAATTTTCTGTGGAATATGAAAAAATACTCAATCCTTCGCTTTGTTCATGTTTACTATTGGCATCATCCGAATTCAGTTCTATAGTATCAAATATCTAAGTATATACAATTTAAAAAGTCAAATTTTGCTTGTACTTTTGTAGTTTATATTTCCATGCATTTGACTTTGTAGATTTTATTCTTAATGTGTTTGTTATAAATATGGCGCATAAAATCTAAATATATTAGCACTGTGTTGCGGCTAAGAGCTACTATTGCGTAAGGATTAGTCAATTTGTCTGACATATGCAGTGTTGAACTACTTAAAGTTAGGTATGCAATTGGCGTTTAGAGATAAGACGAGAATACTAACCTCGTGTCTTTCATTAACAGCAGAATTAATTATAGTTAAAAAATGGATAGTGTAGCAGATCATTTTAGTATGTTTTAACAACTGTCGGCGCGTCTTAAATTACGCAGAGCAGATGGTGCACGTTCACCTGCATTTTTCTTTAGAGCTGTCCCATCCCCCGTATCAGAGTCATGGGTATAAATTTTGCAATACTTGCAAATAAATACTGTTCGACAAGCCTGGTTGCGGACATTTGACGGTACCCCGATTTTTTTTTTCATCGACGGTATACCCTTGTCCCAGTCGCCCTTGCAATTCTCTGGCCAGCTTCCTCTTTTTTCCCAAACCTGTACAGATCATGTATTTTTGATTTTCTTTCTACATTAGGTATCGGTACTAATAATGTATGAAATGAGTCTTTAACTTTGTCAGTATAGCTATCACGTAACATCCATATGAGACTTATAATAATTAATATCAAGAAAATCAAGTTTTAATTTAGCATAGAAATAATCACAATTCAAAATCAATATTCAAATAAGTGATGTTACCTTATCCAGAGTACATTGTTAATTCACACTTACGTGCATATTTATTTAGATTCACTTTTGTACAATTGAAATTAAATCATACAAAATAGAAATGGTTTCTAAGTCAAAATCATACTACTATAAATAACTTTCTCTAAAAACTGCGTATAATTTAGAGTAAGCAGTTTAATATACAAATATTTAAACTTCAACATTTACAATGCATATACAGAATAAAATACCTTAGCAAAAAGATAGCATCCCTAATTCAACTGGTCGGATACTATACTATAAGTATAACTTCCCTTTCATATAATTTCTAAACTTTTTTACGCCGTGTCGCAGTAAACATAATTTCCTTCCGCGTACCTTCGTCCGCAGTTTCTTCTAAGCAGTCATCCAATTCTTCAGTCAGAAAGCCCCGCCTCGTAATTTTTTCAACAGCTCGCGCGCGCGCGCGCGCTTAGAGCAAGCGCAAAAATTACGATATTATTTTTTCTCGCAGGGCGGACTAGTATACGTATACGAGCGGGCGTCAGAGAGAAAGAGCGAGGCTATATACATAGTATATACGCGTGGGCAAGTCCGCCTGATAACTTTTTCCTCTTCTCTCTCTCTCTCTCTCTCTCTCTCTTCCCGCCCTCCTTTCCCTCCCTCGGCCCGGCTCTCTCGTGTACCGGCGCTCGAATTTATGCCAGACGTAGAATTAATGTGTGACAGATTTGTAGTTATTACGAGAAGAGAGAAAGGAGAAGCGGGAGGAGGAGAAGGCGGCGGCGGTGGCGCGTTCTCCGCGGAGATGGAGGTGGACGAGAAAGAGACGGGGTAGTGGAGAGAAAGTGCAGGAAGACGAGTGGGCCGAGTGCGCGGGGCCGCCGCCCCCTCCCCTTTCTTTCTCTCCTTGTCCCGCTTCCGCCCGGTCGCGCGCACGCGGCATCTGAAGCGAGAGAGATGAAAGAAAGAGAGACGGAGCGAGTGGCGGCGGCGGAAGTGAGCCCATTACTTATTATAACTGCCTGGTGAGGAGAGAAAGAGAGCGAGCCAGAGAGAGCGAGAGCGGCTGTCAGGCATCCATCATCGCGACGAATGGCCTCGCTGCCAATAACATCCGCCGTCATCGCCAACTTTCCGCGGCGGCGACGGCCTTGCCTCCAGCTCTCGCCTGCCATCCAGCCAGCCGGAGGTTATTTATTTGTATTAATTTTACGCCTGAGCAAGGAAAGCCTATATACACACACATACGCCCAAGGACGCGAGCTCTCCTTTTTCCCCCTTTTCGATCCTTTCGCCTACATACATGAGTGACAACGCACACGAGCGCGCGGTATATATATAGATGCGCAGCTCGGGCTTTGATTCGCGGCGACGGCTGCCGATCGCTGGGACGCCTGACCGATTGCTCGATGGGGGGATTTTCATTAAACTTCGACGGCCGCGATTTTTCAATTCTCGCTACAGTTGCGCTCGCGCTTTTTTTCTCTCGCTCCGGAATATGCGTGGACTTGAATTTATGTCATTATCGGAACCCATTGAGGGAGAGAGAGAGAGAAGTGAAATAATCGATTTAATATCCGACGATTATGTTTGACGCTTACTTTTTGCCGGTGGATTAATTAGCGCTTACCTGCTCGTAAATAAAAGGATGGAGTCATAAATTGCGAGTGGGTTTATTAAATGAAGGTTATCAATTTTATTGCGAGCCGCGCTTTACTTTATTTTTCATATGTCCGGCTTTGTGAGCGATAGTTTCACGGTGCGAGTTTTTTCTCTTGTTCAAAACGACGTTTAATTACTTGAAACAAAGATAGTGTTATATAGAGCTTGTAAATTGAGACAAGTAGAAGTTTTATTTCTAAGAATAATTATTTATGGATACTTAATTAACTATTTATAACCATTTGATAAGGAACAATGTTAATTGAACATTCTTATTTTTTTATTTGTATTTACTGTTGTTAAAAATCCATATCGTATTATATAAACATAAGTATATACAGACTACTTTACGTAACTCGGAAATCCGCCCTCCAGAAAATCGTAGATTTGCGTAGTCGAAAATAAAAGTTAGCAGAATAACTGTATTACGTCAAAAATCGAGTCGTAAAACTTTTCGACACGATCGTCGAGTTCTCTTTCCTCGCGCTCTCTCTCTTTTTCTCTCTCTCCCTTTCTCTTTTCATCGTGCGCAGCTATCGATATACGTCTCCCTTCCTTATCGGTCTACCTTTCGGCCTGCCTCCACGCTGGTCTCACCGCCGTATCTCCCGACAAGAAGGGCCGTATCGTCGACTTATTTACGATCGACGTAAGCCTCGTTTCCTCTCACTCTCTCTCTCACACACATGGATATCGATATCGAAGCCTTGGTGGCGGCGATGCCGTAGTCCTCTCGTTTTTTAGCCTATTTTCTCTCTCTTGGCCGTCCCTTCGCCCCCTAGATCTTCGAGGTGGACATCGATGGGGCGCACGCGCGCGCGCATCGGTAGCCTCCCGAGTTTACGGATTTTTATCAGGACGCCCTAACGGATTTACGATTTTTTCGTGGCTACGCCCGCGATGCCAGTGGCTCGTGAGATGTGCGCTATGCGCTTCCTTCTTTCGGCTTTGCATTAATCCGTAGCCGAAGTTATGATGGCTACTTTTATAGCGGGAAATTACTGTATATGGTGCTATTGGGGGATATCGATCGATAGCACCGTAAAATCCACTGCTGACATCTTTTGATCTTCATCTTTTTTTTCTTCTTTTTGAAAAACTGCGTAGCACACAGTTAAGCTGAGTCAACATAAATTGGAGTTATGAAAACTTCACCAAAGATTAACGATGATTCCTACATTTATAATTAATTTCTTTTTTTCGTTGTACCTGTACATGACTCATGCATCTTTTAATATAAATATTACAATGACAATTAATTAAAATATTTAATATAGATTTAAAGATTTGACCATGTTACCAATAAAACTTAATTCGTAGTTAAAAAAAAAAAAAAGAAGACAGACATTCATCTTCTAATAATAGCTTAAAAATATCTTTTATTTTTCCTCAAAAATGATGTAATTATACCTATTTAAGTTTCAAATTATTTCTCTGCAGACATAGAATATCAAAACCAATAATTTGATTAAAACTTGAATACTATTTTGAATATATATACATATGCAAATCCGATGACTACAGGCAACAACTGGGATACAAAAACGGAAAAAATTTTTTTTGAGGGCACACCTACCACATAAGGTTTTTTCGGTTCTTTGGGGGTCCCCCAACATGAAAATACTCATGAACACTCATTATCCGTTGCCAAACGTTTTTGCCGACGAAATCAATTTTTCTTATGGAAATTTAACGTGGGAAAAATGGACGAAAAGTAGTCATTGATGATTAACAAATAGCAAACTATTGAAGAGGCCAAACAAAATTCCACAAAAAGGCGATTAAAGTTGAAGAATAGAGCTTTAATTTGAGATAAAAATCGTTAAAATCGGTCGATTCTGTGCAAAGCTATGTAAAGTTGAAAATGGCGAAAAATGACAAAAATTTGAAGAATTACATGGGTTTGAAAAAAATCGCTCATTTTCGTCATTATTCGCCATTTTCAAATTCACCTAGCTTTGCACAGAATCGACCGATTTTAACGATTCTCATCTCAAATTAAAACTCTATTCTTCAACTTTAATTGTTTTTTTGTGGAATTTGGTTTGGCCTCTTCAATAGTTTGCTATTGGTTAGTCATCAATGACTACTTTTCGTCCATTTTTCCCATGTTAAATTTCCATAAGAAAAATTGATTTCGTCGGCAAAAAAGTTTGGCAACGGATAATGAGTGTTCACGAGTATTTTCATGTTGGAGAACCCCAAAAGAACCGAAAAAACCTTATGTGGTAGGTGTACCCTAAAAAAATTTTTTCCGTCTTTGTACCCCAGTTGTTGTTTGTAGTCCGCGGATTTGCACATATATATCGGGAATACATTGTTTACAATTTTTTCTGGCCATTCTTCAAACCACTCACATTAGCTTTTTCAAGAAACCTGTCTTCATTCTTGATAGCAGACTCGCAGCATGCCACCAATCTTTGTCAATACCCAATTATGACGAATTAGGCTGGCGCGCGTACTCCCGCAATCGCTCCTACATATATAGCTACAGAGCGATCGCACAATAATTCCGCGCGCAAGTGGCGCAATAATATATACCCGCGTGCGCGCACGGCCGTGTATGCAGTGCACGCGTGGTCGCAGCTCTACGTCACTCGCCGCAGAGAGATGCACATACGCGCCCCGCAGTCCAGTTTTCTCCCGCCCTCCCCTCGGCCTCACTGCTCCGCGATGTACGCACACATACAGAGTATACAGCAGCATCGCGTCTATCTCCCGGCCGGTCGGCCAAGCGCTCGGTCAGTTAGGCCGGGCATATGGCAGGTCGTATCTGTGCGGCTAGACAGCTGGAGTGACTCATGGTGGATTACAGTGATTGCTTGTTTATGGTCATTAACATCCTCGTGGTCCCATAACTACCCGCGCGGGCGCTCGTCGTCCCGTCCCATCAGCGAGCGCCCCGACGCACAGCCACACATATAGGTACATATACACGCACACAGTTGGACGGAGTCAAGCAACGCATACGTATGCAGGTGCACGCGTGTGGGTGCGCTCGCTCGCCGGCATTACTGCTCGGCGAACGGCCGTGCGAAAGGAGGAAGAGAGAGAGAGAGAGAGACGGCGAGTGAGTAGTCTATGCGCAGACATGCGTGATGTCAATGATTATGCTACGTGTCGCCTCTGCTGAGAGAGCGAGGGAAGGGAGAGAGAGGAGGGAGAACGGCGCGTATCGAATTGATGCAATTACCCGTCTTTGTTTATGCGCTCCTCCGCTCGAGGATTACGCTTCGGCGAATGGCTTTTCGCTCGATGTTGTTATACCTTGACGTGAATTACACGCTGAATAATGAGGCCGCGTGCGCCCTGCGTATTTTCCCCGAATTTCCCGATCGGTCCGGCGCCATAGTTACTTTATTATCGGCGTGGGTGAAAAGTGCTTTCGATAAAAAGTTGCCTTCTAGGTTATTTAAGATGTGCGTGTATAGACAAAACCATAAAGAAACATCACGCACGCATGATATAGATTATATTTAAGTATTTTAAGACTAAATTATTATCCATTGATTTTATTATAAAAATGTTGTATAAATAAAGATCGAAAATTATTTAAAAAATATATATATATATTTATTGCAGCAATATGAAGAATATTTTCTTTCCCAGGCAAGTTTAAGTAAGTGACCTACAGCGAGCGGTTACAATGTTGTTACGCTAATTGATACGCAATTGAAACAGATTTATGGAGTTTAAATGATCTGAATAAAGAAATATAACTTCGGCGAGTTCACGTAAGCTCGCACTTTTTTAATTTAGTCAGTCATATACATGTCTGAAATGATACATCATAATTTATCCTGTCACACTTTTTTCAATGCACTACATTTTTATCCTCGCATCCGTATGAACGGCTACACTTTGCGCATTCAATATAAAAGTCGTTTGACCGTTTATAACAAATTTACATATAATATACTTTTCCATGTATTAATAATTACTGTTATAATGAAAACTATTGCTATTAAGATAGCTTGAACTTGACATTTTAATTTTAAATAAAGAGAAATTGCAGCGTTTTCTGTAACATACCCCCATAGCACTCAAAACATAATTTTTTATATTATGCCAAACTAATCACTTGATTGGACATTCCTGCAAAGCAGTAAATATAGCCATTTTATTCTAACTAAAATTTCGCAACAGCTCCAGTTCTACGCACTACTATAGCAATCTGCACCAACAGCGCATAAAGATCGATTGTAGCTGAACTCCATTCTTCAGCATTCGCTGTCTACTTGCTCGTCTAGTCCGTCGAAATCCCGATTCGCTGCAACGAATGGACCGCTCAGCATATGGCCGCATTGTACATACAGGAGAGAGAGAGAGAGACTCGGGCATTTAACGCGGCGCTGATTGATGAAAACGGAGCTCCTAGAGCCGCGCGCGGCAATTATACGCGTGCGGGCGCAACACGCAGCGCGCGTCACATAGATCGCACCGAAGCGCCTGCGCATCGGCCGCCCGCGCTCCATACGCATACATCGTGCGACTGCAGTCTGTATCGGCTCACTCGCAAGGTGGCCCGCACGCGCGTCCGCCTAACCCGGTAAAATCGCCCTCCCCCTTCTCCTCTCCGTCACTCGCGTCTCTCTCTATATATATGTGCATAGTGTTGTGTATGTGCGGGGCGAACACTGTGCGTCCATTGTACTAGAAATTCATAGTGGATTTAGGGAATCGCTGCGCAAATGCGACTCGCTCCCTCCTTGTCGCCTCGATAAATGCGTCATACGGAGCTCGTGCAGCCCGGACTGGATTTTGCGCGAGAGCGCTGCCGACGCGGGCTTGGATTTCGAGGCGGGCCCTTATTAAAGCTATCCTTCATTCGTAATTATCTCTTGCGGGATGCCTTATCGATGTCGCTGCGCGTCGGGCCGGGATTTGCTTTTTAACTTATGATATCAATTTTACGCCGTTGATGGTCACGCGCCCTTGTACTGTTCTTGTGTTCAAAATAATTTTACAATTTATTTTTTATAGACATTTCAAATGCAAAATTTATTCTACAATTTTTGCAAGTTGAAAGCAATTATGGATGTGTAAATGAATAATGAATTAGAATTAACAAAAGCGTTACAATCTCATTTACTTATGTTATGCGTATATATATTATTTTTTATAATGTATAACTGTAGATGAATGTATGCGTGTGTTCAAGCTATCTCAATGAGATTTTTAATGATCAGGTTGAAATTCACAGTGACCACGTGTAATATTATACAAAACTGTTACGACTGAGAACTTGCAAATAAATCAATAAATAAAGGAAGACTCGATAAAAAAAATGGCACGGCGTGACTCGGCGGGGAAACGAAACTTCTGTTTTTACAACGGATGCTCTTCCTCGGAGCTACCGATGCCTATGCGCGTCTTTTTATCGAGTCGTTCCCATATTGATAAATGCAAACCAATCCGCCTCGTCACGTTGGGCATTGCCTGCACACGTAACAAAACTTATGGTTCTATTTGAAGAAAATTCCATTATAAAATGTATAAGAAATGGAAAATCCTAAAAGATCCTTTTCAGAGTCTAACCTGCAAATATGTGATTTATCATAAAAACGTTATTGACGAACGTGGTAGATATATAATAGAAACACATAAAAACTTACAATAAATATACATAAAAACATCGACATCAAAAGTTGTAAATCTCATCAAAACAAAACTTTTGTCTAGCAAGTTAGGCCTGAAAGGGCGATTAAAAAAACATAAAATACATACAAAATAGACGATTTTGGCTATCACATAAAAAGAATTAACTTTTTATAAATTCATTGCAAAACTTGTAAGTTTTAGAGTTTATCGAAATTCAAGCTTTGCTATACTATAATAATATATTCGAATTTGGGATATAACATTTACTATTAGCAGTCGTGCCTTATATGTTAATGCGAAACTTTTGCATAAGAATCAGAAGATTCCCTGCTGAAAATCATCCATTTTTCTCCCATTTGTGAAACAATTTTTCGAACATTTTTTAGTCGTTTTATGGCGATTTCGGTCAACTCGCCACAAAATGGCTAGAAAAAGGCGGCATGACTCCCTAGTTTAAAATCCCTTTTAATCTGTAGCTACCTGTTTGTTGGAAATCTTACTAAAAATTTACATTTTATACAGTATAAGTGGTTAAGATATTTGCTTAAACGAATGTGCTTCTATGATGTAAAAAAAGTTAATAAAAAAAGTTAATAAAAAAAAGTTAAAAAAAAGTTTTTCAATTTCGTTATAAATTAATTATTGTTATTAAAACATAATACTGTCATATTCTCGTATCAACAATGTATAGTTCAAGGCTATAAAAACGTAAGTTTTAAATTAGAGCTTATCAGAAGCTAAGGAATTTCGCTACAAGTTTAAAGCAGTGCAACTGATTGTCTATCAGGGAGGGTACAAATATGACTTATGATATTCGTACAAATACTAATAAATGCTAATGATCAATTAATCATATAATTCAAAAGTAGCATTAATTAAAGTGACAGTTAATTCGAGGACTTTTGTAATATTTTCAAAATTTTTAATTAAATTAATTAAACATATAATATATTGTTTAACGTAACGACAGAATCTAATAATGATATTAGAATTATAATCAAATAGACTATACAATTGTTGGATGAATATCATTTAATTATTTACGTTATTTCTAAAAAATATTTATGTGAGTTTTATAGCGTTATTGCTCATTCAACAGTAAAACATGAAAATTATATGAAAACTAAAATAGTTAATTAAAATATTTTATTTGAAACATTTTTTGTTATGGGTGTTGTTAACATAATAATGTAGTAGTGCTTGTCTGCTATAAAACTCATGTTAGATCATATTTTTACGATTTTTACGATTTTTTTTCTCCGAGATATAACTGTGCTACTTTCGAAAAACTTCTTAAAATCAAATTTGTTAACTCTTGTTTCAAAATAATCTGAGTTACAGTTCAGAGAAAAAAAAATCGTAGAAGGAGAACCAAAATGGCATTTCAAACGAGATAAGACTTATATTATTTTATTAACAAAAATTATAAAAAATGCTATACTTTATTTTTAAGACATTTAAAAGGATCGTTTACTTCAGATATCTTAAAATCCTAGCATCATTAAGCGATTCTAACTCTGTACTTGAATTTAGAATGCCAAAATCCATGTACAGGCACACATAAATTTTTCTAATAGTTTGCTGAATCTGGATTTTTTAAATCAATTCATTTATAAGTTTTTATATCCATAAAAATCTCATCGACATGCTTCACCTCAATATACATTTCATAATACTCTGCGCAGAGCTCACTGATGTGTCAGGGATAATTCAATACCGCAAAAAGTAGCCGAAACGTAAATTCAACTTTGTTTCTCCAGGTGTGACAAGTAGTCGCTCCCTCTCTATAGCTCCCTCTACATAAACTATCGGCACGCTTGCTCACGCTCAACCGCTTTTTCGATATATATAAACTTTTAGCGTGATAGCAAGCTGCAACGCGTTTGCTGTTTCGTCCCCAGCGCCTGCTCGAAAAGTCACAATTCGACAATAAACATCTTATCGTGAATGACAAACAACATTATCAAACGTGGCGCTGGACCAGCGCTGTAAAATGGAGTTACAGGTCGTGCGCGCGTGCCATTTCTAGATTGCTATCTGCGAATCTAGAGTCATGGGGCTTAACACTAACACCAGCGGCGGCGGCGGTGCGCGGAGAGCCAGCGCGGGACTCGTAATTCGCGCCCACCCCGCAGCAGTAGCGGGGGCAGAGGGGTGGAGGCGCGCGCGGCAATACGGGTGAGCTGCAGTGCTGCGTTGGTGGTGGTGGTGGTGGTGGCGGCGGTGGTGGTCCCCCTCTGCCAAACTGGCTCGAATTCACACGCACATAGAGCCACAAAGACAAACCGGCCGGCGCGGCGATATACCGTCAAACGGCCGACGCCCCTTGATTGCCTCATTGGATCGCATTATGTCCGCGCCATTATCATAATTCAGGGATTTTTCACGGGGCTTCGTCCTTCTCTCTCTCTCTCTCTCTCTCTCTCCCTCCCTCGTGATGCTCTGTACCCGCTCTTTCGCTCCATCTCGCTCTCGCTCGCTTATATATATATATGTATACGCGGATGTTTGCGCGCTTCCGAATGCACGCGTACAACGAGGGGGAAAGAGACGGCACGAAGGCAAACTGAAAGAGAGCGAAAGGGAGGACGCGAGCACACGATGATAATGGGACAAAAATGCATGAACAGTTCGAAATTGCTTCATTGTGCGTTTTTTCCACTATCGGTATTTCGACCTATAAGGATTTTTTCGATTGTAGGGTGTAAAATTGACTGCAGGTTTCTTTAGACGCGAGTAAATAATATTAGAAGTATTTTAGAATTATTTTTTTTAAAAGAATGGTTTCGCTTCCCCGCTTAAAATTTATATTTTACAAATAAAAACTCTTTAACACATAATCCTAAAAAGATGTGTACAACTTGAGTGAGAATAGATTTTATGAACAAATATATCTTTTGTAATAGCTCCCACTATATAGGTATTAATAATATTATTTACTGATTAATACAATAACAATAAAAAAACCGCTGCCAATACATTCGCACTTAGCTTCCTCAAAATAATGTATTTATTCATTTTTTTTTTAATTTTTTATAACAATAATTAATTGTATCATACCCAATTTTCTTTATGAATATTCGTAATAAATTAATATATATTTTTCGAAAATTCATTCTTATTACTCTTTTTCTCGTGCGACAACCCGATATTTTTATAAATCAATTTTTTCAAAATATTATCACATGTTCAATTAGTTTTATTTTAAACCTCAAATTAATTTCAACCAAATATATTCTTCAATGAGTCTAATAAGTGGTTAAAACTTGATCGCGCTGTAAATTACCCTCAATAAAAAACAAAAGCAAGTGAACAACACGCACGCATAGCACGTGTAATTTCCATTTTCTATATATCCAAAAAATTACGATTTGAAAAGAAGGCTAAATCACTTTTAACCTCGAATATCTCTGAAATTCATAAACGAATTCTTTTACTCTAAAAACGCATATAATAAATAATATACACTCTACATCTCCGCCAAATTAAAAAAAAAAATTAAAACAAGTTTTTTCTAGTTATCAGGCGACAAATAAAATAACTTTGTAAAATAGGAAAATTTTGAATATCAAAAAGTAATCGTACGATCTTGATGAAAATTCACATACATAATATCTATATCACATACAAAATTGTCTAGAAATCTGTAGCTGATTCATAGAACCGTTCTCGAGAAATTACGATTTAAAAAAAGTTTAAAAAATTTTAACCTCAAATATCTCTGAAATTTATGGACCAATTACTTTGCCCAAAGAACTCGATCAAGAGCTATCCAAAATCTACCTCCACCAGGAATTTTGAAGAAATTACGACAATTTTCCCTCCGGAATCGTTGGACATACAAAACTCATTTTTTTCATTTTTCATGTTTTACGTTTTTGTTAATAACCAAAGAACCGTGATAGCTACAAACTTTTTTTTTTAGAAAATATAGGTATTTTAATTCTCTTTTAAATGCTACCTATCCCATTCTGATACATACAGCCGTTCTCGAGAAATTACGATTCGAAAAAGAGGTTACAAAAATTTTAACCTCAAAAATCTCTGAAATTTATCAACCAATCATCTATCCCAAAGAAAGGTGCAGGTGATAACCAAAAATCTACCTCTACAAGGAATTTTGAAGCGATTAACACAATTTTACTCCCGTAAATTGTCGCCATCTAAAACATGTTTTTTTTTCATTTTTTAATTTTTTTCTCAAAAACTAACCAACAGAATGGATTCAATTTTATACAGATTATAGCTGTTCATAATCTCCATTATCATGATTTTTCTCAAAAAAATTGACCATTTAGTTTGGGAGTTATAATCATTTAAAAAAAAAACACGTTTTTGTTAATAACAAAATAACTGTGATAGGTAGAGAAATTTTTTTTTAAATATAGGTTTTTTTATGCTCTTTCGAACGCTACCCAATCCGATTATAAAATTTAAATCCAATCATTAAAAAAAATCAAAAATAAATTTTTCGAAAATGAAAAATTCGACATAAAACAAAAATGAATCAGTTAGTCGTACAAAATTATTTTTTTCTCGAATTCGGAATCAGAAAACAAAAAAAATGAGACCCGTCCGGTTAAAATCGACCGCGTAGATCCGAAAATAAAAAGCGGTATACACACACACACACACACACACACACACACACACACACACACACACACACATCCATACAGACATTTTCTAAAATCATGTCACACAAACTTCTAACACCTTTATTCATGTTTCTAGAGCAATTTAAAGAAAATTAAAATTTTACTATTACAAAGCTTCCTCTATGAGGAAGCAAAAAAACAGAACATTTTGTACCAACAGTTTTTCAAAACACAACTATTTATTTAAGTTTAAAAGTTCCTTGAATTGTAATTATTATCGCCGAACAATATCTTGCAGATGGCAAGTTCTATATATAAAAGCAAGACAATAAACAGCCGATATTTATGACAGCACAAGGCACTGTTACTTGCATCAAACTATATTTTAACCATATTTATAGCCGCACTTATCATTCACCTATCAAAAACCGTGTAACATGGAAATAATAAGATAAAGAGAATATAAGAGACGAGGGGGAGAAGCGGCAGCGCCTCGTCTGCGCCGCTATCGAGCGATCGAAAATTTCAATGTGTATACATATCGCGTGGCTGTGGCGGCGGCTCGTATGTGTGTGTGTCTGCACGAATTATGAGTTTCTCGTGGTACGAGTGCGTGCGCGTTCCTGGCGCCGAAAGGGATACCCCCCCGATTCATCAATATTCACTTAGCAAGCGGGCAGGGCTGCGGCCACGATACACGAAAATAAGAAGAGGACTTATGGAAATGAGTCGCGCTGGTAATTCGCGTGTTCGCAGGCTCGTTTGTCATACTCGGGGAATCGCGCCAGTCGAATCAATTAACGACTCGCTATTAAAATTATAGAGATGTACAAGCGCACCTTCGCGTACACGAGATCTCTCTCTGCGCTTCGGATTTATTGGTTGCATCGGGACTTCATCGAGCTCTTGCGCCCTGAGGTGGATTTCATTTTTTATCATATGTCGCCAATGTGGATATGATTTTGAATTCGCCAATTATTTAAAAGTCTATTTACATTATTGTTTTCAAAATTTTGCTATCCCTTTCCATAAATATTATTTTTAAAAGAACCTTATTCGCCTATACATTTGTCAATGTGATAATATATTATTTCTTGAAATTAGAATTTTGTTTCTATAATATATTATAGAAGCATTTAATTATTTGCTGTCTCAATGTTTGAAAAGAAAAAAAAAACTTTAAAAAATCTTTTACGTAAGTTTTAAGTTTCAATGAAACGTAAAAGAAAAATACTCATGGAAAAATATGAAAGTGTTAACGTTTCATAAGCTAACAACAGACGCGCTCTCGCGCTCTCACGAGCAGATATAAATTAATGCACCTCTAAGCTACATTTGCATAACCATTGAAAAAGAAGAGCTACGCATCCAATTAAAATCATTATCATAAGAAAACGCGAGCACGTATCTTATGCGTTACGTCGTCAGCGCAAAGGGGGGATGCGGGGGAAGGTCGAGAAGAAAAAGGCGAAATTAAAAGCGAGAAAAAGGAGGAAATATCGAATCGCCGTCGTGTTATTACGGAAAATGAAGAGTACGAGTCTTCGCTACGGCGGCGGTACAGCGTCGGCGTCGGTGGCAGCATATTAGAAGCGATGTGTAAATTGAAGCGAAAACTGTGCTCGCGCGCTATAATAACCTGGAGGGACTATGCGCGAGCGTTCAAGATTTCTCGGCCCCCTTAATTTATTGATATAATCAGCTCAGCTTTGTTAAACACGCATAATAAGGACGTCACAAGGCGCGCGTAAGAGAGCGAGAGAGAGAGAGAGAGAGAGAGAGGGAGAGAAAGCGAAGAAGGAGGGGTGAGAAAGGGCACACGAGTGGCGGATTATTCACGCGCCACTGAAAAGCCACCTTAATTAGACTTCGCGACGTCGCGAGTGTCCGGTGCGCCCCGTTGTTCCTCACTTCTCTCCCTCCCTTCCTCTTACGCGACTTTCACATTGTTATTGTTTTCATAAATAACGCGACAGTTCTCGTACATTACACCCCTATACACGCGCGCGCGCTCACACATCTCCTCCTCCCATTTATTCTGCAATTAAAAGTATCCTTCTTCGCAGAATCTCATTCTTCGCCGTCGTTACTTGGCCGATAATTTGGTCGCTCGACCGAGTGGAAAATAAAGGTAGACGATTCCCGACAGTTAGCACGAGCGTTTGAATTCGTTCTCTCGAATGCGTATAATCAGTCATGGACAATGTGCGCTCGTTCGACTGTTTCAATGGGACTGTCAATTAATGAAATTGTAAGGGAATTTATGTCACGTTTCCCTACACCTTAAGCTGCATAAATGAATATCTTTTGTTCACAAATTTACTTGATGGCTTAGGTCTTAACAATTATAATTAGGCGTTTATATTTATATAGAGGCGTTAAGATGGCCAGAGGTGTAATGTGATTATACAAATTGTTTTCCTCCTTGTAATGAAACCTAATGTTATTTGGAGAAAACAATCCTTTTAGACAAAGTTCAATGTATAAAAACGTGCTATTGAAAAAAATGTTAGTTTTTACGTTGTAAATCAACAAAAATGCGCACTCAACTTATAATTTTCTTTGAAACTGTCAACACATTAGAATATAATTATTTAAGCCTACGAAATCGCGAAAATGAAAAAGAAATGTAAAGTAAAATTGTTTTTCCATAAATTGATCAGCTGCCAATGTAAAACAGATGCAGAAATCGTAACTTTGCCGAGCGACACAATCGCTCTTTCCACGCGTTAAATAAACAGAGCGACGGATAACACGTCCAGTCATAAAGCTGCCAGGCGCGAGCGGGCGAAAAAGAGAGGGCGAGGAAAAGCCAACGGCAAACAAGCGCATTCGCGAGTGAATTCTTTATTCTTCGCGCGCGGGCCGCGGTGAGTCCATCAAGCACGGGCACGAGAGCGAGAGTAACTGCGAAAAAAGTCACCTGCCCCGCCATCCATCTCCCTTTCGCGCGCGTGGCGATACGAGCGCGCAGGCGGAGGTAATCACTTGGTGATGCAGTCCCGCCGCACACTCTCGATGTGTGTAGTGCCGGACACGAGGAGAGAACGAGAGAGACAGAGAAGCCGCGGCCCGACGACGAAAGAGAAACGAGGCGAGAGTGATTGCAGTGGACGACGACGAGTGATGGCCGGCTGTGGAATGGGGGAGAGGTGGAGACTTTTAAGCGACGACGAACGATGGACAGCGGGAGAAACGAGGATTCCCCGCGCAGGTGTGTTTTTACAGCGCTAGCCCGCGGCTACTTTCACGTCCACTATGCGCAACTTTAAGCACTCGTTAATGCTCTCCGTCTTCCGTAGTGTACTTCTAATGAATGGATTTTTATTTGCTCCGTTTCTTGTATATAACATAATCCTTATGCGTTAGAATATTATAATAATAGAACACATTTGCCCCCTTAGCAGAGAATGCAAAAACGTACTAATATACTTACAGACTGAACTACTTGATACTGACAATTGAAGGGCCGGATGCAATAAGAGGGTTAGCGCTCGAAACCCCGTAAAAGTATTGTCCAAGTGACTAAATTTTCAATGTAGCCAAATTAATTTTTAAAAAATATCACCTTGTAGGGAATGAAAAGAAGTATTTTTATCTAGAAGGAATTTTTTTTATTCGACTTTCTTTTTAATATAAAAATTAAAAACTGAAAATTTTGTTCATCTATTTTTAATAGCTTTCAAAAACATTAATCGTCCAAACTTGGTCAAATATCATCGAAATATTTTGAAATTTGACAGGGACGTATAGAATACTCCAGCGTTGCCTATGGGATTGATAAAAGGATGTAAATCGATAATTGTTAATAATTATTTAATTGCAAATATATTGCGATCGGTAATTACGTTTTCTTAACTTTAACGGAAAAAAGTATCGAGGGAAGTTAAAGCTAGGAAAAACTTCCAGCGAGACATTTGTTCCTTAATAGTCTAATAAGTTTCTGACAAAGTTTCAAATTGATTTAATAATAAATGACTTAAATAGAGCGTTATTAATAAAGACGCGCGCTAGCAACATCGGCGGCGCGGCGCGGCGTGAGCTAAGCCTGTGTTTACATGTTTTTGCACTGATGTATCACGTTTATAAAAATTAACGAATTATTATGTAACGATATTATGTTTTATATAACGTAAAAACACAGTTTATAAGTCAACGCACTGTACATATAATTATATTTTGTTAATATGTTAATAAATAAATTTGTACTTTAAAATTTAATATGTTCATTAATACTATATCATAAGGATACACCCACACACACACACACGCACACGCACACGCACACACACACACACACACACGCACGCACGCACGCGCGCACACACACACACACACACACACACACACACACAATAATGTAATAATTCTTTAATTTTTATAAACGTGATACGCCACTCCGAAAACGTGTGCGACGCAGTCTGAGCTCACGCCGCGCCGCGCCGCCGATGTTGCTAGCGCGCGTCTTTATTAATAACGCTCTATTTAAGTCATTTATTATTAAATCAATTTGAAACTTTGTCAGAAACTTATTAGACTATTAAGGAACAAATGTCTCGCTGGAAGTTTTTCCTAGCTTCAACTTCCCTCGATACTTTTTTCCGTTAAAGTTAAGAAAACGTAATTACCGATCGCAATATATTTGCAATTAAATAATTATTAACAATTATCGATTTACATCCTTTTATCAATCCCATAGGCAACGCTGGAGTATTCTGTACGTCCCTGTCAAATTTCAAAATATTTCGATGATATTTGACCAAGTTTGGACGATTAATGTTTTTGAAAGCTATTAAAAATAGATGAACAAAATTTTCAGTTTTTAATTTTTATATTAAAAAGAAAGTCGAATAAAAAAAATTCCTTCTAGATAAAAATACTTCTTTTCATTCCCTACAAGGTGATATTTTTTAAAAATTAATTTGGCTACATTGAAAATTTAGTCACTTGGACAATACTTTTACGGGGTTTCGAGCGCTAACCCCCTATTGCATCAAGAAGAATATGCCACAAACTCTCTAAATGTAAATTAATGGAAAAGTAAAAATTGCTCCACTACCAAAATAGTGGATATAACACTGTTTTATTAGTGTATATATTAACTTTTTAAATTAGTGAAATTTTCCTATTTTAAAAAGTCAATACACGCTAATACAATAGGGTATATCCGCTATTTCGGAGTGCATATATACACTGCATTTTCGAATTTCGTGATGGAGTTCGTCTTATATATGTTCTATAAAGATGCATTTCATATTCTGCTTTTTATAATTATGGTATTCTGAAGTTGGTTTATTCGATAAACATATTTTGTTATTTTCATAATCTGTTAATCGTGCTCTTCTTTTTAATTTCTGTAAGATGAGCGTGTTTCTGTTAATGCGAAAAATATGTTCTCTTTTTAATATTTTGAAGAATGGGTGTTCTGTATATCAGCTTTTAGATATATCTAGTTCCATCAATGTTATTGGAAAAAATATTAATATTGACTTCTAAAAAGTTTCCGTTGTATATAATATGAGAATAGATATATAAAATTTGATTTTTTATGATTTTTAATTGATTTACGACAACATGGCTTTGAAGTGAAAAGATCAGAGTTAGCTCTCTTTTAACTGTTTAATTAGCAATAAATCACATTTGCACACAGCAACATTACATCCCTCAATCCCTATTATCTACCCTCCACGGGTTACATATTCGAAAAATAACCCATGTATCAGTGAATCACGAATGCGCAGAATAATATATTACGCACCATGGGAGGAAAAAACTTGGACAGTCTACAGCTCGTGCACGGAGAGAAATTTTGTAGTGAAAATTACAAATATTCGAGACAAAATTACCAGTTTCTATGGTAATGGATGGACAGACTGACAATTTCAAAGTTTTTACCAAAGTGCCTTGGTAAAATTTTTTTTTAGTTAATTTAAATTAAAAAAATTAACTTTTTTTATCCATATTGATGGATATATAGTATTTTAATATAGAAATAGAAACAGAAACAATGATGAAAAAACATTAAACTGAAAAAAATTTTTACGGAAGCGGGATTCGATCCGACGATCTTTGGGTTGAGAGTCCGACGTTCTACCGACTGCGCCACAGAAGCTGTTACCAACAGTCATTTGAATCGCCGTTATTACTTACTGAAAATATGTGTATTGTTTTCATTTTAACGTCGCGCACGCCTCTAGTATCAATCTTTTGAAACACAATAATGCGCAGTGCGCATGCGCGAGTACACAAATACCAGGTTATTTGGTAAAATTTATCAGTTTTCTTAGTAAAAATTCTTAGGTTACCTTGTAAAAATGACTAGATCTCAATTTTTACAAGTGTTTCTGGTAATTTTTATTCAGATAATTTGGTATTTTTTTTAAGTGGTTATGGTAGTTTTTCTTGGGAAACTTATAAATTGTATTAGAAACCTGGGAATAACACGGCTTTTGACAGTCTGTCCATGCGCTACCAAGGCACCTTGGTAATTTTTACTCTAAAATTTCTCTCCGTGTGTAAATTGCCACCCGCGCCGAAGGCGAAAAGTCGAATGCGGTAAAAATCACCTTACGCACCAGTGTCGTACCGTATTTTACACCACGAGAGCCGAATAATCATATTAAAGTTATGATTTTGAGGTTAGAGTGGTGTAAAAATTTTTTTTTTATATTGCTTGTAACTTTCGTAAATATTAATATTTTTCTATAAAAAAATTGTTTCGTGTAGGTTATTACTTTTATTATCTATATAAACTTGCCCGGAATCTCTGATACAGCTTAAATAGTCTATTATTATGCGACAAAATTGAAGAATTTCTTAAACCCACGCTAATACGGACATCTACCCTAAGTACTATAGAAGTTTCAACTAAAATTATCATAAATGCAACTATAATATACTAATTTTTACTAAAAAGTGAGGTAGTAACGATTTTGGAATAAACTTTATTGTAACAGTAACTGTACTTTCATCACAGTGTACCTTTCCCAAATACAATTAAAAATTTTAGTGTAGAAAATATTAATTTGCTTTTTCATTCTGATTTTCTTCGTCACTTCTTCTACATCAAGCATTTCAGGGTAGTTATGCAGCCTAACTATTTTATGTATTGAGAAACTTTTAAAATACGCAAAAATTATTTTAATGTTATTTATAAATTATTAATTTGTAAATATTTTTATTGATAGAGTGGAACTTTTCTTGATAAACAACCGAATGAGTTATTTTCGAGAGCCTATATTGTGAGAAATAAAAATTATTTTTTTTGTGAAATATATTTTACTCCAAAAGTAAGATCTTCTTTTTACTTACGGCTAATTTAGAAAATTCTCTCATAAGAAATTACTGTTCCCTTTAAAGTTTCGTATAAAGTCTGTTTAAAAAACCAACTTTGCAAATTGATTAAAACCGAAAAGGAAGGCGAGCAGTATATTGTAAAAACGGCCCCAGCGTAAATAAACAAGCGGACAAAAGAATGCCTTCCGCAAACAAAAGAGTGTATTTCAGAGCGAGACAGCTTGGGAGACGTAGTAGAGGCATGCGCGTGCGTCGCGGACGATGTAGCGCGCGCGCAGCTCGGCGCTCGCGCGTACCACAGGCGGCACACAAAGTGCGAGTATTAGAGCGATTGACTGCCGGACGTAACCCGGGTACGTGCGCCGGCCGGTAACACGTGTAACGTACTGCCACCATGTATCTCCCGCCGCCGTGTTTATGTGCTGGCCGCACATACACTTGCAGCGCGGCACGTTGCAGCGCGCGGCACACAGTCTCTCTCCCTCCGTCGCTTTCGCGCGCGCGCGATTCCGGAGGCGCAAGCGTGCGCGCACCGACGATTTGCCACATCTGCGCGGCCCTCGTTTTCTCCCTCTGCTACCGAGGGTTCGTCTCTCTCCCTCTCTCTCTCTTCTCTATCTCCCTTTTTCCCTATTTTCGCCCGATGCTGCTGTCTGCTCTTTCTCGTGTTTTTGGCCTTTCGACATTTCGACGTGTATGTGCAGTCGGTCGCGCTGATTAAATCTTGCCCTAGACACTCTGGGGGCAGCTTATCATGCGTGTTATGATCACGTGTTTACATGGTGAATTTGTCGCTGTAGTAGTGTTTTTATAGGATACACGTCGATTATTTTAGATTATACAAATGCGATAAAAAGTCTTTTAGTGTTAATTGAATTGAAACGAAATTAATTTAATATATTTGCGATAAGTTCTTATTTAAAATTAAAGAATTGTAATATACTTTCTACTCTTGATAAAAAAAAAATCAAATACCCAACGTTCATAGTTTGGAAAAACTAATCCTAATAATAATTCAACAAAAAAACAGCAAGTCACATTCAAACCCACAGAATTTTTCTGCCTCAACAGAAATGATTTTGTAACTTGATTTCGGCTTCATCAGAAAAAGACATAAACCAAAGAGCACTCGATTCTGCATAAACCCTTTGTTATACGGAAAAACCGACTCCCGGTTCTCCGCCCGAAACTCAGCTATTAATTTAAATGTCGCGCTGTTCGACGCGAACGTAATTTGTCGAGACTAGCTGCCCGCGTGATCATCGTCGGCGCGTACTATATATACACATACATACGCGACCGTCGGGACATAAAAACGACGCCGCTACGCCGCCGCCGGCTATTTACCCCGCATATATATTCCGAAAAAGCGCGCTCGTACATATTTCGCCGTGCGCGCGAACTCCAATCGCGCAGAATTTCGGAGAGCAAATCGCTTCTGCGCGAGATCGCGATCGCGAACGAGCGGGGAGGGGCGGTAAAAAACACAAAGCTCGTGCCGATCATGAAATACGTCGCGCTGCGCGTGTCGCCCAAAAAAATATATATATATGTATAAGTGTTCTGCGACTACGTCATATAGAGTGCCGCTAGAGTTTATAGCGATGCGACAAAAATGTAAATGCGTCGCTGGATTTTACCCCATAAATCTCGCGTTAATGTGTGGAAAAGAGAGCGAGGGGGGCGCGCGAGATCGACGTGGCAAAAGAGGGAAAAAAACGGGTAGCGCCGCGCGGGGAGAAGGAGTTGTGGGAGTCTGGAGTTTATCAGCCCCGCGTTACGGCGGGGAGGGTTGCGAAAATTCGTCGATCAGTTACAATCATACAGGGTATATCTGTAGGGGAAAGTATGTATGGTATAGATTCCGTCAAAATAAATCAATTTTATTGCAGTCATGGTGGCTTGGACTTTAAAAAAATATTAGAAAAACCATGATAATGTCGTGGAAATTTCTTAATTTATTCTTCCTTGTAAATAGTATTCCACTGTAAAAATTTTCAAATTAAAAGTTATATACTGCTTACTTGTATAGTCCGACGAATTTCAAAATACTCCAATCATGGATCACTGTTACTTGAATACTTAAATTTAATATAAAAATTTAAGAACGGAATGCTAGTTAAGAGCGAAAACCACCTAAATGACAGCCGAAGTTGCATTGGTTTACCGCGTCAACCCATTAATTGTATTGATCTCGCTGAATTCTGCTAAAATCGAAGATAGAATTGGAGTTACACAACGCTTCAAATATTCTTTTTTGAGTACCCAGACGCTTAGCTTTTCAAACAGCACTTTACCTTATAGTGTTAAAGAGACAAACGAATGATAGGCAAAGAGGAAAAATCAAAGAGAGCAAGAGAGAACGAAAGAGCCAAAGGGCGAACAGGACAAAAAGAGAAGAGAATCTAAAGAGAGAACGCAGGCACGAGGCAGCGAATAAGAGAGACGGGGAGAAAGGGAAGAGACAAGAGCGGAGTGGGAGGAGGAGGAGGAGGAGGAGGGGGTGGGGAAGGAGGGCTTCACCACGATAGATCACGAGCGGGCGGCAGTGTGCTCCTTCGAAAAACATCCATAAAACGCAGTAGGGCGGACTCGGCGACAATAAACTCTACATATAAATCTTGTCCTGTGACGCCGTGATACGCTGATGGCGAGCACGATAATCTCCGAGAATGCGGGACCCTTCTCCCCCCTCCCCTTCTCCGCCACTACCCCCTCCCGCTCTCCTCGTCTTCTTTATTCTTCTCTCCGTCTCGCTTGTGTTCCACTGTCCGCTAGCGCGAGCAAACTGCTTCACCCCTTCATCCATCCTAGGAGGGACCTTCTTTCTCGCTAAACGCATCCCGAATTTGCATCTTCGAAATACGAGTTCGGACTGCATAAATTTCTCGGGTCGTTTATAAACTTTGCGTTCCCGTGATTCTCTCTCAATCTCCCCCCGCCCGTCTTCATCCAGCGCGTGTGTTTTTCTTTCTTTTTATTTTCGGAAAGAGGAAAAGAGGGAGGGAGGGAGGGAGGGCTTTTGTTTTTGTTGCCCGCTTTGGTTACGTGGTCCTGGCTTAACACATTAACCGGGTGGGTTAAAATATTTTGGCTAGTCGTGCGCTTTCAATCAGGCCTTTCATCGATTTTCGCGTGCCTCGTAGTTGTTCAAGAACTGATTTATCTTTCGAAAATTCGGCCAGATCGAATAAATTTTGAGATGGGGTCGAGTATTTTTCTTTATTTTTATGGGAATCATTACCTCGAAGGTTATTTACGACTGTGTCACGAAGGGAAAATTGAATAAGATAATTTATATCTTGATGCAAAATGTCTCGCTTTAAATTATATTTCGCTATAGCTTCAAATAAATTTTAGAAATATACGGAAGATTGAGAAAAAACTAGACATTAGACTAAAACTGGATTTTTCCGAGGAGCGTTTTTATTGTCATTTTGCACGGAAGTAAGATTCACAACAATAGGTTTATATAGTTTTTAGAATGAATTAAAATTTTGTAAAGTTTAGAAAGTGAAATATGATATAATAAGTACAAAAAAATTTGCTTTTATCTTTATACATGAGTAAATTATTTGTATTAGAGAGGTATCTCGCGAACTGTGTAAAGAAATCACTGTGCCAAAGTGTTATCTATATTAATATAAATTACCAAAAAGTCTCCGATTTGAACCCACTCTTCCCTACTCAATAATTAACTTTTAGAACATGTTCATTCACATATAAGTTTGAAACATAAAACAATCTCACAATAGTATACTTAGCATTTCAGCCGAAATTCCAACGCTCCTAAAATCGGTGAGCTTCTCAATTCATTAGTTGCACAAGAAGGCGCCCATAACCGAGATCTGGCAATTAATCTCGTTGGCGCTCCAAGTTGAAATCGAAGTCGTTTAGATTGCTGCGTGCGCGCGCGCGTGTATTATACGCATACATATACCTCTTTGGGAGCGCGTGCGTCGTCGGGCGCGCGGAATTAAGTCTCAGAGAGCGCGCGAGAGCCGGCGGCGGCGCTCGCCCCTTCACGTCTCCGCACGTATCTCGGAGCCGTAATTCACCGTGCGCGGGCGCGCTTCCTAAATGCGCCTAACTCTCCTATTCCTTCGCCCTGCGGATCGAACAATGGCGCGTGAAATTTCAACTTTGAACCGTCGTACCGCCTCGTCCTGCTTCCCTCTCTCTTCGTTGCTTCTCCTGCGCGCTGAGATTTGCGACGCTAATTTTCTTTTGATCTTCTTCGTTGATTTGAAGCTGGTGAATTGTGCAATTTTTTCCTGTGTAATTTACGTTTTGATCTATTGAAAAATCGACATAATTATGAATATGAGATTTGCCAGTTTATATTTCTTTCAATTAACTTGACGAAAATAGAATTATTTTCGAATTTGAAAAATTAAATAAATTATATATAAATAACAATGAAAAAAAAAAAAACTACAAAAACAAAAAATCCATCGAATTATATAAGTCCTTACACATTTCCGTTACAAAACTATCAAAATTTCACATTAAATTCACCGATAGTTGTCTTTCGAAACGTAAAAAAGTAATTACTTGAAAGTCACTGGCGCGCTCTAATGAACCATGCGATTCATCCAATTTATCCAATCCAACAAGTGGAATCAAGCCACAGTTCGACGCGTGCGCCGAGCAGCACAATTTTGCGACGAATCTCAGAGCCGCTTATTCGCAAGAACGAGAGATTGCTTACCCTACTGTACGCGAGACGAACTCCCACGGGTAGTGTCTTCCCCGTTGCACTGAGCCACATCCAGACGACAGAGCCGTGCTTCGCAAAAAAGTTGGTCGGAAAAAGCGAGAGCGAGAGACGAAAAGCTTCAGTAGATAGTATATATAGAGAGCGGCGCCTCGACCTAACGAAGCGAAGATCCGCGCGATATATATATATATATATATATATATATATATATATATATATATATATATATATTCCTCAGGGGCCGCTGTGCACAACGCAAAGCCCGAGATACGCAACAGCTTCCATACACGCTGCTGCTTGACACGTTTAATCGTCGCGTTCAGCGTCTTAGACGCCGCCTTCCCTCTCACTCTCTTTCTACACGAGCTCTCTCTCTCGCTCTGTCTCTACATCGCTGATGACGGGGCGGCGGGGCAACCTACATGAGCGCGGGGGCCGTTAACGGGCTGTCGTTTTCGATAAAGCGCCACCGCGCGGCTGACACTGATCGCGCAGGACGTGCGCGCGCGAAGCCAAGCTGCTCGTAAAGTGTTTAGTTGAGGGGAAGCTTGATGCTGCCGATGGCGACAGAGTGCGCATGTGGAGAGGAGAAGTGAGAGGGGGGAGTGAGAGAAATGCTCGAGAGGAAAGGCGCGGAGGAAGCGCAGGGGGTAAGTTCGGAGGATGGGTAAATCGCTTCTGCAGGGCGTTTTCTCTCGTAAATTGCAGGGAACATGTAAAGTATGTGTGATAATGCACGGGACGTGCAATTATTTTACTTTGCCATTAGTTTTTCTCTTAAGCTGTAGAAACTTGTTTGAAAGGTATTTCGTACTTTAAATTATTTTTTAACATTTTAAGGTTAAAAAATCATCAAAATTCGTCTTATTTTCTGCTTGATGGTATGATCAATGCAAATGAGCTTACTTGAGTACTTGAATATACACGAACAATTTTTCGAAAAATATCGAACAATAAAAATTTGTTAAGGGCACACCTACAAGGTTGATTTAGGTCTCTGGACCATCCTAAATATACAAAAAATCGGGAACGTGGTCAATTGAGTGGCAAGCTTTTTTGCTGACAATAAATTTATTTAAAAGAAATGCGGGAGTTGTGCATAAATCTTAAAGAAAGAAAATAAAACTAGAGAGGGCGAGCTTTTATTTACTTTTTGCAAAATAAAAAATGTTGATTTCTTCAGAAGTTATATAAGTTCAAAGATGAGAGTAAAATACACAAAATACTGTGCAAATGCAGAAGACCGTATTTTCGCTATTTTTTTAAACGTATTTTCAACAATTAGTGTATTTTACGATCATCTTTGTACTTTCCAGTTTAATTTTCTTTCTTCAAAATGTATGCGGAACTCTTGCTGATAAAATTATTTTTATTTGAAAGACGTAATTTTTAAGCATCTTACAGCAATAAATCTATTTTTGACAAAAAAGCGTGCCATCTGATTGACCGTGTTCCTGATTTTTTGTATATTTAGAATCGTCTACAAAAATATCTAATATGGTAGATATGCAGCTCTTCAAAAATTGTTATTTATTTTTGATACCTAGTCTTTTATATTTCCCGCAGAATGCTCATATGTTCATTAATTAATTCGAATGTTAAAATATAAAATTATTTCATCTCCAATTTAAGTACGAATTTTCACAAAACCAGAAGTTTTTGTTCATGCAATTCATCGACCGCACCATTAATTATAATGCACATTCAGACAGCTAATCAATTGTACGCAAACAAAGCTCGTCCGCAAGGAGTAGCAGCAGCATCAATCGTTCCATCAATCACGCGCAAATCATTGCATCGAACACAACAGATACTTTGCCCCTATAATCTCCCTCAGCACGCACACAGTACACACAGCCTCAACCCTTCCGTGTGCATACATTCTCATCGCGCACAAAGCATTCCCTATAGCTTCACGGAGAAGCAACAGAGGAGGAGGATGCGAAGCGCCCCTCCTCCTCCTCCTGCCACTGGCACCTCTCTACGTTGCGCGAGCGGCGCAAAGGCGAGTGAAACTACACGAGCTCTGACGCTAATAATTGAGTGCCGTTCTGTCTAGTTAGCTCGCAGGAGCTCTCGCTTCCCCCCCGCGCACGCTAAACTCGTCACGTTATCGACTAAAGCGACAGCGATGCGTGACAAATCCATCTTACGTAAAACGTCGCGCCTCCGCGCTGACACGATTAGATGCAAGCGGCGGCGGTGCGCTGTTTAAAGGGGTTGCGGAGTGGCGTGTCGTCGGTGAGATCGAGCGATACGTCGTCGCTTGGGCATGGGGAGCGAAAACTGTTGCGCTGCTTTAACGTTGTATCCGAGCCTCAGCGCGAGATTGAATCACTTTTCTTCTTTTCTAAATATACTTACTTTCGCGGGGTGTATATATATTGAGTAAAGAGAGTATTGGGAAACATTCTAATCATAAACGCAGTTTCTCATCAAACGTTTATCTTTATATATTTTTTTTATTATTTATGTCATTTCCTTTAATTATGCTCCAGTAGGTTTTTTTCACAGTTTAGTTAGGGAGAGCTGGGCACGTTGCGCAGGTATAAGGTAAGTTGAGAAACTATAACAGTACAGTATTAACCGCGGCGCAAAACCGTGTTTAGAATAAGTTATTAATAATGTGTCAACTTACCTACCTGCGCAACGTGCCCGCTCTCCTCTATACTAGTTCTGAAAATGTTTCTTAAACTACGTAAATCATTGTTTTCAACTCAATGAGATTTGTATATATTCTCAAAATAAAGAATTAATTTTTATTATACTTTAAGAAATCGCCAAATTCTCATGAGGTGTTAACATCGCTAATTATACTTTGTAAAGTAAAATCTTCTTGTCAATTTTTCTCCAATAAATTACTAATACATATGATATCTTGTTATAATTAAGTTAAGTAATGTCTAGATTTTCAAAACGATTCTTGCTTTGAATTAACCTGAAATGGTAATCAAAGTATTCGACAAAAGTCATACGAATCTCAATACAATGGTACACTCTAGAAATAGACTTTTCAGGGAACGAGCGGCCGTATAACTTGCAGCTCCCATCATTAAATCTCTTGCTCAGTATTTACAAGGCTTGGGGACACAAAAAGGCGCGGAGGGGTAGAGAGAGAGAAAGAGAGAAAGACTCTTGGAAATTCACACAGCGTGGAGTTAATGGCGCGAAGTGGCAATCCGTAAACGAATTTTAAGAAAAGTTTGCAAGAGAAGCTTTTCAATTTCAATGGCTCGGATTGGAGTCGAACGGGAAGAAGAAAGAGGACGAGAGGGTGAGTAACGCTGGAACGCGAGAACAGAGAGAGAGACAGAGAGAGAGGAAGAGATTGGGTAGAAACAGCTCGTAAATTTATGGTCGTCGGCAATGACGATTGTGCTCGTGCGCGCGCATCTCTGGCGCGAGATAACGACGCCGAGCGCGCGCTCTGCTCGACGACAAAACGTCGTTGCTTGGCTGCAGTGTCTCACGGATTTTTTATCACGTCCTTCCTTCCTGCATTCGTCAGCGACGGCAAGAAGAGGCAGCGCCAGCGCCACTCACCCTCGCCCCGCAGGAGATAGAGGAAAGACGGAGGGAGAGAGAGTAAGTCGAAGACGGGCAAACCCTGGCTCTCGAGTGAATAATTAAATTATGCGAGCGAGAGAGCGAGCTCCGTTCCACACTCCCTCTCACTCTCTCTCCCTTCTCTCTGTCGTTTTGATGGCTCCGAAGATGCTGGTGAAGGAGGGAGAGGAGGATGAAGAGCAGGAGTGTAGCGGACGGAGCGGTGAAATTAAGGGAGTGTACTGCATCGCGAGAAAAATATGAAAAAGAACGGAGCCGGACTGGGAGATGAGCGAGCGAAGCAGAAATTGAGATGCGAGAAGAAAAATAATCTCTCGATGGGAGGAACAGGGTGATGCAAGTATGGATTTTTTAAAGTAATCCTGCATCCAACAATGTCGAATTTGTTGACTTTTTTGATAAAGTACATCTGCGAAAAAAACAAATATCTCTCAAAATTGCAAATGTCTACGGACCTTAACATGTTCCAAAGTAACTGAACATCCGCCCTATTTGATAGCACTTCATTTCCGCCTCTTCTATCTCTCCTCCCTTTTTGAAAAAAAGCCATGACACGAAACGTATACCGAGCATTTTTCGAGCTCATATTGAGCGGCGCGAACATGCCGATGATCTAACGCCGCGTAGATTTCTCCGAGGAATTCGTCGATCCTCCCGCGAAAAATGAGGACGATGAAGGAGCGCTCGCTCTTTTCCTCCCTCGATTTTTACTTCCCGCGCTCTCTCCCCCTCTGCCTTGATCCCTCGGCCACGCTCGACGGATAGACGAGCGCGGCCGATCACGCGGGGGAATTGAATGTAAAACGAAGTGCGCGCGGCCAAGATCCGAGCCACTTTCACGGAGGAACGCGGCCCATTTTTCATTAGGTCGCCCATGCAAGAATGCGAGCAAGCACTCGCGTCCTCCCCCCTCTCGCACGAAAGCGGCCAATATATCAGCAGTTGAAAATTTTACGTTTCGAGTATTGGAATTGCCGACCTTGGAAAATATACAGAATGAAAATCGGAGAGGGATGTCAGCGAGGCGCGATCTTCTTATACGTGAATATTGTCTTCATAAATCATCCATGTCGATCTCTGCGCACTAAATTACAGATTAACATATTTTAGAAGATTTTTTAAAATTTGCATGTACAAAGTTAAATGTCTTTTTGTTAGTTTAATTCTTAAAATCATTGCTTCTGCGTGACTTGGATATTTTAGAATGATACGATGGACTGAATAAGACAATAAAAGGTTAGTAACGATACGATTCAACGACATTAACGTAAATACCGAAAGCAGGCGCTTCATCACTATAGAGCCTGGCGAACGAAGCACGTTCTTCGAGCTGAAAATAGGGAAGCATTCCCCGCGCAGCCCTGCGCAGCGCAGAAGAACGCGCGAATTAACGAAATTTCTTTCGGGGCAGATTTAATTTTCAGGGGAGTAGAGCGCAGCAAGCCGGACGCGCCTTCCGAACACGGGAAGGCGAAATGGCTCTACTCCTCGTATACAGTATAGACATAACGTATACATGCACGCGCGCGCGCGCGCGCGAGCGCAAGGGCTATATAGATCGCTACGTGCGGTGGCCCTCGGAGCTGCTCCCTCCCTGGCTCTTCCCGAGACAACGACACAATCAATAAACAACACGTGTAGATAACAATCCCGGATGGAGGATCGCCCTGTTTTCTCGGAAGGCCACGCGGTAATTGTCGTACGTGCCCCGTCCGAGCGCGCGGCAGCTTCTCCCGCGATCGTAACGCGCGCGAATGGATGTGTATGTGCAGCGCGGCTTCTCCTATATATATGTATACCTTCCGTAGCGGGAGAACGAGCTCTCTCTTTCTCTTCCACTCTCTATCCGTGACGCGCGGGCGTATATAGGAGAACCGATGTATCAGGTATAAGCTGCGTGCGCGCGCGCATCGCGCGGTGATTACAACGTACGTGCATCGAAAAATTATTCCGGTTTTGCATATTTTAAGGGAAATTAAATTGCAAAGTGCTGCCGTGGCGCACTATTGCTCACCTCCCGATTACCTAACACGTTCCGCGTATATTTTCCGTGTGTGTATACGCGAGGTTTATAGTTTTTAGTTTTGCAAGCGGATTTTGCGCTCGAAATGGTATCCCAGAACATCAGATAAGTAAGTGGTTGTTATGGTTGTCAGTGTTTTTTTTAAGCTTTGATGTAAAAAGTAATGTACTATATAAAAACATGTGTCACTGATCAAGCACAAGAAACGTAGATAAAAAATATTGCAAGCCTGCACGATGTTTTTGGGTGACCAAATTCTCTTCTTACTCTACGAAAAATATGCGCATATGTGTTGATATATTTGTAGCTTCTAAATTTTTTTAATAGAGTATTAAAGCTGGTTGTATTTAAATGTTGACATTTATCCTACTATACAATAAACCTACAATTGCATTTGTAATTTTACATCTACCACAAGGACTTTCCAGCAACAGAGATATACTTTTTTAGCGTCTTCTTCATCCTCACCGATGCGCAATCAACTTCGGACTTACCTTCATTGCAAAGTTTACGACTGAAACTCGATAAATAAAGACATACGACGAGCAGAGAAGTTGCAAAAGGCAAATCAGCATAATAGCGAAAGACGAAGTACGCTTGCGCGCAAGATCCTCGTGGGCTAGCGTGAAGAGCAGTAAGAGCGGAAAAGAGAGGGATGGAGAGCGCGCGCAAAAGGCCAGAGCGCGCCACCGCTCGAGCTCACGAATAAAGAGTGCGCGCGGATTAAGAATGCTTCCTCGGAGACGAGTTATAGTCGCTTCCTTCCCGTAGTTGGAATTAATCGGCCATTCCGGAGGCGATGCATTAACAGAGACGGAGAGCGCGCGCGTCCTCTGCTGCACGACCCTCTCTTTTCAGCCACGCACTGCGACTCTCCCCCTTTTTTGTCCCCGGACTTTCCTGTCGCTCGGTGCCTCTTTCGTTAAGCGCAAAGACGAATTTCACGATCCGTAGTTTTCATCGGTTTAAACTTGTGCATCGGTTAATTGATTGTCTCGTAACGCCAGTTTGACTTATACGCGAAAATTTGGAGTAATTAAATGTCATTAAACTCTATCAGATCCTTATGTATCTGCTTTTACAGAGCAAACTATAGGGTTTATTTATGTTTTCATTAAATCACTTACATAATTAATAATTTATTAGCAAAAGAAAAACAAAAATAGTATAGTATGGTCGGGAAGATATGAAATTTAAAATTGTAAAGCTTATAAGGTAACTCGTATAAGAGCTAGAAAATATGAAAAAAATGGCTTTTAAATTATTTCAAAATTTTCCAAATCATCTTTATTTTTATTTCCAAATCATTTTCACACAAGAGAATTAATCCGATATAGCTACACTCGCTAAGGTAACGCATGTGTCAGCCAGTTTTATATTTACTTAGCTCTTAGTAAGATTAATTTCACTTTTGAAGTATCCGGATTTTTTCAGTATTAGATAGATTGTATTTTGAAGTATGTTTATACATGTTTGTCGATTTTTCATTGAAAAAAAAAATGAAAAAACTTTTTTGGATTAAATCAGCTGAATTAACTAAACACGATAGAGCATAATCAAAATGCTCTTTTTAAAATTTAGCTTCGTGTGAAGTTAATATCACTCTTAGAATGTCCTGAATGTTTTTTTTTCGTAGAAAATGTACTTTATCTTGAGTTACCTTATTATAATGGGAGACAAGTTTTCGGTAAAAATTGTAGAGATTTCACTATAATTAGAATGCTATAACAGTCATTTTTATTAAAAAATACACTTATTATAATTTAAGAAAATTATTTTCTCATTAAAAGTTCATAATTTATGTAATATTTTATAAACTCGAGGAATAATTACTACATTTTTTCGTTAATCTATATATTTGACTACTATCCAATGAATAAATGTTTAATATTTCAGGGATAAATCGCACGTACAAATTTTGAAATGAAGTCATTTTCTTAGCGTATACAAATAACATAAACCACAGTATTAAATTGTTGAAAAACAATACACAGAGCGAAGCCACAATATGTTTTGCCTTCGGACGGGATAATTACGTCAGACCGGGACAGCATCGGGAATGAGTTCAAATTTAGCGATTCTCTCGCTCTTCGTAGGTGGCAGCCAATCTAGACCGCGTCACGTTACGTCACGTCAGACCGCATCACATTGCGCCCGGGCGTGTAGATTGCCATTAGCCGTCCCTTGCGTGATGGAAATCCAGCCTCGTGCGCAGTTCGCGTCATTCGCCTTCTCGCGCCTGACGCGTATAAGAATGAGAAATTAACATATCCATCAACGTGTTTATATGGATCTTGGTATTAAAGCGTATCCATAGAGAGAAGGCACAACATTCTGAAAAAGGAAACATGTCGCTTATTTACAGTTCAAGTATAACTTGTAGATACATTGACGCTTATATTACACATAATCTACTAATTCATATGTAATAACCAAAATGCAATGATATAGATCTTTAATTAATGATGATTCCTTGAATCCAAAACTTTTAAATTGTCACCTTTTCATTTTAAGACTATTTTTGATATGAAAAATAATTAGTACTATTTGCAATAGTAAGAGTATCTAATAAAATAGTTTCCAAAAAGAATTTTTATATTATTGTAGCAAAGTAACAATTTTTATGAGTTTCTTTAACTATATATGTATGCTGATTAGCGTGGATATTTGGATACCATATCCAATAAATTTTGTTCGTAACAATGTTTCTTTATAAGAATATACACTAAAACTTACGTTTCGCTTGGCCAATATTAACTATGCACTCTGCAAAAAAAAAAGAAAAAAAAAAGAAAAAAATTCAACATAATATAATAATTAATAATCCGAATGCAGCAACATGCAACCATCTAGAAAACTCTACCCAGTTAAAGTTATCCCTTTGCTTATCAATGCTTTTCGTAAAACTATAACCAAGTGGTGAGAGGTGTGAGAGTATTATTATGATGTCCTCCGCCCGGCTCCACCCGCTAAATCTCGTATGCAAAGCTAGCGCAAAATAAGCCAACCGCTCACGCCGCAGTGGCGGACAAAAATCAGAGCAAAGTCATAGCCAAGTCTCGTTTCCAAAGGCGCGCAGCCGAGCTTAAGGCATTTTACGCCGGATTAGAAAACCCCCGGAAAATACCGTACCACGTCGCTGTTTCGTTAAAGCGCCTTCGCACACCTACATACACACCCACACTTTCACTCGGCAAACAAAAGACAGAGAGATACGCAGGCGCGCAAAACGTGGCCCATTAAAGGGATGCCGCAGGACAAGACAACGCGCGACGTTCCGATACGTGCCGGGCATTCGACCCGACTGCATTCGAGCGAGTTTCGCGAGTCTGCGGCATGCAAATACGAAAAGCTCGGTAGGGGAAGAGAGAGGGAAAGAGAGAGCGAGAGGGCGGCGAAAACTTGGGAAGCGCCCGGGCTAATTGCAATCTTGACTTCACTCCTGAGCTTCATAACCCGCGAGGTAAGCGCTCGCGCGTGCACCTTGTGTCCGAAACTTTTTGGCTTATTGTGCTTATTAAGCGTCCACCGGGAGATGCGATTCTCGCACCCTTTTCTATCTTTTCAGAGAGCAGGCGCTAGGGATATCTTTGAATTCTTCATGCTGCAGGTTATTGCATAAGAAATTACGCAAAAGTTGTGGCGGTCTGTTTAGGTTGGCTATAATATACATTGCTTATTTACAGTAGTTTTGAAATAGATTAATAATGTATACCTACAAGGAAATAGACTGCTTGTTACTATTAAGAATAATTATATTTCGATAATTTGATCCTAGTAATGTAATGTATTCATTTTGCTTCCTCAAACATGAAAGTTAAAATAATTTTCGGGACAAAAAATGTTTAAAAACTTTTAAAGGCATTTGACATAAAAATCTGCCATATTTGAGAAAATTTTTTTTTCGGATCTGTGTGAATGTGTGTCCGCGTGCGAGCGTGTGTGTATGCAGTAGAGAACTTATTGACCGATTTTGATCAAATAAATATCATTTTCTTAATTTTTGAGGATACTTTGAAGATCTAAAATCTTTTTTTTAATTAGATAATTCTGTCTTTTTTTATGGTCAAAAGTTCATTTTCAAATTTCAATTTTTTCATTTTTATCTGCACCTGTTTAAAAAAAAACAATACATTTTTGGAAATATGGTTAGTATATATCTATGGGTTCCTGGTAAAACAATATGTGCTTTATATGTTTGTAACTGTAACTTATTTACAATAAATTACTATTGTATTCTATTCTATGTGGGTTCATTTTCCATGTTTTTAAGAAAGTGCGTTTTTATGGTTTGCATTGAAACATTAGAATGATGAGTGCAAGTTACGTTTCGTTATGCTTAAGTGGTATTGAATACTTTTTTAACGATCATATTAGATAAAACATAAGTTGTTTATCTTTTTAGAAATACTGTAACGTTTGAAATTAAGTCGTTAATCCTGTACTCATAATCTAATCCATACAATTTCGTATCATCACGTAAATACAAGTAAAGTCTTGTTAAGCTTGTGATTGTAAACAGTGATGTCAAAAAGCCTTTTCACCCGTTATGAAGTTTTTTAGTCTTAAACTGGAGAAAATGAGCTTCCAATGCCTTTTTATAGAATTAATGGTACATATAGTACTTTATTCCTATCTCCGCTGTGGCCACTTCATAGATTTGAAAAGTTATTTTGTATTTATGTGTTATAATTTTGTTAGTTTTAACCCAATTCACCATAAACGTAAAAAGTTAGACTATATGTTACTTTATTCCCGCATATGCGGGAAAGTAAAGTAAAAAAGGGAATCAAGCGCAACTTTTGTCCCGCTTTTCAGGCTATAAAGTGGCCATTATAGTGGAGATGGGGATAAAAATATTAACCTTTCCGAAACTTATGATAGTTTAAAGTGAAGCAAAGAAAATGCACCCTAATTTAATCTTTACTCATGTGATCGTTCGAAAATAAAACCCATTTAAAGAGTACAATTTCATAAATTTCAAGTAAAAATGTAAGCTTGTCTTTGCATAAACTTATAAGTCCCAATTAATTGGTAGTGATTTTCATTATTAAAAACTTTATTTTTGGATTTGTGTATCAATTAAATAATTAAGAATTGCAAATTTATGAATTCTTATTAACTTAATGTTGGCACTTTAATTTAAAAATTATTGTGACCAAAGATTCACAGTATATCAGAATGAGAAAAATGTCCAAAGGTAGAAGGAATCCATCCAAGAACATCAATTGATTTCATTACACACACACATACACACACCCACACCCACACACACACACCCACACACACACACACACACACACACACACACACACACACACACACACACACATATATATATATATATTGGTTTTTTAATTTTTATTTTATGATTAAAATTACACGACGACCCATAAAAGACAAAAATCTCTTAAATTTCCGAGAAAATTGCCACGAAACCCAGCAAGTACCGAAAATAAGCGAATCCAAATCCCGCGGCGAAGCCTCCTGAGGGAGGAGAGGCCACTGCGACACTGTACTCCCGTCGCCGCGCGGTACACATACATAACTGGTGGCTGGGAGGAACGTGCGCACATGCGCGCGGCCCCCGCGTCTGCGACGACGCGTCCGGCTGGGAGAGAGGAGAGGAAGACGAGACGAGCGTCTGACGGGACAAGCGCTGACGCCGCCGCTGCTGCTACTGGCGGTCCACTTAAAATCGATACGGGCGCGATGCAGTCGCGAGAGGAGGCTCTCCGTGGGGTGCAATTCATTTGCATAGGAATTGCAGCCGTCTAGCCCCCGCCTCCCCCGCCGCCGCCATGCCACACGGCAGCTTCGCTTCGCGTGTGGAGGCGAGGATTGATTTTTTCGACAAGAGAGTTGCACCTTGCATCTTCTCTGCTTCTTGAGGAAGAGAATGAGAGAGGGAGAAGAAGGGGCGCCGCGGAACTACTTTCCCGAATGTTCCTCGCCAAGTGCCACTTTGGAAAATTAGCTGTATAAAATGCCCAAAGGGTCGAATTAAGGACCGGGGCTTCTTCTTTCCTTCCTCCTCGCTAAGCACGACGATACAATTGAATATATACGCCCCCTGGCTTTCGTCTTTTTCACAAAAGAGAGAGAGAGGGGGGGGGGGAAGAGCGAGCAATTTCTTTGATATTTCAGACAATTGACAATGTCTTGCTTGTGCAAAGGTTAATTTTTTATAAGAATTCGTAGCTCTCATCCAAGTACTGTTCTTTTCATTGTCTGCAAAAATTTATGTATCACCCCTATTGTTGTTTACCTTTCAAACTGAAATTTGTAAAAGTATTTTACGTTTATTTTTATTCTATTATTTGTATAAATAGCAATATATAATAACGATTTTGTACCTACTATTAATGAATATTCAATTTTCGAAAATTTACCACAATGGAATTAAATCAGCTGCAATCGTGCAATTTGTTAATATTTGATTTTCAATTTTGTGCCCAACACCTATATTCCCAATCCTTTAAATCTTTTTTAGTAATTTTACTGACATTGATCCCTTTGATACGTGGATTTAATGGAGTTGTCGATGAATGCGAAGTGCAAGGACAGACATGACGAGTTTACAAACTGAATTAAAGTTTTAAATTTCATGCATGTCATATAGTTCACTGAAACTTACGAACGAAGGAAGTGTGAAAGGGGAAGCGCAGAGAGATTAATGTCGTCAATCACCGGAACACATCGCGCCGGTGTTGCGACAGGTGTTGCATCTTGTTTAGCAATCAAGAGGCAAGGGCAACGACAACGATGGTCAAAATTTCGCACCCGACCATTGCATTCTGATTGTTACCGGTAGATAAGATCCGATTAACGCCTCGCTGTCAGCTGCAGTCGGTTTTAATGCTTATTTTTTAAAAAGTATGTAGTAAGAAACAAGTATACGCTACATGTACAATGTAAGTTATATATAGATGTGATATAAAAATGAAAGATTTATTAATTACATGATTCGGGAATATATGAAATAACAAGCCCATGCGTAACTTTATTATTATTTATTATCTAGTAAAAGTCTCACTGACAAGTTTTATAACTATTTAATTTATGTATTGAAATTCCGTAATGGAAACTATTTAATATAGAATGAAATTATAATAACACATAAATAAAAAGCCTAATTGAAGTCAACGAAGGGACTTTTAAGATAAGGTTATAAGAAATTATGAACTGATTATCTCATAACGAAAGTCGGCTATAATTTTTATATAATTATATTTATATATGAAATAAATAAGATACGGAATTATATAATAAGCCTTATCTGTAAATTTTATTTTTACATGGCGAATTTACACAGCGAAATGTCGTTGAATTTAATAGTTTCCATAAAATCTATTTAAAGAAATTAATTAAAAATATACTTTATGATATGTGGTCGTTTAAATTGAAATAATCTCATACATTTCACAGCGATGTGTATTTTATAATAAGAGTTAAAAGAGTTGATAGTAATTGGAATTAATTTATATGTTTTTATAGAATAAGTAAATAATATAACTAGAAAATTATAAAACTGTTCCATTGGTGAAGCATTTACGTGACGATTGTATAGTGAGGTCGTGCATTGAATTATGCGTCCATGTATACGACCGCGCATCTCGAGCACGCACAAAAAATGATAATTTCATACCACATTCACAAAACAATTAATTATCATTCACAGGGAGAAATAGCGCATGCCCCTCTAATCCTTTAGCGGCAATTACTCCTGTTGGGGAAACAATCTACTTATGAGATGCGCACCTGCTTTACGCGTATAGCGTGCAAGTAAGCCTGCCCGCTTCTGTGCGACGCCCATTAACCACCTTAATCCTCACTTTTTCACCTTATAGAACTCACTTCGGTGCGCATCCGGATGATCAATAATTTTCAGATGTGCGTGAGAAACAGCTGTAAACATTTTTTTTATTTCGCGACGCATTCTCGCGTATACATATAGCCCCTGCAGTATAGTTTCGCACGGAAAGTCTCACCTTGCAACGTATTTCATTACGCATACGTCTTCGTTTGTGCATATTTGTCAAAACAATGTTATTAAGATACGCGCATTAAGCGCACGTCGTTGAATTTATAATGTAACATGAAGTGTTAATAAAACGAATGTTCGTATGCAATATTAATTGGAATGCAAAACTATAAACATTCTTACACGTGTAAATAATAAAGCTATATTACATACATATATATGTAGCCTTGAGACAATCATATAAAGTATTAATGTTTAATTCATATATACTCTGGTGGAAAATGACTTCATTATTTGCCTAATTATTGCTAGTTTTAGTGGAGTATAGCTAAAAACTAGCCACTTTTCTTCGATATTTCTATCTATCGATGAAACGATTTTTCCAACATTATTTGACCATTCAATAGATTGAAAATAGTAAGACATTTTTTAAAGATTTACACAAGCTTTCTCTTAACTATTTCAAAAATATTAAAATTGGAGAGAAAAAGAAACTGTTGGTCAGTTTTTTTTAGTTAGAAAATGGCTAGTAGAAGGCTAGTTCTTATGACGAGGAGTGAGAGAGATAGAATCTAATAGAAAAATATGGGTTTCAATTAATATCTTAGAAAGGAGTGCTTTAAATGGTTTTTTAATCTGTGTTTATTGTTTACTTTTTTGTAAGCTATTTATTACAATTGAATGCTCTTAAATGTAACATCAAGTCTGTGAGTAAATTTAAATTGAATATTTTAAGGTTATGCCATTCTATTTCTAATCTATTAAATAGGCGAATAATAGGGGAAAAAGCGTTTCAACATGGTCATTAACTAGTCATTTACTGACTTTCTGACCATTTCGTAATAGACAAATTGCTGCCAGGGTAATATGCCTTTTGAAAGTAATTGATTTTTTTCAAAAAGACTTGTCAATATTAATCACTTTTTGTTAACCAGTCTTAATAATTTCATTTTATATCTCCACATTTGCTATTACCATGTATATTATATAATATGTAAAATATTGATGAAAATAATTATAATTTTATAAATTCGAGATTTTCACGTGCTTATCTCATTATTATGTTCTGATGATTCGGAGCCCACTTTCGGCTGTATATAGGTCGCTGTTGCTGTTTAAGTTACAGAGGGCGGACAAATCGCGCCCAAAGTATTCATTAGCGCACAGTACTATAATAAGATCTACAATGAGAGCTTTACATATAGTCATGAAATATACAAAATATACTAGAGTTAAACTATTAATGCCTTAATTTAAGCCTCGGGTTACCAGAAATCTACTTTACGACGTTAATTATTGTACTAATCAAAGAAACATTGGACTCGTCACAGGACGCATACTGTTACGCGAATATAATGCATGAACTCCAGATGAATGCAGTGTACGCCCAGTGTCTTATCGATACACATATCGATGCATCGGTCTTTCTTTTCTTCTTTCTCCCCTCGCATACTTAACACCTGACTTACGTACTGTCGGGATCTCTCATCGCTACATGCCTACGTCGCACACTCTACCGGTCCTCCGGTTATTTCACACCTCGCGTTAAAGAGGCGAGTCCTCGCCGTGCGCAATTACATCGTCGCGCGCGCACACGCGCGCGTTCTGTACTAATTATCCGGCGCTATGATGGATCACTTCCCGTACGCGCGTGTACGCACAATGCACTTCGTTATTCCCATTAAAGGGCCGTGCGCGCACACGCACGGCCCAAGGCGTGACCGACGCGATTAATCAACAACGTATTGGGCTCTCGCGAAATGAACGCGAGACACCCGTTCGTTATTCGCTTTTTTGCGCCTCGGCTGATGATGACCAATGCACGAAACAACCTGGCGGGGGTATGGTTGGGTATATGTTCAACTGTGATTTCACGCTCTTGAGACTTGTCGAGGATGTGCGTATGCACGATCTGTTGTTTGATTGAATTTATTTAATTTACTTTCGATAAAAGAGAAGGTACATAAAAATTGCTAATTACTCCCTATGAATGTTGTACAGGTTTCGATAGTTATTTTTATACGAAATTTTTCATTAAAAAAATTTAAAACTTAAAATATAGTTTTACTTTCTCGAGGCACTCGTTTTTATCATAATTAAAATTTCTCACGGTAATTACGTACATTCTAAGCAATTGGGACAAAATAAATTTATTGCTTTCGTCCTAGAAATATCTCCATTGTCTTTGAAGATAATATCCAATCAAGATAATAAATATCTAACTGATACAAACAAAATATGTTAACGTCAACAGCATTATTAATGTTCTTGTATTCAATAAGAGTTATAAAAATAATCTTATGCTCATTTACAGGTTTAGGGTAAAAATTGATTCAAGTTTCGCGGTAATACTAAAATCTGTTCTTTAATTTCCATCTCTTTTTTTGCGATATATTGGCATTTAATTTTGAGAGAGATTGTATTAGATAATCTCCTAGCTCAAAAAATAATTTACCACGTTTTTTTGAAAAATAAATTCTGCCACTATATTTTGTTCTCTGTGTCTAACTGACCACCATTATAAATATTTCATTATTAGATTTTTAACAGATGTGTTAACTATCATTTCATAGTGCAAATTTCCATCATGGTGTTTTATTTTTATTGAATTACCCTTCATTTCCACACATTTGAAGACGAAAGCAGTTTCATTTACACTTTATACAGGTTCTACATTAATTTTTATATAAAAGTAAAAAGAATAATGTATATATAACAAATAATTAATGTAGAATAAGACATTAATTATTTTAATTGTGTCAAAACGATTAATTAATAAAACACTGATGATTTTCTGAGAGTATAAAAGAGAGTCACATTACTCTTTGGGTTCTCAGACTAATTCGCCGAAAACACATTTCTAGCGTCGCGCAAAATTTTCTTCGCGCCACGGCCAGCCAGCCGTCAGAAGTCTCGAAAACTCTCACCGTACACTCGCACAGTTAGTTTGCATTCGCTTGCAGATTGCAACTAGCAGCGGCACTCTCAATAACGCCCCGAAAATAGGCGAGTGCCGTCCGCCCCACTCGCGGCAAGCGGAACATCCGAGCAAATCAAGGGAAATGGATAAGTCGCCGACAAGTCGAGGCTAATACGGCGCTGTCCGCGGGGGAAAGAAGCGACTAAGTCGCCGTGGAGGTCCGAAAATCGTCTCATCGTTGACGCCACTCTCTAATTAGCCACTAATTATAATTGATGGCTCGACGCGACCGTTGGCGCCGACTCGCGCTAGCTCTATACGTGTCCTCGTTCCCCCGAATCGAAGTCAAAGAGCTGCATGGACAACCGGCGAGAGCAGCCGAGTGACATTACGCAGTCTGAAGCCCTTTTGAAACTCGCGCGCTTAATTTATTAACTCGCGCGCTTTTCGCGATAATTACTCACGCATAGCTCGAGTGCACGTTTCAATGCATTGGCGTAGAAATGTGAGGTCAGAAGGTATAGCGGTCAAAGTGGAGATGTTTTTATCTGCCATTATAGGTGTATGATTATTCAGAATATTAATACGATTTCTCATTTAATATTAAATGAGTCAAGTATAAAATACAAAAATATCATTTTGATTAATAGCAGACTTTGAACATCAACAACATATAGTACCATAACTATATATATAGTCTTATCAGTCTATTTATTGTTCTATCGAACATAAAATAAATTAAAAATTGTTAAATCAATAAATTAAAATTAAGTTAAAATTATAATATAAGACTATTGTATTTAGTACTGAGATGATGAAAAATCTATATCAATAAATATCGGATTATTTCTAAGATTGATTATGTAAATATAATTTAATGAGTATATGTAATATAAACAGCAAGTAAAAGCCCTATTACACTGAAACCCAAACAAAAGCCTCTTAAATGTATTCATGACAATGTGTTTCGTCGAATAAACAGAGCATTCGAATTTCGTACGATTCTGTTTTTATTTTTCATTTTTATTATTTTTCCAATACTTGCTTTCAATGACTAAAAAATTCGTAGATCCGACATTATTCGTCCCCTTCATATAAAACAAAAAATGTAGTTAGCCAAAAACTCAAAAATTAGTCAGTAAATAAGCAAATGTTTGTCTTTTGTGTTTCTTTTGTGACATATATTAATTAAAAATAGAATATTTTAATATTAATATATTAATATTTTAATATTTTAATAGTATTTTTCCAATTGGAAAAATACTGACGAATTTCTAGCATATTTCTTCAAAAATATTACGAATCCTGATAAATTCTTTGCCTTGTGATTTCAACTTACACCGAGACAATACGGTTCTATATCAATTATGTTATGTTATTGTCAACAAGCTATATATCAATTACGAATTGCCTGTGAAATCGCTTTGCGATAACAATGAACGACTTGGAATACTTGAATCGAATATGAAAATAGCTTGTACTAAAAAAAAAAATCAAAAACATCGACTATCTTTATACATTTCACTAAATATATTTAAAAATGATATTTTTCTGTTTGCTCAATAACAGGGTCATTCATTCTATAGTATATTACATACCTAGGCCGGTAAAATAAGAAATGTCTCAGATCACATGTGATCTGAGGCTTTCTTTTTTACAGGCCAAGGTGTGTATACTATTTTTCTGCCTGACGGCGCCGGAAAGCGGCAACTTCGTTTCGCGCAGCGGCCGTAAAGTTGGCGCTTTCCGGCCGGAGGACAGAAAAATAGTATTTCATTTTCGAAATATTTCTTTAGAATTGAAAAGATAATCACATACTTAAGATTATATATATATATATATATGCCGGAAAGCGGCAACTTCGTTTCGCGCAGCGGCCGTAAAGTTGGCGCTTTCCGGCCGGAGGACAGAAAAATAGTATTTCATTTTCGAAATATTTCTTTAGAATTGAAAAGATAATCACATACTTAAGATTATATATATATATATATATATATGGGTTATTATCGATTATTACGAGTGAGAACTCGCAAATAAATAAATAAATCGAAAAGGGCTCGATAAAAAAAGGATACGACGTGACACGGCGGAGAATTGAACCCCGAACCTTCCATCTGAGGTTCGAGTCGTTCTCATATGGCTAGATGAAACCCGATCCACCTCGTCACGTCATGCATTCGTTCGAAAAATTTCACCGCTAAATAGCTTTCTCTTTGAGAAAACAAAAAGAACTGGTAGAATGGGAAAAGAAAGTAAAGATGAGATTCTTGAAGAATGGGAAAACAAAGGAAGGGAACAAAAGCTTCGGACATTGAAGACAAGAAGGTAGGTATAAAGAAGGAGTGCGAAAGTTACACTTGAAAGTCAAAGGAATAATTTGGGAAAGAAAGACAGAAAACGCGCTGGTGGTTGTGAGTAACGAGGAGAGAGACTGAGGAGGGACATTTTTACGAGCGCGGGTTCGCGTAAACGAGCAAATCGAACTTTTTTTTGCTCCCGCGTCCGCGCTTTGATCTGTCACGCCGTCCTGGCTTGCGTCAACATCATCCGCTTCACGCGCGCGTTTGCAAAGAGAGAGAGAGAGAGAGAGTTAGGCTCCTCCGCATCGGCCCTTAGGCCAATTTATGATAATGAATCCTAAGATTTATTACCGACTTCTCACAAACCTAGACATATTAAACGACTCGTTCGCTCGACGAAATTAGAGTTGGCCCAAGACTGCATCGCGTTATAACGAGTACGAAGTTGAACCAACGTAGCTACTAAATAGGCCTCTTGTATTACGTCGTCATCGCCACGTAGATAACGCACGTCCCATAAGAGATTATTTGATAAATTCAAATTGTTTCTAACTTTAAGAGAAAAATTAACTAAGAATATATATTCAAATGTTAAATTTAACATTGTATCTACAGAAGTACTTCATAAAAAGAAGAAATGGGTGATTTTTAATCATAGTAAACTGAAGCAGCAACTTATTTAGATTCAGTATTATTAAAAAATGTTTACTTAGCCAAGACAAATGAGTCAAGTGTAAAAAAGACTACATTTCATTAAAAATAGTCATTCTTTAATAGTACTGCTAAGAAAACATTTTACGAAGTAATTATACATTTCACAATTTATGAATCGAGTAACATTTAATGGTACTCGATTTCCGCCTTCATTTGTAATTGAAAAGTGAGAAAAAATAAAGAAGCGCTGATCTAACAATTATCGTCGAGTACACATTCTTCTCGTGCAAGTACACTCAGTTAATTTTCAACGCTTTATCTTTTTCACGATTTCCTTTCTTATTCTATTAAATATCGCTGAAGACAGAGCTTCATGTCAATACCGCTGTCACTGGTTTTATTTACAAGAGGCGGAGCGGAGTTGCTCGGTATCGGCCTCGGTACCTTTTTAACCTCAACATTTTATGCAGAATATGAAAATTGACATGTTAAAAAGACAAAATGATCATTTAAGAAAAAGAATAAATAAATATATTGTTTTCGTGATTAAACCGACTACTACTTGATACAATCCCAGTATTAAATATTTTTATTATTTTTTCCTTTTCTTTATAATAAAGTTTCCAAAAAATAGCCGATTTATCTCCAGTCTACCCTACATACTTGTGTTTTTATTACAAAATTTGATCAAAAACTCAAGCAATTCTCATCGCTCACTACGTAGGTTAATATTTCATGCTGCCCCTTTCAAGATTCGTCTGGCAAAGTCATTCCACATTCGCAGACGGCTACTTGTGATGAAGCGGCACTATAGGCTAGCCCTAGCCCTTTCTACTATGCAGGAGCGTTGCGCGAGAAACGGAGAGACGACGGGGTATAGAGAGTTGGCCGTTTGCGCACCGGCCCTCCAGGGGACTTCGCGCCGCGTAGGCATGCGGAGGTAATCCGCAAGAAAACAGGGAATAAGGATAGCTCGTGAATGTCATAGTGCACTCGCGGACGTTCGCTCTAATGCATGCGTGATGTGCTCCTATTTTATTTATACCCGTGAATGCAAAATGTTGCACAACGACAATCTACAATTAAAATTACCGGAAAAATTTCAACTTCTGAACATATCTTTTTTACGATTTACAGTTTATCGCATTATTTTCAATTATTTTTCATTGTATGATTACCTTACCAGTGCTTACTATGTTTAGCAAGTTTTCTTTTTCAGATTTTACGTACACAAAAATGGTGACTTTTGTAATATTTTTAATTACCGTTCAATATCGATAATTAGTCGTTTATGCCTTAAGTACGCGTTAATTAATTACAAGTGAATTGTCAAAAAGTATATTTAAACATGCTATGCAACAATACTATTTCATTAAGATTCTAACGAATCTTCTAATTTTTAATCACTTTTTTCCCGTAGCATTGGAAAGCTTAACATAAACTGATGCTACATACGCTGACATATATCTAAAGCTTTGGCTATAAGCCGAGCGTTAAGGACGTTCTCCGGGTCCAAACAGCAATTTTAGTTTTTATATTTTTAAATAATATTTTATTAATTTGATAATCCAAGAGTAAGTACATGTAACAAATATATACTTGAAAGAACATAAGACAATTTTTTTCAGACAAATTCAGGCAATAGTCACTATGCTATTGTTACAATTAAAGACAAAATTTCAATAAGTTCTTTAAATTTTTTTATTTTCTATCCGATCTTAACGAAATAAAGCTTATTTTGTTCGTTATGAAATTTCAGGGCGAGCATCGATGGGAAAATTTATGATAGGAGTTGCCAGTACGGCGCAATATCAATTTGTTTAAGAAAGTTTTGATGAAAACTTGACTTGCTTTTCTTAAACAAATTGATATTGCGCCGTACTGATAACTCGTATCATAAATTTTCTCATCGATACTCCCCCTGAAATTTTTTAACGAACAAAATAAGCTTTATTTCGTTAAGATCGGATAAAAAATAAAAAAATTTAAAGAACTTATTGAAATTTTGTCTTTAATTGTAACAATAGCATAGTGACTATTGCTTGAATTTGTCTGAAAAAAATTGTCTTATGTTCTTTCAAGTATATATTTGTTACATGTACTTACTCTTGGATTATCAAATTAATAAAACATTATATAAAAATATAAAAACTAAAATTGCTGTTTCAACCCGAAGAACATCCTTAAGGTGGCTCATGCGTTTGGTGCCGTATCAAGTCAGGGCCCCGCAAGGGGCTTCTTTATTATTGCCAACTTAAGTTAACGTATTTTACGTAAATTTATTGTAAATAACTTCTAAGTGTTCAAATATATGACTGTTCGCAGTGCGCATGCGCAGTAGCACATTTGTAACGTTTATTGTTAATATCTTTTTTGTTTGGTCGTTAACCTATAATTCTGATGATATCATTAGATTCTTCACAAAAAAAATCTTTAATTTCATATATTGTACATTAAAAACTGCTTTTTTACAAGTTACTACGAAGCAATAAACTGTTCATTCCCATAAGGTTATGTGTTAAACGTACCTATTTATAAACTCAGTTTTTTCGATAATTTTGTCGTTGACCTACAATTTTCTTAGTACAGATCGAAAGTTTAATGTCTAAAGAACATATTTCTTAAGTTTAAGATGTGTCTGCTTTTTTATAAGAAATCGCATGAGCCACCTTAAGCAAACTGTTACGAATACATATTAATTATAAATACTCAAAAAGTAGAAAAAAAGTGTTTATGTAAATTCATTATTATTGATTAGTTCGAAAAACAAATAAAGACCGTTGCTATAAAGAAGAAGCGAAATTGTTGATTTTGTCGTTTGTGATCAGTCGTTGCGTAACCTTTGAATAAGGTACTAGTCAATCATGAGAATAAACGAAACTTTGGAAGGATTTTGTGCTTATTTTTATATTTCCCAATCACCCACCACGAATTCCGTTTTGTGAGGAACACAAACATAAATGTTTAATTTCTAAAATGTTTACTTTCTTGAGTTTTTAAGCTTATAGAATAAAAATTGTATATCTTGTCGCATCACTGTCATCTTCGAAGTTCTTCAGAGCTCTTACCACGGATCATTAAAATTAACTTCACCAATATTCACACTGTGATTAAAGAATAGAATGCAAGGTTAATTTTACTTACATTATTAGTAAATGTAATGTTATTTCTTTCCATAAAAACAAATTACCATTTCTATATGAATACTTTTCAAATCAATCTGTATTGATAAGAGCGTATATTATTAAAGATCTAGGATTTTTTTCGGTTCAGCTTTAAGGTAGTTGCATCCTAAAAAAAATTCTTATACTTATATAAGATTTGATAATATGAGTTAGTGAACTAGAAAAAAAATTGAATCCAAAAATTATATAATTGCAAATGCAGATATATTGTTCACTAAAGAAATAGTTCTTCAAAAAGCCAAATGTTTTTAAAATTTTGTATTCAACTTCAATATAGAAAAGTTAATTTTGTTTCTTGAATAATTATTTAAAAATCCATTGCGTTTTATAATTAAACTATAACTGTTAAAGCTCTAGAACAATATCACAATTATCCTTGCACCTTCAAAATTATTTATGGTTTAATAGATTATAATAGCATTTATAATTTTTTCTGAATAGACATCTTTCATACTCTCTACGGAATTTTAGATAACTAGGTGAGGATACACAACACGCTAATTCAGGATTCACTCCACACTTAACCGATTGAAAAGGTCGTGAAACCTTCTTCCTTTTTGCTTACGTAGTAACACTTCCTCTTGTACTTTTGAGTCATTTTTTATGTATTTCACTGCAATTTATATGTACATTAACGATCTATTTTATGCTCGATTTTAGATGCAATTTTCTATTTCTTTAGCTTTTGTATGGGATCATTAATAAATAATCTACAGCAAAGCAACAGAAGGTTGATTACTGTCATAGCTATATATAATACTTTATTGATTCTTAAAATCGAATAGTACATCTTAATCATAAGACAGGACAAAGATTTAAAAAAGAAAAGTCATAGAAAAAATATAAAAAGAAGGAAAAAAGTAGAAAATCATTTAGCTCACGGGACACGTACATTTCTGCCTCGAGTTTTGTTCGGCTCCTCGTGGCCCTTCGCTATCGTCAGCTTCTATACCCACTATATGTCTGGCAGGCAACATCCGTCCCAGAAGTTGCAATGGTGTTGTTCAACCTGAATGATTACGTCACTGGCTGTGCGGTGCCAACTCATAAATAAAATACATCCAGTAGATGGTTGCTGGGCTGGGATGAAATCAGAAAATTTCGGCGTCGATCGTTCTTTAGCCTAAAAGGTCGTGGAAAAACTTTATCTGCGGCACGACTGCCTGAGATCTTGAATTTTTGAATTTCATGTAAACGTTTGTGAACAATTAAATACCAACGGCAATGCATTGATTACATAGCTTTTTCAAATTTAATTTATTCCTGGTGTTTATAAATTTTACCAGAAATTTTTTTTTTATAATTTTATATATGTACAGAAAGTATACACACCCCTATATCCAGACATTTTGCTATCTTAAATTCTCAATGAGAAAGCTTGGAAATGATAACAACAGTTTTCGAGTCAACAAATGTCTAAAAACTTTTTCTACAATATTCGGCATAAAGATTCACCATTATTGAGAATATCTTGTGTCTGTGTGTGTACATTTCGAATATCTCGATAACTGATTTTGATCAACTATGCTTATGTTACCTTTGTTTTTTAGGATACTTTAGAGATGTAATTTTGTGGAAAATGTAAACTTAAATCTTTACATTTACATCTTTACATCTTTACCTTTACATTTTTTGGAGATGTAAACTTTTTTAAATTTCTTGATTTTCTTCTGTTTTATGGCCAAAAGTTGATTTTCAAGTTTTAGTATTTTTTATTTTTTGATACTTATAATAAACTTATAATATTTTTGAATTTTATAAAATGCATCTGGAAGAGTTCTCAATTACCTACACATTTTCTTTTTTCTTACATTTGAGTCACCTATAGACTACGATTTGTTATTTATGGTACGTTCAACAACAAAAATGAATTTTTTCTAAAATATAATTTTCAATAAACCAGTTGATATATAAAGCCATTATCAAGAATTACATCGAATCATCAAAAATCAAGAATACAATTCCATAAGTTTTATAACATTCTACTCCTACAAAAGTTCGTTCTTGCGTAAACTTTATATATTTCAGATGAATAATTAATTTATCAATTTTGTAAATTAAATTTGAGGAATACTTTGTTCATTTCAGTAATGTACAACGATATTTTACCATATTTACTAAAAATTATAATTTTGTTTTATAAAATTTAAGTCAAGCATTTTTTAACTTTCATTTCATATGCTTTGAAAATGCCATATAGTATAGTATTGTGTGCATTGTCGACCCTCAATAAATATCATCTCGACTCAGGAGTCCTGTCTATACCTAATTTTGAAGACAATAAGCCTCGAAACAACGAACAAAGCCTTTGCATTCAGTGGATACTGCATTTGTAATATTTTATTCAGGACATTCTCTGCCGCCCAAAGTCTATAAACATCAGGGTCAAACTCAAGCCTGCACAATATTATCCTAGTTAATAAATCGGCGTAACCTCGCGAACTCGCTACGCACCAGCGGCGTTGTCGCGTTTCTCGCTACCACTGTGCTTCTCACTCCTACTCCAGCCGCAATCCTCGAAATGTAAATTCACTTTTTTCACGGTAATAAATCCATGCGCAATACCTGAGAAACTATATGCAAAAAATCGATTTTGTTCGCTTACCTTCGTCACTTACTCCTTCAACGTTACGTTGTTATTTTATTGTTTTCTATTCTTCTTCCGAGATCCTTTGTACCTTTATCCACTTGATTTTATTCTTCTGCACCATTTTTTTTGTTATCAAATACACGGAAAACATTTTGCACGCATAAGGATGGTAGCTTGGCTGTGCTGCACGGTGCCGGTACCAGATTTCAGGTGCAGAACTAGCGTGGTGGTCTAGTCAACAGCGCACGCTTCATGTATGTGGCGTTGCCTCGTATTAGGTAGTAGCGCTACCCATGCGTCTCGAGGCGAGCACCGACAACAACACGGGATAGCCACCGCGGCCCAAAGTAAGTCAGCACCGTGTTTTTCGGTGCCGATGCAGCAGCCTTCTTTGCGGTGCGATAGGCATCGTGCGAAACAGAGTTAGGGAACTAAAATACGATGCTTCTCGAGCATCGTTCATTAACCTTCAAAATGTTTTCCGTGTAATAGCTCGAAATAGTCAAACAAATTTTTGAATGTGCTTTCGATGAGTTCTAATTAAATCTTCTGTTTATCAATTTAAAATTTCTACCGAAAAATGTTCAAATCTAGCATTCAGAGCTTTCGTTGCTGAGACAAGACGCACATTCTATAAATAATGGATTCTTTCTATTTATTATATGTATAAACAGAAAAGTAATGATGCTGATCCATTTTTTTAGTGTAGGCAGAATATAATTCAATCATTTATTTAAAAGGTTGAATACATTAAAAAAAATTAATAAATTGAAAAATATATTTTTATAATTCTTTTCTCTGTATATTGCCAGTTTATATTGTTTATATCTATACTTTAAAGTTTTTACTTTTTTATTACCACCGGTAATTCTCAACTGATTTATTTGATAATTATAATTACGTTTTTATCAATAACTATATATAAGAACTGAGTATAACTAACATCGCCATTGTTTTATATTATAGAGAATTTTATTTTGCTTCAATTTCATTAATAATACTTTAGTGATATTAGCTATATTAAAGTATAAAAAAATCGAAAAATCAAAATTCGAAAAATCAAAAATAGAAAAATCGCTATAAAATGAAAGGAAATTTAAAAGTACTCATACACATTCTACAATAGTACTCATATACATTTAATCTCTAGTAAAGTAAGATAACAGTCTATTATGTAAATATGATTACATATCAGGAAGCCTAAAGGTAGTTTCATCAACAGATCGCTGCCAAGCTTCAAAGTAGAAAGACATACTTGATTGGTATTAAAATTTGTGTCATTTAACGTTTCAATTAAGATTATAAAGAAAGGTGAATTATTCTTAAATAATTAATTATAAAAAAGTAGTAACTATTGTACAGGAATATAATAGTATAAAGAGTGATAAAAAGGAGTGTTCAACTGTGTAACCAATTAAAGAAAATGGATCGTTGGTCTGGAAAAGTAGTTGTCGTGACTGGAGCCTCGCATGGAATAGGAGAGGCAATTTCACAAGCTTTAGTTCGCGCAGGTTTGATAGTTGTCGGCCTCACACGTAGAAGATTAAAAATGGAGGTAACGAATTTTTAATGTATTTATATATCCATTTAATTCTTGTATTATTTAAAATTAATAATATTTCCATTTTTTTGAATATATCAATTACTAAACCGCTGATCAAATTATAGCTCGTGTAGGGCTTTACATTAAAAAATTGGCTATGCAAAAAAGCTGCTATTCAAAATTTTAAATCTAGTTTACAAAATATTGATGTGTAACTTAAAAGATTTCTAATACTTGAAACAATTGTCAATCATATCTAGAAAACCTATAATTTTTATTTGAAGTCGTGTATGACGAAATCATTATAAGGATTTGTTACAATACAAAGAAAATAATAATTTTCAGTGTTTTCGAGATTAAGTTTATTAATATTATTTATATATTACCCCAACTATTCGCTATACTAAACTTAAAAGATCCATAGCGGTAAGTTAACGATTCGTAATCAAACGACTACATTTAAAATTCTGATGTCTGACAAGCACAATTCTCGATGCTTACATGTACCTTATTGATAAACACAACCTACAGCAGCGTCGTCGATTAGTACCAAAATAGCCGTGCAAACTTTAATCGATTTTAACCAGAAAGATTACTCTTGAATATTATTTATAAATATCTTTATATAAAAAGATTTATTATTTATTTTTTATCAGGGGCGTATGAAGAATATCGATGCTACAGGTAAATTCTACGCAAGGGAATGCGATATAGCAAATCCGCAAGACGTTAGTGATTCATTTGAATGGATTAAAAAAAACATTGGCACAGTTCACATCTTAATAAATAATGCTGGAGCCGGAAGGCCAGGAACAATTGAAAGTAATTTATAGCTTTATAGATATGTATTAAAAAAAATAAAACAAAATCAGTTGTTTTTAAAAATATTCCAATTTATAAAAATAATTTTAATAACTTTTGTAAATAATTTTAGATACAGAGGTAAAAGATCTTCAGTCTGTCATTAACGTCAACTTGATGGGGGTGCTATACTGCACTAAACAGGCTATTAAGTTGATGAAAGAAAACAATGCAGAATGTCATATTATAAATATAAACAGGTAGTTATAAATAGAGAAATATTTTAAAAAAATATTCATAATATTTGTACTATATATATATATATATATATATATATATATAAATACTTGTAGTCTTGCAGGTCACAGGGCAGTGCGTTTGGCGGGTAAAAGCTTGAATGTTTATTCAGCAACGAATCATGCGTTGAAATCAATATCAGAAACGTTGGCGCACGAATTGCATGGCAGTAAAGTTCGAGTTTGTGTAAGAGTTTATTTTATTTCATCTATGAGATGTATTTTAATCAAGCATTATTATAAATCTAAAAAGTATTCTTTTATAATAGAATTTAAGCTTAGGATTAGTCAATTCTGAGATTCTAGAAAAACCAGATGATGAGATTCGTGAATTACCTCTTCTGGATCCAGAAGATGTTACAAACTCTATTCTATACATTGTAGGAGCACCTCCTCATGTTGTTATATCCGAATTAACTATTCAGCCTCTGGGAGAACGACCTTGAACGATTAATTGAACAATTGAATAAAGAAAATATTTAAAACACGAGATTTAACAATTAAAGTACTTGTATAATTATATTCGCATTGAAACAATGTTACCTAGCATACATTTACGATTTTTATAAGTACGTTTTATACATATTATATTTATAAGATGTAATAAGATCTAAATAAAGAATATAATGTTTCCATTTATAATTTTTCATTTCTTATGTTTAATTTATTATAAGAAGATGATAGATAGATTTTTAGTTGTAGCTGTTTCGCAAAACAGTTCTCTTACTGGTAGAAAAAGTTAACATATCGAAACGAAAAGTCACTCTTATGAGAGAAATCTTAATAATGAAATTACGTTTTGGAATTTCCGCGATAACTCCGTCCGAAAGTCCGAAATAAAGCCGAATACGCAGAGGAAAAAAAATCGAGAATGAAAAAGAGAAGCGCAGCCGCGAAGCGACATAAAGAAGAAGGGGAAGAGAAATCCGAAATAATGGCGCAAAACGCAGAGTGCGACACGCGCCCGCGTATACGTAGAGAGAGAAAGAAAGTTCCAGAAAGCGTATCATGAGGCAAGCAAAAGAGAAGGATAGAGAGAGAGAGAGAGAGGAAGAGAGAGAAAGAGAGGGAGAGAAGGGCTAGCGAGCTTAGCAGGCCCGCGGCGTGTGTCCTGCAGCCCGGCGGATCGTAAATATCAGGGACGGGTGCGCGAGTGCGATGCTAATCTGAATGCAGATGCGCGCTCCTCCTGTCCGGTGCTCGGACGATCTATATGAAGGGCATTACGTCGTCCGAGAATGTAATTGTGTACTCCAGCGCCACTCTTCGCCCTTTCGACTCCCCCTCCCCCTCCCTCTGCCTCTCTTTCTCCCTAGCCAGAATTTAGGGCCCTGACTCTCTCTCTCTCTTTCTCTCGAAAAATGTCTCCACCGCTGCAGCAGGATCAGGAGCAGCGGTAGCAGCCAACTTTCTGCACGCATATAATCCACGTAAAGGAGATGCACACTCGGCTCCCCATTTCTTTCTGCTTCTTTTAACGTCTCTTTGTCACTCCCTACTGCTCTTCTCTTCTCTCCAGGTCTCTCTTGCTCTCGTTCTCTTTGCTTGGCGGCTACGAGGCCTGCATGGAATCCAGTAGCGAGCTCGCGCGAAACAATAGCTAACTCTGTAATGGGAATTTTCTTCTGGCTCGTTCGCTCTTTTGCAAAATAACACGAGAGGGCCGAGAGAGAGAAAGAGAGAGAGAGAGAGGCCTGTTTAACGACCAGAACTTTAAGGATCAGATGGATAAAGACGATAAGTGACTCTACCGGCCGATATAATAAATTCGTTCGCCACTGTCGTATCCTCCGCGCGCAACAGCGAAAAGAATCGCAGAAGTATTTGCGACTGACCTGTGCACGTGAAAGGAGAGCGGATGCACCGTCGTGGCTGTGCATATATACGAGAGAGAAGAATAATGAAAGGGCTCGTTACGCGCTGCAGTTTCGCTCTGTACTTTTTGACTTATCTTTTAATCGTGAACCTGTGCTCGCGAGTACAAGTACAACCGATTTTAAAGCGCCCTTAAAAATATTTCATGCCATGCTGCCATTCGGATTTTTTTTTAATTCGTTCAACATTTAAATTTGCTAACAATACTATATTGAATACTTTTTTAGTATATTTTTATTTGAACGCGTAGATATTTTAGAGATCCACCTATAACTTATCTTTATTCTTGAATATTATATAAATTAATTGTACTACTTTGGTCTTATTGAAAAGCTCCAAACTACTTTTGCAATACCCGAAACTTATTGTAAGAAAGTCTAGTCGACCGTACAAGTTCGAATAAAGAATTTGACCATCACTATATATCATAGTTTACATAGAGCAAACTACTCAACTGATAATCAATCTAAAGCCGTACAATGATCAGCAAAATCAGACACGGAAACACTAAATTCGGGAAAAAAAAACGCTGAAACACTTGAGTGGCTATCAGGACGTGACTTAATCTCGACATTTCCAGCGAAATGTCCCTTGTAGAATTTCCACCATAAAACTTGAGCTCGGCGTATACGTATACACTGTGTGGCGCGAACGCACGCGTGCGAAAGAGAGAGAAAGAGAGAGAGAGAGAGAGATACATAGGGAGAAAGCCGTGGAAAAAGGAAGAACAGCTCGAATCGTCTGACGAGCCAAGATAAAGAGGTCTTAAGCAAAAATAACAGTTATCTCAGCAAATCAGCGACGTCAGTTCCGGTATAAGCCCCGAAGAGCGGCAGCACCAGCAGGAGCAGCACTCGCAACAGCAGCGACGGAGTGGGAGATCGAGAAGGCGAAAAAGGAAATGGCACTGGCGTGCGGAGGACACAGGAGTATGTGTGCCTCGCAGTAAGAAGAGCGAGCGAATCTCTCACTCCTGCGCGCACGCGTATGTGTGTGTGTGTGTGTGTGTGTGTGTACGTGTCAGCAGCCGGTATAATTAAGGCAGGAGCTAGAGGTCGTTGGAGCGTAGGAGTAGGAGGGGGCGGGAGAGAGAGGAGAGAGACTGCCTGGGCAGGAGAGATCCAAGAAGAGAGACGAAAAGGGGACGCAGCTAAAGAGCGAGAGCGAGCGAGAGAGAGAGAGAGAACTGCCCTAGATCACCGGACGTCTAGCGCGGCGGCGGAGCTGTGAGCGCAGATAAGGACCGCCAGGACGACGTCCAAGATGGACGGCCGCCCGAGCGGTCTCAGCACTGCTAGCCGGAGCTCTTCTCTCTCCCTCTCTCTCCAGCATGGGAGACGCGGCGGCGGCGGCGGCGGCGAACACCCCACCAGCACCACCAGAGCAGAAGCTCTTCCTCTGCGGGGATCCTTATTTATACGGTAGCGGCGGCTCGCGAGCGACTAACGCCCATTGTCCCATTTCACCCCGGGGGTAATCTGCCGGACGCAAATCTAAGGCTCTGATCCTGCGGGCTACCGCGAAAATCTATGACGCCCTTTAATTTACACAAGCGCGGGGCCGCGCGCGCCCTGAGCCACCCCCAATGGCCTCGCCCTCTGTACCCCCGTGCAGGATCTCTGCGTCTCTTTCGAGGTATCTTTAGTAGCCTTTCCTCTCGTTCCGCGACTCCCTCTCTCCCAGTCTGGCTTTCTCGCGGCCGAGCGCCCTAAAGCAGTGTCCGGCGCCTTTCTTTAGAGCCTTTTCTCCGATTTGCGCGACCGGCAAGAGAAATAGATCCACAGTGAATGTGTGTGAGTGTCGTTCGGGCGTTTGTCGAGAATATCTAGAAGCACCATCTTAGTATCGTGTATTAAAAATATATTCAATTTCTCATCCATGCTAATTATATAAACAATGTCAAGTATTAATTATACGTGAGAGTTTAGCACTCGCTTGATTTACAAATTTTATATCCATTATAATAAACAAAGAACGTAACTAGCAGAGCTAATTAAAATTTATTGTGCTGAATCAGTAGATCTTACATTAGTATTCCGATTACTGATCTGTATTTTTCAATTACGGCTGACAGATATTAAAGAGCTATTAATGCATTGGCGAAATCTTACCACCTTGATCAATCTCATTAAAGAATTTGTAATAAATAAAATCTCTATACTTTACATAATTCAAATATGTAACGATAATCATTATTATACTTTTAATTTCGTAAGTAAAGAATACGTCAATAAACTAGATATCGTTTAAATTGTTGAATCGAACGTGTATTAATTGGTATGTCAGAATATTTGAAAAAAGCTATATAGAAATCAATTACATACAACCTTTTCACTGTTATCAAAAACGATCTGCGTTACCTTCCCTTCGCCGTTCTCCAGTATCTCACCCTTCCTGCTATCCTCAGTGTCTGCATGCGTTCTCGCGACGATCTGCTGGCTGTTCCGCAGTCGATTGTCGAGTGTTTGGCACCCCCGGGGAATTTCGCGTGCACTTCGCTCGACCTTGCGGGAATCCTACAGCTTTTGGATTCGTGGGTCCTGATAGATAACGCGCCGATCACTGCGAATCGGCTGTTTGATGCAGATTATTGAATTATGCCTATATAAAAAAATCTCAATTTTGCCTTACCGATTTATGTAATTTGTTGATTGATGTCATGCGTAAGATATTCAATAGCAGTAGCAATTGTAGCATAAGCTGGCTATCTTGATACTTTTTACTTTATTAGTATATAAAATCTAATTTATTTTTACCTCCAATTGCAATGGAATCAGTAATTCAGTAAAAAATATATAATGGGAAGGATTTGAACTGTGAACTATTGACTGATAGAATAATGGAAAAAATGTTAAGTTATTTATCGAAGTTTAACATACAAAACCTTTATTCAAATAAAATAAAGACACTCACATATATACACACACACACACACACACACACAATATTTACAGTGTATATGTACATCTTCAGAATTATTATTCTATAGTTGATCAATGTGATTATTCTGCACCTTCCCAACTTTATTCTCATTTCTATTTTTTCCATATGTGATGTTCTTCGATGATTTACATTATTATTGAAATACTGCATTCTGAAAATAATAAGTTATCAAATAAAAATGTATACATCAGAAAAATAATAATTATTCGTAAAAATGTAAAATAAACGATTCATTTCACGTTTATGCTCTGATTTAATAAAAATGATTCATAAGAATTTCTATAATGAAAAAGAGAATTTCATTTGAAAAAGAAAATAAATATAATATTTTTAAAATGATACCTTATAATATAGGTATTGTTATAATACAAACATTCGTATTTGTTAAATATGAAATTCTCTTATTTTCGATTTTTACTTTTCATTTCCCTAAAATAACTAATAATGTGAATATGATGCAGATCATTGTTCGACATAATTAACGTCAGCTTCCGCCGATCCAAATTGGCAGAAATACAGTATGATCAAAACCCGCGCATTCAACAAATTTCCCCCAAATCCCGAAGTCGAGAATTCCAAATTAAAATTCGAAAAATGTAGCTGCCCATATATACATTGCGCGCGTGCAATCCCGCCACCGAATTGCGAACAGTCCAAACTCATCACGTCCAGGGAAAAAGAAAAACTTTCTCCCAGTTCGAGCATCAAGAGACGCAGGAAGGAAGAAGGAGAGGAAGAGAAAGCCACCCCACGATGGTGTGGGTGGATGGGCGAGCGGGCGACGCTCGCGATAGTTGCTGACGAGTTCTCTTTCCTCGCGATTTCAGCATCATTCGAATTCTCAACGCGCTCCGAAAAGTGGAGAAAACGAAGGAGGAGAGGGAGAGCGATGGAAGAACGGAGTCGCAGCCCCGACAGACAGAGAGGGACAGAAATTACACACGCCCGCGCGGTCAGGACAGAACATCAGGAGATTCATAGGTATATATATATATATATATACAACCGAGGCCGAGCGAGGACGCTGCGTCTCTCTGTCTCTCTCCGTCCCTGAGTCCTGGGTCAAATATTAACGTCGAGTCCGATAATTGCGAAGTAGATTGTAGGAAGGGCGAGTGCGGGCGGGGGTGGGGAAGAGAGAGAGAGAGAGAGTGGGAGAGTGAGCCAAACGATGGCTCGGCGGTAGCTCGCGCGATACCATCTCACCCTCTCCATAAATATGTCGCAGCGAGCTTAACCCCCTTGCCTATCTCTCGGTGCCCGCGCGCGCGTTCGCTCTCCCGCTCGCGCGCGCGGCCCGCCGAAGAGTAGGGGGGCATTAATGTCAAACCGAGATGGGAGTTATGGCTCCCCCGTCAATTCCCAATGAATTCAACGCTTTCGCCGGGGCGAATCGATATAATACGTTTCGAAGCTGCAGCGTGCGCGCTGAGAGAGAGGGAGAGAGAGTAGCACACAGCGCGAATTCCAGCTCCGCCTCTTATCTGTCTTGGAGCTCTCGCTCTGGATCTTTTCTCTCTATATCTTCGGAATTCACGAAGAGAGAACGCTCGAGCACGCGCAAGAGAGTGAGAAAGAGAAAAAATGCTACGATAAGAGACCGAAGAGGAGAGATACAAGGATGGGAGGGAAAGAAACGCAAGCGCGCAAAGTAATGCCGTGGAGGACTTCATTGCGGACGAGATTTTTCAGTCGATTGATCGATAAGGGGTGAGGGAGTTTCAGTCCCGCGCTCTCCGTTTTCTTTTTTTTCAAAGCAGCTCCTAATTCCGGAAATTAAAGCGCCGATTTATGAGATCGCAATGGGTTTCGGCCTCTCATAGCAATAAAATATTTGCCCGAACGATAAAGAAGAAGATATTGTGGTGGAGAATGAGTGGGCGAACTGCGGCTTGTGTACAGCTGACGGAAGGGATGTGGGATCCCGCAAGTTTTTATGGGTTATTCTTCTTTTCTTTGACTTTATGCGATTATTATTTTAAATCGTTTATTTGTTGACGTAATTTACTGTGGCTATGAGTCATATATCACTTTTCCATCACGGTAATCTAGAAATATTATAGAGTTAATGGTTTCCTATACATTGGCGGATTTCTATTGATTCTGATTCATTGTAAATGTAAGTACTCCATTTAATAATTATTTAACTTCGTTGAAGTGACTTCTAAAATTCAAAACATATGGTAAAAATTCCATTCGTATTTTTTTCAATAATCATTAATTAACATTTTATCAAATTAAATTATTGTATTTGTCAAAGATGATTAAATCATCGAAACTTCGAACGAATGAAAATTTAATTACAAAACACTAATGAGCGTAAACCTCGATCTCGCCTATTCCCACTTTTTCCCTATCATGTTAACGAATCAGTATACGAAAGTTCTCCCGCGCAAAGCAGTGAAGTTATAACGCGCCCAGTCGAGAGAGAGAGAGAGAGAGAGAGAGAGAGAGAGAGAGAGAGAGAGAGAGAGAGAGAGAGAGAGAGAGAGAGAGAGAGAGAGAGAAGTTCAACAATGCGCCAAGAAGCTCGCGACGCGCGAACGCACGCAGGGTGCGCTGCCTCGCGTCGGCCAAGTTCTCTCTCGCTCGCTCGCTCTCAAGCGCTCGGATCTCCCGGAAAACTAGTCGCAATTTGCCGGTACATAATCCACGGCCATAAATTTCCCGAGGAGAGAGAGAGCGCGTGCACTCACGCGACGACGACGTCAAGAGGAATCACGCGACGTCGCGGGCCCACTAACGCGCGCGCTTTCCGTCTTTCTCGCGCGCCCGCGAGACAAAGGCTTCGGTAAGAGGAGAGGGACAGCAGCGCGGTGCAAAACACGCGCAGAGGCCGAGTGAGGAAGAGAGAGAGGAGACATGTGCGGGGGGGCTCCTATATACCTACTGCTGCTGTTGCGACAACGCAGTCAAGGAGGATTTCGTGCCGACTTTGCTGGAGAGCGAGCACACACGGAAGAGAGGGAGATACAAATAACGCAATCAGTATGCAGGCTTTTCATGCATATTTCAGAGCGCTTCCAAAGAGAGGGAAGGGCGATGGAGCTACCAAGAGGGAGCTGATGCCGGAATTATGTTTATAAACACGTTGGACGGAGCGAGGGAGAACGCGGGGTACAAGGGAATGAAATGATTGACAGGTACATGTATATACATTTGTAAACTATATAATTCATTTAAATCGCGAACTGTGTATCTATTCGTTAAAAATGTTTGATTTGAGGTGGTTAACCCAAAATAAAATGTAACGTACTTGAAGTAAAAAGGATTATTATAATAAATAAAACATTTTTTTTCTTAATTTTGAACTGCTTATAGTATTGTCTGCTACTACTGATGATAAAATCACTGGATGTTGTACAGGTATAGAACCACGACCTTTAATATGTATTTAGCCTCAATCGCCATGACGATAATAAAGCCATTTTGTAATAAATACATATAATCTTGGAGTAAATGACCAAGAGTATATCAATCTAAGATGTGAATTAAGTTTTTGACAAACTTTTCGTGTAATTTCAACATAGTCAATGGGATATAGGAGAAATGGCGTAACGGAAGATTGAAGGAAGCGAAGAAGATAATACCCATGGCAATCCTGGGCATCGAGCAAACGAGACTCGGCGATAGTCGCAGAAAGCGTAGGAGAACTAGATAGAGATGAATAAAGGGGGTAAGGTGATAAGGGGCGTCGGGGAAGGCGGCGGCGGCGGGCGGCGCGGAGCCACTAAGAAGGGTTTATGACGGGGTCGATCCTGGGATCCCCATCAAACCGCACACGCACACGCACACACTCTCCCTCTCCAAATATCGAGCTACAGCGTGAGGGATGAAAGGGCGCGCTGGCGAAACCGAGATCGCGAGAAGTCGTTGAGGGGGGAAGAGGGGGGCGCTCGCGCAGACCTCTTAACTCCTGCAAACTCATTACAATAAATCAAGCTTTGTTCTTCGGCCGGGACGACCGGGGCTAAATTCTGCGGGTGCTTACCCCTTTCGAAAGGCGTTCTCCTCCTCCGATCGCGGCGTCGCCGGCAGCGGCCCTTCGTCTTACGACCTTGCGCAACGGCTCGGATTTTTTTCGCTAATTCGCTCGGCGGCGCACGCGCGCGCCATCTAAGCGCATTATACGCGCAGCGGGGAGCAAGAACTCGGTAATTAGAGGCAAATATGCTGGGGCTCGTGTTTGATCAAGGCTTCCTGACGATGGATTATCAAATTAGAGCTGACGTGCAAAACTGCCGTATATAGGCTTTGTGTCACATACACACTCGTGTGGAGTATCGGCTATGAATAATAGATTGCAAATTATGTAGTGAGTAATTTTATGTTTATTGTCTTGTGTAGTTTGGTGAGTGGAACATTTTCAGGTCGCGAATTTTGATTGAGTATGTTTATTACATATTTTTTCTAAATTTGAGGTATTTTATTTTATTTAGATTTAATATAATTATGCATGCATTATATTGCATTGTTACAATGTGAGAGCTATTATTTTTTTGATAAAAACTCATGCCTGCACGATGAGAGTTGGATCTCGAATTTTGAGTTGGGGACAATGGAACGTCGTGGGCAGGTTTATTACTACTTGTTTTCACATTGTGATTGTATTTCTTTATGTCTCTACAATATATTCGTTATATGTGTACTCTGCATAGTCAATACACGCAACAGCATATTTAACTTTGAAATCACAATTCAGTATGACAAGCGGCGTATAATGAAATTGAAGTATCTACAAATGTGGAAGAGTACGATTGTGTGGCAATTTATTAGTTCTACCAATAATGTGTAGTATATGCAAGTAATAATATTTATGATACTGATTCTTCATTTCGAATTTAGTATGTAAATTCAAACAACATTGTCATATCGTTATGACGTGCATAATCAAAGTTATAACCAAATATTTTTGGACACTGTCATAACACAAAACTGAAACGTGTTGACTTTAATAAATAAATTTTATTATCAGAAATATTGCATCACTACATAAATTATAATTTATTATGCGCGTCGTGTTATAATTACTGTAACATCTATTTCATCGATAAGGTCAACATTATATATACCTTTTAATTTACGTGAAATAAAAGTATATGCTCGTATTCATAAATGTTGCCGTATAATCGATAGCATGGAAAAAAGCATTTCAACTCGTGCAACTAGATAAAATAGAATACAGAAAAAGCTCTCACAGAGAAACATTGCATTTTTTTCTAGCTTTTCATTACCTTCCCCCGCGTCGTGACCGTCGACAAAGGTAGTAGCACCTAACAACGACGACGGGGATTCCTCGATATCGTGGCTAACCTAAAATTGTTTCGACTATAAAAGTTTCAGGCCAGGATGAATTCACCCCCCCTTTCCGTCTCCCTCGCTTGTCGCGTGTGTGGACGAGCCACAAGCAACGAATGAAGTGACCGCTGTGGAAAAAGAGACCGGAGTAACGCGGGCGAACGCGAACAAGAGAGAGAGAACGAGAGAGGCAGAGAGAGAGAGAGAGAGAGAGATAGAGAGAAAGATCGTCGCGGGCGCGAGCGGGAGAGTGAAGCGAGTCCGTAATCGCTGGGTGATTTACACCGGACGCTTAATCCCGGGCCAGCGCTCGGTAGCGCGCGCTCGCTGCGTGAACGCTCCTGCTGATTTACGCGACTGACAATAAAGGCCGGAAGCACTTTTCGGTCCTGGCAACGAGTTTTTCTGACGCCTCCTACTCCCCCTTTTTCTAGAGCTCGCGCGCGCGCGAAGGGGAATATCGCGGAGGCTGTAGGGGTGGAAAAGGAGAGAAAGAGAGAGAGAGAGAGAGCAAGTGAATTTAGGAGCTTTCCAAAGAGAGAAAGAGAGAGAGAGGCAAGGGGAGAGGAATTTATCTCGCACAGTCGAATTTCTTTGCGCGGGTGTGAGAGACGCCGCGTGACGTATACGGCTTCAAGAATTATCGCATGACGCCCGGGCGAGGAGTGAGCTGACTATATAGCACGCGTGCGCGCGCGCTCCAAGAGAAAGAGAAGGAAAGGAGCAAAAAAGTCAATAAGAGAGAAAAAGTGAACTTCCCGACGAGCTTTTTTTCCAGATTAAGAACGTGAGCGCATTGACGAACGCGTGTATGCGTAAATTTGATGTGACACAATTAGACTGGAAAATATTGGTTGAATTTCAAAATTCGTCAATTTTTTACAAATATGACTTTGCTCTTGGAGGTGTCTATTTCTTTTATTTGATTAATTGCCACAGTTGTCTGTGGCCGTCTTATGTGTAATTATGAAGGTTTTGTAAATTTCCTTAGTGTTATATTTTATTCGATACTTATAGAATAAGTATTATGTTAGAGACGGGACGATAGTTGACAAGAGGAGGACGATGGAAAGAGAACTGAGCCATGGTGACAAATTCAATACTAATAGCATACTTATATTGAGTTTATAAAATTTAAAAGATTGCCTTTAAATATGTCATAACAGTATTGTTTACGCAAAGTATATACATTAATTACTGGGAATCAATTATAATCACTCAGTAAGTACTGTTAGTAAATGATAGGTAAACACAATATACACAATTAATAATGCTTTTAAATGAAATATTCTTTCATTTTTTTATCAAATAGAAGTTAAAATAATAATGAAACCCTATACTGGTTACCGTAGATTTATAATTTGCATTTTAAAGAAATGAGATACAATTATTTCTGGTAACAAAATTAAAAGACCTTTTTTCTAGAGAGTTGCTTTAAAAATGAAATATATTTTATATACGTCATACTTTATTATAAGCAATTTGATTAGGTTTATACCAATAAAATTTACACGATAGGCTCTAGCAAATACTTTTTCTGCCCTCCGGCCGGAAAGCGCCAACTTCCTGGCCGCTGTGCGAAATGAAGCTGCCGCTTTCCGGCGCCGTCGAGCAGAAAAATATAGTATAAACACCTTGGCCAGTAAAAAAGAAAGCCTCAAATCACATGTTTGTCAACCTCGGCTTCGCCTCGGCCGACAAGTACATGTGATCTGAGACATTTCTTATTTTACTGGCCTAGGTATGTAATATACTATTGATTATTTGCCCCTACCAAATATATATCGGCAGACAGTTAATAAATTCCTATAATATCTTCAACACTGTATCAGGAGTGCGAGGCTGACAAAATAAACTTGCCAACGCAAGATTATTCTTGAAGAGAGCATTCCGTTCATTGTATCCTTCATAATATTTCTCTTCTTTCCCGGCAACTGGTCTACATTTTCCGCGGCAAAGGTATTCCGTTTAAACAAGCCCGTGCCCGCCCGAGGAACGGGCTTTATACAAACAGACGGTCTCCCTCACTCGCTCACCGAGCAAAGTGAAAGAAAAAAAAGATCCGAGGCCACTCGAGTTTATAAAGCGAAGACGGGGCGCGCGTAATGCAGGGATTTGTCGACGGCGGGAGATACAGAGACGAGATATCTGGCAGATGCCTACATTCTGCGGCGCTCCGCGCGACTGCGCGCGTCGACATTGACTAATGACGGCGAACCGACACCCGACCCGTTCTCTCTCTCTCTCTCTAGCTCTCTGCGTACATCTATCCGCACAAACGTATACGTGTATGTACGTGTGTTTGTGGAGAGGCGCGAAGGTATAGTGAGATAGAGAGAGCTAGCTGAAAGAGGGAGCGAGCAGAAAATTCACCCAAGTTCACGCGACCTGTTGCACCCCCTGTAGCCGCCACCGCCGCTCGCCGTTTAACCTATAACCTGCGCTGGCCAAACACGGGTTTAACCTCGCCTTATCGCGTTATCGGCGCGCCCGCTCGCTCGTTGCATTTCGTCGACGTCGCTTTCCCCCTTTTTTTCGGCAGCCGGGGGAGCTCGATTTTTTCGCGACGACAGGAGCGCCGCTCTACTACCGTACCTACGCGGGGAGCCGCTCCCGTCACACGGAGATTGCCGTAATCCGTTTGAACGAGAGATTCGACAGACTGCTGATCTCTCTCTCTCTCTCTCTCTCTCTCTCTCTCTCTCTCTCTCTCGCTTTTGCTCCCGGTTTCTTTCGCTCGTCCCCACAACCGAGGAGAGTGAATTAGGGAGACAGGACGAGTTAATTCTTTTGTCCTTCGAGGGCGCTGAGTGACGAGCAGAGGATGATCGTAGGATAATGATTTTGATGGAGGATTGATTTGGCGATTAATCGTGTATGTCAACGTAGTAGACTGCGTCGGAACTTGTTGCAAAATTATTCATTCCTGCGACTATTTTTATAGTTAAAATAGAATATTTATTATTGAAGAAAACGATTTCATTTTTTAGAATCGTTTATAGTTTGTTATACCACTTGAAATATGCAAACTGTACCGAGAGTATGAAACAGTTGACCAGATTTGTTAACAGGCAGCGTCAGGTGTGAAATAAACATTTTTGTTAATATATATACATTATTATAATAACAAAGCTTTTGTTAAAGCTCTCTGTAAAAGTATAGAGATTATAAGAATGGAATTTGTTCTATCTGTATTATAAAGATCATCATAAGAAGATATCTCTATTATACTATTATCTTATTTTCATGTGACATTATTCAAAACCTGTTATACACAGTATTTTTCAGCATAAGAATGGTTTCCATCGTATTTAAAATTCAATCACAAGAGAGTAATTGTACGGTATTTAATCAAATTTCGATTAAACTGAATTTGCCGCACTCATTAATGCAAATCAGTTTTTTCAGGCGCGGTTCGCAATCAAATAAACACGCTTTCGGGCAGAATAAAGGCGTGATTTTTATCAAGTACACAGTTTTAATTTCATTATAAATAATGCGCTCCTCACTGTACGAAGAATGCGCGCCTATACCAGTCGCATTCAGTATATATACACATGCGGCGACAGCGACAACGCGCCCGGTAAGCAATTTAAAATTCAATCATAATAATAACATTGAATAAATCACACGTTCGAATCCGTTATTCCCGAAGCGCGTATATAAGCAGCGAAAGAGAGAGAGAGAGACACAAACAGGGCGAAAAAAGCGTCGATCTCGCTCGTCCCGGGCGCGAAAAATCCGCGCATCAAAACATTATATTCGGCATTAAAGCCTAATTAATCAAAGAGCGCGCAAGTGCGGCCACCGCGCAGCTGCCAGTGAGCGTCGTATCGACATAATTCAAGCGGGCCGACAATGCAGCACGCGCCCGGCTCGGACTCCAATCGCTCATATATACGCAAGCGCCATAATGAAGCCGGCAAATAAAAGAAAGTGCAGCAGCGAACTGCTCGTCCGGCGCGCACGCGATATAATAAAATTCTCTCGATATTTCGCCGTCGCGCGGCGTAATCGGCGCGTAATCTCCTCGCGCGCGCGCGCGCGGCCATGATGTATGTCGAAAAATGAAACGGCGCCCGGTTGTTCCCATCCTTTTTTTGGCGTATCGGAGTGATTTAAATCACGCCAGCGCCGCCGCCGGCAAAAGTGCGCACTGCTATATTTACATTTACATTTAGCCCATAGTGCACTTACGGCTCCGAATCCGGAACGAGAGCACCAAGCTGACGGGAAATTTTGGGCGACACGCGCGCGCGACTGAAATATTGAAAATGGTGATTAATTAAAAGGTACACTCGTTAAGCGGGATTACACGTGCGATTGATATTTTTGCCAGCGCGAGACGCGCATGCATATACACGCGTGCGCGTATAGGGATGTCCGGCACTCTCGTAATCGCGTTAACCTGCCCGCGCCGAATTCAATTTGGCTGTCGCTTCGAATCAGCGACGCGTGGCGATGTGCGCGCGAACTCGAACTCCGCAGCGGTGCTATATACGCGGCACAACGCCACTGGCATAAATAATATAAACAATCGGTAAGATAGCTCGATGTCGATTTTGACACCTTTTTCATTTGTATGACCCGCGGTTGATGTCTCCTTTTGCATGTATACCATTGCATACATTACATATTTGTTTGTTGAGTTTTGTCATTCTGTGTATGCAGAGAGCTTTTTCTATAGCATACTATAATAGTTATGTGATCATTATGGTTTAACCCTTTAGCTCTCGAGGATGACATTCCTGCTGGAAATCGTTCATTTTTCGCCCATTTGTGAAACGATTTTTCTTCAATTTTCTCACCATTTAATGGCAAGTTGGCCGAAATCGCTAGAAAATGGCTAGAAAATGGGAGAAAAATCGTTTCACAAATGGGAGAAAAATGGATGATTTCTACCAGGGTACCGGAGCATATAATAATCGATTATTTTTAAATACTATAAAATAAAATATTGAACTTAAATCTGTATGACACCAAATAAGTTTTGTTCTCCTGATTGTAAAGAACGGAATGGAATAATGCAAATTATCCTTGAGAGCAAAAGGATTAAGTATATAGATTTGTTTTAAAATGTTAATTTGATTGTTAGCCGATATTTATAGATATACTGTTTGTTATTTCTATAAATTTCATTAATTTTTCTCAATCAAACTTTGCTATACTCTTAAATTTAATTCAACATTCACAACTTTTAAAACGAGCAATTTTTTTATTTTATGACTTTTTTTATTTAAAGAATTGCTGATTTTAGGTATTTTTTTTTTGCATTTTTGTGAACGATTCAACTAATGTCTGCCGATGATTTTCACCGATAAAGTTTAATGAAAATTTTGCGTTTGCCGGCGTAGCAGTCACTTTCTCTTTTCTCATAAGTATGATAAATATCATATGTATTTCTACATGGTATCTTTTAAAGAATACATTGACGAGGATAAAATATTTTAAACTTCATATAAAATATGCATATACAAAAGACGTATGCTTCAATAAAGAAACAAGTGGTGCTTTAAATTATTTTCAAAATAAAATAAGCTTTAACACTTACAGTGTACACCTACGAAGTACATTCAGTCCATCATATACTCTGAAAAAGAAAAGTTCGTACGTTACAATTATTCTCAAAATCATAATATGTCTGAAGCGACAGAACGAGAAGCAGTATCCGCAACGTACCGTGCTTCGCATAGCACACACTCTCTCTCTCTCTCTCTCTCCCTATCTCGCTCTCGCTCATTCTCTCTTACGCTCTTTCTGGCTATACTGTACCGGGAGCGCTACACTTGTCGCGGAGCTGCCGTCGAGTCGGTGTTTCATGAATATTTATGCCGCTATATAATAACATTTTTGAGCCACTGTTTAGCTAATCCTCCGGACTCATTTATCCTGGTGGGGCTAGCTCGCGCGGGGCTAGCAAGGACTGCCATAATTCTTGAAAACGCCGCGCACGCGACGCCATTATTATTATCGTGAGCGTGCGCCAGAGAGGGAGAGAGAGCGAATAAATACCGCGAGGATTAAGTCCGCCATAGGTACGGAGACGCGCCCGCGCCGCAAAAAGTGCGGAGGACAGAGAAACGCTGGTTTTGCGTGTTACCACTCTCCCCTGTACCACGCAGCGCAACGGCCGGCAATTTTCGATAGAAATGTATATCGAGTGTTGCGCGAGTATTTTTCCTGCTATATACGAGGGTTATCAATGTGATGATTTGCTGATATAATTTTTCAAAATTATTTTTGACTGGCGAACAAATATTATTTTGTAAGCATTATTTTATAGAAACCGTTTTAGAAAATTCTGTAAGGAAGGAAAGTCGTATTCGAAATTCCCTTTTCTGAGCTATTATGAATCTGTCTTCATTGAATAGGTTTTAAAAATTCAGTATGGGAGTATTTCCTTAAGGTAGTTCATCACACATATATAGCAATATATATAAGCTATTCGTAATGAATTTTGTTTTGTTTTGTCTTTTATATTTGATACAACCAGATCAAGTTTATTCGAATGATAGGTATATTAAGAAGTAGAAAACATTTTTTTCTTGCAAAATTACTTATTTTGAAATTTCACTAACACGTCGCTTCTTTGTAAATTTTTATTTTACATGCAATCGTATCGATCAAAGTCTCATTTTTTTCCTTATGAAATTTGAGGGTAGGTTCGCGGTAACGATATTGTTGTATAACCGATCTGAACGGCGCTAGATCTCACTGTTTATCGAAAATTCACGAAATTTACTGGATTTTCGATAAACAATGAGATCTAGCGCCGTTTAGATCGCATATACAACAATATCGTTACCGCGAACCTACCCTCAAATTTCATAAGGAACAAAATGAGACTTTGATCGATACGATTGCATGTATAATAAAAATTTGCATACAAGCGACGTGTTAGTAAAATTTCAAAATAATTAATTGTTGATGTTAGCGCCAATACTACGTAATTTTACATGAAAAAAATGTTTTCTACTTCTTAAGACACACATCATTCGAATAAACTTGATCTGGTTGTATCAAATATAAAAGACAAAACAAAAAAAATTCATTACGAATAGCTATATATATTGCTATATATGTGTGATGAACTACCTTAATCTGAACTGCCTAATGAAAATATGTCATTTAATGCAGATAAGAGAGTATTAAATAGAAGCAATATTGTGTGCTTTTTATTTGTAGTCTGTAAATGTACGTGTATTAAAAGATGCATAAGATGTGTAGTTATTAGAAAATGTTATAGCCATGCTTTATATCTGTAATCAAGTATTTTTTATTTTACCTTGACTTGAGATTACCTGAAATTTTAGTTTTATCTATACACTGTTTTGATTACAACTATATTTTAAATTCACTCTTAATGCGATGACAGAGCCAATTACAGATCGCTATACCGAATTTTACATTATTTAAATTTATTTATTTATAAGATTTTTTAAATTATTCTACCCATCGGTTATTTGCAATGAGTTAAGAAACAATGAATGACTGATAGAATCAGCATAAATAAAAAATTGACTAAGAATAATATAAAATACTAAAATGTCAGTAACTACGTAATTCTCTTGAATATTTTTTTAGATAAAACGCAAACTCAGAATTTTATATGTAACGAAGATATCTGATCAGATCTAATTTTTTTAGTTATATACTCTTACATAAAATAGAATAATCCAATCTTCTGTATAACAGTACCTACTAATGACGAAACTTATATACTTATTTATAATCACATTTAATTCATGAAGCAATAGAACACTTACGGAAAAAATTTATTTAATCTAACATCGTGAGTAAACGAGATATGTTTTTATTTTATTTCACAGAGTTTAATAGTTAGCTTCAAATGCATAACCGGCCAACCAGCGTACGACTTGAGCGCAAAAAGTCAGGAGTTGCGTATATAAACTCAGCCAACAAATCTCAACGACGGCAACGACAGGAGAAAGAGCGCGTGCCAAACGAGGCGTGCGGGATTCGGTTAATGCCAGCCGTCTCGAATAAGATCAAGTCAAGTGCCGCGCGCCGTGAATCGCTAATAAATCGCTAAAGCTCGCGCAGCCGAAATTTCTACCCCGCAGAGTAGTCGAGCGCCGCTCGCGCGCGTATATACGTACGTACGTACGCGCACGTAGGCCGGGTAGATGGTAAACAGGGTAAACGCGCGCGCGTACAAGGCCCATATCTCCACGTTTAATGTTACCGCAGTCGCGAGCGCCGGAGATTATGATAATCTCGGTTTACGTAGCATCTCTCCGGCGCGTCGGTTAATTTGAGGAGGAAACTTCCGTCGCTTAGATGCGCACACGCCAGGACTCCCACTTCTCCCTCTCCCTCTCTCTCTCTCTCTCTTGCTAGGCTCGCTTAACCCTTTTGCTATACGCGCCGCGTCTCGCCGATATTCTATGTGTTACTTTGCGATTCTAGGTCTTATATTGGACTTTCTGCATCGCTTAATATAGCTGTCTTCTAACGATAAGTTTTTCCTTTGTAGTCAAGTTTGGCGTTTAAAAATAATTATTTAAATAAGTTTTATATTCATGCCACTGTTAATGCATTCAAAAGTATTGCGAACTTTCGAAATTTAACCGCGAAAGTTCAAGAGGGTTTATTTCTTGAAGAAACTTATTTGTCAAATTAAAATTTGCTTGTATGTTATATATTTATTATATATAATCACATAACTATGTTTACTCATTTATTCATCAAAATTTCCGAAAATATTTTTTAATCTCATTGTATAGAGTATAATATCGGTATTTTTCATTAATTTCTTTATCTAACATTTTACAAATTACTATATAATTCAATGCGCAATTACAAGTTGATAGGTTAATACGTATGTCTTCATTTATCTCTCTGCTTAATTATTTCTTCATTTGTATTGTACGTTAGAAATTTACTTCGTGCTTCCTAGGTCATACCTTTTTCTCGACTCTTCTTTCTCTTCGGTGCGTTTTGCGCGCTTCGTTTCCCTCTGTCCCTCTTACTTGAGTCTCTCCGTCTTTTCTCTTTCTAAAGAGTAGCGCGCAGTGGCGGCGTGACGGCGCTACTAAGCTGATTCGTAGCTCAACCTGCCTTAATCCCTCGTAAACTCTCGACAAAATTTCGAAGTACCAACTAACGCGATCGTAAGTTGACTAAATTGCCTAGCGCGAATCGGGATCATTCTTGCGCGAGGGGACGAAAATGTGCAATGCCATAAACAACCTTCTCTCTCTCTCCCTCTCTCTCTCTCTCTCTCTCTCTCGAGCGCGTTTGCTGTCTCTTGGCTTTCTGGATTCCCTTAAGATTTAATTGATCGCTCTGCAATTAGCAAACATCCTGCATTGTCAGCTAAAGTCTTTATCTCGGCGCATATAGAGGAGATACTTTGGAAATTAAATTAGAATTTGTTGATTTTTTTCGAAAAAGAGAAATAAAAATAATATCAGTTTATTTTGCATTATTAACATAACTAAAATATTTAACTAATTATAAAATGAATTTTAAACTATAATATAAAAGGTTCAGTATGGATAATGTATAAGAAATAGTACATTAAGTTTACAAAGAATATTAAAAAGGAATCGAAAATATTTTCAGTTTCAGTTTTACAAAATTAATATTAGGTAACTGTCAGTATTCATACATAAATTCTTAAAAGGTTAAGATGTAAAGTACATTGATTGAGAGTATAAATTTCAAAACAACTCACCTAAATGTTTGTTTTGAATCGATATTTGACTAGAGAGAACTTATATCGCATATATAATTCTATCGATATAATCCTAACGGTCAAACAGCAGAGACGTAAACCAATTCAAACTTAAAGGATTTAAATAAAATTTATTAAATTAAATTGCAATATCATACGATAATAAATAGCCACTATAAATAGATCTTTCATTGTACATAGAAATATTAGACTGCCATATTGAAAAGGATACCTTTTTAGACAGTTTTGTACATCCCCATACGCTGCGCCCTGCGTTGCACACTCATATCAATTACAGAACTTGTTTTCTAGTTTACATTGAAGATTTTACATCCAGTCTGCGGTTTCTGTGCTTCACAGGGAAAACTAACAGCAGCAATAAATTACTTGAAATAAAACCCTCGCAATAGTTAAAAGTATTGTGTATTTGCCGATATATGTATGGTTTCAATTTTAAATTGAAAAATTATTGAATTTAGAAGCATTGTGATTACTCATTGATAGTGTAAATCTAAGCATTTTCTTTACTGATAAACAACGCCCCATATTCCCACGTTGCCGATTATTACCGAAGCCTTACGAATATATAATAAAACTAATTATCTATGATTTATGCAAGTTATAATTATAAAAATATTCTTAGTTACAAGTAAATTCTTCTTGTAATTCTACGCTACCTAATCGAATCATAAAAAACTCCAGTCTATAAAATTAGTCTGCCAGATGAAAAAAGTAAAAGAAGTTCGAGCAAAACGACTTCAACGTCAGTCCACTCAATAACAGACGGAAGACTATCAGGGAGAAAAGTTTTGGAATTTCAAATCGTCTGATCCCAGCTCCCCCCAACGATTGCCATCGCGATTGACGCGACTTTCGTGTTTTTCTCGGAATCAGTAGTAGTAGCAATCGCGACAGTAGTAGTAGTCCAGCCGCACGACGCAACTGGAGTTTTTGACGTTTCACCTATAAGATATGCCGGCATGTAGGATAATTTTAGAAAGTACAGTCGCAGAAAAAAGTGAAATTAAAGGAGAAAACAGTACCTACGGAGAAATGAAAGTAGTAGGAAAAATATTCATGGACGAAGATTTTGCCAGACGCCTTTCGGTCCATTGGTCAGACAGAATAATGTAGATTCGTCGTTGTCGTCGTGGTCGTTGCGACTTAGAAGCGTGGAACAGCCACGCCGCCATTCTCGGACCATTCGTTTCCTTGCGACTCTGGATGACAGACCGATGATTTGTGGACGGACTCGCTGAGAGTTTCCTGATTTTTATGTAAGAGGAGGGTGGCAGTGGCAGCGTCGGCAGCAGCGGAGGAGAGATAGCGCTAAATCCCGTGATGGCAGTGCGCTGAGGGTATTATGGTCGACGGCCACGATCGTAAATTGAGCCTGCCCGAGACACATTTCAATTCCTTCAAATGGATTTCGGTTTCCCAAAGTCGACAGGCTGGCGTATCTATGAATGTTTTATGGTTTTTCGCAATTTTTTTTTCCACTTTCGTTGTGTTTCTAGCATTGTCATTGACTGTTTATTATAAAACCATTACGACAATATTTTAATTATCAAGTATTCTTCATACCAAATACAAGAAAATATGCAGCACTTACCCTACATCACTCTATGTATAATAAAATAAAACACTTACTAATTAATGTGGCTACTGATTTTTCCTCATTCTCGTTCAATATTCAATCATGTAGTTCTTATCGGTGACGGGGATGCTAGAATGATATTTACGATAAGGCATTCTTCCTTCAACGTGATAATTATAATGTGCGAAGTGTAAAAGTAAAATTTACTTAGAACGTGTGCGTGTCGCGCAGTAATGTGGCCCTGACACATATCATTTCGCACGCCGCGGAAATTTCGTCGCTCGTTTCTTGGCGGCGACGGCAGCTGCTTAAACTCCACTTCGCTCCGCGTGTCGCCCCTGTCTGACGAAAAGAATCGCGTGGGAGTAAGCGCCGAAACAGTCGTAAATTGTTCGCCTTTTTAGCAAGAGTTGTGTGCTTTTGCGGGCTTTTGCGCATAACTCGTGGCATAAATTTCACGGGCGGGATGTTGGATGAAGTGAATTCGTATTGTGTTTTAAATAAATTTTACTTCATTTCTGTGAAAACTCCGATGTGAATATATTTAAAATCAAACCAATTGATAGGTATTTGTTTGTAAAATATTTTGAAGCTAACACTATTAAGTAATTACTAAATTAGATTTATCCCTAACTAAACTGTCATTTTCTTACGTTCAATAATATTTTTCGTTTATCTTATCTAGTCAAAGATAGAAACAACCTGTACATTTAATATTTTTTGTTCAACAATTAACTTTCGAACCTATTGAATGCTTTTTAAAATATTTTAGGATTTTTGAATAGGTACTTTGCAAATTATGTTAGCAAAGAACATCACTTTTCTTTAAAGACATTTAATAAAATAGATTTTATTTGCAAAATCAGTAGAGCAAATTTTACTTTAGAGTAGGTTTGGAAATGACTGTACCCAGTCTCTTTACACAAGGCACACTGCAATAAATATTTACCTATGCTCTTTTGAAGCTTTCAGTAATTTATGTATTTATTGTCCAAAAGTTATACTGATATTTAAACAATTGTGGCAAATGTAATAAAAATGTATATTTCAATTGATGAAAATGTTTGTTTTATTTAAATTTAATGTAATACGTTTTATAGTTAGATTTAGTTTTTATTTATTAGTTTTATTTTCAGTAGTTACATAAAACATTTGATAAGAAAAGAAAACATTTTGACACTACAATACAGAATTTCATTTTTCATTTATGTTTTTATACGTATCATGGCTTGTACAAATCATGTACCACTTAGATGTGAATTATTTCACTAATAAAACAAAACTGTAATAAAAATATAAATATACTTTACTTATACACATAGTGTTGTGTATGTATATACATTATTTTAATGCAAATACAACTGACAATAGCCAATGCTATTTAACCTACAAAATTTATTCTTAAACTAAAAAGTTCGTTCTGCGTGATCGGGTCATCGCAGATTCCTTCGGCACACACCAAGTACGGCTCTGCAAAACCCAACGTTCTTCTTTTAAAAGCTTATCTTTGCGAAGACATCGAAGGGTGAAGCAGAACTCGTTGTCTGTACTTTCAGAAATTTTTGCCTGCACCTCTTCCGACGAACAACCAAGTTTCACTTTCTGGAACACCAGCGCCGTCCTCTTCTGTCCATCTTTATTAACGTACCAGACCCGAAATTCATAACAGTGGTATTGTCCATCAGTAGATTCGCAGCCTCCCGCAACAACGAGAATTTCACCAAGAGCCAAATTATGAACGGCAAACCAAGTATAGTCATTGAAGTCGATCTCTGATAATGCTAGCGATCTGTTCAAGTGTAATATGTTAGTGTCGCTCTGCAGACAACGAATGGTACTAGACTTCTCCAGCCAGCATACAGCAAACAGTCCGTGACTATTGGAGACTTCCACATGACCGTTGTTAGGTGCTTCGATTTTTGTTATGTCTCTTCTCTGGCCATCTGTGTCAACATAACCGATGAAGCTAGAGTCAAGCTCGTAGTGGCCTTCGATGGCTGACGCCGGATCAACTGCAATAGCAAGTATGCGCTCGGAGCTTTTTGACCTTTCCCAGGGCAAGGCATTGTCTATTTGCTCGCCTTTGAAGTTGTAGCTTCTTCGACAGTATGCCAGTGAAGTGTCATCACACGGTAACGTTAATTTAAAGAAGTCATGATATAGCACCATCTCGAGGTCGGTGGGTTGGTGGGGATTAATCGATAAGTGATTGAGTGCACAACTACTGACGTTTACAAAATTCAGAGTAATGTTTCTAATGCCACTCTCAGATTTTATAGTTAAGAAGCCTGGGAACACAACTATATCTTCAACTACAGGCATAAGTTTAAATGCAAAATTCGCATCAGTAACTGGTAACTTAATATCGATGCAGACATCCTCGTACACAACATTGCTGAATGCATGTGTAAGTTTGGTCAAGTTACACAAGTGTTGATGCGTGTCTACGACTTGATGGCAAACTGCATAATATACACTGTCGTCGTCTTCTTCAGCATAAATCTTACTCGCAGAGAAGTATCTCGATGGAAGAGAGACAGGTGACAGAATCTTTTCAATTGAAAATTTTCGCAGTTCATGACTACGCGCCGCGAAGCAGATTGCCCACAATCCGAAGATGACAGTCACGCTTATCCATGGCCTTGACATATTGAACTCCGAATCTTTAATTATGATAATTAAAAATATATTTACTATTATTATTTATGAATACTGATTTGTTTATTCTGTAAGTATATCATTTTTGCTTAATTATAATTTGTTTCAACATTAATTTTAAAAAATTCTACTACGACACTTGAAGAAGATTCAATAAGTTCATATTATAATGTAATGGAAAAAAATAGGATATTATTATTACTAATAAGGAGATGATCAGGAATGCGGGCCCTGGATTTAGCTAAAACTGTAGAAGGTGCTTCTTTATGACAAATAATGAGACACGTGTCTCGGAGTTTTTGTGAATGGGCCTTTCGTTCCAAGACCCAAGCTATTTTATGTCTAAAATGAACACACAGAACAAAATAAATAGTAAAATCAACTGAATTAGTGAAGTAATAATTCCACTTTTTTTTTTTTTAATATAAAAAGTCTACTTTCCAAAAATGAAGATTCTATATTTCAAAATGGAAATTCTACTTTTCAAGAATGGAGATTCTACTTTTAAAAAATGGATCTTATTTTTCAAAATGGAAATTCCACTTTTTAAGTATGGAGATTTTACATTTCAGAATGGAAATTCTACCGATTTTTTTAAAGTAAAACGAACTTGCCACTTTACAGTTATATCAACTGTAATAAATGTAATATTAACTAATTATTTTTTCCGTGCCATTTTTGATAAAAATGGGATCTCTTTAGTTACAGCTTTTTGAATATTTCGGTCATATAAATGGACTAATAAGTTTATAAAAGAAGGCAGAAAAAGCTTTAATTTAATCTGTGTTTCATTAAAAAATGTCGATTTCTCAAAAAGTTATAGGCTATCAAAAATAGAGTAAGAAAATAATTAAAATTTTCTCATTTTTTTTCAAGCGTTTAACGGTGGTATTTTAAGCTATCTTCTTACTCTATATTTTTGATAGTCTATAACTTTTTGACAAATATTTTTTAACGAAACATAGCTTAAATTAATGCTTTTTCTGCCTTCTTTTAGATACTTTTTAGTCCATTTATATGATCGAAATATTCAAAAAGCTACAACTAAAGAAGGAGACGCCATTTTTATCAAAAATTGTTCATTTTAGACATAAAATAATTTGGGTCTCGGAACAAAAGGCACATTCACAAAAACCCCGAGACACGTGTCTCATTATTTGTCGTAAAGAAGTACCTCCTAAAGGTTTAGCCAAATCCAGGACCCGCATGGCTGATCATCTCCTTGTAAGTAAATTTTATATTTTAAGAACATAAAGTAACATTTATTGTTGTTAAGAAGATATTATTAATTAAATTTTATAAATTCATATAAAATCATATAGAGATGAAAACGATTGATTGCATTTACCAAGAAAAATAAACCAATAAAATAGTATGACAATCAGTTACTTGTTATAATAAAAAGCAAAAACGAAAAATTAACTGTAGCTAGTTTATTAGCTTATCTTACTATGCCAAATATTGCGTGTATTTTCACTAAAATTAATTTGTAATCACAAACAAATATTTTTTTCTGTGTAAATTGCACACAAACACTACATTAAAAACAAATTTATGTTTTCAAAATGTTAAATTTTACTCATTACATACAACTTAGTTATATTTAATAACTTACGTACGAGACTTCCGATGTTTTCTGTTCACTATAAACAGTCTTCTTCGGAAACTAAGATATTACAAACTGACGCACCGTCGCAGATTAAAATGAAACAAGATGAGACGTTATCAAGTCGACTCTACGTTATACGTACTTTCCAAATTCAGAGCCATTTATTTACTACACAAGAAACATGATAACTTGAAGTTAGGTAATTCGATAAGTTTGACTAATATAATTATAACACGCTATTTTACTAAAGTCGGAACAATTTTCTATTTATTAGTATTGAATGTTATTTAAAGTTTTATTTTTAACAGAATAATTAATTAATGAAAAATTGGGTTTACATTTTAAAACGACTTTATTTTTAAAACATTATTAAACAATATCTTCCCAAATATACGTAACATTTGGACTCTCAAATCTCATATAATCAGTAAGCACACCATAATATCTATTTCCTTATTACAATCAAAGTAAAACCATAAAGAGAACCATCGAAAATTGGCCTTATAATTGATTTATAAATGAAAATTCACAAATAATTATAGTTTGAATTTATTAAAACGTAGTAGACATCAAGATATAATCTTGAAGTTACACATGACTTCATGTAAGAGTTTGGCCATGTTTTAAAATTTGTTTAAAAAATACTAGTATAATACTAAATATTTTTCTGAAAAAAAAAAACCGTTAGGAGAAAACCCGTTACTAGACCAATAGATTAAATCTGTTCAACAGACCTGATGTACGAAGCAAACAGTCTCATACACTTCAGCATTATATGAAACTTCTTTCACACACAATTTGTTTAAAAACTTAAATATTTACACCTTACTATACTCTGCCTCACACATAATTAAGATATACTTTAGGTATATCCTTATACCTTTACTTGGAGCATGTTCTCATATATTTAATAATTAAAGCAAATGTTAAATTCCATTCAGCTTACATTTCCAAAACGATCCAATTTCCATTTCATCAATTGCACAATAGCCATGTACGTCAGGGTTTGACCGACTAATCCCGTGCTAACGCGTTATACAAATAAAGTTGGCGAAAATCAAGGAATTAAACGCGAACGCGCGCCGTACGTGTCAGAGAAGAGGTGACGCGTGAAACCGCTTGCACGCAGTAATTATTTCCAAACTGGCGCTAAGTAATTTTCAGGTGCTTTTCAGTCAGCCCCTATAGAGCCGCTATTCCCGCTTACCTATAGCGAATCCAACGCGCGCACTTCCACGTGAAGTCGGTAATCATTCGTAGATGAAAGAGCTGTCGGAGTGTCGTGACGAACGAAAGGCAGCGCGGTGTGCTGTTGTGTTGCACGCGCGTTAGCGAAACAGAACCACGCATTCGCTGGTCCCCCCCCCATTCTCTCTCTCTCTCTCTCTGCTCCGTTTCGCTTTGCTGCTCGAAACGCACCGCTGCAGGGAACACCAAGTATCCATTCCTCGCACAGCGGCGCCTTTTAGCATCGAAACCTCTCCCGCGGGCCATCACTCTGGCAGCGCTGCCATCGTCAGCAATCCCTGGCCTCCCTCTCTCTATCTATCCCTCTTAAGCTCTCTCTCTCTCCCTCTCTCTTTCTCACTGTCAGCGTCCCTTTAAATTAACCGATCAATCGGGACAGCAACGCTTTCTGCGGCCCCTCGATATCAAACGCGCATCGCTTTGTTATAACTAATTATCAGTCTTCTATCAGAGGCACGAGCAAACGCCAGAGAAAAAGAGAGAGAGAGAGAGAGAGAGAAGGGAGGGCTCGACGATTACATAGTCAAGAAGCTTGTTGAAGAGCCTGATGAAAATCCCTTTGTCCGCACCTGAGATCTATATCGTTCGAAAAATCAGCTGGAAACTCTTCGCCAATGTGCTTCAAAGGCATCTGAAAATGACAAGGCCTGTATAAGCTGTCCTTACGCATGTATTGCAAAGCACTCATTAATCGAAGTATTTGCATCGAAAATTGTAAATTTACCTCTTTAAGTGCCAATACCTTGAAATGTGTCAATACCACATTTTCTATGTAATATGCGTTTTAATAAAGATTTAAGTTCAGAGAGAAGGGAGGGCTCGACGATTACATAGTCAAGGGGCTTGATGAAGAGCCTGATGAAAATCCCTTTGTCCGCACCTGAGACCTATAGGTACCGTTCGAAAAATCAGCTGGAAACTCTTCGCCTATGGGCTTTAAAGGGATCTGAAAATGAAAAGGCCGGTATATGCGCATCTATTACAAAGCACTCATTAATCGAACTATTTGCGTCGAAAGTTATAAATTTACCTCTTTAAGTGCAAATACCTTGAAATATTTAAATAGCACATTTTCTATGTGATATACATTTTAATAAGGATTTAAGTTCAGTTATGTGAAATACAATTAGAGAACTGCTTGAATGTCAATGGAGTTTGTTTAGGAAAATATTGAAAATCAATGTTATCGAAAGTAAGCGTAAAAAAGGATATTATATCAGAATGATTATTTTTTTCTTTAATTTAATTTTGTTTTACAAAAAAGTTAGAATATTCTTTAAACTATGGTAAATTTTGTTGAAACCCGAGTCTGTCGTCGCGCTACGGTAGAAATTAATAATTTTTATTTAAATTATTTATTTTTAGAAGATCACTTTCAATCAACAAACTACATTCAAGAAATTCATTTACGCCGTCTTTAACCCTTTCGTACCGAGACCCCATTCCCGGGAAAAAAAGTGACTTTTTTTTGTATACTATAATTATGGAGGCTTTAACTAAGATCGATCGAACGTTTTTTTTCTCTAAAAGTGTCGATAAGTACTATTTTGTACTATTTTCCAAGTGGGTCCTGGAGTACCCATACAACCCATACCCGCCAATAGAATTATTTTATTGAACTCGGATAGTGATAAATTCTTAGTACGTTGTCTCATCAACAAGATCCACCACTCAGAATAAAAAAAGTAACCATTAACCATTTTTTTATTCTAAAACAAACCATTCAAGATCTGAATTTTCGTCAAATCCCAATTTTCATCGCCGAGCCCTTTTTTAATGTACTAAACGAAACGAAAAAAAAAAAACAAAAAAATTTAATTTTAATGGCCAGAGGGGCTTCACCTTGCACAAGAGAACACGACTAAATAAGTAGATTTAAAAAATTATTTAATTTCAGATTTCTACAGCATGTTGAACAAAGTGGGTCCTACAGGATCCATACGGTACGAAAGGATTAATTATTGAGTTGCACTATCAAATAGATAATGTAATATATTTTCTTCTGAAAACTACTTAAATTGACAATAAAAATACCAAATTAAATTCTTAACAAACATTTCCTCGTCTATTCGTGTTGGCTCCGTTATCACAGCTCTTTCAAAATCGAATCAAATTTTTCAAAACAACTCGGCTCAAATAAATATAAATATCCGCTATTATAACACTTAGTATCTTAGTGACAGATTTGAAATGAAAATAAATTGAATGATCTCACCATTACTTAATTGTCAAAATGATATTTTTTTATGGCTGCATTTAAGTTACAGTTCACCAGCATCATTAAAACCAGCCGGGAGAACGTTCTAATTTTGGAAAGTAGCAAAAGTCTCTGCGCATCAGACCATTAACTCAGTCCAAAATCGCTTGCATTTCGCGCAACGATGTGTGCCCGCGCGCCTTTGATGCCCATGCATTCAAGACGCACTCTCGAGATATTCTATAATTACATGGGCTGTAGCCTTTCTATGCCGAAAAAGGAGGGCGCGATACAGCGTCGACGCAGGTCGCAAACGCATATAAGTACGAAGTTGGCGCACGTTAATAGCAATCGCGTCCGGCTCGCGGTTATGGCACGTCAACGGAACACCAAGAGGCCAATATTATAATCCTACAGCGCAGGGTTAGGATAAAGGGAGGTCACGAGCTTAAGAGCTCCACGGCTCTCATGTACTTGGTCTGCAAAGCGACGTTCAATTCCTGCTGCAAACGTGATCGTCAAAGGTTAATCATGTATATATAGCGGTATTTACAACGCTTTTCGTACAGTTGCGCGAGACTGCATAGCAAGTAATGTCTTCAATGCAAGCTATACCTATAATATTTGATAATTTATTACAATACTAAAAAAAAAACCCGCTGCCAATTCATTGGCACTTAGCTTCCTCAAATTTAATTTTTTATTCTATTATATAAACTCTTAAATTTAAAAATTATATTGTAAACAATTACTAAATTTTAAAATTTTAACTTATTAAATTATTTTAAAATAATTCAAAATTCAAAATTTGTTGAAATTTTCAGTTTATAATTTTTTATAATCTTATCAATTATTATAAATTTGTACAGAAGGAACGAAAAAACAGTACTTTTTCTCATTATAAAGAAAACGCTTTTATTTTTAATTTTTGTGAAGTAATAAATATTAGAAGTAGAAAATTGATGTTCTAATTTTTTGTATATAAATGTAGAATTTCGTACAAAAATATCTTCATAAAAATAATTGTGCAATCTTAATGAAATTTTGTACATATACTCTTCATAAAATGAGCTAGATAGCCTATACATTTAAAGTTTGTTTGTCCAAACTTGTATTTGCACTTTTGTATATTGTACATAATTTTTCCTACGTGATACATTATTTCTTAATTATCTATATTAAAATTATTATGATTTGAAATAAGCTATATATAGACTTACATCAGTAGTTAGAAACTTCCGTTTGATATGAAACGCTACTTGAAACTTAAGTGAATGCTACACCCACTTTGCGCTCTCACTCGGTAGTATAACGCTAGACCGTGTAATGCTCAAATATTTATACCAAATTAATAAACGTGACTTGTCTAAGCAAATAATATTATTGATAATTTTGTAATAAACAATTAAGCATCACAATTTCATTACCAATAAGGTAATAACTGCATATCTTTCTCATTCATCAAACAATTATGTCTATATTAACTTTTTTTTAACGAAGCATGAAAAATGGTAAAAATGCTTAATTAGTTTAATGGATACTTAATTTATTATATTATATTAAATTTATTTGATGGAATACTGTAATACTAAGGGGAGCCCTCTAACCGTTTGAGAGTTCGCGTCACAGGTCAGCTCAGTGCAACCGCGCTAGAAGGTAGAAGCATGTTTAGTTAAAATATTATTGATCATTCTTTGAAATTGTTGATGAGCCCTATCTTGCTTTTCCATCCATATATTTAAAGTCTCTGTAGATATTATACTTGTTGTATTATCCTTCACTTTATTTTCACCTTCCTTCTCTTGTTACCTACTGTGTTATTGTTGGTAGACCGGACTTTATGAATTTGAAAAGTTGGTTTTTTCATTGTGACTTGTAGTGAAGTTGATGGTTTATCATACTGTAATTTGTGCCAACGTTTATCACATAAGTCTTTAGAATAAAGATCCAGACCTAAAAACTTTCTAACAGCAAAAATGTGCCGGCATGGTACGTTCATATTCCACTGATCAAAGCATGAACATTGTGATTGTGTTGCAGTCAATATCTCATCGTTTTGATTAACTGTGGAAATCAAGTTATCAATAGTTTGACGTACAGTTACATAGTTACATAAATCCAATTGTTCAGATAACTTTTTGAAAGCGTAATTCGTTACAATAGCTTCATATTTTTGTTTAATTGCACCCAAAATTGTTGCATGTAATGGCTGTATCTTTAATTTTAATATATTTTGGATATCTGTGTAGGACATCTCAGTATTTCTGTGTTCATCCCAATCAAAGAAATCCTTGACAAAACTAAGCAGTGAATTAATTGTATTTGTTAAGGTAACCTTTTAATTTACTATTTATGGACTATATCAGGTTGTTGGTGAAATTTTCATAATTTAACTTAAAAATACTTTATTTGGTCCATTCATTTCTGTAAAGATGCCAATTTTTGTTAAAATAATTTCTTACTTCCTCTGGACAATTTTGTTGAAATTTCTCATATATTAACCAATACCTTTCATCACTTGAACTTTTTAGCGGGTGCAAATTTCTCTGCTGAAAGACCTCAGTGTATGAAACTGACAGATGAACATATCAGCATCTGGAAAGATTTCTTTTATATTTCTTTCAGTCATGTCCTTATCCGTCATACAACCTTTTATAATTGGGACTGCAGATTCATTATCATTTTTAAAATTTTCAATCACCCATTTCAACAATGGTTTGGTTTCATTAATTAAAGTAGCTGCAGCACCAATTTGAGTTCGTCCTTCACCATCTTCGTGCAATCCACAAATACTATCTGTCTATATTTTTGTACATTTAGTCTCATCTGTTTCGTTGAAAAATAAAGGGCTGCAAATACTTTATCTTCATGGAGTACTCTTGGACTTGCTCCTGTATTAAATGAAATTGAACAATTGAAAGAACTTGTGAAGTTCAATTACAATTGTATTAGCGCTTCCTCCGAAAAGATCAATCACGTAGTACCCCTCCCTTGCCCCCAGATACCACACATTCAAAGCTAAAAATCTAGCGATCCCAGCGCCACGGCCCGCTACACGCCGCGGTGGATGGCTATACTAGTCATTTTGTTGAAAGCTCTACCGTAGATTTAAACGGGAATAAATTTTAATAATTTTGGGAAACGTTATGGGTGGGAAATTGATCTTTTCGGAGGAAGCGCTAATACAATTGTAATTGAACTTCACAAGTTCTTTCAATTGTTCAATTGTATGTTGCGCTTCCTCCTCCAAGATCAATCACGTAGATGTTTAAAGTAATCTACGGTTGTGGAAGTGTGAATTATATTTCACGTCTTACATTGCAAGCAACTTGTAAATTTATTTATATTTCAATTTTTATGCCATTTTATACACTCGTATAATCTTCTCGTCAATAATTAAAAAGCAATTTTTATTGATTTAAAATTGACAACGCAAACTCTGTCGTATTATTAATTAAGGGTCTATCATAGAATCTCGCAAATGTTGATGAGCCTTCCGCCCAGCCTGCAGTCCTTAAAATTACATCGACATTGACACCCAGCCTCTTAGCAGCTGAGTTTGCGGCATGGCGCGTACTGTGTGCCGTAAAAACTCCCGTATCTATACCTGCATCTAGTAAAACATTCTTCACCCAGTTGCTAAGAGTCTGTTTACAAACAGCTTTACAAACGTTTTTATTTAATGACAAAAATAAAGCCTTAATAGAACCCCTCTTGGAGGCAGTTACATCTAAGTAATGCACTAAAGTCGATGCAGGACATACCTTTAAATTAGTGCTGTAAAAAGGTACCTTTAGTAACGGTTGACAAACTCCGCGTTTGGAATTTTTAATCTGATCTGGAATCAAAATCAGTATTTCCGAATTTGAGATCTTTATATTGTTAATCTTAATAAGGCTAAGCGTCTGAATACGCTGTCCCGTTACTAAGGCTAAAAGTGTGATTAGCTTATATGATAGATCCTTAACATTTAAACCCGCATTTTCTGGTTTCTCTGAGAAATAGTCCAGAATGATCTTGGAATTCCAAGTATAATTATATTTTGGAATAGACGGTCTCAATTTGGAAATTCCCTTAAAAAAACGCCTCATTCGGGTGTCGTTTGAAATATCCGTTCCGGCGATCAAGGATATTGCAGATCTAATGATATTCAGCGAACTGTGAGATTGACAGCGATCAAATTCTTTTTGTAAGAATTCTATAACCTGAGGTGCTGATGGGTGAAACATCGATATTTCACGCTCTTTACAAAAAAACCACCATCTTTTAATCGCAGTGTCATAACTCTTCTTCGTTGATATTCCGATCGAAGCTAAACTCGTATCGATCGACTGCACTGGGACACCTTGCCTTAAGAACGCCTCGCTGATAACTTCGCAGCTACCAGGGAAAGAGACCTCCATAATGGATGCGGTTCGTTGCTACAAGAAATTAAAAGTCTTTGATTAGGTGATAATATAATTGGGTCTGAACATAGTAAGGAACGAAACAGTGGGTACCATGGCTGGCATGGCCAATCTGGTACCACCAAGATTCCCTCAGCCCCGTCCTTCTTAATTTTTCGCAAAACTCTAAGAATTATACTAAACGGCGGAAACGCGTAAAAGAAAAGATGCGTCCACGATAACGTGAAGGCATCTACCGCCTCAGATTCCGGATCTTTTCTCCACGAGACATAACGCTTGCATTTGCGATTTGACCTGCTCGCGAAAAGATCAATCTCGGGTGCGCCGAAGCGGTGAACGACCATCTTCAATGCATAATCCGCTAGTTCGAATTCGGTCTCTGGTTCCAATCTACGCGATTCTGTATCTGCTTCGGCATTATCTCTAGAACTAACGTATGAAGCTACAATAATAATATTTCGTTCCTCACACCAACACCAAATGTCTTTAGTGATATTATTTAAGTAATCGAATTGAGTGCCGCCCATTCTATTAATGTAGCATATAGTTGTCGTATTATCTATACGCATTAAAATACTGCAATCTTTTGCGTCTTTTGCTAAACATTTCAAGCCAAAATAGGCGGCCATCAATTCTAAGAAATTAATATTATTTTCACGTTCTTTTTCAGTCCAGAAACCATGAACTTTTCTATCTGCACAAACTGCGCCCCATCCCGTTAGTGATGCGCCGGTAAAAATCTCAAAAATAAACGGTTGGTGGTCTATGTTCTTTGAAGCGATCATTATTTTATTTTTCCACCAATTAAAATCTGAATGACCTGGAACTAATTCCATGTAAGAATCATAGTTATTATGATTTGCTTCTAAAGCCAAAATCTTAAATTTCTCAAAGTCTTTGGTATACAACCAGCTAAATTCAATAGCTACACAGCATGATATAATCGAGCCAATAAATCGAGCAAAATCTCTTATCTTACATCGTCGTAAAACGCTAAATTTATTAATCAGTGCTTTCATTTCTCGTCTTCTTTCTATCGGCAGTTCCAATGTCATCTTTCGCGAGTCGAAAATCAGACCTAACCATTTGCACCACTTTCGAGGGATCGGTTGTGATTTCCCATCATGAATAATAAAACCCAATGCCACAAGTAAGTTTCGCGTCCGTACAAAGTTTTCTTTACAAGATTGATAAGAATCACCCATAAGCAGGATGTCATCGAGGTATACTACTGAGATATAACCCGTGCTTCTCAATAATCCCAGAATAGGTCTGAGTAATTTCGTGAAAATGTAGGGCGCTATATTTAACCCAAAGGGCAAGCAAGTAAATTCATATAAGTTTCCATCAAATCGAAAACGTAAATATTTCCTATACGCTAAATCTATTGGCACTAAGTAATATGCATCACGAAGGTCAATACTTGTCATGAAATAATTTCTCTCCAAAAGGTTTATCGCTGTCTTGTGATTCTCTAGTTTAAAATGATCAGTGTCAATAAAATTATTTAGTCGCTTCAGATTCAAAATAAATCTATAAGATTTATCTCTTTTCAGTAAGAAGAAGAAACTAGACAGAAATTGACCTTCGACATGCTTGCACTCTACAATAGCCCCTTTATTTAACAATTTTGTTATTAATGGTATAAAAATCGTTTTGTCTCTACGAGAAAAATTTTTATCTGAAATAGGTACAGATTGGCACGGGGTCGTTCGAAAAGGTATTTTAATACCTTTTACCCATGATAAAATTACAGAGTCCGACGTCTGTACCTCTTCCTCGCTCTCTTCATTGTTGGTTTATTCACACTTCCTGTAGAGCCACGCTATGAACGTGCGTTATCTTTGACACAAAGGAAAAGAATGACTAGTATAGCCATCCACCGCGGCGTGTAGCGGGCCGTGGCGCTGGGATCGCTAGATTTTTAGCTTTGAATGTGTGGTATCTGGGGGCAAGGGAGGGGTACTACGTGATTGATCTTGGAGGAGGAAGCGCAACATACAATTAAAATGTATTGTTATATTAAATAATATAATCCAACACACACTTCTGAAATATGCAGAAGTTTAACAATTAAGACATACCGTAATCTGTTTGCAATAATTCAATAACATTATTTACATTGTCTCCATCCTTGTCCTTTATAGATGCAGCTAAATTGAGAAGATCTTTTCTATGTACTTTTTTTCCAGTTCGCTCTTTCAATTGCAATTGTAACCTTGCTGGTTTACAACCTAAAGACAATAAGTTGGTTTTCTTCCTCATTTAAACGCCTTTTTTCTGGTAAATGATCATAATATTTCTGAAATATGTTTACATTTATATATATATTTATATACACTTCCATAATTCATAAAACTTAATAAAAAGCCGTTGCTATTTCATTGATACGTAGCCTCCTCCAAATTAATGTAATGTTCCTATATATGTATATAGTATATATTTTAAATATAAAATATGTTTATTCATTATACTTTTTTTTCAATGATTTAATAATTCATAAATATTTAAAAAATTGAATATTTTTTTCTTATTATTGAAATTATTTGTTATTTGACACTTATTTTATTTTAAAAAAAAGTAATATTTTAAAATATAAAATTAAAAATTGCTATTTACTCTAAGATCAACTTACTCACATTTTCAAAATCATATATAATTACTCCATTTTTTACATTATTAATATATTATTATTCAATAATTGTGTACATATTATAAAAATTGAAATTATTTTGATTTTTTTAATGGTCCGTTATAATTTTCGTCATCCTCTTCTTTTATTTTCAATAAAATATCGTTGATTGTTGATTTTATCATTTCTTACACCATCTTAATAAAAAAAAAGCAAATAAAATATTATGTAAACACAAATATCAGTGACAGCTAATAAAAACATTTATATAACTTTGTGAAGGCAAAATGAGTGTATATATATAATTATATGCCCGTGAACCATAAACGTTTGAACTTTAAAATATTTATTTCAAAATTGAGTGAGGGTAATTCTTACTATATTCACTTCTTAAATCGCGATTATTCGAAAAATTAGTTCAAATTCAAATATAATTTACGGTAGTTCACCAGGAAATTGATTTTTAAAAAATTTTTTTTAATAATTAGTGTACACCCGTCAGAAGTTGATTCTTTCCGAACGTGCCTAGTCAATTTTAAAATTCTGCAATCTCATTGGACGATTCCAATTTAGGGTTAATGTTTACACAATAGTATACAACGATAAATGAGGAGTTTCCACCATACATAATATGCTTATAGAACAATTTTTCCGATATTGTCATTTTTATGACGGCATTATCCGGTGAACTACCTTAAATTTAATTATCCCTTGTGGTCAGTTTTACCCGAGTAAAATTTTAAATTTACTCACATTATCAAAAAATGAAAAATTACAATAATTTTACTCCAGTTATTTACACCCGAGGGTATTATAATAGGTATAATAATAATGAGAGTATAATAATTTATTAATATTTGTAAATTCGATATTTTGCTTTCTCCTAGAGGAAACTTTGTGATAGTAATTTTTGAGTTGTTGTAAAAACATGTTATAATTGTTGTTCGAGGTGTTAGGAATCAAAATACATGATCTTTGAAAAATGTCTCTATGGATGTGTGTGTGTGTGTGTGTGTGTGTGTGTGTGTGTGTGTGTGTGTGTGTACGCCTGGATCTCAGCTTCTTCTCAACCGAATTTAACAGGACAGGTCTCATTTTTTCTTTTTTTTTTTGTATGATGGCGGATCAAAATTCGTTTTTTGATTCGCCGATGCGTTTTTGTTCTATTTCGAATTTTCGATTTTCTTAAAATTAATTTTTGCTTTTTTTTAATGATAAGATCGAGATATTTGAATCAAATATATAGCATTTGAAAGAACATTAAAATATCTATCTTTCTAAAAAAAAAATTTCTGTAGCTATCACGGTTCTTTTGTTATTAACAATAACGTGTTTTTTATTAAAAAGTTTATAACTCCTAAACTAAACGGTCAATTTTTTTGAAAAAAATCATGATAATGCAGAATATAAATAGCTATAATCTGTAACAATTTCAATCCATTTTTAAACCTTTTAAAATTCCTAAATAACCTTTATTTTTTTAAACCTTTTAAAATTCCTAAATAACCTTTCGTAAATAGCCTGTCTGTATTTGTGTGCTCTTTTTGGAATTTCCGATGTAAGAAAAAGGTTCTAACATTAAAAATAATAAATGGCTATTACAAGAAACAGTAAAAAGACGATTTATCCAATAAATTACTCGGTTGGATGCATTATTTGTTAATAATCGTTAGATAAAAAGTGTCACTAGTACGTACTGTCGTCTGCTTTAAGATCAGACATATTGCCTATACCACCCACAAATTTGTCTATAAATTTTATGTTTATACATAAAGCCGTTCCCTCAGAATTACATTAAATCAAGTAAACATTAAACATTACAAACATTAAATCAAGTAAAGCTTATAAACATAAGCTTTAAAAAAAAAAAAAAAAACATGTTTTTGTTAATAACAAAAGAACCATGATATCTAGAAATTTTTTTTTTTTTTTTAGAAAATATAGGTATTATAATTCTCTTTCGAATCCTACCCATCCGATTCAGATATATAGAGCCGTTCTCAAGAAATTATGATTTGAAAAAAAGGCTAAAAAAGTTTTAACCTCAAATATCTCTGAAATTTATGGACCAATCATTTTGCCCAAAGAACTCGGCCGAGAGCTATTCATAATCTACCCTCTACAAGGAATTTTGAAGTAGTTCAGACAATTTGACTCCCGTAATCGTTGGACATACAAAACTCATTTTTTTCATTTTTCAATTTTTACGTTTTTGTTAATAACAAAAGAACCGTGATAGCTAGAAATTTTTTTTTTCGAAAATATAGGTATTTTAATTCTCTTTCGAATGCTACCCATCCGATTAAAATATCTCGATCCTATCATTAAAAGAAAAAGCAAGAATAAATTTTGAGAAAGTAGAAAACTCGAAATAAAACAAAAACGCATCGGCCCAATGAAAAAACGGATTTTTGACCCGCAATCACACAAAAAAAATAAAATGAGACCTATCTGTTTAAAATCGACCGAGTAGAAGCTGAGATCCAGGCGTACACACACACACATACACACACACGCACACATCCATGCAGACATATTTCAAAAACCATGTATTTTGATTCCTAACACCTCGGAGAACAATTAGAACATGTTTTTACAACACTCAAAAAATTACTATCACAAAGCTTCCTTTAGGAGGAAGCAATTTACTACGGTACAAACATTAAATCAAGTATATTATGTACAGCACTCAAGCATAATTACTTAATTGTAGTAATTTTCGAGCGCATTAATCTTCATTTCAACTCCTCAAATGTAAAAAAACATGCCAATGATATGATGTTTTTTAACCCATTAAGTCCTGAATGGACAAATTTTCACTAAAGTTTTCAACGCTTATATTTTATGTGAAAATCAATTGTAAAAAGTATATGGATAAGCGCATTCGATGTAAAATTTGATGAACTTTCAGAATCTTTTGTTAGATTTTTCAAAAAATTAAACTGTCGAACACTGTACAGGATTTTTTCCAAAAAAACATGGTTTAAAAAAAAAAAAAATTATTCATTTCGATTTTTCAAATGGAATGCATTTAAGATTTAATGATCAAAATGCAGAAAACGTGGCCTCGAGACCTAAACTTGAAAATCTAACGATTTAGGTTTTGAAAAAAAATTTTAAAACACATAAAATGGCGGCTGAGACGCAGAAAAATCATAAAAATCTTCTGGAATTATTTATTCGAAAAAGATGGACTTTAGAGAAAAAAAAAACTTTACTGAAGAAAAAGTTCTTAGAATTGATCAGAGAACATGCTGGAATTTTTCCAGAACCTTTTGGCAAATTTCAGAATTTTTCAAAATTTTCAAATTTTGAAAAATTTAAAAACGCTTCTTATGTTTCTGAAAAAATTCCAGCGTGTTCTTTAATCAATTCTAAGAACTTTTTCTTCAGTAAAGTTTTTCTCTAAAGTCCATCTTTTTCGAGTAAATAATTTCAGAAGATTTTTATGATTTTTCTGCGTTTCAGCCGCCATTTTGTGTTTTAAAATTTTTTTTCAAAACCTAAATCGTTAGATTTTCAAGTTTAGGTCTCGAGGCCACGTTTTCTGCATTTTGATCATTAAATCTTAAATGCATTCCATTTGAAAAATCGAAATGAAAAATTTTTTTTTTTTTTGAAAACCATCTTTTTTTTGGAAAAAATCATGTGCAGTGTTCGACAGTTTAATTTTTTGAAAAATCTAACGAAAGATTCTAAAAGTTCATCAAATTTTACATCGAATACGCTTATTCATATACTTTTTACAATTCATTTTCACATAAAATATAAGCGTTGAAAACTTTAGTGAAAATTCGTCCATTCAGGACTTAATGGGTTAATAAAAAAAAACCTTATCAAAACTGCGTCGTTGATTACAGTTCTATTTGGAGATTGTTTTATAGTTTAATAATCAGTCAAGAAGTATAACATATTTCTCTTATGCTCAAGTAAAATTGGAAAATTGAATTTTTCTTTTAAATGCTTTCAAAATAATATCTTTATTTTATTATGGATATATTTTTATTATTTGATATTAAATTTGATCTACAGCAATACACTAATATATTTTTACACAACGAGCAATTTGTTGTTATTCTATTATTACATAGCTAATATTAAATTAAGCTACATTAAAAAACGAATGGCATATATAGAAGAAGCAATTAGCAACACTTAGCAATATCGCGCAGATGTAGGCCATAAAAATGCCGGCGCGCTTCTGGCCACTTGGCAATACCGCGTGTGGGCACGGGTGGAATCACACACAGCGACACAAGCCCTCGGAAAAGGAGATATCAAAACCATCCAGAGAGTTAGAGAGCGACCAAAAGCAATAACGAGAGGACAAATCGCTGCAGCCGCGGACAAACCTAACAAAGCCAATCGGCCGAGCCCAGCCCCTGACGCCGCGCCGCGGCGCACGTGTTCCCGCCGTCATGTGTATACACTCACACCCACACATAGATACGTATATATGGTCCTCTGCATGGGTGAAAGTACGTGTGCCTTGCGTATACATGTTTATTATTTAATAAAAATGTTATTGCGCCGAGACACAGATACAGACGCGCACACGCGAATGCACGCCGCGCAATAATACACGGACGGGAGCGATTGGCGGCGACCAAGTCGCCCTCGCTGAAGAAGAGAAAAGAAGCCGAAAGGGCAGTAGAGGGAAAGTATAGCACGGAGACGCGCCGCAGAAGACAAACAGACGAGCATATTGGGTCCTCGGCTTTCCTCCCTATGTGTTTCTCTTCTCTAGATTTTTCCTTTGCCGCATACTCATACTTTTCTCTTGGAAAGTAGAAAATTCGAGACTGCTCTTATATTTTTTCGTCGCAGGCGTAATATCCTACACATTTACATTATATTTAGAATATGCATGTGTATAGGTATGTAAATGTTGTATACGGGGGATTATAATAAACACAGAGCATAATTTTGGTACAATAGCGTTTTATTTTTTACGTTTTAGAACACAATATAAATTTGACTGATCAATTATTTATTTTAATGATTTTTCAGTTCTATTATAAACTTTTAATTGTAAAATATGATATATTTAAGTAAAATAAAAAAATTAATTTTGATTATTATTAAATTAATACTAGCCACAATAATTAATACTAGCTACTCAATTGAATTCAATTTTAATTTGTAAATATTTTTTTATTTGTATAATTTGTACATTTTTTTATATTTCCCGGCGTCAAATCTACTTAAAAACATTAGTCTTTGCAGCTGACATAGGCTATGTCAGTGTGTCACATAGCCCAATAGCCGACTCATATTGTGGGTCGAAACTGCTCTGTCTCGCGCCTGTCTTACGCCAACACGCTTAGAGAATCAGACCCCTGGGGAATGTGTTTCAAAAATAAATATATTATTAAGGACGATATTTAGAACATTGTCGTAAAAAATCAGACAGACTAGCGGCACAGTTTTCGAGTTATTGTAATTCAAAGTGGCATTCTTTTAGTTGACACATGACCGCACGCTGTGAGTGGGAGGGAGAGAGCACGCGTAAGCGAGAGAGACAGAGCGAGAATGAGAGGTAGGTTATACCGCCTGCTCAAAAAGTTCTTGTCTCGTCCAGCGCAAACAAAACAAGCGTGGCAGGCAAGAGAGAGTCGAAACTTTTGCTTCCGATTACTAGTCGACAACTACCTTAAACTTTTATTTTCAAATGCAAAAGTTGCGTAACGAATTTGCGAATTTTGAGATTTGATTCGAACTACTATATTCTTAAACGATTAAGGAAGTTTTTTGGAAAATTCCAGTACTCTATGCATTATTGCTAAATAGAATTATTCGTAATTGTTGCGATAAATACTGTTGAAGGCTGCACGCCACGGTGCATGCACGTGTTACGACGTGCGCACGACACGATCATGAAAAATTGTGCAGCAATACATAGACTACTGAAATTTTCGTGTCATCATTTTTATTTTATTTTTAATTTATAATACTATTAATGATCACTTGAGAAGATCGGTGTATATAAGGAAGATTTTTTTTTCATTTTCACTTATTGCGCAGTCATGAAGGTTTTGTGTATTTTATTGTGCATCGCTTTCGCGAGCGGCTTCTATATAGGTAAAAGAGATTTTAAATAGTATTTTTGATGAATAAAATAAATTTTTCAATTACATATTATATTTCATTTCTAATAGATAACAATGGAACACACGAAGAAAAAATTATTGGAGGAGGTTCCGTTACAATAGAAGATATACCATATCAGGTAAATAAATATCAACTAAATTTTGTAACATTCATTCCCTTGTAGCAATTTCTTTAATGTAACTGGTTAAAAAATTAATAGATTATTTGATAGATTTATTAATAGATTTATTTATTAATAGATTGTTGAATAAAATAGTCCATGAACCATATTAATAGACCAACTTGCTTTATCGCATGATGTATTGAATAAATTTCATACAAAACAGTTTATAGAAATTAAAAAGTTTTTTAAATTAATTCAAGAAGATGTTGAATCTGATTAAAGCTCCTTATATCTTGTGTATCAACATAATAATTTCGATATAAATCTTTAAGCCCATAGCTCTCAGGATGAAAGTATTTAAATTTGTTTTTAGGCTAGTTTGCTTTGGTTCGGAATAGTTAACATCTGCGGTGCAACTATTATACATGGATCTTGGGTTATAACTGCTGCACACTGTGTCAAGTAAGATTTCATTTAATTTTTATAATTACATTAAGTATTTCTATATAATAGAACTTCTTACAAAAAATTAAATTAATCTCTTCATTGCAAAATAGAGATAAATTGCATATATCAGTACGAACTGGCAGTGGATTAAGAACAACTTTTGTTAAAGTACACACAGTTGAGAAAATTATAATGCATGCGGATTTTGACATCAACGGTCAATACAATAACGACATTGCTTTAATCATGGTAATTAAATTTTTTTTATTTTACCTGTGAATTACTTAGAAAGGATTTAGTATAGATATAATATCACTATTCATGACAATGTTAGTATTTCAATGTGTAATAATAGTTTTATACAACTTCGAAACTTGTTAAATAAATTTCAGTATAAATTTTAATTTTTGATTAAGAACCAAGAACTTGTGACTAACACGAATATTTTCATTAAATTTTTCATCCAGCTTGAAGAGCCTATTAGATTTAATAATAAACAGCAACCTTTAGAACTTACAAAGTCATACGATATTCCCAGAGAAGGTGAATTGATGCGGATTTCTGGTTTTGGAAATATAGCGGTAAGTTCTTATCCTTCACAGAGAAAGGTTTTCTTTTTTTCTTCTTTAGTTAATTTAATTAACTATTTTTAGCCACATCTAGGGAGAAGTGATGTTTTGAAGGCTGCATACGTACCTGTAGTGAATCAAAAAAAATGTGAAAGAGTTTATAGGTCAGAACCTATAACCGATAATATGTTTTGTGCTGGCAATGGAAGCGCTAATGTGTGCTATGGTGATTCTGGTGGACCGGGTGTTATTTTTGGTAAACTCTTTGGAATCATTTCCACTGCTAAACATTGTGATTCGGGAATATTTCCTGGAGTGTATACTAGGGTGCCCAAATACTATGATTGGATTAGAGAAAAAACGGGACTCATATTCTAACATTTATAAACCGAACTTAATATAAAAAATACTTGTTTATAAAAATAAAATTTTGAACATAAAGAAAAAATTAAGCTTGATTCTTCCTGCTAATAACGTCACACGATTAGATACTGAACGATTACTCCCAAAATAAGTATGTGGAAAATACACCCAAATTTTATGGTTTACGGTAAGTTCAATTGAAGGGCCGGATGCAATAAGGGGGTTAGCGCTCGAAAACCCGTAAAAGTATTGTCCAAGTGACTAAATTTTCAATGTAGCCAAATTAATTTTTAAAAAATATTACCTTGTAGGGAATGAAAAGAAGTATTTTACTTAGAAGGAATTTTTCTTATTCGACTTTCTTTTTAATATAAAAATTAAAAACTGAAAATTTTGTTCATCTATTTTTAATAGCTTTCAAAAACATTAATCGTGCAAACTTGGTCAAATATCATCGAAATATTTTGAAATTTGACAGGGACGTGCAGAATACTCCAGCGTTGCCTATGGGATTGATAAAAGGATATAAATCGATAATTGTTAATAATTATTTAATTGCAAATATATTGCGATAGGTAATTACGTTTTCTTAACTTTAACGGAAAAAAGTATCGAGGGAAGTTGAAGCTAGGAAAAACCTCCAGCGAGACATTTGTTCCTTAATAGTCTAATAAGTTTCTGACAAAGTTTCAAATTGATTTAATAATAAATGACTTAAATAGAGCGTTATTAATAAAGACGCGCGCTAGCAACATCGGCGGCGCGGCGCGGCGTGAGCTCAGACTGCGTCGCACACGTTTTCGCAGTGGCGTATCACGTTTATAAAAATTAACGAATTATTATGTAACTATATTATGTTTTATATAACGTAAAAACACAGTTTATAAGTCAACGCACTGTACATATAATTATATTTTGTTAGTATGTTAATAATAAATTTGTACTTTAATTAAAGAATTATTACGTTATTGTGTGTGTGTGTGTGTGTGTGTGTGTGTGTGTGTGTGTGTGTGTGTGTGTGTGTGTGTGTGTGTGTGTGTGTGTGTGTGTGTGTGTGTGTGTGTATCCATCCTTATGATAGTATTAATGAACATATTAAATTTTAAAGTACAAATTTATTTATTAACATACTTATAAACTGTGTTTTTACGTTATATAAAACATAATATAGTTACATAATAATTTGTTAGTTTTTATAAACGTGATACGCCACTGCGAAAACGTGTGCGACGCAGTCTGAGCTCACGCTGCGCCGCGCCGCCGATGTTGCTAGCGCGCGTCTTTATTAATAACGCTCTATTTAAGTCATTTATTATTAAATCAATTTGAAACTTTGTCAGAAACTTATTAGACTATTAAGGAACAAATGTCTCGCTGGAAGTTTTTCCTAGCTTCAACTTCCCTCGATACTTTTTTCCGTTAAAGTTAAGAAAACGTAATTACCGATCGCAATATATTTGCAATTAAATAATTATTAACAATTATCGATTTACATCCTTTTATCAATCCCATAGGCAACGCTGGAGTATTCTGCACGTCCCTGTCAAATTTCAAAATATTTCGATGATATTTGACCAAGTATGGACGATTAATGTTTTTGAAAGCTATTAAAAATAGATGAACAAAATTTTCAGTTTTTAATTTTTATATTAAAAAGAAAGTCGAATAAAAGAATTCCTTCTAAGTAAAAATACTTCTTTTCATTCCCTACAAGGTGATATTTTTTAAAAATTAATTTGGCTAGATTGAAAATTTAGTCACTTGGACAATACTTTTACGGGTTTTCGAGCGCTAACCCCCTTATTGCATCCGGCCCTTCAATTAGTAAAAAAAAAATTCTTTTCGAAACACCTAATTTACCTTCTGTATTTGATTTTTCTACTACTATATATCATATCCAACAATTCCCACTTAGGGTGTAAAGTTATACTTTATGCCCTTGATATGTAAACTACTATTTAATAATAATCTTTCTAAAAAGAAAAAAACCTGTGTTAATTTTTTTTTTTTTTAATGGTTGAAGATTGTTCTAAGATGTACGAAACTAATACCTAACTCAAACTGAACAAATTATGAATGGTATTTAAATTTCTCATTTAGAATACTATTTACTACCGAGGAGAATGATTGTAACTTTCCCACAGAAAAGTCTTGACTATTTTGAAATAGATACGCTTTAGAATTATTTTGTATCTTCAATATTATATATAATCTTAAAATTTGCATATCTATTTACTTGTTAGATTGCCTTCATAAACGTAAAATCAAAAATTCGCGAAGGAGAGGGCCGAAGGAACAAACCGTTTCTTATGTACGTACTGAAACGTGCCGTCCATATTTTTACTTATATAGTGAGGGCCTGTGGAACTCGTTTCTCTCGTCTCTAAGGCTCTTATCAAGCAACAATAGATTTAGATCCGTAGTGCGGGAATATAATGTGTATATAACATGGACTTATTCACACCGGCGGGGGGGGGGGGGGGGGTAAGAATTACAATGGTCAGAAATTCCGATAGTAAAAATCCCGATAAGTAATTTAACCAGGGGGGGGGGTCCAGAGTTTCGACGATTAACTATAAAATTGAAGTCAACTATAGACGTTTTTCAGTTCGACGTATGATATTACAGATTGTTCTTAATTTCAAAATTCTAAATTACGAAAATCATATTTACGAATGTAATACTTCACCTACTGTCCAAAACATCGAATTTCATTAATAGAATTTTAATAGGGATACAATATAGACATTGCGAAACAAATCATTAGAAACAGGTTATATTTGATTTGAGATCGTATTGATGAAATTCGATGTTTTGAACAGTAGTAAACTATTACATTCGAAAATATGATTTTCCGTAATTTAGAATTTCGAAATTGAGAACAATCTGCATTACCATATGTCGAACTGAAAAACATCTATAATTAACTTTAATTTTATAGTAAATCGGTCGAAACTCTGGACCCCCCCCCCTTTTAACCGATAGCTAAATCATCGGAATAAGGTTTTAATCGAATAGGAAAAATTCCTACGAGAAAATTGCAAATGGTCAAAAGTTCTGAAAATAATTTTGACAATAGTTCATAGTAACGAAAATCAAATGTCGGAAAGGTTGAATAGTCGAAATAAAAACTATCAACGGTTATATCACAGATGGGTATAAATTCCGAAAGGGGGCGGTGGGGTCCAGAGTTTCGACGATTCACTATAAAATTGAAGTCAACTATAGACGTTTTTCAGTTCGACGTATGATATTGCAGATTGTTCTTAATTTCAAAATTCTAAATTACGAAAATCATATTTACGCCATTTTTCAATTTTGATAATTTTTATTTTCGTATTTTTGAATATTTAGGACTAATATTCTTAATATATTATGAATGCATTTTATGCAGGATAAAATTCCCTACATTAAAAAAAAAAAGTAGATAGCTATATTCTGTCATAAGTTATTGATAAAAACGTAAATTTTTGAAAATAGGTTATATTTCGTAATTCAAAAAAGATATTGACATGAATATTTTTTTGGTTAAAAAGAATATTGAGTACTATAATTTTCTAAATTTTCATGTTTTTTTATTGATTATTTTTTTAGAAAAAAAAATAATTTCAAAAAAAGTGATTTTTTTGTCGTTGCATAACTAGAGAAAATTTACTTAATCGCTTTGAAATTCCGTGTAGGGGTAGAATTTGTATACGAATCGAGTGCTTTCTTTGGGAAAAAGGATTGGTCCATAAATTTCAGAGATATTTGAGGTTAAAATCTTTTTAACTTTGTTTTTTAAATTGTCATTTCTCGAGAACAGATCGACGGATTACAAGTTATCGATGGAACTTACAATTTTATAATTTTTATTTCCTATTGTTATATTTATTTGTGGTATAATTTCAATATTATAATTTATTATTTTTTTTAATTGACAATGAATTAGATGTAGCTGACATCGAGAGCATGTTCTGGAGAATGCCTATGATCGTGAAGCGATTTAAATCTTTTTTAAACAATTAAAAAATGCTTCCTAATAGAAGATTTGTGATAGTAAAAAAAAATTTGGAGAAAATGTGTTAAGAATGTTGTTTAGCACATTTGAAATAAAAATAAAATATTTTTAGGAAATGTAAGTATGGATGTGTGTGTGTATGTCCATATACGCGCGGATATCTCGTGATCTACTTAACTGATTTTAACTAGAGAGGGATCTTTTTTTTTTACATTTTGATTTAACAGTTGGGGTCAATAATCTATTTTTAATATTATACGATTTTTTTGAATGGCGAGTACGAAAATACAACTTCGCGATCTTTCGCAGGGAGAGAAAGTTGTACTTTCGGACGGATAGGCAAAAAAATAGTATACGCAAATCGGACGGAAAGTAGAAAATCATATTCGCGTGTTTGCCGTACTCAGCTTCGACCCGGACGGAAAACATAAACGCGAATGTAATATCATTGTTTAGGTTGGTATTATCGCGATTGAAAACTCGCGGGCGTTTGTTGTGGTCGTGCGTCAAATATTACGTGTCAGCGTCACGGGCCTCTCCCGCCCCCATTTTTCTTGCGGCTTTTGAGTTTCGCGCAGCGGCGTGTGCTCGCCTTCCTTCTTCGTCGACGAGCCCTAGCCGAAGTCGGGCGCCGTACGTGTCTCTATACCCGTGATTAGTATCCACGTCACGCGTCCGCGTCTGTATTTTTACATTTCAAACTCCGCGTGCACTATAACAATCATTAATCGGAGTGTTATTTTTATCGGGAGAATAAACGACTGTTAATCTTCAATGAATTAATCAGTGAGTGATTTTATTTACCACCCATTCTCTCCAAGTATCCCGACATCCGCCTCAACAATCATACTTCACAGCATAGTTACGTAATAGACTATACCGAAATTTTTTTTTTTTAAATTGCTTAAAGTGATATTATATATCACTAAGTGACATAAATCCGAAATAATGTCACACGTATTCGTTGCATAAGTATTAAAATATAGCAAAGTGATAATTGCACTCGATGATATGCTGTACGGTGAAATACTGGACTACTTATAACAATGATAGACGTGATTTACTATTTATAGTAAAGCCACACAATTATTGAATAATAATATATTTATAATGTAAAAGATGGAGTTATTATATATGATTTTGAAAATGTGAGAAAGTTGATCTCAGGGTAAATAGCAATTTTTTAATGTTGAATGTATAACGCCATCCATTTTTATATTAAATAGTTGAGGACGATCTTTGGAGGCAAAATGAAATGATCTTATTTATGGCAACGTTTCGTTGGCTTAGTACGCCAACCTCATCAGGCCGAAATTATAAACGTATATATCATACGTCGATCAGTCGAGAATAACATCTGATCGACGTATGATATATACGTTTATAATTTCGGCCTGATGAGGTTGGCGTACTAAGCCAACGAAACGTTGCCATAAAGAAATAAGATCATTGAATTGTATTGAAATATGGAAACGATCATACCTTAGGTGGTATCGACACCTCAAGTTATTTTAGGACAGGAGAATTCAATCATAAAACACTTTTATGGGAAAAAGCCGAACAATGGCATAAAAAACCCAATTTATTTTAACAAAAAAACGAAATGCACAAAACTTTAGAAATGAACACAAAACGCAAGAGAACGAGTAACGCCGCATACAATTGGTTAATTAGATATAATAGCACTAAGGCGTTTTTTAAGGTGGCTCATGCGTTTGGTGCCGTATCAAGTCGGGGCCCCGCAAGGGGCTTCTTTATTGTTGCCAAATTAAGTTAACGTATTTTACGTAAATTTATTGTAAATAACTTCTAAATGTTCAAACAAAAAAAAGATTTTATAAATAAGTAAAAACTTTGCTAATTTGTCGCTACATTTATATGACTGGTAGCAGTGCGCATGCGCAGTAGCACATTTGTAACGTTTATTGTTAATATCTTTTTTGTTTGGTCGTTAACCTTATAATTCTGATGATATCATTAGATTCTTCACAAAAAAATCTTTAATTTCATATATTGTACATTAAAAACTGTTTTTTACAAGTTACTACGAAGCAATAAACTGTTCATTCCCATAAGGTTATGTGTTAAACGTACCTATTTATAAACTCAGTTTTTTCGATAATTTGGTCGTTGACCTACAATTCTTAGTACAGATCGAAAGTTTAATGTCTAAAGAACATATTTGTTAAGTTTAAGATGTATCTGCTTTTTTATAAGAAATCGCATGAGCCACCTTAAAGCCACAAAGGCGATGCCAAAAAAGCGGATTGCCACAAAGGCGGTATGCCAAGAAGGCGGATCGGACGTGTGTTCGATCAAAAAGGTTATAATTATCGGACGATGTATCAGATTACGCCACAGACTTGTGTTTTCGAAAACGTCGCAAGCGAGACTGCCTGTTTTTTCACAAACTCGCCGTATCAACGTCATGGTAACGCGCAGTCATTTTTTTTTCTTTCTTTTTCGCCACTACTCGCAATTTTAATTCGAACGTGCATACTTAAAAATGTTAGGCCGTAATATTCTCCCGGCACAGGCTGCGGAATAGAGGTACTGAGTGATGACATGACGCAGATCAAGTTATTGATGTAAATACAAATTATGAATAAGTAACAATAAATCATGAATTATCGCAAAGCAAGTATATGAAACAACGCATTTACAAATTATGTTTTAAAATCTTAAAAGTTAAGTAACGGGAAGAACGCAAAGACGCGTAATATTGCGCTTGTAGACACCGCTTGCAGTTTTGACTGACGCTACTCGGGCGATGCCGTCGCTTCCAGGAAACACCTCGAGGATTACGCCCAGTGGCCATCTTCCGCATATGACATTATCTTCTAACAGAAGAACTACTGAGCCAATTTTTAACTCACCGGTTGAATCGTGCCATTTTTGGCGGGTTTGGAGTTCATGCAGGTATTCCTTACGCCATTTGCTCCAAAAATCCTGTCGAGCTTTGGTGATGAAGTTGTAAGTAGATAGCCGGTTGTTAGGAACTGAAACAAAATTTTGTTCTGGTAAGAAATTAAACGGTCTTCCTATAACTAAATGAGCAGGTGTTATAACAAATGGATCATTAGGATCAGCTGATAGAGAACATAAAGGTCGAGAGTTTAGGATAGCTTCTATTTCGATTAGCAAGGTATTAATCTGTTCATATGTTAGCTTCTGGTCTTTCAAAACACGTTTCAGATGGTGTTTGAAACTTTTTATTGCGGCCTTCCAAAGACCTCCAAAATGGGGGGATAGAGGTGGATTAAAATGCCACTCTAGTCGTTTAAACAATGCAAAATTTTCAACTGAGTTTTTAAATTCTGGACTATTGACTAACTTATAAATTTCTCGAAGCTCTTTATTAGCGCCTACAAAGTTAGTACCGTTGTCGGAGTACATATACTCTGGCACACCTCGTCGGGCGATGAACCTACGCAATGCAGCTAGGAACCCTTCTGATGATAGATCAGTAGCAAGTTTAATATGTACAGCTTTAGAAGACATGCATATAAAAATACAGTCATAAGTTTTGAGGAATACTTTGTTGCGATCCTTTTTTTCTTTTACGATAATAGGACCGAAGAAATCGACACCTGTATGACAAAAAACAGGGGCTTCATTGACTCGTGATTTTGGTAACTCAGCCATCTGAGCATGAGTAATAATGGGTTTATGACGAATGCACTCAATACACTCTCGAACGATTTTTCCAACTCTCTTTTGTCCATTTAAAATCCAATAACGAGAACGAATTGCATGTAAAGTACTCTGAATGCCAGAATGCATGTTCTTGTTATGAAAATCATGTACGATCATGTTGGTTATATGATGATCAGTGGGCAACAATAAAGGATGCTTTTGGCCATAAAAAAAATTGGCCTTATTCAATCTACCACCCACACGTAGAAGACCGTGCTCGTCTACAAAAGGGGCAAACATGTCCAAGCGAGTAGGTTTTCTATTCGGACCCCAGATCCTTTTGGGCGATTTCTTAACTTCTAATTTAGGGATTGGTGTGAGACGTTGAAATTCTCGAGGAAAAGCTTCTCTTTGAAGAATGAATATGACTCGACGTTCAGTTGCTTCATATTCTTAAATCGTAACTTTACGAGTTTTGTTTGCAATTAAAGTTTTTAAACTTTTCCACCGCAAGAGGTAACTGAGAACTTTAATGAAGCGCCTATATGATGAGTATTGAGAATAGAGCCATTCCAGTGAGTCATGAGAAATGTTAAATAAACATATATCCTTTTTTAATCCAGGTATCTCAGTCAAAGTTGGTTCAATTGATTGTGGCCATTCATTTTCTACTAATGACAACCAAGAGGGACCTGAATTCCACAAAGAATTAGAAATAAAATCAGATGGCAACTGTCCTCTTGAAAGAGAATCAGCAGGATTGTCTTCTGATCGAACATGTTTCCATATGACTTGATTTAGCGATTGTATAACTTCAACTCGGTTGGCTTCGAAGGTTCTCAAAAGATGAGGAGGCTTTTTAATCCAACAAAGTACGATAGTTAAATCAGACCAGAATGTCACTTGATCTATAATGAAATCAAATTGATTTTTGACTTCTAGATATAACTTTGTGAGTATGGATGCAGCGCAGAGTTCTAATCTCGGAATGGTGATTCCATTTAAAGGAGCGACTCTGGATTTACTGCAAACCAGCTTAATAGAAATATGACCCTGTGAATCGATTGATCTTAAGAAGATGCAAGCGCCATAACCTTGGACTGAGGCATCACAGAAGCCATGAAGATCAATTTTGACTGGATTGGAAATCAAAAGTTGACGAGGGAAAGAGATATTCTGTAGAAGTGGCAATTGTTCAGCTAAATGTTTCCACTTAGTATGAATATTCTGAGGAAGAGATTCATCCCAAGTAATCTTAGCCCTCCAACAATCTTGTATTATCATCTTGGCATACATGCTAACAGGTCCTAGCAAGCCAAGAGGGTCAAAAATCGATGAAATTTTGGACACCAATTTCCTTTTAGTAAAAGTTGCTTGAAAATTAATAGATCGAACAGTGTAAGATAAAAGATCACGTTAAGAATCCCACGTAATCCCAAGAGTTTTCTGAATAGAATTCTCTTTAATGACGCAATCTAAGTCGACAATCATTTTATCGATGTTTGTTAAAGCGGAAGTATGATTAGATGCCCATTTTCGAATGATAAATCCACCGCGACCCAAAAGTTCAATCATTTCATCACGAATTTTTAGAATTTCTTCAACTGAATTCGCTCCAGTGATGAAATCATCTACGTAGAAATCGCGCAGAAGAAGTTTACTAGCACGGGGAAAGTCATGAGCTTCATCACGAGCAAGTTGTTGGAGCGTCCTAATCGCTAGGAAAGGGGCAGCAGATACACCGAAAGTAACGGTGTTAAGTTGGAAAGTCTTAATCTTCCCATTGTCATACCAAAAGACTTTTTGGAATTTCCTATCTTCGGGATAGACAAGGATTTGCTGGTACATTTTCTCAATGTCTGCTGTAATAACATAAGAATGAAAACGAAAACGTAAAATTTGTTCAAAAATAGTATTTTGAATAGTGGGACCTACCATAAGAGTATCGTTTAGTGAAATACCTGTGGATGTTTTGGCCGATGCATCAAAAACTACTCTAACTTTGGTAGTTTCGCTGGATTCTTTAATCACAGCGTGATGAGGAAGATAATATCCTCCTTCGACGTCATCACAAAGAGTCATGTGACCAAGGGAGATGTACTCCTCCATAACCTTAGAATATTCAGATTTCAACGAAGGATTCGATTCAAATTTCCGCTCAAGAGTGTAAAAGCGTCTAAGAGCTTGTTGTTTGGATTCGCCAAGATTGAATTTACTATCTCTAAAGGGAAGACGAACGATGTATCTGCCAGTAGCGTCGCGTTTGGTGTGAGTAACATAATGCTGTTCACAAGCGACCTCGTCACGGGAACGAACAGGCTCATGATCAAAATCCTCGATTAACCAGAAACGCTCGATAAGTTTGTCTAATTTCATGACATTACAGAGTCCTTGTTTAGGAGGAGTCAAGCTATTACGGCCACCAGCTATTATCCATCCTAAACTGGTCTTTTGTAAAATAATCTTGGATCCCTCATGTTCTAACCTAATCTGACCTACAGCCAATATTGACAATGTCGTAGAAGAAGCTATCAAGATATCAACGGGCTTAGGCAAATGAAACTGTGGGTCAGCCAATTGAATGTTTTTGGGAATGTTGAAAAATTCACGATTAAAAGTGTCGTTAGGCACGGCATTGGCAATGTTAGGAACAATCAAAAAGTTTAATTGATAACTCATCGTATTGTAAGTTGAGTGAAAAGTGGCTCGAATATGCTGTTTGGAAACAGTGCACAAGCTGTTGACTGCTCCAATGTTAATTGAACATGTTTGTTTAGGCAACGCTAATAAATTCGCAAATCTTTTAGTAATTAGATTAACCGTAGAGCAGGAATCTAATAACGCACGAGCCATGACCAAATTGCCTGTTTTGTCTTGAATTTTCACGATCACTGTGGGCAGCAATTGAGAGTCTGAGGAAAAAGCCACTGAAGCATACGATGGATGTACTAGTCAAGATACAGAGGGAGTTGAATACTTATTATCCTTGACTTTAGGCTCCTGAGCCTTCGACTGGGATGATTCTTTTTCAAAATGTAGCAACATATGATGATTACGAGCACATCTTTTGCAACGCTTTTCGCTTTTGCAGTGATGCTGATGCGCCCGAAGACAATTGCGGCAAAGATCTTTTGCTTTAGCAAATTGAAATCTTTCTAAGGCGCTAAGCTTATGAAATTCAGGGCATTTATATAAGTAATGATTGTTCTTGCATTTGGGACAGGTCACAGGCCCAGATGACGAAGAAGATGACGTTAACGTCGTCGTAAAAGATTGAGCGGTCATTTTAGAGCTTTTGGATGCTGGATGATGTACAGTTTCCCCGGTTCGCTTCCTGCTATTACCTTCAATTGAAGGAGCTTGCTGTAATGAACGAAGCCTGAAGACTGTGTTTTTGATGAAGGTGTAAAACTCTACTAAGGTTGGAATTTTGTTGAGATCAAGGGTCTCTTCCCACTTAGATTTAGTGGCTGGAGGAAGACGTCGCTCTAATAAGCGAATGATAACTGGATCAGGCATGAAAACGTCCAATTGACTCAACCAATGTAAGTGTTGTTTGGTTTTGTCCACAAGTGAAGATAAACCAGTGGTCGTAGCCTTGGAAAGAGTGGGAAGATCGAAAATTGCATCCAAATGTTTGACCAACAATAACCTTTTTTGATCATAAGCTTCAAGAAGAGCTACCCACGCCTTGGGGTAATTCTCTTCACTAGGAGAAAACTCTGAGATCTTGGCTAAAGCTTCCCCAGAGAGCGAATCTTCAAGTCGAGTATGCTTAACTAGATTGCTAAGATCTGTACGAGAATGTATTAGGGCCTCGAACTTGTTCTTAAATGTCAACCATTGATCGGGTGTACCATCAAATATTGGAAGTTTAATGGTTGGAAGTTTGGGATGTTGATAATTTTCACTGAAAGTAGTGTTACTAGCATTAAATGTTGAGCTAGCAACAGGAAGAACATCGACTTTCTGGAGTTTAGTAACAGCACTAGCCACGTCAAAATAGCGTGATTCGAGATCGAGAAAAGTCTCTATCAATGAATTAGACGGTTGTAAATAAGACAATTCATCATTGTACTTTAAATAATTCTTGTATAACGGGGTAAGACTTTCTAAGCGCATTTTTGCGTTGATGGGATCAGGATTTGTACCTTTCTGATAATTCTCTAGTTTGCCTAACTGATTTTCGAAAGATTTGTATTTCCGAGTAATGTGTTCTATTCGTTCTAATTGTTTTTTGGTTAGAGACATTTTGAAATATTAATTTAATAAATTTTAACAAAAAAATAAATTGTTAATTTCTAATTTTTTTTTTTTAAACTTACAAACTTGAAATGGTACTCTGAACTTTAAGTTTGTAAACAAAAAACATTTAACAAAATACAAGAATTAGAAAGATCGTTTCACAATACTAAACAACGGCACGTACATACTTACTTGAACTTCAGTATAACGTAAATATTTTATTTTAATCCAACCAGAGCAAAAATAATTTCAATTTTAAATTCAAACAAAGCAAAAAAGGTAAATGTTAAATTAAACTTCGAATTTTCCTGTTAATACTTATCTTAATTAATGCCCCACGATATGCAGACCAACTGGGCGTTGAGGTGTCCTGTTGTGGAAGTGACGGCAGCAAGACGTAGGCGACGTGGACTGTTGAGCGATGAAACGACGGCACCAAGACGTAGGCGATTTGGGCTGTTGAGCGATGAAACGACAGCAGCAAGACGTAGGCCGTGTGAACTACTGAGCGGTGAACTCGTCGGTGATGATGAATTGCAGACGCGCTCGCCTTCGTTCGTTCGTGAAGCGATTATGTCCTTTTCACACGCACACACACACACACGCATACAAAACTCGCGACGTTACTCGATGTAAGTGAGGACTAACCTCACAGGAGGCACCATGAATTGTATTGAAATATGGAAACGATCATACCTTAGGTGGTATCGACACCTCAAGTTATTTTAGGACAGGAGAATTCACACAATCATAAAACACTTTTATGGGAAAAAGCCGAACAATGGCATAAAAACCCCAATTTATTTTAAGAAAAAAACGAAATGCACAAAACTTTAGAAATGAACACAAAACGCAAGAGAACGAGTAACGCCGCATACAATTGGTTAATTAGATATAATAGCACTAAGGCGTTTTTTAAAGCCACAAAGGCGATACCAAAAAGGCGGATTGCCACAAAGGCGGTATGCCAAAAAGGCGGATCGGACGTGTGTTCGATCAAAAAGGTTATAATTATCGGACGATGTATCAGATTACGTCACAGACTTGTGTTTTCGAAAACGTCGCAAGCGAGACTGCCTGTTTTTTCACAAACTCGCCGTATCAACGTCATGGTAACGCGCAGTCATTTTTTTTCTTTCTTTTTCGCCACTACTCGCAATTTTAATTCGAACCTGCATACTTAAAAATGTTAGGCCGTAACAATCATTTCATTTTGCCTCCAAAGATCGTCCTCAACTATTTAATAAGCAATTTTTTAACTTTATATTTTAAAATATTACTTTTTTAAAATAAAATAAGTGTCAAATAACAAATAATTTCAATAATAAGAAAAAAATATGCAATTTTTTAAATATTAATGAATTATTAAATCATTGAAAAAAGTATAATGAATAAACATATTTGATATTTAAAATATATACTTATACATATAGTAATGATACATTAATTTGGAGGAAGCTACGTGCCAATGAATTGGCAACGGTTTTTTAATACAAATAATATGAAAAAAAACTAGATGAACATTTAGTGAAAATTGACGACATTTGGGACTAAATGGGTTAAGAAACTTAAATCGCAATTTATTAACAATTTATTTCAAAATATACCTTTGGAAAGGGGGCAAAGCATTTATTTATAGTCCAGCGTGGATTTATCCAAAAATCTACGCTCATAGTTCATGACTATAGACAAGTGGCGCCACAACGTCATATCATTGAAACTCATACGCGAATGTGAATAAAAGTTGAAATTTTGTCGAATGAGCTTACGTTTAATTCATAAATAATCTTTCTTTTTATTTTTTCAATGAGTATGGTTTATTTAAATTAAAAAAGAATTATTTATGAATAGCTCAATCGACAAAATTTCCAATTTTATTCATACTCGCACATAAGTTTCAATGATAATACGTTGTGGCGACACTCATCTACAATCATGAACTATGAGCGCAGACTTTTGGATAAACCAACGATACCAACATAAAATGTGTCCATAAACAAATTTTCTTTCTCAGACCAATAATTCTTATTGTTTCAATGAGATGCTTACAGGTATAAATTTCAGCGTGAACAGTTTACGAAATTAAAAAACTATCACAAAAGATTACTTTCAAATATTTACACAGAAAGAAAGTCTGCACGCATTTCTTATCTACTTTTTTACACATGAAATTAGCATTATTTTAGATAAAAGGAGGTCCATATTTCTGTAAGGTACCGATGACAAACGAATATACTCTACCAGTCTGCGTTAAGTTTCAGTATAAGAAGGAGAACGCGCGAAGATCTTTGATCTACGAGAATGGCGCTTCGCGAGCTCGCGCCCGCGCTCACGTACATGCATAATCGCGCGAAACTTTATCCATCCGCAGCAGGATTAATCATCCGCGCGCTACAGCGATGGTCTTAATAAACGAAGGCGACTCCCTCCCTCCCCGTCTGTCCTTAATTTCTCCTCCGGTGCTTCGATCGGTCGCGCGAGCGCACGAGAAGAAGTGGAAGCGGAATAAGTGCTGGCGCGCACGAGGGGGTGGCTGTAGGAGGGCCGGCAGGCGCGGGTGGGCGTCAGAGGAGGGGAGGAGGCCAGCCTGCCGTTACGCGTGATTTAAGCGGGGCCGATAACGACCGGGATAAATCAGCGGAGATGTCGCGCGGGCGCGCAACTCGCGCGCGCCACCCCGAAATCAATAATAATGGGCAGGAGCCATTAGTAAAATTAATAAATTATGCCTCACATTATGTGCGCATTGTGAGTCGCGGGAGCCGAGCGCGCTCAGCGGCAGCCGCGAGCCTGTAATACGCCGTAAATCATATTAGTGAATAATCCACATCACCATAACGCGCGCGCGAGGTGCGAACGGTATACGCGAGCGCGCGTTTTGTCCGTCGTAAAAGGCGGACCTCGCGCCACCACCCCCGCGCGCCCCCTGTTATTATGGCGTGCGAGCCAAAACGCGCGGCTGTGTTGTGCGACATTGTCATTCAACCAGGCGCCGAAACATCTTTCTCTCTTGCTCCCTCTCGAATGCTCTCGCTGCTCGCTGCATCGATTTATATTGGGGGCGATTTATTGCGCGATACGGCCGAAAAGTCATTCGTAAACAAAGAGCGCGCGCGCATATCGGGAACGAGCGCTGCTTTGGTTCGGTATTACGCGGCATTTGGGATTTTAGGGCATTGTACGGAGGATGTTCCATATAGACCTCTCCGCTCTCTAATGCATTTTTACCTCTGGTTAAATTAGAAATTCAATTGGGTGTCGTCCGACGAGCCATAAATTAATAACGGCTGGTAATTTATTTCTCGATTGGACTCAGATACAAGGTTAGTACTCGTCAAATATTCGTATAAAATTCATAACTCGTCATCTGAATAACAAGCGTATGGAAGTATATACACACCTATATACTCACTGACATTCCCAGACGCATTCATTTGAGAGTCTAGCAGACGAGGGCTAAACGGCAGAACGAGCCGAACGTATCGTTTTCATTAGTTTGCGATATAACAATCGCATTAACATCAACGAGACACGCGGCTGAAGTGGAGGGCGCGTCGATCCACTCGTGGAATCCTCTCTGGTAATCCCTTTCTTCGAATACCATATCCCGGCCGGCAATCGTGTTGCGCGCATCAAGAGTCTCTCACTCGTCGGCCGCCGCGCAAAAAAGCGAGAGGAGAACTCGGAAACGGGAATAAGAGAGGAAGAGGAAGATATAGAGAAGCATAGAGGGGCACGAGAGGGAAGAAGAGTGCGCCCGGGGGTAGGCGGCGGAAGCTACGTATCTATCGACGAGGGCATAGCTTCCTATTAGCGGGGCACTTCATACGGACGGCTGATATCCGCCGGCGGCTCTCCGTACCTCCGATATCGTATAAATGTGTCGTTAATTACTTACCCTTTCCCCCATTTTTACACCCCTGCGCCAGCGCCTTGCTCCTCGTTTATATATACGCGCGCGCGCGCAGCTCTCCTCTTTCCAGCAGCCCCCATCGACATCACCTCGGCGCCCCTTTTTCCCGCTTCCTCTCCCTCTCTCTCTCTTGCTCTGCCTCCCTCTTTCCTCGCCTCCAGCCCCGCGCACACGTTATGGCTCGGCGTGTTAAGGAAACTAATGTTTATTTGAAAAACTAATTGAACGGGACTCTCTCTCTCGCGCGCGCGCGCGTCTACAGCCGGCAATTAAACGAGATTACTGGTGCGCTGCAGTAGCGCGGCGGCCGCGGCCGTGCGACACCGCCGGCTGCGAGGGAGAGCGAGAGAGAGAAGAAGAAGAGAAGACCAAAAGAGAGACGGTGAGGAAGAGAGCGAGAAAGAGAGGGGATTAGATAGCGCAGTAAGATACGGGCCGCGTAATGTTTATCTACGAGGCTGCGGTGGCGAGGCGGTGCCCACCTCTCTGAAATGCCTGCCAATAATTAATTATTAGTTCGGGCGTAGATACCGCGCGTATATGTACAATTTTACGCGGTGCGGCTGGCTTAACTTAGTACGTATTAAGTGCCGCGCCGTATCGGAAAAGAATATACGAAGATAACTGCCGTGGAGTTCGTTTCGCATCGCGCTTTTCTTATACGCGTGTAAGCGGCTTTACCCGTGTGAAAAGTCGACGTGTCGTTGTTTTTCGTACTTTTGCGCTCTATGCGCGGACGCGACCGGATTTCCGTTCGGACCATTCTACAGCACTGTGAATGTTGACTGGTCGATGAAAATTTTCTTGTCATTCGTAATTATATGCATAGTAATGAGAATGTTGATTAGGAACGCGTATATACGCATACTTTTAACTTATCTGGAGATGGGCTTCTTTTTTGAGAGACAAAAGAAATAGATGAAAAATGAGCGTAGATTTTTGAGTATTAAAATAAATTGTATAATAATCAGTGGTTAACAACAAAATGAATATCGAAGAAACATTATGGTGACGTCGAATGCCAGCAATATTTTTCAAACAAATTATCTATTTTCCAAATACACGTTAAGCAATTAATTTATTAAATAATTAAATTGGATTAATTCTATGGTTCAACATCCTCTGATTATACGTCATTACGGCGATACTATATGTGAATATTATTAATTGAACGATTAAACTACTTTACCTGTAAGTACCTGTAATTATATTATACGTGCCGCTTCCTCATGATCGCAGAATATAGTACCGTCCGATTTATCACACGTCCAAAACTAACGAAAAAAAAAAAAAGAAAAGCGCGAACCTCATTTCTATAAAGTGTTACCGTCTTCAATTGAATCATCAATAAAAGCTTGTTGATAGAGGAACAAGGTGGAATTTCATCATTTTGGAAGGGGCACTTCATACAATTACAATAGAACTTCACTTACAGGTAAATACGTTACTGTTCAATTACATTATGCGCCTCTTCCTCGTGCTAACAATATGTATATAGACGTTTAAAGCATAAACCGGCAGCTAAATATACAGAAAAATTGTTAACATTTTGAAAAATGTGCAGGCATTAGAGTCCTTTTTAGATTAAAATAAAATCGTCCACGAGTAATCCAATAAAATTACGAAATCGCAAATTAAAATATTTGTATTCTTATAATTAATTCGAACTTTGACGTATAATCATACAACGACAGGTCTGCCAAGTATGTCTATAATTATTTTATACCATACAAATATATTTTAAAATATACTTTTATGAAAATATGGTACTAACCAATATCGGACGAAGTGACCAAAACGTGACACTCGAATCTCCAAGCTTCAGTTTCGTGCTAATTCTTAGAAGGGAAGAGATCTAGGGGTTGAGTGTCACGTTTTGGTCACTTCGTCTGATATCGGTTAAAATAGTACCTATCATAAGAGGCACGATGACGCTAGATGACAGTTCCCCACCTGATATATAGACTCCGATAAATATTATAAGTTCCATAAAAAACAATAAGTGTCAATGTTAGTTTGTGTGATTTGTGGAAATGTTTATCACGAAGCTGACTTTAAGCGATCAAGAAACACCAAACAGTTTAGTGAAGTATTAGTTCTGTGTTTAGAGAATGCTGATCTAAAATTAACCTCAAAATCAGACAACGTGTCACTAAGTCTAGAGTCAAGGCAAATTATAGCACAAATTATACAACTACAAGAATTAAAGAGAAAAATATTAGAGAGAAAAATAACAGAATTTAGCAATTGCGGGAGAAAAAGTAGATGATTTTTCTGTGATTATGTAAGCTGAATTAATAGCCGTCCAAAAAGAATCGATCAAAGAGTTAAGGACAAAAATGAATTACTAAAAACAACTCCTAGAAAAAAACAAAAGGGAATGTACTGAACTAAAAGCAAAAGGTATGGGAAGACTATATTCAGAAGCCATAAAAAGCAATGTAGAAAGACTAAGCTGCGTGCCAAGTATCATTGTATAGCCTAAACCTCAATTAATTAAAAATAAGGTAATAAAATCAGTCAGTAATCAGTTACAAAATGACATTATAGTATCGATTAAGAATATTAAGCAAAATTATAAAGGGTAAATAATAATGAAGAGCTCTAACATGATGCATTTAAACTAGAGGATCAGCTGGCTCATAAGATAGGACATGATTTTGAGATTATGTATCAATAACGAAAATTTCGATGAGGACGATGAAAAATAATGTTGGTGTTGAGCATATATTTACAAGTAAAGAGCATATATTAGAAAAAACAACAACAAAATCTACGAGAACCATCAGTGCTCTTGACTTGACTTGAATGACTTGAATTCAGTCATTGAATGCAGGAAAGCAAACTGTGAATGAGTAGGCCACAGTGGAAATAAATGTAAAAACAAGATGCTCTGGAGAACATCAAACTAAAGACCGCGAGAAAAACAAATTAAAATGTCCAAATTGTTCCTACAGTAATGAGAAATTTAAAGAAATTAGAAATTTGGAGCACTACTCTGCCATTGTTGTTGAAAAATGTGAGTACCTTAAAATCATAAAAAAAGAAAAATCCGTAACACTGCAGACTATATGCTGTTCAAAATTTCTGCATTAAATTTAATGCAAATGTATATGAAATAACATTCATATACGTAATGAAAATGAAAATTATGTAACATGCTGAAATTTCATGTTATGTCAATGGAATTTCAAAAGCCTTGAGGCACTGAAAAATTAGTTATATTTACCTTAAATTTATGAAATATTCATGTAATTTTAATAAGCATGTGCACTAAGTTTTAGTAAAGAATTTCACACATATAGATTAAATTTAATGCCTTGAGGTGCCGAAAATTTCATGAATTACTTAGTAATTTCAAACCTTAAAAAATTTTTATAACGAAGAATAAAAAATTTAATATTGACAGAAAATAGCACTTGAAGTTCTAGTAGTCGAAGTACGAAATTCCGATTTCCTTTCTTTCGTACATATACTTCTACAGATGGGCACCCATGTGTCCAGTGCCGTGGATTCGTCTCACAGAATTCTCGCGAGCGCACGGTTATTAAATTCTGCGATGCGAATCCCAGTGGAAATCACTGTGCTTGGTCTCGATCTTTCTCTCCTCCCCTCTAGGCAGCTCCATGGACGTATAAGCACCGCTCCACTCGCAGAAATCGCAGCTAGAAGTTCGAGGCTGCAATAAAAGTGATATACGAATCTGTGTCGCGCATGCGTGCGTCCGCGAATTGCGGTATCGAAAGACGCGCGCGTATGTCCAAGGCTCGTGTCTTGAGGTCGTACCTCTTGTGCAGAAAACGCAGATATTATAGATTTAATATTTGTCAATGTGTAGCGAGAATTGTTTTGAAGCGTATACATTGAAATGAAATACAATCAATAACTTCGGTCCTTTTAAATAATTAAATATTATCGAATAAAAGTCTTAATAATTAATAAAAGAACAAAAAGTATAGTTCATTATTTTCACTTGCACATCCTTATTTTGTTATTTGTATGATTTTCATGATAGCCGAAACTACTAGGCGAAAGTTGTCTAGTGCCATCCAGCACTCAGCACCGGATACCAAGTGTTCTCCGTTTTTACCGGCACGTGTCGGAATTCGACCAGTAAGATGATAAAATAAGAACAAGAATCACAATGCTGAAAGTTAATTTTAAGACTCCGTATTTTCTCTACATCTGGATTAATATTTTTTAAATAAAATTTCAGCATTATCTTTGAGTCTTGACGAAAAATCTATATGTGGCTGAATTCATGAAATGTCTTGTAGGTTTAATACCAATGATCCCAAATGAAACAGCGTATTTTTTTCTCTGTACTGGCTAATCAATTAGTGCCCAGTACCGGTCGCGTATGTATGTGTGGCATATACTGAGTATTGATGCCAACTAAAATAAATCATATTCATCTCTAATTTATTATAAAGAATACTAATAAGAAACGTTGTAATAATGTTGACTTCAAACTGAAAATTGCATAAAAGATTGAGATGACTGGGCAATATTTTTTGAGGTAAAATTGTTAACATCAAATTGTCAAATAATTAATTAACTAAAAATATTTTGATCATTTGCAGACGATCTGCCAAGGTATATTTTCATTTTTTAGACATTAACTTTCATCCATATGATCAATAATTATAGTTGGATTTGCTACGGATATCGGCAACTGCGCCAATTTCCTCTCTACAAAACTAAATTATTCTTTCAAATTTGATTTTTTCCTAAATGTTTCAAATATTTTTTTTCGCAGCGTTAAAAAATGATTCATTCCAAGTGATAAAACTTGTCGCCAAGAGCGTTTTCGGTTACACAGCCTGCACGCTATCCGCCCACCCTTCGGCTCTTCCTTCCTCCTTCTCTCGTCAGGTCCAACGTGAGGGAGCGTTCATCATCGGCCGACAGGCTTCATTGGCCAGAAGCAATTTTCCCTCCGTGTCCCAGAGAAAACATGCTTCTCGCGTCATCCGAGGCCGCCGCCGCCACTGTAGATGCGACCGGGCTATATCTTCTGGCGCGGCGCTGGCGGACGTGATCTACGATGAGTCTCGGCGTCGTCGCCACCTTTTCGATGCTCTCGCAGCCAATTCAATCGTTCCCCCGAGTCGGCGAGCCAAGATATAGGAAGAGAGAGAGAGGGGCGGGGAAGAGTGCCAGAGTCTGTGGACGCGGTCACTGCCACGCCAACCTCGCGAGTGCGCGCGTCCCTGGATCGAAAGTCGTCGGGCACGAATCCGCGACTTGCATAGGCTTTTAGCGTGGATTACTGTTTTGAGCTCGATTGTATTGTTTGTGTGTGCATTATATAGAACGGTTACGTTGATATTCTAATATTTTTCGTTGGTCTTTGCTTTAAAACTCAATGTTGTCAACTCACAAGGAGTGTATCTCAGATCCGGGTCATGGAACCTCACCAGCTCGCAGGATCTTTCTTCTTTTATCTAAAAATGAAAGCCTATGCGGTAGTAGGTCCTAACACTTTGAGGATTCTGAGATACAAGCCCTTGAATTATTTAAAAATTGAATGATATTTTCCACTAAAATTACAGTTTTGACGGGTAAACCTTCTTCTAATACCTATAAACAAGCATACAGACATGATTACTTGCTTGATCAGTGCCGGTCTTACGTATTATGAGACCTGGGGCAAATATTTATTGCGGGGCCTACTTAAGGGGAGCATTTCCCTAATGAAATTCAGAATTGCTTGAAAAAGTACAAATATTCTCAAGAAAATACAAATGTATAGCCAAGGGAGTTGATGTATACATAAAAACGATTATTTAAATAATTTTTAAACCCAAGAAGGCGGAGGATATGAGGTCCGCGCATGTTAGGGAATTACGTAGACGTGCAACAATAAGCAAGACAATTATTTAAATAATTTTTAAACCCAAGTAGTCGGGGGACGCGAGGTCCACGCATATTAGGGAATTACGTAGACATGCAACAATAAGCAAGAGAATTATTTAAACAATATTTAATCCCAAGTAGGCGGGGGATACGAGGTCCACGCATATTAGGAAATTACGTATACATGCATTAATAAGCAAGACTATTATTTAAATAATTTTTAAACCCAAGTATCCGGGGGACGCGAGTTCCAAGCATATAGCGGAGTTACGTAGACGTGCGACGTAAGCAAGACGATTATTTGAATAATTTTTAAACCCAAGTAGCCGGGGGTCGCGAGATTCACGAATATGAAGGAGTCATGAAGACACAAAATAATAAGCAAAACGATTATTTAAATAATTTTTAAACCCAAGTAGGCAGGAGATATGAGATCCACGCATATTAGGGAATTACGTAGACGTGTAAAAATAAACAAGACAATTATTTAAACAATTTTTAAACTCAAATAGCCGGGGGATATGAGGTCCATGCACGTAAGGGAGTAATGTAGACATGAAAAACTAAGCAAAACGATTATTTAAATAATGTTTAAACCCAAGTAGGCGGGGGATATGAGATCCACCCATATTAGGGAATTACGTAGATGTGCAACAATAAGCAAGACTATTATTTAAACAATTTTAAACGCAAGTAGCCGGGGGATGCGAGATACAAGCATATAAGGGAGTCATGTAGACATGAAAAATAAGCAAAACGCTTATTTAAATAATTTTATTCCCATCTCTACTATAATGGCCCTTTTATAGCCTGACAAGCGCCGCAAAAGTGGCGTCTGGATCCCTCTATAAAGTACTTTATTCCCGCACATGCGAGAATAATGTAACATAGTCTAATTTTTTACTTTTATGGTGAATTGGGTTAAAACTAACAAAATTATATAACACATTAATACAAAATAACTTTTTAAATCTATGAAACGGCTACAGTGGATGTGGCCGCTACGAAAAAATACATCTCGCTTCGCTACGCACGCTCGGGCACCCGCGGGAATAATCTGCGACTACAGCCCCTCGTTACATAATGTATTATTTAAACCCAAGTACCCGGGGGATGCGAGTTCCACGCTTATTACGGAGTTATGTAGACTTACGACGTAAGCAAGACTTTTATTTCCAAAATTCTTAACATCTATAACTTGATTCCCTTATATGCGTGGACCCCGCGTCCCCGGCTACTTGGGTACACAAATTATTTAAATAATCGTTTTGCTTAGTGTTTCATGTCTTCATGACACCATTATATTCGTGGACCTCGTGTCCCCCGGCTACTTGGGTTTAAAAATTATTCAAATAATCGTCTTGCTTACGTCTCGCGTCTACGTAACTTCGTTATATGCTTGGAACTCGCGTCTCCCGGATACTTGGGTTTAAAAATTATTCAAATAATAGTCTTGTTTATTAATGCATGTCTACGTAATTCCCTAATATGCGTCGACATCGTATCCCCCGCCTACTTGGGTTTAAAAATTGCTTAAATAATTGTCTTGCTTATTGTTGCATGGCTACGTAATTACTTAATATGCGTGGACCTCGCGTCCCCCGGCTACTTGGGTTTAAAAATTATTTAAATAATCATTTTCCTTATTTTTTCATGTCTACATGACTCCCTTACATGCGTGGACCTCATATCCCCCGGATAGTTTGGTTTAAAATTGTTTAAATAATTGTCTTGCTTATTGTTGCACGTCTATGTAATTCCCTAGCATGCGCGGACCTCATATCCCCCGCCTACTTGGGTTTAAAAATTATTTTCTTCATCCCCTAGCCGAAAGTACGGTCTTCCCGGCTCGATTTCGCGACTTTTGTGGCCGCTCTTTGCTGATCAGTGCGTGGCAAGGTCCGGCACACCCCACGTGTGGTAACCTAAACTATGCTAACTCTTCCAAATGTTATGACAAGAAAATCATTTGTAAAATCGGAAAATTGAAAAGATATAGGCGTATTAAATTAATTTTATGTTATTATTAATATATTGAACAATATATTTATAACTCTGATAATCAATTATGTTCTTATATTGCATACACGTTGTCAGAAAGCTTCTATACATATATAGACATGATGTTTACATTTTGAGTTTCAAGACATGGTGTAACTATATACTTATATGTGAAAGTTTTTTGACTCTCATTCTGTAATGTACCGCTTATGGGATAGAAAAAGACAAACAGAGGAACCATTGAGAGGTTGTTCTGTAGTTGAAATGAGTATCAATTAAGTATGTACATATTGTTGGTCCATCATCTCTTTTAAGCATCTTTTGCTAGTATTTTTGATGCCCGCCCCGACCAGCAAAACCGAGGCGAAGCCTCGGTTTTGCAAAAGTCGGGCGGGCATCAAAAAAAAGGAGAAGTCGAGCTTACGCTCCGCGATATGTAAAGTAGCGCTGAAGCAGGCCTTTTATACATATGGCCAAGTCGTAGTTAGCAACAAAGAACGCTATTTTACTAATTAATATCAAAACTATATAGGCGTACTTTCGCCGGGCGATGAAGAAAAATAGTATATGACACTTGGCCAGGAAATCCAACTTCCTGGCCTTGTGTCGTAATATACTATTAAATAATCGTTTTTATGTATACATCAACTCCCTTGGCTATACATTTGTATTTTCTTGACAATATTTGTACTTTTTCAAGCAATTCTGAATTTCATTAGGAAAATCCTCCCCTTAAGTAGGCCCCGCAATAAATATTTTCCCCATGTCTCATAATACGTAAGACCGGGGCTGATCATAATGAGTTGTTTTCAGCCGTGGCACTTTAATTGGCCACGAAACCCTACCTGGCTCCTAGACTACTACCATAATTAAGATTTTTGTAATTTCCCTAACTTCCCAGCACTTTCTTACTTATGACAATGGTCATAAACTTGTAGAATTTATGTTGATGTACCTAGAAGTAATCCATCAATCCATCTGATCCTATCTCGAAACGGATTAGAGGGACCTTGCATGCCTTAATTATACCTGAGCCAAAGGCAAACCAAAACGGGAAAATAGCCCCCCCCCCCATTTACTAATGGGAGCAGAAAGGGCATGCAGAGGAGACACCCTAACCCTCTTCCACTAGTAAAGTAGAGGGGGTATTTCCCGACTAGGTTAGCCTTCCACTCAAGTATAAATAAGGCTCACAAGGGTTTTGAAGATCACATTCAAAATATCTTTTGGCGAGGAAGCATCTAAGTCTAGGAGTATCTTCCAACAAAGTACTTACTTGCTACAAGTAACATTGAATCACCGTTAAATTTCAATTTTAGCAGAGTATTTTTAAATTTAGAAATGGAGTTCATCCCATCAATTGCGACAGAGAAGCGGAAAAGACCGGAGCTTGACGATAATACGATGGGTAGTGAAGGCAAGCATTTAAAAAAGATAAAAACAACGCATGCTCATAAATACTGTGTGTATACCGAGAGTATCGAAATAGACAAAAAGATTGAAAAGGTCCAAGAAGATTTGGAGCGCTTGAGGGAAAAGCTAGGGATCAAAGGAATACCTGAATCATTAACTCTTATGGATAAAATAATTAAAAATAATAGTTGCGTGCAGGCTATTGAGAGTTTAAATCAGATGAATAGACAAATGAACCAGGAATTGTACATTTTGGAAATTGAGGGGAGAGAGGCACAGGAAAATTTGTATCAAAAGAGAAAAATATGGTTCAATCAGCAAAACATTATCAAGACACAATGTATATTAGAAGAAAAAATTGCTATGTTGGAAAAAGAAATCATTAATAATCCAAAAATTTAACCCATTATTAAGTGGTATAATATGGCTATTGGCGAAGGTCCACTATAAAATCTAACGCGCCTTGGGCAGAACCTCCTGGGTGGTGTGGAATACTGCGGGATCTAATGAACCGGCACAATTTCATTGAAATTCTTCTTGTAATGCTCTTGTTAACTAATCTGATCTGTCGTAGCTATTTAGTATGTGAACAAAAAGCTTTTTTTATTTATTTTGACCAAATTATGTTATTTATAAATAAATTGTTTGAAGTTCATTCTGACGCTAGCCATTTATGTTAGTGCAGTTAGTTTTATTTAAAGTATTTTATAGTGTAATTTCATCTGTTTAATAAAAAGTCTGGACAAGAGACAAAAAAAGGTCCGAAACGTCGTCCACTTAACGTATTTTCAGAGGAACAGTCTTTGTCTCAGGAATGACTTTATATTACAGGAAATTTGTACAGAAAAGTAATATATATATATATTTGACAAAAAAAGCAATGAATTTATTGCTATCCCTGAAACCTATTAATACCCGAACAGAAATAAAAACATACGTTCCTGTTACGTTTGCGTACTTTTTCATACGTTTAGATACGTTTTGGTTACGATTCGGAAATCTGTATATATCGGACACCTATTTCGAAGAGTGAATGGCACGGTCGACTCCTAGCCTCTTTCTATACTTGCCTTCGAAGCGCTCCCGCGCTCGATGACTCCTGTTAATGGTAAACAAATATAAATAACTTAAAATATAACCAAATGTAATAGAAACACTAAAATAATAAAAAATTAATAATATTATAAAGCTGCACAAGAGTTCAAGTTTTATAAAAATTAAACATTTCTGTCATGGCCATTAAACGGTATAGTTTTAGATATATAGAGCTCATATCAGTTCTAATTTAAGTAATGAAGAATGTTACGAAGTAGCAAAAAGAAAATGAGAATGGAAACGAATTTAAGCGGAGTGGAATTGATGGACATTATAGGTAAAGCAGAGAATGCAAATGAAATTATAAAGCCTATAAAATATGATAAAAGTGTAAGGCTGACTGCAGAGAAAGCGCTTGCATTGCTTATAGAGGCGAACCTGACAAAAAATGCGTACAATATAATGAGAGCTACTGCATTAGATGCCAACCATGATTTATGTCCGTCATATAAACAGGTTATTATTCCGAATATTTATAATTATTCTTAATACTTTTAATCTTAAAAAGTTTAAATAATTTATCATTTGCTCAGTTAAATAATTTTAAAATAAATTATAAGCTTAGGAGTGTAGGCTAGGGAAACTACACTAAGAAAAAAGTTCATTTGCCCGTGTGGCTTCCTCAAACTTAATTTGCTTATTCCTTTAATTAATTTTTAATAACAAAATTTATCATTTTTGCAGCAATTGATGACATAATTATAATTATATTCATTTATGCAGATTAAAAATTATTAATTTTGAAATTATGTATAAAATATGAATAAAATAATAGGTAAGGTTATTCTCGGATTTTGTGTGTCTCGAGTGTGAGACATTTTTAGAATCAGGCCCCGGGAGCTCTCCCGAATTCCCGATGGCCAGTCCAGGCCTGCATCGCGGGGCTCCTGTCAGCGCGAGGCCCGGCGCGACTGCCCTTCTCGCCCCGCCCTAAGACCGGCACTGTGCTTGATTATGGTATCACATGGTAAAATGTATAAAAATCTCTCATGAAAGTATCCTTAATTATTTTACATTACCTTATTTGATCACGTAAAAACCCTTAAATTACTTACTTGGCGATAAAACCCTGCATTTATACCTGTAAATAAGCATTCAGACATTATTATCACTTAAGATATGGTTTTATATGGTAAAAAAAAATATAATTTTTTATAAAAATACTATTGTTAAATTTACATTACCTTGTTTGAAGTCATACAATGCCTTTAAGGCGACCAAGGCCTCCAAGGCGGCAATTGCTTATATTGCAATTTTAATGAGAAATATTGGGAAAGAAGGCATTGTATGACTTCAACAAGGTAATGTAAATTTAACAATAGTATTTTTGTGAAAAATTATAATATATTTTACCATATAAAACCATAACTTAAGTGATAATAATGTCTGAATGCTTAGTTACAGGTATAAATGCAAAGTTTTATCGCCAAATAACCAATTTAAGGGCTTTTACGTCATCAAATAAGGTAATATAACATAATTAAGGATACTTATTCTCATCATTAGAAATTTTTATACATTTTACCATGTGATACCATAATCAAGCAAGTAATCATGTCTGTATGCTTGTTTATAGGTATTAGAGGAAGGTTCACCCACCAAAACTGTAATTTTAGTGGAAAATACCATTCAATTTTTAAATAATTCAAGGGCTTGTATCTCACAATCCTCAAAGCGTTAGGGTCTAGTATCGCACAGTCTTTCAGTTTTAGGTAAAAGAAGAAAGATCCTGCGAGCTGGTGAGGATCTATGACCCGGCTCTGAGGTACACTCCTTGTCAGTAATGTAAGATCGATGATAGGTTCTTCCGCTTCCTTTATCTTTATTTGAAAAACTACTTTGAAGAGTAAATATTTTGAGAAAAATTAAGTAGATTTTCCTTTGCAAAACAGATTATCATAAAAAAAAATGAAGTCAAATGGTACTGTCGCAGAAATATATAGATTAATACAAAGACATAGCTGCATCTCCAATAATTGTATAAGAACAGAGGAAAGATCAGTTTTGCAGTGAACACAACGCTGGGCGGTAGCTGCGATCGGACTCAGCTTCCAGCAACGGCATCGGCTTCCTCTGCAGCCGGTATCTCAGCGCCGCTTCGTAATTAACGAAAGTAGAGGGTATAGAACAGCGCGCACGAGCATGCGGCGTGTAGAAAGAGAGGGAGGAAGAGAGAGAGAGAGAGAGAGAGAGAGAGAGAGAGAGAGAGAGAGAGAGAGAGAGAGAGAGAGAGAGAATACGCGCAAAAAAGGAAGAGGCGCACACGGGTGGGAGGCAGCTACTACTAACTACGCGAGTGCGCGCGCGCTCGAGCCTCGTAGAAGGGTAGCCATAAAAGTTTATGCTCTCCATATGTTGTAATATAGTCCGGATGGGGTACAGCAAGAGAGAGAGAGAGGGAGAGAGAGAGAGAGAAAGAGAGAAGCGCCGCGCGCGCGGGGTGGCCCGGGGATCGGTAAAATATGCGGGCAATAAGTATGGATTGTTATTAACACGGGGCGCGAGCGGTGTGTCCGCCGCCGCCGCCACCGCCGCCGCGCTTCTGAATCCATTACCTCCGCATGGCGGCTGAAATACCGGCCGATATATCCGAGCTCGCGCGAGCGCAGCTCGTGTACATGTGTACATCGTGCTGCTACTGCCGGTGCACGGCTGCTACTGCTCTACTACTGCTGCTGCCTTGCGAGAGCGAATCGTGTACGTATGTATGCGAGTGTGCGAAGAAGGATAGAGGATGGGAGAGGAAGAGATGGTAAAAAGGCGCTGGATGCGGGAAACAATTAGGGAGCGGTGACCGGAAGAAGAGAGGCGGGGAACTATGGTGAGCGAAAAGGAAGCTTTTCAAGCTGCGAGGGATCGCGTTCGGATGAAAACAATAGAGATCTGAGCATAATATATAAAAATTAAGTTATATCTTGAATTAAAATTCTTATTTTTAAAGTTTGAACTTTAGCAACTACTTCACCGATATTATGTGATTCCCTGAACATTATTCAAGGACTACTAAATGGATTTTACTAAACGAGTATGCAACTAAATAAATTGCCGTAGGACATTGATGTTTAATTATTGTGAGATATTTGTATTTCTTTATTTTCATGCATATTAGCTGTTTTATAAATACATTTATCTTTTTAATTATTTGCAATAACGTCAATTTTTCATTAATCACAGAGCGCCGAATTTCAAATATAGATTTAAAATATTATTTTTATTTATCCGTAAGTTAGTAAAATATTATGAAATGAATTTAAATTAGATTCTTGCCCTAAATATTGTTGTTATGTGTAATTTTTAAATGTTATACATTTAACGAATTTAAAAATTGGATTACAATTTCAAATATTAGGGTATGTGACGTTTGCAATATGCGAGAGATGGAAAGGGACGTGATTGCAGACATGTGATTTATTTATTGGAGCGTTAAATAACAAAGATTGGCATGTGTACTGAAATTGACAATTTTCAGCAAGTCGAAAAGTAGATTACGGTTGATTAGATTTGCTTGAAATTTTGAATTGTTATGTATTACGTGATTATCAAATAGGATATTAACGTCAATTTCTAGAAGATTTTTACGTAATTCATTAGTGCCGACCATATTATGAGTTTTATAATTCCAAAATTTTTAAAACATGATGTATGTCTGTACGTAATTTTATATTGTATGTAATTGATAATCCGACAAATTAATAATAAAGGGACCCCTAAGTAACTAATCATATAACCAAAAATCTATATTATCATTCCAAGGCTAGCTTTAAAAGAATAGAACACTCGATTGAAAAATTTAATCTCAAAATATCTAAATTTATAAAAAAAGTTTAAACGAAATTCGCGGAAGCTAATTTTAATTAATTTATTTTTATAATCCTATCGTTTAATATCTTAAAATCTTCTGTTAATTTAATATTAATTTCTATTTAAAAACTAATTTAACTCTTTGACAACTGACATCTACCATTCTTATAAGTATTAATTATTTCATTTCAAGTTTAGAATAAAAAACGAACGTTAATATTTCCTATAAAAATAAATTATTAAAATCAATGGCTAGGGTGGAGATGAAAGCGTACCGCTTTAACAAAAATAAAGTAAATTAAAAGTAAAATAAGAAGCAGAAAGAACAAGAAAGATAGCATAAAAGCATGTAAAATATGAGCCTATGGTAAGGCCGTGCAAGAGAATCAAAGAAAAGCGAAAAATCGAAATGAAGAGAAAACGGGAAAAACACCAAGAGGAGGAGCGCGAAGGGGATAAACGGGCGAAAGAGACAGTGAATCAAAAACAAAGAGGAAGGGAGAAAAAGAGAGCACGCGAGAAGCGAATGAATGGATTAGTCGGTGCGCACGCGTCGCGCGGCCGAAATTATGATCGGATTTCGACGCTTCGACCACGAGCGCGCTTGTGCGTTCAGAGTTTTCGCTGCATGCTGTACGGGTAAGCGAAAGAGTGCGCGACATAGACGAATAACGGTCGGCGGAGCTTTAATTCTCGCGCGCATCTCCCTCTCTCTCTCTCTCTCTCTCTCTCTCACCCTCTCTCTCGACCTCGCAACGTGGCCTTTTATTTGGTCGACTCTTTTACCGCGCGGTCGAGGGATATTGAGAGGGCAGTGATTGAGATATTATTTCGCTCTTTTTCCGATCGTAAAATGTTTTCACGCTTACGCCCGTCACTGTTATTTTTTGGTTTTAGATGGAACGCGGATTTCTTTTTTCAAGTAGATTAAACTTGTTTGATTTCGTTTATAATTTAAACTTTAATTTCGACGATACTAATAATACAAATTCACAAATAAATGCTCAAGTTTGTCGTGAAAATGTTATACTTAAAAATTAATTAATTTATTTTCATCATCTTCAAAACTCTTTTCAATTTCTCTTAAATTTCGTTCGGTTATACAAATTACAAAAATAAAATCAAAGGTTATTTTGGTAAATTTATTAATTCGATATAGCCGGTCGGTTAAAAAGCGGAAAGGAAACTTCATCAGGGTCGAAAAATTGATTACCGCTACCCCAAAGGCGCCTCTCGCGACTCTTTAACGCTTAGTCGCACGTGGGTGACGAAGGAGGGTGCAGCCGCGTCGGCACATATATAGCGATGTGTTGCAGCTGGCAGTTAGTTCCCTCTCGAAACGAACTATCGTTCCGTCAGCAGCAGAAAAAGATGGCCTGGCGCTGGTATGTGTGCGCATGTATACCGCCGCGACTGCCCGATGAATCTTTCCCGAGCTTGCGGTCGCACTTACACACGTACACATGCTAGGCGTACACGTACGGCAGAGTCCGCTGGGAGCCGTCGGACTCTTTCGCGGTGCACCTGATTGGTCAAGGCTTCGGGATTCCGGTCTTCGGGTTAGATTGATCCGACGGCGGCATTACTTCTGGTTAGCCTCGAGCAGCGACGCGCTGTTAGTCTTCATTCCTCCGTCTCACTCTCTCCTCCCGCCTCTCCGGGGGTGGCCGGCTGCTGCTCGCGCGCGCAGCCACGCGCCTGATTGCGTCTAGTTAGAGGCACACCAGCGCCATCAGTCGTCCTGCCGGGCTCGCTCAACCTCGATTATTTGTCTTCTCATTTTAAGAGAGTCCGAGCGCACATAAGGGGCCTCCGAATCGCTCTCTTTCTTCTCCGCCGCCGCTAACACCGCCTCCTTCTATCTTCCGCCACCTCGAGCTCCTTCCAAAGGGATTACCCTGCCACGGGGAGAATGGGAGGAAGAGAAAACTGATCCGAGGCGGGATCTCAAACCGATCTCTCCACGGCTCTTTATTTCGCTAAGATTGCGGCCCCTTGTACTTTCCTGGCTAAACAACCAGCAGAACTGCTCTAGTAAGAAAGGCAGAAAATGACAGGAAAATAACTCCTTCATTGATTTTATATTTTGCTGTTAAATGATGGTAGAATGAAATGTGAAAAAGTCCTTGACGAATAAAGCATACATATACGAAAATATTCTTTTCATATAAAAACGTAGAGTAATTACTGATATTTAAAAATAAATATTAGAAACTCATTTTTAATAATTAGAATTATTTGAATAATGAGAAAAAAAATATTTGTTAACCGGTGAGTGGTTAGAAACTGGCCGATTGGACAGCTTCAAAAGATCTCTAAGCCGTGCAATAAGGAGGGAGAAATCCAGGTAATTTCTTCTCACCAACTCAAATTAATAGATAAGACCACGCATACCAGTAGTTCGGTAATGAACAAAGAATTATATACCAGATCGCATTGTGAGGCTTCCGTATAGCTCTGCAATGCACTGGGCCCACCCTTGATGACTCGCACAGCAATGGGATGCTATAGTTTTAGGTGGGTTCGGAACTACAGAGCTACAGTATAAGATAAGCACGTGAAAATTTTGAATTTTGGAAAACTCGGTACGGAAGTGCTTGTGAATCGCCGACACCAAGATTCTAACACGGTTCTATTTGGGTAAACAGAAATTCCGAGTTAAAAGTTCGTGGCTTCAGGCGATCCTGAGCTACCATCGCTCTATTCTAATTATTTTAAATCTGATTTTGTTGTATAATAATTTTTCTTTAAGTTAACAAAAAGTTAGTTTTCTATAACTATTTCCGTAAGGAGATTGAATAATACACATTAAAACGTAATTCTAAAAAAAGTATATATAAATCCTTAAATCCTCTCTTAAAAAACGGTGGCCGGATGTTGTGAAGCACTTAAAGATTGATTTTGATTGGTTTGTAAGGAATAGGCGCGAAAATTTGCTACTTCCGCTACATTTGAATTTTTTAAATTGAATTTTTATTCTTAACTATTGAAAACTAATTAAAACTAAATAATTAAATCAAATTAGTATAAAAAGATTAATTTCGTCATGCTTTGAAAAAAATTATATATCCATAACCTCAAAAACAAAATAGTACGCGCGCAGTGCGTTTGAATTTTGCTAGTAGTGTTATAAGCTGAGAAATATTAGTTAATTACACACACCACGAGTCATCCAGCTGCATAAGCATCACTTGCACTCTGATTTGTTCCACGAGAAAAAGTAAAAGAGAATGTACCGACGTTTTTCCGCGAACGACATGCAGGACGACTGTAAGCAGAAGAAGATGAAAAGGGATAGACCGAGGGCCGGGAGAGATGAATAGAGAAGGTATAGTAAGAATGGGAGAGTCAGATGGCGAGAGAGAGAGAGAGAGAGAGAGAGAGAGAGAGAGAGAGAGAGAGAGAGAGAGAGAGAGAGAGAGAGAGACGAGCCCCGGAAACGGCTTCATGTCAGATGAGAAACGGAGTTAACTCAGGTTGATTTAACCGGCTCTGTGGTGGCGCCCAGACACGTAGCTCCAGATTTAGTGAGACGTCCTGACGCCACGGCGCTTACATAGATATCTTTCAGGACGGGACCGACTCTCTTCCTCTTTCTCGCCGCCCCTTTGGACTCTCCTCCTGCTCTTATCTTGCGCTCTCTCTCCCTCTCTCTCTCTCTCTCTCTCTCCTTCGCCAAGGGTCCATACGGACTCTGGGCCATCACGTGAGCACAGCAGCGTTTTTTCGCTCCCCTTCTATATGTCCTTCCGGTACTGGCTTTTTTTCCAGCAATTAACTTAATTTATATACATTGACGTCGATAGAACGCACGTGCCGATACGAAATGAATTCGGACCATGCGTGTATATCTTACAGCAATGCAAAAAGCATTGTCCAAGTGATTTTGCTCAATATTCAAAGAACACAGAAGTTTTATTTGTCTGCTTGCTTTTATTGGTATAACTTCTGAAAATTTCTAATTAATTTATGTCTTAAATTGTGTAACAGTACGTACTATAATTTTGCAATGAAATGAAAAGGGGAAGTTCTTTGTATAACAATAAAGTTGTTTTATTGTCTGAAAAATGCCGAGAGTCAAACAACACGGAATATAATTATATATAATCAGTATTTTTTTAAAGTTCTACAGTTTTCCATGTACCGCGTAAATTTTCAAATAAATTAAAATGTGAACAGAACCAGAAAAGTTTTCGTTAGCAGCACTTTAGCAAGACTTTTGGGAGAGACTTCAGGCAAACTAGTACCAGAGTTATTTTTTTTTGCCCAGGATGTCTCAAAGAAATTGATGTAAATTCACATCGTTATCAATATTTCCCATTTTTGTCAATTCTATTTGGTCTTTCTGCCTTTATCTATGCGAATAAACACGCAAAGTTTGTCGCAACGGCCGCGTAGGCTCTGATTTATTCGAAGGCCGCTCCCTAACACGCGGCCGGGCACCTAATCATGCGATGCGCTGCGTGCAAACTCTGCATAATAATAAAGGTTCACGATAGTCCCATTAAGATCACCTGTTCATTTTCGGCTCAGGGCTCGCGAGCGGACGAGCGATGCACGCCCGGGTGCGATTTGCCAAGTATTTATCGCTATCTGAAATGCATTAATTTTCATTTCGGCCATTATGTGAGTTCGGAGCAGAGAGAAAGAGAGAGAGAGAGAGAGAGAGAGAGAGAGAGAGAGAGAGCGACGCACCCGTGGAGAGATGGACGAAGCGAAAAAGGGGAGCGACGTGAAAATATAGTGACAAAAGTGAATCTACGTTATATTTACAAATTCGGAAAATCAAACGGTAATAGATACTAAGCTAGATAAAAGGCTTAATAAATAATATATTAAGTAGCCTATAGAGAAATAAAACAATGCGTTCAATAATTATAAATTCAATACATAAAAGTATAATAGAATGATAAAATGGGAAAATGAACGAAATTCGTAATCCAATTATTTTTAACGCCACAGAACGATAATTAATTTAAAATAATTTTTACCTAATCCATAATCGAAAAAATCTTTAAACTATCATAAAATATCTAATGCAACAAAAGACGATTTTGCTAGAATTCACGTATTTTAGAGCGCCGCTCGACGTATCAGGTGAGTTTGGGTACTGCGGGGGGACATAAATTTCTGCGGAATAAGCCAATAACTTAATGAAGGAGAAACTTTATGTACACTGGCCAGTGTGCAGAAACAAGAGAGTGCGCGCTCGAGAAGAGAGAAATGAGGGAGTGAAAAGCGGCGGACGTAAAAGCGGCCAGGGGATGAGAGGAGCGCGCGAACACGCGAGAGAGGGAGCGAGAGGGAGAGCGTGGCAGGGTATTACCAAGAGCCAATGATATAGTGACTATTACCGTCACTACGTACCCCGGCGCCGAGTGATGGCGGGTGACTGCGTGCCTCGATAGCGCTAAGCCTCGGGGCAGTAAAATACATTGGTCCGGCGCTAGCGCGCACGCCCGCGTGTGATCCAGCCATATCAATGCCGCTGCCGGTGCCGCTACTGCTGCTGGCTGGCCGTTATGTGGCCTCGACGCCGCCACGTTACAGTTGAGCGTCATCGGGATACCAGTCCCGCGTTATATAACAAGGATTTTTACTTCGAGCAGAAGGTTTTCCGACGCGCGGCTGTGTATGCGCACCCGCCGAGGCCCTCTAGAAAATTGTTATTTACAACGTTTTTTACCAGAGCGCGCGCCTGTATATATACATGTCCGTGCGAGTTAGAGCCGTAAGGATACCATGAAGCTTTTGTTGATTTTTTTTCAGACAGCCGAGTATGTGTACAACATTGTGATTCAGGCCAGCTAACAGATATCTTTTGTCTGTTATTTGCGACGAATCGAAAACCAAACTATACTGACGTACATTATTATTTATTCAGTAATGAAAAGTTCCAAAATATAATCAAATTCAATGTAATATGTATAATAACTACAGTAAATCTTTTTTATACTCACCTTTTTCTAAATAGCGAGATAACTACACTAAAAAATTTGTTAATTATTCCATCGAATTATATACATTTGTATACGTTTAACTATTGCTTCGTCCTAGAGGAAGCGTTGTAATAGGAAAAATTTAAATTTTGTTAAAAAATGTTAGAAATGTGTTCTGAGTCTTTTGGGATGGAAATATATTTTTTTAGAAAAATATCCACACGGATGTGCGTGAGTGTGCGCGTGCGAACCGATTTTAATACAACAAAGCTCATTTTTTTGTTTTCATTCCAGTCGAAATGCATTTTTGATTTGGTTTAGATTTCGGTTTTGGCAGACCATTTTTAATTTTTAGCCAATGGTACTGTTAGTAAAATTAATTTAATAACACTGTATCAGGAAGAGCATAGAATAACCTATTTTTTTCAGGTCAAAATTCTGGATTAGCTATCTTGTTCTTTTGTTATACAGCTAAACATGTATTTTTTTAATCGAAGCTTTTAGAAAATCATGCATTGAGAAAAAAGTTTTGTAAAAATTATTAATAATTAATAAAGAAAAAAAAATTAATTTCATAAAAATTTACAGTAAATATCATGGTGCATTCTTTTATAGTGATATTACATAATATCCAAAAGTATTAATGACGTATGATTTCAGGATATGCACAAACATTTTTTAAAATAGCATATTTCAACTCAAAATAACTTGGAACGTGTTTTTGTTTTTTCGAGAAATTCTTTTTTTTCACCGCCATAAAGCTTCCCCTGGGAGAAAGAAAGTTGTACTTACTTAAAATTTTGAAAGTAATAAATAATAAAAATTATTACAAAACAAATAAATTAAACATAGAGAAATTTTTATATAAAAATGCATTATTGGAATTACAAATAAGGAAAGCCATGTGTCACTGATCTTATATAAATATTTTAAACTGCCTATGAAAATATAAATAAAACTAAGAAATCAGTATTAATAAAATAAAAGAATAATGCTTATTTGCAAATAGTAGATTAAATCAGACAGGCAGATTAATTAGTGTAATAATTAGAAGTCTAACAAATCGCAGGGTGCGAAAGAGCCGTTAATTTGGAAGGACGTCAAGCCCTGTACCTATAGGGCGCAACAAAAACAGCGAGAGGAAAGAGATCGAGCAGATCTTTTATTAGGGACATTTGGGGGAATCGTCGTGGGACTCACCGCGTATATATACACGCGGAGAAATTCGGACGAATTCGCGCGACGCGAAGAAAAATTAATCGCATTCTTGCCGCCCCGACGGGCTAAATCCGTGGGCTCTTTATCCGTGGCAGGGTGCGAATACCCCTCATTTGTCAGGAATACTGAATTAATGATGATTGCCACTCGACGTTGCGCGCGTACAGGAGAGAGAGGGAGAGAGACCTATGCGCAGCCGTCTCTCCTCGTCCCTTCGTCATTCCGTGCACTCTCTCGCATTAGGTCGTTGGCGTTCTTCCGTCGGAAGCTCGTTTACTTTAATGCAATCATTACGATTGAGTATTCGCGTTCTCGATTGACTATTTTACCAGTGAACGCCATCGATACGAATAAACGTTTGAATACAAGTGTCCTTATACTAACTTAATTAAAAATTCATCATTTTTTCAGTAAGCGATAATTAATCATTTGTATGATAGGAAAATATTGATATTCAGAATACAAAAAAGAGAATTTTAATTGTGTGAAGCAACAATCATTAATTGCAACTATCTTTCACAAGTTTACGAGAAAAAAAAAATTAAAAAAAAAAAACAATTAGTTTTCATTTCCCTTTATTTACTAATACTTTTTCAGTTTGTGATTGCATATTTTTATTTGAATAGTGGTTTGTTAAAAGAGTCTATAATATAACTATGTACGTACTACGCAATTTCTGAGCAGTTTAATCTCAATTAAATTTAAATAAAAGTAAAACAAACCCAATGGTAGCTTTATTCTTTGACAATATTTGATCAATTAAAGCGTGAATAAAAATCTAACAATAGATGCTTTCAAAGGTTAATCGCCATGGTTTTTTCCAAGTAAATAAAATTAGAAAAAAAAATTAATTCCATATTATAAATTTACTGATGTAAAAATCTTTTATAGATAAATCAATGCGATCTTAAAAGGTTTATAAGCAATTTTTATTCGACTATATTACACTACTAGGAAGATTCGCACACTTTATTTTTCCGTCCAGAATGCTTTCAAATCAAAATTTTAAAATATAAAATTCTTTTGTTTATTAAAAAGTATCACCTTCTTATATTTGATTTTTGGAGTAAATTTTAAGGTTACACTTTTAACAAAAGTACAAGATAAAATTTTAAATTTTAAATTTCCGCGCCATATCTCCATATTGTATTTAACAACCAATCAAATCAGTCTTATTATGATGACATATCTCAGCCATCACTTTCTTAAGAGAGAAATTGTTACGTGAAATGCAAATAATAAAATTTGTTAAGTGATTCGTAGACTTGAGAGTTGTTCTTTGCCGAGTCGTCATGTATCTGATTTTACGGGTTCTTGAACATCGACGGACACTTCACCCATAACTCGTATTATTTCTTACCTAATTAAAATCGATATCTTATTAATTTGATATAAATGCATTTTTAAGTAATCATAAAGTAACATTAGAAAAAAATTTACAAAAGGAAAATTATTTCCGTAGAAAAATTGAAAGTATAAGTTTTAGATCACAAGAAATTCGCAAAAAGACGAAGAAACTCAGAGCACTGCACTTGAGAAACTCAAAAAAGCGCTGAAGAGTCGCATAAGGCGAGCACCTAAGAAGCAGCAACCAGCACAAGACAAGGAAAAGGGACTTTGAGCTTGCGCGGTCGCAAAGACAGAGAACGTCTGCCGGGCGCGTAATGAACCAGCTAGACTTGCGGACGAGTTTTGATTTCAATTGTCGGGCCGGTTATTCAGGGAAAAGCTGGGAAAGGCATAGGAAAAAGCCTCGGGGCTGGTGCGGCAGCAAAAAGCCGCAAAAGTAAAAGTCGAGGTGCACGAGAGCGCCTTCGTCTTCAGCCGCCGTCGCCGCTGTCGTTTCGCGAAAACTTGAGCAATTTCCGGGGCGTCGCCGCCCGCGGCGCAGCAGCACCAGCTCGCCAAAACTCGTTAAATATGCATGTCGCACGAGTGGGTGGAGAGAGTGAAAGAGCGGTACAGAGGAGGGAGAGCCGCCGCCACGGCCGCACGTCTTCCCTAATTATCTCGGCGCTTTCTAATCGCGCGCGCGGCGCGCAAGCGTGTTCTCTTTGGTGCGCTTGAGCGCTTATAAGCGACAGCCGCCACGGGAAAGGTGATAAGGGATTTTCGCGGATCGCGTTTGTCGGTTCTACTTTGTTCCCGCACATCCTGTTGGCTCTTAAGGAGATTCGCGTAGTGCTATGGTAATTTTGATACAGGAGCTTCGCGATCAGTTCTTTGATTGATACTTACATTTTACTCCTGAAATATTTTACAAAAGGTCCATTACGGTACTTGAAAACTTTGGGGTATGTGATACAATAACTTCAATATTACCAACCGCGTAGAGGATATAAGTAAAAACGCAAACTCAGATTTGAAAAGAAAAAATTGTTTTTCGCAAAAAGGTTATGTTGGTGTTGCAAGCTCGAGTTCGCTTTTTGTTTGGCCCCTTAAGGGTGTCTTACCTGTTTTTAACCAACATAAAATATACTATTAAATCACGACTTCCCTGCCGCGATAGTTCGCGATTATATACTCAACTCTCCTCCACAGTTTTAAGCTATAAATCAAAATTCTTATTTATAAATGCTGTATCATTGATCTAATACAAGTAACAGCTTGACTGGTGGATATAAGTATATAATAAACTAGAGTTCGACACGCGCGCTTCGCGCGCTGATTTTTTTTTTTAAGTTACAAAAGAAGCTGCATAATTAATGAACGGTTTCTTTTTTATTTACAAGAGAAATGTTATTATTCAATTCATTATTTAAGGTTGTATGGACTATATGTAAAAAAGAATGTCAGATCAATAAAGTTTCGTCAGTAGGTCAATAATATCATTATAAACGTCTCTGGCAAATTTGAATATGATTTGCGTGCTAGTTTTCGAGATATTGTAGTTTAAAATTAACGTGGGTTCTTATGGAGATTCTCTGAATATGGCTAGACTCGTCGTAGTTATTGAAAAAATTAAGTTGAAAAAATAGTGTTTAGTTCTTGTAAATTTGTGTATACGTAAAAGAAAACCTTTGTAATCGATTGCAATTGAAATGAATTGCTTTTGCGAGCTAGTAGGGTCCGAAAGTCAATTAAAAATTCAAATTTCTCGCCACAATATAGCAGACAAAAAAATAAGTAATTTGCCTATAACAATTAGTAAAAATTTACAATTAGTAAAAAATATTACGGAAAACCAGGACTGCATTGTCCTCCGTTACATTATTATCTATCGTTTTACAAAGTTTGCAGTTTCTATATAAATATTTCGCTGAATGGCATTTGAATTACTTGATTTTGAGACATTATTCAAATGCCATTCAGCGAAATATTTATATAGAAACTTCAAACTTTGTAAAATGATAGATAATAATGTAACGGGGGGTAATGCAGTCCTGATTTTCCGTATTATTGTTTTTTCTATTTGTTATAGGCAAATTACTTATTTTTTTGTCTGCTATATTGTGGCGCGAAATTTGAATTTTTAATTGACTTTCGGACCCCCTTAAGGCGATGCGAGGCCCCACAGTTACCGACGATTGCAGGGATCCGTTTTTCTCATTCAATTTTGAATTTTGACAAAAAATCTCTCTGACACGTTATAAATTTGATAGTCAACTATAACGTACCAGAGCGATATTTTCTTAAAATTTTAAATTGATTGAGAAAAACGGGTCCCTGCAATCGTCGATAACGACTGGTACTCACATCAAAGTTATAGCATAAAAACTGGATAGTAAGGCGTACAGTCATACTAAAAAGTGAAAGAAATGAGCAATGCAATGTTGTAAAACCGATGTAAAGTGTTCTTCATAGTTCTAAAAAACATTTTACATATTTGTTTACTCTTAGTACTGTAGAATATTAGTGTTTTCGACAAATTATACGACCAAAATATTTGTCTTAAATTTTTAAATGAGATCTTACGGCCAATACAACCTTAATGCACTTATTTTGAATTCATTTAAACATTATGATGTTTATGACTAAAAATGTATGTATGAAGAAGTATTTGTTATTTTAATATATGATTTGTCTTTATCTTTTGAATTTAGTTCTAGTGATTCATTCCATTCCATAGTTTCCTGCTTTAACAAATTTAAAGGTTCATTCAATTCTATAGTATCAGAATGTCACTACAATGATAAAGATTAATCAAGTTTAATTTCATTTAAATAAGCTTTTTTCATGTTGTGATTTTGTTCAATAAGTAAAATTGCCACTAAGATAGATAAACAATAACATAATTATGAAAATATCTGTTTTCTGTGTTTAATAATGTTGAACATATAAAAAGGCAAAGTGAAGGTATAAAATTCAAGATGAATATTTTTATATTGAGAAAACCGTGTTTTTAATTTTAACTAAATAAAAAGATCCTTACACTAATCCGACCATCATCACTAATAAAAAACCGCTCCCAATATACATTGGCACTTAGCTTCCTCAAACTAATGTATTTATTCCTTTTTTTAATTTTTTATATGACAATAATTAATTGTATTATACAAAAGTTTCTCTATCTATCAAATATTGTCTGAAAAACGCTATTCGAAAATATTTTTAAAAAACTTTCAACCTCAAATATCTTTGGTCGTGACAGTTCAATTTTTTTGCGCAATGAACAGTTTGGAGATATAAAAAATCTATATCCTCTATACCAAATTTCAGGACGATTAATTGGTTTTTATTCTTGTCATCGTGTATCAGTGAAAACGCGTTTTTTTTTTAAATAATTTTTTTCTCAAAAAAAAAATGAAGATAATCTCTTGAAATTTATACCAAATATTATCTTCAATAAGCGTAATAAGTAAATAAAATTTTGAGTCGATAATCAAATATTTTTTGAAAAATTAATTTATGAATTATAAGAACATTTTCCATGACACACTAAAGATAATTTGAAAATTAAAAACAGAAAACGTAGGTAGTTTAAAGATTTTTTGGTTATAAAAAAAAAAGAAAATCGATAAAAAATTAAAACGGAGTATTTTTTCGGGACCAAGAGAATAAGCTTTGTCCGACGAAAATAGCTGAAATGGTTTTCGAGATATCGAGTGTTTACATACACACACACCCACCCACCCACTCACCCACACACACATACACACACACACGCACGCACGCACGTACGCACGCAGGCACGCACACACACACACACACACACACACACACACACACACACACACACACACACACACACACATACAGACACACACACACACAGACACACACACACACACGTAATGAATAAATATTTTTTTTTAAATAAAAATTTTTCATCGATTTATCAATTGATTATAAATTTCTATCAATTAATATATATCATATTTTCCCGCTCACGACACATGCGCTATCTCTATACCATTCCACCATAACTCTAAGGGTGTCTATAACTTTGCGCGTGCATATGCCCTCTCGTGTATAAGATATACCTATATATAGTGCTCTCCTATATATAGCGCTCACCTATATATAGGTATACCTTATACACGGCGAGCGCATACACGCGCGCTGCACGGTTGTAGAGACTCCCTAAGTCCCTATAGGGCATTTGCACATGCACCAAAAAATTCGAGATATTCGAGATATTCGAGAAAAAATCAACATGGCGTCGCAACATGGCGTCGACCATGCCAAGGATGCATTTTTTATAGAGGGATAGGATTGACTATTTCACATATTTTGATAATTTCTAAAGAAACAAATTTTTGAATATTATTAATTGTATATATTTTATTGAGTCTTAATTAATTGACATAGATAGAGTTAATTTGACTACCCTCCATCTTTTTGAATAAAAATAAATCAGGAAACGATAGGGAGGATAAACCCACAAAATAAACAACAAATCACATAATATTATTCTCCAACGTTTCGCTGCACTTGGTTGTCAGCCTCTTCAGGGAATATGATATAGACATCTTAAACATATATTTAAAATTATTGTAGTAACAACTGTTGACTATGTAGTTGTTACTACAATAATTTTAAATATATGTTTAAGATGTCTATATCATATTCCCTGAAGAGGCTGACAACCAAGTGCAGCGAAACGTTGGAGAATAATATTATGTGATTTGCTGTTTATTTTGTGGGTTGACCCTCCCTATCGTTTCCTGATTTATTTTTAATTGACATAGATTTTGAAGAAATGTCATCATAAATATTTTGTCCATTTTTTTCTTTAATTTACTTATTTCTTGTATCGAAACTTAATTGAATAGTTCTTGTCTCAAATTTAGATTTCTTCACTATTGGGATAGGTGGGATAATTCTAAAGTTTCTGATGCTGAATATTGTTTTAGTTAAAGCCTTTTAACGTGTGTAATAAGAGTTACAGGAACCCGTTTTGCTGATTTTAACCTTTGTTTTAGTACTAATTCATCGTTTCTAATTCATCATTTATTGACATCTTTTTTCTCTACAATATTACAAAGTTTAATACCTCAAATCTTTTAATCAATAAAGTAAATGAAACATGTAAACAAATTTTAATCAAACTGTTTAATGCAGAAAAACTCAAGCTCTTTTGTTAATTCATGAGGCGTTTTACGTCAAATATCTTAGGCCAAAAATCAAACATGAAATATTTTATATGCAAAAAGATGTTATATGTAGTACTTGACAAAGTAAAGTAGCGTACTATACCATACTATAATTATTTTATAAGCGATAACATTGACGACGTGCTGAGCTGCGTGAGGATAAATCTCGAGTACACTTTTTTTATATTGTGTCGTCCTGCGTTCTTGATCTATTTTTAGATTTTGCTTTTTTCTCATGTAAACGCTGATCTCCATAAAATCAAATTCACGACTATTTATCGAGATCATAAACTTATATTATTCTTTCTCCTATTATGACTGGCACGCACTTCTATCGAAAGGTGAATATTAGCCTTTACATTTCACCGAATATGAAAACCCCGCATTTAGTTTTATTATCTTATTTTTCTCTTTTATCTAATCCTAATTAAGACATTCGCGAATATACTAGAATAAGATCACGCGCTTCTCACGTAATCTTACATTTTGTATAAAAGCTGGTCACTTTTGTAAACCAGTGTTATAGTTCTACGCTAAGTCCGCGATCCGCGACTCGAGGCTACGCCTGCACGTGTAATCTGCGATTCGCGATCAAAGTGTTTAGTTGTAAGTTCATCGCTCACCATTACGTCTTATACGATTGTAACTCGAAATTTGCTTGCGTTAGTAAATCCGCAATTCGCGATCGACGCGCTTAGCTTATTAAAATAGTTACCTTAAATACTTAAGTTCATTTTGTTTAAATCTAAAATCAGTTTAGAAACTTTTATTTGCTGCTGAACACCTGTCCCTTTCTAGATGAAGCAGAAAACCTTGACCTAAGGTAAGTGGTCTTTTCTCTCCCATATTACGGCGGCACTGCTTCTCGAGGCCGCTGATGCGCTCCCCCATTCCTCCATTCAGCCACACAGCCCTTACACGAAAAAAAAAGTATATGAAATCTGACAATATTTTTGGTCTGATAGCAATAGAAGTATAGCTGTTAGGCTCATACCGATATCGTATAGTTGTGACAACTAAACTGGTTTTGTTAGTTCGGTTTCGCTCTCAAAAGATTTAGTATTGCTGTGACGACAATACTAAGTTGTTTTTGAGCACAATATATATAACCTGAAATTTATATGCGCAAACGTCAAAGATGTAGGTTGTGGGTAAGAACTATCGATAATTATAAGCATCGAATGCACGGTCTAGATCTTTGGGGTCGCCGATGACGATGTCAGGATGGTGCGCGGCATAGTTTTTTGCCTCTAGGTGTTGGAACCCATCGAATGCGTAGTCTAGGTCTTTGGAGTGGACAATGATGGAGTCTAGGTGATGCGCTTCGTAGTTTTTTGTGTTAAGATATCAAGGCGCATTTAATACGTCGTCCTGGTGTTAGAGGTAGCCGATGACGATGTCTAGATGGTGCGCTCCGTAGTTTTTTGCCTCTAGATGTTGGAACGCAACGAATGAGTGCTCTAGCTCTTCTGGGTGCCTGATGATGGAGTCTAGGTGGTGCGCTCCGTAGTTCTTTGCATTTAGGTATCAGGGCGCATTTAATACATGGTCCAGGTGTTCGGGGTAGGCGATGACGATGTCTAGGTGGTGCGCTTCATAGTGTTTTGCCTCTAGGTGTTGTAACGCATTGAATGCGCGATCTAGGTATTTGCGTGGCCGATGATGGAGTCTAGGTGGTGCGCTCCGTAGTTTTTTGTGTTTAGATATCAGGACGCATCTAATACGTGGTCCAGGTGTTCGGGGTAGCCGATAACGATGTGTAGGTAATGCGCTCCGTAGTTTTTTTGCCTGTAGGTGTTGAAACGCATCGAAAACGTGGTGGTCGATGAAAAATACGGAGCGCATCACCTAGACACCGTCATCGACTATCCCGACTACCTAGACAACGCATGGAATGCATTCCGACATCTCGATGCAAAAAAAACTACGGTGAGATCCACCTAGACTCCGTCATCAGCCCGAACATCTAGATCACGCATTCGGCGAGTTCCAATACCTAGAGGCAAAAACCTACGGCGGGCAAAAACTATAAACTTCGTCATCGGCTATCTTAAACACCTAGACTAAGCATTGGATGCGTTTCGACACATAGAGGTTAAAAGCTACGGAGCGCACCACCTAGACTCAGTCATCGACCACCCTGAATACCTACACCACTTTTTTTCACCCAGATATCCATAATTTTTGTAGCAGTCGTAGAAAAGACGAAGTGGAAATAATCCGCGTGCACTTGTCGCGTCTTCCCGCGTGCTTTGCCCGGCCGTTTCTGTATGGGAACCAACGTTTAGTTGACTCAAGTATCGGTATTGCTCTCACAGCTATACTGATTTTGCATATAGCGCGAATATCCGATTTTGGTTGTAGAGGAATACATATTGCGGTGGAAATAGTACGAATTCCTCTCAGTAAAATACTCCCTATTCCAACTTTGGTATTGCCGTGCGCACAATACTTTTTTTCAGTGTACAGAAAGCACATACCCCTCGGCGCAATCTATTAATTATTTGTTTATATAAAATAAATAATAACAACCAAATAACCAATAAATATTTGGCTGGGATAATCCGCAGTTCTTAAACATAAAAATTAAGATATAAAATCGTAGAACATCACAATATTTATATACATAGTATTTTAGTCATTGGTAATAATAATAGTTTTCATGACAAAATATAGGCGTTTATAACTCTAATAAATTTTTGTGTTTTTTTTTAAATAAAATATATAAAAATAGCATAAAGTAGCAGGTTTTAAAAAAATGTCATGCATCATTTTTATATTTTCATTGAGCTTATCGATTGTGATAAGCGTTTTTCAAAATTTTCAAGATTTGACCTTGAAATTTTGAAAATAAAACTTTACTGATTCACTGATCATTATATTCTTTAATATTAACTTTTGAGAAACTAAACTTAAAGCAAGTAGATAAACAAGACTATAAAAATATAAATTACAAAAAATGAATCAAGATAGGATATAACATGAAACATAGAACGTAATTTTGCATGAATAGGATTCAAATATTGCTACAGACACTTTTATAGGATTACTGAATGAGTGTATTAATAAAGCTACAGTTAACGAAACTCAACAAACATAATAGAATATGATACTAAGAAAAAATTGGATATTTAGTGCGATATTAGTATCATGTATGAGTAAAGAATTTTTATACAAGACTTTTTAAAAAAGAAACCTATTTGTATAATTTAAAAAAAACAATGTAAAAGTTATTGTAAAATATTACTAGATAACGTTATAAAAGATGCTAAGTTTAAATATGATAAATATGTGATAACAGCCCAAGACAGTTGTGGAAAATAATTTATACAAAGATAGGCAACAAAGAAAAACAAACAAATAAAACTAATTATATGTATAGTAAGGAGCAAAAAATTGAAAATACTATTGAATTTATAGCAAATTCAATGGATAAACTTTCTACCACCACACCAGTGTCACAATGTGCTATTAATATAAAGCAGAAATTAGCCTTGTGACAGTCTAAACGTATAGTTCTTAAATTCTGTGTTTATATATTCTGCGTGTTATGGTACGTCGCACCAATACGTAAATAATACGCCTGTAATAACCGATTTGGGATTGCTAGCTCATAAGCATCGAAAATTCTGTCAGACACAAGCAAGGAGGACCTGGAATTACAGATTCCTGTAGAATAAGTACCTACGTTGTATTTCCAATCTTTCTCTCTCGCGTTATCACTCAATCACTGAAAAATTGGTGTATCCTAAAAGGGGTAAGTAATCATAGAAATAAGAAATCATATAATCATTTAGTAAGGAGAGGTAGTGCAGGTCCTCAGAGAAACGGATTTCAATGAGACTTTTAGAGTCGATTTGTTGTATCTAAAAATAAAGTTCAGTGTTCCCGATTCCGTCTCATAGGTCCATCTTTTAGATACGTCCCCTCTAATTATAAGTCTATTAAATTGAAATTGAATTGTTAAAAAATTGTCTATTTTATTGATTCTCTTTGAAAATATTTACATAACTTAAACAAGCAAAAAAGATAATAAAACTAGAAAGAAAAAGCTAAAATTTATGCTTTTTGTTTCCCTAAAAAATATTTATATATCAGAAAATTATAAGCAATCAAAGATAGCATAAAACACGTGCAGGTGTGTGAGACGAATTTTAATAAAATTATACTCGAAATCCTCTGTACATTTAAAACCCATCATAAAGCCAATCTTTAGAAATAACGATTTAAAAATACCATATAAAATTTAACTTTCATAATATCTCGGAAATTTACGAATGAATATATTTCCCCACCAAACTTAAATGCTATTGTTACGGACGTAGGTTCACTTTATTGCTTAGAGATATATTCGAAAGAGAGAGTCTGTCTACGTGACACTATACATAAAAACTACATTTTCATAAAATTTGGAAGTGGTTAGATACTTTTTATTTCAGTTATTGTGGAACATGAGAAACTATTGAATTTTTTTTATTCCAATATATAAAATAATAATATAAATTTATGAGATATGTTTCCTACAATTCCACATTAAAATTTTTTCCGAAAGTTTCAATGCTATGCTACGTTCAATATTACGCTGTGTGTGTGTGTGTGTGTGTGCGTGCGTGTGTGCGTACGTGCGTGCGTGCGTGAGAGCGTGCGTGCGTCAACAAAAACATAAAATTAGAAACCAAGTAATTATTTGTAAAATCAAATTTTTTTCATAGTCTTTCAAATAGTTGACAAGGCAATAACAATGGATACCGCAGGCAACGATAATGTACATCTAAAAAAAGATGAGGAGGATAAACTGGCGGTGGAAACTGACAAAGACAAGAATAATCCAGAAAAAACCAGTACCACCCCTCCCAATAATAATTTGACGGGCACCAAGACCACCCCGAAAATTACGAACAGGAATAGAAACGGTTACTATTTAATTGTCTTACAAAGGAAGACTTAGAACTAGAATTCTACTACTTTTTATTATAGGTAATTCCTACAGAGCAGGGCGGTGGACCAAATCAAAAGAAAGGTTGATGAAAATGAAAGCGTACAGACTAATGTTCTCGATAATTAAAGATGATGTAAGAAGAGAATTTAAAGGTAACTAATAACTATTAACTATAAAACTAATAACTATATATAACTAATAACTATATAACTATATATAACTATATAACTATTTTTTATTATAGATAATTTCAATGGAGCAGGGCGGTGGACCGAATCAAAAGAAAGGTGGATGAAAATGAAAGCGTACAGACTAATGTTCTCGATAATTAAAGATGATGTAAGAAGAGAATTTAAAGGTAACTAATAACTATTAACTATATAACTAATAACTAGTAATTAATAACTAATAACTATTAACTATTAAATATTAAATATATAACTAATAACTATTAACTATTATCTATATACAATTAATAAATATTAACTATATAACTATTTTTTATAATAATCAATATGTCCGTTTCTTTTGTTTATAAAGAGGGAACGACGTCGGATGAACAACGATAATTAAAAATGAAACGAATTTAATGGAAGAGGATGCATTCCGATTGCAATTTAATCATTTTAAGGATGATTCTCAATTCTAAGGTTTACAATTCTTTCTTATTAATAGTGTAACGTAAATAATAAAAGCTGATCAGAGTAATTTCAATTAAATCGCCAAATTTTTAAATTGTTTGTGCTCTAGGAGCCTCTACTCGTAACATTTGCTATTAATCAGCTTCAATTTTTTTCTGTACATTATTAATAAAAATTATAAGCCTTAGGATTGAGACTCATACTTAAAATGATTGAATTATAATCGAAATTCATCATTTTCCATTAATCGGTTCAGAATTTTGCTATCAAATTTACCGCGACAACCTGTTATACGTGAAACCAGTGAAACCTTTGTGAAATTATACCGTGACAGTCCTAGAAAAATTATAGTAATTTTGCTATTATTTTTGTAGCGAAATCCTTGTAATTTTTACAAGACTCACCTTTTTGTAACAGATTCACTTGTTTCATGTTTGCAAGATGCGATAATTTTTATAGCAAAATTCAGTAATGAAAAAAAAAAGTAGTAAAGTAGTAGTCAAGTAACTTGACATGCATGATTTTTTACCCCGTTTGTGACAAAGACGACTAATTAAGCGATGATGATTTTGATGATGATGTAAGAATCTTTGCTGCGTGGGTTTTATTCTCTAAGTGTATCTATTATTGGAAAGATCAACACTTATACTTCTATGTTACAGTCGTTTCTGTGTATCTCCAAGTTAGTCCATCAATTCTACTTCTTGTTTATACCGTTTTATTTTATAATACATTTTTATAATTTTCCACATTTATATTTTCGTTAATCAAGTTTTCTCGTCATCTTTTTTATATTCCTTATCATCTACTGCTGCTGTAGTATTTCATTCTGATTGTAGTTTTTCAAGTTTTGCTTTATCGAATAATTCGTTTGTCATTGAAAGTAAGTAATACAGTGATAGGTATATATACTCTAAATTTTTTTCAGTGTAAAGTCGGACACTGTTACAGAATAGCGCATATACATTATTTTTTTAATATATATACACAATATTATAATGAAAATCCAATTTCACTATTTTGAAAGTGCATACGCACTGAATAAATAGTGTATATTCACTATTATGTACCAGTGCCCGACTTTGTGCTGAAAAAAATTTAGAAAGTAAACAAAACAAAACTCAGTGTTTAGATGTAAATTCGGAATTGTTTTACTTGTACGAAGAAAAGTGGTAATTCTTGCACTAAAAATGAATCAGACGATATATAATTGTTTTCCGCACGCTAATTTTACTTTGCCCGGAAAACTTATTTTACGGACAGGAAATATATTTTGTGCACGCGAAATTCATTGTTTGTAACACATGCACGATGTTCACGGTTTAAACTTGTGCTAATTAAACTCTTGTGGTAAAGTGATATTTTCCGTACCCAAAAGAAGAAAGCAGAGTCGAATACTCCGCACCGAGTTAGGAATATAGTACATTGTGCAACTAGAAAGGAAAGTTAACTTTTTCTAGCGAGGATACTGATTGAGTAGAAGTAGCTCATGGGGGCGCCTTTGAGGCCCTAGTGAAACACGAGTGCTTAATTCATAATCCGAGTCTGAAAAAGTCAATTTCTCCCTCGTTACACACCGTAATTTTTTTAATGAGTGTAGGAATTGGTCCTTTTCATACATGAAAGGCGAATAGGAGATCGAGCATTAGATTAAAATGCATGGAAAAATCAACGTAGTTGCAAGTGTATGAACTTAGCTTTTAAATTGGAATCATAATTTATTTAAGTAAAAAGAACCACATTAATAGAAATAAAGTTACTGGCAGAATACTTTGACATGGATTCGCTGGCTTATCTACATTCTTTGATATTATTGGCTTATGAAAGGCATTTGAGTGAGTTTTATTAAAAGATTACTCAAGATTTTACAAATTCACCCAAGAGGAAAAATTTGTCCACCTCAAGACTCAAAATAATATAGAATTAGAGTACCTTGTAACGGATCGTCAATGAAAAAAGAAAGAGGAATGTATATTGCTAAGAAGTTTTGTCCACTTACCCCGTAATTATTGAATTAAACTGAAGGATGTATCATCTTTGTTATTTTAATGCTGCGACTAGTATAACTTTTATTTTCTACATTCTTGTTCAGTTTTACATATATTTTTTTTTCAATTGATTTTTATCAATAAACATACGACAAAGATTTTCACATCCAAGTTTGTAATACCAGATATCAATGTAAGAAACAATTTTATTTGTGCTTGAAAAAAATTCTTAATCTGGTCAATTTCGCATTTAGATTACAGAGAGCAAGGGTCATTAAGAACAATAAGTATATAATGTTCAGATTTAATTTTTGGTGTAAATGGATTAAACGCGACAATCATCAAAATCTACCGATTCTCGCTTCTGTTGAGCTCGCGGCGGGAACGAGGATACGAATACATTGTGATGGCCACCACGGGTAAGATGAATCGGCCCTTTGGAAGTCCCCTGGCGGAAGTCGACGACTTGGGAGCAGTTTCAAGTAGAACCTGCGGATTCTATCCATTGTTCGACGCACCGGTCACGTGATCAATGTTGAGGGAACTATTTGAGCTGCAACGGTAGCCGGTGTGAGTCCATAAGTGCTGATGCAGAACACTGAAAATTCTTGAAAATTCACTAACCGTGTCTCTTCTTTTTTGCCGAATCGAAAAATAATAAAAATGTTCATTTAATAAGTTTCGTTTGTTGATTTTTAAAAATGTCAAAAAATGTCAAAAAAAAAAATCACAAAAAAAAATATGTCAGAACTCTGACACATCGGCTGATTTTGTAATATCATTTGAATGAGCCTTTCCTTGATAATTAAACGGTATTTAAACAAAATTGGCCGGGGAAACACCATTTTGACTTCAGGATACAGTTCCCGTGACGAGGTTCAGACATTTTTTTTGTGGGCCTGTGTTATTAAATTTGATCTTTACTCTTGTTACCGTTCGTCAACAAAAAAGTGTTTTTTAATTAACAAGTTGGTATGTAATGCCATTATCAAAAATTATATTATTATAAAAAGAAATACATAGAATCATAAAATATAAAAAGTACAATTCCATGACTTATTTAATATCCTACCCCTACAAAAATTCCAGGTCATAAAATTCATAAAACACAAAAGTTTCATCATAAAACTTAAAATTTAATCGAAAATGATTTTCCCTGCGAGTCTAAAACGCTCCTTTACAGAAAGCGTGCATAAGCAGGAAAGAAGCAGAAACGAGAATTGTGACGTGTCCAGAACAGAAAGAAAGACAAAGAGAAGCAGTGGGAATGAGCGTGCGGGCGAAAGAGAGAAAGAGCAAGTGTAGCGGGCACGTGCGTGCGAGTACGGTAATGGCGACTACGGCGTAATCCGAAGGATTCCACCATCCGCCGGAGCAATAAACAGTTTCCGTTAATAGCGCGGCATTCGTAGAACCGCTGGTAAAATACTAACAGCAGATGGTACAAGTGCGCGTGGGCTCGAGGGGGGGGTGGAAAAGGAGCGCAGAGGAGCAGGAGGAGAGTGAAAATGGCGCTGCGGGGGGATGAGGCCAGCACCGATGCAGCTAGCGTGCGCGTTGGAGGCGAAGCAAGTTGTATCTCACAGATCTGTCGCGTGATTAAGCTTATTAAACGCTTAACTCACGGTGGGCTGCTGCTGCGCCACCGCCGCTGCTGCTACCGCCGCCGCCGTTGCTGGCTCTGCTCTCTCGGCCTCCCTCCCTCTCTATCTATCTGCACAGGGGGCACACATTTCTCTCTTTCTCGCACGCGGCTGCCATATAGTTTTGCGCCGGCGGAGAAGCGACGACGAGAGAAAAGGGGGCGAGATAGAGGAAGCCGGATGGAAAGAGAGGGCAGCAGCATTACACCTCTCTGCCTCCGCCGCCTGCCCCCGCCGCGCTCGCCGGCAACGGGAAAAGGATGAGAGGGGTGTGTGTATAGCGGAAGACTCAGCCGGCAGCGGTAGCAGCCCCGCACACCAAATCATTGTTATTACGGAATATTACGCGGCTGTATCAGCCACGCAGACTCCGTGGCCAATAAACTGCGGTTACTTCCCCTCTCTCTCTACCCCCCTCTAATATGGTGAATCTCAATTTTCAGCGCGAACGAGCGAACGTATACTAGCGAGCGAAGTCGACTAACAGCCGAGCGGTCTTTTGTTTCTTCCACGCGCGCGTACGCGCGTGCTCCCGGAATACGCGCTTTTTACATGCTCTTCTTCTACGGGAGCCTAGCATCGCGGTTTACTTCTCCTTCTTTTTTATTCGACTTTACCATCACGAACTGGTGAGAGCTGACTACTCGCGGATTGTCATTGCAAAGTTTCCTTGATTGCGTTCCTCGAGAAAGGATCCGTATTCTTATTGTTTTAACATACAATTTTATAAAATATAAAATTAGCAATTACAATTTAACGGTTATGATGGATACAAAAAGGGAAAAATGAAAAGCACGTGTAAATGATACTCTATATTTCATCTGTATCTTCAAATTATTGAAAAAATTTGCTTACTGAATTTATTGTTTTGGACGCAAGCCAGGGAGTACCTTTCGCAAGTGAGTCAAAAATTTGGAATAATATATTTTTTCATAAGCGAAATAATTTTGACGTTATCGAAAATTTACTGAAATTGTTGTTAGCCTCTGCTACCGGCAATTATACTGTTTTTATTAATTTTTTACAATATTTATCTCAAATTGTTTTTCACGCGAAGTCGATATCACTCAAATCATCCATTAATAGCTTATTTTGAAGTAATTCTCCGATAGATTTCAGAAATAAATAAAAATTATGCCCAATAAATTATCATTTGATAACAATTTTTTTGTAAAACAAAAATGTAAGCCAATAAATTTCTACCTCTGTCAAATTTAAAATTAAATTGAAAATGGAGCAATCACGAAGGGCCCGGGTAAACCGACAATTCAGAATCATCACTGTGGCTATTTATTGTTATCAGCGCAGCGCTTACAGGTTTTATGGGTGGCAAAACTTGCGACGTATGTTACGCGAGAACGCTGGGGAATATCACAATATTAAAATAGCTTTACCACGGGCGACGGGAATTTTTACCAATAAATAACAGCCAAAAGCGTTGTCAAATGCGCGCAGGAATGAGAAAGAGGGGGACAAGCCGAAAAAAAATGCGCATGAGCTCGCGCGAGCGAAAGGTAGAAAAGTGCAAGCGCGGGAACGAGAGAGAGAGAGAGAAAGGCGGAGGATCGAAATCGACAGCGGCGATCGCCGCGTGAAAATTATTTATTATTTTTGTCGTTGCGATTTCGTACATCCCAGCGCCAAACTGCGGTGAAATTAAATTATTATTTTGCCGCTGTAAATCATCGAGTAGCACATCTCGCTTTACGGGTATACATACACAATTGCCCGCGCGCGCGTACAAACGAAGCGCGTACTTAAAATCTCGGCGAATGAATATTTATACTTTCCATTGAATTACTCTTTCGAGGGCGCGGGCATAATAATACGGGCGAGCAGCCACGAAATAACATTTTCGATAAATTATTTTGCCGGGATCGCCCGCCGCCCGACGACTAATCGGCGTGCTCGGCGGTCGAGCTCACCTGGCTTGAAAAATTCGCGGAAACGGCCGCACGCGGGCCACGGGAAAAATTATTCCTCCATTTCGACGCCTCGGTGGTATGCGCGTTCTCGCGGCCGACTCGACGCGTATATAACGAGGCCTCGCGCGGATACATGTGCCGCGCGTGCGTTGAAAATCGTGCGCAATTAGCCGGCCCCGCGAGATCATCTGGTTATCGCGGTTAAATAAATCGCACAAAAGTGATGTCGTTATTTAGGCGTCTCTCCGATGGGATGTGAAGCGATTTACATGCCACTGTATTTTTCCTTGTTTGAGTAATAAAATTTGGTAAGCGACTTTTATCTTACACGAACAAATCTGTGGCTTCCCGGAAAAACTACGTAAGGGACGAGTTTTGCAAAATCGGTTTTATGCTATATTTCTTATCTTTAAACAATCCTCTATCATCTAGCCGTGACAGAAACTACAAAAGTGCATTCGTTGTCTTGAATTAGCACAAGGAAAAACCACATATCTCCATTTTTTTCAACATTTTCCCGGAATAATCACGTATCTCAATTTTTTAAAGAATAATTCCCGGAAAAATCACGTAAGTCCACTTTTTATTAGAATAATTCCCGGAAAAACCACGTAACTCCACCTTTTTTTTAAGAATAACTCCCGGAAAAACCACGTAACTCCACTTTTTTTTGTAGACTAATTCCCGGAAAACCTATGTAACTTCACTTTTTTATAAAAAAACTCCCGGAAAAACCACGTAACTCCACTAAAATTTTTTTTTAATTCCCGGAATAACCACGTAAGTGAAACTCGTTTTCTAAGACATCAACACTATTTGGTCTAATTACTATGGTAAAAAATATGTTATTTAGATTAGTATTCATTAGTATTCATAGATGCAGTGTTGTATTTAATCTCATTTGTTTTGATTCAAAACACCGATGCGAAACTAAAAACTCGATTTACTGGAAATAATGAAAAGTGGAAATAAGTGGTTATTCCTAGAAACCACCGAAATTATACTTCATTATTATTTTTAAAAACCTTCAATTATGCGAATTCACGTAAATGGGAAACGAATTATGAATATAAAAAAAGTTTCACAATCATATCATAAACTGCCGGAGGAAATGGCTGACAATACCTGCATAATTAATATATATTCATTTATTTATTGTAATCAGTGAATTATGCACATTAATAGTTTATCGAATATTTTATAAACAAGTAGAAGTAAATCCTGGTATCCCGGGAAAAAAGTTATCTTACTGAAAAATCTCACGTGAGATCTCACCTCAAAATCTCACGTGAAATTCTGCTCAAGGGAGCAGTAAAAATCTTGCATTAATTAAAAATGAGTATTCCACAACTGAGAACTGCGTAATAGGTAGTTTTACCACCCAAATGAATTAAAAAATACACCTTTCAAAGCATTTCAGATAGTTTTAAAATTTTTTTAAACATCTCATGTATGATCTCACGTGAGATTTCATGTTAAAAATTGTAAAATTATCTGAAACGTTTTGAAAGGTGTATTTTTTAATTCATTTGGGGGGTAAAACTAGCTATTAGTCAGTTCTCAGTTGTGGAATACTCATTTTTAATTAATGCAAGATTTTTACTGCCCCCTCGAGCAGAATCTCGCTTGAGATTTTGAGGTGAGATCTCACGTGAGATTTTTCAGTAGGGTAATATGATTATATATAACTTATTATATATAATCATATATGGTTATATATAACATATGTATATATTATATAAATATATGATCATATATATACTATTACGTACATATATGCATATCGTCGCGCAGTACGAAGAAAAGCCAACTTGGAAGTTATAGGCGAAGAAAAGCCAAAAACGTGTCTAAGGCGAAGAAAAGCCAGGTTGGGTCCTCCCAGACGAAGAAAAGCCAGTTTGGACAAAAAATCCCAATTGACGACATTTCGCGCGAGAAAAAAATCCAACTCTGTTAGCAAAAGTACTTTTACGTACTATTGATACTATTAATAAGCGGTTCTAGGAATCCCGAATCAGTGTACTGATAATTCCACTTTTGTTATCATTGGAGCGCACCACCTAAACATCATGATCAGCTCTCCCGAAGACCTAGACCACGCATTCGATGTATTCCAACACCTAGATGCAAAAAACTACGAAGCGCACCACCTAGACATCGACATCGGCTACCCCGAACACCTAGACGACGCATTCAATGAGATCCAACACCTACAGCCAAAAGCCTACGGTGCGCACCACCTAGACATAGTCATCGGCTACCCCAAATACCTGGGCCACGTATTAGATTCACCCTGAGATCTTAACGCATAAAAATACGGAGCACACCACCTAGAGTCCATCATCGGCCACCCCAAAGACCTAGTCCACGCATTCGATGCTTTTAATTATCGATAGTTCACCATCCACTGGCCAACCGTTCGTCAATATTTTTGTTATTCGTTGACCAAAAAGATTGGCCAACCTTTGCAGTTAAGCCATTTTGGTTAGGTTATTTTCTACCAGGGTACTTACACAGAAAAACTCTGAGGAACGCCGAATGCAGTAGCCCCGGCCGGTGGCACTATACTGCGTCAAACGCTTGGAAGGCTGCGTTCATGCGCGTTTGCAGCTCGGAGTCGTTGCTCTTTTTTCAGATATATCTGAAAGCGCAATAAACCTGTGATTGCGAGTATACCTTATAATTCATGAACAGCGTTACAGTGCTTTTAACATATGTTCAAAACCAATGGCAAACCAGGAACTGACTGAATCTTGAATCAATGTACTGACTGTCAGTACATTGATTCAAGATTCCTAGTACCACTTATTAATTAAGAGTAATTTTATTATGATAATTAAAATTTACAAGCATAATACAACATTATTTATCAATACGCGTATGTAAAAGTATTTTCGCTAACAAAATTGAATTTTTTTTCTCGCGCGAAATGTCGGCAGTTGAGATTTTTGTCCAAACTGGCTTTTTTCGTCTGAGACAAGTCAAATTGGCTTTTCTTCGTCTGGGAGAACCCAAACTGGCTTTTCTTCGCCTTAGACGCGTTTCTGGCTTTTTTTCGCCTGTAACTTCCAAGTTGGCTTTCCTTCGTACCGCGCGACGATATATGATATGATGGCAATATGTAGTCATAGATATAGCACAATATAAAAAATTTTCGATGCTACAATCACGAATTTGCGTGTAATATACCCAGGATGCATAAACATAACAGAAGCTTTAGTACATTACTTTTTCTGGAAAACTTGCAGTGCCGTGGCACTCGCGATTTCAAAAATGTCGCCGAAACAACAGGGAAAATTACACTGCTATGTAAAAAAAAGAAAGCAAAATTACTGCAAAAATAGCCAAAACACAAAGAGCCACGCAACTCACGCGCGCAATATCTCTCCATGACCAGCCATCCTTAATGCGAAGCTGAAGACGAAGTCCCATATGCGCGAAATGGTTTTGCGGGGCCCGGGAGTTGGGCGCAAGGGCGAGAAAGACAGAGAGAGAGAGAGAGAGAGAGTCCGGACGTCGCTAATGGTCGCCGTACAAACATTCATTACTGGCCCCCGTGCGAGCGAGCGGGCGCGAGACGCTCGGCAATATTGTTATCTTAGATTTATAGATGTAACGGATGGCGGACACCGCTGCGCCCGCTCTTTCGTTCTCGTGCTCTCGTATACCGACCGCTGCCGACGCCGCCGCCGCCGCTTTGCTCTCGGACATTAAGCGCGTCATATAGCTGTTAGAGGAAAAGGGAGAGGGCGAAGCCTGATGTTCGAGACGTGGATTTTCGCCGGCAGCTTTTTCAAATTAGTTGATTATTCATTCAGCGGTGTTTTAATAGTTTTTTATGAAACGAATAGAAAATCGCCCCAATTCATTGGTTCTTAGCTTCCTGACTTAAGTCATAGTTATATTATAAAAGTTATTTTACCGCGTGTGACTTTTTTTGCAACTAAGTATAGGCGAATTTCTTTATATTTAAATAATGCATCCCTTTGTGAATTAATATGCAAAACTAAGCCAGTCACATTCCAATGAGTAGGTAGTCCTAAGATATGAATGTATACAGGCACACATGCACACATTTATACAACCTTTTAACAACATCATGTATTTCGATTGCAGACATCAGAAAAAAGATGTTTTCTCGAAAAAAATCCATTCACTATCAACAGCATTCTCTAGAAGGACGCAATTGACGTCTGATTTATAAATTTCAATGTTTACCTTGATAAGCAAAACTAAAAATACTTATGAAACTGAAACTTCATCAACTTTCAAACTAAAAAAGTAAAAAATCATTATTTCCAAACAAGTATTTTCCAATCCAACCGGCAGCCTGAAAACGTTTCATCTACAAACCCACCGATCTCGGCTACCCAAGCATCAGAATTTTCTACCTCACTAATTGACAGTCTCACGTCCATCGACAAATCATCCAAGCTCGCATCCCTGGCACTGCCGAGCTGCCCCCCGCGCACGCCCTCGCGTAATCGTTCGCTGGCGCGGATAAGACCTAGCAGCTCCTCCGGCGCGCGTGGCATTAAATTTACGCCTTCTTGATTTACATCTGCCGAGTTATGCCTTTTCTCACCGCCGCCGCCGCTGCCGAGAGCTTTCGACGACGAGCCACACACCACCGGACCCACCGCCACCGCGGTATCTGAGACACTTGACGCCATTAGCGGCTCGAAACTGCTCCCGCGCCGCAGTTAAAGTGATTTGCGAGCGTCCGCGAGAGAAGCACCTTCGCTGGCGCGGCTCTCTTTCTCTCCTCTCGCGTATATCCGGCGTACGTGAGCGCACGCGAGGATCCCTCTCTCCCTCTCTCTCTCTCTCCGCTGCACACCCGCGCGCGTCTGACTCTTTCTCGATCTTCTCCACTTACTTGCGGAGGAGCGAGCGCACCGTTAAGATTCTCGCGCATCCTTGCCGAGGAGGCGCACGCTTCAGCGCTATCTGCGTGTTTAGCAAACCACAAGCAAGCGTTGCCACGTCCCCGTGTGGTGGGAACTGAAGGTTTATGATGTCAATGCGTGCGGAGATACTACGTATGTCGAGAGGGCGCGAAGTTCAATTTAATGCTTTTTTAATAATTTCTTTTCTAATTTTTTTTTAGAATTCATTAAATATGAGATGTGTATCATTTTATATTAATGGATTTTTTTTATTATTAGATGTTTTATGGCAATGACAAAAATGAATAAAAAAATCGATTAAATCATTAACTTATGAAATTCATTTCTAAAATGGCATTAAAAGATTTTAAAAAACACTATATTTTGACTTTTGACTTACAAAGTCAGACTATTATCTGAATAAAAACTTGAAGCATTTCGAATCTTATGATGTACGTAAAACGTACAGCTATTGAAATTAAAACACACTGCTTATATTTAACATTGCTGTATAGGTAAAATACGATTATATTTCTCGTTTGACTATCGTAATTTTCTCTTATCAAGTAAAAAGACATTTTTACATAAGGTGTTTCTCCCTTTTTTATAGTATTATACAGTAATTTCAAAATATTTTTCATTTCATTTAACACAGTTATTCCATAGAATTTCTTTGTCACTCATTATTAAATAGTTTTAGAAAGGTTCGATGTTAATGAGTACATTAAGTTACTATTTGTGCCAAATAGTAACTCAATGTACTCATTAACATCGAAGCTTTCTAAAACTAACACAGTTATTATTAGCATAATGTGGCACTTTAATAACTATTACGAACTGTAACAAACAAATGGAAAAACGATTTTAGATGATGGACTGATATGTGGTATGAGGCAGGAGGAAGGTGATAGAAGAGACAACACTTGCAACACGTAATAACGTGTGCATTACATCACACTCTGTACATATACTCGTAAATACAATATTCAATCTAATATATACTTACATACATATATTATATAATATTGATTGCAAGTTCATCACAAATATTTATAGAAAAATAAGGTAATATTATATGCATAAAAGACGCGATGTTTAAGAAAAAACAGTAAAAGCCAGCCATCCTTGTGACGGCTCAAGCTGGCTAGTGGAATAATCCTCTCCGTCCGCGGGATTGCTCGCTAACGGTGAGAGAGGTAGGGCTCCAGTTCAATTAGTTTTTTCGAATAAACGTTTGTTTCCTTAATGCACCAAGTCGTAAAGTGGCGACATGTGAAACTGAGAGATAGAAACGGAAAATAAAAGGAAGTGCCGAGCATGTAACGTTCCCGAAAATAGGCAGCATATACCGCGATTTGAAAAAACAGTCGAATGCTACAAATCATTTGCAATGCATTTACTTCCTATAACTTCAATTATCTTACTAGTAGTGTTATACTTCTGGCATTTTAAACAAATGCTTTATATTTTAACAGTTTATGAAACTTGAATGTGAAAGTTCTACGAAAATAGATCGTTATCGCTATGAAATGACTCTCAGCATACGTTTTGCAAAGTAAAGACTTAAGCGTGAGATACAATATAACGCATACACTATATAAATACTGGAGAAAGAGAAGGTGGAAAAGCCAGTTGTAAAAGGGAGCCACCACGAACAGCGCCAGCATGCGGTAAGTAATTAACGACACGTTTATACGATATCGTTTTCCCGAAGTATAGGGAAACGAGAGAGAAAGAGAAAGAGCGAGTGAGAGAGAAGGCGAGAAAGAAAGATCGAGAAGACGAGAATGAAGAGCCCAGGGGCTCATAGTCGCAAGAGACGAAAATCTATATACGTATCTATACGCGTGGAGGCCAGTCTGCGGGGCAATGAAGAACCTTGCTAATAGGAAGTGCTAACGGTGATACTCTCGAATGTTACCTCGTGCACTTGCGTTACCCCTCCCCTCTCTCTCTCTCTCTCTCTCTCTCTCGTATCGCACATTCAACCCTTCCCTCCTCGCACTGCGGCTCGAGGGAGAGAGTGAGAGAGCGAGAGCACGTCGTTCCAGAACGTTGTTCTTCTTTCCATTAATTTTTGCTGAGTACGCCACTAGTTAATATGCATTAGGGGAAGGGGTGCTAGTGTGGAAGGCTAATAAAAGGGGGGAAGATAGGGAGATGGAGAAGATATTTCTGTTCGAAACCGTAAAGCTGATACGTTAACAGACGTGCACAGAGCGACATGAAGATAGTAGTTTGACTTGTCTGTGATAGGAGATTGTATGTTTCTTGATATTGCTTCCTCATAGAGGAAGCTTTGTGACGTTGAAAAAAAAAGTTTTTAAGATAACGTGTTAGAAAGATGTTTTGAGTTATTTGGAGTCAAAATATACTATTTTTAAAAAATGTCCGTGTGTGCGTATGTGCGTGGTGCGTGCGTGCGCGCGCGCGCGCGTATGTGTGTGTGTGTGTGTGTGGGCAATACCTGTGTAAAATTTGATCAAGATTATATGGTTACTTTTTGAGATGTTTGATATTTAAAATTATGGTATTTCTGAAAATGACTTTGTTTGTTGCACAATAACTAGAATAAAATTGTTTTAATTTCTTTGAAATTGTTGTAGAGATGTAGAGTTTGTATATTATTTATTATATATGAGTTCTTATGGCAATAAAAGAATTCGTTTATAAATTTCAGAGATATTTTAGGTTAAAATTGTTTTAGCCCTCTTTTCAAATCGTAATTTTTCGGGAACGGCTTTATGTATATGTTACTAGAAAATGGAAATAACGCGCGATACGCACGCGTTTGAACATAATATTGCAATCAATTATTTTATTTATTTTTCACACATAATTTAAAAAATAAATCATACTTATTATTTTATTCATATTTTATACATAATTTAAAAATTAATACTTTTTAATCTCCATAAATGATTTTTTTTTTTTTACCAAAAATGATACAAAAGATACATAATGCAGTTAGTATCAGGATATAAAAGACTATATCCGACCTAGCTGCCATCCTATAGAGGTGCACAAAACACCTATACATAGCTGGTAGCTTACATAGTCTAGTAGCTTACAAACTAATACAACACTTATACTAAACTTACATGCTAAAATAAAATTGATTTTTAGCTATATGCTATATTAAAATATATTCAAAATTCAACTTTCACATAAACTCTTATAAACTTTAAAAATAGTATATTACATACCTAGGCCGGTAAAATAAGAAATGTCTCAGATCACATGTAATTGTCGGCCGAGGCGAAGCCGAGGTTGACAAACATGTGATCTGAGGCTTTCTTTTTTACCGGCCAAGGTGTGTATACTATTTTTCTGCCCGACGGCGCCGGAAAGCGGCAACTTCGTTTCGCGCAGCGGCCGTAAAGTTGGCGCTTTCCGGCCGGAGGACAGAAAAAGAAATTAGCTTCAATTAATCTAGAATTTCTGGCTCGTTCATATATGTCAGTATTTTTTTTTTTATTCATTGATTTTACAAAAATTATGTTATAAGGTATTAATTTTTTTTTTCTTTTTCTTTGTACTAGTTAGTAATTTTTGTCTTTATATTTTTATTACTAAGATTAAGCGTTTTTGATTCATTTAGGAATTCATTAAATACTTTCATAGCAATAATAACATTATTTTTGAAGTTTATTGACTTATTGATTTCTGGCATTAATAGTATATCATGCACTAAGTGAATAAAGTGGGCTGTGTGCTCCCTGCGCGAGAGTTGTCGCGCAGGTTCGCACAACCTACTATATTCACGAGTGCAATATACGACTTTTTAACACAACTATCATAAAGTTCGTACCCGTTTCCCGCTGAAAAGGGAAAAAAGGCTGCATATTGATTCCCTAACCTCACTCCCGTTTCCAGCGCAACGCACTGTTTGCGTGGCGCTGGGGACTAGAGTGGGGGTAGGGAATGAACGTAGCACTTTTTTCCCACTTCGGCGGGAATAAAGTACGAACTTTATGACGGGGTGTGTTAAAAAAAACTTTTATTTCTTGTAACCCTATTTGAATCTAGAAATTTCTTCCTTAAATCATTGTAATGAAACATAACTGAATCTATTTTAAAGTTATCTTTGATTCGTAATGGTTGGAAAGTATGATTTTTTGATTTGTTAATTATTTTTATGATTTTATCTTGTAATGATTGAAGTTCCTTAAGGGAGTTCTATGGTAACTACACTAGTCAAAACAAGTACATATTTTATCTCTTGTTGATTTACTTTATTACAGATGTTCTTATTAATAAACTTACACTAAATACCAATAATATTTTCATTTTAGATAATTATATCTATTTTAATAGTCTTAAGGTAGTTCTTACCCAAGAAAACGATCGTTAAAAAAGAATTGTGTATAAGCTATTGCTCAAATATTATATTACAAGTGATAGTAAAATCCAAAAGTAGGTTGCTTTAAGTAACAGAAAAATTTTTCAAATATAAATTATATACATTAAAGCCTAAAAGTTGGTAAATAAGGAAAAATATCACAAAAAGTCATGAATTATTTTTGTTTTTTATTCGATTTTTTATTCAAAACACTATTTTGTTTCTGAAACGTTCCTCGATAAATTCACCGCATAAAATTGTCAACAAATCATTTTACACAAAGTTAGAGCTATTAGTTGCTAAGTTTTTGTAATTTTTTTTTTAAACAAATTTCTCTAACTTTGTGTAAAATGATTTGTTGATAATTTCATGCGGTGAATTTATCGAGGAATGCTTGAGAAACAAAATAGCGTTTTTAATAAAAAAATCGAATAAAAAACAAAAATAATTCATGACTATTTGTGATATTTTTCCTTATTTAGCAAATTTTAGGCTTTAATGTATATAATTTATATTTGAAAAATTTTTTCTGTTACTTAAAGCAACCTACTTTTGGATTTTACTATCACTTGTAATATAATATTTGAGCAATAGATTATATAGAATACTTTTTTAACGATCGTTTTCTTGGGTAAGAACTACTTTAAATATCGATATAAAGTTCCATTGAGAAGTTGATTTGACTCATATTTTGAGGTTAAATGTATGTTTTTCACTTTTAAACTTTTTTTCCGTAAATTAGAGGCATCCAATGATACTTTTGCAAGAAAATAAATCTTCATAAGATATTTGTCTTTCTATTACATAAATTTTCAAAAATATCTTAGCGTTAATTTCTTTCTTATACGCAAATGAACACAACGAAATCGTGATTTCCCATAAGAGCCCATGTTAAAAAGTGAAAAATTAAAACATTTATTTCTTGACTTCTAGGTAGCCTAGCCTTCTAAAAAATTATATGAGAGCTTTTCATGTAAAAGTTAACCAATGTGCGAAATTTCAGAATTGTCTTAGCGTTATTTCTGTTTACCATAGAACTCCCTTAAGTACATTATCGTAAGCACCTCCCCAAGCAATTATACCATATTTAACCAAGCTGTTAAAAAACGCGTAATATAGAGTTATTAAGTGTTTAGATTCGAGAATTGGTCTTAATTTATTAAATACCAAAAGTAGATATCTCGTTCTTTTAGCAATGTACGCTATATGTTTATCCCATTTCATATTACTATCTATTATTATACCTAGATATTTGGTGTAGTATACTCTTTCAATTTCCTTATTGCATATCAAAATTTTTAAGTTATTTGGCACACTATTGCTATAAATTCCAAACGGCATGAACACAGTTTTTTTCACATATTTAAAGATAATTCATTTAGTGCTATCCAAGAACTGACGTCACTTAGTAACTTGTTCATATTACCTTGTGTTTGTTCCCATGTACATCCCATACTTAATATTATCATCTGCATAATAGTTAATAAATCATTAATATAAATTAAAAATAGTAGCGATCCCACGATTATCCCTTGTGGTACTCCGGTTTATACAGGTAGTGCCTTACTTACATTGTCTTTGATTTTTACTACTTGAGTTCTTCCATTAAGGTCGTCTTTTAGTAGATTTAATACTATTCCCCGTACTTCATAAGTTTCTAGTTTTGATAATAGGATGTTATGATTAACGATGACGAAGGTTTAGCTAAATCTAAGAAATTTGCAATAGTCGGTATAATGTTGTACAGATTGTTGTAAATAATACTTGTAATAAGGGCTAGCGCATCCTTGGTACCTTTCTTTTTTCGAAATCCAAATTGGTTATCTAATAATATTTTATTTTTATTTAGGAAACTCAGCAAACGACAATGTATTATTTTTTCTAATAATTTGGCAATGTTGGATATTAATGATATTGGTCTGTAGTTCGTTGCAAGATGTTTGTCCCCTGATTTGAAGATAGGCACTACTTCTGCCATTTTTACTTGTTTATGCCATATCGACTTTTCGATACATAAGTTAAAAATATGTTCAAGTGGGATAATTATATACTTACTTAAGTTTTTTTAAACTTTTGTATTTATGCCATCTATTCCTTCTGCCTTCTCTTCCATTTCCGAGATATTCTTGAGTATCTCATTACAGTTGGTAGGGTTTAGAAATATGCTAGATATATTTGCTTCTGGTAATTTATACTTCATTTTGGGTTTTTTAATTTCTTTTGCTAATTTCGAACCAATACTACTGAAAAATCACTGCCAATTCATTGGCACGTAGCTTCCTCCAAATTAATGTATCGTTACTATATTTATTTTATTTATTTATTTATTTAAACCAGAGTAGTACATGTTGTATTACATGTTATTGCTTACTTCAGGACATAGTTACATGTCTGAAGCAGCAAGCATCCTATAGAGGTAGACATAGCTACCTGTACATAGGTCCGGTGTACTTAAAACTAAAAAAACTTAAGTAACTTATAAACTAGGCATGGAATCAAAGATTCCACTATAAATAATATATTTTGTCCACATTGATTATCTCACCCATACTGGAAGGTTAATTTTTTATTTATTTATTTATTTAATTTATTTATTTATTTATTTTTTTTTTTTAATTCTAGAATATATTAGTACCAATCCAAATTTTTAGCTTTTTCTTATTATAATTTTTTGCGATATCTAGAACTTTAAGATTTGGATTAGATTTTGGAAGACAATTAAATACTTGTATCGCTCTGACATAGTTATCTTTATCACTAACAGTTTTTGAACACTTTGGTGGTATTATAAGTTTATTTCTAGTTTTGCTAGTCGATGTTAAGTATAAATTTCTAAGTTCATTATAATGATACGTTACACATTCGTAAGCAAAAATTTGTTTTAGATTCAAGGGGTTGTCTCGATTGAAAATATTTTTGTTTATAATTTTTAAAATCCTATTTTGGATGTTTTGTAGTAATTTTAAGTTGTTTTTTTTTTGTAAAAGGTGTTAGAAGTTTGTATCACATGATTTTAGGAAATGTCTGTATGGATGTGTGTGTGTGTGTGTGTGTGTGTGTGTGTGTGTGTGTGTGTGTGTGTGTGTGTGTGTGTGTGTGTGTGTGTGTGTGTGTGTGTGTGTACGTATACGGCTTTATCTCCGGATCCACGCGGTCGATTTTAACCGGGTGGGGCTCATTTTTTTTGTTTTTTTATTCTGAATTCAGGAAGAAAAGTATTTTTTATGATTCATAGATTCGTTTTTGTTTTATGTCGAATTTTTCATTTTCGAAAAATTTATTTTTGATTTTTTTTAATGATTGGATTTAAATTTTATAATCGGATGGGTAGCGTTCGAAAGAGGATAAAAAAAACCTATATTTAAAAAAAAAAAAAACCGCTGCCAATTCATTGGCACGTAGCTTCCTCAATCGTAATTTGTTGATTCCTTTAATTAATTTTTAATAACAAAATTTATAATTTTTTAAAAAATTTATTGCATAATTATAATTAAATTCATTTATGAATATTAAAAATTGTTAATTTTTAAATTTATTTATTTATTATTTATTTATATCAAATTTATATAAATTTTGAGCTGATAAATAAAGTTACCATTTGAAATAGAAGTAAAATATCTATATTTTATAATAAAACAAATAGCTATCACGGTTGTTTTGTTATTAACAAAAACGTGTTTTTTTAAAAAAGTTCATAACTCACAAATAAATTATAATAATGCAGAATATATTGCATTCATAATGCATAATTCATAATCATAATAGATTACGCCAATACTATATTCTTTTATAATATACTGATGATAACATCATTGGAGTTATGAGTTTTAAAAAAAAACCACGTTTTTGTTTTTGATGATAACTAAAGAACCGTGATAAATAGAAAATTAATTTTTTTAGAAAATATAGGTATTTTAATTCTCTTCCGAATGCCACCCACCCCATTCAGATACATAGAGCCGTTCTCGAGAAATTACGATTTTAAAAAAATGTAAAAAAATTTTTAACCTCAAATATCTCTGAAATTTATGGACCAATCATTTTGCCCAAAGAACTCGACCGAGAACTATAAAAAATCTACCTCTAAAAGGAATTTTGAAGCCATTAAGTCAATTTTACTCTTGTAATCGTTGGACATACAAAACTGATTTTTTTCATTTTTCAATTTTTTACTCAAAATCTAGCCTACAGAATGTATTCAAATTTTAACAAATTGTAGCTATTTATATTCTGTATTATCATGATTTTTCTCAAAAAAATTGACCGTTAAGTTTAGGAGTTATAAGCTTCTAAAAAAAACACGTTTTTGTTAATAACAAAAGAACCGTGATAGCTAGAAAATTTTGTTTTTTTAGAAAATATAGGTATTTTAATTCTCTTTCGAACGCTACCCATCAGATTCGAATAACTCGATCCTATCATTAAAAAAAATCAAAAAACAGTTTTGAGAAAATCGAAAATTTAAAAAAAAAACAAAAACGCTACGCCCCAATCAAAAAACGGATTTTTGACCCGCCATCACGCAAAAAAAACAAAAAAAAATGAGACCTGTCCGGTCAAAATCGACCGAGTAGAAGCTGAGATTCAGGCGTACACACACACACACACACACACACACACACACACATTCATACAGACATTTTTCAAAAACTATGTATTTTGATTCCTAACACCTTGGAACACAATTATAACATGTTTTTACAACAACTCAAAAATTTACTATCACAAAGCTTCCTCTAGGAGGAAGCAACAAATTCTCTAGCTATCACGGTTCTTTTGTTATTAACAAAAACTTGTTTTTTTTTAAAGATCATAACTCCCAATCTAAACGGTCAATTTTTTGGAGAAAAATCGTGATAATGCATAAAATAAATAACTATAATCTGTAAAAATTTGGATCAATTCTTTTGGTTAGTTTTTGAGAAAAAAAATGAAATATGAAAAAAATTAGTTTTCGTTGTCGCTCTATAACTGGAGTAAAATTGACTTAATCGCTTCAAAATTCCCCGTAGAGGTAGATTTTGTATACCTCTCGGCTAAGTTCGTTGGGCAAAATGATTGGTCCATAAATTTCGGAGATATTTGAGGTTACATTTTTTTAACCTTTTCTTTAAATCGTAATATCTCGAGAACGGCTTCATGTATCTGAATCGGATGGGTGTCATTCGAAAGAGAATTAAAATACCTACATTTTCTAAAAAAATGTTATTTCTAGCTATCACGGTTGTTTTGTTATTAGCAAAAACGTAAAGCTTGAAAAATGAAGAAAATGAGTTTTGTATATCCAACGATTGCGGGAGTTAAATTGTCTGAAGGGAGTACCCCCGGTAAGTAGCTAGTTAAGCGAGTGCACATGCGCGTTTCTAACCTGTTGTACAATTTAGAACGAAAGAGACAAATGTGCGATTTCCCATAAGGCCTGTGTTAAATGTGTGAAAATTGAAATGTTTATAAGTTCTTTCTGACGCTCCTAAAGATCACTAAAATTTAACCGAGCCATTTTTAAACTAAAATCTACCTGTGTGGCAAATTTAAGATTTTTGTAAGGCGTCAAACCCTTACCGGGGGTACTCCCTTAATTGCTTTAAAATTTATTGTGGTGATAGATGTTGGGTAGCCCTCGGCTGAGTTCTTTGGGCAAAATGATTGATACATAAATTTCAGAGATATTTGAGGTTAAAACTTTTGTTTGATATCGTTTTTTTGTACTTTACTAAATCATTTCGTTCACTCCACATCTTATTAATGGATCGGCATATCGCAATGTAATGGCCCATCATTCCAGAAGTAAGAGGTGAGATGAATTTAACAATTCCAGAGAGAATCAGCTCCAGATTTCTAGATAATTTTGCATGTGATATAGATATTATGTATGTGAATTTTCATCAAGATTGTACGATTACTTTTTGATATTTAAAATTTTCCTATTTTACAAAGTCATTTTCTTTGTCGCCTGATAACTAGAGAAAACTTTTTTTTTTAATTTCTTTAAAATTTGGCGGAGATGTAGAGTGTATATTATTTATTATATTTGTTTTTAGAGTAAAAGAATTCGTTTATGAATTTCATAATTATTCGAGGTTAAAACTGATTTAGCCTTCTTTTCAAATCGTAATTTTTTGGATATATCTATACTAGAAAATGGAAATAACACGTGCTATGTGTGCGTGTTGTTCACTTGCTTTTGTTTTTTATTGAGGGTAATTTACAGCGCAATTCACCGATACATGAAATTAGATAGATATGTTTGCGAATTAGACGTCGGAAATACGTTTAACAATATTTTTGACTGCACTTCGATATTAATCGCGTTTTTTTTTTTTTTACATTTTATTTGCACGATCAATTTGTGTTCTATTGTGTTAAATTTGCAATTTTGGCTTTAAAAATTACTTAAGTGAATGGGTACTTGTCTGAAAAATCTGTGTAAGGGTAAAGGGAAGAAGAAAAACGAAATTATATATATATTTTTAATGCTTTTTTTTATTTAAACAAAGCCTGTAATAGGCGTCACATGTACATTTTAGAGTTTATATTTTATCTAATATCTTTTCCGCCGTTTATTTATGTATTCATAACTACAGCAGCTCTATGCTATTCTGTTCTTGGTTTGCGTACTGTTTATTATTCGTAACATTGGTTTGCTCGTCGATATTGCAATGGTGATATTTTTTGAATACCTTCTTCGAAGGATACAGAGTTGACGTGGTCCAGATTTTTTTCTTTCTCAGCGTATACAATTTTTGGTGTCAGTTTCTGGCAAAGTAAGATATAACGAAACACATAATCTTGTATATATCACATAATCTTAACATAATCTTAAACTAATTTTATCATAATTTTATCATAATCATTAACATAATCTTCACTATATTAACGATTATGATTGTGTTTAATTTGTATTATTTTTGTTTTATGTATAAAACAGTTATTATATTATACACAAGTTATTTGAAAAAAAAAAAATTAATTAATGAGCATTTTGTTGATGATAATATAATAATAGGGTAAACGCAACTGTTGTCGGCCACTTGTTTAATATGTTACAGATATTATTACTTAACATCATAAATTTTTATTGAAAGATATTTAAATTATGTACATTTTCTTTTTTTAATATTTAAATTATCTTCACTCTGTCATTTATTATTAACGAAAATGTGCTCAAAATTATTTAATAAATTTTTCAAATAATAATTGATTTACCAACTTCAAGTTTTAACCACTTATTATACTCATTGAAGAATATATTTGGTTGAAATTTCAAAATATTATTTTTATTTGTTTTTTAAAAAAACAATGTTTTATAAAAAAGTAGGAGTTTTGTTGTCACGCGATAACAATATTAAGAAAATCAACCAATAGTCTTAAAATTTGGGAGAGATATATTTTTTTTATATCTTTAAACTGAATTCGTTGCCCAATAAAATCTAACTATTACGACGAAAGATATTTGAGGTTTAAAATAAAACTAATTGAATATGTAATAATATTTTTAAAAAATGGATTTATAAAAATATCGGGTTGTCGCATGAGAAAAAGAGTAACAAGAATGAATTCTCGAAAAAAATATATTAATTTATTACGAATATTCATAAAGAAAATTGGGTATGATACAATTAATTATTGTTATGAAAAATAAAAAAAAATGAATAAATACTGTAACAGAATGGCTAGTGGGGGAAAATCCCAACAAGCCACAGGCCAGCGATGCCCTAGAACACGGTGCCGCGGGTGTCAGACTAAAATGACTTATCCGGGGATCTGCTCCTGGAATCCCGAAAACAACGCGAAGATCGCACACGAACTTCGCTTTCCAACTAATTGGATCGCTGAGTGAAAAGCGCGCGCTCGAAGAGTAAAGCGCGCGGCCGCTATGCTCAGATATGAAAACGACCGGCGGAGTCGTTTTCCCGCGGAGGCGGCGGTATCCGGGAGAAGAACAGGTTGTAATGAACAACGCGACGAGTAACTAGATATCACAGTATATTAAAATCATTAATAACTACAAGCACAACGCACGTGCTGATTAGAACAAGTGAGTTAGTTCGCGCGCGACCGTTAAGATTCAAACGCGCGAACGATACGGCGCACGGCGAAGCTGCTATTCTCGCGCGCGGTGTTAAAGTACGGCGGGCTGACACACACCCGCACGTACATGGCACAGAAAGCTTGCACGGGGCGATTTCCGTGCGAGCCTTTACAATAAACCCGCGAGAGGAGAGTAGAAAACTTACGTTAGGAAGGAGCAGCCGGTGCACTCGACTCTCTCTCGCTCCCTGTCGCTCGCACAGCAGTTGCGCTCTCTTTCTCTCTCTCGCTCTTGCTCGCTGTATTGGATCGGCAGGCGAGCTGGCTGCCGGCTCGTCGCTCGCAGTCTCGTGCGGCTCACGCGGCTCGGGATCGCTCTCTATCTGTCTCTCTTTCGCACGTACACACCCTACTCGGCGCCTCCACTACACTCGCGATAACTATAAAAAGCTAGGACGGCGCGGATGAGGTAACTTTTGAGAGACACACTGGAGAGAAGTTCTCGGCACGATGGCAGACACGAAGATGGCTGCCGTGACTCCTATAAAGCCGTAGCAGCTTCGCGGGTACGCGACGGGCATATTACACGTCGCGAGACCGTTCTAATCCGGTCAGGATGCTCACGCGCTCGCGCCCCCGGTGAGCATGCCTGCTCGGCGCGGGTAATTCGAATCTCGAATTACCTAACTCGCGCAGGCGTTACAATACATTATTTTGAGGAAGCTAAGTGCCAATGTATTGGCAGCGGTTTTTTATAATGATATACAAATTAAAAAGTAAAACAAATATGCACTTGTTTTCAAAAATAATTTTTTTCTCAAGAAAAAAATCAATAAATCTGTTGAAATTGTAACATAATGTTATGCTTGATAAGTGTAATAAGTGGTCAAAATTTTGAGTCAATCAATCGAATATTTTTCGAAATGCAATATTAAGAAACTTATAAAAAATTTTTAACATCAAATATCTTTGGTCACAACCATCAGATTCTTTTGGGCAAAGAACTCGATTCTAAGATATAAAAAAACTACCTTTCTGACAAATTTCAAAACGATTCATTGACCTTTACTCCTTTTGTCGTAAACAGACGCACTTGTTATCGAAAATAATTTCTTTCTTGAGAAAAAAATCGGGAAATCTCTTGAAATTTCAACATAATGTTGTACACGATAAGTGTAATAAGTGGTAAAAATTTTGAGTCGATAAATGAAAAAGTTTTTGAGATATTAATTAAAGGGTTATAAACCATATTTTCATTAATAACAAATGACAGATTAAAGATAATTTAAATTTAAAGAAAAGAAATTGTAGGTAATTTAACGACCTTTTAAGAAAAATTTATTTTATTAAGTAATACTGGCTGTAACAAATTAAAAAACCGCTGCCGATTCATTGGTCCGTGGCTTCCTCAAACTTAATTTGCTTATTCCTTTAATGAATTTCTAACAACAAAATTTATAATTGTTGCAACAATTTATGACATAATTATAATTAAATTCATTTATGAAGATTAAAAAGTATTAATTTTTAAATTATGTATAAAATATGAATAAAATAATAGGTCTGATTTTTTTTAAATTATGTGTGAAAAATAAATAAAATAATTGATTGTAATATTATCGTCAAAACTTTTTAAAATTCCTAAATAACCTTTACTTCAAATTATATTTTCTTTGTGAAATTTCACACATAGCGTACGTGTCTCTATAGTAGTATGCTGTCCGTATTTATGTGCCCTTTCTGCAATTTCCGATGTAAGAAAAAGGTTCTAACCTTAAAAATAATAAATGGCTATTACAAAACAAAAGCAGGTATACAACACGCGCGCATCGGCGCAAAGCGCATAGCGCATGCCATTTCCATTTTCTAGTATACATAAATACGTTACCAAATAATTACGATTTTAAAAGAGGCCTAAAATAGTTTTAACCTCAAATATCTCCGAAATTCATAAATGAATTCTTTTACCCTAAGAACTTTTCTAATAAATAATATACAAATTCTATATCTTCACCAGATTTCAAACAAATTAAAATAATTTTAATGTAGTTACATTGTGCGACAACAAAGGAAGTCATTTTCAAAAAGACTAAAATTTTAAATATCAAACATCTCAAAAAATAACCATATAATCTGGATGAAATTTTACACAGGTATTGTCTATATTGCATACAAAGTAGTCTATATATTTCAAGTTGATACACGAAGTCATCATTGCGAAATTACGATTTAAAAAAAAAACCGTAAAAGAATTTTAACCTTAAATATCTCTAAAAATCATGAGACAATTCTTTTACCTAAAGGATTTATACGATAATATATACACGGAGAGAAATTTTGTAGTGAAAATTACAAATATTTAAGACAAAATTACCAGTTTCTATGGTAATGGATGGACAGACTGATAATTTCAAACTTTTTACCAAAGTGCCTTGGTAAAATTCTTTTTCAGTTAATTTAATTTAAAAAATTAATTTTTTTTATCCATATTGATGGATATATAGTATTTTAATATAGAAATAGAAACAGAAACAAGGATGAAAAAACATTAAACTGAAAAAAAACTTTACGGAAGCGGGATTTGATCCGACGATCTTTGGGTTGAGAGTTCGACGTTCTACCGACTGCGCCACGGAAGCTATTAGGAACAGTCATTTGAATCGCCGTTATTACTTACTGAAAATATGTGTATTTTTTCATTTTAACGTCGCGCACGCCACTAGTATCAATCTCCTGAAACACAATAATGCGCAGTGCGCATGCGCGAGTAGACAAATACCAGGTTATTTGGTAAAATTTATCAGTTTTCTTAGTAAAAATTCCTAGGTAACCTTGTAAAAATGACTAGATCTCAATTTTTACAAGTTTGTCTGGTAATTTTTACTCAGATAATTTGGTATTTTTTTAAGTGGTTATGGTAGTTTTTCCTGGGAAACTTATAAATTGTATTAGAAACCTGGGAATATCACGGCTTTTGACAGTCTATCCATGCGCTACCAAGGCACCTTGGTAATTTTTACTCTAAAATTTCTCTCCGTGTAGACTCTACTCTCCACAAAATTTCAACATCATTAAACCAATTTCCGTTTCCTCTAGTTATCATGCGACAAAGAAAATAACTGTAAAATACGAAAATTTTCAAAATCAAATATCACAAAAAGTATTCGTACGATGTTGATGAAAGTTTGCACACATATTATCTATATCACATACAAAATTATCTATAAATTTGGAGCTGATACATGGAGCCGTTCTCGAGAAATTACGATTTGAAAAAAAAGTTAAAAAAATTTTAACCTCAAATATTTCTGAAAGTTCTGGACTAATCATTTTGCCCAACGAATTCAACCGAGAGCTATCAAAAATCTACCTCTACAAGGAATTTCAAAGCGGTTATGTCAATTTTACTCCCGTAATCATTGGACATACAAAATTCACTTTTTTCACATTTCAATACTTTTCTCAAAAACTAGTCGACAAAATGAATTCAAATTTTTTACAGATTACAGCTATTTATATTCTGCATTGCGATGATTTTTCTCAAGAAAATTGACCGTTTAGTTTAGGAGTTATAAGCTTTAAAAAAAAAAACAAAACACCGTGATAGCTAGAGAAAATTTTTTTTCTAGAAAATATAGGTATTTTAATGCTCTTTAGAATGCTATCTATTCGATTCAAATATCTCGATCTTATCATTAAAAAAAAGCAAAAATCAATTTTGAGAAAATCGAAAATTCGAAATAAAACGAAAACGCATCGGCGAATATAAAAACGAATTTTTGATCCGCCATCACACAAAAAAAAACAAAAAAAAAATGAGACCTGTCCGGTCAAAATCGATCCAGTAGAAGCTGAGATGCAGGCGTACACACACGCACACACACACACATACACACACACACACACACACACACACACACACACACACACACATCCATACAGACATTTTCTAAAATCATGTGATTCGAACTTCTATAACCTCTATCCGTGTTTCTAGAGCGATTTAACGAAACTTAAAATTTTACTATTACAAAGCTTCTTCTAGGAGAAAGCAAAACGTGTATTATAAAAAATTAATAGCTGGTAATAAAAATACGAATCGTATAAACAACTTTTATCTACGTTCGTACTGAGTACTTCTGCTATTTAAATACATGTACATACTGCAATGCATTGCAGTAGAACATTTTTCAACAAAAATCATCCTTAAAAAGAATAAGTTTACAGCGCGTAAGTTTATTTAAATTAACATGTATTGTACTCTACCTTCTTTCGGAATTTTATTAATTGCTGCAGAAATAATCGTAGTAAGCCAATTTTTATATTAATTGTCAATATTTAAGGCATTGTGTGAGTCATGCACATAAGAATAGTATACATTTTCGTTGTACACATGAATTAATGCGCTATATTTTATGCACGGTATTTTTGCCTCCTCGTAGAGGAAGCTTTGTAATAGTAAAATTTTAAGTTTCTTTAAATCGCTCTAGAAACACCAATAGAGGTGATAGAAGTTCTAATCGCAAGATTTTAGAAAATGTCTGTATGGATGAGTGTGTGTGTGTGTGTGTGTGTGTGTGTGTGTGTGTGTGTGTGTGTGTGTGTGTGTACCGTTTTATCTCAGGATCGATTCGATCGATTTTAACCAGACAGGTCTCATTTCTTTTGTTTTTCTTGTATGAATAGGGGAAGGAAATCCTCTTTTTGATTCGCCGATGCGTTTTTGTTTTATTTCGAATTTTAGATTTTCACGTTTTTTTAATGATAACATTGAGATATTTGAATTGGACAGATAGCATTCGAAGGCGCAAAAAAAACCTATATTTAAAAAAAAAATTATATTAACTATTGTGGTTCTTGTGTTATTAACGAAAACATGTTTTTTTTTTAAAGCTTATAACTCCAAAAATAAACGGTTAATTTTTTTGAAAAAAATCGTGGTAATGCAGAATATAAATATCTATAATCTGTAAAAATTTGAATCCATTCTATTGACTAGTTTGAGAAAAAAATTAAAAAATGAAAAAAATGCGTTTTGTATGAAGCACGTTTACTTTAGTAAAATTGACTTAATCGCTTTGAAATTCCTTGCAGAGGTAGATTTTGGATAGCTCTCGCCTAAGTTCTTTGAGCTGAATGATTGGTGAATAAATTTTAGAGATATTTGGGTTAAAATTTTCTTAACCACTTTTTCAAATCTTAATTTCACGAGAACCGTTTGATGAATCAGCTCCTAATTTATAGACAATTTTGTGTGTGATACTGGTAATACATGGGCGAATTTTCATCAAGATCACTCAATTACTTTTTGAGATATTTGATATTTAAAATTTTCTTATTTTGCAAAGTCATTTTCTTTGTCGCATCATAACTATAGAAAAAAAAATTGGTTTAATCATGTTGAAATATTCTGGAGATGTAGAGTTTACATGTTTATCGTATAAGTTCTTTAGATAAAAGAATTGTCTCATTATTTTTTAGGAATATTTAAGGTTAAAATTTTTTTACGTATTTTTCAAAATTGTAATTTCTCAATGACGACTTAATGTATCAGTTTGGAATTTATAGACTATTTTGTATGCGATATAGGCAATACCTTTGTCAAATTTCATCCAGATTATATAGCTAGTTTTTGAGATATTTGATATTTAAAATTTTGGTATTTCTGGAAATGACTTTCTATGTCGCACAATAACTAGAATAAAAATTAATTACTTTGAAATTTGATGGAGATGTAGATTTGATGGAGGTGTAGAGTTTGTATATTATTTATGACATGAATTGTTAGGGTAAAAGAATTAGTTTATAAATTTCAGAGATAGTTGAGGTTAAAACTGTTAAAACTGTTTTAGCCTTCTTTTCAAATCGTAATTTTTCGAGAACGGTTTTATGTATATGTTACTAGAAAATGGAAATGACGCGCGATACGCGCACGTGTTGTTTACTTGCTTTTGTTTTTTATTAAGGTTAATTTGCAGCGGGCCTTGCAGAAGCATGAAATTAGTCAGATACGCTGGCCAATTTTTCGAATAATCACGATTTAAGAAGTGAATATAGTAAGAATTACCCTCACTCAATTTTGAGATAAATATTTTAAAGTTTAAACGTTTATGGTTCACGGGCATATAATTATATATACACTCATTTTGCCTTCACAAAGTTATGTGTAACTATAAACTATAGTTTTCGCGCACAAAAATTATACTTGAGTCGCAAAGATAAGGTTTTAAGGTTTTTTATTATTTTAAGGTTTAAGTAAGTACAACGTTAACCGCATGAAGATCAGTAAACGAATGAGCTTTCGCTGCCTGACGAGAATATTGTTTTTTCTGTTGTCATGGAAATAACTCTTTCCTTTGTTCTCCAAATCGAACGTCTCTATGGCGAACCGTCCGCAAAGAACTTCAGTTCCTTTGCCCCGTAATTTTCATCTTTTATCGGACACTGATATGACCGGTGATGAGAAACAAAAGCGGCCCCGGACAAACCTCATAGAATGCCGTGCGCGCACGCCTACGCATCGGCTACTATGTTTCCCGATGCGGCGAGACATTCTTACCTCCCTTTCTCTCTTTCTCATACCCTCTTTCTCTCTCGCTCTCTCTCTCTCGTCAAGCAGGAAATTTTAATAATAATAATACATTAAATATTTATTTTATACTTAAATTGATACAGTTACATTCTCTTCCCCGTACAAAACTTACGGTTTTGTACTTAACAAAAACGGATTAATTTTCTAGTCGGACGTACAAGCAAGCCGTTTGCTGTTCTAACTTCCGCTACACGCACCTGACCGTCAGCGCCAGGCATAACACGTTCGATAATACCTTTTCTCCATTGATTCCGACTTACATTGTCATCTAAAATTAGAACAAGATCGTCCTTTTTCAAAGGCTCATCTGCATTTTGCCACTTTTTTCTCGGAATCAATGTGGGTAGGTATTCCCGCAACCACCTGCGCCAAAATAAGTCGGCGTATGTTTGTGCGATTTTCCAGTCCTTTCGTGTACATTCAACCTGTGCATCGCATCGCCCGAATCTAATTTCCCCTGACGAAGATCCAATCAGAAAATGGTTAGGCGTAAGCGCTTCTTGATCTCGTAAGTCAAACGATATATGAGTTAACGGTCGCGAATTGACGCAATGCTCTACCTCTAACAACGTAGTTAATAAAACCTCTTCTCGCGCAGCTCTACCTTTCAAAATTACCATAAGTGCAGTCTTAACAGAACGAATTAATCGCTCCCATGCACCTCCCATATGCGATGCGCTCGGAGGGTTAAATTTCCATTTTATTTTATTCTCGGACTTATTAATGCAATCGTTTTCAAATTCTTTGTATACTTTTTTCAACTCATTACACATACCCCGGAAATTTGTTCCGTTATCGCAATATATAATTTCTGGCTTTCCCCGTCGTGCTATAAATCGTTTTAAAGCTAATATTGCAGAATTCGTACTTAAACTGCTCGCTAATTCGATGTGAATAGCCCTAGTACTCATGCAAGTGAATAAAGCTCCCCACCTCTTTTCTCTCCTTCTACCTATTTTTACTTCCATGGGCCCAAAATAATCGAGCCCGCAATGAGTAAAAGGCCGAAGACGATAAGCTAGTCTCGCAAGAGGTAAAGCTGACATTTTTGGCTGCGCAGGGTTAGCTCGAAGAATCCTACAGATTAAACATTTACTAACTATATTACGCAAACTTTGACGCAATCCAACTATCCAAAATTTTTGTTTTAATTCATTTAAAATCGTGTCGTGACTCCCATGAAAAAATCTTTCGTGATAATCTTTAATTAATAACTGTGTAACTTGTTCTTTTGCATCTAAAATAATCGGCTCACATGAAAAATCATTTACTGAAAAAAGTGATAAACGACCTTCAGCGCGAAGTAAACCTTCCTCTATTTTCGGGTTTAAGTTAAAAATGCGACTACCTTTAGATATAGTTCTGGATTTTTCTAATGCCTGAATTTCTTGAAAAAACGAATGCGATTGGCTATTTTTAAAACAATAATTTTCTGCTTTTACCCTTTGCTCAAATACTGTATCATGTTTCTTAGGATTATACTTAAAAAATTTCTTACGTAAACAATCTAATGCCTGATACACTCTAATAACTACACCTATAAGTCGCTTCCACGTAGAATATCGCAAAAAGTCAATAACAGGCGAGGCAAGAATCGCGTTTTCTTTAGAAACATGAGCAATAATGTTTTTTATTTCTAAGCAGTCCGAATTTACTTCAGCAGAATTTAACTCTACAGACTCCTTCGGCCAATGAACTTCAGATTGACGTAAAAAAGAAGGACCTTCTAACCACCTGCTTCCTTTATGAAGCGCATCGGGTGTGTCCCTAGTACCGTCGTCAGCGGGGTTTTCTACTGTTGGAACCCACCTCCATTCTGAAATTTCCGAACTCTCACTGATTTCCCCTAAACGCGTTGCCACGAATATTTTAAAATGTCGAGGGTCTTTTCTGATCCAATGCAAAACTGTCTTTGAATCGGACCAAAAAATACGCCGAACGATTTTAAAATCATGCTCTTCTTTAATCATTTTCGCGATTCGCGTAGCTATCAAAGCTGCTTGAAGTTCAAGTCGTGGTATCGTCATAACTTTCAGAGGCGCAACTCGACTTTTTGCCGCAATAAAAGAGACGCGGTATGCATCGCCCGGAAGAATAAAACGCCAATAAGCAACGGTTGCATATGCCTTTTCACTAGCATCGCAAAATACGTGTAACTCGGCTAATCTTTGTTGCGATTCAAGAATTTGATAACACCGAGCAATACGGAATGATTTTAATTTACCTAATTCGTAAAGCCATTGCTTCCACCGTTTAAATTCATTTTCGTGTAAAGGGTCATTCCAATCTATGCCGCTTGACCAAATGTCCTGCATTAAAATTCGAGCTTTAATAGTAAGAGGAGATAGAAATCCAAGAGGATCAAAGACGGACATAATCACACTTAAAAATTCTTTTTTTAACGGAACTTTTTGACCATTTAATAATTCAGGAGTAATTTTATTTATGTTAATTTTAAAAAGAAATTCGTCCGTTATATTTGACCATTGTAAACCAAGTACTTTCTCGACTTCTAATTCGTTGGCTATTTTACAGGGTTGATTAGAATTGCTCGAATTACTAATTTCGCCTAAAATTGGTGCATAATTACTTGCCCACCCGTGCGTCTCCCAATTTGCATGTTCACTTATTGCTTTTACTTCAATAACACGACGAGAAGCCTCTTCTATAGAACTACAACTATCGAGAAAATCATCCATATAGCAGTTTTCGATTACACTATTTGCTGATTCGGGATATTCTGATGAAAATAAACTAGCATTTCTATTTTTAATATATAACGCTGTGCACGGAGAAGACGTTGCGCCAAATAAAACTGAGGTCATTACGTACTCTTTTGGTTCGGACGTTCTATCGCTACCTCTCCAAAGAAAACGTTGCGCGTTTCGATCTTGTTCGCGAATTTTTATTTTCAAAAACATGTCACGAAGATCGGCCTTAATCGCGAATGCATATTGCCTAAAACGCATTATAACGCCTGGTAATGACTTCAAAAGACTAGGGCCGGATAAAAGCAGTTTATTAAAACTAACGTTAGCTGTTTCTGCTGCCGCGTCGAACACTAACCGCACTTTTCCCGGCTTATTCGGATTCTGTACGCCAAAATGTGCAAGGTACCACAATCTTGAATTATCAGATAAGGTTGACGCTACTTCCGCGTACCCGTTATCTAATAGTCGTTGAATTTCTCGATAATATAGTTCCGCGAATTCTTTATTGCGGTCTAGCTTACGCTCTAAAAGTTGAAGTCTACGAAACGCGGTTGTTCGTCCATTTAAAGGTATTGCGTCGTCGGATTTCCATAAAAGCCCCACTTCCCACGAGCCATTTATATACCGGCTTGTTTTGTCCAAAATTTCCATCGCCCGTTTGTCTGATTCTGAAACCTTTTTAAAAATATTCACGCCTAATGATTCTAGATCAAAATATAATTTTATTTCCTTATTTAGCTTACTATAGTTTTTACAGCACGATAAGCAATTTTCCTCAGTTTTTTCTCTAACGATCGAATTGACTTGAACTGTATCTCCTTCTCGAATCTGACCATGAATTGACCAACCCAATAAACATCTAGACATTATAAGTTTTACCGTACTCAAAATATGGAATTCTCGTGTTAGTATTAAATTACAGTGACTTTGACCTATCAACATTGCTGGAGCTTCTTTGTATGGTTTAACACATACACCTGTTTCTTTTAAGCAAAAATCAGATAACTTTGAGCTTATGCATTGCATGGGAAGTGCTAGATTTTCCACGACTAAAACGTTCTGAAGATGATAAAAAGCAGAATCGGATTTAATTTTCAAATTTACCTTTTTATACGCAAACATTTGCATGTTTCCATCACCTATGCCCTTTAAGGTTACATTTACAGATGAACTTCTCGCTTTCATTTCGTTAATAACTGCTGAATTTATCAGAGTCACAGTTGAGCCTTCATCTAACAAGGCATAAATGAATTTTGAAGACTTACAACCAAACACATGCACAGGTACTATTTTTAAATATGTATTTGAATCTAGTCAACTTTCAGTATTATTTTTATTAACGCTCTCATTTTTTACATTTTCAGAGTCACTCGACCTTAGATGTGTTTGATTATTTTCTTTTCTTTCACCCACATGTAAAAGAACATGATGAGGAGAACTACAAATACTACAATGATTTTTTTTGCAAAGATCACGCGAATGACCCTGTCGTAAGCAAATAAAACATAAACGCGATGACCTTGCGATTTTCCAACGCTGAAAAACAGGAGTCTTAACAAAATCTTTACATGTATCAGTCAAATGATTTCTACGACCACAGTGAGCGCATCGTTGTTGAGATTGAGATTGCTTTGAAAGTGTTTCGGCATTATTAAATGAATCTACTTGCGTAGTTAAAACAGTACCTTTACTAACGTGTGAATCTGAATGACTACGATCTGTTTTACTTCGCGTTGCCTCGCTCGACCGCGTTTCAATTATTCCTGCTGCTAGTGCCAATTCTACTTCTTGGAAAAGGAAATCAGCCAATTTTTCTAAATCTGATTTAGCCTCAACTACTGATGAAGCATATCTTATATAATTGTAAAGCATTGAACTCGGCAACTTTCTTATAACTTCGTTCGTAAGTTCTGGATTGCATAAATATTCTGAATGGTTTAACGATTTTATTGCATTAATTGCATTTTTAAATTCTGTAGCAAAATTCACAAAACTCATCTTACGTAATTCAATGCGTGGTAAATCTCTTATTTCATGTAAAAGCTTAGACAAAATTATTTTTGGGTTGCCGAAGCGCATTTCAAGAGTTTTCATTATCTCCTTAGCAGAATTCCCGCTCATAAAAAGAACACGAGCGGCATTACGAGCTTCCCCTTTTAAACATTCGAATAAACGTGTTACATTTTCCCGGTCAGAATAATTACCACTCTCTGTAGAGTATTCAAAGGCATCTTTGAAACGAGGCCAATCAAGCGGGTCACCAGAAAAGGTTGAAAGATTTTTGGCAGTGGTCATTCGATTAACAAATTTTGAATTATTTTGACTTATATTTGAATCTCTAAAAAATGTCAAAGTTTGTTCCATCATATTTACAAAACGAATACAAGTATCCTCGCTTGATTGATTCGCTTGAACAAAATTAACGTTATCATTTTCTCGCCTAGTGCTATTGAAAATTTCATTTCTAATATTTTGATTTATAGGTTCTCTCAATTCATTTTGAAACGCGCGCTGAGAATGAACTAAATTATTCATAACAGAATTATCATAAAATGGCTCATCGCTCGGAGTCGTTTCGTTAAACCGATCAATTACTGGCATTTCCTCCATGTGATCTTCCTCTGCTTGAAGTTGTGATGTGTCTCGGTAATCATCGATAATGTCGTCATCGAAGTACGGTAACGTTGATGCGCCGATCGCTGCTGAATTTGATGTACGCGGCGCACGTCGTTGGCCTGCCGCTGAGATTGGTGAACGCGGTGCGCCTAGCGCCGCTGGAATTGAAGAGCGCGGCGGACATCGCCGTCCTGCCGCTGCAGATGGTGCGCCTAGAGGCACTGGAATTAAAGAACGCGGCGGGCGTCGCAGCCCTGCCGCTGCGTCGACTGCTGAAGGCGGTGCGCCGAGCGTCGCTGAATGTGCTAAACGCGGCGGGCGTCGCAGCCCTGCCGCTGCATCGACTGCTGAAGGCGGTGCGCCGAGCGCCGCTGGATGTTCTGAACGCGGCGGGTATCGCAGCCCTGCCGCTGCGTCGACTGCTGAACGCGGCGGGCGTCGTAGCCCTGCCGCTGCGTCGACTGCTGAAGGCGGTGCGCCGAGCGCCGCTGGATGTTCTGAACGCGGCGGGTATCGCAGCCCTGCCGCTGCGTCGACTGCTGAACGCGGCGGGCGTCGTAGCCCTGCCGCTGCGTCGACTGCTGAAGGCGGTGCGCCGAGCGCCGCTGGATGTGTTGAACGCGGCGGGTATCGCAGCCCTGCCGCTGCGTCGACTGCTGAAGGCGGTGCGCCGAGCGCCGCTGGATGTGTTGAACGCGGCGGGTATCGCAGCCCTGCCGCTGCGTCGACTGCTGAACGCGGCGGGCGTCGTAGCCCTGCCGCTGCGTCGACTGCTGAAGGCGGTGCGCCGAGCGCCGCTGGACGTGTTGAACGCGGCGGGTATCGCAGCCCTGCCGCCCGGCGTGTGACAGCTCCTTGCTGTTCTGGAGATTGTACCTCCGGTACCACTGGGACTTGCAGGTGCGGTCTACCGCGGTGTCCAATAACTCTCTCTTGTCCTGGTAGTAGTGCGTTTTCTACGCGTTGCGGTGCTTCTTGTCGGTTATTCCGTAGCCTTCTCGTAGGAACAACGTCAGAAGTATCATCGCCTCTTCTTTTTGGCATCACAATTTTTTGTGCGAACTTGGTTCAAACCAAGATCCGGCTCGAAGGACCAAAATGTAACTATAAACTATAGTTTTCGCGCACAAAAATTATACTTGAGTCGCAAAGATAAGGTTTTAAGGTTTTTTATTATTTTAAGGTTTAAGTAAGTACAACGTTAACCGCATGAAGATCAGTAAACGAATGAGCTTTCGCTGCCTGACGAGAATATTGTTTTTTCTGTTGTCATGGAAATAACTCTTTCCTTTGTTCTCCAAATCGAACGTCTCTATGGCGAACCGTCCGCAAAGAACTTCAGTTCCTTTGCCCCGTAATTTTCATCTTTTATCGGACACTGATATGACCGGTGATGAGAAACAAAAGCGGCCCCGGACAAACCTCATAGAATGCCGTGCGCGCACGCCTACGCATCGGCTACTATGTTTCCCGATGCGGCGAGACATTCTTACCTCCCTTTCTCTCTTTCTCATACCCTCTTTCTCTCTCGCTCTCTCTCTCTCGTCAAGCAGGAAATTTTAATAATAATAATACATTAAATATTTATTTTATACTTAAATTGATACAGTTACATTATGTAAATGTTTTTATTAGCTGCCACTGATATTTGTATTTACATAATATTTTATTGGCTTTTTGCTTCCTCCTAGAGGAAGCTTTGTGATAGTAATTTTTTGAGTTATTGAAAAAACATGTTATACTCGTAATTGTTTTTGGAGGTGTTAGGAATCAAAATGCATGATTTTTGAAAAATGTCTGTATTGATGGATGGATGTGTGTGTATGTGTGTGTGTGTGTGTGTGTGTGTGTGTGTGTGAGTGTGTGTGTGTGTGTGTGTGTGTGTATTCGCCTGGATCTCAACTTCTACTCGATCGATTTTGACCGGACAGGTCTCATTTTTTTTTGCTTTTTTTGTGTGATGGCGGATCAAAAATTCGTTTTTTGATTCGCAGATGCGTTTTCGTTTTATTTCGAATTTTCGATTTTCTCAAAATTGATTTTTGCTTTTTTTTAATAATAAGATCGAGATATTGGAATCGAATAGATAGCATTCGAAAGAGCATTAAAATATCTATATTTTCTAGAAAAGAAATTTTCTCTAGCTATCACGGTGTTTTTTTTTTTAACGCTTATAACTCCTAAACTAAACGGTCAATTTTCTTGAGAAAAATCATCGTAATGCAGAATATAAATAGCTGTAATCTGTAAAAAATTTGAATTCATTTTGTCGACTAGTTTTTGAGAAAAGTATTGAAATGTGAAAAAAGTGAGTTTTGTATGTCCAACGATTATGGGAGTAAAATTGACATAATCGCTTTGAAATTCCTTGTAGAGGTAGATTTTTGATAGCCCTCGGTTGAGTTCTTTGGGCAAAATGTTAAAATTTTTTTAACTTTTTTTTCAAATCGTAATTTCTCGAGAACGGCTCCATGTGTCAGCTCCAAATTTATAGTCAATTTTGTATGTGATATAGATAATATGTGTGCAAACTTTCATCAAGATCGTACGATTACTTTTTATGATATTTGATTTTGAAAATTTTCGTATTTTACAAAGTTACTTTCTTTGTCGCATGATAACTAGAGGAAACGGAAATTGATTTAATCATGTTGAAATTTTGTGGAGATGTAGAGTCTATATATTATCGTATATCGTAATTTCTCAATGATGACTTCATGTATCAACTTGAAATTTATAGACTACTTTGTATGCAATATAGGCAATACCTGTGTAAAATTTCATCCAGATTATATGGTTATTTTTGAGATGTTTGATATTTAAAATTTTAGTCTTTTTAAGTCTTTAAAAATTCAAATTCAGGAACTCAAAATACATAAAGAAAACTTTGGTAGAGCCATATATGGCACTTAATTGGCTACGAAAATCCTCTGTTGCTCCCTGACTATCTTGAATTGTCCGATTTTGACCGGAGAAAGCTTATTTCCTTCATTGTAATGGAAGGTTTCTAATTCATAAGCATTTTTTTTCAATTCTTTTATTTTATTTTTTTATATTTGAAAAAGAAGATTTTTGATTTTTTGGTTTTTCATTTCGTGTAACATAAAAAAGTACTTAAAGTTTTCAATTTTATAAACAGTCTTCAAAAGATCCTACGACTTTCAATAATTATTTTCATTATTCAGACCTCGAATTATATTTAGTCTGCCATTTATTATTCAGAAAAATGTCACTTTTTTGTATAATTTATTCTGCAAATAATATTTGTTTTATCTTTACGAAACTTTTTTAATTATTATGATTCATTAATCCAATAAACTATTTAATTGTTTTCAAATTTAAAATTTTTCCCGATCTGCGTCCTGCTTCTGGCGCTGGCCTGGTAGCAGCAGCCAGTGAGCGGCAATCCATTCCTCCTGGCAAAGACCGCGTTCGAGTTTAGTATCCAAGTATACGAGGACTACGAAACAATCAAAGCTTTCTTCGATGGACCGTCAGCCGAGGACGACCAGTACACGGCCAAGGACGTGAAGATATTTGACAAGCTGAACGGCATACCCAAGCAAATAATTGATGTGCAGTACAGCTTGTTGAGTAAGATTGCCAGTGACAAGCTTGATAAATTGACGGAGAAGGTGGGGGAGTTGTTCGAGGAGGTTAGATATGTGCAAAATGTTTTTAAAACGTTCACGGGGTACACGGACAAATATCAAAACTTGACTCTGACAAGATTCTATGACGGAGTTACGAATCCCCTTGATGACAAACTGGACGAAGCTGTACGCAGGATGTACGTAGTTCTGACTTCTAGAGACTTGCAGACACAAACCCTTCTCTCACTGTTATCCGGGAATAAAGTAAATATAAATGACTTTATAGCACTATGTGACCTAAGCCCGCACTTAGGTCACGCCTATCCGTGTATATTCCTTTTTGCACCGTGTTTATCACACTCACTACGCTCGTGTGCTAACCTCACGGTGCAAAAAAGAACTACTTATGGCACGGATAGGCGTGACAGCGGGCTTCTGCATGACGGAAAGTTAGGGCCCGAGCGTAGCGAGGTGCTACTAATTGTTAGGTCACAAGTATCGTAATGTACTATTTTAACCATTATGTACAAAACATGAACACATCGGATTAATCAGAAAACGTTTTTTATATCCAATAGAACTCTGATGTAATGTGCATTAGAGGCCAATCGATACAAGAAGTTATCCACGATATATTCAAGATGGTTCTTGTCACTGATGCTCAGAGCGTTATTATTAAGACCTTTGCGTATGGAAAGTTGGAAGAATGTCACAATAGTATGTAGAGCATTAAGAAATAGATTTTTCAAATAATATTATCCTTACATTATTTATTCTTAATTTACTGCTATAGAGAAATTTGATTCTGAAAAGGCTGATGTAACAGAAAGTTTTAACGCTAGACTACGCGAAACGTACGCTGATGTTCAAAACGCGATGTCCAGGGCCTCTCGTGAACTTTATAAATGTGAACTACCAGAGCACAAAAGAAGTATGAAAAGATTTAAAAGACACAATATTTATGTTTTTTGGTACGATTTAAAAATTAAAATTTACTTTTACTTTTAAATAATCAATTCTCATTTTAGGAGTCACTTATTGGAAGCTGGAAGAAAATTTTCAAGGGTACATTCATTATGAGTATGATCTCTACGGTGAGTGTGGCTGGAAATGCCCTCAGTTGAACGGTCGGCATCCCGAGTGCTATTCGATATTCTGTGCAAATAAACTACCATATAAAAGATGTCAAGGTTTCATGGATAAATGTGAATCTATTAACAGTAAAATGAGTGTTTGCAATGCGGTTAGTTCGAGCCGAAAACTCTATTTCTAAAATATCTGTCTAAATTTAATAATTTACATTCGATTGTAAAGAACATAATCTGAAAATTCTCTTTTCTTATGTATTCGTACAACAGCCCATTAAAAGCTATCGAAAATATTTTTGGTTGGAAACTGGATCCGGTACAGTTTATGGGCAAAAAGAGTCATGTCCAACAGACTTGGAGATCCGTGAAGCTTCGAATTTACCTTATTTAATTAGTAAGTGTGAACACTGTCTTTGCACTTGTGTCAGTGAAAAAATAGATACCGACCGCTACTTTAGTCTTTTGGAAGTTACTTCCGACACGTCGCTTAACAAGTAAGTAATCTTTATTGCATTGTTTATTTAACTGTACATTTCAGAATTTTTATCGTAGAAATTCATTATTTCAAAGAATACCATTATTACTACATGATGTACAGGGTTGTAACTGGAGTACGTCTCGTGCTTAAGAATCACATATTCTCCATTGAAATTAAACAAGGACAGTTGAAAGCTAACGGAAGTATTGATCTAGAAACCAATAAGTGGAAACCAATTGACAATAAATTAAGAAAGTTGAAATTAAATCACTTTGCCACTGTGGATAATAATGGCTGGGTAACTTTTGAGGGATTAGGTTTCATATACGCAGTTCACCAAAAAACGAAAACCGTGAATTTAGATGACATTGACCCAGAATCTGAATCACTTGATCAGAAGGAAGTTGTTATTGGATTGAGGTTCCGACCGGTAGGAGATGATCTCAGATTAGAAATACAAAGAACCGTTTTCGACTACTCTACAGGGGAATTGAAAAGTAATTCCAAGTGGTACTCTAATAGAGCAGCACGAAGAAAAAGGTATTGCTAATTTCATATTTCTAAAAAGAATCTATATCGAACTCCGATACTAACATTTTCTCGATTTCTTCGTTTATAGGAAGCCAATCACATTCCAACAACCGACTCATCCAGTTTTCGTCAAGGCAACCAACGATGTGTCGAAATCTGGGGAATCTGTGTCTTTCAGAATAACAGATATGGAAAAGGATTTAGGGCAAACTACTATTCCATTTATAGACCTACAACCGATTGAGACCGCTCGACCCATGTCTGGTGCTGGAATATTCCACAGAGGTGGTGTGAATTCTGGAGGATTCTTGGCGCTGAAACTGATCGAATACAATAGGTCAAAACACATGTAAAAACCGCTGCCAATTCATTGGCAAGATGCTTCCTCAAACTAATTTATCGATTCCATTTTTAAAGTTTAAAAAACAGAAGTAAATTTTTCACCACAAAACTTTATTAATAAATAAAACTATTTTCTTTGTTGTTGTTTGCTGTTTGTTAAACAATTTGACTTAATACAAAAAATATCTTTTGTTTTTTCATTTACGTATTCTATACAAACAATTAATTATTGTTATAAAAACTTTTAAAGAAATACATTAGTTAAAGAAAGAAAAGTATGTAATGGCAATAATCTAATAAATATTTGTTTTGAAACAGATATTTAACTACTATCCTACTCGACTTACATGAGGCAGAAAGAGAGGGGGAGAGAGAGAAAGACATAGAAAAAGTGATTTTACGTAAGTGCCCTTCTTAATTATTAATTTTATTAATATGAATAATATTCTATTTATTTTCTCGTTTTGTAATGTTAAATCAACATAACCTCTTGAAATTTGAACACAATGTTGTGCTGGAAAAGTGTAATAATTGGTAAAAATTTACAGTCAATTAATCGAATATTCTTTTTAAAAATGCAAATATAAAAAATTTATAAAAAATTTTAACCTCAAACATCTTTGGTCACAACAGACAGATTGTTTTGGGCAAAGAACTGAATCCTTAGATATAAAAAAACTAATTCTCTGCCAAATTTCAAAACGTTTCATTGACTTTTACTCCTGTTATCGTAAACGAAAGAAAACGCACTTGTTTTCAAAAATAATTTTTCTCAGAAACAAATCAACATAACCTCTTCAAATTTTAACACAATGTTGTACTTGACAAGTGAGTAAGTGGTAAAAATTTTGCGTGGATAAATGAAAAAGTTTTTGAGATATTAATTAAAGAATTATAAACTATATTTTTATTAATAATAAATGACAGGCTAAAGATAATATAAATTAAAAAAAATAAATTGTAAGTAATTTAACGACCTTTTAAGAAAATTTTATTTTATTAAGTAATACTGGCTGTAACAAATTAAAAAATAAAAAAAACGAAAATATCAAAATCGTTTTTTGGTTATAAAAAAAAGAAACTTGATAAAATCAAAAAGTAGGTTATGCTCTCTCTATTCTCCTCCGAATTGAAGAGAATAAGCTTTGTCCGATGTAAATCGGTTCAAAAGTTATCGCCTGTACACACACACACACACACACACACACACACTCACACACACACACACACACACACACACACACACACACACACACCCACACACACACACACACGCGCGCGCGCGCGCGCGCGTACGTACGAACGCACGCGGACACACGCACACACAGACATGAAAATTTTTTTTATCAACGGATTTTTAAACAACGGATTTTAGCGCCAAATGTACTTATTGGGCAAGTAGTTTGAATAGTAATTTTAATAGTCTTTGTAGGTTGTCCGAAGCTAATGGACTCTCTCTTAATACTAAAGAATTTTGCATTGTCGTTTTAGTGTAATAACAAATTTGTTATTTTATCATTGTTATGTAAATGGCTCAAAACTTGATAGGAGTTTCTACCTATATAGAGACCTTGGAATAATTTATATGGAAGATTGGAAAGTTCCCAGATCTTTCAAATTGCTCGGTTTTGTAAAGCGCACTACAACTGATTTCACAAATGTCACTGCAATCATACATCTATATAAAAGTATTGTGATTCCACACCTACAATAATGCCCTTAAATTTGGAAGCATCGTAATAAAGTTTTAATTGACAAAATTGAGTTCGACCAACATTCTTTTCTATGATATATTTCTTTGAAATTGAGAAGGCCGGTGCGCCATTTGCAAGATTGTCAAAAATATTAATGATTTATCTTTGTAAATACATTGCTGAAAGACAGCTTCCTTATTCATTACGACATTACTGCATTCTAGAAGAGGATGCTCGTGGTTCCAATACTGGATTTTACATTTCCTGGTCAGGAAATAGCACGGGGCAAGAAACATATAATTTTTTAACTGGCATACAAAAAAGTGGTCTGGATCAAAGGCCAAACTAGTTTATTTTGCGCTGCTAAATCCAAATCCCGAGTCAGAATTTGACAATCGCTAGTTTTATTGTCTCCAACCTCAAATATCTGGCATGATCTTGAATTTGTTACTATAATGCACGATAATACTCATTCCGTTTTAGATAACAATTATCATTTTTATCTCATGATAAAATAGGCTCCGGTAGAGAAAAATAATGAAGGCGCTGGGATAAGAACGAAAAGAGAGGAAATGAGCTTAGGCGTGCCTCTCTCCCTTCCTCCCTCTCTCACGCGTGCTCTAGCAACGATGATAAACGATAGTCGCATCAAGTGGAAAATGCGCGCTCCCCCAGAGAGTCTGCGAGCTGACTGAATCAAACGACTATCAATCACCGGGGCCCGACTCCCCGTGCGGTTTCGCCGTGTAAACACACGCCGACTCTCTCATGGCTCAGCCAACGTAGACGACGACACGCAGTCTGCCTGAATTGTGCGAACCCCTGCTGCACTTTCCCTCTCCTTTGTTTGCATTCGCTTGACTATTCGCTTCGAATTATTTTGAACTTGGCCTATGCATGACCCAGAGTGTGTGGCAATAATTGTTTGGTTATTATCAATTGTTTTCTCTAAATTCTTTGTTATCCCAGTAGAAACAATTTTTGTGCCAAAACGTGCTAAAATGTGTTGAATTTGTCAAACTATGTCAAACTGAGTTTAACCATACGGCACTGTGCCCAAGTATAAATATTTCGGACATTTTATACAAGTTTTGCACAGTTTTGGTACAGTTTGGCACAAATAATTTTAAACTATAAAAAAATCATTTGACATTTATCCAGTTAGATACAGTTTTTTTAGCACAGTTAAGCACATTTAGGGACAGTTTAGAACAAAAAGTCTGCAACTGGTGAAAAATTATTTTTATGATTTTAAAAGTTGAGAATTTTACCCAATTATATTTTTTATGGTCTGAAAATAATTTGTGTCAATCTGTATAAGCAAAATGTGCCAAACTATATTGCACTGTGCCATATAGTGCCAATCTGTGCTAAGCATCATTAAGCATAGTTTGACACGCCTAGGAATAATTAAAGACAAAAATTATGTTCACTATGGAATTAGTTCAAAGTACTAAAGTCATTTGATGACAATTGACAAATTTTATTCCTCAACAGATTAAGTAATAGCTGCTAGTTTAGTAATAAAAATAAAAGAAAAAATGTTTGAACCTTGAGAGTCTGCGGTAGAGTCCCTCATTTGTCAGCACTTGTCTAGAGAAAAATGTCAGAGTAGCCGTAGTCAAAAGAAACGTATAAAACCGAGGGTTGAAGAGCTCTAATGACAGAACGATTTGTCATCGCGATTCTCAAATATTTAAACGCCAAACGACAGAAATCATCTTATAGATCTACTGTCTTGTAAACTGACGGAAGAGCAAAATTAAATTGAATGATGATAGTAAGATCTCATTTAATGCATGTAACTATTAGACTGACAATCATTGTACTATGATATTTAGTTACTTAGTTTACAAAATCAAGAACTAATAACAAATGGCAAAATCGATTTTTTGCCATAAAAACAATTCTGCACTTTAAAATAATTTATTATCTCTTTTTTTATTTAATAAATCAGATGATAGTAATTTAATATTCTATACGAGATTCTTTATTGAATTTGGCTCCTCCTCCTCTTTCGAAGGAGAAAAGAATGCGAAATTTCTGCCAACAAAGCACATTCACTGGTAAACACGGAAAATTGCTAAAAACCATGGAGAGCTTAGGTTGTTTAGCATACACGGCCCGGCTAACTTGTATACGATATGAACGGGCGCGCATTCTGAGGTACCTCGGCGGTCGCCGTTAATCACGTTTGAACTTGCGCTAAATAACAGGGCACGTGCTGCGGGGGCTCCGCGCCTGCGTGAGCGTATGCTCTCTCCGGCAGGATGCGAGAGGCGACTTGCTTAGTCCCCCGAAATGAACGAGCATGACAATTAACGATTGTAAAAAGAAGAGGAGTCGCGTGTACGTACCTACGTACGTATGTATGCGCTAAGGGAGAAAGAGAGAGAGAACGAGAGCGCTGCGTGCGCGGGGAAACAAAAAACAGGAGAAAAGGGGCAAAATATGAGAGCAGTTAATAACACTTTGCGGGAAATAATACTGCGAGAAAGGCCGCTTACCGTGACAAATAACTGTTCTCCTGCTCGCGCGCGCTCTCTCCCTCCTCTCGCCTCGCACAAGCGTGCACTCGCCTGGCTGCATTCGCACTCGCGCATCTTCGTCCTCGGTATAATCTTTTTTTCTGATGCTCGCTTTTTACCGCCGAATCGTCATCGTTTTCCTAATCCTTTTCCGTGCGTCCTACTACGTTCTTTTTATCCATTCCACTCGGACAGAGTATGCTTAGCATTATGGATTAATCAAGATAAATCAAAATTAATAAAAATATATGATTTTCAAAAATTAATGAGAAATTTCAGTTCGTTAATTATATTCTCTTCGGTGTAGGGAAGTAAAGTGTTTATGACCTGCTAAGTGATAAATACGTATACGTATATTTTCCAGAAAAGTAGTTATTGATTTCAATTTTCATGTTTGAGTTGTATGATATAAGTATTTAAAAAATTCAACGTTATTATAAATGAATAAATATTTTGAAACCGTATGCGTGAGGATTCATAAACATAAATTAACGAGAATATATGTACCTATATACTATATTTTATTAAAGAGAACCACGATAATAGAGATTCTATTATGTTACAAAAATCGATTTATAAATAAATGATCATTTTTAATTAATATTTATTCAACAATATTCCAAACACAAATATAATAGTAAGTAAATCGAAGGATCCGATACATCTAGTTGCTTTAATACAGAAAAAAGGGGAGAAAATCCGAAACGCACGATCCAATATGTAACCGGATGATTAAAAGTGACAAATAACTTTTGAAAATATTTACGCTGCCACGAGAGCAGAGCCGCGAGTATACGCATTTCAGCGTCGAGCACGAATTTTAACGCGAAGATTTTCCCTTGATTTTTAAAACGCAAATCTCGTTAAATCACTTCCGCGATGAAATGGAGGCCATCCCTCCCGCTCAGCTCTCCCGGAGCCCTTTTAGGCGAGAGCGCTCGTCAGCGCTGAAAACATTCACATTTGACGGCTGTCAGGGCTGCGCTCTGACTCGCATCAAAACCGTCACCTGTCAACCGCCGGTCCGTATGAATTATGCGACAAGTACGCGCGCGCGCGCGCTCGTTACATTTCGGAAATAGCACGCAGATGGCTGGCGGAAAATCGCGATTGCTGTGCGTGTGTGCACGCGAGCGCGTATGCGTTTGTATATCATACAACGGGCTTTTGAGCCACGGCGAAAAATTTTGTTGCACACCGAATAGACATAAAGTACTTGTCGTCGTTGCATGTTTTTGTTTTGTTTTTTTTTCAGCGAATTTTTCCAACTGCAAATATTGAACGTGAGATGGATTCGGTTTTTAAAATACTGTAAAAGAAAACAGTGCACTATGTATTTGATTAACGAAGAATTGATTTATTTTCGCTTATAAATTTAGTTTTATAAAGTTCCAGATTGAATTGAATAGTTTTATTTTATTAAGGCGGTCTTACACCTACTGGCTTCTGAGGCCAAAATCAGCTATAAAAAAGAGAAAAATGTTGTTTAAACAATATAAAGTATATATCCTATAAATATACTCTATTTCTGACAAAATGGCCCAAGACTTAATCTGTAGACCAATTTTACTCAGAGATATAGCATTTTCAATTTTTTTCATTTGGTGTCATTTTTTAAAAAAACTAGTTCATGGATTTGCATGGGGGAGGGCCTGAATTACTTAAAATTTATCGAACTATAGCAAGAAGAGTTGGAAATATTGAAAAAAAATTTTTCAATCATCTTAAAATGCTAAAAATCATAAAAAATCACAAAAATTCTTAAAATTAAGTAATTAAAAGTGGTTTTTAACATTTTAAGATTATTTAAAATTTTTTTTTTAATATTTCCAACTTTTCTTGCCATAGTTCAATGCATTTCAAGTAATTCAGGCCTTCTCCCATGCAAATCCATGAACTAGCTTTTTTAAAAAATAACGCTAAACTTTAGAAAATGACATTTTGAGAAATAAGTCTGCAAAGAAAAATACCATAAAACTCCAAAAATAATCAGCCATTTGATCCCTATTCTTTTCCTTCTTGAAACTCACTTTCCTGTATATCTGTTATCTGTTCTCCCATATAAAATGGTTACAACAGAAGCTCTGGCACCTTGCATGGATACTTCTAAGTCAGCAGCATTCGTTCCATTAAAAAGTACTGCTCAATCTGCCCTTCTTTTGTACTTTTGATTCATCCACTGTTGAATCACTTTTTAACACATTGTACTGAGTTAGATTATTATTTATAATACTAAGATAACTGTAGAATATGCACCAGGTCTTATGAAATATGAAATCCCACTCATCCAACTCGAAACTTAAGAAGCCATCCCTGTTATAGACATAAGTATACAGTAGTACATAAAAGCCGCTAAGCCCATTTTTTAAATTTTCCCTTGATTACACATCTTGAACATAAAATATATCTTGAATTTAAGCCTGTATACTTGTGTGAGGGGGCTTTGTTGCTTGTAAGTATATCGATATATCTGGGCACTTATTACAATTCACAAATCTTTTGAATTGAATTATAAATCCTATAGTGAGTTAGACTTAATTATCTCACTTTGATCTTTCTTAGAAAGAAGATGTATTTATTTTCATCCACTGAAAAATTTTACTGCCTCTCCTTTAAAATACTTAATTCAATCTTGCCAATGCACATGTTTTTCAGTATTAATTTTCATACAGCATTGAACTGAAACTGTACGCTGAAACTGAAACTGTCACTGTACGCTTGTATTATAATTACACTTACACTTTTCAGACAGATATCTTCACATACACAGTACATTACATTTTTAGTCCTAAATTCACTTATGAATTCAAATAACCAAGCACTATGAAAAAAATCTTTCTTCATCAGAAAGCAAAAACTCTGCAAAACAAACTGTTGAAATCACATGGTTATGTATCTTGGCTTATTTGAGATTTTGAGTGGTCAGCTGTGCAACTCTGTTGACACTATGGTATTATAGTTTTATTCTATGGTATAGAAAAGTGAGTATTAATAATATAGTAACTCACTGTCAAATTTCGGTAACGGAATGGTCACTTTACTAGAACAGAAGTGCAAAATTGTCACAACTCAAAAGACGATTCCACTGTATTTTAAAAACCGCTGCCAATTCATTGGCACGTAGCTTCCTCAAACTTAATTTACTGATTCCTTTAATTAATTTTTAATTCCAATATTTAAAATTTAATACTTCAGAAAGACAGAAATAACAAAACTCCAACATAATTTATTCAAATTTTTATAGATTATACATTTCCACAAAATTTCACATACATAAAATATATATCACAATTGCCTATAAATTTGCAACTGATATTTAGAGCTCTATGTATTTGAATGTAATTTATAGCATTCGAAACATAATTAAATTACCTATATTTTCTAAAAAAAATTAATTTTCTAGCTATCACGGTTCTTTTGTTATTAACAGAAATGTAAAAATTTAAAAATTAAAAAAAAATGAGTTTTGGATGTTCAACTATTACGATAGTAAAATTGTCTTATTCGCTTCAAAATTCATTGTACAGGTATATTATTGATAGTTCTCGGCAGAGTTTTTTTGGCAAAATGATTGGTTCATAATTTTCAGAGATATTATAAACTAAAATTATCTTTTTATAAATTAAATTAAATTTAATTATAAACTAAATTAAAAAAAAATTCTAAATTATCCTCAAGAAATAGATTTTAAAAATGTCTAGAAAAATTTTAACCTCAAATATCTCTGAAATGTATGAACCAATCACTTTGCCAAAAGAACTCATCCGAGAACTATCAATAATATACCTCTACAATGAATTTTGAACCGAATAAGACAATTTTACTCTTGTAATAGTTGAACATATAAAACTCATTTTTTTTCATTTTTCAATTTTTACGGTTTTGTTAATAACAAAAGAACCGTGATAGCTAGAGAATTAATTTTTTTTAGAAAATATAGGTAATTTAATTCTCTTTCGAATACCACCCACCCCATTTAGATACATAGAGCCGTTCTCGAGAAATTACGATTTAAAAAAAAATTGAAAAAAATTTTAACCTCAAATATCTTCGAAATTTATGGATCCATCCTTTTGTCCAAAGAACTCACTCGATTGGTATACAAAATCTACCCCTACAAAGAATTTCAAAGTGATTAAGCCAATTTTACTATAGTTATTGAACGACAAAAAAAATCACTTTTTTTTATAAATTATTTTTCTCAAAAAATAATGAATAAAAAAACCTAAAAATTTAGTAAGTTATAGTACTTAATATTCTTTATAACCAAAAAAATATTCATGTTAATATCTTTTTTTAATTTCGAAATATAACCTATTTACAAAAAATTACGTTTTCATCAATAACTTATGACGAAATATAGCTACCGACTTTTTTTTTTTTTTTAAATTGTAGATAATTTTATTCTACATACAGAGAATTCATGATATATAAACAATATTTGTTCTAAATATTAAAAAAATCGAAAAAAAATTTTTGAAAATAAAAAAATGGCTATAAAAAAAAAAAAATTAAATTTTAGAAAAATAGAATATTGACCCCAATTGTGGAAGCAAAATCTAAAAAAAATGATCACTCTCTCGTTAAAATCGGTCGAGTAGATCATGAGATATCAGTGTATACGGACACACACACACACACACACACACACACACACACACACACACACACACACACACACACACACACACACATCCATACGGACATTTTCTAAAAATAGTGTATTTCGATTCCAAATTTGCTAAATAACATTTCTAACACATTATCTCATAAACTTTTTTTTTTACTATCACAAAGCTTGCTCTATGTGGAAGCAATTCCAGAATATGATTGATATTATTTTGATAATAAACCCTGTATGTAAATTTAATTATTCTTTTTACAATTCTTACACTAATAAGTCTTAAATAAAGTTTTTTGATATTTTAAAACACATACAAGTAAACGTGTTCCTATATTATATATATATATATATATATATATATATATATATATATATATAAGACCAAAAAAAGGAAAATTAATGTTTTCGTTATTTTAAAGATAGTAAGATCTTTTAACGATATCATTTTGAATTTTTAAAATTTTTTATTCAAACCAGATTTTTTAGATTTAGAATAACATATATAATTAAAAAATTCAATAAAAAAAAATTTGATTTTTTCAAAATTTTTAGGTGTAAGACCGCCTTAAAATAGATGGTCACTCATACGATGTAGTATAAAACGTGCTATAGTTGATTAGAATTAAATTACACAGAGTTTTCCCATCACATGCTGGAGAAAAACAAGAATTACAGATTAAGCACTTAATTTCTTGCACACATTGCTGCAGAAGTTCAAGGAACCACATCTCTGCCTCTCTCTAGCGAGATTGAAATTCAGTCGGGGAAATTCCGGATTCTTTGTAACGAGCAACGAACGCCCGGTGTAAGAACCGAAGAGAGCGCACACGGCCGGCAAACAGTTTCAAACAGCGGGCTCTGCGAATATTACAAGGCGATATTACGTGCCGGATGAAATAATCCAGACTAACCCGGCCCCTTGACTGCGCGCGTGCGGGCGAGCCTTCCTCTTTCCGCAGCTCGTGAACAAGAGCAAACGGGGAGGCAGCCGCGCACTCGCGCGCGCTAATTGCCGCGAAAAGGGTTAACGCGGCGCGCGTCCCAGCAATACGCTCCCGCGGATATCGCCATCCATATTTAATTAGCCAAGTCGGCGGTGGAAGCAGGAGTGAAGCACTGGGCGAATAAAAAAACGCACTATGAGTTTCTTCTCACTGTCTCATTGTGCGCATCGTATTTGTTGTGCGTGACAAAGTTTAACAAAATACTTTAATTAGACGGACCATGTATGAACATTTAGAAACTTATTTAACTGGTAATATACATAGCTTCTTCCCAGAGGAAGCTTTGAGATGGTTAAAAAAATTTTTTGAGAAAACATGATAAATATGTTTTATTTGACCTTTGAAAACGAAATACATTATTTTTTAGAGAATGTACATGTGTGTGGGCGATCAGATCTCGAAATCTATTAAGCCCATTTTCACCAGAGTGGGCTTATTCTTTGTGGTTTTATTTACTTATTTCAGAAAATATTTTTCGATTTTTTTATATTTAATTTTGTAATTTCTTGAGAAGGGTTTTACGTTAATTTTTCATAAAACTTGGCCTGTCATTTAAAGTATCTAAAAACATGCTATTTAGAAAAAATTCTTCTACATACATGACAAAAGTAGTATAACCCGAGTTTGGACAGTCATGGATTTTCCATCGACATTTTTACAATTTTTCCATTTAGTAACTTGGTCCATATTTTTAAAATATAATTTTGTCATATACCTTAAATAACGCAGGATAGGTATTGTAAGAGAGAGAGAAAGAGAGAAATAAAAAGAGTGAATAAGAGAGGTAGAGACGACTGTGCGGGAGCGAATTCTCGACGTTTGCACAGCATACATACATTTTGTCGCGCAGATACGCGTGCGTGCACACTAGGATTTCCACGAAATAATTTCGAATCATCTCGTAAGGTTCTCCCTCCCGCTTTTCCACATGTGAGTGTAGGCAAGTCTCGCATACCTCTATCCGCACTGGCACTACGCTGACATATCTATAAACCAGACTAAAGAGTAAGAACATGGAGCTTTGATGCTCATATGAACTTGTACTAATATGCAACAGTGACATTGACAATGAAAGTCTTGGGATGCTAATTATTTTACGCTCCGACCCATAAGGTACGTAAGATTTTTTATTCCCATCTCCACTATTCTCTAAAAATGAATATGTGAAAAGTCCTTCACTAGTGCGAATAAGTGAACAAATTTACTAATCCTTAGGTAAATATTCAGTCATTACGCAGTGAAAATTTTACTCCACTACTTTAATAAGTGAATATTCACTAAAGAATTAGTAAATTTTTCACTTATTCTGACCAGTGAACGACTTTTCACATATTCATTCTTAGAGAGTATAATGGCTACTTTATAGCCTCAAAGCGAGGCGAAAGTGGCGTTTGATTCCCGCCAAATTAGCAAGAATAATTTTTAGATTGTATTTTTAAAATTAATTGAATTTTCATCCTACGGGCATTCTCCTTTACGGTATACCGACGGCTGAGAGGTACAAAACGTTATTCTGGTTCGCGCTTTTAAAAACCCTTCATCTTGGGGGACGGAGGGGGACTGCAAAAAACTCGCTATTTCGTCGCGAAATCCGAAAAATTCTCTATCTCGGGGCGAGCTCCCTCTCTATTTCGACCAGCGTTTTGAAAAACCCTCTATCTCGGACCGGATTTTTTTGCTCAACTTTTATAGTGTCAGCCCTGTACGATTTTAAAAGACGATTAGACGATTAGACGATTTTCTTATAACTAATAATACAAATTAAATATTTATGAACCATGACAACCATGACAGTTGTGTAATTGTATATCATTTTACAAAGTTTGAAGATTGTATTTAAATATCTCGTCGACGTCGAGATATTTAAATATAATCTTCCAACACAACGGAGCACAAGTATATCATGGTCAATAAATATTTGATTTTTATTATTAGTTATGAACAAATTGTCTTTTAAAATCGTGCAGGGCAACCACTACAAAAGTTGAGGAAAAAAAATCCTGTCCGAGATAGAGAGTTTTTCAAACGCGAGTCGAAACAGGAATTTTCAGAGCTCGCCCAGAGATAGTGTTTTGTTCCTTTCAGCCGTCGTTATACTGTACACGATATACGCAATACGTGTCTAAAACTTGATACGAATTCTTTAATTCGATTTTTTTTTCTTTGAGATATTTGAAATAAAAAAAAGAACTGCTGCAATTCGTTAGGTCGGGACGGACATACCTCAGGATTTAAAATAGAAATTTTGTGTAAATTTAAAAAGTACGTTCATTATTAAATAACTTTTTATAACGTGAAAATCTTTAGGTCATCCAATATAGTATTTAACTTTTACTTGTATTTCATGTTGAGATTCCACCTTTACGACACAAAGTACAACGATTTTCCAATTTCAAGAACACGATTCATTAAGTAAAAGGAATCCTTTCTCTCTGTGTAGAGTAATCATTGTATTACTGTACAGATTACATTAGGCTCTCATAAAAATACATGTAAAAACGAACATTTCCGAGAATTTCTTCTTTGGAAATTCAATCGGCAAACTGGGCTCAGAAAACTTTCACGATTTTCTTTAGGGTATATTCAGGGATTCTATCGTCTCGCTATTTTTTGCGCGAAAATTCATTTTTATTATTTACAATAAGTTTTATTCTTTCACAAAAATTGTAAAAAATATTCATTTTCTATGTGCTTATAATATCACATGTCATTCGGTATATACTTTAAATCATTTACGTATGACATTTACTGACAGTAGGACTAATATATTTACCGTTATTAAAATGTCATTTACATTTTTCTCAATCATAAAATATTTGATTGTTATTGTGTAACACTCAGTTTACAATGAAAAATATTTATATGAATTTAAAATTTCTTTGCTAAGTCGTATGTTATTTAAAACAATCGATACTTTTTGATTTTTTTATAATGTCTGCCGGCACGTGTCTGCCTACGTGACAAATGTATTTATATCTACAGTAGCTGGAATTCGATCAACCAGTTATTTTTTTACCCCTTCTAATATAGTAAAAATCTCGAAAGCTAAGCATTGATTTTCGTTTTTCTAAAACTCTTAATCGATCTTTGGAGCGCTTATTAATCGAATTAAACTTATTGAATAATATTCTGCAATTATTTATATGACATGAGAGAGGCAGGAACAAGATAGGTGGTAAAGTATTGAAAAAAGGAAAGACAAGGAAGTGGTTGCGCTAAAAGAAACGACGCGCGGCGCGCTGGTCAGGTGCACGTGCGTTATCTACAGAGGCAGAAAAATATTTCTCTGCCTCGCTTTCTCTCTTTCTCCCTTTGGTACAGCATCGTGCGCGCGCGGAAAAACGTCGCTTTCGCGGCAGCGCGCTGTTCTCCCGCGACGCCCACTTCGATCCTTGCGCACTCTTTTCCGGCATTTCCTTTGTGTTCCCTTCACTCTTTTTCTCCTCTCCTCCTCCTCTTCCTCCTCCTCGCCACGTTCTAGTAAACCCTTCTTCACCCCGCGCGCTCTTTTCGGATCGCAGCGATGCCCGGCAGCCAGAGGCGCTCGGATTTTATTCCTTCTGTTCCATTCTTTTTTTCGCCTATTTCATTCGAGGAGAGCGAGAGGAAAGAAAAGAGAGACTCGAAAGAGAGGAAGGGAAATATAGACGGCCGGCTATATATAGTGGGCTGTTGGGAGGGGAAAAATTATGATCGTCGCCGGCACCGCGGAGAATGTGTGTGAACGACGCAAGAACAATGGCACCGAATTGGCGTCTAACCGGTGAGCAATAGGTTCGTCCCTTTCGCGGAACGAATAAAGGCGCATCCCGGTAATTAATGGCAGCCGATAAATCAACAGTCGGAATAATACCCAAGGAGACAACAGGAATAGTTTATAAAGCCTCGGGCTACCCCGGACCGCACGGGCGCGATATCTGCTGCGACCGCCGCCACTACCACCGTTGCTCTACCGCGCCATTGACTGGGCGAGAGAGGGATGGAACGAGAGAGTGCGATCTGACATAGGAGAGCAAGATTTTCCAAAGAGTCCTGTACGGATATCCGGATTGTTTTACGGACGACTACTCAATTTATCGCGCGAACGCGAACCCCGCTTCTCCGTCTGTCCGTGCACCACGCGGCCTGTCTGCTTTTCTTTTGACTCAATGAAAGATATACGACGTTCGACTTCGTTATTGGGAAGGATGTACAATAAACTTGTTTCGACGGTCAACAATTACTAAAAAAAGACACGACCAGTAATTCATACGGATTACGCTCAAACGTTTGTAGCTTTTGGATGCTGAAAAATGAAAGAAAGCTGCAGTCTTCGAAACAATTGAATTATGGACATTTTTACTGCTTTTTTTGAAAAGTAGCGTCTACTTGAAGCATCAATCATTTAGTGCCACGGAACCAGGACAAAACAAGCGTTCAATTGACTTTTTCAGGATTTAAAAATGTTAATCCTACCCAAAATTATTTTTAGTTAAAGTTTTTTAAGTGTTTATTTGTAACATACAAAAATAACTCAAAGTTTGAGCGGAATCCGTAGTCGTGGCTAATTAAGAGTAGCTTTCAAATGAATACACGATAAAGGAAAATATTTTTAATGCTTACCATTAGTCTAATCTTTTTCCACGCGTATGTAGATAATACTTGATTCAAAAATATCAATAGTATTAATGGTGCGTACAAAAACAATGTTGAGGACAATCTGGTAGCTCTCATCGCGAATCATCCCGGAGACTTTACACTAGGTCCCGAGGGCTGGCTGCAGGTAGCGCTCCACGCGACTAAGTCGCGATTCTCTTCCCTTTTGTGTGTCAATGCGAACATTCGGTGCAGTCTTGGCTTTTCAGCATTGAGATACCATCTCAGCAACCGGCTCTTTTCATTTAGTAGCAGCATCCAAATTCACCAGGTGAGAGTACATTCTACTAATATGAGTCTTTAAATATCCATGCTTCTTGAAAACAATGCTTTGGAGTCGCCAGCACCCACGGAGCTACTCAAAGGAAATGGTATGACCAGCTCGTCTTCTACTATCAGATCGGGGTCTACGCTATGGGAGCTCGCACTGCTTCTTCACCTAATTGAATAAAAGTTCGCCTGACCTATCGCTCAGGGCTTACTGTTAAGTACTGCCAATGATAGAGGATTGTAAACATTGCTCTGGGCATACTTGACCAGAGCACGCTTATCACTGCTAGTTTTTTCTAGAGTTGAACCTAAGTCGAGGGTCGGACTCCAATAGAGCAGCTCACTCTGATAAAGAGAGTGTACAACCTCCGAAAACCATGTTATTGAGGCTTTGCAAAGGGCTTTCTGATAAGCAGAGATGTAGTCCAGTTCTATTAATGAAGCTGTTTCTGCTTTAAAACTCTTCTTTGATCCTTTCTGTAATATAAATATTTTTAGGTATCAGAATAGTACATTTCAGTACTAGTGCGTGAAAGTGATTTTATCTTCGTGTGGACGTTTGCGCCCGAGCGAAGCGCGCGGTTGGGGGGGGGGGGGGGTCACACGAGGTTAAAATCACCTTCTCTCTCGCGTATCGAACAGTATTTTTTGACACAACTTGTATAAAGCTTGATTTAGCGCATGCTTTTTTATTCAAGCGTGTGCCAAATCGAGCTTTACGCACGGACTGTCAAAAAGTACTATTCCAAAGTCTCAATAAAATGCGGTTCTCAGAGGTTTTAGTTCTGAGTGATTTCTCATGAGTGTGTTTTCGAGTGTGACGAACTACGAGCATAATTAATTGTAATGTTCACAAGTTATGATACGAATAATAAAATTTCGTACTCAAACAGGAATTTATTATTTTTAAAAATTTGTAATGCACTTATAAATAAGTCATCATTTTCTATAACTAAAATCTATGGCTTTCTCCTTTTCCGAAATTACAATCATGGCATCAAACATGATCTAATGCGCTTTGGATCTCATTTTCGCCCAGCATTCAAACATCCATCGTGGTATTTCTATTGTACTGGGATATGACTTCGTCATAAATCATGATAGGGCGCATATTATATCGGGAACTATTCGTTGCAGTGACCCCGACTAGTGCGATCGGACGGTTGATGTGATTGCCATTGTTTCACTTATTACTGTATGTACAGTAATAAATTTCGATACTAAAATATACGTTAGGGAGAGTTATTTATCAACATTATTATGTTTTTTCCACAAAGTAATAATTTACAATTTAAAAAAAAAATATTTTACAAGTGATCATATAAAAAAAAAAGTTATTATTTATTATTGTAAAAAGACCTTTATGGAATACAAGAAAATGCTAAATGGATGGATTTACAGTAGTAGTAAAATGGTAGTAGCACGATAGTAGTAGAAGTTTATTTTAATTCGACCTTGATCCAGTCGGTACAAAAGATTATTGCATTACAGTATAGATCATTAATTTAATTTAGGAGACATAACATTTTTATACATATAACAAATCTTAGCATACAATGATTGTTCAAAAACGTTTCGCATAAAAACTGGGTCTTTAGAATTTTTTTCGAATAATGCTGATCTCTACATACATTATTTAAATATTTATTTCTAAAATTTGGATGACAAATTTAATAAAACATCGTGAAAAAGTACATATAAAACAATAAATTATTAATATCGGTAGAAATGACGGAAAACATAACTGTATCTTACTGTTTTATATCTCGGCAATGAATCGATTAAATCAACTCATTTATATTCATCGCACCGGTAAGTATACATTATCCCTCACGATTTATACCCACTTGATACGCAGGTCCGAAATTTGCATTCCATCAAAGCGCTCAAAGTCACCCTTAAATTTCTTAAAACGCTCTTTCTTTCTCAGCCCTGGGGCTCTCCCTTCCACCCCCTCCCGCCGCGCGGCATATATTTTCCGCCAACCTCTCCCGTTTCACTCCACGCGCGTCGTCGTTTTTCTCGAAAGGAAACGCATTTTCCGAGATAATCGGGGAACGCGGGCGCCCCGCGCTATCAGGTGCCGCTTTCTCGCTTGTGCGCGTCCCTCGAGAAGATTTATCCGGATAGTTTATTGTTATTCCACACCACTTGGTTTTATGGGCCTTTTTCGAACTAAAGGCCAGGACGACGACGACGACGACGACGGGCTTTGCTCTTAGTTGTCGCTACCGCCACCGACCTGCAGGCCACTGGCGTGTGTCTTTTCGTTCGACTCTCTCTCTCTCTCTCTCTCTCTCTCTCTCTCTCTCTCTCTCTCTCTCTCTCTCTCTCTCTCTCTCTCTCTCTCTCTTTCCTCGCCCTAAAAAGACTCTGGCCGACTCTCCCCTTGCCGCGACCTCGACGATGTATGGGGATGGTGGCCTCAGGCTACGGGAAAAAAAGCAAATATAGGACGAATCGTCGTCGTTGGCGGTGGCAACTGTGGTAGTCCCTTACGGTCTAGATAAGGGTTAATGCATCAAAGATTTTTACGAGGAGATTGTCAAATGACGAGGGGAGAGTGGGAGAGAGAGCTGAAGAGCAAGCCAGATGCAAAAGGAAAAGAATTTTATTTCACTGGGAAAATTTAGGCGCTCGTTTCGCGAAATTATTTTTTGATATAATGACGCCCGAATGACTTAGCCCGCGGTAGGGTCCAAAGTCGCAACTTTGGATTAGTGCAGTCACCGTCACGTTTAATCGTAAATATGACTGATAAGATGAAACTTTTTTACGTTCGCATTCTACCTTGTGACGATTGTGTACAAATATGAATCCATTTACATGAGAATTTCCATGGTATTGCAATAAATATTTTGCGCTTTGAAATCAAACCAAATAAACATTAAATTACATGAAATGAAAAGAACTAAAAACAGTAAATAATATTTTATGGTATACAACAGGTACAATCTATATATATGGTTTCGAATTTTGATATCGATGTGCATAAAAAAGGAATTCTATAATTCATTGTAGATAAGAATTGTTGATGTCCCTAATTTATATCGTAACGATAATTTTCAAAATATGTATACTTACAGATCAGGTAAAAACAATAAGCGCATTTCCATAAAAAATTTAAGGGACTTGTTTAAGATCCAGTGACAATCGCAAACTAGCCTCGGTTATCGCACAGCCACTTTTTTATATAACGCAATTGATTAATATCTTCCTGCGGCGCGCATATAATTCATCGAAGTGAAAATCTACCCGACGCATAATAGCCACTTTCGCTCTCTCTCTCTCTCTCTCTCTCTCTCTCTCTCTCTCTCTCTCTCACACACACGTCCCATTTGAAAATCTGATTTATTCGCGTCATTGTTTCCTTTATTCGCCATTTTTTTCGGGCACGCGCATGCGCTCGGCTCGCGATCGCAGTTTACAGTAATGATAACCGGAAAGATGACACGGTGGAAACGCCAGTGTATCCTGATTCATCGGTCGCGCGGCGAGCGCATAGCGCGGGGGCGGCGGCGGCGGCGGCGACGGGGAGCCATCGCTCATATCTCTCTAGAGCGCGCGGCCGAGCGGCCGAACGCGTAGACACGCGCTGATCTAGTTGTATTTATGTCGGCAGTGAATCACGTCGGGTCGGTTTGATTTGTCGATGGCTTTTATGGACGGGAATTAACGCGCGCGAACGCCGCTCCGCATTTTGTTACTGCACGCGCGCGCAAATGCACACAAACATAGACACACACGCACACGTGCGGTATTCCAGCAACGAATTTCAGAAGCGCGGCCGAGCGACAGGACACGATCGATGATTTGTACTTTCCATTTTGCCAACTTTTTAATGCGCGCGCGTTCGCTCGACCCCTGCCCGCGGCTGTATAACGCTGCCGCAAACGTGTGTGTGTGTGTGTGAATGTGGGTGTACGTGTATATGTGCGGAATATCTCGGGCGTCATTTCTGCTTTTTGTAATGCTAAATCTACCGGATCCCGCGTCCGCACGCGCGTGTACGCGCGTTTGCGATTTCGATCTCGTTACTTTTGCAAAGTGAATCTCAGTATTTATGGGTCATTGTTCGTTGGTTGAGGGATTGGATTCGAGTGAGGGGAGATTCGTTGAGTGGTTTCTTTTGATTAAATGACGTTTTATTAATGATTTACTCATGGCTGTATGTGTAATGAATTTTTACGGTTTTGAATATTTCTTCCATTTTGAATAAAATTTTTCATACAAATTTTTTATTTATTTTATTTTCCATAATTTTTATAATGTTTCTGGTGGGGTTTTAATTAAAACCATCAATTAATAAAAGATCAGATATAGATGCCTCACCGATCTAAATATTTATAATTAATTAATTTCTTGTATAACAAGTGAAAAGAAAACTCTAGACTAATGCGAAAAAGTTACAGCTTTGATTTTTTGCCGAAAAAAAAATTCTATACAATTTTTATTACAAATAATTATTTTCTAAAAATATGTCAAATAAAATTCATCAAAATTTAATTATTATAAAACAAGGATTTTTACATAACGTCTCACTCCCTTAAAAGTTTGTAAAGCGCAAAAAGAAAATTGACACCTACAGCCTGTTTGTTTTTAAAATTCACGTTAGCATTACTCTGCGGGAAAACAAAGACTATATCCGTGCTGGCAAAAAAGCGAGCGTAAAAGCAGCCCATCCTCGCGAACGAAAAAGCGCGCTGGCGTCCCCGCGCCGCGGAAAGTACGCATTCGCCATGGAAAAAGGAGATTTCTCAATATAACGTCGAGGTGCATTATCCTGCCGAAGGATGTCGCCGAGAGACGTGCAATCTCCCTCGCGTATCTCAGCAACAACGGCGAGCTCTTTCTCTCTCGGACACATCAGGAAGAATTAGCGTGTCCGGCAATCGAATTATCGCCCCTCGCGCTCTCTTCCCTGCGGGCAACCGGCGCCGGACGACAAGTAGAAGGAAAGTATGCACGTAAGTGCGGTGGCATCGACACGGCGCCGTGTAATCGCTCGGGAAAGATGGCACTTTGCGCGCCGAGCCGCGTTTTGTCGCCTTGGGCCCTCTAATGGCCGGCGGTTGATAACGAGGTTTGTACACATAGAGAGAGAGAGAGAGAGAGAGAGAGAGAGAGAGAGACATGTGCGAGGACGCGCTAGACGCCCTCCCGGGACTAGACGTCCTGCGCGCGCGTGAGCATGTGTCAGTGTGGCGGCCGAGCAAGCGTTGGCTGAGGGATGTTGACAGCGGCTTTCAACCTTCCCGGATGGCCGGCTGCTGGACGCGCACGTATATACGTGGTGAGTGTACGTACAGGCGTGGCGAGCAAGATCGGCCCAGGCTTTATACGTTCCGAGGGCCTGGAAATTCCGTGCTCGAGCTGCTCAGACGAACGATGCTTCGAGCTACCTTTCCTGGCGAATTTACGTCCCGGCAAAGAGTACTCAAGGTTTTTTGTTCTAATATTATCCAAACACTCGTGTAGTATTCAAAAATAACTGTGTATAACGGTTGGTTTACGAGTCAATTTATTGTTATTAAAATTATATAACAACGACGTTTCGGTGGCTAGTTTGGCACCCTCATCAGATCTACAAATTATTGAAAAACAATTATGGACACACTATTTTATACAAACAATTATACTATTATTAGCCAAATCGACTACTACCTTTAATTATAACAATTTAATCATAATACCCAAACCAGGTTCGTCATATACATACTGTTTGTAGCTATAAAACATTAGAAACAATATTAAACATCAGATCGAAATAAAGCGTAATCTATGTATATAATCAAGTACTATTAATCAATATACTATCGGTAATACAGAAATTTCTATTGCCTTCATCAGAATACCGTATATCAAATCAAAATTAAATAAGGTGGTATCGTTGTGACTTTTTTTACACTATTATTTTTTATTTTTTAATCTATTAATAATGGGAGCGTAACTACTATGTAATTTTTTTTTATCCTCTTTCTTATTAATAGAATTGGTTTGTAAATGAATATGGATCATTTCAGACAATGTTCTTCTATGCCAATTAGTTTCTCTATCAAGTATTTTAAAATTTTCAAAGTCAAACAAATGGGATTCATTTTTCATGTGTGTATTAATCACCAATGTAGCGTCATTCTTTTTTGTATTACGTTTGTGTTCTGAAATTCGAGTTTTTTGTTCTAGTCCGTTAAGGATGTTTATACTTTTTTGTTACTTCTTATATGCATGCTCGGAAAATAGTCATATTCAATTTAGGTCAGTCAAAAATACATTGTGTTTTGTGGATCACAAACGAGGTCGGATTGATTGACATTTTTTCACAAAAGTGAATATATTCCTTTCTCGTTCATTTTATATTAGATACCGTATTACAATTTCAATATGTAAAAAAGTTGGCCTAATCCTTGGTTGAAGCTGACGAAAAGCAGCCATACAGAGATCGGCAAATTTGATCAAAATTAGTTAATTTTTGTACAATGATACGCTGGGGTAGCATAAAATAAAGATATTTTTTCAATTCGTGCATGAAAAAAACCCTTTTCCTGTCTAAAAAGCGAATTGAAAATCCAACGTTTTGAGCGTCTACACTAAGAAAAAAGTTTAGTAAAAATTATTAATAATTTTGTAAAAATTACTATACTTTCTGGAAATGCCACCACAAACTCTAAAAACTCAAAATTAAAGTATGGTAATTTTTTGGGTTTTTTACAGTTTGTGCACTGAGAAAAATGATGTATTAAAAATTACTATCTCTCTTAAAAGAATGATGACGGAAATGTGAAGCCGAAATAAAACCTTTGCGATTGGTCAAGTCCGTTTAAATGGAACCCGTGATTGATCTGCAGTGATGTTAGCTATTAGCTTAAGGTCTTAACTGATTCGTCCAAATAAAACCCATATAATTTGAAATTATATGAAATATTTAAACTAAAGATATAAGTTATAAATTGTATTAATGATTTAAAGTTTAACATTGTATAACAAAAAAGTATTATTACTTTGTCTGTAGTTAATAATGAAGGACTATGAAAACTGTTCTGAATACGGTTAAATTTCTAACCTCGAAATTTTTGTATTTTAGGAATAAACTAAAATAAATATAAATACAATCCAAGTTTTAATAGAAAATATTGGATGAATTTGTGTATGTTAAAAAATAAAATGAATTTTAGATTCATAATATTTCAATATTAATTGTATAAGAGGTGAAGCGAAGAGCGCGCGCAGCGCGCTTGAACTGGCTAGTAATATATAGAGGAACGTGGGGACAAATCTCAAATACCAAAATTTTTACTATATTGTATAGTAAAAATTGATATATACATAATAAAAATTGCTATATACGTAGTAATTTTGACTATAAAATATAGTAATAATTTTAGTATTTGAGATTTGTCCCAACGTTTCTATATATTATAGTAATTTTTAATACATCATTTTTCTCAGTGTGGTAGCTTTATCAGACAGTATAGCAATTTTTACAAAATTTGTTTCCTAGTGTAGTAAACAGCAAGAGTGCGACTAGGGGAAAAAATGATCTATTTCAAGCAAGGGTCACTCGAGTCTGAAATAGCCTTTTCACCATACCTGACCGAAAGTACCACTTTCGCTCCCGGCTTAAAAACGCGAATATGGAATTTTTGGCCCGGGTATGGTGAAATAGTATATTACGCATCTAAGGAAGAAAAAACTTGGAGAGTCCACAGCTCGTGTAAATTGCCACCCGATCCGAAAGCAAGGGTCGCAAACCCGAAATGTGAGCTGGCCAATTTTCCTCCCCTGGTGCGTATACTATTTATATTATTTATACTTTTTCAAACTCGGATGATGATATTGAGCCACTCGTGCTCAATTATTATCCTCGCTAGAAAATGTCAACTTTCCCCCCTAGTTGCGAAATCTAATATCATTCTATTTTGATAGTGCTGTTCTTTCTCCAGAACTTGGTTCCGTTGGCATCAATCTAGAGGGATAATTTCAGGGATACTGCAATGAGAAGAAGGCCATGGCTTCAAATGATTTTCGCTCTGGCAATGCGCATAATATATACCAGTCGCCTGTTAGTGTGAGTTGAAAATGTATAAAACGTTCTGTAAAGGTGTACAAGTGATAACTTGTTTGGAGAGGTTGTGCGTTCTCGTATCGCTCCCTTGCTTCTCCACTCGTCGGCTTAAAAAACCTTATCCCCTATTTATCAGTGACGGGTCTTCAGGTTCAGCCTTAATAGTCAGACTTCACCTACAGATGATTCAGGCTCCCAGAGGTACTTTTCAAAAGCAAAAGTAGTACACTGAAAGAATGGTATTTCATATCATTATTAACAGCTTATAAATGTTATAAGCCATTTTTACATTATTTTAATGAATAAGTATAATATTTGTCGTTTGTAAAAATGATTCAAGATCTTTTTTTAAATTTTACATTCTATTCTTATATTTCATTAATAATAATATAAGTGTTCCCGACATATACGCCTTTTATAATTGGCTGGCTTTTTTCGCGTAATCTTTTTAGTTTTAAAGGGGGTATTGATTTTATTAAATAAAAATATAGGTGTCTCGATGTGGCATAATTAGTACGCTGCGTAAAGTGTGCATCACGATTAACTAAATCGACGATGTACGCTACCCCCTTAGCTATCGATTAGTTCGATACGAGAAAGGGGAGACCGGGGTGTAGAATCCAAAAGGTTTCTGCGCGGACGGGGGGGCGGGTGAGAGGCACTTGTATTTCGAATGTTATTATGTTGCTTAGGAAAATTGTTTTATAAAAAACAAAAGGGGTATGCGAGAAAAGTCAGCCAAGAAAAAAGAAGAAACAAAATGTCATTCGTGTTTGAGACGTGTATCAAACCACATCGTCGTTAATAAAATTTTTTGAAAAAACTATTGTGCTTACTCGTTTTTATTTAAAATAGGATTAGTTGATTACAATAAGTGTTAAAGCAAGCAAATCATACCAGAATACAAACAACAAAAAATTAAAACCAAGAAAAGAACGAAATTATTGTAATTTATAACTGATAGTTTTTACACATAACAATACGATTCGATAATAATCGATAGAGATTCTGAAAACGAAGTCAAAATAAAATAACGCCAGAACTTGGAGACGACCGCTCTTGGCGCAGCGCTATATCCACTGCTAACCCCCAGGTTTGCGCGCCCCTGTCACGCTTGTCAGGCGGAGTAGTGCTCGGCAACCCGAACCTCATGCTGCTCTCCATCCCCCACGAGCATTTACTTCGCTCTTGTCCTCGCGAATTCGTAATCTCGACAAATTTGCAGATTGATTTCGACACTTCAACACCCCACTCCGGAAAACCGAGCCCTTCTACCCGCTCGAGGGCATTAATAGTTTAGCAGACTCCACCGAGCTTTCATTTTTCAAGTGCAAAGTGTACGAGGTAGAGGAGACTCCCACAACCGTGGTGTGAATGAATATAAGACTTGTTAAATTTTAATCGAACGGTGAATTAAAAAAAATTAAATTTTTTTCCTTAAGGTTGTAGTCGTGTTAATTCGAAGGGTTTTATTGTTTAATTTTTATCACAACCTAATATAATCTAATAACTAGAGAAATAATCTATGTGATAGAGAGGTACATTGTCTTAAGGAAAAAAATTTGTTATAAATAATTATTTATCAAATACATGAAGATATTGTTGCTCGAAGAATAAGTCACTTTCGCTTCTTACCAATTTTTTATTTTTTATTCGATTTTAATATTTGACGCCTCGGTTTGCTGTTTAAACATTTGATTACGACCCATCCAAGCTCATATTATAAAATGACTATAATTGTATACGAAGTAAAGTGAAATTGTTTACAGTTCAAGAATAAAAAACTCGAAAATGGGTTGTAGTCAAATGTTTAAACAGCAAAACGAGGTGTCAAATATTAAAATCTAATAAAAAATAAAAAATTGGTAAGAAGCGAAAGTTACTTGTTCTTCGAGCAACAATATCTACATGTATTTGATAAATAATTATTTATAACAAATTTTTATCCTCAAGGCAATGTACCTCTCTATCACATGTCATATATTATTTCTCTGGTTATTAGATTATATTATGTTGTGGTAAAAATTAAAAAATAAAACCCTTTGAATTAACACGACTACTACCTTAAAAAGTTCATTAATTTAGCAGACTCTCTGTACAGAAAGCAGAAAACTAGAATTTATAACAAGGACAATGAGCATCACTCCGAACTCAAATTTTTTATAATAGAGCCAAAATAAATGTTTGACCGCACGTGTATACGTTATCCCTCATAAATTTACAGCTTACTCGCAAGAATCTCTTAATACACGCAGAAGCGAGGATCCTCGCGACCCGCCCTTCGAAACAATAATATCCGAGTGTCGTGTCCTCCCTTCGCCTCTTCCTCCTTCGCCTTCCGCTTTTTCTCGTATTGTTTTCCACAGCCGGGCATGCCCCAACCACGTCGCTTATCTCGAAGCGCGGAGGCGGTGGCAGCAGCAGCGTCGGTTATTACACGCGGGTCGCGCAGTCAGCCGAATTAGCATACGCGGCGTACGTGCGGTCAGGGCGGCGACGTAGGAGGCACGGCTCGCTAATCCTGCCACGCACGCGCGCGCGCCGCTAAATGAGGCGGTGGATTTGTTGGAAAGAGCTTTAGTTTAGGCAAGATCCGGCACTGTGACAACAACGGGGATTACGATTACGGATGACGATGCGGGGGAGGGAGTTTGTTGCGCCTCTACGCGCGGCGAAAGCTTCCGCGAAGAAGCGGCAAGAATATTTCGCGGCCCGTTGTTGGCGGCTCTCGGGGATGTGTGTGGGGAGCGAGTCTAATCGTGCCGGAGCTTCTAAGGTTCGTGATCAGGGTGAACGAGAGGGACGTCGCTTAAGATGTTTACGAAATGCAGAAGGTGTTATAGAGATGTAAACATCGTCGAGCGTTTGGCTACAACTTATTTAATGAATTTTCACAGAATTATGTACCTTTTTGATATTATATTGATGCACTTTGTAGAAAGCACAATGTACTGTTGACATCGTATTTTTGAAAATGGTTCTTTGGGCAACGAACAATGATATTTTAATTCGCAAGAAAGAACTATATAATGCTCAAAATCGGCTTGAAATAAATGATTAAATAACTATACAAGATACTACTTTATAGAGTTATGGTACATTAGAGAACGAATGATATTTATAAACAGCAATACTACGAGGCATTAAAAATAAATTATACGCTTAATTGACGGTAACTCAATTTCGACGACTGTGCGATTAATTTTCAAGAACCAGCTCTTTCTCTCTCTCTCCCCTCGCAATACGCATTCGTATACATAACCAAGAGAATGATATCCATTAATTCGCTCCCGGCGTTGCTGCAAGCTCTCTCGCTCTAGTCTGCGACACTCAGCCGGCGCTTTCTCTGTACTTCGCTAATGATTTTCAAATTAACTCGCTCTCCCTTTCTTCAGCGTCGAAAGCGAGGAGAAAATGATTTTGTCAGTGTCTCTCGTCACTAAACGGCTGCTGAGAGAGAGAGAGCGAGAAGAGCGGAGACTATCGGAGCGTGGTAAGCGGAGGTAGGTACACACTCGGCTCCGCTGACGTTGACTAATGATGGTGGCGAGAGAGCGCGCGCGTACTCCAGTCTAACCCGAACCTGTTGCTGCCGCGCTCCCCCCAATAAAGCCCGTCAAACCGTGAGCTCGCGCCGCCCGCTAAATAGAATCGCAGTCTTTCCTCGGCAGAGCGTGTGTACAGCCGCTCTGTCTGCGATGTCCCCGACTTCCGGCCCGAGCGATTTGTCCGGCCACTCGCGCGCGATGCGAAAAAGCGCGTGGATGGATTTGCTTCGCGTACATATATACGGTGATTCAACGAGCGGCCGAAGCGGATGCCAGATAGAGCGCGCGCGGATTTACGCGAAGTGTGTCGCCAGAGATATTTCACGCGACGCGGCGTTGACAAACGACTTAGTTTACAGGAGAGCGCGCGCGCGTGTTCTATACCTAGTGGTGTAAGGTATTTTCAAATTCTTTTTTATTATTGTTTTGCCCTCACCGAATTGCCCGGTGCATTTCATACGCGAAGCTTTCGAAAATATGTTTTCTAGCTCGCGCTTGATGGATTCGGATGTGTGCCCGGCGGGCGAGTGCCTCGTGATGGATGAATTTTTTATAGACGCTGAAAAGCTTGTTCGAGCTTTGTTAAGCTGGTTGTTGGGAGCTTGTTTATTAAAATTTGATTTATAACGTTGCTCATACGTCAAATTGATGCTACTAAAGAGTAAGGGAATTCGTAATATCGTTAGGAATATTTGGTTGGGGAAGTCTGACTGATACTATTGTACTTTCTATTTATTCTTATCCTGGTAGAAAATTAACTATATTTTATAGCTAACGTGTTAATTCATCAAAAAGTTTTACTGTTACTTCAAATATCCATCTAATGAAGCGTAAATACCATAATTTATTTCTTATTGGTACATAATGATGGAATAATAAGCAATGTGCGTTTTTAGCCATAAAGTTAATTCAAAAATAGCTAACTTATGGTTAACATTTCTACCAGGATACTTTTATAAATAATACGAATAATTATAATCTAAGTTGAAATATTCTATTATATATATATATAAAATATATTTTTTTTTATGAAGAATGCACTAATAATATACTAATATGAAATAGTACGAAAACATAAAAGATATAATTTTAAAATATAATAAAATGCACAAAGTATAAAGTATTGTGTATTACCAAATTTTATAATTTAGTAGTAATGTGTAATTCTCAGTATTTTGAGTATTTTACACTTGTCATTGAACTCGTGTAACTTTTGTATGTAACCCTCCCTGACAAAATGATTTATGTTTGAAGGAGGTCATTATTTAACATTTTTTCGAAATCTAGTTATTGTCCGCAAAAACGCTTACCATCCAATTAACCATGTTCAATATTTTTTCTACATTCAAAATGGTCCAAAAATCCAGAAAAGAACTATTCTGGTAGGTGTGCCCCTCAAAAAATTGTTTTTTTTAAACTTTTGTATCGAGTTGTTTGATGTTTTCCATAGAAATAACTCAAAATAAATATCTATTATGTTTTTATAACAATAAGTTGCCTGTAGAAAGAAGCATTAACCAAAAATCTATGCATAACAAAAGCAACCAGTAGCAATTTTCCAAGAAAATTGCGCGAGAACAAACATAACAAAAAAAACGTCATTTCTAATCAAAGTACATTTCGTAGAAAACGAAAAAGTAGAAGCAGAGCAGTCGCGTAGCGGTAACGACACAATTTCGCGCTACGCCCTTCAATCTCTCAATAGCCTCGCACGCGTGCTGCGCGCAGACAGACTCTCCCTCCCCTTATACTCCTCGGCACTCCAACCTCGACTCGAAATTCTCTCCTTTCGCCGGCGCCCGTGAAGCGTGTATACTCAGCCGCGCGCTTATCGTAAGACGAGTGTGGTGACGCGGAAAATTGTCCGATTATTCGCGGCTAGATAAAGAGCTTCCCACTCCCGTCCAGCCGCCGCCCCCTCGTCTCGTCTCGCGTCGAGGGAAAAGGACCCAAGAACGAGGACGCCTCTATATACACATAGACACGCACATATATACACACAGAGGGAGAGAGGGGGGAAGAGTCGCAGGGGATGAAAAGAGGTCCGTCCGCGACAGCGGACGAGCGGCCCTCGAGCACCCTTCAAGCTCGGGATTCAATCCCGAGGCCAGGCCGGCGCGAAATAATCATCCGGCGCGCCTTCTGCTGCAGAGCCCGTCGACTCTCCTCCCCACCTCCATCCTTCCTCTCGCCTAGCTCTCCTTCTGATTCTCACTGATCGGCTGCGCACACGCGGACGTCCGACGTCTTCTCTCCCCGTATATACACACAAGCAGCCGCGACGACGGTCCACCTCGAGATGAGAAAGCGAGCCCCGCACTTATTATACGTCGAGGGAGAGGAAGAGTGCGGAAGAATTTCGCGCGATCGCTCGAGACACTTGATCTTTTCGGTCAAAAAACGCGAAGCGACCCACCGCGTCGCCGACAGGAATCCAAGGGGTGGAGACGGCGCGCGGACCGCGTCCTGTGGCGCGCTTTATTTATGCTGTTTGAAGTGCTCGAGCATTGGCGAAGACATCGACAAAAGAGAAATATAGAGGTGGAGTGAATAATAAAGATTTGCAAGTAATTTTAAGTGTCCTCTACAAATGATTGTCTACGATGTTTATGCCAAGTTTTCTCGTGTTTAATATCATGCCTTAAAACATTTCATGGCATGCAAATCCGCCGTTTTTGAGCTAATCTTTTTCTGACTGTATGTGTGTGTTCGTATGCATATGTGTGCGTGTGTTTGTGTACAGTAGATATCTTCAGAAGCCATGGACTGATTTGGTAAACAAATATTGTACTTTCTTTGTTTTTAGGATATTTTTTTAATTTAAAACCCTATTTCAAACCAATTATTCATTAGAAGTTTTCGTTTGCTTTACGAACAAAAATTGATTTTCTGATTTGTCTTTTAATTTTTTCAATAGAGCTAATATTTTTGATTGTCACTAAACGTTCTCGAAAGAGTTTTCACTAAATTTTTCTTTCTTTAAACTTTGAATTATCTATATATAAAGAAATTTCTTTTCGAAAAGAAAATCCTTTACGTTTTATAATATTCTACTACTCCGTAAAAATTGCAGTTCTTGATTGTGTAAACTTTTTTTGGCATCAATAATATAATTAATATACTGAAATAATAAATTAAGTTTGAGTAGGATCCAATAAATCATAGCGTTGATTTTTATATTAGTCTAATCTTTGGTTTAACTCATAAATCTTTTCTATCATATATTCTCAGGATTTATTAAATAGGAAAACATTAAGATTCTGAGCTAATTGTTTCTTTATTAATTCATTAATTATTATCTTAGAACCTTTGTCCCATATCAGAAATATAACGATCACGAATAGTTATATCTCGTATATAGATGTTAAACCTCGGGCGCACGGACTGCCAGTGCACCCATGCGGTCATTGTTCCGTTCGCGTTCATATTTTAAGGACGCTTCACGCTCGCCTTGCCGCACCGAATACTATAAGAATTGTGTCACATCCAGCCAAAAGCTAGAGCGCATAGTCGGGCTCTCAGGTCATGGCGACGATGTCAGAGACAATGCCGGGGGGAAAAGGCAGGGCTAACTACCGAAATATCTCTTCCGCGTCTCGGAGCTTTTCCTTCCTTCGCTCGTAAGCAAACGAGGCGTGCCGGCATTCGAACGGCGAATTACGTTCCCCGCGATAAAGGGCCAGCAGCGGTAGCAGCAGCTTGCTCAGCGAAGGAAGGATGCCGGTTGGGGCAAGTATCCCCGCGGAATCCTTAATTTTTGGCACGCGGCTGGCTGTAATGCGTGCGCGCGCAGCGCCGACAGCGATGGGATTTTCGCTTCGCAGATTTCGGAGCTGTGTATTGGATATACGCGCGCGGATATTGCAGGCATCTGAATGAGATTAACTCGTCCATTTTAAGCAATTTTCGTGGTGAGATTCGTTTTACTATATTTACGTATACCATCTGACAACGATGTTGTGCTTAAATTTCAGTATTGTTTCTATTTCACGCGTTCATCATATATTTTTCTTTTTTTACATACAAAACTGGTTCCCTTTTTTCAAACTGTCAAAAGCATAAATAATATATTCTATTGCATTTACTTTTTTCATTAATACAAGCGCCACGAAAACAAAAATTTCAGAAGGGTATATTCTCTGGCCGCAGAACGAATGTTATTTGAAAAAGTTTCGTGGAAAGTGGAAAAACGAGATGTGCCGGCGGGGCACGGCTAAGCAGGCGATTCGTATGCTGGACCTTTCCATCTCGGGAATCGCGCCAGTTTCTGTCAGTCACAATGGCTCCGAGCTAGATTGTTCTTCCAAGATCGTGCGCTCACGCGCGAACTTTAATCAGAAATTAAATCTTAATCTTAATTCTTGCTAAATGCGACGGGAGGATTTTTATACGAAACACACTGCGAGTTCGTGGAATTTCTTTTCTTTTCGGAAATTACTTGTAGTAATATATATATATATATATATATTCACAACTGAGGATTTGCACAGATATAACTTGTTTCGATATAATATATATATATATAGGAATGATTGTGGACAACTATTACTGTTACTGTAAACATATGTTTTTGGAACTGTAAGCACATATGACTGACTGTAAATTTACTCGCTCTACTTGTTACGAAAACACACGATGATAAAATGATTGTTATGTATCTTAGAATTTTAGATATGCATCTTAATATATTAAGATACATCTTAATATTTTAATATATGTATTTTAATATATTTTAATACTTTTCACTTTAACTATTAAAATTATAGCAAACATGTTGTAACTGATTACTAAATTAAATTTGTATTCAATCCCTTATGTCAAAAGTGAGTTTATAACATTATTATTGTTTGATTCCATTTACAAAAGGGTTATACTTGTAAAAATAAATACAAAGGGTATATAAGAAAAGAGAATTATTTCACAAAGTACAGTTATTTATATGATTGATATTTACAATATTCCAGTAACAAAGCTTATTCAATTACACTTGCAATCTAAACAATGTACAACTTGACGTATAGGCCAGCCGCTTTTATCTTTCCATTGAATGTTCTCCTTTGCCAAATGACGTGGGCTTTGTGTACATATATGAAATCTCGATTTCCCTTTAAATTGTATACACACGCCACATATACGCGTGTACAGAGGAGCCGCGTTAACGTTCGATTAACGAGCAACGCATCCCCTGACTTTGATCTTGTGGCATCGAGAGCCGCAGAATTATTTTCCCCCTCGCTTTCTTTTTTGCGAAAAGAAACTGCGCTCTGCTCCACGGACGTCTGTTTATACCGAGCGGCTGCGCGCTCATTGCGCGAGGGATGCTGCCGCACTCGTACGCGCTCGCATCTCCTGCGAAAAGGCAACATCTAAGCAAATTGAAAGTTGCGCCTGAGAGGAAATACATTTGTAAATGAAAAAGTCGTGGAGGAGAACGGGACCAGGCGATCCGTAAGCCCGCAGGGTCATTCAATCTACCCCGTGAGTGGAGAGAAGAGGTGGAAGAGTACAAAGCCAGCACAGAAATTCTCTTATAGAATGGCTCAGTGTTTGTAAAAAGATGCCTGTGTTGTTAAGAATGTAATGTGCCTTCTTCATTAGCAGGACTTTATTCTAATTACATTTTATTAACTAATATTTCAACTATTGACTTTTAATGATTTTTACTTATTTCTTATCAAGTAGTATTTATTTTATTTTTAAACTTGGTTAGTAAATTTTCCATGTCGATCTTACCTGAATGACTGAAAGTATTATGACGTACTGCATAAATATTAAAAAGTATAGAATCCAAGCAATTTAAAAACTGCTGCCAATGCGTTGGCACTTGGCTTTCTCGATGTAATGTTGTGCTTCATTGTGTTGCAATTGAATAATCCATTTTAAGGATTGTTTTATTTCGTTTGTTGTAGCATATTATTTAATTTCCTGGTGTAATAGTTTACAATATATATCCGTAAATTAAAATTGATTTTGCTGTATTACTTTTTTTCTTACAACCAACTGGTCGCGTTTATTTATGTCAATATAATACATCTCTTTATGATGCTAACAATTAAATGCATTCTTTCCATACATATAATGGATGTCGTATAAGTTTAATTTAATCCAGATTCATTAAATTGAACTTTAAACAAATAATATTTTTGGAAAGATATAAAGCTCAAATTGCGTGTAACATCTCGTTTTTATGATCTGTTTAATGCCACCGACAAAAACATATCGACCAACAAATGAGGATTAACAAGAGAAAATTACACACATATCTCCATTCGGACATTCTTTAAAATTGTATTTTGATTGTAGAGATCATATGAAAACATTTCTGACATGTTTTCTCCACAATTATTTTTTTTATTATCACAGATTATTTTCAATAATATACCTAAAAGTATACTTCAGTCATCAAATTATAAAAGTTATGTATCTATTTTCAATCTAGAAGCGATTTTTATCGTTAAAAAATTTTTCTCACGTAATCCTCATAAAATTAGGTGCAAGTATATTCTGTATATTTTTGACTAATTGCATCTACGCGCCATTAGACAGCCAGCGGTCGGCCGGTAATCTTCCAAAAAACAAGCCTCCAAGAGACGTTCATCTCTCGAATCTCGAGCCAGCTAAATCAAAGAAAATTTCCGAACTCCGCGCTGGCTTGCGCGAACTTACGTTATGCCTCGAGTCCCGGAGGACCCTCCTCGAGGTAGGCTCTTAATTCGCATTTGCGCGAAAACCGCAAGTAGGCTCGCACATCTCTCGCTCTCTATATAACGAGATGGCCAAAAACCGGGGCTTCGCGTCGCTTAACAAGCGCGGAAGAAGGACCGAGAGCGAGATACGATAAGAGTGTTAGAGAGAGAGAGAGAGAGAGAGAGAGAGAGAGCTCGCGCCAGAGTCAACTAAGGAAGCGCGATATTATCGCGCGCAGAAATATTATTCAGAAAATTGCCAGCGTGACTCCGTCCAGCCTCGTTAATTACCGTAAATTACCCATAATTATAAGGACTGTAAAAGTTTTTACTATCGTCGTGGGGCGGCCGCGAGCGAAGGAGGGAAAAGCGCGAGGGGCCGAGAGAAGCAGCAGCAGCAGCAGCCTCGTGATGCAGAGCCTCGCTGGGGCTCATCTTGTCTGCAAATTCACCGAGGTGTGACCTCTATCTTCTCTTCCTCCCACCCTTTTTCTCCCGCGCCACCCCCGGCACTTTTTTACGCATTTTTTCCCCTCCTCAGCGTGTGGTAGTCTCTTCGCGGCCGTACCTCTGCTATACAGCGGGCGAACCGCAACGCGAGAGAGAGAGAGAGAACGTTATATCTAATGAGACACTTTACTCGCAAAACTTTGCCCGTGGCGCGACGCCGGTTATACTGGAAGGAGAGGTCCGTCCCGTTATGCCTGCTTTGGCCGAGTGCTGGCACTTTTCTCTAATACATATTCTCATCCATGCTACTCTCGCAAGGTTTCTACTTTTATCATCATTCGATGTACAGCATTTGACTATTCTGACAACGCAGTGATTATTTTTTTCAATCTATTTGAATATGTTCTTAAAATTGATAATGTAAATTTTTAACGAACAGAGAAGGCTATAAAAACTCGAATATTAATTTCAGAAAGAGTTTTTAAAATGAAAAAAAAAAGCAAGCGACTTTATCTATGACAAATTAGATTCCATTACAAAAAGTTCATGTTTAAAGAGAAAACACCAAAAAGACAATTGAGAAAAAGAGCTAATACCGACACAAAGAACATGTAAACTATCGCAGTAAAGACGTTAAAAATAGGCCCTCTTTTTTCGACAAATTTACTCAACATTTTCCCTCGATTAAATTCGTCTTTTCGATCAATCAATCACATCAGATTGGACTCAATGGTCCTCACGTAACGAGCGAATAAATCCCTCCCCGCGCAAAAGGACTTCGATTCTACTTCGGCAAAAAAAGCTTACACAGTACTATACTCTTCCTGCCGTCGCGCGATCAGCTCTGAGGGCTTTAATTCGGAATAACGAATCCCCCTCGTATTCTGTACACACAAGCTCGAGTCCATCCGCATCTGCGAACGCGTGCGAGCGTCGAGAGCCGATGACTAGCGCGTATAGAGCGTGCGGAGAGAGACAGAGAGAGAGGGTGAGAGAGAGAGAAGAGAGAGAAGAGAGGGAGAAAGCTCGCGGCTGCTGCAGCGATTCACCTTCCCAGCCATCAGTCAATCGGAAATGCACTCGTTCGTCGTAGATAAACGGACGTGCAGGGGCTTTATGGGCCACCTGTTGCGCATCCCCGGCCGCACGCGCCGCGCTCCCTCCCTGCTGTATGTGTGTGCGCTCGCGTCCGTCTCTCTCTGTGTGAGTGTGTGTGTATGCGCGAAGAGAGCGCGTGAGAGAGCGAGAGTGTAGGTAGTCTCGTCGAACTTTTAGAATCGTGAAATCCGCGGAAGCGAGAGACTGCGGCGGCTCTGCGGCGAGATAGCGCAAGCGTATAAGTAGGAGGAAGGTGAGAGAACTGCGTGCCTGCTATCCGCTTTTTCGCGAGGAAAGAGAGCAAGAGTCAATGTGGGGGGGGGGGGGGGAGTCGGAGCTGTGGGTACACGTGTTATTCCACGCAACGTTTGCACAAATCGTTCGCTTTTTAAGAAGATCAGCTGAAGAGCTGAGAGGACAGTTTATGACTTCTGAAGACTTCTGAATTTGGGGTTGAAATGCACGAATTTTCAAAACATGTTATCATAATTGAATGAAAGAGAAAGTTTGAATTTTAATCGCTTATTTTATGGATTTTCTAGTTCAAGTAATTGAATACTGATTAACAGTGAATTAAATTGTATCCATTTTTGGCGTAATATTCTATGAGAAAGTACTAGTATAAGATTAAAACTAACTTTCGATTTCATGATGACAAACATTCTTCATTGAACGTTGTCATTTAAGTATGCAGAAAATTTCTGAAAGAACATGTTTATAACATTTTATCGTTTACGTTTGAATGTAAAATCTTGAGTTCGGAAAAGGATATAAATGCAATTGACAAAAGGCGCCCGCTGGTAAAAAAATCTAAAACGCCTCTTTTTACTCAACCTTCTAAAGAAGAGCATTAATCGGGATGTTCTTAAGCTGCCAGCAGTTTACAGAACGAGAATACACGCTAGAGAGAGAGAGCGAGCACGTGCGCGCGCGAGAGAGAGAGAGAGATGCTAGCCAAGCAAACGTCATCATCAGATACGGTCTATGGGCTCACCTCTCTCTCTCTTTCTCTCTCTCTCTCTCTCAGAAGCGCGCTAGCTAATCTGGCGCTTCCTAATGGTAAATCTAGCCTCGCCAGTTGCTTAGCCGGCTGCGGGTCCCCAGGAATCGCGCGAGGAACCTTCCTCTCACTCTCTCCCCCCTGCACCGGCTCTTACACCCGGCTATATTACACTTACTAGCGTAGAAGTGATACTAAGCCAATGGGCAAACAGAAGTAAATCAAGATTGCCAGTGATTTGTGGCGACTGAGTTACCGCCGCCGTGAAATTTTCGATGTGAACCTGTGCAGGCATGTGTCTGTGTGCGTGTGTGTGTGTGTGTGTGTGTACACTGATACCGGATACGCGCAGGCGCGACCTTCGCTATCCCGCAAGTAGATAAAGGCGTCTCTGGCGATGGCGATATTCGCCGGGCGGCTGTGTGCCGTTAGTCTCGAGGCGTGCGCGGATATAATGGGCGGTGGCGGCGGCGGCTTTTCGCTTCCTTCGATGTGTATATATTGCTTAAGTTCAGAGGGACGAGGGCTATAACGCGCCAGCCCGCGTCAACGAATGCGACTCGCTAACGATCTCGAGAGTTCCCGTATATGTATTGCGCGACTCGATAATGCGAGCGCACACTCGACTGGTATGCTGTTTTACTTGTGGCTTTGATTATTCCAATTCTTGTTTAGTACGAATGTTCGTTTCTTAAACTAATTATGTTTTCAATTAGATTGCTTTTACTGTATCCGGGAATGTATGTATAGATAATATGTAGTCCAATAACAATTCCTGGTGTAAATCAATATCCTGAATTACTTATCAGCTGAATAGAATATTTTACGAGCATTTTGTTCCATTTTCTAGTTTGTAAGCTATTCATATCAGTAGATTTTTACTATGAGGCGAATGCATATTTATATTTCATATATCCAAATACATTAGTTTAATATAAAATATTCTCTCTGTCCTTTTTTTACTCGTTGTTTGCAATTTATACAAATTTTATTCTTGAAAATGACGAAACTCAAATACTTGTGTAAAATCCAAATGTATATAGTCATCATTTTATTACATAAAAGATATCCTATAATATCTACTTCTACTAATTCAGCAAATTATTTTACAGAAATTGGTATTAAGCTTTTCTGGTGTAACAAGGGAATTGAACATGATTTATTTTCTGCTGTTAATAAAATCACCTTTTATATTAACAAGATTTCTAGATAAAAATCTTAAGTATCGTTATAAATGTCTGTTTAATAGAATGTTAAAAACATAGTGGAAAATATAGGGAATTCATTTAGTTGGCATAAAAAAGAAGCAATACTCGTAAAAAGCAAATAATGCAATTGACTATACGGATAAGTTTACGGTATAGGTGGATAATTATAGTAAGTCAGAAAAATAAGTGAAAAGCGCCCTATCGTTACGTTGACTAGCTGAAAGGGAGCCAAACCATGCTACCGCACAACTGTGCGACAGGGAAAGAAGAGATGAGAAGAAGAAACTCGCTTGATCAGTACGGAAAGAAATTTCATTCCCGCAAAATTTTTATCCGTCCTCCGTGCGCGCGTGCTTTCTCCTCCATAGCCACGATTCAAGAGGCAGTTTTATCGGAAGATACGGGCGGAATCTTTATATACACTTTGCAGATTTGCGAGAGTCTCGCTCGAGGATAGTTTCTGCAATCCGCGAAGACGAGATCGGCCAGCTCCGCGCGCCAAATTTATTTTATCGCCTCGGCCCGCCGAATGACGTCCTCGTAACGAGATATAAATTCCAGCTCGACGGAAGTAAACAGAGCCATAAGTAATGCGGCCATCTTGTCCTCTCTCTCTCTCTCTCTCTGTCTCTCTCTCTCTCTCTCTCTCTCTCTCCCTCCCTCCCTCTTGGGTACGCGCGCTGTTTCGACGAAAATTTACTCGACTCGTTTCCAGAGCCGGAGTGAACGCGCGCGCAAGACGGCGGATGAATCGAATAATGCTATCAGCGCGGGAGTAAAAAAGGAGAGTACTTTTCGGATTGAAGTATTTTCATTGATTTTGCTTCTGTGGGAAATATTAAGGGTAAGTTAGATAGGAGATTCAGCATGCAGTTTATGACACAATAAATCTACGTTTGAGATATATATTTATTAGAGAACTTCGGAAAATCATATTTAAGCGAGTATTTGTGTCAACCGATGTCTTTTGAAATTGTACGATCGTAATTTACATTGGTTTAATATTGTAATAGTGTAAGTGAAGTTTTAAGCAAATCTATATCATTTTTAATAAAGTTATAGTTTGATATAATATGTAATAGCAAATGCTAGTAGTACTTAGCGTGTATAGTCAGGCGTACTTAGTTTTGATACTAGTTCTTAAAATGTGTTACTCAAACTTTTTAATTATAGAAAAATTTTACAGTTTTCTTAATAGAAACTAAATTATACAGTGCCTAATTTTATTCTTATTAATCTATTGTTAATCGCTTCATCAAAAAATCATGTTGTTACGTATCAAGCAAAATTAAAAATTAAATCCATATTCGATTTATTTACATAGAAGTCTCTAGTTCAATATTATGCTTTGGTGCTACACGACAATGTGTTTCAACTACATAGCTGCTTTGGTTACGCAAGCTCTCACCAGATGGCAGCAAAGGACAGCGTATTCTTTTTCAAAGAGATGTAGAGCAAATAGAATCTCCATCGACAATACGATAGCAGATGTCAATCTATTGATTTGCTTCTTAAAAAAGAAACAAACTATAATTACAAATTTGTAATTTTAATTGGTTATTTCTATTATTTATTATTCTTGATTATACTATAAGTTCAGTTTTATCTATCAGATCTACTGTAAGAAAAAACAAATCTTCGTTTTTTTGGAAATGCTACACCTTCCAATGTATAATTGAAAATGTTGAACAACCGTCTTCTTACAAGAAATATCGTATATGATTAGATTTTAATTTGTTAACTTTAATCTTATAGTGTAATACCGACTCAAATTAAAGTAACTAAAAGGTGAACAATTTCCTACACTTTTGAAATTAAAGATCGAGCGTGCACGTGCGGCTGCGCTACATTTAGCCAACCCGTTGGTATCGAAACGAAGCGAGATGCTGACTCGCCCTCGCTCTCTTCCCTCTCGCTCCGTTCAAAATTGGGTATACGAGCGGCCCCCGCGTCCTCGACCTGTTTTCTCGATCACCGACGTGAGCGCATATAATTTCAAATTCAGAAAATCGCGCTCGCTTCGAAGCTTTCGTCGACTGGTTGCCGCGCTCCCCGGGGGGGAGGCTATATATACATATATATATAGGAGCTGTGCCACCGCGGAAATATAAGACGCGGGAGCGGTAATTCGATCGTTTGTATTCGCAGTCCGCAGGAGAGACGCGCGCCGTCGAATTCCGTCGCGATTCCGACGCGGCGCGTATATATATGGCCGTGGTATTTTTCGGCGAGCGAAAGAGGAGAGCCCCTTCTCTCTCTCTCTCTCTCCCTTTCGGTAGTCGTTTGCGCTTATGAATGAAGAGGAAAACAAGGCCGGGGTACGGATGCGAGATCTTTCACGTAGCGGCGATAAGATCTGATCTCGTTTGACGGTTATGATATTTCGTAATGAGAGATTTAGGGTAATGCCGCAGCCCGAGCTCTTTGCATTGGATATATGTCGCGCAAACGTGTGTGCGTGTGAGTGGATGGGTCTTGAAGAGCGGCCGGACGGGTCTCATGAGATATTTAGGCCGCGCTTGGGGGATAAAACATTGTTTTTTATGTCGGGCGAGGAAGTAAGAAACGGTGATTGGAAACGGTCACTCATTACATATATACTGTGCCGATACAATTTTTGTTCTGGACGTGGATGGAATAGAAAGTACCGTTTGAAAAAAAATAGACCTTTTGTCAGCTGCGAGAAAGAATCATAGAAAAGTTAAAGCTTATTGAGTGTATGTAAGTGAGTGTAATTGATATACTTAAAATAAGAATTTCTAATAAGAATTTAATGAAAATTTGATCAAATTGTTCTAGTCTTTCAAAACTAATAAACTTCAGTCGGGATATTAGCCGATTCACGAAAACCCCTCGGTCATTGAAGCCCGATTTCATCCAACTTTTCCCTCCAGCAACATTGTGCATTTCAGCTAGCTGACTAGAAAGCTTGCACAAAGCAGCCAATCGTAGTTTAAGATAAAAAAGAGAGAAAACTCGAAAACAAGAACAACAAGAGACATACGCAAAGGCAAGCGAGGAAAAAATCAATTTCGCCGAGATCCTACATAGCGCTCTTCTCCTCTCCTTTCTCTCTCTTTCATTCCTTCTCTCATCGCCGTCTCCTGCTATTCTCGTCGCTACACTGCAGTTTTCGGGGAGGGCAAAAGTTTTCGGTTTGCCGCGCGCGCGCGACGACGTGCACGCTGACGGTCGTTGGCTTCTCCTCCGCCCCCTCTCTATCTTCATCTCCCCGGCAGTAGCAGCAGCGTCCTCGTGTCGGGGCTCACTCGGAGAAAGGCTGAACTCAGCCCCCGAGGGGTTCGTGAGCCACCGACGGCGCAGTGCTGCTGCTGCTGCTAGTAGTAGTAGCCTGCGCGCGAGTTTTCCCGTAACGCGCGCCGGGGCCACTGTAAGCCAGCGCGGGCGCGCGCGTCAATAACCGTCCATCAGATGTAATAGCTCCCCGAGACACATCGGTTGCATTTAAATGGCTGCTTAGCCGACTCTGTCTCGACGGCGGCGGCGCGCGCCACTGGCCCGACGTGGATCTATGGAATTCCATCAAGCTCCGTTCTCGCGCAGGATCCCTTATCGTCCCAACCGACTCTCTCTCTCTCTCTCTCTCTCTTTCTCTCTCTCTCTCTCTCTCTCTCTCTCTCTCTCTCTCTCTCTCTCTCTCTCTCTCTCTCCTTTTTCACCTTCGTCGCTTTCCTCCCCTGCGTTCGTACGTAGCCGATTGTGCGGAAGAGACTTGGGACTCTCTTTCTCTCGCCCCTTTCTTTGCTTTTCTTTACTTACTTCGCGCAATGTCGTGGGAAAAGACGAGAGTACAAGTCAGAGACGCGGTGCGCAACTGCTTTGCCTCTTTGTGGCGTCGCGGGCGCTTTTTTGAATTTAACGAATAAGGAACGAGTTTGTACTCGGATCACGAATTGTTTTACTGAAGCCTCGGTGGGTTTTTTCTTCGCATAGTTTGGGGAATTTCTAATTTATTGTACACGGATAAGGAATATTCTATATTCGGTTAAATATTTTTGTTTATTTAGTGAATTTAGTAGCTTCTATAAACAAGTTTATGTTTACTCACTCATCCATCTATAGAAAAAGCCAACAGGTAAATCTCGAATTGAACGCTAAAAGCATTGTTATGCTTTTATTGACACCTCGCTTGGTTTTATACTGTCAACGAATAAAGTTAACTTTGTGCTAGTAAAAAGAGAAAATTTACGAGAAAACACTACAAATGATTTATAGGACATTTTGAATCGAATTACACTATTTTGAAAAAATGTGTGCGTACACATGCATGCGTGCCTGTGCGTGCGAATGTGAGCAAGCAGAACTCAGAATTTATTAGACCGATTTTTTGTTTTTGCTTCCACAGTTCGTAGAAATATTTCTTTTTTATGAAATCTGATGTTTTTTGTTTTATACCGATTCTTAATATTTTATTTTTTTATTTTTTCATATTTCACAGTTAATATTTTAATGAATGCACTTGTAACATGATTACAGTAATATTAATAGCTATAGTCAGTCTTTAGTTATTGATGACAACGGCGTTTTTTTATAAGTTACATTATAGAAAGACATATCGTATAATAATCGTACATTACGCAACGAATGCTGAAATAACCTTCTGTACGAATTGCTTATACTATTTTGTGTAACACATGCACGATTTTCGACGTTTTTCGGCCTAAAAAAGGTACTAAAGTGACTTTTTTTTGCCGGGACTCTGCGACAGCGGACCTCTCTTCCCTAGCTGCTCGTGGCACTCAAATACGACACAATTTTAAAATAGAGAACGGTGGAGGAAGAACTGACGAAGCACAAGGTTGTGGGGCGGTAACGCCTAGCAGAAGAGCGGAAGAGAAGGGTAAGCGGAGATCGAGGTCCAAGGAACTCACCCCACCTATCCAGTGGTTGTCTGGAAAAGGAGGGCCCTCGGGAACTCAGACGACGAACAACTCAAACGCGATCGCGAGCGCGAATAAGAACCTCAGCAAGGAGGGTACCGGGAACTCCTGGAAGAACCCGGGCAGATCCGGGATGGAGGGGATTAGCAAATCAACCATTCCCGACGCAGGGTGAGCAGGACTATGGGGCGGTCCATTCCGAGAGAAAACCAGAGACATCGGCGGAGGGGGACTCATCGAAGAACGCTGATGCCGATGCACAGACCAGCTGAAGGAGCTTCAACTCTCCCTAAAGCAGCAGAGGCATCCTAGAGCTCAGAGGCGGAAGCTCCTTAAGCAAAGACGGGAGCTGAAGGCGGTTAGGAGAACCGAGACAGCGAAGCTATCGGCGAAGCGACACGAGTCCTGATGCCAACGTAGTCAGGAAGAAACCGAACCGGAAGACCGGCATACCGGTCGCCAGGATGGTAGACCCGCTCATGAGGGCGATCGTTGCAGAGGGGTATCCTGACGTGGAGCTGTTGCTGCATCACGCAGTCCACATCAGCGATGCGATCCAGGCGGAGATGGAGAAAACCATCTCCCGCATACAAACTTGAGAAGGAGCTAGGTTGAGCGTCGTGGAGATGAGTGCACTTAGGAGGCAGCTCAGGGCCTCTTTTCGGATTCCCGGCCCTAGACGGTATCCAAAGGTGGTCCTGGTGAGACTCGGGTCCACGAACCGTGGCGTAGGCATTGATGGATGGCGGGTATGTTCCATAGAAACTAGGGAGAAGCCGGACATCGGAACCTTCTTGCTTGTGACCATACCGAGGACATCCCTACAGGCGCTTATAGAGCGCAGATTCTAGCTGCAGTGCGGGCTCAACCTGATCTCCGTTAAGATAACGGAAGGAGAACCACGGGGCAGCAAGAGTCGGGTAGGGGAAGACCGTCTTAAGCACAATGGCTAAGGACGGGATATCATTTACCCAAATTCACTTACACCACAGCAAAGGCGCCACGGCGGTGTTGGCCAGGCGCATGGCTGGGGTGCAGACAGGCATCTGCCTAATTCTAGAACCATGGGTGGTCGCGGGGGCTATCTGGGGTTTACGCGGAGTGGGAAAATCTATAGACACCCTGCCAAAAATGCTCCGAAGACGTGTATTTTAGTTAAGGGGTTGGAGGTCTTCTTGATGCCTACCCTCTGCAGCGGGGATTTAGCGATCGTCAAGGTAGACTTTCAGATGCGGAGGGCTCTGAGAGGGAGGTGGTGGTCGCCTTAGGCTACTTTCCCTACGACTTTACGGGTGAACCTCCGCCGAAGTAATTACAACAACTCATTGACTTCTTTAGGTCAAGAAAACTTTCCCTTATTCTGGGGTGCGACGCACACCATATCATCTGGGAAAGCACTGACATTAACGACAGGGGAGAAGCACTCCTGTAGTTTCTGGTCGAGACGGAACTAATTATCCTGAATAGGGTCACGGAACCGACCTTCAGCAATTCTGTTAGAAGGGAGATAATAGACCTGATGCTCTGTTCAGAGAAGATTAGCAGCTGGGTCGGAGACTGGAAGATCTCTACCGAACCTTCACTATCCGGCCACAGACATATTATTTTTAACTGGAGGAAAGGAGGTACAGGGACAAAGGTCTTTAGGAATCCGAGAAGAACAGACTGGGACTCCTACAGGGCAGTCTTGGGAACGAACTTCGAAACTTCAGACCGGACTTCACCACAATCGAGAGGTTAGAGTACTGGACGAAGGAGCTAGCAAGAGCTATCGACGTCTCGTTTCAGAGGAGCTGTCCGATGACCAAATCAAGGGAAACCTCGAGGATCCCTTACTGGACAGACAAGCTCCAAGGCCTACTCCAGGAGGTGAGACAAGTCTTTAACAGGGCTCGGAATACTCGCAGACCGGAAGACTTGGTCTCCCACAAGGAGGTCCAGCGGCAGTACAAATCTCGCTTCAACGCGAAGAGAAAGAGAGGATAGAGGGACTACTGTGAATGCATTGAGAAGTACCCTGACGCAGCTAGGCTGAATCGCATCCTTGCGAAAACCCCAGAGGTCTGGCTAGAAGCTATTCAGCTCCCAACCGGGGAATTGCAGCTTCGGAGGAGGATTGTCTGTGGCTCTCCTCGAAGAAAACTTTCCGGATTTTAATCCGAGCATCGAGATCCAGGCTAGACCATTCCGGGCCCTAGCACCGAGGAGGGTGGCCTGGGACCTGGCAGCTCGTATAGTCACACCTGAGAGAACCAGGTGGGCCATAGGCAACTTCAAGCCCGTTAAGGCTCCGGAAGCAGATGGTGGGTTTCTGGTCTTCCTACAGGAAGGAATGGAGATACTCATCGAGCACCTGGTCAAAGTCTTTAAGGTTAGCATTGCCCTAGCACATGTGCCACGTGCGTGAAAACCGGCAAGAATTGTCTTGATTCCGAAAACAGGAAAACATACTCACACGACTGTTAAAGACTTTAGGCTGATCAGTCTGACCTCCTTCGTCTTCAGTACATTGGAGAGGCTAGTGGATAGATACCTGCAGGACGGAGTGCTGACAGTTAGACCTTTACACCCCAACCAGCACGCTTATTTGGCAGGATACTCAACGGAGACTGCCCCACACTCGGCGGTCTATCGCATAAAGGAGCAGCTGGAGAAAGGGAAAATCATGGTAGGGGCGTTCTTGGATGTGGAAGGGGCGTTCAATCACACCTCCACAGAGACCGTTCGAGAGGAGGCAAGGAGACATGGGGTACCCGAATCATTAGTAGATTAGCTTAGGAGCATGCTGAGCTGTCGAACGGTGGAAACCAAGTTGGGCCCAATCAAAATCACAGAAATGATCAGTAGGGGGTGCGCGCAGGGCGAAGTATTCTCCCCCACCATCTGGTGCCTGGCAGTCAAGGGACTTTTAGAGACACTGAATGCGGGGGTTGCTATGCACAGGTCTACGTGGACGACTTTCTGATTCTCATTAAGGGGAGATGCATAGAGGCGACCATGAACGTGACAGGAATGCAGCCAAATAACTCGGGGTAACTCTGGACAGGAAGTTGATCTGGGATAGGCACGTTCTTACCCAACGTGATAAGTTCCTGTCAGCTTTCTAGACGTACCGAAGAGCGTTTAGCAGCACTTGCGGTCTTAGCCCCAAGATCATTCTGTGGCTCTATAGGGCCGTACTGGTGCCCATGCTTGTCTATACTGTTGCGGTCTGGTGGCGCAGAACAGAGCTGACCGGGGTTAGGCGAATATTGGAGGGGCTTCGAAGGCTTATATTGAGGGGAGCAACAGACGCGATGCGTACAACGCCCACAAGGGCCCTGGGTGCCGTTCAGGGCAGACGCATCAACATCTGTTCGGACAGCCAGGCAGCTCTGAAGGCGTTGAACGCCCACAGAACGGCCTCTCAGATGGTCTGGGACTGCAAAGTAGTGCTGAACAGACTAGCGGAGAGAAACACGGCTCGTCTACTCTGGGTACCGGGACACACCGAGGTAAGAGCCAATGAGATTGCAGCTAAGCTCGCTGGGCTGGGAGCTAACTTTTCCACAGATGATTCATCAGCGCCTCTAATAGGGGTCTCTAAATCCGTGGTGAAGCAGGCAGTCGTCAAGTGGAGGCGGATACTGTATACCAGGGATTGGCAAAGCGGTGGTGGTATCAAGCAGACCAAAGCTATGCTAGGCCAGGACATCAACCCGGACTGGACCCGATGTATATATGGAGGCAGCAGAAGGAGCGCCCGGCTGCTAGTACGCATTATTACGGGGCATGGGCGTCTCAGATATCACTCGACCAAATTAGAGCTGACGACATGTGCTCGGTGCAGATGGTGTGATCAGGCAGATGAGACCCCCATCCATCTTCTGACGACCTACACCATGTTCGCCAGCCTAAGACACCCGCTGCTGGGGAGTCACTTCCCAGCGATCTGCGAAATCAGGGTAACCCGGTCCGGGGCAATCCTCTCCTTTTGGAGAAGGGCAAGGCTGCCGGAATAAGGATTGCTGGTTCAGAGGGTGATACAATGGTTCTTAGACCTAAGTACCCGGGGCCGAATTCTCCCTCTTAGGCAGCAATAATAATAATGAAATGTTTTGACACGACGTGTACAAAGCTTGATTTAACGCATGATTTTTTATTCGAGCGTGTGCGAAATCAAACTTTGCGCACAGAGTGTCAAAATAGTATATTACGCAACTAGAGAAGTAAAGAGTTGGCCAGTTCAGTGCACGTGTAAATTGCCACAGGAGCCGAAGGCGAGGGTAAAAGTACCACTTTTGCTCCCGGCGCCCGATCGTGAAAGTTGTATTTTCAGCATCGCCAGGAAAAAAAATCGTATACGCAACACGTGTTCTGGACTGGCCAACGCTTTACTTTCCTAGTTGCATAGTATACTATTTAGTAGATACTTTTGCGTCCGCTGCTCTAAAACTGCGTAAAATCGCAAAAATTAATTTAGGCTCGCTTTTTAGACTCAAAAACCCCGAAAATCCATACATATATCACGAAAAATATGGTGTGCACCTAGTATTAATGGGCTTTTTTAGACCGAGTGTGGAGTTTGCAGTATGAGTCGTAGGAGAGCTAGCACGAACCGAAGGCGAGTACGTTTTGCGAACCGAGGAGCAGCCCTACACGGAGAGAATTTTAGGAGAGGAGGCATCTTAGTGGCAGTGTAGTAGCTACCCTACAATGTTCGAGTTGCAGCTATGCTAAATTAGGACCACTGCCGCACTAAGTTTTGGGAGAGCGGTTGCTCTACACATGTAGTGCGAATGTTATACTAAAATGTGGTTATGTTATACTAAACTCAGTCTAGCATTGCACGAAAAGCAGGAAAGCCGTTGCACTATTTCTTTCGGACTGCGGTAGCGCCACTTTAGCTTCGCGCGAATACTACACTAATGCAGCTGCGATCCTAACCTATAGTACAAATCAAATGGTGCGTTTCGTACCACGGACGGACTACCTAGGAGTTCTTCTTTCCTGAAATTCTCTCCGTGTATATACACAATACACTATTTCCTAACGAATGTACAAAATTCGATATGTATTTTGATGTAGAAATATGAAGAAAGCCATAATATTAGACCCGAATGCTCAAGTCTTGATAAAAGGCCTCCTCTTAAAACAGTAACTAATAATCTTGGAAAGTCTTACATATGATTTCAAAAAGAGAAGATAAAACTAATGAAAATGAGCTTTCATTGGCTTTTTTCGGAATAAAAAATATTGATTTCTCAAAGGTATGAAAGTTGAAATTTGAGTAAAGAAAATGCACGGTTAAACCCCTCAAATTCGCTGTTCGACTGCCTGCATATTATTTTTGAAGAAATCTACATTATTTAATTGTGAAAAAAGCAAATGAAAGCTCATTATCTCTAGTTTTATTTTCTCTTTTCGAAATGGTAATTAAGACCTTCCAAGACTAAATGGTTACTGTTGTAAAAAGAGGCTTTTTATCCTGATTTTTTCAAAATAAAGCTAACAATGTCCAGAACTTTTTTTTATTGTTAAGGTATAATATTGTGACTTTCTCGATATTTCTATATCCAAAAACATATCCCAAAGATTGAGATGTATCCGTCTCAACTAGTCAGACAATTATTAATATTTATTTATTAAATTTAATCACTTATTTTTTCTGTTATTACCTAAAAACAGAAACTCCGTCCGAAATTCGTAAAGCAATTATTGTTTGGGTGGCGAATATTCAATGTTTTGCTGCTAAATTTTACGAGTTCCACATACACTAAAAAAAGTAAGCAAACCAACATATTTCACAAAGTATTGATGATGAACGGACAATATATAAACTGTTGCTGAAACATAAACATTATATGGATAATACATTTCTTAAATATGAGTAATAATCTCATTTACAAAGTGTACGCTACTATTTAGTACTACATACTAAAGATTGTTTTAGTGCCAAAATAAGATCTTTAATATTAATTTAATTTTAATTTGAAAGAGCTTATTTTGTTCCTTGCCGATATAAAAATCGGAAAATTACTTCCAATTTACAAGTTTGAGCATGAGTTTGTAAACTATTGAGTGTATAGGAATACTCAAAATTTTCCAATTTTTTATATCAGTACCTTCACATGAAATCGCGAAAGATACGAATACAACTAAAATATAAATCATTAATTATAAAAAATTGTTACCAACCCTACCCCTCCCTCATTCCGTTCTCGGAGACTACGTCAGATATACATTTCTCGTTTTGATCTCGTCTATCGTCCAGATCCCTTTTTTCCGAATTTCAACGCGGGTGTCACGGTAAACAAGGTCCCGCGCGTGTCGTCGTCGTTGTCTGCCGGGGGAAAACGAGCCCCGATAGCGGGCGCTACTCCCGCGTCGAGGAATTTTCGCAAAGTCGAACGAGAGACACGAAGCTCGGAGGGAGACAAAGACGGAGCGAGAGTGAGAGGCGCAGAAGGGGAGTGTAACAACTGGCGGTTCGGGGTAAACCCGCTGACGGTGTGCTTCCTTGATTGGCTCCATCCGCAGACCTACGTGCTCATCACAACAGCTCACTCCAGCGCCGAGCGAAGCGGAGTCGAGAGACTGCTGCTGCTGCTACTGCTTGTCTGTTTCTTCGTTCCTGTTCTGATCTTGGATTTTCTCGCATTTTCTTCTCAAGCATTTTTGTTTATTTCTTTGATTTTATCGTCGTCATTAGACAGTTAAAAAATAAGTTGGCTTTTTCGTCTTGGGTAATATTCTGCTTTTTTCAGCTGACATGCAATGTTTTTAGAAAAAAGAATTATACTGGTAACTTTTATTTCATCTATTGAACGTTATTTTACAGGTAAAAATCTTGTTGAAAAATATATTTTCAAACAGTTTAATAAGTTTTAGTATCATGGGTATATAAAAACATTTGTCAGGTAAGAAACAAGTAGGTATACCAGTATACATTTTAACGATCATTTGCATTCGAAGTAGTCCCTACATTCCAATTCATACTATACATCTGAATAACCCCAAGTTATTTTAGCACTCTCTATGGAATGACCGAACGATCACAATGGCAGTAAAAGGGTCGGGAAAATGCGTGAAAGGCACATTTCTACAACCTATTTAGAATCAAAAGATGTTGGGAGCTAGCGAAACAAAGGAAATATAGAACTCTGGGGTCGCTTGGACACTCGGACAATATTCTACAAATCCCTGACAAAACAAGGGGTGTTCAAAAGGGCTGTGCAGAAAGTACACAGCTTGCAAGAGACAGTTTAGCTCTCAATATGATTGATCCGTATGTCTACGCATTGTTAAATTATTTTCTTTCGATGTCTGACTCGATTCAAAACTACTTCATTATACAAAGAAGAACATGTTCTATTTTTTCACGAGAATAAAAATACTCACGCAAACGTCGTATGGAGTGACAGACAGGAGGATCGAAGGATCCGAAGCAGTAGCCGGTAATCGAGGGTTCTCGTAAAGCTAAAGACCAAGAGTATACGGGGGATATAACCAAGCGAGCTAGCGCAAAAGGGTTAGCCACCTTTGCATACACACGCACATACACACACTGCGGGAGAGAAAGAGCGAGAGAGAGAGAGAGAGAGAGAGAGAGAAAGAGGGAGGGAAAGGATCTGCATGGCGCGCGCGGCTCGGCTGCGTCGCAAATCACTTAAACTGCGCGTGGGGGTGTGTGGCCCCCGCGCGCGCGCGCAAGGTAGCGTCGGCTTGGACAGTCTGCTCGAAGGCGAGGGTGGAGGGTGATTATAAGACCGCTCGGGGTTGCTGCTGCTGCTGCTGCATGGCTAGCACTCGCGAGCTACTACCATCCGTTATGACTATAAATCTAAGATAACAATAACGCCCTCCTCGCCCCCGCCACCCCCCTTCTATCTGCTCTGCGGTGTGCGTCTCTCCTCTCTTTCTCCTGCTCTTTGTCCACGTAAGCACGTAGGGTAGGTGCGCGCACGGTAATGTACACGCAAACACATGCTCCGCGCTCTTTTCTCTATCAGTCGCGGCCGGAGCTGACTTTTCCCTGCTTTCCTCCGTGTGCTCGGTGGCTAACGTACCTCTCCTCTCATCCTCTGTGAGGATTTGCACCTTTATGCGGCGTGTGTGGCTTTAACGCGCTTTATTCTACGCGATGATTCGTGCTGCAGGGTGAAATTTTCATTCTTTTACTTTTAGATGAATACACAATATCTAATCGACATGATGAATTGCCAATATCATTAATATTGAGAGTTACAGTTCACAATGCACGAAATAAAATACAGTTTTTGTCTCTGATCCAGATGATGATTTTTTGAAAAGTTGTAATATTGTGTTTTGAAATGCACAATATTAAAAATGACACTATATGTTCAATTCTACTTAATTGACTTTCAATTGCATGGATAAAACGTTTCATCATCTGGCAACAAAAAATACGAAACATTAATTAAGCTATTCATCCATCCGAGAATTACCTTTGACGTCAAGCTTGTTTGTGAATTATTGAAAATGTTTATAGCGAAAATTCAAGCGTTCTATATTCACCATTTATTGGCATTATTGTGTTTGCTTAAAAACTTTTGGCAATGATAGAACTAAATCCTATTACAATAATTTCATTGTTAAAAAGCAACATTAATTTGGAATTATAAATTTTAATGAACTCTGTCATAATGGATACGATGATGTACGCATATTCCGTACACTGAGAGAAAAAATTGTAGGCAGTCTACAAAAGTCCGTGCATGCAGTCCGCAAGCAACCTCTTGTTAGTCGCCCGCACTTGCGTTTGTTATTAATATACTAGCAAAGATCAGCCGGAGACGACTGAAGGTAGGTGGTCTGCTCGCAAAATCGTATGGCGTGCGAGATGTAGATGCCGTTGGCGCTTTGCACGCGCATGTTTACTCGTATTTTCGAGCCTTTTCGAGTCGAATTTTCACCGTTAAGTTGATATGGACTAAAAAATCCCACTTTACACCATTGGCATACAATATACTATTATTTCTCTAAGATTAGTATTCTTTATTTCTTCACCAATTTCATATACTTATTAACATTTATTTTTCTTCAATAAATATTTTTAAATATTTTATAATACTATTTTATTAAATGTTTTTTAATTTTCTTAAAAAGATAATATTTTATAACATGGCAAAATGAATAAAATTGTTTATTGAATTATTTTTAATAACAAATTTAATGTATAATAATACATACAACATTTATATGTAAATAATTTTGTTTATTTTTCTAACAATAAATAAAATTGCATACACAAGAAAAATAAATTTCTATTCATATACATATAGATGAAACATCAAAAACTGTAAGCTGTATGTTTTTCAACAGCATTTGCAATTCGCTTGTTGGTTAACAGCTAGAAGCGCGCGCGGCTAACAAAAGGCTGCTTGCGGACTGCGCACACGGACTTTTGTAGACTGCCTACGATTTTTTCTCTCAGTGTATATATAGCATATTTTTTAAGAATGATATATAATAAAGTCACTTTTTTTTATTATACGCACGAGTTTTCATTCATTCTGCGTCGAAAATCGACTGCTAAATGTTCACTGAGAGAAAGATTTATTTATATTTAATATATATGTTAACTATTAATATTAAAAGAGCTGATTTTGGCGAAATAAGAAAATATTTGGCGGAAATATCCGAAGTCTTACTATAAAGATGCGCATATTAATAGTTAATATGCGATATTGATAGTTAATATATTTTTTTGTACATTTTTAATATATTTTCTTATTCAATATAAATAAATTCTTCTCTCAGTGTTGAGCTCATTTTAGAACGAGATTTACAATGACGTGTGCAATCTGCTCACAAAGCCAGGTGAGGTCATTATAAAAATCAACTCGTAAAAACGACACGAGCACGACTGATTAAAAATTCATCAAACAGCTCGTCATTAAAATTAGCCACGCGGCGAGAGTCAACTGCAGCGCGCGCCCGGTAAAATTAAAACACTTAGCCGCGTCGGCGTGGCGCCGAATATTTACAGCGGTCATAACGAATTTATTTGCGCTTTTCCCCATTTTCCGTATTCTCCTGCTCGCTCGCTCGCTCGCTGTGTGTGACTGGAGCTAATGAAATTATCGCGATTGCACGAGCGCTCGCGCGCGCACCGCTGCTGTTCTTTACAAGTTGGCCTATTATAATCACGCACATATCACCGGGAGAGTGCGAGCGAACGGGCGCGCGCGTATCGCAAGTTTTCGATAGAAAGGACCATTGTATCGCGATAACGCGCGGGATTAGCGTTCGGCCTGGCAGCTCTTTTAATTACCCTTAATGCCGTAAACAGAGCCAGGGGGTAATGAAAAGTGCCGCCGCCGCCGCCGCCGCTCACTCGCTCGCTCTCGCGCATTATTATTCGCTACATTAAGTCGCCAAATGAAATTCACAATCGATAATCATCGTTCTGTTTCTCTTTCTATAACGCGCTTCCTCCCTTTTTCGCCCCCCTTCCTCGCCTCCCCTTCTGCCGTATACGCTCGTGAACTCACGCGCGCTTTCCCTCTTTTGGGGAACATGGACTCGCTTTTCTTTTCGCCTTTATCCCTCTTTATCTCTTAATACATTTTTCTCCCTCTACTCTACACTAAATATCTGTTTCAGGACAACTGACTGTATTAGCTGGAAGTGGACTAGTATGGCTTATTTCGAGTGCTGTAAATCTGTATCAATAAATACTGTATTTTATAGGCCGCGTTATGCTATGTTGGCATACTATTAAATTAAAGTGTAAAATTCGGTTGAAGTATATCATACAACTCTATTTTATAAAGTTTTAGTTTACTCATATATAGAAAATATTTCGCTTTGTAAGAAAAATATATACATAGGTATTCTGAAATTTTCCAGTATCTCATATGCCTATATATAAGTATTTAGTAAATTTTGTTCAAAATGGCATTGTTAGTATTCTGCGCATTTACTTTGGTTTTAAAAATCCTATAAAACCTGAAATTAATGTTATAGTAAAATAAAAATAAGGAAGATTTATACGACTACTCTTTGCCGCATCGTCCAATTTTAAATGGCTTATTTACTGCCCGGTTCATCTTCGTTCATCAACTGCCATTATCTCCACGTCCATTCCTGGCCGTTGCTGCGCGAGCACGCGCTCGGCCAGCGGGAAAGAGCAATAATAATGCGCCAGCGTGCGTATAATAATAAATACACGCGAACCGGTTTATCGTAATAATGAGTTCACTGATTCGCGGATGCACACCGCGAGCGCGCAAAGTGCCAAAGGTTTTGGATATTTCGGGCGCGATTTCGCACGGTCGAGTGCATATACGCGGCCGCGCGCCACTGTACGCATAATATCGAATGCGCGCTCGTAAACGGGAGGGGAACGGGGGAACGAGAAAAGGGGGATATTTCGAGGTATACGCGTTATATTTTTCCATCGTACGATTCTTCGACTCTGCGCATAGCCCGCCTTTTATTATTGCGCGCGGCCAATGATGATGATAATAATGAAGCTGCACGAGCAGCCGAATTCGTTAATGCATTTGAAACTTGGTGAAAATGCGCGCGCGCGCACGCGATCGGATTTTCAATTTTATTATAGTTTTTGAACGACTCGATGAGCGCGAGCGCGCGTATACGTATGAGCGCATGTGAGCGAAATCATTTCTTGTGTGGAGTTCTCGTTTATTTATGCGTTACTTTATAGGCCGTGTGCTTTGGCCTCCCCCCGCTTGACGGCTTTCTTTGCGAATTATCTGCTTCGTTTGTTTCGTTGCGGCATCTCGACATCAAGTGCGGTATATAAATTACCAATTAAAATTTACGACGTAAATTTATCTGGTTTACACGAATCATGTCATTTTCAATTATTATGCAAGGCGCGCCCGCGGATGGTAAATAATTATTCGTTTGTTGCTGGTAAAATAAAATAAGCATCGCCGGGCGTTCAATTATAAAATAATGCCAGGCGCATTACAAGTTGCTCTGCGCGCAAAATGGCAGCCCTTTGTTCGTTTTGCCGAGTACTGACGTTTTGTGCGCTTGTTAAAAAACGGAATTTTCAGCTTATACCAGTACTATAAACAACATTATACTAAGTAAAACAAATATCAATGTTTGGAATTTAATTGAAATTTGTAAACGGGAATAAAATATTTTAAATTGCAGTTTTAATTTTTATTTACATTTATTATATATATCAATACATCACGTTTACAAAATATTACATTTATTCCAACTACTCAATATAACGTATTGGATCACCATAGAACGTAATATTTATTTACGAGATAGAAGATCTTGATTAGAATTTCTCTTGATAAACAGAAAATTAGCCCTCAAGTTGTACTGACAAGGAGTGTATCTCAGATCCGGGTCATGGATCCTTATTAGCTCGCAGAATTTTTCTTCTTTTACCTAAAAATGAAAGCCTGTGCGATACTAGATCCTAACGCTTTGAGGATTCTGAGATATACGCCCTTGAATTATTTAAAAAATGAATGGTATTTTCCACTAAAATTACAGTTTTGGCGGGTGAACCTTCCTCTAATACCTATAAAAAAGCATACAGACATGATTACTTGCTTGATTATGGTATCACATGGTAAAATGTATAAAAATCTCTCATGAAAGTATCCTTAATTATTTTACATTACCTTATTTGACCACGTAAAAGCCCTTAAATTGCTTATTTGGCGATAAAACCTTGCATTTATACCTGTAAATAAGCATTCAGACATTATTATCACTTAAGTTATGGTTTTATATGGTAAAATATATTATAATTTTTCACAAAAATACTATTGTTAAATTTACATTACCTTGTTTGAAGTCATACAATGCCTTCTTTCTCAATATTTCTTATTTAACCTTTAGAGGACGGGATGGCCCCTATACGGGCCATGCCCATGATCGACCCTTTACATGTGTTAGTTTTGAGATGTGAGACATCACAAAAACTCGATTTCTATAGAAAAGTGAGAGAAAACAGTAAACCCAAATCCCCGTCCTCTAAAGGTTAAATTGCAATATAAGCAATTGTCGCCTTGGAGGGCTTAGTAGTTTTGTGAAAAATTATATATTTTACCATATAAAACCATAACTTAAGTGATAATGTCTGAATGCTTATTTACATGTATAAATAAAAGGTTTTATCGCCAAATAAGTAATTTAAGGGCTTTTACGTTATCAAATAAGGTAATGTAAAATAATTAAGGATACTTTCATTAGAGATTTTTATACACTTCACCATCTGATACTATATCAAGCTAGTAATCATGTCTGTATGCTTATTTATAGGTGTTAGAGGAAGGTTCATCCGCCAAAACTGTAATTTTAGTGGAAAATACCATTCAATTTTTAAATAATTCAAGGGCTTGTATCTAAGAATCCTCAAAGCGTTCGGGTCTAGTATCGCACAAGCTTTCATTTTTAGATAAAAGAAGAAAGATCCAGCGAGCTGGTAAGGATCCATGACCCGGATCTGAGATACAGTCCTTGTGAGCTAAAATATATCGTAAATGTAACTACAAAACCACTATAAAATATAGTGTGATTTTGTCACTATAATAAGTTTCAACTAAAAAAAACATAATTTTGATATTAAAAAATACAGTAGAATGAATTGTATTCGCGTTTAGAAAAAAATGCGCACAGCACCTCCAAAAGTACATGCCTCTCTTCTACACGTTACTGAGCAGCCATTTGAGGTCTAAATTAAATTAAAAAAAAAAAAAAATTGTTGTGTTGTCTAGCATACGTATATCATTAAACCCCCCAAAAAAGAATTTGTGCACTTATGAAATACACTTTTTTCAGTCATTCAGGTAGATGTAACCCCTTAATATTTCTGGTAAACACAAATTAAGTTTAGAGTTGCATAATCTAGAAAATTTATTAGTAGCTTCTATGTTTAATTAGTAGAAAGAACAAAGTCTAATTTAACCATTAGCAGTAGTGTTTTACTATAATTAACAGCATTCTTTAAGATTTTTAAACATTGTCAGTTTGCAGATAAAGCGTAGTTACTATTGTTAAATCCAATTTAAAACTGTGGCTTATATCAACTATCACTGCATACTTTTTTCAGAGAAGCAAGCGGCAACTCGCATAACGATCGACATATATGAAACCGCTCGCGGGTAGATGCGGAAAACAGCACTGTATATACGGGCCTCGCCTGTCCGTCTAGCACGCGGGCGCGCAGTTTGTGCGCGTCCGGCAATAAGGGAAATCTAGGAATGAAGAGGCGTTTCCGTACATCTGCCGCTGCGTCGTCCATCACCGACGCTAACCGTGCCGGCTAATACACGTATAATTACTCCTTTCCTAAGATTTATTTTAATTAGCCCCTATATCTTCACTCCTCCTCCTCGAGCGCGCGCGCGCGCGCGAGAGAGAGAGAGAGAGAGAGAGAGAGAGAGAACGCTAACGACCGCCGCTCTGATTTAGCGCAAACCGTTTCAAAACCCTTCGGGCCTCGGAAGAGAAAGAGAGAGAGAGAGAGAGAGAGAGAGAGAGAGAACCGCCGCAGCGGCCTCCGTTTCCACACCCACTCGGCTAACAACCTTTTGTCGCAACCTTTGCGCTTTCTCTTAATCCATTCTTCCTTGCCGCCCGCGTTACGGGCTTTCTTTATTCTTTTTTTTTCTCGAGTGCGAGGGAGGAAGGAAGAGAGATTCTCGACGCGATGCTATCACTTTACCTACCTAATTAATTGAAATAATAAAATGTCTCAGGACCAGTGATTATTAACTTGAAATAAATGTGTTTGAATTGAATTAACATAACGTTTCAGTGTTTGCGAATGAAATTATACGATCATAGCTGACTGTTCGGAGCAAAATTTTTAATTAAAAATGTAATTCAACGATGCAGGGAGAATTTTTAAGCAAGAAACATTTCCGCTAATTCTCATTTAAGTAATATCAACTAGTCATTTAAGGTTTCGTATGGTCATGGTAAAGAAGTATTTAACAATCAAATTTTGTATTAGACACAAGAAATAATAAAATTTTCCCCTTGTTTTGAGTCCCATTATTTGAATTTATTACGTTATATCCAAACGAAAGCTTTCAATGTTTTCAATCAGCGTACGCCATCTATTGGGAGACAAGCGTACCTTATTTTCATGAAAACTTCTATAAAGTAAAGATATTTACTATTTAGTAAGTAAATGTACTGGATATTTCAAAATATTTTTAGTAATTAAGAAGTAATAACTGTATTACTTTTTTATACTTTTATGTAATAACGAAAATGTAATATAAAAAACTGCTTATATCATAATTACACAATATGATTTTATTCTTTACTTGTAAAATATTATTTATTAATTTAATATGAGATAACGACTTTCCAGATACTGAATGCTTAGATGATTTTGTAGAATTTGACGTGAAAATGAGATCTTGTGAAGTTATATTAGAAAACACTACTCCGTATAAACAACGCATCTGCTATTTGTACGACAGATTTATGTACCCAAAGTATATACATATATAATGGGATATAATTTCTTTAGTCAGATATCAAAACAAAACAAACATCACTGCGAGGTATTTTGGGACTTATACTCTGAACTAACGTACTATATTTCTGTCGTACAAATAGCATCAGCCTATAAACAATGTCTGAAAAATTAAACAGATTTTTCCGTAATGTAAAAAAATAGATTTTATCTCAGATTTCCCAGAGGTAGAAATAACCATATACAATGATTTCCCGTTAATTTAATTTTAAAATTGAAAAAAATATCTAACTATCGCTACAAGCAATCATCATTAACGAGCAAATGAAGCGCTTCTGGTATTTTGATATCTTCATCGCACCCATGCACAACGGTTAGCTGAACTGTGAGCGCGCGAGCACACGCGCGTGAGCTCCAATCTCCGCGTGCCTTCGTAATGTTGTGAGAGAAATGCCCCGATAATTTTGCCCCCCCCCCCACCGCCCCCGCGTACAAGCGCGACGTTTAATTATTTGCGTTATCGTTTCAAGACGTATGATAATCAGATATCGAATCCAAACTCATTGCACGCGAATATGACTATAGGCCCTTGTATATATTATTTCAACTCGTTTCGCAACACGTTCTACTCGCTTCTGTTATCTCGCGAAATTCATCTGTATGTGTTATTTAATTCCGAATAATCTATTATGACCCAATACAACAGTAATTGTCAATGATAACACGCTAAAATGAACATGCCTTGAGGTTCGAAGTTATGACTGTAAAAAATATGTTTATATGGGGAAAATATCTGTCATATTTATAAATTTATTGTTTATAAAATCAGAAGACGGTAAAAATAATTTGTTGTTTAATTTAACGTAATGCAGAAAAGAAAAAACTAGTTGAATCAGGCCAATAATAAAAATAACTACGCAGAATTAAATTATCAGAATTTTCATGAGAATTTTGAGTCTATGATGAATTCAACAATAACAAATTTCCATGTTCGATTTAGTATCGACTAACAAGTAAAGTGTTACTCTTACGAAAGCGGATCTTAACTAGGCTTTAAGAATCGATTTGCTGTACTTAAAAATAATGCTCAGTACCAGTAACTAATTCTCATAGGTCCTTTTCCTCGAGATAAGAGTTACCTAATATAAACGCGTATTTATGAAACGAAAAAGAACAAAAAAGATGACCGAAGAAGATAAAATGTAACCTTTTTTTCGTCAAAAAATATTATTTTTCAGGAAATATAAAGCAATCAAAAATAATGTTTAAGCGTAAGAAAATGTTTAAATCAAAGATAATATTTAATGCGTAAGAAAATGTTTAAAAATTTGCTTTTTAAGATTGCTCCGGTGCAATATATATGTATAAATATACAAATTTTTTACGATGCTTACTTCACATGTTATAATTTGAGAAACAATATAATATGAAACAAGGGTTCTTGAAGTAACAAAAAAAATTTTTTCAAAGAAATTTGAATATTGTTAAAGAAGATATCGCCAATTGAAAAAAAAATCAACAAAACCCATAAATCTTTTTCATTTTTCATCCGATTTTAATTTGCAAGGTCTCATTTTATTCCTTGTTCAATTTCAAGGGAGGTAGCAATGTAAAAATTCAAAAATTTTCATAACCTGCAAAGTTATAAGCAATTGTTTGTAGTTGTGTAACTGAATTTCATAAACAATTGAATTTTATAACTTTGCAGGTTTTGAAAATTTTCCAATTTTATATATAATAAAATGAGACCTTGCAAATTAAAATCGGATGAAAAATGAAAAAGATTCATGGGTTTTGTTCATTTTATTTTCAATTGGCGATATCTTCTTGAACAATATTCAAATTTCTTTGAAAAAAATTTTTTTTTTACTTCAAGAACCCTTATTTCATACTATATTGTTTCTCAAATTATAAAAATAAAATTATAAAAATGTGGAGTAAGCATCGTAAAAAATTTGTATATTTATATATATATATATATATATATATCGCGCCGGAGCCACCTTGATGGGTCGTATTTTCAATCATTTTCTTGCGCTATCTTTGATTGCTTATAATTTCCTGAAAAATTATTATTTTTCAACGAAACAAAGTTTACATTTTAGCTTCTTCGGTTTACTTTTATAATCTTGTTTGCTCTGTTGTCGTATCATAAATACTTGCCAAGTGACAGTCAATACAATACATCATTTTTTAAGAAAATAACAAATTTTGAAGATTAGGTAAATCCATAGCTCGTAGAAAAGGGCCTATGAAAACTAATTACGGGCACTGCGCTTCATTTTTAGGTACGAAGAATCGATTCTCAAAGTCCAGTTTAGATCCGTATTATGCACTCTCCTTGTAAATAAAATGTTCTCGAATTTTTTTTAAATTATCTAATCAGTTAGTATTAATATTGGTACACGAATAATATTTCATGAAAAAAAAAATTGTTGATATGCTCGTAATAGCGTCCTATATTAAAATATCTTTTATTGTACGAATATTTTGATTACGTAAAAGGAGATTTTATAACGTTTTACCGACGAGCATTACAAATTCTCTTTGAATCTCGCGAAACAATGGGTCATTACATCAGACAGGGTTAATCCATCTACGCGTTAAACATGACGCAAAACTAAAGATAGTAGACTGCTGTAGACGATGACACCGCTCCTTTCAAATTCTCTTTATAGGATTTCAATGAGAACATGACGGGCTGATAAAGAATATCTTTACCGAAATAATCGTCACACGTGATACCCGAAGAAAATATACAATCGCGAACTGGTTTCTGGTCCGTTTAAACAGCTCTATAATAACTTCAATTTATATGCCTCTTTATCAAAACTCAATACTTATAAACAGATGATCAATACTAAATACGAAATTTTAAAAAATAACGTTTATTTTACAGCATTTAAAAAGCAAAACACTAAATTAATATAATGTGACAATATTTGAGACATAGGGGAGAGTTGCCCAGTGCTAGCATCCATAGAAATTTCGGCTAATAGCTTTTGATGTTATCAACCAAAATTAAAATAAAAACAAAGGAAAACAGGAAACGAATCCTTGGAAGACTTCCTATAAAGGGATAGATTAGTTTTTTTTTCAATTATTGTATTAATAAAAAATTACTTATTGACAAAAAAAAGTTGCTTTTGTTTAACCCATTATTTAACCCTTAGCTGGCACATAAGGTCATAAATGACCCCAGCCTCAGTGTGCCCGCCAAGGGATAATAATCCCTAAAATACAGTAATGAATGCCAGAAAGTTTTAAAGGTATGCTAGAACATCCATATAGATTATTACAACGTTTTTTTATTATTCTTTTAACGAAATATTGAAAGATGATGAAATTATGTTATTTACAGTATATAATTGATGTACACAGTAATTAAAGTTAAATATTAATTTTATACCTGGACTAGAACTAGAAAAAAAAACAAGATTTATTTTAGCTGCCATCAACACTCAACATAAGTTTGAATCATATTCAGTCTCCGAGATGTTTTATCAATCCGAAGATTCTTTCATGTTTTTCTAAATATTTACAGAAAAAGTAGAAATTATGAAAAGAAATATTACATCAACTGTAGAAAAGACACGATGAGAGAAAAGTAACTCTTAATATTGTGATTGTTGTTACAATACGAAAATATATGTTAATAAAATGATATTTTACATCTAGCCACATTTTTCCAATGCCATCACATATTGTCAGATGCCAGAAACGCATGGTGGCCAGTTTTAGGCGATAGCCATGAGCGTGCCATTCGCCAGCTTTCATTTGTAAAATTTAATTTTTTCTAATTATTCAAAATTCAATATTAAAATCTGTAAAAGTAAGGTAGATGTAGAGAGTTAACAGTAAAATTGTGATAATCAATGGATTAAAGCGAGTATCTGTGAGAATTTAAATAAACGTCGCATATTTAATGTTGGTTTTTATAATCTAAAATACTTTTACTTAATAATTAAAATCTTATAAATCAATACTCGTATCATGAATTAAACGAGTTTCTCTTTATACAAGCTCAAATCTAACAATAATATTCTGTTTAGTACTTATTAATTTAATTCATTTTGGCCCACTAACCACTAACTATTATGTGCAAAACATGGCATAAATATAGAATTGGGACATATGCTGCTTTGTGGATGCTCTCAGTCAATCAAGTCCAAAAACACATGTAATAGCCGAACACTTTGTTCAAATCCACATAGTAACTCCGTTCATATCAGTTTATATATACACATAAAATTTGTTAATTTAATTTAAAATTATGATTATTTAAAAAATGTAAAAAAGTATTCTAATGAAATGTTCCACTTATACATATCGTTATATAAACAGATGTCAATAATATATGTATATATCATCTATAAGAATATACTTCAATATCCTAAATCCTCTGTTTCTTGGAACTCCTTTCTCCAATATTCAAGTCGTTCGTCATCACTCCTCTTGTGCGAGGCAAACAAAGACGAGATCCCGGAATTTCTCGCTCAGCAACCCCCCGAGCTGGCTGTGTTCTTTCGGATTCGTCAAAAATACGAGCGAGAGAGAGACATCGCACGCGGCGGGTCGCATAGCGGACGCGCGCACAGGCACACACATATAGCGACAATGGAAAAGACACGGAGAGCGCGGCTGGGGCGCCGCGGATGTGCGTAATGTGGTAAGAGTGCGCGAGCGGGGGCGCGAATGTTTCTCGGTTATATACGCCGACGAGAGCGAGCGAGCGAGTGAGCGCCGACACAGCAGACAAAGAGGAGGCGGCCGTCACCCCAATGATGGACGCTTTCACGAACGACCCTACGGAGCCTCGTACATCACTTTTATTACGCGGCGTCCTCATTTTCATATTTCATATTTACATTTCTGGACCGGCCGTAAATCAGCGAATTTATGGGTAATTAGGCCTTTGTGCGGACCCACGGGGGTTGAAGAGAGCGCGGCTGCTGCTGGTTGTTACACCCAGCGCAGCCGCGAGCGCGCTTATCGAACCTTTTGCCTCTTTCTCATTACGCGCACATCCCATGTCGCCTCTGTCTCTATTGCTCTTTATGGCGATCGCGTGCTGCGACGGTCAACCTTCTCTGCTCTCATCATTTTTCTAGATTCACCGTACACCGTATCAGCTAACGAATTTTTCTTCGCGTGTAACTTTGGTACTTGAGTTTTTTACATTTCATATAGTTAGATGACGAAGGAGATTAATATTAATAAAAATGTTTTTTGTATCTAAGAGTATTGTATATCTCGGAAAAAGTAATTCGATTATCGATGATTTTCATACGGATTATATACTATATAAATAGTAATATATCTAAAGTTAAGTTAATCAAGGTGAATGTCCCAGTACTTGAACATGTCCCGATAGTTGTATGTATGAGCAATTCTATGGAAAATCTCAAACAATTGCATGCAAAAACAAAAAATTTTTTGAGGGCTCACCTACCAAACCAGGTATTTTTGGTTCTCTAGATCATCCTGAATATAGAAAAATCTGGTGGCAAGCTATTTTGTAAACAGTAGCTTTATTTTTTTTTTAAATGTTTAAAAATGATCACCTCTTCAAACATATATCATTTTTCAAGAAGAGTCGCACATATGAGAAAATATAACTAAAGAATGCGAGCTTTCATTTTTTGCTTTTCACCGGACGAAAAAAATATTCATTCCTTACACGTGTTCAAAGATGAGCATAAAATACACAAAATACTCTGAAATTGTTAAAGAGCGAATTTTTGCCATTTTTTAATATATTTAAAAAAACTAGCATATTTTACACTCATCTTCAAACTCATGTAACTTCCGGTAAAAATCAAATGAAAGATTCCATTCTCTAGTTTTATTTTCTTTTTTTTTAATGTATGGTGCGACTCTTCCTGACAAACGGTTTATGTTTGATTTTGAAATAAAATCTATTGTTGTCAAAAAATCTTGCCACCAGATTCATCGTGTTGATGATTTCTTTGATATTGTAGCGTGGGAGCAAGAAGATCCTATATCTCAGTCGAGCGCGTGAAAACATCCTATCTCAGCCGAGCGCATAAGAACGTCCTATCTCAACCAAGCTATTAAAAAAAAATCATTTTGAATGGTTAAAAAGTTGTCTTCTTTATATCTTTCCTTGTAATTTCCTGAAAAATTAATATTTTTTACAGAAGAAAAGCTTAAATTTTAGCTTTTCCTGTCTTCTTGTATAATCTGTTTTGCTCGTTTTCGTATCATAAATAAATACTTGCAAATAGTGGCAGTCAATAGAAGAGACCTAATGTTTTAACGAAGTAGAACATATTTGAGATTAAATTACCGGCATATCTCAAGTACAACATTTATCTTATATCTTAAGTTTTTTCTCACTTTAAATTACTATTTACATATGATAATGAAATAGAATTCTCAAATTTTGTATGTCCTGGTAGCATGGTAAAATTATAAATATATTCACTTCAGTGTGTTCTGATTAATGCTATCAAAACAACAACATTTATATATTAAAAACATTTATCGTTCAATAATCAATGCTTATTTTAATAATTTTTATTAAAGCTGAAATAATGATTTCTTTGACTAAGACAAGAACACCCGCACTTACATGGAGAGAAGCAAAAACGTGAATGAACGATTCACGTTAAATACTACGAAGCCCAGACGCACGTGTCGCCAGAAGAGAGATGATCGTTTTATTTTGACAAAGGTAGCTGATATTAACACGTGCCTATTCAGGGGCTAACACGAGTGGCGTTTTCTCAAAACGCTGATGCAGCATAAGATAGAAGAAGAACGCGTCATTAAAATGTGCTCTGTTAAATATTATAACCTCTGGGCACAACTATCACTTTTACGCGGCCATATAAAGCACACCTTGTTCAGAACCGCGAATGGGAAAAAGAATAGGACGAGTCGGTTTCTTTCCGTTCCTTTGACTTCCCGACGTTTTGATTTATCTGGCGCATGCGATTAGTGTGTCATGTTAAGGTTGTATTGGCCGTAAGGTCCCTGCCAAAAGTTAGTTTTTCTCGTAAAGAATTGCCATAAATAATTATGTAAAGCAATTGATCAATTTTACAAAAAGCTCCTCAAATAAACATTTTTATAGACACGACCGCTTCTCGCGAGAACCTTATATTTTTAAACAAAAATATTACTACTATAAACAATATAATAATACAATAAAAAGTTTAAATGGATCTAGATTATAAATGCATTATAAAATAACATTATAATAATGTATCATTGTTCATATATTGTTTAGGAGGAGTGTGTCTAGTGATCTCCGGGAAATGGATTTCGATAAGACTTTTTTGTACTTAAAAATAAAGGTCACTATCTTTAACTTGATCTTATAGACCCTTGTTAGCAATATATATTTTCCAACGGAAAATACTACCTAGACAATTATTTATATCTTGCCAAACATTCCAAAGTTATTATGTTTACTGAAAGGTGCAGTTGAAAAAATTTTTTCCTTTAACACCGTAGATCCTTTTGAGCAATTTTATTAATAAAATACGGACGTTTCGGGAGTGTAATTTACTCCTCTTTTCAAGGCTAAGAAGCAAGAACATACAAAAAAATTTTAAAGTATTAAAACATAACAGAAATTACAATTTAGACGTTTTTTAAATATAACAAAACGAAATATTTCTTACCATTTTAAAGTATAAACATTTTTTACAGTATAGCCCTTGCGCGGGCGTTACATGTCAAAAACATTTTCGCTAAACGGGGCGATATTTTTTTAAGATCACCACCACTTGTAATATAGTACCTGGACGAATAATTAAAGTTTTAGGAAAAAAAAACAGAGATAGGGTGACTACACCAGTATTGGAACAGTCACCAGTTAACGAACATTTTCTTTATATATATGAAAATATCAAGCTTTCTGTGTATTGTTTATATAACATGACAATAATTTTCGAATCCTTGAAAATTTTTATTTCATTTTATATAAAGATTCTGCATAAAAGAAATTATCTTGTTAAGAATAAAATCATAAAATCACCGCTATTAAGTGTTTATTCACTGGTGATGTATTCATTCACTGGTGAAACGTATTTAGATACTAAGATTGCGTGTTCCTTTACTGGTTTTTAGGAGATATTTACAGATTTTCATTAAATAAAATTTTTACTTTGATTCTTTACTCAAAATTTGCTCACCGATGTTAAGTTTGAACATTTGAGAATATAAATTTCAAAAGGGTTTTACTTTTAATCCATTTTAAACCACTTAATTAAATAACAAAAGTTACAATTTCCTTATTCATTCCTTCACTGGTGAAGTCACCCTACCTATGAACGGACAATGAAAAAAACCAACTCACGTGTTGTAAAAAGGTACTATGGTCATCTTATATGCAAGATATCAAAATTAACCCCTGAGGTGCCCGACACTTCTATTGTTCATCCTGATAGTGAGTACGCAACATCCAGGGGAAAGCTGCTTTTGATATCTTGCGTATAAGATGACCATAGTACCTTTTTACAACATGTGAATTGGTTTTTTTTCATTATCCGTTCATAGGTATCTCTGTTTTTTTTCCTAAAACTTTAATTATTCGTCCAGGTACTATATTACAAGTGGTGGTGATCTTAAAAAAATATCGCCCCGTTTAGCGGAAATGTTTTTGACATGTAGCGCCCGCGCAAGGGCTATACTGTAAAAAATTTTTATACTTTAGAATGGTAAGACATATTTCGTTTTGTTATATTTGAAAAACGTCTAAATTGTAATTTCTGTTATGCTTTAATACTTTAAAATTTTTTTGTATGTTCTTGCTTTTTAGCCTTGAGAAGGGGAGTAAATTACACTCCCGAAACGACGGTATTTTATTAATAAAATTGCTCAAAAGGATCTACGGTTTTTAAGGAAAAAATTTTTTCAACTGCACCTTCCAGTGAACATAATATTTGAACACGAGCAGCTCGAGAGGGCAACAACCTTTAATTCCAAAGTTATGTCAATTTTCATGCTTGTTTTCATGACTAACTTTGACAACCGTTAACTTTGGACCTAATCATTATTTTGATACCAGGAAAAAAGTGAATTGAAGCTATTTTCATCTCTTCTATTTGCTTACAATTCATTTAAGACCGATATTTGAGAAGATATAAGTAATTGTTTAGGTAGTATTTTTCTTTAGAAAATAGCTGATTTTAATCGTAGAAACTTATTTCTTGTTAACAAGATCCGGTGATATTAACTGAAGGTAGTCAACTTCATTTTTTAAATATCGAAAAAATCGATTCTTAAACTTTATCGAAAACTACAGTCACTCCTTGCTGTTGGTATGTTTTAATACTAATTGTTAAACATTTTTTAATCAATTACTAGAAATCTATACCTAAAATGAATATGTTTTATGAAAACAGTAATCATCTTCGATCAATTCAATTATCGAAAAATTAGCAGTTAATTCAATTTTAACTACCAGCATAACACGTGAAATAAAGCCGCAGCTATAACATCAACCAGCTGAACTAATTCGCGTCAACAAATCATCAGTGATCCATCGAGCAACGACGACGAAAAAAACTGCGCCAAAGGGAGCAAAAAAACAAGCCTTCCACATGCGCATAACTGCAGTGGGAGGGCGCGTACCACATGTTGATATACAGATAGAGAGCTGGTGCAACCGAACGGCACAGAGAGTGAAAAGTCGAAAAGAATTATGGAAAATAAAGAAAGTGGACGCACTCGAACATATACATACACGAGTGGCGTGCCGGACACGTGCATCGCTCGGCCGCGTGTCATTACTCGGGCGCACGTGCGCGCGCGGGTATTGATACCGATATTCATGCCCGCCGGCCAGTTAATCACGTCAGGCGCGCTTGATTTGTCGTTGGCTTTTATGGAGGGGAATTAAAACGTTCATTTCGCCGCAGACACTCGCCAAAAGCGAGCCGCGTGCACGCGCTTTCAGCTAGCAAAAAGGCAAGCGTGATGAGTGCAGCCCGAAAAGAGAGTGACGCATGCACGCGGGGATATGCGCTCGCGCACACTCGCCGCAGTATATATATGTACGTACGTGCTCCATGTGTGCGCGCGTGCATGTGCGTAAGTGAGTGTCGGACAAGGACGGGATGATGACCTTTTTGGGAAGATTGCCTTGTCACGCGCGCCTGCAGCCCCGGTATTTTACACGCGGCGTGACGTTTCGCTATACAGCGGGCACGAGGATACATTACACGCGCGGGTTCTCCTGTTTTGCGCGGGAAAGAAAAACGCTCCGCGTATTTATTATTTTTCCACGCTGGCGTTACTTTTAATTATACGACAGAGCGAGCGAGCCCAGAGTGTGGGCAGCGCGTTATTGATATGTATTTTGCGTTATGTAAGGGACATTTGGCTGTATGAATGCGATTTTGAGGCACGTAATTGTTACGAGAGCTTTTGCACGGGTGGAATAATTGAATTTATGAACATTGCTCCGAGCGATTTACATCTGCTATAAACAACAATGATATTGCCTGCGTAACGTCGAAAATTATGATTATGTAAACTTGATGAAATAAATATTAATTAGTCCAATATAAAACTTTTGAGTACTATTGTTATCAACGCTGGCCGTTCTCAGCATATCTGTAGGTGAGCACATTTTATAATAGATAATTATGAAAACGCGTAACTTTGGAAACAGTACATATACATGAAATTACGTTGTATGTTAAAGTAAGCATTTTGAAAAGATGTGTAATTTTAAACTAACATAACGTATCCTTCAGAACTATATAAAATTGATGATTTCGTGAAATTGTAATGTTGTCATTAAAAGCAACAGAGTTCAATTCTTCTTTCAGTAATTTTTTAATGATAAAAATACATGATACACGAGAATATTACAACCACTTACTAAATTTATAGTTAAATAAAAAATGATATAATAGAAAAATGTGTAAAACTTTTATTGGAATTAATTTCACAAAATACGACATTTGCCAGTGGCACTGAACTTGTGTATAAAGTTGGATTAATTAAGAAAGAAAGAAAGAGGTTCAGGGATGCGTATAAGCACGTACATGGTACTGACAAAACGTCGCGTCAGCTTTTGAGCAACTCACGAGTACGCGCGGGTGGCTGAGGCACACACAATGAAAAGCGTGTCTCACGCGCACCACACAGTGCAGCTGCAGCGTCCTCCGTGGTCGCAACTTCTATTTTACTTTTCCTCTCTCCCTCGTTTGTTTTAAGCTTTTTTACGCGAATCACGGCCGCGCCGGTTGAAATCCGAAGAAAGAGAGAGAAAGAAGAGAAGGGGGGGGGGAGCACCGATAGAGTCCCAAGTGGGCTGACAGACGTCCGTCAAGTCGACGACCCTGGACATGCGCACGCGGAGAATGAAAACTCACGGAAAAGAAAAAGGTACCAAAAAGGAAGTTTGACAGCTGATGAAAGAGGAGAGGGAGCACGAAAGACGTTGAGAGAGAGAGAGAGAGAGAGAGAGAGAGAGAGAGAGAGAGAGAGAGAGAGAGAGTGAAAAATCGAAGTGGGAGAAAAGAAGAAATTGGAGAGCAGGACTGACGGGGTCACGTCTCTTTCTTGCCTGCGCGGTTTCCTTTTTTTTTTCAACGCCGCCCCACGGGAGCAACTTCGGCTCTTCTTCTCAGTCAGTGGCAGCCCATACGGGAAGCGCAACTTTATGAGTCAGAATGCGACAGAGCTTCAGCGGTCATTGTAATTTTCAATATTTTCCTCTTCGTGCGTTTATCTCACTTTTTTTATACTAATAATAACTTCAATTGATAAATTGTTTCCGTTGTACTTGCGGTCGTATTTTTTAGTTTGAAAACAGTACAAGACGTATACGGATCATTTTAGCTCACAAAAAGTGTAGAATTATTTTAGGTTAAAAAATTACATGAATACAATATTATTACATACATTTCCCATGTTATCTGTGAGAAAAAATAGTATATTTTTGCAAGTACCTATTACAAATGTCTATTTTCCTTCTGACACATGCCACACTGGATCACTCCCAATAGAATCAAGCTGTCATCGCTGCCGCAAATATATCTTAAATTTGTCTCAACTTTTCGAAGCGAATACCCCGAAAGTTGAACCCGTAGCCGAACACGGACGGATGACACAATAAGAGGAAAAGAATGAGAAAGTAGAGGAGAGACGGAGAGAAAGGAAGGGACGCGAGGGAGAGAGAAAGAGACTCCGGTCGTCGTCGAAGAATCCGCAAAGGCGAAAGAAGCGGCGCATGGTAGGTTGCTTGCGAGAGCTTCTATCACGCGAGCTTGGACCGAACGGGCGGACAGCTTCGGGGCGATTTGTCTTTCATTTCAAGCTAATTTATTGCAAAGCTCCCTGGCAACTCTAGCCGCCTATATTCTCGAGTCCGCGCATGGGGATGGGCCACGCCCCGACCAACTAATGTCCCACATAAAACTTGGTATCAGCGATCCTCAAACGGGGATTTACAATCCCTTCAAGCACGCCGTCGGCCGTAAATCCTCCTCGGGGCCAGCGCGTCGCGGCTGCGAGGACGACGACGAGGCCGTCGATATATATCTCGAGAGTGCGAATACTCCTCCGCGGCGGCGGCGGCGGCCACCCTAATGGATACACGTACGTCCGAGAGCGCGTGGACGAGTCGGCACGAGTCCAATATATACACACGCTGCTCTCGAAATTTCCGAGCTACTGTTGCGTGCGAAATTCGCCAGCCCCAATCGCGCAATGATGCGCACGTAGGCAATTGTTATCTTATCGTTTGCTCCAATTCGCACGCTATGTGCACATAAGTATTTTTAATCTTACTTGTGTGAGTAAATTTTTTTTTAACGGACTGCGTTTATCTAATCCTTTATTGAAATGATAAAGTGGCAAAGAGCGAAATTCTATATAACTCGGTACAAATTTCAAATGTAATTAAATACATAGTGAGAAATTATTCCTCCACGAGCGCTCCACTAATGATAGACTGAAAGATACGTCTAACAATATTTTAAGTATGTTTATGAAAAATAAATACACATGAATATTCCCGTTGCAAAACTTTTCGATATTCTAAGTTTCATTTGCATTCCCGCGTTACACGAGAAACATAAAGTTGATGTCGAGAAAAGAAACACCTGGATGGAATAAAATGCGAATAGACAAAAAAAAAAGGAAAAGACCGAGACGTTGAAATGGCGTGGTTCAGAGTTGTTCGTATTTTTAATGCCGAAGGACGTCATGAATATGGAGCACAGAACGGAGAAGGAGACACGGCAGAGGCACTACTGGCAGAGAGGAACGAAAGGGTTGAGAGGGGGAAAGAGAACGGGAGAAGGCTTTCTAATGCCGACTGTTTCGCGAGTGTCCTTATATATACCCAATGAGCCTCGAGGCTTCTTGTCGCGGGCTTGCGGCCACTAAGTCCTCGTTATGATTCAACGCCTTAAGCTGGTCTCTCGCGTCGGGTTGCCGCTCTCTCTCCCTCTCTCTTTCCTCCTCTTGTCGCGCCTCGCTCGCTAATTCCGCGCGATGCGACGAGCTTGCGGGCGTTCTCGTCTATTTCCTAAGCACGATTTTCTCCCTCACGGCGCGCATTATATGCACGCATACTTGCCTCTACCGCTGTCAAAATCCTTTAGGAGACTCGCTCGCTTATTTGCGTGTACACTGAAAAAAGTATTGTGCACGCTGTAATACCGTACTAACATTATGGATATATCAATGCGGACAACTCGGTATTTGTGCCTTATAAAATTATATGGATAAATGCAAATGTCGGTATTACTGGGACAGCCAAACTTTCTGCTGCTGTACATAATCCTATCTATATTCCCATATGGACATAATATATTGGTTGGTCTCTCATAGAGAAAGTTTAGTGAAACGAAATTTTGTAATAGAAATATATAAAAACATCCTTCGAGACTTAATTGATGGTCTAGTTTCTTGCACATACCACTTTTTTGTTATAAATCCCGGCCAAAAATGATTTCGTGGCCCACATATTTGCAACAGTATGGGCAATATATTGGCAATATATGGGCCACACTGCCCACATTAGTGCAGTATGTGGGCAATATGTGGCTCCGGCGCCTAAGTCGAATATTGGCCATACTGTTTCCCATATCATGTCCATATTAGTCCCATATTTTCTTCTCTTCAAGTATGGGATACATATAAGTATTATGTGGGAAAACTGTGGCCCATATTCGGCTGAGGCGCCGGAGCCACATATGGCCCATACATTGCCCACAAATTTTTTTTTACGCGGGATCGTATTGCTAACTTGTCAACATTTGTCGATCAAAAAGTGATCTTGATTGTTTAAATTTTTATAATAAAATTTCTACGAAAAGTTTATTATCTATAAGTAACGCAAACTACTAAGAATCTACATCATTTTTACACTACTAACAGAACCGTTTCCCTAACAAAGTAAATTTGCGCAATTGCAGGCGATCGAAAAAATTTGATTGCAAATCGAGTATGCACGCGACTGTGGTATACGTAAGAAAATTCGCTCAAGATTAAATTGCCCGTATTGAGATTATCTTTCAGGGCGATACCAAAGAGGATTTGAGGAAAAGAGGGAGCGACAAGTAGCTTAGCAGGAAGCAGAAGGTCCGAAAGATTCGTTTTGAAACGATCCCAATCGCTGTTCCTTGTTCGTTCACAGTCGCGAGTATACGATGTGTTCGCCTTTACCCATTTTGCGAACATCGTCGTCGCCATTCCCATATGGATTTTAATACTTGCACGCGCATGGAGCAACGAGATAATTGCCGCGACGCCGTTAACGTTCCATTAGGAGACGTCTTATTGGCCTTAAGGCGTTATTGCGTAGCGCCTTCTAATTGCGCGAATTGCACTTTCTACATTATTAAACCGTATATATGCAGGGATGATCTTCTCGTTCTAGCGCGTTTAAACAATTTTTTGTGTCTAGGTTCTTGCTACGGTAATGAAGCGTAATGTGAGGTTATTTTGTCGTTTGCTCCATCGGCGCACAAATGTATAATTAAATGTTAAATACACTCTGTTAAAATTAACTAGTATTTTTTGTTTATTGTGGATCTATTTAATCTTAATATCTGGCACGTTTAATTTGTAAGATCTGGCTAATGTAAGGTAAATATAGTTTAAATGAATTCTGCAATTCTAATTACAGTTATACGAAATTTTGTCTTTTCTCTTACATATATTTTATTTTTATTAAAGTCAATTGAAGTCACTCCTGTACATGTATATAGTACCGCAATTGGTAATAGATCAGTACAATTACACTAAAACAAATATATTGTGAAATAGTGGAATTAAGCTTACGCTTAAATTCTTTTAGATAATGAGCATGCCTAAAATCGTACACTGAGAAAACTGTCGTAGGAAAATTTACTGAAAAACTAACAAAAATTACTATATTTGATAGCAACGCGGGGATATAAGCAAATTATAAAAAATTTTGCTATAGTTCAGGAATATTTACAAGGTATCTTAATAATTTTTACTACTACACATAGCAAAAAGTGCCCTCTACATGTAGTACTTATTGCGTGCACGCCGGGAGCACGTGTCTGATTGAGGTTATGTTTCTCCCGCAATTTGAGATTATCTTCCTTTTAAGTTATCAAAAACATCAACAATATCGATTCAGTTGTTTTATTTTTACGTTGTGCAGGTGAGCTATGAGTTATTTCTTTATATTATCATAGTTATTTATTGCTATCAAATAATCATCAAAGTTCTCTCGTAAGCGAAGGTAGCCAATGTATCAGTTCCAAAATTTTGTACTCAAGAAGCTCACGTGGGTAAGAGGTTAGCGCGTCTGCCTAGCGTGCGGAGGGTCCAGGGTTCGAATACACAACCACCGTAAAAAAAAATTTTTATTTCCTTATTTATTTCTTGTATAGCTAAATTTAATTAATAATATATTAAATATTGTATAAATATTAGGTATCCTATAGATATAAAATCATGAAAATCAATTTTTTTTAAGTTTAAGCTTGGCTACAAAAATTACTATATTAGTTAGCAAAAGTACCTAAATTTCCATGATATCCCATCGTTGCTATAAAAAATAGTAATTTTTATTAGCTTTTCAGTAAATTTTCCTACGACAGTTTTCTCAGTGTATGTATTTAATTTAAATTCAAATAACTTACAGAACTCGTGATGATTTAAATTTGAGAAGAACTGTTAATATAAAAATATAAAATCGTTGAAACGATGTACAGATTTGATACTAAATAAGCCGAAATACTTAGATACGTCGCTAAAATCATTATCAAATCTATGCATAGGAATGTAAAACTTATCAGATAGATGCCTGAGAAATCTATGCTATTCTAAGCTTTTAATAGTATGCATGGTGCAATGTCCAAATGACACTGACATGCGTTAAGATATAGGTACTACCAAGTTTCTAAACAATATAATAATAGAATTCGCATTCTCGAAAAGTTTTCTATTTCTACACAGATAAAACAAAGCTACTAACAAGGAGAGTGCGCACCCTTTGGAAAACGGATTTTAACGGGGCTTTGGAAGTCGATTTCTGGTATCTAAAAATAAAGCCCAGCACTCACATTTCCATCAAATGGGCCCTGTTTCTTGAGATATGAGCAATCTAATCTCAAATCTCCTCCATTTCGTTAAAAAATAATGTCTCTCCTATTCGCTATGTAAAGCGAGTCGTGAGACGCCTGGCGGATAAATCTCAAAGCCTCGAGTACCTCTCGAGAAGAAAATTAAATAATCAGCGGGAATCTACGGGAATTAAAAAATGTGATAGTATCCTTTCTCGCTTGACGTAGCATCTTTAGCCGTCTCCTACACACCTGATTAAATCACTCACTGAAATAAAAAAACTGATCTTATCTTTTGATACTATTCCATTTTTCAATTCCCGAATTTATTTATTTATTTATTTATTTATTAAACCAGAACAAAATTACATAGAGTAAAGTCCTCAGAGATAGATATTAACTACCTGTACGAGGGCTGGTACAGGAATCCCGCTGATCATTTAATTCGCGAGGCGTACTTGAGGCTTTGAGATTTATCCGCCAGACGTCTCACGACTTGCTTTATATGGCGAATTGACTGTTACATTGCAAGTATTTATGATACGAAAACGAGCAAAAAAGATTATAAAAGTAGACAGCAATAGCTAAATATTAAGCACTGATTGGTTGAAAAATTCATTTTTCAGAAAATTATAGACAATCAAGATAATGGATCCTATTTTTAACCAATTATCAGAGCTTAAATTGTAGCTTTTGCTGTCTACTTTTGTAAACTCGTTTTCGCAACCATAAACCATTGCAAAGTAACAGGCAATAGAAGTGCCATAAGTTTTTAACGAAATAAAGATATATTTGAGATTAGGTTGCCCATATATCTAGAAAAAGGGCCCATTTGACGGAATTGTGAGCACTGAACTTCATTTTTAGATACCAGAGATCGACTTTCATAGCCCCATTAAAATCCGTTTTCCAAAGGCTTTTATATCCGCGACTCTATCAAGCTGACACGTACCGATTTTGTACTTATAATAATTATTACAGGTCAAATTTTTGTGGAAACTTATAAAGCGGCATTTTTTAATGTTTAGCGTTAAATTTAGACTAGACAAAATTTAGACTGGTTCAAAAACATCATCGAATGCTCTTTGTAAATTCCAACCATCGATTAGATTTAATGTTAGTATAAAGCTTGGAATCATCTAGATTATCTTGCAAAAATTAATATATTGTTTAATGTCATTAAAAAAGCAATAAATAACAGCAGTCCAAAATGAGAACTCTGCAGTATACCTGATCTCTATACTTGTGAGATAAGAGCTTTCGCAATAGCCTGAAGTGATTCACAGAATCAACGGTTTTACTAAAATCTAAATAAAGATATATATACTCTATAGAGTTAAACTGCTCCCCAATCTCTAAAGATAGTATAATAACATTCGAATACAAGAGATTTGAATCAGTCGATTGCGTTTCAATGAAACCATATTGGTCATCAATAATTCTTGGTAACAAAGAGTCACTTAGTTTGTCTGCGAAGCTGGCATCTATTATTTACGCAGGACGATTAGTGGTTGATATAGGGCGCTAGTTTGTGACGTGTCCTGATGGCACCCAGATTTGTAAGTCGGAAATTTTTTCCTCACATTCGAAAGAATACCAAGAGATAGCGATTGATTGAATAATACTTGTAACAGCGTCAATAAAGCAGATAACGTCTCTTTTACAAAACAAGTAGGTGTATGTGATCTAGACCTGAACTCAAACTATCGCACGTAACATTGACAACTCTAGTAATATCATGTTCCGAAATAAAGAAGTATATCCTTAGAAGTATATAAGAACAGTGCACAGGCACAACAGATGCCATTTTACTTTCATTCTATGTAGATTTGGAAAATTTTGAAAACAACTCAACTGTTCCATTGTTCTACTTCTTTCATCATTTATTAAGAACATATTCGTTGGAAGGTCGTTTTACGAAAAAAGCATTTTTCAAAAAAGTGCATTTTTTAATAAAAACTGCATAACTTATGCATTTTTTTATTTTTATGCAAACATCGTGCAAGGGGTGAAAGAGCGCGTTAAACTGATTCTGAGTATAACCACGTATAGTTTATTCAAAAGCTTTAAAAACTCATAAAATGGTAGCAGTTTGAAGATGACCTTGAAAAATAAAATTTCAAAGTTAGAATTCTGTCAAAAATTTCTAACGTTGCAAACCAGGTGCAATTTTAGTGTAATCGAAAAATGAAAAAATACGTGTCGAATCATTTTTAGAGAAGCACAGCAATACTTCAATTCCAAAATGATCAGTGATGTAGGCACACTCTGGCTGTTCGATTTGAGATGGATTCGATCATATACGTGAGTTTCCATCTGAGATCAAATCTCAGAATTCTCATCTGAAATCTGATGTGTACAATTTTTAAAAATCTAAAAGACGATGTGTATTTTTCAATTTTACTAAGGGGTAATATTATACGTTCATAGTTTTTTATTACACACACTGAAAAGTTGATTTTCAATTTATTCAAAAATTAGTACAGCTTTTGTATTATAAAATATTATGCTATACCGCGTAATGCTAACATAAATTTGCAATCCAAAAGTTGCACAAAGACTATATACATTTTATATACCGGCGGGTAGCATGCGCTAGCTCCGAGCCCATTATCGAATTGATAACGGAAACGCCCATCATCAAAGCCCTCAGAGTTCAAATCTATTAACGACCTAACGAGCGGCTCTAAAAATCACTTTGAAATACGGCTTTGCAGCTGTGCGCGCGCGCTCATGCTGCGCACCCAACACCCGCGCGCATCGGTGGAGGCAAATTCGCCGAATGGCTAACGAAGCGCGCGCGTGGAGAGGGCGCGCCTCGATCGTAACAATTATTAACCTGATTGTAATTGCACCTGATCATATACGCAGAATGGCGCGAGATGGCTGGGCATTTGCGCGAACGCACGTGGTATACTGCATGGGAAAAGTGGCCGCGGCGAAACGCGAGCGCGCGCACGAGGGCCGATTTAATCCCGATGCGGATTCGGGTCTTGGGATTTGCAAATCGGGCCAGCTGCTGACATCGTCGCGTAGAGCCTCGTGGTATACAGCAATGGACTAGAGCCGAGGAACGCGGCGAGTGAGCGAGGGATATGCGCTACTGCGTGCCACTCGCGAAATGCCCTGCCTCTCTATATAGGGACATTTATATTACATGGATTACAGTTCGGATAGATGTCGTTATATTTCGTTCAATATCCGTGGATACTATTAAAAACGTAAGTATATGGTATTTACGATCGTTATTCATTCGAATGATTAGAAATTGTGTTGATATATTTTGTTCTCTCCTTTTGCTGCAATTTAAATTTATATCTGTTAATTTTGGTATTTTATCTGCGGACTGCAGATTTCTCGCTTAATAAAATGTACAATAAGAAAATAAAACTATTACCATTCATGAAATTTTATACGGACTTCATTTTTACAAAACTTGACCTCTGCTGTTCAAAATTTTATAAAACTGATGTTCATACTGGGTATAATTATGTTAATGATTGTAATTAATCTACTGAACACTATTCAGCATCTTTATAATGGAACAAGCCACGGTTTATTCTTGAAAAAATTAAAAAATTAGTCAGGAGCAAAAAGTATGTTAATTGATTTATATCTAAAATGAACTTCTTTCACCAATAAATGTTGTAATAAAATAATGATATTTTAAGCCAAACTAAAATTATTTACATTTATATAAACGTCAACAACTCGGTGGGATATAACAAAAGTAGGGGGGTTTTCAGTCAATAAACTTTCAGTTTTCAAACATATTTTATCACGACTAAGTTGCATGCACATCTGGCGAGGATTGAGCGATATCTATTCAAAATCACATGAGACCGGTTTATACTTATAAACGAGCAGCCGGATCATCAAAGGCAATCCGGCGCGTGCGTATAACACACATATTACGTACACCAGTAGCGCACTTGCCCAAACAACAGTTCTGCGCACCAGCCGGGCAACGCACGCGGCATAATCGCATGCCCACTTCGTTTTCCCGCGGCCCGCTGATATTTAGGACAGGCCAAGGGGTGCAATAGATATTTGCCCTCTTTATAATAAACGCGAATGCGCCTCTGCGCCCCCTCCGATACTCGCGAGCTCCAACTGTGCGTGCGTAGCGCGTTTTAAGCGCGGTCGCGTATAAGCGGTTAATTGCATTGCCAATAACAGATAATGCAACAATCGGTGATTTAAGAGCGGAGAGAGAGAGAGACGAAATGGGAGGGGGATGCCAGAGAGGAAGGGTAGGGGAGGAGAGGCTTCGTGCTAGCTACAGCGCAAAGCCCACGAGGGGATAGCGCGCGTTTGAGCGCAGAGGAGGGATGATTTCAGACAGAAGTTCAGAGCTCATCATCAGCTACCGATGTGTACAATTGTATTTTCGTCTGACGTGAGGCTAATTATCGATCCTGGTCATTGAATATGACCAGGCTGCGCAGGTTTGAGAGATGAACTGATAATATTACCGTGATTCTTTGTGAAACGTTACTTCTTAATCAAACCATTATGTAAACTCCTGTCACCTTATCCGTCAGCATCAGAAGATCATCAAAATTTAAACAAATATTTCAGTTATCTGAAAATAAAAAGAAGTTTTTACGCATGAACAATTATATTCACTGTCAATTACGCGATTTTCGATTAACGTTCTATTAAAAAATCAAATTTGCTTTCTTATAAATGAATAAAATGTTAAATTTAAAAATTTGAGACAGCGACAGAGTACACTGTTAAAAAAATGTTTATTAAGTTAAATGTAACGAAAGCTTGTTTCACAAACGTAACGGAATGACATTTAATAACATTGTTGAAAACTCGAATACAATCCCGCGTAAAAATCGTTAGTATTGGACATACGTGGCCAATATATTGGTAATTGCCATTTGCAATATATTGCAAACATATTGGACCCGCAATTAGCAATATATGGCGGGAACATCTGCAATTGTACCATTTCCAATGTGTTTCCCATATATTGCAATTTTCAATAGAAAAAAAGATTAAAGTATATATATTGCACTGGAAAAAATTTCAGGTTGTAAGAACTGAAAGTACGGCTCTGACAACAGTACTGTTCGGCTGCTTTTCTTTCTGCTGAATTTTATAGATACAGTAAAATTATTCGTACAGTTGTGAGAGCTGTACAAGATACACTGAAAGCACTAATGTATAGAGTTTTTTTGTCGGAGCATTAAATAGGTTATGATTCGCCATGCATACACATTTTTCATTAAAATAATCTCGATTGATAAGTACACTGATTACAGATGAAATACGCAAAAGCGGATTGCAAATATGCGGTTGATGTGGCCGGTCTCTTGACTTTTTTAGGTTATAACATGAACATGCTTCGCGTTGTAGCGTTGTCAACAAACAAATACCGGCGGCAAAACTAAATCGTACTGCTGTCAGAGCTGTACAAGTACATTTCCCGCATCTGACCAATAGTGCCGTTACATTATACAAATGAATAGCTGCTTCAGCCGTCTGTAAGGGTAAATGAACACTATAAATAGTGTTAGTACAGCAAATCGAAACTATGGTTTCTACAGACTAAAATTTTTTTCAGTGTGCCAATATATGGGACATATGATTTGACTGAAACGCGAAATGTTCTTTAATAGTGCCGCTACTTCAATAAGTTATTTTTATGTTTTATAAATCAAAATTTTTTCACGCAAATATTGCGGAAATTTTTGACTCCCTATATTGCACATTGTACAAAAAGGGCTAACAAAAGCAAGGCAAGCCTTATACTTCGGAGTTCGGACTCTTCGTAAAGAGTCGTTCGAACGGATGAATTGCACGGCTTATATACTCTCGGTCTTCCAATGCGTCTAAAGAAGTCACTACTGGTGCGCCACATAGCGGCATGTGCCGCAAACTTGTTTATCGAGCGCCGCCCATCAAAAGTTCCCGTTTGCCACCGCTATGTGGCGCACCAGTAGTGGCTTCTTTAAACGCATTAGAAGACCGAGAGTATATAAGCCATGCAATTCATCCGTTCGAACGACTCTTTACGAAGAGTCCGAACTTTGAATACAAGGCTTGCCTTGTTTTTGTTAGCCCTTCTTGTACAATGTACAATATAGGGACTCAAAAATTTCCGCAAATATTTGCGTGAAAAAATTTTGATTTATAAAACATAAAGATAACTTATTGAAGTAGCGGACACTATTAAAGAACATTTCACGTTTCAATCTAATCATATGTCCCATATATTGGCAATATATATATATATATACTTTAATCTTTTTTTCTATTGAAAATTGCAATATATGGGAAACACATTGGAAATGGTACAATTGCAGATGTGCCGTCAATATTTGAGTTGCCGTCAGGATTTGAGATACTCAAATCCAAAAATTTTACAAAATTTAATTAATGCAAAGGTTAGTTTTAGTTGTAATCATTATTTTGATGTAAATTTATTATATATTTACTTACCACTTATTTGTGTTGTATGAAGAATGTTATAATTTATGCATATAACTTTTTTAATTATTATAAATTTTCGCTTATCCATTAGAGAACTTTGTTTATAAATTAATCGCATTTTTATTATCGCAGAAAAAAAACGTTACATAAAATTTTCGACCTGACCGAGAATCGAACCCACGACCCTTGGGTTACTACGCACGCACGCTATCCGTTACGCTATCGCTCGCTTGTAACAGTTTGGACATTTTCATCTACATAAGGTGCACTATCTATATTCATTCAATTGATATTATACATTTTGATTATTCATCTAAAATATTAATGGTTTTTAGTAATTATTTATTTAGATAACATTTTAAGAAAATGAGTAATTACTTTAAGATATTAATTAATTAAATTTAACATAAAAATTTTTCTTAAGGCCATATGTACCGTAACGATCTCTACCTTACCGGCATCTGATATATTAATTTTCAAGCTTATAAATCGCAATATTCATAAAAATGTTCATGAAAATAATTAATATTCTTGATTTGAACTAACAATTAGTTACATGTAATGACATTTTAGACGAAGTGCCTTAAATTTAAATAACTTTAGCATTAATTTTCATAAGTAGAGAATTGCAATTTTCATGAAAAAAACTTATGAATTTTTATTTAGTGTATAGTAAATTTCATATTCTACACTTAAAATGAGCACTCGCCACATAAATTGAAATTTTTATGTAAATTATATTAAATTTAATTGAATTTTATATTAATTTTCATGCTGATTAATCGCAATATTCATAAAAATGTTCATGAAAATAGATATACAGAACCGTAAATTTAATATTTTTGATTTGAACTAATAATTAGTTACATGTATTGAGATTTTAGATGAAGTGCCTTAAATTTAATTAACTTTTGCATTAATTTCCATGAGTAGGGTATTGCAATTTTCATGAAAATCCACACGAATTTTCATATTAGGTAAAGGAAATTTCATGTTCTATACTTAAAATGAGCACTCGCCACATAAATTGAAATTTCATGTAAAGTATATTAAATTTAATTCAATTTTATATTGATTTTCATGTTAAAAAACTGAAATATTTGTAAACCGTACATTAAATTTTAATAACTTTTACTTATTTTTTATATACGGCTGTATTTTTAATGTAATGTTGAATTTTTGTCTACGTATATATGAAATTTCAAAGACAAAATTATTAATTTTTGTAGCAATATATTAAATTTTCGTAATAATTCATTAAAATTAAGTTTTTTTTTTGCATTAAAATACTTTCGTGTACAAAAAACTTGAATTTAATGTGCAACTGTACATTAAAAGTGTATTAAATTTAAGAATATTTTTAATTATATTCAGTTACATTCCTAAAATTCAGTAAAACTTATAACTTAAAGTTTCTTAAATTGAAGAGCATTGTTTTTTATGTATGAAACTTAATGTACTTGTACATCAAATTTATTCTAGTTACATTAAATGTTAGTTACATACCTAACTTTCAAATAGATTATACTTAAATTTCAGTTGCATATATAACTTAAGTATTTTCTAAATTTATTAACATCTGCATTATACTTGTACATTAATTTGTTTTATGTTATTGCAATGAATTTTAATATGCTGCCATTGAATTTTAATTATATTTACATTAAGTATTTATTATTATGTTTATTAAACTTATTGTATTTGCATATGAATTTACTTTCAGTTACGTTGTTTTTAATTTTCACTTATATTCTTAATTTTCATTTAGATTATTTTCAAATTTCATTTGCAAAAGTAACTTAAATATGTATTAATTTTACTAAAAACTGTCATTACTTGTATATTTATTCGTTTTCTGTTATCAGTATTAAATTTTAATACATAATTCTTGAACTTCTACTACATTTACCTTAAATTTCATTATTTTTGTATTAAACTTAATGTATTTGTATATTAAATTACACTTCGTTACATTATTCTTAAAATTCAGTGACATTTGTAACGTAAAAGTTTCTTAAATTTAAGAACATTTTTAACAGTGTACCTAAAGAATAGTATATGTGTATTTATCACTTCTTCAATGAATAGCAATAAAATATCATGCACAAGCTGCACACACACGCAATGATGCAATTTGCAATCAAAAACCCTTTAATTTAAACAGTCCCAATAGGTTTGAAGCAGATTATCCTAACAATAATTGACCTCTCTCTCACCCGCCTTTCCCGTACCGCATGTGCACCGGCAGCTCAGTTCCCAGCTGCGCAGTGTGTAGTCGCGTAGCGGATTTCAGCTCCATATCGCTTGTAATATTCTTTTCCAGGATTTATACATCCATTTTAGATGCGCTATAACCTAGAAGAGAAATTGATACGAACAAGTGATAAGAATACTTTGTTTGCTAATGTATATTCTACAGTATATAAATACTACATGTGATGTTGTTCCCTGAATGCTCGCAAATTTATCAAAAAGACCTCAATATATCCAGGTCTCATCTAATTCTGTATTTTATGAAAGAATAATATGAATTATGAATTTGTCTTAAAAAAGTGCGAGAAAGGGGCACAACTATATTGTATATTCGTTTAATCAAATTTTAAGGGGGTGTGGAATACCGACCTCTATTATGCGACCTACCTTATCGGCCGGACAGCAATAATTCGTTATAACTCGATTGTTACTACGATTAACGACTTATCAAAATTTGCTTGCCCTCCGTAATGTAATAATCTATCATTCTGCAAAGTTTCGAGTAAAAATTTCAAGGACGCCTTTAAAAATTTCTGGAACGAAATTTCGTCATTTTTCGTAAATTTGATTGAACAGTTCAAATTTTACTATATACACTTAATTTTATCGTAAAGTAAAATCGTAAAATTTGTTTTCGGAAACTGCTTCTTTTTTAAATTTTAGTTACTTAAACCATATGACACCATTGTCGCACCTTTCTCTAGACCTTTTTTAAGCGAATTCGTGACTTGATTGTAATATTCTTTCATATATACAATACAGAAAATGGGTTTCTCTAAATTGACGAGCATATAGAACACCACAACCAAAACCGTTGTCCAGTAAACATCGAAAACGAGCTTCAAGATACGCCGCGAGAAGTCCGATACGTGCGTATAACACTGGAGACGCAGGGTCTGCCCGTATATTTCGTCGTTGTCGGACGTTTTCATCGCGCAATTTTTCCCTCCCAGCGTCGTCACTCTGTCCCGCTCGCTCTTTTTAGCCCGCGCGCGTATCAACGCACTACTCGAGGAAAAAGACGCAGAGGCAAAGAGTTATATCCGTCAGGGAATTAATATAGGCAAGATTTGTTGTTATTACGGGCGCGAAGGACCGCGTCCCCGTCGTCGTATAGTCGCGCGAGGCTTTCTCAGCGCCGAGGCCCATTACTTACTATAACTGCCAGACCGGCCGGCGGCGGCGGCTCAAGCGCTGCGCGCGCTAGCTCGGCGGTCTCGGCTGTCAGGCATCCATCATGCCGACTAATGGCCTCGCCACTCGCTCCTGCCAATAACATCCGGTGAGAGCGTGCTCTTCCGGAGCCTGAGCCTCGCCCGGAAACCTCGAGACGCCGAGAATGCCGCGCCCTATACCGACCTCTCCCTTGGATATATGGCTGAGGACTGGATTCTGTGTGCCTTACGTGATTGTACCCTATGGATAATTATCTGGGACTCTCGCGATGAGATCTTCATCGAGTTCAAATTGGATACAAACATTTGTCTCTGTTTTTTCTCATTCAAATAGTGTCAATTCGTTTCATTTACGCGTAGAATATAGTCTTATCGATTCTATCCGTCATCCACATTGAACGTGTAAAAAGCGAAAAAGGTATAATGAGACTTTTCACCTACTACAACGTGATATTTTTACTTGTATTAGTATTAGTATTTTATTTATTGTAAAAAGTAGTTTACAAACTTAAACAGCAGGTGTAAAACATTTCGAATATAAGAATCTTACAATATCAAGGAGCGCGGGAGCGCTCCGAAGGCAAGTATAGAAGAAGTCTGAGGGCTGACCGTGCTTCATATACATTAAAATGGATGAGCGAGAAGTTTACTTTTAAAATACATCGTAAAGCGGTCTTATTTAAAATACGATGGAAGCCAATGACTAATTTCAGTCCCTTAAATTAATACTGATTGTGTAATATCACATAGTAAGTCAAAATTAAAATAGTGATATCACAGATGGAAGGTAGAGTAGAATAATTTAAAATGATTAGAAATTAGATTGACTAGAATATAGATAAAAAATAATAATAATACAGATCGTTACTAAAGCCATTTACTAACAATAGATAAACCATATATGTGTCTAAATATCTTGCATTTACTCTCACCACACTTGCTAACAAAAACATTCATATATATAAAACCTTGTATATCCCTGGTAGAAATTCAAATAATTTTTTGGTAGTAAATGACTAGTTTGAACCAAGATGGCAAAAAAATGGACTCCACTTTTCTACCATAACTGTAACGCTTGTTTTAACCTATTTTTCACATTTATTGGCTGCAAAAATGGTCAAAATTTGATACTATCTATTAATTTGGCATTTTAATGCTAGTTAAAATGGCTAACCGATGAAACCATTAAAAATCTTGTAACAAGCGATTTTTTATGGCGATGAGTGAGAGAGATAGGAGTCATGTAGCAAAATAACGATTTTGGTTTATATCTTATGGAATAAAGCTGTAAATAGTATACAGACTATTAAGTTTTGTTTATATACCGATAAACTATCTCTTAAGAGAATAAGTTTTAAAATATATGATTAAACTGTTATGAAATTTTAATGTAAAAATTTTGAGGTTAGCGCCATTCTATAAAATGGGAGAAGTTGATAGAAAAAAGCGTTATACTTGTGTCTAATAACTAGCCATTTTCAATGGCCAGTTTCTATTTTCCTGCCCATTTTTAATGGACTAATTTCTATCAGGGATGGAACGATACATAAAACGGATTTACATACACAACATTTCGCGGATGGTTAATCAAGGTCAAGGAGATGACTTCTCAGAGCAGTTTTAAACCTGCTGAGAGATGAAAAGTTTCTTATCGCAGCAGGCAAGGAATTCTATAGGCGTGCACCTTATACTCGAAAAGATTTATCTCTAGTTTTGGTGCACGTCAGTATTGTTAATTCTCTAATTTCACCCCTAGTAGTAGCTCTGGGTACATACCTAGAAAAGAGACTTTCTAGATAGTCCGGAGTATGCATGAGCATGATCTTGTACATAAGTACCGCCATGAAATAGTGTCTTGTCGTATCAGTGCGCAGCCAACCCAGAGCTAATCTATGAAGTGAAATATGATCAAACCGTCTTACACCTAACACATATCTCACACCGGAGTTTTCAAGTCGCTGTATTTGTTCCCTTAGTTCTTGAGATTTATCAAGGAAAACCGCCAAGCAGTAATCCAAATGCGGGAACAACAGAGCAGCCACGAGGTGTTTCCGCAGAGTCTCAGTGATGTTATACGGACGGAAAAAACGGAGCACGTACAACACTCGATTGAATTTTTTAGTTACCTAATCTATATGCGCTTTCCATGATAATTTCGTATCTACCACAACACCGAGACTAATGATGGTATCAGGAAAAGGAAAATGCAGGCTCCGTCTCCGAGGTCAATCGTCTTCGTCTCAGCACCAGAGTAGAATTTTGTCATGGTTTTTGCCTTGTTAAGTTTGAGACCGGCTCCCACAACCTAACTCGACACTGCTGTTACTTGCACATTCTATTTTATAGAAAACTGCAGTGATTATGAGTTTGATTCATGTATGACAATTTGCCAATGTTCTTTTAGTTATACCGCACACAGAGCTTTAACATAATAATATATATATATATATATATATACGAGACTTTTCCATTACCAGCATGCATCGGCTAGATAAAAGCTTCCATTAGCAAAACAATAAACAAACTAACGCATCGAAAGAAACTAATGGGAAAAATATGTCGATACTTATCCAGTCGGGCGATCGGGCGAGCCTCCCCCATAAGAGACAGAATTATGAAAGGCCGCAGGACCGCGTGCGCGCGCGGCGATATCAGCCCGAACAAGCCGACGCGCCGGCGATATCCACGCTATATAGACTATATATACACAGCCGCGTATACATATATACGCGCGCGCATACAAACCTTCATAGTGTATGCGGAACAGAGACAGAGAAGAGTGGGTGTCGGTGTCGGAAGAGCTGATTGGTGTAAAGCCGGCTCGCCACCGCGGGCCCAGGCGCGCGCGCTAACGGTCAGATAGTTATTGCTGAGCGATTTGATAGGTGGATAATGACGAGTAATGACACACTGCGGCCACAGCGCGCCGACATGCACACGGCGCGTATATACGCGCGCAGCCGCGCGGATGTGAGATTGCATCATGCATATGCAGGTGCACTTGGCATCGCAATCGGTGCCGCCGTGTTGGAGGGGCTGCTGCTGCCGTGAAACTTGATTGTCGCCGATTATCCTCGCGGCGGCGGCGGCGTGCGCGCGTGGCCCGACCTAATAAAACGCGAATGTTTCGGCCGAGGATCGATTGCAGAGGGGAGAGAGTACGTCAGGCGCGATAAGCGCTACGTGTAATGGACTCGCTGCGATGAGAGTGCGTCGGTCACGCGCCCCGACTGTGCTTTGTGCTTTTTGGAGATGATTGCGGAACTTTTTGCAAGACCAATCTGATTTCTTATTTTGTTAACAATGCCTCGATGATGTCAAACAGTGATTTAGAACCGTGCGTTGTCGATCACACTGTTATTTATACTGTAATGAGCTATTTAAAAAAATCATATATATTATTTTATTATGAGGTTTGATAATAACGTCCTTCTTCTTTATCAAGGAGGAACAGACTGGTACCCTGGTGGAAATCGAAAACATTTTATAACTAATAACTGACTATTTATTTTATAAATTTGCTATAAAATGGAAATTTCTCTTGTCCAGTTTCTAGCTCCCGATGAAACGCTTTTTCCCCTATTATATGGCCATTTAATAAATCGATAAATAGAATGAGTTTTTCGAAGACAAGTAGAAGCTTGTTCTTGAGTATTTTAAAGGTATTAAAACTGATCAGTTTTTTTAGTCTGGAAATGGCTAGTAGAAGGCTTGCTGTTATGACAAAGAGTGAGAGAGACAGAATCAGATGGAGAAATAAAAGTTTTGCTGAATTATTCATAATACGATAGAATTAGTAAGAAAATCAAATACGAATATTTTGTTGTGACGTCAATCTAAGAAATAGGCAAATAGTGGTCGAAAAATCGTTTCATTATAGCCATTAATTAGCAAGTTTTACTAGCTATTTTCTAACTTCTTGGCCATTTCATATAGATGAATTTCTACCAGGGTAGTGTTTCGAACAAACGATATTTTGACTCTGTAATACAAAAAATGTTAAAGTTAAAATAGAAAGTTTCATCAGTATAACTCTATTTACAAGCTCCTTTTTTACTGAAATTCTATTATCAATTCTTACTGTAACACAAAAAAGCACCACCAAAGTATTCAAGCCAGCGCTCTACAAACAAGACCAACTTTCGGAAAAGGAAACGATCTTTGCATCGCATTCAGTTGCTGTGTTTCCTGCGACTGGATTTGATGCATATATCACACTCGCGCGCGAAAGCCGTTTGCGCCACAAGAGATGAGCGGGCGCTTCCCATAGAAAACGCAACAGCACAGCAATTCGGGCGAGGGTTTTGTCTCCGCGTCCCGGCGCGTATATATGCGGGAGAAGGAACAGATAGGAGCCGGGAAAAGATATCGTTTCCCTTCGATGATGCGATATAACGAGTCCTTCCTGCTGACGCGCGTGCCCCCGCCTGGCAAACCTTGGCTGAGTGCCCTCATCGTCGCAGGGACGTATAGCGCGCGAATTTTGTCCCGTCGATCCTTGCCTCGCACGACAGCAATTCTCTTTTCGTCGGTTTAGCAAATATACAAACTGGCGGAATTTCATCGGCTCGAATGCTGCAGCAGCCTTCCGTTGCCGAGGACGATTCTTTGCGGCGAAATTTTCAATGGCTCGAGAACTGCGTCTTTCTAAGGAGAGCTTTCAGATCACCTGTGGAATAAGTGTAAGGATTTGCCACATCTTTTTTAAGAAATTTTCCGAGAATGGAAGTTCGATTTCGAATTTAGTTAGCCAAATAAAGTAATTTTAAAGTATGACTATAATATAAAGCTTTTATAATTTTGATTGAACATATAACTAATAATATTAATACGAATTTTCTTTCAAAATATTAAGTTGGCATTACCTACTGTTTCAAAAACTTACCAACGCGATATTTGAGAATAGCTTATATATATCTGACCGGGCGCTATCAGCTGCATCGAATAAATATGCAGAATGCCGTAAAAATTAACTATTTACTATGCATAGTAATGTGTGTATACAAGAAAAACCAGCTGTGTAATCCTCCACTATAAAGAACAACATTGCTCTTATTCTTTCTCTCGCTCTCTCTCTCTCTTCCGCGAACAAAGAGCGTCAGTGCAATGAAAAGAAAAAAGGATCCCGGTTTGCTTAGCGGCCGGCTATTACCAAACAAACTTTTCAGCGCTCGCAAAGTGAAAAGTGCGTCGAATTTTCCTGCACCTTCGCGTGAACCTCCTATGCGCTCGGTTATACTCTCTCGTACGCGACGCGAACAGAAGTCTCCTGCCCGCCCCACCCCGTTTTCCTCCCTCGCCCTCGTGCTTAACGCTTGCGGGCTGGCACGCCGTGTAAATGTCGCTACGTGCCCGGTCGAGCGACTCAGCGTATATAAAACAAGCTGCTGACCAGCTTCGTACCACGAGCGCGAGTGAGAACGAGAGAGAGGGAGGGAGTTTGCCTTTGCTCCAGCGAGAGAGCTTTGCAGAATCAGCGGCCCGGCGCGTAATCTTATGTCAACAGAAGACATACACGCTTTCGTTAATCATCTGCTGTGCCCTCCCCCGCCCCCTCGCCCCCCGCAGGTACTCGGCTGCTGGTGTCTCCAAGGAAAATGCAGCCGGTATGCATCGCCGCGCCGCGCTTTTAAACTCCGAAAGTCCGTGATCAGATTTTACGGTAATGCGCGGCCGTGTATGTGTGTGCGCGCTGGCCATGATAACGCGAGCGCCAGTATAGTAATCGGGGAAAAAATAGAGGAGGACGTAGAAAGAATGCTGATTACTCCCTCCCTACAGCCGTGAGCGTCGAGGGTTTATTTTAATTTTCTTTTATACTTTTGACTTACTAACACAATTTAAGGGTAAGAACGTTTTACGCGCGCCAGCAGAGCCGAGCATGCGTTATCTCGATAATTTTAAATTAGAATGAGCTATTGCGTATAAAGGCTGGAGTTCTATTTACGGCAGCATCATTGTGAGATATCTTTTTATGTTACCGTAATTGTAATTGATTAAGATGGGTTTAAGATTTTCAAGTTCATTTTATTAACTTAAATACTGCTCTATTAAAATTTTTGTATTATGGTGTAGTATTTTAATATACCTTATATATATATGTGCAAATCCGCGAACTGCAGACAACAACTGGGGTACAGAAACGGAAAAAATTTTATTTAATGGCACACCTACCACATAAGGTTTTTTCGGTTCTTTGGGGGTCCTCCAACATGAAAATACTCATGAACACTCATTATCCATTGTCAAGCTTTTTTGCCGACGGAAACAATTTTTCTTATGGAAATTTAACATGGGAAAAATGGACGAAAAGTAGTCATTGATGATTAACCAATAGCAAACTATTGAAGAGGCCAAACCAAATTCCACAAAAAGTGATTAAAGTTGAAGAATAGAGCTTTAATTTGAGATGAGAATCGTTAAAATCGGTCGATTCTGTGCAAAGCTACGTGAAGTTGAAAATGACGAAAAATGACAAATATTTGAAGAATTACGTGGGCTTGAAAAAAATCGCTCATTTTCGTCATTATTCGCCATTTTCAACTTCACGTAGCTTTGCACAGAATCGACCGATTTTAACGATTCTCATCTCAAATTAAAACTCTATTCTTCAACTTTAATCGCTTTTTGTGGAATTTGGTTTGGCCTCTTCAATAGTTTGCTATTGGTTAATCATTAATGACTACTTTTCGTCCATTTTCCCCATGTTAAATTTCCATAAGAAAAATTGATTTCGTCCGCAAAAAAGCTTGGCAACGGATAATGAGTGTTCACGAGTATTTTCATGTTGGAGGACCCCCAAAGAACCGAAAAAACCTTATGTGGTAGGTGTGCCCTCAAAAAAAATTTTTTCCGTTTTTGTACTCCAGTTGTTGTCTGTAGTCCACGGATTTGCACATATTTATGTAAAGCATTCATTTTTTAATATATTTCTCGTATAATTAGTGGATCACCGTTTTCGTATTAGCAAAGGGGTTTTCCTCAATAGAGTCGTTAATTAATACTTAATACTTAACTTTTGAACTAATTTTTAAAGAAAATATAAATCTTGAATATAGATTGTTTTAATAACAAACTCCAAAAAAGAAAACACGAAAATATAATAAAAACTAAATTGAAAATTGAAGGGAATACAGTAGACGCTAGTAGTTCAAGTAAATATCGGATCAGGCACACTGTAGACAGAGGCTAAACCTATAGTCCTCTGAAAAGAAGCAGCAGCGGCAAAGAAAGAGACGAGGCGAAACGAAGAAGTATAGTCGAGAAGTAGCAGGAAGCTGTGAGAGATAGAGGCAACGAAATAAGGGCCGAAAGTCATCAAGGCCCCTCACCCTCTCTCGAAGGCGCGTGCGCTCTTGATCTCTCTCGGAAGGACTCTCTCTCTCTCTCTCTCTCTCTCTCTCTCTCTCTCTCTCTCTCGCGTGTGCACGTTTGCGAGACGAGAGTCGACTATTGCTCCGAGGTCTCGTCTTCTCGCGGAGGTGGCGTCGGCGTCGTCGTCGCTGGTGGAGGTGGCGGCTGCGGCGCAGTCGAAGCAACGGTTATCTCGGCAATTAATATGATTGAGGAGACATCTCTCACGTCTCCGTAATATCCAGCAATGGCCCAAGTTCTGATTGCTTTCCCTCGCGCTCGCGCGCTATCTCCCGCTCGCCATAACCCTTGCGTGCTTCCTCGACGGCAGTGGCGGCGTCGACCTCTTCTCTCTCTCCCCTCTCATGCGCGCGCGCTCTTCCTTCTTCCTTTGCTGGCTGTATAGTACCCCGACCCCGTTACGTGGCTGCGGCGAACTATATAGTCGTTCCTCTCGCGCACAGAGAGTTAACGAAACTGATATAGTCCGCGCGATGCCGAGGAATTGACCATCTCGTGATCATCGCTCCTGGATGAATTTTTTTTTTCATTGAGGTAACTGGTTTTGAGTCAGCCAAGGTGGGCGGACACATGGCTAGATAAAACCGTCTTCGAAAATAGTTTTTTTGAAACTCCGTGCGAGAAGTTCGATTTCTCGCACGCTGTGTTAAACGATGCGTGCAAAAATCTCACTTCTCGCACGTCGTGTCAAAAAATACGGTTCGACACTTGTGTGAGAAGTTGATTTTCTCCTCGTGTGACCTTTTCACCCTCGCTTCGCTCGGGTGCAAACAGTCACACGAGGGGAAAATCAAATCCTCGCACTAGTATCGAAATGTACTAATTCTGATTTTTACATAAATAAGATGAAATAACGGAAAAAGGTTGGGAAAGTTAAAACACTTCAATGTGTACATGGAATAATTGCAATGGGAATGCTTGAAAGTGGTAAACTCTTAAAATATACGCAATACAAATCAGCTAAACTTTTCGCGTCAATCTACCCCATAATTTTGCTTATTGATAAGAACTACTAGGATGACTGTACCAGTAGCTGGACAATGATCAGAAGATGGCCAAATTGTAGTCTCTTGAATTAATAAAAAACTTTTCAAATCTATCATTTCACTACAAAGAAGAATGTAAAATCGACCTAATGCAACTTTTTATCAAGTATATCTATTAACAGTAAGCCGTATCAACGGTTTAAAAAATCGTCCATCTACTGCTGTATAGTCACCATACTTACATATATAAACCATCCTGACAATTTAAAATAGAAGTAAAGGTTTTCTATTTCAAAAGAATTTAATACCTTATGCTGCCTACTTCAGTGATCTTTCTAACAATTTTAGCACCTTGGAGTAAAAATCTTACAAATTCTTCAACAAAAGTAAACTCTATCCAAGCTAAACAAACGGCAACACAAGACAAAATATTCTCAAGATAAAATCTCTTTGCTTCACACAAGGGAAGAAACTGGGGTTCAGCTGTAGACCCACTCCCTCTCTCTCTCTCTCTCTCTCTCTCTCTCTCTCTCTCTCTCTCTCTCTCTCTCTCTCTCTTTCATTTTGCCATTCTCTTGTTCGCGCTTCAGCAATGGCCGAGCAACTCGAGCTATACGTATATATACGCTGCGTGTGAAAAGTGAAGAGAAGGACCATCACACTCAAAGCGGAACGTGACACCGACTCGTGGCTCTTATCAGTCGTTTTGGTCCACCCCCTCCGACTCTCGCCCTGATAATCCGAACATTTCTGCCTCCTTCCACGTCTGCGTCCTCGAACTCACCTCTTCCTCCTCGCGCGCAACCCTTGTCCCTATACGTGTATAAGGCAAGGTGCTGCGTATTCGCTTCGCTCGAGCAATCGAAAAAACTCCGGTCGAACGCAGTAATTTTAGATTTTTCCTGTAATCAAGAGCATTGAACATGCATGTGATAATCCGTGAAAGGTTTCAATGTGTACGTGGCATTTTTTTTATTCATTTGTTTGGCACAAAATCGAAAAAATCTAAATGTGGTTTCAAATATTGCTTTTTATAAAATTACAGTAAGACTTTTTTGCATCGAAAGCAAAGAAGTTGGTTTGTATTTAGAATGATATACATGATTTTTCTATCAAAATGTTAATGTTGGAAAAAGATATATATGAAAAAGTAATGTGCCATTGCTTTCTGTAAATAAATAATATGTGACTTGTGAATTAGCGACAATTACCCTTATTCTTTTATGCCGTAATAGGAAAGGTGTCGGTAAATAAATACTCATAGCCCGATATTGAAGATAGATAACAATATTTCTTATGATCGTTTTGAACCATTGTGGAAAGGACGTATAATATTAAACATACCATTTTAATTCACTTTTTGATTGAAAATTCCTCACATTTTTATGATTTACAAACAAATAGAAATTATCCATGTGTAAAATAAGCTTCGGGGCAAACACAAACATTTTGTTTAGTTTATAAAAAAAAAACAATACTTTTTCAATATAAATCCACGATTCTCATATACTACTTGGTATAAAATACATAAAAGTCAAAAATATGAACATCATTCAGTAATCGAGTTTTATCACCAAGGTCTGTATACAGAATCCATAAGATACAATTTTCGTTAGGGCCACAAATATCTTCACCGCGCACAATTCTACCTGCGCCAATGTCAAGCCTGCGTACCCCCAACTATATACACATTTATATCTCGGTGCTATCGCAAGGAAGGCGCACTCGGATCGCAAGTATATATATACGCGTCGCGACGGCGGGAGGAGCGCACACGTGCCGCGTTCTCCGCGAAAGTGCCGCACACGTGCAGATTACCACGGCGCCTCCATATATTCCCGATATATTCACGTGCGTACGCGGCGGCGACGTTGGCGCTTTTGCGTCTACGTCACGGCCGGCCCGTAAACTCCCCTCGAGCTTTCGAAATCGCGGCCGACTCTCTCCTCTCCTCTCCCGTCGCTCGCGCGCGCTTCGCCTTTGTCACACAGGCCAATGTGCGCTCGTGTGTGTGCGTGTTGCGCGTTTTCAAAAGTCGGCTGGAATCCTTTTAACGAGGACAGAAATCCCGCCAGAACAAATCCAGCTTGTTTTTTGGATATTTATATCGCGCGTCACGCGCCTGTGTGTATCTAAAACGAGTCGCTTCACGAGCGGTACTTTTTTTTACTTTTCACCGTTTTATTTAGTTTCGTGGAGTTTCTTTTTTTTATGTTCTGCCGAAAGATTTATTAGCCCCGCCTAGCTGATAAAGACTTTGATCTATGCATGTTTTTAATTTGCAGTCGGTGTTGATTCTTCTCGCGAGGATCACACTATTTTAGATCTTCAAAATGTATAAAGCAAACGATTTTCGCAATAGTTTTTAGGAAACGAAACGCAATATTTTTATTGTTTAATATTATACAAGTTTTGAACAATAAGATATTATGTAATGTGGGTCGTGTTCAATATAATCTGCCCACAATATTTAGTTTAAGGGACTTTTGCATTGTTAACTATTGTGTTACTATTATGTACTGTATGAAGTAACTTTGACGTCGAAATTATTGCTAATGGCCTTTATATAAAATATCGCAATTTTTTAAGCGAATTCGCAGAGGGTGTGAGTAATTCGAGAAGACCAACCGTGAAAAAATTTATCTCAAAATATCCGCAGTATTCTCGTAAACTCGACACTTTGCGATAAATTTTTTCACGGTTGTTCCGCTGGAATCACTAACGTCCTTTAGTCATTTTTGCGTATACGCTCAAAAAATTACAGTATATTGTATAAAGGCCATAATGCAGATCTGTACTTGCGCGCGATCGCACATACGAACCGCTAACAACCGACACCCGTGTCGCCATCTAACGTATTTACGTCACACTGAGTTCGAATATATTTTGGTTACTGTTGCAAGTGTTGCACTGCAAACTGTTAAGATGTATAAAAATTGTAATTTGAATAAAAGACTAACTATTTTAACTAAACATTTCTAATGAGTTGAAATTAGATCAATCACTTTATTTTTTTCATTTAATTTTAATTCATTTTTAAATTTAGTTCCATAAAGTTTAATAATAAAATATTAAAAATAATGTTATTATTATAATAATGAATAAATAATCACAAAAATATAATGTTTTTATTTGTTAAAGACCCGTGTAAAAAAAAGTTACTATAGCCAATATATTGCGTAAAGTTTTAGCCAAGCATTGGCAATGTACGGCCCAAAATAAGCCACGTATGGGTGAGATATGGGGCATATAAAGCCATCATTTAATGTAATGATTTTATTCAATAGTTGTCAAAAATATGTACTACCGATTCTCCATTTTAAACAACCTCATGCAAAACCTTAATTTCATATTATTGCAAGACACCGTACCTATTTTGCAAAAGTTTCCATACAGCCTCGAGATGTTACCGGAACAAATCAAACATCTTATCGCGCGTACAAAAACAGTGTCGAAGAAAAAGCTCGTTGTACAAATCGAACTTTTCGAATTTGCATTGAAACAACACGTTTAACCACGCGAGGAATCCGCATTCGCTCATGAAGAGTTGAAAAGCACGCCCCTGACGACTTCAAAATCAACAGACTACGAATAGTCCCGATTTTCCGATCGCAGGTAAAATGCGTATTATGCATACGATTATCCTCTCATTTGAACTAACTTTAACTAAAAACTAATTTAAAAAAGAATATTAATGCAGAAAATTATATTGTATAGTCTAAATATGAGTAGATAATCGAATTCTAATGCAAATTCAAATGTAGAGCCAAGTGATCATAAATTACTGGGCTATTTTTCATTTGATATATTATCTCTATCTTAGTTTACAATTTCGATTATCTCCGATATTTGAAAGAAACTGAATAATACAAATTTAATACTATTTTTTTACATTAAAATTACAATTAAAATAAATTTAATAGGATATAAGATATACATACGATATAAATTGTAAAATGAGCGCCCGGATTCGATAACTCGACGAGCGCTCGAACACGGGTAAAAGTATTGTCCAGCGGCACCGAGTATGCCATAAATTGATCTGGCCCAAATTGAAAAACAAAAAATATGATCATATACAGTTACTCGAGATACATATTTTTTGTATTTACAGTTTTTTAATCTGACTATTATTTTCTGAGATAAAAATTAATAAATTGTAATTATGACATAGCTGAAAATCAAGGTTTTTCAAAACTTTAATTGCTCTAGCTCAGTGAAAATTGCACAAAAAACTTTGAAATTTTATATGCATACTCATAAAATATTATTGAAGCCGAACATCAGCGTAAGTAGTCAACAAGTGTTATTGTTTATACATATTATTGTTTATATGATTGAGCACGCACACTCCCGCCGCCAAAACTTCGACGAAAGAAAGTGTGTGAGGAAGTTTGTGCTTGGACAAACTGTCAGCGAGAAAGTTGTTCCTTTATGAATAAAGAAGTTTTATGGAAAATTTCAGATCGATTGGTTGAAAATTCAGTGAGATACAACGATGATAAGAAAGCGGATCGCCCGCTACTGCTATGCGAAAGCTGCCGCGCGGAGCTCCAATCGACAGCGTGTTGTTTCGTAACTATAGCGATTCTATTTCCTAGAGGACGTTGAATATAAATAAAAAAATGATGCAATTATTTTTAATATACCTTTATTAAACTATTTCGTAGCATGTTTATTATTTTTTTTTATTCTTGAACTTTTTACAAATTTTATCATCGGATTGTAATGGCCCTTTGCCTCAAGACGCCGTCGATTGAAGCTCCGCGCGGCAGCTTTCGCATAGCAGTAGCGGGCGGTCCGCTTTCTTATCATCGTTGTATCTCACTGAATTTTCAACCAATCGATCTGAAATTTTCTATAAAATTTCTTTATTCATAAAGGAACAACTTTCTCGCTGACAGTTTGTCCAAGCACAAACTTCCTCACACACTTTCTTTCGTCGAAATTTTGGCGGCAGGAGTGTGCGTGCTCAATCATATAAACAATAATATGTATAAAAAATAACACTTTTTGACTATTTACGCTGATGTTCGGCTTCAACAATGTTTTATGAGTATGCATATAAAATTTCAAAGCGTTTTGTGCACTTTTCACTGAGCTAGAGCGATTAAAGTGTTGAAAAACCTTGATTTTCAGCTATGTCATAATTACAATTTATTGATTTTTATCTCAGAAAATAATAGTCAGATTAAAAAACTGTAAATACAACAAATGTGTATCTCGAGTAACTGTATACGACCATATTTTTTGTTTTTCAATTTGGACCAGATCAATTTATGGCATACTCGGTGCCGTTGGACAATACTTTTACCCGTGCGAGTTATCGAATCCGGGCGCTCAAATATATACTTTTAAATGGTATGCATGTTGATTTCCATTGTATAAACTATGATGATTTCATCGACGTAACTTTAGAAAATATTCCTAAAAAAACTACATTAAGTTAGTGTATAGTGATGATCATTTGCAACAATCATGATATTTTTCCAACATCTCCCCGCTGAACCTTGGCGGCTTCTCTTTCTCTCGTTCTCGCTCTGTCGTCCTCCTCTTTCTCTCTCTATCAAATCTACGGTCGGGCGCTTGAAAGTCTCGGAAGCTTCTCCAATTGCCATCAAGGGTCCATTGTTACTGCAGCAGTCTTTAACGACGACTGGGGCTTCCTCTCGCTCGCCCAATCGATTCCCTCGTACCGCAGTTCGCGGGAGCGCCCCTTAGCTCGCGAGCGCGCAAATTTTACGCACGTAGCGGCCGCTGGTATACTAAGTTCACAAACTTAGCGTATAACTCTCGCAAACGCTTGAATATGATTGCGATTAATGTACCTGTAGTTAACTTATGACACAAACTTCCGGGCATTCCGAAGACCCGTTGGGTCACGTTAATTCATTGAAAACTTAATTAATAAATCGAGAGTCTACTTTCTTGCAAGCTATTTTTTTAACTTTCTGTTTTTGTAATTATTTTCTATTTGAAATTCAAACGCATCTTAAACGTATGTATACTTCTTATTCTATTATAAAAAGATTTTGAGTTTTGACAAAAGTGTTAGTTTGCAATTCTTCATGATTATTAATAAGATATTAATAAAGTTTTTTTTCGTGCTTAAAAAGTTAGTTTTTAAGCTACAATTTGGATTCATTGGAAGTCCATTTAGTATGGTGGGTTCTACATGAGTTTTTAAAAAAGAGGAATACCTAAAATTTGAGAAATAATTGATATTAAATAAAATAATTAATATAAAAAGTTATGCAGCGCATGAATCAAAGTTCCGAATATATTCGGTAAAGCCAGGTATACCTGGTTGGCATGTTCTTGTTTGTGCACATAAGGATTGTGCACATATTTATTGTGCACAGATAGCATTGGTACAGATCTATATATATAGATATATACCAATGTTAAAGTGTGCACAATTAATATGTGCACAATCAGTATGTGCATAAACAAGAACACGTCCCTGGTTCTGGAAAGAGACCAGAAAAATTACTTTATTAAGGAGTTTAATAGCAATAAATTGTGGTATTTTATTTTTTAGTTTCAACAACAGCCTGTAGTTATTCTACTTTGTATCAAACTATATGTCATAATATATGTATAAATATATTATATATATTCTATTGATCAATAGATATTTTTATTTGGGGTAAGAGGGTGTAAAATACCGTAATTAATAATGATAAAAAATTCAATTAAAAAGACAAATCTAGAATTTGCGAAATATTGTTACCAACACTTACAATCATAAATTCTTTTGAAATAAAATCAAAACTGATGAAAATTCTCAAATTCCAACATTCCATTGATTGTTCTTTTTTATTCTTGAGTTTTTTAAATAACGGTTAGCATTCTTTACATTGTCAACAATTGTCGTTCATAAAGATATTGATGATTCTAAAAATATATGATGCATAATAAGACATGTGCATGCGCGTTGCTAAATCTTTGTAAAGAAACAAAAACTATGGGTGACGCCTTATTTATTTTTTAGTAAATCATTGAATGCTATACAAAAAATCAAATGAAATTATCTTTTTTATTTACAATGACCAGATATTACATATTACGAAAATGAATATATTGAAAAAATGAGGCTTTCGACGTTTTTAATAAGCATAAAGCACAGACAGATGCAAAAGAGAGGGGATCCTGAATCTTACAGTGCGAATCTTTATTTGCCGTTAAAACAAGGAAGAGAGTAAACACAGAGATAGTAGGTGTACGCCACCGCAGTCCTTTCTTCGAAGGAAAAGAGGAATCTTAGTTACTCCTTGTCACGGTTTTCATTACTCAGAGAGGCCGAGATAAGAAGAGGAGAAAGAGAAGTAGCCTCGTAACGGGCGTTCCTTAGAGGCAGAAGAAGTCCTCTTTCTTCGGCGCGCTTGCGCTCAAATTGAAAATTTCGCCGGCGGTACTTGCGACCTTATTTTTATTCATCGCGCCGCGCGCGCGAACCAGTCCACCTCTTAGTCTCTTCTCTTAGGCCTCTGTCTCCTGCCCGCGACCGCCCGCGCGCGACCTCGCGTTATTAGACGTCACCGCGTTCCTTTGAGACTTCGCCGACTCTGGCCTTCTCGTCTTTATTGTGTTAATTTCTGCCTCACAGATATGCAATAGTTCTGTCTATTAGGACTGCCGTTAATGTATTCTTTTCTGTTCCCCAGTTTTCTTTAAAATAATAAACTTTGCGTATATTGTACGATAAAAGTATACGTTTATACAATAAAAATAATACAAATTATCATAAGCTATTGACATATGTATAAATGTGTTTCTCAATTATGGAACAACCAAGTCTTATTCTCTATTTGGGAGTATATATAAAAGAAACTCATTAAGAATATATATAAGTATTAGAGTTTGAAATAAAAACCGAAAGGAACGACCTCATATCCACCACAAAACATAATGTACGTATCTGCAATTCCTAAAAAAAAAAAATGGGCAATCAAAATGCGCGAAAAGTCACAGCCGATATCACTGGAATGGAGCCAGTTGACTGCGTCGAAATGCCGCCCCGAACCGACGCTGCATCGTTTGTATATCATCTTCGACCATAGCGAGGCGAAGATGAACTGCGCGACGTCCGCCTCGCCGCCGCAATAAAAAAGAAACAGCTCGAAAAGTGCATAGCGACACGGCTATGCACACTTGTCACTCGGCGGCTATCAAAAGATCGATTCGTGCGGTCATCTCTCTTTTTTCCGTTCTTTTGTCCCCCCGAACTCGTTGTCCATTTCGACGGTCCGCGGCGCGAGACAGGCGTCGCACGCCGCGACGTTCGCTTTTGACGCGCGAAACTCGTTCGCTCTTTTTCGGATTCCAGAACGATAAATAACCCCACGCCGCAGCTATCGTGGCGATTGCAATGAGTGCGAATGTATGGACGGAAAGGCGCAAAGAAAAAGTGGATAGGGGCAGTAATTCGGCAACGGTGACGAATATGACGAATATCGGTTCGAAGTCGAATTCAAATGAATCCGTCGAGGCTGGTACTTTTAATAAACTATTCTTCATTAATTTTCTGTATAAATTGGTACTTTACATTGAAATTCATACAATTTAATATAATCGGCCTATTTTCTTCTATAACCAACCTGCCATGGTCTCCCCTATAAAAAATATTTCGTATCTTATAATATTGTAGAATTATATAAATATATTTGTAATTATATTATATTTCTTTATATTGAACGATATTGTTATCATGTATTTTATATAACATCCCTACTATGAATCAAAAATTTTTTTGGTGATTACAATTTATTTTTAATATATATAAAGATAATAATTATGTTTTATAAAATTATCGAGAGAAAATATTTATTGAATTTTTAAACATGCTTTTAAACTAAAACTTTTAATTAGCAGTTCGTATTAATAAACTAGTACTATAATGATAAATTAAGGATTATGAACTTAAATTCAAACGTTTTTCGTATTATACATATATTTAGAATTTTCCTCTCGAAAGAAAACAACTAGATTTTCTATTTAAGTAAAGTAGAAAAATAAAACCTACCTGTAAATATTATTAAAATCTATCAAAAAATATGATCTATAATCCATTTTCTTTTATTCGATTTTAACAATGTAATTATTGTTCGTATGAAAATTCTCGAAGAAAAGAGAAATAATATAGAATTCTCAAAAATAAAAAATTCGTTCCGAAACTATAAATAATGTATTTTGGTTCAAAGTATTATAAAGCATATTTTTAATGTTTTTATGATTTTTTTTCCGAAATTAACCAAATATGGAAAAAGCCCATAAAAGAGTCGCCAAATAGTAAGAGAAAAGCGGAGGGGTGCAGAAAGAGCGATAGGGGAGAGAAATCGCGCAGGCAAAGAGAAGCGCGAGAGGGGCAAACACATGTCCACGTCACCGCCATCTCTCCGGTCCCCCGGATCCCGAAATTTATGTCGGCCAGTGAATCACGTCAAAATTTGATTTGTCGATGGCTTTTATGGCGGCAAGTTATTGCGGACGTTATGTACAAATTCGCGTGATGGCGCCGCGACGCGAGGAACACAGTAAAAAAAACAGAGAGAAAGATAGAGATAGGGCAAAAAAGGATGTATCGTGGATTTGCAAATGAAACAGTCATTCGAGAAATACGAGGCGTTTCTATTTTCAAGTTATTTTTTTTGTCGGATACTTATTTAGATTTATTTGCTACGCCACTTGGAATTGAATAGTCATCGCTTATGATATTGCAGTTATAGTTGTCGCCAATGCTGCGAAATATAGATATACAAAATGTAGATCAAATTGTAGCTATCGGATTTGTTATAATATATTCGCTATTATTTAGCAAATGTTATATTTTCTTATTTATAATTAAAGAAAAGTGCAAATTCCTACACAAATATTTATTAAAATTAAACTGTTAATAGGAAAAGTATATTTGAAAGAATTGGCGAAAAGTAGCACTCATTAAAACTTTAATTATACTTGCTCATCGACCGCAATAATGAAGAAGAGTACTAAAAATGACTCTTTGATTGCTAAATTTTTAAAACTTCTGATTTCGTTTATATCGAAAGTGCTAATGTATAATGAGGGAAAAATATTGATAAAATGCCACGATTATGATGAAATCCAGGACAAGTTATCATACACACGCAAGCTCAATTTGACAATAACTCAGCGAAACGTCGCGCGAAAAGTGGACAACGGTAAAAAAAAGTAACTGCTGTCGCCGTTTTTGTAGTCCGTATAAGTACCTATCGTCCAGATCGTGCGCTCTTGCGTCCCCGCGACCCAGTAGTCCAGCTGCCGCACACGCTCGTCCCTATACACTCACTCATACACACACGAGTCAGCAAACTGTAAATGCGCGACTTGTTTCTCACCGAAAAACGAGAGGGAAAGAGAGGTAGAGAAAGAGGAACGAGAGATCCGCGTGCATATATCAAACGCGCACGACGAATATATCATTCATAATTTGTTCGGAACAGTTGATTTGTAGCCCCACGACGTGCGGTGTCGACTCGTCTCTCTCTCTCTTTCTTCTTTCTCGCTTTTTCCGCCGCAGTCCACGCAGGCGCGCGCTATCTCTCTTTTGCCGCGTCGCGCGTCTGTCGGACGCATCACGCGCGCACACGCATACACACACATGTACTAGCGTGGGGCGCTTAACGCAGATTGAAATTAATACCCGATAATGCCTGTAAATCATCGGGAGAGATGTGCACGCGCCTGCGCGCGCTTATCAACGAGCGAAAAGTATGCGGTGGTGCGCGCTGTAAGAGTATGAACGATGGCGCCCTGTCGCGCATCGACTGCGCAAAGTATGCACGAGCGTAGTATGTGTGTTTCGCACTGCGCAGCGGCGAATGGATTTCGCCGTAATTGATTGTCGGTGAAAATCATTTTGAATGTGTTTTTTCTTTTTTTTTTTTTTTTTTTAATCGGCCCTAAGTTTTGCGTGGCAATTTAAGTTCGAGATTTATGGCGAAGGACGTGCAAGGATAGTGAAAAATGTTTAAATTTCCAATTATTAACTTTTGAATTATTTGTTATTAATATTAATTTCATACTACTAATAACAGTATATAGTTAAAATTAAGTGTACATTATACTTTCAAAAAATTATGTAATATCTTATTTGTAAGAAACATTTTGTCGTTCAGATATGTTTAATTGTCATTTTGAAAAAAAAAACTCTATTTTAAATTTGACATTAGCCTTAGAAAAACATAAATCTTATGAAGTACGACAAATAAGAACGTACTTTTTCTACCCTAACGACTGAATAAGATAGTGGATGCTTATATACGTCTACGGCATAAAAAATTAAAGCAGTACGAAAAGTTCATCAGCCTTCATCTTGTTTCCTCACAAGTATCCCTTTAAAATAAGTACCGGCGTTCCGCGTCATAGCGCGCGACTCCTGAGTGCGAAAAAGATGTGCTAGTGAGCTTGTATATATACAGATGCGCAAATATAGCGCGCGCGTGTATCTGTGTATACACATAAAACACATACAGGCACAGTCGCAGCGACGACGACCGCTCAGCCCGCGCGCCGTTGACTCTGTCAATTATGAAGGCAGCCCTTAATAATGAAAGCGCTGCCCGCGAAAGGAGAGTTCCCCTGGGCGGCATCACCATCTTTCATGCTTACCGCTTAACGGCCCAGGAGTCTGCACTTATATACAGCCGCGCGTGCGCGAATACAACTCGTGTTATACGTACAACGTTATGCAGAGTCGGAGATTCAACCCTTTCTTTGCATTAGGCGTGTAGCATTGGCGTCGCGCGGCCCTCGAGAAAGGATTTTTATCCCTCTTCTTGGCTTCGCTTCGTTATTACAGCCCTGGGCACTAACTAAAGACTTTTTGTCAGGCGCTTTAATACTTTCGTCAGCGAGAACCTTGTACAAATTTTTTAATAATTATATATACTGTCACGGGCTCAGTTCGACCGTCATCCGAGCCCTGACGCATCCGCTTGACGATAAGGACTAGACACTCGCGATGCTCTCGAGCAAGCATCGCGACGTTAGCTCAGTGGTAGAGCGCGGGCCTACAAACCTCGAGATCGTGCGTTCGAATCCCGCTCGTCGCATATTTTTTTACGCGACTTATTCAGTCTGTCCTCTCATACGTAACAATACATAATAATTAGGTTATATAGTTAATACAGTTAATACCATCCTAGTCATTGTAGATTAACCTTATACGTATGTAGAAAAGGTTAACAATCTTGAAAGCAGTTGCAGTTCTGAAAACTTAATTAAATATGTAAATTCCTAAAATTTTTTTTCATCTCGTTTACCCATTACTAAAAATTCAAAGATGATTATTCCTTATTTAATCCTTGATCCCGCGCCAAAACTTTGCCACGACTTTCTCATATCTCTTGAATCGTTATATATATATATATATCCAACTGACTTCCCGTGCGCACTCGCGTCTCCAACAGCCAGAATGACAAAACGCTTATACGAGCTAATTCTCGAAAGCCAAGTCAAAGACAAACGCGGGAAGATATAGAGAACGCGCGTGAGGGTGCGCGAGGAATCGCAGCCACCTCTCTCAAAGATTCTCGACGGTCGCCGTTAAGATCGCAAATCCATAATCGCCGTAAACCACCGAGATTTAAGCAGAGCGCAGAAGAGGAAATTTCACGCTCTCGCCCCTCCCCCCCTCCCACACACACACACTATATGCAATGCTTCTTCTCGAGGCATCTCGCTCCTGCACGAATCTTCCGGGTTCTCGCGCGTTGGTGGCGGAGTTCGCGAGGAGTTCAAGAGCGCGTAAATTTCACAGAAGATACTCAGAGAAAGAGAGAGAGAGAGAGAAAGAGAGAGAGAGAGAGAGAGAGAGAGAGAGAGAGAGAGAGAGAGAGAGAGAGAGAGAACATTTGATATGCTTTCGCTCCGCTAGGGTTAACTAGATGCACAAAAGGTGTACGAAATTGAAAGAATTATTTTAAAAGATTTCTGCAGCATTTTTTAAACATATAGGATTATTATAAGATGCCATAATAAATAAATATTGTGAGAGGATAAACATATAGAAATAAAACTAGACCGAGTTTGTATGAGTATTAAAATAAACATAAGACAAAAGATTCATACTGTCAAAAAAGATAACCTTTCATTAAAAATTTAAATTTAGAGTCTATGTATATAGGCCCGGAAGAGCTTACGCGAAACGGTACGCGAAGTATGCGAAAATAAAAAATGTTGAGAGGTTTGTGGATTCTATTGGAAAGGGTATCTTTATAGAATTAGTGAAATTTAAGGTAATAGTTGGGGATGCACAGTCCTATCTTCAGTATAAGATTTTTGGAAATTTGGACCAGCTTTTATCTGAAATAAAGAGAGCTTTACCGAGAATTTACCACAAATCCAGGCCGATTTAGTTCGAATAAATCAAAGAAGTGGAGAATGGGTTTCTAAATACTGCTTAAGACATTCAAAGTTATTTCAAAATGCTCTATAGAATTAATAAATGAAAATTATGAGGCGGCGGTAATTCTAGGAATGGTTCGAGGCGTGATAAGTTCCGCAGTCGAGTGTGTCCGGTGAAATTTCCGTTAGACTGACGGTACAACATCCAAACGCATTAGAGACTGATATTAGACGCTGCTATTGATATTGAACAACTCCTTATTCAAAGGTAAAATATGGGTAGTGGACATTATCTGCGATTGGAATCCGCGAATCAAAAAGTTTGTAATTGTCAAAAAAAAAACCTTGGTCGCGAATAACCAGCACTCCTTTTGAAGCTTTCGAAGTCCTAGAAATGGACATTGTCGGATCCTTGCGAATAACGATTGCCGAAAATAAATCTATTATTTATTCTATTATTATATTAAAGTAACAAAATTGGCGACCGTCCGTCCGCGATCGTTCGTCGACCTACCCAATGCAGCCAATCTGGTGTTATCTAGACCGATAGTTAAATGGATGGATTGGTGTGTCCATCGATATATGGATGTATACATGGATATATGGATATGAGTGGCGAAAGACTTTGATGTTTTTAATTTCACAATCACTTCGTATCAAAAAGCCTTTATCAACCATTATTGCGTCAACACCAGGGATATATTTGTCTAAAAGTCTACTTTACAGAAATATCGCTTTATCCGAGGCTTTACCACCATAACACTTACTACAAAATGAAATTAAGCCAGATGGTGTACATCCAATTAAAACTTTCAGTGTTACAGTGTAGTACAGACCAGTACAATACATGCATTTACAAAAATTTTTAAATGAACTGGCATGTTTTGCTGAAATTTTTCTACATCCGGAAAGTAAATAGTTTCTTCTAAAACTGAAGCCAGCAAAGGTATCGTTTTAAAAAAATATTTTGATGCTGTTATTTTATCTATGCCAAATAACGGTCTAAGGTAATCATAGAATAATTTCAGCGTACAAAGCACTAGCACAATTCTTTCATTTAAAGAACAAATATTTTTGTCACTTACTCGGGTAATAATCAATTGCATAGTTTCTATAATTAATTCCAGTAAAGACACCCAAATCACTATCACTTTTAAGAATGTGCATAATTGTAAATCTGTCTGTTTAAATATTTGTCGAAATTTTTATTTTATTTTCAATTATTTCTTTTTCTTTTTTCTCAACAGTATTGTTTCTTTTATCTTTTTTAAGCTACTAATAACGGTCTCAACAATACTACTTCCCACTTTACTTTCAAGGTGTTTTTATCTCATCAATGTCATTTTCTTTTCTACTATCTTCATTACAATCACATTCGACACTATAGAATAACTATTATGTCTCTAGCCTGCAACACACTCTCTGGCACTGTTTCTACTGTCATCTTGAAAATCTTGTGACTCCTGCAATTCTTTTTTGGGGGCTGGCCAATTTTACTCCCGTGGTGCGTATACTATTTTTCCTCACATCGAGGCCGAAAATGCCATATTTCCGTTTCGAAGCCGGGCGGGAATGAGGCACTTTCGGCCCGGTGTGAGGAAAAAGTATTACATATGGAGGCGACTTTTACCCGGTTACTTACATTATTCGGCATAGGTAAGGAACCACGATATTCAGATCCGTCCATTATGTTTGCCTTAGGTTAATTTCTGCTCGGGTTGATTCATTTTTGTATTATTATTTTTTTTATATAAAGTTAGGAGCAAAATATTGGAAATTTATTGTTAATAATACTCAAGACAAAGATCAGCAATAGCCTTGTAATTGATGTATATAGCGTTACGATGCAATGTATGTGCAATAGATTCAATTTTTACGTGGGATTAATTTGAATGAATTCTATTATACCTTCGAGTACTTCCCTGTTATTGAGAAGCCATGAGGAGAAACTTGGCTCGCGGTGCTACGGTAAAGTACGCAGGTTACTCCGTGTACATTATATTATGGCTTCTTTAGACCAAGGGCGAACATATGTCCTACAAGAGGTGCTCACATACATTAAAATTTGTTAATGGAAAATTCAGATAAATAAAATAAATAATACTAACATTATAAATAACAATAGTTTATACTATATTCAGGTAATTGTAAAATACAAAATTTTTGGTTTATCTTGCAATTTAAACTAAATACCAAATTTATAAGAAAATTATATATACTGACAAATTAATTAATTATATATAATATATAATATATAATTATAATATAATTAATTAATTATATACATTAAAAATTAATCATAACTTGAATTAATTAATTTATTATTTCTATTTAGGTAATAAAAATGACAAAAGCGGACTCTGATAAGTGTGTTTCCTTAGTTACCAATCGAATCCGTCTTATTAGTTCATAATTCAACTCTAGAGGGATACACAGTCAATGCCTTACACCGTACAAGTGTACAACAGATATGCAGACGTTCACTTTGAACATGAAGCTTAGTCAAGGATCTAGTTTCACTCGACTTTGCAGTAAACACGAAAAGTGCGGTATCATACTGATGTATTCATTTCTGATGAAGACAACCTTGCTGAATTAGTTTTTACGTAAAAGTAAGTATGTTATTCTGTAATTTCCTTATAAAATTGTAACATAATAAATGCAACATAATATATTACGTATAACATAATTTTAAAAGCAAATAACATTTGTAATACTATAAGAGGTGGGGAGTATATCCATTAATGGGTAATATGTAAGGACATAGTGGAGTGGTACGATCAATCTAGTGCTAGTTTTGAGACTATATCAAAATTTGAAATTTAAAAAAATTCGATCTGTTAAAGTGAAGGGAAAATTGTAAAAAAATAACGTCAAAATTTAATAGATCGATTTTCGCCAATGTATAACAAAAATTGCATTACCTTTTGAAAGTTATAAATGGAACCGAGAATATTTCTTAGTGTATTTATTTCAAAGTGTGTAACACTTTTTACGTTTTATAATAATATTAAAAGTAATGGAAAGTAGTGAGTCACTGATGGGTCAAGCCGGGTTGAACCTAGAAAAAAATCTTTGTAAAAAATATTGTACGATCAGCTGTCCCAAACTCTCATACACGGCAGCAGCAGCGATAAAATATATTTAACGCAAACTAACATGAAAATATAACTTGAAATAACGAAAAAGAGAGGCTTTTCAAAATTTGCCAAACGTTCAAGTTTTTATGAATTGTTGCCCTGGTGGAAATCGATTTCATTATTTACCTAATAAATAGCTAGTTTCCCCAATAATCGTTAAAAATTAGACACTTTTCTTGGCCATTTCTATCCATCGATGAAACGATTTTTTCGACAATATTCGCCATTTAATAAATAGAATAATAGAATAAGTTTTTTCACAAATTTACATTAGCTTATTTATGAGTATTTAAAAGATATTAAAGTTGGCCAGTTTTTTAGTCAGGAAATGGCTAACAAGAGTCTTGCTATAATGGCAAGGAGTGCAGAAGAGACAGAATCTAACGGAAAAATCATTTTTTTTTCGTTTGTATCCCCTGAAACAGTACTATAAATGAATTAAATAGCAATAATTTGTGCTTACATTTTCGTTAGCTATCTTTTTTTAATATTTGTTTTTAAATACATGATCAAATTACAGAGAAAATTTAGTAAAAACATTTTAAGGTTGTGTTATCTCCATTAAATAGAAAATATGACCGGAAAAATCGTTTCATCACTAGACAGAAATTAGTTATTTTTACTAGCTATTTATTATTTTCCTGGCCATTTCCGATAGATTTCCTGGCAATTTCTACCAGGCTGACAGTCACATCGATTTTAATGGTTCTCTATTTATATTCTATCTGTGGTCTATTGGGCATCCTCCTTAATTTCTTATATAAAAAATCCACAATACTTTTAACTATTATTTGAGTTTTTTTTAAAGTAATTTATTGCTGGTATTAGTAAGTTCTGCAATCGAAATGAGTGTACAACGCAGGCCGCAGCCTGAGGATGCACAAAACTGTCAAAAAAGGTAGTATTTTAAAAAGGGTATCTTTTTAGACAGTTTTATACATTCCTGCGTTGCGCCGTACGTTGGACACTTATACCAATTACAGGGCTGCTTTTCTAGTTTCCATTGAAGATTTTACGTTCAGTCTAGTTTATGTGCTTCGCACGGCTAGCTAATAGCAGCAATATAGTATGTTGTGTACCTAGGGCGTAAAGTGGGCCTTTTTAGACCGAGTATGCAGGAGTTTTTTCTCCCTAGATTCGTAATATACTATTACAAAAAACTCACACAATAGTTAATAGTATTGCGGATTTGCCCATATCTATATATTTGACAATCATATAATAAGCAACTTACATTCAATGAAAATCTGTCTTAGCCAACAAAATCAAAAAACGTATTTATTACGCACGTGTGCGGCTTTAAATTTTTTGTCATTATTTTTAAAAGAATAGCATGTTTCTAATTTCGAGCACATTCGATTGAATTCTACATATTCTAACACATCATTCATGTTTAATGTTGCTTAAGATTAAATCTCACATTGTTAAATTATAATTTATGTGTATAATTTTTTATTCTTACAGATTCTTAAAAAAAAAAATGTCAGATATACTAATTGGAGTAATTATATTCTTGGTGATCCTGTTACTATTGGGACCCATATTTAAACTTTCTTACACCATTTGGAAAATGTTTTATAAAATACATCTTTGCAAAAGAGTTGATTTAAGAATTACATATGGGGATTGGGCAGGTAAAAAAATTTATTGTTATTATGTTTCTTAAAGTATGTTGTAATATTTAGATTTGAATATTCGAACTTAATGATATTCAAATATATTTATTGATAAATACTAAAATTTTGTTTTTTCGCTTTGAATATAGTTTCATGAATGTAGAAGTATAGAAAATATTGCACAAAACAGTTAATATATTAAAATATTAGAAAAATGTTACCTTCGCAAATTGCCGCAAACCATTTTACTATGGGAAGTGAACATGAAATTGACTCCATAAGTGTTGCAAATTAAAAAAAAAATTGTAACATATTCTTTACCTGAAAACGCATCTTAGTTCTTTTATACACCGAGAGAAATTATCGAGTAAAATTTACCAAGGTGCCTTTGTAGCGCGTAGACAGACTGTCAAAAGCGGTGATATTCATAGATTTCGAATACATTTTGTTAGTTTCCCAGGAAAAATTATCAATACCACTAACAAAATACTAAATTATCTCAGGCCAGTAAAAATTACCAAGTACACTGGTAAAAATTAAGATTTAGTCATTTTTACATGGTTACCTACACATTTTTACTAAAAAAACTGTAAAATTTTGCTAAGTAACTGATATATTTTACCAAGTAACCTGATATTTTGTTTTGTTTTACTCGCGCATGTGCACTGTACACTATCGCATTTCAGGAAATTGATACTAGACTTATACTAATATTTTTAGTTAATTTGGCCCATTGCAATTAAACAACTCCATTAATTAAGTAGATTATACTATGAAAATATTCATGCGGAACACATTTCAGTAAGTAATAAGGACAATTCAAATGACTGTCTTTAACAGCTTCTGTATAGGACATCGGACTCTCAACTCAAAGGTCGTAGAACCAAACCCCGCTTGGATAAAAAAATAGTATATTACGCAACTAGGGAGGCAAAGAGCTTTGGGGTGGCCTTCTTTATCCCCGTGCTGCGCATACGATTTTTTTGCCTGGCGAGGCCGAAAATACAACCTTCGTGATCGGGCGCGGGGAGTAACAGTGGTACTTTCGAGCCGCTAGGCAAAAATAGTACATTATGTAACAAGAAACTAAAGTCGCAGATTATTTCCACGGGTGAGTTCACTGTCCGAGCGAGCGTAGCGAAGCGAGCGGAGCGCACCACGTAGACTCCGTAATCGGCTACCCCCAACACCTAGACGACGCATTCGATGAGTTCTAACACCTATAGCCAAAAACCTACGGCGCGCACTACCTGGACTCCGTAATCGGTCATCCGGAACACCTAGACGACGCATTCGATAAGTTCCAACACCTAGAGTCACAAACCTACGGTGCGCACCACCTAGACTCCGTCATCGGCTACCCAGACCAGTTAGACCACACATGGAATGCATTCCAACAGCTAGATGAACCTGGGCCACGTATTAGATTCACCGTGAGATCTTAACGCATAAAACTATACGGAGCGCACCACCTAGAGCTGAGTCCATCACCAGCCACCCCAAAAACCTAGTCCACGCATTCGATGCTTTTAATTATCGATAGTTCACCATCTACTGGCCAACCGTTCGTCAATATTTTTGTTATTCGTTGGCCAAAAAGATTGGCCAACCGTTGCAGTTAAACCATTTTGATTGGGTTATTTTCTACCATGCAGATATAGTACACTATTATTCATAACTGCGTTGCAGAGCTTTTGATAGATGTTGAAAGTCGATGATGAACCTGGAATTGTCAATACATTGATTCGAGATTCGTAGTACCGCTTATTAGTAGCATTAAAAGTATTTTCACCAATAGATTTTGCCTTTTTTCTGGCACGAAATGTCGTTTGTTGTAATTTTCCGTCCGGGAACGGCGCAAACTGACTTTTTTTCGTCCGAGACAAGTAAAAATGGTTTTTCTTCGCCTTAGACGCGTTTTGGGCTTTTCTTCGCCTGTAACGCCAAAGTTGGCTTTTCTTCGTACCGCGCGACGATATGTGTGTACATGATATACTACAGGATAACGTTTAGTTATAAATGAAAACAAAACCACATTAAGATACGTTAACATTGAAATTATACTATAAAACAATGTACATACGTTACCGCGGCGGCCGCTTCAACACAGTACGTCAATCGGACACTTTTCGCATACCCTCTGCAATACAAGATATGTGCTTATTTCGTCGGCTGGAAGCAAGAACGTCCCATGGTCCCATCTCAACTCGGCGCGTAAAAACGTCCTACTCTGCTCGGCCGAGCGCGTAAACACGTCCTATCTCGGCCGAGCGCGTAAGAACGTCGTATTTCGACCAAGCACGTAAGAACGTCTTATTTCGTCCAAGCGCATGAAAACGTCCTATTTCTGCTCGGCGCGTAAGAACGTCCCATCTCGGCTCAACGTCAACACACTGAGCGCCCGAGTATTATAATATTCCCTGGTAGTTACATAATGCAGAGTTCAATTTTGTTGTATTTCATATCTTCAGATATACTTTCATTGATAGTACAGATTTTATAGAATACACTTTTAGAAAATAATTAAATTGATACCCCACACGGAGAAAAATGGTGTAACAAAAATTACTATATTTATAGTAATCGTGGAACAGACTTAAATTATCATAAAATTTACTACAATTTATAATAAAAATCCCTATGTTTTGAGTAATTTTTAGTATGTACATAGCAATTTTTACTATAAATTGTAGTAAATTTTATGATAATTCGAGTCTGTCCCAAAGTTCCTATCGAACATAGTAATTTTTCTTACATTTATAGTAAATTTTCCTAAACATTTCTCTCAGTGCATTAGCATCGTTGAGTTCGTGTTCAAAAATCAAATACCTGTGAACATTCCAGATTTTAAGAAAATGTATCTTTGCATATATATGAAATCAATTTTGTAATTTCAACCCATATTAAAGTAATAGCAAGTAGGTAATAATTATTCACACATATACAAAACGAATTTTAAAACATTAATATAAAAAGTTCAATATGATATGTTCATTATTATAATAAAAAAGAATTGATCAATTCAAATACACTTTGATATGTCCATTAAGTATACTTTTTAAATATTAATAAATTTCGTCCACAATTTTCTCCTAGTCATCCTTTATTATATACACTACTTTCTATAATAATTAGCTTTTTATAAAATTTTCAGTTGTAACTGGGTCGACGGACGGAATCGGTAAAGAATATGCAAAAGAATTAGCCAAGAGAGATATTAATTTAGTTCTTATTAGTAGAACATTAGAAAAACTTCACAGGTCAAAAAGTGAAATCCAAGAAGTCAATCCTCTCATACAAATTAAAGTGATTCAAGCAGATTTTAGCAAAGGAAAAGATGAAATGAAGAAAATTAAAACAGAATTAAAAGACATATCTGTTGGAATTTTAGGTAAGAATGGGAAGATTTTAAAACTCAAAACTTTTAATAATTTTGTTATTCTATGATATTGAATGGATATAATAAAAATAGAAATAATATCAACTTAGTTTAAAAATAAACTAAAATAAAATAAAATAAAAGACAAACAGCGCAATAATGTCAAGTCGAAATAAAAACAAGCATTTGAAAGTTTTGCACGATCCGATTTCTGCGTATATGCTTATATGCTCGGCCACGATTTTTTGTGCGTACTTGTCATTTATCCTATGAAGATTTCATCATACACATCTACAGATGCCTTGGCATAAATAATTTTCCTATTACTACAGCATTTTTAAATGAGCTTAGTTTTGTCGATTTCTTCAACTAGGTAGCGTTTGATAAAAGGTTATAAACTATAAAGAGAAGAAAATACATAACTTTAAAAATAAAAAAGATCGAATCAGTTGCGGTGTTAATTATCTTGACCTGATTTAAAATAATACTACCGGATAATCACACCGTAACTACTCGAATGTACAGATTTTAGGAGTGAATAATTTAACTAACAAATTCTTAGTCAGTTTTTTCTTTAAATTATTGTTTATACATGGCTCTAATAAGTCTTACTATATCACAGAAATTGCGATTATTGTTGATTATACAGTAACGTTTTGGAGTTTCCGAATATCAAAATATTACTTTATAATATTTAGGGTACAAGACTTAACAACTTTTAGTGAGCTATGTATTATAGCTATCAACAAACTAAAACTAAAGTTATTTTTGATGTAGATGTAGCCCATAATACCTGTGTATGTTCCACGATCATATAACAAAACTCAAATACGTACTCTCTATCAACAAACACACACACACACACACACACACACACACACACACACACACACACACACACACACACACACACACACACACACTCACTCACACACACACACACACACTCACACACACACACACACACACCTATATATAACCATATAACCTATATAAAACCTATATAACGGTTTCCCAATTTCGAATGAAATATTTATTCTAACCCTTACCGAAAATATTATTTTTGAAATGTTTTTATTTAATATAAACTGTATTATTGAATTGTGTATATTCTTTTAACAGTTAATAATGTTGGAACCGTAAGTGAATATCCAATGTACCTCGAAGAAATTTCTGAAGATGAACTTGGAGATCTTATAAGCATAAATATAAATTCTACAATATTTATGACTCATATGGTTATTAAACAAATGAAGATCCGAGGCAAAGGAGCTATTGTTAATGTTTCATCTGCTACAAATATGATGCCAGTACCATTAATGACAGTATACGCAGCTTGTAAAATTTTTGTAAAATTCTTTTCAGAGGGTATTAGAGAAGAATACGAAAAATATGGGTTAACAATACAATGTCTATCGCCTTCGGTTGTAAAAACCAAGTTGGTTAGATTTAGTACTGAAATAAATGTAAAATATGTGCATTTTATTTATTTTAAGTTAAATTTTGTTATAAATGTTATAAACGTTTATCTTATTTGCAGGCAAGTCGGTTGGTCCCGGATGCCGCAACATACGCTAAAAATGCCATTGAAACTTTAGGAAGATTTGATTCAGCCACTGGATATTGGATACATGATATACAAGCATTTTTGTTATCAATGTTTCCCACATGGATAAGAACAAAAATTGTCTTCTATATAAATACACGTTTTAGGAACAAATATTTGGAATCGCAGAGAAAGATCGTTATTAATTAAATAGTATATTACGCACCATGGGAGGAAAAAGCTTGGACAGTCCACAGCTCGTGTAAATTGTCACCCGAGCCGGGGGCTGGCCAATTTTACTCCCGTGGTGCGTATACTATTTTTCCTCACATCGAGGCCGAAAATCCCATATTTCCGTTTCGGAGCCGGGCGGGAATGAGGCACTTTCGGCCCAGTGTGAGGAAAAAGAAACTTATATCTAACTATTGTTTCTACTTTTTTTATATAAAAAATAAAATTTTAGTATAAATTAATATATTTTGAAGAAGAAAAAATTCTCCTATTATCGGATATTTTCAACAATTATAAATATACGTCAATATTGATAAATAGTATCTTTTGAGAAAAATATCTACTCCTATAATTAAAAAAATTAATAAAAAATCATAACTTTTTTTATAATATCGGTTTTAAACTCAAAGTATTGTTATAGAGGTGTACGACTACCCGAAGATCCGAACTATCCCTTATATAAATTGAGCATTCGAGATAATCTATTTTGCCCTCGAACGATCTAGAAATCTCGAATAATCGAATCCGTCTCGAATCTCGAAAGGAAAGAAACAAAAGACGAAACAGTGGCGCGCGTAGCGCGCTGATTAATTAACGCTAGTTTATTCTATAAACTCAACTCAACGAACTCGAGTCGAATCAAATTTTTTACTCGATATATTGAACTACTCGAACTATGATCGGATGGTTCAAAGTTATCGAATAGTTCGGACTGATCGGGTAGTTCGAACTTTGATCGAATAGTTTGAAATGATCCAATACCTCGAACATCGATTAAGTAGTATGCACTTTGATCGAGTATGTAGTTTGAAATGATAAGGCACTTCGAACTTCCAGTGCGTAGTAGTGAATAAATTATAAAAGAATTATAAATAAAAATTATAGATAATTATAAGTAATCTTATGATAATTATAATTATTATTGCTAAGTAGTAGATAAGTCCAAAAACAAATTACATTCAGCTAATTATATCATTTTATAAGTTTCTAAGAAAGCCAACTGGTTCGATCTAGTTCGAGTAGTTCGACTTCATTCGACTAGTTCGACTTACTTCGAGTAGTTTCGAGTAGCTCTACTTCATTCGAGTAGTTCGAGTTGGTCCGAGTAGTTCGACTTGACTCGAGTAGTTCAAAGTATCGAGTACTCGAGTAAATTTCGAAGAAAAAGCGCGATACAGTTCAAACACGCCGAGCCAAGTACTCGTGCACCCCTAAAGACGTATTTCTCGGTTCCTTATTGATTAACGTAGGTATTTGATGGTAATTTCATATTTCACTTTTAAAAAGAAAAAAAAATCAGAACGCTCGGTGTGCGCTTTATTATAACCTATATACGTTCTTATTGTAATAACCTTTGGAATACTGATTTTAACATAACTTGACTTGATTGACTATAACACTGCAAGTATTTATGTTACGAATACAAGCAATAAGATTACAAAAGGAGGCAGAAAAAGCTTTAATTCGAGCTGCTGTTTTAACGAAAAAAGCTCGATCGATTCCTCAGAAAGTTATAAGCAATCAAAGATAGTTAATAGAAGAAGCATAATTCTTGAACAAAATGACGCATTTTAAGATTAGGTAGGTCATATCTTAAGAAAAGGGGTCCAGAAAAATTACTTAGTGAACCGATACTGGACTTCATATTTAGGTACCAAAAATCGACTTTCAAAACCCTATAAAAATTCGTTCCTCACAGATTGTGCACTCTCCTTGTTTGTCTAAATAGTATATTACTAACGCGGGCGGAAGAGGATTATTTACCTCATGCGACGTTTTTCGGCCGAGCGAAGCGAGGTCGAAAAGTCGCATGAGGTAAAAATTCTCTTACGTCCACGTTTCAGTAACGTATTTTTCCGTCCGAGGCCGCAAAATGACATTTAAGATGGCATTTTGAGGTTAAAGGGCGGAAAACATAATTCATTAATAATAGGTACTTAAACGAATCAGTAGAATGTACAATATAATAAACAAACCGTTTCGTGTACGATATATATAAATAATTATATAACGTATTTGATCCATTTGCCGTTCATTAACGCACAATCTTTTCCTCTTTTTCTATTACCACGTGATACCTAAACCACTAATGACTTATATTTAAATTGAAGTACATATAATATCCCCAGAAGCATAAATGCAACCGCTATTCCCTCAAGCTGTAAACCAGACAATTAGCGCGGGTAAAGGGATTCAGATAAGACAACCCAATAAACAAAACAAAATTTGTTTAACTCTTTAAGACTACTTAAAGTAGGTACTAGTTACGCATACGATATCAAAAAGCAATATTCGGAACACGTGGACTGAGAAAACTGTCGTAGGAAAATTTACTGAAAAGCTAATAAAAATTACTATTTTTTATAGCAACGATGGGATATCATGGAAATTTAGGTACTTTTGCTAACTAATATAGTAATTTTTGTAGCCAAGCTTAAACTTAAAAAAAATTGATTTTCATGATTTTATATCTATAGGATACCTAATATTTATACAATATTTAATATATTATTAATTAAATTTAGCTATACAAGAAATAAATAAGGAAATAAAAATTTTTTTTTACGGTGGTTGTGTATTCGAACCCTGGACCCTCCGCACGCTAGGCAGACGCGCTAACCTCTTATACCCACGTGAGCTTCTTGAGTACAAAATTTTGGAACTGATACATTGGCTACCTTCGCTTACGAGAGAACTTTGATGATTATTTGATAGCAATAAATAACTATGATAATATAAAGAAATAACTCATAGCTCACCTGCACAACGTAAAAATAAAACAACTGAATCGATATTGTCGATGTTTTTGATAACTTAAAAGGAAGATAATCTCAAATTGCGGGAGAAACATAACCTCAATCAGACACGTGCTCCCGGCGTGCACGCAATAAGTACTACATGTAGAGGGCACTTTTTGCTATGTGTAGTAGTAAAAATTATTAAGATACCTTGTAAATATTCCTGAACTATAGCAAAATTTTTTATAATTTGCTTATATCCCCGCGTTGCTATCAAATATAGTAATTTTTGTTAGTTTTTCAGTAAATTTTCCTACGACAGTTTTCTCAGTGTGCGTATGATTTACACACTCGTAGCAACCGAATATCACACTCTACGCACTTGTTGCAAAAACTACTATTATCATAATAGTTGTATCGACATTACTCATAACTTTAAACTATACTTTATTTATTATTTCATATCAACAATAAGTTAAAATGAGGGTATAATGAAATCAATAATAGTATATTACGCAACTAGGGAGGTAAAGAGCTGGCCAGTCCAGAGCACATGTTTGCAACCCTCGCGTTCGACTCGGGTGGCAATTTGCATGTGCTTTGGACTGTCCAACTCTTTACCTCCCTAGTTGTGTAATATACTATTTAAATGTCTACTTTATTCTGCTCAGTCGCTCTCAAAAAACTAAAATTATGTATTTCTATGATTTATTTATGTATACTAGCCAAATCCATGCGCGCTGCGCGCGCTCTATGTACTTTTTTTCTTAAACATGCAAAGAATAATTTATACCTTATAAGCCAGAAATCTTTTTCTTTTAATTTTGATGCATCTTTAATAATTGATATAATACTGTAGAACATTTACTCTTAACGAATACAAAATTTTGAGGCTAGAAACTATAAGCTTACTCGAATATTTTTTTTTTCGTGAAGTATTAAATAAAGAATAAAATCTGAACATAATATTGACATAATTTATTCTAATATTAACATAATTAATTCTTCTAAGATTAAAACATTGCTTATTGTTTTGAATGTTACAGTGCAATTCAATAACTAATCGTATTCTGTTGCTTCCTCATACAGGAAGCTTTGTAAATGTGAAAAACATTTTCGAGACAAAAAATGTTCAAAAAGATGTTTTAAGGCGATATATGTCGATATTTGTTGATTTTGAGAAAAATTTTTTTCGTGGATGTGTGTGTGTGTGTGTGTGTGTGTGTGTGTGTGTGTGTGTGCGTGCGCGCGCGCGCGCGCGTGTTTGTAAACTCTTTATATCTCGGAAACGAATCGACCGATTTTCGTCGGACAGACTTCTCTTCGTCTCATGAAAAAAACTCTGTATTCTGATGGATTTGAGTTTTTATTGATTTTCTTTTTTTATAATAAAAAACGATTTTGAATTTTTAGTTTTTTGGATTTTGTTATATCTTACAGCCATTATTACATAATATAATGAACTTTTCTTGCAGGGTATTTAAATTACCTATATTTTCTTTTTTTAATATTTAAATTATCTTCGCTCTCTCATTTGTTATTAAGGAAAACGTTTTTATATTCTCAAAAAATATTTTATTTATCGCCTTAAAATTTTAACCACTTAATAAACTCATTGAGGACTATATTTGGTTAACATTTCAAGAGATTATCTTTATTTGTTTTTTAGAAAAAAATTATTTTAGAAAAAATTGGCGTTTTCGTTGTCGCACTAAATAAGAGTAAAAATTATCCAATCGTCCTGAAGTTTGGCACATATATAGCTTTTATATATCTTCAAATCCAGTTCGTTGCCAAAAAAAATCGGTTCATTACGACCAAAGATATTTCAGGTTAAAAATTTTTTTTTAATTTTCGGATCGCCTTTCTTCAAAGAATACTTGATTTATCGACTTAAAATTTTAGCCACTTAATAAACTTATTGAAGACTATATTTAGTTAAAATTTTAAGAGATTATCTTCATTTGTTTAAAAAAAAAAAAATTATTTTAGAAAAAATTTGTGTTTTCGTTGTCGCACGATAACGAGAGTAAAAATTATTCAATCGTCCTGAAATTTTGTATAGATGTAACTTTTATACACCTTCAGATCGAGTTGGTTACCCAACAAAATCGGTCCATTATGAAAAAAGATATTATTTGGTGTTAAAAATTTTAACATTCTCGATTTCTCAGAGAATACTTGATTTATCGACTTAAAATTTTAACCACTTATTAAACTCTTTGTAAAATACAAAAATGTATAATAATTATTGCTTTTTAATGATAAAAAATAGAAAGAGTAAAAATAAAAAGTTACAAACTATTTAACATAGTCTCACCGTATTTTGAAATACTTTTCTACTTCTGGCCACCACTTTAACAAATAATTAAAGCATGTTATTTATTTTTTTAGCTGCAACCCATATTAATTTGATTATTATTTATTTAATACTTTTTACTTTAATTATTTTCATTCCAATAAATATTCCAATAAATAATACCTAATTATCAAATAAAAATGCATATTTAATTTTAAATTCTCGCGCCTTTTATCCAAAAGCCAATCACAGATCAAATCTATAGAGGTTTCACTTTTTCCGGTCATCACTTTTTTAAAAAGGGAAACTTATTTTATTCCACACTCGACCAAAATGGCCACCTTTCGCCCCCGAAAATCGGGGCAAAAGTTGCATATATTTCCCACAAATCTCATTTGCGGGGCTAAAGTAAAAATTGATATTTTTTTCTTTACAATTTTTATAATAATACTATTTATTTTGTAATAAATCCATGAAAATATAATGTAAAACAAAAGAAAAACGTGTCGGTCCCGCTTTCAGAGTGAAAAGGTGGCCACGGACGAGTGTGGAATAAAATACTATATGTAACACGGGACAAAAGTAGATTTCTCTTGCGTGGTTTATACTGCTCTCACGAAAAGATTTTTCCCTTGGGTGATTACTGCACTCACTTCGCTCGGGCAGTAAACGCACCCTCGTGTTACTTTCGCCCATTGTTACATAATGTACTATTTTCATTAAAAAATACTTCTAAGAGAATCATATATTAGAAAAGAATGTTTGAAAATTGATTAAAAATGCCTATAAAGAACAATTTTAGATCTCGAACGAGACAGTATTCTAAATTTAAAATAACATATTTGTAATTTTCGCGCCTGAATAGGACTACCAACTGCAACTACAATATTATAGATTGGCACGAATGCAAGTTTTGTTACTATATATAACATATGCCGGGTTTCTTCGTAAATTTGAACTTTACGAATTTTTCTAGAGCCAACTTATCCTTCCTGCTTCCACAATTGTAATTTTTAGCGATGACAACACCAATAAAAAGTTTTGCAATAGCCAAAGACCGACAAATTTACCAAGTATTCTGATTATTTTTCCCTTTATTATAATCGTGTGACGTGTACGGCCGTCACGCAAGAGCGCATTGTGAGAGCGAGGGGGCGGGAGAGAGGGAGGGAGAGGAGAGAGAGAGAGAGAGAGAGAACGTGGCGCTTGACGTGGCAGAGGCAGCTGGCCTGCCGCAACACCGCAGCCGCTCAGCGCTTTCCCATTTGTTTAATTTTCAGTCTGCATCACTGCCAATACCAATTAAAATACCTCACATCCAGTTTCTTTATCGTTTGTTTGTGATGAGTCTTCACACCGATAACGAAGAAAACTAGGTATGTGAGTATTAGACGTACGAAACGTTCAACAACGATCTCGCTCCTGCAGCCTGCATACGTGGACCTGTCAGACTCACGTGCGCCCCTCTCACGCTCGCGCTTCCAGCAGTTGACATTCCGGCACTTTGCATCAATTAATATATGCGCCCTTAGGGTTAATTTAAAAAAAAATCGAATGGTGTAAGTTAAAGGAGAAATTACTGCGTGACACGCGCATTTTCCTTACATTCTACTTATAGGTTTCGAAATTGCTGGCGCTCTGAGAAAGAGAGCGTGAGAGGGCCCACGGTGCATTATCACATATATAGTCGTCGTGTACACAAATCCGTGCCTGTACACTTTCCCTGCCTCCGTGTTCGGAATGTGTGCGCGAGGAACATGACATTCGCTTGAATTATTGCGGGATCCTTGGAGTGGTCGAGTAACAACAAGATCAGTACTTACCAGAGAAGCCGCAGATTTATAGTATACAGTGAAAAAGTTTATATTTAGTATAAAATTTTACGTGACGTTCCGAAGTGAGAGGTTATCATTGCTCCAAAATTTTGATTTTCTCATAGAAAAAAATGTTGTTATTTTCATTTTCGTTTTGTGTATTCATCAAATGAAACATATGCTCCTAAGTTACACCAAGTAATTTAGCTGGCAAATTATTAAAAAGTGTTTAAAACCCCACCATATGCCTTCAACAAAAGTTTTATATTACTATTTTCAATTGAATTGTTTATCTTTATATAGATTTACAAAATAGCAGTAACTATAGTATTGTTTAGGTATTTGATTACAAATATATAATTCATAGTTTTTTATAAAATAAACATACTTTTGCTAACAAATTTTTTTCAAAAGACATTGAATATTTGGTCATTTTCAACATTAAAAAGCTTATAACAAAATCATTCAATATTTAAAAAATAAATAAATATACTTCAAATATATCCAATTATACTTATTTCAGAATAGAAAATGAATCCTCAACTTGTACAACAACAGAGTCCATGGCCTGTACCGGGATTACAACAAAAATTATCAGGACCACCATTACCAAGTCAACAAAATCTTTCAAATTCTAATCAAGCACCAGGCCCACAACACTATCCATTGGGACCCCCATTATCAGGACAACAAAATCTGCAAAACTCTAATCAAATACAAGGACAACAACAGTATCCATCAAGTCATCCATTGCCAGGGCAACAAAATCTTCCAAACTCTAATCAAATACAGGGACAGCAGCAATATCCATCTGGTCCTCATTTATCAGGGCAACAAAATCCTCCAATACAAGGCTCACAACAATATCCTCCTGGTCCTCCTCTACCAGGACAACAAAATTCTCCAAATTCTAATCAAATACAAGGACAGCAACATTATTCATCAAGTCCTCCATTACCAGGACAACAAAATATCCTAAATTCTAATCAAATACAAGGACAGCAACATTATCCATCAAGTCCTCCATTACCAGGCCGACAAAATGTCCTAAATTCTAATCAAGTACAAGGACAGCAGCAATATCCATCGAGTCCTCTATTGCCAGGTCAACAAAATCATGCGAATTCTAATCAAATACATGGGCAACAGCAGTATCTACCTGGTCCTCCTCAACCAGGACAACAAAATCATCTATATTCTAACCAAATACAAAAACAGCAACAATTCGCACCAGGTCCTCCATTACCAGGGCAACAAAATCATTTAAATTCTAATCAACTGCAGGGAAAACAGCAGTATCCACCAGGTCCTCCTCTACTAGAACAACAAAACCAACTGCATGTCCTTAATCAGAACTTTCAACAACTAAACTGTGGTCCTGGACAGTCTGTAAGTTGAAAATTTGTGATTGAATATATGAAAAGTGGAACATGTAATTGAATATTTTGCAGCCTATGTATGGACATCAGGGTCCGTATCCAAGTGGTATGCCGGGTGGTCCTGGTGTGTTTCACAATAATGCTCAAGCACAACACAAACTAGATCCCGATCAAATGCCAAGTCCAGTAAGTAATTAGTTTTCAAAACATTTAAGTTCTTTTTATTAGAGTCAATTTCACATCAACTATAATTTATTTTCTGTTTTTTAAAGATACAAGTTTTTCATGAAGATCAAAGACTAAGAGGGGGTGATTTTATCACAAATCAAAAAGGACTAGTTCCACCATTAGTCTCAACAAAATTTCTTGTACATGATCAAGGAAATGCATCTCCAAGATTTATTCGATCAACAATATATACTGTTCCTACAACTACTGAAATTTTAAAACAAGTAATATTTTTACAAGATTAATTTATTATATAAATTTGGATTCTCTTTTCACAATTTGATTTTATAATTTACGTTTTAGACACAAGTTCCCTTTGCATTAATTTTAAATCCAATGGGTCAAGTAGAAGAAGGTGAATATGAACCACCAATCGTAAATATGGGAGAAATTGGACCAGTTCGTTGCATTCGTTGTAAAGCCTATATGTGTCCTTTCATGCAATTTGTTGATGCTGGTAGACGATTCCAATGTGTGTTTTGTAAAGCTACAACAGAAGGTATTATAAATATATTTTAAAATAAATAAAATTTAAAATTTATTTTGATTATTAACTTGTTTTTCCTAATTTTTTAGTCCCCCAAGAATATTTTCAACATTTAGATCATACTGGGCAACGAATGGATCGTTATGAAAGACCAGAATTATCGCTTGGAACTTATGAATATATAGCCACTAAAGACTACTGTAGAGTATGTAAAACTACTTCTAATCTTCTGTCTTCTCTCAAATTAATTCATATTTTTAATATAATTAAAATATAATATTTAAATACTTTTTTAGGATAATATTCTACCAAAACCACCAGCATTAATTTTCGTCATTGATGTATCTTATAATAATATAAAATCGGGCTTAGTAAATTTGCTTTGCTCACAAATAAAACAAATAATTCGTAATTTACCCATCGATGCAGGGCAAACTAAATCAAACATGAAAGTTGGTTTTATAACTTACAACAATTCTGTTCACTTTTACAATTGCAAAGCAAATCTTGCTCAACCACAAATGCTCTTTGTTGGAGATGTTAATGATATTTTTATGCCACTTTTGGAAGGTTTTCTTTGTGATCCTGAAGAATGTGAGTCAACAATAGATAGTTTAATGGCTCAGATTCCATTTATGTTTGGAGAAACTCGAGAAACTGAAACAATTCTAGGACCAGCTATACAAGCTGGTTTGGAAGCCTTAAAAGTAAATAATTATACATTGAAACAATGAAAAAATGAAATTAATGTGGCATAATATAATTCATACATTTTTTAGGCTTCTGAATGTGCAGGAAAATTGCTAGTTTTCCATTCATCATTACCCATTGGTGAAGCTCCAGGAAAACTGAAAAACAGAGATGATCGCGTTATTGGAACTGAAAAAGAGAAGAGTGTATTAGGTATTTAACATATTATTTAATTTTGTTACATATATGTATAGTTTGTTCTAACTTATATAGATAGTTTTTTTATTTTTAACTGTGCATACTAAATATTACAAATTTATTTAAAAATTGTGTATGATATTTTAACTTATTTTGTTTTATAATTTCTCTCTTTCTCTCTTTAGCGCCACAAACAAATTTCTACAGTAGCTTAGGTCAAGAATGTGTTGGAGTTGGTTGCAGTGTTGATTTATTCCTTTTCAATAATTCTTACATTGATGTTGCTACTATTGGTCAAGTTTCAAGAATTACAGGTGGTGAAGTCTATAAATATACTTATTTTCAGGTAAATATTCCTAATTCCATTGTCATTTGTTTAGTTTAATTGAACAAATAAAATAGTAAATAAAATATTTTACAGGCTGATGTTGATGGCGATAGACTAATCACTGATATTGTAAATAACATAAGCCGGCCTATTGCATTTGATGCCGTTATGCGTGTTCGTACATCAACTGGTGTTAGACCAACAGATTTTTATGGACACCTGTTTATGTCCAATACAACTGATATTGAATTAGCCAGCATAGATTGCGATAAAGCCATTGCAATCGAAGTAAAACATGATGACAAATTATCAGACGAAGAGGGTGTTTATATACAAGCTGCTCTTCTTTATACATCTTGCAGTGGACTAAGAAGACTGCGAATTATTAATTTAAGTTTGAGAACTTCACCACAAGTAGCAGAACTTTATCGATCATGTGATTTAGATGCCATAATTAATTTCCTGTTTAAACAAAGTAAAAAGTAGTTTAATTATATTGTAATTTTTGGGTTTGAAATGAAAACCTTATTTCGATTTTTTTCATATTACAGATGTATCTAAATTAGTAGAGTTATCTCAAAAAACAATAAAAGATGGATTGAACTCAAGATGTGCAACTATTCTAGCTGCTTACAGAAAACATTGTAGTTCTCCACAAAGTATTGGGCAGTTAATACTTCCAGAATGTATGAAGTTATTACCCTTGTATACAAATAGCTTACTTAAAAGTGATGCATTAACTGGAGGTATTCACATTATTAAAATTAACTTGAAAAAAAAAAAATATATATATATATATACACACACCATTTTATTTTTTTATTTTATGATTATAGATAAGTTGTAACTAATATTTTTTTATATTAAAGGTGCTGCAATAACTATTGATCAGAAATCATATGTTATGATGGCAGTCACCTCAATGCCTATAACTGAAACTGTCGCTCATATATATCCACGATTATTACCATTACATGATGCTGATCCTCAGAGTACAGAACTGCCGCCGTTATTACGTTGTTCAATAGATAAATTTAGGGATGATGGAGTATACTTGTTAGGTAAGAATAAGAATAACTACGTCTGTTTGACCATAGAGATATATACTTTAATCTTTTTTTTTAATAGAAAATGGAATACAAATGTTTATATGGTTTGGCTTAAACTTGAGTCCTCAATGGGTGCAATCTGTTTTTGGAAGTGCATCAGTTATGCAAATTGACACTGACAAAACTGTTATTCCTGTGTTAGACAATTCTTTAAACAAACGAATCAGAGATATAGTAGCTCAAGTCCAAAGTGAGAGGCGCTATTGTATGCGGGTATGTCAAATTTTTTCTTATAAATTTTTCTTTCATTTTCATTTAATTTAGTCAATATTAAACAAGGATCTTTTGAGAGTCAATGTCAATGTGAATAAAATATAAACACAACTTATGTTGTTCACATGATAGTTGATAATCAAGGAGCGCGGGAGCGCTCCGAAGGCAAGTATCTGTCCAATGTAGAAAAATCCTGAGGGTCGACCTTTCAACTTTCAGTCAATGAATCCAACATTAATTTACATATAATGAACTTATTATTTGCTATAATGCATTACTTATCTAACAATTTATTGATTCTAGTTAACACTTACAAGGCAACGAGAAAAAATGGAAATGGTGATGAGACCATTTTTGGTTGAAGATAGAGGAAGTGATGGTAGCCTGAGTTATGTGGAGTATCTGTGTCATATGCATGGATTAATACGACAGCTTCTAAGTTGATGCAGTTATGACTTGTATTAACAAAGTTGAAAAAATGTTATTAACACTGATTGTATATATGCAATACAGTGTTAGAAATATTATTTGATAAAAAAATCTATAAATTTTATTTATATTTGTTTTTAGCATATTTTACAAATTAGTAATAAAATTTTTTTGTATGTTAATTATATTGATTTTTAAATTTCACGTGAATTATAGAGTGATATTTATATAATGAAATATATACAGAATCAAAGTATTTTTAGATTTATCTACAATCATGCATACGTAAAATATAAACAATCATTTTAGAAAATAATAGATACATAATATTTGTAAGAATATATCTTTAAAACTCTTCATATTTTTATATGAACAATATATTTGTGCACTACTACTGAAAAAATGTTAATATTATTTTAAAATAATATGAATCTAACAAAATATAACTATTACCACCTGTTCCATTCCTTTTATCTTTGTTTTAATAAAAATGTTTTCATTATTTTCCTCTTTATATGAAAATGCGAATATAATGGAGTATTCTTCGATTTATAGAAAAGTATATTACGTTCCTAGACCGGGAAGTAGGATATTACATTCGCGTGTAGATTGCCGTCCTCGACTTCGCCTCGGATGACAAACACAAGAATATGATATTCTATTTTCCGACCGAGGTGTGTATACTATTTTTCTTCATATCCTGGCTTGAAAGTTCGCTAAAACTAACACTGCGGCCGGGAAATTGCAGGTTATAGTCACGTCATATACTGAAAACACATGACTGTAATATCAACGAATATAGACGCATATAGAAGCGTACGAAGAAAAAAAATTAGTTCCGCCTTGACCGAGTGGTGGCGCTAGCATTGACTGTGTGCTTTTGTTCTGCGAATCGCGGCTCGGAGGCTCGCGCGCGCGCGCCGTCCGCGGCTCGCTGGCACGCGCCGTTCACGGTGATCCGAGCGCAGGGACCGTATAGCATGACTGCATGATGATTTGCAACTTGAAATGTTATAAAACTTTTTTATAAATAACAATTTAATGATGATGAAATAAAATTTAATATATACAAATCAATTATATCAAATATTATTAAAAGTTAATAAAGTCTTACAATTATTTGATTAAAAAAATAATAATTGAAAGAAATAAAAAAGATATAAATTGTTATACAAGCAAATAAATAGTAATAATTAGTTATGTAGTCATATTATATGTATAGTTATTTAACTTGATATATCATATCACTTTTCGACTGTATGCAACCATTGTATTAATTATCGTATTCACTGTTAATTAATATATTGTGTATCAAGGGTGTAACGTTGGATTTAGCAGACCGAGTATTTATAAGTACAAGTCGAACGCAAGTTAGCACGAGCCTATAAGGTAAGTGCGTTTCGCAAGCCGCACACAAATCCTGCAAACTCGCGATATAAAAAAGCCCCTAGCCCTTGGGTGAACATGATATTATGTTTTCTGACAGTTTATAATCTTCGAGATTTTCGTTCTTAAAAATTAACGGTTTTTCAACACAGATCACTAGGGCCTATTGCCCCTATATAGGTACTCAATTTATTTATCATAATCAATGTATAAATAAAGGTTTGAGAAGAAAGGCGAGGGGGTATTATATCAGACAACTAAATTGTCAGATGGGTGATTTTAAAGAAATATTAATAAAAAAATTAGAATACGTTATCATAAGAATGGTTAATTTTCCGAATGTCGAAATAGTACATTTCGATACGAGTGCATCAGGTGATTATTTAGCTCAAATAACACGTTTTTCGCACGAGCGAAGCGAGTGAGAAAAGTCACATGAGCTACAAGTCTTCGCAGTAGTTTCGAACCGTATTTTATACCACGAGAGCCGAATAATTCTATTAAAGTTATGATTTTGAGTCTACAGTGGTATAAAATGTTTAAAGCTTAGTATATAAAAATTAAAAAAAAATTGGCAAGAAGACCATAATATTCTCATTAAATTATTTTAATATTATATATGATATCAATATTTCCAATACCATTTCCACCTAACGATTAAACTGTATAGAAAATGTAGTGATAAAGGGAAGCCATAACGTCGACTAATGATCTAAAAATCTTATGAGAATACATGTTTTACATTTTTCGGAATAGTTAAAAGTCTGTAAGTTTATGCAATTTGTTTTTAATTTTTATAGACGCGAATTTTTCTAATATTTCTTTTCGAAAATAATTCCTGTCGTGTTCTGAATAGCTCCCGTTTCTAATTGACAGTATCAGATTTGGAAAATTTTTAAACGACATTATATTTAAGATATTCTTTGAAGGAAATGGTCATATTATATTTAATAAAATACCTATATAACATTTCACCATTCTGATAAAATACCTCCCCTGTGGATAAAAAGATGCTGCAGCAATCGCAAAGTAATGGATCAGGCATAAAAAAACTAGTATTGATTTTAAAAATTTAAAAACACAAAAATCGACCCTGCGTTACGAAAAAGATTGTTTATTCTACTTAAATTCATGGAATGTTCATTAATATGTTCTGCTCTCAGTTAATACGTGTTTGCATAGGTATTTGTTATATATTACACGTTGTTTCAGTTATTCAATTTTATTAATTATTTTAAACAATACAGATAATATGCAAACGCGATATTATTCGACGGAAACCAAGCGGGAAGGTGGCAGATATCTTCCATCAGGATAGGATAGGAAACACAGGAGCATTAGGTTAAGGAAGGAAGGGTAATAAATATTTACAAATATTACAAACATGTACTAAAAATTAAAATCTTTTATCTTTAATCTGATTGTTTAATTTAAATGAACTACAAAAACATATACAAATAGTGACGCGCAAAATTGTGAACTACAATTTACAACAAAAGATAAAACAAAATTATGAACTACAGTATTGTCTTCATGCATGTTACTACAACTAATCGTTATTAATTTGAAGTTTAAATATATAGTCGTAAATTATACTAGTAAGTCAACTACTTTCAAATTATCCGAACAAAGTATTATAATCTAAATTATTTATGAAACGTAAAATATGGCTTATAATGAGTGAAAAACGATAATGATACGTATGATGATAGCGCCCACACCCCACGAACTACAGTATTTTTTGCAGGGTGACTTCACCAATATCCGAACAGACACCAGTTAAGGAACATTTTCTTTAAATATATGAAAATATCAATCTTTCTATGTATTGTTTATCTAATATGACGATAATTTTCGAATCTTTTAAAATTTTGATTTCATTTTACATAAAGATACTTCATAAAAGAAATTGTTAAGAATAAAATCATAAAAAATCGCCGCTATTGAGTGTTTATTCACTGGCGAAGTATTCATTCACTGGCGAAACGTATTTAGATACTAAGATCGCGTGTTCATTTACTGATTTTTAGGAGATATTTACAGATTTCTTATAAACAAAATTTCTACTTTTATTCTTTATCTAAAATTTTGTCACTGACGTAAAGTTTGAAGTTTTTAAAATACTAATTAAAAAAGATTTTTGCTTTTAATCGATTTTTAATTCTCTTAACTAAATAACAAAAATAGAAATTTCCTTATTCGTTCATTCACTGGTGAAGTCACGCTATAAACGTCTCCTTGGAATTTAATACAATAAACTCTGGCTCAATAAATAAATAAATAAATAAAATATAAAACATAAATATTGAAAGAAAATTCTAAATACATAAAAAGTGACATTATATTTTTGATAATTCTACTTAAATAATTTTACGGAATAAATATTGTAATTATGAAGTGGAAATTACAATTATCGAATTGGCAATTAAAATTTTTATACTATTAAATATAGTCATATATATGAAGATCTAGGATTTATAAATAATTGATGATGCAGGAATGAAAGAAGTGGAAAATTTCTATGAAGCAAAATGAAATTGAAAGTGAATAACTAGTATTTTACTTTAATTGAAAATAATCATAAAAATTATAATTAGAAATCATGCTTTGCATTAATAAATAGTCAATAAACATCACCTTTTATGGTATCACATAAATTAATGTTCTGTAACAAAATATACATATATTTATTTCTTAGCAACAGACAACACAATAAGCGTAACATCTTGCTGAAATTTGATCATGAAACAAAGATTTATATTTCCTTTTTGTAAAAAAAAAATAGTGTGTTTTGCTTTATCGGTAAGTAATAAAAATATTATTTTAATTTAGCAAGTTCTTTTTATTCATGACTCAATTTCTGCAATTTAGCATTAGGCTTGTTACTAGCAAAATGTCTTTTCCTTGAAATTTTAGCGTCCCGCAAATCATGATTGATCCATTTTACTTTATTAAAAATATGAACTCTAACGAAAAACGCTATTGCAGCCTCACGATGCGATTTACAAGGTTCGTCAGTAATCCAAAACTCTGCATGATATTCGAGAACTTTAGATGTGATTTTATCAATTAAAACTTTACTAATTTCTATGTTATAACTTACTTCAGAAAATAATGCATCAAAAGTTTCAATAGCTGTTATAATGATTCCGTAAAAATCGTCAGAAGGAACACAAAGATTTTCAAGTTCATTATTTACATTAAATACTTTATACGCTTTAAAAAAAATTAATAGATCATCATTAGTTTCAATATTACAGTTAACTCTAGTGAAAGAAGCTTTACAGTCAGAACAATTAAATTTTGAGATACATTTCATCGCTACGTATCCAGCAACATACTTCATTGCTCCCCGTAAAGGAGTAGACGAATCTTGTAGATTATGTGAATTTGACAATATACTATCCATTTTATCATAACTTTCTGATAAAAAGCTCCTAGTTGTATTACTCAAATTCTCACTCCTTTCATTTAATGAATCAGATACTTCTTGAAATTCATCATCATCACCTACAACTGTGTCTGAATCAGACATATTTTCCATATAAGTATCTTCATTTTCATCGAAATGAAGAGATTCATTTACTCCATCGAACGAAATTTCACTGCAAGCGTCTTCAATATCATCGTTAGCTAATTCATTATTTTGACTACTTGCATTTACTTCGATGATACTGTTGTCTTTTGCAAGGAAATTACTATTAATACAATCCGCATTAATATTTTCATCAAACGCGTGCACAGAATTGGTTCCGTTTTCTAACGATTCTTGTAATTCAACATTTTTACTTTTCATACAAATTGCTAGTAACGCTACTGTTCCATCAGGTTCGCAATTTGTTAATTTGGATGAAGACGTTAAATTTGCAGTAATGCTATACTGCAAATTATGCCTTACTTGCATTGCGGTTGGATTTTGATTGTGACCAGAACGACTTCTTAAAACAGAGAATAAATTTTCTAATGGATCTTGATTTAAACGCGTCGTTAACAAATACACTCCATCATTTGCTGCCATATCTTCCCATTGTAAAAGTATACTATTAATCGTCAAATAAAAACCGTCAAAGCATGGGGGATTACCGTTTTTATCAACGCATTTCCACTTTTCGATCCAAATCAAGGACTCTTTCAAATACTGTACTACTTGAGGATTTAATTTTGATAAAGGACGACGCAAAGGATTACCATCTCGAGAACTTCTACTATTTAAACAATCAAAAAGGTCGTTTACTTTTTTAATAAAATTTGCTGTTTCTATACAATCTGGATGAGTCAAAGGTTGCTCTGGTGCGACCGCACCTGCTAGTAACGCTGAGGAAACACTTTTACTAAAAATTTGAGCTGCAAGACTAACGTTCATTAGTTGAAAAGAATTTAGATCTAGATGTCTGTCTGTTAGTTTAGGGGCAGATTTAGTTGGTAGATCTTTTTCACGATTTCTTAATTCCCGAATCGCGTCCCATAAAACAGATTTCTCATTTATTTCAAATTGACGTTTACGAAAAGTGTTACACAGGCATTTAAGTAAATGGGGAGCATCGAAGTTAAAGAAAATTTTACGATTATGTCGTTCAATAAATGGCTCGTTTTTTGTTATACCCAATTTTTTTCTGGCCGATTGATTTGGCGATCCTTGATCGCATACCATTGGTTTTAATATAAAACCGGCGTCTTCAACGTAATCTATAACATCTAAAATGATTTTATGCAATAATTTTCCATTTACACTGTTATGGGGAACATAATAGCAAATAGGCTGTCTCCAATCATTCTGCCTACCTCGTAACATAAAAACTAAAACATGATTACCATGATTTTTATTGCGACCATGCTTTCCCATATCAGTGTAACCTTCAATCAAATCTTTTTTTGGGTTGTAATCTAACCACGATTTTATACTCATTTCATCCCACATTAATACACACTCGCGTTCTTTTTGAGTCATTGTACTTGATTTTATTTTCAATAATTCTAATAACTTAGTGTTATTTCCGGGACTCAAATCAAGTTCGTTAATCCATCGCCTTATTAAACTAATACAGGGCAAAGCAAACTTCTTTCGGTCACGCAAATAACAATAAGCTTTTGGAGACTTATAAAATAAATTCATAGCAAACTCTTTTTCCTCATTGGACCACTTTCTCCGTTTGTTATGTTCATTTGCATTTTAAAAAAATTTAATACATTAGCATTAAGCTTTAAATACTCATCATAAAAAGAAACTGCTTCCTTAGATCTTTCAATTTTACGCTCAAGATTCATAATTTTTTATTTCTATTTCGAATGTTTTTAGAAAGTTGTTTATTTCTATTTTGAATGTTTTTAGCTTTTTGTTCATACGTTACATTTTTTGCTTTTACTTGTTTAATCACATGTTGTGCTTTTTTACATTGCTTATCTTTTTGGTTTAACTGTCGTTGTAAATTCTTAATTTCAGCTTGCAATTTTTGAAGTGAAGTTTCATAAGTTTTAATTTTATCAACAGCATTTGTGGATTTTTCGGTAGAGTCACAATCAAAATTCAATTGGCTTTGTATTCCTGAACAAGATGGCTCTTCTGTATCAAAGCTTTGTGGCATGTTAAAACTAGTTTCTATTAAAAAAGGAGTTTCTAAATCAATAGCTGATCTCTCTTGACATGTAATAGGAGGAAGATCAATTTCGGAGCCATCATGTTCCTCAACTTCGTCGGAATCATTCAAATCAGTAGCTGAAGCCTTTTGAATAGGTATAGCAATATCTTTTAATCTCTTCATACCAGAACCGATTACAAAATCATCAGCAGTAAAATGATCACTACAAAGTCGCTTGTTTTCCATTTAGTTGGAATCCAAATCAATAAGTGTGTAATTGCCTGAGTGAAGAATCTAATCTAGTTGTCTATGTAAATAAAATATATAATTGATAGAACGAAAGTGCAAATCATAGCCATAACTTTAAGAAAATTTTGAATATTATAGTTGGGAAGCAGAGCGTCCAAGTCGGACGGCAGTTTCGAGTCTGCGCAGTAGAGATTGTCGCGGATTGGGCGCTCGCGCTGCGCGCCGTAGCGCGCGCGTTCAAATGACGGGTGAATTTAAGCTAGAGTCGGGTGTTACGTAGACGTGTAATACAAGGCAAAACAATTATTTAAATAATTCTTAACACCAAGTAGGCGGGGGATGCAAGTTCCACGCGTATACGGGAGCGCGTCAGACGTGCATACAAGACAAAATACTTATGTAAATAATTCTTAACCCCAAGTAATCGGGGGATGCGAGTTCCACGCGTATACGTGAGAGCGTAAGACGTGCATACAAGGCAAAATACTTATGTAAATAATTCTTAACCCCAAGTAATCGGGGGATGCGAGTTCCACGCGTATACGGGAGCGCGTTAGACGTGCATGCAAGGCAAAATAATTATGTAAATAACTCTTAACCCCAAGTAGGCGGGGGATGCGAGTTCCACGCGTATACGGGAGCGCGTCAGACGTGCATACAAGGCAAAATAATTATGTAAATAATTCTTAACCCCAAGTAGGAGGGGGATGCGAGTTCCACACGTATATTGGTATAAGGCAGACGTGTATTATACATGGAAAAAGAATTATTTAAATAATTCTTAATCCGAAGTAGGGGGGGGGGGGTGCAAGTTCCACGTGTATACGGGAGCGCGACAGCGTGCATACAAGCCAAAATAATTATGTAAATAATTCTTAACCACAAGTAGGCGGAAGGTGCAAGTTCCACGCGAATATGGGAGCATCCCCCACCTACTAGGGGTTGAGGATTATTTAAATAATTATTTTGCCTTGTATGCACGTCTGACGCGCTCCCTGATACGTGGAACTCGCATTCCCTGCCTACTTGAGGTTAAGAATTATTTACATAATTATTTTGCCATGTATACACGACTGCCTTATTCCAGTATACGCGAGGAACTCGTATCCCCCGCCTACTTGGGGTTAAGAGTTATTTACATAAGTATTTTGCCTTGTATGCACGTCTTACGCTCTCACGCATACGCGTGGAACTCGCATCCCCCGCCTACTTGGGGTTAAGAATTATTTACATAATTATTTTTCCATGTATACACGACTGCCTTATTCCAGTATACGCGAGGAACTCGCATCCCCCGCCTACTTGGGGTTTATAATTGTTTAAATAATTGCCTTTCTTATTGTTGCATATCTATGTAATTCCCTTATATGCGTGGACCTCATATCCCCACCCTACTTGGGTTTAAAATTTGTTTAAATAATTGTCTTGCTTATTGTTGCACGTCAATGTGATTCCCTAATATACGTGGACCTCGCGCCCCCCGGTTTCTTGGGTTTATAATTGTTTAAATAATTGTCTTTCTTATTGTTGCACATCTATGTAATTCCCTTATATGGACCTCATATCCCCAGCCTACTTGGGTTTAAAATTTGTTTAAATAATTGTCTTGCTTATTGTTACACGTCAACGTAATTCCTAATATTCATGGACCTCGCGGCACCCGGCTTCTTGGGTTTAAAATTGTTTAAATAACTGTCTTGCTTATTGTTGCACGTCAATGTGATTCCCTAATATACGTGGACCTCGCGCCCCCCGGTTTCTTGGGTTTATAATTGTTTAAATAATTGTCTTTCTTATTGTTGCACATCTATGTAATTCCCTTATATGGACCTCATATCCCCAGCCTACTTGGGTTTAAAATTTGTTTAAATAATTGTCTTGCTTATTGTTACACGTCAACGTAATTCCTAATATTCATGGACCTCGCGGCACCCGGCTTCTTGGCTTTAAAATTGTTTAAATAACTATCTTGCTTATTGTTGCACGTCAACGTGATTCCCTAATATACGTGAACCTCGCGTCCCCCGGCTTCTTGGGTTTATAATTGTTTGAATAATTGTCTTGCTTATTGTTGCACGTCTACGTAATTTATACTTTTCGTTACAGTAAAGTATCGATGCAATGTTTGTAGGGCCAGCAAGAAAATACTTTGTTGGAGGAGCGGAAAATAACGTACATTTGCGTACGTTATTACTCTTTAAGGACGTTCTCTTGGTCGAAATAGCAGTTTTCGAATTTTTAACTTTTAAATAATGTTTAATTAATTTAATAATCCAAAAGTAAGTACATATAACAAATATACACTAGAAGGAACATAAAAAAAATTTTTTAAACGAATTCAGGGAATAGTTACCATGATATTGTTAAAATTAAAGACAAAAACTTCAATAAGTTACCTAATTTTTTTGTTTCTTATCAATCTTAACGAAATAAAGCTTATTTTGTTCGTTAAGAAATTTCAGAGGAGTATCGATGGGAAAATTTATGATACGAGTTACCAATACAACGTAATATCAATTTGTTTATTAAAACTTGACTTACTTTTCTTAAACAAATTAATATTACGCCGTACTGGTAACTCGTATCATAAATTTTCCCATCGATACTCCCCCTGAAATTTCTTGACGAACAAAATAAGCTTTATTTCGTTGAGATTGGATAAGAAAGAAAAAAAATTAGGTAACTTATTGAAGTTTTTGGCTTTAATTTTAACAATATCGTAGTAACTATTGTCTGAATTCGTTTGAAAAAAATTGTTTTATGTTCCCTCTAATGTATATTTGTTATATGTACTTACTACTGGATTATTAAATTAATTAAACATTATTTGAAAGCTAAAAATTCGAAAACTGCTGTTTCAACCAAGAGAACGCCCTTAAAAGTTTAAGGCACATTAGTCAAAAATAACGTAGAAAAACCCTAGTTCTGACGTAAGAAATATGAATAATAAATATTATATTATAACAAGAAATAACAATAATAATATTATAAATAATATTAATACATCATTTTTCAGAAAATTCGTATGTAATAATTCACTTTTTAAAAGTTAAAAAGTTAAAGTTACTGAGAAAATATTTAACTAATTGTAAGTTTAGTTAAAAGTTAATAGATTTAAAACTAACTAAGTTATGTTAAAAGTTATTAAGTTTTTAACTTTCTAACTTAACTTTTAACTTTTTAACTAGTTGCCAACCCTGCCAATTTCAGTCCATAGTTACCGTGCGATAATAAATATCACTTTTTGAATACCAAACTTTTAAATATCGAATATCTCAAGAAGTCATTATATGATCTAATTGATAACATTTTGCACACGTATTGCCTACATTATACAAGTGTGCATAATGTTTAATTTTTACTGTCGTTCTATAGCCATTTATTTACATTTTAACAAACGAAATTATTTTATTTCCTACGTTTATTAATTATATATATAAATAAATATAGTTTAACATTTTAAATATCAATACACTAATATTTAATATATAATACTTAAATGGTTTAATCTTTATCAAAACGAAAATAAAATAAATTTAATAATTTAATAACTATAATTATTACTGTAAGCTCAGAAATGTAACCTATAAAAATAATTTCATTTATTCTCCAGATTCCACCACAAAAAATGTCTAACGGATATGAATATCAATATTTAATCATGATAATTTCAATTTATTTTATATGAAACTATTCTTTATAAATAAACTTAACCAAAACAATCTAACCGTGCTTCATCCTTTGGAAATCGATGAAAAATCAAGGTGGGTTTCTTCGCTTTGGTGTTTGTGCATCCTTCATAAGCACAACGTGCTCGTGATGGTGCCATGATTTATTTACCTCAAAGGCTCAAAAAACCAGTACCTAACTACTTTCAAAGAAAACAAAACCCTTGAACTGAACGGCGCCGTTAGAACTGCAACACTCCTATCATCTGTCAGAAAGCTCCTCTCGCAGATATTCCCGCTTTTTTACACTACGTTTCCCGCGCGATAGTCGGATCAAGACAGAAACATTATATTACCTATTTTCACATAATCGACTAGTATTTTATATGCAAAACCTTTGATATAAATAAAAACAATAATTCTTTGTAAAATAATATCTTTATTGTGCTTAATTAACAGTTATTTATTATTCACATCTTATACACGTGTGTATATCTATATATATTCGGCGGCCGTCAGCGCCGCCTCGCGGTTGGGTAACAGAACTAATCGGCGTGTTACCCAAACGCTCTGTCCAAAAGTTTATTAAGGAGTACGCTTCTATATGCGTCTATATTCGTTGGTAATATGCAACTTCTCGGCCGCAAAACGTGCATTATGTTTTGGCGAACTTTCGGCCGGGGTATGGTGAAAAATATTAGTCGTATGTCGTCATATCAGAAATTCTCTCCATCACAGTGAATCCACATTGCATGCTGGTGTTACGACCCGAGTCGAGGTCTGGGAGCAGAAAGGCGCTTCTGCAATGGTCGCCGCGTTGACCAATAAGATTGTGGGTTCGTTGTTCGATAAAGCGCTAAAGCGCAAGGAATTGCAGGAACTTTGAAATGAAACTCGAACTCGAAGATATAAATTTTAACTCTGGAGTTTATTCAATTTAAATAAATACTTTGAAACTTTGACAAATAAGATAAATTTGCAACCGTGACTCTATACAATTCAAGATAACGTAGAGTATAATTATAAATGGCGACTGACACTAGGATGTGATCAGGGCGCTTGCACTAGTGCAACTGAACTACGGAGCTTCTCATGTGCTCGGTAGCGACTGACTCTGGCGACCCGGGGCTCTCCTTTTATATTCTCGACGAGGACCTTGGGCTGTTGACGGTGGAACGCTATTGGTTGACGGCTTTCCCTCTCTTTCGCGTCACGTGACTCTTCCTCAGTTTCCAGCCTAGTAGGAGCCTAGGAGGGCCGAAGCCTTATCCCCTCTCTTCATTGCGAGTGCGTGATTGGTTGATGGCCCGATGACGTAACTGAGCTGAGGCAGTCGGTGGTGGGGGTGAAGTGGTTTAAGCTAAACCAGTTCCTCGCCCTAACGATTTCCGAGAAGTGTTTTTGTCTTTTGGATTCCTGGAATTGCTGCTGTTTACGTTCCGCGGTCGTGACCTTCCCGGAATCGTGAGGTGACGCTCAGCGCAAATGGATTCCTGGAATTGTTGTTGTTTACGTTCCGCAGTTGTGACCTTCCCGGAATCGTGAGGTGACGCTCAGCGCAAATGGATTCCTGGAATTGTTGTTGTTTACGTTCCGCAGTTGTGACCTTCCCGGAATCGTGAGGTGACCCTCAGCGCAAATGGATTCCTGGAATTGTTGTTGTTTACGTTCCGCAGCTGTAACCTTCTTGGAATTGTCGGGTGACCTTCTGATTTCCTAGAATCTCAGAGCAGTAGATAATTCTTGGAAGAGCTTTTTACCCTGAGCGAGCTTCCTTTATTCAATTGTTAAGGCCATGTGAAACCGCGAATTTCAATATTTTTTAAATCAACATTTAAACGTTTATTTGGAAAAAGACGAACGTCAAGCGCTCCGTACACGTAAACACTATATTCAGATTTTTTTTTGGGTGATTCTATTGGTATTTTCATGAGATATCCATGTTTGAAAAGTAGCTTAATTGCAGATTCCTACTTACCGACAGTAGGGTTTTTATTTAATTAAATAAATTCTCATCATTTTTTTGGAAAAACACGAACGTCAAGCGCTCCGTATATGTTAATACTATACTCAGATTTTTTTTTGGACGATTCTATTGGTATTTCCATGAGATATCCATGTTTGGAAATTATGTCGGTATTTCACATCACCTTAATTCAATTATCATATTTATTTTGTTATCAATTATTAATCGTCGATCGCTCGGCTATTATTTATGTATTTATTGTCAGTCATTTATTCCTATTCGCGTTATCGTAAATTCGTTTATTATTTATTTATTTTTCGTAACGGTTGATATAATTTATATGAAACAAATTAATGATTTTATTGTTAAAATGTCCAACAGGTTTTTATTTATGGAAATACGTTTGAATACGTTTGCTATTTAATTGGTTGATTTATTTAATATTTATTTATTCGAAATTATCATTGTAGACCGATCCTAAATGTTCTGTTACTCGTTCATGAGAACGCAGTTCATAACAGTCCCCCCCTTCTTTTAAAACACGAACCCATAGTTCGGGCTTTTTGCAATCACGGGTTTAATTTAAATAATTAGGGTTTTAAGGGTAAAAAACGCGGGTTGAAGAATTAGTTTTAAGAGTGAATTTATAATGAAATGCGGGTTTAATGATTAATTTTAAGTGTGAATCTACAATGAAATGCGAGTTCTAATTTAAATAATTTAATTTTTTAAGGGTGAAGAGAGCCCCTGCCATCGCTCCCTTCCGTGAGATGCTTCCTATATGGCTCGCCGGGACCCATCCTGATGCAACGTATCAGGAGTACTTCCGGTTTCCCATTTCCAGGGCAAAAGGAATAATACATCTGGTTGAGTTTAAAATGAGCCCTGGCCATCTCTCCTATAACCCTTATTATTTTATTCTTTATTAATTTAATTACAGAAGATACATGAATTTATGATTAGGTCGCACGTAATTATAAAAATATAAATATCGCAATAAGGTAATATATTAAATATCATATAAAGAAGTAAACAATGAATAAATTTAGTTAGGTCGTAAACACGCGTGTTTTAATTTATTTACATGGACTATTTTGGTTTTATTATTTCCTAAATCTATTTTTGCGTTTCTATCGCCTATTAATTCAATTATTCTATATCGACCCGCATATTGTTCGTTGAATTTCCCTATTTGTGGTTCTTTTAATAAATATACCTCCTCTCCGATCTTGAAATCTTTCGTGTTTAATTTCTGATCATAATATCGCTTTGATTGTTTTTTCGCTTCTAGTAATCGCGTGTTCGCCATTTTTTGAGTATCATTTAACTTAAATATTAATTCATCTAAGTACATTTCATACGTTTTCTCTACGGTTCGCGTCTCAAACTCGGAAGGTAATCGCGCCTTTTATCCAAAAATTAATTCATGGGGAGTGAAACCGTGTGCCGAGTGAACAGATGTATTATATGAAAACATGGCCATTTTTATCCAAGTATCCCAATCGGTTTTATCCGTATACATTTTTAAATATTCAACCAAGGAGTGATGACTTCTTTCTAATGAACCCATGGTTTGCGGATGGAAGGAGGTAGATCGCAATTGTTTAATTTTAAATATTTTTGCTACCTTTTGCATTAAACTGCTTTGAAAATTACTTCCTTGATCAGTCTTAATTGCCTCGGGGCAACCGAATCTAGTTATGAAATCGTGTACTAGCGCGGTGGCCACCATTTCGGCGGTCATATCAGGAATAGGAAGGGCGTCAGCATATTTAGTTAGGTTACATTGCAAAGTCAGGACATACTTATTTCCGGATACGGTTACGGGTAGGGGGCCTACTATATCCATTTCCAACACTTCGAACGCTTTACTGGGGGCCGTCGTGATTCTCATCGGCTGCTTTGTTTTTTACCCGTACTAATTTCTTTCTCTGGCATTCCGCGCAGGTCCTAACATATTCGGAAATATCTTCTTTGATTCCGGGCCAGAAATATCGCTCGCGGACGCGGTGGTAAGTTTTAGCAACACCCTTGTGACCACCAATCGCTGAATCATGGGCTTCATTGATAATTCCTAACCTATCATTCGAAGGTGGAATAATTATCTCACCCGTGCATATAGTTAATTTGGGAGTTTCGGTTTTCCAATGCGCTCGCAACGTTATTTCTATTGGTAGCCAATGGTTCTTTTCTAAACCGTCTCCGATTTTAGAGATACTAACAGACTTTATTTCTTCCTCGATCATCGCGGCCCGGAGGGACTCTAAGCATTGAACTATTACGGCTGCGGATGCTACTTCATCCGATTTTTCCTTAACAAATAATGAATATATAATTTTTCCGTTCGATAAATTTGTCTGCACTACCGCGCCTATGCCGATGGGTTCTGCTTTTAGTTTTTCAATATTTATCATTTCTAAATCTACTAATTGTTGGCAAATAGGGGTGCTTATTTCGCAATCTACTGACATAAAATGAGCGATATTATCTTTTCTCATTAGAAGTTGGTCCCGGGAGTATTCGACTGAGGTTATGAGTAGGGTATCAACAAGGGGTTGGGTAATTTTGTTCGTAAGAGGCAGTGTCGTGCTGTCCATACAGGACCGTGTTGTGTCGCCCACACAGGACTGTGTTTCATGACTTTTGTCCACAAGGGATCGTGCAATTTTGCCCACACAGAACTGTGTTGTGTTGTCCACATAGGACTGTGTTTCATGACTTTTGTCCACAAAGGATCGTGTAATTTTGCCCACACAGGACTGTGTTGTGTTGTCCACATAGGACCTTGGTTCGGGAGGCATATAAATTTTTACTCTTATAATTTCACTCTCTATTTCATCTTCTGAATCGTCAGACGCTCCGTCAAGGGAAAATTGATTAATTGTCATTGATTTTAATTCTTTAAATTGTGCCTGTGTTATTTCATCCCTACTTTTGCCTGATGGGATTTCTTGATAGGAATTTTCCTGTTGATCCCCGGCCCTATCTTTCTCAACATGTGCGGAAGTACTACACTCTAGAGCCACGTAGTCTCTGAGTCCCCCGTCACATTCGAGAACTTCAGTCGCAGTGGCCGTAACCGGAAGTTTCCTTGCCAGGGTTTCTTGATAGGAATTTTCCTGTTGGCCCTGGGTCCTACTCTCTTCAATACGTACGGGAGTACTTCGGCCCGTCGGGATTTCTTGATAGGAATTTTCCTGTTGGTCCCCCCCCCCCCGTCACGCATGAAGGCATCGGTCACGTCACCCGCAACCGGCTGTTTATTTACTCCGATTCCTCTTGCGAGGGCATCGATTACGTTACCCGCAACCGGACGTTCCCTACTTCTAATCTCCTCTATTTCGAGGGCATCAGCCACAACCTCTACGACCGGCACTTTCCTAAAGCTACCCTCGGTTAAGTTACCCGCAACCGCTACCTCTCCTCTCGAGGAGGAGGCAGAGCTAAAGTCGTGTGTATCCTATCAGTAGTGGGTATCTTATGAGCGACAATAGATGTCTTACTCAGCATATCACCGGGTAAATGAAACTGGCAGGGAAATTGAGTGACTAATTTCTTCACGCTATCCTGCTCCACGGGATCAAGGTCTTCTATATTCGGTAAATCTATTATGCTATTTATTCTATGCTGGAGTCCGATTTCAACTTCAGAGCTGTTCATGACCTTGATAGAACATATCGGCTTTATAGTACTATCATACAGCTCCAGAGTGAGGGGTGGTATCATGACATTTATATCTTCCGCGGTTGAGTTTATTGCAAATAGGTGAGCCTTACCGTTTTTATTCGCAACTAAACATTCCCCTATAAAATCCCAGCCAAAAACCTAACTTGAGGCTATTCGACGTGTAATCGACGTCCTTTTTTCTAACCTTCCCTGTAATCAAGGGCTTCGGACCATGCTTCCCATGCCGGACTAGACCTATCTTCCCTTCTTCAAGGGCTTCAGGTGCGGCCTCTACAACCGGTCCATTTATGCTAATATCCCTGTGCTCAAGGGCGATTGCGCTTCCCGCAACCGGAGTGTTGGTTTTGTGAATCCTTAGATCAGGATTATGAATTGGTGATAATGTCGTGGGTTCGTCATCGCCCGAAAGTCCGTTATTCTGTTGTGTCAAAGGGTAGCTTAATTGAGGGTTCTCATCACCTTCAGAAATTTCCTCCCGAGACTTGAAATCTGATTTTGTAAGAAGGAATAATTTTTCAATATTCGTCTCAGGGAACAATCCTTCTGGGTTGAGGAAGGGTAATGTAGTGACAAATTGCGTGGGTACGGGATTTCTCGAAAGCGCGTCTGCATTCATGTTAATCTTTCCGGGTTTATGGACTATTTCATAATCGTATTCTCTCAAAAGCATTTTCCAACGGGCTACGCGAGCGATAGGGTCCTTTAGACTGTGCATCCACAACAATGGTTTATGATCAGTTACAAGTGTACATTTCATTCCGTATAAATAAGGCCTAAACTGTTTTACCGCGTATACTACTGCCAAAAGCTCCTTTTCGGTGGTCGTATAATTTATTTCGGCATTAACCAAAGTTCTAGATGTATAAGCGATAGGGAGGTCTTTACCTATAGGTCCCTGACTCAAAACACCGCCTAAAGCATAATCCGACGCGTCCGTGGTCACCACAAATGGCTCCTTAAAATTAGGAAACTGTAATAACGATTCGGAACAAAGTATTTGTTTAAGTTTATTAAAGGCTTCTTCCTGCGCGGCTGTCCATAAAAATATTCGTCTTTCTGTAAAAGAAGGTTAAGGGTTTTAGCAATTCTTGCAAAATCCGGGATAAATCTCCTATAATACCCCGCTAAACCTAAAAATTGTTTGATGTTTTTAGGATTTTTCGGTCGCGGAAATTCTGACACGGCTTGAGTCTTTCGAGGGTCAGGTCTTACACCCTCCTCTGATATGATATGGCCGAGGTAAGCAACTTCCTTTTTCAAGAAAAGGCACTTATCAGGCTGCAGGGTGAGGCCAGCTGTTTTCAATCTACCGAAAAGTTTTCTTAACTTCTGAGTATGCTCTTCTAAAGATTCTGCGTATACTACAATGTCATCCATGTAAACGAACAATTCTATTCCCTGCAGTCCACTAAGAACCTTATCCATCAGTGACTGAGAAGTGGCAGGCGCGCCCTTTAATCCCATAGGCATACGTTTGTACTGTAAATGATGAAAAGGGGTTGAAAACGCGGTTTTGGGGGCGTCCGCGGGATCGATAGGTACTTGATGAAATCCGGAGGCTAGATTAAGGGTAGAAAAATATTTACTTCGACCTAACTGAACAAGGATTTCGGTTATATTAGGGAGAGGATACGCAGAAGCGATAGTTTTCTCATTTAAGGCTCCAAAATCTACTACCAATCGCCATCTTTTATTGCCTTGCGAATCTGCTTTTTTCGGTACTATCCATAAAGGCGAATTATACGGTGACTCAGATTCTTCTACTATATCATTATTAATTAAATCTTGAACCTGTTATCGAACCGCCTCGCGTAAATGAGGTGGGTAGCGATATTGTTTTACATTAATCGGAATGTTATCCGTGGTGGGTATTTTGTGAGTAATTTTGGAAGTTTGGGTAAGTTTATCTTTCGGTAAATGAAACTGACAAGGAAACTGAGAAACTAATTTTATCATGCTATCCTTTCTAGCTGATTAAGCCCTTCCAAGTTCAATAATTCAGTTATTTTATTAATTCTATTTCGTCGCTCTGTCTCAATGTCAGCCTCGTCAGATACTCTAATTGAACAAACGGGTTTTATTGTACCATCATAGCTTTCTAAAATAATAGGGGGTGTAATTAATCTAATGTCCTCCGTCGTTGAGTTAATCGCGAATAAAGTAACTTTTCCGTTATTATTGGTGACTAAACATTCGCCCAAAAAAGACACCCGGTCCTGTTTTTCCTCTCGAAACGTATCCGGTCTGACGCTCAGGATTTTGAAACGCGAGATGAATCAAGGTTTTTGTTCTAGCCGGTAGATGGATGATATCGTGTTCAAGAAAAGGGGAAGCTTCCCGTGGTTGATCCCAAGAAAGCGTAGAATCTCTAAAGGATAAGGTAGCTTTTTGCGTTCGCATGAATTCTACACCGAGGATTCCGTCAGTTTTTATAGGAAAGTCGTCAGATACGACGTTTAGCCGACAGGGAACTTTGTCAAGCTTAATTTGTACGTAACCTTGGGTTTCGATTAACCCCTCGCCAATTCCAGCTAGTCTATACAAGGTATCTACAAGAATAGGTACACTACTTTTTAATAAACCTCGCTTTATAATATTCAACTCAGAACCTGTATCCAAAAGGAATCGCGACATATCTTTAATTAAATCCTCGCTCGCGAATGCAACAATGGGAGATTTTATGTCCTGCGGGGTGGTGGCGGCAAGGATAATGGCGCGGGTATGGACATTAAAGCCGGAGGGGCTCGGTGGTTCACCGTCGCGCCCGTATGGTGAACCAATCTCGAATTTAAAGAATTCGCATTATTGGTATTATTATTACTATAAGGATAGGGTACCTCTGATATTGATTTGTTCGTTTCCTACATTCATCAAAATTATGCCCAGAGAATTTGCAGTAATTACAAAATTTAGATTTCCGTTTCTTTACATTCTCTAATGAAACGATTCACAGAAATATTTTTTCCGTTAAACTCGGGGAGTATCCGCACGATTTCATTAGTCTTTTTGTAGCTCGAAAAAGAATCTGATTTAACGGATTTATTATTTATTGAATTATTATCGAAGTCATCACGCGTAATTGAATCATCCCCAATATTCCGCGACCTCGGGGCGGGATTAAGCGGCGGCTTAGCCGTTGTTAAGCTCGATTCGACGCGTGTATTTATTGTTAAATCTAGTGCTTCTATAACGTCAGGTAAATTACTATTTCTATCAGTTGGCCTAGAATTCTCCGAAATTGACCATGAACCCGACGCCTGTTCGTTATCTACCGACATTTTAGATTACTCGCTCGCTCGCTCGGGTTACTTAGCTTAGATTGGTAGCAGGTGGCTCGATGTTTCGGGGAGAAGCTGGTGACTCGTGAAGGGCGGTGGTGACTCGTAACGGGTGCTGGTGCTGAAGACTCGTGACTGATGTTGAAGGCTCTTAGCTGACGTTGTTGATTCGTTAATGACTTTGACAGTGCTCGCAGTGAGGGGGAGTAGACAGACAGTGGAGAGATCGCAGGTGGCGTCCTGAACGGAGTTGGTACTGGTGTCTTAGTGCGGATGATCGACGTGTGGCAGCCAGCCTTGGAATTTCCGTTGGTGCCGCTCTCCTACCCACAATCGGGGCTGCTATCTCGTGAGTTCGGTGGAGCTCTATTACTGTTGATTGGCTGGGGATTTCCTTCTCGTTGTTGGCGTGGCCGCAAATATCCAATCAGGTGTTCCGGCATTCGCCGAGGTTCCAAGGGAAACCACGGCTCAAAACCTTGGATGGAACACGGAACTTCCACACTTGTTCAGTCCTTTCACTCGCGAACTCCTTTGAACAATCCCACCGCTGTCACCAAAAATGTTACCACCCGAGTTGGGGTCTTTTAGCAGAAGGGCGCTTCTTCAAGTTTAATCCGGTTTTGTCCTTGAGAGTGGGAGTGGCCTCGCTGGATAATTCTAGTTTAATCTGAATCGTCCTCGAGAGTGGGGGTAGCTAGGTCAGATATAACTGGATTTATCTGGCTCCTTCCGGGTTCTGTTGACCTTGATGACTCTAACAATAGAAGGGAAATAGGAAGAGGAGGGGAAGACAAACAACTCCTGGAAAATATGGAGTAAATATTTCCAGGAATAATGCAGAGTAAACAACTCCAGGAATTAAAGGGAGCAAACAAGTTGTCCTGAGCGAGTTTTATCCTGTTATAATTTATTTAATCTTAATATTAATAGACTCCTAGTTATTATTATTAATACCTAAATTAATTTTTATTAGTTCATTTGAATCGCAAGCTATTAATTATCAAATTGTTGATCACCTGTCCATTATTTAATTACGTACCGTATTCGTATTTATCGTCAGTCATTTATTTCTATTCGCGTTATCGTAATTCGTTTATTATTTATTAATTATTTATTTACGGAACGGTTGATATAATTTATCTGAAACAAATTCATGACTTTATTGTTAAAATCTCCAACAGTTTTTTATTTTATTGTAATACGTTTCAATACGTTTACTATTTAATTGGTTGATTTATTTAATATTTATTTTGAAATCAATCTTTTACATTCGAAATTATCATTGTAGACCGATCCTAAATATTCCGCTACTCGTTCACGCGAACGTAGTTCATAACAAACGCAAACGCAGTTCATAACATTACATCTCTAATTGCAGAAGCGCCTTTCTGCTCGAAGACCCCGACTCGGGTCGTAACAACACCATATAGGGTCTGTCTCCACGCCACCACACACCACTACAATACACCCCACCACACGCATAGGCCGGATGTTCCACTCCGTTCCCCCTCGTATACCAAGTTACCGATTGAGTACAGAAGAATAACAAACGCGACTGCCTCTCTTTTCTATTACGCTGTCAACGCTGTATTCTTTATTGCAAATCCCCGAAGAAAGGTGTACTTATTTATTGTTTTGGCGAAGATGAATAAAAATATCATCATTTATTGTGCACTGTAATCATATCAGAAGCTGTGAAAATTTAATTATGAACTACCCTTGCTTGTGCCACTTGCATACAAATAGTACACCATAAGTATAGTACACCGTAAGTGCAAAATAAATGCTGATTATATTTTGTTTCATCTTCGCCAAAACAATAAATTTACATGCACCTTTTTATACTTATACACCTTTCTTCGGGAATTTGCAATAAAGAATACAGCGTTGACAGCGTAATAGAAAAGAGAGGCAGTCGCGTTTGTTATTCTTCTGTACTCAATCGGTAACTTGGTATACGAGGGGGAACGGAGTGGAACATCCGAACTATGCGTGTGGTGGGGTGTATTGTAGTGGTGTGTGGTGGCGTGTAGACAGACTCATATGCGGTGAAGAGTTACGTGTGTTACGACCCGAGTTGGGGTCTGCGAGTTGGAATGCACTTCTACAATGGTCGCCAAGTTGACCATTCAGAATGTGGGAACGTTTGCTCAATTAAGCGCTGAAGCGCAAGGAGTTGCAGGTAGTTTGAAATAAACACTCACGAGAAGATTAAAGTTAATTATGCAATTTATTGAATTAAAGCGACTTGAATTAATGTCTTTAACAATTATTCCATTAACGTATTCGTGACTCTATATAAACTTAATCTGACAGTAAGATAAAGCCAGCTTGCGCGCACTGATGCAATACTCGTTAATAAATCGGATTTCGCGCACTGATGCAATACTTGTTACGAACCTTTAAGAGTACTTGGTAACTCTCGACTACAAGCTCGACGGCGCAACGTACACAGTGACAAGCACTAGATTAGTTGGCCTTGATCCCAACGTACATGATAACAAAGACCAGACTAGTTGGCGACCGACTGTTAGAGCTTCTGGGCGCAACATGCACAAGTGCAGCAGAGTACCAAGCGAGTTGGTAACGACCCAGGTCTAAAGCTACGAAGCGTCTGATGTGCTCGGTAGCGACTGACTGTGGCGGCCCGGGGCTCTTCTTTTATACCCTGGACGCGGACCTTCGGCCGTTGACGATGATCCTTGCAGGAACGCTATTGGTTGGAAGCTTTAGGTTGGTGGTGGGAGGCAGTATGATGTAGAGGCTGTAGAGCGCCAGGTTGCCTCAGAAGCGTCCCCCACTCTAGAGTCGAGGGCTTGCCGATGGAAGGCCCCCTGACTGGAAAATAGGGTCGAGAGCGCTTAGGCAGCGGGTGGGGAGCCGCCCCCGTCAGTGGCGTAGGATGCTGCTGGTCCGTGATTGGTCGTTGATGCCGGCTCGGGCCGTTGAGTCGTTCCGCGCCACTGTGCACTGGCTCTGGGAATTGTTTGTCGCTGTTAGTCCGTTGACTTGTCCTTGAGGTGACCCTTGTTGTTGACTGTCAACTGTCTCTGGGGGTGCCTCACGGGTAAACACTTCTTGGAAGTGTTTACGCCTTCCGCCTCTCGGAAGTGTTTACTCGTGGCCGCCCGTTGGGATGACCTTATTGTTGTTGTCGTTCGCCTTGAGGTCATTCCTGTTGTCGTCTGGTGATTGTCGTTGGGCTCGCTCCTGTTGTCATCGTATCGATCGCCCTTGAGATGACTCCTGTAACAGAGCTTTCCCTACCCGAGCGAGCTTCCCTAATTAATTATTATTACGCCTGCCATTATTTATCGAATCGCTAATTATTATGGCGTAATTATTATTTATTGTCCGAATAGTTATTAATTTAATCGCAGATTACTACCGTTTATTTAGTTTTATTGCTAATCTCAATTTGTTCGTTAGCGCGTTGACCTTGCCATTGATAGTTTAATTATACGGGCGCAATTACTATTTGTTAAAGGTAATTAGTTAATAAATTCATTATCGCTCCTATTCGAGTTATTATTAATTACTTGTTTATAACTTATTTAATTAACTAATTAATATATAGATTCTACCTTAGGAATTTTAGATCTAGATTGTTATGGGAACGCATATAATTATTATTATTTAATTTAACTTTTATTTTATTTAATATTATTTTATTTAACTTTTATCAGAAATTAATATTCAAGGTTCCATTGTAGAATTGCCCTTATATGTTGCACGACTCGTCTACGCAAACGCAGTTCATAAGGGCCTTTGCACGCTAAAAGCATAACGCGAAGGAATAAGGAATAAGAGGGCATAAGGTGGACATAAGGTACTTATGCTCCGCTTATTCCTCTTATGCCCGTGTTGTGTACGCAACGAAACGTGCATAACCTCTTGATTTTTTTGGAGTAAAGTTTTCGAAATGAAATAGCTTACTTTAATTATTAATTGACTCTAATTGGTTACAATCTAAAAAGTTGACAAAATAATAAAACTTGAGGGGCTTTTGTATTTTATCATTTCAACGTGCAGAAGTGAGAAAAGTTTTCTTCTTAATCATTTAGTGATTATTTTTATAATAATTTATAGTGTAGACATTTTTGAACAATGGATGAAGAGGTAAATGTTTACTTGCAATTTATTATTAAAAAATTTACTCCAAAACAAGCAATTTAGGGGTTATGCATGATCCGTTGCGTACACAACACGGGCATAAGAGGAATAAGCGGAGCATAAGTACCTTATGTCCACCTTATGCCCTCTTATTCCTTATTCCTTCGCGTTATGCTTTTAGCGTGCAAAGGCCCAAAGTACCTTAGGGACTGTCTCCATAAGTGTGCCTGTGCCTAGGCTCACTAACTCTGACTCAACTCTACACCAATCGGAGTATTCAAAGTCAAGCCTCGAGTTTGGAGGCTTAGCTCCAATTGGTTCATTGTTGAGTCAGAGTCTGTGAGCCTAGGCACAGGCACACTTATGGAGACAGTCCCTTATGTCCACCTTATGCCCTCTTATTCCTTATTCCTTTGCGTTATGCTTTTAGCGTGCAAAGGCCCTAACACGTGATATGAACGAATCTACGATGCTGCAACTGTCATATATATATATAGGATTCTACGTTTCCAATAAGTTCGTAAATGTGTTCTCAGTTTCGAAATAAGGAAAGATGACAGAATTTTCGTGGGAAGAAAGGCACAAATATTGTGATGAATTGAGTAATTTTCTGGACGATACAGAAAATCATGTCAAAGAAGTATGTTTGTCTCTTGGCTGGTCGTTTGATAGTATTAAAAATGTAAGTTATACCGCCCATAACCTAAAAGTATTTTTTTATTTTAATCTTATTTTGAAAAAAAAAGATAACTTATTTTTAAAAATTTCAGGATGAATCGTACCTTACGTGTCCCTTCAATGAAGGTCATCGAGTTCCTGAAAGAACTATACAAAAACATCTTGAAAAGTGCGAGTGGAATACACTTGGTTACACAAAAGATTGTAAACCACTTCCAGAACCAACCTTACCATCTCAATCTCCATCAACTATTGAATTTGGTATGATATTTGTTTCATATTTCCATTTCAAATTATTGTCGAGTTTGTTATCATTTTTATTTTATACATATTTTATAATTTAAAATAACCTAACAACTTTATTTCTGTTATTTATTTCTATAGATATACAACTTCAACATCAAATTCTACAAGAAGCAAAACAAAAAAATCCTGAATTAAATATAGGTTTGTATAACCATTAACATAATATATATATATATATATATAAAATTTATTTCTTGTATACTTCATAATTGAATAGCTATGATTTTTTCCAGAAGTTATACATCATGGAATTCTCATATCCTTTTTTTATATCCTTTATTAAAATAAAAATTTCTTACACAAATTTTCTTAGATATATCATAAAAGTTGCTAGTTACGTTATTAACATTTACAACTAAAAATTTTGTTTAGTTATAAATTAGTTTTGAAATGCTGTATTTTTTATTCTTTAATACTAATAGGTGATGATGAAAGATTAATACCTCAAACGTCTGATAGACTCACTAGTGATTTTACATCTGATGAACGAAAGGCAATGTATGAGTATGTAATTGCTCATACTATTGCACCAGATATTGGCCAACATGATATCACAGATATTAATAAGCCAGAGTATGTTTTAATATATTTACAGATTAATATGCCATTTACATTTTTATGTTTCTTATATTATTTATATTTTTACTAAAATAAAATTATTTTTGGAATTTACAGAAAATCAAATGTTATAAGTACACCAATCATAGAACTTTTAGCTCAAGAAAGGAATTTAAAAAGACGTAGAGCCAAGCATAGAGGTGTTCATACCAACAAAAAATCTCAAACTGAAATATTGAGAGAAGTTATTGTACAACAAATGGAAATGTATAAGGAATATCTTTCAGACAAATTAGGAATTCCTATTGCTGATCTCAATGATGAAAATAATTTTAATTCCCAATGTATTGATAATATAAAACGTGAAAAGTCTGTAGATGAAGTAGATCAATACCGTGATTATAAAAATACATCAGGAGGAAATTCTAAATATTATGACAAAGATTATTATAGTACTAGTCGAAAAAATATTAATCGTCACCATTTCAACAATGATGAAAGTTTTTCAAAAAATCAAGATTTGTGGGATTCATACAAAAATAATTATGACAAAAATCACGATAAATATGAATCTAGAAAATATGATAAAAATGACTTTCCGGAGAAAAAACGTCATGATAGTGATTATTATAGTAGAAAACATGGTGGCAGTAGCTCTCGAGATAGAAAAAGAAATGATCATAGTAGTTCTCGGGAAAGGAAACGGGATGACTACGAATCTCGTAATATAAAACGTGATCATAGTGATCCTCGTGATGGAAAACGGAATGATTGTCAGTCTCGTGATAAAAACCGTGACGATAGTAATTCTCGCAAAAAAAAGCGCGATGATAATGATATTTCCAATAGGAAACGAGAAGAAAATGTTAGTAGTGATACCCACCCTGAGTATGACAACTCACACGATCATAAACATTATGTGACTAAAGCTAGTGAGAAACCCTTTGACAGTAAATCAGAAGAATATTATGAAGAACGAAAAACTCACCAAAAATATAAAAAAGATTCTAAAAAAAGGAAAGATCATAAAAGGGACCGATCTCGTGATAGTGATGATGATCGTAAACGTAAAATTTCCAAACATAACAAACGTGATAAACATCGTAGTAGAAGTCGAAGCAGAAGATGAGATCAGAATAAAAATAATAATAATAATAATAATAATAATAATAATAATAACAATAAATCCAGCCATTAACAGGTTAGAAGACTGTTAAAACCTGTTAATAAAATTACATTTTGTATCAAAATATTGTAACATAGTACAAATATCGTTTAATAATTTGAATGATTGTATTCCTATTTATTTTCATTCTTGAATTTACTATTCCAGGTGGACATCAAATATAATAAATGTGATACAGGGTATGTAGTGTATTGTGAAATGACAACACAATGTACATATAAATATTAATTACTGAAATAAAAGTTTTATAATATTTTTTAATTTTCTATTTAGTTTTTTCCATTTTGTATGTTCTTTACACAAAAACAAAATTAGAAAAATACAACTTGATCATATTTAGTTCGATTTAAAAAATTTGCCTCCTTTTTTTAACGGTTTTAATATAATTAGTATTAATTTCAAGGTTTTGAAATAATCAAAAAACTGCTGCCAATTCATTGGCAATTGCTCCTCAAAGTATATTGATTGTTTAAATAAGTATATAGATAAATAATTGTTATTTATCAACGTGTGTATACATGTAATTTACATATTTTATTTTATCCAACTTGTACTTTAATAATTTATTTAAAAATAAATTTTTCTTCGAATTTATATACTTATTAAAAGTACAATTAAGGTAATCGATATTGTTTCCACATCTATAAATATCATTCAAAATTATTTGAAACTGTTTTAAAGTGTTAACAACTGCTAAAAACTATTTGAAAATTTGTCCAAAATCTTACATTTTGTAAAATTTATAAACACTTACAAACAGTTTTTAATAATTTTTAGCAGTTATTAACTGTTATTAACATTTATAATTTACGACAGGTTATTGTTGTAATTTTCTATGGCTCAATCCCAAACAAAATATTTACAAAGAATTATTTGACAAACAATAAGTGTAATAAATGGTTAAAATTTTTGGTTGCTAAATAAAAAGCATGTGTTTTGCTTATTTTAGTTTTTCGAATTTATTTTACAAAATTAACTTTAGTTTTTTATTTTTTAAAAATTTCGTTTTATTTATTTTAAAAAAATGAAGATAATCTTTTTAAATTTTAATACAATGTTGTACTCGATAAGTGTAATAGTGGTTAAAATGTAGAGTCTATAAATAAAATATTCTCTTAGAAAATGCTATTAGAAAATATGAATAAAAAATTTTTGACTTCAAATATCTTTAATCGTAACAATTGAATTTCTCTGGGCAATGTACTCGGTTCGAAGATACAAAAAAGCTATCTTTGTGCCAAATTTTAAGACGATTGATTTTTACTCCTGTTCCCTTCTTAAAAAAGTGATGCCCAGAAGAAGTGAAGCCTCTATAGAGATTGGATCTGTGATTGGCTCTTGGATAAAAGGCGCGAGAATTCGAAATTAAATATGCATTTTTATTTGATAATTAGGTATTATTTATTGGAATATTTATTGGAATGAAAATGATTAAAGTGAAAAGTATTAAATAAATAATAATCAAATTAATGTTGGCTGCTTAAAAAAATAAATTACATGTTTTAATTATTTGTTAAAGTGATGGCCAGAAGTAGAAAAATATTTCAAAACACAATACGATTAGTTATTGAATTGCACGGTAAAATTCAAAACAATAAGCAATGTCTTAATCTTAGAAGAATTAATTATGTTAATATTAGAATAAATTATGTCGACATAATTTTAAGAAGAGTACATCTCATGAAAATACCAATAGAATCATCCACAAAAAATTCTGAGTATAGTATTTACATATACGGAGCGCCTGACAGACGTTTTTCCAAAAAAATGATCAGGCTTTATTTAATTAAATAAAAACCGTACTGTCGGTAAGTAGGAATCTGCAATTGACCTATTTTTAAAACGAGCACAGCTAACGAAAATACTAATAGAATCGCTCAAAAAAATTTCTGAATATAGTGTTTACGTGTCCGGAGCGCCTGACAGTCGTCTTTTTCCAAATGAACCTTTGAATGTTGATTTAAAAAATATTGAAATCAGGTTATCACATCACCTTAAGAGTAAATGTACTAAAGTATTATATCAATTATTAAACATGCATAAAAATTAAAAGAAAAAGATTTCCAGCTTATAAGTTATGAGGGATAAATTAAAAGTACATAGGGTAAGTGTGCCAGTTACTGTGCCGCTTAAGGCGATGTCGGTAGTATTTAATCAATTACTATTTTTTTTTTCAATTTTTAATCATCTTAAGACCTTTATATAATAATTATATATTCCGAGAGCAGAATAAGCACCTTTTTAATACAATATTATGTAAGGAATATTAATTATTAATAAAATAACAGCATAAGCCTTTGCATCAGTTACTGTATCATTAATTTAGTTACTGTGTGTCAGTTAGTGTACATTGTTTTAATTACTGTGTGTCACTTAGTGTACATTGTTTTAATTACTGTGTATCAGTTAGTGTACAGTGTTTTAATTACTGTGTGTCACTTAGTGTACAGTGTTAATTACTGTGCCTTAGATTCTGAACACTGTATTTAATCCTGTGTCTTTTTTTCTCACTCATCTGCATGTGCATAAACTATATAAAATAAATTTAAACATGAAATTTGTTTTTTTTTTTTATTATATTTAGTAGACTCCCTGCTGGAAATGATCCATTTCTCTCCCATTGCTATGATTTACTACGTATAGAAGTACTTACTTATTATAGAAGAAAATAAAATAAAGATGGGAATAAAATATATTATTTTTAAATATATTAAAAACTGTGTTATTTGCTCTGTGGGTAAGCAACGAACGTCGAAGTTGACTTGCACAGGCGACGAAGCATGAGAAAGTAAGGTTAGCGTAGCCTACCGCGAGGGGGCATAGTAACTAAATACATTCATGAAAACTTGTCCAGTTACTGTGTACAGTAATAGAAACATGCCGAAAATTCGTTTTAGTTACTGGATTATATTAAATTAAACAATAATATTAATCAAAACTACTTTTTTATTGTTCTTTTGTCAACTAGATGGGTTTTATAAACATTAAGTGTATTTTTTTATTCTGAAAAATGTTATTTTTATAGTTTTTCAATCACTTTTGTATAGGCATATTCTTAAGCGTTTCGATAAGAAAATCATAGAAATCGCGATGAGAAATTTAATAAATTATTTGAAATATATTATAAGAATAATTAAGTCATATTGTAGGTTTAACAATAAAAAGCATGAATTGAACTGTATATAAAAATTTAGATATTTATGATTAAATATGATTATACTCTACTATAAATGAAAATGATTTAAGGGCACAGTAACTGAAGCGGGCACAGTAACTGGCACACTTACCCTATAGCGCGCGCAGCGCGCATGGATTTGGCTAGTATCATATAAGAACGAAAACGTACTTTTTTTAAAATAAGTTTTTTCTCCAAAACAAATGAAGATAATTTCTTGAAATTTTATCACAATGTTGTACTATAGATAAGTATAATAAGTTGTTTAAATTTTGAGTCGACAAATAGAATATTTTTAACAAAATAAAATGTTTTCAACGAAATTTCAACATTGCAAAAGTAGATATCTACAATTAAAAAAAAGTTCAACAACCAATGTAAATATTTTTTATTTTTGCTCCGATTCAAAATTGGAAGGGCTCATTTTGTTCGTTCTGCAATTTCATAGGGAATTAAGGATATACAAATTGAAAAATTTTCAAAACTTGCAAAGATCTATTTGTTTATAAAAATCCGCTGCCAATTCATTGGCAATTAGCTTCCTCAAACTAAAGTTATTGTTCTAGTACACTGATTGTTTACATCAATATATAGGTAAATAATTGTTATTTATCGATGTGCATGTGTTCTAGATATTTTATAGCACTGTTTATAAGAAAAAAAAAAATATCAACTTATATCAGACTATACTTCTAAATCGTAAAATGTTGAAAAAGTTGATGTTAGTATTTAGCATTTCTTGGATTAATTTCTTAATAAGCACCAGTGGTGAACACATCAATTCAAGTTCTATTATGACAATAACGCTATGTTTTATTTATTTATTTATTATTGTTATTATTTCGTAATAAAATATATAAAAATAATGTAAAAGTATCATCGTATTCATTTTTATAATACTGTTAGACTGTTAGATTTGCAATGCTGTGTCCCGGACCACCCGTACACCCCTTCTGAAATCTGTAAAATCGCCTTTTTCGAAAATTCGAAATATCAGTATGGCATGCTCTATCGATTGGTGATATTGCCGACTTACGATGCAGACCGGAAGCGGTTTTTTTAGACCGGAAGATCGTTATTTCAAATAGAACATGCATATTTTTATGACGGATTCAGATTCTATGCAAAAAAATATGTATCTTTTGTTTCAATATGCATCCGAATCCGTCATTAAAATATGCATCTTCTATTTGAAATAACGAAAATATCACCAATCGACAGAGTATGTCATACTGGTATTTTGGATTTTCGAAAAAGCCGATTTTACAGATTTCGAAAGGGTTGTACGGATCATCTGGGGCATCCGGTATAGTTATTCAATTTCTTTTTTAAAGAAAATGTATGAAATGTTATCCTTAAAATTTTTCAAACTTACAATTTTGTGAGAATATTATGGAAAAGGTCTGCTGTGTGTGTGTGTGTTGTGTGTGTGTGTGTGTGTGTGTATGTGTGTGTGTGTGCACATGTGTGGGTGGTAAATTTTGCGACAGCGTGGCTCCCAAACGAAAATGCATATCGAGAAGAAGCGAAGACCCATATACATCTGCTACGATGCATATGCCGAGTGTATCTATATTCATTGTGTTAAACATGCAAGCCCCATAAATGTTCAATGCTTCATCTACTTTTTTACATATTACATGGTGTAGCTTGTCACTTAACATAATTAATTTTGCGGGCCCCCAATGTACAGCGCAAATGAATTTTGTTCAAAATACCAAAGCGCTTGGCGTTCCTAGGGGTCATAAGCGGGCTACTTTAGTACAGGACACCGTAAATATTTTAGCACAGCGAGTTTTGACCGCCAGTCGGATTTTGAATTTTATCTTAGCGAGAACAACCAGGTTGAACAAGTGAGCGAAAAGATAAAACATAGTCTTAGAATTCATCATCCTTTAGACGCGGAGTAAGTCTTTTATTCTGTACTTATTGAACCTTTTTGCATTTGAACCGTTGTTGAGTTCACCGGTACCTGAATCTTCTGATGTTCGGTTTACTATTATAGTGATACATTAAATACTTGTTCGTATTTTATTGAATAGACCTTTTACGGTTGCTGTTTCTATTTATTAAAGCTGTTTTTATTTTATGACTCAACCTAATCTTCTCTCAGGTATCGCCACTTCCGAAAGATCTTGGTACTCGTGACGATGATTGATCTCAATGGCTGCACCTCGTTGTTCTAGTTGGCTTGAATAGTTACTATCTTACGTCGGAATAAAAAGGTTCTATGTACTTCCTCCTCTGCATCTCTGTAATCATCAGCATAAACTTATAGTCGCGGGACTAAATTCTAAAAAGTAAACAGCACCATATAGATGAGAAAAAATGTTAATTTCATTGAAACTCACTGTAGTAACAAAACAAAAACTTCGTCAAACTCGGTACCCTGTATTATTTGGGTATGTTATTTTCAAATATATTGTTACACTCACATACCCATACAATAACTAATAAAAAGTATTAATAAAAAGAACAACATTTAATTTATTCAAGGTCGTAAACACATACGATAAAAACGTATTCCCTATTGAAAAGATCCTTGTGAAGCCAAATGTGTACCCACATGGGTTCTTACAAGAGTTCCCATAAGCGTTTCCCAATGAGTTCCCACATGGTTTCCCACATGGGAAACTAACTGGCTAATTAACTGGGAATCCCATATGGGGACTGTATGGGATCCCCGGAGAGTTGACGAAAATTAGTTTGCACACAATTTACTTAAATTATGTATTGTTTAGTCATGTATTAAATATTGTATAATAATAAATTTTCGAATACCATTTTATGCTTTATTAGATAACAAATTTTTAGTTTCCATTGTAAAGGAGATATCAAAAACAAGGCAAGCCTTGTAATTCGGACTCTTCGTAAAGAGTCATTTGCACGATTGACTTACACCCCTGGTTAAAATGCCCGTTAAGATTCGGAATGAATCGGAACGTTTCTTTTCCGATCCTTTCAGATCCATTAAGGACGATTCCGAACCTATGTGGAGTGGAATATCCGGAAAATAGTGAACCTTTCCGAACCTTGTTAAAAATAGATTTTTACTTTCAGTGCTATGAATCGCCGAATTACGAAAGTCTTTTGTCTATAACAATAATTTTTTAAACGGTTTATTTCTCTATTTAAAAAATTGTAAACTTATCCGATCCATCAAGTTCCTTTCCGAAATATTTAAGATGAAAATAATTTCAATATACTCTTTAGAATAACGAAAGTTTGAATGAAATACGTTGATTAGAGCAAGAATAAACAATTTATAGATTTTCTGAATCTTTCCGGTTTCATGCGAACCTTGAAAAATTAACCTATAATGTGATCCTTAACGATCTTTTATGAAATTTTATCTATTATTATAAAGATAGAAGAGATACTGATAGAAAAATAAAACACATAAAAATGCATAAGGAATCATTGAAAAAGCAAGTATAGCATAATACCAGTTAGTTAGATTTTTTTAAACCTTTATGAACCATTACGAAAGTTTCTGAATTGTCATGAACTTTTACGAACTATACCGAAATCGATCGAATATCAATAAACCTTTATGAACCATTACGAAAGTTTCTGGATTGTCATGAACTGTTACAAACTATACCGAAATCGATCGAATATCAATAAACCCTTTGTCATAATATATAATTAATTCTAATAAGATTATCGTTTATATATAAAATGATAATAACTCATATTTTTTTTATTTAAAACTTTATTATTGAACTTCAAAATTATTTGGCATAACACCAACATACTTTACGATTCTTAATAAATATTGGAATAAATATTATTAATCTTGTGCATTTGTTCCGAACGATTCCACGGTTACTAATAGCCAGAAACATGATGGTTCATTAAAGCCCTGAATTGATCGTAATAATTCATTATACTTCAACCAGGTTCGGAACGAATCAACCAATCCTGAATAAATATACCAAATTATTTCGTAACAAATCTTAATAGATCTTCTAAAGAGATCATCAACATTCTTAACAGTTTACCTCCATATGACAGTTCGAAAGAGTTCGGAAGAAATTGGTTCCAAAAACCGGAAAGGATCAGAAAGGTTCCTTAGATCCGGACATTTTCGAACCTTGAAGATTATTTTTACCAGGGACGGATTATATACTCTCGGCCATCCCGTGTATCCACTGAAAGCACTACCGAAGCGCCACATAGCGGATAAATAGCCGAAGCTTCTTTACCGAGAGCCGCCCATCACAAGTTCTCCTTTGTTACCGCACTGAGAGACATTTGGGAGGGCGTCAGTAATACCACTACTCACACAGCGCTCTCATGATTTGGCGTTGTCGCGCTCTCGCTTTGGGATCGTGGCGATTCCAAAACGATAGCGCCACAACGCTAAACTCGTGAGAGCGCTGTGCTACTCGCCTCGTGGCGTGCCAGTGGTTTCAGTTTGACACTGTGACGTTCTCACACCGAGAGCGCTGTCGGCCGCCACCAACACTGCCGCCAGCCCAAACAGCGAGACCGCCTGCCACCTCGCGAAAGGTGGCGCTATGGTACGCGCACGTACGGTAGCGCTCCCAAATTTTTCTCAGTGCGCTATACCCGTAATTCGGCGATTCATAGCACTGAAAGTAAAAATCTGTTTTTAACAAGGTTCGGAAAGGTTCACTATTTTCCGGATATTCCACTCCACATAGGTTCGGAATCGTCCTTAATGGATCTGAAAGGATCGGAAAAAAAAACGTTCCGATTCATTCCGAATCTTAACGGGCATTTTAACCAGGGGTGTAAGTCAATCCTGCAAATGGCTCTTTACGAAGAGTTCGAATTAAAAGGCTTGCCTTGTTTTTGATATCTCCTTTACAATGGGAACTAAAAATTTGTTATCTAATAAAGCATAAAATGGTATCCGAAAATTTATTATTATACAATATTTAATACATGACTAAACAATACATAATTTAAATAAATTGTGTGCAAACTAATTTTCATCAACTCTCCGGGGATTCCACACAGGTCCCCACATGGGATTCCCAGTCAATTAGCCAGTTGGCTTCCCATGTGGGAAACCATGTGGGAACTCATTGGGAAACGCTTATGGAAACTCTTGTAAAAACCCATGTGGGTACACACTTGGGTTCATACAAGGGTCTTTTCAGTAGGGTTGTCAATAACAAACTCTCGAATCAACTAACTGAAAAACTAAATTGAATCGAAAACAACAAACTAATCGCTTAGCAACGCTTTCGTTCTTTTCATGTTCGATGACAATAGACTAATACATAACAATATATTGTTCATTTGAATGTGTCTAATCCCCGTCTAATCGCAGTTTTTCAAAATGTGACATTTTTTCAAAAGTATCAGAAAATTTTTGTATTCTTCTTGGATTGGATGAAAAGTCAACTTGGATTATGACCGCATAGGCTACATTTGGAAAATTAATCACATAAAGATAAAATTTGTATTTTCAGAACAAAACGAATTAAAATTAATATCAGAGAAGAGTTAATTGAGACTGAGAAAGTGTAATGACAATATACTATCTGTAAGAAAATATCTTTCGACAATATTTTTTAAAAATATTATTCTAAATCCTATAAATGGTTTTGGAAATAGCGAAATATTAAGGTGATGCTAAATACCGACATAATTTTCAAACGAGTACATCTCATGAAAATACCAATAGAATCATCCAAAAAAAATCTGAGTATAGTATTAACATATACGGAGCGCTTAACGAACGTGTTTTTCCAAAAAAATGATGAGAATTTATTTAATTAAATAAAAACCGTACTGTCGGTAAGTAGGAATCTGCAATTGACCTACTTTTCAAACGAGCATAGCTAATGAAAATGCTAATAGAATCATTCAAAAAAATTCCTGAATATAGTGTTTATGTGTACGGAGCGCTTGACGAAATTTTTTTTCTGAATAAACACTTGAATGTTGATTTAAAAAATATTGAAATTCACGGTTTCACATGACCTTAAGTAATACATTTAGATTAATCACAATCAAATAATAAGTAATCGATATACTCATTTTCCAGACAAACATGATAAAACTAGAAGGTTACCCTGTAGAAGAACATACGGTATTGACAGATGATGGATATTTACTAACAATGCACCGCATCCCAGGAGGTGCAAAAGCTCAAGCTGTCTTTTTACAACATGGAGTTCTTATAAGTTCCTTTGATTGGGTCTTACCAGGCAAAGAAAAAGGACTTGGTAATTATACAATTTTATTAGTATCAAAACCTCCCCATATTTTTACGCATAATATCTCGGAATATATTTTAAATGTGTTTCATTTTACACTAAATTATTTATAAAGATGCATACCGTCGCCTGGGAGAGAGAAAGTCCTATCTCAGCTTCGCGTGGAAAAATGTCTTATCTCGTCTTCGCGTGGAAAATAGTCCTATATCTCAGCTTCGCGCGTAAGAAAGTCCTATCTCGACTTCGAGTGGAAACAAATCCTATCTCGAGTTAACGTGGAAAAAGTCCTATCTCGGACACTAATAAAATTAAATTTTGTCTTGAAATCGAATACTTTACAATTAAAGTATATGTTGATGTATAATAATATAATTTCGTTAGCATAACCAGCCCAGCGTGAAACGGAGACCAATAATTATTCAAAATTCTACAGCAGTTTTTAACTTAAACGTCAGTAAATTAAGACACAGAGTGCCCGAGATAGGACTTTCTTATGCGCGAAGCCGAAATAGGACTTTATATAAGTTACCAAATATTGTAATTATATTTCGTTCATAGCCTTTATCTTGTCTGACCATGGATATGATATTTGGATGGAAAATTGTAGAGGTAATATATATTCTAGGCGTCATATAAATTATACTTCATCTGAGCGGAAATTCTGGGATTTCTGGTAATGAATAATGCTAAAACGGCATAGTCTTTGCCTGTGAATTATATTGGTAAATCTCCAGAACCTTTGAGTCTCGTGGGATTATAGAATTTGAGTTTCTGACAGCTATAACAATAGTTTCTGAATAGGTACATGACTCTACCAGAGCTTAAATTGTTCGTAGTAATACAAACAACACGAGCATTTAATTACTATGATGTTTGAATAATCTTTGCTCACAAAAAATTCCCTGCTGAAAGGTATCACGTGAGATCTCACGCTAAAATTTCACATGAGATTTTTCAGTAGGGTTGGTAAACGTATAACCTAAATTTGGTCCGTTTTGGTCATTTTATCGTGTTATTCCAATTGATCCAGAAACTGTAGCAGATTTTCTATAACCGCCAAAATTTTACTGCCTCACGTTAGTGCTAAAGGTTTCAATTGAAGCTCTGAAAATGATGCGCCACCTTAAACAATCGAAATATAAAAATAATGATTTAAAAAATATACTATGTGACTGAGTTATGTAAATCTCACATAAAATTAAAAAAATTATATATTTTATATTCGGAGGCTGTAAAATTTTGGCAATGATAGAAAATGTGCTACACCGCTAAAAAATTTCTGAAATTTAAGATAACTTCTGTAATAAAACTTCAAAATTTTTATCAAATTTCAGTTAAATTTAATGGAAATTTAATAAAAATTTAATGGAAATTTAATAAAAATTTTGAAGTTCTATTACAGAATTTATCTCAAACTTTAGAAAATATTTAACAGTGATACGGCTTCTGGATCGTTTCGAATACGATGATAAAATGACTGAAAGCTCAACGAATTAATTAAGATCATTTTAATATTTTTATCATCGCTACAGTCGGCCTTTTAAAGCATTTTCAAAAAGGTTTTCAGACATACGGAATTCATTATTTAATATCATTTTAAGATATTAAAATATATTTTATATTATTTATATTATAAGACAATGGAAAGATTAATATATGTTACAAGTAAATGTTTTTATTTTCAATTTTTTTACAATATTTTTTACATGCATTTTTATTTTACATATTTTCGCACATACTATGTAATATAATCACTATAACACAAATTGTATTAATACCCGATACATTGAATTTTTATAAAAATTTTTGTACATACAAATAAAATCGGTAGATTTCACTCATTTTAAAAATATTTTTATACACAACATTTCATAACTCTGAAAATTAAATTACATGTTCATTTGCAAATTGGCAAATTCGATAATTGTATAGCAAAGTCTGATGAGCATCGAAAATTGTTGAACATGTGCAGCTTTAACAATTATCGAAGTTCTCTCATCCTTCAAAGAGGATCGTCTGCGATGATTTTCAACAGCGTCATTGAAACGATTGAACCAGTAGCGCATGCAGGACGATTTATTTTTGCAAATGAACATATCATTTAATTTTCAGAGTTATGAAATGTTGTGTATAAGAATATTTTTAAAATGAGTGAAATCTACCGATTTTATTTGTATATACAAAAATATGTAAAATTAAAATGCGTGTAAAAAATATTGTAAAAAAATTGAAAATAAAAACATTTACTTGTAACATGTACTAATCTTTCCATTGTCTTATAATATAAAATTAAATACATCTTTAAAAAATCTCAAAATGATCTTAAATTCAATACAAAAGCTCGTCTCGAACTCGTCTTAAATTCAGTAAAAAAGCTCGTCTCGAATTCATCTCAAATTCATTTCAAATGCATCTCAAATTTATCTTAAAATGATATTAAACAATGAATTCCGTATGTCTGAAAACCATCTTAAAAATGCTTTAAAAGGCCGACTGTAGCGATGATTAAAAAAATATTAAAATGATCTTAACTAATTGATTGAGCTTTTTCATCTTAAAAAGTATTAAATAGTGCCATAATCGAGACATATCTTAAAGCGGTCTTTTTGTGATCTCAACTTTTTTTACGATTCAAAAACTTTTGTAATCGCTGTCAGAAACTCAAATTTCGAAATCACACAGGAGCTAAAGGTTCTAGAGATTTACGCATATGTAAACATGTACAACAAAAACCATCCTACGCCGCTCAGGTAGCTCCTTTTGGCGCATACAAATCGCTCTGTCTTACTTCCTTAAAACAGTCACATCATTTTCAAAAGTATATAATACATGTACAAATCAATTAAATGTTTGTCACTCTTTCGATGCTGTTATTATTTGTTGTTCAAAATTTCTATTCAAAAATAAAAAAGTTGGCATAATCCTGAGGTAATGCCGGATGGATAAGGTAGTGGAAAGATTCAGGAAGGTCTACAGGAAAAGTTCGTAAAATAACGCTGCCGCTTTTAAAGAATAACTTTATATCGAATACTACACTCATTTCCCTCTAACTTGAAATTTCGGTAGATAGATTCTTCAACAGTAAGCTTTTAAAAAGTCTTGAAAAGAGTGACTAAAATGATAGCTTTCCACACGCCAGACTATCATGAGGAATCAAGCTTCTCACATAGTCTTTTAAAAAATGCCATTTTTAAATGATGCACGGAGAGAAATTTTGTAGTGAAAATTACAAATATTCGAGACAAAATTACCAGTTTCTATGGTAATGGATGGACAGACTGACAATTTCAAAGTTTTTACCAAAGTGCCTTGGTAAAATTTTTTTTTAGTTAATTTAAATTAAAAAAATTAACTTTTTTTATCCATATTGATGGATATATAGTATTTTAATATAGAAATAGAAACAGAAACAATGATGAAAAAACATTAAACTGAAAAAAATTTTTACGGAAGCGGGATTCGATCCGACGATCTTTGGGTTGAGAGTCCGACGTTCTACCGACTGCGCCACAGAAGCTGTTACCAACAGTCATTTGAATCGCCGTTATTACTTACTGAAAATATGTGTATTGTTTTCATTTTAACGTCGCGCACGCCTCTAGTATCAATCTTCTGAAACACAATAATGCGCAGTGCGCATGCGCGAGTACACAAATACCAGGTTATTTGGTAAAATTTATCAGTTTTCTTAGTAAAAATTCTTAGGTTACCTTGTAAAAATGACTAGATCTCAATTTTTACCAGTGTTTCTGGTAATTTTTATTCAGATAATTTGGTATTTTTTTTAAGTGGTTATGGTAGTTTTTCTTGGAAAACTTATAAATTGTATTAGAAACCTGGGAATAACACGGCTTTTGACAGTCTGTCCATGCGCTACCAAGGCACCTTGGTAATTTTTACTCTAAAATTTCTCTCCGTGTGTGTTTGTATTTAAGTTGAAGATTTTACGTACAAAAAACGCTGTGTGGGAGTCGATAACGTTTTCTACATAATATTTTCATATTTACATAGTTATAACCGTAAGTTCATAAGTATATTTTAAATTATCAACTTACTTTGTGGACTTTCTCACCAGTAATTCCAGAAGTCGTCGGATGGGAAGAAGAAGGTCGTATTATCTTCGCGAAGGGCGTAAAAAGTCCTATCTCAGCCGTGTGTTGAAACAGGTTTCAACTCGCGTGCTAAACAAAACTACATTAGACATACGTTTTATTACTTTTTTTTTTAATAAAAGCATTCATGAGTTTAAATGAAGCTTTCATAAATTTCTAAATTTTGTGGACTTAAAATGTAAGCAAATAATGCATTTGGACTTGTGGACAAACTCGTTAGTAAATCTATCTACAAATCAAGAAGTACTTACCGAATTACTTGTAAATAAGTCGGCAAGACATCAAAAAGTACTTACTAACTTACTCGCGGGCAAGTTCATAATTTAAAAAATATTTTGTATTTTATGTACTTAATGAAAATTATACTGATTGAATAGTTGTCGTATGAAATGCAAGAACTAAAAGAAAAAACCGCTGCCAATTCATTGGCCCGTGGCTTCCACAAACTTAATTTGCTTCTTCCTTTAATTAATTTTTAATAACAAAATTTATAATTTATGACAATTTATAATAAAATTTATAATTTTGCAACAATTTATGGCAATTCATTTATGAAGATTAAAAAGTATCAACTGATGAGAATTTTTCCATCGGTCTTGCAGTCTTATAAATTAAATTAAAATAATTAATATTTATGGCAGTCAGATTGCCCTTGTTTATAATCACTCCCGCAGAATCTGAAATAAAAACTTAATTAAAACCTGGAAAAAAAAACTTTATTAGCAAAGAACTATCTGACTGCCCCCCACCACCAAATTGCCCAATTGCCCAACGTTTCGAGCCCGCTCCGGCTCCTCCTCAGGGACTGAAATGAAACCCGCGATACACCTCCTTATATACTCATACCCACTTATTTCCTCTTACCCCCACCACCATCCACCTTCCCCTCTCCAACTTTCCATTCTCACTTAAATTAATAAAGAATGATAAATATTATCTAATTTACTTGACTCTACCATTAAATTTACATTATTCCGATTCCTTAGAATGTGAATACTTTCAAGGCTCTCCCTCTTATATTTATTCTTAATCCCTTGTTCCAAAATATTCACACTCCCAAAATCGAAAGAATGCAAACTATTTAAACAGTGTTCTTTCAAACCCGATGTAAAATTTGTACTACGTAAACTATATTGATGTTCATATATTCTCTTCTTCAAATATCTACCCGTTTGACCAATATAACATCCATTACAATCCCTACAATTAATTTTATAAACTACTCCCGATTTTAAACCTTTATCATCCTTGTCTTTACAATTACTAAATAACCTTTCTAAATTATTATCATTTCTAAAGAAAACTTGAATATTATGTTTACTAAAAACCCTTCTAATCCTTTCCGACAAACCTTTTTTGACAAACCAACAAACGAAGGTGGTCAAAGGTTATTGCTCAAAATGGGTAAAAATGGTTTTAAGGATTGTAATTTTAAAGGAGCAACTTACTTTTCTTCTTCGGTGTAAAAAATCAAATATTTTTTTGCCTAGCGGGCCGAAAGTACCACTTTCGCTCCCGGTGTCCGATCGCGAAGGTTGTATTTTCGGCCTCGCTAGGCAAAAAAATTGTATACGCTCCAGGGAGTAAAATTGGCCAGCCCACAGCTCGTGTAAATTGCCACCCGAGCCGAAGGCTAAGGATTGTCCAAGTTTTTTCCTCCCTTGGTGCGTAATATACTATTTCCTACCCATATTGGGAAAAAATTTGATGATAAGGATTTTTATCGGGATTACAACAAAAGAGTTTCTTATGATCTACGGAAAAATATTTTCTTTTTCAAGAATAAATTACTTAATTTAGAAATTAGAGATTTGAATTTTGAAATTAATCGTTTGAATAAATATTTATTAGAGCTTGAAAGATGTTTATATAATAAGGTAGAACAGAATGATTTGCAAGAATTTTTTCGTGGTCAAAAGAGGCACTTTGAAAAAGTAAAATATAATCATAGGAGTAAATTAAAAAGAAAATTTGAATATTTAAAACATAAAAAACACTCTCAGGTCAATCAAACTAACAATGTTAATAAAGATTGGTTTAGAAACCTAACGGACAAAGTAATACCAGAAGAAGTGGTAAATATCATCTCAAAGGGTACTAAATTTGGAATATCATATTTAAGTATAGCTCTTCCGATCAAGAATATCATCGCTGAGGTAGAAATTAGTATTAGCAGTTTTAATCTAGAGTTTAAAAAAGAATGTAGGAGTTCTTTAGTTAAAGTTATTAATAATTTTAAAAGATAAAATAGATTTGATAATTATTTGAATAGTAATTTGTTGCATGAATTAAAAATAACGAAGAAATTCTTGAGAGAGAATCCGAATATGATCTTCCAAAAAGCAGATAAAGGAAATGTAACGGTAGTTTCAGATAAAAGGGATTATATAAATAAAATTCAACTTATGTTGTATGATGATACCACTTACGTGAAAATTAGGAATCTACATATCAATAGACTACAAGATAAATTGAAAGAATTATTGATGCATTGGAAAAAAAGCTTATATTGTAGCTAAATGTTATGGGCTTCCTAAGATTCACAAAGAACAGTTGACATATAGAATAATAATATCATCGATAAATTTTCCGACTTATAGACTGGCGAGTTTTTTGTCTAATATATTGTTCAAGATAGTGGGTAAAACAAATTCATATATTAAACAAAGTTGGAGTTTTTATGATGTAATGAAAGATATTGTTATTCCGAATGATCATAGGATGATTTCATTGGATGTAGTGTCTTTGTTTACAAATATACCTCTAGAATTGTTGAATGATATTATACAAGATAAATGGTCTGAAATTAAAGTACATACTAGTTTAACAAAAGATGAATTTGTAAAGGCACTTAATTTGGTTTTTAAAAACACAATTTTTTCTTTTGATAATAGTTTATATGAGCAAAGATATGGTTGTCCAATGGGATTACCTTTGTCACCTGTTATAGCGAATTTAGTAATGGAAAAATTGGAAAGTGTTGCTTTTTCAGCCAATTATTTTTAAAAGATATGTTGATGACATTTTGGCAGTTGCACCTGAATGTTTTGTGGATGATATGGTGGATGTGTTTAATTCTATCCATGATAGAATTAAATTCACAAAAGAGGTCGAGTCAGATAGTCAATTGAGTTTTTTTAGATATCACAAAAGAGGTCGAGTCAGATAGTCAATTGAGTTTTTTTAGATATTAGAGTCATTAGAGTTAATAATAATAGAGTGAAATTAGATTGGTATAGAAAACCTACATGGTCAGATAGATTTTTAAATTTTGATTCTCACCACCAATTCGGAAATAAGACAGGTGTGATCAAAGGTGTCATTGACAGAGCGATTAAATTGTCACATAAAGATTTTAGGAAAAAGAATTTAAATTTAGTTAGAGAAACATTTATTAAGAATAGTTATCCGGTAAAATTTATTGATGAAATGATTGATGAGAGAGTGTGGGAAATTTATAATGGTGGATTGAAGAAGCGGGCGCAGATAATCAAACAAGGAAATGGAAATGGAAAGAACGCATATTTTAGTTTACCATACGTTAGAGGTTTGTGGGAAAGGATTAGAAGGGTTTTTAGTAAACATAATATTCAAGTTTTCTTTAGAAACGATAATAATTTAGAAAGGTTATTTAGTAATTGTAAAGACAAGGATGATAAAGTGGAATATTAAATAAGCGGACGCTGACGAACAAGATTTGTTAATATTGGCGTTTATTAACTTGCCGACTTTTCGGGAGTTTTTGGTTACTCCCCTCTTCAGGGCTACAATATAGTTTACAAATAGTCAGTTACAAACAAATAAATTAGGTATAAAGTTGTAGAAAAATATAAATAATAGAATACCATTTTTAATAAATTACGTCACATTAAAGTTCGTCAAAGATTTTTGAGTTTGAACGGGATTTCAGTACGGAAAGAAAAGGCCAAACTGTTAAAAAGTGTACGGATATTGAATTTAGTTAGTAATACTATGGAAAATTAGGAAAACTTGTTTTGTCTGCACAATTGAACTTACGCCAAACTCTGTCCTCTCCACTCATTATTGCTCCGCTACTCCTGTTGTATGTAATTAGCGGAACAATACTGGAGGGAAATCGCAAAAGTCCGACGAAATTAAGAAGCTATTGACTTTAAGGAGGGTGGGGGAAGGGGAGAGAGGTAGGAGGCGTACGGAACGGTAGGGGGAAGGCGGCTATACTCAGTCCATCTTATCCAGAGAAATGAGTAGAAATAGAGGAAAATGTGGAAGCGAATCTCATCGAATAGAATATGGAAGTAAATAGTTAGGAAAATTAAAAGCATCGGATTAGCCGGTACAATATTGTTTTATAAGATCTATCGTTTTTTTATACGAATTTTTTAGGAAATTTAAATCTTGAATGCAGTTAAGGGTATTGTCATGAAAGTAAATGTTTAACATTTCTGAAAAGGAGCGTTTGTAAAAATTCTTTTCCGTGTCTAAAATGTTAACTTTTCCAAAGTCGATTTTGTGTCCCGTTTTTTCCACATGTGTCGCTAGAGCAGATTTTTCTGAGCATTGTTTAACTGCTCTAATATGCTCGTTAGTCCGAGTCTTTAGTTTCCGTTTATTCATGCCTATGTATGTGGAAGTACAATCATGGCATTTTATTTGATAAACAATACCACTCGTATGCATCTTATCTAAACGGTCTTTGCCTAAGGTTATTAAATTGTTGAATTTGTTTACGGATTGGTATATGGGGATCGTGTTATGTTTATGTAAGATGCGATTGATTTTTGGAGTGAGATGCTTGATGAAAGGAAGGACTATTTTGTTTTTTAGAAATACAGAGCGGGTAGTTTTTTCTTTAGTGTGTGTGTTCTTAGCGATGACTTTGAGACGTTTGGAAATATATCTGTTAATAATGTTTGACGGGTAGTTATTACAGAAAAGATAGTGCTTGACAATTTATAAGTTTTCTTTGTGGAACTGCGAGTCTGAGCGTTTTATAGCTTTTGAGATAGATAGTTTATATATCGTCCTGAAGCTGTACTTTTTCTAAACCAGTTTGTGATAATTTTGTTGTTTGTTCTTATGAGTTGCATGTCTAAGAAATTTATACTGTTATTATTTTCTCGTTCTATTGTGAATTGTAAGTTATTGTTGTAATTGTTGAAGCAGGACAATATTTCTTCTATTTTATCTTTTTTGACTATTAATAAACAATCGTCTACGTATCTTTTGTATAGGAGAACGTCTTTACTGTAATTTTTTAAACATGAGATTTCTAATAATTCTAGAGCTATGTCAGCAAACCAAGGGCTAGTACAGAAGCCCATGGGTGCGCCCATAATTTGTTTATAGCATTTATTGTTAAATTGGAGGAAAGTTGAATCTAAGAGCAATTTAATACCTTCTAGAAATTCAATTTTGGAGAGATTTATTTTGTTATTTAAGTATTTCCATCGATTTTCTATTGCATGTAGGATTAGGTCGGTGGGAATGTTGGTAAACAGAGAGACTACATCGAAAGAAACTAACTCAAAGCCATCGGGGACTGTTATTTTATCGACTATTTCTTTTAATTCTGTACTATTTTTTATGGTGGATTTTGGACGGTGGAAGTGTTTATTAAAAAGGATAGAGAGACTTTTGTCAAAACTGTATGTTGGACTGCCTATTGCTGATACAATGATCCGAATGGGGTTATTTTCTTTGTGGATCTTAACTAGTGCATAGGCACGAGCAAGGTTAGTATTATCTATCTCTGTGTGTGACACCCGTGAAAAACAGGTATCTGAATTTAGGACACCTTTCTGCTCCCAATCCTTGATAAGATTTTTCATTTTATTTTGTAATGTGCGTAAGGGGGATTTTGTTATGACCGTATAGTACTTCCTGTCTGATAAGACTGTGACATCCCCCACCCTCCTTAAAGTCAATAGCTTCTTAATTTCGTCGGAATTTTGCGATTTCCCTCCAGTATTGTTCCGCTAATTACATACAACAGGAGTAGCGGAGCAATAATGAGTGGAGAGGACAGAGTTTGGCGTAAGTTCAATTGTGCAGACAAAACAAGTTTTCCTAATTTTCCATAGTATTACTAACTAAATTTAATATCCGTACACTTTTTCACAGTTTGGCCTTTTCTTTCCGTACTGAGATCCCGTTCGAACTCAAAAATCTTTGACGAACTTTAATGTGACGTAATTTATTAAAAATGGTATTCTATTATTTATATTTTTCTACAACTTTATACCTAATTTATTTGTTTGTAACTGACTATTTGTAAACTATATTGTAGCCCTGAAGAGGGGAGTAACCCGAAACTCCCGAAATGTCGGCAAGTTAATAAACGCCAATATTAACAAATCTTGTTCGTCAGCGTCCGCTTATTTAATATTCCACATTAATACTACGAACGACTATCTCACTCAAAGGATGATAAAGGTTTAAAATCGGGAGTAGTTTATAAAATTAATTGTAGGAATTGTAATGGATGTTATATTGGTCAAACGGGTAGATATTTGAAGAAGAGAATATATGAACATCAATATAGTTTACGTAGTACAAATTTTACATCGGGTTTGAAAGAACATTGTTTAAATAGTTTGCATTTTTTCGATTTTGGGAGTGTGGATATTTTGGACCAAGGGATTAAGAATAAATATAAGAGGGAAAGGTGGTTCTCCTTGGACTCCCTAGTCAAAGCAGTGCTAAATGTAGAAGTTCCTAAAATTTAAAAAAACCATAGTTGTAATGTGATTTATTTATTTAAAATGATAGAGATAGTCCATGTATTATAAATAAAGTGTATTTAACATGACTAAGATAACTTTTTTCACAAAATGGCGATTTTCTAGAAACTAGATATCGTCACTACAAACAATTGTTGATAAATCACTGTAATCTTTTTTGTTTCTCAACCGATTTTAGTTTTCAAGATCTCAATTTGCTCCTTAAGAAATTTCGTGGGGACTTGCCGAAGGAAAAATTAAAAATTATTCAAAACTCAGAAAGTTATAGATAATTGTTCATAAATTCATGCACGTCGTTAAAATAAAATATTCTTTTAATTAGCTATAACTTTCTGAGTTTTGGATAATTTTTAATTTTTCCTTCGGCAAGTCCCCATGAAATTTTTTAAGGAGCAAAATGAGACCTTGAAAACTAAAATCGGTTGAGAAACAAAAAAGATTACAGTGATTTATCAACAATTATTTGTAGTGACAATATCTAATTTCTAGAATATCGCCATTTTGTGAAAAAAGTTATTTTAGTCATGTTAAATACACTTTATTTATAATACACAGACTATCTCTATCATTTTAAATAAATAAATCACATTACACTGCGGTTTTTTTTTAATTTTAGGTAATTTCTACATTTAGCACTGCTTTGACTAGGGAGCCCGAGGAGAACCACCTTAAGTGAGAATGGAAAGTTGGAGAGGGGAAGGTGGATGGTGGTGGGGGTAAGAGGAAATAAGTGGATATATAAGGAGGTGTATCGCGGGTTTCATTTCAATCCCTGAGAAGGAGCCGGAGCGGGCTCGAAACGTTGGGCAGTTGGGCAATTCGGTGGTGGGGGCAGTCAGATAGTCCTTTACTAATAAAGTTTTCTTTTTCTATGTTTTAATTAAGTTTTTATTTCAGATTCTGCGGGGGTGATTATAAACAAGGGCAATCTGACTGCCATAAATATTAATTATTTTAATTTAATTTATAAGACTGTAAGACCGATGGAAAAATTCTCATCAGTTAATAGTAAGTTGCAGTGGACATAATATTTTTAATGATTAAAAAGTATTAATTTTTAAATTATTTATACAATATGAATGAAATAATAGGTATGATTTTTTTTTAAATTATGTGTGAAAAATAAATAAAATAATTAATTGTAATATTATCATCTTCAAATTATATTTTCTTTGTGAAATTTCACACGTAGGGTACTTGTCACTTGTCTCTAGTAGTATGCCTGTCCGTATTTGTGTGCTCTTTCTGGAATTTCCGATGTAAGAAAAAGGTTCTAACCTTAAAAATAATAAATGGCTACTACAAAACAAAAGCAGGTACACAACATGCGCGCATAGCGCATAGCGTAGGTCATTTCCATTTTCTAGTACGCATAAATGCGCTCCCGAATAATTACGATTTTAAAGGAGGGCTAAAATAGTTTTAACCTCAAATATCTCTGAAATTCATAAACTAATTCTTTATCCTAAGAACTCTTCTAATATATAATATACAAACTCTACATCTCCACCAGATTTCAAAGAAATTAAAGCAATTTTAATGTAGTCATATTGTGCGACAACAAAGAAATTCATTTTCAAAAATACTAAAATTTTAAATATCAAACATCTCAAAAAATAACCATATAATCTGGATGGAATTTTACACAGGTATTGCCTTTATCGCATACAAAATAGTCTATAAATTTCAAGCTGATACATGAAGTCGTCATTGAGAAATTACGATTTTAAAAAAAACCGTAAAAAGATTTTAACCTTAAATATCTCTAAAAATCATGAGACAATTCTTTTACCTAAAGGACTTATTCAATAATATATAAACTCTACATCTTCACAAAATTTCAACATGATTAAACCAATTTTTGTTTTCTCTAGTTATCATGCGACAAAGAAAATGACTTTGTAAAATGCAAAAATTTTCAAAATCAGATATCTCAAAAAGTAATCGAAAGATCTAGATGAAAATTCGCACACATATTATTTATATCACATACAAAATTGTCTATAAATTTGGAGCTGATACATGGAGCCGTTCTCGAGAAATTACGATTTGAAGAAAAGGTTAAAAAAATTTGAATCTCAAATATTTCTGAAATTTCTGGACTAATCATTTTGCCCAAAGAACTCGACCGAGAGCTATTAAAAATCTACCTCTACAAGAAATTTTGAAGCGATTAAGTCAATTTTAATTCCGTAATCGTTGGGCATACAAAACTCATTTTTTTCATATTTCAATTTTTTTCTCAAAAACTAGTCGACAAAGTGGATTCAAATTTTTACAGATTATAGCTATTTATATTTTGCATTATCATGATTTTTTTCAAAAAAATTGACCGTTTAGTTTAGGAGTTATAAGCTTTAAAAAAAAACAAGTTTTTGTTAATAACAAAAGAACCATGATAGCTAGAGCAATTTTTTTTTTTAGAAAATATAGGTATTTTGATGCTCTTTCGAATGCTATCTATTCGATTCAAATATCTCGATCTTATCATTAAAAAAAGCAAAAATCAATTTTGAGAAAATCGAAAATTCGAAATAAAACAAGAAGGCATCGGCAAATCAAAAAACGAATTTTTGACCCGCCATTACACAAAAAAAAAAACAAAAAAATGAGACCAGTCCGGTTAAAATCGATCGAGTAGAAGCTGAGATCCAGACACACACACACACACACACACACACACACACACACACACACACACACACACACACACACACACACACACACACACACACACACACACACACACACACACACACACATCCATACCGACATTTTCCAAAAATCACGTATTTTGATTTGATTCCTACCACCTCGAAAAACAATTACAACATGTTTTTACAACAACTCAAAAAATTACTATCACAAAGCTTCCTCTAGGAGGAAGCAAAAGTTATAAAAATTTTCTTCATAAATTTTTTTTTTTAAATATTATACAATATTTCATAACCTTCAAATTTATACAGATTGAACATAATTTTATTAATTTTGTTTAGACAAATAAATAATTTATAAAGTACCATATTTATGAAATAATATGCACTTGTTTAATGGGCGTTTATGATTTACCAGCTGCAATAACGTACATTACAAAGGTAAGAAATAGCAGTTTAATTTACATTGGACACTCGATGGGAACAACAATGTGTTATGTAATGGCAATCGAGAGACCAGATATAGCAGTAAATGTCAAAGTTATGTTTAATTTAACTCCAGTAGTGTTTATGAATCACTTGGGACTTTCAGATCGATTTCTTTCACTCTTTATGCATCAAATCGAGGTATGAATAATTAAAAAAATTGAATTTAAGATAAATTATTTTTAAAAAATTAGACATTGACCTATCGTAAATATAATGTGCAATTACTTTTCAGACTTTAAGTGATCGATACGGACTGTTTGATATTTTACCATAAAGTAAATTATTTAAATATCTTCAAAAATATGGTTGTAGTATCTTTAAGCCATATGAATATTTTTGCGCTAAATTTTTACTTACTTTTACAGGATATGACACGCTATATTTTAATTACGTAAGCTTTTTAAAATAATCGAATAACTTTGCTTATTATAACTTTCTTTTATATAGTATATGAAGCTTTAACACATTTTTTCCTATCTAATTAATTTTATATTTTTGACAAGTACCCTGATAGAAATGCTAACCAACGGTTGGCGAATCGTTCGTCAATTTTTAAATTAAAAACGTCACACCATGATTATGTTGCTATTGTCGACGAAGAATAACTATTTATACATGTGGAAATATTATATTGTAGATGCTTTAAAATATAGTGATAGTTCTAAATAGTTTTTATAGGTTGTTTGTATGTGTAATGAAACACGTGGATCCTTTTGAGCAATTAAGTATTTTATTAATTTACTATCAGTCGACGTTTCGGAATCATTGTAGGATTCCCTTTTCCAGAGACTAGAAAACAACGATGTAACTTAATTCGTATGATCTAATTTCGCCACTATAATAACAAACAATATACAGCACAAGTCTTACCTAATTAATTAAATTAACTAACACATACGTCCAATTTCATAGCAATGTAGTTGCTCGTCAATATAAAAAGATTGAACACGTAGCTCTCTCGACATTTTCTTTCTAACGCACGTCATATTTGCACTGTAATTAAATCGAAAAAATTATGATTAGAAGGCTGAATGTGAATTTCAAATAATCATGAACCGCACGAATTATGAAATGAACTTACTAAATAAAAAACGAAACCATGTTGGAAAAATTAAAAACTGACAGGAACTGTGGTACATTGACCCGTTATCAAGCTACTAGTTTTCCCCGGATGGTAGCCAACAGAGCTATCAAAGAAGGACTGCGGATAGGTGACATTGCAGGGGATTATTTATACCCAAAAATCGAGTGGGGGGACACGACAGTATAAGCGGTGCGCCGCTCATAGTGTTCATGGATCGCCCTGCTACTACAAAGCATCCAAGAACCATAGCGAGTCGAGAGGCTCCTGACGTTCCTCTTCACCGCACACACATGCGTATACGCAGGAACTAATAGTGCAACCTCAACATCGCTCATACCATCGTGCTACCCCGACTTCTCAGAATACGAGAACTCGACCCTCTAGGAATTAACTGTTTTTTTCTATCTTTAATTACGTTATTGATAATATCTATGGAAGCCTTATAATCATTTTTCAACTTAATAGTATCAGTGATTCTATTCATATTATTTTTTGTATTATAAATGTGGATCATTTCTGAAAATTCTCTTTTACCTTTCTTAATTTCTTTATCCAAAACTTTAATCTTTTCAAAATTAATTCTGTGACGTGTTTCTGTGGCGTGTACGGCTAGTGCAGATTTAGTATCGCTATTTTTTACACTCAATTTATGCTCATTCATGCGAATTTTGAGTTTTCTGCTAGTTTGTCCAACATATGTTAGATCACAATCAGAACAACCTATCTCATAAACAACGTTACTCTGCTGCAAACTATTTAATCTATCTTTACCTAACGTGATGAATCTCGATAACTTGTTAATTGGTTTGTTTACAACCCTGTAACCGTGACTAGATAATATAGATTTTAGTTTAAAGCTTAAATCTTTAATAAATGGTAAAACTATAATTTTGTTGTTGTTGGCAACTGTATTCTTTGTCAGTGAACGATTATTTTTTTAATTATCATGATTGTTGTTTAACTGGAAAATCCTATGTCTCATATTTTCAGAGATAAATTTCATAGGATATCCATTATTTTTAAGAAACTGAGTTGCAATATCTAGATTTTGTCTATGAAATTTTTTATGTGAAAGATTAATAGCACGATCTACAAGATTGTAAACAATTGCTCTTTTATTTTGAATAGGATGATGTGAATCGAAATGAAGAAATCGTCCGGAATAAGTACTTTTACGACACCAATTCGTAATTATGTTGTTTTCATCAGTGCGAAATAATGTCATGTCTAAAAAGTTAATTGATTTTTTCTCCTGGTCTTCATTTTCTATTGTAAATTGTAAATAATGGTTAAACTTATTAAAAGTACTTAGGCATCTGTCAATTGCATCATCCTTTACAATCAATAAACAATCATCGACATATCTCTTATATAAAACAATATCCGATTTCATAACATTGAGGCAATGGTTCTCGAGACACTCCAAAGCCAGTTCCCCAAACCACGGACTAGAGCATCCGCCCATTGGCGCGCCATGTGTTTGTTTATAGTAACTATTGTCAAAAGAGAAATAAGTAGAATTCATTAAAAAGATAATGCCATCCAAAAATTCGTTCATCGTCAAATTAGTTCTGTTTCTTAAATATTTCCATTTGTTACGGATACCAGTTAAAACAAGATCAATATTTATATTTGTAAATAGAGATACGACATCAAATGAACATAATCTGTAATTATCCGGGACATGAATATCTGAGCTAATATCAATTAATTCAGAACTATTTTTCAAAGACGATTTAGGCCGAGGTAAATATTTTGTAAAAAATGTGCAAATAGCTTTGTCCAGATCATGTGTTGGAGAGTTTATCGTCGATACAATGATTCTAACCGGCATATCCTTTTTATGAATCTTTATCAAGCCGTACGCTCGTGAATCACATTCAGCCTTCTAATCATAATTTTTTCGATTTAATTACAGTGCAAATATGACGTGCGTTAGAAAGAAAATGTCGAGAGAGCTACGTGTTCAATCTTTTTATATTGACGAGCAACTACATTGCTATGAAATTGGGCGTATGTGTTAGTTAATTTAATTAATTAGGTAAGACTTGTGCTGTGTATTGTTTGTTATTATAGTGGCGAAATTAGATCATACGAATTAAGTTACATCGTTGTTTTCTAGTCTCTGGAAAAGGGAATCCTACAATGATTCCGAGACGTCGACTGATAGTAAATTAATAAAATACTTAATTGCTCAAAAGGATCCACGTGTTTCATTACACATACAAACAACCTATCAAAGTTGAATTGCGAGCAGTCTGAAAGGACAAAAAACTCATCTAAATAGTTTTAATTAAATTTCGATAGAAATGCTTCCATTTGATTAAATATGTTATAGATATAGATCTATTTTTTTATTTATATACTATATTTTATTAGTAATACTAAGTCACCAAAGTCATTTGAGTTTAGATCTTAAATTTGTCTTTGCGATAAATTCGTTGATGCAAGAACTATCCAAATATCAACAATTAATTATATATAAATTTATATGGAAAATATGTATTAAACTGACTAAAACGTTATTTTCCATTATTGATATATAGAGTTCCCAATCTCCTCAAAATTTAAGATACATTTTTCAATAAATTAAAAATTTAAAATAAATTGTAAAAATTTAAAATATTGAATAATTTGCGGCATAAGTTTTAATTAATTTCTCCTTCTTTCCTTTTTTATGATTATATCCATTAAATCAAAGTTTGAACTTTCTCATGACGATATCTTTTAAATCATAGATATAACAATAATGCAATATTTATACAATTTTATACATTAGAGTTTTTATTTGGTTAATAAATCGTTCATGGTGTATAGTATTTTGGATGGAGAGAGGCCGACTTTCAACGAACAAAAAATTTTTTTGTTCGTTGAAAGTTCGCTTCTCTCCATCCAGAATATTAGAGTTTTTAGTTGTGGTGGTAAATATATTTTTAATCCCCATGAGTGTAAAACTCAGTTTTACGCCTTGATTTGCGGGCGTAAAATACGATTTCATGATTTATCAGGATTCAAGATTGCAGAATGTGGTGGTGGATGTAGGAACAAAACTTCAGTGGGGGAAGTAGAGATTAACTTCACCTACAGAAACACTAGAGCTGAATCTCTGGCACCCCCACGCGACTGCGCCACCGAACTCCGTCGATGCGACATTCGACAAATCATATTTTCAATCGTAAAAAGGCGCGTAAAATCGAAACTTACCCTCTTTAGAATAACAAATGATATTTGTACCACAGGCGTAAAGGCTCATACCTTCATAAAAAAATACATTTACAAAATCATACTTTTTATACAATTAAAACCACGTGTCTGTAAAGATTTTAGAAATTTTTATAAAAGTTTCTCTTGTTTTTCCAATCCTTATTAGCTTTATCTAATCAACTTTGACACAGCAGTACCTTAAATCAAAAATTATATTTGCTATATTTTATGACATATATTATTAAAACTTATTTCTAGATATTGTTACCAACAATTTTGAACCACATGGCAACGGGGACGTCGACCAAAACTCCTTTATATTATCTTCAACTAGCAAATTCTAAGAAGTTTCAACATTACGATTATGGTATTCGAAGGAATTTAAGATTGTATAATACTTTTAAACCACCAGCTTATAATATATCACAAATTTAAGTACCAATCGGTCTATTTTGGTCAGATTATGATTACTTTGCAATTCCATGCAGGTAAATTAACACTACATTGAAAAAACAATGTTTAGCTATTACTACCATACGGTTTAGCAGAAATACTATATAATTCGTCGCTCCCGAATAATAAGGCGTTATCTCGAAATCCGTCTAAGGAGGCGTTACCCGAGAAACTGGTTGGAAAGAGTAATGTTACCACATAATTTAATAGAAAAAGGCGTTATGATCGGTATCTAGAAATTCGGTTCTATTTTTTTCACTTCTACCGCCATCAACAAAATCCATCCCTGGTAAAAATATTCTTAAGCCAGAAAAAAGTTTACATTATAGTTAACAGGGTATTTTATTTATAGCTAAGAAATATAGTTAATTTATAACAGCTTATAGGCAGGAAAGCTCCTTAACTGTCTACCAGGGATTACGTTAAAATAATAGTACACCCAGTGGACAGTAATTCACGTGGAACGTTCCTCCTCAGTTTTAAAATGCTGGAATCCCATTGGACAATTCCAATGTAAGGTTAATGATTACACCCGAATTGGCTAATGGGATTGTAGGATTTTGAAACTGAGGGGGCACGTTCCACGCGAATCAATGTCCACTGGGTGTACATTACGATACAAGGGTCTGAAGTAGCACTGTCTGAACGCCGTGTTAGAAAGTGTCACTTGAAACACGTGTATCGTACGTTATTTTATAGTATGCCTGCCTTAAGTCCGCCGACACGCCTTTCCGTGTCTTCAGTACTTACCGCACGGAAAGGCGTGTCGGAAGTGCGGACTTAAGTCACGCAGTGCTATAAAACTTTTTTTTATAAATTGGACAGTATTTGTATGACAATTGATTGAAACTAACAAAATAGTACCGTGTTCAAATCCCGGCCTCAGTGATTAACTAGCACCACTGCGTGGAGTTTTTCGAAATTCGAAATTTTCCCGTCTTCATCTCACCGTAGCTCTGGTAATTCGGAACTCACCTAAAACTGTAGGTCCCCATTGTTGCGCGAGATATTAAGGGTGCAACCCCACAGAGGACTTCAAATAACTGTTCAAAAAACGACGAAAAATAATTTTATTTTAGTTATGATTTGTCGATGATAAAAGCATTGTTAGAAGTTTTCGTACAAAGCCATAATTTTGGAAAAATATTATTTCATGAATTATGGATTTTCATAGAACATGATACTCTGAAATTACTGAACATTTTAACTTGCAAACTATTAAATCCCTACTCTACTATTATGACTGCATATTAACATATAAAATTAAGAATAATTATATAAATTGTGAAACGTTAATATTAAATTTGTACAAGTATACTTCCAAAAAACTTTTGTAATGTTTTTAATAATCGTTGTAGTAAGATTAATCAACGACGTCAGTTATGTCATGTGTCACGCTGTTCAGTATGGTCACTTTCTCCGAAGACGAACACACTCATCGCTAAAGCACGTCGTACAGTGTCGTTATTCCGGCGCCTGCTGCGCACTATATATACATACATATACCCGATTATTGTTCAGGGACACACACGCATCATCTCACAGTTCTAGTATAACGTTACCGGTAGGCAGATCAGCTGTACATCGCAAATCGTGCATCTTAAAGTGAAGAACACATCAACTAGTTTTTTTTCATAGAATCTCTGACTCATTTGAATATATCTATGCGTAATAACTCGCGCGTTTGTTTAAAAGTACCTTTTTTTACTTGATGAAGATTTGCACACAAAACTGTCGACGCCCACTTGCATATCAGCATATACTCCGGTTTCTTATACCCGCTAGTTTTACAATCTATTCACAAAGAAAGCTGTTCGTTACTGAATACAACATAATAAAATATTTATTTCTTAAAAAAAGCTAAAAAGATAAAATGTAAAAGTATTTTAAAGTATTCTTTTTATAAACATTAATTTTATAAATTATCTTTATTCGATTCAATAAAAAACTTCTTTATTGTGTATTTAAATTTACTCCTTAACTCGTACACATTCAAAGTATATTAGCTCAAAAGGTTGAGTTTCATAGTATAGAAAATTATAAATATGAGGAATTCTTCAAGGTTATCCACCATTTTTCTCATTTTTATTGTTAGTTCTCTCACATACGGTAACAACTATAATACCTATCAATTAGAATTAAAAAAAGTTATTGCTAATATCGAGTCAATACATATAAAAGATGACTTTTTTCATCGAACATCTCCAGATCCAGATGTAGATATGTCAACCGTAAGTTTTTAATATTTAATTAATATTTTCCCCAAAACATAATCTGCTAATTCCTTCTATTAATTTTTAATTTAAACAAATGATACTAGTGAATTGAGCACATTTAGTATCTGCACAAAACCCCTGCACAGGACTTTTATAACACTGCTAAGTTCTACACAAATAATGGTAAGAAAAAATGTACACATATATAGTCTACTCTGAGATAGTTTGCACGATTAAAATCTACATCATGTAACGATCTTGTTGATATAGATTTTAATTGTGCACAATTTATCTTGACAAATAGTTTGTGTGCCGAAATTCTCTGTGTAGACTTTATTTTTTTACAGAGTTTTATTATATTTGAGTTTTATTGTATTGTTGTTAAAAATTTGTAGCATTTTTCGCGATTGTCTCGAGTCGCCCGCACGTTGTAACACGTGTACCGTGGCGCGCGGCCTTCAACAGCATTTATCGTGACAATCACGAAAAGTTCTATCGCCGAAAGTTGTCGATTAAATTCACATACTTAATTATAGTTTTAATCAATTACATAAAATTTGATCTCAATTGAAGGCCTGAAAACGAAAGGGGACATACCGCGATTTTGCAGTAAAAGTATTCTCCAACGATTTGAATTTCAAAATTGAGCAATCTCATTTTTTAAAGTACAGGCATGTAAAGAATTGAAATGCGCATGTTTCTGTGAAGAAAACAAATTTTCATCTTTATTAGATTTATTAAAAATCCCAATAAACTGATTTTTTTTTTTTTTTTGCGAAAAAAAAAGTTTAGTGTAATTTTCTGTTCAACTCGCCAGAACTTCGTTCAGATCAAATATTTCTTTCAGAAATTTTTACGCAATAAATTTTGGGGTATTAGGAATGTTACAAAACCTTAGCGGAATAATAGAGACAAACAACGGCCACCACCGCTCGGTTTTCTGCTAATCGGCGTCATATTGTAATCGAACGCCTTGCTTATTTCGTTCTTTTATATTCGTACGTGTATCCCATAGACTTATACAGGCAGACTGAGCGGTCTTTCGGACCGATGAGTATCCAAATTGAAGGACAGAGATATGCTGGCAGGCTCTCTTTCTCTCTCGCACATCGGGTAGTGGGGAATAGAAGGTCGCAAGGATAGGTCAGAAATTATTTCAACATGGCTGGCGGGGCGGTGGCACCGTAGGCGTGAAGGCTGCCGCTTGCGACTCGGCGGCACCGCAACGGCGCACTTCAGACTGACGATGCCAGTTTGAAAAAAAGCGGCTCGAACAATTTCGTGCGCCTGAAGCATAAATGATTCGGAATCGCGTAGAAAATATGTAGAAAGTAGAATCCGTCAGATTCTATATATAATAATAATAATAATAATAATAATAATAACTAATACTATATAAAATATATTATGTTTATTACTTTTTTATTATTTTTATTTTTTATTTAAGTTTTTATTATAAAGTAAACGTTTATTTAAGTTTTATTATAAAGTAAATATAAAAAGAAATATAAAGTTTTATTATAAAGTAAACGTATGTTACTAATAACTGATATTATTATTATAGTATTGAGTATGTAAAGAAATTACAAGTAAAACCTTTTCTTATCTATTTTATTGTGTAACTGTTAAATGTAAGCAGTTTCAAATATAAAATTAAGTTGCATAATTTCAAATTAACTGACTAAATTTTTTTTATCAACAAAGATTTTTCTTATATGTGCACTGAAAATATCAACAACGATTTTCCCTATAGTGCACTAAAGAAAATTTGCTAAAGCCATAGATAACTAGAACTTTGTAAGAGTAACTGCGTTTTATTTAAAAATTAACAATATTTTAGTATTTTAAAATATATTTTTATAGAATAAATAAGTATTAATAATTTTAAAACCTTAATGGTAAAATTAGTTAATATAGTTAATTTCTAGAAACCGGTAATAAATTATAATTTCGTTTTATTTTAATAAGAAATTTCGAATTTGCTAAATAGTTATGGTAAATCTTGATGAGTTTTCTAAGTAATATGTGTTAATATCCTAATGTGATTACGGAATATATGCAACATTGAAATTAATTTGTATTTACTATAAATATTGGTAGTGACAATAGTACTATTTTTCTTTAGTAAATTTGGCCATGTTGACAGTAACCAATATGATTTCTAACAAAAATACCTCGATAAAACAAACCTGTTCAAAAATTCAATTTCGAAGTCACGAAATTCTAGAATTGACTTCAATTTTATAGTGAATCGTCGAAATACCCCCCCCCCCCCCCCAATTCAGTAACGCACAAAATAAGAATTAAAAAGCATTCTCTCAAAAAAAGATATTTATAGGGTGACTACACCAGTATTGGAACAGTCACCAGTGTATGAACATTTTGATATAATATTTAAAATTGTAAAAATTGTACACTTTGCGTATCAAATATAATCATAATTTTGAAATCTTGGCGAAATTTTCTTTCATTTTATATATATTGTACATGCTATGAAATAAATTGCCTTGGATGAAAAAAGTTATTAATATTGCGACATCGTGATGAGAATTAAATATACGCCATTTGCTATAAGGGTGCCGCAGATGCACTGTAGGCATATGCTGAAGTTTTTCCAAAATCGAAAGTTTTTGTACTAAAATCTTACGTCTAAATGAAGTTTTATACTTATTAGTTGACGATTCGACATTATTTTTAAGAAAAAAGTTAATTATTTAAATATAATTTACGTGTTCAAACTTTGGTTCATTTTATACTCCTGAATCTAGTGAACGAACGAACACTTCTTAGCTGGGCCACGAGTCTTATCCCGGCAACCCAGTGAACGAACGGTATTCGCACCTCATGGTTTACTGTATGAAAAATCAATAATGTTTAATATTTAATGTTTAGTTTTAATACATAAAGTGTATCACTATCATCCTGGTGTCAACTTTCAACATTCAGATTGTAAAATTACTGTTACTGAACTTATATAAGTATATACAAAGTAAGTGTTCATTCACTGGTTCCAAAGTGTTCAGTCACTAGCATCACGTGTTCATTTACTGGTTTTTAGGAGATATTTACAGATTTCTTTTAAACAAAATTTCTACTTTTATTCTTTATCTAAAATTTTGTCACTGACATAAAGTTTGAAGATTTTAAAATACTAATTAAAAAAGTTTTGCACTTTTAATCCATTTTTAGGACTTTTAATTGAATAACAAAAATTACAATTTCCTTATTTGTTCATTCACTGGTGAAGTCACCCTAGACGGAATCTCGGCAGTATGTTTACAATCCCGCTGCCGTAGCCATAGTTAACGCCTGATAAATCGTGAATAAAAAAAGATGAAATCAAAAATATAAGTTAGATAGATAATATTTTGCAAACTAATGGGTTTTATTGAAATAAACGATATATCTCGAATGTCAAAGGGAAACTGACCGTTTTGGTAGCCTATAGCTTGGGAGTCCCCCAAGGAACAATATTAGGACCATTATTATTTATTATCTACATAAATGACATGTTTCAAACTATACCAGAACTTTCAATATTGGCTTTTGCTGATGACACTGCAATAATTGTAAAAGGAAAATCATGGCTAGAAATAGAAATAAAAATGAACCTATACCTAAATAAAGTATCAAATTGGCTGGCTCTAAACAAACTATCCTTAAACATTGATAAAACAGTTTACATGGAATTTGGAAGTACACGAAACAGCACTCCGGGAAATTTAAATATCTGTATACAAGGAAAACAAATAACAAGAGTTGACAGTACCAAATACCTAGGAATAACCATTGATAGTAACATGAGATGGGAAAACCACATCACAAATATTTATAATAAATCAAAATATTTAATCTTTATTTTTTATAAACTCACTAAAATACTATGCAACAAAATCTCAGGATGCTCTATTACGCTCTTTTTCATAGTATCATGTCTTATGGCATAAATGCATGGGGAGGAGCATACATAAACATAACTAGAACTCTTCAAACTCTACAGTACAGAATTCTAACAAGATCAGTTATTTAAGGGCCATTACTTGTTATAATAGTCTGCCTAACAATCTCAAAACACTAACAAACAAAAATAACAGAAAAATTAAACTAAGAGAATGGATAAAAATAAATTAAAATCAACAAGTTATGAATACACAGCAAGAGAAGAAATTAGAATAGACTGCAATAAAATCAGAACAATCTTACATGAAGTAAAATACACTAGAAAGGGCTATGCCCTAATATTACAATATAAAGGAAGGAAAACAACCGTCAAATATGACTGTCTAACATCGGAAGTCCATGTGGATAAGACTATGCTTGACGCATTATTATTAAATACTAGAACATACATCTGCTCGATAACCAAATGCATACGACACCAATTTCACTCACACCAACGAATGACAAATTATAACTACACCAAATTAAAAAAATTCAACAATGATAGATACTTGCAAAATATAAACATAATCGCAGACAGCATAATCCAGTTATTTACTACAGAAACGGAAGAAAAAATTAAACAACCAAAAAAAGTATATTTTTTTATAAGGAAATTTACTAAGTGGCCCAACTCGAACAGTAATCCACAAACAAAAACATACAACAAAAATTGTCCTTATTGCCATGATCCTAAAACACGTAGAATTAAGCATAACCATTTCTTAAAAAGCACTGATACAACTGAAAATCAAGGAAAAAATAAAAAACCCACCAAAACAGAACATAATGGAATAGAAGAAATATATGATATGATTGACAATATAGCCAATGAAAATAGCATTACATTACTACAAAAACCAGTAACAACAGAACTAGGAAACAAAACAACTACAAACAACATCCGTATGACATATGGTGATATTAACTACCTAGGATCAAACAAAGCACTTTTTTATTTTAATAGAGGAATCAGAGGCAAGCAAACTTTTACTAATTCAATGTACCCACTAGATGCACAACCAAAACACAAGGATATAGTAGTAATAGATGAAATAGTCTTCACATCAAACTGTAAATGCGATTCGAGTAACCAACACAGGGACATGTTCCCTCATTATAGGGTCACTTGTGCAGTTGGGCTTACATGCCCAGCTCGACTCAACGAACATGAAAGGATAATTTATGCAAGAAACAAGAATGCAACAACAGAAACACCTACAACTGCGAGATCTATGCTAATAAGATATTGGTGAGAGTGGTAGTGACATGGTTTTATTTATAGTTGAAATTTGTTTCTTCATGTAACCAAGTTACAGGAGAGTAAACAAATACGCTCTAAAAGAAATGTATTAGATTGTAAGTTTAGCTTGTAAGTTTATTATATATACCAGACCAGCATACAGGAAGTGACTTCTTCTGCTGGACTACTTTTGTAATGTAATTTTGTATTGCTCTGGTTAATAAATAAATAAAATAAAATAAATAGCCGTCAGTTTTTTCGCAGATTTGCGATAAATCGCTTACCTAATAAAGCCCGGGGGGATGTTTCGTCAATTCACTGTAAAATTGAAGTCGAGTCTAGAATTTCGCGACTTCGTTTGTTTTATCGAGGTATTTTTGTTAGAAAAATAAATAAATAAATAACTACTTTTTTTAATAAATAATTTTTTTAGTTGACGTTGTATTAGTATTTTTCTATGATGTAATACAGTTCCATATAAATTATTTTTTAGCTATATTTCAGAAAAAGAAATCACATAGTTAACTTTAGTTATTGGCCAAATTTACTAAAGAAAAATAGTACTATTTTGCAACTACCAATATTTATAGTAAATACAAATTAATTTCAAGGTTGCATATATGCCGTAATCGCATTAGGATATTAACGTATTACTTAGAAAACTCATCAAGATTTGCCATAAATATTTAGCAAATTCCAAATTTCTTGATTATTCTTAAAATAAAATTATAATTTATTACCGGTTTCTAGTAATTAACTATATTAACTAAGTTTACCATTAAGATTTTAAAATTATTAATACTTATTTATTCTATAAAAATATATTTTAAAATACTAAAATATTGTTAATTTTTTAATATAACGCAGTTACTCTTACAAAGTTCTAGTTATCTATGGCTTTAGCAAATTTTCTTCAGTGCACTATAGGGAAAATCGTTATTGATATTTTCAGTGCACATATAAGAAAAATCTTTGTTGATAAAAAAAATTTAGTCAGTTAATTTGAAATTATACAACTTAATTTTATATTTGAAACTGCTTAAATTTAATAATGTAATTTACATTTAATAGTTACACAATAAAATAGATAAGATAAGGTTTTACTGGTAATTTCTTTACATACTCAATACTATAATAATAATATCAGTTATTAATAACACACACATAGTATATTTTATATAGTATTAGTTATTATTATTATTATTATTATTATATATAGAATCTGACGGACTCTACTTTCTACATATTTTCTACGCAATTCCGAATCATTTATGCTTCAGACGTTCGAAATCAGAGGCACGAAATCGTTCGAGCCTCTTTTTTTCGAACTGGCATCGTCACTATGAAGTGCGCCGTTGCGGTGCCGCCGAGTCGCGAGCGGCAGCCTTCACGCCTACACGGTGCCACCGCCGGCCATGTTGAAATAATTTCTGACCCATCCCTGCCATGACTCTTTTGTACTGTTATGAACTGCGTTTGCGTCATGAAGTAAGAGAGAAGGAGACGTAACTCCGTGTACGAAGAGTAGAGCCACTTTTCTGCAAAAGATCGCCAAGTTCGCTTGGCAGAATAGCCACCACTAACTGGCTTCAGCGCCTTTTGCGGCAAACGCTGAACTATAGAGCCATCGTCCAGCCGATCGGCTTTTACGGCCGATACAAATAATGATGAAATATTTTCAGCGGACCTTTTTTCGATAAATTTGCATGAGAACCGTAAATAATTTATGTATATAAATAAAGTAAAATGCAAATAAAACCCTTCTTTAATCTTTAAGAAACCCGGATCTCAATACCTTAAAGAGCTTTTAATCCCCAAGCGGGGAACGATCAACATATGTCATTTCGTGCTATGAATTGTAAATTGAAGTGATAGCTCAGGTAGTTAAGGCGCACCACTGCTTTGCCAGTTTCTTTTTGCAGGACTCGAGTTCGATCCTAGGCTCTGAAATTTTTTTTTTCTTTCAATAATAATTTTTTCAATTTTTATATACAAACATTATTTTAAAATAATTAATTTAATTAAAAATAATAAAATTTGTATAGTATTTTTTATTGTTTCTTTTAAAAAATAATAAATTTATTATTTTATTGTTAGAGGCTTGTCAGATTTTCGTGTAATTAGGCAATTACAATATGAAAGTTTTATTGTAAACGTTGCGAAAAACCATTTTTATGGAAATTGTTTCATAAAATAATTATTATTATTCGTCAATAGTTATTAAAAATAGATTATTAATATAATTTTATATGTAACAAAATATTAATTCAAGCAGAATAAACAACAATGTACAAGAAGAAGGTAAGTAAAATACAGCTTATGCATAGAATATTTCTAAAATCTTTTAAGTATATATAAAATAAAAACAAACGCGTCGAGAGCTTCTTTAAAAAATTTTGCGCCGCTAATACTTAGGGAATCATCTCGCGGCGGCGGTTGAATCCGCGATGTAAACATTTTCTTCTCAGTTTTAAGCTGGACGTATTGTATTTTAGAATTGTATTAAAAAGGCATTTAAAATGATGGATTGAATAATGGTGTACTTAAGTAATTATCTTATTAAAAGCTTATTGTATTTAAAAAGTTATAGTATCAAAAAATACTCTTTAATTTTTTATATGTTAATTAATAAATGTTTTTTTAATATCAATCTACTTTTCAAACTCACTAAATTAATTATAACTTTATTATTAACATAAATATTGTAAATAAATTGTCATTTTTCAAAATTTATATTCGCTAATCCATTTAATTATTAGAAGAAGAAATTAAAATGTCTAAATTTATTTTTATACTAAATTTTTTATTTTAAAATAATCTTTGGAAATAAAATTTGAAAAACATAACAAAAAAAAAAAATTCAGAGCCTAGGATTGAACTTGAGTCCTGCAAAAACAAACTGGCAAAATCAATGCGCCTTAACTACCTGAGCTATCACTTCAACTTACAATTTATAGCACGAAATGACATATGTTCATCACTCCCCGCTTGGGGATAAGAGTTCTTTACGGTATAATTGAGTTTCTTTAAGGTTTTATACATTTTTACTTTATATAAATAAATTATTTACAGTTATCATGCAAATTTCTCATAAAATGTCCGCTGAAAACGTTTTAGTCTTTCTCATTGTCATCGGTCATAGTCATAGGTCATAAATCATGCAATGTGGATTCGCTGTCATGGATCATGGCTGCGTAGTTCAGCGTTTGTCGCGAGGGGCGCTGAAGCCAGTTAGTGGTGACTATTCCGCCGAGCGAACCTGGCTATCTTTTGCAAAAAAAAGGAGTTACACTTTTGCCTGTCAGAACATATGGAGTTACGTCTCCTTCTCTCTTACTTCATGGTTTGCGTAAACGAGCCGTGCAACATATAAGGGCAATTCTACAATGGAACCTTGAATATTGATTTCTGATAAAAGTTAAATAAAATAATAAATTAAATAATAATAATTGAACGCGTTCCCATAACAATCTCGATCTAAAATTCCAATAGTAGAATCCAGTGTTGCAAAAATGGGTAATTACCCATTCCTAATTATAACTAGATTGTAATTACGATCAATCTAATTGATAACTAAATGTTAATTTTTAATTACATAAAATCTAATTGATAACTAAATTTGAAATTGTAATTACATAAAATCTAATTGATAACTAAATTTTTATTATTAATTACATAAAATATAATTGAAAATAATAATGTAATTATTAATTACATAAATGAAAATAAAAATTTAGTTATCAATTAGATTTTATATAATTAAAAATTCAAATTTAGTTACCAATTAGATTTTATGTAATTAAAAATATAAATTTAGTGATCAATTAGATTTTACGTAATTACAAAATTAAAATTTAGTTATCAATTAGATTTTACATAATTACAAAATTAAAATCTAGTTATGAATTAGATTTCACGTAATTACAAAATCAAAATTTAGTTATCAATTAGATTTAATCTAATTCAAAATAATAATGTTTTTTCTCATTCGTTTTTTAGTTGAGAACTGCTGTAGGGGGTTAACAAATCAAGGAGGGAAGCAATCACTCAAGGTTGAAATCACGTTACAGATTAATTATTTTTTATTTTTATTAATTTCTTTTTTTACAATATTATTACTTTTATTCGTAATAGCGGCCTTGCGCAGGGCGGTAGGGCAACCCTCGCTGTACATAGTAATTTTTTTTGCCACTCCAGTGCCTTTCCGATACCGTAGCTGTCCTATAAAAATTGGAAAATAGATTATATTAGATAAGTACATTGTGATTTCCTACTCCCTAAATTGAAACTAGTAATGTTCATAATTATGAAATAAAAATAATGTTCGTTTTTGCTAATTTATGGTTAATATTTCTACTAGGGTGGTTATTATGAATTTAAGGTAGTAACGCACAAACTGATCTAGTCAAGCGAGCGAACTCTCGCATTTGATTAGCATTGCGGAGCAGAACAGCTGCACATATATATATATATATATATATATATATATATATATATATATATATATATATATATATATATATATATATATATATATATATATATATATATATATATATATATATATATATACTAGTGGGGCTTCGTCCCCTGCTCGCTCCGCTCGCCAACCGCCGATGTCTTAAAAGAATTAATATAATAAAAAATGTTTTAAATTATATACTTTTGATAAAAATTACTGTTTGATAAAGTCATAGATAATTTATTAACTAGTCATAGATAAATTATTAAGTAACAAAAAACCACTTTTTTTCATTAGAAATAATATAATATTGTGGTATGTTTATATATTTTGTGGTATGTTATCATTTTTTTCGTAAAATCATCATTTTTATTTAATTTAAACCATGCCGTTAATGTAGTTTCCTATTTATTGGGTATACAAATAAGTTTCCGCCGTTTTCAAGAGATGGCTCCACCGACAAGATTACTTTGAAATCGTCATATATAAAATGTCACATAAAAAGTTTGGACACCTGGCAACAACATAACCTTAAAATACTATTGACTTTGTATTGGCAGTATACATTTTTTTTGTTCGAAAATGTCGAGTTTTGTACCGAATAAGCGTCATTTGCGGGAAGTTTTGATTTATTTATTTCATTTAAAGAAATCTGCTGCTGAGGCGCATCGGTCGCTTGTAGAAGTTTACGGTGATGCTGCTTTAAGTGAGAGAAGTTGTCGTGAGTGGTTTTAAAAGTTTAAAAACGGCGAGTTTGACGTGGAAGATAAAGAACGCGAAGGAAGGCCAGTCAAGTTTGAAGACGCTGAGTTAGAGGCATTATTGGACCAAGACTCATGCCAAACTGAAGAGCAGCTCGCAGAAAGCTTGGGAGTGACTCAACAAGCGATTTCACACCGTCTCAAGACCATTGGTATTGTACAAAAGCAAGGAAATTGGGTTCCGCATGAACTGAAACCCAGAGACGTCGAGCGCCGTCTTTTCACGTGCGAACAACTTCTCCAAAGACAAAGTCGAAAGGGTTTTTTGCATCAAATAGTGACGGGGGATGAAAAGTGGATCTACTACGACAACCCAAAGCATAGGAAATCATGGGGTAAGCCCGGCCATGTACCAACTTCAACGGCCAAACCGAATATTTATGGCAAAAAGTTAATGTTGTGCATTTGGTGGGATCAGCTCGGAGTAATCTATTACGTGCTACTCCAGCCTAACGAAACTATCACTGGAGAACGTTATCAACAGCAACTAATGCAATTAAGCAGAGAATTGAAGCTAATACGCTCCCAATATGCCAAAAGACATGACAAAGTGATTTTTCAGCACGACAACGCTCGGCCACATGTTGCAAAAGTCGTCAAGGATACTTTGGAAGCTTTACAATTGGATGTCTTACCCCAGCCGCCGTATTCACCAGACATTGCTCCTTCGGACTACCACTTGTTCCGGTCGATGGCTCACGCCCTGGTCAAGCAGCACTTCACTTCTTACGAAGAAGCCAAAAATTGGGTCGATTCATGGGTAGCCTTAAAAGATGAAGAGTTTTTTCGACGTGGCATCCGAATGCTACCAGAAAGATGGCAAAAAGTAGTAGCCAATGACGGACAATATTTTGAATAAAATGTAACGTATATTTTTGCTTCCTCCTAGAGAAAGCTTTGTGATAGTAAATTTTTGAGTTGTTGTAAAAACATGTTATAATTGTGTTCCGAGGTGTTAGGAATCAAAATACATGGTTTTTGAAAAATGTCTGTATGGATGTGTGTGTGTGTCTGTGTGTGTGTGTGTGTGTGTGGGTGTGTGTGTATGTGTGTGTGGGTGTGTGTGTGTGTGTGTACGCCTGGATCTCAGCTTCTACTCGGTCGATTTTGACCGGACATAGGTCTCATTTTTTTTGTTTTCTTTTGCGTGATGGCGGGTCAAAAATCCGTTTTTTGATTAGGGCGATGCGTTTTTGTTTTTTTTTTTCAAATTTTCGATTTTCTCAAAATTGTTTTTTGATTTTTTTTAATGATAGGATCGAGTTATTTGAATCTGATGGGTAGCGTTCGAAAGAGAATTAAAATACCTATATTTTCTAAAAAAAAAAGTTTCTAGCTATCACGGTTCTTTTGTTATTAACAAAAACGTATGTTTTTTTTAGAAGCTTGTAACTCCTAAACTTAGCGGTCAATTTTTTTGAGAAAAATCATGATAATACAGAATATAAATAGCTATAATCTGTTAAAATTTGAATACATTCTCTAGGCTAGATTTTGAGTAAAAAATTGAAAAATGAAAAAATTCAGTTTTGTATGTCCAACGATTACAAGAGTAAAATTGACTTAATGCCTTCAAAATTCCTTTTAGAGGTAGATTTTTTATAGTTCTCGGTCGAGTTCTTTGGGCAAAATGATTGGTCCATAAATTTTAGAGATATTTGAGGTTAAAAATTTTTTGACATTTTTTTAAAATCGTAATTTCTCGAGAACGGCTATATGTATCTGAATTGGGTGGGTGGCATTCGAAAGAGAATTAAAATACCTATATTTTCTAAAAAAAATTAATTTTCTATCTATCACGGTTCTTTAGTTATCATCAAAAACAAAAACGTGTTTTTTTTTTAATTTTTAAAAAACCAACCAACAAAATGAATTAAAAGGTTTAAAAATTATATCTATTATAATCTATTATAATTATGAATTATGCATTATAAATGCATTATAGTCTGCATTATTATAATTTATTTGTGAGTTATGAACTTTTTAAAAAAAACACGTTTTTGTTAATAACAAAAGAACAATGATAGCTATAAATTTTTTTTTCTTAAAAAATATGAATTATGAAATATAAAAAAAAAAACACGTTTTTGTTAATAACAAAACAACCGTGATAGCTATTTGTTTTATTATAAAATATAGATATTTTACTTCTATTTCAAATGATAACTTTATTTATCAGCTCAAAGTTTATATAAATTTGATATAAATAAATAATAAATAAATAAATTTAAAAATTAACAATTTTTAATATTCATAAATGAATTTAATTATAATTATGCAATAAATTTTTTAAAAAATTATAAATTTTGTTATTAAAAATTAATTAAAGGAATCAACAAATTACGGTTGAGGAAGCTACGGGCCAATGAATTGGCAGCGGTTTTTTTACAATAAATTAATAATTTTTATAAAAAAACGACGGAAACTTATTTGTATTTACAATATTTAATACATTTAATATATTTTTTTATCAAAAATAATCTTCTGTTGATTTTGTGTATGAATAGATAATAACCTTATAACTGTATGACTTCTACCACACAACGGAAATTGTTGTAATCGCCATGCAACTTCCATTGAACTTAAATGGACTCAATTTTTTTTTATAGGAATCTAATTTTACAAATGTACTTTTAATATTACTTGAATCTAAAGGTAATCTAAATGTACGATGACTGGTCATAAAATAGAACCCTTTGGTAATAAAATAGAAGCTATATCTGTCTAAGCCATAGATAAAAACTTTTTTTAATGAAATAAAATAATATATCAAAATTTTATATAAAAATGTTTTACCAGATATTTGACCAAGTTAATAAAAAACGGGAATTCGACCGAAGCGAGAAGTACGTTATTAGTTCAGCAATGCACTTTTGTTCCTTCATTACTATTTATCAAAAAGAACTGATTCCTTTTCTTATATCATTTATTTTTTATTATATGTCCAAGATATATTAGGGATATTCTACTACACAAATTGTAATTACTAACCAAATTAATTCTAGGTTAAGTTAGTTTAAGTATGCCGGACCAGCGAACAGGACATTTTCCTCTGCTGGATTACTTGTAATGTAAGATATATATAATAGTTACAAATTGTAATAAGTTATTGTACTTTACTTTGGTATTAAATAAATACCCCCCCCTCCCCCGCTATTGCACGGGGTGTCATTAATCCAAAATGGTCCTGACCTGTTTGAGCCAGAACCGGCATTGTTTTTGGGTCACCCGCACGGGAGCCAATAACCCAGACCTGCTTGATCTAGAACCGGCATACTGGTTCTGGCTCACCCGCACGCCAACGAGTTGAGACAGAACCGGCCTACCGATTCTCGATCATGATCAGGTCTTGCCTCGTTCTAGGCCAGCCGTAATGACGTTCCTGAGGGGGGCGGAGAGCGGGCTGCCGGCAGCGAACGGCCAGCGGGCAGCGGCAAGAAGTCGGCCGGCGGGCAGCGGGCGGCCTGCTGCTTGTCAGCCTGCAGCACTCGGCCAGCGGTTCTTATCTACTAGTAAATATTTAGAACTTTTTATAACTCTTTTGCTCGGGCAAAGAATATGTGTTTGTGGAAATTTTTTCCGAGCATTTTTTCCACTGCGACTTTTTTGTATCGTTTTGTATCAGTTGTTGTTGCTCAGGAGTAATGATCGAGCTGCTTTGACCCATTATTAGGGAATGAAAGCTTTTAACGATCGCAACACGCTTATATACGATCAATGACTGCTTGCGAGAGCCACCTAGTGGTCAACTATATGATTAAAAAATTTGTTAAGGGGGATAGGAGCCCCACCTTGCTCCTATCCTGTGAGGTTCTACCTGTCTGTCAACCCCTCCATAACCCTTAAAATTTTTTATTCATCAATATCTTCCCATTCCATGATGTCTTCCCACTCCTTGTTGGAATCGTTGAGGTAAAACTGTTTCATGCGCTTTACATTATATAGAGCACAAGTAGTTCTGTACGCTCCATTATGGTTAGTACATATAATCACTGATCTTGGATAATCGAACGATGGATAGCCCATTTCAGTGATATCAGTAACTTTAAAGTTGAAACGCTCTAACCACAACTTTTTTATCTCAACAATGACAAAAATTCTGTTAGCATCTTTCAATGCATCTTGAATAATTTTTCCGATTTCAGTATAATCGTAATCACCACCATCTCATGACAGTCCATGGTAGCAAAGTTCTAACCACAAATTTTTACTTTTATACTTTTCTGTTAGTCTTCGCCAAGGAAATGGTGGTTTGAAGAGGTGCACTACTGGCTCATCGCCGTCGTTGAGAGACACGAAAGCCAACTCTTTTAAGACAAAATCATTTCCAGGCCTTTTAAAGCCCTGCATATCCACTGCGTAGTCCATGGCAAAATTTCACTTTGATTTCCAAATGACGAATGACAAGGAGCCGGAGGCTCACTCACCTTATATACTCCTTAAAGTTTCTGTACGTCGCCGCTTACGGGGTTGTATTGAACTATACGATCGTGCAAGATCAAGCAGTAGGCTGAAGTTCCAGCAGGAAAATTTTCCTTTGCTTCAAATTCCAGACGAATGTCTACAGGGGCGCTCTTAAAGGCCTCATTTTGTTTTGATCAGTCTATTACTATTAGGGGCATGTAAGTGAGATATTGTGACTTTTTCAACATAGGTTCTGGATCTTTGCTGTAGTAAGAATTTTGAAAATTAGCGTACATATCGTAGAGCATGGTAAATTGATAACGATTCACATCGAGGTTAAGATTGCCATACGGATATGACTGAGAATTGAGAAAAAGCTTTACATTTGTAAGATTGCAATGATCGAACCTACTAGCATTTGCAGCTCTTCGATCTTTTCGATTAGTTTGAAAACCTAAGATAACAAAGCGTGATTTTTCAAGTTGATTTGATGTTTTAACAGTCCACACCTGTCTCGACGTAATCGGCAGTAGTGGATACTCGTACAATTCCCACGTGCGAAAACTCACGGCAATGGGGCGATCTTTCCCCAGGAAATCGAGTAAGCGAATTTTATTATTGTTAGATGCAACTACGTATGGCATTAGCCATTCGATTCTAGTTATATCAATTTAAAGTCCTCATAACCTTCTGCATTGTCTACTCTTATAGTTGTTTGTTTAACTGTGTTTAAGTTATTTGTCGATCTCATGAGAACGAGTTCATGTTTTGCGTTTACTACAATTTTACGATAGTCCTCTGCGAAGCCAAAAATTAGGCTCAATGGAATCGATACATTAAAGTAACCAGCATTATCAACAATATTCTGTGTTTCTTCTACATCGATCCAGCCTGCATTTTCAATGATGAAACTCTGAGTCGGATTGAGTGACACCCAGCCTTTCATGAGAGTGGTTAAGCCAACATTTTTACACTTGTCTATCTCAATGGCGTTCAACTCATATCTGATTTCTTCAAACAAATGACAAATGGCATTATTCTGACACAAAGCCCAATAGAAAAAACGACTTGGCATAGCCTTTTTTTATGATAAAAAAGGTCCTCAGACTAGATGTCACGTAAATTGGAGTTCCGGACTCCTTGGTCTCCCTTGTAAGTTAGTTTACGAATTTTAGAAAAAAAATTAACACAGGTTTTTTTGTAGAAAGATGATTATTAAAGAGTAGTTTTCATATCAAGGGCATAAAGAATAACTTTACGCCCAAAGTGGAAATTGTTGGATATGATATATAGTAGTATAAAAATCAAATATAGAAGGTAGATTTGGTGTCTCGAAAAGAAATTTTTGTTACTAATTGATCTTACCGTAAACCGTAAAATTTTTGTGTATTTTCCACATACTTATTTTAGGAGTAATCGTTCAGTATCTAATCGTGACACGTTATTAGCAGGAAGAATCAAGCTTAATTTTTTCTTTATTTTCAAAATTTTATTTTTATCACGTAAAACAAGTATTTATTGTACTAAGTTAGGTTTACAAATTTTAGAATCTGAGTCCAGTTTTTTCTTCAATCCAATCATGGTATTTGCTCACCCTAGTGAACACTTCAGGATATGTTAACGATGTACAATTTAAACCAAAGGAAATGATCCCATAGAGTTTACCACGAATAACACCAGGTCCACCAGAATCACCAGTGCACGCATCAGCGACTCCATTACCCGCACAAAGCATATTATCGGTTATGGATAATAATGGCCTGTAAACTCTTTGACAATCTTCTTGATTCCTTACAGGTACGTATGCAGCCTTCAAAAAATTAGATTTTCTCAGATATGCCTAAAAATAGTTAATTAAATTAACTAAAGAAATTCTAGAAAAAAAAAACCTTTCTCTGAGGGATAAGAACTTACCCCTATCCTTCCAAAACCAGAAATCCGCATCAATTCATCTGTTCTGGGAATATCGTATGGCTTCGCAAGTTCTATAAGTTGTTGTTCATTATTAAATTGAATAGGCTCTGTAAGCTAGATAAAAAATATAATGAAATTATTCTCACAAGTTCTTAGTTCTTAAGGTAGTTATGAAAATGTCATTGAATGCGGATATTTACAAAAAATATATATATTATTCTACAGATGCTGACAAATTTTTTAGTATTTTTTTCAATACAGGTTGCCACGCTGATTTTGAGTGAAAAAATTCTTGAAAATGTATACTTTCACACGTAAATATAGTAGAACCATATGTTTTGCGTATAAACTTCCAAAATTAATACCGAAATCGAATACGGAGGAAGTTCAGTAAAGAAATGGTTAAAGTTCAAACTTTAAGCTTTTTAATGATATCATAAAAATGTATGGAATCACGATAGTTTTCGAGATAATTAATTAATAATATGAAAATCCGTGTAAAAGTACTGAGATAGTTTAGGTTGACGTAATAGTACGTCAATATACGTCATATTTTCCGTTTTGAACACGTCTATGACTAACAACGTAAAGCTTATGCTTGTAAATCAAACAATTATTTGTGTAAAATTAAATTGTTTTTATGTAATACACTATTTATTTGTCTTACACTTTAAAACTGAATTTTATGAATATTAATAACACAAGTCTAACAAGACAATTTCAGTTTGTATTTATGGATACTCAATTGACTTGAGAGTCTTCGTAGAATCACCTTAATCAAAAATTAAAATTTGTACTGAAATTTATTTAACAAGTTTTGAAGCTGTATAAAACTATTATTACACACATTGAAATACTAACATTGTCATGAATAGTGATATTAGATCTATACTAAATGCTTTCTAAGTAATTCACAGGTAAAATAAACATATTTAATTACCTCGATTAAAGCAATGTCGTTGTTTTTGCTGTTGCTGAAATAATCGTTATGTATTATAATTTTCTCAACTCTGTGTATTTTACCTAAAGTTTCTCTGTGTCCAGTGCCAGTTCGTACTGATATATGCGATTTATTTCTATTTTGCAATGAAGAGATTAATTTAATTTTTTGTCAGAAATTCTATTATATAGAAATACTTAATGTAATTATGAAAATTAAATTAAATCTTACTTGAAACAGTGTGAAGCAGTTATAACCCAAGATTCATGTATAATAGTTGCACCGCAAAAGTAATCCATTCTGAACCAAGACAAGCTAGCCTAAAAACAAATTTAAATACTTTCATCCTGAGAGCTATGGGCTTAAAGATTTATATTGAAATTATTATGTTGATATACAAGATATAAGGACCTTTAATCAGATTCAACGTCTTCTTGAATTATTTTAAAAAACTTTTAAATTTCTATAAACTGTTTTGTATGAAATTTATTCAATACATAATGCGATAAAGCAAGTACGTCTATTAATATCGTTCATGGACTATTTTATTCAACAATCTATTAATGCATAAATCTATTAATAAATCTATCAAATAATCTATTAATTTTTTAATCAGTTACATTATAGTACATTACGATACTAGTGACATAAGTTGCACTTTACGGCATGGCGTGTATAAGCGCCCGAGCGTAGGGAGTGCACTTAAGGTAGTTCTCTAATATATCAAAAAGTGGGTTTCGAAAGTAACAAAATTCTAGCGTGTTCTTTAAAATCTAAATAATTTTTCTTTATTTTTTAAAATATTAGGTTGCCGACCTATTTTTCAAGAAAAAAATTATTGAAAATGGTTACTTTTATATTGAGAGTAAATGACGCCATATAACGCATAACAGGAAGTAATAGTATTACTTGATAAAAAAGTGGGTTTTCAAAAAGAAAAACATAGCTTAAGAAAGATAAAATTCAGCTCTTTCTTTTAAGTTTATCAAATATGTATCAAGCCGAGCTTTTTAAAAAGATATGAATGATTATAAACACAAATAGCAGACGACATGCATGAGAGCGAGAGAGACAGAACGACGCATATGGCATGCGTATGATAATAGTTTGTGCTCTCGCTGAGCGCACAAACTATAACGCGTTAGAGAACTACCTTAACGCCGTGCCATAAAGAAAGACTTATGACACGTGTGTCGTACATTATTTTATAGCATGACAGCATAAATCCGCCATGTTACGGATATGCGTGACATAAATGAGGATTTATGCCACGCAGTGCTATAAAAGAAATTGCTGCAAAGGAATAAATGTTACAAAATTTAGTTGATATTTATTTACCTGATATGGTACATCTTCTATTCCAACCTCATCTCCTCCAACAATTTTCTCTTCATGTGTTTCATTGTTATCTGTTAGAAATTGAAATATAATATGTAATTGAAAAATTTATTTTAATCAACAAAAATACTATTTAAAATCTCTTTTACCTATGTAGAAGCCGCTCGTGAAAGCGACGCTCAACAAAATACACAAAACCTTCATGACTGCAATAAGTGAAAATGAAAAAAAAATCTTCCTTATATACACCGATCTTATCGAATGATCATTAATAGAATTATAAATTAAAAATAAAATAAACAGAAGTGTTAGAGTCAACTATTTCTTTCGTGCTATCATTAGCTTGGTTATTTCGTGATTGTTACGATAAATGCTGTTGAAGGCCGCACGCCATGATACATAAAATGTACAGAAAATTTCAGTAGTCTATGTATTGTTGTACAATTTTTCGTGATCGTGTCGTGCACACGTCGTAACACGTGTACCGTGGTGCGCGGTCTTCAACAGTATTTATCGTAACAATCACGAGAAATTATATTTAGCAACAATGCACAGAGTACTGGAATTTTCCAAAAAATTCCTTGGCGTTTAAGAAAATTTATTACACAACTTTTGCATTTGAAAATACAGATTTAAAATAGCGAAAAAAATTGTTTTAAAATCCTCTATTTGGTTCAATAAGAATCTCAATTATTGCGCTATGGTTTATAATATTCCTAATACTCCAAAATTTTGTTGTGTAAAAATTTCTGAAAGAAATAGTTGATCTGAACGAAGTTCTGGCGAGTTGAACAGAAAATTACACTAAACATTTTTTCGCAAAAAAAAAAAAAAAAAAAAAAACAGTTCATTGGGGTTTTTAATAAAACTAATAAAGATGAAAAATTGATTTCTTCACAGAAAAATGCGCATTTCAATTCTTTACATGCCTATACTTCGGAAAACGAGATTGGCTCAATTTTTAAATTCGGATCTTGGTTATTCGTATGCTGAAAAATTGCAACGTGAAGTATTTTTTACTCGAAATAAAAATCTAATTTTAAATTGAAAAAAAAAATGAAGGTTGAATCAAATCTTACATAATTGAATATTTGATTCCTTTTTCCAATAATTTTGTGATAAGAAATATTTAAAAAACATGATGATATTATCATTAAAATGCTGCTATTAAAATTTTCATTATTGGCATTTTAAGTTGACAAACTAAGTTTAAGAAACTTAAATCGCAATTTATTAACAATTTACTTCAAAATATACCTTTGGAAAGTGGGCAAAGTATTTATTAGTCCAGCGTTGGTTTATCCAAAAGTCTACGCTCATAGTTCATGACTGTAGACGAGTGGCATCACAACCTCATATCATTGAAACTCATACGCGAATTTGAATAAAATTTGAAAATTTGTCGAATGAGCTTACGTTTAATTCATAAATAATCCTTTTTTTTTATTTTTGCAATGAGTATGGATTATTTAAATCAAAAAAGGATTATTTATGAATAGCCCATTCGACAAAATTTCAAATTTTATTCATACTTGCGCATGAGTTTCAATGATATGACGTTGTGGTGCCACTCATCTACAGTCATGAACTATGAGCGTAGATTTTTGGATAAACCAACACTGTTTATTACCCAACTTTCTCAGTCTGGATTTTTATCAATGACGCAAGCACTATTGTAAATATTTGCACGTACTTTGTTGATATGTAGACTATGTTGCCATAACTGATTGATATTAAAATACGAGCATACAATATAGCAACATTAAGCAATATAAAAAATCTTTTAATTACTATGCAATATTGTTTTGTTAAATAATAAGTTTTTTTTCATTAAAAAACACATAGATATCAAAAAAGCTCTTTAATTAAGACATATAGCTCTTTAATTAAGATGATGACATAGATGATGACATATGTTCGCATATTGTTTTTAATAAAGATGAACTTGATAGAAGAATACGATCGATTGTCAACATCAACTATTTACAGAAATAACAAAAGCGTTTTTGGGCGACAATGAAAAGAAAATATTTTTTCTTGATGGGCCTGGTGGAACTGGAAAAAGTTATTTGTTAAATACAATGATCATGTTTTTACATAATAAAAATTATTCTGAATTATCAGTTGCTTCGAACGGTTTGCTGCTAATCTATTAATTAATGGGAAAACAGCGTACACTACATTTAAATTATCATTTCAAATAAGCGAACGATCAACATGTAATGTTTCGCATAATTCAACGTATGCAAATTATATTAAGAATGTAGATGTCTTAATTTGGGATGAAATTTCTATGACTAACAAATATGCTTTTGATTATACTGTAGATCGATTGTTTAAAGATTTATGTTAAAATACAAAACCATTTGGTGGTAAAGTAATCATTATTTCTGGTGATTTTAGACTAACATTACCAATTGTGCGTCATGGTAGTAAAGCTCAAATAGTAGAATCTTCTGTGAAAAGTTAAATATGGCCACAATTTCATTATTTGAAGCTACATAAAAATATGAAAATATCTAACGATGACATCTTATTTAAGAAATGGCTTTTAAATGTAGGAGAAGAACAATATTCTACCAAATTAGAAAGAAATAATACCACCTAATTTTTTATCTAATGGTGATTTAATTACTGAAATTTTTGGAAACGAAATTAATCCGTTTGACATTTCTATGAAAAATAAAGTAATTTTATGCCCGACAAATAATCATGTTCTTAAAATGAATAATGAAATATTCGATTAATAATTTAATGGGCTTTTTAATATATAGTAGATTGTTATTGAACCAAATATCGAATTTTAAAGCATTTTTTTCGCTATTTTAAACCTGTAGGGTGACTACACCAGTATTGGAATAGTCACCAGTGAATGAACATTTTGATATAATTTTTTTAGGAAATTATAATCGGACAACAGACGAGCCATTTAATTTCCTAATATAAATATTCCTAAATATAAGCCAATATAATTTCCTAAAAAAACTTTATATCACGAGCGTCTAATAACACTTCTTAAATTTTGATATAATATTTAAAATTGTAAAAGTTGTACATTTTGTGTATCAAATATAATCATGATTTTGAAATCTTTGCGAAATTTTCTCTCATTTTATATATTGTACATGCTATGAAATGAAAAAAATTATTAATATTGCGATATCGTGATGAGAATTAAATATACAGCATATGCTGAAGTTTTCTCAAAATCGAAAGGTTTTGTGCTAAAATCTGACGTCTAAATGAAGTTTTATACGTATTAGTTGACGATTCGACATTATTTTTAAGAAAAAAGTTAATTATTTAAATATAATTTACGTGTTCCAACTTTCGTTTATTTTATACTCCTGAATGTAGTGAACGAACGAACTCTTCTTTGCTGGGCCGCGAGTCTTATCCCGGCAACCCAATGAACGAACGTTATTCGCACCTCATGCTGTACTGTATGAAAAATCAATAATGTTTAATATTTAATGTTTAGTTTTAATGCATAAAGTGTATTATTATCATCCTGGTGTCAACTTTCAACATTCAGATTGTAAAATTACTGTTACTGAGCTTACATAAGTACATACAAAGTAAGTGTTCACTCTCTGATTTCATTTATCTGAGATATTTACAGATTTCTTTTCAACAAAATTTCTACTTTTATTCTTTATCTAAAATTTTGTCACTGATGTAAAGTTTGAAGATTTTAAAATACTAATTAAAAAAGATTTTTACTTTTAATCCATTTTTAAGACTCTTAATTGAATAACAAAAATTAGAATTTCCTTATTTGTTCATTCACTGGTGAAGTCACCCTATTTTCAAATGAAAAAGTTGTTTAACGAATTTTCGAGTTTTGCGATTTGATTCGAACTACTATATTCTTAAACGCCTAAGAAAGATTTCTGGAAATTCCAGAAATATAACTTTTCGTAACTGTCACGATAAATGCTGTTGAAGGCCGCGCGCCACGGTACACGTATTACGACGTGTGCACGACTCGAGCCGATCACGAAAAATGCTACAAATTTTTAACAACAATACATAAACTACTGACATTTTCCAGAAAACTTCCTTGGTATTTAAAATATAGTAGTTCCAATCGAATAGCGAAATTCGATAATTCGTTACACAACTTTTTCATTTGAAAATGCAAGTTTAAAATATCGAGAAAAATATTTTAAAATTCGCTATTTGGTTCAATAACAATCTCTATTATTCCGCTAAATCTTATAACACTTCTAATACCCCAAATTTTATTGTTGTATAAATTGTACGAATTTTATGCATTGTTATTGTATAAAAATTTCTGAAAGAAATATTTGATCTTTTTTTGCGAAATCGCGTTATGTCCCTCTTCGTTTCCAGGCCCTCGATTGACATCAAATCTTATATAATTAATTAAAAACTACCTATAATTAAGTATATCAATTTAATCGATGGCTTTCGTTGATATCGTACACAAGTATTTTGTACACGACAATAGTGTATAAGTCTTTTCAATATAATAAAACTCTACACAAATAAAGTCTACACAGAGAATTTCGGCACGCAAACTATTTATCAAGATACATTGTGTAGACTATCTCAGTGTAGACTATATATGTGTATATTTTTCAATATTATTTGTGTAGAACTTAGAAGTGCTATAAAAGTCCTGTGTAGGGGCTTTGTATAGACACTAATAGTGCTCAATGTCGCTAGTATCAGACAAATAACATTCTTACATCAAAATTCCTCTGGAAGGATCCGTTATAAAATTATTTTACAAAATAGAAACAATTATACATACACTGGCATATTTATATTTATTTTATCATTTCATCTCAGTATTCTTTAATTTTAAATTCCATTCCTATGTATATAAATTTGAAAACTCCTGGATTTCAATTTTTAGAAAAGAAATATAAGTAATTATGTAAAATTAACAATGCATCCTTCTAAGTTTTATAATAATCTATTTTCGTAAATAGTTTCATACGATATCAAATGCATAATAATTTAAGTAACTGCAATATCAACGTCAAAGTCTTTTGATAATTTTGATAAATCTTTACACAAATAGATTTTATACTGTATACTAAATTCACTGTAAATTTTAAATCAACCTATAAAGCCGTTCTCGAGAAATTACTATTAAAAATAAAACTATAAAAAAAATTTAACCTCAAGCAAGAATTTATCTAATAAATATAAAAATATGTGAACAAAAAATTTGGTTTGACAAAATAAAAAAATTGGCATTAAAATGTACACTGTTACAAATTGCATTAAATCTAATGGAAATAAAATTTCATCAAGGTACATTCAAATTAAATTAATTTTTCATTAAATATAATTTCACTGCATTAAAATGAATGCAAATTGGCACCCCGATGAAATTTTACTTCCAGTATGTATTAAATTTAATGGAATTTGTAGCAGTACATTAAAAAAAATTTTCGACCCAAATTCAGGCAAAATAAAGAAAAAACGAGCGTAGCCAGATTAAAAACGGTTTAGTAGATACTGAGATCTCTGCGAGCACACAGTATTGAAGAACGATACATATTTTATTTCAAACTCCTTAGAACACATTCTATTATGTTTTTATTGCAAATCTTTTCCAGGAGCAAGTAATTTCATTAATAGTATATTATGCAACATGGGCGTAAAATGCCAATCAGCACAAGGGTGTAATTCGTACGCCCGCGTTGCATATGCTTTTTTTGCAACACTGTGCGTAAAATTTTATATACACATAGAAGTTACTATTTAATAAAAATATAAGAAACCCGTGGAACCACCAAATTACTTATGGAAGTGGGGGGAAGGAGCCGGTCCAGGGCCGCATGTTCCGGTAGGGGTGCAGAGGCGGAGTCCCCCTACCTATAATAAAATGCATTAATTAAACTAAAATAATTAATTTAAACATGAATTGGAAAACATATTCATCCTTTCATAAAAATCACTAACATTTACGTTAGACACTTTAGATTTTTCCGGAAGCGTGTAATTCACCACAGCCTCAACTGCAACCAAAATATCTTCGGAAAGACAGGAGTCACGATCATTCATTTTCAATACTATGATTTAGCAAGTACTTAGCAAGTGTTGTACTGACGAGATTCAAAGCCACACATTTTACATAACGGGAATGCATCTTTTGTTATGCTCTGTATATGAGCAATTCTCATGATTTTCTGCAAAAAAGAGGGTCAAAAAAACAATTAAAAAAAAATTTTGAGGCACACTTCTGTTATAAGTTTTTTTTTCCTTCTGTAGGTCATATAGTATACGAGAAAATTTTCGAACAGTCGAAAACGGTCTTGTGACACCGTTTTAGAAAAAAATCCATTTTTCTTATGTAAATTTAACATGGAAAAAATAGACAAAAAGTAGTCACTGATGATGAGCCAATAGTAAGCTTTTAAATGTGCCAACAAATATTTTACAAAAAAGCGATTAAAGTAGATGAAAAGCGCTTTAATTTAAGCTAAAGATCGTTAAAATCGGTCGGTTCTGCACAAAGTTATGTCCATTTGAAAAGCGCAAAATGACCAAAAATTATTGAATTACGTGGATTCGGGAAAAATCGCTTATTTTTGGTCATTTTTCGCGATTTTCAAATGCACGTAACTTTGAAAGAAAGAAAGAAAGAAGGGATGGTGGGGGCCCCCTCCGTCGCCCCCTACCAGTGAGGTACAGCCTGCCCGGATCACCGTCCAGGAGCCCCTTACGTAGAAATGAATCCACGTAGGAGGAGCCTGGGCGATTCCAGTTACCTCTCCTTAAAGAAGGAAATCAAAAAGAGGAAGTTGTGCGTTACCCTGTGAGGGCATTTCCACACTATCAGAAGTTATAGAGCAAAAACGGTTGTATGGCTGGACTACTATGTGGAGTGTAGAATGGGGAAAAACCTCGCTAGGAGTAAAAACCCATTTATCTTAAGTAAACCCATTTATCTTAAGAAAACCCATTTATCTTAAGTCATAACTTTAGCTTAAATTAAAGCTCTTTTCATCTACTTTAATCGCTTTTTGGTGGAATATTTGTTGGCACATTTAAAACCTTACTATTGGCTCATCATCTGACTACTTTTCGTTCATTTTTCCCAGGTTAGATTTCCATAAGAAAAATGGATTTTTTTCTAAAACGGTGCCACAAGACCGTTTTCGACTGTTTGAAAATTTTCTTGTATACTGTATAACCTGCAGAACGGGAAAAAACTTATAACAGAAGTGTGCCTCAAATTTTTTTTTTTGACCCTCTTTTTTGCAGAAAATCCTGAGAATTGCTCATATACTTCGTATATGTTCTAAATATCGTAAGGATGTATTATAAAGGCGATTCTATAGTTAATTGTAATATAAAATGCAAAAGACTATTCTTTTCATTTTACATCCGCAAGATGTAACCAATTTTTACTCTCACTGCAAAAACTGTATTTATTTGCTTTCAATTATTATTGAAAGTAAATAAAAAAATTTGAAACTTAGATCATTCATTAAATATATGAAAAATATTGTTAATTAAATACATAAAAAATATGCAGTTGTATATATTAAAAAAAAAGTAATAAAATCCTATAACGAAGCTTATCGGAACATCTGGATAAAATATAATAGTTTCCTAAACAAAGTAGATAGTCCTTATCAGAATATCTGGATAAGATATAATAGCTTCCTTAAGGACGTTCTCCGGGTCGAAACAGCAATTTTAGTTTTTATATTTTTATATAATGTTTTATTAATTTGATAATCCAAGAGTAAGTACACGTAACAAATATATACTTGAAAGAACATAAGACAATTTTTTTTAGACAAATTCAGGCAATAGTCACTATGGTATTGTTACAATTAAAGACAAAAACTTCAATAAGTTCTTTAAATTTTTTTATTTTTTATCCGATCTTAACGAAATAGAGCTTATTTTGTTCGTTAAGAAATTTCAGGGAGAGTATCGATGGGAAAATTTATGATACGAATTACCAGTAAGGCGCAATATCAATTTGTTTAAGAAAGTTTTGATGAAAACTTGACTTGATTTCTTAAATAAATTGATATTGCGCCTTACTGGTAATTCGTATCATAAATTTTCCCATCGATACTCTCCCTGAAATTTCTTAACGAACAAAATAAGCTCTATTTCGTTAAGATCGGATAAAAAATAAAAAAATTTAAAGAACTTATTGAAGTTTTTGTCTTTAATTGTAACAATACCATAGTGACTATTGCCTGAATTTGTCTAAAAAAAATTGTCTTATGTTCTTTCAAGTATATATTTGTTACGTGTACTTACTCTTGGATTATCAAATTAATAAAACATTATATAAAAATATAAAAACTAAAATTGCTGTTTCGACCCGGAGAACGTCCTTAACAAAGTAAATAGTCCTAAACTGAAAAGACTTCAAAAAATTCACGGAATTCTAAATTTAATGCTTATTTGAAAAACAAAAAATTGAAGAATTTAGTTTGCTCAAATAATTCTGTAGTTTTTTATTCGCATATTTTTGATAATAATGTACCATTAAGTTACCAGAAAGTATACGTACTCACCACCTTACGTATACTTGCATTTTTTGACACTGGACCTAAACTGAACAAAAAGTAACCTTTAAAATGTCTTGAAAGTATCATGGTACTTAAATACTTAACTAGCACGGCTTTTTTCAGTTTTCGTTCCAAAACTGCGGTAATGCAGCCGGATTGATAGCATACAAAAATGGTAGTACACCGAAGTGTGCCCAAATTCTTCCAAAGTTATCAAAGTTATTAAAAAATGTATTTATGTTTTCAGTTGGTTCATAAAATAGTACTTTTCGACACAGGTCCGGAAGTAGATCGTTTACCTCATGTGACGTTTTTCGCTCGAACGAAGCGAAAAGTTACATGAGGTAAATAATCTACTTACGTACTAGTCTCGAAAAGTACTATTTTATGAACAGACTAAAAAAATAAATAAATTTTTTAATAACCCACTCGAAAAATCATATCAAAGTTGTGATATTGATATTAGAGTGGTATAATTAATTCTTAAAGTACAATTTTTTTTAATAATAAAACATCCTCATAATTTAATAATGGAACAAACTGCACAATTGGATGATACGTTATGAACTTGTTCATCCTATTTAACTGATGAATTTTGTCCATAAGCTTATATAAAAGTAAATGTTCATGATCGTATTTCTGAAAATACTTTTAATAAATATCTTAATATAAACGTATATAAATAATTTACGGATTGTTTTTTTTAACAGTTTCATGACTATACTACTTTTTCATAGCATTTTAAAACATTTATCAATCTTTCTAAATAAAAATAAAAGATACTTCAATACTTCTTTCACTCCGAGAGATGGACAAATACTTTTGTTGTAATGTTGAGGTATTGTGGATAATAAATAAGTGAATGTTAGACGGAGTTAATTAATAAAGAAGTATAATAAGGATAAGTTGGATACATGTGCTCTACGTCTGCACTACATGACGGTCGACAAGAGAGAGAGATTCTGTGCGCACGGCGCTTGCGCGCCTCGGCTCTCGAGTAGGCCGCGCCTCCAAAGTACGAATAGGTGGCGCCACTAGTATCATACATTAGGTGATTAGATCTAGATATAATATTTACCATAATTCAACAACTTTAAAGTATGAAATGACAAAAATTATTTATTTAAAAAATAGTACTTTTTGACACTCCGTACGTAAAGTACTACTTTTACACACGCTTAGGTTTTCAAGCGTGCGCTAAAATAACAGTTTACGCACGTTGTGTCAAAATAGTTATTTTCTATACAAGTGCGAAAAAGTGATTTTATCCTCGTGGTGGACGTTTGCGCCCGAGCGAAGCGAGGGTGAAAAGGCCACGCGAGGATAAAATCACTTTCTCACTCGAGTATCGAACACAATTTTTTGACACGACATGCGGGAAGCTTAATTTAGGGCATGCTTTTTTATTAGAGCGTGTGCGAAATCGAGCTTTGCGCACGGAGTGTGAAAAAATAATTTTCGATACAGGTGGTAAAAATAATTCTCACAAGACCGTGAATCCACATTATGTGCCTGAGTTATGCGCCGTGCGCAGTGCGCTCTACCCAAAAGAAAATGTTGTTCAACATCTACGTACTTATTACCACATGATAAAGCGGGAGAGGCGTAGTCTCTTATTAAACAGAGCATATTTGTCAAACAAAGATAACAGTTACATATATATTGAACAACACTTTATTTTGGGTAGAGCGCACAGCTCCGGGCACTTAGGGGAGAAGCTGCTTGGTTGGCGCGGCGGTTTCGATGGCGCACCTGATTATTAGAATTATTATTCAGATTTTCGGCATGCAAGCTAGTTTTTCTTAATTAAAAATACAAAATTAAGGTGATGCGATACCCACGCTATTACTCAAAATTAGGTTCCCGTTTTTCTCATTCAATTTTTAATTTTAAGGAAAAACTCTTTGGTACGTTGTAGTTCTTTATGAAACTTAAAACGTGTCAAAGAGTTTTTTTCAAAAAGTTTAAAATTGAAGGAGAAAAACGGGAACCTAGAATTGAGTAATAGTGTGGATATCACATCACCTTAATAAACACACACAAAACCATTAATATTGAAGCCTATTCTGATAAAATATTAAGAAAAGTATGTTTGAGTCACTTTTCATGTAGTTAATATCATGTTTGAAGTTGATCAATTGACAAATCTGAAATGCTATGATAATAAAAACAAATACGCCATAACATAGTTTAATTTATTTACTTTCATATAGAAAAACTCAATTATTACAATTATTTATTTATAATTAGGAAATAAGTTAAAATAATAAAAAAGTCCGAAGCGGCTTGATTTGCACAGGCATAAAAATACACCGCCTATAGCTTTTATTTATCAAAATGAGTGCATTCTTATATTCTCTTGTTATAATGTTTACGCATTAAGTGCATTATTTGATATTTTTACTCGCGCAGCAAGTGTGTATAAAGTAATATCGTCCTTGAGAAAAAATTTTGAGGATATGATTATTTAGATGGACAAGATTGCAAAAAAATACAACTAGTGGGACAAAGATAAGTTGGAAAGTGCTATAAATGATGTTCAAGATGGGAAGTCTATTCGGGAAAGTGCAGCACATTAGTTTGCGCAAGAGATCTAAAGCTATATACGTGTGCGCCAATCAATCCGCAAGCGGCGGGTTGAATGGCGCAAATTTTTTTTTTTAATAAATCGTTTATATTCAATAAATTGTAAATGCTATGCTGTAAACAAGTTTTTAGTTTGATACAGTAGATGTTTGGCTATCTTCACGTATAGTTCATTTTATGTTTTAACTATTATTTCATTTAAATAATCAAGGACAAAGGTTAGGTGTGCCAATCATGCCGCTTCTCCCCTAATGTGGATTCACCGTCAGTGTGATTGTCACCCTCGCTTCGCTCGGGCGACAAACTCGCACTCGCGCATGAATCATTTTTATCACACTATAATATCGAAAAATATATATTCATTCATTCAATTTTCTGTTTCTGTTTTATCGATGCGAAGTTCGCACACATGGCCCAAATATTTCCCTTATAAAATAAGGACTTTACTGACATACACTTCAACTAATAAAAATACAATATTTTCATTTCTTTTCCTCCCTCTCCATAATTGGACTCATGAGCACAACGAAAAAATATAGGCTGATTTTTTTTCAAGGCGTCACTGTGTATATATATAGCACTTCAGGTTCATCTCAGAGTCGAGTTGTACATACACATCCGACTATACATTAACGTAACTAATCTAGTGTACACATCATTATTCAAATACATAAGTAACAAGTCAAATCGTTTTAAATATCTCAATATCACCAAGTTTGCTAAATTATATTATTTTAAACAAAATTCATCGCCACTGTTACTGACAACCTGATCAATTCATCAACACCAAATCATTAGCTATCATTAATTTTGCGACTAACATAGTGGAAAGAATCAGAATCTCCGTTTTCTCATAAACATCCATACGATTTATTTATATACAATTACTACCTAATAAGGTTGTATATGTTTTATAATTTTTCCGCATGATGATATTTTCAAATTCTTTACTTTTTACTTTTTATAATTTTGCATTAAGAGCATATTTTTTTAATTAACATATTTAATTTAGTACTTATTATAAAAAGTTGCAATTGTGTTCATAATTTGTAGATAGAACTGATAAAAAAAGAAGGTTACCCAGCTGAAGCCTACGAAGTTGAGACTAAAGATGGATATTTACTAACACTACATCGAATTCCTGGAGCTCCTAATTCACCCCTAGTTTTTCTACAACATGGGCTATTAGCCAGCTCCTTTGATTATGTAGTTGCAGGCAAAAATAAAAGCATAGGTAAGACACTGCATTCTATAATATCCATCACCTTAAATAGTCATCAGTTTATTTTATCCGATAAAAAAGATTTAGAAGAAGAATTTAAACTTTTTAAAAAAGGAAAAGAACATAGAAAATATATACTACTATTATGTTGAGCCTAAGAAATACTTTTTGAACAATACTAATACAGATTAGGATTGGTGAAAATAATATAGAGATAAAAAATACCTAAATTTTTAATTGAGTAACTGCTGCTACTTACTTAAGTCATGTTTTTCCGGAAAAAACTCTTTTTGTAAAAAATCTTCTAAACACAATATTTCTACTTTATTAAATTAGCTATTTTTGAAAAATAGATCTGTTTTAAATTGTATTTCTACAAACAAAATTACCTTACAACCATAATGATATTATTTCTTATTTCTAAGAAAAATAATCATATCTACCGAAACAGATTATTTTGAAATAATAATTATTTTATTTTGCTTTAGATAGATGATTAATCTATATACCATGTTAGCTTTATATAAAGCTTTATTGTTTTGTTTTAAATACTTAGTTAATATTCTATTGTTATATAAATCAAATTTTTTACTCAAACATTTTCTAGCGTTTATCTTGAGCGACCGAGGATATGACGTTTGGTTGGGAAATGCACGAGGAAATACTTATTCTAGAAGTCATATACTGTATCCTGTAAATGACTTAAGGTTTTGGAACTTCAGGTAATAATATTATAATAAAACATTAATGTATATAAATTAAAATTAATTAGTGCAATGTGCTGTGGTTCAGTTTTTAATAATTAATAAACGAAGATATTTTTCTTTTTGTTTGTAAATTAAACATTATAAGTTAATATATCGACTGAAAAACTAATAAGGTGATGTGCGGTCTACCCATTACCGACGAATGCAGGGACCTGTTTTTCTCATTCAATTTTCAATTTTAAGAAAAAATCATTTTGATTCGTCTTAGTCCTTTAATCTACAACGTATCAAAGAGTTATTTTCTAAAAATTCAAAATTGAAAGAAAAAAACGGGTCCCTGCAATTGTCGGTAACATCACCGACAAAACTTTTGCAATAACTTATTGGTTTACCTGTTTCCCGCATAGGATTAAAACCATTATTATGCCTAAATATTAAAATAATTAAATTAAACGACAATTATATGGAAGAGATAAATTGCAACTTCTAAGAATAAAAAAGAAATGAAAAAATTTAAATGATTTTAATAAAAAAGTTATGGAAAATAAAAATGACGATAATTTTGGAAGTAACCATGTCAATGAAATAAAGGGGCTCGGATAAGACAGTCAAAAGTATCCACGTGAAAATATTAACATAAGTAAAACACTTCCATAAATTTTTAGAACCTTAGCCCCGTATAGGGAGGGTGGGAAGCTGGAACAATGTAAATTTTAGACTTTTCGTGATATTTCGAGCGCTAATTGATTTTTTCGAAAATTTCTGCGGGAAATGAAAGATATTTAAAAGCACTATGAAATGCAACTATTTTCAACATTTTTTGGCGGGAAATTTTAATTGTAAAATACTTTTCATGACTTTAGATTCAATTATTTCGAGATTCTATCTTGAGCTCACAGATTTCTCTCAAACTTAGGTATATATTTTTAGATACGAAGATAGAAAGAATTTAACAATATTAGAAGTTCACGAAAATTTTCAGTTGTGGGCATTCCAAATTTCATTTATCCACAATTTCAAAAGAAGCATGTAACTAGGAAAATGATCTTTCTTTTCATTTTTTCAGAATCTCTTCACTATCTTGCACGCCTTATGTCTATTATCTTCGTACTCTTCAAAATTCTGCAATGCTAATACAGTTTGCAAAAATATTCTCGTTTTCCTATTAACCACGTTTTTTAATACGAAAAAATATTGCTTCCTCAAAAAGGAAGCTTTGTAACGGTGAAAAAATTTTTTTGGACAAAAAAGTATTAAAAAAATTTTTTCTGAATAGTGGCATAAAAATTTTTTGATTTTGAGAACATTTTTTTCCTGATGTGTATGTGTGTGTGTCTGTGTCTGTGTGTCTGAGTACAGAAGATATCTCGAGAACGCATTGATCGATTTTGACGGGACAAAGCTTATTCCCTTCGATTTTAATGCCGCTTTCAAATCCACAATATTTTTTAAATGTTTGCTGATTTTCTTTTGTTTTATGATCAAAAAATGATTTTGAAATTTCAGTTTTTCTCATTTTTTTATATGATAGGGTAAATTATTTTCAATTTTTTGAAAGGCATTTGAAAGGGCATTAAATTACCTATACATTTTATTTTTTTAAAGATTTAAATATCTATCGTTCTTCATTTGTTATCAAGGTACATGTGTCATTTTCTTCTCTAATTGTTATTAAGCATAAAAAGTACTTTTCGCTCTAAAAATTTCAAGAGGTTCTATCGATAGGTTAACGAGAAGAAAATGATTGAAGAAAAAATTGCGTTTTCGTTGTCGCACGATAACTGGAGTAAAAATCAATAAATCTTTATGAAATTTCGCAGAGTGGTAGCTCTTTTAAACTTCTGAAACCCTTTCATTGGCCAAAGAAAAATGTTCATATGATTCGACGATATTTGAGGTTAAATTTTTTTTTTTAATTTTTCAAATAGCAATATCTTGAAAACGATTCAACAAACCAAATTGAAATTTATAAGCTGTCTAACTCACGTTATGAAGAATATATGTACAAAATTTCATTAAGATTGCTCGATTATTTTTGGAGATATTCGTGAGAAAAATTACCGAAGAAAAAAAGTGCATTTTCGTTGTCGCACGATAACAGGAGTAAAAATCAATAAATCATCATGAAATTTCGCACAGGGGTAGCTCTTTTAAACTTTTGAAGACGTTTCGTTGGCCAAGAAAAGCTGTTCATAAGATTCGAAGATATTTGAGGTTAAATTTATTTTTTGATTAGACAAACCAACTTTAAATTTATAGGCTGTCTAGCTCCCGTTATGAAGAATATATGTACAAAATTTCATTAACATTAAACAATTATTTTTGAAGATATTCGTTTTTAGAATTTTGAATTTTTTTGGTATTTTAAGACCTCTTAAAAGTTTATGCAAAAAGTACTGAATAAGGTAAATGTACCAATCATTGGCCATCTTCAAAGCCTAAAGTTATATAATATAGGAACAAGAATTAGAGCCCATTTTTTTTTAATACATATTGTTTACAATTAATTGTACTTTTTAATGCAAATAATTTATGTAATAGCACAAAAAATTACGTTTGAGGAAGCTAAGTGCCAATGAATTGGCAACGATTTTTTACTCATTTCTATTTTTTAAAATAAAACTATTAAGTTTATTTTTAACTAAATATTTTTAAAACTTTTTAGTTGGCACGAAATGGGACTTTATGATCTCCCAGCTGCAATATCATTTGTTTTAAATAAAACAAATGAGAAGGACTTAATATATATAGGACATTCAATGGGAACAAGTATGTTTTATGTTATGGCTAGTGAAATACCAGATGTAGCATCAAAAGTCAAAGTAATGTTTAGTTTGGCACCAGTAGCTTTCATGAGCCATTTAAAAAGCCCAGCACGACTGTTAGTTCCATTTATTCGGGAAATTGAAGTAAGTACTATACACGAAAATCCACAAAGAAAGACTTTTGAAAAAAAGATTTTGTTCAAACTTTAAGAAAAATTTACTGAAACTCAAAAATTCAATTCTGTTAACTTATTGCACGATCAAACGAACTTACCTGTAAGCAAAGTTCGATCGTAATTATATAGGGGGCGTGACTTTCTAGACTCTAAATAGTGTCAATCTGGTGGATTGAAGGGGAGAATACATTTGTAATGTAGGAGTCGGTTTGAACTTTGGATTATATTTTGATATGTAAAAATACTGTAAGAAAAGCGAAATAATAGATCCTAACGCTTTGATAAAGTAGAGTTATAGAGTTATAGAAAATGCTGGCACAACATCTCTTTTCCAGACGTAGATCATTTAGCTGCGACGCGGTATTTTGTGCGCGCAGGCACAAGTTCCGGATACTGCGGCAAACGATTCCTCTTGCTCGCTCACAGATTTAATCGTGGAATTTCTAAGAGAAAACAAATGTTGAAAAATGTTAGTTTTACACGGGCCTTATGGATGTTCCCTTTCCCGAACACGATTTCTTTAGCAACCCCTTCTTATATTGACATTTCAGGTTACAATATTTGTTTACAGTATTTAAACTTTTAAATGATAAATATTGCACAGTAAGTCGGACATTCATAAATATTTGTTATCTTTATTGTAGACAAATTGAATTGAAATCTTTTTAAAGCCTAATTAATTACACAGCCCCACAAAAAAAGAAAAGGTTCTGTACTTTAGATCGGACTATCATATCTCGGTGTATTTTCGTCCCCTAAGTATGATTCCAAGGTCAGAATTCGTCCAGCACGTCTGAATTTGGAGATATCATTAGGTATAAGATTTTTGAGATATCTTAAAAAACAAAGCAAAAACTATTGTTTTTGTTAATCTCTTCTACAAAACAATGTAGCATTGTTTGCGCTCTTCAAGACCAAATTTACACCATCCCTCTACAATTTTTTTTCTCGGAGATCTAAATATGTAAATTTCGAGATAGAAATAAAGAATTTGATTTTAAGAGATATGTGCGAGATTACAAAATTCATGTATTTAGATCTTGGAGAAAAAAAAATTGTGGAGGGATGGTGTAAAGTTGGTCTTGAAGGGTGCAAACAATGCTACATTGTTTTGTAGAAAAGATTAACAAAAAAATTGTTTTTACTTTGTTTTTAAGATATTTCCAAAATCTTATACCTAACGATATCTCCAAATTCAGACGTGGTGGACGAATTCTGACATTGGAATCATACTTAGGTGGTCAAAATACACCGAGATATGATAGTCCGATCTAAAGTACAGAACCTTTTCTATTTTTTGTGGGGCTGTGTTATTTATGATGAATTATAAATTTGGTTAGTTAATTTAGGTTGTAATTATACGAATGTTCATAGACATTTAGTATGGCTGTGAGACCTTTTTACATTCGGGAGCTGCTGCACTACGAATTACTGCAGTGATCTTATCCTTTGCCCGAACATTGTATGGCTATGCTCAGATAATATTTTTTTCAGTGTGAGTACAATACCCATCGCTCATGTTACCTTTAATGCCGTATCCATGCAAAGATGCTTTTTACAGCGTCGCATAGCCTAGAAAACTATTACATATAATTGTCAGAGTAGGAGATGTAACTTGAAAAAGCGATATTTTATTAACTTTCTTTAGAATCAAATCCCCGCAAAGTCATAATAGTTTAAAATTAACCAACGTAAAGGCACCGAAATAACAACAAAGTATAAACTGATTATTAACAAAGAGAGTTCACGACCTCCGGATCACTGATTTGTCTAACTTTACAGAAGGGGTATTAAGCCTCAAAGAAGAGATCGGTGTCTCTGCATTTTGCAAATGGACCTTATTTACAAGCCGATGTATAAGCAAGCGATACCGATGTACAAGCTATTTAATTTCAAAAAAGAACTTTTAATAAAAATGATATACCTATTAATATTTAATATGTTTAATACGATATTGTCAATTTTCAGCTAATCAGCCGTTACTTAGGTGAAGGGGAATTTTTACCACAAAATTCATTCATAAGATTTCTTGCAAGATACGGTTGCGACATTGATGTAGCAGAAGAAAAAGTTTGCGCAAATATTTTATTCGTACTTGCTGGATTTGATACATCAATGTTTAACTATGTAAGCAATATACGTTTTATTTATTTTATATGAATAATATATGACAATTATTTTGGTTGTTTGTATGTGTGCGCGTACGTCTACATAAATATTTGAATGGATGATAAAATTGATGACTAATTTTTTATTCGATAGACACTTTTACCAAGAATTTTAAGTCATTCGCCAGCAGGAGCATCGACTAAATCACTTATACATTATGGACAGGAAATAAGTACTGGACAATTTTGCCAATATGATTATGGATCAAAACAAAATTTGAAATTCTATAATAAAACTACACCTCCGGATTATGATTTGACCAAAATTAAAGTACCAGTGGCTCTTTTCTGGGCAGACAATGATTGGCTGGCAAGTCCGATTGTAAGTTTAATATAACAAAATTTTATTCACAAATTTTTGTTAATTCATGTTTTTTTTCTGGCTATTCTCATAACTATTTTATATTAAATATTATATATTAGATTAATTTATTATTAGTAAAATTTCTAATTAGCAATATGCCCTGAATATTCTACGTCCCTGTTTTGAGGGAATAAAGTATAAGAGGGAATAAAATGCTACTTTTATCTCTCTTTTCCGTTCAATAAAGCGGTCATTATAGTGGAGTTCGAAATAATAGTACATTATGTAACAAGGGAGTAAAGTCGCAGATTATTTCCTTGGGTGACTTCACTGCCCAAGTGAGCGAAGTGAATTAGCGAGGGAAGGGATCAGCCAAGAGAATGAGAGACTTTACTCCCGTTTTACATGTAGCACTTTATTCCCAGCTTCACTGTGGACACTTTATAGACTTGAAAAGTTATTTTGTATTTATGTGTTATCGTTTTGTTAGTTTTAAATAAATTAACCATAAACGTAACAAAATAGACTGTTCCTTCATTCCCGCTATTTTACTTTATTTCTGCATATGCGGAAATAAAGTAAAAGAGGGAATTAGACGCCAGTTTTGCCCCGTTTTTCAGGCTATAAAGTGTCCATTATAGTAGAAATAGGAATACAGTACATTACGATACGAGTATCGTATACTATTTTTCCTATCGAGTTGTGCAATGTTCGAGCCTGCACACGTAGATGCGTGTGCAAACTCGAACTTTGCACACGATGATAGGAAAAAATTATTTAAACCTCTTAATTTATTTTCAATTGGCATTCTAAATTTAAATTTATATTTTTCGACACTATGTTAGTAAGTAACCTTTTTTTCTGTTTTAGGATGTAAAAAGATTATCTAATATCCTACCAAACGTTGTTCTTAATTATCACGTACCATATACAAAATTTAACCACCTTGACTTTCTATGGGCAACTGGTGCTCCAACACTTATCTACAGCAAAATTTTGGATGTTATGGAAAAATATCGATAATAAATGACAGTGGGTTGTAAAACCCATGAACATTATGATAAGTATTGTTTAAAAGTAGTTACCATAACTATTTTTCCAATTTTGTACATTGAAACTAATGCATGATTTTTCTTTTTTCAAGAAAAAATATTATCGAACATTAGAACAAAATATAATATTATTTTAAGTTGAAAGCCATTGAAAAATAGTACAAAAATATCGTTGATATACTTTCAGTTTGTAACAGACATACAAAGCATAGAAATTAAATTTTATAAACTACTCTACTTTTTATACCAAGTATTTTGAAATATAATTTTATCACTGGGAGATTTGAACTAAATATTCAATAAAAAACTTCGAAAAAAGTAATGTGTATATATATTCTTCCAAAGAAGAAATTTTAAAACTAAATTTTTAAAAAATGAGAATAAAAAAAGGTTTCCGTTATTGTGTATAAAATACATATGTATTTGACTCAATGGTTCATATTGAGATGGTTTTGATGTACGTATGTATGTATGTATGCATGTATGGAGCAGGCATGTGGACATGTACACCCATTATAACTAATATTGATCTTTTAAAAATAACGTGAAATATTTATAGTAACCCGTAGAAAAAAAAAATCTACATCCACATGATTACACTCGTCGTATACGATAAAATAAAGATACGACGAAATAAATAAATTGTCGTATACGACAAAATAAATAAAGATTTCAGTTTTTTGTAAATTTGAGAGAAACGGGAGATAAGGAAATCGAAAAAAATTGTAAAAATCTTGCAGAGAAATATGATTGTGATTTATCAGCAGATATATTATCATCAGAATGTATACAATTTAAATATTATTTACAAGAGATCACCAATGAAAATTTACTTATTTTTTATTTATATAAACAAATTAAAACTCATTGTTTGATATCAACCTTTCCAAACATTGAGATATGTTTAAGGACTTTTTTATGTATGATGGTAACAAATTGCAACGGCGAAAGATCATTTTCTTCTTTAAAGTTTCTCAAAAATGAACGTAGAAGTACAATGTTAAATTCGCGCTTGAATTGGCTTGCAATAATGTTTATTGAGTCGGAAGTATTAAAAAGTATTAACTTCGAAAACACCATTTCTGAATTAGCTTTAAAAAATCTAGGAGAAAATTATAAAACATTAAACATAAATACTTGAACAATCTTTTTATTTATTTTCCCTTTCCTTTTTAATGCTTAATTTTAATTATTTCAATGACGAAAGAGAAAAAAGTTGGCTGAATTTTTTTCAAAGTTGGGGCCCCCACGATCCTGGGTTCCTAAGCCTGAGCCTTTCAGGCCTTTGCATACACTGACAAAAATTTTAGGTTGTATAGAAACCATAGTTTCGATTTGCTGTACTAGCACTATCTATACAGACTATTTACTATTTGTACAGCTCTGTATTTGTTTGTTGCCAACACTACAACACGAATCCGATGTTTATGTTATAACCTGAAGGAGTCAACAAATCCGCCGCATCAACCGCGTGTTCGCAATCCGCTTTTACGCATTTCATCTGTAATTCAGCGTATTTAATTATCGAGATTACTTTAATTAAAAATATGTATGTATGTCGTATCATAACGTATTTAATGCTTCGATAAAAGAACTCTATACATTAGTGCTTTCATTGTATCTTGTACGGCTCTCATAACTGTACGATACAATTACTGTACCTAAAAAATCCATTCAAAAGAAAATCAGCCAAACAGTATCGTTGTTATCATTGTCAGAGCCTTACTTTCAGTTCTCACAACGTAAAATTTTCTTCAGTGTAAGCTGCTCGCCTTTGTTTGATGTTCGAGGAAAGAGAATCTATAATTTGACAAAATATTTATATTTTTAAACTATCTTCCTCATTATTTGTAGAATTTTCAGATGGTCTTTCATATCTAATTATTTTTTTACTTCTTATTCGAATTCTTATTTTAGGGATTTCCTCTATACCAGCCAATTCTTTTACTTTATTCAAATAGTTCTCAAATTTTCCTCTTAAGTTCTCTAAACATTTTTCTAAAGAGTCAAGTAAACTTACTAACACCGCTAAGTTGATATTTTCTTTTTGTAGCGTTAAATTGGTTATATGAATTTTTACTAAAATAACATTCCATACAAGAATAAGAGAAATATTGTCAAAAGCTTCATGTCGGGTATCATTTGATAAGGTTTCATCGTTTTGCAATTTTTCAAGAACATTCAAAACCTTGTCGTAGCTACTATAAAGACCGTTTATTACATCAGTGCGAGCAGACCATCGTGTCTCAGACAATAATTTTAAGACTTTTTGATTCGGGCTAATTCCTGTTCAAGTTTTTTCCATCTATTTATCAAAGCAGAGAAGAAAGTATATAAACGCCGAACAAAAATAAAAAATGAGGTTACTTGAAAATTACACGCATCTGCTCTGACTTCTACCAAATTCAAAGAGTGATCCGCGCAAGGTATATATTCAGTATATTTATTGGTTTGTTTAACCCTAGCTTGAAGCCCCGTATATTGTCCGTATATTGTCCGGCCATGTTTGCGGCATTATCGTATGACTGCCCTCTGCAATCACTTAAGCAAATATTATTTTCTAAAAATTGAAAAACAACATTAGCTAAATATTCTGCACCGTGTTCTTCAACGGGAATAAACGCAAGAAAACGTTCAATTGGGCCTTGTTCATTAACATACCGAACCGTAAATGTTAGCGCGTGTTGATCTTCGCGCGTCACATCTGGTGTAGAGTCTACACAAATAGAATAAGATTTAGCTATTTTTAACTCACTTTTTATACTCTCACAAACACTTTTCTCCCGTTACTTCTATTAAATCTTCGCAAATATTAGCTGATAAATTCACTAACTAATTCAATTAAACCTAAATAATGTCCGTTTTTATTTGATCCCAGTACTTGATTAGCTCCTCGAAAATATATATTTTATAACGGTTACTAAGTGTTAATTCATCCTTCCAATAATTATATTCTTTGTCTAACTACGCTATCATTTTTTCATCTACGCAACCAATTGCACTTTTGCGTTTGTTAAATACTATTAAACCATTTTTATGCTCCGGACTTTCTTTATGTTCTTTGACGCGTCTTAAACTATTTTTCCAGTCATCAAACTCCAAAGAAGAAAACTGGCCATCTTTTTGGGAAAATAATTTACAAACGAAGCAATATACAACTCCGCTTGATGGTAAATATAATATCAATTCGCGATCGATCACTTCACCATTTTTTAAGGTGCAATTAAACAAAAATGGGTACCAAGTTCTATTTTTCTTTTTGCCATCTGATTCTTCGTAAATTCGAAGAGACTTTCCAAAACCACTGTGCTTATTTCTACAAAATGCTGAACCTTTTTTTAGGCAATAAGATATTAAATCTTCGTTAACATTTCATAAAGCTGGGTCTGCTGAGCAGTTAAATGTGACATTATTTTTACTAAGTTTTCAGTAAAAAATAAGAAATATAAATATAACTAAATACATTTTGAAAAAATTCGATAAATAAATAGTTAATAAAAATTTGCTCCAAATATAAAAAGACTTTAAAAGCTGATTATTAATATAATTAATAATCATTATGTATGTAATCTTCATAGATAAGTTATCTATTTACTCTATCAAATATTTGCTCGGACTATCATTTTTTTCTGTCTCTGCATTGACGTTAGTAGTAGGGGCAGCGCGGCTACCGCGCCAGAGCGGCTCCCGCGCCACTTACCCACCGAGCACTACTTACCGTCCGTCGGTAAGGTAGGGTGCAAAGTCACCATGCGAGAGGCCCGGTAGAGGGCGCATTGAACATTTACTCCATCGATAAAATGTGTACGTATGTCATGTTGCAGGGGGCATGGGGCCCTCATGTGATGTTATGTTGTAAGTGAATATAGAATATTTTTATAATATTCATATAGTGTTTAAATTTGTTAATTATAAGTAGTCTTATATTCCGCGCCAGCCCGGTTGTAGAGGGCGCATTGAACATTTACTCCATCGATAAAATGCATACGTATGTCATGTTGCCGGGGGCATGGGGCCCTCATATGATGTTATGTTGTAAGTGAATATAGAATATTTTTATAATATTCATATAGTGTTATTTGTTAATTATAAGTAGTCTTATATTTTATAAGTATATTTTATCTTAGTATATTCAATCAGTATATTTTATATTGTATAAGATTCTACAAAGATATTTTATAAGTTCATAGAAATTTTAAAAAGTTAATGATGAGCAATTCAATGAAATTTATATTAACAATATCAAATGACTATTTTTAAATTTAAAAGAAACTTTAAAATATTTAAACAAGTTAGTTCTTAAGGAAAATTTTCTATTATAAGAATAAATATTTCATAGAGGACATTGGGATGTGGAAACTTTAAGGGAAAATAAAAAAGATATGTAAGATTATTTCATATTTATTTAAAAAAGCTTTTTCATATTTATTTAAAAAAGCTTAAAAGTAATACATAGTAGAATACATCTTAATCTACGAGTATAAAAAGTTTCAAATTAATCTTTCTACTATAAAAATATATTTAGAAACTAGTGAACATCTTAATTAAAAAGTATTACAATTTAGCAAATAACTTTGAAAATTTAAAATTAAAATTAAAGAGAAAATTATCTAAAAACTTATAATTATATAAATTCTAGAAGGCATCCACCTAAAGATTTGACGAAGACTTCTCTATTAACTAATTCTGACTCTATGTTGAGAAGCGCCTCTGGCTTCTCCAGTAATAAAGAATTAACTTTACTTGGAAGGAAAATGTCAAAACTACTGTCTAATTCAAGAACAATTTTTAAGCCGTATTTAGTGGATACCTTTTTTAATGAGGTTATCTTATACTGTTTATTTAGCTCCAAGTCCCGTAGTCGTTTTGTGGGCAGGTATGATGGACTTCTCGCTGCTTCATTTATGAGGTCCATGACTGAAAAAAGAAATGATAAATTATTATTTATATTTTTTTTTTATAGAATTACTTACTTATTTATTCTGACGTATCAGAACTTTCAGGGGTTGAATATTGCTCTCTCAAGTCTTCCACCCAGCGGTATAAAGCGCAAACTATTTCAACTGAACAATTCTGTTTCCACCCGGGACAATGATTAATGCAGGCTAGCGGTCGTATAAATCCAGGAGTTCTTATAGATGGACAACCCAAATCCTCCAAGTTTCTTATATTATCGAAATAGGGTTGCAGCCAGTGTTTTTTCTGTTCACCTTTGACCCAAATTGTTAATAACGACCCCTGCGCTTTTTCTTTCAATTTGTCGAAAGCCGTTGACAGGTATGAATACGGCACCTCTCCGTGTTCCCAATGAATTCCGTGCAGATTGGATTGTAAATATCTATTTAAAATTTTTACATTCTGGTCTAAATCACTCCAATCACAGGGTGGTTGAAATGTCGCAACGTACGGCACCGGATTTAACGCATTAGGATCTATATAAGCAATTTCTTTAAATATAAAATTGCCGTTGTTATCTTTAAAACCTTGTGTATCTACAATTAGTTCCATGATAAGTTATATACTGGAAATGTAGATAACATTATTTGAATATTATTCAAGAAAAAAAGTAGAGTTAATATAATAGTGTTAAAAGTTAGAGTGAAAGATGTGATAATAACTTATTAATTCATAATGCATGCAATGTAAAAAATTAAAGTCCCTACGGAGAGATTGAAAAGTTAAAGTACAATAGCTGAGAAAATCTTAGAAAAAAAAATATGAACTCATTATATGTGAAAAAGTTAAAGTAAGAGATGTGAAAATAAATTATAAATTCATGATACGTGCTATGTAAAAAATTAAAGTCCCTAAGAAGAGACTGAAAAGTTAAAGTTCAACAGCTGAGAATATCTTAGAAAAAAATATGAATTCATTAAAGTAAGAAATTTTAAAGTAACTTATAAATTCATGATACGTGCTGTGAAAAAATTAAAGTCCCTACAAAGAGACTGAAAAGTTAAAGTTTAATAGCTGAGAATGTCTTAGAAAAATTAATAATTTATAAATTCACGATACGTGCTATGTAAAAAATTAAAGTCCCTAAGAAGAGACTGAAAAGTTAAAGTTCAACAGCTGAGAATATCTTAGAAAAAAATATGAATTCATTAAAGTAAGAAATTTTAAAGTAACTTATAAATTCATGATACGTGTTATGAAAAAAATTAAAGTCCCTACAAAGAGACTGAAAAGTTAAAGTTTAACAGCTGAGAATGTCTTAGAAAAATTAATAATTTATAAATTCACGATACGTGCTATGTAAAAAATTAAAGTCCCTAAGAAGAGACTGAAAAGTTAAAGTTCAACAGCTGAGAATATCTTAGAAAAAAATATGAATTCATTAAAGTAAGAAATTTTAAAGTAACTTATAAATTCATGATACGTGTTATGAAAAAAATTAAAGTCCCTACAGAGAGACTGAAAAGTTAAAGTTCAATAGCTGAGAATGTCTTAGAAAAATGAATAACTTATAAATTCGTGATACGTGCTATGTAAAAAATTAAAGTTCCTACGAGGAGACTGAAAAGTTAAAGTACAACAGCTGAGAATATCTCAGAAAAAATATGAATTCATTAAAGAAAGTGATTTGAAAATAACTTATAAATTCATGATACGTGCTGTGAAAAAAATTAAAGTCCCTACAAAGAGACTGAAAAGTTAAAGTTTAATAGCTGAGAATGTCTTAGAAAAAATTAATAATTTATAAATTCACGATACGTGCTATGTAAAAAATTAAAGTCCCTAAGAAGAGACTGAAAAGTTAAAGTTCAACAGCTGAGAATATCTTAGAAAAAAATATGAATTCATTAAAGTAAGAAATTTTAAAGTAACTTATAAATTCATGATACGTGCTGTGAAAAAATTAAAGTCCCTACAAAGAGACTGAAAAGTTAAAGTTTAATAGCTGAGAATGTCTTAGAAAAATTAATAATTTATAAATTCACGATACGTGCTATGTAAAAAATTAAAGTCCCTAAGAAGAGACTGAAAAGTTAAAGTTCAACAGCTGAGAATATCTTAGAAAAAAATATGAATTCATTAAAGTAAGAAATTTTAAAGTAACTTATAAATTCATGATACGTGTTATGAAAAAAATTAAAGTCCCTACAGAGAGACTGAAAAGTTAAAGTTCAATAGCTGAGAATGTCTTAGAAAAATGAATAACTTATAAATTCGTGATACGTGCTATGTAAAAAATTAAAGTTCCTACGAGGAGACTGAAAAGTTAAAGTACAACAGCTGAGAATATCTCAGAAAAAATATGAATTCATTAAAGAAAGTGATTTGAAAATAACTTATAAATTCATGATACGTGCTGTGAAAAAAAATTAAAGTCCCTACAAAGAGACTGAAAAGTTAAAGTTTAATAGCTGAGAATGTCTTAGAAAAAATTAATAATTTATAAATTCACGATACGTGCTATGTAAAAAATTAAAGTCCCTAAGAAGAGACTGAAAAGTTAAAGTTCAACAGCTGAGAATATCTTAGAAAAAAATATGAATTCATTAAAGTAAGAAATTTTAAAGTAACTTATAAATTCATGATACGTGCTGTGAAAAAATTAAAGTCCCTACAAAGAGACTGAAAAGTTAAAGTTTAATAGCTGAGAATGTCTTAGAAAAATTAATAATTTATAAATTCACGATACGTGCTATGTAAAAAATTAAAGTCCCTAAGAAGAGACTGAAAAGTTAAAGTTCAACAGCTGAGAATATCTTAGAAAAAAATATGAATTCATTAAAGTAAGAAATTTTAAAGTAACTTATAAATTCATGATACGTGTTATGAAAAAATTAAAGTCCCTACAGAGAGACTGAAAAGTTAAAGTTCAATAGCTGAGAATGTCTTAGAAAAATGAATAACTTATAAATTCGTGATACGTGCTATGTAAAAAATTAGAATTTTATAATAAAGAATTTGAAAGTTTAATGCTAAAATATAATATAAATCTATATTCATCCTATAGCAAACTCAAAGCCTCAATTTGTGAACGTTTTAATCGTACATTAAAAAACAAAATGTGGAAAAACTTTAGTTTACAAGGCAGTTATAAATGGATAGATATTTTGCAAGACCTAACTTTACAGTATAATAATACTAAGCACCGAACGATTGGTATGAAGCCCGCAGATGTTAATTCTACAACAGTTAATAAAGTTTATAATCGTTTATGCATTCATCAGAAAACCTCTAAACGTCCTTGTAGGCGTGCAAAATTTAAACTTGGTGATAAAGTTCGAATAAGTAAAAATAAAACTGTTTTCGAGAAAGGATATACACCAAACTGGTCTACAGAAATTTTTACAATAAATAAAGTATTACCTACATCACCATTTACATATCATTTGAAAGATTATCAAGATAAACCAATCGCTGGCGGATTCTATGAAGAAGAACTTATGAAGACTAAATATCCTGATATTTACTTAGTAGAAAAAATTATAAAAAACATGGCGATAAAATTTATGTAAAATGGTTAGGTTTTGATAAGTCTCATAATAGTTGGATAAAAAAAAGTGATTTATGAATAAATAAAATTGTAAATAAGATGAACTAATTGTTTTTATTTAATACCTATTTCCTTACATTTTTTACAAGAATTGGATGCAAAATTTCATTAACTTTATCAATTCTTCTCCTAAAACGTTCTCTGTCACGAGCAATTTGTTCCCATTCTCCACACCGAGCCTTATGATATGCAAACCTCCACGCATGCATTACATGAACAGTTAGCTTTTCATCAAAATGTACATTCTTTTTAACACGCATTGGACACCTAAAATAATAAATTTCTATATTACATATGTAGAATATTTACTATAAATTAATATATAAATTACTATTATACAAAAAATATACTCACTTATTATTTATTTTATAATGACCCCATGCTAAAGTATCTATATTATTGTCTTGAACATATCTTTTATCATCATATGGACTTAAGGCAATCTTTAACTGCTTTATAGTTTCTACATTATGGAGTCGGGATCTTATGGAATACTGTTGTCGTTTTTTAATAGATAAATTTTGCAAACAATCTACAAAATCATCAAACTTTATAGTTTTTTTAACAACTGAAACCTTAATACCTTTTATTTTTTTCATATGATCTTGACCATAAACGCGAGTACTGTACATTTTACTTCTTAAGCCAACGAATTCTGTAAGAATCTGACCATTACACTCATCTTTCATAAGACCAACAATTTTTTTTATTTGCATGAGGCATATTAAAGATGTTTTCACTGGGATAGTCTGAAGTATCAAACTTTGAGAGATTTTTTTTCATATCAGCATAAAAATCATCACATTCAACAGCATAAATCAAGCTGTCTGTGTCTGTATAAAGAAGCTTACAATTTTCTTTATACATTTTTTTCATATAACTATAATGAAAATCATAAATCAGAGTTTTAGAAATGTCTAAAACTGAAAGTCCAACGTAAATTGGTTTATCTAACAAAACTTCAACTTTTTTAAGCTGGATAGCTACTAAATTTTCATCAAAAATACTAATACTATGAAAAAGGGGACTTGATATTTGTGCTTCTACGCCATACCTTCCAGCCCATTTAGTTGATAGCTTGACATCAACACGTTTTCTTACATTCTCCATAGTTTTACCATATACAGCATTATTCATCAATTTGAAAAAGTTTTTTCAAAATCAGTTCTTGCTAACGCCCTCATATTACTATTTAAATTGATGTAAGACTTAAGCCATGGAGATTGTTTAAATTTCAATACTTTATGAATTTTAACAAGCTGAAGTCCATTTTTGACAGCTTGTTTAAGTGATCGATAGTGTATAACATAATTTTTTTTATACGAAAGTGTAGCCAAAAGTTTTTCCTGTTTTGATCCCGGTGGTTTTGCTTGCTCAGGACAAAAAGGTAAGTCGTTATGAATGTCATGTATTTCTGAAGGATATTCTAAATCTACTTCTAAAATGTACCCGTAAGGTGCATCATCATCTATGAAAAAATCTAAATTTTCACAGTCGTCTATCCACTCAAAGGAATCATAAGGGAGACATTGAGTCATTGCCCAACCATATAAATTATTAGCATCTAAATATATTAGATATGTATTTTCTTTATTTTTATCATAATTTTCAGTCATATATTTATGATTTGCAGCTGCGTAGCGATGAGAGCACTGACTTAATCCACCTCTTATACCTCTTTCTATGAATAAAATCATATCTATATCAGTTAATAATTTTAATTGTATGCCAGTATACTTTAGCATTGCATCCCATGCAAATCCTGGAGTAGTATAATAATGAGCTGGATCTAAACCATATACGTTTATACTTTGATCACGAAAATTTTCAAAAACATCAGCTAATAATAAAACATCTGTCTTCATATAAAGATCTGAATATTCTCCAAGGGTATGAATACTAAAGGTATTCCATACTTTTTGTGCATGTTCATAATCTTCATCAGATATGGTTGAACCATTTAGCACACTGAAAAATTTTGTTTTTTCAGGTAACTCAGTTTCATCCAACTTTTCCCACGAATCCAGGTACTCGTAAGGCAGAACGCCTTTCTTCGTTAAAAGACTGATTTTTTCTTTTTCTAAAGATGAAAACTCCTTTGAAACAATTTTATATTCACTTAAATATGAAGCTAATTTTTCTAAAGAAGATGGCATAAATCTAAATGAATCTACAAAGCGAAATTTAATATCACTTTTCTCAACATGTTTTGTAAAAGAAATATACTTCTCCTTAGTCAATGGAAGTAAATCAACATCACCTTTCATATAATTCGATATATCATTAATTATAAAGTGAGCATCATAACCACTTAAGTTATGAAATATCACAGGAATCGTTCTTGAATCTTGATAATTCAAATTACAGTTAGCATGAGCAGGACCGCGATATTTTCCTGAGAGATGACAATGATCTCTTACCTTATCACTGTTTTCTAATAATTTGTTACAAATGTGACAAATTTTTGAATTGAAATAATTAATCATTTCTATCGGTGTTAAAATTGGCATAAATCGTGGGTTTGTATATAAATTAGTAATACGGTCATGTATTACCTTCAATTCACTAGCAAACCACATAGCTGGTTTAACCCCACGATAAAATCTATATTCAGATAAAGAGTCATCAAAACTGCACTTCAAATAATATCCTATACTAAACATTTCATGTTTTTGAAACGATAAAGTATTAGCCAAACCTTCATCTTCCTGGTTTTCTAGTACAGGCTTTAACAGACATTCACAATCTGCATATATTGTGAATGGTAATCTTTCTTTATAATTAAAATTTTTAAAATAGATGATATCTTTACCTTTTATAGGAAGTTTCACCTTGCAATTATTAATATTCTTACATATTCTTTCATGCTCTTTTAAATTATTTTCATTAAAGAAAAAATTTAAACATCTATCACATATATATCGCTTCTTTTTTCTATGTGATAAACTTCCTCCTACTAGACGTGATAAATTTTTTATATATATGTAATGTGATTTCAGCTGTCCCTTAATTGTTTTTTCTAATAAAAGAAGATTTACATGATTTTTTTTTTTTTCATGTGTCAAATAAAAGGGAATCACATTTTTCTCATGCAATCCGAAGACATTAACCGATATTAAAGGGTTTTGTTTTTCAAACTTGAAAATTTTTTTTATCGTAACAGGGAATTCTATACCTGTCATATTTAAATTATTTTCATGCTGAAGATAATTGCTAACCCTGTTAGGATGATTTTTACGGTTTACTGGATACAAAGCAGATAATATTGCCCATTTAAAGCATTGATTATCTTTGTTTTGAATATTAATGCAGGCATTTTTTTTATCTAAAAATGGTGGTAAAGGTAAATATGAATTACCACTGCGCAATGGATTGAACTTATTCATATTAATTTGAATATTAATAATAGAATTTAAAGTCCATCCAGAATCTTTTTCTTGAAATTCTTCTACCTCAGCCAAAAGTTTATTTAAAACATGATTATCAAACCATTCACTTAAAGATGTACCTAAAACCACTTCAGCGTTTGGCGTATTGAAATGTTTCGTTTCAATACTTTCCTGTGAATCTTCATTTACATCAGAAGAAAGTTTCTTGAATGAACAAGATAGTACAGTGTTAATTTTCATGGCACATCGAATATCTTTCAAAATTTTCTTCACTTGTTGGCAGAACAATACTGAGGCGTCCTTTAAAAAGGTTGATATATCTATATGTACAAGATTTGCAATTATACTAGTTCTCACCCTTTTATTAAAAGCACTTTCAATATCAATCCAACGAACTCGATGCTCGATTTCATCCGTTTTTAAATCTGGTACTATTCCATAACCAGTTTTTCCTATAGCATCAAGCTTTGCTTTGATACTCTCAATCCTTGCTATGGCGTATAAAATAGATTGTTTTTGAGCTGTTGTCAGCGTTCTTTTTCTCAATAATTCCCGAAGACTATCTAATGATAAAACACATTGTTCTACCCATTGTTCAATAACTTCGGAATCCATAGATTTATATATTAAAATATTTTCCACCTCTTCAAAAATTTTCACATGTTCCTGACAAAGATCTTTAACTTCATCCATTTTTTCAAATTAAAAAAAGACTTTTCTTTCGTAAGTGTATTCTGAAAATTAAAAAATTATGTTATCATTTTAAATAATTATTGATAAAAAAAAGAAAAGGTGAAGAGAAATTAAAATAATCAATGATTTTGTATAATCAAAGTTAATTATAGTTTGCTAAGTTCTAGTATTATACATTTAAATAAAAAATTTTAAATAAAATAAACACTTAATTGAAAAGGAATATTTGTGAAATATTGAAAAAATTTAAGTGGAAAAAGAATAATGAACTTGAGAAAAAAAAAAGGTTTAAATTAATTTATATTAACTTACCAATTCGTTTTGAACTTAACTAGTGAAAAGATAGACTTCTGCAGCAACTATCGGTATATTAGATGAAAATCTTTCAAGCTATTTTCAGACGGTAACGAAAAAATACTCTCAAAGCTCAGTAGCACTTGTCAACTTGAAATAATGAGATGTATCTAAAAAATGTTCAAGTATTATAAACTAATAGCAAAGCATTAAAAAAAAAAAATTTAATTTTATAGAACTATAAATGATAAAGTATTAGAGAATTGAAAATTATATATGTTAATACGTTGAAAAGACGAAGTTATTATAATCGAAAACTTTAAGTTACATTAATATAATGAAGAGAAAAACTGAATCATTATAAGTTAAACTATAGATCAATAAGCTGTAAGGATTGTATATTAATAAGCTGAAAATCAAAAGTAATTATATGAAATACTTACGTTTGGTAAGGAGACTAAGCCTCATGGGACTGACGCGCAGCCTTTTTATCCACTGTCGGTATATAGGTGCGCATGCGCGACAGTTTAAAGATTGATAGATGGCAGTGCACCTGCACGGTATAGTTATTCATTTTAGATTAAAGAAGAAAGATCTATAGATGATCGTATGCACATGCGTGGTAACGTAAAAGATTCATAGATGAGTGAGGAAAGATTGGTAGGTGACGAACTGCGCATGACCGAGAAACTTTTAAGTTTGGGCTGATAAAAAGTATTTACAAACATTTCCTTACTATAAAGGTTAGACGAGCTGGGTCCTAGCCACTCGTTTCTTTTTCTTATTTCAGCTCTAATACTTTTAATATAGCATTCTTACAGGTCTTTAATAATTTCTTCTTTCAGGACTTATAATTTAAAAGTTTTAAAGTCTTGAATCTTAATACAACACTTTTCTTACAGTTATAAAAAGTAAATTCATTTGTCGAATTAATTCTAAGTTATTTTCACGTCTCATACTTAAACTTTTTCACACTATTCATATTATAAGTCCCTTAGGCATCTTATACTTACTATTTTAAACTTTCAGATACTTTAACTTTTTACGTATAATGAATTCATATTTTTCTAAGATATTCTCAGCTGTTGAACTTTAACTTTTCAGTCTCTTCGTAGGGACTTTAATTTTTTACATAGCACGTATAACGAATTTAAAAGTTATTCCTTTTTCTAAGATATTCTCAGCTATTGAACTTTAACTTATCAGTCTCTCTGTAGGGACTTTAATTTTTTTTTCACAGCACGTATCATGAATTTATAAGTTATTTTCAAATCACTTTCTTTAATGAATTCATATTTTTTCTGAGATATTCTCAGCTGTTGTACTTTAACTTTTCAGTCTCCTCGTAGGGACTTTAATTTTTTACATAGCACGTATCACGAATTTATAAGTTATTCATTTTTCTAAGACATTCTCAGCTATTAAACTTTAACTTTTTAGTCTCTCTGTAGGGACTTTAATTTTTTCATAACACGTATCATGAATTTATAAGTTAGTTTAAAATTTGTTACTTTAATGAATTCATATGTTTGTCTAAGATATTCTCAGCTGTTGAACTTTAACTTTTCAGTCTCTTCTTAGGGACTTTAATTTTTTACATAGCACGTATCGTGAATTTATAAATTATTAATTTTTCTAAGACATTCTCAGCTATTAAACTTTAACTTTTCAGTCTCTTTGTAGGGACTTTAATTTTTTTCATAACACGTATCATGAATTTATAAGTTACTTTAAAATTTCTTACTTTAATGAATTCATATTTTTTTCTAAGATATTCTCAGCTGTTGAACTTTAACTTTTCAGTCTCTTCTTAGGAACTTTAATTTTTTGCATAGCACGTATCGTGAATTTATAAATTATTAATTTTTTCTAAGACATTCTCAGCTATTAAACTTTAACTTTTCAGTCTCTTTGTAGGGACTTTAATTTTTTCACAGCACGTATCATGAATTTATAAGTTACTTTAAAATTTCTTACTTTAATGAATTCATATTTTTTTCTAAGATATTCTCAGCTGTTGAACTTTAACTTTTCAGTCTCTTCTTAGGGACTTTAATTTTTTGCATAGCACGTATCGTGAATTTATAAATTATTAATTTTTTCTAAGACATTCTCAGCTATTAAACTTTAACTTTTCAGTCTCTTTGTAGGGACTTTAATTTTTTTCACAGCACGTATCATGAATTTATAAGTTATTTTCAAATCACTTTCTTTAATGAATTCATATTTTTTCTGAGATATTCTCAGCTGTTGTACTTTAACTTTTCAGTCTCCTCGTAGGGACTTTAATTTTTTACATAGCACGTATCACGAATTTATAAGTTATTCATTTTTCTAAGACATTCTCAGCTATTGAACTTTAACTTTTCAGTCTCTCTGTAGGGACTTTAATTTTTTCATAACACGTATCATGAATTTATAAGTTACTTTAAAATTTCTTACTTTAATGAATTCATATTTTTTTCTAAGATATTCTCAGCTGTTGAACTTTAACTTTTCAGTCTCTTCTTAGGAACTTTAATTTTTTGCATAGCACGTATCGTGAATTTATAAATTATTAATTTTTTCTAAGACATTCTCAGCTATTAAACTTTAACTTTTCAGTCTCTTTGTAGGGACTTTAATTTTTTCACAGCACGTATCATGAATTTATAAGTTACTTTAAAATTTCTTACTTTAATGAATTCATATTTTTTCTAAGATATTCTCAGCTGTTGAACTTTAACTTTTCAGTCTCTTCTTAGGGACTTTAATTTTTTGCATAGCACGTATCGTGAATTTATAAATTATTAATTTTTTCTAAGACATTCTCAGCTATTAAACTTTAACTTTTCAGTCTCTTTGTAGGGACTTTAATTTTTTCACAGCACGTATCATGAATTTATAAGTTACTTTAAAATTTCTTACTTTAATGAATTCATATTTTTTCTAAGATATTCTCAGCTGTTGAACTTTAACTTTTCAGTCTCTTCTTAGGGACTTTAATTTTTTACATAGCACGTATCATGAATTTATAATTTATTTTCACATCTCTTACTTTAACTTTTTCACATATAATGAGTTCATATTTTTTTTTTCTAAGATTTTCTCAGCTATTGTACTTTAACTTTTCAATCTCTCCGTAGGGACTTTAATTTTTTACATTGCATGTGTTATGAATTAATAAGTTATTATCACATCTTTCACTCTAACTTTTAACACTATTATATTAACTCTACTTTTTTTTCTTGAATAATATTCAAATAATGTTATCTACATTTCCAGTATATAACTTATCATGGAACTAATTGTAGATACACAAGGTTTTAAAGATAACAACGGCAATTTTATATTTAAAGAAATTGCTTATATAGATCCTAATGCGTTAAATCCGGTGCCGTACGTTGCGACATTTCAACCACCCTGTGATTGGAGTGATTTAGACCAGAATGTAAAAATTTTAAATAGATATTTACAATCCAATCTGCACGGAATTCATTGGGAACACGGAGAGGTGCCGTATTCATACCTGTCAACGGCTTTCGACAAATTGAAAGAAAAAGCGCAGGGGTCGTTATTAACAATTTGGGTCAAAGGTGAACACAAAAAACACTGGCTGCAACCCTATTTCGATAATATAAGAAACTTGGAGGATTTGGGTTGTCCATCTATAAGAACTCCTGGATTTATACGACCGCTAGCCTGCATTAATCATTGTCCCGGGTGGAAACAGAATTGTTCAGTTGAAATAGTTTGCGCTTTATACCGCTGGGTGGAAGACTTGAGAGAGCAATATTCAACCCCTGAAAGTTCTGATACGTCAGAATAAATAAGTAAGTAATTCTATAAAAAAAAAAAATATAAATAATAATTTATCATTTCTTTTTCAGTCATGGACCTCATAAATGAAGCAGCGAGAAGTCCATCATACCTGCCCACAAAACGACTACGGGACTTGGAGCTAAATAAACAGTATAAGATAACCTCATTAAAAAGGTATCCACTAAATACGGTTTAAAAATTGTTCTTGAATTAGACAGTAGTTTTGACATTTTCCTTCCAAGTAAAGTTAATTCTTTATTACTGGAGAAGCCAGAGGCGCTTCTCAACATAGAGTCAGAATTAGTTAATAGAGAAGTCTTCGTCAAATCTTTAGGTGGATGCCTTCTAGAATTTATATAATTATAAGTTTTTAGATAATTTTCTCTTTAACTTAAATTTTAAATTTTCAAAGTTATTTGCTAAATTGTAATACTTTTTAATTAAGATGTTCACTAGTTTCTAAATATATTTTTATAGTAAGATTGAAAGATTAATTTGAAACTTTTTATACTCGTAGATTAAGATGTATTCTACTATGTATTACTTTTAAGCTTTTTAAATAAATATGAAAAAACTTTTTTAATAAATATGAAATAATCTTACATATCTTTTTTATTTTCCCTTAACGTTTCCACATCCCAATGTCCTCTATGAAATATTTATTCTTATAATAGAAAATTTTCCTTAAAAACTAACTTGTTTAAATATTTTAAAGTTTCTTTTGAATTTAAAAATAGTCATTTAATATTGTTAATATAAATTTCATTGAATTGCTCATCATTAACTTTTTAAAATTTCTATGTACTTATAAAATATCTTTGTAGAATCTTATACAATATAAAATATACTGATTGAATATACTAAGATAAAATATACTTATAAAATATAAGACTACTTATAATTAACAAATAACACTATATGAATATTATAAAAATATTCTATATTCACTTACAACATAACATCATATGAGGGCCCCATGCCCCCGGCAACATGACATACGTATGCATTTTATCGATGGAGTAAATGTTCAATGCGCCCTCTACAACCGGGCTGGCGCGGAATATAAGACTACTTATAATTAACAAATTTAAACACTATATGAATATTATAAAAATATTCTATATTCACTTACAACATAACATCACATGAGGGCCCCATGCCCCTGCAACATGACATACGTATGCATTTTATCGATGGAGTAAATGTTCAATGCGCCCTCTACAACCGGGCTGGCGCGGAATATAAGACTACTTATAATTAACAAATTTAAACACTATATGAATATTATAAAAATATTCTATATTCACTTACAACATAACATCACATGAGGGCCCCATGCCCCTGCAACATGACATACGTACACATTTTATCGATGGAGTAAATGTTCAATGCGCCCTCTACCGGGCCTCTCGCATGGTGACTTTGCACCCTACCTTACCGACGGACGGTAAGTAGTGCTCGGTGGGTAAGTGGCGCGGGAGCCGCTCTGGCGCGGTAGCCGCGCTGGCGCGGAATATAAGACTACTTATAATTAACAAATTTAAACACTATATGAATATTATAAAAATATTCTATATTCACTTACAACATAACATCACATGAGGGCCCCATGCCCCTGCAACATGACATACGTACACATTTTATCGATGGAGTAAATGTTCAATGCGCCCTCTACCGGGCCTCTCGCATGGTGACTTTGCACCCTACCTTACCGACGGACGGTAAGTAGTGCTCGGTGGGTAAGTGGCGCGGGAGCCGCTCTGGCGCGGTAGCCGCGCTGGCGCGGAATATAAGACTACTTATAATTAACAAATTTAAACACTATATGAATATTATAAAAATATTCTATATTCACTTACAACATAACATCACATGAGGGCCCCATGCCCCCCCTGCAACATGACATACGTACACATTTTATCGATGGAGTAAATGTTCAATGCGCCCTCTACCGGGCCTCTCGCATGGTGACTTTGCACCCTACCTTACCGACGGACGGTAAGTAGTGCTCGGTGGGTAAGTGGCGCGGGAGCCGCTCTGGCGCGGTAGCCGCGCTGGCGCGGAATATAAGACTACTTATAATTAACAAATTTAAACACTATATGAATATTATAAAAATATTCTATATTCACTTACAACATAACATCACATGAGGGCCCCATGCCCCTGCAACATGACATACGTACACATTTTATCGATGGAGTAAATGTTCAATGCGCCCTCTACCGGGCCTCTCGCATGGTGACTTTGCACCCTACCTTACCGACGGACGGTAAGTAGTGCTCGGTGGGTAAGTGGCGCGGGAGCCGCTCTGGCGCGGTAGCCGCGCTGGCGCGGAATATAAGACTACTTATAATTAACAAATTTAAACACTATATGAATATTATAAAAATATTCTATATTCACTTACAACATAACATCACATGAGGGCCCCATGCCCCCTGCAACATGACATACGTACACATTTTATCGATGGAGTAAATGTTCAATGCGCCCTCTACCGGGCCTCTCGCATGGTGACTTTGCACCCTACCTTACCGACGGACGGTAAGTAGTGCTCGGTGGGTAAGTGGCGCGGGAGCCGCTCTGGCGCGGTAGCCGCGCTGGCGCGGTAGCCGCGCTGCCCCTACTACTGACGTTCTCAATAGCTTCATCTATTTTTAACAAACGATATAAAATTTTTCAATTAATTAATAATATTTTCGTTTAACTATATCTGTGGCTTCCAGGAATAACGACTTAACTGACTTTTTGTCAAAATTGAGTTAGCACAGAAATTTATACTTTCTAACTACCCTTTTCCTGTAGACTTGGTCCAGAAATCTGAAACGCGTTCAAAGAGCAACTTTCACTTAACTGAATATTTATATTTAATTAAAAGCACCGTTTCGAAGTTAATACTATGCAACAAACAGATTATGACATACCTATTTTTATAACAACAAAGATCAAAAGCAAAAGAGAATAGAAGGTAGTATAGTAGAACACAACAGCTTTGATTGCCGGATGATGGGACGAGTGTGCATGAACAGTAACCGAGTAACGTTCGGTATTCGGTTTACCGAATTCCGTTGACTTCACTCACTTCACGTACATTCCGCTGGGAGCCACAGATATATATCTGTGGCTTCCAGGAATAACAACTTAACTGACTTTACGTGTTTTCGACAAATCGCCGTTTTAAAATTTCTGTCATGATACTTCATATGTAAGATCAAAATGCACGAGATGAGTCATAACAATTTAGACATTTACAAAGGTATCGAATATCTTTCGCACCCCACTATCAGCTGCTAGAATACATTTTTGTTCTTTGTATAAACAAACAAAACAATGTAGTTAAGTCGTTATTCCGGTAACTGTGCAGTTAAGTGGTTTAGGAAAATTGTTCAAATAAGATAAATAACATAGTTATTCTACACTTAAAATATAGAATACGAATTCTTTTTTAAATATTCATTCCTGCGCATTCGCCTCCCAACAGGATGTGCGTGAAGTTAACGGAATTCGGCAAACTGAATACCGAACGTTACTCGGTTACTGTTTCTGCACATTCGCCCCATCGCTCTGCAATTAAAGCTGTTGTGTTACCTTCTATTATCTATTGCCTTTAATCTTTGTTGCTATAAAAATAGGTATGTCATAATCTGTTAATTGTATAGTATTAACTTCAAAATGGTGTTTTTAATTAAATATAAATATTCAGTTAAGTGGTTTTCCCGGGCACAGGTGCAGTTAAGTGATTACGCACTTAGCTGATATTTTCTCTTAGAACGTGTTTCAGATTTCCGGACCAACTCTACATGAAAAAGGGTAGGTAGAAAGTATAAATTCTGATGCTAACTCAATTTTGACAAAAAGTCAGTTAAGACGTTATTCCTGGAAGCCACAGATATACATAACTATAAATTTTACCTAGCCTAAATTTTATATACCGAATATCATTAAATCTACTGTCAGGTGCAAAAGAATTGTTACTGTTAATATCTTTGATGAAAACTGCTTCTATTTCTAATTTGTAACATAAAAAACAAAAACGATTATCTTACAATGAAATAATGTTGGAGCGGGTATAAAATAAGGAAGTCCTGGGCACTTTATTATATAAATTAATCTCTTTATTGAAGTCTTCTGATATTTGGTTTTGTTTTCACAATGTGTAGCGAAGGCGATGCGTCCTGCTTGTTCCGTTGTTCGGCGTTCGGCACGAGAGAGAGAGAGCGGCGTCACTCGCGCTCTCATGTAGTAGGAGAGCGGGGTAGAGGGGAAGACGGCTGGCTGTCCGCTGCGCTGCCGCCCGCTGCTCTGCATGAAACGTGGCGCCCTCCCATAGTCGCTGGCATACAACGCCAGCTCCTCGCTGTGTGTGTAAGGCGTAGCGGCTTGCTACGTTGCGTGCTCTTGAAGCATATCTCTTACAAATAAAATATAAGAAATCTCTGATTTTGTAGTAAACATGAATAAAAATTGTAGTTAAGATATATAGATTGATAACAGCTCGAGAGGCGAGTTAATACCAAAACTCAGGGTCGAGATTTTTTATATAATTTTTAAGTTTGTAAATAATTACTTCAATAATAAAAATGTTAATGATTTTAATTAGAGGTCGGAAAGGAAGTTAGGTAAAATAAAATCAGTACATGTAAACTGCGTGTAAATACGCGTGCGCGGTGGAGTACGAATTTTGGGTGACGTGTGTCCGATTGTGCGTGTGTGTAACAGGCGAGCTCTCCTATCCAGGGTATAAACATAAGTCAGGTTGAAGCGCAGCACTCTGATTGGCTGCGCCTTTCGCCACCTCAAAAGAGGGATGGGGGTGGGGGCCAACGATCGGCTGTGATCGCGAGAAATTTGTAGCATCGGGAACTCTCGCGAAATGTTTACCGCGCGAGAGAGAAAGGGTCGACTATAGTACATTACGCTACCAATGCGGGAATAGTACATTACGCTACCAGTGTGGGAAAGCAGATTTTCGTTTCGTGTGACGTTTACACCCGAGCGAAGCGAGGGTGTAAACGTCACACGAGACGAGAATCTCTTTCCCGAACACATAGCGTACAGTATTTTTTTATACGACGTGTGGAAAGCTAGATTTTGAGTACACGTTTTTTGCCAAGTGTGTGCAAAATCGAGCTTTGCGCACGAGTATCAAAAATATAGGTAAAAAAATTGAAAATTCATATTCCTGCACAGCGCGCGGACGTCAGATTTCTAATTATAAAAAGGGAAAATAAAATTCGCGTAATGCAACTTTTTACATATTTATCTCTAAAATAATTAAAAACTTATTTCAAAATAGAAATTTTGAAAAATTACTTACCTGAAGTTTTATGTGCGTCATTTTCATTTTTGTCCGCACAACAAGTATCGCTTACAGCCGCTTCAGTTCTTTCAATTTCACTGTCTTTAGAATTATTAGGTGAAAGATCTTTATTTCTGATATAAACTTCGATATCTTTGGAAGTTTTTCTACCGCTTTTACTTTATTTTTAGCTTTAACGCTTTAAGTCTTTTTTGGGCACTACTTTCATACAAGCGTTTCATGTTTTTTAAATAAATGTGTTAAGACTATTGTTTGTTACTTAAAAATGCCTATAACACGCGAGAAATTAACAGTAAGATCAAGCGAGAAATAATAACAGGTCTAGAAAATTTTTTATTCCCATCTCTACTATAATGACCATTTTATAACCTGAAAAGCGGGGCAAAAGTGGTGTCTGATTCCCTCTTTTACTTTATTCCCGCATAATGCGGGAATAAAGTAAATTAGAGGGAACAAAGTAAATCAGCGGGAATAAAATACTTTTATTCCCGCATTATGCGGGATAAATAACTTTTCAAATCTATGAAGTGGCCACAGTGGCGATGGGAATAAAGTACTATATGTAACACGGGACTAAAGTCGATCAACTCACCCGCGGGAATAATCTGCGGCTTTAGTCCCTTGTTGCATAATGTACTATTAAACTATGACTGTGCTTTAATCCCCTCCGCACGGAGCGCTGTGCACGGAGCGCTGCGCACTATCTTTACATCCGCAAATAATTTAAATTTGAAACTGGACATCATTATGAAAAATAAACTGTATTTAAAATTAAAAATAGTACAGTAATAAAATGATGATCATAATAATAAAAAATATATATAAATAATAAAGTAATAATAGATAATAAGCAAAATGTTTGTATCTATACTATAAATATAAAAATTTATTATTTTCTATCATTCTTTAAAAGAAATTTTTGAAAAATAAATTCCTTATATGCAAAGGGTTAAATCTGCGGAGTCGCAGATGGTCGATGTCTGGTTACTTGTCAGGTTTGATGATTGGCGAGGTGACTGCTTGTTTGGAAGACTTCCGCCCATATCACCTCATATTTTGAAAATTTCTCTCTTTACCTAAAAGATATACAGTATCTGTATAACATAATAATAGCGAAACCACGAATGTCATCAGTTGATATTCCTAAGTAGAGCTGTTTTAGTACAGTTGGGCTGTTTAAGATCGGTTTGACGATGATCTAAAATCTTATAAAATTAAGATTGGGCAGTACATTTTTATTTAAAAAATTTATAATAATGAACCCAGAATAAGATTAATAAAGACTTCAAAACCGCAATGCAGTGTGCTAGTCATAATCGTGCAAATGCAAATAATACGTCAGTTTTCAATTTGAGGCCCAAAACTTATTTTGGCTTAGCTACTTATTGATTTTGTTTTATTTTAAGGAGGAAAGAAAATTTTGTTTTTTTTTTATTATAGATTTAATATTTTTCAGCAAATCAAATTTTATTGAAAGGGGTTTCAATTTTTTTTATTTGAATTATTATTCATATACAAAAGCCTTAAATATGATTATAAGAATATAGAAAATAAAATTAATTTAAACGAACTTTCAATACCTTTCTTCGAATGAAAAAAATTAAAAAATATTAATTTCATTAAAAGTTGTGTTAGTTTAAAGCTAAGCAACAAAAATACACCAAAATATGCGTGATATTAAAGCCGCAGAGTTTTCAACGAATTATTAGTGACTTTAGAAGTATGTTGTAAGGACTGGGCTGAATAAAATTACCTAATTGTAATTTTTATTTTTCAAGAACTGGATTTAGAAATCTAAAAACCTAAATATTTACATAGCTTTGTAAAGATTATTTGACCTTTATTATACTTTTGAATGAAAAAGTTAAAAGATTATATTTATTATAAAAAAGAATATAATCGAATCATAAAAAAATAAAATGTAAAATTTCATAAATTTTCTACCATTCTACCGCTAAGAAAGTTTCAGGTCAAAATTTAAGTTTGTTTTTGTGTAAATTTTTGGTGTCAGAGATAATCTATTTTATCCTCGAACGATCTAGAATAATAAAATCCATCTCGAATCTCGGAAGGAGTGAAAAAAAGACGAACGGTTGCGCGCGTAGCGCGCTCATTATTCGGACGTCCGTCCCGCCAGGTGTCTCGTTGCATCTCTAAGTTATACCAAAGTCACGTGATGTATGCGAGGTTGGTTTGAACTTGTAAAATTCTATTTTTATGAAATGCAATACTTTTCAAATGATTGTATATATCTTTGTATTGATTAAATATTTTTCTTTTTTTCGCTTTTGATTCCATTTTTGCGCAATTAAAATTAATATAATCTATTTTGTATGGAGGCTAAGGTGCATTTGTTTACCGCTGACTAGTGCGACTGTTGTCAGCTGTGAGCTGTGAGCCTGTGAGCTGTCTGCTTAGGTATAACTTAGAGCAGTTCTAATTTTTCCCGCTAGGTGTGCCACTTTTGCTTGGACGTCCGAATAGAGAATATTATATAGAGGATTATACTCAATCCATTAAACATCAATGAAGCTAGTAATAGAAATAATTTTACAAAAAATTTTCTAAACTGTTAACTGATTATTATTATCTATAAAAAGTTTTCTTTGACCGAATATAAGACAAGTATGACCGAATCATTGACTGACTACGCTGTCCTCTTCGTATTACGGGAAAAGCCGAATCATTTTATCAGTGCCAAGTGCTCGGGAATATAATTATTACGCGCGGCTGGCGTTTTCTTATTTCCATCTATTCAATGAATCATCATTGTCATTATAATGCTTATCATTGGACTTGAGCTAATCAACGTAAGCAGCAGTCAACGTTCGCGCGCCACTCCAAGCACGCGCTTACGCATAGTAGAGGAAAGACGAATATTCCTGGTGCCAAAAAAAATTGATGCCGTGTGCGTGAATACGTGTGTATCGGGCATTTACAACTCAGTGCGACGTCACTGTTGAGAAACTACAGAGCAAACGCGACATGCGACAATCTTATAGACTCGGTCAATCAAACCCCGAGCATCATTCGTTATTTTCTCGCGTAGTGAATGTGATCTGCACGATGAAATGTTATCGCATTCTTTCTGTATGTCTGGTATGCCTAGCCGGTCTGATCTTAGCCTATCCAAACGACATGTACATGCCGCTGAATGTCCAACAAGAGATTAACAGAGTGATGTCTGGTGCAAAGTATAGTGAAATTGAAAATAATAACGGTTCCGTACCAATTGGCTACTTGAGCTGCAGTAACAATCCAGAAGAGGAGATGACGACTGTGAGTAGTATATTATAGTCCTTGGCTCGTAGAGGCTTATCAAGGTCTATTTTGAAATTTCGCGATAAAAATCGTATTAATCATTTATCAATTTTATGGATAAGTGTATAAAGTGTAGTGCATATATAGGCAAATCCACAGATTTTTTAACTTTTAGGTTATTGCAAGTTTCAAGGCATTACAAATATTAAAAATCAAACGGTTGACCTATATTTAGGTAAAACTAAACTTGTTTTATGTAACCAAGATACACCAAATATGGTAATTGTCCATAAAAAATATTGGGAATTGAAAACAGGCGGATAATCGTACTCTGATCAGTGGTATATGTCGTAATTTTGGGTGTTCTAAGTGGTATCCAATTTTCAACGTAAGAGATAGCGAGCTGAATATTTTTTTACAAATACTTCACACTAATTGTAAACAAAGAAACGAGGTAATAAAGCTGTGCCTGATTTAGAAAAAATGTGATAATTAAAGTAAATTAGGTATATGGATTTTTGAAAAAATCTAATTTTTGTCATATTTTGACTCTATGATTTTCAACAATGAACTTAAATCTTAAAAACCAATGGAATATATTTCTAGGCTGCCTAAGATACAAATTAAACTTTAAATCAAGTATGTACCATATCATGAAATATTTTTATGGGTGTTTAAATATGAACATTTTCAGCGTGATTTGTAAGAGAAAACAATATTTTATTCGATTTTAAGGTAGCACATTTACAGAATACTTGCAAATCCTACCGATGGTAGTGTGATCACTTCTCCTACATGTATGACAATGTTTGAACACACCGTTGTACAATTATTAGACTCTATAAGCTTTATATATCCAAGGGACTTTCGATATAGTCCAGGCGCTCAGGAAGGTTTTGTATACATTTTTAGAGAGTCTTGGCGGTTTCTTATGTTTTTGGGTACGGATAATCGAAATATCCTGGTTACCAAGCCGAAAAGTTGACCCGTTAATTATGTTAGGAATGGATATACGTACGAATATGCAGAATAAGAAGAGGCAAGGAGTACAGTTACAATATGAAGACGATTATCTGAAAGCCGAGCGGTGGCGGTCGTGGCTAGTTGATAGTGCTTCTGACTCACGAGTCGGCGGCTCTGGTTCAAGCCCAGGGTCTGTTTCTTTTTATTATTAAATGTTGCAATAGCTCACTCGTAACAATTGTTATTTAACAATTTTAATAAACAAATTTTAAAAATACGATATTTGGATATTAAACAATTCTAGGCTATTCTCCGTCATTTTCTGAGAAAAATGTTCTCTTGCTATTTTCTTTCAGACGCATAGTTTCCGAAAAAAAAATTCCCAAATATATGAAAAATCGCATTTTTTTTTTCAAATCATATTTTATGTTTAATATTGTAAAAAATATGTCCTGGTATTTATTCAATAAATATTACAATAAAAAAAGCAATAGATATTTATTATCGCTTACTATTGATTGAATCTAATTTAAATAATATTAATTAAATGATTTATAATATTTTGTTTCTATTCAAGAATTAAGATTTCCTTCTAAATATACAGTGCTTTATGATCAATTATATCAGAAAATTTTTTAACTTAATTTGAAAATAATGTTAACGATAATTACTAATTAAAATAAGACTTTGATACGCCAAATTTTTAAGAAATGTGAACAAAAAGTATCGCTATTTTTTCACACTATATTATGTGCTACTACACCAGCAAAAGCGTTTTCAAAGGTGCCTTCAAAATATTTTTTCTTTTTTTATTTAATTAATCAAAAATTAAAAAATCTGTGGATATGCCTATATATGTTCCTTATTTTGAAAAACTATCATTATAAGCAATAAGCAACAAAAAAACTTTATCTGCGAATCATCCAATGACGTTAATTTTAATACGCATCATGCAATATAAAATGATCTATGTCATAATTAATACAAGCGAATTCTCCTTACTATTGAAGAATATAATCACTATTCCATTTAAAATTTTTCTGTATAAAAACTGATTAATAATTTGTATTCATTTATTAATGGGACATTTCGCTTAAGGTAGTAAAATTATCCATCCTGAAATAACTGGCCTTCCAACAAGTTTTTTGCATGAGAATTTTCTTCAACTTAAAATACAAGATCTCTTATTTGAAGTTTTAAAAAGCTAATCTTGACATATTGATAAATAAATAATTTAATAATATTATATAAGGAAGTTAAAACAGAAAGAATGATTTCTTATTCAAATTGTTTTATTAAAAATAAATTTTAATTGGAAATTAATATTAAGATAATTATAGTACAATATTATAGAATTTTTAAGAATTTAAATTTTCCAAAAAGTATAATAACTTAACATCGCGGCTAATGAATATTTCTTAATAATTTTAACACTAATTAAAATTCGTCTAAAAACTTTATATCTGTAATATTTACTTACGGTCATGTAGGAACGCACAAGTACATTATACAATAAATGAATGTAAACAAAAATGTAAATTATCGTTGTTACTAAATATTTCTGATGTCCATGTACAAAGACACTGAACTAGTACGAGTAAAAGTCATTCGTTTCACTATACTTTTGTTTATTGAACTGAGAATCAGTAATTTCTATAATTGAGTATTAAATAAAAAATAGTTTGTATATCCCTACTGAAAAATCTCAGGTGAGATGGGAAATTATCCTTACCGAAAAATTTCAGGTGAGATCTTAAGTAACTTCTCAGGTGAGATCTCGGGTAAAACCTCACGCCAAAATCTCACCTGAGATTCTGCTCCAGATGCTGCAGAAAACTTACGTTAATTAAAAAACAGCCTCTTCAGTATTCGAAATCGCCTGTTAGGATGTTTTACCCCCAGATGAGCTCAAAAATACATGTTTAGAAGCATTTTATACAATTTCATTTTTTAATGCTTCTAAACATGTATTTTTGAACTCATCTGGGGGGTAAAACACCCTAACAGGCGATTTCCAATACTGAAGAAGCGGATTTTTAATTTACGTAAGTTTTCTGCAGCATCTGGAGCAGAATCTCAGGTCAGATTTTGGCGTGAGATTTTACCCGAGATCTCACCTGAGAAGTTACCTAAGATCTCACCTGAAATTTTTCGATAGGGATAATTTCCCATAATTTCATGTAAGAACTTCGCTTGCACATTAATAGTTGTGATGGAACATTTCGATCATTATAGTTATATGTTTTTCTTTCATATGTGTTTATCATGTAACAATTGTAATATTATTATTCTGTGTTAATAGATTGAAATAATAAAAAGTTCAGGATATCCAGCTGAAGAGCATTTCTTAACTACTGATGATGGATATATCTTAGGTTTACATAGAATTCCAGGACCTCCCGGATCTACCCCCGTTCTTTTACATCATGCCCTTTTAGAAAGTTCATTCTGTTGGGTTATTAGTGGAAAAGAGAAAGGACTAGGTAATCACATTTACTTCATTAATGATTTGTGTCGATATATACTTTTAGTATAGATACCACCTTTAGCTTACATACTTGCTGATGCGGGATACGATGTTTGGATGGGAAACGCACGTGGAAATACTTATTCAAGAAAGCACATTACATTAAATGCATCAATGCCAGAGTTTTGGAATTTTAGGTATGAAAATATTATTTACTTTAAAACAATACAAATAATTTGAGTCTTGTTCTATTTGTAATCGGAATATTATAAGAATCATCTCGTTCCTAAAAATTAATTACTATTACAGTTGGCACGAAATGGGAATACATGATCTACCTACAGAAATCAAATATATTACGTCTCTTAAAAACGACTATTTAGTGTACATTGGTCATTCAATGGGTACGACGATGTTTTATGTAATGGCAAGTGAAAGACCAGACGTTGCTGCGAAAGTTAAGGTGATGCTAAGCTTAGCTCCAGTAGCTTTTACCAGCCATATGGCGGGCCCTTTTCGGATTTTCGGATCGACCATTCAAGCTATTCAGGTTGATTCACTTGCGCGTGTTTTATAATCATATATAAATTAATAAGTTCAATTTCTCTATTGTATATTTATATTTCAGAAATATAGACCTTTTAAAGGAACAACCGAATTTTTCTCGCAAAATTCAGTTTTTAAGTTTGCAGCAAAATGTATTTGCAACAGGCCAATATTAAAAGAAATTTGTCGGACATTTATTTTTTCAACTGTTGGTTTTAACATAGCCCAGTTTAATATTGTAAGTACATACTTTAATATAAGTATGATTAACAGAAAAATGGGAAAAGTTTACTTACACTAAATTTAAGTTAAACACTGTCACATACACACATACACACACACACTTATGTTAAATTTTTAAAAAGTTATAATCTATTTATACATAAATTTCTACAATTTGAATTTCATTTCGTTGTACTAACAATTGAAACAAAATATAGTTACATTTGTAGTTATATTTCTGTGGTACAAATGAAAAAAAAGCAACTAACTTGTAATTTTAATTTTAGTCAATGCTACCGTTAATTTTGACTCACACTCCAGCAGGAACATCGATGAAAACTATTTTTCACTTTTTCCAAGGAATCCAATCCAAAAGTTTCCTTCATTATGACTATGGAGAAGACAACGAAGCTATTTACAAAAGCAAAACACCTCCTGAATATGATTTCTCAAAAATTCAAGTACCAATAGCACTTTTATGGGCGCAAAACGACTACCTAGCGGAGCCAAAAGTATGCACATTTTATCTTAATTATCATTTATTTATAGATCGAGTTTAAATTATACAAATTCTGATTTTCCAAAATATTGGTATAAATTACAAACTTAGAACGAAAGTACGTGGTTTCCGGGTCACTGAATCCAAGCGAAAAATACAGAATTAAGGGCTTTTCAGCCCAAAAACGGAGACGAGTATCTAATCCTTTGTTTTACAGCATAATGTTTATTTCTTTTATCATAATTTGGCATATACTCCCCTTAAGAAAACCTAAAAAAAATTATTGAAGTCGACAGAAACAACTTTAATTTTGACTTTCTAAACATCCATAAATATTAATTCGTTTAGAAAATCTGATAAAATTTATTTTCATCAGAATTCTTTATTATGAAAAGTGAACATAGATATGCTTATACTTTAATGTAAATGAGAAAATATTAGTTTTGTTTTAGGTAGGTAATAGGAACGAAAAGGCTTATTAGCCCAAACAATAAGATACGTCTTTTTTATAAAAAGCCCTTTTTCTACATTTTAATCAAATCGTTTGTACGTGTAAACACACCCTATCTTAGGTAGTATCGTGTAATATACGAGCTATCAGAACTATGTAGATTAGCATTTACCTCACTACACTTATACAGAACAATAAATTGTGATAATATATGGATTTTCAACCATAAATTTATAATATGTTACTTTTAAGTTTTCAACAAAATTGATATACTATTAATTTTTGTCTTTATTTTTAAAATTTCAAGTAAGATTGAAAATATTTACATCAACTTTTACTTGAAGATATATGTATTTTTAACGATAATATTAATGATAATTAACGATAATTTAACTTCTAATTTACAATAAATATCTATGAATGATAAAAACTTAAACTGAAATATTTATTCTTTTAGGACGTCAAAAGACTGTACGACAGTCTGCCGAAGAAAATTGGTATGTACGAAATCAATGATCCGAATTACAATCATCTGGACTTTCTCTGGGGCACGGATGCTCCGAAATTGGTATACTCTAAGATACTTGAACTAATGGAAAAATATAGATAACCAAACTAGTGGTAAACGTAATCTGCGTACTTCGAGAGACTAAGATCTTTTCGCAATTGTAAATACTTAGGTGATAATAAGAAAGCTGTCGAATATATTTATAAGCTCGGTGAATTACATAATTTATTGTAAATAACAATTAATATTTTTGCTACTCAAAAATGAATATATTTAAAAAGAATAACTTATTTTTTATAAAAAGTGACAATACATTGCTTTATTTTAAATGTAATATATATGAACAATGTAAATCTAGAAATCGATAACTTTTTTATTCATGTATGACAATTATAATTTAATTGCGCTAATAATTTTTTTATTGTAACAAGATCAATAACAAGATTTCTAGATAATGATTAAAGCGATCACTTGTTTTCAGGAAAAGAAATTCAATATCATCTAGTTTTTACTGATATCTTTTACGTAGCAGTTTATAAAATGAAAGCAAGAAAAAATGCGCTCGTGCATTGAATATATTTTTGTAATGTACAGACTGAACAGAAGATACCATTCCAAGTCAATAAAGCTTGTTTTAGTTTTGTAATTTTGTATCCGTTCATTTAATATAACTACTGTTAGAAACTGAATGTTTGTGATTTGTAATATTTTAAATATGTGAATTTTCATGTAAATTTATATTTATTTATACGAAATAAGTATTTCAATTCCATGTGGTTTGAAATATAATTCAAGTATACAATTTATGTTGATAGAGTCTCATGAACATAAAACTACCCAACTGAAAAAAAATTAGGCGAATAAGGAGGCTTCGGCGGTCTAGTAGACCTAAAGCTACAGCATTTTCTTACAAAGATTCACTTACACATTCCAATCTGCAAACTGATTTGACAGAAAATAGGGTTCTTAACATAACGGAAAAAATTTTTGTTAGAAAATTTCCAATGTTGCAAAAGTAGATTTTGTCCATTAAAAAAAAAAAATTCAATTAGTAATCATCAACTTTTTTGTTTTTCATTCAATTTTAATTTGCAAGGTCTCATTTTCTTCCTTGTTCAATTTCAGGGGGAGTCAACGATATCAAAATTGGAAAATTTTCAAGACCTACAAAGTTAAATGCAATTGTTTATAAAATTCAGTGACAAATCTACAAACAATTGGATATAACTTTGCAGGTTTTGAAAATTTTCTAATTTTGATATCGTTGACTCCCCCTGAAATTAAACAAGGAAGAAAATGAGACATTGCAAATTAAAATTGAATGAAAAATAAAAAAGTTGATGATTACTAATTGAATTTTTTTTAATGGACAAAATCTACTTTTGCAACATTGGAAATTTTTTAACAAAAATTTTTACCGTTATGTTAAGAACCCTATTTCCTGTCATATTAGTTTGCAGATTGGAATGTGTAAGTGAATCTTTGTAAGAAAATGCTGTAGCTTTAGGTCTACTAGACCGCCGAAGCCTCCTTAAGCAGGTGTAAAAAATCAGTTGATTCGTCATCTGATCTGTGATTAATTGCCTGATTTCACGTCTGATCTTTCACCTGATTTTTCGCCTGAATAAATACCCAATTTTTGTATAAATCTTCGTGTAAAATTTATATTTTGTAACAAATTAAAAGATTCTTAGGAAACTTCTAAAATAAAAGAAAACGAATAGGCATTTTACACAAAGATTTAAGTAAAAATCAGCTGATTAATAAGGTGAAAAATCAGATGCGAAGTGAGGTGATTTTGCATAACCATTTTCTATCCAAATTTCTATCTAAAAAAATATATTATGAAATGTAGTATCAAAATTTGTCTTCATAAATTAATAGAGAAATTTCTCATATGAATATAAAAGACATGAAATAGAAAAATATAATCAATGATAAGAAACGATGGTGAGGATCAACCCAGGTACACAAAAAAACACTTTAACTTTCCATTTTCAAAAAAACCACAACGTTTCGCTAGTTAGTTTTCTAGCCTCATCAGGTAATAATTTATTTAAAATATAGTTATTATCATCGTGGGTATTTTTAAGAGCCAGAAGCTCTACGTCCTATTACAAAAGCTACATCGCCAACCGACAAACTGGACAAACTGGAGTTTACATCACAATCCATTTAGCCCCAGTATTTGAGAATAGTACATTATGCCACTGGTATGGAAGGTGATTATTTACCGCAGGAGATGTTTTTCGCACGAGCGAAACAAGTGAGAAAAGTCGAATGCGGTAAAAATCGATAGTTATTATAGATAGAGTAGGCAAGGCATGGACGCTCTTGTAAGGGACAATGTACATAAGAGCCGTGTCGTGCTGTGTCGTGCTGTGCCTTGCCGTGCCGTGCTTTGCTCTTGCCATGCCTTGCCGTTTCGTTCCTATTTCTGTCGGTTTATAAACATGTATTCTATATCTCGGTAGGAACGAAACGGCAAGACACGGCAGGAGCAAGGCATGACATGGCAAGGGCAAGGCAAGGCACAGAACGACACAGCACGACACGGCTCTTATGTACATTGTCCCTAAGTAGAAGTGTCCTATCGATAGAAAGAGAGAGGAGATCGGTGGTCCCTCTTTATCTCTGTCTACTGGCGCATGTGCAGATTCAAACTGTAATTTCAACAACACAAATTATTAAAAAATTACAAACTTCTAAGCGAGTGTCCACATAGCGTATCATGTGCCATGTCTCTTGTCCCATGCCTCAAGCGGGAAAAAAATCGTTGTCTGACGTCTAGTGCGTTCAGAAACTGCGGTAGAAATGACTAGACGTCGGACGATTTTTTTTTCACGCTTGAGACATGGGACAAGAGACATGGCACATGAGACGCTATGTGGACACTCGTTAGGGAGGAAATACAATAGGCGCCGTGCTCTGCGCCGTGCCCTGCGTCGTGGTATCATCATTCAGCTGATTGGTTGATTTTATTAGGATCATAGAGTATATATATATATATATGAAAATCTGGTGTTTTGAATGCGGCATTCAAAAAGTCAATATATATAGGGATATTATTTCTTTAGTCACGTGATCGTCTGTCTTCGTCTTATACATGCGATTTTGCTATAGTTTCCTGCTAAAATGGCGTCGCGCATTCAAAACGTCGGTTTTACGTGTATGTGTGTGTGTGTGTATATATATACTAGGGGGGTACCCCCCCTACTCGCTCCGCTCGTCAACCCCCCAATTTTGACAAGTAAATAATTTATTTATTTTCAACGTAGATATTTTTCATATGTTGTATTAATATGGTATTTTTCATATTTTGTATGGATGATAGTTTATACAAATGTAACACTTAAGAGTAGTTCTTAATTCTTAATTTCTGAAACGAAAGAATAGATTATTGAGATTTTTCATATTTTTTATGGATGATAGTTAATACAAATGTAACACTTAAGAGTCGTTCTTAATTCTTAATTTCTGAAACGAAAGAATGGATTATTAAGAAAACTATATTAATTATATATTAAGAAAATATATTGAAAATTATATATTTTACTCTATTTTTTCCACATCACCTTGGAGGTAAATAGAAAGATGCGTTTTATTTTTAAGTGGTATCCCCAGTAGGCCTAATCCACTGTCTTTGTCACTATAAAATTTCAGAAAACATTAAAATTGTTACAATAAAAGTATATTTTTTTATAATATAATATATATTTTGTAAAATTAAATTTAATAATTAAATGATTTGAATTACCTGATAATAAGTTAAATTCTTCGAAATGTTTTATTCAATTTTTTAATTGTTTTTTTATTTTTTTTTTTTTATATTTAATATTTTCTGATATGCTATTTAAAATTTTCCAACGTTATTTGTATATTCCATTGTTCTAAATGAAAGAAAAAATATTGTTGTTTTAATTAACTAAAAATTAATTCAAAAAATTAATTAATTAATAATTATATAAAAATTTACCTAAAAAACAAAATTCAATTATTGTAAAGAAAGATTTTTAAATTCTTCTAAAATTTTGTCAACTTTAAACTTTCCAATTTTGAGTTTTGTATTTTTATTGTTCTGTTGTTTTCTTGTTTTTTTTGACTGATGATTTTTTTTAATTTATCTTTTTCAATAATTTTATCTGATTCTAAATTAATCATGTATTCCATATAATTTTGTTCATATTCTAAATAGTCAAAAACTAATAATTTATTATGTATTTATTATTATTATTGAATAACGAATAAATATATTGTTGTTTTTTATAATTTACTTTCGTTCTGTGTAGTCGACATATTCTAAAAAAAAAATATTTGAAAATTAATTATCTAAAATTTCTTTCCAAACGATATTTATAATTTCTTCTTTATTTTCTGAATTATTTTCAATAAAAATTTTATCTGGGTTTTTACATCTTGATAATGCTACATATAATTGACCATGAGAAAATAATGGTCTTCTAATATATATTCCAACACTATCAAAACTTTGACATTGTGATTTATTAATAGTCATAGTAAACGCTAATATTAAAGGAAATTATTTTCTATATAAAAAAAATGGTAATGAAGAATTGCCAGTGTTTAATGTAATTCGAGGAATAAAAACTATGTTTCCAGAGTTTTCACCTGTTATTATTTCTGCTTCTATGTTGTATTTAAATAATTTAGTAATTTTTAATCGTGTTCCATTACATAATCCATCGTTAATACTTAAATTTCTTATTAACATTACAATAGTATTTATTTTAAGTTTTAATTTATGTGGTGGTAGTCCTTCATATTGTTTAAAGTTTCAATCGGGTAATTAATATGGATGTTATCATCAGATAAATCTACATCTTCATGAGTAGCATAATCTAAACTATAATACGTATTTTTTTCAGTATTTAATAGTTTTAAAATTTTATTATTTAAAATATTTGCATCTTCATTATGTGATGTTAATATAACTCTATTTATTGATATACTACACTTTATATTTTCATATATTTTAAAACAAACATCGTTTGTTTTAAAACTATCAGGTATAACAAATGAATTAAATTTACCTTCTCCAATATCTAATAAAAATGAAGCAAACGTGATATCTTTTGAACGGATATTTGTTTTCAAATACATTATATTAAATAATGACCAAAGATTTGAATATTTCATTGTTTCTTGAATTATTGTGCTTCTACAACCATTTTTAACAACAGGGAGAATTTGTCTAAAATCACCTCTAAAATTAATAATTTTCCTCCAAATGGTAGATTATTATTACAAACATCTTGTAAAGTTTTATCAACAATTTCTAAAGTTTTACGTGGAATCATTGACGCTTCATCCCAAATAATCGCAAAAACTTCACGAATTTTTTTTTTATCCGATTCAAATTTTAAAAATGCACTTTCAATATTGTTTAAATCTAAAGGTAATCTAAAAGTTTTATGACTGGTCATACCTTTTGGTAATAGTATAGATGCTATACCAGTCCAAGCCATTGATATAATTTTTTGTTCTATTGACAAAAAATAATAAATTAAAGTTTTATATAAAAACGTTTTACCTGAACCTCCAGGACCATCAATAAAGTTAATTTTATGTTCATTATTTAATATTTGTGTAAAAATTGTTTTTTGATCTGTGTTTAATTGACTATAGTAATTATTAAACATTTGTTTACAGAATAAAATATTTTCTTTATTATTTTCATTATTTGTATCGAAAATTTCATCAGGTTCAGGTAATCCAAAATCTTTACAAGACATTTCTTCAACTTTTAAAATTTCGTTTATATGATGAAGAGCTCGGTTATTTTTATTATTGTCAAAATCTTCTGTAAAATATTTATTAAATTTTGTCCAAATAGTATTACCATTAATGTTATCTGATATTAAAAACCAAGTAAAAAATTTACGCAATTGAACAGGTAACATTATATTACAAGCTTCTTCAAAAATTTTGTCAATCTGTAAATCATCTTCGATTAGACCCATTTGTATTGTTGCTTCTTTGTAAGTATTATGTTTTATTTTCAAATGTACATAATTCTTCAAAAGATGTTGCGCCTTTAACACGATTTTAAATTAATTTTAAATGAAATCTTTCAATATCTCTTGGAGATACTACATTTAAACGTCCTATAGCAACATGTTTTAGTTCTCGTTGACGTTTTATCCAAGTTTTATTCTTAAAAATATAATATTTTGGTATATTAACGTATTTAATATTTTTTGCATTTTTATCTTTTTTATTTAATTCAAACCACGAAGTTAATGTAGTTTTCCAGTTATCTAAAGCTTTTTCCTCTTTATTTTCTTCGAAAATTATATTTTGTTTATTTTCGGTGTGAATTGCTAAACGTATTACGGTGTGACTTCTAACACATAAAGGAAATTCTTGTAATCTCCATGCTGCTTCCATGGCACTCAAATATCTACCATCTTATTATGTTTGAGATCGTCAACTTCTTTGTAAGCTTCACATATCTGTGGTTGCATCCTTTTTATGACCCCGAAAACCTCTGAGTAACAATTTTCATCGACATTCTTAAAGATTTAAATCTTGGATACAATTCATTATGGATTAGGCTTACTGGGGATACCACTTAAAAATAAAACGCATCTTTTTATTTACCTCCAAGGTGATGTGGAAAAAATAGAATAAAATATATCTTAATATATAATTAATGTAATTTTCTTAATAATTTACTCTTTTATTTCAGAAATTAAGAATTCAAAATTACTCTTAAACGTTACATCTGTATATACTACCTTATTAATAAAACATATGAAAAATACATGAAAAAAATAAACTTTTAAGTGAACATTTAAATGGGGGGGGTCTGAGGGGGGTCTGAGGGGGATCACGAGGGGGGTCTGATGGGGGTGCGAGGGAGGGCTGAGGGGGAGAGGGGGAGAGGGGGCTCTACCATACTCAAAATAACGTAGAAAAATCACAATTTTACGTTATTTTGAGGAGGGGCTGAGGGGGGCTGAGGGGGCGGAGGGGCGAGGGGGGCCTGCGTGACACAAATAATGCTTACGACAATATAATATAGAGAGATGTGTGTGTGTGTGTGTGTGGCTTCTAGGAATAACCACTTATCTCCACTTTTCATTATTTCGAGTAAATCGAGTTTTTAGTTTCGCATCGGTATTTTGAATCAAAACAAATGAGATTAAATACAACACTGCATCTATGAATACTAATGAATACTAATCTAAATAACATATTTTTTACCATAGTAATTAGACCAAATAGCGTTGATGTCTTAGAAAACGAGTTTCACTTACGTGGTTATTCCGGGAATAAACAAAAATTTTAGTGGAGTTACGTGGGGTTTCCGGGAGTTTTTTATAAAAAAGTGGAGTTACATGAGTTTTTCGGGAATTATTCTAAAAAAAAGTGGACTTACGTGGTTTTTCCAGGAATTATTCTTAAAAAATGGAGATACGTGGTTATTCCGGGAAACCACGTAAGGGATGAGTTTTTCAAAATCGGTTTTATGCCTTTTTTCTTATCTTTAAACAGTCCTCTATCATCTAGCCGTGACAGAAATTACGAAAGTGCACTCGTTGTCTCGAATCAGCACAAGAAAAAACCACATATCTCCATTTTTTCAACACTTTCCCGGAATAACCACGTATCTCCATTTTTTAAGACTAATTCCCGGAAAAAACACGTAACTCCACTTTTTTTAAAGATAGCTCCCGCAAAAACCACGTAACTCCACTTTTTTTTGTAGACTAATTCCCGGAAAACCCATGTAACTCCACTTTTTTTTTAGAAAAACTCCCGGAAAAACCACGTAACTCCACTTTTTTTTTTTTCGAATAACTCCCGGAAACACCACGTAATTCCACTAAAATTTTTTTTTATTCCCGGAATAACCACGTAAGTGAAATTCGATTTCTAAAACATGAACGCTATTTTCTTTGGTTACTATGGCAAAAAATATGTTATTTACATTAGTATTCATAGACGCAGTGTTGCATTTAATCTCATTTGTCTTGATTTATAACATCGATGCGAAACCTGCGAAACTAAAAACTCGATTTAGTCGAAATAATGAAAAGTGGAGATAAGTGGTTTTTCCTGGAAGCCACACACACACACACACACACACACACACACACACACATATATATATATATATATATATATATATTGTCACATAGAAACTTTGGACACCTGGCAACAACATAACCTTAAAATACTATTGACTTTGTTTTGGCAGTATACATTTTTTTTTGTTCGAAAATGTCGAGTTTTGTACCGAATAAGCGTCATTTGCGGGAAGTTTTGATTTATTTATTTCATCTAAAGAAATCTGCTGCTGAGGCGCATCGGTCGCTTGTAGGAGTTTACGGTGATGCTGCTTTAAGTGAGAGGAGTTGTCGTGAGTGGTTTCAAAAATTTAAAAATGGCGAGTTTGAAGAACGCGAAGGAATGCCAGTCAAGTTTGAAGACGCTGAGTTAGAGGCATTATTGGACCAAGACTCATGCCAAACTGAAGAGTAGCTCGCAGAAAGCTTGGAAGTGACTCAACAAGCGATTTCACACCGTCTCAAGACCATTGATATGGTACAAAAGCAAGGAAATTGGGTTCAACATGAACTGAAACCCAGAGACGTCGAGCGCCGTCTTTTCACGTGCGAATAACTTCTCCAAAGACAAAGTCGAAAGGGTTTTTTGCATCGAATAGTGACGGAGGATGAAAAGTGGATCTACTACGACAACCCAAAGCGTAGGAAATCATGGGGTAAACCCGGCCATGTACCAACTTCAACGGCCAAACCGAATATTTATGGCAAAAAGTTAATGTTGTGCATTTGGTGGGATCAGCTTGGAGTAATCTATTACGAGCTACTCCAGCCTAACGAAACTATCACTGGAGAACGTTATCAACAGCAACTGTTGCAATTGAGGAGAGAATTGAAGCTTAAACGCCCCCAATATGCCAAAAAATATGACAAAGTGATTTTTCAGCACGACAACGCTCGGCCACATGTTGCAAAAGTCGTCAAGGATACTTTGGAAGCTTTACAATGGGATGTCTTACCCCACCCGCCGTATTCGCCAGACATTGCTCCTTCGGACTACCACTTGTTCCGGTCAATGGCTCAAGCCCTGGTCAAGTAGTACTTCACTTCTTACGAAGAAGCCAAAAATTGGGTCGATTCATGGGTAGCCTCAAAAGATGAAGAGTTTTTTCGACGTGGCATCCGAATGCTGCGAGAAAGATGGCAAAAAGTAGTAGCCAATGACGGACAATATTTTGAATATAATGTAACGTATATTATTTTTACAATAAATTGATAATTTTTATAAAAAAACGGCGAAAACTTATTTGTATTTACAATATATATATATATAGATGTTAGTGTTGTTTTTGGACATCAGCCCCCCTTATCCGCCCTCCCCCCTCTACCCGCTCCTCCGCCCGCTCCTCAGCCCCCCCCCTCAAAATAACGTAAAAATCAGCGTATTTCTGCCCCCCTCACCCGCCCCTCAGGCGCCTCTCTGCCCCCTCCTCCGCCAGCCCCTCGTTCCCCCTCTTACCAGCCCTTATATTCACTTTTTTCTTTAATCGTGTTTATCATCTCAGTATACATGCGACAAAGATCTTTTTTTCTCACACCACGCGTAAAGTATTGTGTTTTCACATTGACGTCAAGGAATCTCGCTTCGCTCGGGCCGTAAATAATTATAAACGGCACTAATCATCGGAAAAAAATAGACATACGAGCATAGGCTTCGCAGTTTCTAGGAATGAGGTTATGTGACGTTTCCGACCCTAAAATTAAAGATTAAGCACAAATAACTTTCTGTAAGGTATATGGGAAAATTGTATATTGTCTCCAAACAATGAGGACCATTGATATTTTTTTAAACACAAAATAAGTCTATGTTTTCCACGCCACCCAAGAGGTAGATTGATAGGCGCGCTTTTTTTTATAGAGGTTTCCCTTTTTTTACTTTTTTACTATCTTTGAATTCATTTTCCATTAAATATTTCATTGTTTTTTCATAATAAAAAGTTAGTAAAAAATGGCCTATTCCTTTGTTAAAAAAAATGTAAAATTTTCAAGTATTACTTTTGTTCTATTAAATAAACATATGTTATATTTTTAAACATTTTTATAGTTATTTAATTAACATAAATTTTTCATACAGAAAATCATACAGAAAATCAACAAAGAATTATTTTTGAAGAAAATAACGAGACTGAAGCTTTAGAAAATTATAAAACAACATTAACAGCATGGTTTGATTTAAATAAAAAAGATAATTATGCAAGGAATATAAAATATGTTAATATACCTAAATATTATAACTTTAAAAATAAATGTTGGATCAAACGAAAACGAAATCAAGAAAATTATATAATAGGTCGTTTAAATATTGTTTCTCCAAAGGATGTTGAACGATTTCATTTAAAATTAATTTTAAATCGTGTTAAAGGTGTAATTTCGTTTCAAGATTTACGAACGTATGAAAAAATTACATATAACACATACAGAGAAACTGCAATAAAAATGGGTTTAGTTGATGTTGACTTACAAATAAAAAATATTTTTAAAGAAGCTTGTGACGTTATGTTAGGATATCAACTACGCCAATTTTTTGCTTGGTATTTACTATCTGAAAATATTAATGGTAATAATATTTGGAAGGAATTTAATAACTTTTTCATAGAAGATTTTAAAGATGATAAATTAAACAATGCCCTCATACAAATAAATGAAATATTATCATTAAACGAAAAATCATGTATAGATTTTGGATTGCCTGAACCAAATAAAATCTTAAAAATTGAATGTAATGCAGTTAATAAGACTGAAATTTTATTCTGTGAAGAAATGTTTAGTAACATCTATACTCAACTAAATTTAGAACAAAAGTATGTTTTTGAGAAATTATTAAATAATGAACATAAGATTCATTTTATAGACGGTCCTGGTGGTTCAGGTAAAACATTTTTATACAAAACATTAATTTTTTACTTTTTGTCTAAAGAAAAAAAATGTTTATCAATGGCTTGGACTGGTATTGCGTCAATACTATTACCAAAAGGAATGACAAGTCATAAAACATTTAAATTACCTTTAGATTTAGAAAGTATAGAAAGTGCATTTTTAAAATTAGACTCTGATAAGAAAAAATTACGGGAAGTAGCTGCAATAATTTAGGACGAAGCATCAACGATACCAAAAAAAGCTTTAGACATTGTAGATAAAACATTAAGAGATGTTTGTAGTAATAATTTACCATTTGTGGGGAAATTAATTGTATTAGGAGGAGATTTTCGGCAAATTCTTCCAGTTACTAAAAACGGTTGTAGAAACACAATTATACAAGAAACAATAACATATTCAGATATTTGGCCACTTTTCAATATAATGAAGTTAAGAAAAACCGCTGCCAATTCATTAGAACGTAGCTTCCTCAAATTTAATTTATTGATCCCTTTAATTAATTTTTACTTCTAATATTTAAAATGTAATACTTTATCTTGTACGGTTAGACTAACTAGGAGAGGGTCATGGGTCCGGATTCAGCTTAAACTGTGCGCTATATCTTTTTTTGTAATGAACCAATTTTTTTGGGCAACGAACTTGATCTGAAGATATATAAAAGCTACATCTGTGCCAAATTTCAGGACGATTGGGTAATTTTTGCTCTTGTTATCGTGCGACAACGAAAACGCAAATTTCTTCTAAAATAATTTTTTTCTAAAAAACAAATGAAGATAATCTTTTGAAATTTTAACCAAATATAGTCTTTTATAAGTTTAATAATTGGTTAAAATTTTAAGTCGATAAATCAAATAATCTCTGAGAAAATGCGATTCGAAAATTTTTTAAACAAATTTTTTACCTCAAATATCTTTTATCGTAATGGACCGATTTTTTTGGGCAACGAACTCGATCTGAAGGTATATAAAAGCTACATCTGTGCCAAATTTCAGGACGATTGGATAATTTTTGCTCTAGTTATCGTGCGACAACGAAAACGCAAATTTTTTCTAAAATAATTTTTTTCTAAAAAACAAATGAAGATAATCTCTTGAAATTTTAACCAAATATAGTCTTCAATTAGTGTAATAACTGGTTAAAATTTCAAGTCGATAAATAAAATATTTTTTGAGAAATTAATTTATGAAATATAAAAAAATTTTCCTTAATGACAAAGTGAAGATATTTTAAATTTTAAGAAAGGAAAATATAGGTAATTTAAATACCTTTCAAGAAAAGTTTATTATATTATGTAATAATGACTGTAAGATATGAAAAAATAAAAAAAACTGAAAATTCAAAATTCGTTTTTGGAAAATAGTTTTTTTTCTAAAAAACAAATGAAGATAATCTCTTCAAATTTTAACCACATATAGTCTTCAATTAGTGTAATAACTGGTTATTTATTTCAAGTCGATAAATAAATTATTTTTTGAGAAATTAATTTATGAAATATAAAAAAGTTTTCCTTAATAACAATTGACAGAGTAAAGATATTTTAAATTTTAGAAAAGGAAAATATAGGTAATTTAAATACCTTTCACGAAAAGTTTATTATATTATGTAATAATGACTGTAAGATATGAAAAAATAAAAAAAAATAAAAATTCATACTCGTTTTTTGATTATAAAACAAAAGAAAATCAATAAAAACTCAAATCCATCAGGGTACCTTTCTTTTCCCGCGAGACAAAGAGAATAAGCTTTACCCGACGAAAATCGGTCGATTCGTTTCGGAGATATGAAGAGTTCAAATACACACACACACACACACACACACACACACACACACACACACGAAAACAAAAATGATCAAAATCAACTAATATACACATATATCACCTTAAAACATCTTTTTGAACATTTTTTTTTTCGAAAATTGTTTTCACCGTTCAAAGCTTCCTCTATGAGGAAGCAATATTCGTTCTAACAATGAAGAATTCCCTTCACTTTTATTAGATATTGCAGAGGGAATAATTAATCTATTCAAAGTACCAAACAGTTGGAAAACTGACGATGTTTGTTTGAATATATAAAGATATAAATTGTAATTTATCTATGAATAGTGTCATTTTGACGTCTCATAATGAAGATTCAACTATTCTGAATAATAAAATATTAAAATTGATCGATAGTGATGAAATGACTTATTATAGTATAGATACTGCTACATATAAAGGTGTTGATCTATCAGATGATAATATTGACATAAATTTTCCTATTGAATATTTGCATAATATTCGTGAAGGTTTACCTCCACATAAATTAAATCTGAAAATTAATGCGATAGTAATGTTAATAAGAAACTTAAGTATAAATGATGGTTTATGCAATGGAACGCGATTAAAAATAACTAGACTATAGATGTAGGAATCCTAATAATATATTTATTCAAAATGATTCGGAAAATACAGAGGAAATTATCAATATTGTGTGGAAAGAAATTTTTGATGAACAATTATAATTATTCTTATATTTATTATGTAATAAAATTACAAATTATTTTTTATAATATTTATATTAATTCAAGGTATATTAAATTAAAAAACGTGGTAGACCAAGGTGATGTAAAACCAATACCATTACGTTGGAATCCAAAAGAAAAAAAATTTATAGAAGTTCGCACCATTGAACAAGCTCAAATTTTAGACGATTTAAAATAAACAGTTGTTAGAACATGGCAACGAGGACAATAATTATATGAACAATTGAATAGATGAATACAATAATCATTTAAACTAAAATAAAACAGAATTTCCAGTATTATGGTATCCAGAAAAAAAAAATGTAGAAGTGTATACATTGGAAGAGGAAAATCGACTGTCCGAATTAAATACAAAAATAGAAGAAAATATAAAAGAAACAAATAAGTATAATGAATATTTAGAGGAATCACTGAAAGAATATAATTTAAATTATATAAAAAATCTAATTGAAAATCTTAGTAGATAATTGGTCTGCTTTCAGCGACCTTCAAAATTGGTCTACTTTTATTGACTTTTAAATTAAAAAAAAAATGTATTAAAAAATGTCTTAATTGGTCTGCTATCAACGACATTATTAAAAAATGTTTTTAAAATCGGTCTGCTATCAACGACCTTTAAAATTAGTCTCCTATCAACGATCTTCAAAAACAGTCTGTTATCAGCGACCTTCAAAATCGGTCTGCTATCAGCGACCTTCAAAATCGCTCTGCTATTAACGACCTTCAAAATCGGTCTGCTATCAGACCTCCAAAATTGATTAGCTTTCAAAAATCGGTCTGCTATCAGCGACCTTCAAAATAGGTTTACATGTCAGTATTCAGACCTCCAAAATTGATTAGCTTTCAACAACCTTTAAAATTAATATATTTTCAATGACTTACAAACTGAGCTTTTGCTTAACCTTCAAAATCGATCTACTTTTAGAATTCAAAACGGTTTCGATTTAAGTTTCGGTCTGCTTTCAGCGACCTTTATAATTAATATTTTTAGCGTCATACTTTGGATGACCTTTGAAATCAATATGAAGTTCAAAAGCTTTGAATGACTTTCAAGCTTAAAATTTATGTTATTTAAATAACTATAAAAATGTTTAAAAATATAACATATGTTTATTTAATAGAATAAAAGTAATACTTGAAAATGTTTTATAACCTTTTTTTACTAACTTTTTATTGCGAAAACAAAAAATGACATATTTAATGGAAAATGAATTCAAAGATAGTAAAAAAGGGGAAACCTCTATAAAAGACGCGCCTATCTATCTACCTCTTTGGTGGCGTGGAAAAGATAGACCTTTTATATCTCTATATATTATATAGAGTCTCTGTCACTGTTCAGCCCATATATTACCTTGACCTAGAGATATACAATTTCCTCATGTCATACAGAAAGTTATTTGTGCTTATCCATAATTTCAGGATCAAGAGAAGCGAAGGCCCAACTCGTGTGCGTTCGTGGTCCTCATTGCTACCGAAGGCAATATACATTTTTTCCACATACCGTACAGAAAGTTATCTGTACTTAATCTTTGATTTCAGGGTCGAAAACGTCACATAACCTCACTCCTAGAAACTGTGATGCCTATGCTCGTATGTTTTTTTTTTTTAGATAAAGGCTTATGATCCTTACTTATTTTTAATAATATCTATATAATAATCTCTACTATTTTTTTTAATTTTAGAATAAAAACTGATAAATAAAAAGTCCACTTACTAATAGGGGGTTGACGAGCGGAGCGAGCAGGGGGTACCCCCCTAGTGTATATATAATATATATATACACATCAAATGCAGCTTTTGAGGATCTATGTCAGCACGGATTCGATACTTTGAGGATTTTTCGGACTTTTGAGGACATCCTCAAAATTCCTTCAGTATGAAACGGTACTTTTGAGGATTTATATTAATACCTTCAACGCAGAGAGGGAGTTATTTCTTTAGTCAAGCATATACAAACTCTGGAGAAAAAACTATAGATCCTCAAAAGTACCGGTTTCTGCAATGTAAATATATATATATATATATATATATATATATATATATATATATATATATATATATATATATATATATATATATATATATATATATATATATATATATATATATATATATATATATATATATATATATATATATATATATATATATATATATATATATATATATATATATATATATATATATATATATATATATATATATATATATATATATATATATATATATATATATATATATATATATATATATATATATATATATATATATATATATATATATATATATATAGTCAGTATGAGTGGAATCAACCAACCAGCTGAATGCTTATACCACGGCGCAGGGCACGACGCAGAGCACGGCCCCTATTGTATTTCCTCCCTTAAGGGACTGTGTCCACAAGTGGGCCTGCGTCAAGGCTTACGAACTCTGACTCAATTCTGAACCAATCGGAGCATTCAGAGTCAAGTCTCCAGCTTGGAAGCTTGGCTCCGATTGGTTCAAAGTTCAGTCAGAGTTCGTGAGCCTAGGTACAGAAAAAATGTGTATTTAAATATTTTTTAAGATTAAAAACTTAAGAAATTCGATGAATTCATTAAATAATATCTGTGGCTTCGAGGAAAAGCCACTTATCTCCACTTTTCATTATTTCGAGTAAATCGAGTTTTTAGTTTCGCAGGTTTCGCATTGATGTTATAAATCAAGACAAATGAGATTAAATGCAACACTGCGTCTATGAATACTAATGTAAATAACATATTTTTTGCCATAGTAACCAGAGAAAATAGCGTTCATGTTTTAGAAATCGAATTTCACTTACGTGATTATTCCGGGAATAAAAAAAAAATTTTAGTGGAGTTACGTGGGGTTTTCGGGAGTTATTCTAAAAAAAGTGGAGTTACGTGGTTTTTCCGGGAGTTTTTTTAAAAAATAAGTGGAGTTACGTGGTTTTTCCGGGAATTATTCTTAAAAATGGAAATACGTGGTTATTCCGGGAAAATGTTGAAAAAAATGGAGATATGTGGTTTTTCCTTGGGCTGATTCAAGACAACGAGTGCACTTTCGTAATTTCTGTCACGGCTAGATGATAGAGGACTGTTTAAAGATAAGAAAAAAGGCATAAAACTGATTTTGAAAAACTCGACCCTTACGTGGTTTTTCCGGGAAGCCACAGATATAATTCTTATAAAATTGAAATAAATATATTTAACTTTAACTCTGTCAGCTATTGCTATATGGTTACAAGACAGAGACAGAAAGAGCTCTCTTATCTTCTTTCTCTTTCTGTAGATGGGACGCTGTTTTAGCGGACTCCCCTACTCTGTCTATACAATAATTCTATGTAAAAAATCTTCTTACGCACGAGTTTCATACAGTATTTTATACCACGAGAGCTTAAAAATTATCTCAAAGTTGTGATTTTTAGGTTAGAGTGGTATAAATTATAATTAATGGTTTAAATACCAATTTTCGATTGAAAACGGCTGATTTTGATTGCAGAAGCTTTTATTTTGCAAACAAGGATCTGTGAGATCAAACTGAAGGTAGTAAGCTTAATTTTTGAATACCATAAAATAATTCTCAAAGACTATAATTATCGAAAACCGTTTCCCGGAGACCGGAGTCACTCCTTAGACATCCTTGCAATTACAAGGATAAATGTTTGGACAAAAAATAATAAAAAAATCAAAAGCAACAAGCTCAAATAATTGATTTGTCTTTGATTATCGTATCATTGAATCAATTACGTCAAGGCATAAATCGATATAGATAATTAATACTGAATATTAACGAAATTATAATATTCTAAATAAAAGTTTGCGCATGTGTGTGTGTATTATTGCATTGCTACCAACAGTTAAAAATTAATCAAAAAGTTTTTATCATAAGATATTCCAATAAATTACAAATCCCCGCATCGAATTATCAAAAAAGTAATTAGCCAAAAATTAAAAATGAGCGAGACTGTCAGTAACCATATGTAATTGTACTTAAGTTAGAACAGTTCTTTAAATGGTAACTATATTATACAAGACTACTGCCAAAGAAGTTGTTTTCCAGAGAGCAGCATATGGAGAGCAAATAAGGCGCACTGTGCAACAACAATTACCTGCATGGCCAAAGTTACGCATTTGCACTTTTGTTATTAGGTATCTAAATGGAATCTAGTCTTTCGATGTATATTTATGGTGAAAGGTGCAAAAACTCTTGGCTTGATCTAACTTTTCATACTGCGTTCAAGTGTAATATAAAATTTGATTATATAACAAGATAATAAAACACAGTAAATGGTTTTATCAAAATAGTATATTTCGCACCTAGGGAGTAAAAGTAAAGAATGTCCCAGATCGCATATAAATTGTCACCCGAGCCGAAGGCGATTCTTTATTTTCTTCCGTGGTGTGTATACTATTTTTTTGCCTGGCGAAGCCGAAAATACAACCTTCGCGATCGGGCGCCAGTAGCGAAAGTGGTACTTTCGGCCCGCTAGGCAAAAAATCCCTTTTATTATTACTGAAATAGATTTCTTTTCGTTGTACAGACTTTAAAGCAAGAGTTTTTTGTTTTTAAAATATGTATCCAGATATAAGTAATAAAATTTATAAATTATACATTTTTACTGGCACCTGCAAACCATGAGAAATGAAAATTCATAGACCATCTTTAGCTCGCGTATAGTATGATTATGTGGAACAAGGTGGAAAAAGATTACGACAAAAATGTAAATTATTCTACGAAACAAATGGAGTAGTCATTTGAACTAATGAAATTTTTTCTAATTTATAATGCTGTCGTATAGACCAGTTTTCAGAAGTGGAATATTTTTAACACCCGAAAAACACCGTGTAAGATACAAAAGGAACGGTTGGAAATATTTTACCATATTTTAAATATCAAATTAAAAGTTTATGTAAGACATACAGGTAGTTGGAGCATCGTTAGTTTCTTAAAATTAACATATTACATAGATGAGAATGAAGAAAAACTAACGATAAAAATATTAGCTGCTGACGAATGAGTTGTATCTTGCATTGAACTTGTATGCAGATACTTTTTTGTACTCCTCGCATTGACCGCCAAGCTACTAAACAAGCACGGTTTTACTGAGTGTGAGGAGCAAGAAGACAACGGATCACAAACCAGTTGAACGGCGCACGTTCACTGAAAACATTCGCTTTTGAGCTGCCGCCGAGGAGCTCGTAAGATCTCTGCTGACAATTGCTCTCTTTACCTTTTCGTAATTGTAACACTAAGATATTTTGACCGAGGTGTCTATAATCCAATGAGTATTCTACGTTGATATAAATTACGGTTTCAAGAGTTACTCAGTGTAGTTCATTTACTAATATTTTTTGAAGATTAAGTGTAATTTTTACAACGGTAAAGTGAATGTGCAGGTAGGATTACATGAGAAATAATACAGTAGTGAATAATGTAAGTGTTTTTAGTCAATTGTGATCGTTTCAATTATTATATTGACATTATATATTGATTGATTATGGTTTAAAGTTTTTATGTTTTTATACATTTTCTTGGACAGATTAGCGACATGCGTTTCATTTGTCTATCGTTCATATTGATTCTACATCTGCATATGATAAGTGCTGGAGATTTAGTGTTACCTCGCCTTGAAAAGAGAATGACTCATACAGTATCTAAAATTGATCCAGGAAATGAAACTGTGATTTCATTAGAAGAAAATAATAATATACATAGTAATAGTAATATTTTACCGGTAAGTTTAAAGAAGAAATTAAATTTGGCTCGTGCTATTCGTACGTCAGATGTAAAGTACATTAATTCAGAGTATAAAGTTCCAAAATAACCTACCTTAATGTTTGTTTTGTTTTGACATCTAACTACAGAAATTATATTCCGTTATATATGTGCATATTCTTTGTATGTATAAATCTGACGTACAAATAACAGACACGATTAAATTTTTATAAGAAAATGTTCGAACTTATTCGGTCCAATCTTAACAGTTAAAATACATAAGAAGGAAAATGTGCTATTACAATTAGGTAAGTGTTATTATATATTATTATTATCTATTTTGGATTGTTCAATACGAATATAACTCCAGACATTATCTGTAAGAGCTAGAGCTTGCGATATTCTCGATTCTACAAATTTGATACGTGATCAAAAAATATTATAATAGTTAAATATTAAGATAGATTATCAGTACTAGGATTATTTAAAACGAAAAAATTCAATAATTTTAATACCGTTTCTTCCAATTTTATGAACATCTCAACATTCATTATTTCAAAATTATATAAGGTCGTATTCGTATTTATCGGTCTTTAATATATATAAAAATAATATAATTACTTGCTTTTCAGAGAGAATCTATACTTTTTCTAACTTTATGATACTTATAATTTAACATATTTTAAATTTATAATAGTAGAATCATTACATCTAAATTTATAAATAGTAAATCCATTTTCAAATAGAATCATGGCATTCGTGAATAGAATTCGTAAACTGCTGTTATGATAAATTTGGATATAGATGCTGATTAATTAATATTATCAAGAAATAAAACTAACTTCATTTCATGTACCTACTTGTTTACACAAAATATGAAGAGGAGGATATGCCAATGGTTATAGGTAGAAATCGCCCCTACGGAGAAACGTACGCAATACTGTATATCTATACATTTGGTAAAATAACATCTGTAGATATACAGTTAATGTTGAATTGCTAACTAAAGTCAAATATATCAGCTTCTCTTCCGGTTAGAAAGCTAAAATTTTTTTTAAATTTGCGTAGTAAATAATGAGTAGTTTCTAATAATCGATAACTGATACCTTACTATTTAGTGTACATGTTTGTTATTTACAAGTTTTTTCATTTTTATTATATTTTAATTTCATTTTTAGTATGATTCTAATTTCTTCGAATTAATTCATTATTATTTATTTGTTATTTTTAAATAGCAACTAAATCAAAATGAATACGCGCGTGAAATTTGTTGACACCCATTAGATTAAAATTTGACATAAAATTAAAGTTGCATAGACTTACATGCTACTTATATAATATTTTAATTTATTTTACTACATACTCATATTATTAATAATGTAAAAATTAAATATTTTTTCATTGGTAAGCAACAAAGACTCATAATTTGGACCGTGCTTAAAGCGTAAAGTCTACTTTCTCTTGGTTACGTATAAAACCGACACATATTATTATCATAATGAAGTAAAAAGTTCCAAAAAAGGTTTCACAAACTAAAAATGTCAAATAAAGGCCACATTGAATATTTTATGAAAGACGAACATTAAAAAATTAAGTTTTAAAATGTGATAACAAGCAAAATAAATATCTAATACCTTTAGGAAACTTAAAGAATTTTATTTTATTAACATTTTTTATTATTTTATTTTTTGTATTAGTATTACTTTTTTAATTGATTAAATCATAACACGAAACTAAGTACATCATAGGCATGGCTTTTTTTCAAATTGTAACGTAGTCGTGTTTGGAAAAAATGAATACACAATTTTTGGAAAATTTCTGTATGGATATGTGTGTGTATACACTATACACCTGTATCTCCGGAAGTTTATACCGATTTTGAACGGGTTGGAACATTGGAAGCATTTTATTCGTGTTACCTTTGCAGTGTGTGGTCAAAATTAAAGTTGTACATTTGTGTGCACTCTCCTCCGGGAAACGGATTTTCGTGGGCATTGGAGAGTCGATTTCTGGTATTTAAAAATGAAGCACAGTACTCACATTTCCGTCAAATGGGCCCTTTTTCTTGAGATATGGGCAATCTCATCTCAAATATCCTCTATTTCGTTAAGAAATTATGTCTCTTCTATTGACTGTCACATTGCAAGTATTAAAGGTACGAAAATGAGGAAAAAGATTATAAAAGTAGACAGTAAAAGCTAAAATTTAAACTCTGATTTGTTTGAAAAATATTGATTTTTCAGGAAATTATAAGCAATCAAAGATAGCGTAAGAAAATGGCAAAAATATAATATATAATATATCTTCACTTTAAGCGATTAAATGAATCGCATTTTTAACCATATTCTTACGCAACCTTTGATTGATTATAATTTCCTGAAAAATCAATATTTTTCAAACAAATCAGAGCTTAAATTTTAGCTTTTACTGTCACCTTTATAATTTTTTTTCCTCGTTTTCGTATCTTTAATACTTGCAATGTGACAGTCAATAGATCATTTTTTAACGAAATAGAGGATATTTGAGATGAGATTGCCCATATCTCAAGAAAAAGGGCCCATTTGACGGAAATTTGAGTACTGCGCTTCATTTTTAGATACCAGAAATCGACTCTCCAATGCCCATGAAAATCCGTTTCCCGGAGGGTGTGCACTCTCCTTGTAAGTGTCTATTCGGAAACTTCGTTTTTACATATAAGGCACGACCTTTATTACCCAAGAGAGTCTTATATCTTCATCATTGCAAAAACTATTATATCTTAAATGCTAATATATTATTTTATAACACCATGCTTCCAAAAACCACTTTTGTATTCAATATTCCGGTTGAATTATAACCGAAAATCTACTATTTCAAGTGTATTTATGTGTTAAAAATCATGTTTACATGTCTAGCTTGTCAGGAATTGATTATGCAGAAAAAATTCCGAATAGAAAAAGTTTTGTTTCAATCTGCTGAGTTATAACCGAAAATCGACCATTTTATGGTTCTAGCTTATAAGGAATTGATTGTACAAAAAAAATGTTCGATACAAAAAATATGTGATTTGACACTTTTAGGGCGGCATACCTGTTGTATTTCTTAAAATCCCTTCTTAAAAAAGAGATTATCAAGGTGATATATAAAGATGGCGCCCGCGCATGCGCAGTGCGTGGAGTGCGGAACGTGGTGGGATTCAATTAAATATATAAATTATTGTAATATACATGAAAATCGCTAAGGGCGCGCGAAGCTAGTCACAAGTCTTAGAAAATAGAAGTAACATTCAAAATTTTATTTTTTATTCAAATTTTAATTTAAAGTTTGAAATATTGTAAATACTGTCTTATGCATTAGCCGCTCTGAAAGTGTTAATTAGTTCTAGCAGAATCATGTGTTAGATTTATACTGAAAATTAATTTTTGATACATTACGCTTAAAGATCGATTTTTTCGATCAAATTTTTATTTGTGCTTGCCATTTCTGTTTTTAAACGGATCTTTCTCAAAATAGATACATCACGTATGTATAATAAGACAAAAGTCTGGTATCATTCCCGATCAGATCTGCATCAAAGTTCATTGATGTAATCGGGTTACTTGATCAGATACATATGTATACATCTTCGGAAACTCTCAAAACGTGACTCGTTTTTGGTGGAAAATAGTTTTTATACAGTCGTGCCTAAAAATCAATACATTAATTTGAGAAAGTACCTTATCAATGAATTAAGCAGTGTTTTTTTTTTATTTGCATAGAAATAAAATTATTTTTGAAATAGAAATGTGGTTTCAAAATTTGCATTGTTAAAATAAATACATTAAATTCTTCATAAATTACATAATTTATTGTCATGAAATATATTTATTGAATAAAATTGGAATATAATAAAGATATAAATTGCACGCATTTAGAAACAAATTACTTCCCCAAATTTATTCTATTATGATGTAATATTAAATTCTAATTTTTAAAAAATTATGAAGAACTCGTTTCACAATTCATGAAAGTGTGTATCGCTACGACAAGGTCGGCACGGCGTTCGCCTAATACAAACTTTAAAGAACATTTTAATTCTTAATCCCACAAACTATGCTCTACTGTTCAGCATTAAATAAAGCGTTACTAAATTAATGTGTCCTAGAACGTCGTTAACATCTAGGGGAATATTTAAAATAATTTTTTATAAGTTCTCTTAATGAATGAAACAACCAAATAGTGAATTTCTTTAGTAAAGAGAAATATATGGTTATTTACAAATGAGAGGTGCTAATAAAAAATAATAAAAAATATTATTCTTGTTAGTAACTACATAAAAACAAAAACATATTCATATTCATACTAATATAAAATTATTACTACTGATATTTATACAGTATTCAAAATAATATTTTTATCGTGATTTCAGGCTGATTTGATCTCGGGCGGTAATTATCCTATAGAGATTCATAATGTTATAACAGAAGATGGATATATTCTAACACTCTTTCGTATACCCGGGCGACTTAACTCAACTCCTGTATATATGCAACATGGGCTCCTTGAAGATGCAGGACTTTGGTTAGTTACTGGAAGAGCGAAATCACTTGGTAATTTAATAAATGTTTGAATGTTGTAATATAATATACATTAAAGTACTATATTTGAAGCTATTTTTATCACCATTATAAAACACGTTTACTAACAATACAAAATGTGATATTATAAATATTGGAAAATAGGAAAACTAATTCGTTTTCAATAAGACGAATTTCATTCCTGTAATGAAAATTTGATAAGGCGAAAACTTTTAATGTATTTATATCTAGTATTTAACTACAATTCACCATACTACGTTCTGATACAAACAATTCTATGATTTCAGCTTATCTACTTTGGGATAATGGATATGATGTTTGGCTAGGGAATGCCAGGGGTAATACATACTCCAAAATGCATAAAACATTATCTTCATCCGATCCAAAATTTTGGGATTTCAGGTAAGCAACGTTATAAAAAAGCTATAAAGAATCTTGTTGACTTACATGAATCGCTACATGCGTATACATAGAAATTATAATAAATAGGAGACTCAGCAAACTACAATATATGACGTGAATAATCGTACCTTTTCAATGTTTGTATCATGTGTATACAAATTTTATTGTAAGGCCTCACAATGCAGTTTAAATACGGTATAGTAGTTAACGGTATAGTATTAACCAGAGTGAGAAATTGTACCTATAATAGGGAACTGTAATATTTTGTTTGCGAATAATCATTGTTATCGTAAATATTGATCTATATTGTTTACATATAAATATCTTTATATTAAGTATTTAGACTTGATAAATCTATGCAGGAATGATTTTCTGAGAATATTTGAAATTTTGTTCACTAGTAATAAGTACTTATATGGGTAAATCTCCACAACTTTTGACTTTTGAGTAAAAAAAAAAAAATTTCACCGCAACCACACATTTTTAAACAGCTTTTCACATATTTTTTTTGTGGTAAAAAAATAATTTAATTAGTTAATAATTAATTAGTTTTCTCTATCCCTTGGGCGAAAGTACGTAGTTCCGCCGTTCGCTTAGGCTAGAAGAAGTAGCACATTTACCCATTGCTGAAATGGCTGAAACGGCTGAAACGGCTGAAACAGTTGCCGCGTGCAAGTCGCGGAAGTGTGCGACTTCGGCGCGCAATTGTCTCACATCGGGAGCGTGCAGGCGCTGTCAAGAATGATGGTCACTATACCCACCGATAAATAGCGCGTCGCGCTCTCACAATTAGGCTGCTATCCCATCATGCGTTCCGAAAAATTAAAAGGAACGCATTCAAGCCTGTGAAGGTGTTATCCCATGACGTTCCGAAAAATTAGACGGAACCATTTAAGCTCGTGAAAGCGAAAGAGGCATTCACGGAAGAAACCTCTTTCTCGCACTCACGAGCTTAAATGATTCCGTTGAATTTTTCGGAGCACCACGAGACATTTGGCAAAAAATGATATGGCAAAGAATTCTTTGTCAATACTTGAAGAATCAGCACCGATGGGACATTTGAGATCGAATAAAGTGGCCCATAAGAATTCTTTAGGATTACTTTCGTGAAACACGTTCTTAAAGTAGTCTTAAAGAGTTCATTAATAATTCGTTTTGTTCATTGGGACACGTGTATGTAACAATCTGCTTGTTCATGAATTTTCGATGCCCGCCCCAACCAGCAGCACTCGCTAACGCTCGTGCTGCAAATGTTGGTCGGGCATCGAACACACACAAACGCGCATAACGGGAAAAAGCAGACAAGCAGATCAGGCGAATCATCTAACCTCCAAGCACTGCGTGGACTGGCTACGAGAGCGCTGCGATGCTACCATACCGGCCTTATCGAGAAAGTAAAAACAGGGCGCGTGATGCAACTGTCAGCTGGAAGGTTATAGCAATGGTGATTTCAACTTATTTCGCTAAATAGTGAACGTACTTTCGCCCTGGGATAGAGAAAAATACTATTTCTTACACGGGAGGAACTCTACACGTACGTAGCATGACGGCCTCGGCTTCGGAAAATCTACTATTTTCTAAACTAACAAGGGAAGCACCATGAATGCGGGTCCTGGATTTGGTTAAAACTGTAGGAGGTACTTGTTTATGACAAATAATGAGACTTTCGTTCCGAGATTCAAGCTATTTTATGTCTAACATGAACAATTTTTGATAAAAATGGGGTCTCTTTCTTTGGTTATAGCTTTTTGAATATTTTGGTCATGTGAATGAACTAAATCTTTCTTGAAAAGTTATTGGCTATAAAAAGTAGAGTAAGAAAATAATTACAAATTTCTTATTTTTTCAAACATTTAACGGGTGGTATTTTAAGTTATCTTCTTACTCTATTTTTGATAGCCTATAACTTTTTAAGAAATCGACATTTTTTGACAAAACACAGCTTAAATTAAAGCTTTTTTGTCTTCTTTTATAAACTTTTTAGTCTATTTACATGACCGGAATGTTTAAAAAGTTGTAAACAAAGGAAGAGACCCCATTTTTATCAAAAATTGTTCATTTTAGACATGAAATAGCTTGGGTCTCAGAACAAAAGGCCCATTCAGAAAAACCTCGACACACGTGTCTTATTATTTGGCACAAAAAAGTCCTACAGTTTAGCAAAATTCAGGACCCGCATCCCTGGTGCTCCCGTTGTAAGTGCGCAAAGCTCGATTTTCCATGCCTTATATTTTCCGTGTGCAAAGTGTATATGTTTCTCGCATTTCTAACTCGCAATAATGTGCAAAGTATTTACTTTATTAATAATTAATTATTTGGTTAGTACTATTATAGATTACCAGTTATCTGATACAGAATTCATTTTGAATCACCTGAATACAATTTTCTTCTTCGAGAAACATCAACTTATAAATTGAATTATATAAATACAATTTTTCCTTCTTTGAGATATAATCACTGAAAATTTTTATTTGATATTTCTCGAAAGAGAAAATTTGTATTTAGATGATTCAAAATAAGTTCTATAGTAAATGATTAGTACATATATGCAACCTTCCATATAATACAACTGACTGGATAATTAAAAAAGATTTTTTTACCTTACTTATATGAAGATATATCAAAATATTTAGAGTTGGGGATATCTTAGAATCCTAAAGTGCAGTGCCAAAACTGATGTCATATTCGGCTTTAACGATCCACAATCCAAACCACTTTTTATTTTGCGGGCATGTGTTATTATTGACCGAAGTTTAAAAATCCGCAGATAAACGCTTAAATAGCGACGGTAATAAATGCGTTCCTATTTACCCGTAGTAATTAAATTCGACTCGTATAAAATTTGCATTTAACAAAACAGCTAAAATAACAATCTTAGTCTTACCTTACAGAACTTGTTTTTAATAAGGGGTATAATGATATAAAAACTTCAGATATGCTATATATACATTTTTAAATTTATTAGATTTATTAACTTTTTCAGTTGGCAAGAATTAGGAGTTTACGATCATCCAGCTGTTATAGACTATATTACAAATATTTCAGGAAAAAGATTATTTTATATTGGTCACTCAATGGCAGCAACCACATTTTCTGTAATGGCTATAGAAAGGCCAGAAGTAGCATCAAAAGTTAAGGTTATGATTGGCCTTGCTCCTGCAACTTACGTTTATCATTTGAGAGCACCATTAAGAATCCTAGTTCCTTTTTGGAGACAATTGCAGGTTTGCATTTATTTGCTTTTAGCACCTGAAATTATTTTTTTATATCATAACCGTAAAATCGAATTTTACGGCTATGATGTCACAAAAGAATGTTCGTCACTCGACCGTAAGATTTCACGCTGTACCAATTTCGCCGGTCCTTGTGAGCCGTGATTACTACTCGGTCCGTGAAATCGCATTTTACGGCCTTGTGACGAAAAATACTATTTTTCTTTCCCTTTTCAACATAGTGATATTATATTTAATATCTCGGTGATTTAACTTTTCTGTTAATTGTTTTTAACTTAATGCATTTAAGTTGAATGTTTTTAGTTTGTCTGATGTCTTAGAGAATATAGAATATAAAAGTATCAGGAACAAACCATTTCATTTTTTATAAAATATTTATAAATGAAAAAACAGTAAAACATGCTGAACTTCGCGGAAAAAGCGTGCCTGTAAGGCTTAATGTATGGCCAAAAAAGCATACCAATAAACAAAGCAAAGCAAAGCAAAGGTAGCATGGGCTATCCATTCCTATTCAAATTCATGCAGGTCGCCACAGATCTAATTTTTTTTTATTTAAACACTATAAAAATGTGTTCTAAACCATATTTAACCCTTTAACGCCCGACTTGCACAGTTTTTTATGAAAAGTTTGGCTGTTTAGAATTGATATAAAATGGTCAAATTTTTTATCATAACATATCTTTTCTACCATTTTTGAGATCGCTCTTTCGATTGCCGTGCTTAAAAATTGTGAAAAACTACTATAAACAATAAATTGTTATTGTTTATTTAAAAAATGTCATGAATTTTCAGGAATAAATTTTTTTTAAAGTAGATTTTTTTTATCAAGTGTTCTAGTTGAGCTCTAAAATGCATAAATCGTGCTCTTTTTGAAGTTCAAAATGTACTTATGATACACTATATAAGACAATGAGATATATATATATATATATATATATATATATATATATATATATATATATAGCACTATATATATATATATATATATATATATATATAGCACAGCGTGACCTAAGCCCGCACTTAAGTCACGCCTATCCGTGCGATAAGTAGCCCATTATTGCATCGTGTATATCACACTCGCTACGCTCGTGCGCTAACCTCACGGTGCAAAAAAGGACTGCTTAGCGCACGGATAGGCATGACAGCGAGCTTAGGTTAGGCTATGCTATAGAATATTGTACGATACTAGAGTCTTAAGTAGCCCATTACACGGCGTGATAGGACCCTTGCTGCGCTCGGGCCCTAACTTCACGCCGTGCAATAATGGGCTACTTAAGGCACATGTATCGTAATGTACTAATATATATATATATATATATATATATATATATATATATATATATAGAGGATATTTCAGGTGAAGTCGGCCGCTCAAAATTTTTTTACTTATAGTTTTGCATGAAAAAATCATGTTCCTAAAATTTTAAATCGATATTTGCATAAATAAAAAAGATATGCGACATTGAAAATTCCAATTTTTTGCAATTTTTGGTTAAAATCCAACTTTAATCATTTTTTTTACTCAAAAATTTTAAACTTTTTGTATAGAACATTGATTGCAAAAAAGTTTGCATTTTATCTGTAGAAACTGCCGCACAGTGTCGTAAATTGGACAAAATTCCGGCCACAGTTCAATTATTAACGGATTTCAAAAACCCCAAGTGGAAAATACTTGGGAGAATATCTGCTAACACATGCTACTGCTACAATTTTGTTAACCTATACCCGCAATACCTAGGAGTTCAAAATCTAGGCCCACTAAGCCTAGACTGACAGTGCCAAGGTCTGAAAGTTTGAAAAATGAAAAATGCGATTTCAGGCTTATTTTTGAGATTACGGGGCTGAACTTTTCATCGAGTTCATATATTTTCAAACCCTTTAAGTTTTATCCAGCTCCGAAAAAAAAATTGTGACAGGAACATTTTGACCTGTTTATCCGGCTATATATAGCCTTTGTAGGCCTTGGCATTATGAGTCGAGGCTAAGTGGGCCTAGATTTTGAGGTCCTAGGTATTGTGGGTATAGGTTAACAAAAATATAGCAGTAGTATGTGTTAGCAGATATTCTCCCAAGTATTTTTCACTTGGTGTTTTTGAAATCCATTAAGAATTGAGGCCGGAGTTTTGTCCAATTTAACACACTGTTTAGTTTGGTTGTCTTTATTGGCTTCAAGTAAATTACATAGCCCTATTTACATTTAACACACTGTGTGCCGCCCGCGGGGTGCTGCCATCTTGTACATCGCCGCTGCACCGCTCACGCGCGCGCGAAACTCAAACGCGCCTCGCGCTCCACTCTATACCTCTCTACTCTCTCTCTCTCTCTCTCTCTCTCTCTCTCTCTCTCTCTCTCTCTCTCCCTCCCTCCCTCCCTCCTTCCCTCCCTCCCTCCCTCTCCACTTACCTTCTTCTGTACCACGGAGCGTTCCGCGATCGTCTCCGTCTCCCATGGTCTCTCGAGAGTTATCAAAACCGGGAACAAATAAAGAATATTCCCCCCCCTTAGCTCCTGAATTAACCAATCAATATACAGCCGTTCAACTCGGTGCGCCGCGAGTCCAGCGAGAAGAAGAGGCATTTGGGGCGAAAATACTTCGTCACAACATAAACTGTATTGCTAGAAAACTAAACAAGAGAACATCTATAGTGTTATAACTACGAAGCATAAATTGAAAAATATGCATTGTTACAATGCTTTTCAGATAAGAAGAAATTAACATTAAATCTACGGAAGCATTTATTTTTATTATTATAAAATTCATATTATGTACACACACACTTTATTTATATCAGTAAGACCTTAGCAAGAGCCTGAAATAAAAGAAGGATAGTAAAATATTCCTTACGAGGAGAGTGTCAGGGATCCGGATGACGGATTCGACTCAAACTTTACAATATGTTTTTGGATGTAGAAATATGAAGGAAGCCGCAATATTAGACCCTAACGCTCCAAAAACCTTAAGTTATGGACATCTTTAGGTTTATTTTGAAAAAATCTTTTAAAAAAACAATCTTCTTCAAACGGTAACCATTTAACCTTGAAAAGTCTTAAATAACATTTAAAAAATAGCAAATAAAACTAGAAAAAACCAACTTTAATTTGCTTTCTTCAGAATTGAAAAATATTTATTTCTTCCAAAATTATGAAAGTTTAAAGTTATGAGCAATGAAAATGCACCAAAATATATATCCATGACGTTGAACAACGACTTTTCATTGCTCAACTTTAAATTTTTATAACTTTGGAAGGAATCAATATTTTTCAATTCCAAAAAAGTAAATGAAAGCTTGTTTACCTTCGTCTTGTTTGCTCTTGTTGAAATGTTAGTTAAGATTTTCCAAAATTAAATGGTTACTGTGTGAAGAAGAGTCTTTTTTAAAAGATTTTTTCAAAATAAAGCTAAAAATTTCCATTATACTTAAGTTTTTGAAGCATTAAGGTCTAATATTGCGGCTTTCTTCACATTTCTACATCCAAAAACATATCCTAATGTATGAGCCGAATCCGTGATCCGGATTTCTAACACTCTCCTGGTTGGTTTAAATTTTTTGAGAACTATACTACCAAAATTCTTATTGTTAGATAGTAGGAATTACCCGAACAGAAATTAACTTAGAGCTAGCATGAGGGCATTGGCTGTTGCTTTAGAGAAATCATGCGGTTCTAAAAAGGCACCTCGCGAGGCCCCTAGCAAGGCACGTTACGGAGCGCACCTCCGGCCCCGCTGGGCATATCCGGGTATATGCCATATTTTTCACTGTTGGTAATTTACTGCTTTAAATAATAATAAACTTATAAGCGTATAAGTTATCTAACATAATTAAATAAACTACCTTCAATTACCACAGACGTATTACTCAAGTAATAATATAAAATAAGATATTGAAGAAAATAATATTTCACCTACGAAATCCAAACACATGATTACAACATCAAGGCCTGATCAAGGCTACGTAAGGCGTACGCCTGGCGGCCACATCCAGGCCAAACTAGGACAACTCGTGTAGCCCTAGTTTTATTACTAAATATTTGTGTAAGGTTATTAAGGCCCTAACACGCCTTGTTAGGGGTCCTTGCGGCATATCTATCTGTACATTGATATAACAACAGCTTGTTTCTATATTAATATGGGCAAATCCATTAAACTTTTAACTTTTTCGTGACTATTTTTTTAAGTAATTGGCTGCTGTTATTAGTGTGCCGTGCTAAGCATATAAATGAGATAGGTTGTAACATCTTCAATTTTTACGTAGAAAACCAATCATGTAATCCATATTAGTGTGCCACGCACAGCATAATGCATAAAACTGTCAAAAAAGGTTCCATTTTCAAAAAGAAAATTCAGAAAATACATGCCTCTTTACATTCCACTTCGTTTTGGTTTTTTAATAACCTTATAAAAATGAATGCTATACTCGTTCCGTGTCACTTGCTATATCGAAACAAGTCTTTTTTAAGTAAAAATTTCGTTTACAAACATTCATTTTTACAAAACGAACACGTTGAGACTTTCGGTTTACATGAATACAATACGTTTCTTTAACCAAGGAACTTGTATAATATTACCAATAATATAATATTAACAATAGGGTGGAGGGAATTCGTAGCATTATCTCCATGCTCATGTAATCAGTGTATTTTATAAACCAATAATAATTTTATTTATAATTTATTTATTGTAATTATTTGCCAATAATACGTAAATTATGTGTATATATTATTAATTTTCAGCAATTAAGTAATGCTCTTGGCATATACGAACTCTTACCACGAAGTACATTTTTCAATATTTTTTCAAACTATGTTTGTAAATCTACGTTGTTTCAAAATATAGCTTGCAGATATCCGTTGTTTTTAATAGCTGGATTTAGCCCTGAACAACTTGATTCTGTACGTAGAAAAAAAATAATATTATATATACATGCATCGCCGTTATTCTAATTTCGTGTATCGTATAGAGTAATTGATTACATTGAAAATTAATATTATTTTCTTTTAGTCGAACATACCAAATATTTGGAGTCAATTTCCAGCTGGTACATCAATAAAATTATTTACTCACTGGTTACAACAAATAAATGTAAATCAATTCCGCAAATTTGATTATGGAGAAATAACCAATATAAAAATGTACAGTTCTCCGGAGCCACCAGTTTATGATCTTTCAAAAATGCATGTACCTACTGCGTTGATTTGGTCAGAGAATGATTGGCTTGTAGGACGTGAAGTATGTATCATCAAAATAAATTATTCTTATATAATACAAAATTATTGTACTAATGCCATTGAAAACGTATTTTAGGATGTAGAGCATTTTTACAACGAATTGCCTTTCAAAATTGGAATGTATAAGGTTGAAGATCCGAAATTCAATCACTTTGATTTCATATGGGGCGCTGATGCTCCAAAACTTGTTTATAACAAAGTTCTCAATTTGTTAAATGCATATAACAACTGAACAATAGCTACTTTTTTATTTTTGTACATACTTACGTTATTTATTTTATCATAATTTCGATGTTTTTCATTTTTAAACAATATATTAAAACTTTGCAAATATAATTTTATCATATATATAAGTATAATTTACTTATAAAAATGATTTACAATAAATTAGATATATCGCTATTCTCGTACAGTTTCAAGAAAATTGCCTCATATGCGGGAATAAAGTAAAAAGGGAATCTATATTTTAGAGGTTCTAAATCCATTACAACCTTTCTTCAAAAACGAAACATACGTACTGTGTGGACACGATTACAAGGTATTAACCACTACAATTTCTTATGAAAGAAATCTTGGAAAGAAGTTGAGAAGGCACAGAAATCCGAATAGCAAAATGGAAGAGATCATAAATACGCAATACAAAAATCTAAACGTTTATTTACCTATGAAAATGTCAACTTTACTTTTCGAACCAAATGTACCAATTCAAGTAAACATTCCAGCTCTAATAAATAAATAGTATATTACGCACCAAGGGAGGAAAAAACTTGGACAGTCCACAGCTCGTGTAAATTGCCACCCGAGCAGAAGGCGAGGGTGACAAACACGAGCTGTGGGCTGGCCAATTTTACTCCCGTGGAGCGTATACTATTTTTTTGCCTAGTGAGGCCGAAAATACAACCTTCGCGATCGGGCGCCGGGAGCGAAAGTGGTACTTTCGGCCCGCTAGGCAAAAAAAGAAATTTCCTATATGCTTTTTATGTATAGGAGAGATATATATAATTCACGCATGACAGACTATCTAGATTTATAAATAGGCTACAGAAAAAGATGCTACTTGTGACAAGAGAAAGCGATAGCTACAGACAACAGCTTGATGATACATATTATGAAAAAAGAAATATGTGGATACCAAAATAACGAAACTCTCAATTTACTTTGTGACGTACACGACCGGCTGTACGATACGTACACACACATTCATAAGCGAAACATCAACAAAGGCCCGGCTCACCGATCACGAGCGCCCAGTACAAACCAAGCAGACTCGTATTCTCTCACGAGTAATTAAGGCACATCTGACGTCACAATGTAAGCACCTTTGTTGTCATGCGTGAGAGAGAAGAGTAGATAGCCGACTAGTATATAAAGGGCCACGATTCTCGGAATCGGCACGCACTTGTGTCCGAGCTACTGCCTTGAACACTCTCCCAAAAGCATTGCGCTTAGGTGAGTGATGCTGGCGAACCCTTGCGCTGGTTAAAATATTGTAAATATACTCTTGTAATCTGTTCCTATTTATCATCAAAATAAACTCATTTAATATCATATTTGTCTTTAAGTAAAATGTCAATTATAAACCTAACCTTAACATACCCAAGGAACTCTACCTTACCGACCTCCTACGGCACGATAGTTGGCCCTCAGCGCCGACTATTTACCCGGCAATCCTTTCTATCGGCACGGTAGCAGCCAATCAGCGCTAACTACTTACCCGATTCCAACGTAGCACGGTAGCAGCCAATCAGCGCTAACTACTTACCTGCATCACCTACCTACCTTCTATCTGTATCGACGGCACGGACTCCGGCACACTGCGCGCCGGTATCTTACCCTGAGATCGGAGGAAAATCCCAAAACCGATAAATCGCTCGAGTCCAGTACACGAACTCTTAGAAATTTTCATTAACTACCAAGTAACGACATCTTGCTTCATACGGATAAAGTCAACTATTAAGGTGTAGACTCAAATCTGAGAGCTGTCATTACTTCGGTACGTTATAACTTAGTGAACAAACTCCAGCTTTAATAAAAAGAAATGAGGGATGTTGGCGACTGGTTAATAGTTGGTTACCAATTTTATTTACATAGTGCAAAAGGTAATCATGTGAGTTTGCATTCCAATTCTGAAAAAAAACTGGGCTGTTGTAAAAGTAGCATTAACATCTGTCTTATATTTTTAACTATCAAAAAAACAAGCAGCAATGCTTGCTTGTAAAGAATTTGCAGCTGGGACTTACTCCGACAACATATCTGCGTTAAGATCTTTCCAAATTTCTATGTCGTGTTAAAGAAAATTACTAGCCGCATTAGATCATGTGATATGTTCGGGGAAATTTGAGAGATTATAAAAATATGTAGTATGTTTCGATTATCATAAAAAACCGGCGTCCCGTAACCTCAATAGCCGGTTGTGTAAAAAATCGATATATAGTTTTGTTAAAATTTGTACGACATGTTTTAAACTTTATGATTTATCTAAAAGAAAACACGAATGCGGTAAAAATTACTATAAACAGTGTAAAGTAAGTCATGATCGAAATCAGTTATGTTTCAATGCGACCCCTTTCATCTCGAACTACAAAAAATAGTAATAGCGATCACCTAAAACGTGTTTTGTTTTTTATGATTTTGAAACCCGACAGGATACAAAATTAGGCGAACAAAGTTTTGTGCATACACCAAATTTGTGTGTAGCACAATTATGCTGTGACTTCTGCGTAAACATAAATGATTTAAATGTTTTATGTAGATTTTGCAGGGTACGACAAGACGTGTACCAGGGGGATAACTGTTTACAATCCTTATTAGATTACGTCATTAGATTTAAAAAACATTAATTTTCTTCGTTCTTTTGCATTGCTCATAACGCGAAAGCTTTTGACGCGCAATTTATTTTAAAATTTATTTCCGAAAAAAAATATATATATATATATATAACTCCGGAAGTTATTTTAAACGGTAGAAATATAATCAAATTACAGGTTGGAATTACGAAGTTTATAGACAGTTTGAATAACATTCCGATGAAATTATCAGCACTACCAAAAACCTTCGATTTTTCAGAAAATTTAAAAAAGGGGTATTTTCCACATCTCTTTAACACGCGAGAAAACGAGAACTATATCGGTGCATATCCGGACCCCTCTTATTATACACCCGAAATGATGAGTATTGAAGAACGCGATGATTTTATTAAGTGGTATGATGAGGTACACAAATCCGAATTTAACTTAAAAAAAGAATTACTTGAATATTGCATACAAGATGTAAAAATATTGCGTGAGGCTTGTATGAAATTTAGAAGAATTTTTTTAGATTTAGGAAATGTAGACCCATTTGTGGAAAGTATTACAATAGCAAGCGCGTGTTCAGCACTTTTCAAGAAAATTTTTTAAACGATAATAGTATTGGGCTTATTTCTCACAACGGCTAAATGAGGGCCGATCGGCATTCCCAAAAAGCTATTGAATGAGTTTTATGGGAAGAAAAATGTCAGAATCGCGAAATAATTCACGTGGGACGGTCGAAAGAGTATGTCTTGTTGGAAGGACCACGCGTCGACGGATATTTAAAACAAGAGGATGAGAAGGGCATAGTGTTTCAATTTCATGGGTATTTTTTTCATGGCTGTTCGATTTGCTTTCCTCGCGAGAGGAATAAAACTCTAGTAAATTCAACTACTTTTAACGAACGTTATGAAAACACGCAAACGATGTGGCGGAAAATAAAGCCGTTCGGGTACACGCTAATAGAGTTGTGGGAATGTGAATTAAAAGAGATGTGGGATCGTGACTTAAAAAATAACGTTGAATTTAAAAATTACATTAAAAACCATCCGCTAGAAAAAAATATTAGGTTAAATCCTCATGAGGCGTTTTACGGTGGTCGCACAGGCAATATTATGACTTACTATAAAGTGAAAGACGATGATGAACGTATTAAATATCTTGACGTATGTTCTTTGTGCCCTTACATTTGTAAAACTGGTACCTTTCCTGCAGGTCATCCGTAAATTTTTGTAGGATCACAATGTTTTGAGTTAGTAGGAAAAAAATTTCAATTTTTTACAGAGAAAGTCCAAGGATTAGTAAGATGTGAAATTTTACCACCTACGGATTTATTAGGCACGACTGCTACTTGGGAAAGTCTTATAATTTTACCATAGCGAAAATTGTCTGACTTCAAAGTAACAATTTAATACAAGAAAAATCTTTTCCACAAAAAATGAGTGCATTTTAAGCGTTTTCTGTGATGTATGTATGTCTGTATGCCCGTATGTACGCATGTTGCTCGATTATCTCAAGGAATTTTCGACCGATTCCTTTGGAATTCCGGGAAAATACTCCTCTAATTATATCTAAGTGCTGTTTCTCTATTGAGAAAAGATCGATGAAAATTTTTTAAAATGCGGGCACAAAGAAATATCTCAAAAAATCGATTTTTAAGCCTAATGTCTAGAAAAATTAATTTTAAGCTAATATCTACAGGTCTATATGCTAAAACTAATTAAATTACACCTTTTTTCTGTTGAAAACTTTTTTCTACGAGCTATATTTGCCAATATAACTGCGAAAAACGGCAGAAAGGTCAAGAATGGACGATTTTTTACTATAACTTGACAGGATTTTATTTTACACAAAAATGTTAAATACAAAAGTTGTAGATAATATTTAAACAAAAATTTTTTCCATTTAACATTTTCATCTAAAATCAACTCCTGATGAGTTAGACTTATAAAAATGATTTTAAAAGCCAAAATATACATAAAATAGACGATTTTCGGCTATGACTTGACAGGATTTGATTTTACACAAAAATGTTAGATGTAAAAGTTATAGATTATAATAAAACAACATTTTTTCCATTTAATAGTTTCATGTAAAATCAATACCTGACGAGTTAGACCTTGTAACGGACTCTTTATTTCCGACTAGCCGGTACAAATATATGATTATTTATACGAGAACGTGTGGGGTAGGCGTAAATAATAACGCGATGAGTATAATTGAACTGGTTAGCTTTATTCACGAAAATGCAGGTAATATAAAACACGGGTGTATGGAGGAGCGCGGCCGCGGAGGTTGCCCGCCGAGGCTTTTGATGTATACGCGAGAGAGAGAGAGCAATGTAGTCGACGAGGCACTTACAGGGACGAAGTAGCCGGTGTCTCGAATGGATCGCTCGTAGTCTCGCTTGACTTCCTATGGCGCTCGCACGCTGTAACGGAGATCGCTATGTCCTCGTTGTCAGCGAGAACGCACATCACAATAAGTCGGTGCACAGCCTTAATGCGGCGAAGCGAACACGCCTAGTTACTCTTTACGGAGTGTAGCGAACTCGCACGACAATCCAGGGGATTCAGGAAGCAATTATAAGGGCTCGGTGATTGCAAAAATGTTATCATACGCTCTCAAGGTCAGAACAATACTCATTGCGCGCTCGCGGTATGCTCGCGACAATGCCCCCCCCCCCCCCCTCTCTCTCTCTCTCTCTCTGTGTCTCGCACTCTCAATAGCGCAGGCTTCCTTCGCGCTCTCAGCACCTGTAACAGAACTATTGTGTTATACATGTGTGTAATAAACGACGGGAGAGAGTTGTCCGACGGATGAGCAACTATCCGTCACACGCTCCTCCCCCAGACGCTGGCTGCTGATCGGCGTGCCAGCTCGACATCACTTTCTCTTTCCTTGTCGGCATACAAAAATAAAGAACGATAAAGGGAGAAAGAACAAAAAAAAATAAAGGCATCCAATAAATGAAGAAGAAATGAAGCTAAAGTTGTAAGAGGTGAGGAACTAACTACCCATTGAAAAAACGGCAGGCACCAAGGATTACTATTTATTATAGTTTTAGCGCAGGTCGTTTGAGGTACATGGCGTACAACATATAAGAGTAATAATATATAAAAAAGTTCTATTGTTCTTCGCCTGCTCGCGGAATCTAGCGCTTGGTCGCTTCTTCGGCCTTCCTGGCCAAGATCGCTGGGTGCGCGCTCGTAGAAGGAGTTAGGTTGGTTTAGTCACATGCACGGCGAGTCATCGCTCTCGTGCGTCGAGGGGAGTGCGTTGTCATGCGGGTCGTTGCGGCGGTGTTTTTCGAACCTATGGGTCGCCCGCGTCGTCTGGTTGGTGGCGTTGCGGCGTCACTGGTAGTAGGTTGCGTTGATCGCTTGTCAGCGCCGTTTGCGACCAGTGTTCGCTTGTTCGCTTGTCTACCTAGAATTTGCGCCATTCGCTTCATCACCAGGCGCGTTTTCCGCGGCCCATCTTGCTTGCGCGGGTGAGTCTCAACCTCTGGAGTTTCGGCGTTTGCGGCACGACTCTTCGTAGAAGCCTTGCGCTCTTCGCTAACTTCCGGGGAACTCGCTTTAGCTTGTTCTCCTTCCGACTCTCCCTCACTAGCCGTCCTTTCATGGAAAGGTTTGAGGTCCTCTACGTGGACTTTATCCATCGATTTTCCATCCTGATCGACGACCTTATACACGTTCGACCCTAGCTGCGAGACGATCGTGTATGGGCCGGCGAATTTTGGAGCTAGTTTCGCGGCTACGCCTTGTAAGGCGGATGAAACCACGCGATATCGCTATATGACTTTGTCGCCTATGTTAAACTGCACTTCGCAGCGTGACGCATTATAGTAGCGTGCTTGTCGCTTTTGCGCGTTTGAGGCGTTATCCGCGGCTATTTGCTGCACGTCTATGGTTGCTTGAGTATGCGAGTGCACCAGTTTTCGAGTTCTGTCGATTCGGTATGCTCTTCTGCGGCTCGCTCTTCGCGACGCCGGAGAGAAATTGGGGGGGGGGGGGTTCTGCTGCCTGCCTAAATTTAGGAAAGCCGGGCTCCAGCCAGTTGACTCCTGCACAGCTGTGTTATAGGCGTACGTCAACTCTGGGACGCATAAGTCCCAGTCACGATGATTGTTTTCAAGATAGGACGTAATCATCGTCTTCATCGTGCGGTTGTTACGTCTGTGACGTATTTCTAAAATTATAATTTATTCATATTCTCATCAGTAATTTCCTGACCTACAAATTGATGTGTCTGCGAAATTTTAAAACGTTGCATTTTCAAATACGAGGCATCGTGCGTAGCAGGTCATCAAACTTACACATAACACCGCGATAAAGCGGGTAATCGAAAAGTATACGTGCAGCAGTTTTTGTGAATTCATCACTTCCAAATGCCGCAATCGAACTACTTACGGTTTGCGCTCATTAAACTTGTTTAAAAGATGATCTCGATTCATCGTCGAAATCATCTTTAACCTAAATTTACTGTGTAATAAATACGACGATGTACGCTACACACGTCAGCAATCGCGCACAGATCGCGGGCTCCGTACCCTCCAGCCGACAATAGGAGAAGCGTTAATATTTGTACAGGCCAATACGAGCCTATAGCATTTTACGAGGAAATACTTACATAATTAAAATCAATAATTTATCGGTAATAATTGATTCACGAAATCAACGCGTATTTATTGAAAGCTAATAGAATAGATCGATTAAAGCATTTTGTAACGTTAATTGCGATTTTATATCAATTTATTGTAATTTCATAATTAAATAAACAGTGCATTTGATTGAGCAGCAGTCTATTTATTTCCAAGACCTTCACCAGGGGAAAAAGGTAATACAAACAAAAATAAATAACTAATAAAACATATAAGGACAAATTCCTCAGATTTCAAGACTTCACAGGGTTAACTCGCTCGACCGGATTCGCTTGCGTATGGTATGGAAGGATCGTGGTGTGCGTTACTTCCCGCTCTTGCACAAACTTATCTAGCGCTTTGTTCTTGAATTCGGTCCCGTTGTTCGAGTGAAAGACTTCGGGCAGACCCAATCGCAAGAAGACATGCTCGTTAAGTTCCTTTCGAATCGTTTGCGCGTTCGCTTTACGAATGGGAGCACATTCAATCCTGCGAGAGAAGAGGTCCATGAATACAAGTAAATATTCATAGCCACGTGGCGATTTAGGCAAAGGCCCCATTATGTCGCCGGCCACGATTTGCCAAGGGCGCGCGGCGCATCGGCTGCCCATGAGGCCTGCCGGAGCCGTTTGTTGCACCTTGCACTGTTGGCAAATCGGGCAGTTGCGCACGAAGTCAGCAGTTTCTCTGCGCATGGACGGCCAATAGTAATACAGCGATAAACGCAGTAGCGTTTTCGCGCGGCCCAAATGTCCAGCCGTTGGCTCGACGTGGCTTTCTAGCAGGGAGCTCTCGCGTTTTTCCGCCGGTAAAACCAACTTCCAGGCGTCTTCGCCCTCCATCAAATCCTCTATCATCGGATTGGGACGATACCTATAAAGACGCCCATGAATGATCTTCCAATAGGGATAATCAGTCGTGTTGGCGGCGACAGAGGCGAACATGCGCTTGTACCAGCGTCTGTGGTCTCTTGCGCGGCCTCTATCGACGCTAGCTCGACGCCTGTCTCGTCTTCGTACATGCGAGACAGCGCGTCTGGTATAACATAATTGAGAGAACCTTTGGGGTGGACGATCTCGAAGTCATATGCTTGTAATTCAAGCGCCCACCGCGCTCGTCGCCCTGTCGAGTTATGCAAGTTGCATAGCCATTTCAGACTGATGTGGTCGGTTATAACCGTAAAATGGTAACCTTCCACGTATGGTCGGAACTTACGAATAGCCCACAATACCGCGAGGCATTCGCATTCGGTAACGGAATAATTCCGTTCGGCCGGCGTCATCGTGTGGCTTGCAAAACACAAAACCCTTTCGACGCCGTCGATGGTTTGTGTTAAAACTGCGCCTAGATCAGAGTCACTCGCATCTGTTTGGATAACAAACGGATGATCGAAAGACAGTCTATGTAAGATAAGCGCTGATGATATAAGAGCTTTAATTTGCTCGAACGCTAATTGCGCTTTCTCGCTCCAAACAAAAGCGACGCCGCGTTTTATTAGATGAGTGAGAGGATCCGCGATCGTCGAAAAATCAGGCAAAAATTTGCGATATCTCAACGCCATGCCTTGGAATCTCCTTAATTATTTGAGATTCTTTGGCGCCAGGTATTCCAAGATTGGTGCGATCTTATCCGGATCCGGTTTGAAGCCATCTCGATTAACGAGCACGCCGAGGAACTTAACCTCGCTGCGGCAAAATTAGCTTTTCTCACAGTTAATCGTGAGGCCAGCGTCTTTAATGCGCATCAAAACGTGCTCGAGCCACTTCATATGCTCTTCGAACGTATCTGAGACGATGATAATATCGTCGAGATACGAGAAGGCGTGTGGCTCCATTTCAGGTCCAATTATCTTATCCAACAATTGCTGAAATGTGACTGGGCCCCCTACGACGCCATATGGCATCCGAGTAAACTTGAAGAGGCTCATGCCAGGAACCGTAAAGGCGGTGAGTTGTTGCGCTTCCTTTCGCATAAGAATTTTATGTTAAGCGCTGCTCAAGTCGAGAGTAGAGATATATCTCGCATTTTGCAACTTGCGCAGTATCGCATCCATCTGAGGTAGCAGGTACACACACGTTTTTGTGATAGCGTTTAACTTCCGGAAGTCGATACAGAAACGATATTTCTCATTCGACTTTCGGTGCATCACGACTGGGCTCGACAACTCGTTGGATTTTACTACAATCCCAGCTTCGAGCATTTGCGTACGTGCTCATGCATTTCCTCCTCCAGCTTTCTGGAGACAGGGTAATATTTTTGTTTAATGGGTCGAGAGCTGATAATCTCGATATTATGCTCGGCCCATTTAGTGCATCCCAGAGGTGCGTCGCTTGCGGGGAGCAGTCGCTCCAGTAGAGCTTGAATTAGCTCTCTCTGGGCTTCATCCACCTCAGCGAGACCGACGGAGTCGAGGTGGATCGCCCCTGCTCCATCCTCACCCAGCGAGGATAATTGTAGTGGTATTCGCTTCTTTCCGCCCTCTACACTGAGAGTCACCTCTCGGGACCACAGAACAGCGTTAAATTTTCGCATGAAGTCTGCGCCAAGAAGACAATCCGGGTCAAGCTCGCCTACGATGATTGCATCGATGTAACGACGAACGCCGGCGACGTCGAAGGGTAACTCGACGTGGCCGGGAATGGAGACATTTTTGCCATCAGCAAGTCGTGCCCCTCGTCCGTTGTGAGGCGTAATGGTTTTGCCGCACTCGGAAGCGATTTGAAGACCGACCCGGCCAAGGGCTATGCGTGAAGCTCCTGTGTCGCACAAGCGCGCACACGAGATCCACCTATTCCAACAGGTAGGTACCACCGGGTATATTCCTCCGAAGGGGGGGGGGGCGTTTGTGCTTCCCTCCGGCTTCTCCGGGGTTGATTCAGTCGACGCTAGCGGGGCGTCGCTGTTTGCGGCGGCTTCTCGATCAGGTGAGGGAATGACAAGGGCCGTGTCCAGTCGTTCCGCTTGCCGTTTCCCGAACACTCAGGGCAATTGCCTTTGGTATATTCTGGGTATATTTATTGGGTATAGCCTTGCCAGCTACACCTCCAGCAGCACGCATACGTTTTGGGGCCAGGCTGGTTGTCCTTATTCTTGACACTGGCCAGCCTAGGCGACGCACAGTGTTCTATTTTGAAAAAAATGGACAAAATGAAATATCTCGCGAACGGATATCGATTGCCGGATGAATCCAACTGCATTTTAAAGTTGAAGTAATGTACAATAAAGGAAAAATAGTTCAGTACTGATCATTTGATCCTGTGTCCTTAGAAATGAAAAATGAAAGTCGAATAAATAACGAATTTTCGGCTTTTTCATTGTAGACTTTGTGGCTATCAATTTTTTTGATCAAAAACATATGTACTCCTATAGTGTTTGATGCAAGGTTTTTTAATAACCCTTAAATTTTAATAATTCATATATGCACCTACAAATTTGTGTACTTGTATTTATGTACCCATGTATTTTGATTCGCTGAATCCGAATTTGAAGTCGAAATTACTCAATAATGCTCCATTTTTTCAGGGTGAATTTTTTGTATTTTTTATGGAGTTTTCAGATTTAAAAACAAATTGGTGTGCGATAGGACAATTCTGACATCAAATTCGGATTCCTTGCATCAAACACTACAGGAGTACATATTTTTTTGATCGAAAAAATTGATAGCCAGAAAGTGTACAATGAAAAAGCCGAAAATACGTTATTTATTCGACTTTCATTTTTCATTTCCAAGGTCACAGGGTCAAATGATCAGTACTGGACTATTTTTCCTTTATTGTACATTGCTTCAACTTTAAAATGCAGTTGGATTCATCCGGCTATCGATATCCATTCGCGAGATATTTCATTTTGTCCATTTTTTTTTCAAAATAGAACACTGTGCGACGGTATGGCTCCGTCGCTCTTCCTAGGAGGAGAGCCTTTCCGCTCTTTAGGCAGGTTGTTTCGGCCACTTTTGCGGTAAGCGCCCTTGCGTTCAGAGGCTCCGCTAGGTTTGTACGAATCCGATTGTTTGTTCGGTTTTAAGCCGAATTGCGCCAGTTTTTCCTTCAGTACCTTGCTAATTAGCTTGCTAAGGTCAGCAGGGGACTATGCTGCGACAGCCGCTGGGCTTGTCTTCTGCGCTGCGTTATCCGCTTCTAGCCCTTTATCATGCGGTTTGGCGTTCTCCGCTATGGCAGCTATATAAGCTGCTCTTATTGCGAGGCGGTGGCCGAGTTAGCGGGGCTTTGATAGGCCACCTCTGGCATTATGCAGATCTCAGCTGTGCTTCTGCTTCTCGCGCTAGTTCAATGAGATTATTGATGCTTGTGACTTCTTCTTGTCTGACTTTAAACTGTAGTCGCGGAAGCATGTTGTTATAGAGGAGTTCTAGTTGTCTCTCCTCGATCCATGGTCTGTCGAATTTGCTCAGAATAGCTCGTAAGCAAACGATATAGTTGCGCACTGGCTCGTCTCTGCCTTGCGTACGCGATTCCGCTTCTTTGCGCAATCGTCGCTGGAATCTTTTGTCGACTCCATAGCATCTACGTGCGTCTTCGTAGAAATCTTGCCACGATTGCCATTTTTGGCGCTCTTGGCGACACCAATGGCACGCTACGCCACACGTGAGTTCTGTCATGGCATTTAGCAGATCTTCGTCAGTGATGTATGGCGTTAGTGCTCTGCCCTCACTGACGCGTTCTATGAACTCTTCGATATTGCTACCCTCTGCGCCTGAGAACTGCAGTTTCCACTGCCTAACTGTTTGTCCGATATCTACGGTCGAAGGGTGTTGGAGCGTGCTGGTTCCAGCCGAGTATCTGCTTTGCGATAGACTCGGTTGGTTCCCCCTTTCTCCAGGCTCTCGCCATCCGGGAAGATTGGCTTGAGGCTGCAAAGGATCATGCATCTGTGCGGGTACACGCTGAGGCCTGTAAGGTGTCGCCTCTGCATTTAGTGCAGTTTCGCGCTGCTTATTTGCATTTAGCGCTATGCTTTGCTCGTTAGCTCCCGAGCTTGCCTCTTGCGGGTATTTCATTGAAAACGTGTACCTGAAGTTCGCCGTTTTCTGTTTATGAGGAGCTGCGCTATTTTGCATATTTAAATGCGATCGCGTGCTCGATATAAATTGGCTCATCTGAATTTGTAACTCCGATATTTCTCTGCAATATTCATGCGTTAAGACTTGTATTTGCACCATCTGCATCGCTGCTACTCTCGGTACTTCGTAGGTATAACCATCGGTGAAGGTGCACTTTACGAGGTCATTAATCTGCCATAAAACATTAAAAATCACATAAAATGAATTTTTGCGTCAGTTAAGCAGTTAGTGAAAGTTATACTTGATACTATACAATTTTCTCCAAATAATATTAATTATCGTGTTTATTGCTGTTAACATTTCTGCAGGATTTAAGTCTTGATTCTGCGTCTCTTCAGGAGTTCTGGTAGTCTAATGTTTACTACACTCATTCACGTACACACTTACAGGCAGACTTTTTCTGAAAAAAAAAAATTGTTCTGTGACCTCTAAAACATAAAAATTTATCCAAATTATGGATTCTAAAATTTCAAAGTTACAAAGTTGTCTTAGAGAAAAGAAAAAAGTCTTAATACTTATGAGTTTGTAATTAGAATAAATGTTATAAGGAAAATAGCAATACATTGTACAAATAATAACGTCAAAGTATGTTGTACATAGATATATTTATTACATAGAAGGTGTTACACAATGATTAATCAGCACAAAAGTCAACATGCGGTTGAAGCTGCACGAAGCAGTTACGTAACTGCTATAAAGAATGTTTAAAATACAGATATAACTTTTTTGTGCATAAATAAAACATGGAAATTTCGTATTTATTATAAAAACACAGTTTTATTTCTTTAAACTCCAGCTATAGCAAGCACATGGTAAGCCGTTTCCAATTTTTTTTTGGATTTCGCAAAAGACAATCATTATTTATTATTTTTAATAGACTCTTATTGTCTTGTAATAATATCAGCAATTATAAATTCAAAGTTTTAAAATAAATTGAAGCATTGTAATTTTTTGTTTGTGAATAATAAAGTCAAACAATTTCAGACATATTTTATTAAATAATAAATGCTATAATATCCCTGGTAGAAAATAAGCTAACGAAAATGGATAGTAAACCATTAGTAAAGTACGGTAATTTTGTTAGTCAACGGTTACAATAAGTATAAGCCAACGGTTAACCAACGATTTGGAAAAAGAGCAAATATAACATTTGAAAAACAAAAGATGTCATTTATAATATAAAAATTTTTATAAAAATATTTTAACCCCAAAATTTTTAAACTCTTGATATGTATAAAACATTCATTTACCATAAAAATATATTTTTTTCACACAGTCGGTATAGCATTGTTATTATTAATTTGCTTATTTTTATTGTATACCAAATGAATAATTTATTATTTTAGTAATTTTGAAAATTAACGATCTGTAGGACAATCGCTCATTAACTCAGTACATAAATTTATAGAATTTTTAAACCAACGATTGGTTCAACTGTTGGTTAAGTGAACCATCATTTTGTGACGCAATTAGTAGCATTTTAAAGCAAGAGTTGGTTATACCGTTAGCGAACTCGTTCCGATTTCGCCAACCGATTGTAAGCTATTGGTTAATGCTTCTATCAGAGGAATACACGATTTATTCCAGGTATTTATGTTTGAACAAACGAAATTTTTTCAATAATTGTAAAACACTATGTTATTTATGTTATTACTTTGAATTTAAACTGTGCTATAGTAGAGTGTAAAGCGTCATTTGCAGCGTATAAAAAATAGACGTTTGCTAACAAAAATATATATGTATATTTAAGAGAACCGACATAATACCGATTCTCCCATGGTAAAATATATTTATGAAGTGTTAATGACACAACTATACCATCTTTAATAAATCTTCGGCTCTTTTAAGATTCGAGCGACCTTTTTTAAAAAATATAATCAGAAGCTCGAATCAGCCGCTTTCTTGTGATTGCTCACCGTGGGTGTAAAATGTATCTATTTCCTTTTAATTTAATAGGTAATACAGTTGCTAAGAAAAAAAGATGTAACATACTTTAGCTATTCACTTGTTTTGCATAAAATTTATTTGTTTCTTTTTGTAGGTAATGTTTTCCGGCATTTTCCATCAGAAGTCTAACAATCATAAAATCTAACAAGTCGACAAATTAAAATTTCAGCTTTGTGTACTAAAAATATGATACTGGATCATTACAAAATATTTTTCTCTTTCATTGCTAAACGCATCCTCTCGTTTTCCATAAACATCATAAACATTAATATTTTAACTCGTGTGTACAAAACAATTACACTCGTTTGATAGTTTAATAAGTACTAATAAAAACTTAGTGTATGTTCATCCGAATTACTATAAAGTAAGAAAAGAAATTATTAAATAAGTGATTAATAAGTTGCATTGATATTTTTGATAATCTTTTTTTTACAGATTTTAAATCAGATTCATAAAGTTTAATAATTGCGAATCTTATATTGATTATTTTCTGGTATTACGCAGTAGTAAATACTGGTAAAAAATAAATTAATATTCATTATAGTGCACTCATTACACAGTTGGATGAAATTTTTGGAATTTATTTCCTATTTTTTCCTTCAATAGAAAAATAAAGCTATCATTCAAGGCTGTCTGTACAGGTCATTTATCGTAATAGACAATTACAATATTATTATAAATCCAAGCTATCATTCAAGGCTGTCTGTACAGGTCATTTATCGTAATAGACAATTACAATATTATTATAAATCCAACTGTGCATTACAGAATTGTGTAGGTCAAGCTGACCATACATAGTGAAAATCATATTATAACCTATAAACGTCTATTCTCACAGCAGGATATGTCATCCTTATCAACACCATCATCATCATGAATATAAAAAGAATCCTCTCTCGATAGGTGCAAATGCATAAAGTTTCGCTTCGAAAAAATGAGAACGGAACAAAATCATCCGAAACAATATCATCGATCATTCAATTGACTACACCTCAAAATTTAGCGGGGTGCGTAGCGCCGCCAAAGTATCTCCTAGGAAGAAAATAAAAAAAATTCACTACGTGGTCATGTACGCAATCGAAAGAACAAAGTAGAAAAATCAAGACCCGCGCACATCTGGACGGGCAGTCAAGCGCTCAAAACATATTCGGCTTGACCTCCCTCTTGAGTGCCGAGCGCAACAGGGCGTTGCGCATCGACGAGACCAGCTTCTCCAGTTCCTCGACCTTCATCTTCAGTATCCGGTTGTCCTTCTCCAGCTCCAGTGACCTCTTCGACATCTCTACCTCCTTGGCCTTCTTGTTCATACGCGACTTGCGGGACGCTTCGTTGTTCTTTTCGCGCACCTCCCTGTACACCTCATCATCGGAGTCGCTATCCTCCTCTAACGCGCGCTTTTTTCCTCTGCCAGTGCGGCTGGTGTTGCTGCTGGCTTGACTAGTCGTCGAGCTAGTCCGCGTTCGTCTTGGTCGTGTGGTTCGCCTCTCGGTCATCGGTGGTGGAGTTTCGGGCTTTTCGATTTTGACGATCGTGCGCAGCTGCCGGTACGACGAGCGCGTGGGTATTGTTACGTCCGAGGACGCTGAGGAGATTGGCGAGTGCTTCGGGCTCTCCTGCGAGTAAGGAGAGTCTGCGGTGCTAGCTGCTTGGAGGTGCGATCTGATGGTGTCTGTGGGCGTGCTGGTCGACAAGCTGATGGGTTCGTACGTCCTGGGTGAGACGACTATGTGCGCCGAGGAGTTGGACTGTAACCTCATCAGGCTGTTGACTTCCGTTACGCGCGTCGAGCACGTCGACACGCTGTCGCCTGGAGATGGAATGTCGTCCTACAAAACATCATCTTTTATTTAGTATGTATGTATTTTGGGTTGATCCACCGGCAGCCTATTTGACCCAGTAAGTAAACTATACCCATTTTTCCATATACTCGCTTTCGAAATCCATACCATTATTTTGATGATGTGAAACTTCAGAGCGGACCCATTAGTCAGATCTCTATATGTCTCAGACACGGCGAGAAACTGCGGGTTTGCTGCATTCGCTTCATCATCACCCGGTAGTCTCCGAATATGTTTTAGATATTTATGTCAGATTTCATAAGCTTAAATACCGAAAACATATTCCAGTCACCTAGTCAACACTCTGTTAAGAGCGAAAAATCACCTAAACGGTCGACGAAGTTATGTAGGTTTCTCACGGTCACCCATCCACGTACTACTAACCGCGCCCAGCGCTGCTTAACTTCCGTGATCGGCCGAGGTGTAGTTCCGCTACCCCCCATCAAAGTGCCGGTTCATGCTTTATTTAGTAAATGTAGGTTCAAATCGTTCACTAGTTCAATATATTTTGAAATTAGAAGTCAAAAGTAATCGTTTGTAATATAAAAAGCGAAATTTTACCCAAGAAATAACTACAACAAACAAACGATTATTCGTGTAATGATCTAATGAAAACGAAGAATTGAGTCATCTTTGATGATGTTACAATTTTGAAAGAAGTTATTGAAAATGTACAGACGTCAATTTTATACCACTTCAGAAGGGCTAGTACCACTAAATCCAAGAAATTAATTCACAAAGTTGATCGCTTATATATGGGCTGTTACGTAGACGGCCTGTATGAAATACGTGTGTTTATTCATAACATAGAACATTTTCTTATCAATTTTTCAAAAAAACTAATAAACATCTCTTGAAATTATAATAGAATATCATATTAAAAATTCACGAAGCCTAGCGTTACCGCTTCCCTAATAAAACATAACGTTTAAAAAACGTTTTTAAAACGTGGTTTGAACCACTTTGTAACGTTTTTGAAAAACCGTTTTAAAAATGTTTTTAAAACGTGGATAATGTCCGCTTTTTGAGGCATTCGCACGTTTTTAAAATATTTTAAAATGTCTAAAAAATGTCTTTAAAACATTTTAAAACATTTATATGATGTAACTAATTCTATAGTTCTTAGTTTTAGGAAACGTGTCAAAAACGTTTTTATGACGTTGACCAAACTTTCCAAACTGATTCTGGACCTTCGCACTTACGTTTAAAAACATTTTAAAAACGTTTTTGAACTATTATAAAGAAAGTAGTCCATACAAAATGATAAACGTTTTTAAAACGATTTTGAAACGTTTATAAAGACATTGTTAATAAAAAAAAAGAAATTTAAAATGAGAGCATCAAACTTCGATCACTGCCTCTCCCACCCACTCACTCTTATTCCTTGAACTTTGACTTATAACTTGAACCAAACATTTTTATCCATGTATTGTCGTGCGCCACCTATCGATCATAGTTGTATTACGAAATGCGTTTCGAAAAATTTTAGCACGTTTTTAAAACGTTTTAAAAACGAAAAAATTTATTTCAAACATACCTTGCAGATTATACAAACATTCTACAAACGTTTTTAAAACGTTTGAGAAGTTTTCAAATGTTTTAAAGACATTTTTTAGACATTCTTAAAACGTTTTAAAAACGTGCGAATGCTTTAAAAAGCGGACATTATCCACGTGTTTTGAAAAACGTTATAAAGTATTTCAAAGAACGTTTTAAAAACGTTTTTTAAACGTTTCGGTTCTGATAGGGTTATTAGTCGAAAATATGACTCTAATACTACATAATCTATATCGCGGTGAAGACGGAGTCAAAAGTTCATAAATTTCGTATTTCTTAATTTTATTAGCTTTTCATATTCTTTCTTACTATTTCCTTTATAAAGTTGGATAGTTTATAGTATTTACGGCAAAAAAATCTATTATTTTGTGATGTAATCATAAAATTAGTCTTTAAAATATATTGTGGCGCAAAAAGCTGTTACGCAACATCACTGTTACTTACTTCGCATAAATATGAAAGCAGATCAAAGCCATTGGACGCATCAGTCTCCAACGCCTGGAATACATCCTGGTTATCTCTCGGCTGTAGTTTTGGTTCCTGCTTCAACTCTATATCGACAACTGGGCTCTGCTGCTGATACAGTGGCAAACCCTTGGGCATCACCGTGATTCCCAGATCACTCAATTCTTGCCATGCAATCGTGTTGCTGTTACTCGTCACTGCCGTCGTCGTCGGCTTGTCTTTTAATGGCAGACCCAACCACGTATTACCGCTACTCCTGAGGTCGTTCTCGTCGTTAACAATGCTCGTCCTGAAGTTGATATTGTTTTTGTTGTTGCTGCTGCTGCTGTTATTATTATTGTTGAAAAACGTTTGTTGTTGTTGTTGCTGTTGCTCCTGACCAGTTAAAATGTAAGCATGGTCTTGTTGTGGTTCGATGACGCACGTGACCGGCTCCGGCCGACGTGCCTCTACAATCGTCTCTCCGCCGCTAGTGACGGTTTTCCTCCTGGTCGCTTGCATCAAACCACTTGTCGCCCCTTCCACTGCGGTTAAGACGTCGACACCCTCATTTCTCGTACCTGAAAAACGTAAGTTTTTTTTTAGTATCTAGGTATGATTTTTTTCTTATGTGCGGAGGCATATGACATCATTCGTTATTTAATCTCGCTAAGTTTTCTAACGAATTCTTCACTCGATCCATCGTTTTAATAAGTATTTTATAAGCGATTGCGTTATGTCATCTTGATTTTATTTCATTAAATTGTCACAGTAGTTAACATGTGAATGACTTTTATCTTATTACTTTTTTATCGCTAAGGCTTACTTTTATAAGGATTTATAAATGTAAGTTGAAAATTTCATTTCTTTGATCATTGATAATATCGAGTATAAAAACTTAAACATAAATTCTATTTTGGTTGACTTGGTTGAGGAAAGACTGTTATTCAATCATCAAGCCCCCAAATGTATAAATTTGGCACATTTTAATAGTTCAAAATTTGATGCTTCCGTCTAGTCTGTTATTTTGATGTTATATCACATTATTTTATGTAAGTATTTTACGTAATTAACATATCTATGCAAATTCAAAGGCAAGCATTTGCTTTTTCTCAATATTTATTTTGCTGTATTGCACGAATTCATGAAAAATGATTATTTGTATAAAAACCAACTAAACTATTTTATGCGAATATAAGTAAAATGTTACATAGAAAGTTCGTGAAAAAGTTATTTAAAATAACATACTTTTGTTGTTTTTATTTTTATTTTAAAGCCTGATGAATTTAAATATTAATAATTCTTACAAAAATGAGACAAAAAATTCTTTTTTGGAAAAAAATAAAATTAATTTTTTATTTCGTTCAGATTGGCTAGGTATTAGCAATAATATTTGGAAAAATAAACTATGCATTCTAACTATTTCTTGAGAACGATGTATCATTTTCCAAGAATTACTATTCGTATATCTATATATGCATAGACGTACTGGACTAGTACGTAAACAATTTGAAAACTAAAATTTTAAATATTACATCATGAAATATATTTTGTATTATAAAATAAGAATTTCAGCTTGGAAATTCCATTGATGTGAATAAAGCTTTTTCAAACATAATCTTTCAGAAAGTGTACTTTTACAATAGTTATATAAAGTCCAAATAGTAAATTTTATTATTATTTGGTGGGGTCAAACGAACCTTCCTTTTTATGGTCAATAACTTAATTAAATGATTATCATTTCAAATAATGCCAATTGTTCAATACAGATTTATATGAGTCTTTGAAATTATTTCTTATTTATACCCAATCAGAGTAACTTTTTAATGTTCTTCGTCAGTTAAATGTTAATCCATTCATTTATTTATTTGCTTTACTTTTGATTTTCTGTAAGTCATTAATGTAATGTTAATATAATTTATAATTGCAAAGTTTTTTAAACGATCCCGATATTACATAATCAATCTTATTTTTGCACTCTATCGTTCTAAGAAAATTCATAAAAAAGGTATTTCGTATCATGGACTACAACTAAGATGCGATGCCTGCTGTTCAATGGGAAACCGTGAATAGAATAGAAAAATATGAACTGACCTGTGAGCTTATTAGCAGCCATGGCGGATTCACCTGCAGGAAAATCGCACCGGGCTTGAGCGTTGGCCATGCACCAGCTGCTCAGATCCTGGAAGTTCTCCTCCCAGGCGGAGAAGGGCGTGGCGGGGGGCGCTGTGCCCGCGGCCGGGGTTGCGATGTGGTGGTGCAGCAGCTGGGCCACTGACCCAGGACGCGCGGGCGCCACGACGGCGACGGGCTCGCGCGGTTGCCAGGGATCGCGCAGCATGAGCTCGTACTCCATCGTCGGGCTGAGCAGCGGTATCGTCTCCACTTTCACCGAGGTGAAGAGGTCCGCATCCATTGCCGCTGCCGTCGTCGCCGTTTCCTGCTGCGATCTCACGCCACGAGAAGCAGGTAACTGGCGAAGCTTTGGGTTGCATGTTGCTAATTCCTTAGGACAGTCCAACAAAACGTCGCTCAGTATCCAGACCTTTGTTGTGGCACGCCTTGGGCGTTTCTCCGTGGTGGGACCTTGCGCGAAGTACATTTTTCCGCGGAGGTCGAGTTGAGTAAGGGCTTTTAAGAATGGGTATAACACGTCTTTTCTTTTAGCTTATGACGGATTCACTGTTATTAACTCGTTACGTAACAACTATTTGTCAGTCTTATGCAAAATACTTTGATATAGAATTTGAACATTTATTTTAGTGAATCTATCATAATACTGGTTAGGGAGTCTTGTGGCAAATTTCCGGAAAGTAGATGCTTCTTTTTATTACCATCAGAAAGTTTCCGTTTAAGAGGGTAAATGAATGGCGTATACTTATTGAATGTTTTTGGATTTCCCGTGGGTGCTCATTTAATATAGATCATTCGATATAGATCGTTTCTCTTCAATCTCTGATATAGATATTTTTCCACTCAATATTGATTGCAATTATATTTGAATAAATATTATTGGCAATTAATTTTATTGTCTTTTGCCATTAGAATTGCTTCTCATTTTTAAATACCTCTTTTGTTGTATGCTCCTTAGCTTTATAGCCTATATGAGTAGAATTTAAGACATTAGTAATTAATTTAATTTCTTTTATTCTTACATAAACTACAAAAATACTACAAGATTGCCTCGTAGTTTTGCTAAAACCAGAACTTATATATCTCTTAATTATTGTCTACGGATCTATTATTTTTGTTGGTCCCAGTATATTTTATTAAAAGTAAGATATCGATGATTTGAATTATATCAATAGATTTGAAAAATACCAATAAAGAAAAGATCATTGTATCGAAATGTTTTTCGTCGCCAAAGATTTTTGAGATTTAAAAATCTTACGTAACGTAAGTTTACTTGAAACGTGCCAACGGTATTTAAAATTTCCTCCGAGAATCGCAGCGTCGGAATAAAAATTTAATGACGTAAATGAAAGATAAATCAATTGTAAATTCATGCAAACAATGATTTCGGATAATATATTGTGTCGAAAGAGGTGCCGATGAACAATACTGTATTTATAGAAAATCATAAAAATATGATAAACGCGTTTGAAAAGCTTCATGTTCTACATCCTTTTATGGATATGACATAGGAAGTTTTTCAGTGGATTGAATGATGCTTACCCTTACTTCAACCCCGTGCTCTATTGAAATGTTGCTGGCCGTTTGGCGTTCGAAAACGGGAGGGATTTTGAATGCCTGTAACAAGTAAAAAAAATGTGGTTAACAACATTTCTAACATATTTTCTAGAAATTTTTTTTTTACTATCATAAAGCTTACTCTATAGGAAGCAAAAAGTTGCATAAAATAAAGTTATAATTGTTTGATACTTGCTTTCTTTTTCATATTAACCAAAACACTTGTCATCGTCTATTCCAAAATTAACAAAAACCTGACGGGAACAATATGATCTAATAAACGGATTATTCGCAATCGTCTTTAATCTTGCTCTAATCTAATCTAATCTAAAACTACTTCTACTAGTGCTTTCGAGTTGAGCGTAAAACTACTTTGGAAAACCCAACTCAAACTAGAATCCATCAAAGAAATTAGACTGAATCCAAGAAAATATTGTACGTACCAAATTACATCGTGACCTAGCAATTACATTTGTTTCATGCGCTCATCAAATAGTTGTAGAACAGAAATAACGCAAACAAGATTATTCCACGAAACAGTAAAATTACATTTTTCGCGATTGCGTAAACAAACAGGTTACAAAAAAAATCGCTTTTGCCAAACGACGCTATATCTCATCCTACATATTAGTCTACGCGGTGGACATTTGGAGTGAACAAAACGACATATTAGCTATTTTATTTTTTGGTTTCACTTCATTTCAACTTCCTGAATAAGATCCTTGTTATCCGCAGTGCAATTTTTGTTATTTAACAATTTATGAGCAATTTCGGCATTTCTTTTTTTTTGTTTTATCGAAATAGATCGGTTCTGATGGGTTTCAGCGAAAAAGTGTAAGAGACCTTTTTTGTTTACTATTAAATTTACTACAAAAGTAGATCTTAACGAAGTTTGAACATTCGCCATTAAAATTTATACAAAAGTCGAAGCATTTTAATGCATGTTTAACGCAACCACAATTTAAGTAATTGTAATGGAAAATGGAATAACATGCAATAAAATAATAATTTTGAGTGGCCTTACCAGTTTTTTCATAAATTATTGTTTAAATAGTAAAGAAAAAGTACGACTTTTAAATCAAAATGTAAAAAAGTTGAAAATAATATTTAAACTAAACATTTTTTTTAATATCGTTTACAGAATCGTATGGATCTCGTCGCGGCATGTTGATTTAAAAAAAAAAAAACAATTTTTTGCCTATAATAGTTCCTGAGAAAAAGCGATTTGAAATTTCTGATGTTCAACATGCATGTACACAAGCAGTGGGCGTGAGAGAGAGAGAGAGAGAGAGAGAGAGAGAGAGAGAGAGAGAGAGAGAGAGAGAGAGAGAGAGAGAGAGAGAGAGAGTCGAGCGTCACCCCCTCCACGGCGGCGAGACCCGGCGGCACGCGATGCCGCTGTCGCGCGTGCAATATTTTTTTCACTTAGACGATGATTTTAGCAAATCTATGAATCATTTGTTATTCAGACTTTAAGTAAACTTATCCTACAGTATGAAGAGGTTACACGCGCAAGCCGAGAGCATGATTTTACTTACAACGCCCGTAATCGTTGTAAGCACGTTTTTATCAATAGTCTCCGACTCTACTGATCGGATCTTAAAAAATAGCATTTTTCAAGCCTTTTCCAACGGTTTACTTCCGATTCCCAAAAACGGTCTTTTGCACTTTTTCGCTAAAACCCACCAGAATCGAGTTATTTCGATACAACCAAAACAAAATGCCGAAATCGCTCATGAATTGTGAAATAACAAAAATTGCACACGGGTTTAAGATTGCGGATAACAAGGATCTTATTCAGGAGGTTGAAATAAAGTGAAACCAAAAATAAAATAGCTAATAGGCCGTTTTGTTCATTTTGGGACTTTTTTCGCGTCCACCTAGGGTTGCCACCCGTACGTTAATATAACGTACTATACGTTATTTTCAGCTAATGTACGTTAAACTTTTAAACAACAATAACGTACGCTAATGTACGTTATTTTCGGCGTTTTTAACAAAATATTTGTTATATTTTCTTTTATACAAAAATGATGAGCTTAAAGTGAGTGGGCGCGCGCGACGGCGGGAGACTTCCTCTGGATGGCATGACGGGACTGGCGCCACTGACGGCCGACGAGAAAAGCACTCGGACGAGCAAATACAAAATAAGTAATTTTGAAAATTTCTCAAATCGGGTAAATAAAATATGTACAAAATTACTAATGTATATTGTAACAAAAAATTTTTTAATAAACAATTCAATTTAAATAAACGTGAATAAAATAATTTAAAAGAAATATTTTGATCGATAATTTTTTTAGTTTCAATTTCATACTTTCATAAATTTTCTATTAAAATTATGTAAAATATAAATTGTAAAAAGTATACAAACTGTTACATTTCATGTTTTAAACAACAAGTAAGCCATCAGAACAAACTTCTAGCAAAGAAATCGTTGAGAATTTTAGAAAAGTTTGTAATACCTTTTACATCATCTGACATTTCGAACAATGTCAATAACGTAAAAATTACAGCTGCCGAATTGACTTTCGTGTACCACGCTGTAAAACATAACTTATCATATAACAGTATGGACTGCAACATGAAACTAAATACAGTTTTATTTAAAGATTCAAAATTAGTTAATAATATATAAATGAGTAGAACAAAAATGGAAGCACTTGTTACAAATGTCTTAGGACCATATGCGATTCAAGAAGTAGTTAATGAATTAAAAAACGAAAACCTATTTTATTGCATACAAACGGATGCATCAAATAAAAAGAACATAAAACTTTTTCCATTAGTTGTTCAGTATTTTACAATAAAAGATGGAATATGTTGTAAATTATTGGATTTTTACGAAAACAGTAATGAAACAGCTGATGGAATGCTGGAAGCAATAAATAAATCTATGAAATCGTATAATTTATCTTATGATCAAGTGTCAGCACTGAGTGCAGATAATACCAATTGAAATTTTGGCAGTAGTCACTCGCTCTTTACGAACATGAAAGAAATCGTTCCAGATTTACTAAAAGGAAACTGCCATGCGCATATTATCCATAATGCTGTTAGATACGCTATCGAGTTTTGACAGTAGACATGGAAAATATAATTTTAAAAATATATATCCATTTTTCCTCATCAGCTGTAAGGCGAGAAAATTTGAAAAATTTTGTGAAAGCAGCAGAACAAGAATTTTATGAAATAAAACGACACGTTGGAACTAGATGGTTGTCTCTACTCCCGTGTATAGATACAGTTTTAAAAAATTGGAAACCAATTCGTGATTATTTTATAAATTTAAAGAACAATTCTACTTGCCCCACCGTAATTGAAAATTTATTACTACTTAATAGCGATCAAAATGAAAATTACGATGAGATTGAAATTTATTTATTATTTATTAGTCATATTTTAAATGTTTTTTATAAAAGTATCAAGTACTTAGAAAAAAATGATGTTACTATTTTTTATGTCTTTAACATCATGACGAATTTACGAAATGAATTAGAGAATAGAAGAAAGGATAGATTTTTCGGTTACAATACATCCAAATTGTTAAAGGTCGTCAAACAACTTTCAACAGAAAAATATGAGAGCATTAATAATGACTTCATACTATTTATTGATAAAGGTTTAAACTACCTACATAAATGGTTTGATTTTTCTGAAGATAACTGGTTACATTTAATGAGTAGCATAACTTTAAATAATTCTATTAAATTTTAAAATTTTGAACGAATTATTGAGACACTAAAATTGCAAAAATTAAGAATTAATATGGATGAACTATATTCGGAGGTGATAGTATTAAAAGAAGTCCTTTCAAAAATAGCAAAAGAAGAGAAATTCATAAAACATTCCACAGGAGAAAAATGGAAAACTATTTTTCAACATACTGAAAAAAGTAACCTGAAATATATTTTAAAAATAATTGCTTTTACTGAAAGAGTTTTTTCATTTATGAAGGCTAAGTGGAGAGACGAAAGAAATAAGGCATCTATTGATTTAATAAAGTGAATTGTTTATCTATTTTGATTTAAGTGTTGATTGTGAAGAGGCATTCAACTTTTTTTAGCAAAGACCAAAAATTAATTTTTAATGTCAAAAGTAACCAAAAATATGCTTGGAAGAAATAAGGTTTATATTTATAATCATTTAAAGAGAAAAAGACTATTAAATTAAGTTTATTTATGACAATATCATTTTATATAAAATAATACTTTTATAAAGAATAAAATTTGTGAAGAATTATACTTGATAAAAAAATCTAGCATTGGTCTATTTATTATTTTTAAACCTTAATAAAATATTATAAGATTATAAATTAGAGAGTTTTTAGGGTAGAAAAGAAAGCTTGTTTAAGTAATGAGACATTTGGTAAATTTCGTTATTAATTTTAAAATATAATTATTTTAATTAAAAAAAAAAAAAGAAAAGTAATTTCAAATATTTGATTGACAAGTTATTATATATTTTTGTATCGTACATGAAGTATGTACGCTTTTTCTTAACAAGGTACGTTCTTTTTTTATAGAAAAATAAATAAAATACGTTATTTTCTTTCTGAAAAGGTGGCAACCCTACGTCCACCGCCTGGACTATATAAGTACTTCTTCGCTTATGAAGATAAAATAATAAATCTGCAGTACAAACAAAACGCGAGCAACCAACTTCGACATGCGTCATTCCATCCCTTCCCCTCTCCATCATTTCGCGCGCGCGTTACCACATAGCGCGCAGCTGGTCGCTCGGCATCACCCAAATATAATGCGGTGCACGTTGTGACCGGGCCGTGCAAGTCCGCGCGAGTTAGGAATTTATCGATCGCTCGCTCACTGCTGGCGGTGATGTACAATAACATCGACGGCACCGCCACCACCACCATCGCACGTTACAGAGCGACAGCTTCGCTATTCATAAAGCGATCTTTATCGCACTCGCGCGCGGAATTCTTTTATCAGTTTCCTGCTTAGCCATTCGCCACACACATACGCGAGTATTGTGTTTTGTTTTTTTTTTTTTTTTTGCATTCGGCGCGAAGGAGGAAAAGGTATATATGCTAGGTAAGTATCGCGGCGAGCGCCGCCTGCCGGAAGATTTTTTCAATCATGGGATCGTGAGCATGGCAAGTTACAAGCAAATAAATGTAAATTCAGTTCCTATTTTAACGAATTTAGATCAGTCCATCATACAAAATATTAATGTAATTATGTAAGCTACATTTAAATTAATCAATACAACCATTTTTAAGGACGTGGCAGCTTTTCAAAATATCAACAAATGTTAATTAGTATTTACGTTACTGACCTATATCTGTATATATAATGTATATAGGTATACTTAATATGTTAAGGCTAAGAGTATCTCAAAAGCGAACCGTACACGTGGGAAATGTCTAAATATACTTGTATTTATTAGTTAAAGTGCATATTATATTAATACAATAATTATATTACATTGACGCTCCTTTTAATTCGTTTAAATACAAATTGAATTTACATGTGTTTGCATGTAACTTGCCGTGCTCAAAAATTGAAAACAAAAATTCAGTAGACGGCGCGACCGTCCCGCGCCAAAGATACTTATAACTAGCGTATAAGTATATACGCGGAGAAAGCACTTTGGAGCAAAATTCGTACAATCGGTGCAGCAAAGCTGCGACAAGTTCGCGGAAACCGTTTCGGAGCTATAGCGCATGTTTGTGCGCGTTGCAGAAGACGCGTGCATATATATATACACACACATATATATGTGTGTGTGTGTATGTGTGTGTACGAGGGGGAGCCGAATGAGGGCTCGCATGTGTCTGCGCGTGTTTGGGGAAATACGCCGTTGGCGCACGCGCGTGTATATGCTGTGTGAGTGTGTGTGTGTGTGTGAGGGACACGTGTGTCTGTAGGTATAATACACGCCGGCACCGCGTCTCGTGATTCATGCTTGCGCACTCGAGAAGAGCATGCTCCGAAAAGAGCGAGAGAGAGAGAGAGAGAGAGAGAGAGAGAGAGAGAGAGAGAGAGAGAGAGAGAGAGAGAGAGAGAGAGAGAGAGAGAGAGAGAGAGAGAGAGAGAGAGAGAGAGAGAGAGAGAGAGAGAGAGAGAAAGAGAGAGAGAGAGAGGTCAACATTTCGCTCGTCCCCTCCGTCTCGACGTGTTCCAAAATGGCCTTGGCTCTGAAGGAGCGAAAATTCTCGGAGCTCTTTGTTTGAGGATCGCGTTTTTCCCCGCTAATGTTTTTTCAATTTTTATTATTTTTAGAATTTTATTCGCATACGCTCAAACTAACAATATAGGCTTTCGAATATATGTAAAAACTGACAATAGACAATACCTAACAGCCACGCAAGTCAGTTGTGAAAACACACTTTTTGGCATGTATTTGTTTATAACAATTATAAACAATTATGGATTTACGAAAAATCCTATTCGAGATTAAATCCCATTAAAGTTTAAGGCTTTTACTATCTGAAAATGAAAAAAATTTCAGGATTTTGTATAGAATACAAAAAAAAAAAAAAAAAAACTGGTGCCGGAACATCGGCTCCTATAAGAGAAAGGGTTTAAAAGAGAAATTTCGTTAAATATTTTTTTTCGTTAATTATAACTGACAAATAAACTTATCCACGTTTCATTTTCGTTTCCTTTCTACTCTTGGGATTGATAGAAGCCCTTCGTATATTTGTTTCTTACTTTTTCTGAGTTTCGTTTTTAAGTAATTATAAAAAAAATGTATTTGTGTTGGTGTGGGATTTTCAACGATAACAAACAAGTAGATATAGATGGAGTTAGTCAGACATTGCTTTTAAACAAATTTAACTTCCATTGTTTCCTTAAACAAGATACTAGATTGTGTACCAAATTATACGTTCCTTAAATAGTAATGTGGGTTTCATTATTTCAAATTCAAATAATTAATGTATTGATTAAAAATATGTATTAATTTTTTTCATTATTTTTAGACTGGTCAAAATGATTCACAGAATTGCAACTTTTTGTTTTTTACAAGTGGAATCTTTTAAGTGGAATATAGCTGAAAGGCTGCGATAAAAGCAAAAAGCCACACAGTTGAGAAATGCCAAATGGATAATCGATTGTTTGTTGATAAAACATTAGTCACGCTAGATAAGCGTCGGCTCGATGGAAGGATACAAATAGCGATGACAATTAGAAATTGCAGCTCTTAAAAATTTTGCTTCAATTACTAAAAATTATATACTACTCGTTGAATGATATTATAAAAAAAAAATAGTAAAATATGTATCGAGCGCGAATCCTTGGCACTAATAGGAACCAAGTTAGGAAACATTTTTTCCCTTGCGACGACCGCACGTCATTGCAAAAACACAGTATCTTTCCGTGTGTATACAGGTAAGTACCTAGATACGGTCGCGTATATGTGCGCAGACAGAAGACATTGACCGTTTAGCTGTTTCGGAGGAGATTCGATTCGGGGAATCCACGTGTCCCATTATTCGCTCGAACCTGTCGGTACCCGCCCACAGTGTCCGTGAGATCCGGACTTAAATATCGCCAGTCCATTGACCATCTCGGTTCTCCCTCTCTATATATGTGGCGGCGGCAGTTTGAAATTCCGCCGAGTCATTCTTACTCGCCAACTCTCCTCCTCCCCCCTCCCTACCCGCTTCGCGTATGTGTAGTCTGTACCCCATCCTCTCTCTCTTGCTTTCGCATCTATATAGGCATTATCGCGCGTTCCGGACAAAAGTTTCATCATCCGCACTGGGACATCCTGAAACCCAACGGAACAAGTCGATTTTCGGCATGACAGTCATCGGGAACGAGTTGGTGCGGAAAAGAGCGATAAGAGCAATCGAAGACGGCAATCCTATAGTCCCTGGCCCTGACAGTAATGAGCTGCGGGCATCACGTGACCGCAGTAATGCCAGTCATGTGATAGCCGGCGGTCATATGTTTTTGAAGCGGCAGCAAGAGATAAGCGATCGAAACTGCACCGACCCCACTCCAGCCCGCAGAATTTTTCGATTCTTTTTATTTTGTGACTAAAGAAATAATATTCTTGTTTGTAAATCAATTCCTCCAACTATAATTTAATTTCCTCCATTTTCTTCCACCATTAGTTTTTTTCTACATGTTCACAATTTTTCACAAGATTTAATAAATGACTATAATGTGTTTACTTTAAAAGAAAAAAAATATAACATTAAAATCTTAAACAAAATGTAGAGGAAAATGGAGGAAATTAAATTATAGTTGGAGGAATTGATTTACAAACAAGAATATTATTTCTTTAGTTACAAAATAAAAAGAATCGAAAAATTCTGCGGGCTGGAGTGGGGTCGGTCGAAACTGCAGCCAGCACGAAAAGCGACGCTTCTGTACTCTACAGGCCGCTTTATATACATACATGCTTCTCTATATACCTCGACAGCGACGCTATATGCTCTCGTTAGTCGTTACGTAATGGCTAGTGCGTCGCGCGACGTCGCGCCACACTTACGTCAGTCCCTGCGTTATACCACTGAAAAAATAGCAGTTCGCGCTCTGCCCCCTATTTAATTACACCCCCTAGTGCTCGTTGTGTACGTACACTTAATTAATACGTATAATAGGTATACGCTCAAACGCGTTCGACGTTCTAGAAGTTTCGAACGGGGTGGGAGACGCTATCACGCGTGCGTGCGAATTTCTAAAGTACGATCACATGCTCACCGCATGGCCGCGTATATATCTCTCGCTCGTACGATTTTGTTTATACATTGTTTGTTTACCCGGGGGGCGGTTTATTATTAACGACGCCGACCGCAGCGAGTATAGAGCAGCGCAGGCAGGCAGGCAGGTGCAGCTGCTGTTATAAGCGCGCGTACCAGTCGCCTCTATCGATCCACGCGATTTTCCGAGAAACGATTTGCACTTCTAATCCTCCGTAATTGCGGCGGTGAGTCAGACAGTCGAGCGAGCTAACGCGCGCGCTAGAGTGGAAAGCGTTACGTAAAGCGTTGCCGCCGCCTATACATGACAGTACTGGCCGCCGCACGTGAGCTGGATCGTATTGTCAGCGCGGAAAAATGGAGACGTGTTGCGTATAAAGAAGAGCTGTATATGGTGGGCCGGTAAGCAAGATCAGTTGCCGTTACGTAAGGAGCACGTAATAGGTACCCCGATTTTTTACTCGACAATGCGCAAAGACACACCGACACGTGTTTTTTGACAGTAAGCGAAACATATGCGAAATCGCCAGCTACTCACCCTCCCAAAAGCTTGTAACTCTTCTACTCCGTTCACCGGACTGAAAGCGACGAGCCTAGTCGTGACTCTGTCTGGTTGCGTCTCGGGCGCTGTTACCTCCAGATGCGCTTGAATGGGTGCGCGAGTTTCCTTGTCGCTTTTCACTTTCAACTACTCACGAGTAGTCGAGCTTCGAGTACTTCGAGTACTTCGAGAATTTATAGTAACCACACGAGTCCTCGTGTGGTGCGTGCGTAACAAGTTGTGGCGTGCGTGCGATGTGCCAGTAGCCTGTGTCTGTCTGTGTGCAGTAGAGCTGGCTCGCTGAGTCGTTTGGACACGTCCACTTCGGTTTGCTCGTGAATACTATCTGACGGCTCGTCGGGGGATCGAACCGCGAGTCCGCGATCCCGGCTTCGCGCGCCGGCCCGACGACGTATCTGCGTCACACGCGGCCTATCGCCGAGAACGTGTCGTGCTAGCCGACCAATGAGCTTGGTGCTCCGCTTTGCTGGCGGAGGGGCCGATGGTATAGCGAGGGGAGCGGAGTGAAAGATACGACGTCATCGTGGCTCGTGAATTTTCGAGCATCAGAGTGGTCATATATCCGTGTGTCTCAATGGTGGGTAAGTAGTATGCTACTATATCTATATATGCTTCGCGGTTTTGTTCCGCGCCCCTTGGCAAGTGTGTCAGTGCGTATGTGAACACGCGTGTAGCAGAGGTATAGGTGCGACGTATAATACGAACTTGTGAATGCTTCTGCGTGCGTCAGTGACATTTATATGTGTGCAAATCTGGGCGTTTTACGTCGAGAAAGTATAGTATAGCATGGTAACCAAGGAGCTCGTACTATTGAGCGACCAGGGTCGTGGGTAAAATTGATTTATCTCAGACAGGAACCAACCTTATTTCGTCGTCGGAAAGACAGAATACCTTTTTATCTACCTCCACTTGGATAATGATCACTGCATGATTCGTGATATTGATATTTTTGTCAACAATTACAAAGTCTCCATTATATTTGAATAAATTCTGCAATCTCTTTTTTTGGTTTAAGTGATAAAGATAACTTTTAATTACGAGAGACTGCAACTTTGGTGTTGCACTTATAATTTTCAAAGATTTACGCGTTACATAAGAATGCTCGTTGCTTTGCAAAATATACGAAATTCTTTTACAAATGTTAGATTTATGTATTTTAGTATAATCAAAATATGATGTACAATACAAAAATATATTTTCAATATATTTTCAATATATTACAAAAGTAAATTTTAATATCAATTCATGAATTTAGATAAGATCTATCTTGCTTTATATGCAATGCGTTTTTAATAGATAACATGAACGGACAAAGTAATGTTTTAAGGTGGTTCTATGGGCAGATATAGTACTTAATTATAAAATATTCTACAATGAATTGTTCTCATACTGCAAAATGAGAACCCACATATCATCATAGACCGGTACTTTAAGTTACGGGAAAAAATTTTTTTAACGAAATTTCAATACTAACAAAGTAGATATCGTCGATGTAAAAAAATGATGCAACAAATCGCTTTAATCTTTTTCATTTTTACTTCAATTTCAATTTTTAAAGACTCATTTTCATCTTTGTTGGATTTCATTAGGAGGTATCGTGGATCAAATTAATAAATTTTTTAAACCTGAAGCGTTACAGGCAATTGTTTATCAAGTTTTGTACGACTCTGGTATGAATTCGAGCCAAACTTGATAAACTATTGCCTGTAACTTTTAAGGTTTTAAAAATTTTTTAATTTGATCCACGATATCTCGTAATGAAAATTGAAATTGAAGCAAAAATGAAAAAGATTAAAGCGATTTGTTGTATCATTTTTTTACATTGACGATATCTACTTTGTTAGTACTGAAATTTCGTTACAAAAATTTTTTTCCGTAATTTAAAGTGTCGGTCTATGATACTATATGGGTTCTCACTTTGCAGTATGAGAACAATTCATTGTAGAATATTTTATATTTAAATACTATATCTGCCCATAGAACCACCTTAATATGAGTAGAAAAATTTATATTACAATTATATTGACCCTAAGGGGTAATAAATTTAAAATTAAATAATTCAGGTTTTTATTTAACAATATGAAAAACCGCTGCCAATTCACTGGCACGCGGCTTCCTCAAACTTAATTTACTGATTCCTTTAATTAATTTTAAATCATCCAAAACTTAAAATTATTGCAATTATTTATGACATAATTCTAATTAAATTCATTTATGAAGATTAAAAAGTATTAAATTTTTAAATTGTGTATAATAAATGAATTAAATAATAGGGTTGATTTCATTTTTAAATTACGTATGAAATTGCTTAACTTTCTACCTATTTATTATTCTAAATGTATCCCACATCTAGCTTTTTATGGCCCATATTTTTCCCATAATTTGCCCATACTATGGGAAATATGTTGTACATTCTAATTTTTTTACGCGAAAGGGTAGAAATGGATATTTCTTACCACTTTCATAAAATACTCGCGAAATGCGAAATTTTCTCTTCTACTTGCACACGTGAAAAAGGCCATATTTCATGCCTGAGTTTGGAAAAGTACATTTAATTCGATTATTCAACACACAGAAGAGCTTTTATTTAGGTTTATATAAAGTATTGCTTCCTCCTAGAGGAAGCTTTGTGATAGTAATTTTTTGAGTTATTGTAAAAACATGTTATAATTGTTTTTCGAGGTGTTAGGAATCAAAATATATAATTTTTGAAAAATGTCTGTAGGGTATACATGTGTGTGTGTGCGTGTGTTCGTGTGTGCGTGTTGTGTGTGTGTGTGCGTGTGTGCGTGTGCGTGCGTGTACGCCTGGATCTCAGCTTCTACTCAATCAATTTTGACCAGATAGGTCTCATTTTTTTTTTTTTTTTTTTTGGTATGATGGCGGGCCAAGAATTCATTTTTTGATTGGCCGATGCGTTATTGTTTTATTTCGAATTTTCGATTTTCTCAACACTGATTTTTGCTTTTTTTTAATGATAAGATCAAGATATTTGAATCGAATTGATAGCATTCGAAAGAGCATTAAAATACCTATATTTTCTAAAAAAAAAAAAATTTCTCCAGCTATCACGGTTCTTTTGTTATTAACAAAAACGTGTTTTTTTTAAAAAACTTATAACTCCTAAACTTAACTATCAATTTTTTTGAAAAAAATCATGATAATGCAGAATATAAATAGCTATAATCTGTAACAATTTCAACCCATTTTGTCGATCAGTTTTTGAGAAAAAAAATGAAATATGAAAAAAATAAGTTTTGTATGTCCAACGATTACGAGAGTAAAATTGACTTAATCGCTTCAAAATTCCTTGTAGAGGTAGATTTTGGATAGCTCTCAGTCGAGTTCTTTGGACAAAATGATTTGTCCAGAAATTTCAAAAATATTTGAGGTTAAAGTTCTTTTAACCTTTTTTTCAAATCGTAATTTCTCGAGAATCGCTCCATGTATCAGCTTCAAATTTATAGACAATTTTGTATGTGATATAGATAATATGTGTGCGAGTTTTCATCTAGATCATACGATCACTTTTTGAGATATTTGATTTTGAAAATTTTCGTATTTTAGTCATTTTCTTTGTCCCATGATAACTAGAGGAAACAAAAATTGGTTTAATCATGTTGAAATTTTGTGGAGATGTAGAGTTTATATCGACGCTCCCTACAAAAACTAGCACGATTCAGATTGCCACGAAGACTAGTCCATTTCAGCGTTGGCCGCAAAGACTAGCACGCCCCATTGATTCGCGTTGAAGACTAGCCCGATCCGCTTGATTGCGGCGAAGACTAGCACATTCCACTGCCTCTTATGTAAATTAACACGGTGACGCGAAGTGCTAGTTTTCGCGGCAAGCTTGCGAATCGTCTTACTTTTCGTCGCAAACTCGCGAATCGTGCTACTTTTCGTCGCAATCTTACGAATTGTACTATTATTCGGCGCAAACTCGTGAATGATGCTAGTTTTCGCGGCAACCTCGCGAATTGTACTAGTATTCGCGGCAAAGTCGTGAGTTATGCTAGTTTTCGTTGCAGTTTTCTGAAATGTGCTAGTCTTCGTGAGGAGGCCAAAAAAGGTGCTAGTTTTCGTAGGGAGCGTCGATATATTATCGTATAAGTCCTTTAGATAAAAGAATTGTGTCATGATTTTTGAGATATTTAAGGTTAAAATTCTTTTACGATTTTTTTTTCAAAATCGTAATTTCTCAATAACGACTTCATGTATCAGCTTGAAATTTATAGACTATTTTGTATGCGATATAGGTAATACCTGTGTAAAATTTCCTTCAGATTATATGGTTATTTTTGGAGATGTTTATTGATATTTAAAATTTTAGTATTTTTGAAAATGACTTTCTTTGTTGTCGCACAATATAACTACATTAAAATTGTTTTAATTTGTTTGAAATTTGGTGGAGATGTAGAGTTTGTTTATTATTTATTAGAAGAATTCTTAGGGTAAAAGAATTCGTTTATGAATTTCAGAGATATTTGAGGTTAAAACTATTTTAGCCCTCTTTTAAAATCGTAATTATTCGGGAACGTGTTTATGTACATTAGAAAATGGAAATAACATGCCCTATGCGCTTTGCGCCGATGCGCGCGTGTTATATACCTGCTTTGGTTTTGTAATAGCCATTTATTATTTTTAAGGTTAGAACCTTTTTCTTACATCGGAAATTCCAGAAAGAGCAGACAAATACAGACATGCATTTATTATTAATGATAGGAGTTGGGGCACGTTAAGTAGCCTCCAGACGCATGGGTAATCCCTTGGCGTCCCTCAGTTTCCGGGTGAATTCAGCCCATTGCCTTCTCATAAAATTGAAGGATCCTTTTGGCGTCCTTCACCTCGATATTATTTGCCAGTGGAAAGGGGTCACCAAAGTACAGGCGCCTCCTCTCCACTAGTGCAGGGCATTCGAGAATAACGTGCAATGACGTCTCATCCTCCTTTCCACAGAATCTGCAAGTCGGGTCTTTCTCAAGTCCCATCGTGTGTCTGCGTTTCCGCAAAGTACCATGCCCGGATATGATCCCTACCACGGCCTTTGCGTTCTTCCTACTCAATGCGAGTATTTGCTTTGCCCATCCCTCCATCTCTGAATCCTTGATGAAGGTTTTGGCTGTCCGACATCCCTGGGCGTTTTTCGACGCCTCGAAATGTTTTTTAGAGACTCATCTGTCAATTTCCGCGTTGATTACTGTGTCGCATATTCCAGTTGCATGTTCTGTACCCGTTAAGACCTCCTTCCTCGTCTGCCTGGCAAGCCTGTCCGCTATTTCATTTCCTTTTATTCCTGCGTGGCCCGGCAGCCACAAAATGCTTATTGGGCGGCTTTCTGCCAGCCGATTCAGGGTCCGGTAACAGTCGTACACTAGCCTCGAGGTGGTTGTGTACGCTCTAAGAGCCTCAATGGCGCTCCTACTATCTGTGCCGATATGTAAGTGCCCTTTACCGCTCTCCGCTTCTGCCCAGAGAGCGCAGTGCAGCACCCCTACCAGTTCAGCTTGTAGTATCGTCGCGTACCGCCCCAGTGGAAAGGTGCACCCCCTTCCCCCCTGCGGCGGTAGACTCCGGCACCTGTTCCCTCTACCCCTTTGGATCCATCCGTATACCAGATTTCACCATTGGCTGGTAGCTTCTCCCGCCCCATTACCCAGTCAGATCTCTCCACCAGGCTGATCCGGTATTTCCTGTCGAACATAAATGCCTTGGTCATCTTATCGCGGGGCATCTTGAAGACGCCTCCGGACTTCAGGACCTCTGGTATCTTGCCCTGGAGGTTCTCCCCAGCGTCCTTGCTGACCCTGAGCATTCCTCTTGCAGCAGCAGCAGCAGCAATGGTCAGGTGGAGAGGCTCCATACATAGTACAGCGCCTAGAGCAGCTGTTGGCGTAGTCCCAGACAAAAGAAGGTCCCGACAGCAAAGCCTTCATTCTCCAACTGGGGCTGAATTAGCTGTATCACCCTTTGCAAGGCTGTCTCTGTGGACATCCCTGCCCTGTATGCGTGTTGACTCGCATGCAGGATCTTGCCTCTTAACGTCACATCTCTGATATATCTATCGATGAGTCTTTCAGAGGTTTTAAGCAAGAAGGAAGTCAAGCTTATAGGGTGGAAATCCTTCGAAGAGGTATATCCGCTTTTTCCTGGTTTCGGTATGAACACCACCCTTGCCCCTTGCCAAGCGGCGGGCACGTGTCCAAGCATAAGGCTCGCCTTGATCACCTTAATCAGGGGCCCAACTAGGACATGCTCCACCTTCTTCAGGTGTACAGGGTATATCCCGTCCGGTCCAGGTGATTTGTATGGTTTAAAGGAATTTATGGCCCATTTGATCCTCTCCGGGGTCACTATCTGGTTTGCCAGTTTGCGGTTCTGGCGCCATACCGGCACCCTGAGCCGCCTCCTGCTCGTCTCATTTTCCTCCTTCTGGATCGGCTGTTCCTTATTGCTTTCAGTAAAACTGGGAAAGTGTGCCTTTATCAGGCATTTCAGAGTTTCCTCATCTGATGTGGAGAAACTGCCGTTCGGGAGCTTTAGAGAGCCAAGGACAGCCTCTGGATTGCTTGATAGCATTTTGTTCAGCCTGGCAGCCTCGGTCCCTCCTTCAACTTCCTCACAAAAGGAGGCCCACTTCGTCTGCTGGGCCTTCCTAATTTCTTCTCTGTATCGATCTCTCTCCCGGTTATGTTCCTGCCAGCAGAGAGGTTCGTTACGTTTCCTGGCTTTCCTAAGGAGGGCTCTAGTCCTCTCCCTGAGGGCAGCCAGACCTTTGTTCCACCATCTAACTTGGCCTCTAGGCCTGAGTTTCGTAAGTTGGTAGTCGTTGTGGTAGGCATTTAGTATCTCGTCCTTCAGCATATTGGCGGCTGCCTCTAACGTGGGTACGTCGTCAATTACTTTAGGGAAATCCCTAAGGGCTTCGGCGAGATCTGCCAAATAGTTGACTCAGTCCGTGTCTCTGGGATTTCTTTTCCATTGGGGTCTCTCGGGCGTACCCACCACTAGATCGAACCTGATCTGTTCGTGGTCTGATAGTGGTGGTTCGTCTGACACCCTTCAATTGGCAATCCTGTCTGTAAGGTTATTGGTGCATAGAGTTACATTCAACACTTCCTCCCTTACAGCATTACGGAAGGTCAGCGTGTTGCCAACATTCAGGATGTCTAGTTCCGTAGTCACCAGATATTCCACCAAGCGCTGTCCACGCCGATTGGTGTCAGTACTGCCCCATAGCTGATGGTGTCCATTCGCATCACAACCTATCAGTAGGGGCATCCTAAGCGCCTTGCAGTGGTCAACTAGTCGCATCACTTCCGTTGGCGGCACATTCGTATCCTGCTCCCCAACGTTGGGGAAGTATGCCGACGCTATGGCCACTCTCCCGACACCATCCATCTCTGTCGTGACCACCATCAGGTCTCCAGTACATAGTTCCCATTGGGGCACGACATTGATCCCTTTTGCTACTATGCATGCCCTGGGTCTGGTCGATTTTGCGTCCCTGAAACATAATAACCCTCCCAAACCCCCGATTGTGCCGTTCACTGTCCATGGTTCTTGGACCAGTGATAGGCCTATGTGCACCGCAGCCAAGCCTTTCTGCAATATAGCAGTGGCTCCCTTGCTGTGGTGCAAGTTAATTTGGGTTATTGGCAGTGACGGGGGGGTCATTATGCCTTATCCACCGCCATCGCCTCAACCTCTTTCCCTTCCGGGGCCTGTCGGGACACCTTAAAGGTGACCCTGCCTAGCTTCATCCAGGGCCTGTTGTCAATGGCCTCTAAGGCCCTGACCTGAGATTCGGGCAGCTGGAACACCAGAACATATTTTTCTCCGGTGTCCTGTCTTCCCGAGTCTTTGTTGAGCGGTGACGCCTTTACCGAGCTCCATCCGCTCATGTTCAGGGTGGGGTTGTAGGCCCCTAGTCGACTCATGACCTCGGCCGGCTCCTCAGGAGGACCCGGAAGCCAGACCGTAGCCTTGTGCAACCTCTGGATGAGCTCTACCCCTCCCACCCTGAGTTTCGGGCCCCCGAACTCAAGGGTGGCCACCTTATTTAGTAGCCACTACTTTGACCTTTGGTCGGAAGCCACGAAGACGAAGACGTCCCCTTTCCCGAATGATGTTTCTATCCTGGGCATCTGTTCTGGGGGCGTCTTCTTAGCCAGTTCTCTGAAACCGGCCCTGAAGCTGTTGAAGTCACCCTGGGACAGTAGTGTCTCAGGGTATTCTTCCGCCGTTGCTACCACGGTCAGGGGGTTCGTCCTCTGGGCGGCGGTAAGCCCGACCCCACCGATAGCACCTTTTTGAGGCGTCCCCGATGAGTTCTTGCTCTCCGCCGCCTTCCGACCGCCTCCCTTGGGAGGTGTGCGTTCCTCCCCATGGACTGGGCCTTTGGAACCCCAGCCCCCAGGGGGCCCGCATTTCTCCCTCCGTCGTCTCTTATCGTCCCGGTGGGCCGAGGGCGGGGTATCCTTCTCCCCCTTTTTTCTCTTCGGATCCCCCCGGGACTGGGCTGTATTCGTCTGACCTTGCTGTAGAGGGGGGTCTGAGGTTGCCCTCTGCCTTCCTCCTCAGTTTAGCCAGTTTCTTGCGGTATGCGCCGCATTTTCTTGCGGGTAGGTGTGGTCCGTAGACCACTAACCCCTCCCCCTTGGACTCCGGTTCGTCCTGGGCGAGTTCTCCTCCGCCTACTGAAGTAGACGGGGCGACTACCTCAGGAGCCACCGGTGTTGTTTCTAGCGTGGGGGTTGCTGGCATGCGGGGCGTTGGGGATTGGCTCCCCTCTTCCTCCACCTTGCCAGTCGCCTCCCTTTGATGGTTTTTTTTAAGAACTTATCCATGTGAGTCCCACGAGTAGCTAGGGAACTAAAGGTCCGCCGCCGCAGAGCCCCGCATGCGCCGGTAAGGCGACTAAAATACTCAGAGGTTGCTCCAGGTGCCTCTGATGCTCCGTTAGAGATCCTCCAATACCCCGAGGGTCACGAATCTCCATCGGCACGGGTCGCCTAACACCTTCAGATCAGGGGGTGTATATACCCATCCAGACCACCACCTTGGATGGGGGACTACTTGTTGGTCATCAGCGCTATCCGGCCCGGGCCAGGCGGGAGCCGGGACTTACTTGCCCTACATTCACTAGGACGAACCCTGTTATGGGTTGCCACATTCACGCCAGGCCACCCGTTTATAGGGGGCCCCCACACTCTAGGACTACCCGTTTATAGGGCGCCACATACATGCAGCTCCACCTCGCCCTTGCCCTCGCGCGCTGACTGAGCCTCCCCACCAGGCCATCCGAGTTTCCCACCAAGGTAGGTCGTCCACATGGCACTCAACAAGGTCCTACAGCCCCTAGGGGAGGCAGACATGCATACTACTAGAGACAAGTACCCTATGTGTGAAATTTCACAAATAAAATATAATTTGAAGTAAAGGTTATTTAGGAATTTTAAAAGGTTTTGACTATAATATTACAATCAATTATTTTATTTATTTTTAACACATAATTAAAAAAAAAAAAAAAAAAAAAATCATACCCATTATTTTATTCATATTTTGTACATAATTTGAAAATTAATACTTTTTAATCTTCATAAATGAATTTAATTATAATTATGTCATAAATTGTTGCAAAAATTATAAATTTTTTTATTAAAACTTAATTAAATGAATAAGCAAATTAAGTTTGAGGAAGCCACGGGCCAATGAATTAGCAGCGGTTTTTTTCTTTCGATAATATTAGATATTTTAAAGTAATTTATTTCTTATTATTTACTGAAAATTAATTTTTATTTTAGTCTAAAATATTGAACAAAATTATAACACTCAAATACATCCAGAGAAGTATTTTACTAACATTATTTGCACAGATGTTTATACAGATATTTGTGAAAATAAATGTAACATATGTAATATACCACATACATAATATGTAATAAATAAGTCATCTACCCTGGCAAAAATCGAAAAAAACTATCCAGTTACTAGCCATATATTAACTAAAAACTGTCAATTAGAAAAAAAAATAGCCAGTTCATAAACAGAAATTAGCCAAGAACTGGTTAGTTTTCTCTTCAATTTCTCAAGTCCCCAGGACAAGAGGGGTTGATCCGTTATTTCAAATTTTCTCGTCACGAGTAAATCGTGAAATTAGTTCCCAGGACCAGAGGGGTTGATCTTTTGGTACAAAATGCCCAGCATTTCGTACTGTAACTTCCATTAAATTTCTAGCAGTTTTGGAATACCCTGCCAATTCGTTCCCAACCCACCATTCCTTCCTCACTGCATTCTGATAATCTTGATATGGAACAGCAATGTCTAAGATACCACTGTAGATCAGTACTTTGTAATCTTCAAGCAAGTCAACAACGAAGTGAGCCACCGACTGCATCAAGTCACCTTTGAGTAGTACAGGTATTTTTGGATTATCACCATAATATGGTGTGTCATCAACGTGTAGTGCCCTACGAATATCGTTTCTTTGAACCCAGCTAACAAAATAATCTAAATCTTCAGCTGCTTTGTGTTGCAAATAATTGAAATGATATGTGTATCCAGTCAAATTTGTAAACATAGATGGAGTTTTAATGTAATGTGTTAAAAAGAGATAGTCCTGGCGCAGTTCCATGGTGGCCGTGGGCCATCGATGTCCAAGGCTCTACCAAAGTTTTTCTTATGTATTTTGATCCCCTGAATCCGAATCCGCAAGGTGTTTTTCGATAAAGTGGGACATTAATTAGTTATAAACAATTTTATCAATAATTACGAGAATTTCAGATTTTTACAACTAGGTAAGTGCCATTGTAATAGTATTTTTATAGTATTTTGAGGCATAATGTATCACAAAATACATAAGTAATACAAAATTAACAATAATAATTAATATAAAATACATAAACAATTGAAATATTAGACAACTTCAATAAAGATATATGAATGAAAACCAGATATTGTCATTTCTTAGTGATTTTTTCTAGGAATAATGAAAATTACATTTAAATAAAGTTATAAGATATAATTAATTATTAATAATTATAAATAAAGCAATATATCTAATTTAAATTATTTCAATTTATTAGTTTTCGGGACGAGTCAATACTTTAACTTGTAAGTTTACACAAATAACTTTTATGCATTTACTTGACATAAATATTTTTTAAATTCAAATTAAAGAGTACTTCGCGCTAAACATGTTGCGAGTCTCTGCTACAGTTACAGTATTATTACCACCAGTAGATGAGTTGATACCTAGCTGTGATTGTAAAGTTTGCACAAGAAAAACGTGCTATTGTGTCGCTGCTGAAATTGAATGTTGTTCATTCTGTTTTTGCCAAAGAGAAAAAACATGTAAAAATAAATATAATATTCACTGTATTGAAACGTTTGAAAAAGAAAGTTTATAAAAATTCCATAAATTATAATTGTTTTTACTATTTAATTAATTTATATATTTATTTGTTGTTATTAAAATTATTTTAAAAACGTAATAACATTGTTTAAAATTAATATTTTAAAGCTACGGCTTACATTCCCATATCATTATAAGAGTTGTCTTGCTTATAGTATCTCAATTGTTTATGTATTTTATATTTATTATTATTGTTGATTTTAGACTACGTATATATTTTGTGATACATTATGCTTCCAAATACTACAAAAAAATTACAATGACACTCACCTTCATGTGAAAATGTGAAATTCGCGTAATCATTGATAAAATTGTTTATAACTAATTAATGTCCCACTTTATTGAAAAACACCTTGCGGACTCGGATTCAGGGGATCAAAATACATAAGAAAAACCCTGGTGGAACCTTGGACATCATGGTTCACGGCCACTTATGGGCTGCGCCAGGACTAAGAGTGTCAAACAGTTCACCTGCTTATATATTATATATTCTTCGTTTCTAATTAAAGATAGGATTTCCGTTTCAATATCTGCTAGATATTTTAGTCCGTGCGAGTCAATAACACCAATTTGGTACATGAAGCTGCTAAAGTTCATTTGATTAATTGGGTCCGTGAAACCTTTTCCGCAAGCAACTGGACTTGCTTGCGGTAACGGTTTCATGTACCAAATTGGTGTTATTGACTCGCACGGGCTAAAATATCTAGCAGATATTGAAAATAAATGGAAATCCTATCTTTAATTAGAAACGAAGAATATATAAAGACAGGTGAACTGTTTGACACTCTCTTTTTAACACATTACATCAAAACTCCATCTATGTTTAGAAATTTGACTGGATACACATATCATTTCAGTTGCTTGCGGATTAATTTTAGTTTTCCCTTGCTTGTTGTAATCATTATAGCGTGTGATACAGCTGGTACATATTTTCCAGCGTATAATTCTCCAGTGACATAAAAGACGTTGTTGCGCATCTCGGGGAAAATTTCGAAGAATCGCAGAAGAGTAGTGAGAACATCTTGTCCAATCTGTGTTTGATTTCTAGCATAACTATTTTCGTTCTCGGTAAAACTGAAACCAGTACCGATGGGGTTGTCAATGAAGATGATGTTGTGATTGCAGTGCCAAGAGTACTCCCGCAATTCAACTTCTCTATTTTTGTTTATTATGAAGGGACCGTTTTCAATGAATAAAGCAAAAAAGGATGCCGATCCTAGACCACCAGTCATCCATATCAGCAGAGGATCGGTGCTTGGATTTGTCTGAAAAATGTTAGAGTTCTTAAAAAATGCAATAAAATGATTTGTGTGGTCATTTATATGCAAATTTTCAGCTTCTTCGTTTTAAACAAAAATTAGAAAGCAATTGGTTGCTATAAATGCAATGAACATGTATATTTTATGCTAAACGAAGATATATTTCAATGATTTATACATCATATCTGTGACTTCAAGGAATAACGACTTAACTGACAAAAATGTATTCTAGCAGCTGACAGTGGGGTTCGAAAGATATTCGATACCTTTGTAAATGTCTAAATTGTTATGATTCATCTCGCACATTTCGATCTTACATATGAAGTGTCATGACAAAATTTTAAAACGGCGATTTCTCGAAAACACGTACAAGTGGATTAAGCCGTTATTCCTGAAAGCCACAGATATTTGCTCAAATATTTCAAGAAAATAGTTACTAACCTTAGATGGGAAGTACCAGCAGAATGAGTTCGAATAGTAACCAGCATAGCTTTTGACGTTTTGCATCGCCTTGTGTTGAACTTGTGCTTTCTTCCTTGCAATCTCGGGTTGTCCATTTTCGATGAAGGATATCAAAAACAGTGACTGACCCGCTTTACTTGTCATAGTTAGCGTGTTTTCCAGGAAACTAACGAGAACCAGCTTTGCTTCGATTAATCGTCTCATTTTCTAGTTTTAATGGTTATTCTGTGTTTATAAGATGTATTATATTTATTTTGCTTTACGCTTTGAATGCCATAATAGTACATTACGCAATTAGTGTACAAGATAGGTCAATCCGACAGAGAATACCAACTTTTATTTGTTTAGATAACTGTGGAGGCGAGGCACCTTCCGCCGGACTCGACAAAGGCGACACCAGACGACGAGCAACAGGCCTGTCATTGCCTAGCCCACCTTAGCACATGTGATTATCAATGACGAGCGGCAGATCAGAGGCTGCCGACAGACTACCCTGGTACCGTCGACTGCAGCAACTGACGACGGGATAGGTGCTTCATCGGCACCGACGGAGAGACAACGTAAGAGTGAGTCAAACGGTGTCATAGCCATTCCCCATGCGCACTAATTAACATGACAGGCTAATTATTTACGCATTTGTCTTTGTCGACCACGCGAAATACAGCGATTAGTCCGATAGTAGGCGCTGGTATTTATCTTGAAGTACTTTGCGACCGTGCGATTAAGTGTCCATGCGGCAATGCTCAACATGTAGGTAAATTGGTCTCCGTTAGTATTAGTGTGTTTTTATAGAACTTTTCTGAAAGAAAAGTCATTACAGTTATTCCACTTTCTCAAAATTTTAGATGCATCCATTCATAATTGTTCGATAGAGTTCTGTTTTATTTGTAAACAGGTGTTAGGGTAGAGTATAGTTAAAAATAATACCGAATGGAAAATTTAATCATATTACATATCACAGATCCAATATGGCGGATAAAAGTTCGAAAAAAGCTTAGATTTTGCTTAATGTTCGTATACAGGTGTTTTCGACGTCGTTGATCACGATTTTGCTATTGGACTTTCGAAATTCAAAATGGCGGATCCAATTTGACGGTTATAAGTTTGGTAAAAGTTTAGATTTTGCTTCAAGTTTGTATACAGGTGTTTTCAACGTCGCTAATCACGATTTCATTATTGGACTTTCGAAATTCAAAATGGCGAATCCAACATGGCTATCCAAAGTTCGAAAGAAGCTTAGATTTTGCTTAAAATTTGTATGCAGGGGTTCTCCTGGTCGCTGATCACGATTTTGCTATCAAAATTTCAAAATTGAAAATGGCGGATCCAACATGGTGGTTAAAAATTCGAAAAACTTAGATATTTCTCAAAATTGGAATACAGGGATTTATGAAGTCGCCAATCACAACTTTGCTGTCGAAGTTTCGAAATTCAAAATGGCCGATCCAACATGGCGGTTAAAAGTGCAGAAAAAGCTTAGATTTGTGCGAGCTCGTAAGGCCGCGGTGCAGCTCTACGAGGGCATCTCGCGGAGAGGGCAGGAAGGTTATCGAGAAAGAGAGGTTAGGTGTGAGAGAGGTCGGTAAGGTAGGTAGTGGAGTTTCGTCCCGGGTTACCATCGTGGACTCTTCAGTAAGGCTTGATGGTAACCCTGCCTTAGACTCGGGGAGGATGTCCTAACTGTGTTAAGCGCGCCATATATACTAACCAAGGAGTCGTTCGGTCACTTGCGGGAGTCAGAACTTGGCACGAACTCTGGTGGCAGAGCTGTGAAGCTTGAGCTGCCACAGATTTTGCTCAAAATTGGAATTCATGGGTTTTTGAGCTCGCTGATCACGATCTTGCTATCAGACTTTCGAAAATCAAAATGTCGGTAAAAAGTTCCGAAAAAGCTTAGATTTTGTTGAAAATTGGTATACATGGGTTTTGCAGGTCGCTGGTCAAGATCTTGCTATCAGATGTTTGAAATTCAAAATGGCGGATTCAATATGGTGGTTAAAAATTAGTAGAAAGCTTAGATTTTGTTGAAAATTGGTATACAGGGGTTTTCGAGGTTGCTGTTCAAAATTTTGCTATTGGACTTTCGAAATTCAAAATGGCGGATCCAATATGGCAGTCAAAAGTTCGAAGGAAGCTTAAATTTTGCTTAAAATTTGTATATGGGTGTATTCGTGGTCGTTGATCACGATTTTGCTATTGGATTTTCGAAATTCAAAATGACGGATCCAAAATGGTGGTTATAAATTCGAAAAAAGCTTAGATTTTGTTTAAAATTTGTATACAGGGGTTTTCGAGGTCGCTGATCACGATCTTGCTATAACACTTTCGAAATTCTAAATGTCGGATCCAATATGGCGAGTGAAAATTCGGAAAAGTGCTTAGAGTTGTCTGAAAATCAGTATACAGGGGTTTTCGAAGATCAAAATTTTGTTATTGGACTTTCAAAATTCTAAATGGCGGATCTAGTATGGCGATTGAAAGTTTAGAAAAAGTTTAGATTTTGCTGAAAATTGGTATGCAGGTGTTTACGTGGTTGTTGATCAAGATTTTGCTATTATACTTTCGAAATTCCAAATAGCGAATCCAATATGACGGTAAAAAGTTTAAAAGAAGCTTAAATTGTGCTAAGCATTGGAATACGGGGGTTTTCGATGTTGCTGATCACGATTTTACTGTCAGACTTTCGAAATTCTAATTGGTGGAAAAAAGATCGATGGAAGCTTAAATTTTGCTTAAAATTTGTATACACAGGTTTTCACGTCACTGATCACGATCTTACTATCAGACTAAAAATTCAAAATGGTGAATACAATAGGGCAGTTAAAAATTCGAGAAAACTCATTTCTTTCTGAAAATTGGAATACAGGGATTCTCGAGATCGCTGATCACAATCTTGCTATCAGACTTCCGAAATTCAAAAGGGCTGCAAAAGTTCGAAAGAAGCTTAGATTTTGCTTAAAGTTTGTATACAGGGGTTTTCGAGGTGGGTGATCACCATTTTGCTATTGGATTTTCGAAATTCAAAATGGCGGATTCAATATGGCTCTCAAGAGTTCGAAGGAAGCTTAGATTTTGCTTAAAATTTGTGTACAGGGGTTTTCGTGATCGCTGATCACGATTTTGCTATCAGAGTTTCAAAATTCAAAATGGCGGATCCGACATGGTGGTTAAAAATTCGAAAAAAGCTTAGGTATTTCTCAAAATTGAAATACGGGGGTTTCTGAAACCGCTGATCGCGACTTTGCTGTCGGAGTTTCGAAATTCAAAATGGCCGTAAAAAGTTCGAAAAAAGCTTAGTTTTGTTGAACATTGATATACAGTGGTTTTTAGGTCGTTGATCAAGTTTTTCTATTAGACTTTTGAAATTCAAAATGTCGGATCCAATATGGCGATTGAAAGTTGGGAAAGTGCTCAGAGTTGGCTGAAAATTGTAATACGGAGGTTTCGAAGTCGTTGATCGCGATTTTACTATTGGACTTCCGAAATTCAAAATGGCTGACCCAATATGGCGGTTAAAAGTTCGAAAAAAGCTTAGATTTCCTCAAAATTGTATCACATGGGTTTTCGAGGTCGCTGTTCACGTTCGTGCTATCAGACTTTCGAAATTCAAAATGGCGGTAAAAATTTCGAACGAAGCTTAAAGTTTGATTAAAATGTGTAGAGAGGTTTTCACGTCATTGATCACGATCTTACTATCAGCCTTTCAGAATTCAAAATGGCGGATCCAATATGGCGAAAATATATACCTGAAAATTGAATTTACTGGTGATATTCAAGAAAATGAGAAGAAAAAATAATACAAGAGATTGACTAGGTAATTTAAAATTCATTTAATTTTTTTACATTGTTCAATGTAAACGCATACAATTTTAATGGTTTTCATAATTTTATAGTGTCATAGACAGTAGATCAAAGAGCGCGGAAGCGCTCCGAAGGCAAGTATAGAAGAAGCCTGAGGGTTACGCCTACTTTAAAATAAAACGCATGTTTCTATTTACCTCTAGGGTGAAAAAAATAAAACAGCATTTACAATTTAATCACTTTCTAAAAATGGGGGTTGACGAGCGGAGCGAGTAAGGGGATACCCCTCCTAGTATATAATATATATTATTATTATACATTGCTAATAAAATATCTTCAAGACCGTCATCAGAATTCAGAATTTTTATTTAGATAATTATAGTTTTTAAAAAACATCATGATAGATTTTATTGTAGCAAGTCCCGTCATTGTTTTGACTAATGAGCCACCTTAACGTGTATACCGAAAAATGAAGTTGAAAAACTGATCGAGATATTTAATTCTTATCATAGAAGATTGACTCCTACAACCGAAAAAATAACACGATTAATTTTCTCCTTATATCAAATAATACAAGACAACGAACATTTTATCGCAAATTGGTATAAAAAAATCTCTGTCTCTATCTATCGGTCTTTGACTTTACGTTTCTGTCTCCACGTCTCTGTCTCTATGTCTATGTCTACGCCTCTGTCTTCACGTCTCTGACTCAGTCTCTACGTCTTTGTGTCTACGCCTCTTTCTCTACGTCTCTGTCTGTACATCTCTGTCTCTGACTCAGTCTCTACCTGTCCGTGTGTACGCCTCTGTCTCTATCTATCGGTCTTTGACTTTACGTTTCTGTCTTCACGTCTCTGTCTCTATGTCTATGTCTCTACGCCTCTGGCTCTACTTTCTGTGTCTACGTCTCTGTCTCTACGTCTCTGTCTCACCGACTCTGTTTTTACGTCTCTACTGGGGGGCCATTGAGGGGGGGGCATTGAGAGGGGGTTATTGAGGGGGCCATTGAGGTGCGGCTATTGAGGGGGCCATTGAGGGGGAGGCGAGGAGGGGGGGGGCGGGGGGGGGGGGATTAAGGGACCTTTGAATATTCTAAAACTCATAGATAGAGACGGATTTCAACTGAGGGGGCAATTGAGGGGGATCGAGGGGGGACGAGAGGAGTGACGGAGGGCCGATCGGTCAGAATTTTTGAAACAACTATATAGTATAGGGGCATATATATATATATATATATATATATATATATATGGGGCATTCTCTGTCAACGCGACACCCCCTCTGCCCAGAACAATTTTGATCCAAATAGGGTCTACCTGGGCTCAAATGAAAGCTCTTGACTTCTACTTTCGGGCGCCGTCTGGTGATTCCGAAAATTCAAAATGGCGGATCCAATATGGCGGCTGAAAGTCTCGGAATGATGGAAAAACAAGTTTTTCTTCACTCTAATAGCGAATCTGATACGAAAATTGTTATTTCTTGCCACTAATATGAAGTTTGCGACATATTTTCTTACTACTACCGTTCAAAGCGAGCGGTTAAAATTATATTTCAAGGTCATTTTGAAGGTCAAAAGTTATGTTCTGGATTTTCGGACTAGTATTCCACGAAACTAGTAGAAAACTTGATTAAGATCATAAGTAGACTTGACCTTGGATCATTTCTCAAGGTCATTTTAATGGTGAGTTCTAATTTTAATAAACCGATTCTTTCGCAGTTATACTTCTTCAACTCATGCTATCAATCGGTTCTAATTCGGAACTAACAGAAAAACTGTGGTTATATCCACACTTTGAAACATTTCAGAATCACTGAAAAAATTTTGGTGGAGAAGAAACACGTTAGCGTAGAGTATCAGTACCAAATGCAAGAATTGTTTCGTAACTCAACATTAAGTCCTTTACTCTCCCATTTTAGAGCAAATGTTGCACTAAAATTGTTCCGCATTTAATCTATTTCATCGTTCTTCAGGAGTACAAAAGTTTAGGGTAGAAGAAGCACTAAAAAGTGTGGCAATGGTACAACACATTTGTGCTGCTACTGCTTTTTTGATTTGGTGCTCCTCCTGCACAAAAATCGTGCAGTATACGCACTGAGAGAAAAAAACCGACGTGACGCCGTGGATGCTATAGTTGGTATAAGACCGTGTGACTATACACGTATACAATGCGATCAAAAATTGCAAAATTTTTGAATTTTGCAATTTTTGAATTGACTTTGAAGGTCAACGACGAGGTCAGATTCAAGGTCATCAGACCAGACAAATCCTCGTTGAAAATTACTTACGGTATGACCTTAGCTTTTTCAAAAAATATCGTTTCTGGGAAAATACGGGGGTCCCATACTTTTTGATAACCCTGTAATTAAACTTTACAATAGAACATTTCTAAAATCTCTCTAACTTTTTTTATTCCTCTTTCGAAACTCTAAGTACCGATGCTTCTCTAAAAGTTTAGTGCGGCTGTTACTCTAACTCTTTGGTGTATCTGTGGTTCTATATTTCGTGCATTACCTTTCCTAAACGTTTCGTACATATAGTTCCCATCGATTTTCGAGAGGATTCAAATTAATTCGAAGACATTTTTCACAGCACCTGTTCTAACAGTCCTACGTTATTATATTCGAGTATTATCACTTACTTAGATGGATTGAATATGTCTACTGTAGCACGGTCCGATCGTTGTATCAACCCTCTCAATGGTAAGGGTCACATAGGTAATGATTTACGCTTGTTGTCGAACAACTTAAAACGAAGATTTCCAGATTTGCCAGATAATTCAAAAATTTGTAGTAAGTGTAGAAAGTTATGTGGATCTCCCATTTCATCTATTGGTACAAGAGATAACGAAGGCAACAACGAATATGAAAACATGGATATAGAGACGACATCAGAAAACACTGGTATTGATAAATCTGTTCAAGAAGCTACACGATCAGCTAGAGAAATCGAATTGGAAGACATGTTTTCAGAATTAAAAGAAAAGTTTTCTAGATTAGCAGTTAATGACCCTTTGAAACTAACTATATTTACAATCGCCCCATCAACTTGGAATATTAGTCGAATTTCCCGTGAATTCAATACATCAAGACATTTAGTAAGAAAGTCGAAAAAACTCAAAGCCGATGGAGGTATTTTAGCTACAACAACGGCTAAACATGGTAAAACTTTGTCAAAGGCAGTAATAGAAGTCATTGTTGAATGTTATAATAACGATCTGCACAGTCGGATGATGCCGGGTCGAAAAGATACTGTCTCTGTTATTATTGATGGAAAGCGGACTCAGGTGCAGAAACGTCTTTTATATTTCGATTTACGAGAACTTTACGAATTATTCAAGATAGCAGAACCAACAGTGCAAGTAGGATTCAGTACTTTCGCGAAATTACGACCAAAACATTGTGTTCTTGCTGGTGCTAGAGGAACGCATAGCGTCTGCGTTTGCACCATTCATCAAAATTGTAAATTGATGTTGGATGCAATCGATATTCAGAAGCTCACGAAAAATCAAGAAGAACCCATTTGTAGTTATAAAGATTGTTTACAGCAAATTATGTGTAAGAATCCTACACCTGACTGTCACTTGGATGAATGTTCGAAGTGCCCTGGTTCTGAAAATCTTACGTCTCGTTTACTTGAAGTATTGGATGGGGCAAATATCTCACAAATTGAGTACTGTGCGTGGTCAGGAATGGATAGATCAACTTTGCAGAATTTAACTCTACCAGTTGAAGAATTTGTTGATGAATTATATGCCAAATTGGCGATACTCAAACCCCACTCGTATATTGCCAAAGAACAAGGTATTTCATTGCTCAAACAAAAAGTAATCTAGGCAATGGAGAAGTTCTGGTAATGTTCAACTATTCTGAGAATTACTCTTTTGCAGTTCAAGATGCATCTCAAGCCTTCCATTTTAATAATGACTAGTGCACTGTTTTTCCAGCTATTTACTATTATAAAGAAGATTCAGAGCTGAAGCATGAAAGTTGTGTATTCTTGTCGAATAGTTTGAAGCATGACACTTCTTCTGTCTATACTATTCAGAATTTATTGATTCCAGAAATCAAGAGAAAAGTAAAAAAATTTAAAAAGATTATTTACGTGACAGATGGAGCAAAACAGCATTTCAAGAACCGCTTTCAGATAGCAAATCTTCTTCATCATGAGAAGGATTTTGGTATTGAGGCAGAGTGGCATTTTTGCGCCACTGCTCATGGTAAAAGCTGTTATGATGGTTTTGGTGCAATATTTAAAAGAGAAGCTTATAGAGCTAGCTTGAAGGCGAAACCGAAAGATGCTATTCTGACGCACACATCTCTTGTGAAGTGGGCTAAAAATCATTTTGAAAATATAAGGATTTTTTATTTTACGCAGACTGAACATGATAAATTCAAAAGGAAACTCAATCGTAGATTTCAAGATGCATTACCTGTCCCACAGATTCTTAAACATCATTCTTTTCAATTATCAAGTGACGGGAAAGTTATCATGAAAAGGTACTCGAATGCTGCTAAGTCTGTATCTGTTCTACTTTAATTTTCAATGGGAAAATATACTGAATTTTTTTTATAATATTCAAGTTTTTCTATTTTTATCCTCCTTTTTTTTTAATTTTTTTTATGTTCTGAGAGAAGTAGTACCTCCACGTGGTTCAGAATGGGTTATGCTAAAACTACTTGATAGTTCTATTGTGGAACTTTATCTTCTCTAAGGATTTTATACATGAAATTTTTAGATCGCTGGTCCCACGATATGCACAAAGGAACAAATGTCTCATAGGAGGTTACGTTCAACAAAACATTAATTATGCAGAGACAGAAATCATGACCTTGAAAAATGATCCAAGGTCAAGTCTAGTTATGATCGTAACCAAGTTTTCTACTAGTTTCGTGGAATACTAGTCCGAAAATTCAGAAAATAACTTTTGACCTTCAAAATGACCTTGAAATATAATTTTAACCGCTCGGTTTGAACGGTAGTAGTAAGAAAATATGTCGCTAACTTCATATTAGTGGCAAGAAATAACAATTTTTGTATCAGATTCGCTATTAGAGTGAAGAAAAACTTGTTTTTCCATCATTCCGAGACTTTCAGCAGCCATATTGGATCCGCCATTTTGAATTTTCGGAATCGCCAGACGGCGTTCGAAAGTAGATATCAAGAGCTTTCATTTGAGCCTAGGTAGACCTCATTTGGATCAAAATTGTTCTGGGCAGAGGGGGTGTCGCGTTGACAGAGAATGCCCCATATATATATATATATATATATATATATATATATATATATATTCACATCTGGGACGCATTTTGAGGATTATATAGGTCATATATACCGAATTTTGAGGATTTTGTAGGCATTTTGAGGAGTCTCCTCAAAAGTCCAAAGCACTCGAGAGGCATTTTGAGGATTTTTCAGCGGTTTCCACAATAGTGTGTTAATACATCGATTTCGGAAATTCCGTGATATTTTTCCGTAAAAGCGGGCACCGCAGGCGTCGTGGTGTTAGTCAATAACCTTAGGGCCATTATTTCTTTAGTCACGCGCTTGTTTATTGGTTGTTTATAATAATGTTTATATTTGTGTCACCACTATTGTACAAATTCTTTATGAAATCCTCAAAATACCGTACAATGATATATATATATACACACACACACACACACACACACACACACACACACACACACACACACACACACACACACACACACACACACACACACACACACACACACACACACACACACACACACACACACACACACACACGCGATTTTCCTATCACCAAATCTTTAAAGGCACCGGCTAAAGTAAACTCTAATTTATTCTGACTAAATGCTCTCTAAAAAAACTGATCATTTTATATATATATATATATATATATATATATATATATATATATATATATATATATATATATATATATATATATATATATATATATATATATATATATATATATATATATATATATATATATATATATATATATATATATATATATATATATATATATATATATATATATATATATATAATGATCAGTTTTTTTAGAGAGCATTTAGTCAGAATAAATTAGATATATATATATATATATATATATATATATATATATATATATATATATATATATATATATATATATATATATATATATATATATATATATATATATATATATATATATATATATATATATATATATATATATATATATATATATATATATATATATATATATATATATATATCAGTTTTTTTTAGAGAGCATTTAGTCAGAATAAATTAGAGTTTACTTTAGCCGGTGCCTTTAAAGATTTGGTGATAGGAAAATCATGGGTCGCGAGTGTTTTAACACGGTTTGATAGGCACCGAGGCAATGAGATCCCGATGGGCTGCCATAGGTAGGGCATATAGTCTTCAATAGCTTTAGGATAAGTAAGATTAACAATCAATAACAATGCTACCACAATCAAGCAAAAAATGTAATAATAAAAATGTATTAATTTGAGAGGGGGCATGTTGCGAATATAAACGGAAATTATGAAACTAATGAGTAGATCAGTTTTCGAAAATAAAGTCTATTAGTAGATAATATTATTTCAAAATTTATAACAAAATAAATATGGAAATCGAAGTTAAAAAGGTTTTCTTTAAATAGGTATGTACAAACAATAACAGCGGCATTGTGATGCAAATATAATTTTGATTAGAGAGGTGTATAATGTAACATTTCTGTAAGGGTTATTTTTTTTATAAATTATTTGTTTTATAATCTTAATTTCATTAATATTTCAAATGATTCAGTAATCTAAGGAAACGTTAATAGAAGATTATTATGGATATACTAAATCGCGCATTTAGATCTATTAAACTAATTCATATTATACAGGCGTATTTGTTCATTTTCGAGAGGTTTTTGCCTTCTGGCTTTCCCTCTCTGAGCCAATAAATTTTTTTCATTATTGGCTCAATCGAGTGTTCATTGTGTTTTATTATCCTTCCTCTACAATTATGAAGAGTAGAAATGCTTTTTTTTCTAGTTTTATTTTCTATTTTTGAAATGATATTTAAGACTCTCCAGAGTTAAATGGTTACCGTTCTAAGAAGAGGCTTTTTTCAAGACTTTTTTCAAAATAAAGCTAAAAAAGGCGCAGAACTTCAGTTTTTTTAGCGTTAGGGTCTAATGCAGCTTTCTTCATATTCCTGCATCTGAAAGCATATCGCAAAGTTTGAGCCGAGTCTGTGATTCGGAGTTCGTAGCCTCTGCTAGTGAGTTATGTACGACTCGAAATCATAGAGGTATTATAGATAGACTAGGGAAGTCAGGCTCCCGGCCGTCACAGAGTTGGAAAGAGAGAGAAAATCGCGGGACGTAGCTGTCTCTCTCTACTAGCGCGTGCGCAGTACGCGTAGAAAGGGAGCGTCAGCGCTATCGCATGCGCGTGAAGAGAGAGATGGCTCCATCCCGCGATCTTCTCTCTCTCTTTCTAACGTTCGGACATTTTCATTTACGGGCAGCCCTATGTCTCCCCTGTTCTATCTATAATACCTCTATGTTCGAAATACCCAATCCTCTCTCGGACTAATATATGTAAAAATTTTCGATATTTCTATATTTTTCTTTATTTTTTTTAATCGACTTATAATAATATCCAATCGGGCCGAAAAAAACCGCTGCCAATTAATTGGCACGTGGCTTCCTCATTGATCAATTAATTTATTGATTCATTTAATTAATTTTTAAAGCCAAATTTCAAAATTAATGCACCTGTTTATGACATAATTCGAATTAAATTTATGTATGAATATCAAGGAGCGCGGGAGCGCTCCGAAGGCAAGTAACTGTCCAAATGTAGAAGAAGCCTGAGGGAGGACGACCGCGGTTCATATACTTTGAAATGGGTGTGCGAGAATTTCACTTTTTTTTTACGACTTTGCATTATGTTTTATCTTATATTTAAATATATCAGTGGATAGCTTTTTTGATATACTACATGTATAAAAAATTTCAATTAAAAATATTATGTCGTTTTGATTTATATCTAGTTTATATATTCCGGAGGGTTGTTTTCTGATTCTCTAAAATTTTTCTTCTTCTTCTTTTCTCTCCTCGATCAGCTGTTTTGTTCCGACCTCTGCTCTGTTATGATTGGTCAACAACAAGCTCCCATAATATAATATATACACATAATGTAACTCGAAGAGAGAGAGAGAGAGAGAGAGAGAGAGAGAGAGAGAGAGAGAGAGAGAGAGAGAGAGAGGGGAGAACATAAACAAAACTGTGACTCTATACGACAGCCTCAAAATATCTTATGTCGTATGGTATTTTTAGAATATACGTATAATTAGCTATAAAAAAAAGATATGAATTTCAATCAGCTGATGGTATATGAGCATACTTTTATACATATTAGATAAGTATTTTATAAAAAATTGATATAACTTAAAGAGATATACAACTTAAAAAAAATAAAGAATAGATACTTTGTGAAAATTTTTTTCATTTTCAGATTATAGAATTTTTTCACAGACTTTCAGGAGGTGGAATAGAAACAGGATTACAGAAATCTTTGGAGAATTTAGAACTGGAAAATCACAGCTTTTACACTTTAGCCGTTAACTGCCAACTACATGTTGATATGGGAGGTCCAGAGGCTAAGTCCATATACATTGATGCCGAAGGTACTTACAGATCTGAAAGATTAATTGCTGTAGCTGAAACATATAACATCAGTGTACTTGATAATGTTCCAACTGCCCGTGCATACAACTCTGACCACCAAACTCAGCTTTTGATAAAAGGCAGTGCTATGATGTCAGAATCTAGATACGGGCTACTGATAGTAGACAGTGCTACTGCATTATACACAGGACAGATTTTGCTAGAAGAGGAAAATTGACAGCTCGCCAAATGCATTTACAAGTGGATGGTACAGCTAGTACGTTCGAAGGTGATCAAAAGATGCATTTACAAGTGGATGGTACAGCTAGTATGTTCGAAGGTGATCAAAAGAAACCTATTAGCGGCAATATTATTACCCATGTGCAACTAGACTTTATTTACATAAAGGAAGCGGTGGAACAAGGATATGCAAAATTTGTGATTCATGCTTACCTGAAAGGGAAGCTACATTTGCGATAAATGCTGATGGAATTGGTGATGTTAAAGAATAGTATTATTATAGAATTATAAGTATTATTAATTTTTTTAATTACATTTATTATTTCAGTCACAGGCTTTACTGTTTTTTTTTACTTAAAAGGCAAATGCAGTTTGAAAAAGATTTATACATTAACTTCAAGATTTATGTACATCAACAACAAAAATAATCAGATAAGTATTAAATGACTAAATGTCTATTTTTAGAATATAAAATATCAGTTAGAGATGAACATTGAAACTTTGTGTTAATTTTTTATATTTTTTTCAGATTGTATAAGGAATATGATCCAAATTTGTACGTGATTGTACAAAATGAAGGAATCATTATAGTTTAGTTGAAGTTATATTCAAAAATTAGATTTTTTTATCTAGAATGGGGATCCATGCAAAAACTAGCAGGATAGAAGTTTTTAAACGATAAAAAGACCACAGTAAACTTTTTTCTACACAAGATTAAGATAATAATTTCAAGAAGTTATATCCATAAATAAATGTCAAGAAAGTTTTTGTTCTCTCAGTAATTCTTATAGTTAATAAATTGTTTCAAAAGATTATATGAAATGGAAATTGAAGTATAGAAAAATGCCAGAACAATGTGTTATTTTGTGAATATTTGAACGAATAAAAGTGCTCCGAATAATTTAATTTATGATTAGCTCATGGTAAGAGACGATAAAATGTTTCAGAGTCCACAGTAAACTTTTTTCTACACAAGATTTAAATAACAATTTCAAGAAGTTATATCCATAAATAAATGTCAAGAAATTTTTTGTTCTCTCAGTGATTCTTAGTTCATAAACTTTATTTTTAATTTTACAAGATGTGAGCAATGATAGATTATTAATTCAAGTGATTTTATGTAAAAATTTCAACAAATCCAAGTGTTCAGAATAATGTAATTAATGATTAATGATTCATGGTGTGGGACGCTAAATGTTTCAGAGGAGCCATCTGTTTAGAGAACATTACAGTTATCTTAGTTCATAATCTGTTTAAAAAATTATATAAAATGAAAATTGAAATACAGAAAAATGCCAGAACAATGTGTTATTTTGTGAATATTTGAACGAATAAAAGTGCTCAGAATAATTTAATTTATGATTAGCTCATGGTAAGAGATGATAAAATGTTTCAGAGTCCACAGTAAACTTTTTTCTACACAAGATTTAAATAACAATTTGAAGAAGTTATATCCACAAATAGAAGTCAAGAAATTTTTTGTTCTTTCAAAGATTCTTAGTTCAAAAACTGTTTATTTTTAATTTTACAAGATGTGAGCAATGATAGATTATTAATTCAAGTGGTTTTGTGTAAAAATTTCAACAAATCCAAGTCATGCTGAGAATAATGTAATTAATGATTGGTTCATGGTGTGGGACGCTAAATGTTTCAGATGGGACTTACTCGGACAACATGCCTGTGTTAACTGCTTTCGAATTTGAAAAAGAAAAAAATAAGACCAAATGGATGCAAGAGTATTTTGTGAAAAAATTCTGTACCGGCTGCTATTACGGAAATGGGATAGTTGAAATGAGATTATATTATGTTATTTTCTGGATAATCTATAAAAAACAACACATAATTTGTCTAGTCCTTTTATTTCTTCGAATCTCATCTATTCAATAAGCACTCTCTATAAATGGTAATAATTTTTTTTATAACCGTACAAAATGCTGAAAAAATTATATGTAAGTAAGTACATTCAAACTGTTCACTCCCAATCAAACAAACGAAAGTTGTGAAATCAATTATCAAATAGTCAAGTAATGCAAACAACTGTCGGAAACTACTGTATGACTGTTCTTAGAAATGTATTCAAATTTGTTCATCTTTCTATAGAAATTAAACACAAGAAAGTACTGAAATGATATAAAACTTTCTACGAAAGTATAAAATAAGGCAAGTATAGACGTTTTCTTTGTATAATCTATAAAATAATAGTATTTATGATTTTTTAACATAAATCAAATAAATACCAGTCAAAAAGTCTTTCACTTCTTTGAGTCATTGTATGCTGAACAAATTATATGTAAATATTCAAATTGTTCACTGCAAATCAAACAAACGAAAGTTGTGAAATCAATTATCGATATAGTCAAGTAATGCACACATATCTCGGAAACAACTGTAGACTGTTTTCAGAAATGTATTCTAATATGTTCATCCTTCTATACAAATTAAACACAAGAAAGTACTGAAATCAATTTATTGTAGTCAAGTTCCCATAAGATAACTTGACTGACATAATAGAACTTTTCGTACCTTGCGTGTAAAATTACATTTTATGCCGACGTTATAACTTCAAAAATATTCAGCCAGTGGGCATAAAGTATTACTTAACGCCTAAGAGACGCAATAGCTCACATACTCCTGTACAAAACCTTATTGAACCTATACGCACTTTACGCCCGTGTGGATGAAAATTATTTTATATCTATTATGCATTCTTTTCACTTCTAAAATTCATAATAATTTTTTCAGATATTTACGAAAAGTCAAAGTTTTGAACTTTCTATAATATTACGCATCTTGGGAGGACAAGAGAAGTCTAGAGCTGCTCTAGCAGGGGTGGTTCTCCAATCTCCCACACATACTTGGCGGGCCCGACGGTTTGCAGTTCAAGGTGTAGACATGGTCATTTCCATATATAAAGATCAGATAAAATGTATAAATGGGTTGCATTTACATATTAAATACTGATCCATGAATGTATCACTCTGTTTTTAAATAGAAATTGCAAACCCGCGAGAAAATATCATATGAGATCTCATATATCTCATATATGTGAATATGGGACATCAGATATCATGAGATTTCATATGAGATCCCACTCTGGTAGCATGTCCATTGCAATTTTGATGCAATTCTGCCGCAATTTACAGAAATTTAACGGAAATTGCATCAGACTATGTGTGATCTGTTACCTATTTCGTGCATATTTCTGCATTTTCAGTAAATTGCGGAAAAGTTACAACAGAATTGCAACATGTCGCAGCAGAATTGCAACAGAATTGCGCAAGCCGCGCGAGGCAGATTGTGTTTCCAGGGCATAATATATAAAATTGCAGATAACTATATATATAATATATATGAGATCTCATATGAGATCCTGATTCTCTATTTTTCTTCATAGTTGCTTTACAATTATACACTTTTTTTTCTTTAGTCACAAAGTCATATATACATAAGTATTACTAAATGTAGCGTAAGTACGCGCAGCAGTACACTCTAGTTATTTTCGTAATCGTCGTTGCTTTTCACTTCCCGGTTCCTGGTGCTCTTGTAATACTTGGTCGTCGTCGTCATCGACGTCGACGATCTGCCACGGTGGCCGTAGACCTGGAAGTCGCTCAGGTAGCTGTAAGTGCATTTGGACCGAGGCCGCTCGACCGGGGAGTTCAGTGCTGTCGTCCAGATCATGGAGGCCACGATGCCGAGCGCCCGCGACATACACAGTAGCAACTGGTTGTAGTCCATGTCACGCAGTCCGTAAAACTGAAAGTGTTTTTTTTATATACGTGCTAGTTTTACGACAGCGTTTTTGATTTATTACGTGAAGAAAAATATAAAAATTTGTCGCAGCCGGGAGCACCCGAGCCGTTCATGGTATAAAGGTGGAAGTAAAATTCGAAAATGAAAATTTCAAGAGAAATAAGTTATAGAGTCGACTCGATACTTTTTAGAATGAAGGTAAATAAGAAGAAGAAGTCATTATTGATTTTGGAAATGTTTGAAATGTATATAAATAATTATAAAGAAAATCCACATTTAGACAATTGAAAGAAATAAGAAAATAAAAAAGAAAACTTTGGACACAGATCTCTGCAATCAATTACAATTAACAGTCTTGGGCCATTGTTTTAATTGCACATCAATTTTCCTTATGAAAATTCAACATGGGAATGAAGAAATTGTGCAGAGGTGTATGCGCCTCCAAATTTCTGTTTTATTTTTTTCTGTTTTGTTTTTTCTTTCTAAGTGTGGGTTTCTTGTATAGAATTGCTCATATATAAGACTAAAAATTAGTGGTAATGAAATCCAGTAACTATTTCCATAAATGTTTAGCCTCAAATTTTATAGATTTTTAATTAATCTTATCGTTGCAATAAATAATCCGAATGATAAATACCTGGAATAGTGGGGCAGCAATAGCATTTTGTTCAGCAACGACCCAACGGTTTCTTGCTTTTTTTATTTGCGTTGTATAAATATTTGATACGTCTTGAGATAACTAAAAGTAAATTAAATGAAATAATTATTTATTCTAATATTCTACTATTTAGATGAAAATCATTCTTCAGTAAATTTTAATTATTGTTTATTATATACGTTTCTGTGTATATATTAGTTTTGTTAATTTTTATACATAAACAAATAAAATTAAAAATGAAATATATAGGGGAGCATTATCGACATAGTATTGGACATCAAGTGGCAGTATGTGTCGGAATTGAACCACTGTGTTCAGGTGTAAAATATATATCATTTTGTTGAATGTAATTTGGGTCTAATAATTTAAACCAGGGATTGATAAATTTATGTAAGAATGCAGAATGATAAGAACAATCACAGCGTTGAAAGTTATTTTTAACACTTCGTCTTATTTTTTTCAGCTTATAGTTAATCTCTTCTCACAACCATACACAATTTGTGTTACATATTTATTAACATTTCAAATTCATTTAAAATTCATTATGTATTGGAAAATAGAACAGAAATTACTTCAATAAAAGCTTTATCTTTTTTTCATCAATAATTCATGAATGCAAATTTTCACTAAAACTTGTTCGTAGTGTCACATTAAAAAAGAACTAGAAAAAATTCAGCAATTTGAAATTTTTATTTCTTATTTTACGAGAGCCAACGTTTTATGAGAGGGAAGAAGCAATTTGGAGTAATTGCCGAAAAATCGATGGTTTTGCTCCAGTAGTCGCGAGTGGTTTCGATTTCTCCATAACTGCGGAATACTTTTTTCTGAGCGTATGATAACTTGTTAGAAAACATATTTTTCAATATAACGTAGATTGACTAGAATAAACATCATAAACAACTATACAGGTAAAATAGGTTTTGTTTCTCAGAATTAGACTCTCTATGATAAAATCGATTATTGCACGATTAACAACTTTTATAACTTTTTTGAATTTTAATCACCTTAATTTCTGGATCATTGGGTACGTGATTCTTCACAAAGTCTCGTAAAACTGTGTACCGAGTATCTTCAAACTGGGATATTTTATGACCAGCAATTTGAAACCGTTTGTCAATAAGTGCGTTGACGAAGTTTCGTAAAATATCTTTCTTCGGTTCTCGGCCAACAGCATTTTGCAATTGAACCAGGAAATCCATATACTGTAAATGAAATAGTTACTTTTACGACCAAGTTATTATAATTTTTATGAATGTATTGTTTATTGTTGTAAAAAAACATTCTTGCTATAAAAATCAAGTAAAAATTATAATTTTAAGAATTATGGTAATTTATTTTTTTAATGTTTATAACATATAAGAGAAGTATTCTATTTTGAAAATGCTCTCTCAATAAACTTCGATTAGAATTTTTTTTTTCGAGAAAATGAATTCGGAGCACGATCGTACCGAAAAAATACAAAATTATTACGTAACGTTTCATTCGAAGCGGCTTTCGCCTTTTTAGCCGAATCCCTGATTCCTGAATTCACACATATACACATATGTACACACAGGTTTTGACGCACGCAGGCGCACACGCACAAATTTACTTAGCTTTCGCGCGAACGTGCAAGGTGTGCAAAGGAATAGGGGGGGAGGGGTGGAGGCGGAGAGACAGTGTTGGTGATATTGCCTCGGCTAGTTTGCGCCCTGTATATGTATATACCCACTTGACAAAGAGTGCCGCTAGTAGGTTCATTGGCATAGGCAAGCACGCCCGCGGCTAGAGCCCGGCTCGCGTCGAACTGGCAGGATCCCATGATTTGCGCCACATGTGTCCCGGGTATGCCTCCTTCGTCATCCCTGCAACATATAGAGCAAAATAAAAGTGCGCGTGGCGTTAGTGTTAAAAATATACCCGAGATATAAAAGCATACGTGTTGTTGTTTTATTTACTGGTTTGACTCTCATATTTATTTAATAATTTATCTATCTAATATTCGCTATAAATGTAGACTAGTAATGATTTGTCGAAATTCACGGAAAATTGAAAAATACAATCTCAATACTACGTAAACGAGGTTGAAGCTGATACGGCATATTAGCTGCTTTTATTTACGAGAAAATGTAAATCATTTTCCAATTATTGTAAGTATTTGTATAAATTGAAATAAATACTCGGAAATAAATCATATATATAAGAATTATTACATTGTCATTCGTTACAAAGGGAATAAAGAAAACACAAGGTCGTAGAATATAATTCAAATCTCTTGGAATCCTTGGAGCGATCTTGTCTCTTATCGAAAGAAAAAGAGGCTTTAGAACACTCTTGAATGGGATGCTTGCATTATAATACAAGTAAGTGAGACATTTGTATGAAATAAATTCCATTTTCACAATATATTATATCATTCAGAATGCTGGTTTGAATAAAACAATTGTAAAGACATTGAAGTGCAATGAAACAATCCTATATTCTGTATGAGATGTTGCATGACTCCTTTTAATAGCATAACGTCTTCTTTGTATACGAAGAAGAAAAAAATATAAATTTTTATTAAACAAATATATTGTAATTGTGAAAATTACTTCTATTTATTTTAGAATTCTTGTCTTTTCCCCGAGAAACGGGAGATACTAAGTTAAGTTATGAAGTTCCTAGTGTGGTGGTAAGGTCATTTTGGCGAAGAAAATTTACGAGGGTAACAAGACGGAACGCATCATTTTATGGGGCGAAATGAACTCCCAAAATTAAATAAATAGAAGTGAATAAAGTATAGCGTGAAAATAATTATATTGTTTAGCTTATTAAAATATTTACCATTACAGCTTCAATTTGAAGAAAATTTATTTAAGGCTTATACTCTTATGTCTACTACTTGATAAATAACTTCAAATCAACGAGAAAAAAACCACTTTGAAAAATGGATTATAAACAAAGGTCAATCTGGAGATAATAGTTGTTTCTCCGTATCAGTAAAGTAGGTTGAGAAATATAAAAAAAGCTATATTCTGTGTCAAATTTCATAGAAATTGGTTGATTTTTATTATTTTTGTAGGTAGTTAACCTCTTGAAATTTTAATAGATTAAAGTGCTTTATGAGTTTAATAATTGAGCTTTTCGTAGATGTTTGTTAAAAAATGAAAAAAAAAACATAAATAAACGTTTTCCTTAATAATAAATTGTAGATGATCATAGATACTTAAATTTTATGAAAAGCGTTCTTTGGCCATGAGCTGGCCAAGCAAATTAAGACGTACACATATATACGTGAAAAGATTTTCCTGAAAATTGCTTAATTTAGGGGTGTACTGGCTATAAGACGAAAATAGTGAGTAATATAAAGCTCTTGCTACCAAAAAGTGAAGAAAATGGGCATTAAAATGTTCCAAAATCGATGTAAAATTTTCTTCATAGTTCTCAAAAACATTTTACACAATTCTTTACTCTTAGTACTGTAGAATATTACTGTTTTTGACGAATTATACGACCAAAATATTTGTCATAAATTTTTGAATGAAACCTTACGGCCAATACATCTTTCAAAGCCTCCTCTGAAAAGCAGCAACAGATAGCAGGCCTTTCTCCCGAAACAAGATTGTGATCCGTCACTCCCAAGCCCCTTTATCATCACTCACGCGTTCACGGCGATGTACAGCCTGAGGAAATCAGCCAGGCTCTGTCTCTGCGCCTCCGTGAAGCTCTCCGACGCGCTGTGCAGGCAATCCAGGAAGAACTCGACCCAATCCGTTCTTTCAAGGGCGAGTGCGGGTCTCGGGCCGGAGCTCTTCTCGCACACAAGGGCCACGATCGCCGGCAGCGCAGCCAGCAGCTCCATGCTGTCCTCGTAGATGTGCTGCGTTGCCGAGACAGAGAGAGGGGGGCGTAATTAATGGGGGGAAACTGCGCGCTCGATGCGTAAATTATCCGACTAATTACGGACGCGGTTCGCCTTTGTGAGAGGCTGCCGGGGTAGGTAGGTAGGTAGGTAGCAATCGGTAACTCGAGTGGGAAAATTGATGAAGACGGTTTTTCGAGTCATTAAGAGCAAGAAAAGTAAGAGAGAGAGAGAGAGAGAGAGAGAGCCTTTTTCATTCATTAAGCGTACTTTGTCTTAGGTTCTTTTTTTACTAATGACGCTAATGATTAAAGAAGATGTTGATGGTATGATTTAGCACGTGCTTTAAATAGCAAATGTTATGTTGAGAAAAAGATAAAATCGAATTATTTGTGCATTACATGATTCACTGTTATCTAGAAACGTTATACTCTGCTTTTAGCAGGGATTAATATTATTTACGCGCAGTAAAGGAGCAGATAAAATTGGATATTTATAAACAATTCATAAAAGATTCATTTCATCTCATGTTTATACGGTTGAATTTATACGTCCTGTAAAGTAAATGGCGCACAAGAAAAAAAAATTAGTTCTACACTCAATTTGCATACATTAGCATCTGTTTACGCTCCGGAAAGCTGTATATAAAAGCTAATAAAACCAAAAGCCAGCCCGCAAAAATCTTTATCTATACTTTTTCCACGCGATACGTCACTAAACGCAAAAGTGTGGATGTATATTATGTATATTATATTATACACATTTCCATAGAGCTCGGGTTCGGTTGACGACGGCTCGTTTGTAACGACTAGAGCGGAGCTCGAGATTATAGATGGACACATAAAAATACAATGTATAAGGTACATGAAATATTTATAGGTAGAAATGTTCCATTAGTGTTCTCGAACACTGAGGGACTAATCTGCCTGCGCGCTTAGGAAGATTAAGACGGGGGCGGACAGACAAAAATGTTAAATTTTATATGGAAAAATAGATAAAGTTCAGGGATAAAAATTATAGGAATGTTAAATATTTGTTGCGACGAAACGCGGAAAATTATTGGCAGACGATTTCGTGGAAGAGAAAGGGTCGGCAAACTGCAACAAAACGGCGGTAACTTTTGCGAAACAAAAATGATAAGGCTGATGTTTAAAAGTTATTGATAATAGTTACTAAACTATTAACGAAGCTATATGCAAAATGGCAGACGAAAAAACGGAAGACAACATCGAGGCAGACTGTTATGAAGAGTGCGGATATGATTTTCTTATTTCCCTTTATAAATTGAGCATTCGAGATAATCTATTTTGCCCTCGAACGATCTCGAAATCTCGAATAATCGAATCCGTCTCGAATCTCTAAAGGAGAGAAACAAAAGACGAAACAGTGGCGCGCGTAGCGCGCTGATTAACGCTAGTATATGAATATATTACGTATAGTCTGGAGAAGGTCATTTATGAGACGACGGTTCAGTGTACTCGAAAATTCGACAATGAACAGACGAGTATTGTGCCGAATTTTTTAATCATTATTTATATTATGTAAAGATCAATGAATTTTACGCAAAAAATGAGTCCGGAGCAAAAGTGTGCATTTTGTAACAACAGTGAAACTAAAATCACACTTTTTAACGATAAAATTTTGGAAAAATGCAGGGAGATTTTAAAAATTCGTGTGACCTACAAGCTAAAGTATAATGAAATTATTTTACCAACAACTCCAGGTAAAATCAATGGGTACCATGGAACTTGTTATCAAAATTTCACGGCTAAGCCTGATCCTAGTAAGTACATCAATTCTTACACATATATGACTTTCTCAATACATTATTGATAAATAATAAAACTAATTTATTGTTTATTTTATGTAGCTAATATAGAATCGACTGCCTCATCTTCTGGGAGTCAAGCTACACTGTCTTGTCAGCCAAGTACGAGTTATATAGGTAAGAATTACAATTTGTTTATATTTAAATTAGTGTAGAAATAGACGCTGAGAGAACCACAAAAAAGGACGCTATGGGTTCGTCTTGGTGCGGTATGAATCGGCAGGGTGGTTTTCCCCTCCCTTGATCTAAGGAAAGCGTAGCTTGCCCCTCCCCCCTCCATGGAAGGTTTCGAAAAACCTCTCGTACATTTCTTATTTGAAAAATGTAAATTTTTTTAATGAAATTTTTTATTGAGTAAAGAAAACTAACGAATTATATTTTATTTTACAGAAAATGTTGACGATTTAAACAATAACATGTCACAGTTATCTTTGCACGAAGAACAAGTATATAGCGTCGATGGAATTTGTTTTTTTTTTGCGATAAATCACGTAAAATTCAAAATTATGAAGTAGTTCCGCTTTCTAAATCTGTGTCCGAAGTATTGATCGAGAAAATCGTTAGAAATGCGACTGCTCTAAACGATACGCAAATATTAAATAAAATTAAAGATATAAAACCACAAAATTTAATTTATTACCATAACGTATGTAAATTAATTTACAAATAATAACGTTACATAATCAAAAAATTATGGCACCAAAATACGGCTCTGCGATTATCAGATAAAACTTTCAGCGAATGTGAGAAGTTGGAAGTTTTAGAGCAAGCGGTATTTATGTTGAGAAAAAAGATGTTATCCGATTGAATTAAGGGGGAATACGAAATCCCTGGTGATGGTTCGCAGTGTTTCCGTTCAGTAATTTGCGGTAATGATCCAAGAACTATAAAAAGTTGTAACTGCACTCGCAAAGTAAATTCAATCGTCCAAGATCTTATTTACGCAGTAGTAAGTCATGGAAAAATTAAAACTTCAAAACACATAACGCTTGGAATGACATTGAAAAGCATCACAAGTAGTAGAAAAGTAATTGATATTATAAATAAATACGGGCACTGCTGCAGTTAAAACACTATCGAGGAATTGGAAACTGAAGCTACGTTTGTCTCTTGTAGTAAATCGATTATTACACCGCGCACGGCCTTTTGTTTATATTCGGGTGATTTGTCTGAATTACAAAGGGCCGGACATCTGCATTCGAGCGGAGTGAAAAGCTATCGCCCGCGTGCCCGTGGGACGATTCCAAAATAAATCAGGCGATTGCGCGCGTGACTGTACTTATAAAGCTCTAGAAGGATGCGGTGACAATGAGTTCGTTTGCAAGGATAGTCCTCACAAGTTCGACGAAGATTAATTTGAAAATCAATGGGATTGGTAGGTATTTTCAGTCCGAGCGTCCTTATGTTGAACTTCAAGACAATAATTATGAAAGTTTTAATCATTGTATTGTTTATAAGGAAAAATAGGCAAAAAATTAATTTTTTACGATCACTTTAATAAATAACATATTTCAGCTTTTACGACTAGTGTTTCATAAAAAAATGCACTGCTCTGGCAATTTATCATTTAGTATCAATTAGTAAAAGGTGAAAAAAGAAAGTCGAAATAAAACTTTTTGATATATTTTTAAAAAATTTCGTTTAACGATTAATTTTATTGAATAAATTGAATGAACAAAATATTCGGTTATTAAAGAATAGTTTGCCATGAAACTTTCTGATAATCAAAAGACCTGAAGATTTACTAGAAAGATATATGACCGAAATTTGCTGCCATGTACTTGCGTCATACTAAATTCGTGAAATTTGAAACTTTGTGCAGCGACTAAGATTTCGAACGTTAATCTTTCGGAGCGAAACACTTTATTTTATAGCTAACCAAGATACTTGTTCTGTACTTAGTTATAATTTTCTTTCGTACCTTTACCTATTTTTTGTTATACTTTAAAATACATTATGCACTCTAAATAAAAATATCTTAAAATGTTTCAAAATTCGTTGTAAAATTTTGGATAACAACGCGAGTTGAAACCGATTCATAGGAGACTATAAAACTAGTTATTTTTCACTAATTTCCAAGATAATAAAAGTTGAACCTCATTTCTTCGAAAGTCATCGGGACTTCCCGCAATCTAAACTTTTTATTATTTTCATATTTTGTCGAACTCTACGTTTTTACTGGATATCGTTGATTCTGTATGTTCTACTGTGACATGCTTTTGTGATTATTAAAAATGATTTAAGCTTTTCTACATAAAGGAAACAGTGTTTTGTAATAACATTTAAACAATTGTTATCGAAATGAGCGCAATTATTTTAATTGAAGTATTTTACATGTATTGTTCTGAAACACTTTAAGAAAAACATGTTATCGAATTAACATGCATGTGCATATTGAAATGAACATGTTATTATAAACGTTACTGATACAATTCTTTTCAATACCAAAAGCATTTTTTAGCGTTTATCAATTTTAATATGATGTTTTTTAAACGTTATTTTCAATTTTTATTTATTAAAAAATTTATTCAGTAAACATTTTATAGATTTCATGGTTCAAGAAAAGAAGAAAATAATCCACCACGTCTATTTTGGCGCACTAAACTCGAATCCAAGGTTAGAATTGCCCCATAACGTTAGAATTTCGAGATATTTGAAGTATAAGAATGTTTATGTTATTTTAAAAAAGAAAGTTTTTATTCTTTTGTAATCAATGTCGCCAACAAAATAATATAGTAATTATTGCCCCTTTAAAACCCACTTTAGATCTATTTTTTTTATGACAATAAAATTTTAAACATTCTTTCTCAAGATAACTCAGAAATCGAATGTTTCAGACATCTGAAAATCCTAATGTGATCGAGTAATTCTGACATTAAATTCATATTTACAGGAGGCCAAATTCATATGAGGATGTGAGAGTCATCTGTTTTAATATATATACACATAGGCCGCAGACTGTTGGTTCAGTTGAGTAATAGTAATAGTAATAGTAATAGTAATAATAATAATAATAATAATATAGTAACAGGAATAGTAATAGTAATAGCCATTGATATAATTAGATACCTCAAATTAGCCTTTCAGTCTGTCATACATCAATTTAGAATTCATTGATTATAGTAGTGTTTTCACCATACCCCGGCCGAAAGTACCACATTCCCTCCCGGCGCAAAAACGGGAATGCGGTATTTTCAGCCTGGGTATGACGAAAAATAGTATACGCACCACGGGAGTAAAATTGGCTAGCCCACAGCTCGTGTAAATTGCCACCCGAGCCGAAGCCGATGGCTCGGGTGGCAATTTACACGAGCTGTGGACTGTCCAAGTTTTTTCCTCCCATGGTGCGTAATTTACTATTCTTATCTGTTGTTTGTATTTCCGTACATATTGCAAAACTAATCAGCAATTATTTCTATTTTTACGCTCGTGTAAATAATTTTTAATCTATTACTGTACGATACATATTTAAGACAACAAAAATAAGAATTACATTTTTAAAAAGAATATTGGAGGCATTGCGGATATATGAGTTGAATTTCTCATTGTTTTACTTTATTTTCAAGTCTAGATAAAGCGTGAGTTGTATATTAGATGAAAATTTATTATTCAATCAAATGCCGCAACCTATACGAAAATGTCGGTAATTACTGTAACTTTGTGATTCTGTGTAGGTTCAAAAGTTCTTAAATTAATATTTGTAAATTATAATACTAGACCCGGGGAAAATTTGATATATCTTACTATAATATATATAGTCGTGAGCCAAATTAAGGGGGTTAGTGCGATATTGGCTTTTCTTAAGAATTTCTTGAAACTTGCAGGGTAGACTCATATTACTATTATACGCAGTATCTGTAAATTTCAGAAAGCCTAGCTTCCCCGTTTGTGAGATATAAGCTCCCAAAGTTACGAAATTTAACACGGTGTCTTATGGGACCGTCGTCATGAAATGTAAAAAAATGAACGTTTTCGTCAATAACTTGGAAAGTTTTCTTAAGACTTGAAAGAAAAAGAGATATGTTACTAAGGACAATACTTTGAATGTCCTCTGCAAATTTCAGGAAGCCTAGCTTCACCGTTTTCGAGATACAGTTGTTTAAAGTACGTAGCCTCAGGGTAGACGACGCCGCGCGTGTCCTTGTGTGCGTGTAAACAAACGAAGGCTCGCTGCGTGTGTGTCTACACAGACGTAGCGCTTCTATGTGTATGTACACACAGATGAAGCGGCGCTATGTGTGCGTGGACAGTCTCGCGTGAAATTTTGAGAGTGGGGAGACTCGAGAGAGCGTGAGGCGTACGGCGTTCGACCAGCTGTACTTTTGGCTTGTATGTTACCGCACTAACCCCCTTAAGGCGCACGCCCTTCGCGACCCTCCGCGTCCCTCCGCGGATATATAAGTATTTTATTTACTTTCTATTCACGTTCTCAACATATTTCTGAAACTAGAGTGATTTCACAAAAATAAAAATTTTTTCTTACGAAGTACACTTAAATTTACATTGGACTATAAATATTATTTTACTGTTTTATAGAACAGAGAGAAATCTATGATTACGTCGACTTCCTAGAGTCCTTTATTTTCCAAGCATTGCTATGTGAATTCCAGAAATTCTTCACGACAACGTGATATATCTTTCTCCTCTGACTAATGACTGAGTGATAGATTATTCTGTTCTAGAAAACGACATAACATTAAGTAAACATAAATTTTACTTTCAAAATTGCGCAAGAAACTTTACAAAATTTTTAAATTACTTTAATTTTTTAGATTAACTTTGAAAATGTACTATTTACTTAAATAGTCTATCGCTATCTTAAATCGTGGTCGTTTTTTTGAGCTCTTGCGATGTCTAAGCAATATCGATTTCTTATGAAAACTAAAAGGTTCTTTGAGCGTACAAATTTACAAATTGAAGTAGTAGTAGAGAGTTCGATGATAAAAGCTTCGTATATTATAGATTGTTCACAATAATTCGATTTTTGTGTGAAATTAGAAAACCTTTCGAAATTTATTTATTTTCAAGATCATAAGTCAAGAGTTTTTAATTGTAAGTATTTAAGAACCGGGCGTTCGACGAACCAGAAGTTTGATTTAGTGATCGTTTATTTTGCTAACGTTTCGAGAGTATAATTACTTCCCTCTTCAGGGCTACAAAGCATTTAATAATTATATAAATAATTAAGCGGTGAAATTGAATGAGAAGATCATAAATTAAGTCATCAGATGCCATTTAACTTTACAAATGGCTCAAAAAAGAGTTTTTAATGTTACTCAATAAAGACATTAATCTTTGTTACCGTTTTTCTAAGGACAATACAGTCTCATCCGGTTATTCTTTGAAAAGTTAATAACTGATAGTTTTGAAGAGCTTTCCAGACGTACTTGTAAGGTTTAAAAACTCTTTTTCTATACTTTTACATTATTTCCACAATATATTTTACTTAAAAATAACAACCAGTCGATTGACTATATAGAGTGAATGTTTTTCTAAAAAATAACTTTTTCGAAAGTAAAAAAGAGGATACCCACGGGTGACCCAGATAAATATCAATATGGAACATATAAATCCGATAAGAGCATGAAGAATGGATACAAACTTAGGCATATACATACGAATTTACGAGCTCATAAAATGGAAAAAAATATTACATTTTCTACTATTGAATGTCGCATGAAATCTCGATTTTTCTACTTATTTTAGCAAAATGTATTTAGTAAAGTGTATATTATTTAAGTTTATATCTTACCCTGGTAGAAAATTAACCATATTTTATAGCCAACGTGGTAATTAAATGGAAGCATTTTTAGCAAAAATCATAATGCAAAAATAATATAATTCATCTAAAAGTTCTACTATTACTTAAAATACATATTTTATGAAGTGTAAATGCTGTAATTTATTTCGGATTGGTACATAATTATCAAATACAAGCAATGTTCGTTTTTTGCCATAAAGTTAACTGAAAAATAACTAATAACTTCTGACTAACATCTCTACCAGGGCAGTCGACATTCATTTTAATGTGATATTTTTTGAGTGTAAAGACTTTTGTTCCAAAAGAAAACTATATTTATTTTACCAGTAAAAGTTAATTTTCTCAAAAAATCTTCAGATTAATCAATATTAACTAAAGGTTTAAAAATTAAAATTAGGATGGCAATTCATCGAATAATCATGTACCATTGTTAGAATCAAAATGCTTTTGACTAATTAGCATTCGCTCACAGATATTTTTATATTAATAGAATAAAATAAAAAACCGCTGCCAATACATTAGCACTTAGCTTCCTCAAATTTTCTCAGTTAGTAATAATTAAAAACTCTTTTTTAATGATTTGTGATTGTATGAGTGCCGAAGGATTCCCTGCATTCACGCGTTCCAATAGCATTTTTCATACACTTCGATCTCTTAGCCAAAAGGCCGAAAAGCGATGCTGCTGCAACGTTTGCAGGCCCCCCCCCCTCCCCCCGGTGCTGACGCAAAAAAGATGCTCTATGTTCATATGATACTTTACCTCCCAGTACGTGTAGCTCATAGCGCCGTCCTGCAGTGCTCTTTTGTAATGCTTATCGGCGTCGAGTGCTGTGAGGGCGATCGCCAGTTTCGCCGGGGGTGAGACGCTCTTGGGCACCGCCCGCAGGATATTGCCAACGACGCCGCCGATCTCACCGGAGGCCTCACTCCACCACCAGTCGCGTCGTTTGTCACGGCGTTCGAGCCAGTCCGCCATCAGCGAATCGGTCTGCTCGTGTGTGGGCACGTCGCCGGTCAGCAGCAGCCAGAACACGGCCTCGGGGCTCGGCGAGTTGCCGCGACGGGGTAGCAGGTCGAACAGTTCCGGCATCGATAGGCCGCGGTACTTTATCTGCAGTGGTGTTTCAAATAGTGACCTTTTTATTTGTATAGTCTATCACCGAAAATGTTCGAGGTACGTCACCGTGGGTTTCTTACATTTCGAAAGTCTGTATACGTTTGTAAGATATAAATCCAACTAAATTTTTGTAGAAAAAATAATTTTAGCAATAATGTATCTTAAAATAACATATAAATGAATGTGATCTTTAAAAGAATTTAAATTTGTTATCTTTAAGTGAAATTAACCTTTCTAAACGTAAATTATACATCTTGTTTTTATAATATCTTATAGTAGCAACAAATTTACTGAAAAAATATAAGTATATGGGATATTTCACATGAAGTCACCAGCTCAAAATTTTAAAATCGCTTAGGCTTGGCGAGTTTACAGTTTTTTGAAAAAAACATGCTCCTAAATTTTTAGACCAATATTGTAATAATTACAAAAGTTATTCTGGATGAAAAATTGTTATTTTTTGCAATTTTTGATGAAAACTCAACTTTTGTCATTTTTTTATTTTTTGTATAGCACATTGATTGGAAAAAAGTTTGCATTTTACTTGTAGAATGTGGCCATATTTATTATATAACCCATTTTGAAAGTCTTTGATTGGCTGCTTCATAGTATACCTTCATCTAAAAAAAAAATAGTACGGCAGAATATTTTTTGTTCGACAACATTTTTTCTGATTCTTTATTAAAAATCCTTTAAAACATGCCCTGGATCGAGATTGGCAAACCCTCTTGAAAAAAGTTATATATTTTTTAAATATCAATAAAAACCAATAATTTGTATTTTTAACAAACGGATGGATTTGAGAACTTGTATGAATATATTATTCATACATCTCATGTCATGGATCTTGTCACTGAATTTTGTCTAAGTACAAAAAATACATTAAACATCTTATTTTCAACAGTATTTTCAACAGCTTGGCTTATAATAACATTTATATTTACTTTTCTGAATGTTCAATGGGAGCCGCTTATACTGCTAATACACTCTATTCATATTCTTCATATCTACTCAAAATTAAATTTAATAAGTAATCTATTATTATGTAACAGTAAAAAAACGACTTTCAGAAAACGCCCTCTAGCGCCGTCAGAAAGTAAAAAAATTTTTTTATGATCTTTGTTTAATATATATGAATGCACAAAAAAAAGTTTATCAATAAATGTCATAGATTTTTTTTTTTAATTTTAAAAAGTGTGTTTTTTTCTCAATTCTAAAAGCAAATGCCCCCTTAAGGAGCTAATTAGAAAAGAAAGACTTCTCTACCAACCAAGTACCATTAGTACTGCTAACCATCTTAAATATAAGTTTTTTATTCTCTTTAAGCCTCGCTTTACTTTACTTTCTTTAATGAAAAATTAATTCCTAAAAGTGCATTCACTCGAAGTTTTCTTCCCTTTTCCTTTTTAATAAAAAAGTATTTTCGTGAACCTGTTTCGTTTTCGTTCCCGCAAATTCGCACATTTCGAGTATAGCTTTGCTTACATTATTCTAGCGAGGTTGTCACGCACGGGTGTCAAACGTGTATGAAGAGAAAGGGGTTCTTTAGCGTACGTTTCTATGTATCGAATTACCACCTCCAAACGGATCGGCGCCCTGTTGCCAACTGCGGCTATATAGGGGAAGGCGGGGCATGGCGTGTCAGGTAGGTAAGTTTGGCACCCTCATATTTTTAATATTAATGAATGCAAAAAATGTAATTTTTACGTAAACCTAATTAGATATGCTTTTAGAATTTTCCTCTATACTTTTGAGATTATAGATAATGTTTAACATTTAATTTAACAAGATTGAAAATCGGTGCTTAGAAACAAGGTTGACTTCATTTTTAAGTCGCTTGGAGCAACGAGAAAATGATTTTTTTTCTAAATGAGACCAAACCTATTTGATAGTTTCAACTTTTATCTTTCAAGCCCTGTTTTTGTTTTTTTCAGAAAATCTTTATAAATAATATAATTAAAAAATGAAAATGATATTAAAATGGGGCATGACGTGGCACCCTGGCGGGGCACGCGTGGCACACTCGGGCGTATCAGTGCGCCGCGGCGGCCGCCGAGCGAAGTGATGTAACCTACAAACCAAAAATGGAGCAAGATGGGTTAACAACTACGCAGTCCAATAATTTAGTTTTAAGTAGTTTTTAGTTTCAATTATTACATTAATAAGTAAATAACGATTATTTCGACTGCGTATTAAGTTATAGAGTAGAAAAAACAATGGTAAGGAAGGAATCAATTGTAGATACTCAAACTGCCTTTTTCAATGGTCAGGTAGTTCAAATATGCTACATAGATGAAAATGATGCGAAATCTTTAAATTTAAACTTATTGTAATAATAATGATAATTTGTTAATCAAATAAAAGTATTATGTTGTGATCATATTTTATAAGAAGGAATTTATAATATAAAATCATTTATTAAAATGTAATAATTTATTTTAAAATAAAAATTGTTGTTTCTTAATAAAAATAAAATTTTAAATTTTCAATAGACTGATTAATTATTTGATTTTTGAAAATTTTATTATGGCATAATTATTAAAGTATTAATTACTGGAAAAAAGAATTGAAAAATACCTATAGTAAAATATTAAATTTGACCGTGCCATGCGTGCCCCGTCGGGTGCCACAATCCACCCGCCGGTGGGGCACGTAGAGCATTTTTTCAGAATTTCTTTTCTGTATTTTATCAATAATTAAAAGAAAATGAAAAAAAAGTTAATAGTTTATTTTATTTTATTTTTTTCAGATCTAATTATTCCGTTTTTGTACATTTTGAAATAATACACGGTTTAGTTGTTATTTTTAATCAAAGTTAGGGTGTCACACGTGCCCCGCCCTCCCCTAAACAACATCAGGAAAATGCCGAAAGAATCGTGAATTCGCTTCCACTGCGTAAGTTTTTTTATACCACTCTAACCTCAAAATCACAACTTTGATATGATTTTTCGGCGCTCGTGGTATAAAATACCGTTCGAAACTAGTGCGTAAGTCGATTATTTAGGTGGTGTGACTTTTTCGCACTCGCTTCGCTCGTGCAAAAAGTCACACCAGCTAAATAATCGACTTCCCCACCCGTGTCGAAATGTACTAATTTTTGCTTCTCTATCAACGACTTTTATTATATAGTATTTTCGGGACTCGCATTGTCGAGTAGCCGATGTTGTATTCACCAGCTAAAAGAATGTTACTCGTATAACGCGACGCGGTCATTTGTGTACCGTTGATTTATTTGGATTAGTTTTCATGATTTTCGTTGTTGCGTTAGCTCAAGCTATTTTTTTTATCGTCTTTGTGCTATTTGATCGCCACAATTGCGGTTACAAAGTAGCATATACATATATATAATTTTTCTAGTAAAATATCAAAACAAAATAAACATTGAGGATGGGTTATTTTGGAATTTACACTCTGAACCAAGGTACTTTATACATCCTACAATCAAATCGCAAGAGTAATTTTTTATTTCACTGCTCAACCTAACCGTTATTCTAAATACGACCGACTCCGTGGGACTGGCGTGCCAACATCGATCGTTTTCAGTGGTCGAAGTTCGATTATTTTTAATGGATTGCTTGGCTAAAGCATCGTTATACTAAAACGAATTGATGCCCGCAGTATAGTGACCTAGGGTGTGAGCCGGAATAAAAAATTTTTTTTAATCCATTATATATTTTTTTTTAAATATTATCAAATTTTGCTATTTCTCTTTTCTAATCATCGTTTAGCATTATTCACTTTTTACAAATTTTCGGATTTTTTACAAAGATTCGGCAATTTATTAGACATTGAATATTGAAGTATTGTCCCACTACTACTTATATTAAATTTATAGAGCTCTTTTTATCGGAATCCAACGATGCATTCGACTTACAGTTCAGATATAGGCACACCAGAAAAAGTTTCGGTATTTTTTACTCGTGCGGAAGAGAACAAAAGTATCAGTTCCAAGGAAGTCGTACCCACTCATATATATATATATATATATATATATATATATATATATATATATTATTGATGCATTTTAATAGGGTTATAGAGCTTTATTAAACCTAAAATCTTTTAACAGTTTTACCTTTAACTCTTTCCTTTCTGAATCGATTTAATGAAATTCTTTTCATGAAATTTAGCTGAAAAACAATCAACGAAAAGATCCTATAAAGAATATTAAAAGGAGGTTTCTTGTTACTGAAATATTCTTAGATGTTTAGGATGGATTTCTACCTCATTCTTGGTCAAAAACTCATTTTTTTGTTGCAGAAATGTATTTCTTATGTACTTATCACAAATCAGAAAAGTACTTACTACGCTAATAATTTTTTAAATAATTTAAATACATTGTAAAAAGAAATAATTTATTCAAGAAATGCTATCCATAGTAATAATTTCTTTGGAACAATTACACTGAAAAAATAGTCTATGAAAAATTATTAAATTATCTAGGAAAATTTACTAGGGTAAATGTACCTATCACTGCGGGTGTCCCGTTCACTACGGAATTTTTAATTCAGATGAATAATACTTTCAAAACATAATATTTCGACTTGAAAAAAATTATCTTAGTATGATATAATTATAATGTATCGATTTGTATCAATTATTGACCATTCTTTGATTTATTTATTAATAAAAAAATTTTCAAATTGAGATAGTATGAAAAGGCTTTGAAACAGCCATTTTCGTACCTATCGTGATACCGAAGAGTCCTCGGCTAAATCATAAAAAATCAATAAAATATGTATTTATTCTTTAGTTTTTTTACCTCCACATCAACTAGAGGCTTTAATTTAATGTATTATCAATAGATAAGGTAATTTTTTTCGTTATAATTATAAATAAATGAGCCGCAGCATTAGGTATTTAAATATTGTGGATGTGCGCTATTTTGTGGACCAAAGAATACAGTTTGCGTACGTATCACGGCGGCGCTACGTCGATTCTCCCTAACCTCCAAAGTTTGGTGTCACGCTCGCGTTTGCGATAGCAATACGTGTTTTCGCTGTGCTAGGAAATGAGCAGAAAAGAATGATTTATTCTAAAAGTAATTTGAGGGACGCTGTAAATACTGTAAGAGAAGGAAAAACTATTGCATCAACAAGTCGCGCGTACGGTGTTCCAGAATCTACCTTTAGAGCACGCGTTCAGGGCAAGTATGCAGAGAAGAAACCTGGAGCACAAGCTATATTGACAGAACAGGAAGAGAGTGACTTAGTTGAATGGATTTTCAAATGTGCGAGAGACGGTTTTCCTATAACTAAGGACCAATTATTTGCAAGTATACGTCTGTATGTTGTATCCGTGAAAAGGAGCAATCCTTTCAAAGGTAACTTACCAGGTCGCCACTGGTTTGAATGTTTTTTATCAAGACATACAAATGTAGCACAAAGATTAACAGAAAATGTAAGCCTTTGTCGAGCCAAAGTTACTGAGCTTGGATTACGTAAATGCTTTTAAGAAATGCAATCATATTTAAAAGAAAATGAGTTATTGAATATTGATAAGTCTTGTATCTATAGAACTGTGATGAAACTGCTGTGTCGCTGAATCTATTTAAACGTTCAGTGTTTGCAGAAATTCCTATTTATGTAAATTAAAAAAAAAGTGATTTAATCAAGTAACCTAACCTTTAAATTTATTCGCCTTCATATTACCCCGCAGTGATAGAGACATGCGGCCCGCCGTGATAGGGACAAGCGCCAAATCCATCCGCAGAATAACGTACAAAATAGCACTTTTACGTAATTATTAATTATTTTATTGTTAGATTTATTTTTAATGGTTGTAATACTTTTTTACATATTTATGAAAAGCTATTTTATCATTTTACCCTTTTCCCAAAATTTAAAAGTCAAGACGTAAATAGTAACAGTGGAAAAAAGGTGAGAAAAATCGATGTACCGCAGTAATAGGTACATTTACCCTATGTTGTATGGGAACAAGGTGACAGACTTGAATTGTTTTAAATTTTACAATGTTTTCTATCAAATTTTACAATACTGGAAAGTAAAGTGGAAATCCATCAAGAAAAAAAAATCTGCACTGATTGGAAATCGAACCCTAGCCCCCTGGGCCAGAAGCTGCGCTCTTACTCGGTGCGCCAACGTGTTCTTACGGGTATGGTGTTTCTACTCGTCTACATTTGGGACAGCTTGAGGTTATATTGACTCGCCGACTACAGCCATTAGCAGACGACAACTCAATTTTTACTATGTTGGCTTGTAAAAATTCTTATACCTTCTTGTAAAAATTGTTATACCTTCTGTCAATTATTAAAATGTCTGAAATTTACAACGTAGTATAGTAAAATTTGTGACAAATTTTGGCAAAAATTATACAAAATATGTACTAAAAATTACTTTACATCATATTAATCTTTCACTCTCAAATTTTTTACTATGTTACCTTAGTAAATTTTATAGCCATTTCTATTAATTTTTCATCAATGTTATATTAATAATTACTAAAAGTATACTAAATAGGCTCAGAATACAAGTCTGTCACCCCATTACTAGCGAACATAGTAATTTTTCAACAAACATTTTTCTCCGTGTACGATGTAGATATATTTCAATATTTTATATATTAACTATATTAGAACCTCATAAGTACAATATCTTATTTATGAATGGCATGCTTCCCGACATGTTTACGGTGATTAAATTTGATGATATTTACACATTTTTGAGTATTAACCAATGTAAATTAATAGATATTTCTTTACGATTAAAAACACTCTATAAGTACGAATCTTAATTTAAATAGTTTTTTAAGAAAGTTTATTATAAACGTTAGATCAATTAAAATACTAATCATGCATTATAAAGTATATGTTGGTAGTATTATATTAGCACTTTTTATTTGGCTGTATTTCACGGAATTTAATCACTCTGATGTAAAATACTCAAATGTAAAATATTATTATATCAAAAATATTTTGTGTCCGGTATTTTGTATTTCGTGTATAGCATACAAAGTTATAGACAGTAAAGCTATGGAGGTCGGCACCAGGTAACTCTATACGACATGAATAGATTTTAACGTGAAAGATAAATCCGCGTAAATCTATGGAATGAAATACTTTATAATAAATGGAGGTTTATAACCCACGAAATAAAAGATTTGGAAGATAACAATTCATTCAGATTTTGCAATATTTATTTCTAAAAAGACAGTTCCTGTATACAAATGTAAATAGTTCTAAATATTTTCAAATATTGCTTACTTAATTATTATAAACCTATTTACAGTTCTAATTATATGGAGTATTCGTTGATTGTAATGATAATAATACCTACTCAAAAAGAAAAGAAAGAGTAATTATTTCAGTTTTTCTAGTATTGTATGTCTAGCGTTTTATGATTTATATGAACTTATTCGTGATAAAAATAATAACAAAGTTTGATTCCTTCTCTACTTTGTGTTTGTCAATTTTAGTTTATACTTTTCAAACTGTTTTAAATCTTAAGTTTTGATTTCTTTGAAAGCTGTTGAAATACCGAACAGGTGATGAATGAAAGTTCAAAAGTTTTAGTGAAATTTTGAAGTTAGTATACACAGTTTACTTATGGTTGTAAAATATTTTATTATTTTTTCTACAAAACGAATTGAGTTTGGCAAAGAAGTAAGATATACAATCGTATTTTTATTAAAATGGTAATATAATTCAAATATTTAAAAAGATAGAAAATACAAAAAAAAAGAATAATGATTGAAAAACGAATGAACATTTGCAAAGACAAACAGCAAAATTAAAATAAATATATCCGAACATTTTTTAACTGAAAAATTTTGAATTTTATAAAACTGTTGTAGAATTTTAGTTTAAAAAAGGATTCCAAACGAACAGAAAAATGTATTACGTAAGTAGATATAGTACAGGTACGTTCAGACATGAACTTATCTTTCATTCTCAGCACCGCAAACAGATTATATTTTCGATGCGTTTTATATGCTTTTAAAATATATTACAAAACCTCATTGATATTATAAAGTAAAATGCTCTTAATGAGCCCGTTGGTAAAATATTTAAAATGACACATTTTAAATCCACAAAGCGTAAAATTCATGGAAAATCATACACTGCAAGAATCTGCAAAATCCCTCGACCAGAACTTCCTGCACTCTGGAGCCAAGCGATCACGCCGCAAAAATAAGCTGAAAAAGCAATGGAATTTTTCCACGATTCGCGGTCCTCCCTGAATAAAATCCCGCTTATTCAGATGCTGCGGCCAAACACACAGACACACAGAGTGTATCCAAAGAGAGGAGAAAAGAGTCACTCACGCCAGATTTGGAATCGGCCTCAGAAGTCTCGCGTATGAGGGCGTTGACATCCGCGAGGCCGCGATAGATGTCATTAACGGTAATTTGGCTGACGACCTCGGGCCCGTAGTGCTGACGGAAGCGTCGCAGCAGGTCATGGTGCAGCGGGATCTTCTCGCAGAGCGCCTCCTTCAGGTCGGTACTTGTGCTCGGCACACCCCTCGTCATAGACAACTGTTGTGGACGAAGAGAAGGCCGAGTAAGCGGGCATACAGAATTATTATTATTTCTGTCATCCGCTTGCATTCGAGTAAGAATAGTATTTTTCGACGCAAGATAAAATGCGATTTTGAAAATTGACGAACATTATTTGTTTTATATATCATATAGTCATACAATTCGATTTTACGGACAGAAGTCCGTGAAACGGAACTTTACGGGTATGATGTACAAAAAAATTTGGTTAGTGATGTAAATAATGGTTTCGTAATTTATATATATAACAATATTCGAACAAATATTACTGATTTTTATGATTTAAATTATAGTCTATATCAATTTGAATGAAAATATTCAGCTTTATTTATACTTATTTTATAATTTTATATTCAAGCATCGTATGTAATTTCAAAGTTTATTGCATTTATAAAAGCATAGTAATGAGTAATGTGTATTTTGTTGTATAGATTATATCTCCGAAATGTGAAACGTTTTCAAAAGCTTTTTCGTTTGTGATGAATAGCGCCAATTATTTTGTAATATGCATTTTCATATTTTTTTTCATTACTAAAAAAAGATGCTACAATCATCACAGAATTTAGCATCATTTCAAAAGCTCAATCTAAAAATACGGTTTGAAGAATATATAACAAGATTTACGTATGTTAATATTTTTAACGAAATGTTCGAGATAACTCATCATAAGTAGATATAAAATATAAAATATATCTACTACGAAATTATATTTTACATTCTACTTATTTGGCACTGTGACATTCATTACGACTGAAAAAGTGCGCATTAATTTTGCCTGATTGTGACCTTAATATTACTTAAAATTTGCATTAAAAATTGTTAAAAATTAATTAAAAAACCTAAATTTGCGATTTGTTTTTTAATTTATAAAAATTACATTTTTTACAAAAAAAAACATATTTAAATATTTTAACAAACATATATAAATTTAAACTACACTAATAATTAAAATATTTTAGTTGAGATATCATAAAATAATTGAAATGATGATAGAACACGTTTATTTACTTTGTCTGTGTAAATATATATATGTATGCAGCAACAAAAGATAACCTACAAATATTAAATTATCTGTACCTTCAAGACAACACCATCACTGTCCCTTGAAAATCCACTGGACGATGTCAAGCTCTCGAACCTCAGAAGCACAAGGTTGATGGAATTCAAGAATTTCTGATTGCTTTTCACATTTCGACAAATTTGAAACATTTTTAAGTCTGCTCAGCGGGTAGTTGGTACTTTATTTTACTTTTGGAACTTTGTCACTCAAAACCATTGGAAAATTAAAGATTCATTGTTAAAAGCACTTGTTTGAAAGGCACCATCGTCACTGAGAATTTTGAAAGTACCGCGTCGTAGCAGAAAGAAATGATACGATCAAGACAACTTGGGAATTTGGAGTGGTAGTAGGTTAGACATTGAACACAGCTGAAGTCAAGGTTTTCTCTCTCTATTTATTTCTCTCTCGCTCGTCATCGCACGGGCGTCGCTCCCGCCAAAATCTCAAACTGCAACAACGTTCACGTGGTTCGTATATCCATTCTCGTGTAATTCTCCTTCCTCTTACATATGTATAATATACTATGTATAATTAACCGTACCAACAGTTTTTTCTCACTTTCGTTTCTTTTTTATTCTCTCTTTTTCAGCTAATAAAGAGTGTAAGAAAGTCACGGTAAAAAGAGTCGACTAGAACTGATTTACCATTATATGATTCGAACATTGTGTGGCTAATAATACAACATGGCACAGTTTCAACGCCTTGCACTCGCTCTCTCTGTCTTATACTTTTTCGCGCTCTCACTATATATGCACGCGCACATCTCGATGAGTTGCGAAAAGCAATCACCTCAAGGTTAGAGTAGTTTGCACTTTAGATCTAACTGAATTTTAATGGAGGCTCGACAGCTTATATGCGCGAGAGACAAATAGACTCGAAGACTTATCTTATCGGAGATTATTATAACAATCAAAGCTCGTGTGTTTGTGTATGTGCGCGACAGATGTGCACTGGTATTAGAGCGCGGCTAGGTGGCCGCAAGTAACGTGACACCCTGCGTGTGTATGTATATATATATGATTCTAATTCAAGTGTAACAGATATAAACTTGGCACTGCGATATATAAGTATATTCATCCGTATGTCGTTCGTTCCTCACAAAATTCGTCACTTCTCCCCATCTCTCCCCCTTTCTCGTTTTCTCCCTGACTCATCTCGCTCTAGCCCTCATCGCCATCCTAAAATCACAAAGTGTCACAGCGGGTTGTTCATTTTTCATTTTCACAAATAGATAGAAAGCCAATTTATTGTACCAAAAATATACACGTGTCGTCTGAATAAAAATTGTAAAACAGTATATACCTAGGGCAAAGATTTTTCAGAAAGTTTAATTTTCTTCTTCGTTATTATTATTTTGTTTTTTATTCTTACAGTTCTTGCAATACTTTTAAGCAGTTTCTGTGCCAGACCGCGATCGTCGCCGATGCACATTGCACACTCCGAAGTATTCAAATTGACGTCAGCATTGTATGTAGTATAAGTTATGTATTTTGCTTTTCTCTCCAATAATAATAGTAATAATAATAGTAATAATAATAATATCGTGATCTATTTAATTACAATGTTTTTTTCGGCTTTTTGCTCATATTTTTTTTTTTATTATTTTATACATTTTACAAACAATATACTGCAACACATAACGTGCATGCCCCGCTTTTGGGGCACTCGGTTAATGACGACTACTTATAGTATTTTTGTAACTTTTTCTCCGTTTGCTTTTTGACTCACTTACAACTTATGTCGCTAAAAACGTTAGTACTCGGTGCGTATTCGTTTATTTATCCTCACCCGTTCTGTAAATTGTTATATTTATTTGTATGTATATATAATACACTCTTAATGTTGTTTTTTTTTGTAGCTTTTCGACTTTTTCTCTTCCGACTTTAATATTTCTCTCGCACGGCGCAAAAAGATCTCAACGTTTGTATTTTCTCGCAATGTAATAAAATATACAAGGTGTCGTGTATAAATACATGGTTTTTCTTTTTCCTGTACGTGTGTCATCATATATTACACGCGGTTGCGTGTAATACGTGTATGCATATGTATTTTTTCACTCAATAATAATAATACTAATAATATATTGCTTGAGTCGCTTTCTGCCACTCATGGTACATTGCTACGTTAGGCCGTGTACGTTATAATCGTATTTATTATATATATGTAACCTCCATCATCTCTCTCGCCGAAACAGCTCCATCATCAGCGCTCGCGAGAAAGCGTAACTCACTCACTACGTAACATATGCGTAATCTAACATCGAATATTCCGCTGGCTCTCTTCCCCCCTTCCCAACAACAACCTCAACACACTATTATGTGCTGCGCGCAAAGTCACAGAAAAACAGTTCGACTCGTCCCCCTCTCGACTAGGACGAACGGTCGCGAGTCGTCTTCTCCTCCGGTTTCGCCTAATGTCAGAGAAGAATGCATTTCTCGGAGCTGCCGCCGTTACCTCCGCTGCCACCGGCAGCCCCGCTGCCCCCGGCGCCGCCCTGGTCGCCCTGGTGGTGGTGGTGGTGGTGATGGTGATGCTGCTGGCCACGCATCGGCTGCGAGCCCGTCGGCGTCGGGGAGCTTGGCGTACCCTCCAGCGCCTGGATGCCCTTCATCAGCTCGCGGAATACCTGCGGTGGGAGGGGCAGAAGAAGAGCAGAGGTTTACAAGAAACACGTCATGGACCGGACCATAGATGCGGGTGGGTTAAAAGGGGACAGGGGATGTGAGCGATCGCTGAGTGAAAGGGGAAAGAGTGCTGGGTGAAAAATGATCGAGTGGCTGCGAGGGGAAGACAAGAGATTGCGCCAAGGGGGACGCCTGCGCTCTCACTCTTAAAATCGCTAAGATTGAGAGTGCTTATATACCTTTTTTCAGGTTATTTATTGGCGCAGGCATTATTTAATCGCAATGTTCTTGTTAAGGTTGTATTAGCCGTAAGGTCTCATTCAAAAATTTAAGACAAATATTTTGGTCGTATAATTTGTCAAAAACAGTAATATTCTACAGTATACTAGGAGTAAACAAACATGTAAAATGTTTTTTAGAACGGTGAAGAAAATTTTACATCGATTTTAGATTTTTTCACTTTTTTGTATGACTGTACGTCTTATTTCACAGTTTTTATGTTATATTTCAGAAAATATTCTCGAAGTGGCCATTTTAAAAAATGGACATTGATTATCTAACATACATTGACGACTACATGAATGTTCAAAGCTATGATACTGAGGCATCTATGGTTTTTTTTTAATTTAGTTGCTAATTTTGCAAATTCCCATAAGGCTAATGTTAAATTCGAATTGCAATAATTCCGTAACTCTTCTCGTTAAGCCTCTGAAATTTTGCACAGCTCTTTATATTTATGACATTTAATGACTATCAAATTTTGAACAACTTGTCACTATTTTCGTCTTATAGCCAGTACAACCTTAAATGTGAAAGACCAGTTTTATATGCTTGCTTTTGATCTGTGAGGTGCATTTTGTTTCAGAGTTTGCGCGAATGTTTGATAAAAAAAAATTTGAAAGAAACTTATTGCTGGAGTACATTTCAGAGTGAATTAAAAGTAGTAATAAATAATCAGGAACTTTACTTGGGCTTTATGTAATTTAATAATAATGTTGCAGTGTTTGCAAAAGAAAAATGTTCCATTTCTTCAATTTATATTAGGAAAATTTGATTCCACATAAATATCTCTAATACAATGAAATGTTATTTTTCTAATAATTATAAATGACTTAGTTGTTAATACTGAAAAATAGTTTATATTCTTTAAGAGAAGTAATTCAAATCATTTTTTAATTTTTAATTTTCGAAAAAAAAATCCCGCGTTCTCGTTTATAAGTATTTCACAAAAGTACTCTGCTTCATTCTACATATGAAAGTTCAGAAGTGCGCTTTGTCTTTGAAGCGAAATGCAAAGCGAATAAGTAATATAACTCTCGTAGTACTGTGCTTTATTCCTAACTGTGATTGATTTGCGTATCGTATTTCCTGTGCGTTTCAAAAACCAGTTAAATACAGACTTCATATAACTTTTTATTTTTATGTTAGAAGATTAAATTTTAATGAATGCATTTTAATTTTATAACTCCTATCCCTACCAAAAATCTATAATATCTATAAAAAGTTACAAATAAGATAAGAAATAGTCAAAAAAATTACTTAATTTAGCGATCAAAGGCTTTCTGACCATTAGTTAACGATTTAATAGATTAGGAATAGAATAGCATAACCACAAAAACATTTAAAAACTATTTTTAACAACATTTCTACGGATAATTTAGCAAAATATTTATTTCCAGTTATAGCCATGAGAATGTTATACTGGTCAGTTTAAAAGTAAAAAAAAAAATGGTGATCTGTTTTTTATTTTTTTTAAATTTAGTTAGCTTGAGTACAGTTAATAATGAGTTTTCTCGTAATTTACTCTAATTTATTCTAATAAATCAGGAGGTAATTCAAGAAAAGACATTTTACCGAAGATAGGAAAATGGATCCATGTTTTGCCCATCGGGAGTAAAGAACTAACTATTGACTAGATAACTAATGAAATCGACTTCTACCAAGTATGCTTAAGATAAAAATTCCTCAACTCTCCATTAAATATTTGTCAGATCAAAAAACCTTTGCATTAATAATATATTTATTATTTACAAGGAAAGTGATTTCTTAGAAAGTAATTTGCTATGGAAGGCAAATCTTTACATGATTTGAAAAACGTGTAAATATAAATTTACTTATCATCTGAAATTCCAATCATAACGTAGCCCACAAATAATATTTTACAAGAAGATTACTATATTTTTGTATAATAAGCATAAATTTGAATGCCACATTAAGGGCAGCTTCTGCGAATTAACAAGTGAATATGTTTTTAGTCAAATGTAACTTTCCCAGTTACCACGAATATCAAAGGTAGGTTTTGCAGCATAATTCCCGGATTATTTATTACAACTTTGTATATCAAAGAGAATCAAAAAGGGTTTGTAATTCTTCGTAATTGACCGTATTCCGTCCCAACGCAAAAACAAAAAGATAACTGCGTTTTATAGATTTGAACCGAAATGTCAATCATTAGTTTAGTTCATGAAAAAAGAATAATGTTAAAACAACGGTAAAAGATAACATGCTTGCGTCAAAGCAGATCGCTCTAAAATGATGTGAATTGGTATTCCGCTCGACTGACAAGCGAACATTATTGATTGCCCAAAGTTTGTAAAAGCTGCACGACGAAATTCCGCGTTACATCGTTCCCGGATTGTTCGATTTGATATTATAATATCAATGCCCACTCGATAAATGAACGAAATTCCAAGAATCCATTAACTGCATCGGTCCTGACGGGTCTTACCAAGCCGCATCCATCCGCACGTAATCCCGCGTACAAATCGCTTTGCTGGGGCGCGCCGCACGCGCTGCATATCTATCCCGTTCAGTACGCGCTCGCGCAAACAAAACCTACTCTCACACTACCTACACAGGCGCCCGCTTATGAGCAGGAATCAAGCAGCAGCGTATGACGCTGCAATAAAGGGAGGCAGGAGGTACTTATATAGAGCTCACCTGTACGACTCGGCAGTTGAAGCGTGCGCTGCACTCGACGTAGCCGCAGCGCCAGTGCTTGCGCACGAGGTTAACGATGTCCCGATGCCGGGCAGTCGGGACGACGGGAGCGGCCCCGCCACTGCCACCACTGCCGGCGGCCCCGCTCGTCGACGACGACAGCTTGTCCTGTTTGTTCCCGACGACGAGGAGCGGCACGCCCCGCATGTCCCGCGCCTCGTAGATCTGCTCGCGCAGCGTCCTTATGTACTAAACAGACACACAGAGCGCTGTATATATAAGAGCGGCGTGAGTACACACACTCGCAGATGAATGAGCGCGAGCTCTATGAATATGCACAGGGTAAAGCAAGTACGCGCGCGAGCACCGGGCTTTCGCCAGATGAAATATGTACAATATTGACGCGCCGGGCGGTCGCTCTAGCTTGTTTGCCGAGCGGGCCTCGAGGCGGGGTTCGCCTTGACGAATTGTTTGAAATATAGGTGTTTACATGAATTACCTTTAAAACAAGCTGGATGATGCAATTTTTTAATCTAGGGTTAAAGAATTTCCCGTTTGAAGTGCTTTCTGCCACGAGCTTTAACTTTTTTTTAACTGTTTTTTTTTTCTTTATTGCAGAGGCGAAAATTTATATGATGAATATCACAATACTCTTTTGATTAATTGGTTTTAAATAACTTGAACAGAAGATGTTACAAAATTCACACCGTATACCTAGTTTTTCATCAAGATAGATCGATTTAAAGCGGTCGCAAAAACACATTTTTGTTCCATGGCAACTTGTTTTTTGCAAACTGAAATTTTAACACATTAAAGTGCTCTACAATTATAAAAACTAATGGATATTTCGCCAGGATTGCATATATTTGAATTCTCAATCAAGAAACTGTAGGTAATAAAAAGCTCTTTTATTTTATGCGTTTTGCAGAATCAAGGAATATCATATCTACAAGATAAAAAAATTGGAAAATTCATTTTGAAAAACTACTTTTGGCTATAAATAAAGAGAAAAGGTTTAAAAATATTAATTATTTCAATTATTTAAAGTTTTTAAGATGACGCGACTTATCCAAAATATAAAGAATGAGCTTTGTTACACCCACTTTGGTTACACATTGTTTGCCTTAACATTTTTTTTTATCATTTCTAAACTTATTAAAAGAAGTAATAAAACAATTCTAAACAGCTATTTTTCACTTTACAATAATGTAAAAGGTTTAGAATAAGTAACTTTATTGCTTCCTCCTAGAGGAAGCTTTGTGATAGTAAAAATAGTATATTACGCCCCTAGGGAGGAAAAGTAAAGAATGCCCCAGATCGCATGTAACCCGAGCCGGAGGCGAGGTTACAGAATTTATAAAACGTAAAAAACGTAAAAACGTAATTAAGTTTTTATAAACATAAAAACATAATTTATTTATTTATTTTTCTATTTATTTTTTTTATTTTGTATGAAAATGTATTAAACTGTATAAAAATGTATAAAACTGTATAAAAATAATAGATTTGAAAAAATCTACGAAAATATACAGAAATATACATTTTTATACGGTTTCCTATGTTTTATTACACATTAACCTTTTTACAAAGTTGACATGGAAGAATTTCTGAATTGTAAGAAAATGTATTAAACTGTATAAAAATGTAAAAAATGTATAAAAATGTATAAAACCGTATAAAATATGTTCAAAAACCAATAGAAAGGTTCATTTTTATATGTTTTTATACGTTTTCCTACGGTTTCATACATTTATTATTTCCATACGAGTTATTTCAAAAAATTTTACAATGTAATGATTTTATCGAGCTCCTTGAAGAAAGATTCAAATTTAAAACTTTTGTGAATAACAATACTACCATTTAATAATAATATTAAAAATATACTATAATAAACTCTCATAACGTTATCACACTCTGTAATTATTATTTTCTCTTAAAAAGTTGTGAAATCCATCTAAAAAAACATTTTACAAAAGTTTAAACTAAGGTAAGTATTAGTCTCTCTCTCCCTCCCCCTCTCTCCCGCCCTCCCTTTCTTTCTCCCCTGTCTCTCGCCCTCTCTCTCCCTTCCTCTCTGCCCCCCCCCTCTCTCTCTCTCTCACTCTCTCAACATCCGTCAAACGGAGTACCAAAAACTTTAATGGGAGCTTAAATATTTTTTTAAATAATCAACATGTTTATTAAAAGCTAATTTTTAAGTACGTTCTAACAACACAATTTGTCTAGACCTTTTAATTCTTCTAGTCTCATCTATTCAATAAGCACTCTGCAAATGGTAATAATTTTTTTCATGACTGTACCAATAATAATATTGTTAATATAAAACTTTCTACGAAAGTATAAAATAAGGCAAGTATAGATGTTTTTTCTGTATAATCGATGAAATAATAATATTTATGATTTTTTAAAAGAAATCAAATAAATACCAGTGAAAAAGTCTTTTACTTCTTTGAGTCATTGTAAGGACCACCCCTGCTAGAGCAGCTCTATAGACTTCTATTGTCCTCCCAAGATGCGTAACATTATAGAAATTTCAAAATTGAGAAAGATCAATGAAAAATGGGGATGTGGTGGTAACGATGTAATTTTTTTATACCTATAGGCTTTGACTTTTCGTAAATATCTGATAAAATTCTTATGAATTTTAGAAATAAAAAGAAGGCATAATAGTTATATAATTAAAATAATTTTCGTCCAAATGGGCGCAAAGTGCGTAGGTTCTATAAAGTTTGGTGGGAGTATGGGAGCTATTACGCCTGTTAGGCGTTAAGTAGTACTTTATGCCCGCTGACTGAATATTTTTAAGTAGTTACGAAAAGTTGTATTATTCAGTCAAGTAAACTTATGGGTACTTGACTACAATAAATTGATTTCAGTACTTTCTTGTGTTTAATTTTGTATAGAAGGATGAACAAATTTTAATACATTTCTGAGAATAGTCATACAGTTGTTTCCGAGAGTTGTTTGCATTACTTGACTATCGATAATTGATTTCACAACTTTCATTTGTTTGATTTGCAATGAACAATTTGAATGTACTTACTTACATATAATTTGTTCAGCATACAATGACTCAAAGAAGTAAAAGACTTTTTCACTGGTATTTATTTGATTTCTTTTAAAAAATCATAAATATTATTATTTTATAGATTATACAGAAAAAACATCTATACTTGCCTTATTTTATACTTTCGTAGAAAGTTTTATATTAACAATATTATTATTGGTACAGTCATGAAAAAAATTATTACCATTTGCAGAGTGCTTATTGAATAGATGAGACTAGAAGAATTAAAAGGTCTAGACAAATTGTGTTGTTAGAACGTACTTAAAAATTAGCTTTTAATAAACATGTTGATTATTTAAAAAAATATTTAAGCTCCCATTAAAGTTTTTGGTACTCCGTTTGATGGATGTTGAGAGAGAGGGTTTCGCTAGACAACATAATTCCGCCATCAATGGACAGATTCTCTCTCTACGCGTACACGTGGTCGTCTATGTAGACTACACGACGGAGGCTCGCAGCAAGAGCTGCATCACGCTTGGCGGACCGTGTATTATGCACCGCGTAGTACCAAAGGACGCGGAGATTGTGCGGGCGAGACCTCTTGCTAAATGGATTTTTGGCTTCAGCCGCACGTCACGCGCGAAGCATGTTTATTGCGCGTCAAACTAAGTAGACGCTGAGAACTGGCCGCTCTTTGGACTAAATATTACGCTATCACTGTAAAAAATGTCGTTAAATTTAATGCATTAAAATGTACATAAGCACGTTAAATTTAATGTACTTATAACAAAATGATGTAGCAATGTGCAAACACATGAATTTTATTACGATGCTTGTGCAGTAATTTATATTTAGATTAAACTTAAGGTTTTTTCTTAATGTATCTACTTGAAATTTTGCTTTTATTACATGTACATTATTTGTCATGTAGATTTTTTTTTACAGTGTAACGTATAAGGGCAAGAGACGTCAAGAATATAGCTCTCAATGTTGCAGTTCTTGTTATAGTCGATAATCGTTTTACATTATCTTGAAATAATAACCGCTTTACTTTATATGTTTAAATTCACTATTGCAATTTTTCTTTAATAGTAAATGAAAATAAACGAGTAATAAAACGAATAAAGTTCATGCAAAATTTTTTTTGCTGTACTATCAACTTTAAAATAACATTCAATATTAAGAAATACTCTCACTTTGTTAGACGAAGTAATGCTTTTAATACTTAAAGAGAACTTTTTCGAAATAGTTTGAAACTGCAGTTTTAATTTTAATCCGTCTAACAAGGGAAGCATCAGGAATGTGGGCACTGGATTTGGCTGAAACTGTAGGTGACACTTCTTTATGACAAATCACGAGACATATGTCTCGGGGTTTTTGTAAATGGGCCTTTTGTTCCGAGATCCAAACTATTTGATGTCTAAAATGAACTATTTTTAATAAAAATGGGGTCTCTTTCTTTAGTTATAGACTAAAAAGTTTTCGCCATACCCTGGCCGAAAGTGACACATTCCCTCCCGGCGCAAAAATGGGAATGCGGTATTTTCGGCCCGGGTATGACGAAAAATAGTATACGCACCTAGGGAGGAAAAAACTTGGACAGTCCATAGCTGTCCACGGCTCGGATGTCAATTTACACGAGCTACGGACTGTCCAAGTTTTTTCCTCCCTTAATATACTATTATAAAAGAAGGCAGAAAAAGCTTTAATTTAATCTTTTTTTCGCTAAAAAACTTCTATTTCTCAAAAAGTTATAGGCTATTAAAAATAGAGTAAGAAGACCCTGATAGAAAATAAGCTAACGAAAATGGCTGGTAAAGTAATTGTGGTAATTTTTTTAACCAACGGTTACAACAAGTGTAAGCCAACGGTTAACCAACGGTTCGGAAAAAGAGTAAATATAACATTTCAAAAACAAAAGAAGTGTCATTTATAATATAAAAATTTGTACAAAAATATATTTAACCTCAAAATGTTTAAACTCTTAATATGTATAAAACATTCATTTACCATAAAAATATTTTTTTTTCACACTGTCGGTATATAGCATTATTATTATTAATTTGATTATTTTTATTGTATACCAAATGAATAATTTATTATTTTAGTAATTTTGAAAATTAAGGATCTGTAGGCCAACGGCTCATTAGCTCAGTACATAAATTTATAGAATTTTTAAACCAACGATTGGTTCAACTATTGGCTAAGCGAACCATCATTTTGTGACGAAATTAGTAGCATTTTAAAGCAGGAGTTAGTTAAACCATTAGCGAACTCGTTTCGATTTTGCCAACCGATTGTAAACTATTGGTTAATGTTTCTACCAGGGGATAGCTTAAAATACCACCCGTTAAATGTCTGAAAAAAATGAGAAATTTTTGGTCATTTTCTTACTCTACTTTTTATAGCCTATAAATTTTGGATAAATCGACATTTTTTAACAAAACAAAGCTTAAATTACAGTTTTTTCTACCGCCGTTTATAAACTTTTTAGCCCATTTACATAACCGAAATATGAGACACGTGCCTCATTATTTGTCATAAAAAAGTGCTTCCTAACAGTATCCGCTTAATCCAGGGCCCGCATTCCTTGTGCTCCCTTTGTAAGCCTTTGAACGTTTAATGTAGAATGAATCGATCATAATGCATCGTAAGACATCTTTAAAAGTTAAATGGGCCGAAATAAAATAATGCTGTTAGAATTGAAAATTAGTTAAAAGTAAGAAATTTTCGAGAAATTCCTGTTCACATTTCAAAAAGAATGTCGATAATGTTGATCGTGCAACACGTTTTGTAGCTGAGAAGGATAATTGCTTAATTCCCACTAGCAATTTAGCGTTTACAGCCTCTTAAGTCATTTTGTCGGCTCATTAGCTTCCGAGAAAGTACTTACGGCACGCGACTGCCGCTGTGAATTGCTTTTTAAAATTTCGCGGCGCTGTGGTGTATATTTCACGTCCCCTCTCCGCCGCAATGAAAGCTCGACTCTGTTGTCCTGGGTAAAAATAGTTGCAGTGACCCGAAAAAGCGGTAAGCCGAATCTTACAGAATATGCGCAATAAAGTTTTGCTTACGCGTCAGCAATCGCGTCCTGTCCTGCTTGTATATTTATGATTTTTTGGCGTCAGATACGGTGGCTACCGTATATCATTGCATCCAGAGGCGTGTTTTCGACTGCCGAAACGAAAATTCGAGTTTTTCAATTTCACGTATATACCTACATGTAAATTAAATGCATAGCTGCATCGCTTTCATTGCATTGAAAAATGGGAATTTTCGTTTTGCCAGTAACAAGTGACGTAATTTCAGGTGGTTTAAGAATTAATTATAGCATCTGTTTTTGGGTTTTACAATATTATTTAAGAACATTAGTTTCCTGATTGCTTGTCATTATTTTCGTATACATAAATGAATCACCCGGCAGATGAATTGGTACATATAATTTTAAAAATATATTTTATAATGAAATAAATGATCAGCATATAGTCAGCTAAAATTTCAAGCATATATATCGTGTTAAAAGATTCAATTTAATAAAAAGTTATTGCAGACCGAGAGAGCGTAGGTGATGGAAAAATATCAGTTACATTCATGTATGAATACCAAAGTTTAATTGCAATTTAAAATGATTGGCTTAATAATTATTTACGCTTTTTAAAAGTATAAATTATAAAAATGATTTGATTTCAACTTTGTTACAGAACTCTCTTGAAATTACGAATTTTCACGGGAGGGGTGATCAATACCCTACACTATCTTTTTATATAATATCTGAACAAGCTTCTATTTGAATTATGAATACAATTTAGGTCACTTTTCAGAAATTCTAAAAGGTAGCCGAATAGTTTTCATATCGGATTTCTAACTTTGACCTAGTGAAAAGAATATAGTAATATTTATTTTTTTGAAAAATCGACTTTTTTGACAAATCTTGCTGAGCTGTTGTCAGATACGCATAGCTGTAATCGAATTTTAAAAACAACTTTTCATTTGATATTTTTTCAATATTTAATAATTTTTAGTTTTTCTAAAATAATCTAATTGTATAATAATGTAATATTTATCGTTTATTTTTCATTCCGTAAATTCACGCTTAATTTACAAAATTAAAATTGGAATTAAACTTGTACGCGCTCTATTTAAATGTTCATTTTCCCAGGATCGCAGCGGAATTGCGAGTTAGTCTGGCATGCAGATTTTCCCCGCGTAAATCTTATCAACCTTGGTACAAAGTATGTAATTGCATCACCGGGTATCTGCAAATTAAAAAGGGGGCAACCCGAAGTGAAGTCCTTATAAAATTCCCAGTTTATCCCTTCCCATAGCCAAAAATACGCGATCTTGCGTGAAAAGCTCCTCCTCGTGGTAATTGAGTTGCAATATAGGTATATGAGGAAATCTCCGCGAAAACTCCATTAACGCGTCCACAAAAGTGGGTAAAAATTTTTTTCAAGGCACACCTTCCGGACCTGATTTTTCCTACTCTTTGTACCACATAATATAGGAGAAAAATGATTAACATTAAAAAAGTCTTGGTAACAGCCTTTTTTTGAAGATTAAAAATGAAAAAAAAAAATGTAAATAGGCCTTTTCTCCATTCTTTAGCCATTTATTCCAGAAATTTCATATAGACAAATTTGCAAAAAATAAAATAAAACTAAAGGAAACCAGCTTTTATTTGCTTTTCTTCAATCGGTCAGAACTTTTGAAGGAATCAACATATTTTTAATTTTTAGAAAAGCAAGTAAAAGCGGTTGCTCTTTAGTTTTAATTTGTTTTTTGCAAATTTATCTAGAACATTTCTGGAATAAATGGCTTATAAAGGTTGAAGAAAAGGCTTTTTTTATTTTTTTATAATACTTTGAATCTTTTAGAAACGGGTTTTTTTAATTGTACATGAATTTTGTCGTATATTATGTGGCACAAAGGGTAGGAAAAAGCAGGCCCAGAAGGTGTGTGCCTTGAAAAAAAGTCCTTACCCACTTTTGTGGACTTTCGCTGAGATTTCCTCATATATTTATAAGCCCTTTACGCTCCATCATCCAACTCGCCCAATTTACATGAAAGCGAACGAAGGAGCATTATAAAGAGTATAAAGGGCTTGGTAGTAGAACGCAATACATCCCTGCCCTCGTCAAGACACAAAGGTGGACGATTTTGCGTGGCCTGAGCGCTTTGTGCGCTGCCCACGCAGCTGCCGGACTCTGGCTCATTTACGACTGACGTTTACGTATCCGGGATGCATGCGCATAGCGTTTCGGGCCGCGTGACTTGACTTTATTGTACAGTGTTGCTGCCCCAGTGTGCGTACGTGTATAGGTATACTATACACGTTTGTTGCGTGGCTACTCCTAGAGCGAGGCACGCAGTTCTTTTTGCCGCATGATTTACGGCAACGCCACGCGTACGTTTCGCTATGCTGTCACTGCTACAGAGCTTCTCTCCGGAGTGAGGAACTGATATACGACTCAGTCGTGGAAGTATGCAGAAGAATTTGTTGGCATTTTCGATTCCATATAGTTATCAATTTGTAGTGGTCAGGTTTGTCGAGTAGGTCGGAATGTTAAAGTTCTGTTATGAAGATGTTTCATGTAAGAGGATGCCGACAGAGATTTTTGCCGCACCGGTCTCACTAATTTACACTGAAAATATATCTTATTGTTAATAGTTTCTTCAATTTCAGAGTTGATACACAAATAGAAGCTTGTTATCTACCTCCATGAGGATAAATTTCAGATAAATCAATATTAACAAACAAAGTTAAATAAGTTTTCCGCTGAGTTAGGGCCGAGAAAATGAAAAAAGGCGTAGATACTACCTCCGTCTAATTTACCTGCAGTTATGTTGTTATATCGAACATGATTGTTGAGCTTAACTGATTTTTAGTTTCTTATTTAATTGTAAACTTTTGGTTATTGTAACAATACATCAATACTTTTTAATAAATTCATTAAGTTCATAATTGCTACTACATTAAATTCCGACATTTTTTAATATAATGATTATTTTATCTTCTTTATATCCATTTTAAAACGAAGTGTATTTTACGTTAAGTAATCACTTAAAGGTTAATAACATTATTAAATTTGTTGCAACGCAAATAATATGAATACAAAATGTATCAAATGGCCTTAAACTTTAAATACTTTTTTTTTGCACGTAAATAATAGTTATAAAATAAAGTATGAAATATAAATCAAGGTAAAATGATTTTCCAAGTTTGTGCATTTTTGTGTCATAAAAGTGATTCTCAAACTTGAAACAAAAGAATAAAAAGAGGTTTTATACTTGGAAAATTTCGGGGTCATTGACTATGAATGTATAGCATAAATTAGCAAACTTAGGAGGGAAAATTTAAATTTAAAATCAATAATGAAGTGCAATTTTTTAAAGAGGACATCCACTCCAGATTCAAAAAGAAACCTTTGAAATGCATATCATTGTTCTAAAATGCAGCAGGACGCCTGATTTGAGAGCAAAGTGGTGGTTTCACGATAAATAAAAAATATTATAGAATTCCTGTAAATGCTGGCCGTACTCAACACAGGTACAAGTAAATGCATTGCAAATATAATAGTCAGACTTGTTTGAGAATTCAAGTACTTATTGATTTTTTTCAGTTTGCCACCAGTTATCAATAAACGTACATATATAAACTTGTGTCTATTGTTGAAAATGATTGAACACATACAAAGTTGTTTGTAACGCCTGAATTTAATAATAAGTCTAACAATTTTTTAAAACAAACAATTGCAATACTATTTTTCACGAACAAAACTTTGGAAAACACGACTTCTCCCTCGTTCAATAAACATGCATCCTACTCGCGCGCGCACATAATCCCCGATCGAAAAAGGCCTCAAGCGTAGCTCCGACAGGCGGAAAACTGTCATTCTTCACTCGGCAACACTATGCACTCTCTTTGCTTATGCATGCAGATCAAAACCGATAACTCGCGCGCATGAGGGGAAGGAAACGAAAGACGAATGCGCTCGCGGGCGCCATTATGGACGTACCTGAAAGGTATCCTGATTGCTGAGATCGAAGACGAGGACATAGGCGGTGGCGCTGCGCAGGCCGTAGTAGCGGAAGTCGGTCCATTCGAGGGCCGAGCTCACCGGGAAGTACGGTATCGTCGGCAGATCCGTGATCTTCAGCTCGTACATACGCTCAGCGAGCACGACGCTCGGGTAGTAGGTCTCGCGGCGCTCCGTTGGCCGGTACTCCTCCGAGAACTCGCTCCAGACGAATTGCTGCAATCGATACATATTATACGTATATACACGCGTGCGTGGACGCTCTTCCGAGTTGATTGCACGCCCGTGTCTCTGTGCAGGCTCTTTGTCTCGATACCCATGTACCTTTCTATATCGTAACTGCTGCCCCAATCACCGGAAGCGTCGAGAATCGTTTACGTGAATATACATTCGCTGGAATAATTAGGGACGCGTGCTTCCTGATTTTTTCGCAAGCTGATCGTAATTGTATTCGGTATTGGTCCTTGTTTTGGTTGCAATTAACATTTGAATTTAACGGAATATTCATTATAAATTATATACGTATTGTCTACATGAAATTCAATATTTTTATATTTTTGTATTTACAATGATGTCACTATCGTTTATTCGCCTTTTCATTACAGAACATTAAAATCTAAAATTTTATCTAAATCTTCTTTTAGAAATATAGTTCTTAAATAATAAATAAAAAGAAAGATAAAACAGTATCCGTCGCTTGCCATGTATAGATAATAATTTACATAAAATTTTATTTTGTATGGAATATTCAACTAATGCGTTAACGAGTCTCACTTTTATTCTCGCTTCGCTCGAGCAAAAAATTGCACGTGGAGTAGGGTAAGTGAAGGTATTACTGCGATTTTACGAGAAAGGTGTATTTTAATTGAAGAATAAAATAACTTTAATACGATTAAACCAAAATCTTTCTTTTTCAAATCGTTTAAAATGTATTAAAGATCTAATAAAAAAAATTTGCGAATCTTGAAAAAATGTATAAATAAATTATACAAATTTATTTATATTTTTATATTTTTATTTTTTATTATTTTTAGGATCAAATTCGTAGTTAAGTTTATTAAGTTTTTACAGAAATTAAAATATCGCAATAATACCTGCTCCGCAGTAATACCTTCACTTACCCTAAATAGTCTCCATGCACTCGTGTCAAAAAGTACTAAACTTCAATATTCCTGAAATGTCTAAATAACCTGTATTTAAATTTAAAATCATTACTTGGAAATTATGATTTGAAAAGAAGTATAAAAAAAAATATCCGTAAATATCTCTAAAATTTATGAATGAATATTTATGCACAACGAATTAATTAACGTACATAAAAAATTATACTAAATTCAAAATCCATGAAAATATAAACATGTTAATTTTAAAAAATCGAAAAATCGACATAAAACGTAAACTCACGTTAAAATATTACAATATTACCATTACCACACACACACACACACACACACACACACACACACACACACACACACACACACACACACACACACAGTCGTTTGATAAAAATAGGGTATTTATATTTTTAACATCTATTTTCGAAAGCTTTTTTTAGGGATAAACGCACGCATGCATATAAAAATTTTATAAACACAATGTATTTCGATTCAGAATGTTAGAATATATATTATAGGCCTATAGGGAATATTTATTATAGGCTTGTTCCAAAAACGTTTTAATTATTAATTACAATAGTGTAATTTTTTAAATTAATTAATTTAATCGTATACATTCGTGATTTTTATTATTTACTAGAGAGTAATGAAACTAGATATGCATAATTAGCCTTTTGTTTTTATTAATAAATATAAGAAAACTAAAAATGAATATAGCCACATATGTTAGCCAATATGCGACAAAGAAAATCAATTTCTAGAATACCAAAATTTTAAATATTAAATATCTTTAAAGGTAATCATGATTTTAATACAATTTTACAAAAATATATCACATATTAAATTGCCTATAAATTTCAAGCTGACACATAACGCCGTTTTCGAGAAATTACGATTTGAAAAAGTTAAAAAAATTTTAACCTCAAATATCTCTGAAAATTACCTATGGACCAATCCTTTTGCCCAAAGAACTCAGCCGGAAGATATCCAAAATCTACCCATAAAAAAATTTCAATGCGATTAAGCTAATTTTATTCCAGTTATCGCGCGGCCAAGAAAATCACTTTGATTTCAGTAAACTCACATACTCGTTCGAGGATCATCTATCTCGCATTAGTTATAGTATTTTTTATTTTTCATAACCAAAAAAATATTCATGTCAATATATTTTTATTAAGTTTCAAAATATAACCTATTTGCAAAAAATTACATATTTATCAATAACATAGGACTAAATATAGCACATGATTTTTTTTATGTCACGAACATTATTTTTTTATATAGTTGCCGTAAAATTTAATTTAATGGATTCATTTGCGGACGTAAAATGCGACTTCACGTACCCGGTTCCGGGGATATCGAAAAATACTTTATACACATTAAGAAGATATGCCATTATTTCTTCTATATTTTTAACGATAAACTAAGAAACCATTATTTCGAATTTTTATACGTAACCAAAATGAGTAAATGGTTCTTTCCTTCAAAAGGGCTAGACTAGAACACCTTTGAAATAACGAAAAATTATTTTTTATTTTTTAATTTGATGACGAAAGATCTATAGAATATGATCTACTATATTTCAAAGAGGTTTTCTTTTACCTTTTGCTCTTTCAAATACATACAAAATCCTTAGTAAATATATATACTTTAAAATATCAAACAATATCAATTTAGCCATTAGATAAAAACAAATAATTTAAAAAAATATAATTAGCTATACTGTCACGGTGGTTTCCGTTGACGTTTAGACAACATAGAAGACGAGAGATCGGCGACTCAGCAAAATAACAACTAGCTCGCGATGCACTCGTTATAGCATCGCGACGTTGGCTCCGTGGTTAACTGCGAGACTATACAAACCGCGGGTCCGTGATTTCGCGTTCTGCTCGTTACTTATTTTCAACTGATAAGAATTTTTCCATCGGTCTTACAGTCTTACAAATTAAATTAAAATAATTAATATTTATGGCAGTCAGATTGCCCTTGTTTATAATCACCCCCGCAGAATCTGAAATAAAAACTTAATTAAAATCTGGAAAAAACTTTGTTAGCAAAGGACGATCTGACTGTCCACCACCACCACCTTGTCCGACGTTTCGAGCCTGCTCCGGCTCCTCCTCAGGGACTGAAATAAAACCCGCGATACACCTCCTTATATACCATGCACCCATACCCCCTTCTTTTCTCTTACCCCACCACCCTCCACATTCCCCTCTCCAACTTTCCATTCTCACTTAAATTAATAAAGAATGATAAATGTTATCTAATTTACTTGACTCTATCATTAAATTTACATTATTCCGATTTCTTAGAATGTGAATACTTTCAAGGCTTTCCCTCTTATATTTATTCTTAATCCCCTGTTCCAAAATATCCACACTCCCAAAATCGAAAGAATGCAAACTATTTAAACAATGTTCTTTCAAACCCGATGTACAACTTGAGCTGCGTAAACTATATTGATGTTCATATATTCTCTTTTTCAAATATCTACCCGTTTGACCAATATAACAACCATTACAATCCCTACAATTAATTTTATAAACAACTCCCGATTTCAAACATTTATCATCCTTGTCTTTACAATTACTAAATAACCTTTCTAAATTATTATCATTTCTAAAGAAAACTTGAATATTATGTTTACTAAAAACCCTTCTAATCCTTTCCGACAAACCTCTAACATATGGTAAACTAAAATATGCATTCTTTCCATTTCTATTCCTTGTTTGATTATCTACCCGCTGCTTCAATCCACCATTATAAATTTCCCACACTCTCTCATCAATCATATTATCAATAAATTTTACGGGATAACTATTTTTAATAAATGTTTCTCTAACTAAATTTAAATTCTTTTTCCTAAAATCTTTATGTGACAATTTAATCGCTCTGTCAATGACACCTTTGATCGCACCTGTCTTGTTTCCGAATTGGTGGTGAGAATCAAAATTTAAAAATCTACCTGACCATGTAGGTTTTCTATACCAATCTAATTTCACTCTATTATTATTACCTCTAATGACTCTAATATCTAAAAACTCAATTGATAATCTTTCTCAACTTCTTTTGTGAATTTAATTCTATCATGGATAGAATTAAACACATCCACCATTTCATCCACAAAACATTCTGGTACAACTGCAAAAATGTCATCAACATATCTTTTAAAAATAATTGGCTGAAAAACCAACTTCGACAAAGCAATACTTTCCAATTTTTCCATTACTAAATTGGCTATAACAGGTGACAAAGGTGATCCCATTGGACAACCATATCTTTGTTCATATAGACTATTATCAAAAGAAAAAATTGTGTTTTTAAAAACCAAATTAAGTGCCTTTATAAATTCATCTTTTGTTAAACTAGTATGTACTTTAATTTCAGACCATTTATCTTGTATAATATCATTCAACAACTCTAAAGGTATATTTGTAAACAAAGATACTACATCCAATGAAACCATCCTATGATCATTCGGAATAATAATATCTTTCATTATACCATAAAAACTCCAACTATCTTTAATATGTTTTACCTACTATCTTGAACAATATATTAGACAAAAATCTAGCAAGTCTATACGTCGGAAAATTTATCGATGATATTATTATTCTATATGTCAACTGTTCTTTGTGAATCTTAGGAAGCCCATAACATTTAGCTACAGTGCCATTTTCACATTTTAAATATTTAAACATACTATCCTTAATATAAGCTTTTGTTTTCCAATGCATCAATAATTCTTTCAATTTATCTTGTAGTCTATTGATATGTGGATTCCTAATTTTCACATAAGTGGTATCATCCTCCAACATAAGTTGAATTTTATTAATATAATCCCTTTTATCTGAAACTACAGTTACATTTCCTTTATCTGCTTTTTGGAAGATCATATTCGGATTCTCTCTCAAGAATTTCTTCGTTATTTTTAAATCATGGAATAAATTACTGTTCAAATAATTATCAAATCTATGTTCTCTTTTAAAATTATTAACAACTTTAACTAAAGAACTCCTACATTCTTTTTTAAACTCCAGATTAAAACTACTCATACTACTTTCTACCTCAGCGATGATATTCTTGATCGGAAGAGATTTACTTGAATATGATATTCCAAATTTAGCACCCTTTGACATGATATTTACCACTTCTTCTGGTATTACTTTGTCAGTTAAATTTCTAAACCAATCCTTATTAACATTGTTAGTTTGATTGACCTGAGAGTGTTTTCTATGCTTAAATATTCTTTTAAATTATGTATAAATTAAATGTATAATAATGTATTAAAAACTATTAGGACAAATATACAATACATCTATAAAAATATTAATTTTTTTTTTCGATAGTTGTCCATATCTCTCTTTATATTGTTTTAATCTTATTCTCATTCATTATTTTAAATTAATATATTGTTACTAAATTATCTATTCATTTTCATTTAGAAAATTTATAGACAAAAAATATGCTGAAAAACGTCAACAAGATGTACCTGAATTTATAATCGATATATGTTTAAAATCTCCTGTATTAAAATATACAATAGAACACAAACTCATCGTGCAAACAAAATGTAAAAATTGCAATTATTTCAATGAACAATCAAATAATAATAATGTGATTATATTAGATTTACCTACACTTAAAAATCAAAATAAACATTATAACTTACAACAAAATATTAAATATAATTTTAATAAATATACAGACATAGAAGGAAAATGCAATATTTGTAAATGTATTTTACTGCAACAAAACATAATACCACCAAAAAATAATACAATTTTAATTCTACAATTGTCCTTATTTATAATAAATGATTCATATGAATTAAAAAAATAATAAATTATAATATTGAAATTATATGACAAATAAATATAACAATAGGCAATAAAAATTATAAAATTGTAAGTTCAATTCTTTATCATAGTAATACAATTAATGACGGACATTACGCTAATATATTACGATTTTAAATGGATAAATAATGTTACAGAATTTTACGTTATATTTTTACAAGAAATAGATAATAATTAATGCATATAATAATCAAACTTTTTACTTCTAAAATTTGCTCAATATATAATTAAAATAAAATAATCCACACGTAAGAATAATTAAAATATTTAAATTATATATAAAAACAAACCGTTCTCAATAAATTGCAATTTCTCAATAAATTGCAAAAAAATTCAAAAAATTTTGAAAAATTTCAATCTTAAATATCTTTGAAAATAATCGATCAATCATTACCAAATTTTTCATATATATTGTCTATCTCAAATGCAAATTCGTCTATAAATTTCAGGATAATCCGTCGATCTATTCTCGAGAAATTACGATTAAAAAAAAAAAGTTAAACAAATTTTAACCTCAAATATCTCTGAAATTTATAGACCAATCCTTTTGCCCAAAGAAAGCACTCGATTCGTATACAAAATCTACCCCTACACGGAATTTCAAAGCGATTAAGCAAATTTTACTCTAGTTATGCAACGACAAAAAAATCACTTTTTTTTAAATTATTTTTTTTCTAAAAAAATAATCAATAAATAAACATGAAAATTTAGAAAATTATAGTACTCAATATTCTTCTTAACCAAAAAAATATTCATGTCAATATTTTTTTTTTTCAATTTCGAAAAATAACCTATTTTCGAAAATTGACGTTTTTATCAATAACTTATGACAGAATATAGCTATCGACTTTTTTTTTAAATATAGAAAATTTTATCCTGCATAAAGTGCATCCATAATATATTAAGAATATTAGTTCTAAATATTTAAAAATACGAAAATAAAAACTTTCAAAATTGAAAAATGGCTATAAAAAATAAGAAAATTGAAATTGGCAAAAATGGACTATCGACCCCAACTGTGAAAGCAAAATGCAAAAAATGATACCTCTCTGGTTAAAATCGGTAGAATAGATCATGAGATATCCTCGTATACGGACACACACACACACACACACACAAACATCCATACGGACATTTTCTAAAAATAGTGTATTTCGATTCCAAATGTCGTAAACAACATTCCTAACACTTTTTCTCCAAAACTTTTTTTTTTTACTCTCACAAAGCTTCCTCTAGGAGGAAGCAATATGGATAGATAGGAAATTTCAAGACCTTTCAGAAAATAGGCCTACATCTGACCGATATCCAAACCCAGAGCCAACAAAAGTTATTTTCGATTTTTTCATATTTTTCTTTATTTTTTTTAACCGACTTAATAATATCCGATCGGGCCGAAAAAGTATGAGTAGATAGGAAATTTCAAGACCTTTCAGAAAATGGGCCTACTTCCGACCGATATCCAAACCCAGAGCAAAAAAAAAACCGCTGCCAATTCTTTGGCCCGTGGCTTTCTCAAATTTAATTTGCTTATTGCTTTAATGAAATTTTAATAACAAAATTTATAATTTTTGCAACAATTTATGACATAATTATAATTAAATTCATTTATGAAGATTAAAACGTATTAATTTTTAAATTACGTATAAAATATGAATAAAATAATAGGTATAATTTTTTGCTGCCTCCTAGAGGAAGCTTTGTGATAGTAATTTTTTGAGTTATTGTAAAAACATGTTATAATTGTTTTTCGTGGTGTTAGGAATCAAAATACATGATTTTTGAAAAATGTCTGTATGGATGTATGTGAGTGAGTGTGTGGTGTGTGTGTGTATGTGTGTGTATACGCCTGGATCTCAGCTTCTACGCGATCGATTTTGACCGGACAGGTATAATTTTTTTTGTTTTCTTTGTGTGATGGCGGGTCAAAAACTCGTTTTTTGATTCGCCGATGCGTTTTTGTTTTATTTCGAATTTTCGATTTTCTCAAAATTGATTTTTGCTTTTTTTTAATGATAAGATCAAGATATTTGAATCGAATGGATAGCATTCGAAAGAGCATTAAAATACCTATATTTTCTAAAAAAAATTTCTCTAGCTATCACGGTTCTTTTGTTATTAACAAAAACGTGTTTTTTTTTAAAGCCTGTAACTACTAAACTAAACGGTCAATTTTCTTGAGAAAAATCATGATAATAGATAATAGAAATAGAATAGAAAAATCAGAATATAAATAGCTATAATTTGTAAAAATTTGAATTCATTTTGTCGACTGGTTTTTGAGAAAAAAATTAAAATGTGAAAAAAATGAGTTTTGTATGTCCAACGATTACGGGAGTAAAATTGACTTAATCGCTTTGAAGTTCCTTGTAGAGGTAGGTTTTGGATAGCTCTCGGTCGAGTTCTTTGGGCAAAATGATTAGTCCAGAAATTTCATAAATATTTGAGGTGAAAATTTTTTTAACCTTTTCTTCAAATCCTAATTTCTCGAGAACGGCTTCATGTATCAGCCCCAATTTTATAGACAATTTTGTATGTGATATAGATAATATGTGTGCGAATTTTCATCAAGATGGTACGATTACTTTTTGAAATATTTGATTTTGAAAATTATCGTATTTTACAAAGTTATTTACTTTGTCGCATGATAACTAGAGAAAACAAAAATTGGTTTAATCATGTTGAAATTTTGTGGAGATGTAGAGTTTATATATTATCGTATAAGTCCTTAAGGTAAAAGAATTGTCTCATGATTTTTAGAGATATTTAAAATTAAAATTCTTTTACGGTTTTTTTCAAAATCGTAATTTCTCAATGACGACTTCACGTATCAGCTTGAAATTTGTAGACTATTTTGTATGCGATATAGGTAATACCTGTGTAAAATTCAATCCAGATTATATGGTTATTTTTTGAGATGTTTGATATTTAAAATTTTAGTATTTTTAAAAATGACTTTCTTTGTTCTCGCACAATATAACTACATTAAAATTGTTTTAATTTGTTTGAAATTTGGTGGAGATGTAGAGTTTGTTTATTATTTATTAGAAGAATTCTTAGGGTAAATTAATTAATTAAAAGAATTCGTTTATAAATTTCAGAGATATTTGAGGTTAAAACTATGTTAGCCCTCTTTTAAAATCGTAATTATTCGGGAACGTATTTATGTATATTAGAAAATGGAAATGACATGCCCTATGCGCTTTACGCCGATGCGCGCGTGTTATATACCTGCTTTGGTTTTGTAATAGCCATTTATTATTTTTAAGGTTAGAACCTTTTTCTTAGATCGGAAATTGCAGAAAGAGCACACAAATACAGACAGTATACTAGTAGAGACACGTACATTATGTGTGAAATTTCACAAAGAAAATATAATTTGAAGTAAAGGTTATCTAGGAATTTTAAAAGGTTTTGACGATAATTTTACAATCAATTATTTTATTTATTTTTCACACATAATTAAAAAAAAATCAGACCTATTATTTTATTCATATTTTATACATAATTTAAAAATTAATATTTTTTAATCTTCATAAATGAATTTAATTATAATTATGTCATAAATTGTTTTAAAAATTATAAATTTTATTATTAAAAATTCATTAAAGGAATAAGCAAATTAACCTTTAGAGGACGGGATGGCCCCTATACGGGCCATGCCCATGATCGACCCTTTACATGTGTTAGTTTTGAGATGTGAGACATCACAAAAACTCGATTTCTATAGAAAAGTGAGAGAAAACAGTAAACCCAAATCCCCGTCCTCTAAAGGTTAAGTTTGACGAAGCCACGAGCCAATGAATTGGCAGCGGTTTTTTTTAATCGACTTAATAATATCCGATCTGGCCGACAAAATTATGGGTAGGTAGGAAATTTCAAGACCTTTCAGAAAATGGGCCTATTTCCGACCGATAGCAAAACCCGGGGACGAAAAAAAAATTTCGATTTTTCCATATTTTTCTTTATTTTTTTTTTAACCGACTTAATAATATTCGATCGGGCCGACAAAAATGTGGGTAGATTGGAAATTTTAAGACCTTTCAGGAAATGGGCCTACCTCTGACCAATATCCAAACCCAGAGCAAAAAAAAATTATTTTCTATTTTTCCATATTTTTCTTTTTTATTTTTTAAATACTTAACATTACCCGATCAACTATATAATTGAACTTGCACAACTTGAAAATAAGCTTTATGTACCTGCCAAAGATAAACTTGATATCTCTGTCCAGTTTTGAGTGATGTTGCGAACAAATTTATAACAAACACACACACACACACACACACACACACACGCGCGCGCGCGCGCACACACACATACACACAGACACACACACAAACACGCACAAACACACACACACACACACACAGACATTTTCTAGAAAACGCATATCCCGACTCAGGGAGCTCAGAAATATAGAAAATCATCGAAATCTCGAGGTCGAAAAATTTCACCGTTACCAAGCTTTCTCTTTGAGATAGCAAAAATGAGTCCGGTCCGATAATTCGGTATATATGTACGCACCCCACACACACCCACACTCCCCCCCACACACACATCCATACAAACATTTTTTAAAATTATGTGATTCAAACTTCTGACAACTCTAATCATGTTTCTAGAGCGATTTAGCGAAACTTAAAATTTTACTATTACAAAGCTTCCTCTAGGCAATTATTGTTTCCATAATCCAGTTTTTGAAACAAGCAAGCAGCATTAAGAGCGGTATTTATGATTTTGGAGCCATAAGTTATCTTTATAGCTATTATTTTTTGATTTTGTTTCCAAGATACTCTTAGTTAATTGATTTGTAAGAATCTGGATTGAATTATCTTTAATAAACAATACATATCAAATATTATAGATACGATATACTTATTTCGACACGTAAGAATGAGTCTATTAGGTAATGATTTTGATAATCATTTTTTTTATACAATAATATTAAAAATACAGTAGTGTATTCTATTATTTAAAATTTTAAATAACTTAGAGGAACAGAGTTTCCACGAGATTTGCGAAACATCATGAGGTAGTTGATATGGAATTTTAAAATTTTAATCTTGTCTTTTATCTTCATCAATAATTCTAGATAATGATAGTAGAAATTATATAACAGCAGAAATTGTCGTAACCTTCATGTTACGTATTCTTGAATCAGCTCACGTTCTTTTCATTCACAATTAGTCTGGATGTACCTCATTGGTTGCAATGTTTCAAAATGTATTTCCACTTTACAGTAATTGGGATGGGAGTATATGTTTGACGAAAACATGGCTGAAATTGTAGAGATTAAAAAAGAAATAAACTCACGTGTATTGTTGACATATTTTTTATTAAAAACAAGTCGTCGAAGCATTTTTACAATGTCAATAGAGAACAAGCTCTCGGGTTTAAAAATACAATATTCCATTGATGAAAATACTCTGAGCTTTCTATGGGTTTCTACTGACTATGAAATGTTTCTTGCATGCGTGTAATGTTAGTCGTCGGTAATAATAGTGATCCTTTTAAAAACATCGTTCTTCCACATTTCGGTCGATGTGTAACGTAAATTATTGTACAAAATAGTTACATATTTATAATAACAATATATATCTATATATAAAATAAAAAATCGCTTAAACCTAATTTAATTTCAATAATGTAATAATTACAATCAGCACACACTTATCTTTCTTTCGCACCGTTAATATAAAAAGAATAATTATACTGGGAAGACTTTATATAAAAGTTTAAATAATAAAAAAATGAACCTAAAATGCGTTAAAAAGGGAGAATCATCGGTAGTTATCGAAGTACGTACACAATATGACTGACAATAAAAATGAAAACAAATGAAATCACCGTAGTAAAAACTGGAGTATTAAACATAATAAACAAATAGCGTACATATGTAAAAAATGATCACCTATTCAATCAACTCCACGTATTAAATACAAATCTGAGTATACAAAATACTCGTGTCTACATGTAGTTCTAGTACACGACTCGTTCAGTTCCCTTTCACACAAATTAAAATCAGTCGCACTTGGTATAGTTATAAGTATAAATCGTTCCTTACTTAATAACGTAATAATAATTAAAAAAAAATCGTCCATTATTTGGAGTATTAATCTCTCCGGAGGCGCGCGAAGCGCGAGGAAAATGCGCCGAAGCGGCGATCGTCGGTTTGTGTCTTCTAGATCTGTTTCCGTAAATTTATCTGTCTCCCTACATTAAAGTCGATCGCGGCTCCAGGACCTTTTTCTCAAGCGATTCGCTGCCCCTCAATCTACTCATTATTACATTTCGAGTCGTTTCGTTACATGTTTGACTTTGTTTTTTCTCTCTCTAGTGCGTTACACATCCGGTTTAAACAGTGCAATAAATACATTTTCGTGTGTGTTTTCGCTCTTTCTCTCGTTTTTTTTTTCTAATAAAGTCAACGTCGAACACTAACAAAGAGAGACATTCGTTGAGGTTCGCCGCAATTATTGGAGATTCGTCACTTTCGACTCGAGATTTCGGCCACTTTTCCCGAAAGTCACTGACCTTCGCTATCGCTGTCGCTCTTATCTATAAATTCATCACAATTCAACTCAATTAAGTTTCAAATTGTCCAATTTTCAACGTGCACTGATATACTAATATTAATGGATAATAGTAGTAGTATGCAACAAAGCTTGATACATGCTAATTTATAATGGAGTATAATATGAATATAATATATTTATAATATTTGCATAAGAGTATGTAAATGAACGTGCAAACCATGGCAAATAAAGGCATATACATGTATGAGAAATTTGTTTTGGAAAACAGGTGCTTTATTTATAATTGGCTTGTGTTTTAGGTTTTGGGGTTGTTTTTGTCTACGAACCTTTTTTTCCGGGGTACGCGTGGCGTTTCAGTCTGTCGTAAAGATCATCTTTCGTACCGTAAATGCTCGCGTTCGATCGTGCGAGGCTATTCATTTTGCCGCCATTGTGTAAACTCTCTGTGTGCAACGTGAACAAAGAATATTGGTTTTTTACAAAAGATATTCTTAAAGATATTGTACAATTGCATTTTTTGTTGGCATGCGATATATTTTTTATATGTATATATAATAAATATATTTATAAAATATAAATAATAGCACACGCTGTATGTATAATAGCAGTTTCATGCGACTTGTGCAACTTATGGTCACAGTTCTTTTTTTTTTGCGTGCGTCAGGCAATTTATGATGCTCAATTCAAATTTGAAAGAAGTGCTTATTTTTGTTTGTTTTCAAAATATAATGGCGTCTGATCGCTCAGAGTCGCTCTTACCTTTCATGTAGGTTTCATTGTAAAAGTTGGGCATTTCCCAGCCGTCCTCCTCGTCGTCGTAGTAGTGTGCATAGGTGCTGTGGTGTGACGGGGCGATCGACTCGGCGTACGGCGTCGGAGCGCCATAGTAGAAGTTCACCTGCGAGCCGTTCTGGTCTGTCGCGGGTGTCAGCATCTTCTTCGGTTCCTTCTTCTTCGACGCCCTGTAAACATTTCATAATTTTTATTGAAAACATTTTATAATATTTTATAATCGGGTATAAAATAATTTTTTCTCCACAAAAGTTAATTAAGTTACTTTGAGTATTCTATAGAAAATGTTAACATACGATCATTTGTATACTTAAATTAGCAGTATATTATATTAAAAACGAAAAATTTTCAATATTATTGTAATTATTCAATTTTAAAAGTCATTCATTGAATTTCATGTGAGCGATATGTATTGCTCAAAAAGTGTAATACTATTTTTTTTTATTACGTAATGTTTGAACTGATAAGATATTAGCAGTTGTAAAAATGCTAGATTTAGATAAACCTCCAACTACGCATATCGTTGGACTTTACACGAACAAGGGGAAGTACATTTTGTAATTTTCGCTGAGTCTATATCCAACGACAGGACAAATGTGTTTCTAAAAATGAACATTCTTGAACTTAATAACGCATTTCTCGGATAAATCTCAATGAATTCTGGGAATATATACCTAGCGCAGATCATCCAAACGAGCAGTACGACGATGATGATGAGCACAACACCGCTAGCGATGCCACCGGTGATGTAGAAGAACGCGGATTTCTCTGTACAGTGCTTGCCGGTGAAGCTGCCGCTACAACGACACGAGGGCTGACCCCTCGAGTCCTTCAGGCAGACACCCTCGTTGTCGCAGAAGCCTAAGCATACGTCGACGCACACCTGTCCCGTGCCATTGTATCCGGGTTTACACTCGCACTTGAAGTCGCTGGTCTCGGGAATGAGGAGACAGTATGCGTTCGCGTCGCAGTGCATCTCCTCGCCGTTCACCTCGCATGGGTTCGTGCACTCGGACTTGTTGGTCTGAAAGTTAACATTTCGTGGATCGTTAGATTTAGTAAGAAATAGCCAACGGAACTTTTTGTACACGCGAATTTAGAATGATTGCGTCCCCTGCAGAGATATCAATATTTACTTTTACAATGATAATGCTAAATATGTCATGAATGACAAGTGAAAGATCTATGTTTTATTTTTTGGTTAATGAGCGTAAGGATTCAGAAACCTCTTATCTGTATTATGCGTTTTTGGATTTTTTAGGAATTTTATCTGAGATTTATCAATACACGCCAGAATCATTCATACGAAGCAACGAACACGTTCGAATTTATGGCAAATACAATGTCACGTTGTGACGCAGTAATTTCTCTTGCTGTATTTGTAAAAATTCTTCGTGGTTTCAATACTGAGTTAAGTTTAATTGAGTTTTGGCCGATTTTGTGCCCCCAAAGATGGCCCAGACACTTACGGCGGCCGATCCTTTGGTGCTGGTGTTGGGCGGGCAGGGTATGCACGAGGTCTGCTGCGCCTCAGGCTGGTACGTGCCCTTCTTGCACTCGATACACTCGTTGAGCGTGCCGTTCAGATGCGTGCCGGGCTCGCAGACCGGCAGCGAGCACTCCTCTACCGCTGCCGATCCCAAGTTCGGCGTCGTCCTGCCGAGCGGGCAGGCCTGGCAGGCCGCCTGCACGCCCTGCGTCCTGTAAGTGCCGCGCGGACAGGGCTCGCACTTGCCCTCAACAGCCAGCTGCTGGCCGGAGCCGCACTCGTCCCGGCACTCCTCGCGGGACACAGCCTCGGAGGTGCGTGTCGTCTTGCCGAGGCCGCAGAGAAGGCACGAGAAGCTGCCCTCCTCTGGCTGGTAGAAGCCGTGGCCGCAGCTGCGACACAGTCCAGCCACGTCGTCGTAATACTTGCCGGCGGGGCAGCGCTCCTTGCAGTCGGCGGCGCTCCGGGCACCCGGACCAATGGTCACGGACGGCCGACCGGCAATTATGGGGCACTGGCTGCACTTGAGCTGACCGGACTCGCTCTGGTAGGTGCCCATCGGGCAGGACTCACACTTTTTGCTCGACGTGTCGTAGTAGCTACCAACGGCGCATGGTACTGTGATGAAAAGTTTTTATGGATTAGATTTGGGTATTTGGGTATTTGGGTAAAATACATGATGGGCAATTATCATTTTTTTTTTCGTAAAACATTTCGGGTTCGCTGGATAAAGGTGGCAGTGATTTACATTTATTTTAAGAAACAAAGTAAAGTACCAAGTTATTATCGAGCAGGAAAATGATGTACAATATGATAGAGATAAGATTTGACGAGATTGGATATTTCCGTTCTAGTGTATTGACGTCAGTTTAATAAATAAGATGTGACATCGTGTGATGCATACAAGAGAATTGTAGAGTAAGAAACTTACCACAATCAGGAGCCATTACGACTTGCCCAACTGGGCAGGCGTAATCGGATTCTAGGACTAGAGAAGCTGGATCAGCAACTGTATTTGGTAGAATGTCGTGAACGTCGAATTGATCCTCTTCGAGAATAAGTCTTTCGAGCAATGACTGAACATTTGCTCTTTCGTTCGAGTTCGAGTTCAAGATTGGATCACTAAAAATAAGGAGAAGTATGCATTAAGATTACAGTATAATGATACACGAAATTGTAATTAATTTATTAATTATTAATATTACGCGTACTATTTACAGAGATCGTTATCTGTGTTAATGTAAATATTATATGATGTAAATAAAATAATTAATTAGCCATTATTGAAGCTTAAATACATAGCACCTCTGTATCATCCTGTAGATTTACCTATTTAACTTGAAAATCGGCGCAAATCTGAATACATTATAATTCTCAGGGGCCTTATTCAGTAAGTCTTACAGCGCGCTATTTTCATACATATAGATAGACAAACCCATATAAAATTGAGCGTTAAATCTTATATATCGCGCGTTAAAAGTTACAGAATAAACCCGCAGCGCTTACCTATTGTAAAGCTACTCAACTAAGAAGCTTAGCACTAAATAGTCACTAGCGTGTCTAGGCAATGTTACAATAATTGTTAAATGTTTATGTGTCGAGAAGCTCATGCACCATGCTAACGCTATTCTATTAATGATTTATTATAATTATAATGTAAATGTAACGAGGTTGAGTTATTTTTTTTAAGTTCATTATGTTTATATTAATTTGTGTTGCGTGTCTGCTCCCTGATCGGGATACAATGATGTCATTCCCAGTTAGTGACTATTAAGTATCTGTAAATTATGAAAAAACTATAGTTTTTCCTTTCACGCGCTAACTATTTCTTACTTTATAGCTGGGAAGGAAATTTCCACTTCGTAGGTATCGCTGCCTTGGCGCGCTTGTCTCGTTCTAAGGTGCAAGAAATTTTTCACTTTTATAAAACTATACTTTATACATTTTTTACATAATTATGAATAAAACTTGGAATCAAAAATTTAATGATGAGATATATCAAGTCATAAGTTCCAACTAATAAAGTAAAAAGTATCGATTACATAATACTTACGGTTCAGCTAGAACGTCAGCAGCAATGATGTAGGTACCAGCATCATTTTCGGTTGCTTGTCTTGCAGTTCGAGTGCGGTGATCGCATTGGGCATAGATATTCAAATCTTCGCATTCTCGGGATCCTAAATAGTTAAATCATGTATAAAATGTTTGGATTTTATGATTTAAAGTATAAGATGTGTCATCGATATTTAAATTGTACCTTCATGTGAGTTAGAACAGAAGTTCCAGTCCCTGTTCAACGAGTTGACAGCAACTTTAACCCTCTGTTTCAAAACCTCTTGTCCAGCCTCATTACAAAGTACAGACGTCGGGAAGTTCATCTTGATCTTGAATACACGCTGAGCAGGCGAGAAAGCTAAAAGTTATTTTTTTCACATTTATCTACTGTATTTTCTATAGCGGTATGAAATAAAATAGCAAATAACATGTGTAAATATCTTACGTGTGCAAGCAGGGTAAACGAGTGGCAGGCCGGGGTTGTTAGTCGGTCTCCAGAAACCTTCAGCTCCGCAAGTGTAGAACTTCGGCACTTCTTGCGAAAAACTGAGTCCTGGATTGCAAGAGATTTCACAAACCTTGAATTGTCCTCCTGAGCCCCAGTCCTTGCATTCCTGTATTCCACCGATGGGGTCAGGCAGTTCAGGACAGAAGTCATCTAAAAATATTGTCATGATTAAATATCGCTGTGATACTCAAATTTATTGTTGGGTGGGAAAACAATAAACTTCGATACTTACAAAGTACATAAACCTTGAAACTGCAGCTGGCCGAGTTTCCGGCTTGATCGTAAGCTACATAACTAATGTCGTAAGATCCCCACAATAGTGTTTGTCCCGATCGATGACCACTCTTCTCTTGAATCCTAACAACTCCCACATTGTCGCTGAACTTCGGTTCGTCCCAGGTAACAATTGACGATCCATTCTTGGCAATGACCCACAAATCTCCAGGGCAGTGTTCGATTTTGGGCGGTATCTTGTCAGCCTCCAGCTGTTGGCATTTGCTACCTCCGTAGCCAGGCGGACAAACGCGTTGACCACAGTGTGATGGGGCGATTCGTTCAACTCCGCCGATCGTCTCGTCATACCCAGCCCAGGTGAGAACGAGGCCTTGGTGGAGGATAGGTTCTGCACGACAGTCACGTACTTGCTTTTGAATTTCGTTGGTTACGTGAAGAGCACGCGTCCATATTTGTATCTTGGTGACGTGTCCCTGGAAGCCAGATTCGATGTAGCTTTTACCAACTTCCTTGCGTGGTTTTCCAAGGACAGCCCAGGCACTAAAAATAAAAGAAACATTTTTATAAGTATTATAAATTATAGTTTTCTAAAATAATATGCAAATTAAAAAAAAAATGTTCTTACTATGGAGGTAGAGAACGTCCGCTTGCATATCCTTCGGCCTTACTAGCGATCAAACCCTCTGTAATAAGAATAAGTTCACCGCCATTATCCCCGTTCCAAACTACCGCAACGTGATGCCACTGTCCATCATTAATTGTAGCGTATTCTCTGAATGGTAAGAAAACGTCTTGCACGTCGTTGAACATAGAAACTTGAACACCATTGCTGTGTCCTTGCACTATTGATTTACCATTGATAGGTACATGAGGTGAGCTGAAAAAGAACAATCGTGACTTACAATTAGTAATCAATTTAATAAAACTTCAAATAATGTAAATTTAATCTTGATTACCTGACAGAATAAAGCGTAAAGAAAACTCCACTTTCATCGCGTTGAGTGTATTGTACCCACATGGCGATTGTTAAACTTCTCTTACCACCCGTGTAGAATGGAATAATTTGAGCTGCACTGCTACGAGTTGGATCACTGAAGTACAAGTCGTAGTCGACTTGGATACCTGTAACCCAAATATTAATAAATGTAATGTTCAAAGAAAATTTTGAAAGCGTAAAATAAATAATCAATTTTTGAACTACGTGAAGTTTGTTCAAATTGGTATAAATAAAAAGTTATGTCACCGTAGCTAATTATATTTAAGAATAAAAAAATTCCACCATATTCTAAAACAAAAATGCAAGCTTTTAACCAATTTGTCTGTTACGCAGAAAAGATGAAAGAAGGTTTCATAATTCAAAAGAACGTCAAAGCTTCACGTGTGACTGAGAATTGAAAAAAATGTTATATTATCAGGGTGGTCTCACTTTTTACGACTCTAAAATGTAGATCATATACATAGATTTAAGGTTGTTCTCGAGTAAACTGAGTTCTGGCAGATTCGTTTGAAAATTTAATTATAGGTTAATTACGATATTTTACATTGAATTTTCAAATCCAAGCAATCTCAGCGGAGCCATTTTCGAGTTATAAATTCTCAAAGTTTGCACTTTTAACACGTAGCATATAAGGAGAGACATTACAAAACGATCATTTTCATCGATTAAAGAAAAAATTTCTGGGAAATATTTTTGAAAAACTAGAATGTTGTCAAGGAAGGTATTTAGAATATTATAGTTAAAGCACAAATAGACTAGCGGAGCTGTTTTTGAGTTATTGTAATCCATAGCAGCTTGTTTTTGTTCGACGCGCGGTCTTGCTCCATGAGAGTGAGAGAGACAGCGAGAATGCGTGGAGTGGAGGTTATTCGAAGAGTTGAGCCTCTCCCTAGCGTAAACAAAACACGCGCGGCAAGCGAGAAAGAGTCAAAACTTTTGCCTCCGATTCTTACTCGAGAACTACCTTAATATGCGCAGAGCTATTGCGATACTTCGGTACTCTGTCCACCAAAATTTCAGCGATTTAACATTCACTTAAAATGAAATATCTGGTATGTATAAATATAATATAATATCACTTACCTTTTCTACAATCATCACCAGTTAAGTTGAATGGACACTGGCAGAAAAATTTAGCAGTTAAATCGATACAAGTAGCCGAAGGTGGGCATGAGTTTTCTTTACAATCGATAATATCTTCTTCACAAGTTTTGCCAGTGTACCCGAGTGGACAGACACATGTAAATCCAGTGCCGTTGTCAATGCAAGTGGCTCCGTTCTTACAGGCGCCAGCTTGGCAAGCATCATATTCGTATTGGCAACCGATTCCAGTGTAGTCATCGGGGCAAGTGCAGTTAAGACCAGATCCAAAGTCTTGGCATCGTCCATTATGCATGCACGGATTACCGATGCATCGTTCGGGAGCGGTTTCGCATCGTTTACCGTCAGTTCCAGATGGGCAACTGCATTTTTATTAAATGTAAATAATCAGGAACATTAAAGAAATGTTAAAAATAAGATTTTTCTAATTAAAGTTGTTTTATATTTAGAAATTATATTGAATCTTACTAATTTATTCAATATAAATTATAAGTAGTATTTACAAAATTACTTTAAACTATTAACTTACACACAGAAGAAATCTTGGAATAGATCAACACAAGCCGCATCGTTCTGACAAGGTTTATTTTGACATGTTCCTACATCCGTTTCACACCTGAGTCCAGTCCATCCTTCTCTGCACATACATTTAAAGCCTCCGATCTCATCTCGGCAGGTGGCTCCATTAAGACAAGGATCGGATTGACAATCGTCGATGTTAGTCTCACAAGTTGGGCTTGTGAATCCTTCTCTGCAGTGACACATAAACTGGTTGTCTAAGTCAACGCAGCGCTCAGTTCCTACAGGGCTACACGGATCGCTGAGACATTCGTCGATTTCAGCCTCGCATTGCAGACCGACGAAGCCTGGTCGGCACTTACACGTGAAGCCTTCAAGTTGGTCAATGCAGGTACCACCGTTGACGCAAGGATCAGAAGCGCAGTCATCGATTGTGTGCTGGCACTGTTTGCCGGTATAGCCAGGTTCGCAGGTACAGCTGTAGTCGTTTATAAGATCGGTACATTGTCCGTTGTTACGGCAAGGCTTATTAGCACATTCATTGATGTTGATCTCGCAAGCGGTACCAGTCCAGCCAGGGTGGCAGATACATTCGTGATTAAAGAGCTTATCGACACAAACACCGTTCAGACAAGGGTTGCCAGAACAGAGGTCAATCTTCTCATGACAACGTTTTCCAGTAAAACCAGGAGGACAATCGCAACTAAAGTCGTCAATTAAATCTGTGCAATTAGCTGACAAGAGGCAAGGTTTCTCAGCACAGTCATCGGTATTGATTTCACAACTTTGACCTTCCCAACCTGGCAGACATTCGCATTTGTAGCGACCTTGTTGAAGAGCTACACATGTAGCTCCGTTATTACATGGATTGCCGCTCGTGGTGCACGGATTAATCTGCAACATAATACAGTTAATATAAAATTTGTTGACAACTCTATACCAAAATATGTATCAATTTATTTCAAAACATTTTTATAATTAAGTGAACTTTTTAAGTTTGAATAAATCCAAAATTATAATTAGTCTACAAAACATTAATAAAAGGTTAAGAGCAAAAATTTATATGAATAATTGAATAACTACCGTAATATCGCAATCAACTCCGGTATAACCAGATCTGCATAGGCAAGTGTAATTGTTGAATCCTGGTTCGTCTTTGCACATAGCTCTTTCTGGGCAGGTATCATTTTTGCAGTCAGATTTTTCCTCTTGACAATTGATGCCGGAATATCCAGTGGGACACTGGCACCTGTAACCTTGAGGTAGATCAATGCAAGTAGCGCCATTGTAACAAGGTTGAGATGCGCACTCGTCAATATCCATTTCACAACGTCTGCCAGAGAATCCAGCAGGACAGAAACACTGAACTCCGTGACCCATGGGTACGCATAATCCGCCATGTTGGCAAACATTATCGGTACATTGCACTGGCTTACATTCTTCTCTCCCAACAGCACCAGGCTTGTCGGTGTACATGTTGGTCGGGCATTCGATGCAAGTAGTAGCTCCATGTTGAGGTTGGAAGAAGTCCTTAGGACATTGTGCGCAAGGTGCAAGCCCGGTATCGGAGTACATTCCAGGGGGACATTTGGCTTGACACCTGTCTTTACCCGGTGCTGCAGGCTGGTAGGTGAACGTACCAGCTGGGCAAGTTTGACAATCTTTAAAACCACCAATTGGTGGGTCACCACTGTAACTATTTCGTGGACATTCCAAGCAAGGTACCAAACCAGTAGGTGAATAAGTTCCATAACCACATACAGGAATACAGTCATCGATGCTCTTAGAGCCTTCTTCTCTGGTATATGTACCGAACGGACAACGCAAGCATGAACCTTGACGATCGCTGTTTTGGTAGAAGCCTTTAGGACATGCCGTACACTGTTTTTGCTTTTCACCAGCAAATGTTCCAGCCGGGCAATGTACTAAAATAATTCCCAATGAAAAAATTAGTAATAATATTATTGACTAAAGAATGATCCTTTAACGTAAAATGCCTGTGATGATAAAAATATTTTATAAAAACTTACAACATCGTGGAACATCATTGGTATCCATATTGAGCACCTCTCCAATGCTACAGGTAAATCCACGTGAGATAGTTGATTTAAGAGCACGCAGAGGAGGACATTGATTACCAATAGCCGAAACATTTAATAAAGGTTCAATTACAGCACTAGCGTATGGTACTGAAAGATCAAATATCAAGTTCAAAGTTGAACCGCAGAGATCGTAAAGTTGAGGTTGTCGTATTGCCGGAACAATCGATAACACAAAGTCCATCTGTAGACATAAAAGTATATTAATTTTTATATGTATGCTTATTATGAAAACGACAATTCCTTATTATAGTAAACATTAACTGACCTTCAAAACATTTTCTTCTAAAAGTGTTGGTAAGGATCTTACAAATGAAACGTTCATGTTAACGTTGACAGCAGAACAACGCTGAGTTAAAATATTATTAAGATTTATGTAATACTGCGACAGCAAGTCTTGGTATTGTGGTAAACAAGATCGAGATACAGCTCCATTGGCACGGTAAGTAACGGATGCAATTACATGGTAATCAGCTTGTTGGGTATCTAGTATACAAAAATTGGGTTGTTAATATACTGGATATTAAAAATGATATTCAGATTAGGTTATAAAGAACTTACTTTCAGACACACAGTCTGGCACTACTGATGCTGGAGCCCAGTGTCTTTGAACATCACACGAGAATGTTTTAACAGGTGCGCCATCAGTGAACCTAAATCCTGATTTACATGTGGCAATGCATTGTAATCCTTTATCATTCGGAAGACATTTTAGTCCGCCATTCGCTGGTGGTTTTAACTCCCAATCAACACAAGGTGTTGCTTGAACTGATACTTGGAAATGACAGTAGGCTTTATTTCCGCTTGTGTCAGTGGCAGTAACGGTGACATTTTCGAACCCACTAATAGGAATTATAGCACGTTCTGGAGAGAACGTAATTTTGACTGGTCCAGAGGCGTCAGTAGTATTAATTCTGCGTCTAGTTTCATTGAAGTTTACAGAATAACTTTCTTGCTTGTCTACAAGTTCAATCACATAGCTTTGAGGACAGCTAAGCTTTGGTGGTGTAACATCTGGCACCGTGATATTGATTTCACAAATAGCTACATTTCCATCGTAATCATAAGCAATATATTTAACAACCGTGTCTTCGAATACTCTAATCGGCGTTTTAAAACTTTGTGGTTTTACTTCGAGTCTAGCTATACTTCCACTGTTGTCCATGGCTGTTGGCTCAGTAAAGTTCACCGGAAGTAAGCCGCCATCTGCTCCCTTCTGTACCATGATAGGTTGTTGAGGGCAATTTTGGAATACTGGTGGTTCGTTATCAACGCATGGCGAAAATCCGTAGTCGTAACCAAGAAGAGGCTCTGCGACAGGTTCATCGCAGCCCATCAGTTCGAATTTGAGACAGGCGTTGTCCATATAACTGACGATTCCAAGGATAACAAATCTAGCTTGAACATATTTAGGTAAAGTGATCATTGCCAATTCTCCGTAATTTCCTGGGTCACGCATAGTGAGGTTAAAATTGGGGAAGTATACAACGTAGTTCTCGCTTTCAGATTGTTTGTAGAAAAATCGGATTTCCGTTGGTCTTCCAACAATGTCGCTGGTGACGACTCCTTTAACTAAAATTGCCTTAATTCTGTAGACTCGGCCCATATCGACGCTAACGTAAGTGAAAGCTTCTTGCTTTCCGCACCAACCAGTAACAGAGTTCAACCTAACGTTCTTTGCTTCATAGTTCGGTCTTTCGGAAGTGGCATTGATAGCTGAATCCGGAATTTTTCCCGAAGCTAGGCCTAATGGCTTCACAACTTTGCACTCGGGCTCCCGAAGACAAACGATTGGACGTGGATTAATCAGAATGTAACCTGGTCTAGAGCATCCGAACTGCACTTCAGATCCTTGCTCATAACTTCTAGCAATTTGATGACCATCAGCGGGCCTTCCAGGATCTTCGCAAACTGGACCTTCGCAGCGAAGGTTACCAAAATCCCAAACTCCATTAGCTTGACAACGGACTACATTGTCATGACGGTTAGTTTGTCCTGCAAGTTTGAAAGTATCTTGACAACCGAAGAAGAACGACGATTGATATTTCGTATCCATATATTGGCCATATTCAGCCCCAGGAGTTGGTAGAGGTTTTCCACAATCAGAGCGTGGACAAGCTGGTGGGGTTCCTGACAACCAATAGTCGGGATAACCAGATTTTGGATCATATACACACTGACGGAAGCTGGATGTTGCAGTGTTACGAAGTGAGCGTCCATTATTGGTACATTTAAGAGTAACGTTTTGTTTGAATGGAACTAATACGCTACTTTCATCGCCTCGGATAACAGATAGTCCTTCGTTCTTATCATCAGGCAGAGATACACATTTGGCATCTGAAAAATTATGAAAATTAATAATTATTGTAAGGTAAACATAAAATTTTAAATTATAAAATTATCTATACATACATTGACATTCTGGTGTGGTACCATTCCATGCGCCCGTTGATGTGCAGAGAACCGCAGAGGAACCGGCAAGAACGTATCCGAAGTCACATTGGAATTTTACAAGATCGCCAAAATGGAATTGAGTCTTCAAAAAAAAGATAATTGTTATAATAATTGTTACGTTATTAAAAATTATACATACTAATGAAAATAATGTAAATATATTACCTTCGTAGATAAGATTTTTCCATTTTCGGGAGCAGATAAAACAGGGCACATGACTGGAACGCAAGTCTTGTTTCTTTGATACAAATCGCCGTCTCGCTCCCCTGATTCTGACTTTTCAATTGCGAAACCAGCAGTTCCGTTACCCTTGTAAAGTTCATAACCAGTGTTGCAAGAGCATGTAAAGCTGCCAGGATTGTTGATACATTTTTGATGACAGCCACCGTTGTTGGTTGCGCACTCGTTAATATCGGTACACTCGAGACGAGTGCAACCCATGATTTCAAGTTTTATACAAGGTGCACCCACATAATCTTGGATTCGAAATCGAATAAATCTGGTCTCAATAGGTACAGGCAAATTCAATACAGAAAGCGTTGCCTCGAGTATACGGAATTCGACTGGAGTACCGTCGGGATTTGTATAATCTTTAAAAACATCAGTCATGTTATCGGTGTACTGAATGCGCACGGCTGTAGTAAATGCAATGTTTCCATCAGCACGAGCGACTACTTGCGTTCTGAATCCTCGAATTATGGTTGGTGCCTTCATGTCGATCATGGCCCAGTTTGCACCTGGCTCAACGCTGTTGCCACACCATCCATCACCGTTGTTCAGTCGAATGCCCTATTTAATAATAAATAGTCTTATAAGAAAACGTTAATTACGGCATATGTTAACTGTTGAATATGTTTCTTAGCTATATCATCGCAAATGAATTTATGATTAAATTCAGTAATAATATATATACTAATTCTTATATTTTTATATATGTATTCATCAATAATTATTGCTTTATTACTGAACTAAATAAATGAATGGATTCACTTATTGATCAGAACTAATTCTTACCGTTTTAGTATATCCATTCTCAGAGCTGGATACAGTGATCGATTCGTCAGGAATTCCTCCGTTAATCAAACCCAGATCTCCTATCGGTCGGCATTCCATTGTAGAGGAGAAACCAGATTTACACTTGCATGTAAATGCACCGGGCGTATTGATACATTCCGTCGAAGCGAGATCGCATTGGCTTGAGGCACATTCGTTTATATCTGCAAAGAATTATCAATGAGTTTCAACATTCTTGTTGAGAATAGTAAGAAGATAATTCACTTTAAGAGATAATCTACCTTCACACGTGGGTACGTTTTCGAAGCGCTGCTGAGTGCCACAGCCAATAATATTTGACCCGGATAATTTATAACCTCTATTACACTGGACTCGTGCCTCATCATCGAAGTAATAATCCTTAGAAGAATCCACGACAAACCCGTTTTTAATTGTCGGGAGGATAGGACATTCAGCGCCTGAAATTTAATGGATTTTTTATTTTAATTAAATAACGATAATGAAATACCATTAATTAATAAAAGATTCTCATAATTAACTTACGAGAGCAGACGGGAACATCATCAGACCATGTTCCGTTACTCATACAAAGAATCACTGGATGGCCAGTTCTAACATAACCAGGTTCACACTCGAATCTTACGATAGTACCATAGCCCCTTCCACCGCCATTCAAGATAGTTAGATTAGCATGCGGTGCTTCCGGAAGTGGGGGACATTGGGATGCTAAAAAGAACATTATTTTATTATTTTTATATTTTCACAAAATATATTATTTTAAATTTTAAATGTTGAAGTTGCTACAAAATTAAATTAAAAATATCGATGATTACCAAGACAAGCAGGCTTCTTTTCCCACATGCCATCCGCCAAACAGGAAATTTTTTCTGTCGGTCTACCAGTCGAAAAGGCGAATCCTGCATAACATTGATAAGTAGCAACACCTCGATAAGTTACATTAGATGAACCGATGGAGAATCCATTGTCGATCTGTGGAACTGGTCCACAGTAAACTTCTTGGCATTTGGGGATATAAGTAATAGACCAGTTTCCACTAGGTAAGCATACGGTTGTAATCTTATTCTTTCCGGTAGCGAATTCCTGTCCAAGTGGACAAGAAAACGTAACAACGGTGCCAAAGGCTGTGTCACGGCTTGAAGCCATCGCTCCTACACCTGGTTGTAACGGTGGACAATCTAAAAAAAAATAAAATAAAAAAAATTAACAATTACATTATTAGCAATCAAAAGTATGTTAGTATATAGAAATTATCAGTGCATACCAGCTGAGAAGGAAGCTTGCCATCCTGAACTACTATGCAAAGCATCAGAAACAAATCTGATAAGCATTTCGCCACTTTCAGCAGTTAAAGTAATTTTTGGCACAGTGTTTGACGTGAATCCACTGCCAGAGTGTAACCTTAATCCATTTGTATTGGATCCATCGTAAACCTAAAATTACAAATTCATTTGTTAACATTGTTTTACTATTTTGGAACTGCTTTACAGCTTAAACTCGTATTATCGTACCTGTACAAAATCAGTCTTATGAACGTTGAAATTGGTGAATTTCAAAGAAAGCGGACCCCGCTTTGGGTTTTTAACTTTATATAAACATTCTTGATTATTCGGGTACTCGTTGAGTCCGTAAGACGGGGATTGAACGGTACCGTTGAGTGCGAGAATCGTGGCCTTGCATCCCTGTGTGTAGCGAATGCTGAAGCCACGCTTGGAGTCACCCAAACTTGTCTTAAAATAGAGATAGAGACTGCTACCTGTGGACATGATCACGTTCTGGTTGTTCAGGGCGCCACCTGTCAGTCTTGCGACCGCTCGGCTCATTGGTGAATCTCCATCTCTTATCAAGATGAAGTCGCGGTTCATTCCTAGATCTAGATCTTCAACCTGTTAAATAATAATAATTTGTATTTAATAATTCAATTTACTCTTTTTGTTTGGCATTTGTGTTGACAAAATATTTTTCTCTGTTATTTTAACATTTAATAGTATAATTTCCGATTTTCTATGTTTAATATCTTCATGAGCAACCACTACACGAAATTAAATCTTCTGATATCATAAAAAGCCTCACCTCAAGCGAAATGATCCTTCCGGGTTGGGCCTGGATAATGTACAGGCACTCGAGGCCACCGGGATAATTTTGCGGGTAGCCCGGCGACGACAGTATCTGGCCCTGAGGCGTGGCCTTGAGCATGCCGCCGCAGGTCTGCGGTTCCGTTTTCCAGGAGGCGCGGAATCCCTTGCGCTCGACCGTGCCGTCTGTACTGAACTTAATGATCATGAAGTTCGATGCGGAAACGTATAGCTTGTTGCTCAGTTCTTCTCTGCCCGAGAGCGTGGCCAGGTTCACTGACTTCTCTTCTGTTCGGCCGCCCACGAGGATTTGTACAATGTCGAAGCTCTTCTCCGTCTCAAACTCTTGGAACTGAATCAAAAATGTACATAAATATACATGAGAATAAAATTGGTTATACTATAAATTCACTCTTGATGGTTTAATATTAGCATTGCCATGCCATTTATTTGAGAACATTACACACACACACACACACACACACACACACACACACACACACACACACACACACACACACACGCACGCACACACACACGCACACACGCACACACACACACACACGGTATTCTTTATGGGAAAAAATTTCATTAAAGAAACGATTATAAGTTGAGATTCCCAATTACCTGTAGGAGAATGTTATGTCCCTGTGGTCCTTCCAGAGTCCATTTGCAGTTGCTCAAAGGATTGTATTTGTGCGGATAATTTGGACTCTCAACGACATCTCCGCTGCTGGCCATATAGAATTGGCAATTCTGCGGACAGTCGATTTCATCCGAGAAATCACCACAGTCGTCCTGCTTGTCGCATTTAAAGGCGATGTTGATGCATTTACCGTTCGAGCAGTGAAAGGAGCCTGGTTAAAGATTAAAAATACAATCAGATTCTATATACATAAACATTCGAAAATTACAAGGGATATATATATATATATATATATATATATATATATATATATATATATATATATATATATATATATATATATATATATATATATATATATATATATATATATATATATATATATATATATATATATATATATATATATATATATATATATATATATATATATATATATATATATATATATATATATATATATATATATATATATATATATATATATATATATAAATTAAAAATATTGTTAAAATGATAACTTTATAAATAGTCGACAAAATTCCGGCGACATTTATTTTCAAGTTAAATTTATAAATAAACCCAATACAGCATTCAATGCTAACAGTCGATCTTTCGTTTCATTAAGTTAATTCATTTCATCAAATTAATCGGAAATAAAGAGTTACCGTATGGTGTGAGTAAAGTGAAAAGATAATTCACCTGCTGGACAGGCGTTGGCACGGCACATGAAAGGAAGAAGGGACTCGCATGTGGTGAGTTCCCAAGATTGATGTTGATCCTCCGTAACTTTTACGTCGACGCATTCACCTGATTGGGGATTCGGTTGTCTCGGCGCCCAGAAACCTACATTCACATTATGTGTGTTTAAAAAGTGCTTGTACTGCAGCAACATAATATTCTGAGATATTGTAAGTACTTTATTCTACTTTTCTATTATAACTTGAAATAAAATATGTCTTATTAAAAATAAATTTTTTTCTAAACTGCTTAACATTTGTATTACATTTTCTCCAATTAGGTAGACTATTTTTTGTCAGTATAACGGTAAGTATACACTTGATATGTACAATTATTAGAAAACAATTATTTCTAATAAGGCCTTAGGTAAGCATATAGTTAATTGGGATGTTATTGAATATGTATATGTACCATGAGAACAATTTCGGCGTTACATATAAAGCAGAACTAACAACGGTATTCGACAGTCAGTCACGTAATTACAAATTCTTTACAAGAAGCTTACTTTCCCATGAAGAATTTACGGAACTTACTAACCGATTACACGAAACAACAGTGTCCTACAAAAAATCAGCCCAGTCTCGTGTAATTTCTTAATTTAGATCGACTACTCAGATAAAACGCTCCGCGGCGCTAATCAATTTCACAACGCAAAAATACAAGTTTTCGCTGCCGGCTTTTCTCTTTAACAGCAGAGAGCAGTGGCTCGCGTTGCATATATTATTTTTCCTCCTCAATTTTCTTTCCACCAGGAGCGCGATTACGCCCCCATTATGCAAAAGGGAATCAGCCTAGCGAAGAAGATCCGAGTGCTTACATTGTAGTGAGAAAAGTGTGTCTTCGTGCCGCAGCGCACACGCGGGCAGTTCCGCGTTTCCGCGACCTCGATACAATGCTCAAACGCGCCTGCGCGAGGAGAGACCGCGATGCTGGTGGGACAACGGGTCCTGGATTTTCTTGCCGCGCGCGTACACATACACACACACATGGCGTGGACTCAATTGGACGCTTTTAGAAGAGAGCCGGGTATACGTGTGGCTCGGACTTGACGGATCTTCCGGATGAAGCTCTTTATGTAATGACGCGGCTACTTTTCTCGTCTTAATGGTAATTGAGTAATCAATGAAGTTTCTTCATTTTTCCATATCTTTTCAATGCATAATCTCATAATTGTGTAAGACTGGACTTTTAAAATAAAATGGTGCAATTTGATTGGAATATTTTAATTTTATGCTTGAAATGTTCAAAATATCTTTCTATAAACTCGTTATTTAAATAGTCTTTGTTATAATAGTCTTTACAATGGATTATTAATAATAAATATTATAACATACTTTTTTACTCAACTTATATGCACGAACGCACTCTCGCATTTCAATCGTAATCGCAATTATTCTCCTCCTATTTCATTATGTCATAGACTTTAATATAGCAAAATATAACCGCAGTAGCACATAGACTTCGAATAATCATGTTTCTTATAATCATCGTAAACTCGAGCATAAAGCAATTTACACCGTCGTTCATTACAATTGCGCAACGGTTTCGCACGGAGTTTTCCCATAACAACAACCGTAATTTCCCCGATGGCCGATTGATTCGCATCTCCGCTCTCGTCCGTTACGTCAAAACGCTATAAATACGAATGAATTTTTTGCCGCGATCAAGGAATTGCTCGCAGAATTCTTGCGCCACCGTAATCTACAATCTTTCCGATCGCTCTTCGAAAGAGCGTAATCAAGTAGTTGCATTCTGCGCGTCCGCGCCGTTAGAACTTTCATTCATAAACGATACACCGTGCGGACATCGGAGCATATTATTTCGCGTAAATGTTGCGACGATTTCGCTTTCGAGTCGTAGCCGACTATGTAGAAGTGCGTGCAAGACGCATCGCGCACGCGCGCTTTTCGATTTCGAAACCCCGCTGTGACCGGCGCATTACGCGGATGGTAGCGGAAACCATAACGATATTTTGTCGCCAAGAAAGGTAAAAGGGAGTACTTGCATTACCGATTTATGGACGTCGACTGTAGTAAAAGTGTTGTGTTCTTTAATGTTATGCTTATTAGAGTTGACAGTTGTCGATAAATTTTATCGAATAAAGATCAAGTTACCTGATCACATAACACAATTAAGATCGGTTATCTTTTACACACCGCTTCATATGACAAATTGTGATTTCTTTTAAAGAAAGTTTTCAATATTGTTAAGAACAGCAGGTGAAATGGTAATTAATTATTTCATAATAAAATATCGAAAGCTTCGAAATTTTATTTTGTTTCTTTTGCTAGGTACATTTACTGAAATCTTTCTGTTACAATTTATCAATTTATTACTTTCTATGTCTGTCGACAAAAAATGTTTTTAAAAACTTTAAGTGCTTTGCAGCCACAGTCTGCTCACATTCAATTTAATGTATCTTAAAAATATTTTTTACGTTTTTAAACGAACTTCGGTTGTAAATAATCGAAACTTTTTTTAAGCTTTTAACATGGCACTTTCATCAATAACGAATTACGCAATTCCGAACCAGATGCGAAACGAAAGCTTTGTAAAGCATTTGCGTTGACAATTCATTTACTTCCTCATTTTTTTAACTACTTCTTTTTCGTTACTGGAAATACTTGACATGTTGTGTAAGAAAATTAAATTCACAATGACATAATGGTCGCGCGTGATAGCAATTAAATGGGAATAATGTACTCACCAGCATATTGGGAGACGATCATGCCGGCCGCCGACTCCAAGGTGTTGGTCCTCAGGTCGTCGAGGGAGGCGAGGCCAAGCCAGTAGTGCTCGGAATGCCGGCCTATGAGGCTGGCTGAGATATTGTTCTCGGAGTAGGACTCGACCAGCATCAGTTCGCTTCCGTACCTACATTTGGCATTGCAAAATCGTCAGTTGGTGACTTGTTTTTTTTTTGTCTTTTTCACAGACGTTACTTGTTCAAATATAAATAGATGACGTATCGAACGTTTGTATGTTGGTTTCATGCGTGGATAATAATTGTACGCGTGCAATTATTTGGACATTTTACATCAGTTGATGTATATTACAATGAAACCGATTTTCAGAAGTTTCTATTTAACCTGTCAAGCGGGACGCCCGCATGTAAAATGAAATTATTATTATAAAGTGATTCAAAAGTCTTCGTAGAGGATAAATCTCGAACACAATAACATTTTTTCAACCGCATAATAGAAGATATATGTTCTCATCTTTTTGTTTGCCATCCCTGTAAATCTAAACCTCTATGTAACACTCTTTTATCAACCGTGCATCTATTAAAAACAAGTTTTTTACGTAAGCTTATAATGAGCTCGTCTCACGTTTTTACGAAAATGTAAAAAAACCGCTTTTTAAAATTTCCCCGTCTCCCTTTCTCTCGCACCTTGCGTCGAAAAAGACGTTTAAATCTCGAACTCCTCGTCACTTTCTCGGCCTGCTTAAAATACAGCTTCCATTCGATCTGCATAATCCGAATCACTAACATTCAATTTACGCGCGTGAGGTCGTGAAACTCCTAGCATGGTTCCGCGCAAATATAATCAACAATGTATATAGGAACACAACTGCGTGCGCGAATCTCTCGCCACGCTCGATTACCGTAATAGGCGCGTAATTGGAAAGTCGGGCGCTCGCGTTGACGGATAAATATCGGAAATAGGCGAGGTTCAAGAGCCTTGCGCGTGGGAATCCGGGATGCGAATATTATGCGCGGCGGGGGCGGTGTATATATGGATCCGCACGGTGCTTACCTCCTGCATAGCTCCGCCGCCTTTTCCCATGAATGCCTGATGTTGAAGAATTTGTAACAGTGGATGCCCTTCAGCTCCCATCCTGCGGACATAAAAACGAAGAATTTATTATCTTCCGCGTTGTGTGGCTGCGGCCTGGCTTTCGGAAATAAAAACAGTGGCGGCGTGAGTTACTTCATTTGAATAGGGTATTCAACAATTAGAGTATCTGTTACAGTTCTCAGGATTTTCGATTTACATATTACAAAAATTTGATGTTTTCCGAAATATGCATCCTGCGTCAGTTACGTATCATTGTGATGTGAAGATAACGATATCTTCTTTTCCACAGTGAAATAACGTATGTTTCAATTACGGAAAAATTAGTCACTCAAGTCATTGTAAATGTTGGTTCAGTGTTTCCTTGTTAGATAAAATATTAAAGTCATTACATTTTTCTCACTCCAGCTGCAACAACAATTCCTACTGCAATAAAGTTGTTTTACTTTTTACTACACGTTCCCTTACAGAACCATGACGTATGATTTCGTCTTAAGCGCAATCGAAATACTCAGCTGTAAACTAGCTCGAAATCACTATCAACCTTTGGAATTTACTCGAGAATGTAACAACACATCACTCTGTCCAGTTTCTCGCAATCAGTTTAAGGATCATCAATCCTCCTTTCATCATTCCGTGGAATTTTCGGGTCAAACAAATCACTACAATCCAGCCACTCGCACGTACGCATGCATTCCTACACTGAAAAAAATTTTACGTTGTGAGAACTGAAAGTACGGCTCTGACAGCGATACTTTTTGGCTGATTTTCTTTTCGCTGAATTTTTTAGGTACAGTAATTGTATCGATACAGCTGTGAGAGCCGTACAAGATACACTGAAAGCACTAATGTATAGAGTTCTTTTGTCGAAGCATTAAATAGGTTATGATTCGACATACGTACATATTTTTCACTAAAATAATCTCGATTGATAAATACACTGGATTACAGATGAAATGCGCAAAAGCGGATTGCGAACACGAGCTTGATCGACAGATTTTGTGACTTTTTAGGTTATAACATAAACGTTGGCTTCGCATTGTAGCGTTGTCAACTAAACGTACCGTTGTCAGAGCTGTACAAATACATTTTGCGCATCTGACCAATAGTGCCGTTACATTATAAAAATAAATAGACTGCTTGAGCCGTCTGTAAGGGTAAATGATCAGTATAAATAGTGCTAGTACAGCAAATCGAAACTATGCTTTCTACAGCCTAAAATTTTTTTCAGTGTACATCAACCTTCGCATGCACCCGTACACGAGGAAGAGGTCAGTACGATTGATTCCCTCTTATCGGGATTCCGCGCAATAATGGTACATCCCTGATCGAAATACAAAACATTTTCTAACTAATAACTGTCTATTTATATTAGAAACTTCCTATAAAATTGGAATTTCCCTTGTCCAGTTTCTAGCTTCCGGTGAAACGCTTTTTTCCTTATTATTCGAACATTTAATAGATTGAAAAATAGAATGAGTTTTGCGAAGACAAGCACAAGCTTGTTCTTGAGTATTTTAAAGGTATTAAAACTGATCAGTTTTTTTAGTCTGGAAATGGCTAGTAGAAGGCCTGTTGTTATGACAAGGAATGAGAGAGACAGAATCTAATGGCAATAAATACATTCTACGTAATATCTTCAAAAGGACTACTGTAAATGGTTTTTCTGTCTGCTCATATTGTTTATATTTTAGTAAGCTATCGATTACACTTAAATACCGTCCAATTTAACGTCAATTCTTTAAGTAAACTTAAAACGAAAATTTGGAGGTTATGTCCAATCTATTAAATGTGCGAATAATGGGAGAAAAAGCGTTTCACCGGGGCCTATTAACTAGCCATTTTTCCTATCTATTTATTGAGATTGTGGCCATTTCAGATAGACAAATTTCCGCCAGGGTAGCGTTGTGTAATAAGTCAAGGGACGCACTGCACCACCAAGACGCGCTTCCCGTGTGCGAATAAGTCGCTGACCTCGATCGTTTCTAGTGCGCGCACGCGCCTATGCGCGCGGTCGCATGAGAAAAACGGAGAGAGAGAGCGTTGCGTCTGTCCGCAGGCGCGCAAACAAGCCGCGCAGTATGTAGGCACATGTATAAGTATGTTGGGTTAGTCGGGATGCGGCGCGCGTGTAAATACACGCGCCCTGGAATACATTTAATAGGGGCATTTTTACGCGGTGCACGCGGGACTTTGTCGCCTGCCTGCTGTGTGTGTCTCGGCTACTTTCTCCGTCTCCGTTTTTCTTCGTCGGCCACTATATGTTTATATGTGCGCTGTTTTTACGCACGCTTGGGAGAGAGATGGGAATGCCGGGACACCGATTCTGCGTTTGCTCGCGATGCACATGCGTTCTAGATTCTATCCGTCTATTAGGAAGGCTATATGGGATAATCTAGACTACGGACTGAAACTGAGAGTCTCGAGATGAGATTAAGGTTGAGTTATTTTTTTTTTTTAAATGATTCTTTATTAGTGGGTAGTATGTTTGTATAGGTAATGTCTTTGTTAAGAGTTACGAGTCAGAAAGAGGATCTTAAAAAATTTGCATAGGATGTGGCTAGAAGCACATACCGTTACTAGAACTTTATAAAGGCCATGGAAAGCTTTTTTTATCGCACACTGTGGTTGTGTATAGCTGAGAGGTCTTTCAGCAATCATTAAAAATGCAAATAGTTGTTTACCTGGTTCAATCAACGGGAATGAAAAGATTTATAAGCATTTTCAAGAAAATTAAAAAAAATGTCTTTATTTTTTGCATTGAACAAAAATGTATTATTCCAGTCAAAAGGGAATCTCTTTAAGAAGATTACTTGATCGGATTTTTATTACGAAGGTTTTGCCTATAAGCGTAAAGCATTTTGATGCTTAATTTAGAAAAAAATTATCCACTTGAGTCAACAATATCACGTTCAACTAGGATAAAAATTTTTGTAAATGCACAGTTTTGGTATTTTCCATATTACGTGAAACATACCATGTGTGCGTGTATAGTTATAATAATGTCTACAGGTATACGAAATATGAAAGAAGAATGTTTCGTAAACATTTCTGTACACCAACTTTTCCGATCTACAACAATATAATCAGCTTGCAGAGACGTATATTCTCCCTGCACAAGAGTTACATTCACTTCCAACAATCTCAGCAACGTTCTCCCAACTCAAGCCTCATAATTATATTCCTAACGCAATCCCACGATGCTCGTACACAAATCTCGACAATGCGCGCCGCCGTTGCACACACACCATACATCAAGCTATAATACACCTCTCGGTCCTTATTCCTCGAAAATCCTTCATATCCACATCACCGAATCCCAGGTCCCATTTATCAAGCTACAATCACTACCAGCATCCCGTGCTTCTCTCTCTCCTCTCTCTCTCTCTCTCTCTAGCAATTGCGATAGGAATCAAAATCGAAGCTCGCGCGCACCTCTCCGGCTTATACTGAAAAACTAGGCCGCGGTCGCAGTCATCCCCGATGAATCATATCTCCGCCCGTTGATCTATCCATATATTCTTTCACCTCGTGCGTCGAAGTCTCCGCTACGCGCGGCGGATACACTTCCACGTCGGAGCTCTCGCTGCACCTCACGCGGAAACTGGTTGCCGCGACGATGACGACGGCGACGACGACGCTCTCTCTTTTCGCGCTCTCTCGTCTTTTTTTGCCGCGGTGCGAGCGTGTGTGCGTCTTCCGAGAAACTGATCCGTGTCACCTGAATCCCCCAGAATATCTTGGAGGAGACGATGCATGAGAGTCAAGGTGATCGACCTCCGGAGAGGCGACGATTTTTTGGAGAGAGAGAGAGAGAGAGAGAGAGACACTTGTTCTTTGGGCGATTGGTCACGTTGGAGTGCGCGAGATTAGTGGGGATAGACCTTACGTAACTTTAAATAATTTGAATGAATATTTAATGGGATTTAAACGGTTCCCTTTAATTGTAAAGATGGCGACGATTCCTGGACGGTTGTTATGTAGGAGTGAATTCTCGTGCTTTTTTGTAACTGTGAGCAAGCTGCTTGATGAATTTTTGAGATTTTAATTGGGGTTGCAGTTTTTAGTACCTGTATTTTCCTGCGAAATGCAGCACAGTTATAAAAGTTTGAATCATGTGACACAGAATGACTGTATAACGTCGAGAAATTAACGTGACTTGCGAGTGTACGCTTCTGCGAAAATTGTATTCAATTTTTTGCACATGTTTTAAGAAGTCTTAATGATTCTGTAACTGCTACAGCTGTTTTAAGTAGCTTTTTGGGGTTACAATGTAATTTGCACAACTAGTGCCGAACGTTAAAAGAAAAATTAACTTTTTTAAACTATTACATACTACTAATACTTCATTTCCAGGATCTATTATCCGTATTTACCGTCAATAAAATGTATTTAACTTATTTAACATTTTTCACAAAGAAAAAAAGTTATTCTGGCCATAATAAAATGAGCTTATAATTGCGAAATTACACGAATGGATATATTTAGGATGCGGAATCATCCTTGGAAGGATGACTGCTTTGGTGACCCTGTATAAATTATAGCTGGCGTCACAATTCGAGAATGCTGTTTTCGAATCCAGTCAACCTTCAATCGACAACTTTTTTTTTAGCAGCTTCTCTGAATTTATCTTGAATAAAATTTGCTGTAGTGTTGGCACCTTTTTAAAGTGTGCAAATTACGTGTGATTCAGGTGCAATTTTTTTTCTTGTTGTTATCAAACTATTTCAACATTTGCATCTATCAATTATTTCGATAAAACGCCAATTTTCTGCGAATAATGAAAAAAATTGAAAAAAATTAGTTTTCCATTTACATAGAAAATTTCTATTAAAAAGTATGCATGTGTAATTTTTATTTCACGGTCGATGACTGACTCACATGGAATTAACGAATAAATCAAATCTATTATTCAGTTCCCGCTCGATGAAAAAAGACTAAAAATATCTGCATTTCATGCATGATGCTTCTCAATCATTCCACGCTGCTTCCTGTAGGCATCCATATACACTAAATCGAATCGGAGCTTCTTCCGCGTAGCCTCCATCGCGCCTGACGAAAGTGTCCGGCTTGCTTCGATCGAGCCGTCCGCTATATACGCAGAAAAAACTCTGCGCACATAGCGAGAAGTGAAGCTGCGCCCAAGGAAAAAGCAGAGAGAAGGAGAGAGAAAGGAGAGACGCGGAAATGCGCGGCTCAGCCGAAGATCGCCGGGAATTCGAGCATTCGTTAACGTCGTTCCACTTTTGCGCAGAGCTGCGCGCAATTATGTAGGTTGCCGGTACCGCCGAGCGCGAGGATCTTCTCTCGGTGCCGTTAACCCCGCCGTGTACACGCGGCGGTTTCCTATATACGTGCTCGTTATGGAGAGCGCGCATGACTGTATATACCTCGTATATATATCATTGGGATTATGGATTTGCGGAAAGAAGAGAGGAGTTTAATTAATAAGTTGGCGTGAGCAGTTTTTCATACAGTTTTTAGGAGATTTTCAAGGCCGGGATTGTGGTAATTAGTGTGGATTTAGGTCGGTTGAGAGAATAGATACGGTTTTTTTTTTCTTTTACTGGGAGTAATCCACTTCTGCAAAAAGAATTAGTTTTAGCTACGCTGTAAAATGCGTATTTTTATTTTAAGATTTACGTTGTGATCGGCAGTGTAGACTTTCATAACGGTTTTACAAATATCAATATTTTTTACGTAAGAATTCTATATTATAATATGATCGAAATTATTCTTTATACCGGATAATAAATGTAATTCGTAAACTAGTAAATCTTTTTCTCTTATGCTAAATATAAACAAATATATCATTTTTTAAAATAAAGCTGCATATTTTAAAAACATATTACTCTGCACAGTGTCAGTCAGTTAATGAAAGGTTTGAGTGCGCCTTGAAAATCGTGCAATTACTTTGGAATGCTAACTGTATTGTTCGAATCTTTGACATATTTGTACAGAACCCTTTTTATGTTCGCTTTTATAATTTTTTAATTCATCGGTTCGGTAAGTATATTCCGCTAAATCACTATTTCAAATATAATCTTTTTACGTTTTTAGACAATGCTAATTTAATTATCGATGTAATAAATTAGATTTGTACATCCTTACTAATTATTGCGTTAAGTATACTTAGAATCGTAATATGTAAGTATTTATTTTAGATAATATTTTTGTGTAATACTATGAAAAGTATACAATGTGTGTGTGCAATATATAAGCTATATATAATTAAATCAAGAGAAATATGGTACTACGAGTTACACCGAGCATGAGAATTATGTAGCGTTGAATATTTATATTGTTTATATGAATTATGTCACAGAGCATGCATAACGGTAGTAGTATCTCATAGATTAGACGTAAGCAGTTATTGAGTAACTGTTTAATGAAACACTTACATCTATTAGATTTCGAAAAAAATAAAAAGCGATGAAGCGTGACGAATTTTGGTGCTAGAAACCTACCAGTAAGTCGCTGAAAAAGTTGAATATACGCAAATGAAGTACTTTATGAATCATAACATTCTGCTTAGATGATGTCACTTAAATTCTTTATGACTGAAATTTACACACAATATATGATTTCCAAGTGTGAAAAATTAATGATTTTAATCTCTAACATAAATGAAACTGTTTAAGACAAGTTCCTACACACTTTTAATTATTTAATTATCCGCTTTACCAGATTTTACTTATCTCAACGTTGCAAATAGAAGTCTTCGTAACTTTTCGAAAATCGGCATACGATCATGGTTATATAAACCGCTAAAATATGCTAATTCGTCGTTCCTCTTAATGTAAAATCGGAAAAAATTGGAAGAATACTTGCTGTTAATCGAAAAAGCGAGAGCTAAAAGAAGCGGAAGTTGAGACGTACATCTGCGCAGTTCAAGGGTCCCACGGAATTTTTCTCAGTTTCTCCTAGAAAGTCCTTCTCTCGGCTCTCTCTTTCTCTTTCTCTCCCTCACTCTCTATCTCTATTACACATAAAACTTATCGGATTTTACGATAGACCACGGAAAAAATACCTTTTTCCAAAGAAACTCCCGTCTTTTCCTGCGGCGCGGTCAAATGGGTAACGGAGCACGCTATTGAAATCTTCTTAGAATGCAAGGGGAGAAAAAAAAATGGTAAAGATTCCGAGTTGGCTCGGTAAATCGAGAAACATCTGAATAGTGTATTCTTTTTGAACTTCTTAGAACGAAAGTACTGCTACTCTAGATTTTTAAATAGAATAATTGGTTCAGTGGTGCATCCACTTACTTAGTTAAGGAATGAGTTATTTATGTCATATTTTAGAATTAGAGTTCTCACGTTTTGGAATAATGCTAATACCTTTCTTTAAAAATACAATAGTAAATACCGTACGTCTGTACCTGAAAATTAGTCACCACTATACAGAAAAGTCAAAAAGTAAAAGGAAAAAATTCAGTGATTTTAGTTAACGTTTTCCGGAGTACATTGAATCAAAAATGTTGAATTATTTTTTTACAGTAAGAAATGTACTGGAGTTTGTACAAAGTACGAGTATATAAACAAAATACGCAGATAGTATGCAACCCCTTACATAAAACAATAATTGTCAACATTCAAACGTATTTTCATCTTTCCACATTTTCTCAAACACACACATTCCATTCGGGCATTCACGCCCGTACGTGTCTATTGCATCTCCCCCAAAGGAAATCCTCAAGAGCTCGAGAGTCAAGATGAAAAGAACCTGCTCTTTTCAGCCGGACACAATAACCTCGCTGCAGGAATTCCTAATACACGGCTCTGCCGCGCAGCAGGTTGCTTCGGAGACACACACACGCGCGCACAAACACTGCCGCCGCCGCGCTGCACCTGCACGCACCGCAGCGGCGACGCAGAGAAATCAAAAGTAAGCAGCGACCACCGACGCCAATTCGTTCCCGCCGCTGCCGGCGCCTCTCCAAAAGGTAACTTATATTATGTGTGTGTGTGTGTGTGGATAGGATGAATATACTCACCGTTCGGGCAGGTAAAGACGCTCGTGGCTGGAACCTGTAACAGAGAAGATGAAATGCGTTATTTTAACAACGTTTTATTGCTTTTCCTCGGATACATGCGTGTATATATACGTTATATGTGTGAGAGTTTGGTTTTCTTTTACGAAAGAACGAACACAATTATCGCTTAATTCATATGGGATATATATATATATATATATATATAGGTATGGGTATTGCGAGCGCGGACAAAAGTTGTGTAATAACGTTTAAATAAAATTTGAGCCAGAGTCGCGGGCGCATTATGTGCTCCGCTGCGCGACTTGAGCAATATTTTTAACGTCGGGCTGGTGAGCGTTTTGAGTGCGTGAGTGTTGGTAAGGCGGAGAAAAAGAAATGCGAGCGCGGTGCGCACCGAGAGGTTAAAAAACAAGTTGGCTGCACGAATTTCGGTAATATGTTTACGCTCGGCGCTTTATAAGAGTGCAAGTAATAATGGGCGTTGTACAATTTTGCGTACGGTATACAGTCGTTTGCCAAGCGTGCTATAAAAGTTATGGTTTTGCGTTCTTTTTTTGCGACTAATTATACAATTATGATGAGAGGAAACTTAAGTCGTTTGTATGTCGGAGGGGGAGGAGTGGATGTAAGTTCAGTTTCGGTGACAGAACGTGTCAAACGTTCTGCGGAAGCTTTAAAGCATGGATTGAAAAAATATCTTAATGTGAAGTATTTTTAAAGGAACGCATGGTGAAAGTGTCAGTATAAATATCTGTAATTAATTATTTTTTAAGATTGCTATACTTGTGGGAAGCTTATACCGATTTTTCGAATTTATGAACATTCATTGTAGTTTTCATGGAGACTATACATTTCCAAAACATCAATGTTAATCAGATTACAGCGCGTCATGTAAACCAATCGATTCTATATACATAATAACAAAACTCGCTAATTGCAGATTAACAATACTTAACTTTCTTTAGAGGAAACGACAATATTCAATGTATTACCTGACGCATAACAACCGCTTCTGCAAACCAAACTACAGTAAAGGTAATTAAAAGAACCATTAGAAATAATTATTTATGGCACATTTTTCATCTGGTGCTAATTTATAGGTTGTTGAACCATACACCACTTCCGACAGTTTCTTTCTACATCCTAAGACATTTAATGCTCATGACTCACCTGTTGGTGCTAACTTTATGAGACTTCTTATAATAGATTCACAGAAATTCAACATTCACTCCCGCGAACGAAGTCTACAAAATAATTTGCCCTCGCTAATAGAATAATATTCATCAATACATTTACAATTACACGTTAATCACTCCCACTACTGTTCAAAAAACAAGTGAAAGCACTAAAGGTGAAGAATTTGCACCAACACTACACACCGATCGCCACGGCGGCCTCATCACTGCACTCGTCAGGCAAACGATCCCATCACTCGCAGAAATCCAGAAGCGTAACGACCTCTTCGGTCGCGCACTCTCACAGCCGTCGGCGGCGGCGGTCACGCTACTTTCACGCACTCCGGCGCGGACAATGCGGGCACTGTGCACCGAATTTCCCGCTTATACACTGCAGTCATCACACGGTACTCGACGGTCCGCGGGTGCCGGCTTTCTCCTCTGCGGTTCGCGAGGTGATATAACCTGGACTTTACGGAGATGTTTGCGTTTTATTGATTGGTTTATTATCGCGTGCGCGCGCTGCGGTGGGTATAGATTGCGCAATCCGCGCGGTGCGTATGCGTTTCGTGGTGCGAATATATGGGTGTTTCCGCGGTGTAGAGATATTGGTTGAGGGAGAGAGAGGGAGAGAGACACGTGAATTTATGGCGAGTAGGGGATTCGAGTTTGCATTTGCTTCGTGCGGTTGGCAAAAGTGTGTTATTGATGAGAGAAATTCGTTGTCGGACGCTGGGAAGTGCATTTTTAGGGCTTTTATTAACGAGGAGATAAATGCTGTGGCCGCTTGGCGCATTATTTTTTTTTCCTTTTAGTCCAGGTGTAAGGGAACGGAATTATGTAAACTTTGAAATAGTCGCACCGGATTAAGATGCATAAGTAATCTGCATTTGAATATATGTAGATTCGAAAAAATTGCGTGGAACTATTATAGGTGAAATTTTATTCCGGCGTTTCGTCATCGGCGTTTACGGCCCCCGTGTTGGAGCGCTAAACGAAGAAAGGTATAACCTCGATTTACATTAGAATGTCATGTTGTATGCTAATCACTGTCACTCCTGCCGGTGCGCATATATATATACCTGCGCGCCTCCACTTCCCTCTCAATTTCCACATAATAAGACAGACAGATAGCCGCATATACTCGTACAACGGTGCATTATCGACACGTTCAATTGCAATCTCGCAAATTCTAATCAAACGTATATAGTATAATTACAAATTGGAAACTGAGAAACTCCATACCGCACTTTTCTCGCTCAATAATGATCGGACTTTCGAACCAGCCGCGTGGATATAATAATAATTCATTCGGGGCGAAACCTGACGTCGATATCTCTCTCTCTCTCTCTCTCTCTCTCTCTCTCTCTCTCTCTCTCTCTCTCTCTCTCTCTCTCTCTCTCTCTCTCTCTCTCTCTCTCTCTCTCTAGCCCTCCTGATAACTCCCAAGATCAAGAGTCACGCGTGCCGCTTTGCTGCTGCTTTCCCAAAAGAAGCCAAAACAACAACGAATAATGCGTATATATACACGCACTGCACCGGACACTCGATTATGGGCCGCCCGATTTGTAAACTCGCCAGCCTATACCAGATTTCTCCCGGTGAATGGTCCGCACACGTTCGTGTCTCTCGTATGCTGAATGAAAACGTGAACGTGACTTTGCAACGTACATACACATCGACCGCCCAGCTGTATAGGTGCGCAAAAAATTGCGTCTGCGCTCGCGCGCGTGCGCCTAAACGAGGGGCATTCCAACGCGTTTTCCAGCCGCGCGCGCGCGCGGTTATGTTCGCGAAACCGGTGAGGCACTTGTTAAACTCGCGAGTGAAAGTACACAAAGATTGCACCTCGGGTCCACGGTGGTGGCGCGAGATTTTCCGAGCCGCTCTCACTTTATGTGAGTGTGTGCGTCTTGTGGAATTTTCTGAGCGATTCCCTGCCGGCGTATAAAGCGAGATCGTTGCGGTGGTGGTGTGGTATGCGAAGGTTTTGGCGAGACGAAGCAAGATTTTTCGTCTATGTGTGTGCCTTTTTGCCGAAGATTAGGCAAGAGAGATGGTTGTTGTGGCAGGATGAATTATAGGGTGCCGAAGATTCGGGTCGAGAGAGGTGGGAAAAATCTGTAACTTGGTTGTGAGTATAACGATTTTTGCGAACTTGCCGAGTTATAACAATTGATGCGGTATTAATTGAAGATATATAGATGAAGATTTATTAGAGATAAATAAAACAATGCAGCGGTAAGTTTGTATTAAGCGATTGAACTTGTGACCTTTTTGATGTACTGTCAAAGATTGCATTTTCAGGATTTTCTTCGTACAAAAGCTTTATTGTATACCGGTTTTTGTACTCGATCGATAAAATCGGATTGATTTATATTGCTCCAATTTCACAGCGGTATTCATATTTTTTAATTTCGCGTCCATAAGGCGTATCGTTACCGCAGACGCTTGAATATCAGAGCCCATTATCAGCACAATTTCACGGTGTCTCGAGTGACATTCTCTCTCTACCAATCTTTTTGCCATTTCCCTGCAATGACACCGATTTCGAAACGTTCCTTTCATTGCCTTTCTGTTTTCACAGTTAAAATTTTAAACTTACAATCGAACAAAACAAATTCTCTAAGTTCAAAATATTTGCTTACTTGTTAATTGAGAAGTCCGGTTCAAAATTAAAAAGACGTTTTTAAAATACATGCCGGCATCATTTTCGAAATTTTCATTATCCCCCAAAAATCGTCGGCCCAAACAATCCGCTCTAATTGCTGGTAGTTATACCCTCTAACTCTCGCGTCTCACTTTTCGTATACTCCATCGCATCCTTCGGCGACCTACACGCGAAGGCGCTCATTCTCTCTCTCTCTCCTTGCGTATTCCGCGCGGCGTCCACTCCCGGCCACCACCGCCGCTCTCATCTCCGCTCTCTCTCTCTCCCCCAGCTCGAAAATGACATAACGGGTTATCGCATTCCATCGAGGCGCGTCGGCCGCGCGGCAGCCACGCACTCTATACGCAGCATCTCGCGCGCGCGCATTCCATATATAAGTATGTGTACGGGTATATCTGCGTATATACATGTGCCGAAGGAGACGTTAATTTAGCGGATTTGCCGGAATTCTTCTCCGAACAAGTCAGTTATTGGGAGGATAGAGACGCTTCGCTGGTTTTTTAGCGGGATGCAGCGTTGATGATGATGCGGTGGGAGCGGGTTTATCGGTTTGTTGTTCGCGCGCGCCATGGGTTTACGGATCGAGAAGCCGCTGCGGCGATTAATAGTTTATGTGCAGGCATGAGACGAGAGTGTACAAAGTATTTACTAACGGATTAGCGAAAATTTATGACGAGGAAATGTTGTTGCCTCGTTTGTAGTAGGGTTTTCAGCGTGCGCGGAATGTTTATTGAAAATTTACTTACGTGATAAAAGTATCTTTTATATTACAGTGACGGTAGAGGATCGAAGAGACCAAAATTTATATATGTCTGACAATGCTTCAATATTGTAATATTACTATATGTAAATTATAGTGTTCTTATTTCACAATATCATATTAATGTAAACCAATATCATTTACTATTCAAAATGATTTTACGAAGAATAGGCAATTCCGCAAAAGACTTGAACACCCGAGCTATTTAAGTAAATATACAAAATTTTGAAATTTAAAGCTATCATTATCTTAAATTAGCATAAGTCAACTTCCTTTTGTTTTTGTAACGGTAGATCTGTTACGACTCTTTTTTCCAGAGCATCTAATGGTTGAACCAATTTATCCTATATTGTATGATGTTGCAATAGCACCTGAGGTGCTACTCGCTATGTGGAGCTGCACTTTTTCATTGTTGCAGATTTATGTCCTTAGAATTTACACAATGGTTTTTGTCACCTCGAGATTGCAACACAATCCTTTGCAATTATAAATACGGCAATTTCTCGCGCTAAATTCTAACTGTAATTTTCACAATTTTGCGCGTCAACGCGTCAAGCGCATATTGAAACCATTCACTGAATCATTGGTATAAGAACAACGTTTTCTAATTATCACTAAAGCAATTTTTTATTATACAATAGATTTTCATCCTGATTTTGTCGACAACAGGTAAGTACCTGCGATAAAACATAAATCATCAATTAAGGATTTTCATATTAATAATACGTTATGCTTCTTCATTAACATTCACTCCAAAGTACACGAATTATAAACCCGGAAGCGCGTATCTACGAATTCCAAACTTCTCCGACAAGTACTTCCCCTTTTCGAAAAAATTCCCACCAAATTAGAAAACCGCTCCTCACGCTTCCCTATCTATCTTACATAAATTCCCCCGTATATACAACATATACACAGGCCGACGTTCTCTCCCAAAAAAAAATATCCATCCGCGCACATGTACATACCCGTTCGCGCATATTACAATTCTTGGCTTACGCAACGCCCTTCCAACTACCCATTAACAATTTCACCGACAGCACGCACATAAGAGAACAAAACTCCGCGCTCATATGCATATCCCGGAAAATCGCGTCTAATTAAACGGCGCACGCGCGCGTATACATGTATATGCGTGCGATCTCGTTATATCGCGCACTGCACGTGTCCGATTTTCTCGCGGGGTGTGTTATAGGCAAACGCGTGTATATATGTGTGTACGCGCCACAGTATAGATGCCTCTCGGCCATGGGTGCGTGAGCTCGCGCAGAATGCACTTTCACCGCGCAGGCGCGGGCCTAGCCTCTGGCCGATCGGCCATTTCGCGCGCGCAAACGCAGATTCCTATCGTCTGGGGGGATAGGCGCGCGCAACGGTGAGAAGGAGGTTTCCTTCGGGGCGAGATGATGGAGGTACTAATGGGGCGATTTTTCAGAGGTCGGATATTGCGGGAAATGATCGATGGAGGTTGAGCTAAGAAACGCCTCGTTGAGAGTTTTTTTTTAGAAGAGGGTTGGGTGCGGGTCTCTGATCTAATTATTTTGATTGATAGATATAAGTCGGAGTGAAAAAAGGTCACTTAGCTCGCAAGACAAATTAAAATAAATGGCTTTATTTTTGCAATTTCCATGAAGACAATTATTTTAATAATGAAGTCATGATATTTATCTTTTTCATCGTTTAATTAAATAAGTTAGTGGTATGAGGTTGCAATTAAAAGTTATATCATCTTTATCTTTCGATTTCATCGGAAAACTACAACATATTAACTATATTTAACTTTAAGATTATCGCGAATTTCCCGGAACACAAACGATAATATTTTCGCACCTATTTTTACTCTTCTGCTTCGTGATTTTTTCACCTTCGGAAGCTACGAGTTTGCTCTTCTTTCTATCGCTCCATCCTTCGTTTTCGTACCATTTAGCAGGTCACCGTCGCTTACATCCGCACACAAGGCTTGTTTTTCCGTTTTAGCGAGCAAGCGCGCAAGAGCGCTAATTTCGCCGCCTGGCTCTGATGGCGTTATTGTCTTGTAACTCAATATTATTCACCGCAGTTCTTATAAACGCCGGCTATAACGGTTTCCGTTGCCTTTGGAAAAAAGCCTCGATAGTGTGGGAAATGCGAGCGTGGTTTGGTTTACATTTTTTGTGATAGCGATATGCGTGGGTATCAAAAAAAAGATAAAAATTTGCCAATGTAAAGTAAAGAAAGTACAATGTTCCAAAAACACAAATTTAGAAGGTTTAAATTTTCGACAAACCAATTAAGAATGTTCAAACTTTCGAAAAAAATATACTACAACTTCCAAGTAGAATTTTTGTCAATTTTATTACATGAAACATGAACTTTTCGACATTTTGAACTTTTGAAATTCTACATTATGAACGTTCGATATTATAAACATTCTAGAAGTGAACTTTCTATATTTTGAACTTTTGGTACTATAAACATTTTGTAGTTTAAATTTTTAATCTTTTAATGTAGCTGAATATACTATCAAATTCTACATTTTTATCATTCGAAAATATTATGTTCTAAATTAAGTACAGATATATTCTATAGATGCTTATTTTACAATTTGTAATAGACAAATAGGATTTCAAAATTGTGCCATTTCTGAAGTTGCAAAATAAATTCTATGAATATATTTTCTAAAATTTTAATATTCGTTAAGGTGGTACTTTGTAAAATCGATTTCGACCTCATAAATTATCGACATTATCAATTTTTAATTTTTAATTTTCCACATTCTATGTTTTCCATGATGAATATTTCTAATATATTACTTTTCTGGAAAAAAATATTCTATTTTTCGATACCCACTCTATTTCCACTGCAATCAACGAGATTAGATACAGGCGAATTTCAGCTAAGACTGCGTCAAGGACTTTCTATTTCTATCTTAACTTCATAACTTTCTACAGTATTCTTTTAATAAGACTTCCTTGGCGCCTGATAAATCATTCGTAAAATACTTGGTTTTCCCAATTTTTAATTATATTTGCAATATTTATAATTTTATTTCTCTTATATTTACAGGCAATAAATACGGGATTCTTATCTACTGTATTTTTCTTCCAAATCATTAAAAATTTGAATAACATTTATCGAACAAATAAAGATAAGAAATAACAATTACAAACCGTAGTAAAAACATTTTTCCAGCAATGCACATTTTACTCAAACTATCCATAAAGCAATTTCGAAACGGTAGCGTAAAAATAGAAAAAAAAACTCTCGCTAAGCGTCGCGCACCCGATACTTTTCGCGACATAATGGCAACGATCCGACGCGCGACGCTCATTAAAGAAAACCCCGTTCGCTTGTTTGGCCTCGCGCACTTTCCATTTCGCCCATGGACGGCGGTTTTAATGAAAAATGCTAATAACCATCGAGAAGAAAAGCGACGCGACGAGAGGAGAAAATAACGCACGACGCGCGGCCACACCAACCCACGGCGAGGCAAATTGTCGGCACTGCGCGCATTGTACTCCGCGGACGACTGGCTCGACTAATTGCGGTGTCGCTCGCTCAGATTTCGCAAAGAAGCGAGAGGACGAAAATAATGAACAATTCCGCCCCGATGGAGATTTCGCGATTCGTTCGATTATTCGGTCGGATTTAAGAAATATTATAGATGCACGCATTTATTGCCGATTGCGCAAGCCCACCGATTGTAAATCGAGTAGTACCGCGATTAGCGGCTGCATTCGAATGATTATTATATTTAATAACGTTTCCGGTCTTGCGGGAATTAAAATGAGCCCGCGGGGTTGAGGTATTGTGCAACCGTGTTTACGTATTACGCGCGCACGCAGAAAAATGCTGTCAAGTGCTCTAAACGGTCAGTTACCTGATGCTCGACGTTGCGGCAATTGTAACGTCACAGACTTTTTTTTTCTTTGCTTCTAGAGCGGCAATTGAGATTTTGAAAGGAAACAAAAATTATAGAGCGAGAAAAAATTGTATAGGAATCGCAGAGAGTGAGAGAGAAGGGTAATTTAGGATTCTTTTTATTGCGCGTAGTTTTGCATGCGCAAGCTGCTTTTGTTTTCAAGTGGTCAGACGGAAAAATCGAGTTTTGAGGTTGCGTGGAAGAACGTTCAAATAACCGGCAATTATCGCAGTCTGGAAAGCCCGGAAATTGCCCTCGAAGTAAACTCCGAAAGAGTGCGTAAATTGGAGCACTTTACTTAACAGACTATTTTTAACCTTTTCCTCGCGGGTTTTGTAACAAATTTAGTACCATGCAGTCTAGATTTATAAATATTATTCAATCTTAAAACTTTTGAGAAACTCTTTAGAAAGTTTCACCATGTCGGTTCGGGCGACAAGCTTTTTCCACCGCCATAATTCACGCGCTCCCGTATCACAAGCGCCTCGTCGCGTTATTGCGGGTCGAAAAATCGTCCCGCGTGCTTTGCCGTGGCCGATTTCTATATGTGTTACTTACCCACGCGGCTTACGCATGCATTATATACCGTTTGTTGTCGAAAGCAAAACGGTCGTACAGACGCGGCGGTCGCGAGGCGTTTTACACGGATCGCCGAGCCTCGCGCGAACGCGAACGCGAAGGAAGAAAATGCGAGTAAAAAATAGCGAAAACCTGTTTTTGAGGCCGCGCTCGTTGGGCAAGCTCGGTTATGAGAGAGAGAGAGAGGGAGAGAGCGTCTGTGTGCAAATGCGGGCTGAGTCTGTGTATGTGGGTATTAAAAGCGTCGAGATATATATATATATATGTATGTGAGAGAGAGAGGGAGAGAGGTAACTCACCTGAGACTCCGTTAGTCGAAGATGGCACAAGAGGACGGCGAGCCACACGGCCGCCGATTTCCTTATCAGCATTTTCTGCAACAAATAGAAATGTATTTTAGTACGTGGTTACCGTGTAATTTGTTTATTATTTATCATAGCGGCTCGGAAGCTTCAAAAGAAATTGTTATAAACGCCGTTGATTATCGTTAATAACGGTCGAATTCTTCAGTTATATTAGCACTACGGAATTTATGTCTGTAAGGGATAAAAAGAGGGAGGAATTTGTAATTGAAAACTTGAAAAATGTGGCTTACCGATACCGTAATATTTTTAGGGATTAAATTATGTAGTATTTTCATATAGTGATATTATTTAAATAGGAGTCTGTACAATCTGGGCAACACGTGTGCATTCCACAGAGTGCTATACATGAATTCCGTAATTAAAATATACGATTCGAATAAAATGATGAATTTATCGTTAATTCATGAACGAAGATAATCGTTGCTACGGAATTATTCATACCTAACAGTATAAGTGCTGATTTTAATTACGTACTTTTATAGACTAAAGATGTTTTGAATGAAAAACTTGCTACGATTACTCACCGTATCTAATGTTATGACTTAATTAATTACTTCAAATTTTTTGTATCAGCTTTCTCACCATTCTATTTCAACTTAAACCCGTTAAAAGTGCGAAACCGCCCAATCATAGTTTTTAGAAAGTGAATCGTCATTTCGTTTACTTAAGAGCGCATTGTCACTTTAGAATGTGAAGGAACTGGAAATTTCAATTATTCAAATTTAATTAATCTCTTGTCGTAAATGTATAATTGTGCATAATTTTGTATAATTTTTGCTTTTATCATGTATATAATCAAAATCAAGACAAACTGGGTCACTTAAAACATTTCTGTTTGAAAAAGAAATTTTTATTAACAATTTATCTCATGAAATTTCCAATCGAAAAAGGAAGTTTTTCCAAAGAAAGCTGTAAAAAATCCGCTCGAGTTCCCTTGCAATCATTTCGCGAGATTAATTAGGAGAAAAAATGTAACTCTACTCGTATGTACACAACGATATTGCACCAATAAAGCACTTATCAATACGCGCATCGGCACGCATACATGCGCGCGCCTTTTCTTTGTTTTTGCGACGATTCGCGCGCATGTTAGCGCTCACGTAGTCTGAGAAATTTCGTCGGCGCCCGTAACAATAGATGACATAATTAAAGCTAACGGCCTCAAGTCAAAGCGTGGCTCGTTAACTCATTCCACATTGTGAGTAAGCGTTACGCGCGGAGAAAGAGAGAGAGAAAGATCCCTATTCACACCGACAAGCGTGAGAGTATCTTCGCCTCTCGATTCACTCGTGCTGGCTGCGCTTTATTGTTTCCGATGCCCGTGTGTATACATACATCGTGTGCGAGCCGCGAGCTGATGATCGATGAACATTGGATTCTTATCGTTCGCTTGATTGCGCTCGTTGTTTTCCTTCTCGCGATGGAAAATTTCGTTGTCGCGCTTTCGTCGAGATGGTTTTTTTGCGATTTCAAATCCTCTAGACTTACGTACGATTATAATACTGTTATCGAAATAACTCAAGTATTATATTAGAAAAGATTGAAATTTATAAGAAAATTTTATTCTCTCATTTATTTTATAATATTTATGACGAATTTTTTGCATATTTTATAATATAAGTGCTAGTTGTTTGAATTTACACATTACAATTATCCTATCGTATTTAATATTAATTTTCTCCTTATATTGCAATAACGGTTTTATCACATCGTTAACGCTAATCATCTTTCAACCTATACTAACTTTTAAGTCATTTATCCGCAAGTAATTCGATTATCTATCCAAAAGGATCGCCTCAGATACTCCTACTTCTTAAAATCCCCTGAGTACCTCCTGAACTTTGCATTCACGAAAGTGGAAACCCCCTGCGTAACTGCATTACACGCCCAGCTACACTCTCACAAAAATTCACAGCTGTGTCGAAAACCACGAGGATTACCCCGATGACGCGACGAATTCACAGTGCAAAAAGTGCATCCGCGTTCCCACAGGGGCTGTACATAACACAGCCATATCGAGGCTCGCGCACGATCCTAATTGCGCGCGCACGCGTGACGTAACGCGCGCAGGCGTGCATTATGGGAAGAGTGCGCGCGAATTTCCGAATTCGCGTATACTTACGGCTGTATAGTCTAGATTCGCCCCGGCAAAAAAAAGAAAGCGCAACTGTGTTACACCTTTATTACGAGGTGCGAGTGAAGAAACGAGCTGCCGAGGTTCATAACCGACAAATTCGCGTAGATTTGAATTATCTCGGTTTTTTTTTTCTCTGCTACGACGAGGATGTGTCACGAGTACAGTTAATTCCTTGACGCCTGATACGCGGCGTTATTTATATGTCACAAACCAGTTTCTTTGCCGCGCAGACGCACGAGTAAGGCGGGAGATAGAAAAAAGGCGGTTCTTTTTGCCGCGAATCCTTTCCACATAGCGTATCTGCGCCTATAAACTGATACACTTGACGGTATTTATAAGTATACGGATCGGAAGCGATTTCGAGATATTTGGTAGAAGATATAACTATAATCTTATTGCGTGAAAAAAAAAAAAAATTTTTTACAGTTACTTGACCTGGAAAATATTTTTAAGAAATGAAATTCTTCTCCAGTTTTAATATCAATTTGATTCACAAATGAACTATTCAGTTTGCGTAAATTTCTTCTTCAAAGTAACACATATCTACATCGTTATACAAACACTAATTAAAATGAAAAAGAAAATTATACCCGCAAAGGTCGAAAAATGGAGTATTGGTTCGTGAGATTAATAGTCCAACCTTGCGAGATACACTTTTTTAACTATGGGAAAAGCATAAAACCAAACACCCGGAGAATCTTATCCACCGATCGTTTTAAAATAATTACCCATGTCCCCTAACTGTACACTCGCGGCTTTTTAGACATTCGCGATTCCCATACTAGATTAGAATATATATCAAGAGCGTTCTCGTTTCCCTTTGCTATAAAATCACGCGCGAGTAAATTTCGCCTATATATACACACACCTTATATCCTCATCCATTCCATCTCGAGAAAAATAACGAAACACGTGTGCGCCTGCGTTTCGTAAGATATAAGAGAAATTTCTCACATACTCCGTTCCGTAAACCACACATACAAACGAGCGCGCGCGCATGTATATACTGTAAGTTTAACGATCACTCCTTAGTCATTTTCATCAGCCGTATACCTACAGTGAGGAAAATGCAGGATGAATATACCGAATAAGAAAAGAAGAAACGAAAAAGAAATGGGACCCATTTGTAATTAGGATACAGCGGCTCACTGTACTCGAGAGAGAGAACGCAGCTATGCGCGACGCGAGAACCCGTTACACCTGCAGCGCGCCGGGGGATTAAGGTTGCAAGTAGGCGCAATTATCGCGCGATCCTCTCTTCTCTCTCTTCGCTTTGAGCCGAGCTCGCGCGATTAAACGCGCCATTAGAGATGAGGCCTACACCCTTCAATCGCCTGGAAACTATACCTACATGTATGCATGTTCAGTCGGAAGGATTGATGTTTGGATATTCCATTGTCTGCGCGTAATCAGGCCGACCTTCCGTTTCGTGGATGTGGCTAATGGGTCGATGGAAAAACTGTGTTTCGCGTAATTGCATTATGAAGTGTATACAAATAACTGTATTATTTATCGGGTGTAAAAAGGACGCGCTCGAAGAATATATATATATACACGAAATGTGACGCGGAGAGGCAATTTTATGGGTGTATAATGCGTGGTATAAAGTAGTGTATTACATTACAGCTAGTTTTATGTGTATATATACGCGTGCGTATGGTAGTAACGATCCGAGCCCGATTGCGTTATTTATATAAAAAGAAACCATTAGAAGTATGGTCATAATGTGGACCTAATCTATGAAGATTGTAAGAAAAGGATAATCGCCATCATATTCGTTAAAAAAAATATTTTTATAAAAAAGCTGCCTAAGTACAAATATCTCAATCACAATCTTGATATTTCTCTCTCTCTCAGGCCTGTAATTTCCTCTGTGCCTCATTTTTCTCCCAGAACGCGTACACACAACTGGCTGCGTAAATCTCCCCAACCACTAAACCCGAAATAAAATCTTGAACCCTCGGCTCCACGTTATTACGAGCTCTCAGACTTGAGGCATTAACCGAATTAAAGTGGGCCCTGGTGTCCGCAATTTTCTACAAAGACGCCGCTTCTGCGCGTAGATTGACACATCGTCGCGGCGACCTGTTTTCGCCGTAAAGTAGCAGTATATATACACGAGCCATCGCAGAGCACGTCGAATATTCCGGAGTCAGCGGTGCTGATTGCCGCGTAATTAATTACCGGTGAGTACCAATGGATCTGCAGTCTCACGTAATTTGCTCTAGTTGCGCGCGAGGGGGAGGGAACGGGACAATGGAGCTGCTGCTGCGCCGGTTGCATAAACATCATGACTAGTGTCTGTAACGGTGAGGTGCAGGAGTTAAATGAACTTTGATGCGTTATTTTGTTAAATTGAAAATTACTCTGAGCGACCCGTTGACGAGACTTTAATTGCGGGGAGAGTCGTGTGAGGTGTATAGTTTTTGTCGCTGATTGTGCGAAGTAATGAATTTTTTGAGTATTAATTATTACTAACGAACGTTGTTGAAGATTTTTATTAATGTCTTGTAGAGTCGTTTTACTGTTACGAATAACAAATAATATCTCGAAAATTGTATCTTTAACTGATACGATTTTTAGTTTTTAGATTTACAAATACGTCGAAGTTACTAAGTATATAGTTTTTATCGAAACCACATTACCAAAGAGTAAAAAGTGTTAAATGAAAGTCCAAGATAGTACCGCAATATTATACAGTTTTTTACCTCTGCAAGGCTTATAGTTAAAAAAAATATGATTAGCCTGAGGATCAGCTACTACTGCCAATCAGAACAACTTTCATAAAAGAAATAAACACTTATTTTCGCAGCGATCAATTTTCACTATCAATATACAGTACTTGACTTTGCACTGAAAGATCAATCGCTTTTTGTCGCGAAACTGAAATTTTCACATTATCCCTTAACCAGGCTCATTTCGCCCAACGGTATACGGTATTATTCCAATCTCAACATATATCCAAACACCGGAACAAAAACCATTTTCATCTACTATATCCACGCTTCGGCCAACCATACCCGACAAAAATTGTCCCACTACTCACTGCGCTTCATCCATAATCGAACCTTTTCTCCTCGCCACGCTGCGTACACGAGAAAAACAAGTTAAGCACGGGTGTATACAGGTACACGCATTTCTACTCTCCTAGTTTAGAAAACTCTCTCGTCCGAAATTAACGATTCAGGGTCAGCTGGCGTACGGTACGCGCGCGAGCGTGCTTACACGTACAGCAGATCTTTCGCACCTTTCTAAAAGCCTTTCGGCCGCGCGCGCACGCGCGATACGGGCGCGCCGCCGAGCACGACAATCAAAAGCGATTTGGCTTGATGAGCCGCCCGGGGCATAAAAGTGGCGCAACGTCGACGCGTGTAATGTTTAAGTACGCCGGAGTACGCGTGTGTGTTTTTTTTTTCTTTTTTATTAGCAAGAGCGCCGTCGGAGCGGTGCACGTACGACGCGTTCCGGTGGATCGAGGTGGAGAACGAAACGGGGGAGGGAAGTCGAACCGATTTCCTGGTAAATGAGGTTTTTCTGGATTTGTACGTAAATATAGCTTGGTTAGTGATTTAAAGTATTAAATATAAATCAATGTCAGAGGTACTGAGTAATGTTTCATAAAAGACTTTGATTTGATTCAAATTGATTCTTATAGTAATAATTTACCTTTTTTATTGAACTTTTCCAGTAAGACTTTAAATGCCATGGAAGTCTAGAAATCTTTGAAAAAACTAAAGCTCACTCTCAAACTAACGGAACAATATATTCGTTTTCGACGTTCCTAAGCCACCTTCACTTTGCGGTTATAACATAAGCGCATATTATACGTTTACTAAAATTATTTCCAAGGAAAGTGTAAAGAAAGTACTATGAAGAAGACGCTCGAAACTGCGCACTCCTCAAAATCACCAATTCTCCGTATTTTCACTGAAATGTTAATGATCTCGGCTAAACTCGCGCTCGGCGAAGAAAATTTACATCTACTGTTTAAAAAGTGTAACGCTTCCCCGTAAACGATTACCCTTAAAAGGCTTGCATTTTACTCAACTCCTCCTGTCACTTATCGGCACGTACAAAACATCCGCGGCGATTTGGTGCCAAACGTACAAGTATACTTAACTGCTTGGAAAGCTTTGAGGTGAGAAAGCTATGCTCGCACGCATACTCAGTGCGTTCGATTTTTTTTTCCTTTTACAGCGATCGAGCGAACTCTTTCGAGCGCACGCCTGTATCGTTAAAAATTCGAATCACACAATCCACATTGACGTTGATGTAGTACCTCGATATATTTGTTTCATTATTTATGGTTCTTGTTCCTGAGCGCGCATTTTTCCCCGAGGTGGTTGCGTGTTTGCGGTTACCTACGGTTTTTATCAAAGCCTCGATTCGGTATATTCGAATGTTTGATACACTGTGTTGTTACGGAATTACCGTTCGAATATTGGACGGTTGTGTAAATATTAGATCAGAATGCACTTATAGAGGAAACAGCTACATTATTTATTGAGATTCCGCTTTACATAATTATGATTTAATGAAATTTGAATGATATGAAAGGTTCGTAACAAAGAATAAAAATATTGCTTATTTTGTTTAAATAATGTTACTTAATTGTCATACAGAACGTACTATTTTATTTACTAGGAATCTTTACAGCTTCATAAAAGAAGAAGCATAAAAAATGAAAATTCTCTACCTGCCCGAGTGTACAGTTATAGCGCCCGCACGTGTTATCTCAAAGAAGGTTTATTTTATTGACTCACTAACTGAATCTAGCTGCCGCTCGAGTATGTTTTATGCGTGAGCAAACTGAAACCTACTTTTTAGCTACCATTATTTATCTCTGAATCACCACGCATGCTAAAACATAATTATTCTGATAATTGTTTTTACAATAAATTAAAATTTAACGTTTTTCCATTTTTCTCGATATCTAGAGCGTGACCGTTGCAAACAAATCCATTAGATTCAACAATCTCTTAAACTAGAACACGATAAATAGAAAATATAATCACTTCATATGTGTGTGTACATTCCCATGTATGTATATGATCCATAGAAATCATTTCTCCTCGCCGGATGATTGAAAGTAAAAACCTTGAAGCAAGCTAGCTCTCCCTATCTTAGCCAATCACTCACGCCGCCGAAAATCAACCTCCATGTACCTAGATCGATATCTCCTTGGTACACTCGCGCATACACACAGGTGGTAAATATATAGCGCAAGCGGGAGCCCATTGGCCCAGTGCGCAACACTGACCTGTGGCCCAAAGACTTTGGCCTATACAGCCGGCGTCTCTCTGACTCATACGAGAAAGCATTCGGCCAACAACTCGTTTACCGCTTGCCGCCAGCGCGAAACGGCGCGTGTGAAAGGCGCGCCGCGGCGCGCAGACAAAAGCTCTTATGCTTATGCTATCCGAATGCCAAGGCGTTTATGCGATGGGCCGGATAAGCTACTACTAGCTAGCCTTTAAGAAGAGAGGGTAACGCGGCTTTGTCTCCGCGAGAGCAGGAGATTCGTTCGCTTTCGTTTTCCCGGCGGTGCGTTTATCAAGATTCAATTAGAGGGCCGATTGTGCGAGAGCCTCGTTTTTCTGGCTGTTCGAGCAGCCGCCTTGCGATGCAGAAAATGCTCGAGTCGTTCGTTTGTCTCGATGATGCGTATGGGTATATACACGCTGGGTTTTACTTAATTAGCGGGGCTGACGGGGAAGTGAAAGCGATTTTTTACTGTGAGACTAATTCGTTACGAAAAAAAACTGGTGCGGTTTTTATTTTGCCATTCGCGGCTAAACTATTCGAGTTGAAGAAAGATTCCTCTATTTATCCAAGCACTTTTGCAGTCAATGAAATCACTGAATAATTGTATAAAAACATCAAATTATAAAATAACGAATGTACACCCTGGTGGAAATTCAAAACATTTTATAACTAGTAACTGAACATTTATATTAGAAACTTGCTATAAAATAGGAATTTCTCTTGTCCAGTTTCTAGCTCCCGATGAAACGCTTTTTCTTCTATTATTTGGCCATTTCATAGATTGAAAAATATAATGAGTTTTTCGAAGACAAGCACAAGCTTGTTCTTGAGTATTTTAAAGGTATTAAAACTGATCAGTTTCTTTAGTCTGGAAATGGCTAGCAGAAGGCTTGCTGTTATGACAAGGAGTGAGCGAGACAGAATCAGATGGAGAAATAAAAGTTTTGCTTAATTATTCATAGAATGAGTACAACAAATGATTTATTAGTTAATGTTATTTATTTGTATTTTGGTAAGCCATCCAATGCACTTTAATGCTCTTTCATCAAAGATAAAATTAGTACGTAAATCAAATACGAACATTTTGTTGTTACGTCAATCTAAGAAATAGGCAAATAATGGTCGAAAAATCGTTTCATCATACCGATTAATTAGCCAGTTTTACTATTTATTTTCTAACTTCTTGTCCATTTCATATAGATGAATTTCTACCAGGGCAATTAAAACAGTATACTAAACGAACTTCTCGAAACTGCCAAATTTCGTAAGATCATCGTCCAGTTGGGCCCAAGAACCTTTCATTGCGCAACGAAAACCAAAACAAAAGTCTCATTCCGGAACAGCGGCGCGCGTAACCCGACTCCCCACGCCCGCAGCCATTAACTTTGTAACCCCTCGTGTCCACTTTCCTCGTGAAACGGCGAAAAAAAAATTACGCTCCCTCCTCACATAATCCTCGTTGCTGCTCCTCCCGTCGTCGAAAAATGGAAAGTCCGATCGATTTCGTTTTCCTCGTTCGTTCGCTCGACTCTCGAGAAAGCGACGTCATCGCGGGCGCGCATTCTCCGCACCTCGTGTCCTTTCGTGCGTTGCATCGGCGTGTAACGGTGATTCTCCGCGGATAGAATGTGCTTGCGACTAAGTGTACCGCAATCGCGCACCGGTACCCTGTGCGAAAACGCGCGCCGCGCGCGAGACTTAATTGATGCGAGAGAGAGAGAAAGAGAAAGACAAGTGCGCTCGTGTGACGCGGGGCTTCGGATGATGTGGCCTTGAAATCCCGGTTGCTTTTTGCCGGGGGAGGAGGTTGATGTGACAGCAATTTTATTTATCATCTCTCGAGGCAATGGGATCATGTATAATTTTGTTGCCGTTTTTGGTACGAATTTTTTCGTTAAGATTGGTTATTAATGTTCATGGGTAAAAAGTGTAGGTATCTGCTACCAATTAGGTAGTATCGCAGTGAACCCATAACCTTTTTCTAAATTTGTGTTTTAATACTACCGCAAAAATTCTATATGTCGTATATGTTTAAAAGGTTTAACTACTACACTTGGCTTTACAACGTAGTCATGGAACGCGATAAAGATCTTCTTTGTAACATAATTACAGTTTAATGGCCAAAAAGTATGATTTATATTTATGTTACATTTTGTTGGAAAAAAAAAACTAAATAAAACGTCATTTTTACGTTGTTAACGCTTAACTGCCCTCCTACCCCAGCTTTATACGTTTTACACACTGCGAGCCTTGAAAACGGTCGAGAGCATTCAGTGAAATGACCATAATACAAATTGCGAAGGTCACTAAAGTCCCATAAATTTGCTTTATTACATTATATCCAGCATTTTTATCTCAACGTCTTTCTTCCACCTTAGCATCGCCGTCAGCGCGTACTCAGAAATGGCGAATTTAGTGCTCAAAACAAAATGCTTGATAATTATAATCCGAAGTATAATATTCCGTAATTGATCGTAAAAAAGTGTCATTACCCGCGGGCCAACGATGGCGGTGTTATAGGTGGTGGCTTTGTTCCGAGCGGTATGGCTTTTCGCGTCGGCGATCTTCCAACTTTATATTTTTCCCACGATGGCGGAAAAGCGGAGTGGGGGTTTCACGCTTTGGTGCTCGAAAGCGGCGGCGCAGAGGCGGCAAGTTGATGATACGTCTGCGAACGCGCGTTTATCGGTCTTGTTTACGAAAATTAAGGCACTTTCCATGTTTATTGGGTGGTATTAGCATCCGAGTTCACCTGGTATTTTATAGCGCACGGAAGGAAGCGAACACTCTAGTATTCCATTTTCTTTTTCAAATACTCGGTTTGTCGACCGCTATTATTACAGGGCCGTTAAAATATGTAGTATAGGTATGTAATTGCTACTTTTACCTATACAAACACGTTTTTCGGAATTTTTTTATTAAACTTATATACTTTCCAATACACAATTGTAAATAGGATATATATTTTCGCTAAACCAAAAATATTGAAAAAGAGTTTATTTTACGACATGCTTTAACGGCTGTCTAATGATCGTCGTTGGGGGTTATTCAATAAACCGACAGGTAAAATGGCGTACAACCGACACCCGGCGCCTCCACAACGACCCTTCCGAACCCACTTCAAAAAGAAGAACATCACGTCGGTAATATACTAAACCTATTTTCCGGGAACCGTCTGTGCACTTGACGCCGGAAATTTTCACCCGCAGCGGCTCTAAAATCCACCTGCCCGCTGTCACGCGTACAGGTAGTAGAAGCGCCGGAATTCAGGAGAGAATTTCGGGTCGCGCTTGGGCAAAAACAACGCGGAGAAAAGAAAGACGCGCTGCGGTTAAGGGAGAGAGAGACCTTGGAGAACGACGACGAGGAGAAGGAGAGAGAGAGAGAGAGAGAAGATGCATCGAGGGGCTGGATTCGTGAAGCCTTTTGTGCCTTTGTTTCGCGCCACACACAAGAGCGCGCGACACGCACAGAGGCCTTGTATTGAGTGTCATTGTGATCAAACAAATAATGCACAATGAGGACGTAATTTAACTTTGCACTTTCACAAGTGTTTTGCCGAGGTTTCGCGAGAGCTTGAGGCTGGTTCTTCTGTTTATTAACGTGTACGCGTTTATATCCTTTTTGAGGAGGGCTTTGTTTATAGGTTTTCGGTTTTGCGTAATCGCCATTGGCAATGTTGGATAATTGATACCGACGTATTTATTTGGAAATGATTGTGCAACGGAAAGTATAGTGTGGAAGAATAAATTCGGTAAAAATTGTTCGACATTGTCGAGGTTGAAACGAGGAAGTAATTTCTTTATTGTGGTTAAGCTATCGATTGAGGAAATAATTTACACCCACTTTTTTATAGATATTAAATAGAAAACATGTAAAATTTATTTGTATGCGGGTAATTTTCAAAGAAAGTTGAACCATGAGATGGAAATTTTTCTAATGGAAAAAAAAAACTTGAATAAGACGTTTACGAATATGATGACATATTCGTCCTAAAATCTAAAATTACAAGTTGCGCGAGCTTTACCATTAGTCGATGCAATTTTTTTTTTGTTTATTGCATTCTTATGTGCCTTATGCAATGGTTCACAATAGATACCAGCTATTGCCTTAAAATACCAAAAGAAATTTTAAGCTTTTGTATGTAATGATGTAAATTCGATTTAAAAATATGTACAATATAAGTTATTATTATACATCAACATTTATTCATACAACAGACGGCTTACAAAAACATTAGACAAGTAAAGAATAAAATATTTTAATTCATGCGTTGCATAACTGTACCAGCCAAAGCGTATTGAACACATCTATCACGATTCCTCATTCAATAGATATACCGTTACGATTTATTCAAAATCGTCACCTCCGCCTATACACTAACAACGATCTTAAAAAAAATATCATTAACATTCAATCGCGCCTCCCGCCTCTAATTAGCCCAGCCGTCTAATTCAATGTCAAGCTCGCACTGGTTCTCGGCAGCGCGCGGCGTGTATATATCTCCTTTTGCATCGATATACAACCGGTGTATATTTCGTAACAGAGCTACACGCGCGATCGGTTAACGAGGCATCGATGCATAATGCGGGCCGCCGTCGAGTCGTTGACCGGAAACGCGCGCGACGTCGTCGGCGGAAACGATAATTAGACAATGGCGAACGGTACTCCGTTTCGTGATCGTTACGTCAAGTAACATATGCGCGGCGCTATACGCGGGAGTCCTTTTATGGCAGCCTACTTTTGCGCCGCGGTGTCACCGATGTCTGAATAAACATGGAGAGACGCGCTTTTTTCGGAACGGCCATTGTACCGTGGCGATCGCGAGGAGGTTTAGTATTCCGGCCGGTGGTTAAGCTCGGTGTACCGATATGCGTAAATATTTGATTGGTCGGAGTCGGGTCGACGAGTGTAAGGAATGTCATTTTCTGTGTTTGATCGTTAGCGCTGAGGTTAACAGCTTGTCAAATAAAATGACTTGGGACATGATGAAAATGGTAAAGATCAAGAAAAGAAGATATTAGCGTGATCATGAAAAATAATTTTATTTTTAGGCCCATATCGAGCCAACATAAGGAATGTTTTTCATCACATCTTAAATAATAAAACTCGACGTTTGTATTAAGAGTTCATTGAAACTTATCTTTGACAGGACTATTGGATATTCCGAAGGATAATGAAAAATGAATAAGGCATCATTTCTTACATTTTCAAATCTACTTCTTGAGATAAATAATTTACACAAAACTATAGACCAATTTTTCTATATAAGATTTCATCTACTTTATCTCTTTTCAATTTGAGTAAAAAAACCAAAACTTTATTACCGCCAACAAATTTGACACATCAATAAAACCACAACAAATAAAACCATCACTCGCAGCTCGACTTTCTTCCACCTCCCATAAAGTCTTGTCAAGCCGCATCTGCGCCGAACGATTTATGGTATATCTCGCTGGCCATCTCTCAAGCCGCCATCTCGCCATTATTTCTCCGAGCTTGTGCGCACGATATCGCCACGCGGCGAAGAAATTGACGGGACGCGCACGATTTTAGAAGCGAGAAAGACGACAGCAATGTAACACGCGTGTTGCGGACACGCGCGAAAGTCGATACGATCGGTGACCGGCTGCGGGTACGATGCTCGGGCGAGCGAACTTCCGAGGAAGGCGAAATGTAAGTAGAAGTCGCCAGGTGCAGTTTTCATACACGAGGATGTGCGTGGTATCGAAAGGGTACAATTGTTTTTGTTATTTCGAGTTCGTTGTGTCAGTGAATATTAGGATTTTAAAATATTATACGTATTACTAATAATTTGTAAGTTGAAATGTTGAAAATCAATGGCATTATTAAGCCTTTCAGAGGCATATTTTTCTAGAAAAATCAAAGAGTTTTCATTGTAAATTGTTTATAACTAATTATATAAACAAATGTTCTTATTCTTAGGCTTAGAAATATGTATCATAAGTATCTAACATACAATGGAAAAACGTTTGAGTAATTTTGAGTCTGAAATGGCTAGTTGTGAACGAAAAACTGGAAAAAAGTACACTGAAAAAAATTTTAGGCTGTAGAAACCATAGTTTCGATTTGCTGTACTAACACTATTTATAGTGTTCATTTACCCTTACAGACGGCTGAAGTAGCTATTCATTTGTATAATGTAACGGCACTATTGGTCAGATGCGGGAAATGTACTTGTACAGCTCTGACAGCCGTACGATTTAGTTTTGCCGCCGATATTTGTTTGTTGACAACGCTACAACGCGAAGCCGATGTTCATGTTATAACCTAAAAAAGTCAAGAAACTGGCCACATCAACCGCATGTTTGCAATCCGCGTTTGCGTATTTCATCTGTAATCAGTGTACTTATCAATCGAGATTATTTTAATGAAAAATATGTATGTATGGCGAATCATAACCTATTTAATGCTCCGACAAAAGAACTCTATACATTAGTGCTTTCAGTGTATCTTGTACAGCTCTCACAACTGTACGAATACAATTACTGTGTCTATAAAATTTAGCAGAAAGAAAATCAGCCGAACAGTACTGTTGTCAGAGCCGTACTTTCAGTTCTTACAACGTGAAATTTTTTTCAGTGTAGGGTGCCACTGTTGTGGCTTCTGCCCCTGAAAGGGTTAATTAATACAAAACAGTTTCAGAAAACATTACTTATTCTATTCATAAACTTAAAACATAAACTAGTTTGCCAATTAAAAAGAAAAACGAACCATTAGAGTTCCATGTTTTTCCACAGCTAATTATGGGAAAATTACCGTCGAGTCAACACTCAAGATTAATCTCTCAGATTCGTTTCCAAAATCACACGCACGTAAATGAGTGGCACAACTGGCACTGGTTGACGAATCGAAATTCTGCTAGACGAAGAAACGATGATCCCACGTGAGGGATTACCGCGTTAATTGCCCTTGAGGTGTATTATCGATGCTAACCGCTCGCAATTAGGGCTAAATGCTTTCCGCAATTACGTAAACTCATTCTCAAAATATGCTTCTTCCATTATCTCCTTCTTCTTCTTCGCTATACCATTTCTCTTCCCTATACTGTTCCCAACATTTACTCATCCGTTGTTTTTACTGATAGCCGTGTGTCGCCGATGACTGATATTTTCGTCATTTAAAATAACAGTATAGACTTTTACTTTATTGTTTATATTTAATATAGTTGGGGTGGCATATTAGTGGTGGCAGTAGGGATCTTAAAATTCCTAAAGTTCATACTTATGCTTATGGACAAAGATCTTTCCCTGCTCAAGCTGCGAACTTGTGGAATTCTCTCTGTACCGACACTAAGCCGTTTTAAATCTGCTCTATTTGATTATTTTTTTTACTCTTGACTGCGAGCGTTATGATGACCTCTATGTGATATTCTATTTCAGTATTAAGCTCTTGACTAGTGGTTAAGCAGTGTCGTAATTGTAACATTAATTATATTTATTATGTGATATTCACGTAATGTCTCTTATTGTCTTCTCCAATGTTTGCGCGTACCAGTAATATGTATATAAACACACTGACTTTGTAGCTCTTTTAGTCACAGTCCGAAATAAAGAAATTATTATTATTATTATTATTATTATTATTTAGAAACAAATATCAAAATAAAAATACGGTTAAAAGTCAACATTTTATCAAATCAGCATTGTCACTGAACACCACCCCATCTCTATCCGTATATAATAATAAACGAAAATCATCCACGTAGGCTCTGGCGCTATCACGGTCCCCTCTCTCGACGCGAAACCCCCGCAGCCGATAACAATCACCTCCTGCGTCATTTTCCCCTGCTCTATAACTGTAAAGCCATCGCGCACGGCTTATATATACCAATCCGTTAATTATGATTCCCGCACGAGCTCGCATCAACACACAGCGCGTGCCTCGAATCTCGCTCAGCCGATCTTCTGCACTGCTCTCTCTCTCTCTCTCTCTCTGTGCGTTTCTCGATGACTTTTCGAGAGCGCTGTATAAGGTACACGTGTACATGTATACCTACGCGCAAGGCCTATGTAACGGGACGTTGCGCGAGGCGGATACGAAATCTCCTACATAGCGCGCCGCGCGGCGCCCGCGATGGTTTATAGGATCCTGCGCTGTGTGGGCCGCCGCGGACTGCGGAGAGAGATAGTGTCACGGAGAGGCTGTGCGGGCGCGCCTTTCGAAAATAGAAATGATGGCGTGCGGCGGCGAGATGTTTGGCTCATTGTTTCGTTTGAAGGCTCGAAAGGTGACTGACTTGTTACGGAGAGTTTATTATATACTTTTATGAGGTTTTCGAATAGGAATTTCAATCTTATGATACTTGGTAAAAAAGTTGTAAGGTGTCCTTACTTTGCAAGTATAAAGTAATTGTATTATGTGGACGAGGAACTGTATTAATATGTAAGCAGCTTGTTTTAAGCCGAATCCTTATTAGAAGATTAAAAAACTGTGCGCGCCTTAACCTTGCAAATTCCACGCATATATCCACTGACGCGAAACTTGAGACCTGGCTTTATATATGCGACAGCCGTTCTGCAAAGGACCACTCGGAAATTTTAAACAATCTCATTTATGCGTCCACTGTAACGTAGGTCCCGAACAATGAGTATGTATTATGCGCATAAACACTGTTTTGGTAAATCTCTCTGTTAAAAAGTTTAACAAAAAAAAAAAGACACTGAATTGCTTCATCAGCTATTTAAAAAGTTAAATGGTTACTCAATTGAATGTACACTAGAACCTAGATTTTGAAAAAGCCGTGCAGTAATCTGATCAACGCGAGCTCGCCCATTTCTATAGCCAGGAATGCGGCGTATACGAATGCCATAACGTTCCAGGATAAAATCCTACCTATTTTATACCCTCGCGCCGAACGCTATTGCAAAACTTCTCTGCGCATGCTTGTATGTCTCTCTCTCTCTCCCTCTCTCTTCTACAGCCCACGCGCGCATAGACGTAGACCTCGCTGCATAATGGTACTTCTGTTCCCGAATTTTCGTGACTCGAAATACTCGCACGACTGCGGCGCGGCTTTCTCGGTTAATTACGATACATACACGAGCAGGGCTAATTATTCGAGAGCGCGACACACACGCAGCGAGTGAAAACAGCCGAAATATAAAGTTATATATATTCGGAGGAGATTGACAAGAGTCGAGTAGGCTGCTCCACGCAGTCCCACGGCTACTTTTACTTTTGCCTCTCCGCCATATATAAGAGCGATGAGTTACGTAAAGCTTTCGAGATGCGCGCATACATACATATATACTTACACGTATACAGAGAGAGAGAGAGAGAGAAATTTATATGTTTATGAGCGTCCAATCAAATCTCTCCCGAGAGGACTGCGAGCGCGGGAAAATTTACCCGGAACACAATCGCGGACAGGTGCGTGTGTATGTATATACGCACGTGGTACATAGGCTTTTAAAAAGGCGGTGCGAGCGATTAGCGCTCATTAGAAAATAAATAATTACATTTACGTCGCTGGCCTCTCTCCGGTTCTCGTGAGGGCTCAATCAGGGCTCGATATAGTACGCCAAGGAGAGGCTCCGCGGGGAATCGAAAAATCATTGCGCGGCACACTTTCGAAAATTGATGGGCACTGACTATCGATGGTGTTTATAAGGAGTGTGCACGATTAATTGTGATATCGATATGATTATTAATTGTCGTGTCAACTGTGAGACCGTTTATGGGAAGTAGACCAGGTGTATGACTGGCGATAATAATAAATTGTTACCCTGAACTGTTGTTTTATAAATAGAAGCTGTGTAGGAATGATACAGGCCGCATGACTCACCCATTTGACGGTTTATTTTGTATGCAAAGGTATGTATTTTCTTATCAGAATAGTATAAACATTATGTGATACAATTGGGCGACTTTCTCTAAAAATGCATATTTCGAATGGAAATGTGATAGCTGAAAATGTCAACAATGATTATGAATAACGACTGTCAACGCATGTGTTTGCCGTAGCGGCAAACCCTATTTAAAAGCCGCTTTGGAATTCAATAGGAAGTTATGAATGCTTGACAAAATATCGCATACTATTATGACCCTTTCTTCAAGCTATCTGCGTACCTTTGTGGTTACTTTTGCATGGGGAAAGTTTAGTCATTTTTAATGGACTTTCTCTACTCGTATAATGCTCCGAAATGAGCTATGACCTTATAATGACGCTATGGTCCATAAACGTGACTATTCGGATACTTTAGGCAATAAAAACAATTGTATTTACGCAATTGTCGTATTATTAACGTAAATTAATTCATTACAGAGCTATTATTTGTAGTGCATAATTAAAATTTCAAAAATGTGTAACTTTATTGGTATTAAAATGTAAAAATGCTTGTTTACGAGTTAAATATTCAATGAATGATCAGTGAACGCCCACAACAAAGTTAGGCAAGTCCGCGTCAATTTTGAGAAAAAAGTAAAATGTTTTGAACGTTCATCTTCTCAACAAACCGTATGGACTCCTATAAATTCCCTGATAAATGACTTTTGGATGACTTTCTAGTCTTATTGTTACCAACAGTTAATTATAGGGTATATAAGGATTTAGGGATGCCACCGCGTTAAAGCTAGACCTTCGCCGTGAAAAATGAGAGCACCCCCGGGTCCCGGTTCACCTTCGAGGTTAATTACTTTCCACCAACTTCAAAAAAGATTGGAATTCTTTGTTTTTCAACCACTAGCAACCCATATTTTCTTCTCGAATTTCACACTGTGAATAACACAATTTTCAGTTACACTCCTCGCAGTCACCGCAATATCGAACAAAACTAAGAACCCTATCCGCAAAAGTCTCCTACGCCCTTGAAAAAAGGAGTTTTCGTCGTTCCGTGTTCCGACACCGGCGTCGTCGAAACCGTTACACGCAGATAAGGCCGGAAACACATCGGATAGCACTCCACTATACTAGGTATGCGCGCGAGAGTCTCCTCCAGCTACACAGAGCTCGGGAAATCGAGTATCTCTCTCCCGCGAGCGAGAGCTTCGTCGTCGCTCGACCGGTTTTACTATACACACACACGCGCGCTCTCTGCGCCGGCCACGGAAATATCCTCCTTCTTCGAACGGTAGTTTCAGTTGCCAGCCGCTCGTATCTCCCTTTTTCCATTCCCCCGCTCTCTTTCGATTTATTTATTTGCGCGAGCGGACTTGCCTATCCGCGTTCGGCCCTCGGCATGCGGTTTTACGGCGCGCGGGGTTGCGTATGCTAATTGATCGGCCGCATGATTTGCGGTGGCGACGCGACTCGCTAAGTGCACCCGGAATGCGTGTTTGTGTAACGAGGCAGGAGTAGTGTGCACACGGGTGCGCAAGTGAACTCGACGGCAGGTATTGTATATAGAGGGGTGGCTGTGTTGTCGCAGCGAGGGACATTTTGAGCTGCCGATTTCTGGCGGTTATTGTTAGGGTGACGTAATTGGTAACGCGTGATTCGATTTCGTAATTTATGATAGAAAATGTATGGAGATATTTTGTTTAATTGCGCGAAGTTGAGTGAATTATTTGTTGACTAAAAGTGTAGATTTTTCGCAATTACGTGGAAAAACTACAATCACGCGGAATAGTAAAAGTATAAAATATATGCAACGAGAGCGCAGAAACTTGTATGATTTTCCATTTTAAATACGACATAAAACTAATTAATACCCGCGGCACGTGCGCAAATATACAATTAGCTGCGTATCAGTGCAGAACTGGCAATTAGAAATTCGTCATAAAGGCTTTGGTTAAGGTAATGGATATTAAATGGCAGCACGCGCATATGAATCGCAAAATTTCTCCGCGGCTAATGTCTATAAGATCTCATTTCTGATGTAGATTAGAGAATCCGTTCAATACTTCATTTATTTTTGACAATAGATTCCATCTAGGAGTAATTGGTATTCAATTAGTTTCGTGACTATGTTTACTTTTATGTATTAGATTGTATAAGTTACTGTTTCGTCAGTTAATGTAGACTTGTAAAGAAAATGGCTTTTACATAATTAAGGAATATTAACATTGAAAGACGTTGCATTGGTAATATACGAAAATTGACGCTTTTCCTATACTTAGCAATGATTAAATTGGAAAACATGAATTTTAATTAAACCAGTTGCGCAAGTATTCCACTTTGTGCGATGACAAAATACCGTCTGATAGGAAACATTAATAATTTTTCCTCCCGACAAAAAAACAACTTCAATAAAAAAAAAATTTCCAACGCTTCGCTCGAAGGTTCAGCCAAAGATCTCGACACCCTAACCACACAACAATCGCGCACACACACACTGGTATAAAAAGCCCTAGCCGTAAACAAAACCAACAATCGCTCCTCCGCATGCGCATTCCCTCTCTCTCCTTCGGCACTCTTATTCGGCTTTCCACATTCCTCTTTCTCCGCTCGTTCTCTTATACTCTCGCGCGCGCGCGGGAGAAAAGGTGGGCATATCTGCGGCGCGTCTCAAGGTCCCGCGAGCGCACGCTCCTTTTTTTCCGTTGCATTATGAATCCGATCGCGATGCGGGAATGCGAAATTGGCGGGAGTGCCCGAGAGAAAGAGATCGGGCGTCAAAACAAAAAAGAAATAGAGAATGGCGCACGAGAGCGACGCGGTTCGAGGGTCGAAGATTGAAGGATATCGCGGCGCGCGTGAGAGATGTAGACTTTTAATTGGACTTTTCTTGGAATTTTAATGCGGTATACGCCATTGAGATTCCTTTGATGTGGCCCTATTTTTAGAAAATTTATGCGGAGTAAAGATGGTGTACCGATCAGATTAGCATAATTCACGGGGGTGGGTGGAGGGGTGTGTGTTAAAGATACAGCGATTACTAGATTGAAAATCGAAACTGTGAAACCGAGCCCATATAGCCGCTTCTCACGAGAAAAAGCCAAGTTCAATGCACGGAGGGGGAACAGGTGTTCGCCTCTTTATACAGTAAACGGTTCACTTCTTTTCTATCCACCGTATCTTATGTATATCTTATGCCGTATATATTACACCACCGACGCGATGAGAAAACCGATCCGAGCACATTCAACCGTACACAAGATCCCCGCATGCACACGAGCACCTCGAAAAAGTCATTTTTTCCCCTCGACCAAACGAAATTCCCCCCTCCTAAAAAACACCAGAGTATCCAGACAACCGAGCGCTGCGAGCCAATATTTTAACGGTATTTCATCGGGACATAAAGATATTCCCTGGAGAGTAGGGAGCAAACACTGCACACGTAATACTCCAGTCCCTTCGTACCGCGCAAGTAAGGTACGCCTACCTCGCCGCCGTCGCGAGTTCAAGGAACCTTTTTCCTCGGCTCGCATGTGCATACTCCTCCTCCCCCCTCCCCCATTTTTAGCACGTATTGCACTTTTGTATCAGCATCATCGAGAGCCTTTATCATGGTGGATCGGTAACGAGGTTCAAGGAGATTCGGCAACACTCACGTATTATTGTTGTGAACGACAACGACGGCTGCACCCACGGCTGCTGGTGTGTCCTACGGCACGGCGTTGTCCGCGCGCCGAATCATATGGAATCACTCGCTCCTGTCTCCCTTCTCTCCACAATAATCAACCGATCGGGTATATGTCGAAGAGAGCGCGATACAAGCACTTTTCTCAGTCGAGTATCTCCTGTGCACACTTCGCGTCCTTTCTCTTCCTCCTCTGGCGCGTGCGGCAACTTTCGATCGACCGGTTGCGACAAAAAATAACAACAAAAATATAACTATAATACGGACTTGCACTTTACAGAAAATCTCAACAATCCATCAGGGAGAACTATGATCAACTTTCTTGCGTTCCTTTATTCGTGTGTGTGTGTGTTGCGTATGTAGGGGAGACAGATCCCGGGGTCACGGAGCACCTTCCCTCCGGCCCGCCGCGTCGAGACTGAGGCGAGGAACGGGCCCGCCGCGCGAGCCGAGGCCCCGATAAAAGGAGGCCCGCCGAGAGGGAGCCAGTGACTCGACAGGAGTGCGCGCGAGCGTAAGAAAGCGAGGGAGAAAGAGAGAGAGAGAGAAAGACGGAGAGCGCAGGGTCTCGAGGGAGAGAGGCGCGGCTCTCTCTCTCTTTTTTCTTACCAGTTCTCCGGCTCTCCTGTCTCCCGCTTCGCCGAGTTACCTGTTTCTGTCTTACGCGCGCGTGCGCGAGAGCGCAAGCGAGCTCTCGGCGATCCTTCGTTAATACCGCGACTCCACTGAGATTCGTCATGGTTTGGTTCTTCCCGAGAGGCTTGCGATGCGGTGAATGAGATCTTTGGGGGATTGAGATGATCCCTCCGCATGCGTGTTGGTATTTAAATGTTGGAAAAAAAGGGATAACTCTGGCTTTTCTGATTATGATTTTGATTTAATTTTATTTGTTTAAGCCTGGAGAAATAGACAGTCTTAATTAATATCTGTCGCGTGTATGTAAAAGGTTAATTATAATATTTATGAAGATGTTCACAAAAATATTGCTACTTAAAGTACTGTGCTTTAATCTATGAGAAAAGTTATAATAATACATTTAATAGTGTAAGATCGTTCATTGGTATCGGAGGTACCGGATTGATCAATTTGATAAAAATGGAAATTTTTAGTAATAAACTACGTAGATTTTCCACGTAAATCATGCTTTTAATTTTTGAATATAAAGAACCTCCAATAATAAATCAACCCTCACAAGAGTCTACAAAGTTGGCCATATCTAGTCAAATTTAATCAATTATACTTAAATTATACCTGAATCATTCCCAGACATTTTACCCATCTGCTTGCATGTAAGATAACCAATAAAATTCATCATGCATCAACGGGTGCGTGGAGCCCCAGCTTCGATTTTTTCATTCCCTAAAATCCGAAATTTATGTACCCAACCACATTCCAGGCTCTTCTCACCCATTCCCGGCAATCATCAACGCCTTTGCGTCTTATATCATCGACATAACAGCATCGTTACCCAACCGGTGGAGCCGCGGCATAATTCCATCGCCTTGGTGAGCAGTGGCCAGCAGCAGCGACGTTGGCAGCAGCTATCTACAGTGCGCGCTTTGGTACAGTAGGCGCTGTGCGAGAGCCAGCCGCGAGTGAATATGGACAGTAGACGACGCGATCCTCGCGCGATCTTTCTCCCCGAGCAGCGAGCATGTGCGCGAGGAGCGAAAGATCATCTACTCTCCATGCCACGTCCTGATCTTTTTTTTTCCCGCGCTTCCGCGTTTGGTTTCCTGCGGTGGCTCACTTTTTCTTGCCATTGTTTTGAATACCAGGGAATGTTAATTGGGTTTTCGAGAAGGGAAATGGGGTACTAGAGCAGGATGGACTATTGGCCTCTTTTGGTGAAATATAGATATGGGAGCTTGTCATTATTTTTTTTTACTTTGGTAATTGGGAATATATATTGACGCGAAAAGTGAAGTTTCGTGTATCAGTTTAGGGGGTTGTTTAGTCATATTTCCGAATACTTGACCATTGTTCAAAATGTACTATCATGATATTGTTGCAATTTTCACAGCCGTTTATGAAAAGCAAACAAGTCGTACCTGTCAGCACAATTCTTTTTGTTAATATTCAGTCAAGATCATTATAGTTTCTTTCAAGTCGTTATGTTTAACTGTCTATTGTGACTGCAGCCATCCTAACGCCAATCTCGCCGTACGGTCGATATTTGGATAGCTGATAATTACATACGTGATACACTATTTCACATAACTTAAACAATGATGTAAGAACTACGTCTCTTTTGTATGGTCAACAAAAATGTTATAATAGGTACTTAGAGTTAAATAGTGTTAATCCATAGTCAACTGAATGCAAGAAGAATATCGAAACATAATTTTTCTTTTCCATTCATATGTAGATTTTCAAATGATTCAACTGTATTTTTTTCAAGCTATTGCTTCACGTTGTACTAGTTTTTTCCAATTGTCGTAGACTTTAATGCATGGGTAAGATGTGTTACTCTTTTCTATTTTTTATGGAGGGGAAGTATTTTTTATAATTTTTTTTTGTAAATTATTACATCCAGTGTTGGTCGTCGTAATAACGTAATTATTTAAAGTATATATAAAAGAATAATTACCGCTAAAAGAACATTTTAAATTTCTTGAAAATAAAATGATCTATTGTTATGTACATTGTAAAAATTTGCTATCCAAATATACTTTATTTTAACAAACGCAATGTAAGATTGTTGTTGTGTTTCATGCTATCAATTGGTAATAACTTTGATATTTCCTATAAAATGTTAACATTAGTGTCTTTTTTATCAACCAAATCCTTGTCTGCAAAGAGAGTGCTTCTACTTGCAGTCTCAATCTACAAGCCTCCGGCCTGGCAACAGCATGAGTCGTATACAAAGTGATAGCGGCGCGGTAACTAACGAGCGTTGAAAAATAAAAGATAAAAATAAACCAGAGAAAAAAGTAACCCGCACACACTGCCCAGAGGCACGTCCATAAAGAAGAGGAAGAAGAAAAGTTCAAAAACACGACACAGTGCGTAAACCGTACACATATATGCCGGTTGACCCTGTTTCCCTCGCGGAATTGTGACGCGCCGCGTACACGAATATGCACACACACACATACGTGAGAGAGGAAAAAAGACATTGCCAGAGGAAGAGGCACAAAAGTCACCGGAATACAGAAGAAAGACGGAGAGAGAGGGAGAGAGTACTTGATTGAGCTGGCCGCAAGCAACGGCTCACGCCGCCAGAGAGCCTATGACTTAAGCCACTTTCGCACCCAGCGGATCGTGACTATCGTGTTCCGCACTAGATCGACGCCCGCGGAAAGGAGGAACGAGCGCACGCGTGCGCCGAAAACGTGCCATGACGGTGATGATGCAAAGGCTAATTTTGGACGTTTGGGATTGTAGAACGTGTATATGTGTTGCGCCAAATCTTATGCCAATGGCATTTTGTCGGTTATTACCCTAAACGCGCTATTTTGCATTCAATAGGTCGCCGAATAATGGCTTTTCATTCATGGTATGGTTATGTAAATTCAAGAGGGTTTGCGTTGTGAACAAATTTTGATAAAAACTGTAATTAATGTGCGTTGTTCATCTTAGGCAAATTAATTGAAATCTTATATATTATATGGTCTTTATCTCTATATTATGTTACAAAAAATACTAGAAACATTTTTGTTTATAATGTACGGATTTCAACCAATTGTGATTCTATATTAATGATTTTAATTACGTGTGACATATTTCATTAAAATGTTCTTATTCTCTGATCAGTGATGTCTTGTTTTAATTTTAAAACTGTTATAAAAACTTCAAAAAAATTTTTACTACCTGAACTTTGTACGATATAAAAAAAGAATGAACAGCACACTAACGATCATCTTTAAAGTCGATGAATGTTACTATCATCGCGAAATTATACACGGAAAAAATGGTTTGTTATCCTAACCAACCGGTTGGTTAACACATGGACAGAACAAAAATAAATAGATTAACAAACAAGTAGTAGTTACGCCAGCCATTTTCATATCGTTACAGTTACTAACCTATGGTTATTTAAAACTATCAATAAAGATATAGTTACGATAACCATTTTCATATTGTTAAACTTTCTAATCTACCGTTATACCATGCTCGATAGTTGTTTCAACCACAAAATTGGAGTCTCCAAGAGTAAAAAAGTAGTCGATACTACTATCGATTTTGTTGTCGTTATTAACTTTCAATAGTTATTGCTACGTATACCACTTGTTTATACCAAAAGCCCGGGCAACAAAATGGTTACAATAACTATCTACTGTCTCTCATTAATTACGTTGGTTACATTAGCTATCACCTTTGGTTCTGTGATTTTTTAGCAATTCGACCTAGTAATGTAACCAATTTTCAGGTTAATCGAGACAACTTTTTTTCCGTTCAGTTTACTCTTCTAACATCCTTTGAACCACAATTATATTCTTAGAAGCAATTAATAATTCAGGTTTAAGATGTCTAGTTTTTTTACAAAATTGACAAGTATAAATTTTTTTCAATGGCCATTTTCCGTTAATTTCATTTGGCCCAATTTCATGTACTCCTTCAGTACGCGTCATAATATATAGCAATTTTGGGAATCCCTATAAAATTAGTTCATCAGAAACATATGTGTCTCAAATTTTTCATAAAGACTTATCTTTGCTCCTGATTTTTAAGAATGTTTTTATTCATCTTGTTTATGAATTTAAAGATTTACGAACGCAGTTATCTTAATTATTTTTCCATATCAAGTTTTACGATGCGGAATGCAGACCCTGTTCACGTTACATTTACATTCATTATACTTGTACTTAACTTGATTGTGTATAGAACTCGAAACTCGCTTCCCGTTTACAGTATTCTACATACAAAACTGAAAAAGAGACTTCAGCCAGCTTTTGCCATCAACAGCATAATTTTTACAAACGATCCCAACACTATCTCAGCGGGTATATCTCTCCCATTCTCGAATCACCAACATCTTGCACATCTCTCCTCGGTATGCAAACCTGGCTGAAAGTTCCCAGCTGTGTGCGCGTCAAATCTCTTATCCATGCCTACCAACGTATATGTACACACTGCGCGCGTATATCCTCCCGGCTTATTATACGTCCTCCCAGTTTGCGCGGAAGGCGCTTAGACTTTAATAAGGATAAAAATGACGCGCGAGCGCGCGATATACATTTAACGAGGCAGGGGGCCCCGGCCTCGCCGCCGCCTTCCGTTATCAGTTACGAGGTCCGCTGCACTCGGAGGCGTTCAACCCGCCACCGAGGCGGCGGCAGCAGCAGCCGGCCAACGTCGTCCTTAGGCTGCTCGGCAAACTGGAAAATCCTGCGGGCGAATGCGCGCGCGTGCGCTGCAATGATTTTTTACGCGCGATACACGCGCCGAAGCACTTTATGCGCGAAAAGCCAAGGGCGAGGAGCCCCGGAACTATTTTTTATATTGAAAAAGCGTCTGCTATACGTCGCGATAATGGAGGTGTTGACTCTTTGGTTTGCTTAGTAGCGACAGTGATTTTCCTGTATTAGTATAATAATAGTCGCGTGATAATATGACCTTATCAATAGCTGATATGCCTCGATATGCAAGAAAACGCATGCCCATTACTCATTAATTAATCTGTTTTGATCCCGTAATATCTAAATATACATTAATAAAAAGTGAAAATTGTTAAGGCACATAATCAGTAGTGTGAATCTACATAAAAAATTAAATTATATCGAATTTTAGGTAAATCGATAATTAAATAAACATTAATTGCATTCGCTAAAAATTGAATATTTCTATTTAAGGATCTTTACTCTCTTTAGATTGACTTGGTTTGACTAATACTTATTTAATAAACAATGGGTGATTAATGCTGTCTGCTTTTTTTTTCTTAGTATCTATTTATAAAATTTTCATTTTTAATAATGATCATTCACATGAATTCAAACAAGAGTTCATTTCGACAAAAAAAATTCTCTGCTAAAATTGTTTCTGATGTTGTCAAAAATGTCTTTCGGGGTGTAGATGTTCGTCTCATGACGAGCAAAATAATAAGTGAACTACTATGCAGTCAGGCTGTTGGATCAGAGGTAGAGCACCAGACTGAAATTATTTTAGATTAGTGTAATAAGCCTCCCTTCGGTTATATACGTATACCTATAAACATTGTAAGACAAACATTTTTTCTGAAAATTCAAAAATTTTATATTACATCTGATAAAGAAAAAATACACTTAAAAAGTCACGTAATATGGCTAAATTTAAAGGAGTGTGAAATAGTCACGTACTATACCAGCATCGTCATTTTCGCATCGTTATTCGCAAGAAATGCGCGGTTATAAATTAAAGCCATTCATTAGCTTTTTTTACACTTGGGTTTCAAAATTATCGTGTTTACTTACCTACATATTTTTTGCGGGATTTTTTGAAAATATATCTAGAATTATAAAAAACCGCTGCCAGTACATTGGCACTTAGCTTCCTCAAATTAATTTATTTATTTCTTTTTTTAATTTTTCATGACAATAATTAATTGTATTATACCAAATTTTCTCCATGAATATTCGCAAGAAAACTATGTATATTTATCGAAAATACACATTTGAAATAAAAACACACTACTTTTCTCATGCCCATATACATGTGTGTGTAGTAAGTATAAGTAGATTCGGATCATGAATGTTTGGTTTATTGGTACAATATTTTTTTACAATAAAGTTAGTAACCAAGTTTTAAATACGAATGTACAGCTTTTTCTATCACCGTATATGAATATGGTGAAAACCGGAAAAGAGTATCCAATAAATAAAACTTACAGATTTGGATTGTCATTTGCTATATGGAGGCTAAATTTTTCAGTATCGCCTGTAATAAATCCTAAAGTGAATATTACACTGAAAGAAGGTTTAGAAATATCATTTAAGGTGGCTCCAGCGGTCTAGTAGAGCTAAAGCTATGAACATTTTTTACAAAAATTCATTTATACATTCCAATCTGAAAACTGATATGATAGGAAGCGGAGTTCTTAACATAACGGAAAATATTTTTGTTAGAAAATTTCCAATTTTGCAAAAGTATATTTTGTCCACTAAAAAAAAATTCTATAAGAAATACAAATCTTTTTTGTTTTTCATTCAGTTTTAATTTGCAAGGTCTCATTTTCTTCCTTGTTAAATTTCAGGGGGAGTCAACGATATCAAAACTGAAAATTTTTCAAAACCTGCAAAGTTATATGCAATTGTTTGTAGATTTGTCACTGAATTTTATAAACCTTTGCATATAACTTTGCAGGTTTTGAAAATTTTTCAATTTTGATATCGTTGACTTCCCCTGAAATTTAACAAGGAAGAAAATGAGACCTTGCAAATTAAAATTGAATGAAAAACAAAAAAGATTTATATTTCTTATAGATTTTTTTTTTAATGGACAAAATATACTTTTGCAAAATTGAAAATTTTCTAACAAAAATATTTTCCGTTATGTTAAGAACTCCGCTTCCTATCACATCAATTTTCAGATTGGAATGTGTAAATGAATTTTTATAAAAAATGTTCATAGCTTTAGCTCTACTAGACCGCTGGAGCCACCTTAAACGGCTTGAAAATAGTGAAGCAAAAGTCATGGAATGTGTTTCAATGACACGTAAAAGTGTTTATAAAACTTTAAGTTATTCGGTGACAGAAAAAGATTGCTCAAAATAGTTGTCTTTCGTACCAATTTTGCCAAATATGAAGTTGACTTTGTCTTGGGAAATTCTAATATATATGGACAGTTCTCTCGGAGATCGTGCGCAAAAAAAATTTTTGCCTCCTCATAGAGGAAGCTTTGTAATAGTAAAATTTTAATTTTCTTTAAACATGAATAAAGGTGTCAGAAGTTTGTGTCACATGATTTTACAAAATATCTGGATGGATGTGTGTGTGTGTGTGTGTGTGTGTGTGTGTGTGTGTGTGTGTGTGTGTGTGTGTGTGTGTGTGTGTGTGTGTGTACCGCTTTATTTTCGGATCTACGCGGTCGATTTTAACCGGACGGGTCTCATTTTTTTTGTTTTTTGATTCCGAATTCGGGAAAAAAATAATTTTGTACGACTAACTGATTCGTTTTTGTTTTATGTCACATTTTTCATTTTCGAAAAATTTATTTTTGATTTTTTTTAATGATTGAATTTAAATTTTATAATCCGATGGGTAGTGTTCGAAAGAGCATAAAAAAACCTATATTTCAAAAAAAAAAATTTCTCTAGCTATCACGGTTATTTTGTTATTAACAAAAACGTGTTTTTTTTTAAATGCTTATAACTCCCAAACTAAATGGTCAATTTTTTTGAGAAAAATCATGATAATGGAGATTATGAATAGCTATAATATGTATAAAATTGAATCCATTCTATTGGTTAGTTTTTAAGAAAAAAATTAAAAAATGAAAAAAACGTGTTTTAGGTGGCGACAATTTACGGGAGTAAAATTGTGTTAATCGCTTCAACATTCCTTGTAGAGGTAGATTTTTGGTTGCCACCTGCACCTTTCTTTGGGATAGATGATTGGTTCATAAATTTCAGAGATTTTTGAGGTTAAAATTTTTGTAACCTCTTTTTCGAATCGTAATTTCTCGAGAACAGCTGTATGTATCAGAATGGGATAGGTAGCATTTAAAAGAGAATTAAAATACCTATATTTTCTAAACAAAAAAAAAAGTTTCTAGCTATCACGGTTCTTTGGTTATTAACAAAAACGTAAAACATGAAAAATGAAAAAAATGAGTTTTGTATGTCCAACGATTCCGGAGGGAAAATAGTCGTAATTTCTCCAAAATTCCTTGTGGAGGTAGATTTTGGATAGCTCTTGGTCGAGTTCTTTGGGCAAAATAATTGGTCCATAAATTTCAGAGGTATTTGAGGTTAAAATTTTTTAAACTTTTTTTAAATCGTAATTTCTCGAGAACGGTTCTATGAATCAGCTACAGATTTCTAGACAATTTTGTATGTGATATAGATATTATGTATGTGAATTTTCATCAAGATCGTACGATTACTTTTTGATATTCAAAATTTTCCTATTTTACAAAGTTATTTTATTTGTCGCCTGATAACTAGAGAAAACTTGTTTTAATTTTTTTTTAATTTGGTGGAGATGTAGAGTGTATATTATTTATTATATGCGTTTTTAGAGTAAAAGAATTCGTTTCTGAATTTCAGAGATATTCGAGGTTAAAACTGATTTAGCCTTCTTTTCAAATCGTAATTTTTTGGATATATCTATACTAGAAAATGGAAATAACACGTGCTATGCGTGCGTTGTTCACTTGCTTTTGTTTTTTATTGAGGGTAATTTACAGCGCGATCAAGTTTTAACCTTATTAGACTCATTGAAGAATATATTTGGTTGAAATTTCAAAAGATTATCTTTATTTTTTACTCAAAATATCGAAATTTTTTGTATGGAACATTGATTGGGAAAAAGTTTGCATTTTACTTGCAGAATATGCCAGTATTTTTGTTGTAACCTTTTTGGAAAGTCTCTTGACTGATTGACTTGATTGGTGACTTTATAATAAACATTCATATGTGTAATAAACGAATATATGTAATACAGAGTTTGGTAATTTGTTCGAATTTATTTTTAAGTTTTTGGATAAAACAAAATATTATGGATTTTAAATATTACCCAAAGTTGAAGGTGCACACGATAACAATATTAAGAAAATCAACCAATAGTCCTAAAATTTGGGAGAGATATATTTTTTTATATCTTCAAACTGAATTCGTTGCCCAATAAAATCGAACTATTACGACGAAAGATATTTGAGGTTTAAAATAAAACTAATTGAACATATGATAATATTTTGAAAAAATTGATTTATAAAAATATCGGGTTGTCGCACGAGGAAAAGTGTAACAAGAATGAATTTTCGAAAAATATATATTAATTTATTACGAATATTCATAAAGAAAATTGGGTATGATACAACTAATTATTGTGATAAAAAAAAAAAAAAAAAAATGAATAAATACATTATTTTGAGGAAGCTAAGTGCCAAAGTATTGGCAGCGGTTTTTTCTTTGTTAACCATCTAAATGTCTTCCTAGGCATCCCATGAGTGCCTCTGAATTTTTTTAGATTTTTTGGAGCCCTCCAAAAAAAGCTGTGACGTCATATATATGGCCAGATCTAGTATTTTTTGCTGCTTTGCTTATTTTCAAGCCTAAATAACTCCAAAACGCTGCAATTATTACAAAAAGTGATAAATACATTTTTGCTTGCAAATTTTCTCAATTTTCAGAAAAACATTATTTAAAAGTCATTGGAAACAGTTTGAAGGTCATTTTGGCCATTTTAAGCCTTAAAATGAGCTCTTCAAAGGTTTCGATCACAGCTAATGTCAAGCGGATAGTCCTTAAAGTAGTGTTATATGTCCTGAAAGATAGCTGATATGGTCTCAGAATGTTACAAGAAGTGATTTTCATGTAAAAACCGCTGCCAATTCATTGGCCCGTGGCTTCCTCAAACTTAATTTGCTTATTCCTTTAATGAATTTTTAATAACAAAATTTATAATTTTTGCAAAAATTTATGACATAATTATAATTAAATTCATTTATGAAGATTAAAAAGTACTAATTTTTAAATTATGTATAAAATATGAATAAAGTAATACGTATTTTTTTTTTAAATTATGTGTGAAAAATAAATAAAATAATTGATTGTAATATTATCGTCAAAACCTTTTGAAATTCCTAAATAACCTTTACTTCAAATTATATTTTCTTTGTGAAATTTCACACATAGGGTACCGAGTAGTGTGCCTGTCAGTATTTGTGTGCTCTGCTTCAAATTTTCGATATAAGAAAATGGTTCTAACCTTAAAAATAATAAATGGCTATTACAAGAAACAGTAAAAAGACGATTTATCCCATACATTACTCGGTTGGATGTATTATTTGTTAAGAATCGTTAGTTAAAAAGTGTCACTAAGTTTTTGGATGGGTAAGTTTTTGGTTGCCGTGTCGAAGCACACCATACGCGGAAAATATAACGTTGGTCGAACTGCGCTCTTCCCTAAGTCTAACATGGGCTGTTCAGTAAGCAAGATTCAGTTGAATTAATGTGAGATACTTATGATACAGTTACTGATGTCATCAGTAGTGACTTTGTTTACGTCCCGAAGTCGCGGTCATGAGACATTATTTTAATTTTAATAAATTCTTAAATTTTAACAAAAAACGGCGGAAACTTATTCAAGTACCCAATAAAACCTTTTTCTAAGAGTAATCAAAAGCAAGTAAACAACGCGCGTGCGTATCACGCGTAATTTCCATTTTCTAGTAAGATAAGATACACATTATAGATACGATCCCAAAAAATTACGATTTTAAAAAAGGGCTAAAACAGTTTTTACCTCAAATATTACTGAAATTCATAAAAAGATTCTTTTCCCCTAAGAACTCTTATAATAAATAATATACAAACTCTACATCTGAACCAAATTAAAAAAAAATTAAATTATATTATAAAATTAATTATTGTGTGACAACAAAAAAAGTCATTTTCAGAAATACTAAAATTTTAAATATCAAATATCTCAAAAAGTAATCATACAATCTTGATGAAATTTTAAAAAGATATTGCATATCGACGGCTGATCGGAATAAGGTCTTATCTGGGTACGCGGACAAAGACCGTCGTATCTCGCCGCGCGGACAAAGAACATCGTATCTCGTCGCGCGAACAACGAATATCGTATCTCGCCGTATACTGGCCATGTATCCTTATACTGCTTAGCCGTCGATATATCGCATACAAAATAGTCTATAAATTTGGAGCTGATATATAGAGCCGTTCTCGAGAAATTACGATTTGAAAAAAAGGTTAAAAAATTTTTCAAATATCTCTGAAATTTATGGACCAATCATGTTGTCCAAAGAACTCGACTGAGAGCTATCCAAAATACACCTCTACAAGGAATTTTGAAGCGATTAAGTCAATTTTACTCCCGTAATCGTTGGACATAGAAAGCTCATTTTTTCATTTTTCAATTTTTTCCACAAAAACTAACCAACAGAATGAATTCAAATTTTTACAGATTATAGCTATTTATATTCTGCATTATCGTAATTTTTCTCAAAAAAAGATTACCGTTTAATTTGGGAGTTATAAGCTTTAAAAAAAAAAACACGTTTTAGTTAATAACAAAAGAACCGTGATAGCTAGAAAAGTTTTTTTAGAAAATACAGCTATTTTAATTCTCTTTCGAATGCTACCCATCCGATAAAAATATCTCGATCCTATCATTAAAAAAAGCAAGAATAAATTTTGAGAAAATTCGAAATAAAACCAAAACTTACCGCCCCACTCAAAAAACGGACTTTTGATCCGCAATCAACTTAAAAAAAAAAACAAAAAATAAGACCTGCCCGGTTAAAATCGACCGACAAGAAGTTGAGATCCAGGCGCGCGCACACACACACACACACACACACGCACGCACGCACGCACGCACGTACGCATGCACGCATATCCACACACACGCATATCCACACACACCCACACACACACACAGATACACACACACACACACCCACACACACACGCACGCACGCACGCACGTACGCATGCACGCACATCCACGCACACCCACACACACACCACACTTACACACTGCACCCACACACACCCACACACACATACACGCACGCACGCACGCACGCACAAACATAAGGACATTATTCAAAAATAGTGTATTCCGATTCCAAATTTGTTAAACATCGTTCCTAGCATAGTTTCTCAAAAAATTTTCTTTTTACTATCACAAAGCTTCCTTTGGGAAGAAGCAAAATAACTAAAATAAAAATCAACTAAATGCCGTTATGATAGAGATCTAAAACACTCTTTCAAATATCCTCTTATTTTAAGCTTGAAAGGGTTGAGATACTCTAATAATAGTCTTCTCAAGTCCACCAATTAATAAAGGTACACAAAATGTAAATTATAAATTTTAGCTAAAATTTTGCAATTATAATAAAGCTCAAACCTCTATACTATATATGTGTATTATACTATGCACAATTTTTTAAATTTTTTTAATTGTTTTTTTTTATAAATAAAACTAATATTATGTACACAATAATAGATTCTTAATTTACCTTATGTCAATTTGATAAGTGGAAATTTTTTATTTGCTGATACATTATAAGATTTCGATATTATCAGAAATGATAAAAGATATGCCAGTCGATAAAATTCATCCTTATAAATATATGAGAACAGAGGGTAACTGTCACCAAAGATTTGTTTTTGCTAGACAGTGCATATGACAACAGGATAATAAAAAGGATTTGTAAAAGTAAACAAAATATTTAACTGCACTATCAAATAACTTGCATCGTTAAATATGAATTTAAATTATGTATTTATTTACTACTTCTGGAGCCTATCAATCTGTAATGGATACAGAATTTTTGCGATATTTCCGCTAAATGGACGAAGTCATTTCAGTATCTTCGAGCAAATAGTTAAAGGACTTGCCGAAAAGGGCCATCAAGTTGACGTTATCAGTGGCTTTCCATTAAAAGACCCATTTCCTAATTATACCGACATCGTTAAACTACCAAATGCTAATCATGAAATAGATCTTCCATTCGAATTGGTCTCTTCAAGAACCCGGACTATACAAGGCTTGCATTGGGCCTGTAGAGAGCTGTGCCATACACTTGCAAATCCAGAAGTAGCCAAAATAATCAAAAATCCTCCAAATGATCCACCTTATGATCTTGTCTTAGCTCAGGTAAAAAGTTTTAAATCCCGTTTGTTAGTTAATTTGTATATACGTAAAATGCACTTTAAATTACATTTATTAAAAAACGTAAATTAAACCTTAAAAGTAAAATATTTGAAAATACTCTATCGATTTCTCTACGTGAAAGGGAAAAAACCGCTGCCAATTCATTGGCACGTAGCTTCCTCAAACTTAATTTATTGATCCCTTTAATTAATTTTTACTTCTAATATTTAAAATTTAATACTTTATCTTGTACGGTTAGACTAACTAGGAGAGGGCCATGGGTCCGGATTCAGCTTAAACTGTGCGTTATATCTTTTTTCGTAATGGACCGATTTTTTTGGGCAACGAACTTGATATGAAGATATACAAAAGCTACATCTGTGCCAAATTTCAGGACGATTGGATAATTTTTGTTCTTGTTATCGTGCGACAACGAAAACGCAAATTTTTTCTAAAATAATTTTTTTCTAAAAAACAAATGAAGATATTCTCCTGAAATTTTAACCAAATATAGTCTTCTATAAATTTAATAAGTTCTATAAGTTTAATAAATTTAATCAAGTATTTTTTGAGAAAACGCGATTCGAAAATTTTTTAAAAAAATTTTTAACCTCAAATATCTTTTTTCGTAATGGACCGATTTTTTTGAGCAACGAACTCGATCTGAAGATATATAAAAGCTACATCTGTGCCAAATTTCAGAACGATTGGATAATTTTTGCTGTAGTTATCGTGCGACAACGGAAACGCAAATTTTTTATAAAATAATTTTTTTCTAAAAAACAAATGAAGATAATCTCTTGAAATTTTAATCACACATAGTCTTCAATTAGTGTAATAACTGGTTATTTATTTCAAGTCGATAAATAAATTATTTTTTGAGAAATTAATTTATGAAATATAAAAAAGTTTTCCTTAATAACAATTGACAGAGTGAAGATATTTTAAATTTTAAAAAAGGAAAATATAGGTAATTTAAATACCTTTCAAGAAAAGTTTATTGCATTATGTAATAATGGCTGTAAGATATGAAAAAATCAAAAAAACTAAAAATTCAGAATCGTTTTTTGGTTATAAAACAAAAGAAAATCAATAAAACTCAAATCCATCAAGGTACCTTTCTTTTCCCGCGAGACGAAGAGAATAGCTTTACCCGACGAAAATCGGTCGATTCGTTTCGGAGATATGAAGAGTGGAAATACACACACACACACACACATACACACACACACACACACACACACACACACACGAAAACAAAAATGATCAAAATCAACTAATGTACACATATATCGCCTTAAAACATCTTTTTGAACATTTTTTTTTTCGAAAAATTTTTTCACTGTGACAAAGCTTCCTCTATGAGGAAGCAAAACGGAAAAAAAAATTTATTTAGTTTTTTTTTTACTTTTCGGTAGTTGTTGCAAGCAGAATTATGAATAAAGCAGAAGTTAGCTAATGAGTCTTTTTTACATATTATTATTATTAAATTTGACTTATGAGTGTAGCATCAACCACCACAAAGTTAAAATATTTGAAAAACTTTGTTTTCATTTTATTATTCTTTTACTCAGATAGATCGATAAATTTTTCTCAAATATTTAAGCATTAAAGCTCTGAATGATAAATTTGGTAATCACAATAAACTTTAATAGACAATGTAATGTATAAATGCATGTTATTGTAGTTAGTATGTGTGTTGTTTAAATATAATGTACAAATATTTTAGTTTCTTTCTGGATATCAATGCTTTACTGCTATTGGTCACGTATGGAATGTTCCAGTTGTAGGAGTAGTGACCACTGCGATATTTCCGTATAATAGCCATTTTATAGGTAATCCATTAAATATAGCAGTAGCTTCTAAAAACCTTCGTGTCCATAAAGAACGAATGGACTTTTGGGACAGACTTTATAATTTTGTTATGACTCATTATGCCATATACGAGTATTATGCTGAGGCATACAAGCAAGAAGAAATAATTAAAAAGTATTTCGGACCAGATATACCTCATTATAGCGAATTGGAGAGAAGTGTTGCTATGATAATAGCCAATTCTCACTACAGTTTCCATGGGATTCAGCCAAAAATTCCAGCTCTTGTTGAGATTGCAGGAATTCATATCAAGAATGACAATACAACGATAAATACAGTAAGGAAACTTATCAATATCTTTTTTGTTTACATTGCACTCTTTTATCAGGTTATATAAATCTCAATCGAATAAATTCAATCAAAAATATTTTTTATGTTAATCGATTACAGTTATTGATAAAATCAATTTTTGCGTATAGGGATTGAGAAAATTATTGGATGAAAGTAAGCATGGCTTTATTTATTTTTCTTTTGGTACTTTAACAAAGGTCGAATCTTTTCCAAAAGAAGTATTAGAGAAATTATGCACTTCGTTTAAGAAAGTAGCACCTGTTCGAGTGATAATGAAATCAAAGACTCCAGAAACGTTACCAAGATGCATGCCGGATAATGCGTTCACCTTCCCGTGGTTACCGCAGCAAAAACTATTCCGTTAGTAAATATTTAGTACAGCTATCTATATTAATGCTCAGTGACTATATTACAATCAAGAATAACATTATTAGTATTTATGATAAGAATATTTTTATAGAACACCCAAATCTCAAAGCTTTTGCATCACATGGAGGAGGCTTAGGAACTCAAGAAGCATCTTACTTTGGTGTACCTGTCGTATGTTTTCCACTGTTCGGAGATCAGCACGTCAACTGTGATATCGTAACGAACAAGGGATTTGGAATAAAATTAGATATTAAAACTGCTACCCAGATAGATATCGATTACGCATTTACAGAAATTTTAACAAATCCAAAGTACAAGTATGTAATGTTCCAATTTTGTATCAATATAACCCATTTAAATATGATTATTGCATTAACTTTAAATTGGTCTAAAACATTTGAAATTTACAAATTTACAAATAAAATTATTAAATATTGAAACAAGTTTTTTTGAAAATCGAAGTAAATACACTTCTAAATCGTGTCAAATTAATATAAGATTTATCTGAATGAAGATATTAATCAGTTTCTATTTGTTAATGATAAACAAATCTGCATACTCGCTATTTAAGCATTCTATATAGATTATTGAGATCACATACTAGAATTATAGGAAAGTATGTACGTAAAATATGTCATATTATTTTTTTAAATGTACACATGAATATATGGGATATTTCAGGTGAAGTCAGCAGCTCAAAATTTTAAAATCGCTCAAAACTCGTATTCTTTTAGTTTTTTAAAAAGAAAAAAATGTTCCCCAAATTTTAGGTTGATATTTGCAAAAAACAAAAAGATATGCAACATTGAAAATTCAATTTTTTTTGCAATTTTTGGTTAAAATCCAAGTTTCCCTAGCGGAAATAGGATTTGCAAATAACTGTTAATAACTGCAAATAACTGAAATAAACAGTTAGGTTTGAGACAGTATAATCAGCTTTTAGCAGTTATTAGGCCCATTCTAAATGGATTCAACGAGCAAAAAAAATTAAAGTCTTTGATTTTTTTGAAACTCTGAGGTCATATTCTACATTAAATTTCATTAGACCCGTGTTTTTTCTTTTTGTCGAAAAATAATTTTGGAGCCCTGTAGCGCGATATCAAAAATTACATTGTGAAAGCGTTATTTTGAAAATGAAAATTCACATTTTTTTCAAATGGCCGTAGTTTTGGCCCAAGTTATCGTATCGAGACGTTTTTTTTTTTTTGAAATTGTGCGGAATTTTACCAGCTTTCATGTGATTTTTTCAGATTTTAAATAACTTGAATAGTTTTTCAGATAAATTGAAAAAACTGAAAAAAGTGATTTTTTTCAAAACTGAATTTCTCAAAAACACCACCTTTTTTTCGTGAAATTTGGATATGTTTTTCATGGCCAAATAAGCTAGCTTTCTACCAAACGGCAGCGTGCCATCTTTCTTCGTTCGGAAGATACACCCTCACAAAGATAATTGCGATTTCTACACGTTTAAGGTGGCTCCAGCGGTATAGTAGACCTAAAGCTATGAACATTTTTTACAAAAATTCATTTACACATTCCAATCTGAAAACTGATATAACAGGAAGCAGAGTTCTTAACATAACGGAAAATATTTTTGTTAGAAAATTTCCAATTTTGCAAAAGTATATTTTGTCCATTAAAAAAAAATTCAATAAGAAATACAAATCTTTTTTGTTTTTCATTCAATTTTAATTTGCAAGGTCTCATTTTCTTCCTTGTTAAATTTCAGGGGGAGTCAACGATATCAAAATTGAAAAATTTTCAAAACCTGCAAAGTTATATGCTATTGTTTGTAGATTTGTCATTGAATTTTATAAACAATTACATATAACTTTGCAGGTTTTGAAAATTTTTCAATTTTGATATCGTTGACTCCCCCTGAAATTTAACAAGGAAGAAAATGAGACCTTGCAAATTAAAATTGAATGAAAAACAAAAAGGATTTGTGTTTCTTATTGAACTTTTTTTTAATGGACAAAATATACTTTTGCAAAATTGGAAATTTTCTAACAAAAATATTTTCCGTTATGTTAAGAACTCTGCTTCCTGCCATATCAGTTTTCAAATTGGAATGTGTAAATGAATTTTTGTAAAAAATGTTCATAGCTTTAGGTCTACTAGACCGCTGAAGCCACCTTAAGCCTCATATGCGTTATGTATAAGCTCGTAATGTAATGTTTTAGATAACTTTAAACGTAGATAATAGTATATTATGCACCAAGGGAATAAGGTGAGCTGTGTGCTCTCTGCGTGAGAGGCGAGCGAAGCAAGCGCGACAAACGCGCAGTTTCACACAGCCTATACTATATTCACGAGTGCAATATACATTTTTTTTAACACAACTATCGTAATATTCATTCTCATTTTTCGCCGAAGAGGGGAAAAAGGCTGTACATTTATTCCCTAATCTCACTCTCATTTCCAGCGCAACGCACATTTTGTACCCGAGCCGAAGGCGAGCGTACATGTGCGTGGCGCTGGGAACTAGAGTGGTGGTAGGGAATTAACGTAGCGCTTTTTTTCCACCTCGGGGAGAATGAAGTACTAACTTTACGATGTGGTGTGTTAAAAATTATTTTTAAAGTAGTGTCACATAAGTAGAAATAAGTAGAAGAGTCGGTATAAATCAACGTCCAATATAAATAGAAGTAAAAAAAGTACATTTATTTATTTGATATATTACACTTTTAAATTCGGTATAATAGTTAGTAATAATATAAGACAGTCTACATATTGATACATCATACATATTGATCAACATTGAACAGTGTGCCATTCGTGGGTGTTTGTTTTTCTCATTCGCCTTTCGACATTCACAATTTCTGCATCATCAGTCTCTCGGATAACTTGCCAAATATAACTATCGCGAATGCCATTAATCGATCGAACTGTTTCCCATTCCTCGGTCTTTTGAGTGCGAAAATTTTGCAATTCTTCGGTTTTCAAAAGTATAATTCTTATTTTGCTGGTATACTCACTGACATATTTTACAAAATCGTCAGCATTTTTAATACGTTCGCTGGGTGGTGCAGACAGGTTATGAGTTGTAGCAAAATGTTTTAATAAGCCACTGATGCCATCGCACGCACCTTTTCCATGCCCAGTTGCAGAAAAAATCCATTTCGCTTTATGGAATTCTTTTCCCAATTCATAAAATTGAAATCTGTTCTTGAAATTACTGGCAGCACCGTCAGATATTATGGTGATATCATTTTTCCCATCTGCAGTTAGTTTCATACACTCATCTGTTATCAAGTTCATAGCTGCTAAAGCGAACGCTGAATCGTGTTTTCTATCGTCACTCACTATGCCAAAACTCGTAGTAATCTTTCCGACATAATACACCGATGTAAAAATAGAAATTTGTGTATTAGTCCAGTGATACCCCTGAATGGCATCTTGCTGAATGATGGCCCAATTTTCTGCAAAATCTCCGTGTAGAATTAAACGATTTTTACTCGAAAGTCCATCTTCTTTTTCTGATTTGATTTCACGTTGCTGGAGCTCTTTCATTCGTCTATGTTTGCTCATTGTATTTGCGCAACTGTTCAGCTCTTTGAGATAAACATCTAATGTGCAAGTTTTCTTTACAAGATCATATTTTCCCCAAATTGTATAAGTTATTTCATCAAATAGTAAATCTTCTTCCAAATGAAAATTTTCTTCGGTTATCGTTTTATCTTTGCAAATTTTACACTCTCGAAGAATACACGAATCATTTTCTATAGAGCAAACAATCATGGATAAGATCTCTTGTCTAAGTGTAAGAAACTCGGATTTACTCTTTTTTAACACAATTTTTAGTGCTGTTACGATAAGGTCGAAATTGGCGCAATAGACACATAAACAGGAATTGTTTAAAGGTTGAATTAATACCTATTTTGGTTGCAATTGATAAATCTTGGATCTTGAAATACTAACTTCTGGATTTTGTTTCATAATTAGATCGCAAATTTCCTTGATGCTCCGAGTTAGAAAACGTTTGATTTTTTTTTCTATAACTCCATTGATTTTAACATTCATCACATCATTTTGTTAGGACTTTGTCGGGAACAGTCCAAATCATCGTCTAGATAATATCTTTCAACTAACTCAATAACTTCAGTCTTCACAGGATTTCCAGAATATGGATCGGGCTTTTCGTATAAACCTTTACTTTTTACGAGCTTTTGTGAAGCTCTGATCATATAATCTGTGATTCCTCTTATCTGCAATAAAATATAATTACTTGAGAGACTTGAAGGTACTACAGTCATCAATCGTAGTTTTTCTATGAAAGTTAGATTTTGATTTTCTAACACCAAACTTAAGTTTTCATTCCATTCGTCGCATATCTTGCATTCATTAAACTCTAATTTCTGCCTCGAGACGTTATACAGTTTCCTAATTTTGCAATCAGTTTCTTCATAAAAAGTATCTAATAATTGCTTGCGCTTGCGATTAACGTAATTTGGCAATGCTGTCGCGTCAACATTTGACGGAAGCTTGAATGGCGATAGAGACAATTTATTCTTAGTGAGTATTTCATTCACTTCTTCATACAACTCAACACTGCAAATTGAGGTTTGAGAATCTGCCAGCATCGTAATTTGAGATTCAGGCGTTTGATTAGATGATGTAGATTCTGTTGGCGTTGACTCTCCCGCTTCTTTAAAAATTTCTTCAGATATTTTCTTGAGTTTTTCATAGCAAGTTCCACACACTTTGGTATATTCTGTTATATCCTTGTTTTTATACTCGTTAGACATCAATAATCCATTTGCTACATCGCCAAGTAATTGAAATGGCCGCTTACTATCTTCATAAACGTACTTTTTATGAATACTGCCGATATCCGGATACTTCTTAGTTCTCTTGGAACTAAACTTAGCCTTTTGCATGTTTGTTGATATGTATCCGTATATGATTGAACGTATACGAAAAGTTATATAGTCAGGGTATGTCAGCGAGAAAAATAAATTGGAGTGACTCTTAATTATAGAGTCTCTGCACCAACCCACTCGCAAGTAAAGTTGATGCAAAATATGTTGTAAACGTAAAGTACGTTCGAGCAAATAAATAAAGCAATAACCAAGGTATAGGCAATAAGTAAGTAGTGCAAAAATAACGATTGGCGATTAGGCAAATAGGCAAAATAATATTATGCAAAATAATGTAGTAATAATGCGTAGATTGAGTGAGTGCCGCAGGCCCCTACTTATACACTCGGGGTGATGTTTTTCATTGAATGTGGTGTGGAGATTAGGCGGTCGTGTGTCGCCAAGACTCGGGCTCCACTCCCGGAGGGCGATAAGGAGAGGCGTGTGATAAATCAAGCAACGATCTGTAATGGGAAAGGATACTTTATTCTATACTTGTGTTACAGGTCGAGAGGCCGGTGAGATACTGCCGTTCCGCTCGCTCGCTCGCTCGCTCGCTCACACTCCTTGCTTCCCCCACTCTGCTTATACAGCTCGCCCCTACATCACTCCCCCCCTGAGGGAGTTTTTTTGGTACATAAAAACTTTGAGCCAGGGGATGCGAGATCACAATTTTGATTACCGAGAGATCGCGGTTTGAGTGTTCGTGTTACGCCGAACATAATGTGGTTTGTGCGAGGGAAGCGATTGCGGTTCATTCATACATGCCTAAAGGCTACGTTACAATCTATAAGTCTTAGCGCAGGTACATTTGGTTTGTAGATGTTAATGACTATGTTACATGGATCACATGGTTGGGTTAATATTACAATGTTGAAGGCGCTTTAGTCTCCGTTCGTGTTCGCGATTGTTACGCGCTTATTCTTATTGGCATAGGTTTTGAGAGTCAGCGCCGGCCCTTCTGTGGATTGAAGTGGCGGTGAAGTTGAGCCAGGCGTCGTGACCTCAGTTTCGCCGCTCGCGATGTCCTCAGAGAGGAAATGCGCTGGCTTGAGGAGCTCTACCGATACATTGCGTGTCTCACCGTTTACGTTGATCGAGTAGACGCGGTCCGAGATGCGTTGAAGCACTTTGTGAGGCCCTGAGTAGGGGCGCTCAAGGGACTTTTTTGCCTTGGCCAGCATGAACACGTGTGTGCAGGACGCAAGGTCTTTGTACACGAACGCTCGCGTTTTATTATGGTGTGCCACAGGCACCGGACGTATTTGTTTGATATACTCGCGAAAGTCTTCCAGGAAGTAGAGTGGATTTGGTTTGAAGTCGCCTAGTAGGAAGAACTCCCCTGGAAGACGTAGTGCGGATCCATATACGAATTCAGACGGTGACGCGTCGGTGTCGAGACGAATGCGAGTGCGCAGGCCAAGGAGCACCGTCGAAAGTACGCGTGTCCAGTCTTTCGCGTGGCACATGATTGCCGCCTTGAAGTCCCTGTGCCAGCGCTCAACTAGACCATTTGCGGCTGGGTGATAGGCAGTTGTGCGTATTCTTTCGCACCCCAGCAGAGAAAGGAGCGCTGAGAAGAGCTGCGACTCGAATTGAGATCCCTGGTCACTGGTGATGTAGGCAGGTGCACCATAGCGGGAGATCCACTGATCGTAGAAGGCCCGCGCTACCGTCTCGGCTGAGATGTCCACCAGCGGCACTGCCTCGGGCCATCGTGAAAATCGATCTATCATTGTGAGGCAGTACCTTGAACCTTCGCTGGGAGGAAGAGGACCTACTAGGTCGATGTGAACGTGTGTGAAGCGACCATCGGGTGCGACGAAAGCCGCGGGGATGAGATTCACATGGCGACTGATTTTGGATTGCTGACAGTCAAGGCAGGCTTTGCACCAGCGTGCAATGTCTCTGTGCATGTCTGGCCAGACGTAGCGCTGCCTGATTAGTCTGTCCGTGATTCTGCCGCTCGGATGTGAGGGTGCGTGAAACAAATCGAAGACGCGCTGGCGCATGGAGAGTGGTACATAGGGACGGATCGAGTCTTCGTTGATGTCACAGTGGATGGGTATATGTTCCGGGCCCCAAGTCAGCTTCTTGAGTTGCAGGAGTGGATCTGAGTCTTGTAGAAGGGTGGCAAGTTGCGTGTCGGAGTTTTGCTCGGCTGAGAGCTCGCTCAGCGTGAATTGTGTGGGCAGGCGCAGTGCGTCTGCGCGGGATAGCGCGTCTGCGACGACATTGTCACTGCCGGGAAGGTGACAGATCTGTGTGGCGAATTGAGCTATGAAAGAGAGTTGACGTATCTGTCGTGGAGAAGCTCGGTCCGAATTTTGAGCCAACGCGTACATGAGTGGCTTGTGGTCGGTGAAGGTTTTGAATTCCCGCCCCTCAAGAAAGTATTTGAAGTGTTTGATGGCTTCACAGACAGCAGTGAGTTCACGATCGTAGGTGCTGTACTTTAGCTGAGCGGAGGTGAAGTTGCGAGAGAAGAAGCTTAACGGCCGCCAACGTGGCCGTATGGCATCATGTTGCTCCAGTGCAGCTCCCATCATTGTGTCTGAAGCGTCGCATACGAGACGGACTTCAGCTGCTTCTGAGGGGTGCGCCAGAAGAGTCACCTTAGCTAGGGCGTCTTTGCAAGCTTGAAATGCGCCTACAGAGGCCGGATCCCAGATGACGGGACGTTTGTCGCGCTTGCGCGCATCGTGCAGTTGTGCGTTTAGAGGGGCTTGCAAGCTGGCCGCATGTGGAATGAATGTTCGGTAAAAATTGACCATGCCAAGAAATCGGCGAAGTCCATCTTTCGTCTGTGGCTGTGGGTAGTCGATGATGGCTTGTACCCTCTTGGGAGAAGGTTTGAAGCCATCGCCATTCACGAGGTGACCTAAGAAGGTAAGTTCGTCCACGCCCCAAACGCACTTGTCGAGGTTTAGCCTCAGGTGAAATTGCTGCAATCTTTGCAGTACGAGCCTGATGTGCTCTTCATGCTCTTCGATAGACGAGGAGGCTATGAGGATGTCATCGATGTATGTGAATACAAAGCTGAGATCGCCTAACGCGCGGTCGACGTAACGTTGAAACGTCTGACTGGCATTCCTGAAGCCGAAGGCCATCGCGCAGAATTCGAAGAGTCCAAAGGGCGTGATTATGGCAGTTTTAGGTATGTCTTCCGGCGCGATTGGGATTTGGTGAAATGCCTGAAATAGGTCTAACGACGAGAAGATCGTTTTCCCGTGAAGCAGAGTCGGAAAGTCGTGCAGGTGGGGGATTGGGTATCTGTCTGGAACCGTCACCTGATTAAGTAGGCGATAATCCCCGCAAGGCCGGAAAGACCCATCCTTCTTTTCCTTTAGGAGAAGCGGGCTAGCCCAGGGGCTGTTTGAGGGCCTGCAGATGCCTGCCTCACAGAGACGCTTGAACTCAGACTTCGCTACCTTGAGCTTGTCAGGGGCCAGCCTGCGTGGACGTTGTGCCACAGGCGGCCCTGAGGTTACAATGTGATGATATACACCCCGGTCTTCCAGCGGAGCAGCTTGCTCTGTTCCGATGACGCTGGGATACTGCGCTAGAATGTGCGCGTATTTACATGAAGGGTGTACTAAACTTAGCTGCAAGTTCGGTGTTGCGTGTACGCTTGTCGACGCTTGCAGTCCAGTCGTGGAGTCAATTAGTGTTTGACGTTTCAGGTCTACGATGATACCGAAGTTAGACAGGAGGTCTGCCCCTATGATTGGATATGGAACGTTCGCAATGACGAAGTTCCATTCAATGGGTCGTCGGAGACCGAAATCTAGAGAGAGTCGCGTGGTGCCGAACGTGTTTACCTGTGTGTCGTTCGCGGCAAAGAGTTTCAAGCCCCGTGGCTCCAGGTGTGCGTTGCTGGGTTTGGGTACGAGAGATAAGTCGGCCCCCGTGTCTATCAGGAAGAGACGACCTGAAGTCTTGTCACGAACATGGAGACGATTTGAAGATGAAGCACCTGTGCCGATTGTCCCCGCATCGGGGGTGCTTAGGAGTTTCCCGTCGGCGCGGCGCCCTCCCAGGTGCATGGCGGTGTGCACTTGAAAGCTTTTGCCCCAAATCTCTTGTGCCTCCAGCAATAGCCTGCCTGAGTGTTGTCCTGCGCGCTTGTTGAGCGCGAGCGCGATCGCGAACGCGAGTTGGTTTGTCGTTTGACAAGCACGGTTAGGTCCGCGAGATCTTGTGTGAGTTTGTCTAGTCGAGCTAGCGTTGGATTCGGTTCAGTGTTTTGATGCGCGGCTAGATACACTTCTGGGTGAGATGGTTGCATGGCTTCTACAACGGTATCTGCCAGCTCCGCGATCTCCTGAAGGGAGGTTAATTTAGAGGCCACCACGATACCGCGGGCTTGAGCTGGGAGCTGTTCGATGAAAATTGATTTCAACACTGCTTCGCTGCAAGCTGCACTGTGGTTTAGGTTACGCATTCGCGCGAGAAGCTGCGAGGGCTTTCCGTCGGTCGGGAGCTGCCCCTTGAGCAACTGCCTGAGTTTTGTTTCAGCTGAGGCGGAGAATGCGGCTATCATCCGGTCTTTCAGTTTGTCGTAGGGTGTATCGGGATCCGGTGCCAGAATTAAGTCGGAGATGACCGCCGCGGCGTCCGAGTCTAGGACTGCGATTACCGTATCGGCTTTCGTGTCTTGCCCTGTAATCCGCGCGTTGCGGAATGAGGCTTCAACCTGCGCGAACCATAGCACCGGGTCTTTCTCATAGAACGCGGGTAGCTTCGGTGCTCGGTAGCTGTCTATCCTAGGCGGCACTGCCGCTGCATCGTTGTGCGCTAGTCCCTGATCTTCATGTGCCTGTCTCAACTGCTCGTGATCGCGTTGCAATGTCTCGAGTTGCCGTTGCATTTCGGCGAGTTGCGCCTCGGCCATGATGTGTCGGGTGGTTGCACGTGCTTACAGGAGTACGCGATTAATATTGCACGCACGCAGGCGTATCACAAGTTTTCTTGCCCTAATTCACGTGCAACAGCGCGACGCGACGCGTGATTGCGCGTGGTAACAGTGGTACGTGGCTATGATGTACGCACACAGGCATATCACAATGATTTTTCCCTAGTCCACGCACAATCGTGGCTCAATTCGGATGAGCACTCGCGAGAGTATCCCTTATTGTTCCTCGGGTTGTGCAAGAATCGAATAGTGTTTCGAGATATTTCACGACGCGTGAATTTACAGAGAAAAACGTGTGCGTTCCTGAACGTTTGTTTCAGAGAGGGTTTTCTTTCATGAGTAAATCGCGCGCGTGTTCGACCGATTCCACGAATCGCAACGTTCGTTACCGAGTGTTCCGCGCGCTGCTGGCGCTTCCCGGAATTCGCAGCTGCCGATGCGCGTTTAGACCGGAGAGGACAATGGCGGCGTTGCGAGGCGGGCGCGAAATTCGGTTTGTGACCGCACGTAAATACCTCGAGGATACGTTGCTGAAGTTCTTGTTGTCGAGGAACGCTGCTGAAGGTCTGTGGGTATGCCGCGCTGATGATGTCGGCGACGGCGCGCAGTGCACGCAGATGTGCGCGCTGATGCCGGCGCGCTGCAAAGGCGTGTTGAAAATGCGCACCGATGACGGCGTGCTGAGGCTCACCGATGACGGTGAGTGCGTGTGGAGCTCAGGTGCGGACGGGGCACGCAGAGGTGTGCGTGCAGAAGATGCGCACGTTGTCTTGCCGTTGGCGCTCTCGTGGTTGCTGTTCTGCCTCTTGCCCTGGACGCAGATCACGTCGGGGTCACCAGTGTGGAGATTAGGCGGTCGTGTGTCGCCAAGACTCGGGCTCCACTCCCGGAGGGCGATAAGGAGAGGCGTGTGATAAATCAAGCAACGATCTGTAATGGGAAAGGATACTTTATTCTATACTTGTGTTACAGGTCGAGAGGCCGGTGAGATACTGCCGTTCCGCTCGCTCGCTCGCTCGCTCGCTCACACTCCTTGCTTCCCCCACTCTGCTTATACAGCTCGCCCCTACAGTGGCGCGTTTGTGCTCGCCATCTAGCGGGCACTTAGGGTACTACAATCGTGTATATACTACAATCATCCGTGTATTCTGTACCCTTAATCTCTCACACACAGATGCCAGATTTAACTTCAGAATTTGCAGCCAGCCCCTGTGTAAAATGTATCGCTGCACATAACGCATATGAGGCTTAAATGTGTAGAAATCGCAATTATCTTTGTGAGGGTGTATCTTCCGAACGAAGAAAGATGGCACGCTGCCGTTTGGTAGAAAGCTAGCTTATTTGGCCATGAAAAACACATCCAAATTTCACGAAAAAAAGGTGGTGTTTTTGAGAAATTCAATTTTGAAAAAAAGCACTTTTTTCAGTTTTTTCAATTTATCTGAAAAACTATTCAAGTTATTTAAAATCTGAAAAAATCACACGAAAGCTGGTAAAATTCCGCACAATTTCAAAAAAAAAGTCCCGATACGATAACTTGGGCCAAAACTACGGCCATTTGAAAAAAATGCGAATTTTCATTTTCAAAATAACGCTTTCACAATGTAATTTTTGATATCGCGCTACAGGGCTCCAAAATTATTTTTCGACAAAAAGAAAAAACACGGGTCTAATGAAATTTAATGTAGAATATGACCTCAGAGTTTCAAAAAATCAAAGACTTTAATATTTTTGCTCGTTGAATCCATTTAGAATGGGCCATTAGCAATTATTAACAGTTATTTGCAATTTTTTGCAGTTATTTACAGTTATTTTGCAGTTTTTTAAATAAATACTGTAGAAATGAAGATGCTATATCAACAGTTATTAGCAATTATTTGCAGTTATTTTCAGTTATTTGCAGTTATTTACAGTTATTGACAGTTATAAAAAGTTAATTTTTTCGCTCTAATAATAATTTTATTTATTATTAACAAAACTGCAAATAACTGCAAATAACTGCAAATAACTGCTAATAACTGCTTATAACTGTTTATAATTGTTTATAACTGTTAATAACTGTTAATAGCACCTTTATTTCTACAGTTAATATTTAATAAAACTGCAAATAACTGCGCATAACTGCAAATAACTGTAAATAACTGTTAATAACTGCTAATAACTGCAAAAAACTAAATATACTGTCTCAAACCTAACTCTTTATTTCAGTTATTAGCAGTTATTTTCAGTTATTAACAGTTATTTGCAGCTTTTAACAGTTATTTGCAGTTATTATTTCCGCTTGGGTTATTCATTTTTTAACTCAAAATCTTGAATCTTTTTGTATAGAACATTGATTGGCAAAAAGATTGAATTTTTTCTGTAGAATGTTCCAGTATTTATTTTATGACCCTTTTTGAAAGTCTCTGATTGGCTGCTTCTTATTATATCTTCATCGAAGAATAATGAGGCTGCGGCGAAATATTTTTTATTCGACAAATTTTTTTTGTATTCTTCTTCGAAAACCCCTTCAAAATGCTTTTTTGATCAATACTGGCCGAGCAAAGGGAAAAAAGTTACAATTTTTTAAAATATCAATAAAAATCCATAATTTCAATTTTTTATAACATAATTAATGAAACTAAATATTATTCATACATCTTAGGGCATGGACCGTACCACTGAATTTTGTTAGAGCATCAAATAAAGCATTATAAATATCTACTTTCAATAATATTAGGCTTACACAATAAGCGATACCTAATTATGAATTAATAATAAATTAAGCTATAGAGGTTAATTACTATAAAGCTGTCAAAATGAAATCAGGCAACAGACAGTTTTGCAGTATATATTCCAATAACAAGACAAATACTGCTCTATTATAAATTTTATTTTAATTTTATTTATAATTTTATTTATAATTTATAATTTTATTTTTAAAAAAGTTACAATTTTTTTAAATATCAAGCAAAATCCATAATTTCAATTTTTGATAACATGATTAATGAAACTGAATATTATTCATACATCTTATGGCATGGATCGTACCACTGAATTTTGTTAGTGCATCAAATAGAACATTATAAATATCTATTTTCAATAATATTAGGCTTACACAATAAGCGATACCCAAGTATGAATGAAATTATGAATCTGTTGCCTGATTTCATTTTGACAGCTTTATAGTAGTTAATCTCTATAGCTTAATTTATTATTAATTCATAATTAGGTATCGCTTATTGTGAAAGCCTAATATTATTTAAAATTGATATTTATAATGTTCTATTTGATGCTCTAACAAAATTCAGTGGTACGATCCATGCCATAAGATGTAACTAATATTCAATTTCATTAATCTTGTTATAAAAAATTGAAATTATGGATTTTTCTTGATATTTCAAAAATTGTAACATTTTTCCCTTTGCTCGGCCAGTATTGATCAAAAAAGCATTTCGAAGGGTTTTCGAAGAAGAATACAAAAAAAATTTGTCGAATAAAAAATAATTGGCCGCAGCCTCAATATTCTTTGATGGAGGTATTGAAATTATGGATTTTTCTTGATATTTCAAAAATTGTAACTTTTTTCCCTTTGCTCGGCCAGTATTGATCAAAAAAGCATTTCGAAGGGTTTTCGAAGAAGAATACAAAAAAAATTTGTCGAATAAAAAATAATTGGCCGCAGCCTCAATATTCTTTGATGGAGGTATACTAAGAAGCAGCCAATCAGAGACTTTCAAAAAGGGTCATAAAATAAATACTGGCACATTTTACAGAAAAAATGCAACCTTTTTGCCAATCAATGTTCTATACAAAAAGTTTCAAGATTTTGAGTTAAAAAATTAATAAACTTGGATTTTAACCAAAAATTGCAAAAAAAATTGAATTTTCAATGTTGCATAGCTTTTTTATTTTTGCAAATATCGACCTAAAATTTGAGGAACATTTTTTTCTTTTTAAAAAACTAAAAGAAAACGAGTTTTGAGCGATTTTAAAATTTTGAGATGCTGACTTCACCTGAAATATCCCATATATATATTTCTTATACACCTTGTTTATAATTTAAATGATATTTAAATGATGAACTATTAAAATACGACACTCCCATCCCCAAATTTTCCCAAGGGAGATATTATATTTTTGTTATCAGAAAATGCCAGTAAGGAAGTATTAAATATTATTGATGATTGTTTTGCAGAGAGGCAGTTCTCAAGTTTTCTGCTATATACCGGGACCGTCCGATGAAACCTAAGGATGAAGCAGTGTATTGGATTGAATACGTGATTCGCCACGGTAAAAATATTTTGAGATCGCGTGCCGTGGATATGAAGTGGTGGCAGGTTGAGCTCTTCGATGTTTATGGCTTCCTCGCTATGTGCTTTATAATAATAGTGTGCGTAGTGATATTTATAGTTCAAAAGTTAATAAGGTTCTTTTTCTCAAGAACTATTAAATCTTTTTTTAAAAATCATATGCGTTTAAGTAAAAAGTTAAATTAAATTAGATTCAATTTGTGATACCTTTTACGTCTAATTTTATATAGCATGTTTAACGGTCACAATTTATTTCCATTTATATCAAAGGAAATGAGAGTGATATAATTATTGAGAAAATAAATCTGAAAAATGTGATAGCCATATCATGGTCTAAAAATATTGACTAGTTTATAAGTAGCTAAAACGTTTTCACTTTGTTTAAAAAAAATTGGATGATCAAACGAACTTACCTGTACGTGAAGTGCGATCGTAATTATATGAAGTCTTCGCTCGAACTACATTACTATAACAATGCGTAGATGTCCCCGACAGCGACTCGATCCACGCGTTCAGAGTGCCAAAAACAACCGCAAGGTGGCGCCTCCCAGCGCCCCGCGCCTGATTCTTCAGGCTTCAGAGTGCTTAACTATTTTACCCCGTTGTAAATGATCTAGGGTGGGTTAGTAACAAGAGGTGAGAGTAATGTAGTTCGAGCGGATACTTCATAAAATTACGATCGAACTTCACGTTCGATCGTCCAATTATATTTGTCTTCGCTCTCCTACATTACTACCTATAACAATGCGTAGTTGTTTAGAGTCAGTGGGGTAAAATAGAACAACAATTAATAATCTATTGTATTGTGAAAACATTATTATTAAATTGAATGAAACATATTTTTCAATCCCGATAATCTAACTCTGTAATACATTATGTGCAAATTCGAAACCATCTGATAAAATGTAAAATTTGGCAAAGCACTGAGATCTCTGAGACCAGCCGACAGTACGACGAATAGTATCGATATCGATACCTCTTTTGTCAGCTTTCGATCCAGCGGAATGAACGTGTTGAATGGCCGGTAAAAATATCTGTATTACTACCACTTAGTTCTAAGGTTTTCTTTAACTACACTGAAAAATATTCGGTGTGCCTCCTAACCCTCAAAAGGAGTAGCAGCAGCGCCGCTATTCCGTTTAGCCTGTGCGCCGAAAATGCGCAACTGTTGTATTTTTCACACCTTTTCTGAGAGGTTAGGTGGCGCACCGTCAGGCTGGCGCTGTGGCTACACCGAAAAAGCGTAGCTCCTACTCTTAAAAGATTAGCAGTTACTCTTTTCGGAGTAGCAGTTACCCCGATGGAAAGTATAGCCACTAACCCCTGAAATTGGAGCTGCACGTACACCTGAAGAGTAGGTGGCGCGCCAAATTTTTTTCAGTGTATCTACTAATAGAATCCGCGCCTATTGCCTTATAAGGACTTCTTAAACTTATAAAAAGATTGTTAATATCATTTCTAATATTTTTTGTCATCTCTATATATTTCGAAATCGAATTAACAACGCATAAATTTGGTCTCTCAATAAATTTTGTGGTAGTTGGAGCAGAGGCTGATTTCTGCCTGCTGCTGAAGTCTTTAATAACTCAGGAATCTTAATTACTAAACCTCTATCTACTACCTTAATATTAGATATCTTAATTAATGACAATGTCTGCACTCTTTGCGCCGTACTTAGTGCTAGTAGCATGAGCGTTTTATATGTTAGATTAATAAGATTGTCGCAATTTAACACTTCGAGATAGTCTAGAACTATCATACCTTCCCAAGTACCCGCGTATTTGGCTTTTGATGGTCTTAACTTCTAAACTCCTCACATAAATATACTGATATCTAGATGTTCTCCTATTTTATCACGTGATATCAAGGAGATTGCGCTTCTAAATGAATTTAGTGTTCCGTAGGATGCACCCTTCTCGAATCTTTCTGATAAAAAACTAAGAACATTTGCCGGGCTAGTATCTGTAAAATTAATGTTTCATCGTTTACAAAAGTCAACCCACTGTTTTAATGCGCATGTATATTGCTTAAGTGTAGAATCAGTTACAGACGCTAACATTATTGATAAAGCCTCCTCGGGAATGCCTCTTTCTAAGAAGGCAGTCCGGACACTTTGGCGGCAATCAAACGAAGGTGATGCGTTTGTGGGTGTGTCTTTGCTCTGCAGGAAGACAGTAACATATTAACATTAGATTCAAAAACAATTGCTTCACCTATTATTATTTGTTCCAGAACAGGAAACCAAGGCTGATTTCTCTACAAGGGCACGACCACAATCCCGACCACCTTTTCTCGCTTTATTTTAACTAGCATCTTCAAAATTAGAGCAAAAAGTGGAAAGGCATAAAAATATTCCTCAGACCAATTTAATGTGAATACGTCGATACAATAAGCTCCTTTTTGCGGTTTTCAAGCTACGAATCTCTCGCACTTCCTTTTGTTAGCCGATGCGAATAAATTGATTGACGATTGACCGAAGGTCTTAGTTATTACTTGGAACCATTCCTCATTTAGTTCCCATTCTATATCGTCCTGACTTCTCGAGAGTTAGTCCGCTATTACATTTTTTGTCGATGCTATATATGACGCAAAAAGGATTATATGTCTTTGCTCCGCTCATTGCCAAATCTCTCTAGATAAAGAGCTCAGAGTATCTACTCTGACACCTCCCATTTTATTTAGATATGATAAGGCGGTGGTATTATCCACGCGCAATAGTATCTGTATGTCTCTCAATTCCGATGCCAATTCAATTAAAGCGATTTTAACCGTATATAACTCTAGGTAATTTATATGAAATTTCCTTTCTTTCTCCGACCAAACACCAAATATTTTCCGCGTTCCATGCGTTGTGCCCCAACCAGTTGAATATGCGTCTGTATAAATAGTTCTGTTGTAATTACCATCCTTTATATAATTTAAACTGTTAGGTAGTTTTCTCTTCCACCATTTTAAGTCATCTAAAACTAATTCAGGTAAAGGTATCCTTCTATCGAAATTATAATCGTTCATTATTAATTGAAAAATCTTTTCCCTCTCTAGAGTCTTTGTATACAACCAGGCATATTCCACTGCTGGGCACGCTGCCACCAGCTTACCAATCAAATATGCGAAATTTCTAATTGTGCAGGTTTTCATATGTAAAAAACTGTCTACTAATAAGTTGGTGTCTTTTCTCACTCAGTAAGAAGATACAATATTTAATCGTACAATACCCAAACCTAAAAATGTGCCTCGTTGTGAACGAATGAGACTTGATTTTTTATAATTTATAATAAACCCTAGAGAAGTAACAAATGATTAGTTTGATTCACATTCTCACGACAGCGGTCTAAGGTATGTTCTATGCTCATACAATCATCAAGATAGATTACGTTCTTAAAGTCTCTACTTCTCAAAATCTTGATAGGAAGTCTTAACAATTTGGTAAAGATATACGGCGCGGAACTTAAGCCAAAGAGAAGGCAAGTAAATTCAAATAACTTCTCTTTAAATTTGAATCTCACGTATTTCTTGCTCTCCTCATTTAATTCGATTGAAAAATACGTGTCCTCAAGATCAATAGTTCCAATAAAATCGTTAGGGAATGTTAATGCTACCGCGGTTCTTGAAGACAAATTGATTTAAAACTCTTAAATTCCCTTACCTAAAAGTTCACTGATGGCAAAATCTAACCTACTTTCCTGCTCTTTGCCTGGGAAACAGTTGTAACACGCGTCAATGTTCACCGGTGTTCTTAAAAATCGAATCTTATAGCCTAAAATTATGTCTAAAATAAACCTGTCATTCGTAAGCCTCGCCCAAGCTGTATGGAATAGCCGTAGTCTACCTGCTATATGACTTACACTAACTAATTCTCCTTTTGCGTCTGGTTGGGTGGGTGCCGACCCGGGTTGGTCCTGCCCCGTGGGTTCTGGGCTCGATGACTGACAAAGTGTTGCTTTCCTCTGAAAGAGAACTTTGGTCTTGCCTGTCCTCTGGACTACGTATACCCCATACCGCGAGGATGGGCCATGTATGGAGCAGTGAAGTTTGACGGATGAATGCTCTTGAAAGTAGTGGGTTGCTGTACTTTCAGTAAGCCTTCACCTTCATTTGTTAGAACCTTCGACTCCTTTATCTTTAAGGACAATTTCTTTCCATACAAGAATTCATCGATCTTAGTCTCTTTCAACATATTTATCGTCTTTTTGTTTAGTCTGAGCTCAACAAAGGCCTTTCTATTAAGGGATTGCTTGTTCATTAACAAGGAAGCTAATTTTCCAATAGTCTTCAGCAGTTCTAGGATCCTGTGACTGTTAAAATTAGACCACTAATGTCTTGGATCTTGATCATATGGCCATCTCGGGCTTTATCCGGCTCCTTCATAATAGCAGCGATTTGGGGGTTAAGTTTCGGTGTCACAAAATCCGGTGCACAACCGTACTTTTTTAATAGAACCGCCTCATCCTCTTTCTTCATGCCCTCGCGACAGTAGAATTTCCATATGTTAAGCAAATCTGGACTAATTGTAGTCGTCATTGAGCGTGGGACTTATGGATCTTCGCCAATCTGTATATAAACAAAGAAAAAGGAGAAAAATCCTTTGAGTAAAAATTGCGGTTATGCAGCACTCGCATACACTGGCAAAATAAAATAGAGAGACCTATATATATGAAACTTAAAAATTCAAGAAAATCTCGTTTCTGAACGCTCACGAACACAAGGATATTTATGGCTATTCTTAATTTTTTCTTTTGTTTTGCAACACCTGCAAACACTCGCGTCTCGCAACCCGTACGAGCACGAGTCTATTTAGTTACTTACAATCTCGAGCTATTCCATATCCGTTTGACCTGCAGTCCTCCATATTTTCCAAGGCCTCCTCCTCAACCTCATTACAGTAGGCTTCCTCTGGCTGCTCTGTCTGAATGATATTTGGATCAGTGTTCTCTTTCTCAAGTTGTTGCGGGTCAGTAGAAATAACGCCACTATCCACCTTTGCCTGGAATGTCTCGATACTTGATAACACCTTAGAGACCTTCTTCGTGAGCTTCCTTAACTCCTCCTGTGGAGTTAATTCCTCCTCCTTTTCCTTACTCTTCTTATGTTTGCCCATGTTTCTCTTGAGCAAATCTATAACCTCTTACTGGGACTCGGAAAAAACACGTGTGTCACTTAAGACGCACGCGAAGAAACTGAAGAATCAGGGACATCTACGCATTGTTATAGTAACGTAGTTCGAGCGAAGAAAAATATAATCTCTGATATAATAATCAGCTAAATAAATGATAAATATCTGAGAATCGTTGATATATAATGCAAACATCTGCAGAATAATATGAATATATCTATTTAAGAATATCAGTATATAACATCAGACTCATTAATAATATCAATTAATCATTTACATCGTAAAATCTTGTTTTACTTTGAAGTATATTTCAAATCCAGACCGATTTCATCCATCGGGAAAAGACTCATTCCCGCTTCTTTCACGCAGATTATTATAACAATCATAATTAGGTTAGATAAATGGTATTCTTCAGCGAATATGTGAAAGGATTGTTTTCCTTTTTTCACCATCGACGCGTGCTGCATGTAAGTACAACATTACCATAGGCAAACCGAGCGAATTTCTCATACCCCGAAAGGGGCGCACCAACTGCTTTTTTGGAGCACACGCGAGATGATAAAAAGCGTGAAACTTCTGCAGCCGCGGAAAAGTGCGAGTTCTCGCCATTTCGAGAGAGCAGTAGGACGCGGCGTTATTATGGAGCAACGCTCGCGGCCCACGAAAATTCCCATCGTTCCAGCCACTTTTGATCAACAATTAATCAACGCAAATAACAATGACTATAATCGTAGCCAACTGACGTTATTTGCATTTTTTAATTGCACAGAGAGACAGAGAAAAGATACTTACACACGCGCACACGCACGCGCAGACTATCACGTACATTAACCAATGGTCGCGGAAAAAACATGACGATACACGATCACTAACGTGGACGCGTGATGAAGAAAATGCGTACACGTGGCGCGTACGAGGTTAGCTCGGACTGAGCACGGAGCGAGCGAGACATGACGCGCGAGGTTAGCTGAGACTGAGCGCGAAGCAGAGAAAACGGACGGGCAACCGCGAAAGTCTAGCGAAGTGTGAGCGTGGAGAGGCCCACTCGCGAACTGACGGCGGTGTGCGCGCTCTCGTTATATTTATAACTTCGCTCGTTCTTCACAACTATGCCCCCTCCACAAATTTTTGACCAATCAGCGCAGAGCGGCACCGGCACACGAGCCGATTGTATAAAAATGCTACGTATCCGCGAGTTCGACACATTCGGCAAAGAGTAATAGCTATGAACGGATACTTTAAATCCAATTTCGACGAGAACGACGACGAGATCCGCGAGGAGATGTGGAGACGATTGGCAGCGCTCGAGGACTGGTACGAGGAGGATTGACAAAATTTAAAATTTTCGCCATCCTCACCATCTTTCTCACCAGTGTGTCAGCCAACATCTCCATCACCGGCGCTGTCTCCATCATCGACACCATCTCCATCCCGAGCGCTATCTCCGCTGACTCCGCCGCTGACTCCGCCGCAGTTCTTCTTCCCGGCACCACCTCCGCCATTGACCTTCCGGGCACCATCGCCACCACCAACACCGCCGTCGCCTCTAATGTATGACCAATGGTTAAAGCGTACGACGAGGTCAATGCATCGATGGAGGTAGAGGGCGCATCCTCTCCACAGTCATCGCCGCATCGACGGGGGATGTCCGCCCGCCGCCAATCGCTTCTTCGGAGAACATACTGCTCTATGACCCCGTAGAGCAGTGTTACTATGAGGTACCAGCACACGACATCTGTCCCAGAGAGGTAGAGGTGATGGATGCCACCACGGTGGAGCTCGTACTTGAAGAAGACAGGGAGGAAGACAGGGAGGAAGACGAGCAGGAAGACGCGGAGGAGGAGGAAGACGAGGAGGAAGATAACGAGGTCGTCATCATTGCGGAGATACGCGCGTCCAGTAATTTGGACAGCATTCAACAACGCCTATTTTAATCGGCCCTTTTCAGCGCCAAAATCAATCGGCTCTTTTCAGAGCCCTCTATATTTTAAACATGAAATAAAATTATTTAAAATAATATATATATGTGGGTAGTTCTTTGGGAGATCGTGCGCAAAAAAATTTTTGGTTTTTTATCCATCTAAATATTTTCTTGGGCATCTCACGAGGGCATGGTGTGGTTTGTGCACATAAGAATTATGCACATATTTATTGTGCACACTTTAGCATTGGAGTATACACATAAATATAGATATACACCAATGCTAAAGTGTGCACAATAAATATGTGCATAATTCTTATGTGCACAAACCACACCATGCCCTCACGAGTGCTCCTGAATTTTTTTAGATTTTTTGGAGCCCCCTAAAAAATGCTGTTGCACCATACATATGGCCAGATCAAGCATTTTTAGCTTTTTTGTCTATTTTCAAGCCTAAATAACTCCAAAATGATGCAATTTTTACAAAAAAATAATAAATACATTTTGCTTGCAAATTATCTCAATTTTCAGATTAACATCATCCCAAGATTAATGGATCAAATTAAGTGACCATTTATACAGCCTGTTCTCGAATTCATCCACGAACACAACGGATCCGGATAGAGCGTCAAATTCTGAACAAAAAGTTCTGCTACAATTTTTTCATAGGATCAATATTTACAGGTGTTGTTATTAACTAAAACTTAACATGTAACAGCCAATGAGCCTCGCCGGCGCGGCGTGTGGTGGGAAAGTGGGCGGAGCTAATGCGCCGGGGCTGGAAAGGAAGGAGAGGCCCGGCCGCTGGAGGGGGCATACACGGCTATCGGATTAAGTACACGTTCAGCAGGCCCAACTCTCTCTCTCTCTCTCGCTCTCTCTCTCGCCGTATCTTGCACTCACTTGCACTTCCTCGCTCCTTCTTCCGTTCTTTACGTACTCGCTCACTTTTTCACTCGCTCTCTCGCTCTCTCTCGCTCTCTCTCTCGCTGTATCTTGCACTCAGATGCACTTCGTCATTCCCTCTTCCATTTTTTACGTATACTGATAGAAAGAATCATTTCCGATAAAGTCGGTGATTTAACTGTTAATAAATAGGCAATTGAAAAAAGTTAAAGTCACGTGCATTAACAGTTAAGGAATGAATCCATTGCCATAAGTACTTTACAAAACGCCATTTCTTAACTGTTAAGAAACGTATGGAATGCGTGGTCTAGGTGTTCGGGGTGGCCGATAATGGAGTCTAGGTGGTGCCCACTGTAGGTTTTTACGTCTAGGTGTTGGAAATCCACGAATGTGTGGTCTAGATGTTCGGGGTGGTCGATGACGGAGTCTAGGTGCTGCGGTTCGTAGTTTTTTTTTTCTCTAGGTGTTCGAACACATCGAAAGCGTGATGAAAACTATGGAGCGCATCACCTAGACTCCGTCATCGGTCACTCCAAACATCTAGACCACGCATTCGTAGATTTCCAACACCTAGACGCAAAAACCTACAGTGGGCATCACCTAGACTCCATTATCAGCCACCCCGAACACCTACACCACGAATCCGATGATTTCCAACACCTAGAGGTCGAAAACTATGGATCGCACCATCTAGACTCAGTTATCGGCCACCCCGAACATCTAGACCACGCATTCGTGGATTTCCAACATCTAAGCACAAAAACCTACAGTGCGAACCCCCTACACTCCATTATCGGCCAGCCGGAACACCTAGACCACACTCGATGATTTCCAACACCTAGAGGTCAAAAACTACGGAACGCATCACCTAGACTCCGTCATCGGTTACCCCGAACACCTAGATCAAGCATTGGATGCGGTCTCACACCTAGAGGTCAAAACTACGGAGCGCCCCACCTAGACTCAGTCATCGGACGCCCCGAACACTTAGACCACAAATTCGTGAATTTCCAATACCTAGACGCAAAAACCTACAGTGGGCACCACCTAGACTCCATTATCGGCCACCCAGAACACCCAGATCACGCTTCCGATGATTTATAATACCTAGAGGTCAAAAACGATGGAGCGCACCATCCAGACTCCGTCATCGGCCACCCCGAACATCTACACCATGCATTCGTGGATTTCCAAAACCTCACAGAAACCTACAGTGCGCACCACCTAGACTCGATTATCGGCCACCCGGAACACCTAGACCACGAATCCGATGATTTCCAACACCTAGAGATCAAAAACTACGGAGCGCACCACCTAGACTCCGTCATCGACTACCCCGAACACCTAGATCACGCAGTGGATGCGGTCTGACACCTAGAGGTCCAAAACTACAAAGCGCCCCACCTAGACTCAGTCATCGGACACCCCGAACACCTAGACCACACATTCGTGAATTTCCAATACCTAGACGCAAAAACCTACAGTGGGCACCACCTAGACTCCATTATCGGCCACCCAGAACACCTAGATCACGTTTCCGATGATTTATAATACCTAGAGGTCAAAAACGATGGAGCGCACCATCCAGACTCCGTCATCGGCCACCTCGAACATCTACACCATGCATTCGTGGATTTCCAAAACCTCACAGAAACCTACAGTGCGCACCACCTAGATTCGATTATCGGCCACCCGGAACACCTAGACCACGAATCCGATGATTTCCAACACCTAGAGATCAAAAACTACGGAGCGCACCACCTAGACTCCGTCATCGACTACCCCGAACACCTAGATCACGCAGTGGATGCGGTCTGACACCTAGAGGTCAAAAACTACAAAGCGCCCCACCTAGACTCAGTCATCGGACTCCCGAACATCTAGACCACACATTCGTGGATTTCCAACACCTAGACGTAAAAACCTACAGTGGGCACCACCTAGACTCCATTATCGGCCACCCCGAACACCTAGACCACGCATTCCATACGTTTCTTAACAGTTAAGAAATGGCGTTTTGTAAAGTACTTATGGCAATGGATTCATTCCTTAACTGTTAATGCACGTGACTTTAACTTTTTTCAATTGCCTATTTATTAACAGTTAAATCACCGACTTTATCGGAAATGATTCTTTCTATCAGTATACGTAAAAAATGGAAGAGGGAATGACGAAGTGCATCTGAGTGCAAGATACAGCGAGAGAGAGAGCGAGAGAGAGCGAGAGAGCGAGTGAAAAAGTGAGCGAGTACGTAAAGAACGGAAGAAGGAGCGAGGAAGTGCAAGTGAGTGCAAGATACGGCGAGAGAGAGAGAGCGAGAGAGAGAGAGAGAGAGAGAGAGAGAGAGAGAGAGAGAGAGAGAGAGTTGGGCCTGCGGAACGTGTACTTAATCCGATAGCCGTGTATGCCCTCTCCAGCGGCCGGGCCTCTCCTTCCTTTCCAGCCCCGGCGCATTAGCTCCGCCCACTTTCCCGCCACACGCCGCGCCGGCGAGGCTCATTGGCTGTTACATGTTAAGTTTTAGTTAATAACAACACCTGTAAATATTGATCCTATGAAAAAATTGTAGTAGAACCTTTTGTTCAGAATTTTATGCTTTATGCGATTCCGTTCTGTTCGTGGGTGAATTCGAGAACAGGTTGTATCATTTTAAGCCTTAAAATTGACTTTTGAATAGAAGCGATCCGGATAATCATCATACTAGTGGTCTTAAAAGTAGTGCAAAATATACTAGAGTAAGGGTGTACTTGTGTCAGAGTGCTACAAATTGTCATTTTTTTTTTAAATATTCATTTTATTGCTAAAAACCCCTAAATTAGGTATATTAATGCTTCGCAAGTCGATGCATAATAAATTCAAGTATAATGGGTCACAAACTTGTTTAGGTATTTTTGTATAAAAGAACATACAGAACAATACATTTTCAGACAGCTACGCACGCAAGCAAGGCCCCTGGATGATTGCGTTGACATTGTTACTTTTAAAATTATTTATGACAATTTTTCTCTATTTTTATTTCATTAAATGAATTATTTTACCTGTTTTTCAAAATCAGCTTCATTCTTCCGATGAAGAAACATAATAAAAATATTTAAGAAATTAACACCGAACGTTACGAACTATTTACTTGATATGGAATCTCGATCTGCATTTCACATCTATTCACATGTATACTCTTTGAATTTCTTACTTTGAATAGAACTGGATGATCAATCACAGAAGAATTACTAATACTACTATTAACAAACTGTTGTAGAAAATTATCGTCAATGTAAGTATAATAATGAAAAACTTATTTCTTCCAAAATGGAATATTATTATATTCACTCGCATAGACTTGATCACAACTTTTTTGCTTTTTTGATAGTTCATAGAAGAATATAATACAACCCAGGCAGAAATCATCTTCTATAATAAAAGTTTAAAAAAGTTTATAACTGATATAAGCAGATTATAAAATCATAATTTGAAACTTTTATAAAAGTTTAAACCTGATCATATAAATAGTTATTCACTTTCATAAGTTTTTTGGATCGTCATAGAAATTTGAATCTTTGATCAGTAAAAACAGTTAGTAACTGATAATAACTTTTCAGAATTTTACTAAATTGAACTAATTTAATTAATAATTATTTGTAGTTTGGAATATCCATATTAATGAAATTTCTTTCATACAAAAAGTGAATAATTAATAAACTCTTTAAAACTATTAATAACTATTATTGTTAAATAAAAAAAGTTTATAACAGATAATAACTTTTTACAGATTGATCTTATGATTATACGCCACGACTCAAAAAAGTGAATAAAAGTTTATTAGTGTTATAAACTTTTTTTAGCTGTTCATAACAGAAAAAAACTGTTGATAAATTTTATAAACTGTTACTATAGTTTCAAATCCTATCTTTATAAACAGTTTTTAACAGTTATTAACATGGAAATAATTAACTCTTGGGACTTAACGAAAACTTAGTTCATTTTTCTTGATTATATCAAATTCTGTTCATTATTAGATTACACTCATTGTTATAAAGTAGAAGAAAAATTTAATATTACTTTTTATTTATATGCTCTTAGATTTTCTGTTTATTTTTTCAGACAGAAACTTTAAGTTTCGCTCTTTAAAAAAAAAACAGCTAATAAATATCCCCAATAATTTATGCAAACACTTTCAGACAAGAAAACAACATAGGAAGATAATTACTTACTTAACACTTTATTAATTACTTATACTCCAACCTCAAAGCAAGCGCTCGTCAGCTTCAATTTCTTGGCTTCACGTATAACCTCTTGAATCATAAATCCTTTGAGCTGTAAAAATATACGCAAAGGATACAAATTCTTTTTACAAATCATAACATATTATCGAAAATATTTATACTTATCTGATAGAATATTGCATCTTTATTAATTATAAAACTGAATAAAATAAACAGATTTTACAGGAATTTTTTTTATATTTCCTATTTACTTAAATTAAAAGTACATTTGATACAAAATTCTAAGTTGATATTTTGTATATTCTGACAATGTACCAATTTTGATATTAATGATATAAAATTGTATAGCTTGAGGAGCAATGAATGTAAATAAGGACTCTTCCAGTATGAATTAAGATATAACAAGGAATAAGGACTGACAGTTTTGTTCCTTTTCAAAGTTGCAGAATAAAGAAAAGGAAGAAATAGTCTAATAATATCTATCTAGCCTTTATTTTTAGAAAAAGAACCTAGTTTTTTGCATAAGAAATAAAACTAATTAGATGAGCCAAACAAATTTTAGAGGACGGACAATAAAATCGTTCCGTAATCCGGGGTACGATTATTTTGTTTCTCCATGGTTCATGTAGATGAATAAATGTCCAAATGTCGGGCAATGATTTTTTGGGTATTGCGATGGCACGCGGCACACAGCTTGTCACTAACGTCATGCAGCGTGGAGTCAACTTTTTACTTTAAATTTTTCTCATCTTAAGAAAGCACCTTCAATATACTTATATTCCATATGCCGTTCCAAAAAATTAGACGGAACCATTTGAGCCCGTGAGTGCGAGAGAAAGGTTTCTTCCGTGGTTTTTTCCGTGTCAATTTTTCGGAACGCCATGGGATAGCACCCTTATTGTGTTCAGACTCTTTGACGAAATTCAAACTTGTTTGTATGGCCGGCATTCGTATCGAAAAGAGATGAGAGCAATTAATAAATTACAGCGAGAATTGAAATTCTTGATATATAAGATGTCAGGCAGAGAAGATGATGTTGATGGAGCTTGCCCATCTAAAAAACCACGATTGGATGCGAAATCTTTCAATAGATGTAGAAAACCGTTTAAGAATACTGACAAATGCTCAGCTAAGAATTTAAGGTCAGCTTCTGTAAATCATGTGGAGAAATTCAATGCCAAGTTTGTTTAACTTTAAGTTTATCAGATCTCGACAGATCTGATAAACTTTGTCATCAATGTGGAACAAAGATTGATAATTTAAGCGAAACACCAGAATCCTCAGAGATTAATTTTTCTGCCCTCCGGCCGGAAAGCGCCAACTTCCCGGCCGCTGCGCGAAACGAAGTTGCCGCTTTCTGGCACCGTCGAGCAGAAAAATAGTATACACATCTTGGCCAATAAAAAAGAAGCCTTACATGTGATCTGAGACATTTCTTATTTTACTGGCCTAGGTATGTAATATACTATTTATAAATTGGCCTTATTTTATCATTATATTTTCACCGTATAGTGATTAAATTTTTGTTTTGCTACAGACACACATGAAACATAAAACACACCAAGTCGCTCTTCAGATATTTTAAGTAAAATAGATGATTTGATAGTAGATGATGTAAGGGAAATTGAAATCAGTACTAGTGAATTACAAAAATTCAAAAATTTGATTGTAAATATAAAAGTTAAGTTTCATGATATTAATACTACCAGAAATGAAAAATTTCAAATTTTAACTCTGATACCAACAAGTTGATCCTATGATGACGTATGGCACCATTTCCATGTGTCAAAATATGGGAGCGTCCGTCAGAAATGAGCCAGCGGGCGCGCGCGGCGCCGTTTTCGCGTAAAATGCACTCTGTTCAACTCGCTCATATTCATTCGCTGAGTCTCTCGGAAAAAAAACAAAGTACATATATCGATAGATTTTTTCCTCCTCTTTCTAATGGTACTATTGTTTTTTCTCCAAAATGCTTTCTTCTGATTGAAAATTCAAGTTGAATGTTCAAAGCCATTTTTCTCAAAGTATACCATTTTTTTTTAAATGCATTACACCATTCGAAAGTACAAGTCTTAAGCTACAAAAGTCTAAAGTTTCAAGTTGGAGAAATGAAAGGTTCAAAAGTAATGAAATTGAAAAGACATCGGCGGGCGGTCGGGCGCGCTCCCCGCGCTTCGATGCATCGATGTGCTACACGCGGATGTGTGTAATTTTCATTCGGTTTTTTCATCACTAGAGGAATTTAACAGATCTACTCTCCATACCCAAAGAAGCGACTTCAAAGTCTTATAACCCACTGGAAAATGTATTCTTCCTCATTATATTTCTAGAAATAATAAAATTATTATTACAACTATTTTTTGATACTCCTATTTATCATGAATTTTCATCGTTGTTTTAATCCTTACAATGAAACAAAACATTCACATAATCTGAGATTAGTTTCAGTAGAAATGAAGATACGTTTTCCGTTTTTGAAAGATAGAGATAAAATACGTGATTCTTGCAGGATACAATTTATAGCCAAGAGTAGAGACGAAAATGAGGTTTCGATAAATGATTGTTATGAAATAATTTCTAATTTGAAAAAATTGTTTAATGATGAAAATGTAACAAAAAAAGAAAAATTGATCCTCATGCAATTACTTCCAAAGAATTGGAGCTCTCGTAAAATTGCTGAATTTTCAAATTCTTCTCGTCAGCTGGCTACTAAATCTAAATTACTAGATAATGATGAGTCTCTTTTAGTTGACAAAAGAGGAAATAAAAAATTATCAAGCGATACTGTAGATCAAGTAAGACTGTTTTATGAAAGTGATTATAACAGTAGAATTATGCCAGGCTACAAAGATAGTAAGTGCATAAAAAATGAAGATGGATCAAAAAATTACATGCAGAAAAGACTTGTTTTTTATAATCTGAGAGAACTATACATAAAATATAAAGAAATGTATCCCAATTCGAAAATTGATTTCACTAAATTTGCGGAATATCGTCCTCAACATTGCGTTTTAGCTAGTGGCACTCATTCGGTTTGCGTATGCGTCTACCACCAAAATGTCAAACTTTTGTTGGCTGGCTTAAGAAACTCAGTAGGCGTTTTTTATAAAATGGATACTTGCAAGGATTGCATAGCTCAAATAGTATGTAAAAATTCAATAACAAAGTGTTACTTAAATGAGTGCTCTAATTGTCCTGGTGTTGAGTCACTAAAAAAAAATTTAGAATTATTTCTTGAGAGCTCTGACGTTAATGAAATTAAATTTCAGATATGGCAAACAACTGATAGATTGACATTACAAACTCAAACTGTTTCTAATTCATCATTTATAGACATCTTTTTTCCTCTTGTGCATAGACTCAAGACTCATTGTTTCATCTCCAAACAACAGGCATCTTATTTTAAAATCTTGAAAGAATCCTTATGTAAAGGAGAATTTTTAGTTTCCCTAGATTTTTTAGAAAACTATGCTTTTATTGCACAAGACGCAGCACAAGTTTTCCACTATAACAATATAATATATAATCAATGCAGTTTGGCGACAATAGTCGTTTACTATAGAGAATCAGATTCCAAAATTGAACACAAAAGCATGGTAGTTTTTTCAGACAATTTAATTCATAATGCCATAGCCGTTTACTTAATCCAAGAAATTATAATTAATTACCTTAAAAAGTCTTTTGATTTTGTTAAGAAAGTCATTTATTTTACTGATGGAGCAGCGCAACATTTTAAAAATAAACATAACTTCCAGAATCTTGTTCATCGCTATGAAGATTTTTCTGTTGAAGCTGAGTGGCACTTTCATGCAACTGCTCACGGGAAAAATGCATGTGATGGAATTGGTGCTTCTGTGAAAGGCAATGCTAGGCGAGCAAGTTTGCAGAAAGTATCCGACAATTATATATTGACGCGACAAAATCTTTACGAGTGGGCAACTAAATATTTTGAAAATATTGTTTGTTTGTTTTTTCATCAAAAGATAAATATTTAGAAACTAGATAAAAATTAAAACAACGATTAGAATCAGCAAAAACTGTACCTGGAACTCTGTCATACCATTGCGTTAAATTGATATCAGACACTAAACGATCAGAACTAAAACGATTCTCAGCATCAGAAACATTCGAATTATACCCACCAATCAAAAAAGGAAAAGATTATAAAGATCAGAAGGAAAAAAAACAAGTATTGAGAAAAAACCTATCAAAATGAATTCGACTAAAAATAAAAAAATTAAGAAATAAACAAAAAATTAACATGATTTAGAATTTTAATATGTGGACTTTCATACAAATTAACGTTTACATTAATGGTGCAGCGCAGCGTAGAGAGCGCGCTCGACCTCGTGGCGCTGTCTTTTTAATTGCATTACTTTTGAACCTTTCATTTCTCCAACTTGAAACTTTAGGCTTTTGTAGCTTAAAACCTGTACTTTCGAATGGTGTAATGCATTTTGAAAAAAAATGGTATACTTTCAGAAAAATGGCTCTGAACATTCAACTTGAATTTTCAATCAGAAGAAAGCATTTTGGAGAAAAAACAATAGTAACATTAGAAAGAGGAGGAAAAAATTTATCGATACATGTACTTTATTTTTTTTCGAGAGACTCAGCGAATGAATATGAGCGAGTTGAGCAGAGTGAATTTTGCGCGAAAACGGCGCCGCGCGCGCCCGCTGGCTCGTTTCCGGCGGACGCTCCCATATATGTTTACACAAGCAAAAACATTACAAGGTCAAAAGGGTATTATGTCTGAATCAAATTTGAATCATAAAGGTATGGAGAAAATTAAAAATTTCAAATTATAGTGGAAAAATCGCGTTACTAGTTTAGAATATTGTAAAGTTAAAATAAAAAATACTTGGTTTTGCAAAACCTTGTAAATGTTTTGTATAAATTCTCAATATAATTATATATTTCAGGAAAAGTAATTTCAAATACAACCAGAGATCTTATAATGAATTTTTACGGAGATGAAAACAATGTTTACATACTACCTGGCATTAAAGACTGTGTTACATAGAAAAATGACAACGGAAAAAAAAAAAAACGGAACAAACATGCCTGCTGCTCAGTACTTTGAAAGAATTGTATATATTATACCTTTTAAAGAGCAATATCCAGATGTACATGTAGGATTTTCTAGTTTTGCAAAACTGAAGCCAAAATACTGTTTATTAGCTGGGAGTAGTGGCACACACATGGTATGCGTTTGTGCAATCCATCAAAATGTTAAGTTGTTGATATTAGGTAATATACAATATTAATTCTTCATAGAAGAAGCTTCATAATAGTGAACAAATTCTGCCAAATCATGGAGACAAGTGAACTTTCTTAAATCTTTTTTGTTCATTGCTTGCGTTAACTTTTTATTTAAATAATTTAATTTCTTTAGTTTTTTGCAGTTACTGAAGTACCTAATATACATTTTTTATTCTCATTGAAATTTTTGCATATAAAATATTGTTGTGTTCTTTGAAGGCATTATATTTAAGCTATAATAGTAACATACTGTCATTTTTCTTAAAACCAAAAGCATACGAGTTGAAAATTTTATGATACACATGTCTTATAAATTACACACTTCAAATATTATAAAATATCTAAAGAAATATAGTTATTTGAATTAAAAGTTGATATATTGTAAAAAATCGCCAAATTAAGTTTGAGGAAGCCACGTACTAGTGAATAGTCTGCAGTTTTTTTAATAACAACAATGGAAATAATTATCATATTAAAATTATATTTACAATATTTTGATTTATTCCAGGATGATCTCTAGATAAAATTACTGATGGTTATGTTCACCAGTTAAAAGATTATAAAGATTTGATAAACTTTATTGTTTGTGAGAAGAACAAAGTTTCTGTGTGCCCGGAATGTGTCTTAGGGAAGTGCAAAGACTGTCATGGGATAGAAAGATTACGTACATACTTAAGAATGATTTTTGAAGAAAATGTGATTGATGAAGTAACTTACTCACAGTGAATGTCTAATCCAGTCATCACATTGAAAACTATTAAAGATGATGCAGATGATTTTATAGAAGAATGGTGTGAAAAAGTGGAAAAGTTACTACCTCATGCCATTATCTCGCGGAATCGATCAAATTATTACAGAATTGCAAAACGATCATTCAAGAAAACCAAGTACTTATGAATTTAGACTTTGCAGAGAACTATGCATTTATTGTACAGAATGCACCGCAATGGTTTCGCAGGAACAATAATAAAAAAACAGTGTTTGTAGCATTTGCCCATTACTTAAACGATGGCAAAGTACAAAATAAAGGATATGTTGGCATATCTGATAATCTTAACTATGATGTTGTGGCAGTCCATACATACCAACAACTGATAATTGAGACCTTAAAAAAAGAAATGCCAGTACAAAACATCAGTTACTTTAGTGACGGAGCACCTCAACAATTTAAGAATTATAAAAATATCCTGAATTTATATTACCACAACACTGATTTTAAAATTGAAGCAGAGTGGCATTTTTTCCTACAGCACATGGTAAAGGTGCCTGTGATAGAATTGGTGGCTCAGTAAAAAACTGCTGGAAAAGCAAGTTTGCAGCTTTCTCCTGACAAACAAATGTTGACTGCTGTTTCACTATACGAGTGGCTTAAGAACTATGGAAACTTCAGTAACGTTAAATTCTTCTATTCACCATTAGTAGAATACAATAAGAATGTTAGAAAATTGAAGAAAAGATTTAATTATAAGAACCGTGTGAAGGATCTGCAAAAACAGCATTTGATATGCCTACTGGATAACGGTAACGTCAGATGTAGAATGTTTTCTGATAGTCAAGACTTTGTCGATATGCAAGTTATTGACTGAGAATCTCCAATTTCACATCGACATTAAAATGTCTGTAAATATAATGTATAAAATAAAATGCGAAAATGAATACTAAATAAAGCTTTTTTGAAGATAAAAACTAGGCCATATCAACAATTTATTACTCACCTGAATAAAAATTAGATATTATTGTATGAATTAAAAGCATGGAGAAAATATTCAAATTGTCTACATCAATTAAATTTTCTAATAAATAAATTACGTAATGAACTCCTCCAATACATGTGTAAAAACTAGCTTCAAATAAAAGACGGAATTGATTAAGTACTTTAAACTCCAGTTATTTGGATTTTATTTTATTCTCTAAATCCAAAACATGTAATAAGTTAAAAATGTTATAATAATACTTAAACAATACTATTACCATACGTCTTTAATTATACACTATCACTATTTTATTCCAAGAGTTTCAATGTTAAGTTTATAATAGTACATTATGTAACAAGGGAATAAAGTCGCAGATTATGTGAGTTCACTGCTCGAGCGAGCGTAGCGAAGCGAGTGATCACCCAAGGGAATGATCGGCTATTAGTCCCGTGTTACATATAGTAACACGTCACTATTCCCATGGTCACTGTGGCCATTTCATAGATTTGAAAAATTATTTTGTATTTATGTGTTATAATTTTGTTAGTTTTAACCCAATTCACCATAAACGTAAAAAATTAGACTATGTTACTTTATTCCCGCCATTTTACTTTATTCCCGCATAATGCGGAAAAAGTACTTTATTCCCGCTAATGTACTTTATTCCCGCATTATGTGTGTGTGTGTGTGTGTGTATGTGTGTGTGTAGTTAACTGCTCTTTTAAGAGCAAAAATAGGAGGACTGCGCCCCCCTGCGTGCCTTCGGCACAACAACCTCCCCGTCCCCACATCTGCTCCTCGCTTCGCCCGTCGCCTCCCTCCTTATGTAAAAACGAAGTTTTTACATAATAGGCATGACCGCCATGCTCAGGAGAACCTTATACTTTTATTATTGCAAAAATTGTAATTCGTTATTTATCGTTTATATCATTTAAAATAAACATAAATACATCTGCAGTAAAATTTAAATAATAATTATCCATTTACTTTTACACATTAATTTCTTCTTTTTTGTAGGTTTGGGTTTTAATTCTACATAATATATATTTAGATAACTTTTTAAATCATTATGTTTTTGTAATTATATTATCTTTGGAATATTATATCGATTTTTCTGATCTTATTTATAGCGATTGTATCGAATATTTCTATGTCAAATCGAATTCTGTTAAATAATAAGCGAAAATTCACTATACGAGGTGTATTGAGGCATTAAAAATCGTGTTTGTAAGTTTAGATAATCCAGAAGTGATTGTACATAAAAATGTTAATTGGGAATAAGTTTTGTTTAAACGTTATCTATATGCTTTGTATTTAACAATGTTATTGAAAGTCAAATGATAAGCGAAAATCGACTATTTCAGGTGTATTTAGGCATTAAGAATCGTTTTCATAGGTCTAACAGGTCAAAAATTCATTTTATATGAAAATGTTAAATGGGGAAAAAGTCTTGTAAATATTATCTGCAACTTTTGTATTTAACATTTTTGTGTAAAATCAAATTCTGTCAAGTTATAGCCGAAAATTGTGCATTTTATGTATATTTTAGCGTTTAAATTCGTTTTTATCGGATTAGCTCATTATAGGAATTGATTTTACACAAAAATGTTAAGTAGAAAAAAGTTTTGTTTTAATATTATCTCCAACTTTTGTATTTAACATTTTTGTATAAAATCAAATTCTGTCAAGTTATAACAAAAATCGTCCATTTTATGTATATTTTGGCATTTAAAATCGTTTTTATAAGTCTAACACGTCAGGAGTTGATTTTAGACAAAAACGTTAAACAGAAAAAAGTTTTGTTTAAATATTATCTACAACTTTTGTATTTAACATTTTTGTGTAAAATCAAATGCTGTCAAGTTATAGCCGAAAATTGTCCATTTTTGACCTTTTTTCCGTTTTTCACAGTTATCTTGGCAAATATTGCTCGTAGAAAAAAGTGTCCAACAGAAGAAAGGTGTATTTTAATTAGTTTTAGCAGACAGGTCTGTAGACATTAGCTTAAAATTAACTTTTCTAGACGTTAAGCTTAAAAATCAATTTTTTGAAATGTTTCTTTGCGCTCGCATTTTCAAAGTTTTTCATCGATCTTTTTCAATAGAGAACCAGCACTTAGGTATAATTAGAGGAGTATTTTGCCGGAATCCCGATGAAATCGATCGAAAATTCATTGAGATAATCTGGAAACTTGATTACATCTCAGAAAACGCTTAAAACGCACTTATTTTGGGTGGGGTATTTTAATATGTAAAAAATACTTTTTATATATTATAAATTGTTAGTTTTTGAAGTCAGACAATTTTTGCTATGGTGAAATTATAAGGCTCTCCCGAGTAGCGGTCGAACCTAAAAATAGTATATTATGCACCTAGGAAGATGCGTATGTAAACACGAGATGTGGGCTGGCCAATTTTTCTCCCGTGGTGCGTATACTATTTTTCGCCATACCCGGGTCAAAAATACCACATTCGAGTTTTTGAGTCGGGAGCGAAAGTGGCACTTTCGGGCAGGATAATGGTGAAAATAATTTATTAACCCGCTCTTTTAAAAGCGAAAATACTAACTTATTTTCTCCATAGGCCTTACATACACGCATATAAACACACACATACACACACATACATACACACACATACATACACACACAGCACACACACACAGACACATACACACAGACACACACACACACACACACACACACACAACACACAGTACACACAAACATCACGAGCTGCAAAGCTGCTGGCCGCCCGCCGCTGTCTGCTCGATGGTGCCGGTTCTAGAGTCACCTGGAGTCACCGGTCTGGAGTCAGTCACTCTTGAACTTTTATTGGAAACTTTATTCTTAAAATAGAAGGGATCGATACTAAACTAAAGAAAAATTAAGTATACACACTGACTCTCACAAAAAACATTTAGTGTATAGATTAAAATTAATTTTCAAAGGAAGCGAAAGATGTTATTGTGCAGAAAAACATTACGGAACCTTTTCTTCTGTCAGAAAGCCACCATCATCAATCATCGTCTGAATCTCACTACGATATAATTGATATTTATATTCTGAAGTCAAAACTGTTATGTGTAACTGCAACAAATATACATTAGTCGTATTCTCTTTATTAAGTTATAATATTATATGTGAAAAAGAATAATGAAGGAAAAGTAAAAAAAATTCACCCTATCAGACATTAAAAGAAGATCAATATGTTGCTGCTATACATATTTTGTTTAAGCATTTGGCTATGGCGATACTGGCTTCGAAACATGCATTAAGGATTTTGGATTTCTCAACATATTCTACCATTTACCTCAGTATATAATTGCCAAATATGCGTGAAAAAGGTTATTACAAACATATGGATACAAAAGCACCAAGGGAACCTCATGTTTGACCACCAAACAATGCTTGACTGACTGATGTATCTATGGTTATTGCTGCTACGTGTGCTCATAGCTTGCAAGCCTGAAGGGTTGGGTACTGAGCAGGTATCAGAATATTTGTTCCAAATATAAAAGAGTTTAAGCTAAAAACAATACTATTTTTATTTGAGGCCAAAGAAGGAGTTACAGAAGAAATAAAGATGTATTTTGGTAATGTTATTTTTAAAGCTGTTTTCTTCATAATGTAAAATTTTGGGCTCTGCCGCCGACTCCAGTTCCAGGAACTGCATATATTTTGATGGGACAGATCCTAAAATTTTGGTATTATATATGACTATTGACTGAAGAGTTGTATGTATTCAATTTATTTGAGTAAATAATTTTTTATGGTCAAAAATTGTAAAAAAATCTCAATTTCCCTTAAATTTAATGTCAAAATTTAGAAATGGCCATATCTTTGGATAAGATCGATAACAAATTTTTCGTTGGTTCTTACTTTATTACAAATTAAATATACTTTAAGAATATTACTTCTACATATTTCTAGTTATTGAAATTTATTTTTTTCAGGTCATTTTATGAAAAAAATTTTAAAGGTGTTTGACCCTCTTAAGACAAAAAAGAGGTCAAAACTGCCAATACCGCAAAAAATTACATGCCAACCACATTACAAAATTGAAATATTTTATTAAAAATTCGAAAGTTTTACACAAAACCCATTAAGTATATAAAGTGTAACAAAAATTATAAAGATAGCGATTATATTAGACCAAAAAACAAAGATGATTTTGATGCCAAAAAAACTTATTTTTGCAAATGGCCTGATTGTGATGACAACTGTATGGAATTGCATGAGCACTTTGGTTATTATGAATGCTACGTATTTTATTTAGGAGGTAAGTTAATAATGATATTATAATAGAATAATTATTCTAATACATAGTTATTATGGTTAAAAATATTACTTATGTCGACTGCAAATTACTATCAACTAATAAGAATTTTTCCATCGGTCTTACAGTCTTGCAAATTAAATTAAAATAATTAATATTTATGGCAGTCAGATTGCCCTTGTTTATAATCACCCCCGCAGAATCTAAAATAAATAGTATATTATGCACCAAGGACGCAAAATGTATCATTCGCGGCGAGTGTGACCTTTGGGGCCGAGCGATAGCGAGGCCTCCAAAGGTTGCACTCGGGGGAATGTTACAGCTTGCGTTCATGGTAGTATATACAATTTTTTTGTTCGAAGGCCGCAAAATGAGTTTTCGCGGCCCGTATAGAGGGCGCAAAATACTAAATGTATTTTGCGGCCTAGGCCTTACATTTAGTATTTCGCGACCCTATACGGGCCGCAAAAATTCATTTTGCGGCCTGAGGACAACAAAATTTAATTAAAACCTGGAAAAAACTTTGTTAGCAAAGGACGATCTGACTGCCCCCCACCACCAAATTGCCGAACGTTTCGAGCCCGCTCCGGCTCCTCCTCAGGGACTCTTTGCTAACAAAGGTTTTTTCCATATTTTAATTAAGTTTTTATTTCAGATTCTGCGGGGTGATTATAAACAAGGGCAATCTGACTGCCATAAATATTAATTATTTTAATTTAATTTGCAAAACTGTAAGATCGATGGAAAAATTCTTATCAGTTGATAGTTATTATGGTAATTGAAAATTAATCACATATCTTTTCAACTACCTGATGAGCAATAATATTTTTTTCATACTTTCTATATCTGAGTCAGATTTAACTTTCTAAAAAAAAAAAAAAAAAAAAAACCTTGGGTGGATTTGAACTAGGAATCTTCGGATTACTAGACTTGCTCGCTCACTACCCACCGAGCTAATTCCTTAATTTCTTGTTTCTGTCAATGAACGAAATAGAGGTTAAATCTACGTCAAAACAAATGATCACTTGTTTCAACTTTTATTTTCCATTTTCGTTTTTTGTTTTTTTTTAGAAAGTTAAATCTTAAGATATTGGCAATACATTGGAAATAGCACCCAATGCAAATAGCACCAATAACCTTGCAATTATTGTACATCTATATTGCCAATACATCAGCGATATTAATTTCCAATGTAGTAGCAATGTTGTTGAAATAGCTTCAATTTTTACGCGGGTAAACTTTATAAGTTATAATATTTATAAATTATATTTCATTTAATCATTTTATGCTCTTATTTTCCTTCTCGCTTGTTATATACTCTTATATTTATTATACACTCTTATTATATCGTCGGCTGGATGTAAGATCGCTCTATCTCAGCGCCTGCTTCAAGAAAGTCCTACCTCGGCTGCCGCTTCAAGAAAGTCCTACCTCGGCTGCCGCTTCAAGAACGCCCTATCTCAGCTGCCGCTTCAAGAACGCCCTATGTCGGTGCCCGGTCCAAGATCGCCCTATCTCAGCGCCCACTTCAATAACGCCCTATCTCGGCTCCGGATTCAAGAACGCCCTATCTCAAATGAGATTTTTGTTTCTCAGATTTTGTAGTGGCAGCACTGCGCGATTTTAAAATACAGCTTCTATAGGCATCAGATCTGTGTCTAAAATTCTGAAAAAAACAGAATTGCTTATTTAACATTGCCTTTGCTTATTAACTTGTGAGATAGACGATATAAACCCCCCGGGGGCTTATTCCATAACTATCTCACCGAGTGACACGCGTAAGACAAGCGGTCTAGACCAATCAGAGAGCTCCTTTAAAGAGAATATCGTCTATCTCACAAGTGACACGCTTATAGGATAAGGACCCCGGCCTTTGCCACCTGAATCTGCACGTGAACAAAATGCGCGCGCAGCGCGAATTCAGTTTGACAATGCAAAAATTCAAAATATCTCAGGCGGACATAAATTATGCACACAATAACTAAATATAAGTTTTATTTTATACTAGCTAGAAAGTAGTGACTATCTTAATAAGTAATTTACATTTACAGTTTTTTTTTGCTTTCCCATTTTTAAATGGTATAACCTTTGTATAAAATAACAAAATCAAAAACCGAAAATGTATATTTTTAAATTTAATATATGATTTCCTTTACAAATTTCATTATATATTTAATATAAATGATGTTGTATTTTATGATAATAATTGATAATTAACTACCAAAAAGTACTATTAACGTAAAATTATTACTTAAAATTAATAACAGCAGTTATGTGCATTAAAGAATAATACTTTCAAGAGAGTGTTAATAAATTCAAATAATTAATAGTAACTATTAATAACAATAAATGACAGTTAAAATTGATTATTTAAAATAAGTAACACTGGATAACAGTTATTAACTGTTATTTGCTTTTTTGTATCCTAAAACCATTTCTCACATGGAACCATCAGAAAAATCAAATAAATGCAAATAAGTACTTACAAACATTTATAGGAATTCACAACACTTACTAACTGTTATAAGCGTCCTAAAACTTCCTGTTATTATTTGTTATTAGCATTTATTTGCTTTTATTGACAGTTTTATGAAAAAATTATTTCCGCCTGGGATGCATGCCTATAGGCATAGCTGTAAAAAATAATTAGATCAACTATAATGTTGAATCTGATTCATTTAAAGATATAAATTTTTATTACAAAGCAAAGGCAATTAAATAAACAATTTTGATTTTTTTCAGAATCTTAGACATACATCTGATGTCTATAAAAGCCGTATTTTAAAATCGCGCAGTGCTTCCACTACAAAATCTGAGAAACAAAAATCTCATTTGAGAATTTGAGATAGGGCGTTCTTGAATCCGGAGCCGAGATAGGGCGTTCTTGAAGCGACAGCCGAGATAGGGCGTTCTTGAAGCGGGTGCTGAGATAGGGCGATCTTGGACCGGGCGCCGACATAGGGCGTTCTTGAAGCGGCAACCGAGATAGGGCGTCCTTGGGGGGGGGGGGGGGGGGGGGGGGTATGGTTAATTCGTTAAAAAATGGGTCATTTTTAATGATTTTTATATTCGCTCCAGTAAATGAAAATTTATTTTAATAAAAAGTATACGATTCAGTAACTATTGTACAATATTCTGTGAAATTTTCATTGAAAAATATTAAAAATTAAGCCGTTGGCAGCAATTCTGCGGAGGTGCCTTGACAAAATGTTGTTTTGCGGTGGACAGCATATCTCAGCACTGGATCGTCTGAAATTAATAATTGAAACAGATATCGTTAGATAAGCACATTCTCGAGGTAACAACGAGAGGGATTTTTTTTTTCGATTTTTCAATTTATGGTGACATAAAAACAAAACTTTGACATAAAAACACCGATTTTTGCTAAAAAAATTGACATATTTGTTACCGTAAAATTATTAATAATTAAAAAAAAAAAAAGCTCTCGTTGTTACCTCGAGAATGTGCTTATCTAACGATATCTGTTTCAATTTTTAATTTCAGACGATCCAGTGCTGAGATATGCTGTCCACCGCAAAACAACATTTTGTCAAGGCACCTCCGCAAAATTGCTGCCAACGGCTTAATTTTTAATATTTTTCAATGAAAATTTCACAGAATATTGTACAATAGTTACTGAATCGTATACTTTTTATTAAAATAAATTTTCATTTACTGGAGCGAATGTAAAAATCATTAAAAATGACCCATTTTTTACGAATTAACCATACCCCCCCCCCTAAAGCGGGCGCTGAGATAGAGCGATCTTGCATCCAGCCGACGATAAAAAAATGTATACATTATTATTGTGAATGAATGGAATCACACCAGTTTTAGTTTTTATTGAAATATTTAACTAATACTTTCATTTACAGATAATGTAGCAAAATCTAACACACAATATTCTAAACAATATGCCACTCAAAAAAATATATGTGCATCAGCTTTAAGTACCAGGCCTGATAACATGTTATGTTCTAGCACAAAGGGCCAGAGTTTCCTACAACTTCACCCGCATACAATCAAGGTAAAAATTATTTATTGCAAAAAATATAAGTGAAGTATATTTTAAATTCTTCAAACGTATTGACAGATAAAATACGAGACTTGAGGCAAGACGAAAGAAAGAAAACATGACGCAATGATAATTAATGATTAAATTATTTATTTTGTGATACACAAATACTGATCTCTCTTAGATTAATACAAAGTTGATTATTTTATGTTGATAACAAGTTTTAAAGTATTTGAGTTCTAGTTATTCGATCAGAAGAGAAAATATTGTTTTTTTTTTGTATTTTGATATAAAATTTTTAAAGTATTCTACTTATTTAAAGTTCTAGTTATTGCGAAGAGAAAATATTGTTTTTTTTTATATGGTATAAAACTTTTAAAGTATTATACTTATTTAAAAAAGTTACTTACGTTTAGTTTATTTTATTATTTATTTTGATATGTAACTTCAAGTATTATAATCACTTAAAAAACATTTTTTAATTTAGTTTATTTAAAATATTGTGATTTTAATTTATTGTAATTTAATTCATTGAATTTATCAATAAAAGACTTAAAAAAGTTAATATGAATGAATTTGTTCCATTACAATTTTCCCTGTATGGCATATATCGACTTAAATAAACAAAATATGAAATTGAAATTTAACGTTAATAATAATAATAATTAATTGTAAAAAGTAAATGGTCTGATTTGTCATATGATTTATCACATGATTTATCACATGATTTATCATATAATTTGTCATATGATTTTTCATGTGATAAATCATATAATTTCGTATGCCAAGTTATAAGATGATTTTCTCGAAATCATCTTATGATTAATCATATGACAAATCGGATAACAAATCACGTGATAAATCATATTATAAATCATGTGATAAATCATATAATAAATCATGTGATAAATCATATGATAAATCATGTGATAAATCATACGATTTTTTTCAGGGGGGACACACACGCATACACGCACGTACGCACACGCACACAACCATACGGACATTATTAAATAATAGTGTATTCCGATTTCAAATTTGCTAAACATCGTTCCTAACATAGTTTCTCAAAAATTTTTCTTTTTAATATCACAAAGCTTCCTTTAAGAATGAAGCAAAATAACTAAAATAAAAATCAACAAAATGCCGTTATGATAGGGATCTAAGACACTCTTTTAAATATCCTCTTAATTTAAGCTTAAAAGGGTTGAGATATTCTAATAAAAGTAGTCTTCTCTAAGTCCACCAATTAATAAAGGTACACAAAATGTAAATTGTAAATTTTAGCTAAAATTTTGCAATTATAATAAAGCTCAAACTTCTATATACTATGTATGTGTATTGTACTATGCACAATTTTTTAATTTTTTTTTATTTTTATTTTTTTATAAATAAACCCAATATTATATACACAATAATAGATTCTTAATTTACCTTAGGTCAATTTGATAAGTGAAAATTTTGTATTCGCTGATACATTATAAGATTTCGATATTATCAGAAACGATAAAAGATATGCCAGTCGATAAAATTCATCCTTATAAATATATGAGAACAGAGGATAACTGTCACCAAAGATTTGTTTTTGCTAGACAGTGCATATGACAACAGGAAAATGAAAAGGATTTGTAAAAGCAAACAAAATATTTAACTGCACTATCAAATAACTTGCATCGTTAAACATGAATTTAAACTATGTATTTATTTACTACTTCTGGAGTCTATCAATCTGTAATGGATACAGAATTTTTGCTATATTTCCGATGAATGGTCGAAGTCATTTCAGTATCTTCGAACAAATAGTTAAAGGACTTGCCGAAAAGGGCCATCAAGTTGACGTTATCAGTGCCTTTCCATTAAAAAAACCATTTCCTAATTATACCGACATCGTTAAACTGCCAAATGCTAATCAAGAAATAGAACTTTCATTCGAATTGGTCTCTTCGAGGGCCCAGGCTATAAAAAACTTGCATTGGGGCTGTACAGAGCTGTGCCATACACTTGCAAATCCAGAAGTAGACAAAATAATCAAAAATCCTCCAAATGATCCACCTTATGATCTTGTCTTAACTCAGGTAAAAGGTTTTGAATCCCGTTTGTTAGTTAATTTGTATATACGTAAAATGTACTTTTATACCACTCTAACCTCAAAATCACAACTTTGATATGATTTTTCGGCGCTCATGGTATAAAATACCGTTCGAAACTAGTGCGTAAGTCGATTATTTAGGTGGTGTGGCTTTTTCGCACTCGCTTCGCTCGTGCAAAAAGTCACACCAGCTAAATAATCGACTTCCCTACCCGTGTCGAAATGTACTATAAATTACATTTATTATAAAACGTAAATTAAACTTTAAAAGTAAAATATTTAAAAATACTCTATCGATTTCTCTGCGTGAAAGGGAAAAAATGGAAAAAAAGATTTATTTAGTTTTTTTTTTTACTTTTCGGTAGTTGTTGCAAGCAGAATTATTAATAAAGCAGAAGTTAGCTAATGAGTCTTTTTTACATATTATTATTATTAAATTTGACTTATGAGTGTAGCATTAACTACCACAAAATTAAAATATTTGAAAAACTTTGTTTTCATTTTATTATTCTTTTACTCAGATAGATCTATAAATTTCTTTCAAATATTTAAGCATTAAAGCTCTGAATGGTAACTTTGGCAATCACAATAAACTTTAATAGATAATATAATGTATACATGCATGTTATTGTAGTTAGTATGTGTGTTGTTTAAATGTAATATACAAATATTTTAGTTTGTTTCTGGATATCAATGCTTTACTGCTATTGGTCACGTATGGAATGTTCCAGTTGTAGGAGTAGTGACCACTGCGATATTCCCGTATAATAGCCATTTTATAGGTAATCCATTAAATATAGCAGTAGCTCCTAAAAACCTTCGTGTCCATAAAGAACGAATGGACTTTTGGGACAGACTTTATAATTTTGTTATGACTCATTATGCCATATACGAGTATTATGCTGAGGCATACAAGCAAGAAGAAATAATTAAAAAGTATTTCGGACCAGATATACCTCATTATAGCGAATTGGAGAAAAGTGTTGCTATGATAATAGCCAATTCTCACTACAGTTTCCATGGGATTCAGCCAAAAATTCCAGCTCTTGTTGAGATTGGAGGAATTCATATCAAGAATGACAATACAACGATAAATACAGTAAGGAAACTTATCAATATCTTTTTTGTTTACATTGCACTCTTTTATCAGGTTATATAAATCTCAATCGAATAAATTCAATCAAAAATATTTTTTATGTTAATCGATCACAGTTATTGACAAAATCAATTTTTGCGTATAGGGATTGAGAAAATTATTGGATGAAAGTAAGCATGGCTTTATTTATTTTTCTTTTGGTACTTTAACAAAGGTCGAATCTTTTCCAAAAGAAGTATTAGAGAAATTATGCACTTCGTTTAAGAAAGTAGCACCTGTTCGAGTGATAATGAAATCAAAGACTCCAGAAACGTTACCAAGATGCATGCCGGATAATGCGTTCACCTTCCCGTGGTTACCGCAGCAAAAACTATTCCGTTAGTAAATATTTTGTACAGCTATCTATATTAATGCTCAGTTACTATATTACAATCAGGAATAACATTATTAGTATTTATGGTAAGAATATTTTTATAGAACATCCAAATCTGAAAGCTTTTGCATCACATGGAGGAGGCTTAGGAACTCAAGAAGCATCTTACTTTGGTGTACCTGTCGTATGTTTTCCACTGTTCGCAGAGCAGCACGTCAATTGTGATATCGTAACGAACAAAGGATTTGGGATAAAATTAGATATTCAAACTGCTACACAGAAAGATATCGATAGCGCATTTACGGAAATTTTAACAAATCCAAAGTATAAGTATGTAATGTTGCACTTTTGTATCAATATAACCCATTTATATATGGTTATTGCATTAACTATAAGTTGGTCTAAAACATTTGAAATTTACAAATTTATAAATAAAATTATTAAATATTGAAACAAGTTTTTTTGAAAAACAAAGTAAATGCACTTCAAAATCGTGTCAAATTGATATAAGATTTATCTGAATGAAGATATTAATCAGTTTCTATTTGTTAATGATAAATAAATCTGCATACTCGCTACTCGCTATTTAACCTTTCTATATAGATTATTGAGATTGCATACTAGAAATATAGGAAAGTATGTACGTAAAATATGTTATACTATTATGTTTTTAAATGTACACATGAATATATATATTTCTTATACACCTTGTTCATAATGTTAATGATATTTAAAAGATGAACTATTAAAATACTACACTCCCACCCCCAAATTTTTCCAAGGGAAATATTATATTTTCAATATCAGCAAATGTCAGTAAGGAAGTATTAAATATTATTGATGATTGTTTTGCAGAGAGGCAGTTCTCAAGTTTTCCGCTATATACCGGGACCGTCCGATGAAGCCTAAGGATGAAGCGGTGTATTGGATTGAATACGTGATTCGCCACGGTAAAAATGTTTTGAGATCACGTGCCGTGGATATGAAGTGGTGGCAGGTCGAGCTCTTCGATGTTTATGGGTTCCTCGCTATGTGCTTTATAATAATAGTGTGCGTAGTAATATTCATAGTTCAAAAGTTAATAAGGTTCTTTTTCTCAAGAACTATTAAATCTTTTTTTAAAAATCATACACGTTTAAGTAAAAAGTTAAATTAAATTAGATTCAATTTGTGATACCTTTTACAATAATATTTTATTAATATTTTATATTATTTTATATTTTATTTTTGTGATACCTTTCATCTAATTTTATGTAGCATGTTTAACGGTTACAATTTATTTCCATTTATATCAAGGGAAATGAGAGTGATATCCGGCGCAAAAAAAAATTTGTGGCCCATATATTGCCCACAGTGCTGGACAAGTATGGGCAATATATGGGCCATTGCAAGCCACATTAGAGCACTATATGGGATATACTCGGCTCCCTCGCCTGAGCCGAATTCGAGCTCGAATCGGGCCATAGTATTCCCACCAGTATCCCATGTAGTTCCCATATAGTTGCTATATTAGTCCCATATTTATTTTCATGAGAACCATTAATAAAAATAAATAAATAAATAAGCATAAAAAACAATCCTATTGTGCATGTAGTGGGACTGTAAAATATAAAAAAAAAAATTCTTTGAGTGGATTCGAACCTCGAACCTTTGAATTACTAGACTTGTTCGCTACCGACTGAGCTATTTAGTTATATATGTTTATATCAAAGGATCGAATGGAGATTATCTAGGCTGTAATCTGAAACGAATGATGATGTCGTTCAAGTATTAACCTCCATTTTATCTTTTGATATAAACATAATTAATTAGCTCAGTCGATAACGAGCAAGTCAAGTAATTCAAAGGTTCGAGGTTCGAATCCACTCAAAGAAAGAAAATTTTTTTTTCTTTTTTTTTTTAGTATTATACAGTCACAGTAAATGCACAATAGGATTATATTTTACGCTTATTTATTTATTTATTTATTTATTTATTTTTTTTTGTTAATCGTTCTCATGAAAATAAATATGGGACTAATATGGGAACTATATGGGATACTGGTGGGAATACTATGGCTCGATTCCAGCCCGAATTCGGCTCAGGCGCCGGAGCCGAGTATCTCCCATATATTGCTCTAATGTGGCTTGCAATGGCCCATACAAGGTGTCCCATTTTAATCGCCCCAGGCAAATATCTTGAAAAGTATGGAAGATGGAAAAAAACTTTAAATACAAAAGTTGTAGGGTGCAAAGGGGGTCAGCTAATGGTAACAACGACTTTGACCTTGAACTCTCTTTTCAAGGTTATTTCAAGGTCAAAGTGATTTTTTTGAATGAGGACCCCTACTTTCGACCCCGGAAATGGAAAGAGCAGAAAATTTTACGTTCAGAAAGGTCTAATATGTTGGGGTTTCAAGGTCAACCAGCTAATTTAATGAGGTCGACCTGGGAATACCTCTAGGAAGGACAAAATTGACCTTGACGTTCAAGGTCATTTTAAGGTAAGTTAATTTTATAAAATGGAACCCCTTATTTTTGACCCCGGAAACGGAAAGAGCGGAAGAATTTACGTCCGAATATGACCTTGACCTCGACCTTGACTTTAACCGTGATCTGGAAGGTTATTTTAAGGTCAAGTCGATTTTTTAAAAATCCCCTTATTTTTGACCTCGGAAATGGAAAGAGAAGAAAATTTTACGTTCAGATATGTACCGTCATATGGTGTCAAAGTTGGCCCTCTGGGGTCAATTAAGGGTAATAATAAATAAATTAATTTTTTTGAAGTGGATTTCATTGTTTTTATGAGTTACTTAGGAATCTAAAAGTATTTTTTCTCCCTCAAATGAATCGAAAATTAGAAAGACTACCCTCGACATTAGCATTACCCAATGTGCACCGCGTGGAGGTTGCCGAAAGGATTTGGCACATCATTGGCCCTGAAAAGGGCCGATTGATTAACGGACTGTTATTTGAAGATCTAAGGCAGCAAATGCTCGATCAAGTGTCCGTTCTCTCTGAAACACATTTGCATCCTTCTTCGGAAGCTTGCTTGAACATTCCTCAATGTTTCCACTGAAATGGATTGGAAAGCTTCCATAATTCTTCCTCTCATGTTCTCTAAGGTTGTTGGAGCATGTGCAAAAACTTTGCTTAACTACTCCCCACAAAAAAAAGTCAAGAGGTGTAAGATCTGGGGATCTAGGCGGCCACTCGTGTACTTGGCTGCCGATGCCAATCCAACGATTACGATACATATCATTGAGAAAATTCTTGACTGATCGAACGCGATGTGCAGGAGCTCCATCTTCATGAAACCTCATATCCCGCCGTAAGATAAGTGGGATATCTTCTAATAGAGGAGGTAGCTGGTTTTACAAAATATCCAAATACAATTGTCCATTCAAATTTTGATTGTAAAAGATAGGTCCCAGCACATGATCTCCAATTATACCTGCCCACACGTTTATTGACCAACGTCTCTGGATTCGATGATCTCGTTGCCAATGAGGATTTTGTTCAGCGTAATACTGGGCATTATGAAGATTGACACCACCCATATTATCAAATTTTGCTTCATCTGAGAATAACACTCGATCAAAAAAGAAAGGGTCCCTACGTATCTGATTATTTGCCCATTGACAAAAATTTAAACGCCGTGCATAATCTCCATCCTCTAGTGTTTGTGTAAGGCGAACGTGGTAGGGGTGAAATTTAGATGTTTTCAACAGGCGATTTACTGTTGATTTGGGAACACCATGCATTCGTTGCAAATCTCGTGTTGAAATGTGGGGATTTTCAGCAATAATAGCTCGCACACCCAGCGCAATGTGCTGTTTCGTTCCAGTTTTGCGCCTCTTACGAACGATGGAGCCTTGTGCAGCTCGCGTTAATAATCTTTTGATGGCTTTCCTATCTGGGTGACGGGCATTGGGATATTTCTCGGCATAGCGTCTTTCTGCAGCCCTATAATTATCATGACATTCACCAACAACTTTTATCATATTCACAATCTCCTTGGGCGTGTAATCAGCCATCTCAAAAAGGAATATGGTACCACAAAAGAAATTTGGTTTTCCACTTCAATTGTATGTATAAAAAGAAATTAAGAAGGCAATTTTTGGAAATGAGCGAAAAAGTTATTTATTCTAATAAACACATGAAATCATTACCGTATGCTATTCAATAATAAGAAATCAAAAGGTTTTCTTTATTTGTACTGTGCACAGTGACACCACTAAAAATAACTAACTCTACCTATTTACGAGTGCAGTATTGTTATTACTCTTTAAAAAAAATGAAAATATTCCCAAATTGACCAAACTAAAGAATTCGAATATTTATAATTGACTCATAACAAAACCATTAAATCATCGCCTCATAACTACCTTAAAGTAATCGGTCACTCATACTTAAAAAATATCATTTGACGTAGCCGTACATTTCAATGGTGCCAACCTAACCAAGAAAGAACAAGAAGAAAAGTACCTTTTCATGCCGAAAATTAATCCCAAAAATCCTTCAGAGTTACGCTGACAAAAGTAAGAACACATCAGATTACAAAAATTAATTTGACCCCAATTGACCTCAAGCACGATTTGACCCTTAATTGACCCCAGAGGGCCAACTTTGACACCATATGACGGTACATATCTGAACGTAAAATTTTCTTCTCTTTCCATTTCCGAGGTCAAAAATAAGGGGATTTTAAAAAAATCGACTTGACCTTAAATTAACCTTCCAGATCACGGTTAAAGTCAAGGTCGAGGTCAAGGTCATATTCGGACGTAAATTCTTCCGCTCTTTCCATTTCCAGGGTCAAAAATAAGGGGTTCCATTTTATAAAATCAACTTACCTTAAAATGACCTTGAACGTCAAGGTCAATTTTGTCCTTCCTAGAGGTATTCACAGGTCGACCTCATTAAATTAGCTGGTTGACCTTGAAATCCCAACATATCAGACCTTTCTGAACGTAAAATTTTCTGATCTTTCCATTTCCGGGGTCGAACGTAGGGATTCTCATTTAAAAAAATCACTTTGACCTTGAAATAACCTTGAAAATAGAGTTCAAGGTCAAAGTCGTTGTTACCATTAGCTGACCCCCTTTGCACCCTACAACTTTTGTTTTTAAAGTTTTTTTCCATCTCTCATACTTTTCAAGATATTTGCCTGGGGCGATTAAAATGGGACACCTTGTATATTGTCCATACTTGTCCAACACTGTGAGCAATATGTGGCCCACAAATTTTTTTTTTTGCGCGGGATAATTATTGAGAAAATAAATCTAAAAAATGTGATAGCCGTATGTTGGCCTAAAAATATTGACTAATTTATAAGTAGCTAAAAAGTTTCTAATTTGTATTAAAAAAATTTCTAATTTAATAATCTGCTAAATAAATTATAAATATCTGAGAATCGTTGATATATAATGACAATGCAAATATCTGCAGAATAATATGAATATATCTATTTAAGAATATCAGTATACAACATCAGCCTCATCAATAATATCAATTAATCATTTACATCGGAAAATCTTGATTTTTTTTACATTGAAGTATTTTTAAAATCTAGACCGATTTCATCCACCGGAAAAAAACTCATTCCCTCTTTTTCACGTAGATTATTATAACAATCATAATCAGGTTAGATAAATGGTATTCTTCAGCGAATATGTGAAAGGATTGTTTTCCTTTTTCACTATCGACGCGTGCTGCATGTAAGTACAACAGCATTACCATAGACAAACCGAGCAAATTTCTCATACGCCGAAAGGGGCGCACCAACTGCTTTTCTGGAGCACACGCGAGATGATAAAAAGCGTGAAACTCCTGTAGCCGCGGAAAAGTGCGAGTTCTCGCCATTTCGAGAGAGCAGTAGGACGTGGCGTTATTATGGAGCAACGCTCGCGGCCCACGAGAATTCACGTCGTTCTAGTCACTTTTATATTCGCGCGTGCGAGGTAAAAGCGCGTAGGATATATTACCGAAGCGCGCGCGCGTAAGCAGTGACGCAAGCGTCCTGTCGTACAGTCGTAGTCGTCTCTATGCTAGGAGCTCTTTGGCCCATTAGTTTTATACTTTTTCCGACGCGCCTGCATCTGTGCATACGTGCGCGTGTGTGAGCATTGATGTACCAACAATCGCGAGAGAGGCGAGTGGAGCCGATGATGCTGAAGAAGATGCTGCTGTTGCCGAAGATGTACATGACGTTTGTCGCGAGACAACTTGGTTTACAAAATAACTCTTGATTTTTAATTCAGACGTATGATACCCGGTTGTATTTTAAGCTTGATATTTGGTTGGAGATCCAGACAATAGTATTGTGCAAAATTATGTAGTTTTTAACATATTGCTAGTATAATCAACAATTCGAAATATTATACTTTTCTAGATATTATTTAAGAAAAATGAAATTTATTAACCATTTTTTATACAATTTTGTAAAGTTGTAACAGTAGTTTATTATGAGAGAATAAACTGAATAAAGTACGAGAAATTTTTTTAATTATACTGCTATAAATTCTAGTTCTACCTTTATACATAGTTCATTATCACGAAAATTATTGGCTTATGTAGTATAAGAAGCAACATTAAATAAGCTACTAATATTTCGGCGTAAAAAATTATAGCGGGATCAATATAAAACCTCTGCAGACTTATCGTCCAGGAAAATAATTCAAAATAAAATAATGTTTTGTTTTATTCAGTATTACACGACTGATTGTTGACCAAGAATGGTGGTATATGCGAAAATTCACAATACTTTTAACTATAGGCGAGTATTTATTTTTTCAAGTAATTTATTGCTGCTATGAGCTTGCCCTGCGAAGTACAGAAACTAGTCTGGGACGAAATCTTCAATGTAAACTAGAATAGTAGTTTTCGTCACTAGGGCGTAAAGTTGAACTTTACGCACCGAGTGTTAGGCGATCACGAGGTCGTAAAGATTTCGCCCGCATGGCAAACAATATTTTTTTTATAGTATGAGTAAAGTACGTCGTCGCATCGTTTCAGTGTGTAAAGTTGAATTTTACGCATAGTATGCGTAAAGCGAAGCTTTACTCACACTATGTGTGAAATTCAACTTTACGCACTGAAAACGATGCGAATCGACGTACTTTACGCATACTATGCAAAAAAAATAAGTTTTGTAATTCATATTAGTGTGCAACGCAGGGCGCAGACTGGGGACGTACAAAACTGTCTGAGAGAGTTAAAAAGTGACCCTTTTTGGACAGTTTTGTACATTCCCAGGCTACACTCTGCGCTGCACACTAATATGAATTACGCAGGACTTATTTTCTAGTTTACATTGAAGATTTTCCTCCCAGACTAGTTTCTGTGCTTCGCAGAGCAAGCTCATAGTAGCAATAAATTACTTGAAAAAAATGCTCGCCTATAGTTAAAATTATTGTGGATTTACCCATGTATACATATATTACTTTTGTATTTTGTGAAACAACTGATTAATATTAATTCAATTTTGAGAAAGTAGTTTTGCCCTTTATGTAGGGCCATTTAGAGATAGTTACGAGGGCTGGTACCGGAAAATTCTCCCCTACAACAAACTAAAAATTCTTAAACAATTATACAGAAAAATCGGACAGTCAGCCGATCAATTTACTCTCAGACCAGACAGCGCCAAAAAACAAACCATGAATAATCAGCCAACATCTTAATCGCCCACCCCACCTCTCCTTAAACCCTTTCGCTCCAGAAAAGCAAGCCACATAGCCGGAAAAAAATAATGAAAAAAATCTTAACTATCAAACAACGCATCATGCCTACACCTATATATACACACACGAGGTCCGGGACACTCGATCGCGCGCTAATCGGGAGTCTCCATTTCTCACACGCGGCCGAAAACCTGTATAGACAGCCCGCGCAACTCGACGCTGCCTGCATACCGATCGGTGGAATCTAGCAGCGATATTAAGTGTACGAGAGTTTTTCGGCAGGGCGTCGACCCTGTTTGACGTGCGTGCGCGCGGATCGAGTTCCGTAAACCACCGTTGCCGTGGCTTCTCGTCGCAGGTGACGACGGGGTTTTATACGCTGCAAGACAGAGGCGCCTTCCTGCTTTATTTTTTAATTTCTCGGCTGTGCTATAGGGGCTTATCCGTGTGCATCGCGAAAGCAAGTGTGAGTTTGGCAGTGGCTTCTTGCTTTTTGGCCTACAAAAGACCTTGTTGCGCGCAAGCGAATGGAGGCGCGTACCGTTTACTTTTAAGACCGACGGGGCGGGTCATTCCACCTGTAATAGACAGGTCGTCGCGCTTCTCTTTTTTGGGATTAATTTTAGAGGTGCTGCGAGTGTAGGTCCAACTGTAGTGGGGTAAGGCTGTATAAGCGGTTCAAGAAGCGTTGCATCACGGCTTATATTTGATGATGGCTCTCCATTACGGTGAGAGTAAATCGCTGGAAAGTGTATTGGAGGACCGACAGATCGAAAAAATCAATCATTTCGATATGATGATGAGCCGAAGCAGGGAGAATTAATTTAATTTTATGTATGTGGTAAAAAATTAATCGATCCAGCAGGTACATGTCTTCGTTGAAATTTTACGAAATTTAATTGTATATATATTTTTTTTGTTTTTTTTTTTATAATCTGTGAAAATGTAAAATAGGTATGAAGATTAAAATAATTGTTTTGACAATAATAAGCAAAGGTTGAGTTGCAATACCTACATTTACAGTATCCTAAAAACTTGTACACTTACAATTAACTGTCCATCACGGGTATAATTATATTTTTAACTTCAAGAACGATCATGTTGAAAGTAATTTTTATAAAAATACAAATAACTTCAAAATATAAATTATTAAATATTACAGTTTTACTGAAAATAGGTCAAATTTTCTTAAATCGTATAATAACATAAGAATTATTAATATTTTTGTATGACCTTATTCGTAAGGAATTTAATCATTCAGATAACTAGAGGAAGCTGCGGGATAAAGCGATCTTGGAATTAAACCGGTTTTATATATCCTTTGCACATTTATAAAAGCACCAACGTACAATTAGTAAGTGTATTTTTTATTTGATTATATACATAACGTTGTCAAGAATCTGTTTCAGAAAACACGATGGTATAATAAAACTTTGGGGTATTTAGAATTAAAATACCTTATTTCCAAAAATCGACAAAAGTTTTATCCTAAAATCATCAAAAATTATTCGGATACACCTCTCTAAAAACCACTCGGCAGTTTTGAAATATGTTTTTTTTTTTAATAAAAATATTATATAGTTAAAAATTACTTAAAATCGTCCCCCATTAACAAATAAAAAATACCAATAAGAAACCACTATATAAGAACTATCAAGTATCTACTTTTCAAAAATCACACTTCATAAGCAGTCTATCATCAAATATCTTATACGAGCGTCCTATTGACACCCACTCCACCGTCGTCGCGTCGTCTCTTAACGCTTTGCACGACCTGGCGTTGCATACACTCGTCAACGCGTCAATAGCCCCCCTCATCGATACCGCACATCGCCATCTACGCATCCTCCTGCTTATCCGGTCTCGGGTTAATTGGAATTCCTCTAGGACCTTTCCATGTGCTATGACCACGATCGCAAAAGGCAGCTATATACTTTCGTCGCGTATATAAGTATGCGCGATGCGAAGGTAACTCGCGCGTGCGCTTGCGCAAGCGGCACAGGAAGCTCGTGACTCGCGGCATGGGCTAACGGTAAACGCCACACGCCGCGCGCAGACACTTTGCGTATACCGATCAGTCGCAGAGGACTGTCAATCGCCGCGAGTGCGGGACAAATTAGAGGCCAGGCTAGATTTCGCGCGGGACTTATGGGAAGATGAAGAAGAAGGCTGGATTGGCTTCTTTTTAGCGGACAGTGATGTGGTTGCGCTGGGATTTTGACGGACGCGAGAGGAAAATTGAAGGTTGGACGTCGCTTCCGGGGGATTGGAATTGATCATTTCGTTCATGGTTTTTTTTATTTTATCTACGATTTGTCTGACGTTCTCAGAGCGCGAAAGTATTCTGTACTCAAATGAGTATGGGCGATGCAAGTTGTATACAATGGGCTTTAAGTAATAAAGTATAGAAAGAATGAAAGTGTGGCATTTTGAGTGAAATATTTGAATGAAGTGAATGTCGCTATACTTTAGAGGCCAATTGCTTTATTCTAAATGTTAAAGTAGCTGTACTTTTACTTGAAAGAATGAAAACTTTTTGCTCCAAAAGTTTTGAGAGTAAAGTGAGATTTTATTTTGAAGCTATTTAATTATTTGTGAAATTTATGAAAGAGGCAATTATACAAAATATATATATATATATATATATATATATACACGTATGAAATTACCATTTCTTATTGGAAATTTATTACACCAATAGGGTTATAAAATTGCAATTAATTATAAAATGATAAAAAGTTTATTCTACTTAGTTATTTATAAAAATATTTAAATACAGTAAAAAAAACTTGTTTAATCAAGGACCCACCGTGATCTATGTTTCAAATTTCGTATTCAGTATCCTTAATAATTAATTAATTTACAATTACTCTGTTTAGGTCTTTAATAATATTTTAACAAATTAAAACTTTTCATTCGTGACGTAAAAACTAATTTGAAAATATTCTTCATAAAATGCATTTTACAGTTACTAGTACGTTATAGTAAGATTAGTGGTTATTAGTCACTGATTAAAAATGCTGACACTTTGGTTTATAGTCTATTTTGCTTGATATAAAAATCATTATTTATAATATATTAATTCTGATTTATATACAAATATATTCTTAAGTATCTTAATGTAGTAATAAGTCAAATATCTATTATTAATATAACTTAGGTATTTTAGTTATTTATTTTTTATGATAATTATAAGTTAAGTGTATAAATAAATGATCGATTTAAATCATTCATTCTTGTGACTTTATACTGTGCCATGGTTTTTAATGATCTTTAAAAGAAAATTTTTAAGAAATCTACATGGGTCATTAAAACATATTATGAAAACATTATGTAGTTTTATACGACGGGTATATATAACGAATCTATTAGCCCTGATTAGCTTAACAAAATTTGAACTACATTTTATAATATATTATTTCATTATTAAAACTGCATTTAATTACTTCTTCTCAAGCTAAGTAAAATGGCTCATACAAATTGGTAACTGTAAATTTAACCTTTTAACAACATTTTGATTTTTTCCTACCATCTAAACATACTCGAAGGTATAATTTAAAGAAGTTAACCTCGTCCATCAGTATACGTATATTATAAACCTTTAAAACAAAAAAATTCATGCTTATATATGTCAGTAAAAGAATAATAGTTTCAATTATACTATTATCTACATGTAATGGATACATACGGTTCTCAGATAAGAAATCTGAAAATATTACGTCTCGCCAGGCAACCATAACGCTCCTGCACTAGTGACATAATTCAGTTACTCAGATTATTCCATAGTTCCGAAAATCCGTGCCCCAATCATTATGTATTCAGCTTTTTAACAAGGTGAGTGAACGATATGCTGCGCGTACCCGAACAGGATGTCATTATGCGATGAGCAATAACAGCCGAGAAACTGAAAAAAGTACCGTTAACCCGAGGAGGGCGCACGTTTTGCTATTTGTACGACGGATAATCAGCATTGTGGTGGGTTTCGTGGCTCCACAAAAATGAAGCCCGTGTACGTCAAATGGAAATAGGTAAGTGGTGACTGAGTTCGATGTCACGATAAAATGACATAATAGAGCATTCTTGTACTCTCCGATGCGGATAGGCTGACGCGATGGGATATAATAAGGTTAGCTTGACGAAATTTCCGTTTCATTTTTTTCTTAATTGAGGAAACTTTTATCGATTACTTTATATATTAAAGCTTATAATAATATTTTTACTAGAATTGATTTAATCTTCTATTTATGGCCATTCTTATTGTGTTATTAGCGTTGAGCAGCGCTAATATTTAACAGTAAATATTAAAAAAATAAAAAAATGTTTAACACAATCAGGTTGCTGCAAATTCACTATTTACACGTCAAAACCTCGTTCACGAATAACATCGATTTTCCATCTCCCTTATTTTTCTCATTTCGCATCACAAAGCATTCTTTATACTCGGCTACTATTTTTTCAAATCGAAAATCCTGGAAAAGTGGCAGGATATTTTTCTCGCGGAAAAATCCAAGGATACATAACCGCGAGTGAAAGAAACGCAGCAAGATTGATTTGCATGCGGCGACCTATCCTAGAAATACCTCCTCTCGCGTAGCCGAGCGCGCAACTCCACTTCTTCGTCACCACTATACATCGTCCTCGTAAACGCGAAGTACATACACGCTGCACAGGGAAAAGGAATGGCAATTTCAAGGGCAGTTAAGGCGACTCTCGCGTACACCGTCGCGTCGTTTTTTCTGGCTCGTGCGCGTGCGCGCGTAATATGCAACGGCACTTCACACATTCCTGAGAGCATGTGCGCGCGCGCGCGCGGTGCAACGATGCAGGTGCCCCGACTCGACGCTGCTTTCTCCTCATCTTCGTCACTCGCTCTGTTTCTCCCGTTGCCTGTATCGGCGGCGTCAGCATCCGCCTCTGGTTCGACTAGTTTCGATGAGATCACATTTTCATTCAGATTTTTCCTCGTGCGTGCGCGCACGCTTCGCCTGTTGCGTCGTCCCATCGCCTCGGGCGCCAGTGGAAGAGAATTCCGAGAGATTTTTCTTTTCTAATTGAATACGTAATGATCGACTCTGGAACGCGAGTGCGTGTTTACGGAATCGAGGGGCATGCAGAAATTATCGGCGCTAAAAATAAAAGGCTGCGCTTGCCTTATACCGCAGTTCCTTGGATTATGCTGGCAGGAAGCGTGCGAGGATTGATTTAAATGCCTGCTGCTTATATATTCTTGGGTTCAGTATAAATTTTTTAGTTTTCCGTTTTTCTAGATATACTTTTAAATATACTTAGTTAGGTTGTCGGTAACTTTCTCTAATAAGTAAACTTGCAACATACGCAGGCTTTAAATAAGTGTTTGAGCAATATTTTATGGAAGAAAAAACAGCGTTCCATATTTCTAACAGGTGTGTAACGGAAAGATTTAATGAGTCCATAATAGGAGTATGTGGTGTTTGTTTAAGAATTATAACTGCACTTAAAAAATACATTTGCGTTACCACAGAAAGTATAATACATTCTTATAAATGTAGCCTTACCTTCAAATTAGCAAGATTAATGTATTATATATATTTCCAATTACTCTTGTTTCTTTACAGATTAATATTTAATTGAGTCACCCTTTACATGAAAAATAGCCCCAATTCACATTTTGACGAATAGTCCCATCAAATAATTAGAACTCATCAGTCAAACGGATGCCCACGTTCTCCCCCTCGAATTATAACGATTATTCAAATTGAAAACTAATAAATAGATATTTTGTTCTCCACCCCGAACGATCCCTCGTCTCCCCATGTGTTCTCTAGCTCTCCGACCCATAACCTGCTCGATTTTCCAGCGCATACACAAACAGACAAATAAGCTACCGCACTCTATACACACCCGTGATTTTGATTCATCGTCGCAGCCCAGATAATCATGCACACGTCCCGAGGCTCGATTTATCTCCCTCCCGTCTCTCCCAATGAATCAAGCTCCCGTAGCCGCATACCCATGAACGGCTGATTTTCCTCGCTGCCACGCATACTTTAATACGCGCCTCTTCCTCTCCTATAAAGACGCATATCTCGCTCGCTCGCTCTCACATGCCATATTACAAAGGCCGAGCGCGCGTGTATCGGCGATCGCTCGCAGGACGAACGGTACTTCGCGCGCTCGGCCAACGAAATTATGTGTAGGATGCCAGCCAACGTACACGTCTAACCGTGTCGAGCTATCTATCGACCGCGGATTGCATAATCACGGGGCGTGTACCTCCGCTTCGTCGTCGTCGTTGATTTCGTCTTCTTCTTCATCATCATACTGTTCCATGGCTCGTGGTTGTGCTCCTTCCGTTTCTCTTCTTTTCTTTCTATAGCTGTGTAGAGGGAACGGCAAAGAGGCGATTCGAAATTAATAACGAAAATCGCTCCCCTGGAACTGCAGCGCACGTGATACTCTCGCGAGGTCTACTTTCCGCGGAATCGACGTGTAACGAGTGGTATAGGCGCTGGCGAACTCGCTATTTCTGCGGCGGAGAGCTGCATGATTGAGATGGATCGCGATCGGGGAAGATGCGCGCGAGAGTAGACATGATGATGTGGATGATGGGAATATGGTTTGTGAAATGTACAGGTGGAGATCCAGTTTGCTGAGCTTTGTGAGTTAGATTGTTCGTTGCAGTGAATTGAATTAAAAAGGTGTGTTTGGAATACTTGTGTGATACAGCTATGACAACACGTATAATTAGAAAAATGATTGTCCTGTTCCAAAATGATATTCCTCCTGAAAAAATCCTCCTACAGTGAGAAGGAATTTGTCTTATATAAAAGAATTGTCTTCCTGGTGCAGGAACCGCAGTCTCCTGCGATCCTGAGGATTTATTGATTAGACAGCCCCACAAAAAAAAGAAAAGGTGCTGTACTTTAGATCGGACTATCATATCTCAGTGTATTTTGGCCCCTTAAGTATGATTCCAAAGTCAGAATTCGTCCACTACGTCTGAATTTGGAGATATCATTAGGTATAAGATTAAGATATCTTAAAAAACAAAGTAAAAACAATTTTTTTGTTAATCTTTTCTACAAAACAATGTAGCATTGTTTGCGCCCTTCAAGACCAACTTTACATCATCCCTCTACAATTTTTTTCTCGGAGATCTAAATACCTGAATTTTGTAAACTCGTACACATCTCTTAAAATCAAATTCTTTATTTCTATCTCGAAATTTAAATATTCAGATCTCCGAGAAAAAAAATTGTAGAGGAATGGTGTAAAGTTGGTCTTGAAGGGCGCAAACAATGCTACATTGTTTTGTAGAAAAGATTTAAAAAAAAATTGTTTTTACTTTGTTTTTAAGATATCTCAAAAATCTTATACCTAATGATATCTCCAAATTCAGACGTGGTGGACGAATTCTGACCTTGGAATCATACTTAGGAGGCCAAAATACACGGAGATATGATAGTCCGATCTAAAGTACAGAACCTTTCCTTTTTTTGTGAGGCTGTGTTATTTTAGATATATTAGATTATAGATAATTCAATTTTTTATGTAGGAGGATTATATGGTTTGATAACGAAGGATTATTCGTAAAACATAATCCTTTTTTTGGTGTTCCTAGGTAAAGATTCAAGTGATCGCAGTTAAGAGTTTGGCTTTCCAATCTAAAGGTTGTCAATTCGATTTCCGGTGGAAGATTTTCCGAGTTCTCTATTCTATAATAAACGTATATGAAACAATTTCATATTGCGTTATGTTTGACGAGAAACCCGAATTTAGCAGGAATGTAAAATGCATCTTACTTATTGTACTATTATTTTAGATAGTATAAATAGGATTATATTTCGTAACTGTAATCATTAAAATTATTTCTTATGGTATACATTATTACTATTTAATAAATTATAATAAATTGCATTTCATAACAACAATTATCTCGAATTTTCTTAACTAATAAAAGTATATATGTTCATTATCAGAAACGTTTTTTAGATTTAGACCCCATACGTAAAATACAAAATCCATTCATTATTAAACACAAGTACATTAATAAATAATAATAACACTTTATGCAACATTATTTCTCTATTCTCAATATAGTTAGTGATTCATAACCCGACAAAGTAAATAAACACGAGATAATCGGCATTACCACTCAATTCCTTTCGAAATCATTTAAAATTAATTCATCCAATCTACATCAAGATGAGCCAAACAGTCATTAACAATGCCTCATTAATTGCAAGCCCTCCGCCGCAATTACTTTTTTCCTTCCAGAACAATCATCATCACCGTCAACTCAAGCGCGTCACTTTGCACAATAAAAATAATAACAGCGAGAGCGCATTGGGCAACTACTCGCTCTATTGCATTTCCCGCGGCGAGCGAGTGACTACAAGCTCGCTGCGCAGTGCATTGCCGCAAGTCCTGCCTCGTCTCCGTGTGCTCTCTCTTTCTCTCTTTTTCTCGTCCTTTGTGCAAGAGGCGACAAGAGTCGCGTTTTCAAGGTTCCCGCGCGCTCCCGCGCATTCAAATTGACCGTAAGGCTTTCGCAAAGTCTATATGCTCGGCAGCGCGACAATGATTCTAGGATGCTGTGTTTGCGCGGTCGATTACCTCTCGCGCTGCTGATTCATTGCGTTCCCCCCACCGCCATATTTCACAAGCCGAGTTTGTCATCTCGGCCTACACCTGCGCACGCGAGAGGAGGCTGTCTTTTCTGCAAAGGTCAGTGGAAAGAGAGAGACACCTTCTCCGTGCCAGTTTCACGTGGGATCATTCCGAGAGTGTATGTAGGTAGTATCCGATTTTCGCTGCGGGCGAAACAGAGAGGTAGGCAGTAAGGCATATAGGCAGCCGATTGAGCGTCACGAAGGAGGCCCGGGAGGAGGTTTGACATTCAAAAATTGCGAAATTAGCACGTTCGCGCGTGCTCGTTAAGTCTCTCGCGGCAGCTTTGGGTACATTCAATCGAAGTGATTCCAGTGCGAGGAATGACGAACCCATATGAAAATGAACGCTTTCATCGATGGCAATTGTAGGTTTCTATATTGTCGATAATTAATTTTGACATTTTTACGTGTAATCATTGGAAAAATTAGTTATTGTTTGCACTTTACTTATGTTAAAATTTTTAATATCCTTCGTAGTGTTACTTGATTAATGAGTCTTCATTAACATTTATTATCTAATATTTTACTGTTATAATAAAAATGGCACCAATTTTTCAAATTCAACCTTATTCTCTTGTTGAAATTGTATCTTCCGTACATTAATGACTAAATTTAGTAATAAGTAATAAAATCTTGCGTAAAAAGATTACATGTATACTCAAAAGACTTGAATGATTTTTACATCTATTCATTGTTTATCATTCACACATATCCATCGTATGCAGTGAGAAAATGCGTTAGATGACAAATAATATAATTTAAAGATATAAACGCATTATGAATATATTCTTTTATTACGAGAAGTGTAAAACTTAACTTAAGTAGTATGTGTCCTATACTCAAAGGATATTTAAACGTCTCCAAGAAATGATAAATTAAATTACAACATCATTTTAAACCAACACCGTCATTAAACGTTATGAAATGACGTGACTCCTATTATAACCATTTTAGCATGTTTGTAAAACTAAAATCTTTTGTATGACTTTTATGTATGTGTTGGTAAATATTTGTTTTTTGCTTTGATGGCTGTTAAATTTTTTTTTTAATTTTCCATTCTGTGTATTAAAATATCTCAATTAATAAAATCTAGATTAATAGTGCCTCCTGTATTTTAAGTAAGCTTAAGATTGGTCAAAATATCTTACAAGGGTCGAATTTGAGAGAAAGCGTTGGGTATTCTAAATTCACGAGCTAAAATTTAATAGATTATTCTAAAAAGTTAATCAGGCTTTCTAAAGTTCCTCTACGAAATTTCTAATTCAGAAAAAAGAAAATTAACAGAATAATTTTCGAGCATCCCATGAACATGTATTATAGTACCTGTTAATATCTATGTTCATATCCTTATTCGCATACAGTCTATATATATATATATATATATATATAAATCTGTCGCGTATTTTAATAATCGACAAACTATTATCATAGGCAGTGATTGATGTCTTAAAAAAAAAGAATACATAAATTATGTTCCCATTTAATAACTTCAATTACACTTTTTATATTTAATTTTTTAAGAAGAATTTATATTATTAAAATTTCTGTCACATGAATCACTTATGTATTATGTAAAATTCATTTAATATTATAATAAGTGAATTGGCCAGAATCTTAAATAAAGCTTAAAATAATCGCCTATTTCATTAAAAGATTCTCAGGTGCCACCAAAGGTGTCTGATTTGTTGTGGTTTTAAAACATGTTTCTCTTACATGTTACTTCAAAAACTTGTTTGTACCGTTACAAAGCTTCCACCGCCGAGAAGCACAAAATGGTTTTTTGTAACGTAACCATAGCGTATTCACTTAGTGAAAATAATATAGAAACTTCTAAAAAATAACAGTGTTTTATAAAATATAGTCTGAAAATGAAGAAATAGTGTTATGTATATAACAACATTATACGAACAATAAGAAAATATCGCGAAATAGGTACATCATACGAAAAATATTAAAATAATTTACAGAAATAAGAAAGTCATCAGCCAAATCAATTCAACTTTCGTTAATACAGCCACCGATATTCCCGAAAAAACGTCGTCGCGCAGGCGGATATCAGACTCACTCGCGTTCTCCAGGTTCTCCATATCTCTCGTGTGCTCCCCGATATATTATTTTCGTTCTCCGCCATCATCAGGAAGAAACGCGTGCGGTGGAAAAGGCAAAACCGCGCGCCGCGAGAAAAGGAGAAGGAGGAGGGAGAGAGAGAAAGAAGGAATGTAGCGAATGGGGTCGCTGCCGTTGAAGGCAAACGGCTGCGCCTGTCGAGCTGCCTGCCGGGCTGCCTGGCTGGCTCATGCCTTCCTCCATAATGCTTAACGGAGCCATTCACATTCCCTGCTTACTAATTCACCAGAGGAGGCAACGTACGCGCTTCGCGAGCGCGCGCGGCATAAGGAAAGCGCGCGAGAGTGTGTACGGCTCGCCAGAGGGCTTTTCCTCGCTCTCAGCTCTCGTAGAAAGAGAGGATGGGAATTTACAGCCTCTTGACATCTTGAAAATGGCGTGGATTTTTATGGTCTCGGAGAGTGTTTTTGTTAGGATAGGGTTTATGTAAGGATGGGAGATAAATGGGAGAGGGCAGTAAGCGTGCTGCGGTAATGAACGCGCACACAAGGAGGTGTGCGCGCATCTGAGGTGCAGGATACATTTTTCATCACAGTGGACGGGGGTATACGTAACAGCTACTTTTTAGTGCGTGGGTTTGAAGTAGCTTTTTAGAAAACGAAAGAATATTTTTTCATGTGGTGTTTTGGTTTCTTGCAATTTTACATAACACCTAAAATATGTTATAGATAACAATTTTACGAAAACATCAAAATATTTTTTATTGAAGGTACATACTTACTTCTTTGAGTTTATGATTGATCGTGGGTCGTATAAAGAACATTCGCCGTTGCTTACAGTCGGTATGATATCTGCTGAGTAAAACGTCTATCTGATTAATAGGGTTACGGCGATTGTGTAGGTGGCGGTAGCGGGTGTAGTAGACCCAGATTATTATGAGAACAATTTTTAAGCAGAAGCTTTTATGAGTAACAACTATGGAGAGCGCAACAAGATGGGTATCAGGAGAAGAGAATTTTTCTTGCATCAACTCCAGGCGTTAAGACTCATTATCTTAAATTATTTTATACTGAAAAAGATTTATAGTAAGGATGCAAGCCGCATCAGGCAGCGTAGTCTCTATATGTATATGTGAAAATCCGCGGACTACAGACAACAACTGGGGTACAAAAACGGAAAAAATTTTTTTTGAGGGCACACCTACCACATAAGGTTTTTTCGGTTCTTTGGGGGTCCCCCAACATGAAAATACTCGTGTACACTCATTATCCGTTGCCAAACTTTTTTGCAGACGAAATCAATTTTTCTTATGGAAATTTAACATGGGAAAAGTGGACGAAAACTAGTCATTGATGATTAACCAATAGCAAACTATTGAAGATGCCAAACCAAATTCCACAGAATAGAGCTTTAATTTGAGATGAGAATTGTTAAAATCGGTCGATTCTGTGCAAAGCTACATGAAGTTGAAAATGGCGAAAAATGACAAAAATTTGAAGAATTATGTGGGTTTGAAAAAAATCGCTCATTTTCGTCATTATTCGCCATTTTCAAATTCACCTAGCTTTGCACAGAATCGACCGATTTTAATGATTCTTATCTCAAATTAAAGCTCTATTCTTCAGCTTTAATCGCTTTTTTGTGGAATTTGGTTTGGCCTCTTCAATAGTTTGCTATTGGTTAATCATCAATGACTACTTTACGTCCATTTTTCCCATGTTAAATTTCCATAAGAAAAATTGATTTCGTCGGCAAAAAAGTTTGGCAACGGATAATGAGTGTTCACGAGTATTTTCATTTTGGGGGACCCCCAAAGAACTGAAAAAGCCTTATGTGGTAGGTGTGCCCTCAAAAAAAATTTTTTCCGTTTTTTGTTGGCGATATACGGCTTCATGCCGCCCCAGAAGCTAGAACACTAGAGAGGGTCTAGGGAGAGTGTGGCCGATCTACAGGAAGCGGCCATTTTGCGCCTTCGCAACCGCGATTTTTAAATTAGTGAATTCTGACTAGTATTTAACTATTTACACTGGATTGTTAAAAATCAAATCCTGAACTCTTAAAAAACTTCTGATAAATTTTGGATATTTTTCATCCTTTTTTTGTTAATTGAAATATAATCTAGTAATACAAATTAGGTAATTGAATGATAGAAAATTTCATATTTAGGAGTTGAAGTTTTTATTTGAAAATGCAAAAAAAAAACTTTAAACTTAAAATAATGTAATAAACAAAACTTATTGTGTATAAAAAAATATATAAAAATAGATCTTCAATTTCCATGATTAGTTGTGATACCATGTATTTTAAACGGGTGTCGCCGTAACGCCCATCACTATTGCATTGGGTTTATTGAAATTATTTTTCTAATCTGAAACAAATAAAGGTAAAATCATTATATGATGAAAAACACAGCTTACAAAGTCAATTCTCTTTACTAATTAAATATTTCTCAATAAAATTCATAAACAAAAATACAAAACAACTTAGTACGTATTAGCTCAATACGTATACACATAGCCATCGATTTACGCGCACAAGAAAAATAAACAAATCTTTTGACAAATCATTATATGATGAAAAACACAGCTTACAAAGTCAATTCTCTTTACTAATTAAATATTTCTCAATAAAATTCATAAACAAAAATACAAAACAACTTAGTACGTATTAGCTCAATACGTATACACATAGCCATCGATTTACGCGCACAAGAAAAATAAACAAATCTTTTGACTGATTAAACTTTTAGTAACAAATAACTCGATAATAAAGGCACAAAAAAAACTACTTTTTTAGCATGCACAGCCACCATATCTCGCTCACATAGAAAAAATAAATTTTTTTTTTACTAATTAAACTTCTAACAACCTCATATAACTGATTAATAAAAAAAAATACAAAAAGTTATTGTGTATGTGCATAGCCATAGTTTTGCTGACATAACTACAATGCTTTGAAACTTTAGTTTTTTGTGTATAAATTTTTAATCTAAACACCGCATATCGCTTCGCTATATTTGTTTTTAAATTGTGGCACTCCGGTAAAGTATAAGGTATTATTTGAAATTGTTGAGTAAAAAAACTACTTAAATTTATGTTCTTTAAAGATTTAACTTTCTCAATGGTACCTCTAAAAGTTTTTTCCATCTCAATGAAGAAATGAAATGTTCTTGAATTAACAAAAAATAATGATTCTTTAGAATAGCATCTTAATTGTGTTAGTCTGTTGAAAGAATTTAAATCTTGTTTAAAACTACCAACGCATAAGATACAACGCTTACAGAATTTTTGATTCTTACAAATACTTCTTATTAAATAGCCCGCTATGTAATATAATACATTTAATTCTATTTGATCTATTTGAACATGATCACAAACATTAGGATAGCAAGACGTACTAGAAACATTATTCATCTCATTTGTCGGTTTCTTTTTCAAATTATTGATAACTTCCAAAAAATCAGGTAAAAATTCTCGGTCGTCCTCGTCATAGCTACTACAAGAAACTCTTCTCATATAATGTGAAATGGTAATAAACTTTAAATTGTTTTTTAGCTGAATAGCGTTTAAGGTACAGTTCTTCATCCTCAAAACAGAAAATAAATTTTCCAAACAATCTTGGGTAAAACTCCCTCCTAAGACAAATTTGTACTCGCATTGGTCGATTAAATAGGTACCTAATTCTATAAATGACATTGTAGATATCACTAGTCCTTTTTGAAAAGGTTTCCATCTATTTGCAACGCCAAATATTAATGATTTAATGAGATCTATAAAACTACTTAAGAAATTAATTGTTTCATTAAATTTTTTTTAATTTCTTTTACTAAGAGCTAATATAAGATTTCTTGAAGTCATTATTCTAAACCATTTAGAAAATTGCAGTACTAACCACGCTGTAGTTTTATATTCTACCTTACATTCTTCTGATAAAAATTCTAAAGCTGTGCCTACTTCGAAACTCAAAACTCGTGACGCACTTTTTACCCTCATTTTCTGAAAGTGCTTACTTCTGTCTAGATAGTCTTCGTTTAGTTTGGGTACAAGTTTTAAATCGAGATCTTTTTGAATGTTAAATAATTCATACAAATGAGTTGCATCAGCAGAATTACTAGGTAAATTGTAATACTTTACATAATTATCCGGTATGGTTATAGTAACATTATTAAGCATACCTTCTTTTAAATTTTTAAAAGCGTGGGATGCGTCGTGAAAAAAGTACAAATATCTTTTGGCATCAAGTAGATGAATACATTTGTTTACTATAGTAGAATATCGGTTCACATTTATTCCGAACGAACGCCACATGGCTTGATTAGCACTCCCCATATCAGAAACAATTCCATGAACTTTTAATCCAATTCTTTCAGATTTGTTAATGTACTTTAAAATAAGAGGTTTGTACTTTTCTCCATTCGTATTACTGTTAGTATAATAAAAATCAATTGTTTGTTTCCATCTTGTTGCAATTCCTGCTAACATAAAAACAAGAACATGCGTTGCTATTTCATTGGAATCATGATCTGGAAATGTAACGTTACCTATATAAGTACTGTTTGAGTTATCATAACACAGCCCTGATTTTATATTAATCTCATCTAAAATTAATAAGCAATCTTTATCTTTATTTATTTTAAATTGGCCAACTTTCATTTCTAAAAAGTCAAATATTTCATCACATTCACCGCTCACGAATTTCCAATTTTGAAGCTTTTTACGTAATGTTCTTAAAGATGGTAAAGATATGTTTTGATGCAACAGTTCTTTATAACCAGATATGCCACAAGCAAATTTTAGTTGGAATGCTTTAACTAAAGTTTCATTACACCACTTTCAGATCTTCTTATATTTATTACTTAAAATACTAATTTGATCTTCATTAAAAACGTTCTTATAAACTAATGTATTTTCTTTGTTACATACATTTGTTATTTCTTTTTGTGTTTCTAATTTTTTAATTTTTCTCTTAAGAGCTTGATATTTTTGTTTGTGTCTCCTTTTCATCGCTATTCTTAATTTTTCACTTTTTTCATACAACTTGACAACTTTTTCATATTTTTTAAATATATCACTACTAGGAGTATTTACATATTCTTTGTGTAAATTTAATAGATTTTTTCCTCTTTGTCTAAATTCTCATCAGAATACTGATCGCTTAGCTCTTCAATGTTTGCACTTTGGTTATCGCATACTTTTTCTTCATAAGTACTTCTTTGGTCATTTTGATACATTGTTAACTTTGTATTAAGTTGACTACTTGATAATTGAATAGTTTCATCAGATGTATCAGATGTTTCCATATCAGTTGCAGTATTTAAAACTTCTGCAAACAATACAAAAATATTAACACTCATAATTTTACAATATTCATTATGTACTCATTAATTCACTAATTATATTAACTTTTTAGAAGTGATTTTTGAGTTTCACATTTGTTTTTATACGTAGTTGACTCGTTGATTCAGTATTTGTTGTAGACAATATTTTAATATTCTTACTCAAAGAATCTAATTGCACTAAAACTTGTTTCGAATCTTGCTCGCTATTGATATTATCAACATCTGAAAAATTTATTGCGTAAAATTTCTAATCATAAATAATAATTTTAAAATTAAATTTAAATTAAAATTATAACTAAACCATTGCATGCTTTCTCTTTCACATGAAATACTAAATCACCAAAAATTGTTGGCACAGCACAGCATTTTAATTTCTTTTTGCCATCACAGCGAAGCTTTTCCCACATATCAGAAGCAAAATGATACTAGAAACATATTAATCGTTGTATTTCACATTCACAATATTTAATCATTGTATTTCAAATAAATTTGGAAAGCATTTTGAAAATATTATTCTAAGTGTTTCAGTGATACAGAATAAATTAAAGTATCTTGAAATAAAGTTTGTATACCCATATGTTTTTAAAAATAATTTTAAATCAATCAATTTATTAAGTAACAAGTAAATAATACAAATTCAGGAAAAATATACTTACTTCACATAAAACAGACTTATCATTAGGGGAAAAGTCAGCATTCATTCCTCCAAGTGAAATACAATTTTGGATCCATTGCTCTCTACGTTCAGGATCTTTTGGAAAATTGTTTACCTTTACCCCTTTGTCTGTAGAATTAGTACAGCCTCTCAATGCACACTTAGGCATTGCTTACATCTTTTTAAAACAGTCATATAATTACATTTTACTTAAGATAATTATTTCATAAAATTATAAAGAATATCTTTATATATTTGAGGTTAACTTTTAATTACCACTTTTATCTGTATTATTACTAATTTTTTCACTGAAACTTTTTTATCAATTTCCAATTACTTCAATGTTTAAACAACTTTATAAAAAAGAAATAAATAAAACGAAAAATTTTCATTGTTTACTTTAATTCTTTAACATCCTTTATAACTATATACATAGTCTCAACCGGAAGTCACGGCGAAAAATGGCGCAGCCAATCAGGGAAGGAAACGCGGTTTTGCCACACTCTCCCTAGACCCTCTCTATAGAACACAAGAGAGAGGCGCCACCTGTTGGGCGCGGAATTAACCTCGTGTGCGAAAGCGCCGCGGAGCCGCTGCTCGCCGGACGCCGCACGCCCCGTCTTTCTCGCGAGAGACACTGTTCGTTGCGGACTACTATTGTGCTTATCGTTTTGAGTTACTTTTGTATTAATTATCAGAGTGTATTCCTTTCCAGAGTTTCATCAGAGTATTATCAAATAAAGTTTAGTTCACTAATATAAGAGTGTAAGTGTTTTATTGTGCGTGTGAACCTCCAGAACCTCCATCCATCCAACATTTTTGTACCCCAGTTGTTGTCTGTAGTGCGCGGATTTACACATATATATGCTATATAATATGCTACTGTGAACTGCAATTTCTTATTGTTCTTCAAATTGCGGCTTTATTTTGTTTTTACGTGAGAGCGATGACTTAACGTGGCTTCAGCGGTCTAGTAGACCTTAATTTATGGAAATTTATTTTAATGTTTTGTTTACACATTTCAATCTAAAAACTGATATAACAAGAAAAACCGCTGATAACTGCTTTAGTAGAATGCTTTCTCAAAGAGACGAGCCTAATTACATTGAATTTTTTATAAATTTAAAATTTTCTAATAAAATTATTGTGAATGCGTATTCTAAAAAGTTAAATAATAAGGAAGCATAAATTTATTTTTTGATTATTTTGACGAGTAGAAGCTTATACTATCTCGCAAGAACGACGGCGTAAAATTAACGTAAAATAAAGAAAAATATCGGAAAATAACGTAACATAACGAACTTACATCTCGATTCTTATACACGGCGGTTTCACGAAGTTTTCAAATATCCTCTAACTCAGGCGCGTTTGTTTTTCTTTAATTTTGTAGTGGTAGTTTCAGGATTTTACTTTTGCGCCACGTCTTTACTTTTACGTCCGCTCCGTCACTTTCGCGCCCGCTTCGTTACTATTGCGTCCGCTACGATACTTTTGTGACCACTGCGCCTACTTTTGCACTAGCTCCGTTACTTTCGCGCCTGCTCGGTTACTTTTGCGCCCGCTCCGACACTTTTGCGCCTACTTCGTTACTTTTGCGCCCGCTGGTCTAAAATCGGTTACTTTAAACCCGTTTTTTAGGTTCGAAAAGTGCGAAAATCGTGCCTGTGTTACAAAGAAATATTTTCGATTTATCCATATTTTTCTTTTTATTAACCGACTTAATATTATCCGATTGGGTGAACAAAAATATGGATTTATAGGAAATTTCAAGACCTTTAAGGAAATGTGATTACTTCCAACAGATATTCAAACTCAACGCCATAAAAAACATATTTTTGATATTTCCATATTTTTCTTTATTTCATTTAACCGACTTAATATTATCCGATTGGGTGGACAAAAATATGGATTGATAGGTAATTTCAATATCTTTAAGAAAATGTGACTACTTTCGACAGATGACCGAACCCGGCGACGAACAAAAATATTTTCGATTTTTCCATATTTTTCTTTATTTTTTTTAACCAACTTAATATTATCCAATTCGGCCGACAAAAATCTGGATTGATAGGTAATTTTAAGACCTTTAAGAAAATGGCACTACTTCCAACCGATATTCAAACCAAGAGCAAAAAAAATATTTTCGATTTTTCCATATTTTTCTTTATTTTTTTTAACCGACTGAAATATATGGACTGATAGGTAATTTTAATACCTTCAAGAAAATGTGACTACTTCCTACAGATATCCAAACCCGGCGACGAAAAAAAAATATATTTTAAATATATATATTTTAAATATAATATTTTCGATTTTTCCATATTTTCCTTTTTTGTGTTTTAAATACTTAATATTATCCGATCGGCTATACAATTGAACTTGCACAACTTCAAAATAAACTTCATGTACCTGCCAAAGATAAACTTGATATCTCTGTCCGGATTCGAGTTATGCTGCGGACAAATTTATAACACACACACACACACACACCCACACACACACACACACACACGCACTCACGCACGCACGCACGCACGCACGTACATACATACATATACATAGACATTTTCTGGAAATCGCATATTTCGACTCAGGGAGCTCTGAAATATCGAAAATCATCGAAATCTCGGGGTCGAAAAATTTCACCGTTACCAAGCAATATGGTCTATACTTCTTTAATTAATTTCTAAATAAATTTTGTATTTATCGACTTAAACTTGTAACCACTTATTACACTTATCAAGTACAACCAGTGTTGCCAGCTGGTATCTTTTTATACCCCTAGATGGAGCTGCGTTTCACTCTAAAATCCCTCTAAATTATTTAAATAATTTTTAAACCCAAGAAGCCGGAGGATATGAGGTCCACGAATTTAAGGGGGTCATGTAGACATGACAAAATAAGCAAAACTATAATTTAAAAAATTTTTAAACCCAAGTTGCCGGGGAATACGAGGTCCGCGCTTATTAGGACATTAAGTAGACGTGCAACAATAAACAAGAGAATTATTTAATTAATTTTTAAACTCAAACAGGCGGGAGGTACGAGGTCCACGCATATAAGGGAGTCATGTAGACATGAAAAAATAAGCAAAACGATTATTTAAATAATTTTTAAATCTAAGTATCTGGGGGGACGCGAGGTCCACGAATATTAGCGAATTTCGTAGACGTGCAACAATAAGCAAGAGGTCCACGCATATAAGGGAGTCATGTAGCCATGAAAAAATAAGCAAAACGATTATCTAAATAATTTTTAAACCCAATTAGCCGGGGGAAGCGAGGTTCACGCTTATTAGGATATTACGTAGACTTGCAATAATAAGCAAAAGAATTATTTAAAAAATTGTTAAACCCAAGTAGGTGGGGGTTGTGAGGTCAACGCTTATTACGACATTAAGTAGACGTGCAACAATAAGCAAGAGAATTATTTAAACAATTTTTAAACCCAAGTAGGCGGGGGTATGAGGTCCACGCATATAATGGAGTCATCTAGAAATAAGCAAATGACGAAATAAGCAAAACGATTATTTAAACAATTTTTAAACCCAAGTAGGCGGGGGATATGAGGTTCACGCATATAAGGGAGTCACGTAGACATAAAAAAATAAGCAAAACAATTATTTAAATAATTTGTTCTTACTCCCTCACCCGAAAGTACGTACTTTCGGCCCGCATCTCCGAGCCGAAAGTTAACTTTCACACCCTATTTTAGACCAACCGCGCGCTCTGATTGGCTGCCGAAATTTCCCGACCCGCTGCACTCTGTCTCATGCGCACGGATGACGAGAAAAAAGAGTTAGTTGAAATAAAAAGTGGTGTTGTTTGATCGTGGGCATTGTTTTTTTTCTCTTGTTTTCTACACGTACTTACGAGTCGTGTAGAAACAATTAAGTAAACGTGCGGACGGGAGCGTCCGAGGAAAAGATGTTTACACCACTCTAACCTCAAAATCATAACTTTAATATGATTATTCGGCTCTCGTGGTATAAAATACGGTACGACACTGGTGCGTAAGGTGATTTTTGCCGCATTCGACTTTTCGCACTCGCTTCGCTCGTGCGAAAAATGTCTCCTGCGGTAAATAATCACCTTCCACACCCGTATCGTAATGTACTATTGTGCGGTGTGAAGGTTAGACACGTACACCCAATGGACATTGATCCGTGTCGTTAGTGACCGTCATGCATAACCTTTTCAATTGTTTTATCATTTCTTATGTATGTTCCCTTATATAAATTGAGCATTCGAGATAATCTATTTTGCCCTCGAACGATCTCGAAATCTCGAATAATCGAATCCGTCTCGAATCTCTAAAGGAGAGAAACAAAAGACGAAACAGTGGCGCGCGTAGCGCGCTGATTAACGCTAGTAACGTTTAAAAGGCTATGCGTGACGGTCACTAATGGGCACGTTCGACATGAATCAATATCCATTGGGTGTACGAAATAGACAGAGGAAAGTGCACGGGTGACGAGAAAAAAGAGTTAGTTGATCAAACTTTATTGTACTTATTTCATCACCTTATTTCTTCCTTTTTTTAATGAATGTGTTTCTGATGCCCGCCCCGACCAGCAAAACCTCGGCTTCGCCTCGGTCTTGCAAATGTCGGGCGGGCATCAAACCATCTCTGCAACAGCGAAAGTAGCAGACGCCCAAAAAACCAGCTCTCCACGCCGGGCCGAAAGAAAAAACAGTCGGTAATATCGACCGAGCTACCCAAAGCGGCCGAGAGAGGCACTACTATCGAGGGGGCCGAAAGAAAAACTAACACTCAAACACAGCTCGCAGACGACAACCCAATTTATTAATTATTAAACAATTACAGAACGTACTTTCGGCCGGGGAGTAAGAAAAATTATTTTGTTTCATACCCTGTCGGAAAGTGTTGTCTTCCCACCCTGCTCTCACGGCCGAAAGTGCCACCTTCCCTCACGCCTAGAAACTGCGACGTGCATGCGCGTTTCTCTAATTTTCGGCCCGGCTGGCGCCGCCTGCGTGTTGCAGCCGCTCGGGCCGCAAATCACCTGCAGGCGGCGCTAGTCGGCAGAAAATTAGAAACGTGCATCAGCCTCGCAGTTTTAGGAGTGAGGTTATGTGGCACTTAAGACCCTGAGATCAGGGTGAAAAGACAATAATATACTTTCCTCCAGGGAATACATGAGACAAAATAGTATACGCAACACGGGAGGGAAGTAGAACATCTCAACCCGCGTGTTTACCACACGCGGATTGGGATGTCTTACTTCCCTCCCTTGGTGCGTAATGTACTTTTCGCTATTGTCAAACAAGTCAGACAGGCTCAGTCTTATTGGATTAATAAAACTAAATGCTTTTTTCACTAGCTTACATCCAGTTTCGACTCGGAGTCTGAGCTTTCAGAATCCGACAATTTGAGTGGTGCGAGGCGCAATTCTGCACAAACTTCTTCCCAGTGTATAAATTGTGCGATCGCATCCGCGGATGCCTCATCCTCTGAATCCTCAGAATCGCTGCTAAGAGTATGACTTGCCAAAATACTAGCGCCGACAATGGGACCTATGGCTTCATGGTTTACCATTTTCGATTCTGATTTTTTCGTAACTACCTCATTTTTATTCTCGTCCTCTGTGTCGAGGACTATGTCAGAGCTGGAGCTGCTCTCAGAATCCGAGTCAGAGCTCGAGCTGTTTCCAGACTCCGAATCAGAGCTCGAGCTACTTCCAGATTTCGAGCTCGAACTCTGGCTTCTACCGCTGCTAGAATACGATGAAGGCGAGGATATCCTTGATTCAGATAACAGTTCGTCATCATTATCGTGTAACTCGATCACATCGTCCAGGTACGGGTGTCGGCTTTTTGTGGTCCTGTCATTGCCTCCCCGCATCTTGGACATGCGGCTGGACGAGCATTGCCGTATCCTCGGTATTCTGTGGATGGTGTTCGCCCTGTGGAAAAGTGCGGCAACTATTGATTTTGACTTTTCAAAATAAGGGCACCTACAATAAATTAGAAATCTAAAGACTGGTACACGTCTCTGAATATTCAATTGTGCAAATAAAGTTATCATATATTGTAGAAAAACTGGGTGTGAAACTTTAAATAAAAAAAACTCTGTATAAAAAAATATTGTAAATACCATATAAAATATTGCAACGTAAATTTTAAAATATATTATAAAATAACGTATTATTCTCCGTAATATTAATGCAAATATTTTAAATATTATAAAATAAATGTCTATACGTATTTCTCTACACAAAAAATATGTATTTTATTCATCTCATTATCGTCTTTTTCGCTCTAAAAGAAAAACCGCTGCCAATTCATTGGCTCCGTGGCTTCCTCAAACTTAATTTGCTGATTCCTTCAATTATTAATAACAAAATTTATAATTTTTTCAACAATTTATGACATAATTCTAATTAAAATTTTTTCTGAATATTAAAAAGTATCAATTTTTTAAATTATGTATAAAATATAAATAAAATAATAGGTATGATTTATTTTTTAAATTACGTGTAAAAAACAAATAAAATTCCTAATAACGTTTACTTCAAATTATATTTTCTTTGTGAAATTTCACATATACCTATATTGGCTATACCACCCACAAAATTGTCTATAAATTTCATGTTTATACATAAAGCCGTTCCCGAAAAATAATGATTTAAAAAGAGGACTAAAACAGTTTTAGCCTCAAATATCTCCGAAATTCATAAACGAATTCTTTTACCATAAGAACTCGTATAATAAATAATATACAAACTCTACATCTGTACAAAATTTCAAAGGAATTAAAACAATTTTACTCTAGTTCGTTGCGCGGCACGAAGAAAAGCCAACTTGGAAGTTACAGGCGAAGAAAAGCCAAAAACGCGTCTAAGGCGAAAAAAAGCCAGCTTGCGTCCTCCCAGACGAAGAAAAGCCAGTTTGACTCGTCTCAGACAAAGAAAAGCCAGTTTGGACAAAAAATCCCAACTGCCGACATTTCACGCGAGAAAAAAATTCAATTCTGTTAGCGAAAATACTTTTACGTACGCGTATTAATAAATAATGTTCTATTATGCTTGTAAATTTTAATTATCATAATAAAATTACTCTTAATACTATTAATAAGTGGTACTATAGGTGTCTTGAATCAATGTACTGACAGTACTGTCAGCTCATGCGCGCAGCTCATGCGCGTCTGCAGCTCGGAGCCGTTGCTCTTTTTTCGGATATATCTAAAAGCGCAATAAACCTGTGATTGCGAGTATCTTATAATTCATGAACGGCGTTGCAGTGCTTTTGTCATATGTTCAAAGCCAATGACAAACCAGGAACTGACTGAATCTTGAATCAATGTACTGACTGTCAGTACATTGATTCAAGACTCCTATAGTACCACTTATTAATAGTATTAAGAGAAATTTTATTATGATAATTAAAATTTACAAGCATAATACAACATTATTTATTAATACGCGTACGTAAAAGTATTTTCGCTAACAGAATTGAATTTTTTTCTCGCGTGAAATGTCGGCAGTTGGGATTTTTTGTCCAAACTGGCTTTTCTTTGTCTGAGACGAGTCAAACTGGCTTTTCTTCGTCTGGGAGGACGCAAGCTGACTTTTTTTCGCCTTAGACGCGTTTTTGGCTTTTCTTCGCCTGTAACTTCCAAGTTGGCTTTTCTTCGTGCCGCGCAACGAACTAAAGTAAAATTGTTTTAATTCCTTTGAAATTTTGTACAGATGTAGAGTTTGTATATTATTTATTATACGAGTTCTTATGGTAAAAGAATTCGTTTATGAATTTCGGAGATATTTGAGGCTAAAACTGTTTTAGTCCTCTTTTCAAATCATAATTTTTCGGGAACGGCTTTATGTATAAACATGAAATTTATAGACAATTTTATGGCTGGTATAGGCAATATAGGTATGTGTGAAATTTCACAAAGAAAATATAATTTGAAGTAAACGTTATTAGGAATTTTATATGTTTTTCACACATAATTTAAAAAATAAATCATACCTATTATTTTATTCATATTTTATACATAATTTAAAAAATTAATACTTTTTAATATTCATAAATTAATTTAATTAACATGTCATAAATTGTTGAAAAAATTATAAATTTTGTTATTAATAATTAAAGAAATCAGCAAATTAAGTTTGAGGAAGCCACGGGGCCAATGAATTGGCAGCGGTTTTTCTTTTAGAGCGAAAAAGACGATAATGAGATGAATAAAAGACATATGCTGTTGAAGGCTGCGCGCCACGGTACACGTATTACGACGTGCGTATGACACGATCACGAAAAATGGTACAAATTTTTAACAACAATACATAGACTACTGAAATTTTCGTGTCGTACGACCGGTGTAACACGTATAGCGTGGCGCGCGGCCTTCAACAGTATTTATCGTAACAATCACGAAAAATTCTATTTAGCAACAATACATTGAGAAAAATTAGGAAATTCGTTACACAATTTTTGCATTTGAAAATGCAGGTTTAAAATAGAAAAAAAAAGTGATAACATTTTCTATTTGGTTCAATAACAATCTTTATTATTGCACTATGGTTTATAATATTCCTAATACTACAAAATTTATTCTGTAAAATTTTTTGAAGGAAATATTTGATCAGAACGAAGTTCTGGCGAGTTGAACAGAAAATTACATTAAACTTTTTTTATCCAAAAAAAAAAAAACAGTTTATTGGGATTTTTAATAAAACTAATAAAGATGGAAATTTAATTTCTTCACATAAAAATACGCATTTCAATTCTTTACATGCCTGTTCTTAAAAAATCGCGATTTGCTCAATTTTCAAATTCGATACTTTTTTTGCAAAATCGCGGTATTGATTAAAAACTACCTATAATTAAGTATGTGAATTTAATCGACGAGTTTCGGCGATATCGTACACAAGTATTTTGTAAAATGCTACACAAATAAAGTCTACGCAGAGAATTTCGGCACACAAACTAAATAGTTAATACATAATTTATCTCGATAAATATCGAGATAAATTGTGCACAGTTATAATCTACATTAATATGATCTACACATGATGTACATTTTAATCCTGTAATCTATCTCAGTGTAGACTATATATGTGTACATTTTTTCTTAATATTATTTTTGTAGAACTTAGCCGTGCTATAAAAGTTCTGTATAGGTGCTCTGTGTAGATACTAAATGTGTTCAATATCACTAGTATCGAAATTTCGGCCTGTTTAACCACCGACTTTCGGAATGTGTACCTATCTGTGATATAACCGTTGATAGTTTTTATTTCGACAATTTGACCTTTCGGATATTTCATTTTCGTTACTATGAACCATTGTCAAAATTATTTTCGGAACTATTAATCATTTATAACTTTCTCGTAGGAATTTTTCCTTTTAGATTAAAACCTTATTCCGATGATTTAGCTATCGGTTAAATTACCTATCGGGATTTTCGCTATCGGAATTTCTGACTATTGTAATTCTTAATCCCCCCTAGAAAATATATCTAGTTTACCCATAAAATATTTTCAAATTGTTCAGAGGAACCTTTTTGGATTTTCCATTTTTGTACTATTAAAATATGTACAATTCAGCGTTTTAGACGTACTTTTTCTCAGCTTTTTTATTGTGATATTTGTTTTTCGTAAAGTTTGCGTTTTAACTTTAAAAATGTTGGCAATATGTCTCTGCGCAGGTGCACAGAGAAAAGAAAATCTTAACTGTTAATGAACGGACGTTTTGATATGGACAAATGGAATGTTCATTTAAAGTTAGACAAATTCGTTAACAGTTAAGTCACGAATCGTTTGAGTAAACAAATCTTACTTAATTCTTAACGAATTTATCTAATTATAAATGACCATTCCATTTGTCCTTATCCAAACGTCCGTTCGTTAACATTTAAGATTTTTTGCTTTCTCAAAGAGAAAGCTTAGTAACGGACAAATTTTTCGACCCCGAGATTTCGATGATTTTTTATATTTCTGAGATCCCTGAGTCGAAATATGCGTTTTCTAGAAGATTTCTGTGCATATGTATCTGTATGTGTGCGCGCGTGTGTGTGTGTGTGTGTGTGTTATAAATTTGTCCGCAGCATAACTCGAAACTGGTCAGAGATATCAAGTTTATCTTTGACACGTATTTAAAGCTTATTTTGAAGTTGTGCAAGTTCAATTATATAGTTGATCGGATAATATTAAGCGGTTAAAAAAATAAAGCAAAATATCGAAAAATCGAAATTTTTTTTTTTCGTCACCGAATTTGGATATCAGTGGGAAGTAGGTTCATTTTTTGAAAGGCCTTGAGATTACCTATCAATCCATATTTTTCTCGGCCTGATCGGATAATATTAAGTCGTTTAAAAAAAATAAAGAAAAATACCGAAAAATCGAAAATTGCTTCCTCATAGAGGAAGCTTTGTAACGGTGAAAAAAAATTTCGAAAAAAAAATGTTCTAAAAGATGTTTTAAGGCGATATATGTGTATATTAGTTGATTTTGATCATTTTTGTTTTCGTGTGTGTGAATGTGTGTGTGTGTGTGTTTAAGGGGGCTAGACACCTTTTTTCTCTGAAATAAGAAGTCACATTTTAATACATAAATGTAAACTAATTATTTCATACTTTTTACATATAAAAGTGGGTATATTTACCTTACCTTAAAACTTTCTCCGATGGGCCTTTTATATGGTCCAGAACCATAGTCATCGATGAAACAAGTTTTTTCACTAACTGTAAGCTTTGAAATTTTCCTGTGGATGGATTGATTCCAGATTTGAACTAAATTACTCCTGAATAGTATAATTCTCATATGAGTGTAGGGATTTTTGATCTAATGAGAAAAAAAAAATTGTGCTGTTTTTCAAGAGTTTTTTTTTTTATTTTTTTAAATTTTTTATATTTTTTCATAATTTTTCTGATGTAAAAATTTTTTCCGACATTTAATCCTAAATCCCTACACTCATATGAGAATTATACTATTCAGGAGTAATTTAGTTCAAATCTGGAGTCAATCCATTCACAGGAAAATTTCAAACCTTATGGTTAGTGAAAAAACTTGTTTCATCGATGACTATGGTTCTGGACCATATAAAAGGCCCATCGGAGAAAGTTTTAAGATAAGGTAAATATAACCACTTTTATATGTAAAAAGTATGAAATAATTAGTTTACATTTATGTATTAAAATGTGACTTCTTATTTCAGAGAAAAAAGGTGTCTAGCCCCCTTAAACTCTTCATATCTCCGAAACGAGTCGACCGATTTTCGTCGGGTAAAGCTTATTCTCTTTGTCTCGCGGGAAACGAAAGGTACCCTGATGGATTTGAGTTTTTATTGATTTTCTTTTGTTTTATAACCAAAAGACGATTTTGAATTTTTAGTTTCTGTGATTTTTTCATATCTTACAGCCATTATTACATAATGCAATAAACTTTTCTTGAAAGGTATTTAAATTACCTATATTTTCCTTTTCTAAAATTTAAAATATCTTCACTCTGTCAATTGTTATTAAGGAAAACTTTTTTATATTTCATAAATTAATTTCTCAAAAAATAATTTATTTATCGACTTGAAATAAATAACCAGTTATTACACTAATTGAAGACTATGTGTGATTAAAATTTCAAGAGATTATCTTCATTTGTTTTTTAGAAAAAAATTATTTTAGAAAAAATTTGCGTTTTCGTTGTCGCACGATAACTAGAGCAAAAATTATCCAATCGTCCTGAAATTTGGCACAGATGTAGCTTTTATTTCCTTCAGATCGAGTTCGTTGCCCAAAAGAATCGGTCCATTACGAAAAAAGATATTTGAGGTTAAAAATTTTTTAAAAAAATTTTTGACTCACATTTTCTCAGAGATTACTTGATTTATCGACTTAAAATTTTAATCACTTATTAAACTTATAGAAGACTATATTTGGTTAAAATTTCAAGAGATGAACTTCATTTGTTTTTTAGAAAAAAATTATTTTAGAAAAAATTTGCGATTTCGTTGTCGCACGATAACAAGAGCAAAAATTACCCAATCGTGTTGAAATTTGGCACAGATGTAGCTTTTATATATCTTCAGATCAAGTTCGTTGCCCAAAAAAATCGGTTCATTACGAAAAAAGATATAACGTACAGTTTAAGCTGAATCCAGACCCATGACCCTCTCCTAGTTAGTCTAACCGTACAAGATAAAGTATTAAATTTTAAATATTAGAAGTAAAAATTAATTAAAGGGATCAATAAATTAAGTTTGAGGAATCTACGTGCCAATGAATTGGCAGCGGTTTTTTTTCGGATCTGGGTTTGGATATCGGTGGGAATTAGGCCCATTTTCTGAAAGGTCTTGATATGACCTATCAATCCACATTTTTGTCGGCCCAATCGGATATTATTGTTGAGTAAAATAAAGTTTAATGTAATTTTCTATTCAACTTGCCAGAACTTCGTTCAGATCAAATATTTCCTTCAAAAATTTTTACACAATAAATTTTGTAGTATTAGGAATATTATAAACCATAGCGCAATAGTAAAGATTGTTATTAAACCAAATAGCAAATTTTATAACAATTTTTTTCGCTATTTTAAACCTGCATTTTCAAATGCAAAAGTTGTGTAACGAATTTTCGAATTTTTCTCTATGTATTGTTGCTAAATAGAATTTTTCGTGATTGTTACGATAAATGCTGTTGAAAGCCAGGCGCCACGCTATATGTGTTACGACAGTCGCACGACACGAAAATTTGAGTAGTCTATGTATTGTTGTTAAAAATTTGTACCATTTTTCGTGATCGTGTCGTACGCTTGTCGTAATAGTGTACCGCGGCGCGCGGCCTTCTACAGCATTTATCGTAACAATCACAAAAATTCGTTACACAACTTTTGCATTTGAAAATGCAGGTTTAAAATAGCGAAAAAAGTTGTTATAAAATTCGCTGTTTGGTTCAATAACAATATCTATTATTGCGCTATGGATTATAATATTCCTATATTACTCCAAAATTTATTGGGTAAAAATTTCTGAATGAAATATTTGATCTGAACTAAGTTCTGGCGAGTTGAACAGAAAATTACATTAAACTTTTTTTTTCCAAAAAAAAAAAAACAGTTTATTGGGATTTTTAATAAAACTAATATAGATGAAAATTTGGTTTCTTCACATAAAAATGCGCATTTCAATTCTTTACATGCCTGTTTTTTAAAAATCGCGATTTGCTCAATTTTCAAATTCGATACTTTTTCTGCAAAATCTCAGGATGTTCCTTTTCGTTTCCAGGCCCTCAATTGAGGTCAAATGTTATGTAATTGATTAAAAATTACCTATAATTAAGTATGTAAATTTAATCGACGACTTGCGGCGATATCGTACACAAGTATTTTGTAAAATGCTACACAAATAAATTCTACACAGAGAATTTCGGCACACAAACTATTTATCGAGATAAATTGTGCACAGTTAAAATCTACATTAATATGATCTACACATGATGTATAGTTTAATCGTGTAATCTATCTCAGTGTAGATTATATATGTGTACATTTTTTCTTAATATTATTTGTGTAGAACTTAGCCGTGCTAAAGGAGTCCTGTATAGGTGCATTGTGTAGATACTAAATGTGCTCAATATCACTAGTATCGAATACAACCCAATGCGTAATTTGTTTTTTAGTTGCGTAATTTTATTTATTTGGCTAGCCAATGCTTTATGTATATTTTTGCTTTCTCAAATTGGAAGCTTTGTAACGGTGAAAAAATTTTTTGAAACAAACATGTTCAAGAACATGTTTTAAGACTTTTAGCACTAAAATCCGTTGTTTTTGATAAAAAAAAATGTTCGTGTCTGTGCGTGCATGCGTGCGTGCGTGCGTGCGTGCGTGCATGCATGTGTGTGTGTGTGCGTGTGTGTGTGTGTGAGTGTGTACAGGCGAGAACTTTTGAACCGATCGACCGATTTGCATCGGAAAAGGCTTATTCTCTTCGTTTCGGAAGAGAATAGAGAGAGCATACCCTACTTTTTGATTTTACCGATTTTTTTTTATAACCAAAAAACGATTTTGAATTTTTCGTTTTTTTGATTTTTTAATTTGTTTCAGCCAGTATTACTTAATAAATTAAATTTTTATTAAAAGGTCTTTAAATTACCTACAATTTCTTTTTTATTTAAATTTTCTCTAGCCTGTCATTTGTTATTAATGAAAATATAGTTTATATTTTTTGAATTCATATGTCAAAAAATTTTTCCACTCAAAATTTTTACCACTTATTACACTTATCGAGTACAACATTGTGTTAAAATTTCAAGAGGTTATGTTGATTTGTTTCCGAGAAAAAAATTATTTTTGAAAACAAGTGCGTTTTCTTTCGTTAACGATATCAGGAGTAAAAGTCAATGAATCGTTTTGAAATTTGGCAAAGAATTAGCTTTTTTATATCTAAGGATTCAGTTCTTTGCCGAAAAAAATCTGATCGTTGTGACCAAAGATATTTGAGGTTAAAATTTTGTTATAAATTTCTTATATTTGCATTTTTAAAAAGAATATTCGATTGATTGACTCAAAATTTTTACCACTTATTACACTTATCGATTTTACAACATTGTGTTAAAATTTCAAGAGGTTGTGTTGGTCAAAATTCTTTAACTCATTCCAAATTAGCCCCAAAACATACTTATAAAGTTTTAGAGCAAAATATGCAATAGTTCTATTTAATTTGTACATCATATATAAATAAAATAATTATTGTGTACTACGGCATATCCTCGAGAAAATAATTTGAGATTGGGTCCCGCGGCAACGTGTACTAGGGCAACGATAATAATAATTGACTTTCAAAATATGAATTTCGTAAAAATTTCATAAAAATATTTCATAAAAATATCGATTCTTAAATATGAAAAAACTACCTCTCTGTTAAATTTCAAAACGATTCGTTATCTTTTGTTAAGAAGTATAACTTAGTTATTATATTTGTATGATTGTTACAATAATGGATTAACTTTAAACCACTAAGTCGATCAGGATAGTAATTAAATACCTGTTCAAAACAAATATTTATTAGATATTGCCAATACATACTTTTCTTTCTCAAACTAATGCATTTCTTTAAAATTTTTTATAACAATAATTAATTGTTTGTATAGGATACATAAATAAAAAAACAAAAAAGATATTTTTTATATTCGGCGAATTTCAAGATGTATACTTGAATTTCAATAACGCATATTTTTTCTTTTCAGTTCACTGACATACCGACTGAATTATTGTTAATATTCAGCGTATTTTTACGAGATTTTACAGTGTTTTTTCGAGTATGAGATACTTAGGGGGTGGGTAGATATCCCGATAGGGGAAATCACAGACAGGGAAAATCCCGATAGGTGATTTTAGCGACAGGTATATTTTGAGATAGTAAGTTCAGCCGATCAAGGAAGATCTCAATAAGCAATATTACCGACAATTAAATCTTCAGAAAGAATTTTCACCGAGCGGGGAAAATGACGAAAGTATAATTATAGAAAGGGAATATGCCGAAAATGTTTTTAACGAATACCCAAAATATCGAAAGTGAAATTTCAGAAATGAAAATTATCGAAATGAAAAATACCGACGATGATAACATCCATCGGGAAAAATGCCGAAACTTAGTTTCCATAATAGGTATAATGCCGAAATTCAATTCCCATACAGGCGAAAATACCAAAATCTTATAATATAAAATATAAGTATCTCATACTCGAAAAAACACTGTAAAATCTCGTAAAAATACGCTGAATATTAACAATAATTCAGTCGGTATGTCAGTGAACTGAAAAGAAAAAATATGCGTTATTGAAATTCAAGTATACATCTTGAAATTCGCCGAATATAAAAAATATCTTTTTTGTTTTTTTATTTATGTATCCTATACAAACAATTAATTATTGTTATAAAAAATTTTAAAGAAATGCATTAGTTTGAGAAAGAAAAGTATGTATTGGCAATATCTAATAAATATTTGTTTTGAACAGGTATTTAATTACTATCCTGATCGACTTAGTGGTTTAAAGTTAATCCATTATTGTAACAATCATACAAATATAATAACTAAGTTATACTTCTTAACAAAAGATAACTAATCGTTTTGAAATTTAACAGAGAGGTAGTTTTTTCATATTTAAGAATCGATATTTTTATGAAATATTTTTATGAAATTTTTACGAAATTCATATTTTGAAAGTCAATTATTATTATCGTTGCCCTAGTACACGTTGCCGCGGGACCAAATCTCAAATTATTTTCTCGAGGATATGCCGTAGTACACAATAATTATTTTATTTATATATGATGTACAAATTAAATAGAACTATTGCATATTTTGCTCTAAAACTTTATAAGTATGTTTTGGGGCTAATTTGGAATGAGTTAAAGAATTTTGACCAACACAACCTCTTGAAATTTTAACACAATGTTGTAAAATCGATAAGTGTAATAAGTGGTAAAAATTTTGAGTCAATCAATCGAATATTCTTTTTAAAAATGCAAATAAGGAATTCAGATTTTTTTCGGCAAAGAACTGAATCCTTAGATATAAAAAAGCTAATTCTTTGCCAAATTTCAAAACGATTCATTGACTTTTACTCCTGATATCGTTAACGAAAGAAAACGCACTTGTTTTCAAAAATAATTTTTTCTCGTAAACAAATCAACATAACCTCTTGAAATTTTAACACAATGTTGTACTCGATAAGTGGAATAAGTGGTAAAAATTTTGAGTGGAAAAATTTTTTGAGATATTAATTCAAGAAATATAAAACATATTTTCATTAATAACAAATGACAGGCTAGAAATAATTTAAATAAAAAAAGAAATTGTAGGTAATTTAAAGACCTTTTAATAAAAATTTAGTTTATTAAGTAATACTGGCTGAAACAAATTAAAAAATCAAAAAAACGAAAAATTCAAAATTGTTTTTTTGGTTATAAAAAAAAAATCGGTAAAATCAAAAAGTAGGGTAATGCTCTCTCTATTCTCTTCCGAAACGAAGAGAATAAGCCTTTTCCGATGCAAATCGGTCGATCGGTTCAAAAGTTCTCACCTGTACACACACACACACACATACACACACACACACACACACACACACACACACACACACACACACACACACACACACACACAAATTGCTTCCTGTTCCACAGCATATCAAAGATAATCCTACACACAATTTTGATTGGGCTAACACATTAATATTAGATAGGGAAAGTAACAGAGAAAAACGTCGTATTTCTGAAATGCTGCACATCAATTTTATTGATAACACAATCAACAGACAGGAAGACACACAATTTTTAAATAGTCAGTACAACAGAATTTTTAATAAATTTGATTTGAATTCTCATCGTTTTATATAATTATAATGTTTGTTGATTTGTATTTATGTATTGATTGTTTTGATTACGGATGAAAATGCGAGAGCGATATATTTATATATACTACTTTGTGAAACGTGAGTTTGTCGGTTGGCGATGTAGCTTGTGTAATAGGACGTAGAGCTTCTGGCTCTTAAAAATACCTACGATGATAATAACTATATTGTATGTATTTTTTAGTATTCTCTCTTTGTGATTACAACCAAAATAACCATGTTTAAGATTCTATTGTGTCTTTGTTTTTATAGTTAAATAAATGATTACCTGAGGAGGCTAGAAAACTAACTAGCGAAACGTTGTGGTTTTGAAAATGGAAAGTTAAAGTGTTTTTTTGTGTACCTGGGTTGATCCTCACCATCGTTTCTTATCATTGATTTTATTTCGACTATTCGACCTTTCGGATATTTCATTTTTATTACTATGGCCCATTGTCAAAATTATTTACGAAACTTTTGACCACTGTCAAAATTATTTTTAGATCTATTGACCATTCAAAATTTTCTCGTAGGAATTTTTCCTATTAGATTAGAACCTTATTCCGATGATTTAGCTATCGGTTAAATTACCTATCGGGATTTTCGCTATCGGAATTTCTGACCATTGTAATTCTTAACCCCCCCTAGAAAATATATCTATTTTACCCATAAAATATTTTCAAATTGTTCAAAAGAACCTTTTTGGATTTTCCATTTTTTATAAAATGGCCAAGGGAATCCGAGATTTCAATTCTTAGCTTTTCTTCGTCCGCGAGGATGCAAGCTGGCTTTTCTTCGCCTTAGACGCATTTTTGGCTTTTCTTCGCCTGTAACTTCCAAGTTGGCTTTTCTTCGTGCCGCACGACGAACTAGAGTAAAATTGTTTTAATTCCTTTGAAATTTTGTAGAGATGTAGAGTTTGTATATTATTTATTATACGAGTTCTTATGGTAAAAGAATTGATTTATGCATTTCGGAGATATTTGAGGCTAGAACTGTTTTAGTCCTCTTTTCAAATCATAATTTTTCGGGAACGGCTTTATGTATAAACATGAAATTTATAGACAATTTTGTGGCTGATATAGGCAATATAGGTATGTGTGAAATTTCACAAAGAAAATATAATTTGAAGTAAACGTTATTAGGAATTTTATTTGTTTTTCACACGTAATTTAAAAAATAAATCATACCTATTATTATTCATATTTTATACATAATTTAAAAAATTAATACTTTTTAATATTCATAAATTAATTTAATTAGAATTATATCATAAATTGTTGAAAAAATTATAAATTTTGTTATTAATAATTAAAGGAATCAGCAAATTAAGTTTGAGGAAGCCACGGGGCCAATGAATTGGCAGCGGTTTTTCTTTTAGAGTGAAAAAAGACGATAATGAGATGAATAAAAGACATATGCTATTGAAGGCCGCGCGCCACGGTACACGTATTACGACGTACGTATGACACGATCACGAAAAATGGTAAAAATTTTTAACAACAATGCATAGACTACTGAAATTTTCTTGTCGTGCGACCGTCGTAACACGTATAGCGTGCCGCGTGGCCTTCAACAGTATTTATCGTAACAATAACGAAAAATTCTATTTAGCAACAATACATAGAGAAAAATTAGGAAATTCGTTACACAATTTTTGCATTTGAAAATGCAGGTTTAAAATAGAAAAAAAGAATGTGATAAAATTTTCTATTTGGTTCAATAACAATCTTTATTATTGCACTATGGTTTATAATATTCCTAATACTACAAAATTTATTGTATAAAATGTTTTGAAGGAAATATTTGATTAGAACGAAGTTCTGGCGAGTTGAACAGAAAATTACATTAAACTTTTTTATCCAAAAAAAAAAAAAAAAAAAAATAGTTTAGTGGGATTTTTAATAAAACTAATAAAGATGGAAATTTAATTTCTTCATATAAAAATACGCATTTCAATTCTTTACATGCCTGTTCTTTAAAAATCGCGATTTGCTCAATTTTCAAATTTGATACTTTTTCTGCAAAATCGCGGTATTGATTAAAAACTACCTATAATTAAGTATGTGAATTTAATCGACGAGTTTCGGCGATATCGTACACAAGTATTTTGTAAAATGCTACACAAATAAAGTCTATGCAGAGAATTTCGGCCCACAAACTATTTATCGAGATAAATTGTGCACAGTTATAATCTACATTAATATGATCTACACATGATGTACATTTTAATCGTGTAATCTATCTCAGTGTAGACTATATACGTGTACATTTTTTCTTAATATTATTTGTGTAGAACTTAACCGTGCTATAAAAGTTCTGTATAGGAGCTTTGTGTAGATACTAAATGTGTTCAATATCGCTTATAGTATCGAATACAACCCAATGCGTAATTTGTTTTTTAGTTGCGTAATTTTATTTATTTGACTCACCAATGTTTTATGTATATGTTTTTATAGCTTATTGGTAATCAGATTATTGACTTAATCAACTTATATTTTGATTAATCAATTGTACTAACGCATCTAGCGCAAACGTTTATCTTTATATACGTTTTAAGAAGTGTTTTATTAGTTTTCGAAATTTCGGCCTGTTTAACCACCGATTTTCGGAATGTGTACCTATCTGTGATATAACCGTTGATAGTTTTTATTTCGACAATTTGAACTTTCGGATATTTCATTTTCGTTACCATGAACCATTGTCAAAATTATTTACGAAACTTTTGATCACTGTCAAAATTATTTTCGGAACTATTGACCATTTATAACTTTCTCGTAGGAAGATTAGAACCTTATTCCGATGATTTAGCTATCGGTTAAATTACCTATCGGGATTTTCACTATCGGAATTTCTGACCATTGTAATTCTTAACCCCCCCTAGAAAATACATCTATTTTATCCATAAAATATTTTCAAATTGTTCAAAAGAATTTTCCATTTTTTATAAAATGGTCAAGGGAATCCGAGATTTCAATTCTTAGGAACATCTCTTTCCTCACTTTTGTTGTAACATATTGTTTTCTTGATTTTTTTCATAAAAATGCGTAAAGTTACAAATGGCCTTGGCATCAGTAAAATGATACCTATTATGGAGTCGTTCGCGTCATCCCCCCCCCCCCCCCCCAGCGCCAAATCATGCTAGTTATAACTCGTGTCTGCGATACTAAAATGTACTATTAAAAAATGTACATTCAGCGTTTTAGACGTACCTTTTCTTAGCTTTTTTATTGTGATATTTGTTTTTTGTAAATTTTGCGTTTTAACTTTAAAAATGTTGGCAATATGTCTCTGCGCAGGTGCACAGAGAAAAGAAAATCTTAACTGTTAATGAACGGACGTTTTGATATGGACAAATAGAATGTTCATTTAAAATTAGACAAATTCGTTAACAGTTAAGTCACGAATCGTTTGAGTAAATAAATCTAACTTAATTCTTAACGAAATCATCTAACTATAAATGACCATTCCATTTGTCCATATCCAATCGTCCGTTCGTTAACAGTTAAGATTTTTTGCTTTCTCAAAGAGAAAGCTTAGTAACGGTCAAATTTTTCGACCCCGAGATTTCGATGATTTTTTATATTTCTGAGATCCCTGAGTCGAAATATGCGTTTTCTTGAAGATTTCTGTGCATATGTATCTGTGTGTGTGCTGGTGTCTGTGTGTGTGTCTGTGTGTATATGTGTGTGTGTGTGGAGGGGGGGTCTGTGTGTATGTGTGTGTGTGTGTTTGTGTGTGTGTTATAAATTTGTCCGCAGCATAACTTGAAACTGGTCAGAGATATCAAGTTTATTTTTGGCACGTATTTAAAGCTTATTTGGAGTTGTGCAAGTTCAATTATATAGTTGATCGGATAATATTAAGTCGGGTAAAAAAAATAAAGCAAAATATCGAAAAATCGAAATTTTTTTTTCGTCACCGAATTTGGATATCGGTGGGAAGTAGGTCCATTTTCTGAAAGGTCTTGATATGACTTATTGATTCACATTTTTGTCGGCCCAATCGGATGTTATTGTTGAGTAAAATAAAGTTTAATGTAATTTTCTGTTCAACTCGCCCGAACTTCGTTCTGATCAAATATTTCCTTCAAAAAAGGACCCCGCACACAATGTATGGAAAATAATCATTCTATTAAACTTTTTTTTCCAAAAAAAAAAAAAAAAAAAAAAAACAGTTTATTCGGATTTTTAATAAAACTAATAAAGATGAAAATTTGATTTCTTCACATAAAAATGCGCATTTCAATTCTTTACATGCCTATTTTTTAAAAATCGCGATTTGCTCAATTTTCAAATTCGATACATTTTCTGCAAAATCTCGGGATGTTCCTTTTCGGGGCCCTCAATTGAGATCAAATTTTATGTAATTGATTAAAAATTACCTATAATTAAGTATGTAAATTTAATCGACGACTTGCGGCGATATCGTACACAAGTATTTTGTAAAATGCTACACAAATAAATTCTACACAGAGAATTTCGGCACACAAACTATTTATCGAGATAAATTGTGCACAGTTAAAATCTACATTAATATGATCTACACATGATGTATAGTTTAATCGTGTAATCTATCTCAGTGTAGATTATATATGTGTACATTTTTTCTTAATATTATTTGTGTAGAACTTAGCCGTGCTAAAGGAGTCCTGTATAGGTGCATTGTGTAGATACTAAATGTGCTCAATATCACTAGTATCGAATACAACCCAATGCGTAATTTGTTTTTTAGTTGCGTAATTTTATTTATTTGGCTAGCCAATGCTTTATGTATATTTTTGCTTTCTCAAATTGGAAGCTTTGTAACGGTGAAAAAATTTTTTGAAACAAACATGTTCAAGAACATGTTTTAAGACTTTTAGCACTAAAATCCGTTGTTTTTGATAAAAAAAAATGTTCGTGTCTGTGCGTGCATGCGTGCGTGCGTGCGTGCGTGCGTGCATGCATGTGTGTGTGTGTGCGTGTGTGTGTGTGTGAGTGTGTACAGGCGAGAACTTTTGAACCGATCGACCGATTTGCATCGGAAAAGGCTTATTCTCTTCGTTTCGGAAGAGAATAGAGAGAGCATACCCTACTTTTTGATTTTACCAATTTTCTTTTTATAACCAAAAAACGATTTTGAATTTTTCGTTTTTTTGATTTTTTAATTTGTTTCAGCCAGTATTACTTAATAAATTAAATTTTTATTAAAAGGTCTTTAAATTACCTACAATTTCTTTTTTATTTAAATTTTCTCTAGCCTGTCATTTGTTATTAATGAAAATATAGTTTATATTTTTTGAATTCATATGTCAAAAAATTTTTCCACTCAAAATTTTTACCACTTATTACACTTATCGAGTACAACATTGTGTTAAAATTTCAAGAGGTTATGTTGATTTGTTTCCGAGAAAAAAATTATTTTTGAAAACAAGTGCGTTTTCTTTCGTTAACGATATCAGGAGTAAAAGTCAATGAATCGTTTTGAAATTTGGCAAAGAATTAGCTTTTTTATATCTAAGGATTCAGTTCTTTGCCGAAAAAAATCTGATCGTTGTGACCAAAGATATTTGAGGTTAAAATTTTGTTATAAATTTCTTATATTTGCATTTTTAAAAAGAATATTCGATTGATTGACTCAAAATTTTTACCACTTATTACACTTATCGATTTTACAACATTGTGTTAAAATTTCAAGAGGTTGTGTTGGTCAAAATTCTTTAACTCATTCCAAATTAGCCCCAAAACATACTTATAAAGTTTTAGAGCAAAATATGCAATAGTTCTATTTAATTTGTACATCATATATAAATAAAATAATTATTGTGTACTACGGCATATCCTCGAGAAAATAATTTGAGATTGGGTCCCGCGGCAACGTGTACTAGGGCAACGATAATAATAATTGACTTTCAAAATATGAATTTCGTAAAAATTTCATAAAAATATTTCATAAAAATATCGATTCTTAAATATGAAAAAACTACCTCTCTGTTAAATTTCAAAACGATTCGTTATCTTTTGTTAAGAAGTATAACTTAGTTATTATATTTGTATGATTGTTACAATAATGGATTAACTTTAAACCACTAAGTCGATCAGGATAGTAATTAAATACCTGTTCAAAACAAATATTTATTAGATATTGCCAATACATACTTTTCTTTCTCAAACTAATGCATTTCTTTAAAATTTTTTATAACAATAATTAATTGTTTGTATAGGATACATAAATAAAAAAACAAAAAAGATATTTTTTATATTCGGCGAATTTCAAGATGTATACTTGAATTTCAATAACGCATATTTTTTCTTTTCAGTTCACTGACATACCGACTGAATTATTGTTAATATTCAGCGTATTTTTACGAGATTTTACAGTGTTTTTTCGAGTATGAGATACTTAGGGGGTGGGTAGATATCCCGATAGGGGAAATCACAGACAGGGAAAATCCCGATAGGTGATTTTAGCGACAGGTATATTTTGAGATAGTAAGTTCAGCCGATCAAGGAAGATCTCAATAAGCAATATTACCGACAATTAAATCTTCAGAAAGAATTTTCACCGAGCGGGGAAAATGACGAAAGTATAATTATAGAAAGGGAATATGCCGAAAATGTTTTTAACGAATACCCAAAATATCGAAAGTGAAATTTCAGAAATGAAAATTATCGAAATGAAAAATACCGACGATGATAACATCCATCGGGAAAAATGCCGAAACTTAGTTTCCATAATAGGTATAATGCCGAAATTCAATTCCCATACAGGCGAAAATACCAAAATCTTATAATATAAAATATAAGTATCTCATACTCGAAAAACACTGTAAAATCTCGTAAAAATACGCTGAATATTAACAATAATTCAGTCGGTATGTCAGTGAACTGAAAAGAAAAAATATGCGTTATTGAAATTCAAGTATACATCTTGAAATTCGCCGAATATAAAAAATATCTTTTTTGTTTTTTTATTTATGTATCCTATACAAACAATTAATTATTGTTATAAAAAATTTTAAAGAAATGCATTAGTTTGAGAAAGAAAAGTATGTATTGGCAATATCTAATAAATATTTGTTTTGAACAGGTATTTAATTACTATCCTGATCGACTTAGTGGTTTAAAGTTAATCCATTATTGTAACAATCATACAAATATAATAACTAAGTTATACTTCTTAACAAAAGATAACTAATCGTTTTGAAATTTAACAGAGAGGTAGTTTTTTCATATTTAAGAATCGATATTTTTATGAAATATTTTTATGAAATTTTTACGAAATTCATATTTTGAAAGTCAATTATTATTATCGTTGCCCTAGTACACGTTGCCGCGGGACCAAATCTCAAATTATTTTCTCGAGGATATGCCGTAGTACACAATAATTATTTTATTTATATATGATGTACAAATTAAATAGAACTATTGCATATTTTGCTCTAAAACTTTATAAGTATGTTTTGGGGCTAATTTGGAATGAGTTAAAGAATTTTGACCAACACAACCTCTTGAAATTTTAACACAATGTTGTAAAATCGATAAGTGTAATAAGTGGTAAAAATTTTGAGTCAATCAATCGAATATTCTTTTTAAAAATGCAAATAAGGAATTCAGATTTTTTTCGGCAAAGAACTGAATCCTTAGATATAAAAAAGCTAATTCTTTGCCAAATTTCAAAACGATTCATTGACTTTTACTCCTGATATCGTTAACGAAAGAAAACGCACTTGTTTTCAAAAATAATTTTTTTCTCGTAAACAAATCAACATAACCTCTTGAAATTTTAACACAATGTTGTACTCGATAAGTGGAATAAGTGGTAAAAATTTTGAGTGGAAAAATTTTTTGAGATATTAATTCAAGAAATATAAAACATATTTTCATTAATAACAAATGACAGGCTAGAAATAATTTAAATAAAAAAAGAAATTGTAGGTAATTTAAAGACCTTTTAATAAAAATTTAGTTTATTAAGTAATACTGGCTGAAACAAATTAAAAAATCAAAAAAACGAAAAATTCAAAATTGTTTTTTTGGTTATAAAAAAAAAATCGGTAAAATCAAAAAGTAGGGTAATGCTCTCTCTATTCTCTTCCGAAACGAAGAGAATAAGCCTTTTCCGATGCAAATCGGTCGATCGGTTCAAAAGTTCTCACCTGTACACACACACACACACATACACACACACACACACACACACACACACACACACACACACACACACACACACACAAATTGCTTCCTGTTCCACAGCATATCAAAGATAATCCTACACACAATTTTGATTGGGCTAACACATTAATATTAGATAGGGAAAGTAACAGAGAAAAACGTCGTATTTCTGAAATGCTGCACATCAATTTTATTGATAACACAATCAACAGACAGGAAGACACACAATTTTTAAATAGTCAGTACAACAGAATTTTTAATAAATTTGATTTGAATTCTCATCGTTTTATATAATTATAATGTTTGTTGATTTGTATTTATGTATTGATTGTTTTGATTACGGATGAAAATGCGAGAGCGATATATTTATATATACTACTTTGTGAAACGTGAGTTTGTCGGTTGGCGATGTAGCTTGTGTAATAGGACGTAGAGCTTCTGGCTCTTAAAAATACCTACGATGATAATAACTATATTGTATGTATTTTTTAGTATTCTCTCTTTGTGATTACAACCAAAATAACCATGTTTAAGATTCTATTGTGTCTTTGTTTTTATAGTTAAATAAATGATTACCTGAGGAGGCTAGAAAACTAACTAGCGAAACGTTGTGGTTTTGAAAATGGAAAGTTAAAGTGTTTTTTTGTGTACCTGGGTTGATCCTCACCATCGTTTCTTATCATTGATTTTATTTCGACTATTCGACCTTTCGGATATTTCATTTTTATTACTATGACCCATTGTCAAAATTATTTACGAAACTTTTGACCACTGTCAAAATTATTTTTAGATCTATTGACCATTCAAAATTTTCTCGTAGGAATTTTTCCTATTAGATTAGAACCTTATTCCGATGATTTAGCTATCGGTTAAATTACCTATCGGGATTTTCGCTATCGGAATTTCTGACCATTGTAATTCTTAACCCCCCCCCCCCCCCCTAGAAAATATATCTATTTTACCCATAAAATATTTTCAAATTGTTCAAAAGAACCTTTTTGGATTTTCCATTTTTTATAAAATGGCCAAGGGAATCCGAGATTTCAATTCTTAGCTTTTCTTCGTCCGCGAGGATGCAAGCTGGCTTTTCTTCGCCTTAGACGCATTTTTGGCTTTTCTTCGCCTGTAACTTCCAAGTTGGCTTTTCTTCGTGCCGCACGACGAACTAGAGTAAAATTGTTTTAATTCCTTTGAAATTTTGTAGAGATGTAGAGTTTGTATATTATTTATTATACGAGTTCTTATGGTAAAAGAATTGATTTATGCATTTCGGAGATATTTGAGGCTAGAACTGTTTTAGTCCTCTTTTCAAATCATAATTTTTCGGGAACGGCTTTATGTATAAACATGAAATTTATAGACAATTTTGTGGCTGATATAGGCAATATAGGTATGTGTGAAATTTCACAAAGAAAATATAATTTGAAGTAAACGTTATTAGGAATTTTATTTGTTTTTCACACGTAATTTAAAAAATAAATCATACCTATTATTATTCATATTTTATACATAATTTAAAAAATTAATACTTTTTAATATTCATAAATTAATTTAATTAGAATTATATCATAAATTGTTGAAAAAATTATAAATTTTGTTATTAATAATTAAAGGAATCAGCAAATTAAGTTTGAGGAAGCCACGGGGCCAATGAATTGGCAGCGGTTTTTCTTTTAGAGTGAAAAAAGACGATAATGAGATGAATAAAAGACATATGCTATTGAAGGCCGCGCGCCACGGTACACGTATTACGACGTACGTATGACACGATCACGAAAAATGGTAAAAATTTTTAACAACAATGCATAGACTACTGAAATTTTCTTGTCGTGCGACCGTCGTAACACGTATAGCGTGCCGCGTGGCCTTCAACAGTATTTATCGTAACAATAACGAAAAATTCTATTTAGCAACAATACATAGAGAAAAATTAGGAAATTCGTTACACAATTTTTGCATTTGAAAATGCAGGTTTAAAATAGAAAAAAAGAATGTGATAAAATTTTCTATTTGGTTCAATAACAATCTTTATTATTGCACTATGGTTTATAATATTCCTAATACTACAAAATTTATTGTATAAAATGTTTTGAAGGAAATATTTGATTAGAACGAAGTTCTGGCGAGTTGAACAGAAAATTACATTAAACTTTTTTTATCCAAAAAAAAAAATAGTTTATTGGGATTTTTAATAAAACTAATAAAGATGGAAATTTAATTTCTTCATATAAAAATACGCATTTCAATTCTTTACATGCCTGTTCTTTAAAAATCGCGATTTGCTCAATTTTCAAATTTGATACTTTTTCTGCAAAATCGCGGTATTGATTAAAAACTACCTATAATTAAGTATGTGAATTTAATCGACGAGTTTCGGCGATATCGTACACAAGTATTTTGTAAAATGCTACACAAATAAAGTCTATGCAGAGAATTTCGGCCCACAAACTATTTATCGAGATAAATTGTGCACAGTTATAATCTACATTAATATGATCTACACATGATGTACATTTTAATCGTGTAATCTATCTCAGTGTAGACTATATACGTGTACATTTTTTCTTAATATTATTTGTGTAGAACTTAACCGTGCTATAAAAGTTCTGTATAGGAGCTTTGTGTAGATACTAAATGTGTTCAATATCGCTTATAGTATCGAATACAACCCAATGCGTAATTTGTTTTTTAGTTGCGTAATTTTATTTATTTGACTCACCAATGTTTTATGTATATGTTTTTATAGCTTATTGGTAATCAGATTATTGACTTAATCAACTTATATTTTGATTAATCAATTGTACTAACGCATCTAGCGCAAACGTTTATCTTTATATACGTTTTAAGAAGTGTTTTATTAGTTTTCGAAATTTCGGCCTGTTTAACCACCGATTTTCGGAATGTGTACCTATCTGTGATATAACCGTTGATAGTTTTTATTTCGACAATTTGAACTTTCGGATATTTCATTTTCGTTACCATGAACCATTGTCAAAATTATTTACGAAACTTTTGATCACTGTCAAAATTATTTTCGGAACTATTGACCATTTATAACTTTCTCGTAGGAAGATTAGAACCTTATTCCGATGATTTAGCTATCGGTTAAATTACCTATCGGGATTTTCACTATCGGAATTTCTGACCATTGTAATTCTTAACCCCCTAGAAAATACATCTATTTTATCCATAAAATATTTTCAAATTGTTCAAAAGAATTTTCCATTTTTTATAAAATGGTCAAGGGAATCCGAGATTTCAATTCTTAGGAACATCTCTTTCCTCACTTTTGTTGTAACATATTGTTTTCTTGATTTTTTTCATAAAAATGCGTAAAGTTACAAATGGTCTTGGCATCAGTAAAATGAAACCTATTATGGAGTCGTTCGCGTCATCCCCCCCCCCCCCAGCGCCAAATCATGCTAGTTATAACTCGTGTCTGCGATACTAAAATGTACTATTAAAAAATGTACATTCAGCGTTTTAGACGTACCTTTTCTTAGCTTTTTTATTGTGATATTTGTTTTTTGTAAATTTTGCGTTTTAACTTTAAAAATGTTGGCAATATGTCTCTGCGCAGGTGCACAGAGAAAAGAAAATCTTAACTGTTAATGAACGGACGTTTTGATATGGACAAATAGAATGTTCATTTAAAATTAGACAAATTCGTTAACAGTTAAGTCACGAATCGTTTGAGTAAATAAATCTAACTTAATTCTTAACGAAATCATCTAACTATAAATGACCATTCCATTTGTCCATATCCAATCGTCCGTTCGTTAACAGTTAAGATTTTTTGCTTTCTCAAAGAGAAAGCTTAGTAACGGTCAAATTTTTCGACCCCGAGATTTCGATGATTTTTTATATTTCTGAGATCCCTGAGTCGAAATATGCGTTTTCTTGAAGATTTCTGTGCATATGTATCTGTGTGTGTGCTGGTGTCTGTGTGTGTGTCTGTGTGTATATGTGTGTGTGTGTGGTGGAGGGGGGTCTGTGTGTATGTGTGTGTGTGTGTTGTGTGTGTGTTATAAATTTGTCCGCAGCATAACTTGAAACTGGTCAGAGATATCAAGTTTATTTTTGGCACGTATTTAAAGCTTATTTGGAGTTGTGCAAGTTCAATTATATAGTTGATCGGATAATATTAAGTCGGGTAAAAAAATAAAGCAAAATATCGAAAAATCGAAATTTTTTTTTCGTCACCGAATTTGGATATCGGTGGGAAGTAGGTCCATTTTCTGAAAGGTCTTGATATGACTTATTGATTCACATTTTTGTCGGCCCAATCGGATGTTATTGTTGAGTAAAATAAAGTTTAATGTAATTTTCTGTTCAACTCGCCCGAACTTCGTTCTGATCAAATATTTCCTTCAAAAAAGGACCCCGCACACAATGTATGGAAAATAATCATTCTATTAAACTTTTTTTTCCAAAAAAAAAAAAAAAAAAAAAAAACAGTTTATTCGGATTTTTAATAAAACTAATAAAGATGAAAATTTGATTTCTTCACATAAAAATGCGCATTTCAATTCTTTACATGCCTATTTTTTAAAAATCGCGATTTGCTCAATTTTCAAATTCGATACATTTTCTGCAAAATCTCGGGATGTTCCTTTTCGGGGCCCTCAATTGAGATCAAATTTTATGTAATTGATTAAAAATTACCTATAATTAAGTATGTAAATTTAATCGACGACTTGCGGCGATATCGTACACAAGTATTTTCTAAAATGCTACACAAATAAATTCTACACAGAGAATTTCGGCACCCAAACTATTTATCGAGATAAATTGTGCACAGTTAAAATCTACATTAAGGGGACAAGCCATGGTTGAACCTGAAAAAAAAGCTATTGTATTAATTCTTTAATAACAAAGCCAATATATAATTTTAAGAGTTCAAACTTTTTTTTATTATTAAGTTATACAATTACCTATAATTTAAGACTACATCATCCAGGTGTTTAAGATTTTGGTCTTGCAGTCCATTAGATTAAGAAACCCTTCTGAATTAGAAACTGGCATGTCATTGCCGCAGGAAATTTTTTGAACAAAGCAAGGCAGGGGTCTGGTTACTTAGGAGTACCTTTGTAGTTATACCAGTTATAGAAAATGTGAGCTACTTTTTTTTTTAAAAATTTTTAAAATTGTTTTTTAATGAAAAATCTAATTTTTTTATGTTTTTTTTATTAAAATTTCAATATTTTTTGTAATTTTATTTTATAATTTTTTTTCTAAAGCCTTTTTCAAAAAAGTACCTCACATTTTCTATAACCAACACAATTTTAAAGATACTCCTAAATTTCCAAACCTCTAGCTTGCTTTATTTAAAAGAAATCCTGCGGCAAAGTCCCTGTAAATACAAAAAACAAGTTATTCAGAAATTCAATTCAAAGTTTTGGTTTTCTATAACTTTATATAAGTTTCAAAACTACTTACCAAAAATTTTTTTTTCATTCTGTATGATATACTTTAGTGGAAAAATGAAACAGATGCCAATTAGATGAAAGTAGTCCTGGCTAAATCATTTTAACTGTAGAATAAACCTATAAAAAAGAATTCCATTAATTCAACAATATTTTTAAATTTTTTAGAGTAATACATAAATGTTGTACTTATTTTTTTTTCGTACTAGGCTGAAAACATTGTTAGTCATAAATGTTATTGACAGTAAAAATAACCTCAAAATAAATTAATCCTTTTATGAGAGCCAATAACACACCTGTAAAAAGAAAAAAATTAATAAATATTATATTAGCTATTATCGCATAAAAATAACTTTTTACCTACTCTAGTAAGAACCTGGTGCATATGACTCTTCAGGTAAATTCAATTGCAGTCTCCTTCGTTTTCTCCTATTTTCTAAAGTGTTTTCTTCGGCATTCCTCTCAGCATGAAATAATCTGCTGTCATTGCTTTTCTGTGCCCACTCAATTGCAGCTACTCCAGGTTTCACATCAAAGGCTTCCATAATATTCAGAAAACCAACTCTTCCATCGTTGAAGCAAGTGACAGCAATACAAGCACCTGCTGTGAGCACATGTACACCACTGAAGGAGGTCTTGGTTACAATCTTCCAAACTGAATTATTAAAACTCTCATTACTATTTTGAGTGTAACCGCCTAAACATCTGTGAAGCAGCTCCTGTTCAGAGAGATCTTTGTAAATTGGTTTCAACTGCTCCATAATCACTGCAGGAATACTATCTTTATGATGAAAATCTTTTAGTTTTTTTTGAGCCTTCGCTTTTTGCCACTTGCACCAACTGCTCTGTCCTAGTGGGCATAAATGATGTTGAGGATTCTGGTCTGTGGAAATCTTGTGGTAGTACGTAGCCCATAAGCATTCAGCATTTTTTATACAGAGTCCGTGTTGTTTCTGATGGCATTACCATAATATGTGGTGAGCTGATCAATTACTTTTGCTGTTAATCGTCCTTGGCCTCCAATGGTTTTTCCATCGTCTAATAACTTTTTTCCAAAATTTTTCTTTAAATTCCTGAGTCTGGTTCCCATTCGTTTCTGGACGTGTCCCACACACTCCTTCTTCTCAACTTTAACTTCATCTCCATACGGTTTGGCCTGGCACAAAGCACTGTACACTTTCGAATCTCCATCTCCAATGTAATGATGGTATTTTACATTATACTTTTCTTGAGATCTTCTAAACATTTCCACAACTCCATCGACTTCCATCTTTCCAGCACTTCCTTCATGGTTTGCTGCACATTTATCTTGATGATCACTGAACCAGTCTTCATATTCTTCTGTGCCTTTTCTATTTTCCCACTTTAAACATGCTTTACAAAAACTGTTCTTGATAAATATGTCAAGAACTTGTTGAGAACGCAAGCCAATCAAATTTGAAATTCCTTGCAATGAAGAAAATCCTCTTTTTCTCCATGACCCATCACCAGATACATCTAGGCCTTGATTTTCAGCTGGTGTTAATGCTGTTTCCTTTTTGACGGCTTCTTGCATAAAATTTTGTACTACCTCTTGAGTCACTTTGCTTAAATCTTCATTGAGATGGTCATAAAAACTATGTGCAACAGGTGGTGGCAAATCTATGATTCCGCAAAAAGTTTGCAATGCAGCATATCCTTGCCCAATTGCTCTTAGTGCAAGAAGACTGCGTCTGTTGGTTTCATAAGCATTGCTTTGAGCTCCAACTTGCTTGCTCGTGCTTATAATTCTTCTCTCTGAACAATTTTTGCACATAATGTTAAATTTGGAGCCAAGTCCTCGAATATCTTCTTCTATAATTTTAACTTGTCCTTTACATGTTGCACATACAAGAAATTTCTCCAGCTGTAAGAACAGAATGTTTATATCTATTATTCTGTTTCTTGTTTGTGACGCTTCTACAGATATATCTTTTATTTTCCCTGAAGTTGTACTTCTTTTCCTTTTGTTCGTGATTTTTTGTTGAACATTCTTTGAATTTTTGTTAAATCCTTTATGTTTTTTTTTTTCTTCCAAATTTTCTCTTCTTTCCTGGAGCTCCTGATGTTCTATTTCTCTTGTCAGAATCCATAGTGGCTAATATCTAATCCTCTATAATGTTAGTTATTAAAAAACACAAATAAAAGTCACTCACTGAACTCACTAAATTAAAAATATTAACAACACTTTGCACAGTGCAGTTAACCTAAAATCGCTGTCTTCTACACTCTCAGTTAAAAGAGTTCTACACAGCACTTTATTTACAAAAAAATTTTTTGTCAATACTGAATAAATTGCATTGAAAAATGCAGATTCAATTATATTCAAAACACTTTTAGTTTAAATCCCAACGACTATGGCGCTGACAGAACGTAAACAGATGAGATTTTAAACCATCTATATGTATTGTACGTATATACTTTTGTATAAGTAGAGTAAAAGTAAAATACACGAGGTTTATACACGGAGAGAAATTTTGTAGTGAAAATTACAAATATTCGAGACAAAATTACCAGTTTCTATGGTAATGGATGGACAGACTGACAATTTCAAACTTTTTACCAAAGTGCCTTGGTAAAATTTTTTTTTAGTTAATTTAAATTTAAAAAATTAACTTTTTTTATCCATATTAATGGATATATAGTATTTTAATATAGAAATAGAAACAGAAACAATGATGAAAAAACATTAAACTGAAAAAAATTTTTACGGAAGCGGGATTCGATCCGACGATCTTTGGGTTGAGAGTCCGACGTTCTACCGACTGCGCCACAGAAGCTGTTACCAACAGTCATTTGAATCGCCGTTATTACTTACTGAAAATATGTGTATTGTTTTCATTTTAACGTCGCGCACGCCTCTAGTATCAATCTTCTGAAACACAATAATGCGCAGTGCGCATGCGCGAGTACACAAATACCAGGTTATTTGGTAAAATTTATCAGTTTTCTTAGTAAAAATTCTTAGGTTACCTTGTAAAAATGACTAGATCTCAATTTTTACCAGTGTTTCTGGTAATTTTTATTCAGATAATTTGGTATTTTTTTAAAGTGGTTATGGTAGTTTTTCTTGGGAAACTTATAAATTGTATTAGAAACCTGGGAATAACACGGCTTTTGACAGTCTGTCCATGCGCTACCAAGGCACCTTGGTAATTTTTACTCTAAAATTTCTCTCCGTGTACCTCGAGTTAAGTTTGCCTACTATGTCAATGTATATTTACGTTCTAAATTCAGTATTGTATGCTGTGAAGCATAAAATAATATAAGATTAACAATAGTATATTTAAAATGGATAATTTAAGAAAAATCACTAAATATGCAAAAAAGTGACTTCACGGTTTTAGCTGTATTTTCTAAACGAAATCGAATTTGGAAATGCGGTTGGAAGCATAGTATTCAGCGGAAAATTTGCTATCAAAATAGTACATAAAAAAAAATCGATTTTTCGACCCCCTAACCATGGCTTGTCCCCTTAATATGATCTACACATGATGTACAGTTTAATCGTGTAATCTATCTCAGTGTAGACTATATATGTGTACATTTTTTCTTAATACTAGAGTTCGACACGCGCGCTTCGCGCGCTGATTTTTTTTTTAAGTTACAAAAGAAGCTCCATAATTAATGAACGGTTTCTTTTTTATTTACAGGAGAAATGTTATTATTCAATTCATTATTTAAGGTTGTATGGACTATAAGTAAAAAATAATGTCAGATCAATAAAGTTTCGTCAGTAGGTCAATAATATCATTATAAACGTTTCTGGCAAATTTGAATATGATTTGCGTGCTAGTTTTCGAGATATTGTAGTTTAAAATTAACGTGGGTTCTTATGGAGATTCTCTGAATATGGCTAGATTCGTCGTAGTTATTGAAAAAATTAAGTTGAAAAAATAGTGTTTAGTTCTTGTAAATTTGTGTATACGTAAAAGAAAACCTTTGTAATCGATTGCAATTGAAATGAATTGCTTTTGCGAGCTAGTAGGGTCCGAAAGTCAATTAAAAATTCAAATTTCGCGCCATAATATAGCAGACAAAAAAATAAGTAATTTACCTATAACAATTAGTAAAAATTTACAATTAGTAAAAAAAAATATTACGGAAAACCAGGACTGCATTGCCCTCCGTTACATTATTATTTATCATTTTACAAAGTTTGCAGTTTCTATATAAATATTTCGCTGAATGGCATTTGAATTACTTGATTTTAAGACATTATTCAAATGCCATTCAGCGAAATATTTATATAGAAACTTCAAACTTTGTAAAATGATAGATATTATTAACGGAGGGTAATGCAGTCCTGATTTTCCGTAATATTGTTTTTACTATTTGTTATAGGCAAATTACTTATTTTTTCGTCTGCTATATTGTCGCGCGAAATTTGAATTTTTAATTGACTTTCGGACCCCCTTAAGGCGATGCGAGGCCCCACAGTTACCGACGATTGCAGGGATCCGTTTTTCTTATTCAATTTTGAATTTTGACAAAAAATCTCTCTGACACGTTATAGATTTGATAGTCAACTATAAGGTACCAGAGCGATATTTTCTTAAAATTTAAAATTTATTGAGAAAAACGGATCCCTGCAATCGTCGGTAACGACTAGTACTCACATCAAAGTTATAGCATAAAAACTGTGTAGTAAGGCGTACAGTCATACTAAAAAGTAAAAGAAATGAGCAATGCAATGTTCTAAAACCGATGTAAAGTTTTCTTCATAGTTCTAAAAAACATTTTACATATTTTTTTACTCTTAGTACTGTAGAATATTAGTATTTTCGACAAATGATACGACCAAAATATTTGTCTTAAATTTTTAAATGAGATCTTACGGCCAATACAACCTTAATGCATTTATTTTGAATTCATTTAAACATTATGATGTTTTTCATTAAGCTATGTTATAGTTTTATTGACTAAAAAATGTATGTATGAAGAAGTATTTGTTATTTTAATATATGATTTGTCTTTATCTTTTGAATTTAGTTCTAGTGATTCATTCCATTCCATAGTTTCCTGCTTTAACAAATTTAAAGGTTCATTCAATTCTATAGTATCAGAATGTCACTACAATGATAAAGATTAATCAAGTTAAATTTCATTTAAATAAGCTTTTTTCATGTTGTGATTTTGTTCAATAAGTAAAATTGCCACTAAGATAGATAACCAATAACATAATTATGAAAATATCTGTTTTCTGTGTTTAATAATGTTAAACATATAAAAAGGCAAAGTGAAGGTCTAAAATTCAAGATGAATATTTTTATATTGAGAAAACCGTGTTTTTAATTTTAACTAAATAAAAAGATCCTTACACTAATCCGACCATCATAACTAATAAAAAACCGCTCCCAATATACATTGGCACTTAGCTTCCTCAAACTAATGTATTTATTCCTCTTTTTAATTTTTTATATGACAATAATTAATTGTATTATACAAAAGTTTCTCTATCTATCAAATATTGTCTGAAAAACGCTATTCGAAAATATTTTTAAAAAACTTTCAACCTCAAATATCTTTGGTCGTGACAGTTCAATTTTTTTGCGCAATGAACAGTTTGGAGATATAAAAAATCTATATCCTCTATACCAAATTTCAAGACGATTAATTGGTTTTTATTCTTGTCATCGCGTGTCAGTGAAAACGCGTTTTTTTGTTTTAAATAATTTTTTTTCTAAAAAAAAAATGAAGATAATCTCTTGAAATTTATACCAAATATTATTTTCAATAAGCGTAATAAGTAAATAAAATTTTGAGTCGATAACCAAATATTTTTTGAAAAATTAATTTATGAATTATAAGAACATTTTCCATGACATACTAAAGATAATTTGAAAATTAAAAACAGAAAAGGTAGTTTAAAGATTTTTTGGTTATAAAAAAAAAAGAAAATCGATAAAAAATTAAAACGGAGTATTTTTTCGGGACCAAGAGAATAAGCTTTGTCCGACGAAAATAGGTGAAATGGTTTTCGAGATATCGAGTGTTTACATACACACACACCCACCCACCCACACACACATACACACACACACACGCATGCACGCACGCACGCACGCACGCAGGCACGCACACACACACACATACACACACACACACACACACATACAGACACACACACATACACGTAATGAATAAATATTTTTTTTTAAATAAAAATTTTTTATCGATTTATCAATTGATTATAAATTTCTATCAATTAATATATATCATATTTTCCCGCTCACAACACATGCGCTATCTCTATACCATTCCACCATAACTCTAAGGGTGTCTCTATAACTTTGCGCGTGCATATGCCCTCTTGTGTATAAGGTATACCTATATATAGTGCTCTCCTATAAGGTATACCTATATATAGCGCTCTCCTATATATAGGTATACCTTATACACGGCGAGCGCACACACGCGCGCTGCACGGTTGTAGAGACTCCCTAAGTCCCTATAGGGCATTTGCGCATGCGCCAAAAAATTCGAGATTTCGAGATATTCGAGATATTCGAGAAAAAATCAACATGGCGTCGCAACATGGCGTCGACCATGCCAAGGATGCATTTTTTATAGAGGGATTATTTGTGTAGAACTTAGCCGTGCTAAAAAAGTCCTGTGTAGGTGCTTTGTGTAGATACTAAATATCCTCAATATCACTAGTATCGAATACAACCCAATGCGTAATTTGTTTTTTAGTTGCGTAATTTTATTTATTTGGCTAGCCAATGCTTTATGTATATTTTTGCTTCCTCAAATTGGAAGCTTTATAACGGTGAAAAAAATTTTTGAACCAAAAATGTTCAAGAACATGTTTTAAGACTTTTGGCGCTAAAATCCGTTGTTTTTGATAAAAATGTTCGTGTCTGTGTGTGTGCATGCGTGCGTGCGCGCGCGTGTGTGTGTGTTTCTGTCTATACAGGCGAGAACTTTTGAACTGATCGATCGATTTGCATCGGAAAAGGCTTATTCTCTTCGTTTCGGAAGAGAATAGAGAGAGCATACCCTACTTTTTGATTTTACCGATTTTCTTTTTTTATAACCAAAAAACGATTTTGAATTTTTCATTTTTTTGATTTTTTAATTTGTTTTAACCGGTATTACTTAATAAACTAAATTTTTATTAAAAGGTCTTTAAATTACCTACAATTTCTTTTGCTTCCTCCTAGAGGAAGCTTTGTAATAGTAAATTTTTCAACTTCGTTAAAACTCTCTATAAACATCATTAGAGGTGTTAGAAGTTTGTTTCACATGATTTTAGAAAATGTCTGTATGGATGTGTGGGTGTGTGTGTGCGTGTGTGTGTGTATGTATACCGCTTTATCTCCGGATCTACGCGGTCGATTTTAACCATCAGGTTCTCATTTTTTTTGTTTTTTTATTCCGAATTCGGGAAGAAAATAATTTTTGATGATTTACTGATTCGTTTTTGTTTTATTTCAAATTTTTGATTTTCGAAAAATTTATTTTTGATTTTTTTTTAATGATCGGATTTAAATTTTTGAATCGGATGGGTCGCATTTGAGAGAGCATAAAAAAACCTATAATTTCAAAAAAAAAATTATCTAGCTATCACGGTCCTCTTGTTATTAACAAAAACGTGTTTTTTTTTAAAAAGCTAATAACTCCTAAAGTAAACGGTCAATTTTTTGGAGAAAATTCACGATAATACAGAATATAAATTGCTATAATCTGTGAAAATTTTAATCCATTCTGTTGGTTAGATTTTGAGAAAAAAATTAAAAAATGGAAAAAATGTGTTCTCTATGTCGCACGTTTTATGGAGTAAACCTGTTATTTGTTATTAATAAAAACGTAAACATAGAAAAATGAAAAAAAATGAGTTTAGTATGTCTAACCATTGCGGGAGTAAAAATTGATTTAATCGCTTCAAAATTCCTCGTAGAGGTGGATTTTGTATAGTTTTCGATCGAGTTATTTGGGCAAAATGATTGGTCCATAGATTTAAGAGATATTTGAAGTTAAAATATTTTTAACCTTTTTTCAAATCGTAATTTTCGAGAATAGCTCTATGTATTCGAAGGGAATGGGCAGCATTCGAAATAGAATTAAAATAGCTATATTTCCTAAAAAAAAAAATTTTCTTTTATAGGGTGTTCTGTTATTATAAAAAAAAACGTAAGCATTGAAAAATGAAAAAATAAAAAAAATGAGTTTTGTATGTGCAACGATTGCTGGAATAAAATTGACTTATTCGCTTCAAAATTTCTTGTAGAGGCGTATTTTTTAGATTTTTATGTCGATTTCTTGGGGCAAAATGATTGGTCCATAAATTTCAGATATTTGAGGTTAAAATATTTTTAGTAAAATTAATAAATGAAAAAAATTGAGCTTTGTATGTCTGGCGATTTTGGAAGTAAAATTGACTTAATCGCTTCTTTAAATCATTTATTAGATGCAATTAATAATGTGTCAACACAAAAGTATTTATGTTAAGATATAAATAATACAAAATAACCTACCTACTTGGAACGCAACTAATAGACATTCAATTCACGATATATAAAAACCCTTTTCATAATTAATATTACCTCCAAATTATTTTACTGTGATCAAGATTATATGGCTACTTTTTAAAATATTTGATATTTAACATTATGGTATTTCTGAAAATGGCTTTCTCGGTTGCACAATAACTAGAGTAAAATTGTTTTAATTTCTTTGAAATTTTGTAAATATGTTGAGTTTGTATATTATTTATTATATTAGTTCTTATGGTAATAAAAGAATTCGTTTATGAATTTGAGAGATATTTTAGGCTAAAACTGTTTTAGCCATCTTTTCATATCGAAATTTTTCGAAAACGGCTTTATGTATATGTTACTAAAAAGTGGAAATGACGCGCGATACGCACGCGTGTTGTTTACTTGCTTTTTCTAATTTAATAAGCTATTAGGTTCATTATTTAAAAATATTGCAACGAGGTATAATGAAGGTAGGTTAATGAAATTGTCTATCAATCAAAAAACATGTATTTTTTTATGAATAACTAAAGACAGTATTATTTAAATAAAATTAAAAATATACCCCTATAGCGAGTTTTCAATCATTGTGAAAGCAGATAAGATTATGAAAATAAACAATTTATTAAAATAATACAGATCTTTGTTATTTCTTAAAGAACTAATTATTTTGAAATATTGTCTACTTATTACACTTATTACACTTATTAAAAACTATATTTGGTTAAAATTTCAATACATTTTCTTCATTTGTTTTTGAGAAAAATTATTTTATAAAAGTATAAAAAAAGGAATTGATAAATTAGTTTGAGAAAGCTAAGTGCCAATGATTTGGCAGCGGTTTTTTTATTTAAACTATCTCTAGCCTGTCATTTGTTATTAATGAAAATATGGTTTATATTTCTTGAATTAATATCTCAAAAAATTTTTCCACTCAAAATTTTTACCACTTATTACACTTATCGAGTACAACATTGTGTTAAAATTTCAAGAGGTTATGTTGGTCAAAATTCTTTAACTTATTCCAAATTAGCCCCAAAACACACACATAAAGTTTTAGAGCAAAATATGCAATAGTTCTATTTAATTTGTACATCATATATAAATAAAATAATTATTGTTTACTGGCATATCCCCGAGAAAGTAATTTCAGATTGAGTCCCGCGGCAACGTGTACTAGGGCAACGATAATAATTGACTTTCAAAATATGAATTTCGTAAAAATTTCATAAAAATATTTCATAAAAATATCGATTCTTAAATATGAAAAAAACTACCTCTCTGTTAAATTTCAAAACGATTCGTTATCTTTTGTTAAGAAGTATAACTTAGTTATTATATTTGTATGATTGTTACAATAATGGATTAACTTTAAACCACTAAGTCGAGCAGGATAGTAATTAAATACCTGTTTCAAAACAAATATTTATTAGATATTGCCAATACATACTTTTCTTTCGCAAACTAATGTATTTCTTTAAAATTTTTTATAACAATAATTAATTGTTTGTATAGGATACATAAATAAAAAACAAAAAAGATATTTTTTATATTCGGCGAATTTCAAGATGTATACTTGAATTTCAATAACGCATATTTTTTCTTTTCAGTTCACTGACATACCGACTGAATTATTGTTAATATTCAGCGTATTTTTACGAGATTTTACAGTGTTTTTTCGAGTATGAGATACTTATATTTTATATTATAAGATTTTGGTATTTTCGCCTGTATGGGAATTGAATTTCGGCATTATACCTATTATAGAAACTAAGTTTCGGCATTTTCCCCATGGATGTTATCATCGTCGGTATTTTTCATTTCGATAATTTTCATTTCTGAAATTTCACTTTCGATATTTTGGGTATTCGTTAAAAACATTTTCGGCATATTCCCTTTCTATAATTATACTTTCGTCGTTTTCCCCGCTCGGTGAAAATTCTTTCTGAAGATTTAATTGTCGGTAATATTGCTTATTGAGATTTTCCTTGATCGGCTGAACTTACTATCTCAAAATATACCTGTCGCTAAAATCACCTATCGGGATTTTCCCTGTCTGTGATTTCCCCTATCGGGATATCTACCCACTCCTTTTCGCCTGTATGGGAATTGAATTTCGGCATTATACCTATTATGGAAACTAAGTTTCGGGATTTTTCCCCATGGATGTTATCATCGTCGGTATTTTTCATTTCGATAATTTTCATTTCTGAAATTTCACTTTCGATATTTTGGGTATTCGTTAAAAACATTTTCAGCATATTCCCTTTCTATAATTATAATTACTGAAGATTTATTTGTCGGTAATATTGCTTATTGAGATTTTCCTTGATTGGCTGAACTTGCTATCTCAAAATATACCTGTCGCTAAAATCACCTATCGGGATATCTATCCACCCCCAAATTTCCATTTTTCAATATTTTGCTTTATTTTTTTTAACCGACTTAATATTATCCGATCAACTACATAATTATTGAACTTGTACAACTTCAAAATAAGCTTTAAATACCTGCCAAAGATAAACTTGATATCTCTGGCCAGTTTCGAGTTATGCTGCGGACAAATTTATAACACACATACACACACAGACACACACATACACACACACACACACACACACACACACACACACACACACACACATACACACACATACACACAGACATTTTCTAGAAAATGCATATCTCGACTCAGGGAGCTCAGAAATATCGAAAATCATCGAAATCTCGAGGTCGAAAAATTTCACAGTTACCAAGCTTTCTCTTTGAGAAAGCAACACACTAAGTCACTAACACGTAATTTTAAAATAAAACGTATTTACGCACACTATGAAGAAAAGACTTTTTCTCACTGTTAAATGGCGACTCGTGTGTAAAGTCGTCTTTCATACAATCGTCGCGGTTGACTCGTGCGAAAAAGTAACTTTACGCCCTTGTAGCTTAATATACTATTATCAATAGGGTACGCAACCCCTATTTCACAATCCACAGCATCGCTGACGTCTAACAAAACGGTTACCAGTGAGTACTCGATGGCGTTCTCGACACCGGCCTCACGTGATTTTGATATCGCGGGTCGGCATCGAGTAGCGCGAGCCCGAGACTCGTTAAACATCGTCTCGTCGTCTTTCTCCTTTCTGCCGTTTTTTGTCGAGAAAATTGTAAGTACCGTACCTCATAAATACAATAACAGTATAAATAATGTTTTCTCTACAAATGTTTCATTAAACTATTATTTTTATAAACAGTGTTAAATTGCTAAATAATTTATTATCATTTATAACTTATATAAATTTATAATCTATCATTTATTAATCATAGATTTAAATTTACAAATTTTATTAACTGCTTTAAATTTGAGAAAAACTACATTTTCCATTACAAAATGTAACAACGATATTTTATAAGAGAAAATATCAATATGATTTTCATGTGAAAATCAGATGATAATCACCTAATAATCAGGTGACGTTTTGGCATGATTTTCAGCTGATTATCATGCCTATTAGGCATAGCCTCGCCTGCACTCCCGCCATGGGCGACTTGTCCCCATTCCGGCAAAAGGAGTAATATTTTGATAACTGCAGCTGACTGAAATTGGTTAAACAAATACATGCGGTTGACAACATACAGTGTGAAATTTGTAAGAATTTATTTTGTATAACTATATCTATGTAACGAAGAACATTTAACCAATTTCAGTCAGCTGCAGTTATCAAAATATTTTTCTCGTAATTTTTCCGATTGACGATGTATTTTATGGAAATGGATGGAAGTCGAGCTAAAGCGAGGAATATTATGCAGAACTTTGCAGACTTGAAGCCGAGAAAATAATCAGATAAGTAAAAGAATTATTCAGTCTTTTTCGTAATGAGGTAGTACTCTTTAACCTCTTAACCTTTATACACATATTTTAAAATCCAAAAATACCTTCCTTCCTACAACATTTTTCACATATTTAAGGATATAACGATATTTTTGTTTGAAGAAGAATATGTTCTTTGTGAATTTTTTTATTTTTTCAGGCCTCAGCATTCAGCAGCAGTCGACCGCTAGACCTTGCTGAAGGGATTCGTGGGGTTGTGCTATGTTATAGCCGTGTAGCCGAAGAGAACGGGACGAATGGTGATGGTCTACAAGTCAAAGTGCACGTTGTCGTCGAAGTGGACGACGCTGAGTCGTAGGCTGTGTGGCGAGGGCGGGTGCCCAGGAACAGCGCTTTATCGTCTCTGGTATCCCATCGTCGAGTTGTACTCGGCACTGGCGTTGATGCGGAGACGGGCTGTAGACAGTCGACCACACGCACACACGCACGCGCGCGCGCTTGTATATATGCTCGTTCTCCTCGAAGATGACGTGCGAGGCTCTCACACCGTCGCGCCCCTTCACACCTGCCGCGTTCCCAGCACGGCAGCGTTATCTCCCGCGCACTTTTACTCTTCTCGCTTTTACTCGCTCCCAGGTCGGTTGGTCGTCCTAACTGTTGTCGAGGAATCGACCAGCAGTCAGGTTAGGACGGCCAACGAACCTGGGAGCGACATGAAGTTCGCATGAACTTCATATAAAGTTGTAATAACTTCAAACTTTTTATAAACTTTCTATAAACTTTGTATAAACTTTTTATATACATTGATAATATTTACTTTATATGAACTTTTCATAAACTTCATTAAAACTGTTAAAATGGAAGTTCGGCTCAGTCTCATTGGACAACTTCATATGAAGTTCATATGAATCTAAACTTCTTATGAAGTTTATATGAACATAATTTTTTTTACGCGGGGAGCGCTTGACAGCCGTCTTTTTCCAAATAAATGTTTGAACGTTGATTTAAAAAAATATTGAAATTAGGGTTGCACATCCCCTTAATATTTCATTTAATTCTTTTTTTACCGTGTATTATCTTCTTTATTGATTATTGTGTTTTTATATTTTTCTTTGCTCTACCGTGAACTGTTTATTTTCTAATTATTTAATTTATTCTTTTATTTGCTACACCTAATTATTTAATCCCAATCCTTCCTTGAGAAACGTACTTTGAGCTTACATAAAAATGTTTTTGCTATTTCAAACCTGTATTTTCAAATGCAAAAGTTGTGTAACGAATTTTCGAATTTTGCGATTTGATTCGAACTACTATATTCTTTAACACCTAAGGAAGTTTTTTGGAAAATTCTAGTACTCTATACATTGTTGCTAAATAGAATTTTTCGTGATTGTTACGATAAATGCTGTTGACACGATTACGAAAAATTGTACAACAATACATAGACTACTGAAATTTTCGTGTCGTGCGCACTTCCTGATACGTGTACGATATAACAATCACGAAATAACAAAGCTAATAGTAGCATGGAAGAAATAGTTGACTTCAACACTTGTGTTTATTTTATTTTTAATTTATAATTCTATTAATGATTATTTGATAAGATCGGAGTATATAAGGAAGATTGTTTTTCATTTTCACTTATCGCAGTCATGAAGGTTTTGTGGATTTTACTGTGCGTTGCTTTCGCGAGCGGCTTCTATACAGGTAAAAGAGATTTTAATAGTATTTTTCTTGACTAAAATAAATTTTTCAATTACATATTATATTTCAATTTCTAATAGATAACAATGAAACACATGAAGAGAAGATTGTTAGAGGAGATTACGTTAGAATAGAAGACGTACCATATCAGGTAAATAAAAATCAACTAAATTTTGTAACATTCATTCCTCTGCAGCAATTTCTTTAATGCAACTGGTTAAAAATTTCATAGATTATTTGATAGATTTATTAATAGATTTATTTATGAATAGATTGTTGAACAAAATAGTCCATAAACGATATTAATAGACGTACTTGCTTTATCGTATTATGTATTGAATAAATTTCATACAAAACAGTTTATAGAAATTTAAAAGTTTTTTTAAAAATAATTCAAGAAGATGTTGAATCTGATTAAAGCTCCTTATATATTTTATATCAACACAATAATTTCAATATAAATCTTTAAGCCCATAGCTCTCAGGATGAAAGTATTTAAATTTGTTTTTAGGCTAGCTTGCTTAGGTACAGGATAGATAACTTCTGCGGTGCAGCTATTATACATGAATCTTGGGTTATAACTGCTGCACACTGTGTCGAGTAAGATTTCATTTAATTTTTATAATTACATTAAGTATTTCTATATAATAGAACTTCTTATAAAAAATTAAATTAATCTCTTCATTGCAAAATAGTAATAAATCGCATATATCAGTACGAACTGGCAGTGGAGTAAGACTAACTTTAGGTCATGTACACACAGTTGAGAAAATTGAAAAGCATGATCATTTTGACGCCAACAACAAAGACAACGATATTGCTTTAATCAAGGTAATTAAATATGTTTTCTCAACTCAGGCATGAAATAGAGCCTTTTTCACGTGTGAAAGTAGGAGAGAAAATTTAGCATTTCAAGCGTATTTTGTGAAAGTGGTAATAAATATCTATTTCTACCCTAAAACAGGTGAAAAATGAAAAACTGGTGAGAAATATGCATTTCTCACCTAAACCAGGTCAGAAATGAAAATTTCTGCCTTTCTTTAGGGGATATAATTAGTTTCAGTATAATCATTAAATTAAATATGGTATATTATTTATGTAATTTGATTTTACGTTATTAAATCAAAATATCGATTTTTTGTTATTTAATATGTATTTTGGGACAAATAAGTGTGATTGAGATTTAATTATATATTTAATAGTCTATATTTTTTGTGTATTTATTTCAAATTAATTTGATTTTCAACTTCTTTGTACACGACTTGAAATGCCCAATCCTCTCTCCGACTTACGCACGTGAAAAAGGCCCTGTCATGCCTTCGTTAAAAAAAATACGGTGTGTAATACGGGAAGAAAAGCTATTTCTAGCAAGGGTGAGGTGTTCAACACGAGTCGGGTGCCTTCGGCACCCTCGACTCCGACTTGTTCTGAACACCTCACCCTCACTAGAAATAGCTCATTTTCTCCCCTTGTTGCACAACATACTATTATTTTACCTGGCAATTACTTAGAAATGATTTAGTATAGATATAATATCACTATTCATGACAATGTTAGTATTTCAATGCATGTAATAATAGTTTTATACAACTTCAAAACTTGTTAAATAAATTTCAGTACAAATTTTAATTTTTGATTAAGAACTAAGAACTTGTGACTAACACGAATATTTTCATTACATTTTTCATCCAGCTTGCAGAGCTTATTCAATTTAATTATGAACAAGAACCTATAAAAATTGCTAAGCCATACGATATTCCCAGAGAACATGAATTGATGCGGATTTCTGGTTTTGGACAGATAGGGGTAAGTTTTTATCCCTCACAGAGAAAGGTTTTCTTTTTTTCTAGAATTTCTATAGTAAATTTAGTTAACTATTTTTAGGAACATCTGAGTAAATCTGATGTTTTGAAGGCTGCACACGTATCTGTAGTGAGTCAAGAAAATTGTCAAAGAGCTTACAGGTCACATCCACAATCCATAACCGATAATATGTTTTGTGCGGGTAATGGACACGCTGATGCTTGCCACGGTGATTCTGGTGGACCTGGTGCTATTAATGGTAAACTCTATGGAATCATTTCCTTTGGTATAAAGTGTAGTTCGATACAATTTCCTGGAGTGTTCACTAGGGTACACAAATATTATGATTGGATTGAAGAAAAAACTGGACTCACATTCTAAAATTTGTAAACCTAGCTTAGAATACAAAATACTTGTTTTACGTGAGAAAAATAAAATTTTGAACATGAAGAAAAAATTAAGCTTGATTCTTCCTGCTAATAACGTCACACGATTAGATACTGAATGATTACTCCCAAAATAAGTATGTGGAAAATACACCAACATTTTACAGGTTACGGTAAGTTCAATTAGTAAAAAAAATTTTTTGTCGGGACACCAAATCTACCTTCTGTATTTGATTTTTCTACTACTATATATCATACCCAACAATTCCCACTTAGGGCGTAAAGTTATACTTTATGCCCTTGATATGAAAATTACTATTTAATAATCATCTTTCTACAAAAAAACTGTATTTTTTTTTATGGTTGAAGATTGTTCTAAAATGTACGAAACCAATACCTAACTCAAACTGAACAAATTATATTTAAATTTCTCATTTAGAATACTATTTACTACCAAAGGAAATGCTTGTAACTTTCCCACAGAAAAGCCTTGACTGTTTTAAAATAGATACGCTTCACAATTATTTTATGTGTTCAATATTATATATAATCTTAAAATTTGCACATCTATTTACTTGGTAGATTGCTTTAATGAACATGAAATCAAAAATCCGCGGAGGAGAGGGCCGAAGGAACAAACCGTTTCTTATGTACGTACTGAAACGTGCCGTTCATATTTTTACTCATACAGTGAGGGCCTGTGGAACTCGTTTTTCTCGTCTCTAAGGCACTTATCATGCAACAATAGATTTAGATCCGTAGTGCGGGAATATAATGTGTATATAACATGGACTTGTCCACACTAAGTAATCACTTTAATCGGTCAGTTATTGTATCCTACCATTATAGTTTATTTATTTACTTTATTTGGTCTTGTTTACCGGATTGTAATGGAAGGATTCTAATTTATTATATGATATATGGATATATGATTAAGTGTGGATATTTTCTTTTACGTATTAATCTGCATCATACTGATTGACTAGATAAGTATTTCTCTATCATTTATCATTTAATCAACTTATTTTTCGGAATATTTTATGTGCGATTTCGACAGCGATACACATGTATGTGTATCGAGAATGCATATTACCATGATTGTAATAATTTTGTAAATACTGAAATAAAAAGCTATGCTATTTAGCTTATCAATAACTCTTAGTGACACTTGTGATCACCTAATATTATTGACGTTACGTAATGTCCATAAAGCGCAACGTATAAAGAAAAAATATAGCTCTAATAATCTATAAGTCTTCTTTCGTCACCATGAAGGTTCTTTACTTTTTGTCATGTTTAATTTACGCAAACGGCTTTTTACATCAGTAAGATTACAATTTTAAATCATGGAGATCTTGAATTATTGAGAGTTGCCTGAACAATAACTAAAGTTTCTATAAAATTACTTTGAAAAATTTCTTTTCTTCCTAAAAGAAAAAAAATTCTTTGTAACGGTGAAAAAAATTTTTGAATCAAAAAATGTTCAAACACGTTTTAAGACTTTTGGCGCTAAAATCCGTTGTTTTTGATAAAAAAAATTTTCGTGTGTATGTGCGTATGCGTGTGCATGTGTGTGTGTGTGTGTGTGTGTGTGTGTGTGCGTGCGTGTGCGTGTGTGTGTGTGTGCGTGTGCGTGCGTGTATGCGTGTGTGTGTGTGTGTACAGGCGATAACTTTTGAACCGATCGACCGATTTACATCGGAAAAGGCTTATTCTCTTCGCTTCGGAGGAGAATAGAGAGAGCATAACCTACTTTTTGATTTTACCGATTTTTTTTTATAACCAAAAAGGATTTTGAATTTTTCGTTTTTTTGATTTTTTAATTTGTTTCAGCCAGTATTACTTAATAAACTAAATTTTTATTAAAAGGTCTTTAAATTACCTACAATTTGTTTTTTTTTTATTTAAATTATCTCTATCCTGTCATTTGTTATTAATGAAAATATGGTTTATATTTTTTTAATTAATATCTCAAAAACTTTTTCATTTTTCCACTAAAAATTTTTACCACTTATTAAACTTATCAAGTACAACATTGTGTTAAAATTTGAAGAGGTTGTATTGATTTGTTTCCGAGAAAAAAATTATTTTTGAAAAAATGCGCGTTTTCTTTCCTTTACGATAACAGGAGTAAAAGTCAATGAATCGTTTTGAAATTTGGCAGAGAATTAGCTTTTTTACATCTAGGGCGTCAGTTCTTTGCCCAAAAAAATCTGACTGTTGTGACCAAAGATATTTCAGGTAAAATTTTTTTATAAGTTTCTTATATTTGCATTTTTTTTTTAAATATTCGATTGATTGACTCAAAATTTTTACCACTTATTACACTTATTGAGTACAAAATGATGTTAAATTTTAAAAGGTTATGTTGATTTGTTTCCGAGAAAAAAATTATTTTTGAAAACAAGTGCGTTTTCTTTCGTTAACGATATCAGGAGTAAAAGTCAATGAATCGTTTTAAAATTTGGCAAAGAATTAGCTTTTTTATATCTAAGGATTCAGTTCTTTGCCGAAAAAAATCTGACCGTTGTGACGAAAGATATTTGAGGTTAAAATTTTTTTATAAATTTCTTACATTTGCATTTTGAACAAAATAGTAGCGATCGCAGTGAATTTTTGTGATTCGCGTTCTTTAGAAAAGTTGATTGCCGGTGGGGACGTTGGGTTGTAAAAATCCAGACACTGGTATTTTGTGTTTTTTACTTTAATGAAGGATGGCACGATGAACTATTTACAGATGGTTTAAAGGTGTAAACTTAATGACTTAATTAAAGAGCGTACACGTGGCTCGTGTATTTAGATAGCGGTACTCCTCGCCGATGTTAATGCGATGGCTGTTCGGAAGAGTATAAGCACAAGTGTCTCGTGTGCCTATCGCCAGTGCGCCCCACAGTGGGCTGAAACCCGATTTTTTTTTTCAAAATAAAATAACTCCACACAGAAGCCACCAATTTGGATGATTTTTGTTTCTACTTATAGCAAATTAAATGTAGATTAGAGGAAAAATAAAGAAAATTGTTAAGTAAATTTTTATAACCTCGAAATTCAACAAGAAACATAGGTATTTTTCAAAATTTTGTAGGAAACCATATTTAAGTTTCAGAAAAATGTTTCTTTTTGGGAAATATGTTGCCTCCTGAGTTCATCCATGTATAATATATAACCCCTACACCTGTGAACCATAACCTAAACACCTTGCAGATGAATACTTCGCCGCAAAGTCAGGTTAATACGATAATCTGTAATGAACTATGACTTTGTAAGGTATTTATGACAAAATAAGTGATCTGTAACATTAAAAACTTTTAATGACCATAACCTAAAACTTTTTACCGATTAGCTTATTATTTGGATTTAGAAAAAAAGTTACTCCAGACAGAAACCACCGATTCGGATGATTTTTGTTTGTACTTACATCTAATTGAATGTAGATTAGGGGAAAAATGAAGAGTATTGTCAAATCAATTTTTATAACCTCCAAACTGTACGAGAAACATTTTTTCTAAATTTTTCTAAATTTGGTTGAAAACTGTATTTATGTTTTAGAAAAATGATTCTTAGTGGTAAAAATGTTTACTTCTGAGTTCGTCCATATATAATATATTACCATTAGACCTGTGAACATCAAGGAGCGCGGGCGCCCTCCGAAGGCAAGTATAGAAGAAACCTGAAGGAACGACCCGCACGACATATACATTGAAATTGGTGTGTGAGAAATTCAATGCGCCTATATACCTATTACGTTAGTTTTAACTATATAACATATTACTCTTAATCGAAAGCTATTTCATTGCTCTACTCAAATCAAAAGATTTTATTTAATAAGATTATCTTGTTTAAAAGATATAGACAACTGAATTTTTTTATGTCCGTTTTCCTTTCAGAATTTTAGTCTTTTTTTTCCGGCATCCGGTTTGCAGTTTTAACCTTACAACTATAAGTAAAATACTTCGCCGCAATGACAGCTTAATACTTTATTCAGTATATCTTTTGAATATAATTATCACTGAATTAGTGATTTGTAAACAATTCGATATATACAATCTTTCGTGAAGCTAAATGCAGTATAACCGTCGGGCTCTTTCATATTAAAAAAACCGCTGCCAATTCATTGGCCCGTAGCTTCCTGAAAATTAATTTGATGATCCGTTTAATTCATTTTTAATAACAAAATTTATTATTTTTGCAACAATTTATTACATTATTATAATTAAATTTATTATTGAAAAATTAAAAGTTTGGGTTTATAGTACATAGTCAGTTATTGTCAGTTTACCAGACAACATACAAATTTTTCATATTTTTGTTTTTCTGTCAGTGCATGATGTAAGTATCTACAACTATAGAGGAACTAGAATGGAAATTTAACCAGAGTCTAGAAACCGTCAGCTGTTAAATGATAGCACACGGCTTTAAACTGCCATGCGAGCCTCAAAGGCCTGCTATGTGTAGAGAGAGTACGTCTACAACGTGCCACCCAGCGTCTGGTTTTTGGTTTCGGAACCCCCTCTCCGGGCCTGATTCTCTAACTCTATCTCGGTGCGATAGATACAAGACGAGAGTTTTAGCCCAATCAGAGAGATTCTTTAGAAGGAAAAACAGTTGGGTGCGACGGACGTAAGCTTATCAAGGCCCCGTACCGCTCTAGTGATGTTTTGTCTATTTTTGCTCGACCAAAAATCGAAATCCTGAGGCTGGGTAGCAGGTTGTAGACGCTCTACTATACCTGCATTTGTGTCTCTCTCAGAGCAGCCAAGCGAAGTTTGCGATGAAAATTTTTGTCTTCAAATTTTACGATAACAATGGAAGTTGGATAAATGAAAAAAAAGAAATTTTTCTTATATTATTTTAATTATTCGTCAGTTTTGAATACTTAAACTCAAGAATTCATTCTTGAAAATTCAAACATATTATATTTGGGCGCCAATACACCTCAGAAAACAATTATAACATGTTTTTACAACAACTCAAAAAATCACTGTCACAAAGCTTCCTCTAGGAGGAAGCAAAAAAAAGCTTAAATTGAATTATCTTATAATTTGAAATTACTCATACAATGGACAGGCAGAGCTTGAATCGAAATAATCTGTAATCTTATGAACCTTGTAGATTGAAATACCAGGTTGAAAGGAAAATATCCGATAGCCTCAAAACTCTTTTATATAAATAGAATAAAGCTTTAAACTCAATAGGCTAGCTTGGCTTGAAGCTAAATCATCCACAGGCTTTGATTTTTTATATTTGTTACCCCAGGTAACTCGACTCGATTTTTTCTCTTTTGTTTATATACAGTTACGTATACATTTAATAACATTTATAATACAATAAGAGAATAAATAAATGAACGTTTATTTTTCGTTTGTACTATACATTGCATCGGTTATCTGAGGTAAGTATTTTAACTACATGTATCGGATTGCTTAATACAAATTTTAGACTGTCCAGTGTTCCTGGTTTGTATTGTTATCATTTAAAGGAAAAGTTCTAATGTACACCCTAATGAAATACTTAAGCCGTAAATTATATTAACATTAAATTTTTATATATAATTTTTGCAAATTCGGTTCGAAAAAATTAATACTCGGTTAACTAATAAGCATAAATAAGCGTAGAATTTCTTTATTACTTTATAAATTTCTTAATGAGTTATTAAATATAATTTTATCTAAATTATAAGATAAGACAAGTATGTATATATACTAATTCGAGTCGAAATTAGCATTTATGTTGTCTTACAGAAATAAAGCAATATTCTGTAAAATATAAAATTTAAAAATGATACTATCAATTTGGAATATAATTATTAACTATACCTAATCTATAAGTATCTTATTATCTGCAGTACAATAAATAATCAAATTATAGCATAGCAACCGTATAAACAATTATGTTAAATAGGTATAATCATATCACAGCAACCGCATCAACAACAGCCAAATGCACAGATTTTCAAAACACGAAGAAAAAAGAAAATACTTTAGTTTAGTATAATTTGATTCGTGTCCATCAAACATTGCATCGTTAAGATAAGGTGAGGTTAATGCCAGACTATTGTTTTAGCCTGATTCGAATTACATTATGGGTTAATTATTTGAATATGTTATAGAATAATAATTAAATCATAAATAAATAGGTGATGCAAATAATGTAGAGTACAGGGTCAAAGATGCCAGTGCAGGTAAAATGTCATATAACGTATATCTTAAGGGGGGTATTTCGCTAAGGAGCATATTTAACGAGTACTTCCTTGGGCCTCCAATATTTTTAGCCCATAATATTAATATTATTGCTTGCAAAGTAATCTATAGTCAAAATTAATAATGAAACAATAGATTTTATAGGTAAAAAATATATAAAATTTGCTTACACAATCAATTCACAAATTTTATGAAATTTAAAATCAGTATGTCACGCATTTTGTTTAAATTTTCGTGACTAATATTAAATAACTTGGCCAAATATTTTTTCATTGATTCTTTTTTCTGGTCGTTCGTTGGCTCATATATTTTTCATTGTTTCATTTTTCTGGTGGTTGCTTGAATACATATGCGTTTTCTTATTGGCTAAAATAGGCTGGAAGTATAAAAATTATGCAAACATACAAAAATCGTGCTATCCCACAAGGCTATGTAGCAATGTAACCTGAAAACTCAATTTTTATTAATGTCGTGCTCAATTTATTCTTCATCAAGGTACATTAAAATTATGCAGAGAAATTGGAATAATCATTATTTATCACGTATTTAAATTTTATTTGAAAATATTTGGTTGGATTTTGCGAAAGACCCTCCTTAATGCGTGGATGTATTCAACAATTACCGAGGTGTTTAAAATTAATCAACGGCAAGTTTTAAAAAAGGGTTGCATCTTTATTTTAGTTATTTGATTGTTGTTATATAAATACTCTCAAAAATATTTTTTATATAATTAAGAAGATAATTTTTTTTATTTTTAGAGGCAAATGCTATATACAAAATATAAATATGTCAAATAATACTTCTGAGGATTATATTTAGTTATTATTTATTTTTGTAAAGTGGCATATTACTTTAGGGCGAGTAGTAACCGGTCAAAAATATCCAGCTAGGAAATCCAGATGTATTTACATCTGGATTTCAGGTGGATTTCTAGCAGGATCGGGTGGATTCACGTAGATTTCGATGGATTTTTTAGCTGGATTCCTACTCTTATCCATGTTGCGTGGATTTCTTACCCATTTTCAGTAAAAATTAAGTAGGAAATCTACGCAACATGAACCAGAGTAGAAATCCAGCTAAAAAATCCATTGAAATCTACGTGAATCCACCCGATCCAGCTAGGAAATCTATCTGGATCCAGCTAGGGAATCCATCTGGATTTCCTAGCTGGATATTTTTGACCGGGTATCGTACACCTAGGGTTTGAAGAATCAAGAATTAATTTTTATTATTCGATAATTATCCGATTTTATATTATCCGATATCATACGTGTAAGAAATTAATGTTTTCGTAAATAAAATAGTGTTTCATAATTATTTTTGATTGATATTGTAGCAAAACCCGATCTTTATAAATAGCAAAGTTTGGTTAACATCAATATATATACACTTTTTAAAATGGATTTTCCTTCAATTGTTGTATCACCCCTCCCTCTCACCTTCTACAGTAAATAATATATCATTTAAAATAAAAATATGCATTTAACTATAGCATGTTCAAACCCAAAACAAAAAAGAGAAAAAGTGAAAATATTCAAAGAGGTCGGCCGAAAAAGAAAACTCGTAGCAGTTTTAACGGAGGAAGAAAACGAATAGTGACAACGGATTCTGATCCCGGTAAAAAATAATGTCATCATAAATGAAACCAATAATTGCAATGTCCTGCAATTTAATATATCTATATATATATATATAGGGGGGAAAGGGTATCCGCTCGGAAAAGCCCTTTTATTTCTTTTGTTCAATATATATATATATATATACTACCGTTTGACGCTTTGTTATTAGGATGTCAAAGCACAATTTATAGAAGAGCCCATGAAGTTGCTGAATTCGCAAATCATGATATAAATTTACTAGAATTAGCTCTGAAACTGACTCTAAAATCAAAGAGACAAAGTATTGATGGAAACAATCACATTGCTTATGAAGATCAAACCCAAACTGCTGATAAACTAAGTAAGTCCTATAGAAAAAAGAACCTTAATAAAAAAAATTAAGGCAATTAATAAAATAATCCTACTCTAAAATCAAAGTTTTAGTTTTTCTTTAACTAATATAAGTTCTTACTAAATTCGCGACTTCATATCCATCGGCAATCACAATTTAGAATCTGTTGAGAATGTTTGTGCTTTAAAATGAAATTATAATAAAAAATAATTGGCTTTTATAATTATTTTTCACTACCTCTAAATTATTAAAAATACATTGAAACAAAAATAATATATGTAATCTCAAAAAATTAACCAAATTATCTTTTGTTGAAGAATTTTTATTAATTATTAGATAAAGTAATATGTTTACTGTACGTTAATTGATGCCACTTTAGTTAAGAAGTATGCATATAGTAATAAAACAAGAAATAAGAGCACTAATTTCGAATAGTGAATGTTTACTAATAGAACCTTCTTACTCCATTTTGAAATGATTGATAAATTCTAATTACATTTTTCATCAGGGCACTCGAATGAATCAGCCTTAGCTTTCTATATGGAAAATGACTATAGCAAGAATCGGTATAAAGCTTTAGTAACCGATACTCATTCAAAGAAATCCAAGATCTATCCACGTTATGAGTTAATTAGATAATAATTTTTGTTTTTATATTTCGATAGAAAAATTTATAATTCCATGATATATTGTAGAATTTGAAATTCCATGATATATTCCATGAAAACTTTATAATTCCATGATATATTGTATTCAATATAATAATTCGTGGAGCTGAATTTGCTACTTTATTTTACTGGACAGTATAGTGAATATTATTTGAAAATTGCGATGTATTAACGACTTTTTTTATACAAAAAGCTTTGTGACAGTAAAAAAGGTTACGAAAATGTTGAAATATTTCAATGTTAAAGTATAATTAAGTTTCAATTACATTGTAAATATAATGCGCAAGAGTTTAAAAGCTTTCTCGTTTTGAAAGTAAAGCTATATGAGTATAAATCGTCCGCTGGGAGGAAAATAGTGCCATCTCGTTATTTTGCCAAGAAAAGTGCTAACTCGTTATTTCGGGAAGAAAAGTGTCATCTCGTTATTTTGCTAAGAAAAGTGCCAACACGTTATTTCGGTAAGATAAGTGCCATCTCGTTATTTCGTTAGGAAAAGTGCTAACTTTTTATTACACTAAGAAAAGTGCTCCGCTGAGTTGGTAGTTTTCTTAGCAAAATTGGCACTTTTCTTAGCAAAATAACGAGATGGCACTTTTCTTACCTAAATAACGAGTTGACACTTTTCTTGGCAAAATAACGAGATGGCACCTTTTTCCTCCCAGCCGATGAAATAATGAACGTTACTTTAAATTTTTTGACAAACGTTAGGTGAAAGTTTGTTTAAAATTCAAGACCAATAGGGTAATAGTGCTATTTTTGTGTTAGTTTGCGTAACGATAATCAATTTCCATTCAAACTAATTATTTAACGTGTAAAATAAAGTAATATTGTTTTTCCAATTAGAAGTGAAATGGTTGAATGTTTACCTACACGAGTTTATGCGACAGAAGTGGAAGTTAGAGTACCTCTGCAAATCATGCTCAACAAAACCGTAGAAAGGTTATGTGAAACTGTAGCTACTGATTGGAGACCAGAAGCCTTAAATGATGTCACCTTGCTGCTTACATCAGGTTTTGATAGCTCGTCTGGACACATGAATTCGCACCAAAGGTGTGAAAATCCTGAAAATGACAGCCTGCTTGCTCAACAAATTTTGTTTGTAACAAGTATCTTATTGATTAAGTTAAGGTAACATTAATTTTTAAACAACAAAACTAAAATGAATTTCCTATTTTTGTTTTTGTAATCTGTAGATCAGATTAAAATTATAAAACCTGGCTTGATTTGACATACTTGTATAAAAACTATGCGTATAAGAATTCACAGCTCAGAGGCTTATCTGTCTATAAGGTATCTTACGGAAAAAAAATCACTTTTTGGGGGTTTACATCCAAATTTGAGTGCGGAAGTTCGACTGTAAGGATTATACACTCAAATTTGGGTATACACGCTCAATTATAAAGAATATACACTCAAATTTTGGAGATGATACTCATCAGTTAAGAGTACACACTTAAAATTAAAATTATAACACTGAAGTCAAGTGTTACTTTTACTGTTCCTTTATACCTTAAAGTAATACTTAAATTGATAAAGACCTCTGTGGCTAAAGCTTTTTGCCCTTACGTGATAAAATCAACTATATAAAATACAGAACTTTATACATAGGCAAGCTCAGCTTTGAATCTAAACACCTGCACCCCAAAGCATGTTGGTGATAAATATTTAACAAAATGTAAAGTATTATTTATTTCTATGAAGATTTTAATAGTAAATTTACCGAACGATATTTAATTTAAGGAGCATAAAATTGATAGTTTACGCACACTGAATCAAAAAATATTTTAACATTACATATTGGACATATAATAAAGTAAAATATTAAATTAATATATTCTTATATCAAGTGCTGAAGAATATAGCTGGATTAATCCCACACTACAAAGTGTTCGGTTTTGTCGACCGTTGGGAATCGCCCTTGAAAAAGAAGATGAAACAGCAACTATTCGGGAATTTCAGTGTTTAACTAATGAGATAAATTCGCTTACCACCCACAAGTTTCAGATGTTAAATAATAAAAAAGTGACCGTAAAGTTTCAAAACCATGTTTGATGGAAAATGTGTAAATACAATCACAGGGAATAGGGCGACTTGCAAATGCCCTATGTGTTTACGAACCACGTACAAGTTTAAGCTACAAGATCCATTCACTCCTAAAGAGGAAAATTTCAGTATGGATTAGGATTATTACATGTTGAAATCAAAACATTTGAACATCTTTTGCATTTGGCTTATAGATTAACAATCAAAGAGTGGGATGTTACTGAACCACGGAAAGGTACGTTAGTTAATATTTTAAATTAAGGGGATGTTGGGGCTATGAGGATTGATTGATATTTTCTACCTTTTGTAACTTTGAAAATTGAATTTGATCATATAAACTAAATACGTTTATTTAAAAAATGTAATGAGTTACTTAAAAAAAGTAACTCATTACAGTTACTTGGTTTAAAACCTTTTCAAAGGTTTAAAACCTTTTCAAAATAATTGACCAGCTTATATTTTTTCGTAGACCTTGCGTTCTTCGATTAATTGGATTTGTGACTTTGTTGAATGACTGACTCACTTATTGCTGCACGTATGCATAACGCCCTTTTATTTTGTGTTGACCTTGCGTCTCTTTGCTATTTGGGTTGAATTTTTGAAATAATTGACTTGCTTACTGTTGCACGTCTATGTAATTCCCTTTTTTACATAGACATCGCGCCCATGGCCATTTATATTTGACACTTCTGAAATAATCGCCTCACTTACTGTCGCAGTACGAATTACAGTACGTGTAACTTCCTTTTTTGCGTGGATCACGCCTCCTCCTGCTATTTGGGTTCGAGACTTTTTTAAATAATCTCCCTTACTGTCGCACATCTGCAAAAACTCACATTTTTTTGTAGACCTCGCTTCCCCTTCCTATTTGGGTTTGAGACTTTTTTAAATGATTGATTCGCTTACTGTCATATCACACGTCTGCGTAACTCCAATTTCACGTGGACCTTGCGTCCTCTGAGTATTTTGGTATAAAGATTTTTTAAATAATCGTCTCTCAGACAGTCGCACGTCTGCGTGCCTTCCTCTTCTACGTGAGTCTCGCGTCTTCTGGCTATTTGGGTATAAGAATTATAATTGACTCGCTAACTGTCGAATGTCTATGTAACTCCCTTTGTAACGTAAACTTACATTAGTGCCTCCAGCTATTTGGATTTGAGACTTTTTTAAATAATTGTGCGTGGAAATCACTTCTCCCTGCTATTTGAGTTTAAGACTTTCTAATAATCAACTTGCTTAGTATTTCACGTCAGTGTACCTTGTTCTTCTACGTTGACCTTACGTTCTCCGACTATTTGAGTATAGAAACTTTTTAAATAATCGTCTCGCTTACGGTTGTACGACTGCGTGCCTTCCTTTCTTTCGTAGACCACCTCAGATTTTGATTTAAAAAATTGTGTGATTCTTGGATTAACTAATGTTCTGAGTTTAATGATTTCCTATATAAAAATGTATTATTATCAATATTATTTTTGATGATATGAACTATTTTTTAAATAAATAATGAGAAATACAGCTTGGTATGCTTGCTCCTACAACCTCTATAAATATAGACTCAAATTTTAATATTAAATTTGTAATTGAATACGTAAAGAGAGAGTATAGTGAAAATAAAAATAGATTAAAACAAAATTTTGGCTTAATATTAAACATCCACCTACATTATAACATATTGTTTGAGAAATCGCAATTTGTGATGAGTGGAAACTGGGAAAGGCAATTTCACTGGGCGGGTATAAGAATGGAAGAGACACAATTCAACTATATTTAGCACTTTATTTATATTATTGAAGTGCTTCCACATAAGTACACTTGCGCGCTTAGTTGAGTACCTGCGTTGAAGGTTCGAGAGATAACCTCAAAAACTGCCACGTGGCGAGGCAAGCCGGCACACGCTGGGCCGATGATGAGGCTTGCCGATGGAGATGCTGGACCTTGGCGGAGTGATCTGCTGCTTATTGATGGTGATGATGAGTCGCCGCAACGAGCCGTCAGTGGTGAGCCGTCGGTGGAGATACTTTCTGGCGAGGAGCAGTGCTTCGGCGATGGTGCGTCGGCAAGCGTCCGGAGCAGAGAGAGAAGATGGCGTCGAGGGACTCCACGCTGCGCGAGTACGCGCGCGCGAGAGCCGAGCGGCCGCGAGGTGCTGCCGCGCGGCGAGTGAGTCGGTACTAGAGCTGGCGCGCGGGACATTTGAATGCTCAATCGCGAACATTCCGCCCGCATCACCAACGCCCTTGGTGATTGATTTGGCGAGCGGTTGAGCCAAGATGGGGCGTAAGTCCTACCTGGCCCTTGAGAGTCGTGTCAGCTGGGTCGTAAAGCCAGCTGTGTTGTGAGTTAGTGAGATGTAGTCTGGGGCGTAAATCCAGACTACGGAGAGCTAGTGAGCTGCAGTCTGGGGCGTAAATCCAGGCTGCTGATTTACTGCCGAGTCAATGGAGACTGGCAGTGGAGCCAACTTCGTGAGCGGTCTGGTCAGAGTGGTAGTGGCTGTCCTGAGCGTGACCACTCGGGTGAGTCCGTCTCTGCCTGGATGGAGTTGCAGAACTCGTGCGAGCGGTCATCTTGTTGGTGGAGTCCGTTCATCAGTGAGCAAGACGAGACTACCGACTTACAGCACGTGAGATGGGTGATGCCATTTGGAGATAGCCTGTTGACGTTGAAGATAATGCGCCGACCATTGACTCCAGAAGGTCTGGAGCCTATGCTGTATGAGCTGCCATCTGGAAAGTCGAGGAATTGAGATATCAAGCAATGAAGGTTCTGGAACACTATTGAGAGCAGAACCAATGAGAAAGTGTCCAGGAGTGAGCGCTGAAACATCTTCAGGATCATCACTGAGCTGTTCGAGCGGCCGAGAATTGAGCACAGCTTCAATTTGCGTAAGAAGAGTTGTAAGTTCCTCAAACGTGAGCAGTGTCTCTCCAATGGTGCGGCGCAAGTGAAACTTGATAGATTTCACCAGAGCTTCCCATTTTCCACCCATGTGAGGAGTGGCTGGAGGAATGAAGGTCCACGTTGTGCCACAAGTTGCCAACGTGGAAGTGAGGTTTTGATGTTCCTGTGATGCTTGAGTGAAAAGCCGCTTGAGCTCCGAAGCACCTCCTTGAAATGTTGTACCACAGTCGGAATGCATTTCTTGGACAATGCCTCGTCGTGAGACGAGACGTCGGTATGCGGCGAGGAAGCCGTCTGCTGAATAATCAGAAACGACTTCAAGGTGAGCAGCTGAGGTGACTAGGCAGATGAACACACAGATCCATCCCTTGTCGGTCTTACAACCTCGTCCCTTCCAGGTTTTGAGCGTCACAGGTCCGGCGTAGTTCACACCTGTACGCAGGAACGCTCGTGATGGAGTGAGTCGGTAAACTGGAAGTTGTCCCATGAGTTGCTGAGCTCTGACACCACGCTGTCGAGCGCAAGGAACACATCTAAGTATGTGAGCCTTAACTGATGCTCTCCCACCAATGATCCAACACGTCTGTCGAAGTTTGGCAAGAGTGAGCTGCGTACCTCCATGGAGAGTGGCGCGATGAGCAGTGTCGATAAGCAGCGTGGTGAGTTGAGAATAGCGTGGTAAAATAGCTGGGTGCTTCTCTTGGAAGTTGAGCGTCGATTCGTTGAGTCGTCCTCCAACTCTGACGATGCCGTCAGCATCGATGAAGGCAGTAAGTCGAGTGAAGGCATGTCCAGATGGAAGACTTGAGCCTCGTGTGAGCGTTTGAATTTCGTGTGAGAAGTATGCTGTCTGAGTGGCCTTTATCCAGAATGATTGAGCGTGAGCGAGATCTCGTGCAGTGTACTGAGATGCTGGAGTTGAGTTGACTTTACGTTTGAGCACGTCGCGCACTCTAAAAAGCAATGCAGTGATAATTAACAATTTGCTGAGCGACGAGTACCTGTGTATTAGGTCCCAGTGATACGTGGGCTGTTGAGCCAATGCAATTAGCGTGACGCCAGGTCGCGCTTCTACATCATCGTGTGGAGGTGGTGCAGAAGGTTGAGGAGGCCACTGAGCTGATGAGTGCCGAATCCACTGAGGTCCCGTCCACCAGAGTGTGTGGGTTTTCAGTTGATCCGTGGTGATCCACCTTGAGCCGCAATCCGCAGGATTTTCTATACCTGGAACATGTCGCCAAATGGTGTTGTTTGTGCACATTTCTTGTATCTGAGTGACTCTGTTTCTGACGTAGTCCTTCCAACGGTTCGCAGGTGAGTTGATCCACATGAGTGTTACTTGAGAATCCGTCCACAGATGAGTTGCCCCAATTTTGAATTGGAGCGATTCTTTCACTTGAGAAGTGAGTTTAGCAAGCAGTAATGCTGCTGTGAGTTCTAACCTGGGGATAGTTAGTTTTTTGAGTGGAGCTACCTTCGTTTTTGAGCAGATGAATGACGTCGTTGAGCCTGTGGATGGTGAGTTGACAACTAGATAAATAACAGCTGCCATAGCGTCTTGAGAGGCATCAGAGAAGCCGTGCAATTCGACAGTGGAGAAGCTTCAAGTGCCGAACCATCGTGGAATTGAGATGCTGGCCAGCGAGGTGAGATCTTCTCTGATTCTGAGGCACTTTGAGCAGACTGAGTCTGGAAGTGGATCATCCCAGCCCAGCTTGAGCAGCCAAAGGTCTTGCAACAAGATCTTGGCGTTGATTACAACCGGTGACACAAATCCGAGCGGATCAAAAATCTGCGCCACTTCTGAGAGGATTGAGCGTTTTGTGATATGTCCAGATTGAGCCTTGAAGCTTGATTTGAAAGTGAAGACATCTTCTTGAGGATGCCAGAGTAATCCGAGTAACTTGGTTTCGCAGTCGTCTAGTGAGAGTGATAGTGAGCTGGTATCAGTTGACACAGCTGTCAGTAGATCCTTGTGAGTTGCATGCCATTTTAATAGCGGGAAACCGCCCGCGTTGCAGAGCCCTTCCACTTGGTGAGCCACTTCGATGAGCTGATTTACAGTGTCCGCTCCACCAAAGATGTCGTCAACGTATCTTCCCTGGTGGAGTGAGGGCACAGCGAGCGGAAACTTGTGATCTTCGTCCTCCACGAGCTGTAGAAGAGCTCTGGTGGCAAGGAAGGGAGCAGCCGTCGTCCCATAGGTGACGGTGGTGAGCTGCATCTTTACCTCCTCTTGGTGATCGTCCAGCCACAAGCTGCGTTGAAGATTCCAATCATCTGGGTGAACGAGCACTTGCCTGTACATCTTTACGATGTCCGTAGCAAAGAGCTGTCGGAAGAGGCGAATCCATAAGAGCACGTGGACGATATTGAGCAGTAGATTGGCTCCAGTGTGCATGATGCTGTTAACTGATTTGCCCGATGATGTTGGACATGAGCCATTGAACACGACTCTGAGTTTGGTCGATGAGCTGTCAGGCTTGAGAACTCCATGATGAGGCAAGTAGAATGGTGAATAGTCTAGTGAGCGCTCATTGGCTGGATCTACTTGCGACATGTGCCCCAAGGCCGTATACTCTGCCATGAATTGTCGGTAGAGCTGGCCAAACTCCGAATCTCGAGCTATTCGACGAGAGATTCGTTGCAAGCATCGTGAAGCTGTTGCTTGTGAGCTGCCGAGCACTGATGGAGATTCCTTGAGGGGAATCCTTACAATGTATCGTCCATCTGCATCTCTGGAGTGAGTTGTGCGAAAGTGAGCCTCACACTCTTCTTCCTTAGGGCTCAAAGTTGAGCTTGAGTCAGAGGGAAGCTCTTCTTGCACCCAGAATTTGCTGAGCAGGTCATAGATGTCCTCATCTCTTTGAATGACTCCATGGTGAGCAGATGCTGACTTCATGAGAGTTGCATTCGTTTGTCTCAAGATCAGCCAGCCGAATATGGATGACTGAGCGACCGGTAATCCTGGGTGAGCCTTGATGAGTCCAGGTGTGATGATGGGGCCGTAGTAATCGGCGCCAACTATGATGTCCACAGGACGCAGCTGATGATACTCGTCATCCGCAAGCGTGAGATTTCGTAAGTGCGGCCAATTTAGAATTGTTACCTTGCTGGACGGCACAATTGAGGTGACCGCTCGGAGAATATGAGCCTCAATTGTCACGATGTCCTGTGTGTGTCGTGAGCAGAGCGTGAGCTGGACCAATCCCAACGTTTGAGTTGACTTGCCTCCAATGCCATTAATTACCAATGAGGATGATTGACGTGGGAGGTTGAGCTGATGCACTAATTGTTCTGTGACGAAGCAGAGCTCCGATCCAGAATCGATGAGCAGGCGTACTACTTGAGTGGTCAAATGAGTCTTGATATGAGCAAGAGGTGTTCCTAAGAGCGTTGCATCATTGTGAGAGTCGGCATGCGGTGAGCTGGACGATGAGCAGACGACTGCACCAACTCCTTAATGAGAGCCGTGAGTTGAACTTGATTGAGCGGTACTCGTCTGGGTACTGCCCGTGCTTGTTGACGGAGTGGTAGTTGAGCGTTGTTGAGTTGAGCGTTGCTGTGATCGCTCCTGCTGACGATGAAGCATCGTGTGATGGTGCTGGTCACAGACCTTGCACCTGTGAGCACTCTTGCAGGAGCGTGAGCTGTGACGGCCAAGGCAGTTGTAACACAACTTCTTGACCTCCACAATGTCCATTCGCATCTGGATGGGAAGTCCTCTAAAATGAGGACAAGCTACTATGAAGTGGCCTTCATTACAATAATCACAGGAGTGAGCTGTTGGTCCCTGTGTGAAGGCAGTTGTCCTGTTGGATTGAGTGGAAGGAGTAGTTGACGCTGGAGCTTGAGTCTGAGCGGACTGTGAGGCTTGGTGAGCTGACCTCTTGGGAATAACTCCCTTGTTGCTGGTGGGTTGAGTGGAGGCAGTCGGCTTGGGTTTAGTGACAGGCCGATCCACGCGCTCGAGCGCTCGAGCCTTGGCGTTGAGAAATTGCCCCATTTGAGCAGACGTAGGGAAGTCTTGTGAGGACCCAAGTGACGTCTCCCAGGACTCCTTAGTAGAGCGGTCCAGGACCCTCGTTGCGAGATGCACCAAGAGCATGTCACCAAGATTATTGGTGGCGTTGAGCGGCTCCAAACCTCCCTTGACTTCGTTGAGCGTACCAGCAACATTGTTGAGCCCTTGAGCGGTCTTTGAGGTGAGCGGAACCAAATCGATGAGCTTGTCGAGATAAGACTGGACAATGAGCCGAGGATTGTCGTACCTGGTCTTCAAATCCTTCAATGCAGGCTCCAGTGAGCGGTCTGACAAATCATAAACTGTGACGATCCTCATAGGCTCGCCGGACAAACACGTGCGCAGATAATGCAGCTTCTGCACAGACCTCAATCCAGGATTGGTGTAGATGAGGCTCTCGTACATGTCCCTGAAGTAAGGCCATTCCGCATACTTCCCGTCAAAGCGCGGCAGACTGATGTCTGGGAGCTTAGAGTCTTGAGCAGTGGCTGATTGAGCAGGAGCTTGCGTGGGTGCTGTCGGCACCAAATCCCTTTTCTGAGCGAGAGTGAGCTTTAACTTAAAGCCTAGTCGCTGGAGGACCAATGTTTGAGAAATCGCAATTTGTGATGAGCGGAAACTGGGAAAGGCAATTTCACTGGGCGGGTATAAGAATGGAAGAGACACAATTCAACTATATTTAGCACTTTATTTATATTATTGAAGTGCTTCCACATAAGTACACTTGCGCGCTTAGTTGAGTACCTGCGTTGAAGGTTCGAGAGATAACCTCAAAAACTGCCACGTGGCGAGGCAAGCCGGCACACGCTGGGCCGATGATGAGGCTTGCCGATGGAGATGCTGGACCTTGGCGGAGTGATCTGCTGCTTATTGATGGTGATGATGAGTCGCCGCAACGAGCCGTCAGTGGTGAGCCGTCGGTGGAGATACTTTCTGGCGAGGAGCAGTGCTTCGGCGATGGTGCGTCGGCAAGCGTCCGGAGCAGAGAGAGAAGATGGCGTCGAGGGACTCCACGCTGCGCGAGTACGCGCGCGCGAGAGCTGAGCGGCCGCGAGGTGCTGCCGCGCGGCGAGTGAGTCGGTACTAGAGCTGGCGCGCGGGACATTTGAATGCTCAATCGCGAACACATATGTTTAATAAAATTAAACAAAAATTGTTACATAAGCAATTTACAAGCTGCTATTTTTTCTCTCTCCAAAATAACTGTATCTATTAAAGTAGTAATTTCATAAATCGTACTTTAAAAAAGAGATGGTAATCCTTCTATATTCGTTCTCTTATTAATCGTTCGGCCAACGAATAAGAGATCTAACTCAGACCCTCTGGGTGGCTGTTCGTTTTTGCGCGCGATCTCTACATATGCATGAATTCCTAACCTCAAAAGTAAAAATTGAGAAAATATAACAACAAGAACGTGCAATCCGCGTCTCGAGTCTCTAGTTCATAAAAATTTCAATGTAATCTATTACTCTTCCTGATTGAAAAAAATGATTAGTATTTCATACTTCATGTTAAATTATAAGTACGTTTTCAGAAAAATACAATGAACAAAAAACTGCTGTACAAAAAATACTTTTTGCTCAATTTGGAGTAAGAGTAGACCAAGTTTTACAAGGTCACGGTACCACAAACACTGGAAATTTAGCACGAAAATGTTTTAGCAATCCACAAAAATTTGCACAATCTTTAGGATTAGATAAACTATTTGTAGCCAATATTGCTTTATTATTGCAGTTATTTAAGTGCAAAAAAGAATTAAAGTTTAAAAAACAGAGAAGTTTTGTTGGGAAACATATGATATGCATTATAGTTTATACCCCTGGCCTCGCATGAACCCAACAATGCACAAATTTCTTAGGCATGGCTGTGAGATATCGAGTCTCTTCCCTTTACCTATAGCTTATTATGCGGAAGATGCCCTTGAAGCAGCCTACAAGTACTATAGAAGAAATATGGTTTTGCATGCTAGACAGAACAGCAGAAAAAACCGTATTTTAGATGTATTTAACCGAGCTGTATATATGAGTGACCCAAAAATTTCCTTAATTACAATTAAGAACAGAATACAAAGACGAAAGAAAAACAAGATTACTTTGGATATGTTAGAGTACATAAACGAAGTGTAAGTAAAAAGATATCATTGAGTAAATATAAAATTAACGTAGCTTTATTCGAGACTGAATGATAATAAGTACTAAAAAGTAAATTCTACAAGAAAGGAATTAATTCGTTTATATTATTCTCGAGAGAAGGTAATTCATTTTTTTTTTTTTTTTGCTGGGAAGTTAATGAGGGAACAGTCTATATTTATGTAATAGTAAATCCCTTCATTTATTTTGTTATTTTATTATGCCAAAAATTGGGTAAATTTACTCATACTACAAAAAAGCCTGGTGGAAATTTTCTCTATAAAAAATAGCCGGAAAGTTCTGGGTAGTCATGAAACGATTTTTCTGGTCCAATTATTTATTTAACGGAGACAAGGTAACCTCAAAATGTTTTTACTAAAAAGACCCCACCACCACACCCATTATCTATTGATTTGCAGATCTAGATCCTATTGACACATTTGATCGGAAGGTCAAACAGTACAAAAATACTAAATTTTCAGAAGAATTGGCCGGGAACCAAAATCAATAAGGTTGCTGGGTGGTCCTTTTCTCTATAATTTGATTATGTATTTAAAACCAAATATTAAAAAATAGCTATAGCCTCTTACTAGTTATATTCTAACTAAAAAAACTGGCCAAATTTGATATCTTTAAAATACTCATTAATAAGTTAATGTAAATTTGTGAAAAACTTATTCTGATATTCTGCCTATTAAATGGTGAACATGAGCGGAAAAATTGTTTCATTGATGAATAGAAATGGCCAAGAAAAGTGTATAATTTTTACGATTGTTGGTGAAACTAACTATGATTATGCAAATAATGGAATTGATTTCCACCAGGGTAATTATAAATATATTGATAACATTTATATATGCGCTTGAAAAAACTATATACTGCTAAATACCTATACCTACATTTAAAAAAATGAGTTGGGCTTATTCAATATAGGCACTTGACATTTAATTTTATTATCGTATACAAAAATGGAAAATAAATCACAACATAGTTACAAAGGCACATAAAGTACAAAGTAATTTTTATTTCGACGAAAATTTTTAATATGAGACTTTATTCCAGAGTAAATGTGGAAGATAAAGAAACTGAAACGAGTGAACCTGAAGACGAAGGAAATGAAAGTGGTCGAGATGAAGATGTGGGAACTGAAGACAGTGAAAGTGACGAAAGTGTATCTAGCTAAAAATTAAATAAATGTTTGGTACACATTATCATATATTTTTTACATATTTATGAGTTCAAATATTTACTAATTATAAACATTTTTAAGATACACTCATATAAAAAGAATGATAGCATTTACTCCATCGCATTATCCGAATGGCATAGAATACTTCATGTTATAACAATACCAGTGGTCTCTAAAAAAAATATAATGTATAAATTTAAAAAGTATATCAATCTTAGCCCAATGGTATATAAATGAATTGAAGCCATAAGGCATTGAGATTTAAGTATTTACTTTTTGAGTAACTTTAATGGTTATGAGCTAATTAACTTTAAGCTTGACCTGAAGTTCCAAGCTGAAGATGAAGAAGATTGAAGAAGATTGAAGATGTAAAGTTTACCTGTTAGTGTATTAAGGTTTTGAAGGTATATAGTTTGGATTATCGGAGATATTTAGCGTTCAGATTGGTCTGTCTTTGAACAAAAGTAAAAAAGGTTATACGATACAGGCCGTTAACTTTGACATATAATAGGAGAGAACTCAATATCTACTATATAGAGCTTGGAGGTTATAATAATTGATTTGACAATAGTCTTTATTTTTCCTCTAATCTACATTCAATTAGCTATAAGTAAAAAAAAAATCATCCGAATCGGTGGTTTCTGTGTGGAATTACTTTTTTTCTAAATCAAAATGATAAGCTAATCTGTAAAAAGTTATAGGTTATGGTCATTAATACTTTTTAATGTTACAGATCACTTATTTTGTCATAACTACCTTACAAAGTTATAGTGCATTACAGATTATCGTATTAACCTCACTTTGCGGCGAAGTATTCATCTTCAAGTTGTTAGGTTATGTTTCATAGGTGTAGAGATTATATATTATACATAGATGAACGCAGGAGGCAACATTATTCCTAAAAAGAATCATTTTTCTAAAACTTAAATACGGTTTCCTACCAAATTTTAATAAATACGTATGTTTCTTGTAGAGTTTGGAGGTTATAATAATTAATTTGACAATACTCTTTATTTTTCCCCTAATCCACATTCAATTAGCTGTAAGTACAAACAAAAATCATCCGAATCAGTGGTTCCTGTCTGGAATAACTTTTTTCTAAATCGAAATAATAAGCTAATCGGTAAAAAGTATTAGGATATGATCATTAAAAGTTTTTAATATTACAGATCACTTAATTTTTCATAACTACCTCACAAAGTCATAGTGCATGACAGATTATCATATTAACATGTCTTTGCGGCGAAGTATTCCACGTAGAGCTGTTAGGTTATGTTTCTTAGGTGTAGAGGTTATATATTATACATAGATGAACGCAGGAGGCAACATTATTCCCAAAATGAATCATTTTTCTAAAACTTAAATACGGTTTCCTACAAAATTTTGATAAATACGTATGTTTCTTGTAGAGTTTGGAGGTTATAATAATTAATTTGACAATACTCTTTATTTTTCCCCTAATCTACATTCAATTAGCTGTAAGTAAAAACCAAAATCATCCGAATCGGTGTTTCCTGTCTGGAATAACTTTTTTCTAAATCGAATTAATAAGCTAATCGGTAAAAAGTATTGGGATATGATCATTAAAAGTTTTTAATATTACAGATCACTTAATTTTTCATAACTAACTTACAAAGTCATAGTGCATTATAGATTATCATATTAACATGTCTTTGCGGCGAAGTATTCAACGTAGTTGTTTGGTTATGGTTCAAAGGTGTAGGGGTTATATATTATACATGAAGGAACTCAGGGGGCAACATTTTTTCAAAAAAGAATCATTTTTCTAAAACTTAAATACGGTTTCCTATAAAATTTTAAAAAATGCCTATGTTTCTTGTAGAGTTTGGAGGTTATAATAATTGATTTGACAATACTCTTTATTTTTCCCCTAATCTACATTCAATTAGCTATAAGTACAAACAAAAATCATCCGAATTGGTGGTTTCTGTGTGGAATTACTTTTTTTCTAAATGAAAATAATAAGCTAATTTGTAAAATGGCTTAGGTTATGGTCATTATAAGTTTTTAATGTTACAGATCACTTATTTTGTCATAAATACCTTACAAAGTCATAGTTCATTACAGATTATCGTATTAACCTGACTTTGTGGCGAAATATTCATCTGCAAGGTGTTTAGGTTATGGTTCACAGGTGTAGGGGTTATATATTATACATGGATGAACTCAGGAGGCAACATTTTTCCCAAAAACAAACATTTTTCTGAAACTTAAATACGGTTTCCTACAAAATTTTGAAAAATACCTATGTTTCTTGTAGAGTTTGGAGGTTATAATAATTGATTTGACAATACTCTTCACTTTTCCCCTAATCTACATTTAATTGGCTATAAGTACAAACAAAAATCATCCGAATCGGTGGTTTCTGTGTGGAATTACTTTTTTTCTAAATCAAAATAATAAGCTAATCTCTAAAAAGGTTTAGGTTATGGTCATTAAAAGTTTGTAACGTTACAGATCACTTATTTTGTCATAAATACTTTACAAAGTTATAGTGCATTACAGATTATCGTATTAACCTGACTTTGCGGCGAAGTATTCATCTTCAAGTTATTAGGTTATGGTTCACAGGTATAGAGGTTATATATTATGCATGGATGTACAGAGGAGGCAACATTTATCCCAAAAAGAATCATTTTTCTAAAACTTAAATACGGTTTTCTACAAAATTTAGAAAAATACCTATGTTTCTTGTTGAATTTGGAGGTTATAAAAATTTATTTAACAATTTTCTTTATTTTTCCTCTAATCTACATTTAATTTGCTATAAGTAGAAACAAAAATCATCCAAATCGGTGGCTTCTGTGTGGAGTTATTTTATTTTGAAAAAAAAAATCGGGTTTTAGCCCACTGTGCGCCCCGTTGCGTAAGCGCCTCTCCCCCCATTGACCACTGTAGAACTAGGAAGAGAGTCGCGCGACACATCACGCGACAAAGGAATTTACACTTGTGTAATGAGAGTGAGTGAGAGCACAATACATCACGCGACTTCGTTGCGCAGGGGACGCTGTAGCTATGGTAGACTGAGTGTTGCGGCACGGCCTATAGCGTCGGTCGAAAGTGAAACACGCGGCCACAACACACTGGCCTGGTTCACCTCTCCGCGCTTCAAAATTAACAAAAACACAATGTGCGTAGCTAATTCATAAACACATTTTTAAAAAGAATATTCGATTGATTGACTCAAAATTTTTACCACTTATTACACTTATCGATTTTACAACATTGTGTTAAAATTTCAAGAGGTTATGTTGGTCAACATTTTTTTACTCATTCCAAATTAGTCCCAAAACACAGATATAAAGTTTTAGAGCAAAATATGCAATAGTTCTATTTAATTTGTATATCATGTATAAATAAAATAATTATGGTGTACTAGGGCATATCCCCGAGAAAGTAATTTCAGATTGAGTCCCGCGGCCCTTATAAAAATATCCTATAGAAAATCCTGTAGGAAATGCTATAGAAAATCCTGTAGGCATTCCGTAGAAATCCTATAAGAATCCTATAGGATACTCTATAGGCAGTCCTATATGAAATTCTATATAGGAAGTTCTATAGGAAATCCTATGTGAATTTCGCGCTTTTCCTGTAGGAAATCCTATAGGAAATTCTGTAGGTAATTCTGTAGGAAAAACTGCAGACAATTTTACATGGAAAATCCTGCAGGGAATTCTGGAGTATTTTCGTGAAAACAGTTTATAGAGGTTTAGCATCTTATTAAGCGCTGTAACATCGCACAGCAGAATCAGTGGCAAACAGTCCTAGATAAGGAGTTGCACCTAGGGACTGCCGTGCACGACTGCCGGCGCTTGCCGATTAAGCCCAATGAGCTCAGATATCAAAATCAAGGTAATCCTTGTCATATTGACTCTCCGTAAAGTCGTTCAAACGGTTGAATCTCATGGCTTTACATACCCTCGCGGTTCCAATGTGTTTATGAGAGTCCCGATTGCTGCGCTGCGCTGCGGCATGCGGTAGAAGCTTGCTTCTCCAGAGCCTCGTTTATGTATGTTCGCTGCTATGCCGCTATGGGGCGCAACAGTCGGGACTCTCATAAACACATTGGAACCGCGAGGGTATGTAAAGCCGTGAGATTCAACCGTTTGAACGACTTTACGGAGAGTCAATGTGACAAGGATTACCTTGATTTTGATATCTAAGCTCATTGGGCTTAATCGGTAAGCGCCGGCAGTCGGGCACGGCAGTCCCTAGGTGCAACTCCTTACCTAGGACTGTTTGCCACTGATTTTGCTGTGCGATGTTACAGCGCTAAATAAGATGCTAAACCTCTATAAACTGTTTTCACGAAAATACTCCAGAATTCCCTGCAGGATTTTCCATGTAAAATTGTCTGCAGTTTTTCCTACAGAATTACCTACAGAATTTCCTATAGGATTTCCTATAGGATTTCCTACAGGAAAAGCGCTAAATTCACATAGGATTTCCTATAGAACTTCCTATATAGAATTTCATATAGGACTGCCTATAGAGTATCCTATAGGATTCCTATAGGATTTCTACGGAATGCCTACAGGATTTTCTATAGCATTTCCTACAGGATTTTCTATAGGATATTTTTATAAGGGGGCAACGTGTACTAGGGCAACGATAATAATTTATTTACAAAATATGAATTTCGTAAAAATTTCATACAAATATTTCATAAAAATATCGATTCTTAAATATGAAAAAACTACCTCTCTGTTAAATTTCAAAACGATTCATTGTCTTTTGTTAAGAAGTATAACTAAGTTATTATATTTGTATGATTGTTACAATGATGGATTAACTTTAAACCACTAAGTCGAGCAGGATAGTAGTTACATACCTGTTTCAAAACAAATATATATATTATATTATTGCCAATACATACTTTTCTTTCTCAAATTCATGTATTTCTTTAAAATTTTTTATAACAATAATTAATTGTTTGTATAGAATATATAAATGAAAAAACAAAAAAGATATTTTTTATATTCAGTCAAATTGTTTAACAAACAACAAAGATCCACAAAGAAAACAGTTTTATTTAAAGTTATTTTGTGAAAAATTTACTTTTTTTTTTTAAATTTAAAAAATGGAATCGATAAATTAGTTTGAGGAAGCATCTTGCCAATGAATTGGCAGCGGTTTTTTTATTTAATTTATAGAAATTACCAGTTTTTAAAAAATAACCTTATTATATACTTTTTGAAAATAAATGTAAATTGATTAACCTGCTTTCTTGCATCATTATGGGACAACCAAAGATAAAATTGTTGGAGGAGACTATATGGAAATAGAATATGCGCCCTATCAAGTATAGTTTTTAATAAAAACATGAATTAATAAACTCATAAAACCCAGCCAACTCAGCGAAGACTTCGAAAATCCACCAACTCATAGAGTGGTTTCAAAAACCATACCTATACATCTATATGTACGAACTATATGAACGATACATTAATTTGGAGGAAGCTACGTGCCAATTAATTGGCAGCGGTTTTACGTTACTGGTAGGGCATTTTGCTGGTCGTTATATGGGAACACGTTTTTTAAGAAAGAAAAAACATTTACATAACGTGATATTGCATACGATAATATTATTTTTTAAGAAGAAAAAAAGAGAATTGGGAATGTCTATTGATAAAATAAATGAGTTTGTGCAGAAATTTATGCGTTTACTATATAATCACGATTAGCCACATAAAACTTTTGAAATTTTTTACAACCAAAGAAAACTTCAAAGTATCAACAGCCGTCTAATTGAGGTAACATCGTCTATTAGTATTTAGTTTTGTAACCTGTATTATAAAATTATCAATCGATTATCTATTTTTGAGAAATCATCGCCAAACTAGTACTATCGCCACTACTAGTTTTATTCAGAAAAGAAGTTTATTCATTCAAATATTTAAAATATATTATATTATTGTAAATATGTATGCAATATTTTTATTAATGATTTTTAGAGGTCACCAACACTACTTAATTCTGTTAAAGGACACATCGAACCGTCAAGCCAAATTGGACATGAACATCACCCAAGTGCAAACTCTACACCAGCTGTGTACAGCACTAACCAAGATGAGAATAAAAAAATTGTTACTAGATCAGATTCAGATAATTTATATTTAGTTGATTTCGGCCCTTATATTGTAATTGACATAAATGATGAGAGTGAGGAATAAGAGCCTTCAAAACCAATAATTAGATTTAGCACGAGTATAGAACTTGGTAAATAAGTGGCAAACTCAAAAATGACTATATGCCACTTGACTACAAAAAAATGACTACAATGAGATTATAAATAAAAAGTTTCAAATGATCATACAAAAACAATGTCTAGCGATACTTTCACAGTTTCAAGAAGATAGTGATAGTTTCTTTTGGTAAACAGCCTAATCTCTTTACTTTATAGCGATGAGTGTTGAAATTTGTATAAGAGGAATAACAAATATATATTTTTTTATTTTTTTTTGACCAAACTTAAAAAATTGTTCCGTGATCGGATATCTCGATGTATATAATAACTTGACGGGATGGTGCGCACTTTAAAAATAAACACATTTCACATGTAAAATAAAAATCTTGAGATATACAAAAATTAAACTCGGTTATTCCCACCTGAGGCCATGATGTAGTAGACTTTATCAACGTGTTTTCGAGTAATTCACAACACCTCTCTTACTCTGCGCGCGTAAAGCTCCTGACAAATTTACATGCGTAATATGTATATAAATATCAATAATAATTAGGTATCAAAAGAGTCAAAGGGGTACAGAAAAGGTTGCTTCAATTAATATCTTCTTGAAAATCGAAATGAAAAAATTTTTTAAAATAGAAATAAGAGTAAATGAAAATGACGTTTTCTTCGTTCACTGGCAAACCTTTATACTGTATCGGAGGGAAAACAAAATTTACGGCTCCAATGCTGTTTGCCGCGCTTTTTATCCATATAACAACGCGAACTCGTAAATTCACGTTGTTGACGATTATGCCCTTTGAAAAGGCTCGTCCGAAAGAAAACGCTATCAAATTTTTTTACCCAGCTTTCTCAAAGAGAAAGCTTTGTAACGGTAAAAACTTTCGAATCAAAGATTTTGATGAATTTCGATGTTTTTGAGGTTCCTGATCCAGAATAATAGGTTTTTAAAAAATGTATGTATGTATGTACGTATGTTTTTTTTTTTTTTTTTTTTTGGTGGACGTGGGGAGAGCAAGCTCCCCATCCAGTGGCCCTACGTCACCGGAACCCCACCGGCACCGCGTGAGCATTCCTTCAGTGGGACCCGTTCTGATCCGCTGGACACGTCGCCGTTGCTGTCGTCACCCCTACTCCCCCATCCCCTTAGCCTTGCGGCCAAGAGATTAGGGGTTCGGGCTCGACAGCTTATCCGCATTTCGATGTTCCTCTTTCAGGGTGCCTCCATCTTCTTTTTCAGCACGCGCGCACGCACGCACGCACGCACTCACGCACACACGCGCACACACGCACACACGCACACACACACAGACCCATCTCTTCGCGCGTCAGCCTTTCCTTCCCTCTAGTCCAAGAGTCCGTGATTCCTCATTCGCTGTGTCTCCTCTTCTGTTTTTCGCTTCTTTGTGATTACGTGCCTGAAGTAGCACGCAATCTTCTCCCAAGATTCCGGTCCACGTAGCATAACTTCGACCACTGTCTCTGGCTCTAAGAGTGCGCCAATACTCTGTTGTAGTTGAACCCGCTCCTCCATGTAGAATCTGCAGTAGAAGAACGCGTGTACCGCGTCATCCCATTCGGCGCCACAGTCCTGGCAGCTTGGATTGTTTCGCCTTTTATACTTAAACAAGTAGGCACCGAAACACCCATGTCCACTGAGTGTCTGCGTGATCCAGTAATCGAGTCTTCCGTGTTCTCGGGCCGTCCACTCTTTGACGCCCCTAATAAGCGTATGTGTCCACCTACCTTTAGGGTATGCGCTCCATTCACCTTGTCACTCTTGCAGTAGGACTGCGTGGGCTTCATTTTTGATATCCAGTAGTGTGGCTGTCTCATCCTCTCGTTGCTGCCTCTCCCACACGTTGGCTCTTTCCTTAGCAAGTAGCCATATCGGGGCTATTCCTGCAAGGAGCAAGGTTGCGCCCAGTGATATGGTACGATATCCGCCAATAACTCGAAGTGCTATTCGTCGCTGTACAGAAGCCATATTCTTCATGACTGCAATATTGTGCGCATGGGCACCCCACAGAGGCGAGCCGTAGAGTAGCACCGAGTGCACCACAGTCGCCAGAAGTGCTCGGCTGCCTTGTTTAGATCCTTCCACATTGGGCATCAGCAGTTGTAGCGCTGTACCTACATTACCTGCTTTGGTCGATGTTCGCCTGATGTGGTCTTTGAAGTTCCAGTGCCTGTCGATCCATAAGCCCAGATACCGGATGCTATCCTGGAACTGTATCGTATGGCCATCTAGTTCGAGTTTGGGATACTTGAACTTTCTTCTCTTTGTTACGAGAACAGCCTCGCTCTTCTCCTGGGCTAGTTTGAAGCCATGTGCTTTCATCCAGCGGCTGACAATTTCTAGAGACTCGCTGCATTTCCACTCTATTTCTTGTATAGTTGCGGCTACTGCCACCATGGCCACATCATCCGCATATCCTACTAAAACCACGTCCTTAGGTAGTTTGAGCTGCAGCAGCCTGTCATAATGTATGTTCCATATCGTGGGGCCACCTACAGATCCTTGAGTGACTCCTGCCGTGATCGCGACTTCTGTGGTGCCATCGTCCGTTTTCACCATCAGCGTTCTGTCCTCTAGGTAGCTGCTAGCCACCCTCATTAGATATTCAGGGAGTCTTCTGTGAAGGGCTTGATATATATGTTCCCAATTGGCCGTATTAAAGACGTTTGTAACATCGAGTGTTACCACGGCACAGAAGCCTTCCGGTTGCGGATTCATGGAGAATGCTTTGTCTACTCTTTTCTGCACTTCCTGCACCGCCTGCAAAGTGCTCCGATCTGTACGGAATCCGTATTGCATCTCCGACAGCCCTTCATTCTCCGGGTCGTCTAATTCGCTCTGCATGCGGTTGACAATCATTCTCTCATATAGCTTTCCCGTAGAGTCAAGCATGCATAACGGTCTCCAAGAGGATGGTGCCTTGGGATCCTTGTTTTTACCCTTCGGTATGAGGACCAGTTTTTGGCGTTTCCATTGTTTCGGGAAATGACCTCTTTCCAAACACGTGTTGAATAAGTCCAGGATTAGTTGAGGTTTTTCTCGAATAGCCGCCCGCAGAACCTCGTTGGGGATCCCATCGGGTCCCGTGGATTTACCGGAGACCAGCCTCTTTGCAGCCAGTTTAAGTTCGCTTATCTGGAACAGAGTTACCTCTATGCTTCATCGCTCGGGTAGCTCTCTCTGGGATCTCCTTTTGGAAAGAGTGCTTCTACGATTTTAAGTACAGTCGGTACATCTGTTGGTGCGATCGATTCCCGACTCGTCTGCAGTTTCCGTATCACTAGGCGATAGGGTGTGCCTCATGGATCTCGATCGACATCAGCGCACAGAGCTTTCCAGCATTGCCTCTTACTTTGCTTTATGGCATTTCGGAGCGACTTTCTGGCATCCTTGTACCTATTCTCTTCCTCTTCTTTTTCGGCGCGTTTTCTTTTCTGCGCTCTTTGAGCTTTCCTTCGTTATTTCTTACATCTGCTCCTCAGTTCTGAGATTTCTGAGTTCCATCAGAAAGCAGGTTTTTGATTCTTGTTCTGTCTTCTCCGGGGCATGGATGCATCGCACGCTCGGTTCATTTCATTTGTGTAAAGTCGCGTCAGGTCGTCCGTCGTCCCAGTCTTGTCCAGTCCTGGTGTCCCCGAGATGTATTCTGCAAAGACGTCCCGGTCAAATTTCTTGACAGCCCATCCTGTGGGTTTGTCTCGCGGGGCATCGTGTTTTCGGCTCTTTAACTCGAAGCAGACATATCGATGGTCGCTGAGTGACTCTTCCAATATTATCCACTCGTGTAGGTGCTTCCTCAGCGTTGGTCGAAGGAATGTCAGATCTAATATCGAGGACGACGCTCTTCTTTCGAATGTTGCCATCCCCGGCTGATTAATCACTATCAGGTCGAGTGACAACATCATTTCGTCTAAAAGCTGTCCTTTTCTGTCTTCCGGACCTCCGCTCCATGATCTAGATTTGGCATTGAAATCTCCTGCAACGACGATGGATCCGGGCCATTGTCTTATGCTTCTCTCCAAGTCGTCCAAGTCTGCCTGGAACGTCTCAAGCGGTGCGTTCGGCGAGTAGTAGCAGCTATAAACTGCGGTGCCATTTAGCACGCATCGTATATACCCGTTTTCTTTCTCTGTTGAGTTTACCTTCGTGTTAGCTCTAGGTAGTACGTGTATAGCCGCATCGCCACGGTTGTTCGAGTACCAGCCATTTTTTTCCGAGTTTTTGTATTGTTCGGAAATGAGCAGAATGCCCGCATCGTATTCTTTAGCCGTTTGGTAAAGCAAGTCTTGCGCGGCTTGGTCCCCGTGTAAATTTATTTGTATAAACTTAGCCATTTCCTTTCCTGAGAGTACATTCACAGTAGCGCGTGCGCGAGTGAAATGCTCCCGTGATCCCCGGTCCATAGGTATCACCAGTATAAATTGGAGGTGACCTGTATGCATGCCGGGCTTGGTAAAGAGGCACATTTAGTCTCTAAGCTCGCACGAAACGATCGCGCGCGGGAGAATCCAGCCCATTGCGCTCTCGCACGAGGGGACGCTGTGCAGGAAACGCAGAAAACGCTCGAATACGCGTGAAACACTCACGCACGAGCTTAGTCCGGGAGTACGTTCGAAACGCTCAGGCGCGACGTGATTCAGCGCGAATCTCTTGGACGCGGGATTAGTTCGTGAGTCCGCACGAAACATACGCGACTCCGTGACTGAGCACAAAACTCTAGCGCGAGAGATGACTCCGTGTGACTGAGCGAAACGCTCGCGTGCTAGGTTAGTCCACGAGTTCGCAAAAAACGCTCGCGCGCGAAGTTGAACCGTGCGCCTGCTTGAAACGCTCGCGCGCCAAATGTGAGTCCGCACAAAACGCTCGCACGCGAGGAGAATTCGTAGGTCCGCAGGAAATGCTCGCGCGCGCAGTTACTTGAGTAGTGCGCGCGAATCGTTCGCGCACGATGTCAGTTCGCGAGAAACGCTCATGCGCGAGGTTAGTCCGTGAGCTTGCTCGAAACGCTTGCGCTCGGAGCTAGTCCGCGTGAAACGCTCACGCGCGAGGTCAGTCCGCGCAGAACGCTCGCGCGCGAAGTGAGTCAACGTAAAACGTTCGCGCACTAGGGCAGCGCAAGCGTGCGAGAGAAGCGCTCGCCCGCAAGGGAAACGCTTGCACGCGAGAGGAGCGCTCGCGCGCGAGGAACTCTCGTGCATAAAACTCTAGCCCGAGGGGAGCCCGAGGGGACCGTTCGAGCCCGAGGGGAGCCCCCGCAGTCCGCTCGCGCACGAGCGTTCCACCCATACACGAGGGGAACGCGAGTGGTTCGCTCGTGCGCAAGGGGAACGCTTGGACGACAGGGGAACGCGAACGGGATGCTGGTACGCTAGGGGGATGCTCGTACAGCAGAGGTACGCGAGTAGTCTGCTCGTACGGATGGGGAACGCTCGTACGTTAGGGGAACGCAGGACGTCTGATCGTATAGATCGGTAGATAGATCAAATTACTCAATTTGTGGATGTGATACTTACATCAATGGCTTGATCTGATAAAACGGAACTTCAGAAAACTAGTTGTTTTGTTAGAAATAGCAGTAGTAATCAGTTGTGCTGCTACAATTAATCAGGACAAAAAGGAGCATCACCGTCAGATTGTCAGGGCAACAATTTTCAGATAAGTATGAGTAACCTCAAAAGTTTTTGAGGAGACTCAACGTATAATATCTCACTTTTTTTACTTAAAAAAAAAAGAAATAGGTTCTGTGTGTTTTTTTTTTTTTAGGATGTGGAAGTACACAGGCAACCTCATATAACGTGAAAGAGCTATGTCATTGAGATGCAGTGGGAAGTTTGTCCAAAAGATGGGATTGTTTGGATTGTGAATATCAATTCACTTAATTTTTGCTAGATAACATTAAAAGTTTTATGAAAAGAAAAAGTCAATTCAAAAAGTTTTTTCGAGATATTTGATTTTTTATACCCCTGGTAGAAAATTAACCATAAGTTGACCAGAATATGTTTAATTTTCTGGTAATTGGTCAACTTATGGTGAAAATTCTGGCCAGAAACCCTGCGTGCTGGCGACAGTTTCTGGTCAGAATCTGACGAATTTCTGGTGAAATAAAATCATTATATTTTAGGTTATGCTCTATATACATAATGATGCTCACTACAACACTCATCTGAATGCAACAGGCATAATGAATCTGTCATTTTTTAGTAAATAGATTTTTTTCGATTGTACTCCATTTTACATCAAAGCGGAGCAGTAATGAAAAAAATATAATTACAATGATTTTCAATGTATCATAAAATTTTCATTTGTGAAAATAAAAATATAATTAGAATTATTTTCAAGTAATATATCATAAAGACATTACCTCTGACAGTGTAAGCTAAGCTACAAATTCCTAAACCCATTTTATGCATCGGTAAAATATTTTCATTATTTTGTCTTTGGTATATAATACTAATCGGGTGATGGATTTTCATGAGATAAAACTTATATCCTTCATATTTTGGTAATATTTAGGATTTTAAAAATTTCAAATATGAAAATTTCCTAAATTTAAGTTTTCTTATATCTGTTATGATTTTTACCATTTAAAAATGATTTATGGAAGTAAATATCCGGTTGCTCGGAAAAGATATTTACTTCCATAAATCATTTTTAAATGGTAAAAATTTTTGGCGACTTGCCCCTTGTCCACCTCCTCCTTCATTAGCTTGAGAACACTGGCGAAAGTCGCATTTGGACCCTTTTTCCTAATCAGAATTGCGTCTGGTTTCGCTTTCGTTCTCCCAGCATTCTTCTTCTCATCTTTGCGCTGTTTGTATGTATGTATGTATGTATGTATGTATGTATGTACGTATGTATGTATGTATGTACGTATGTTGTATGTATTTATGTATGTATGTACGTATGTATGTATGTATGTATGTATGTATGTATGTATGAAACCAAATTTTGTCCCCGTCATAACTCTTGAACGGATGGAGGGAATCAGCTGAACTTTCGCATGCATCTTAGCTATGTCTCAACTTAGAACTGATTAAATTTTGGAGTCGAATGGATAACTTTAAGGTTTTATTTAAAAAAAATAACAATTTTGGTAAAATTTTTCTTTTAATAAATTTTTTTTTTATATGTTCGAAAGATATGCAACATGAAGACCGATATTCTTAAAGTACATTTGATTTCCTTCTAAATTATGTATTTTAAAACTACTCACGAGTTATTTTTGACTTAAAAATGCGGATTTGAAAAAGTAGGTACTTTTTAGAAAAATTAACTAATTTTACAAATTATAAATAACTTTTTCAGCATTACACCTCGAAGATGAATATAATATAAACACAGATTCTTAAAAAACTTAGAACTGATTGAATTTTGGAGTCAAATGGATGACTTAGAGGTTTTATTTTTTAAAAATAACAACTTTGCAAATTTTTTTTTACAAAAATAATTTTTTTTTTTTTTTATTTGTTTGAAGATATGCCAAATGGAGACTGATATTCTTATAGTACATTTGATTTCCTTCTAAATTATGTATTTCAAAACTACTTACGAGTTATTTTTGACTTAAAATCGCGGATTTGAAAAAACAGCATTTTTTAGAAAAATAAATAATTTCATGAATTATAAATAACTTTTTCGGCATTGCATCTCAAATGTAGACCAATATTCTCAAGGTACATTTTATTTTCTTCTAAATTATACATTGCAAAACTACTTGCTGACAATTTTTTTGACTTACAATTGAGAATTTGAAAAAGTAGCAACTTTTTCGAACAAGCCAAGTTGAGGCCGTATGCTTTCATCCAACAGCTGACGATTTCTAGAGTCTCGTTTCATTTCCATTCTAGTTCCTCTGTAGTTGCAGCTACTGCCACCATGGTCACGTCATCAGCATATCCTACTAGTCACGTCTTTACCCCTTCGTTCTCCGGGTCATATAATTCACTCTGCACGTGGTTGAGAATCATCTTCTCATGCAGCTTGTTGGTCCATCCTGGGTATTTTATTTCCCCGGTACCCTTCATATCTGACGAACTTTCCCCTATCCGTCGCCTGGGGAGGAACCTAATGCGAAGTTAGCAACTCGACACAGGATGTATGTATGTATGTATGTAACCAAATTTTGTCCCCGACATAACTCTTGAACGGATCGACGAAATTAGCTGAACATTTGCATACACTTTAGGTATGTCTTAACTTAGAACTGATTAAATTTTGGGGTCAAATGGATGACTTTAAGGTCTTATTTGGATAAAAAATAACAATTTAGCAAAAATAATTTTTTTCAAAAATAATTTTTTTTTTTTTAAAGATTTGTGAAATGGATACTGATATTCTTAAAGTACATCAGATTTACTTTTAAATTGTGTATTTAAAAAATACTCACGAGTTTTTTTACTTAAAAATGTGGATTTAAAAAAGTAGTTACTTTTTAGTAAAATTAACTAATTTTATGAATTATAAATAACTTTTTTGGCATTACATCTCAAAGACGAATGTAACATAAACACAGATTCTTGAAAAGCGCTTATTTCCCTCTCTATGCATGTCATTTTCATGCCTTTTAAGACTATTTTCAAATTATTTTTAAGTTGAAATGTATACATCGACGCTCCCTACGAAAACTAGCACGATTCAGATTGCCACGAAGACTAGTCCATTTCAGCATTGGCCGCGAAGACTAGCACGCCCCATTGATTTGCTTGAAGACTAGCCCGATCCGCTTGATTGCGGCGAAGACTAACACATTCCACTGCCTCTTATGTAAATTAACACGGTGACGCAAAGTGCTAGTTATCGCGGCAAGCTTGCGAATCGTGTTACTTTTCGTCGCAAACTCGCGAATCGTGCTACTTTTCGTCGCAATCTTACGAATTGTATTATTATTCGGCGCAAACTCGTGAATGATGCTAGTTTTCGCGGCAACGTCGCGAATTGTACTAGTATTCGCGGCAAAGTCGTGAGTTATGCTAGTTTTCGTTGCAGTTTTCTGAAATGTGTTAGTCTTCGTGAGGAGGCCAAAAAAGGTGCTAGTTTTCATAGGGGCGTCGACATGATTGCTATTCTTTTAGTACTTTTAGTAGTTCATTTTTTAAATTAATATGTACGATTTTTTAACAGTTTTTCGCACTACCCTGGAGGTACTGTTCAAAGTGCGTTGGATTTTTTTTTTGTTTTATTTACAAATCGATGGCTCCTAATAAGAAACAACTATCTCACGGGAAGCGATTATGTATCTCATAATAATCGATGATAAATCCAGTATGTTTTATTGTACGACTTAAAAAAACTGTAACTTTGACGTTACAATTGTGAACCTTGTATGTTTTAAGAAGCACCCTTTGAAGGTTAGTTTTCATGATTTTTTTTCATTAAACTTTGTAATAATTAAAAGAGAAATTACCTTTATTTTAGTCATACTAAGAATAATAACTTTATAATTATTCTCAGTATGACTAAAATGAAGCTTGTTTCTTCTTTATAATTATTTCAAAGTTTAATGAAAAAATCATGAAAACTCGCTTACAAGGTTTTTTAAAAGATATTTCGAAGATATAAGGTTTATAATCGTAATGTTTTATTGAATAGCGAATTAACGCCATCGAAATTATATAAAAAAATTTAAAAATACTTCAATACAATTTCATGACATGTAGAAATTATATTGAATTATTCAATAATATTTTTATAGAATTATTGAAAACAAACCCGTGGAATCCTTCGCCAGTAGCCCTACACAAACCACGGGAGCTGTCAAACCTTTATCCTCCAAGCTCCTTTGACATTTTTTCCACCTCCACCATTGTGTATACTTCATTATAAAAAAGTCTAAAAGTTTCTATTATAATCTTCACAATTTTTATAAACATACCCATAATAATATACTTACAAAAATTTATCTGAGTACAAAATGAAACTTTTTGCCTTGTTTTATTATGAAGTATATAAAAAAATAATCATATTAATTTCAATATGATATATTAAATGTAATTGTACCATGTCTTGCAATTACCTAAAATAGTTCTACAAAAATTAATATGATTATTCCTGCGGTTTTTATTAATACGGTCTTTAAATTTAGAAAAGAAGTAATTAAAATATATGATAAGTTTTTATATAATTATGTATTATTTTTTTCTTTTTCATAAAATTTAAACTTAAAAACCACAATTTATTGTAAACATGTAATAATAGTACATTACAATACGAGTGCGGGAAAGTAGATTTTCGTCTTGTGTGATGTTTACACCCGAGCGAAGAGAGGGTGGAAAGGCACACGAGACGAGAATCTCTTTCCCGAACATGTATCGTACAACACTTTTTGATACAACGTGTGGAAAGTTCGATTTTGAGCACACGCTTTTTGCCGAGCGTACGGGAATTCGAACTTTGCGCACGTAAGTGCCAAAAAATTTTTTTAATTTATCAACCTCTTCAATCATATCTAAACTCTGATCATTATTAGAATTAGGCAAGGATATTAAACCTCATCTTAAATGGACTACACTACTCAAGTACAAAATTATTTACCCTTTATACTTGACATCTAAATTTTTGTTTAGACTGAAATTCAAATTTATTTATTTGATCATTAAAATAGTGAACATTATTATTTTTATTAGCGATCTAATGTAATTATATTAATTAGTGGGAAATTCAATTAACTGTTTTTCTATTAATAGTTTTATAAAATGTGATCTCATCAGACTCATATTATTTGAATAATTTGTCGTACTAGAATTTTTATTCATTAATTTAGTTACAACATACGCTGCAGCAAAAATTCCACATGAACAACCGTCCGGTTGCTGTTGAACTTTATCAAAAATAATATTTTCTTTTTTTAAACTTGGATATCTTATTGACAAAAACATTTTCTCTTTGTCATCAATATCTTCATGTATGAAAGTTACAAAAAAGGCTATCATAAATAGTTAATATTTCACAATTGAAGTAAATACACCGCCAATGGACATATTTTTCGCTATTAATTATTTGAATATCTTCGTTTGTTGTGACTGAAATATAATGTAATGAATTTGTAATTAATATTGTATCAATCATTTGTATATTTATATAATTCATGTTGACGACATTTATAAAGGCATTTATCGCCTCATCCCCAAGAAACGTACTAATATCCAAAATGTTTTCTTTATGTTTTTCAAATTTGTTTCTGTCAATTTCGAGTCTGTCACGAGAATCGGTATTGCACATTTCATTTTTGTTTGACTTCTGATTTAATAAATGTTCAGTAACAGTATTAATTTTTGTTGTAGAATAAAGTGATATTACGTTTTCAGATTAATTTTTAATTTCTGAATTTTCGTTGTAAAGAGTATTACTTTCTTTCAAACCTATGAATATAGGTTTATGATCAGAAAAAAATGACTCGTAGATTCCTGTAACATAATTATTCATGTTTTCATTAACAAAAATAATGTCTATCTGAGTAGAAAAATTTGTCGTAGGTAAATCCGATAGCAATGCTCTTTTGAAATTATTCTTATTCAATAATTTCTCAAATGAACTATTTTCAGTATAAAGATCGAAATTAAAATCACCTATTAAAATAGTATTAAAATTTTTTTCAATTATTTCAAATTATTGGTTGAAAAAACTGCATTGTTTGTATCAGGTAACTTATATCCTGTTACAATATTAATATCATTGATATTTAAGTGAATCAAATCGACATGATAATTTTTTTCTCTATCATTTAACCAACAATGTTTAATAATCTGATGTTTCATATTTTTTCGTAAAAAACAAATAACACCTTTTTGAGTATGCTTGTTTAAGTATTTATCTGACCTAAAAATAAGGTCATAATTTTCTATTACTATTCTATCTGTAACCAAGGTGTGTATTTCTGAAAATATTAACAAGTCAAATTGATAATACCACTGATCACTTAAAATGTGAGATAAATTTTTTTTTGTCTAGCGGGCCGAAAGTACCACTTTCGCTCCCGGCGCCCGATCGCGAAGGTTGTATTTTCGACCTCGCTAGGCAAAAAAATAGTATACGTTCCACGGGAGTAAAATTGGCCAGCCCCCAGCTCGTGTTTGCCACCCTCGCCTTCGGCTCGGGTGGCAATTGACACGAGCTGTGGACTGTCCAAGTTTTTTCCTCCCTTGGTGCGTAATATACTATATTTAAAGAACGTACATTATGATAAACACATTTTAATCCATTTGTATTTAAAATATCAATAAATGAAAGTGGTAAGCGTTTCTGTTGTCTCAATCTTTCAATTTCTTTATTTACGAAATGACTTGCATTACTTTTTTTAGGAGGCTGGAAGGTTCCTATAATATATAAATCATTCAAATTTTTAACTCTACTAAGTGCTACGTAGAGAAGTAAAGTTTGTAATTTATTACTTTTTGTTAGATCAATACAAACACTTTCGTAAGTTTGTCCTTGGTTTTTATGTATAGTAATGGCTTCAGTTGGAACAACAGGAAAGTGTTCTCTAAATATTTCATGATAACTCTTCGTATTAAATCGAGTTTGTATTTTTTGGATGGGCACTAAATTATCATTTATATTATTATTTTTCATAAATAATGTAAATTTAGATTTAACTATGTTTCCAACTTTGTTGTTATCAAAGTTAAGCCATAAATAAATTGGATCATTAGTTTTATTACAAATCGATATTTTGTCTAAAGTTCCACAAGCCCCATTTACTAAGCCATCTTGAATATCAATGTTTGATGTTATCATGTATTTAATTCCTATTTTTAATTTAAGTAAAAATGGTAAGCCACCACAATCTTTACTTTTTCTCTTTTTAACGGAATAAAGTAAAGATTGAGTTTGTTCGTCATTCTTGCTTTCAAAAATGTAATCTTTTGCTTCTGATTGATATAGTTTTCCTTCTCTTTCTACAATTTTTTGATCATTGTATAAATCCACTAATCTGTTTTCATAGTACAAACGAATAGCATTTTTCGGCACGGAAGTTTCCTTTACGCTTCCTGAATTTATTAATGTTATATCATCTTCGGTCATTTGCCCTGATACTAAATTATTTAATGCTTGAATGAACAATTTGTCTCCCTTTTGTCTCATTATTTCAGTTAATTAAAAAAATTTTAATTCTTCCCACAGAAAATTTTCTAAAAGAATACTTAGATTAGTATTTCTTGGTGGTACATATATCGGTGAGTCTTTTACTGGTGAAAGTTGATGTAAATCTCCAACAATAATAATTGAAATGCCTCCAAAGGTTTCATTCACTCCTTCGATTTGTCGTAATCTTGTATGAATTCTTGAAAATGTGTTGCTGCCTACTAATGAAATTACATCGATTATTAGTAACTCAAGATGATTGAAATCTTCTCTTACAGTATTAGCTATATCTGACGATAGTTCTGGCATTTGGCCGTGAAATTCAGTCACTTGTCATTCCTGCATCAATTTTTGTTACATAGTTAATCATATCAAGGAGCGCGGGAGCGCTCCGAAGGCAAGTATAGAATGAGCCTGAGGGTTGACCGCGCTACATATACTTTGAAATGGGCGCCCGATATTTTGTAATATTTACTGCAATTTTCAACGCTTTTCTATTGACTCAAATAAATAATAACATGCTTTATGTTGTTATACTATGTTGCACAAAAAGTTTCATGTGAAAAGATGAAAAATTTTATGTCTGGTTTACGTTTTCACATTTTCTCCATGTTTCATTTCTTTCAGACTTCCGGTTTCTTCCCGCATCCGCCTTATGGGATATATATATATATATATATATATATATATATATATATATTCATACAGTGAATAGAAAAAAAATTGTATCTTTCCACCTCAGTCTTCCCTTAATCCATTAACCTTGTAATACACATAGAGGGAGAAGAGTAACACAATTTTTCTTATCCAATTCCTAGTATTCAGTATGGATGGAAAGGAAAATAGACCGCAGTGGTTGTTTACGGTAGCAGATCCTGGACCGAAGACAAAGCGTGTACTTATCAACAGGTTCGCCCAAATCTTAGCTATCGAGCCAAAACTCGGAGAACCGCCACACAAAGGCGTGTATAAGTATAGCCGACATGGCTGGCGCCCGATGACGCGTAGTGATGTTCAAAGTTGCAGTGGCAATGTGGTCACGTATATTTTTCTCCTATATGTTTCTAAAACTTAATCCTATTACTTATTATCAGAAAATGACACGTAGCAAAAAACAAATTATTTTATTGTTTTTAAAACTGTTTAATAAATGTTATTCTTATCAGTACAATCTCTTTCAAAAACAGTTTACAAAACTATGTTGCCTGTTCTAAATAAATTTTTGTTTAAAGTAGGTATTATAATTCACGCAAAAGAAGTAGTAAAATCAATGAACACACTTAAGTCTACCTAACTTCATTTTTATGAATCAATGTTTTAATATATTTATTAATTCCGTCTTGTAAAAATAGCCTGTCGAAGCAAATAACTCTTCAAGTCATAATTAATTAATTAGTAACTTCAATAGCTGAGACTAATTTTCATATTAATTCTTTTACTGGTTAGAGTAACTTTCCGGCATTTTTCCTTGTAAATATACATATTTACAAAATAATATAGAGATATTATTTTGAAATTTTATGAACATTTCAATTATGACTCTCACTGTTGACGAAATCAATGACACAAATTAATGTTTTGTAAATATATTTGACACTTGTTTAAAATATACAACACATACAATTTATTTTCCCAATTATAAAAAAATTTATCATAAATATATAATAATATAACATCTCTAAATCTTGTGTTTTTTTCTATTTATATTCACAAGTTGCATGTATCAATAAAAATATGTACACATACAATAATTATTTCTAATTAAAAGTTATTTTGTAAGTATAATTTTACAAAGAGTACTAATGCAGTACTAATTTGCAAATAATACATAAATTAATAGAATTATTGCAATCATGTCAGAAATAAACTCCACGATAAGATTGATTAAATATAATTACTTTCTTTTATTAAACTACTCAACCAATTATTTAATTTGATATAACTTCTTCTTTTCTACTCATTTTTTGAGTAGTTGGTTTTATTATAAAAATATCAGCAGCAAATGTTATGCACATGTACTAGAAGCAAGTTTGAAGGGGATTTAATTTATTAATTAAACTAATGTCGATAATGAAATTTCAGGTACACGTTATTAAAATTTTATGTGCGTGTGTTCATGTATACCTCCCCCACCCCGATATTTTATGTATTTACTGTAAAAAGTTTATGAACTTTAATGCGGATGTATTACCTTTAATGTAAAGGTATCTTAAATTGTACAGAAATTCATTTGCTGTTACAAATACATCAAACCCAATGCACATTTACTTTTTACAGTGTGCGATCAGTTGGATTGCAGCGTAAGAACTAATTTCCAGGTCTTCGAGTGATTGTTACTGTCGTCGTTGGAGTCGTCGGAGATAAATTCTCGCGCCCGAACAGCATGTTCATAAAGCCTCCACTTGACAGCGTAAAGCAGTTGTACTCGTCCTCGGCCTCAAGGCAGTCGACCACACGGTTGCAGCGTTTATTCGCCGGCAGGCATCGCGCGAATGGTCGGTTGCAGCTGAAACCCGGACACACCGTCCGCGGCCGCATCATTGACGACAGGATGTCGCGGCTGTCTGCAAAGTAGCGAAGCAGAAATAAACGATGAGAGAAAAAATTCGGCTGGCTACGGAATTCGGATGATGGGGAAAAGGAAAAGAATGTAAACAGCGATCTGCGCACATCTGGTATGTGGAAAAGGGATTGTTTGCGATCAAAGGTGGTATGTGACCAACATTTTTTGTCGTTGTTTCGAATTGAAATTTGGTGAAGCGAGTATTTATCGTATATAGGATTGTTTGAAGGACATTGTTTGATGCGAACTATCCAATTTTGTTTTTTATTTCAAATTGATAAGATTGATCTGCAACGTCGAATGAGAAAATATTTTTAATGTAAAATGGTTTTGTTGGTATTCGTCTATAATACTATATAGATAATAACATTCCCTCATAAGAAATTTTTTCATTTATTCATGTAGAATAAAAAAATATTAAAATTTGTGCATTGAATACAGTTCTTGATTCAACTTTGTAATGAAGTTTTATAAATATTATCTACTGTTTTCACTGGGTTTGACTAAGGAAGCACGATAATTAATCTTTCCTTTCTTATATAAGTACCAGAAATATTGGCCCAATATAGATATATGAAGAAATGTAATAGTATATAAGCTCTTAAGACAAACTATTTTTCAAAATAATTACCTAAGAAGATTTACGTAGAGTACAAATTAAGAAAGAAAAATGATCACCTCATTTTCAGTGTCCTTCATTGATAATTATTACAAGGATTATTTAGGCAGGCCTTACTAGAACATAGCAACGGTATAGAACAAGGAAAAAAAGTTGAAAACAATTCATATTCAAGAATAAAATGGCTTACGTTGTGATTTCTTTTATACAGCACTGTGTTATAAATGATTTATTATCACGATTGTAATTGACTTCAACAATAACAAGATGTAAAAATACGTTTTTGCAGTTGCTCTGAAGTGTAATTAAACCAACTTACTCATAACGTTATTGATCCAGTCAACAAAGTAAGTAACTTTGGTGTACGCTCCTGGCTCGTTTCGCCTTCCACAACCCACACCGTGACTGACTATTCCCCCGACGTACCATTCAGAAGGCGATCTTGGTACTCTGTGGTAACAGGAAAAGTCAGATAGAATATTTAATTATTCCGTGTTTGTTCGTTAGTTTTCCGCTGTTTTGTTTACCTGCACATCAAAGGGCCACCACTGTCTCCTTGGCATGCGTCACGACCACCCTGTCTAAATCCTGCGCATATTTCGGCTCTGTTTAGGTCTTCTCTGTGCTTGCAAGCTGTGATAGGTATTTCTACTTCTCTCAAATGATCAGCTAAAAAAACGTGTGTATTGGGAAAGAACGTTTATGTGATGGAAATAAATGTTCTGACAAAAATTTATGACGAATTGAAGTGAGTAATAGAACATAATATTGTCGTAAACCAAGCATATAATTTTAAATGTATATGTATGCACACGATGCAAATAGATTCTTTTAGAATATTAAACAAATTTAGACAAGCGTACAATCTTATTGGGTGATTTAAGTCTCTTCATAAGCCTCATAAGAGAATTTCAAAAGAAGTTCTTAAAGAATCCACATCCCTGTATGAATATACACTGTTTATTGTAAATCTTACTTTATGTAAATCTTGCTTTTATATAAGACTAACCTTGCAAATTTGTTAAACATGATAAAGAAGTTTTTATCTTCCAGAGAAAATAATATCAGTTATTTTTATCAATTTAACTATACCAAAAATAAAAATAATTAATGATCGTTTTGTTTCAAAGTAATAAGTAATTTATTATATTATAAAAATAAAGTTGTTCTTTCTAAATAATTTAAATTTTTTTTGGAAAAAGATTGTAGTTGATTGATTTATGAATTAGTTATTGATTAAAAAATAACGATGATTGTTTGTCGACTTGTTTGTCGCCTTTTTTCGTTTATTACAATTCGGATTTCATGACAAACATCAACTATAATTAAATTTATATTCATACTTGTAAATGTAAAAAAACTGCCTCACCGTAAGAATGAACAAAATAAGCACATATTGGTCGTGAAACGTCGTTATTTTAAAATCAAGAGGTATCTAATGAATCGATCGACTACAATCTTTTTTTCCAAACAAACACGATTGAGCAACACATTTTTATAATTAAAATTTTTCTTTTTACTTCAAGCAAATTATTCTGTATAATTTGTTTTGCCATCTTAACGTAATAAATAGAAATTTCTTCACTAATTCAGCTGAGAAAATCCTCTATTTCAAAAATACCAATAAAAAACTTAAAATTCGTACTTTCAGTAGGTATTTTTCTTTTTTCTCACTTATCGATTTCGCCGGAATCACCTCAATAGTGACCTAATTTTGAAATTTTAACGAGTATAATTCTTACGATCAGCTCCGCCCTCTTCCAACGCGCCCCAACCAACGGCGATGCACATACTGCCGGGACTTGGCTCCTGCGACAAACCGAAGAAGCCCTCGCTGATTCCATCGGGTACCCGTACGGGCCTCACCCAGCCGTTGAAAAAGAGCGGCTCGCTCATCAGACCCAGGGCGATATCGTTGGTCATAATCAGCGGGTTGTAGTCCGGGTGGATGATCACAGCGTCTAGCCGGCGCGTTTGCCGCGTCGGTGAGAACGAAAAGCGTCTAAGCATGCCCGCGTCGATGTCATAGTACTGGCTCTCGTAGCTGTAAGCAGGAGTTTCGCGTTTCATGAGGTAGAAGAAGACACAAGAGGGTTTTGTTCGTAAGAATATTGACTGTAAATTTGGAGTGTCTGAACTTTTAGGTGTTATTTTATCACATTTAGACAAGACAAATAGTCAGCTAGAAGACAAGTTTAGAAAACATTCTTTTTGTAGAGTCCACTTGAGCTTACAAAGTTTATTGAGCAAATAGTTAAGAGCGTCGTGTCTACCAATTAAAACTTCTCTTTCCATAAGATTTTTATATTAAAAGCGATGATATCCTGACTAATGTGGTATTGTGAATTTTGATAAAAATTAATAAATGTTTATTACTTTGATAAAAAATTCCTTTAGTGAAAAATTTCACTTAAAGTTTAATAACTTTTAAGAAAACAATTGCTCGCGCCTATAATCATCACGATCTAATATATAACTTAAATAGCCTCTTGTTTAAATATTTTAAATTATCTTGATCATCGCATATAAAGGTGTTCATGTGATTTTTATCCTTCACAAATACAATATACAAAACACTTAAGATTCCCCTCATGATCCGAGATAAAGACGTGAATACTTGAACCGCAGAGTCGCCTGAATCGTTCGTCAATCGAGGCTTCTCATAAAAACGAATAATTAATCGATCCTCTCCTTTTCTCTCTCTCTCTCTCTCTCTCTCTCTCTCTCTCTCTCCTCTCCAGCGAGAATAAAGGAATGACTGCTCGCTTACGGGGGGGAAAGACCTTCGGCAAGAAAAGCCCGTGAAAGAGATGGCGATTACGAAGGTGTCTATATACTCACTTGGTGAAACAATGGGCCGCGCTGAGCACCCACCACTCGTTGAGGACGGCGCCGCCGCAGTGAAAGCGGCCGTTCCTATTGATTGCGATGACGAAGGGCCAGGCGCGCGGCAAACTCGCGTAGCCCCCCATGATGCCCACTACTGGGTTGGACGAGCTGTTTTGAGCCACGCCGACGAGGTGTTGCTGCTGCTCGCTGGGGATCGGTGATTCGACCATGCGCGTGCCGCTGCGTATGCTCGGGCAACGCACAAAGGCCACTTGGTTGGGACACTTGGCTACGAGCTTCTCATTGTGGTAGGAGTTTTCCGTGAGGAAGGGCCCAGATTCCTGCTGGTTCGGCGTTGTGATCAGCTCTATCTGGGGTTGTGCTCTGTAATATTTAGGTATTAGGTATTTCGGAAATGTAGGATTGCAAAGGAGAACCCCAACGAATGCGTAACAAGTAGGGAAATGCAGAGAAACGCACGAAACCAATACTCTTGTTTAGAGCTTGTCAAAATATAAAATTAAAAAAATTAATTTCGGGAAGTGAAGGGAAATTAAAAAAAAAAAGGGCGAATAATAAAAATTGAAAAAATAACTTTTTTAATATTTCCTCTTTTGTGTGTGGGTTAATTCGTATGTAAGTGCTCCAATTTGTATGGATTTTTTATGCTTTTAACAGTTTTATACGTTTTCTATTGATATTTATCGCGGCCATTTGTCGGGATCCTCCTTTAAATTATTTATAATAACAATTTCGAAAACGAATAGAATAACGAAAACTACGATTTAGGCACCTGTAATAATGTACTTACTTTCACTAACTTTGTTAAAGTTTGTACGCAGACACAGTATTTTAATCTAATAATTATAAATTATTCCATAAAAGAAAAAATTTTATACTGTAACGACTATTTATAAAAAAAAACTTAGAAAATAGTTAATATTAAATAGAAAATCTAACTTGTTATTTTCCACAGTGGAAGATAAAATTTGAACAGTGCATGTAAAAAAGTTATGATACTAACTTCGTGTATCCGATTTGGCTGAGACACGCGTCTCTGGCCCAGCTGTGCGCTTTTCCACAGACCGGGTACCAGTTACCCTGGAGGTTTTTGTGCAGAAAACCGACACCGTAGCCAACTGGAAACATCTGTGGACCCAGAGCAGTTTACTTTCTTATCTTAATGTGTACACATTTCGAATGTAATTAAAGTCTCGACAAAAGACATCTGCGCACCTGATTACCGACAGGAGCCGAGAACGATACCGTTAAGATGCTGCAGTTCTCCTCGTCCTTTCCTCCCGCGCATTGTCGTTTTCCGTCGCAGCGTTGCTCTGGCGTGAAGCAGCGTTTGCTGCCGTGCACGTTATCACCGCAGCTGAACGCGTTATGCGGGCAGCCTTGAAAAAGTATTAGTGTGAAATACCGCTATATTTCGCGGCCATATGGGAGGATTTTCGTTGTTTTTATTCTGTTTGAAGAAATTCAAGTTTTTTTTTGCTTTTTCATGTACAGTATGGTGGTTTCATTTAATTTTGTGTACGCTTAGTTCCTTGGTATGACTTGAGATACTGGGCGTTATTGATTTAACGTTCTATTCTCATTTACGCATTTACGCATATATACTGATTTAATTTCTCTTAAAATATTCATCGTATTTTTTTTAAATAATATTAAATACACTTTTATATCATTATACAGAAAGGCTTTATGAACGCCTACGTTATTTATGCGATGATAATTGTGACGGGACGATTAAAACTGCAGGTTTATGCAAGATAACTCAATACGACCTTAACGCTGTCTGCAATACTCCCAATATCCGATTGGAGATACAGAGAAGTAATTAACTTCGCCAAAACTAAAATTGCACTTTTAAAATCGCCTCACGACTTGATCAGAATTGATACTACACCGTGGAGAAAATAGAGTCACGTCGGACCACAGCAACGCATTAATACTACAAACGCATCTTTGTGTTGTACATATATAGATATAGCAAATGCAAAGTTCCGGAGGTTGCATTTGAGATAAAACAGTGCGGCAAGTAGCGAGACGCATACTAATGAAAAACCGCTGTAGTTTGTGTCTATTACAATTTTTATACGCTGTAATAGTATTAATAAAGAATTTTTTATTTTTTTATAACATAATATTCTAAATATCACATTGTAATTTTTCAACGTAAATTTAAAATACAATCAGTGTAGTAAAAGTTGTAATTTTGTTTTGACATCATTGAAATATTTATTTGACCTTTTAGATTTATGTTCGAACGTTGCGAATTTTAATTTATGTATATAAATGGTGCTTAATTCTTTTATTATATATTTGATTTTCACGTTGATGATTTTTGAGAACAAGTTTAGGGTGTTTGTAATAACTTTTAGGACGAATAATTTATGCATTATCTACCACAGCCATGAAAAATTCAGCGAATATCCGTTACATATTTTGTAAATCATTTTAAAAATTAAATATATTATAATTCAAATAAGTTTAATACAGTCTGAAATATCGAAATACCTATAAAAATAATATTAAATTTAAATAAAAATATTTAATCGAACGGCTAATTACCATTACAGCCGAGTTCATCTTCGCCGAGAGGACAGTCTTGGTAGTAGTCACACAGTCGTTGTTTGCTAACACGTTCTCTGCAGGAGCATTTTGATTCATCGCTTGAATCTTGGCAGTCCACAAAATTATCACACCATTGCTGTCTTTGAATACATTTTGAACTATCGTTGCATCGGAGAAAATTTACTGGGCATTCTCGCACATAGTCTGAAAAGGTTCACGAAAGATAACAAAAATTTTAAAAATGGCCATATTAATCTTCGTTTTATTCGATGTTTTACTCTTTAAATTTTAAACAGTACACATTCGCTGATACCAAATCAATGGCATAATTATAACTAATAATCAGTAAAAATCCACTTGTAATTAGTGAATATGCACTGATTGTCAGTTATAAACAGGCGACTGATTTCGTGTTAATGCATATTGCACTGATTCAAATTTAGAGAGTATAGAAGTAGCAGTAAAGATATTAAAAATGTAAACATCTTTAATCGATCAAATAAGTAAGTATATAAAAATAAAATAAATGAACCTCTAAATAAATATTTGAACGGATTGGAGAACTTAGTTGCCACAAATTCATGCTGTTCGCTGTTACTGTCCTTATTCGTGCTCTCCAACAGTAAACGATCGAAATCAGTGATTCCAGGCACCTCGGGAAACAGATAAGTTGGTCTCACTGGAACGTAGGTACAATAAAATGGCTGTGACGACATGTCCGCGGTTGGTGAATTTTTCTGACTCTGCATGAAGCAGACCGGCTGCATTGTCACATCGTTCACGCCTGCGGACACGTGCATTACGGGCTGCTGATGCTGCGGCTGCTGTTGTTGCTGGAATTGCAAGAACGTAGTGCCAGGCTGTGCTTGCGCAGAATTTGGCAACGCGAATGGCCAGCGACCCGTCACTAAAAAGAATTTAATTTATCCGTTGAAAAGTAAGAATGACACCGGTAGAGAGAGAGAGAGAGAGAGAGAGAGGGAGAGCAGCAGAGAGAGAGAGAGAGAGAGCGAGAGAGAGAGAGAGAGAGAGAGAGAGAGAGAGAGAGAGAGAGAGAGAGAGAGAGAGAGAGAGAGAGAGAGAGAGAGAGAGAGAGAGAGAGAGAGAGAGAGAGAGAGAGAGAGAGAGAGAGAGAGAGAGAGAGAGAGAGAGAGAGAGAGAAATTTTTGCGAATCGGTTGTGTAATTTTGTTTTCAGTTGACATTAGCCTTCCCGCTTTAACTCTTGTAGGCATTGCTAAAATAGATTGGTTAAAAATGAAAAGCGTTTAATGTATTATTTTATAATTTTAGTTTGATTTTAATTCGTCGGTGTTATGCTCCACACGTAGAGTTTTAACGATCTTGTTTTCTGCTAACGTCAATGTTCAGAAAAATAAGTATTGAGTATAATTATATTATTAAAAATTAGATGATAAAAAGACTTGGAATTGTAGATGATTCGAATGGTAATTGAAAAATTACAAAATGTAGGTATTTGTGCGGAGTTATGGTGATTATAGCAGATTAAAGTAGAAACTTTTATATGAAACATCTAATCTTTTTCAATTATTACACATTTAGAAAACTTCCACATATATAGAAATGCTGTGTTTTCATTTTGCGATTCCAAATGTACATATAATATACTTATTGTACCGAACTTTTCTAACAGTTGAGTATTATAACTTTAAGTTTTTGCCGTAGTGTACATTCTTCTTTTTTATAATAATCAATAGATTAATAAACAAACTCAATGAAAAAGAAGAATAAGACTTTAAAAAAATAGGCAAAAATATGAAAATATCGATCGGTACTTTAACGTGGGTAGGCTTCAACATTTCTTTCAATTTAATTTGGCGACACACTGTATTGCAAAACTATAAAAAATTTATTTGTACAACATGAATATAAAAAGCGACAATAAAATCGAAATTCTGTCAATACCACTATAATAGTAAGAACTTGGGGAAATAAAAGTATGTACACTTACATCTACCGTTCGTGACCAAAATGTATAAAATAGTAACTGTACTTGCCTTGATATGAATTTATCGATGTAGGATATCCATAAAAGTATTGAAGTGCCGGCGCAAATTGTATCTCGCTGTTTCTTTTTATTTCCGCTCCATCGTCACTCCTTGATACGCTTCCTTTCGTCTGTCGCTTTGTACGACTAACAAAAGAACCGAAAGAATGAGTCTGGCGGATCGGAATCGAATTATCCTGCCACGAATTTGGTCCCTTGCGCTTGCTTTCCTTCTTCACGATTCGGACGTTGCTCTCACCTGAGTAACATTATTTTTATTTGGAAACTGAATCATTGCACTTCATAGAGAACGAGTACTAGCGTGATTATAAATGATGGATCGTTACCTATTTGAAAGGAATCAACTGTCAGTACCATGTAAAGCCAGAAGCAACATGCAAGAACGAACAATGTTGCAAAAATAAGTTTGTTTTGATAAGTCACTGTAAAAAATGCACAATCTTTTAAATACAAATGTATTCTCTTTTTTGAGAGTAATTATTGTTAGTTAATAATCTACAAACTTCTTTGTAAAATATATTAAAACATTAGATCCGGAATCTTTCACTGTTGAACTTATACTGTAAATAGTCTTAAGAGTCAAGCTCGAATTTGCACAATGTAAGACAAAATTTGCTACCGTAAGCACTTAAGGAGGAAAAAAAATTACGAACATATTTCACAATTTCAGGTTATTTCGGGTTATTGCCTTTAGAATACTTTAACTACCTACAATATTATTTCATATCGTTTTTGCTTTATTATAATCTTTATAGAACATGCTTTTAAAGTTCTTTTGCAGCAAAAATAAATCTTTCAAATTTAGAATTAAAATGTAGATTTATATTAATTTATAAAAATTCACTTTTTAAAATATAGAGTTTCGGTTATCTTATTTTATACAATGATCATTTTAAAATATTATTCCTTTCTTTGATAGTCTAAAAAAAATTTATAATTATTAATATGCTAAAGTCATACAAATTTTTATTTGATATATATTTCCTGAACTGAATTTTTTAAATTGTTATATATAATATAATACTTAAAAAAAATTTTTAATATTAAAAGAATTTTTGTGATACAGTTTTTTTTCACATCATTATTATTTAGAAATGTTTTAAAAAGCGTGTATGAAATGGTTGTAGACACATACAAAACAAGAATTCAAAACTAACGAATACGAATTTTTATTTGCTTTTTTCGATATTAAATAATAGGTTTTTTTTCGAACGTTAAAACATACGAAATACACTCGCAAACAATGAAAATTCGACTGTCTGAAATTGCGCGAAATTTCGTGTATATTGATTTACAAAAGAATATTCCAGCGTTAAATAGCGCCAATGAGTTTTTCAGAGACTTTACTTTTTTTTAACAAAATTAAGTAAACGAATTTGAATATAATTATTAAATAAATTCTTTATAGGAACAATCATTAATTAAGTCACCTATAACTGAGTTTTATTCTCAACACCATACAGTATAATTCAAATATTATTCCGATAATCTTTTTATTCGGCAATTATTTTTAATCCGGCAAAGTCAATATAACGAAAAAGTCACGTAGCTAATGAGGGCTCGCTCGGCTGCTGGTTCGTACGCTCCCTCGATCGTGCGCCAGGGGAGTTAACAAAGTTCAAATTGAGCTGATGTGTTGCTATTTGAAGAGGCGTGCAAAGTTTTAAGCCCATTTACGTCAGTAAAGGCTACTTTATGGCCGGGACAAGCAAACGCGCTCCGGCTCCGGCGCCTTTGTCACTTGGAGGATTAATAATCCGAGACGCTCTGCAGCATTGCGAAACGCCGGCGCTACGTGCGCGAACTGAATGTATTACATTGCGCCGCGTTAATTTATATTTTCACGTTCGCACTCTGTAACATTGCATTTTGGGATGATTTATAGATTATTGTTTTTACATAACAGAGCGATAAAAGAGATTCGATTTGTTCATTTAAAAGAGCAAATGGCGCAGTTATTGAAGGGATTTAATTACAAGCTAAAATCTGATTGTTTTAGCAAGATTATAATAACAATATTACACTAAATTTGGAAACACCTACGTAATTTCTATCCAAAAATAATTGAATTGAAATTGTATCATACATGGTCATTATTCTATTCTTATAACTTAATAATTATTTTAATAAATACATACAATTATTTAAACGCTTTCGATTAAAGAATTATAATAAATACTAATAAAATTCCAAATGAAACTACTTTGAGCATTAATTAAGTATAATGTATGGTTAAAAAATGTGCTATTCAAGTAAAACTATACTGGTGAAATCTTAGGAAATCATAGGAAAACATTAAAAACGCTATTATGCAATTTCCCGCTTACTCGCATAGAAATAACAGAAGAGAGTGCATGTGATTGCACATGCCACTGAAAGAGGCACGCTAAGAGTATGCTATGCAGTAATTTTTTTCTGGTTAATCGTCTACTTATTATAGTGTACACAAAGAAAGATTCTTTTTAATTTATTATATTTTTCTTTTCTATTTCATTATATACTTACTTTTCATTTAAGGGGGTGCCATAGTCCTATCATTACCGACCGAGCAATTGGCACAGTTTCAAGCTTATTAAAAATGAAATACATAAAATCACAAAAAATCAAGAGAACACTTCGCTGCAGTTTTGAACGATCTATCATCCAGTACAAGTTTGAAGTCGAAATATCAAGTGGTTTTTGCAAAAACTTTGAAAGAAACCGAATTTTGTTTTGTTCAAAGTTTTTGCAAAAACCACTTTATATTTCGACTTCAAACTTGTACTGGGTGATAGATCGTTCAAAACTGCAGCGAAGTGTTCTCTTGATTTTTTGTGATTTTATGTATTTCATTTTTAATAAGCTTGAAACTGTGCCAATTGCTCGGTCGCTAATGGTAGGACTATGGCACCCCGTTAAAGCTATATTTGTATTACATTTTTATTGAATTAAAATTTTATAATTTTTCATCTATTTATTCTTTGGATATTATTAATTAAGAAATTATGGCTTGATTCACATAACGTTTAATTAACCATTTACTTTGAACCATTTTTCATTGTTCTATTAATCATTAAAATTAAAATTATTTCGCATATATTATTATTATTTCGAAAAAAATATCATAGATCAAATTTTAGAGAGTAAACTTTCACTTTTAACTACTTACTATGCAGTGAAATGAGAGAAGTTCTTTTCCACTTTCCGTAATTAATTTCTGATTGAATTGTTAAATCTGTTAATTATTAAGAGGAATATCATATTGTACTATTGTATATATTATTACAATACATAATATTGTACTATTACGTTTTGAATATCAGAGTCAATTTATTTTTATTTGAGAATATTGCATACTACCTTAATTTAGAAGACAATAATAAAAAAAAGCTATTGTGTTAATAATACAAACTAATTTTCTTTCACTTACAAAGTAGGATATTGAATTACATGAATTTTATATGGAAATTCCGTGAGGTACAAATTGAATAATGGCTGGCTAGTTTTTGGTTAAGACTTGTTTATTTTTTCAATTGCCAGTTCTAATGTAATCGCTGGCTAGAAACTGACTAGTTTATTTTTTCGATTTCTAATAGGGATAATTTGATTTTAGTCATTTTTCCGTTACTCAAGTCAGGTTTGCCAGTTCTTTCATTTAATTTGTTAAGTATAAATATTATTCGAAACAATGAGTATGATTTAAATAAATAATTACAAGGGTAAACCCTTTTTGAATAATTTTTATTATTGAAGGCATTGTAGATTTTTGTTCCTGTGTGTATGGTCGATGTTTGCCATTTATGTTGACAATATAATCTGTTGTACTTAATGTAAAAATTGTATCAGGAGTAAAATTAACATTTGTATCATTACGTAGATCGAACCGGATAAAATGAAAAAAGATTTGACAGGTAAAGAAAGGACTGAAGATGTAGTTTTACTGTCATACTTGAACTCGACGAGCCAGTATTTTCCAACCGCATCCAACCCCAAACATATAAATGACTCACCACACACTACCCATCAATCAAAACACTTGAGACACGGTTCAGCAACCACCATCATCATCATCATCGTTCAATCATGCCCATTAAGGAGCTTGGCTCCCGAGCCAGTGCTCCGATAGCCTATTACTCTATATACGGATCGGGCATGGCTAGCAGCACGCGCGCACCTGCCTTTTATCGACATTGTGCAATACATATTGGCCGAGTATAGCCAGCCGCTGTCACTTTCTCCTTCGGGCGCGCGCCTGCCGTCCGCCCGCTCGCTCACCGTCGCGATTCGCAGCGACGAACAGTCTTTGCGCACGCGTTATCGCGTTTTCTCTAATACTCGTCGTTACTCCTCCTTTTTCCCGTCTTTTTCTCCCTTTCTCCGCGATTCCGCTCGTCTTTGGAAAGTGTACGAGTGAATATCGGACATCTCGAGTTGCATAATATGCAAACGACGCCGCCGAGGGGTTTCATGCCGCGTGCGCGTGCCGGGGAACTCACGGGACGACGCTGTTTCTGTTGTCGTAGTCGCTGTGTGAAAAAGTTATAATGAGAGAGGAGACGAGTCGAGGAATGCGAGTTGGAATTTCGTTGAGAAATAATTGGCGAAAGATGTGCGACTCGTTGACAGTGCGAATTTATTAATTTTTAAATCGAGAGATCGGTACTGTTTTTTTTTTTTTTTTCATTCATTTTCTATCTGAACGAGGTGTGACCAATGGCTAGAAATACAGGGACAGTGACAAGAGAATGTCATTGGATAGCTTTTATCCAGTTGGAGGGGGGATCGGCCACGAGATGCGACTGCTCGCGTGCATTCGTAAAGTGGATGCCACATCGGATGACCCGTTGGGCGTGATAAACCGCTTCTATCTTCCATGCTATTATGGCAGGTATGGTTACCTTTTGCTCGTATTACATTTGTCAGTATTAGATATAAGACGAATATAGTGTACGCATTTTCGTTATTTTGAATAGTTAAGAGTGCTGTATAAAGATAAATTTTGAATTATTAATTAAAAATTGCGTAGTTTGAAATTGAAATATAAAAATGTGTATAAAGATTTTTTCAAGTAAAAGAAAGGAAGAAAAAAGAGACGATACATTATTTTATTATTGAAATTGTTATATTTCTTATTATGAGTAATTTAAAGTTTTTGCAAAAATTGTGTAAGTATAATATAAATATGAAAGATGTATTTTTTTGAAAACTGGTGATTCAAGTAACTTTTTTTATATTGAACTAATTATACTTTCACGACTTTACAAGGGAAAGGTAGGAAAAATAGCGTTACAGTTGACATTGACATATAATAACATAGAGTGTTACGTATATCGGTCATAAAACATACTGCCATACATAACTAGTTTTTCTTTATCCGTTATAACGGACATAACTTTTACGATACGTAATTGAATTAATTAATTGTAGTTTTTACATTTGCTACGCATATATATAGGATGCTACAGAATCACCCATTTATAATGACAATCGTAATTACTGTAATTACTGTAATAAAAACAGTTGCAAAATAATTTAAAATCTATTCTAAATAAAATTTTGAAACAAGTACTCAGGGAAACTCTGTTTAAAAGTCTAAATAGTAAAAAAATTACACGGCTGACCCGATTGCACCAGTACAGAAAAAAGTCAGGAAATAAGTAATACTTTCAAAAACGATCATTTCGCATGCGAACGAGCACTTCTCGCTGTTAGCAATGAACAGCCAAGTTTCAAAATGTGTTTCAACCAGCGGTCGTGTATAAAAAGTTGCGGTGGCATAGGGAGTAGTACCGTCGTATACATTACTACAGCAATTGGTGCAACAAACCAGAGAGAAAACTACCCTCAGGGAAACATGAAAATTGTTATTGGTAATCAAGTTTTCTATATAGATTCCATATATTCAAAATGTTAATTACTTATAAGCAATTGTAAAAAAATTTTAAATTTAAATAAACAAATTTATTTTTTTCAATACAAAGAACACTTTTAGAACTCATCTACACTATTTACATTAGCAATTTCTAACTTAACGATTTTAGAACTAAAAATATTCTGAATACTATATTTAATGAAAAAATACAGCTCGAGTTTAAAACTGAAACATTTTATTATATATTGTTATAAAATATCCTTCCTCAAATCGTACTTGGGAAACATATACAAAGACACGTGATACTGATAAAATCTCACCTCGAAATAATGACATAATGGTACTAAATTCCGGTTTACGTCCGGAAAATCTCGGATAAGCGTACGGACGTAACTCGCATAAACACACAATTCGTCGGTTTGCCAATCACCTATAATAACGTTTCCTAGCCTGAATACGACATCGAAGCCACGCGCTGCCGGAAGGAGAATACGAGCAGCGTTCACTGAAGTGTGTATGGATGTGCGTGTAATGACATCACACGTGTCGCCGGGCGGTCGGAAGCTTTTTCCACTGAAAAAGGCACTGAAACGCCACGCGATGCCTGTAATAGTTATAGCTGTGTGGACTGTATGGAGCGACGATCGGACCCATCATATTCGCATCGGGGGCGTGTTTCACTTCCTAATACTTTCTTAATCGCGTGGCAAGAAGATAGTACGGGTAACGTTGCGTTCACAGGACGATGGTTATATGGCGCTGGCTTTAATCGACGGTTACAGCATTGTGCAATTGCGGAAAACGCATAATAGGCGGCGAGGCTGCGCTAAACGCGCGCGTTTGGCAAGATGGGGAAGGAATTCAGTATTATGACGAATTTTTATTCTAATAGGTTGTTTGCGCAACCAGAATTATAGTTTATTGAATAGGGGAGAAGGCAAATTACTTTACAATATTCGCAGAAGTTTTGAAATGCAGTTTACTCAATCCTTATTTTATTTGAAACCAACGGGAAATTCCTTTGTATAATACTTCCGATTTTCACATGATTGAAAGTGTTTTTTGTTTTAGATTTAAGGTATAATTTGGGAGAAACAAATTGAAATTAAAATATGTGGCAAACATTTCCTCAAATCTGAAAAGGAAATGAATTTTTTTTTTTTTTTATAATAAAAATCTGGGTTTACATTATTTGGTTAGTACAATAAAATTTCTCAATTTCAGTGGTGAATCCAAAATTTGTTATAAAATACGCACCTAAAAACAATGTTTGTACATTGTATCTCCCTAAACAAACATCATACATCGTCGTAGCCTTTCTCCAAACATAGATAAACGTCTAAGCAAAGCGAGAACATCTCACTCTCACCAAACAGTCGGTTCCCACAACTATCTACAACGATTTACGGTTTTGCTATCTTTTTTTTTAATGTAAATAACTGCTCGCCAGGACTTTTCATCGAAGATTCACATGCCTCTGTACTACCGATAAAAGCAGTCGTTCTTTTATTTATTGTGTGGAACGCGCTTCGTAGCGTCAATCCAAGGTCCCGAAAAAGATATTCCGAGCGCGGCGTCGATACACGTGACGGTCGATCGTGGACTTCCGTCCGCTTCTCGATTTCGCGGATCTCCATCATGGATGTCGTCATTTTTTATGCTGCGCGCACGTTATTGGAAGGCATATGACTCTTGTTTGATGATGGAGATCTTCGCCCGAAGGACGACAATGACAGCAATTTTTCAAATTCGTAAATCTCTGAATGGCTTGGTTCGGCCAATAAAAATGATTGCCAGTTATCCGTCTTTAAATTTTGATTATTTTAAAATCGAAAATTGGTTACTCCTTTCATTTATTTTTTATAATAATCTTTTCTAATTAAGATGTAATATTATAATATTTTTATTATATTATAACGGTTTCTATGTACAAATGTCAAATTATTCATTTAGTGTAAATGCATGGGGAATGCTAAAATAAAAATCTTATGTTAAAAGGAATTTTAAGCACTATTGAACGCTGTATTACCGAATGCTACCATGTGAGGAGGTGGAATGTTCTGTGAACGTTTAAAATTAATCTTTTGTTGAAATTAAATCCTATAAATCTTTAAAAGTAACAACGCAGTCATTGTAATAGTGCAATGATTTGGTCGCCCAAAAGTTAGCTCGATTGATTAATTTCGAAGATAATATTACTGTAAAAAGTGATCAGATGAATTGAAAACAAATCAAATAAGATAGTACTGAATAGTTATTCACAGATGAACAATGGTTTCTATAGTATTTTATCGAAATTATGTGGAAATATAAAAATTCAGTAAAAATTTCATTTTTCATTTGTCGAAATGCGAACGAAAATACTCCTGGCGTAACCAGGCTCTTGAATAAAATATAAAAATAACTACTTTCCTCGTAATAATGACTTGTAACTTTGTAGTCACGATGACCTTGACAAACGAAAGTTACTGGACCAGGCTGGAGGAAAGAGAACTGGTTAAAAACCGACCATTTTATATAGAAATAGGTATTTTCATCGCAGCATCCTGCGCCTCCAAAAAGGAGATGAAAAACCAATACGCATAATAGCAACAACAGCAGCAGTAACATCAAGATATGTGTGTCAATTGTGAGAGTAAGAATTTTCTCCTCGTGTGGCGTTGAAAAATGTCGACACTTCTCGTTCTCACTTGAGCTCGTGGGCTCGCGAAAGATTCAAGTGCAAAATGGAAAGTGAAAAGCAGCAGAAGAATTCGCTAATTTTATTCGCCATATGTTTTTGGCAAAAAGTGAAAGTGTCACCGATCTCGGGCGCGACACCGCCGGGCCATGGAAACTCTTGCGATTGTCTCTTCCGAGCAGATGTATATCTTGTATATGTATACTATTCAACCGCTTTTGCAAATTACAGTAGAACAGATTCCTTAATGCGTTGATTAAGTCTTTGTGAAAGTTTCCTTTGAAAAATGGTGATAATAAACTTCTATTTATTGCAATCAATATCAAGTTTGCAAGTTTGCAACCTACTGTCAATTGTTTAAAGCCTCTGACTCCCGATTCGGAATGTTTGTCAAAGTGTAACGTGTTCGAATCTCGGCCTCATAAAAAGGACTCCAGATAGATGTCAAATATATATAAAAAAACTTTTTATACCATTTTAACCTGCATACATATCAATTGAATCTTCAAGAATTCAATTATTGCGTTAATTCTGTTTCTTTATGTATGTGTTCGATTATTATTAGCTGTAATCTTCGTTTCAATTAACTTCATTTTTACAACGTATTTCAATAACAAGCATATAAGATTTTGAAATTTTCAGATACTTATAGGTTAGATCGAAAAAACATGCATAAAAAGAGAATGCATTTTCTCTCATAATGTTTATACAAATGTGTATTCATTTTATGATACAATACTTTTTATAATGTAAAGTGCAATCGTATTGTTTTTATGCGTAATATAAAACTGCTATAATCTAAATACACGAGTATCAATATCATTGCTCTGATTCCACTTGAAAAAAATCTTATCATTTTAATAAGATCGAGTTTATGAACATGTTTTACAATATTATATTTATTAAATCTAGGATCATTCAAAGTTTCGATACACTTATAATGATTGATTGATTATTCAGTTCATTTTACTCCTTTTTGTTTACATTTAACAGATAAATTTAGACGTAAATAAATTTTTCCATATTTTTTAATAAAGAATCGAAATATAGGTACATAAATATTGTTTACTTTATTACTGCAATTAAAGTACTATCTCTATAAAATGATTCATTTGTCTCATGAACGGAAAAATAAGGAAACCAGTTTATCACTGTTGAACACGTCAATAATTTGTTAATTCAGATAAACGTTGAAATGATTGAATAAACAATGGATACTTCATTATCAAATGCAGTTCATCATTTCAATTTTATCATGAGTAAATTATAAACTTTTATATAAATGTATCGACATTTGCGATATAGTTTTTTATTCCTTAATAAAAAAAGTACTTGTCATAAAATTATAGTATACGTGATAGCAAACTTCGAATCGATCTAGTGCACAATTCAATTTAATGTTAACTGAATTTATTTTCAACAATCTAATACTTGTTTAAATAAGCAATCCAGTTAATGTTTTTTTGCTAGTACTAACAAATTTTGTTTGTAAAGATCTAAGGAAATTAAAAAAATTCTGTAACACCAAAAAAATCCTTTTCAAAAAGTTAATTAAATGCATTCTCCATTTTCACCTCTCATTTTGATTATTTCATTGCTTATGAGATAAAATGCATGCGAGCATTCCATAATCTCTACATCCGAATGAATTAAGAAATAAGAACCTCAATAAAGTCTGAAATTTCGTTGAATTCCATGAATATAGTCTTCAAGCCAATCTCATCACGTACAGATTATCTCAGTCACGGGAACCGGTCTGCCGTCAAAAGTAAAAGTGCTGCTATGCCGGTCACGATACTCTAATCATCGCCCACTCTATATAAAAAGCAAACAAGACAAAGAGTCGCCTGCATCGAAGACACTTCCGGCCGGACAACTCGGCGCACTGTCTGTTGTCACGCGAGCACACACGTGATTACCGATAATTCACAAGGCGGGCGTTATATTCGTCGAAGCGCGTGCATGGATGAAAGCGAGAGCCGTTATCGTCCGACAGCAGCTGATGGGAGATCAGAATGACAATTCCGTAATCTGGCGGCGGGGAGTGACGTCAGTGGTCCGCCGGATAGGAGGAAGGAGTCTGCGTGGCTCTGATCATCCACACCACTCCCGACTGGCTGCCCGCCGGCTAATGGCTGCCTGTGACTGTCTGGGGCCTGGGCCCGGTGTAAGCAGCGCCGCACACCGCAGTCGATGAGAGAAAGGAGAGCGACGAACACATCACACACGGCTGTTGAGCTCCTCCTGCATCGCTGGCGCGCGCTTGTGTGTGTTAGTGCTGACCGGCACGCGGGTTCCGTGTTGTTGTTATTCTCGCTGATAAAGTTTCGAGAGATTCGAGCTCCGATAAGTCGCGGATTGAGTGTTGCTTCGTGCGCGTATTGTGCTGTGATTGTATTATTGTGCTAAATCGGTTGAGGAAATTTACGCAAGGTGGGTGTCCGAATGGTAGTTGGTTGATTAGCAGCGTTTCTTTCTTCTTGAACAAATTGCTGATTACGATGCTGGTTGCACTAGGTGTTACAATGCAAAAAGTGCGTTTTTGTTGTAAAATGCCCCGTTACCGATTATTCGAATGTTTCATGATTCCAGTATTCCTGTATTACAGTCATAGAGATAAAGAATAAATTCTATATTTTAACGTATATTAAAAATAAATAGAAATCGGTATTCAATCGTAAAGAAAACAGTGCATGATTGTAAAAATTAAAATTATTTGTTTAAAATTAAAATTAAAATTATCTATCAAAAATTAAAATTATTTGTGGTTTCATTCAAAAGTCAATGTTGCAATTATTGTATCGTCTATAAAATGTTTATGTAATATTTATTCTCAATTTAAGTATGTTTTCAATTTTTAACGTTTCATTGTTCTGCCCACATATCTAAAATTTCAATATTTTTTATGTAATATTACAAATATGGCGAACAACAAATGTATTCATTTTACAGCTCGAAAATACTAGAACATAAAAGGGAAAGTTACGACGACTTAACATACACAAACAAAAAGCGAATAATTCTTTTACCAGCTTTTCAAGGCTTGCTCCTATACAGACTAAATCGAAACTTACTTTATTCTCTTTTGTTTGTGTTAAATTAATTTATCTTTTGCATTTTATTTACCTGACTTATAATACAGATTAGCATCGATTTCACATTAAATCGAATAGTTTGAAATAGGAAAGTTGAATTTTGAGAAAAGTGCCTAATTTGTCTAACGAGCATAACATTCTTCTATAGTTTCAGTTTGTATTATTGTGCAACAGGTGATCCGCAATCATGCAAACGCGGCTCTAGAAAGTCAAAAATAGCTCTTTCCCAAAAATACAGTGTCTGTGGTAAAAATAATCACAGACTGAATTTGTAACGCTTTGTTTGTTCAGAGAAGGAAACGTTCGGCTATTCGTTCACCTTGAACCCAAGCTAACGAGAAAAAAAGGAAAATAAAAAGTAAAACGAGAACGAACCACAAGGACTCGCTCTATACTTATCTCAAAATCAGCAGCCACAACAGCATCGCCGACCAGTCGCAGCCCCGAAAAATTCCACGTGCTGCAACATAGCGCGTGTATGCATGTGCAGCTGCTTTGCAGCTTGGAGGGCGCGCGCTGTGAGGAGAGTGGGATAACATTAGCGGCGCGCGTAACATGGTGAATCAGCCGGCGCGAGCGCATTGTTTCTGCCGCTGTAGCTGCCGGCGCAGTAAGTAGGAGTTAGGGACGACGGTTTTTGACGGCGATCGTGTCATGTAAGGAGTGCCACACTGCTCTCAACGCGTCGCTCGTACCTATACATTGAGTGCTCATCCTCTACACGAGACATTTCCGCAGACGACTGTACACACGCCGCGGATGCTTTCAGGTGAGAGAGTGCGACAGTGCGAAGCGCTTCGTTAGATTTGTAAGTATATACGTCGTTGGCAGTATAGTGTGTGTATATATAGAAGCGAGCGAGATCTTTGAACATGATAAGGGGGCCAGGCTGCGGGAAAAAAGTTATGCTTATCTGATATAGGCACAGTATGGGGATTTTTTAGTGCGGAAAGTATGCGATGAGAGTAAAATGGAGGTAGAAAGTTTTAGCGGTGGTAGATGAACTTGTGTCTTGTGCACATGGGATTGTTATGGTTCGGATAAACGGTAATAGTTATGCTGCAATGGTAGATTTAATAAGATATTACTGCGACTATTTTGATACATATTTGAAATACAGAACTTTAATTAGCAGTTAATTATAGGTTACCAGTTCTGCTCTAATTTTAATCACTATTTTCAAGAGTATTATTGGAATACGTTGTTCTGTTGTAGTATTAAAAAACACTTCAAGTTAAATGTAAAATTGAAGAAAATAGTTAAACATTTCAATAAAAAAGTTCAATATTGCATAAAATTATATACATGTAGTAATACATATAGCGCGTTATTGAGGTTATAAAAACTCGTAGGTATATCGTTACGACCACACGTAAAATATTTGTAATTGTTATTGAACACTACTTTTATTAGATTGAAAAATGTCTGTCATCTTATTAATCCAAGACCTATATCGTATTTTTTATTGTTATATATTATGATAAATTTATCTTCATTGAAATTCCTTATGATGACGATATTTGTATATCTTATATGCGTCACTGATTCCTTATATACAATCAAATGTAAAGCTCTTCGACCCACGAATGGCAATCACGCTTTTTTGTATTTCTAAGACTTCTGTAATAATAACATTTATTTTTACATAATGTTTCACTATATTTATATTATCTTTTAGTTCTGATATAAAATTATTTATTCGAAATACGCATTTAAGATTCTCATAGTCAAATAAACAAAGAATAAATGTTATGACACATGTTGTGACTCCTCTAAAGTTGGTATATTACTCACAGGGAACCACTCTGTTCCAGTGTCAATTTTATAATTTATTTAATCGACTGCTTAAGAATGCTCGCGACATATTCAGTTAAGCCGACGCACGTACGTTGAACATGTTACAAATATACCATCTCGTTCCCAATTCAATTTTTTACGCTAACTCTAAAGAGGTTGAGACTTAAAAAATTTGTTTTTCTGAAATAAAAAAGTAAGAAGATGCTTTTATTTACTATAAATACCCGACCTATCGACAGTATTACAGAGTTGTATGCTATGGAGATAAAAATTATGAACAAAAAAAACATTGTGTAATCACAGATAATTATACGGAAAGGAATCATATGAAAGTAAACCAAGAATCTTTAGCGAGAATAGATATGATTTTTGCGGGAGGAAAACATTGGTCAAATTTATCTTTCATTATACGTACATACGAATTAAATAATAAAGCGTGAAAAAATAATCGACGAGCGGAACGCGAATCACAAACTCGAGTGCAGTTTGTAGTTTTGCGCTCTGACGAGTGCATCGCGAGCTAAGTAAGTTGTTCTTTTGCTAAGTCGTCGGTCTCCCGTTTTCTAAGTTGTCTAAACCTTGACGGAAACCTTCGTGAGACTCGTAAAAATGATAAAATTGAATCCTTCTTAGTAAAAGATATGAATGCGGTTACTTTCTTTTTATTTAATTAATTTAATTTAATTTGTTTTTTTTTATATAAAATGTAAACATATATGTATGATTTCATGGAATTTTATTTAAAGTAGATTAATAATGAAATCGAGCATTTTTTAATTCAAGAAAAAAACGTACAACTATAATTAACGGTTTAGGATCCATGCGTTATATTTAGGAATTTTTCTACGAATTTCTCACTTGCTTTGTCTTTTTTTTTATAATATTTAGTGCTCCATAGTATTGATGACACTCGATATATGACATGACCTAAAAAGGTTACTGTAAGTGTAGCATTAGTGTATATTTTACGCAGTGTTTCTATAATAGATGCAACTTAAAAAAAAAGAAAGAAATCTTTTGATTGATCTCGCTTACAACTTCGGTAATAGGCAAAAACCACATTCCATTTATGCGAGAAAAGGTCACTGGTACGTTCAAGGTTAATCGACACACATTGACCGACTACTGAATTTAGACCTGTGTTTTTTTTATTCATGTCTTATTCGCGTTCCGAATATGTTTCATAACTTTAGTTGGTATTCGATATCACCTTACATACGCGCGTGTTTACTAAAATCTGATTTGCGCTCTACCAAGAATTCATTAACCATTCCAATAGTGAGAACTCGAGACGAACTTTTATCATGTGGACCAGCGAGATAGGAGATACTGCCGTCATATGCATAATTATTTATGTAATTTATGTTTCGCATATATACATGGTTCGCCAAGGTCATTAGCGCGTGCAGCATCTCGTCTTCGCGCGCAGGATCGCTCGATTGCTCGGAGCGCGAAAGTAAAAGAGATACGTTTTATCCGGTTCTGCGTCTCGTTTCTAGGTCACGTACGGTTGCTGATGCAGAGCCGCTCACCTCTGCGCTGGACTTTCATACCCTTTTTTCATGCGTGAGATGTACACACGTCCCCTTTAATGATTGCGATAATTGTGGGTAAAAAAAGAGGCTTGCAGTGAAAAAGATTAAATGATGCGGTATGCCTAATCCGCTTTTCATATTGTGCACGTTGAATAATTATTGAAATTTAAGGTGTCAACAGCAGCATATAGTTATTTTAAAAGTTAAACCATTTGTGTAAATTTAGAACAGACCAGCATATGTGGAACATTATTTAATTTAGGAACGGTCTACCAGTAAAGACTGGTTCATGAAATATGCTGTGATTTAAAGCTGCATGCATGCGTAACACTAAGTTAATAGTATATTGTATATGAAGGGCGTAACGTGGGCTTTTTTAGGCTGAGAGTGGAGTTTGCAACCACACATGGGGGGGGGGGGGGGTCCAAAGTTTAGACGATCCACTTTAGAATTGAAGTCAACTCTAGACGTTCTCCGGGTGGGTATGGAAAAGGCGAACGTTCACTTCGTATTTGCAGCAAAATATCTAATTCTTTTACTCCGAATTACGTTATTTACTCATGACTTTTTTAACGAATGCATGTAATTATAGAATGTTCGAATCGTCGACTGGTCATGAAGAATAAAGAAAATATGATTAAGTAGAAAGTTCACAAGTACGAAAAAAAGTAAGTATTTAGACTAACTACGACTGTTTTTCGCCCTCATAAACCATCTACTTTAGAGTCAGAAAAATGGTCCTCCTGTTTGAGCAAAATAGTGATTCGAATGGAGCTATTTCGATCATATTTTCTTTATTCTTCATGTCCAGTCGAAGATTCGAACATTCTAATTACATGTATTCGTTAAAAAAGTCATGAGTAAATAACGTAATTCGGAGTAAAAAAATTAGATATTTTGCTGCAAATACGAAGTGAGCGTTCGTCTTTTCGATACCCACCTTTACGAATCATCAGACGCAAAAAATCTGATATATACTGGTCGGCGAAAAAATATAATTTCCAAAATATAAATGAATATATTTCAAATTTAATAGTAGAAAATATTTTAAATTATGAAACCATCATTTTCAAAATAATTCTTATAATAGATGTAAAATAAAGTTTAGTATATGCATGTAAAAGAAGATAAAATAATAGTATTTAAAGAATATAAGTAGGACAAGGAATATAAGTCATGACCTCTTCTACGAAAATTAGCATTCTTCTAAACTTAACATATACATTTAACCTTACATATTACGTGGTTTATGAATTTGTTAAACGCAAGGATATTCATATGATGCAAGAATGATTTATGCAGGGGAGTCGAGTAATGTAACCCAGGTCACTTACAACTTAACGAAACCACATTATTTGCAATGATAATAGGTACAACATTATTTTAATGAAATGAAATATAGAACATATCGGGTAGTCGTGGCAAACAAATGTCAGATACTCCATACCATCGGTGAAATGTGTTCTATTTTTATGATTTAATATTTTAAACATATATACTTTAGAAAGAAAAAATTGGCAAAACCTTAGTTCATCAATATCACGCTTCAACGTTCGCGTAAATATAAATATAAGGGCAAATCGAAATTCATTGATTTTGGACAAGCAAAGTTTATCACGATGTAATATGCAAATTGCCTGTTTGGATCTGCCTTTCTGTCTCTATTACTTTGTCTCTCCCTATTCGTGTCCACCTCTCCGTCTATTTGTCTTTATAGCGGTCTCTCCGTTTCTGTCAGTATGGCTCTGTCTTTATGTCGCTGCCTCGGACCTTTTATCTCTTCCTCTCTGTCTCTACCTTCGTCTATCTTTCTCTGTCTCTATCTCCTCCTCTCTGGGCTCTGTCTCGCCGTCTATCTTTCTCTGTCTATATCCCCTCTTCTATATGTCTCTGTCTCTCCGTCTATCTTTCTCTGTCTCTCGGTCTCTGTCTCCTAGCGCTTCTCTCCGCCTTTTTTTGTTTATGCCTCTACATCTATATCTCTTTGTATCTGCTGCTATCACTATGTCCCTCTATCGCTATATCTGGGACCACGTGGAGGATGAGACGAGGGTAAGAGGAGGCTGAGAGAAGGATAAGAGGAGGGTGAGAGGAGGGTTGAGGAGGGTGAAAATATTAATGAATATAGTAGTGAATATAGTTGTTGACATCTGTATTTTCGCTAGGCCTGATAAAGCTTCCTGTTTGTTAGCATCATTAAGGTGATGTCGGAGCTACACTGATTGGTTGAAATTTTCCTAACCTCAAAAACAGAATATCATAAATAAAAAAAAGTATACCATTATAAAGCACAAAAATGCGGTGATCAAGTGTTCTTTTTATAATAAGGAATGTTTATAAACGTTATTCAGCATTTAATAATTTTTAGTTGAGACAAACAATGGGAAATACGACGCGAGGTGAGGATGCCGTTTCACATAGAAAATTGTAAGATGACCGTCACTTTTACGTAATTCCACGCGTCAATTTTAAGAATATTGCATTACATAAATTATTAAACATTTTGATTATTAAAAATGCTGTGATGCCGCATTCTTTACACGATAACAAATCGTTAGCAACTTAATTTTCAATATCACAAAGTAAATTTCACGTGAACAATGGGAAATACGGCTCGAGATGGTGGTCACTATCGGTAAAGTTCGCTCCTACATCCCCTTAACATCAATACAAAATCTCAAATGATTAAAAAATAAATAAAAGACAATGTATCACTTTTATCCTGCGTAGGTTGCAATTGAATGCAAAAGATAATAATGTAGCTGATTGTTTATGTATTAATGATTCTAAATTATTATTTATGTATAAGTTGTTCTTTAGTACTTTTACTGGTTATTTTAAAAGTGAATTTCAAATTTACAGCAATATTTTTATCATAGAAGATAAATAAGCTACTCAATCAAAAGATAAAGACACTATCATATCAATGCCTCTATCGATCGTGATCTACTGATGAACGGATAGCTCTATTGGCTCGGTTATAACACTGCCGAAAAATCATCATTTCTGCTTTTGTTTTAGTGGAGCCTGGTAGTGCGAACGTGAGAACAGGAGACTGAATGGCTTCAACGGGTTTCGAGCTGTGGCTGGGAAGATGTGCTCTAATCATGACGAGCGTGATAGTTGGCCTGCTAGTGCCGAGCACCGCCTCGTCCTACAGCATCGGCGTCGGCATATCCGACACCACCGGACCCATCGCAGAAATTGTCTTTGTAAGCGCACTCTCTCTCTTTCTTCTCATGTTTATTAGTCGGATATGTAAACGTGTAAGGGCGCGCAAAGGCAGTGGCATGGCATAAAGGCGAAGGGTCTGGCAACATGGTAACGATATGAGAATCCCGTTGATATATCCCGATGCCTTCTTATATTTATGCCACCGGTAATAGATCCTAATCATATTGCTTAAGGGGGTTATCGTGATTTTAAAATGGGTTCACTATTTAATTTTTATGTCATAAATTATTAAAATATAATAATGTAAGTACACACGGATATGAAAGGCAAATACTTTCTGAACCGAAAAAAACTATTGTAATAAAAAATTGTTTATCGAACACGAAGATATTGTTTAATAAGTAAAAAAGTTACTTTCGCTATTTGCCAACTTTTTATTTTTCATTCGATTTTAATGTTTAACGTCTCATTTTACTCCTTAAACATTTGTCTACGACCCATCCAGGCTTATATTATGAAATAATTAATATATACGAAGCAACATGTAATTGTTTACAGTTTAAGCACAGTAAAATTCAAATTTATATTGTATTGTACTTGTATTGTAATTATTACCAAATGCTTATTTTATAATAAAGTTGTTTCTATAATTTTTATTGTTTTTTTTTTATAGTTTTTGAAACACTTGTACTATAGCAGTAATTTATTGTAAACATATTTTTGTAGAAGAAAAAATATTTAACAAAATATTCTTTACGAAAAATATCTTTGTTATTGTACAGGGCAATTGATAAAATCAATAATTTTGTATCTTTGTAACCTTTCTTTATATCCTACTTGAAAGCTTCAAGTGTAACTGTCTTTAACCGCAATTTTCCACTACTTTTGACAAAATAGAAACAGGTCTGTCAAACCAAAAGAACATTTTAGAAAAATATTGTTTTTATAATTGTAGTACGAGAAGACGAATTAAACGGGGTAAAAGAATGGGCTAAAAGAAAGAGGGCTCACATAAGTCTTGATAAGTTTTTGACATAATGAAAAGTTTAATTTAGTCTAAGATATTTGAACAAGAGCTTGACAGCTAAGCTCTAATAACAGCTTTTTAATATGAGTTGCTAATTTTGAATTATTTTCATTTTTCAAAGATGGGATATGCGAAGATGGATCAAAAAGGTTCGGGTCTTCATTTGCGGACCTTCTCTAGGGCATTTATCATTGATGACGGTGAGCAGAGGTTCACCTTCGTCACAGTCGACAGTGCAATGGTCGGTCACGACGTGAAGGCTGCAGTGAGTTTATTCTCAATTAGATTAAATGATTAACTTGCTATATTACTCACTCATTAATTTATTATGAATTGTAAATATTGCTAGAATGCACGAAGATAGAGTTTTTAGAATCTTGCACTAGGAATATTTCGCACACCCTCCAGGCAACGAAATTTAAGCGGGGCATGTCGATTTCTAGTATTTAAAAATAAAGCCCGGCATATTCCGTACAAAAAAATGAAGACTGGCCAATATATTGCTCGGAATGTGGGCAGTATATGGGATATGTCACTTCCCATACATGGCCGAAATTTCTCCAGATTGCTCTCCGTACTCTTTTCCCATATATGGGGGAACTTTTGGGGACTTCTATATGTATAATGTAGTTCCGAAGCCGCCACTAGATGGCGCACGCCTGATGGTGTAACACATGGATAAATAGGAACCGTGCGGATATATAAGGAAGTATAAGATACTGGGTGGGTGGGCGAGACCAGTGCTTCGCTTTGATATATATATATATATATATATATATATATATATATATATATATATATATATATATATATATATATAGATATATATATATACACAAAATTTGTTGTTAACGAGGAACTGAAAGTAACACTTGTCCAATACATGGGCCATAGGTCATCCCAACTATGGGAAAAAGGTACGAAGTGCAACATGGAGAAATTTTGTCCATGTATGGGAAGTGACATATCCCATATATTGCCCACATTCCGAGCAATATATTGGCCAGTCTTCATTTTTTGCGCGGGATGCTTTAATTCGTTAAAAAATTATGTCTCTTTTATTTACTGTAATTGTGCAAATATTTATGTTACGAAAATAAGAAAAGAGATTATACAAGTAGACAGTAAATGCTAAAATTTAAGCTCTGTTTCGTTATAAAATATTAATTCGTCAGAAAGTTATAAATAATAAAAGAAAACATAAAAGAATGATTAGAAATTTTCCTTCTTTTTAACGATTTTATGGATTGTATTTTTAACTATTTTCTTATGCTATTTTTGATTGCTTATAATTCCTGATTGATTGCTTAGAATTCCTGATGAGTTAACATTTTTTAACGAAACAGAGCATAGCATTTACTGTCTACTTGCCCGCGCAAACAAAATTTGTGGGCCATATATTGCCCACAGTGTTGGATAAGTATGGGCAATATATGGGCCATTGCAAGCTATATTAGAGCAATATATGGGAGATACTCGGCCCCGGCGCCTGAGCCGAATTCGGGTTGGAATCGGGCCATATAGTATTCCCACCAGTATCCCATATAGTTCCCATATTAGTCCCATATTTTTAATTTCATGAGAACCATTAACAAAAAAAAAAAAAAAAAACAATAAATAAATAAGCGTAAAAAACAATCCTATTGTGCATGTACTGTGACTGTAAAATTATTATAAAAAAAAAAAATCTTTGAGTGGATTTGAACCTCGAACCTTTGAATTACTAGACTTGCTCGCTACCGACTGAGCTTTTAGTTATGTTTATATCAAAAGATCAAATGGAGGTTAATACTTGAACGACATCATCATTCGTTTTAGATTACAGCCTAGATAATCTCCATTTGATCCTTTGATATAAACATAACTAAATAGCTCAGTCGGTAGCGAGCAAGTCACTCAAAGAATTTTTTTTTTATATATTTTACAGTCCCATGCACAATAATTGTTTTTTACGCTTATTTATTTATTTATGTTGTTTTTTTTGTTAATGGTTCTCATGAAAATAAATATGGGACTAATATTGCAAGTATATAGGAACTATATGGGATACTGGTGGGAATAGTATGGCCCGATTCCAGCCCGAATTCGGCTCAGGCGCCGGGGCCGAATATCTTCCATATATTGCTCTAATGTGGCTTGCAATGGCCCATGTATTGCCCATACTTGTCCAACACTGTGGGCAATGTATGGCCCACAATTTTTTTTTTGTGCGGGTGCGTAATCTTTTCATTTTCGTAACATGAATACTTGCAAAGGGACAGTTAATGAAAGAGACATAATTGTATAACAAACTAAAGCATGTTCGAGATTAGATGGACCATATCTTAAGAAAAAGGGCCCATGAGATGACATTAGTAACACTGGGCTTAATTTTTAAATAACAGAAATCGACTCCCGAAATTCCGTTCAATTTCATTTCTCGGAAGGTGTACACTTTCCTTGTTAGTAAAGTGCACCAATATTTTATTACATAAAATGGTTAATAATAAAATAATCTTGTCGGTAACTGATTTGAGATTTGATTGGATATATTTAATCTATTACGATTAATATAAAATGAAAATTTTATACATAAACACTTCATAATATTGATTTTATCTTGAAAACATTGATATAAAACTAGTACATTTCTTTATACGCCTTATAAAAAGCAAGAAAAAACTTTTAAGTAATGAAAATTTAAATACAAGGCTCATTAAAATTGATTGTTTTTGTAGCGTTAAATAGACAAAGTTTTCAAAAGAGTAACTTGTTGTCAATAAATAAATCATTATAGTCCGGGAGCCTGACTTCCAAAAGTGCAACCACTTTATACAGCTTCATATTTTAGGATATGCATATTTGGCATGAACAGAAGTCAGTCCTAGAGTCGGCAAGCTGGGCGCTGGGACATACGACGCCCATGCACTTCAGATCGTGTCGTAAAATCGAGTATCTCGAAAGCATTTTATACAATCTCAAACTGATAGCACGCGTTTATTATAATATTAATTACTCATAGACGAAGTCGGCAGGCCCGTATTTGGGACAAACGCGGTCGGCAGTGTACCAAACATGTCGAAAAATCGTATCCGTGCAACCATTTTATACAGCTTAAAACCTACTGCACTCGCTTCCTTATTTATTAAACTAAAAGAAAAAAGTCGTCAGCTGTCATGTTTTTGGGACACAGACAGTCGGCAGTGCCCGAACCGCGCGTGCCGCGTCTCGACGCGTGAACGATTTAGTATAAGCTGAGCCGCCGTTCCCTAATCTGTATTTTATGTTGTTTAATTGTAAGGAATTGACGGGCATTAATAATATATAGAGAATATTATCTTTAAAGTCTTACAAATGGAAAAATGAAATATCAAAAATTTATAAATTGCTATAAAACGAAAGAGAATTAAATTTTACAAAAAAAAAAAAAAATTTCCCGAAAGATGTAAACAAAAACAAAAGGAATAAGAACTGTATTTTTTTAAACGTAAAATTCTAAGTAGGTCGTATAGTAAAATAAATATTTATGTATATTATTTTATTATATTACAAATCTTTAATCTATGCGCTATCCACATCGCTCATATCATAAGTTCTTTCTTTATCGCAATCTGTTGCATTTTCGTTTTCCCCTTCGTTTATTTCTGAATTTTTTGCAAAATAGTAATAATTAAGTATTTAATTTCAAAAAATTCATCTACATTATATGTGAAGTATATATGTACCTGAGGTTTTTTCCGGTTGAATGCAAACATCGCTGACGAAGTTCGGTATTTGATCTCCTTCGAACCAACAGGATTCATACTTCCCATCATCTTCCCAACCACTGTTTAATGGTGACTTATTTGTCGGCGTTTTTAAATGAGTTGTAATTCACTCTCGCATGGTGGAAAGCTGGATGCGTCAATATTTTTGGTTTCAATAGTAAAACGATCATCAATGCTCTTAAAATTATAGATTTTTGAAAATATGGCAAATCTTGCATCGTTCACTGATTCCATATTTTTGAATCCATACAGCTGACAAACAAATTACTCGAGCGTTTTATAAACGTCCAGAAAGACCGATGATTCGCTCAAGTTCTTAAATGCCGTTTGGTATTTCTTCGACTTTGTGAGCAAAGTCAAAGGCCTTTTCTTGCCTTTTTTGCAAAAAACAGGGTTAAAATCGCACCCTGTAAATGCGTGAAAACCATCTAGTGAACTGCAATATAAACGCCGAAGCGTACTATATAAATCACTAGCGTTTCTATAGCGCGGGGCGTTTCCAATGTTCCCATAACACCCATCTCTAGCCAAATTATTGAGGCACTTGTTATGTTTTCCATGCTGCTCAGCATAATTATAAAGATGTAGTGTCAGAACATCATATTAAGATATTTACATCCATTTGAAGATTGCACGCATGGTATACTATTTTAGTATCTGCTTCTCTGAGCTTATCACATTCAAAATCATCTAAAATAGTTTTACCTTGTTTTGGAGGATGGCGGCTGAAGTAACCGCTCATTTGCTGCTGTATTTTTGCTGTATTTTTGTTGCTGTAATAAATTATGCAATTTAGATAATAAATTTCACAGTAAGAATTGCTTTAAATCAAATTATGAATTATAAACTTTAAATTTTAATATAAAAAATAATACAAATAAATAACTGAACAATTATTCTATCGATTATTAATCGTATCATTAAATAAAGGTTTTTGTATTTCATTTTGTCTTACCTTTTCTGTTGAAGAGCTTCTCTATGTTTTCTGGAAAGCTCAGTAAATTTTCGATAGCACTGTGAATTTTTTATTTGGACTCCGAAGTAATTTAACGGCGACTCAGCTTATACTAGGTCGTGCTTATTCCTTTTGTTTTTGTTTACATCTTTCGGGAAATTTTTTTTTTTTTTGTAAAATTTAATTCTCTTTTGTTTTATAGCGATTTATAGATTTTTGATATTTCATTTTTCCATTTTGTAAGACTTTAAAGCTAATATTCTTGATATATTATTAATGCCCGTCAATTCCCTACAATTAAATAACGTAAAATACAGATTGGGGAACGGCGGCTCAGCTTATATTAAATCGTTCGTACGTCGAGGCACGGCACACACGGTTCGGGCACTGCCGACTGTCCGTGTCCCAAAAACATGACAGCTGACGACTTTTTTTTTTTAGTTTAACTTTTTTAGTTTAAGCTGTATAAAATGGTTGCAGGGTATACGATTTTTCGACATGTTTGGTACACTGCCGACCGCGTTTGTCCCAAATACGGGCCTGCCGACTTCGTCTATGAGTGATTAATATTATAATAAACGCGTGCTATCAGTTTGAGATTGTATAAAATGCTTTCAAGATACTCGATTTTACGACACGATCTGAAGTGCGTGAGCATTGTATGTCCCAGCGCCCAGCTTGCCGACTGTAGGATTGGCTTCTGTTCATGCCAAATATGCATATCCTAAAATATGAAGTAGTATAAAATGGTTGCCCTTTTGGACGTCGGGCTCCCGGACTATTATGATGTCAGCGAATAAATTCGACCACATTTGCACCTTTTTTTACATTACTAAAATTAAATGTTTTATTTTACTTAATTACTACAAATTAATAATGGTTTCAAATAATTATTGGGACTATTACAAAAAAAATAATATATTATTATCTGGTTCTAAAATTCGGTATCACTGGCATAACAACGTCGTTAATCATAGATCTTCTTGTTTAGGTGATTCGGAATCTGCAGTCGCATTACGGAAATTTGTACACGGACCGCAACGTCATGATCAGCGCGACTCACACGCACTCAAGTCCCGGCGGCTTTATGATGGACGTTCTCTTCGACATCACGACCTACGGTTTCGTGAGAGAATCGTTTAATGCTCTAGTCAATGGTATCACTAAGGTATTATTATTCTCGATGTAACGCAGAAATGAATTTGTTTCGTGTGCTCGTCGCTGCGAACGAGCGAACGAGCGAACGAACGAACGAATTGTCTTTAAACGAATGGATCGACCTTTAAATCGTCCGTTTCCGTTTCAGAGTATAGACAAGGCTCACAACGCCATTGTTCCCGGACGGATATTCATTACACGTGGCGAAGTCTTGGAGGCCAACATCAATCGGAGTCCATTGGCCTATCTAAACAATCCTGAGGAGGAAAGAAACAAGTAATTAAAATCTTATTATACATCTGTAACAGTAGTCGTCAATGGATATTTGCATAAAAATGCTATTTACTTATTCATGAGAAGTCAAAAAATACAAACTTTTTTTTAACAGGTGCATTCAATTCAAATTGCTTTATAAGTTGAAATTATACTTTTATTTTGTTTCCACTACCTTATTGAGTATGTTTTATGCAGTAGTTGTTAGCAAAATACATTTTTCTAAAACAAAAAGTGATATTTCTTGAGATGAGAGTATTTAGTTTTAGTATTCTTTGAATGTTTTATTATATATATAACATTATTCGTTATTATACAGTATTTTGCAAAAAAACAGTTCGCAAAACTGTAGAAAAATGTAACTAAAATCAATATGTTTACTTGAAACATTTTTTAAATACTCAAAATACTGTTGAGAATGAGTCTAGCAAATTACCCAGGTAAAAAAATTTAAATATGGTTATATGTATATGTGTGTATATAAAACCATGTATAATTATATCCAAATTATCATATACAATCATGTATGACCATATATACTTATATATGAGTATATATTACCACATATATATATATAGTCAGATAAAACCATATGTAAATGCGTGGTTGTAGTATCGAAAATTTTTCATAAATATGATGACATATGACTATTTATGGTTATATATGCTATCGTCGGGTGGTAGGGAAAAGGTTCTATTTCGGCGAAGCGCGTAAAAAGGTTCTATTTCAGAATAGCGGATAAGAAAGTGCCATCTCGGCGAAGCGCGTGAAAAGGTTCTATTTCAGCTGAGCGCGTAAAAAGGCTCTATTTCAGCTGAACGCGTGAAAAGGTTCTATCTCAGCTGAGCTCGTAAGAAGGTTCCATCCCGTGAGCTTCAATTTTTCATCGACGTCATTACGTTTAGAACCCCTGTAGAATTTAAACAAATCTCTTAATGATTTCTTTTGTGATAAGTATAAATAGCTAATCTAATGCAATACCAATATGTTGGCAACTTAGATAATAAACTGCAAGGCGTTTATTTATCGACGTAATAACGTTGATGAAAAATGGAAGCGTGCGAGATGGAACCTTCTTACGCGCTCAGCTGAAATCGAACCTTTTTACGCACTTCGTTGAGATAGAACCTTTTTCTTCCCACCCGACGATATAAGGTCAAATTCAATATATAACCATATATGGTCATATACATATAATTACATATATTATATATATAACCATGTATATGATTATATATAATCATATATAAATTTTTTTTCCCAGGTAGTTTGAGATACTTTCTCTGCTAATAAAATTATTCCATATTATAAATTTATCGAGATATTTTCTAGCAATACTCAAACAAATCGCAAATATTTATTTTCACCATATCTAGGCCGAAAGTACTACTTTCGGTCCCGGCTCAAAATGCGAATGTTGTATTTTCGACCCGGGTATGGTGAAAAATAGTATATATACGTACTACGGAAGTGCGAGGTCCAAGTTTTCTCCTCCTTAAATGCGTAATATATTATTTTTAAATTTGTATTTTTAACATTAATTTCTTATATTCATCTTTCAGATATAAACATGATGTAGATAAGGATTTAGTGCAGATACAGTTCATGGCCGCGAACGGACAACCCCTTGGTGTTATCAACTGGTTTGCCGTTCACCCTACCAGCATGAACAACACGAATCACCTCGTGTCTAGCGACAATGTCGGCTACGCCTCGATCCTCTTCGAGAAACGTGTCAACAAGAACGTGATGGTGGGAAAGGTAATATTCGCCAAATTTTCCTGAAAGGGCGAGGTTCCAAGCGTTGCTAATTAAATACTTGAGAGTTTTGAGAACTTTGAGTTGATAATTACGTGCACCTTGGATTTAATTAATTACCGTTACAACGCTGGCGTGAGCCTTTGTACCATGTACATCGAAAGAAGGCCGAGCACCTACAAGTATGAGGTATGCAACGTCTTTGGTGTGTGCCGGGTTGCGAGCACTTTAGGCGCGAGCAAGCGCGTGCGCAAGCTTTATAATGTCCAGAGAATGTCTTATTTGCGCTGCGTGATTGTTTGCTTTGACTGGCCGTGTAATCGTCAGAAAAGTAATTAAATTTTTCAACCTTATCTTCAAACTGTCGTGTATGTTTTAGAAGGATAAACAAAATTTTCATTATATATATATTTTCATTAAATATAAAAACCCTTGCACATCTGTGATAATCAAAGCTAACAAAGAAAGTATTAGTATTTTTTTTCAAATTAGTGAATATTTTAAGCAGAAAAAAGTTTTTAAGTATATACTATTTGGCTCAGATTAATAATGTTAATTATCCGATAATTAATTTAAATGATGGTTTTATAAGTTAAAATTATAAAATTAAAATTCTGTTAAAACAACCAGAATAGACTCTATTAGATGGATTAGTTCAATAGTGTATTTAAAGATTATGTTAGTAACGTAGTTATAATAGTTATTAACCCCATATGACATTGATAAAAATTCTTTAAGGTAGCGTAATAGTCCTACTTTATCACTAACCCTATTTTATCGTCGGAAGATGCCAAAATAATTAATATAAATAAAAGGATAATGATTTGCGTCTTAAACAAATTCACTTGCCCTGCGTAATCCTTTAATACATCGTTCTACGAAGTTTCGAGACAAAAAAACGACGACACCTTTGTTTATTTTTGGAACGAAAATTAACAAAAATTAACCAAATTTTGTTCCAAAAATAAACAAAGGTGTCGTCGTTTTTTTGCCTCGAAACTTTGTAGAATGATGTATTACAGCATTGCGCAGGGCAACTGAATTTTTTCAAGGCGTAAATCATTATCCTTTTATTTATATTAATTACTTTTATATGTTCTGCCGATAAAACAGAGTTAGTATAGTGCGACACCACGTTAACATCTTCACACACGTGATGTTAATGTAAATTTTGACGGCGAGAATTTCTTTAAGAACAGAAGTTTTTTTTTAACTAAATATAACAATCCAATGGGTTCTTCGGTGTTCTAATGAATATTATTCTTAAAACACCGGAAGAGATGTACAAATGTAAATTGTTGAAGTATTTTCTTAAACATAATTTTAAGCAAAATGATAATTTTTTTTAAGTGGATTTCCAAAATCGAAAAGCGATTTAATTATATTAAGAAGTGCATAAATCATGCATTTTTTAGATATATGCAAATAGCATGTGTAACTCCGGGAAAGGAGGTTGGCAATGGAGCATACGTTTAATTATTTTTCAAGATGAATCCATTAAAATCTGTACTATCAATAAAAGAATAAAAAATATCAAATGTAAAAAAATTTCGATCAGGATACCAAATGAAACAAATTATAAAAAATCTGAAGAATTTACATAGAGACAAATTGTAATTAATAATTTTAATAACTTTTCCGCTTAATAACTTAATTATCGTTTTTTTTTTGTTTAATTTCATATTTTTGTAAAATTTAATTCGTACACTGAGAAAAAAGATGTTAGTGGTAGTTACTATATAGCATAGTAAAATCAAATATAGTTCCTCTTACCATATTTTTTAGTAGAATAAACTATAATATGTTGAAAATAAAAATATGAGTTTAGTAAACATTACTATACATTATAGCCAACACAATATGGTAATGCAAACTATATTTTATAGAATCTTGAACTGCGTGTCTTTATTTTATGTATACAATATATAAATAGTGTCTCTTGACACATTTCTATAGTTATTTAAAAAAAAATAAAGTATTCAGTACAATAAATGTGACAATGATACCTTGTGGCAAAGTTAGTTTTTGTCAAAATTTATAGTAAATGTTAACAAAAACTTTTGTTCTTATTACAAGATTTTATAGTCGTAGTCATATTAAACTATATTAATTTGTTATTATGACTATATTTTAACATTGACGGCGGGTATACTTAGTTTATTGCTTTTTATATATTTATACATTAAAATAACTCTGGCACGTGAGACGTCCTTAAACTAAGACAGAGGTCGTCCTACCGAAAGTTCTTATCATCCGTCTATTTAGTCCTACATTTCGTCAATCAATGATACACATTTTCTGCGAATCTTCCCTGGTAGAAATAGTCACCAACCGTTCGCCATTCGCTCACCAAATCTCAAAGGTTTGGCCAACTGTTTAACTAACGGTTGGTAATAATTGCCGCTTATTTCGGCACTGAATAATCATGCGGTTCGCCAACGAATGCTACAACGAGAAAAGTGATTTCTTGATGCAAATGAATGGCTCATTTGCGTCGTAAATGGTGTCCGATGACGGAGTTTAGGTGGTGCGCACCATAATTTTTGTGTCTAAGTGTCGGAACGTATCCAATGCGTGGTCTAGGTGTTCGGAGTGGCCGAAGATGGAGTCTAGATGGTGCACTCCGTGGTCTTTTGAGTCTAGGTGCCGGAATGCATTCCATGCGTGGGTCTAGGTGGTTGGGCTAGTCGATGACGGTGTCAAGTTGATGCGCTCAGTAGTTTTCCTCGTGCATCACGTTTTAAATGCATTCCAACACCTAGAGGTAAAAAACTACGGGGTGCACCACCTAGACATCGTGATCGGCTACCCCGAACACCTGGACCATATATTAGATGCGTCCTTAGATCTAAATGCAAAAAACTACGGAGCGTATACTTCGTACGGTGGTATACCACTTACAAGGAGATGATCAGGGGTGTGGGTCCTAGATTTGGCTAAAACTGTAGGAGGTACTTCTCTATGACAAATAATGAGACCCATGTCTCGTGATTTTTGTGAATAGGCCTTTTTTTCTGAGACCCAAGCTATTTTATGCCTAAAATGAACAATTTCGATAAAAATGGGGTCTCTTTCTTTAGTTATAGTTTTTTGAATATTTCGGTCATATAAATGGACTAAAACGTTTATAAAAGAAGGCAAAGAAAGCTTTAGTTTAAGCTGTGTTTCATTGAAAACTGTCGGTTTTTAAAAAAGTTATAGGCTATCAAAAATTGAGTAAGAAAATCACTAAAAATTTCTCATTTTCATCAAACATTTAAGGCCATGTGAAACCGTGTATTTCAATATTTTTTAAATCAACATTCAAGGGTTTATTCGGAAAACAAATTTTGTCAAGCGCTCCGTACACATAAACACTATATCCAGGAATTTTTTGAGTGATTCTATTAGCATTTTCTTTAGATATGCTCGTTTCAAAAGTAGTCCAATTGCAGATTCCTACTTACCGACAGTACGGTTTTTATTTAATTAAATAAATTCTCATATTTTTTTGGAAAAACACGTTTGTCAAGCGCTCCGTATATGTTAATACTATACTCAGATTTTTTTTTTGATGATTCTATTGGTATTTTCATGAGATGTACTCGTTTGAAAATTATGTCCGTATTTAACATCACCTTAACGGGTGATATTTTAAGGACATGTGAAACCGTGAATTTCAATATTTTTTAAATCAACATTCAAGTATTTATTCGGAAAACAAATTTTGTCAAGCGCTCCGTACGCATAAACACTATATCCAGGAATTTTTTTGAGTGATTCTATTAGAATTTTCGTTAGATATGCTCGTTTGAAAAGTAGGTCAATTGCAGATTCCTACTTACCGACAGTACGGTTTTTATTTAATTAAATAAATTCTCATATTTTTTTTGGAAAAACCCGTATGTCAAGCGCTCCGTACATGTTAATACTATATTTTTTTTTTGGATGATTCTATTGGTATTTTCATGAAATGTACTCGTTTGAAAATTATGTCGGTATTTAACATCACCTTAAGCTATCTTCTCACTTTATCTTTGATAGCCTATAACTTTTTTAAAAATCGACATTTTTTAATGAAACACAGCTTAAAGTTTTTTTTGCCTTCTTTTATAAACGTTTTAGTCCATTTATATGACGGAAATATTCAAAAAGCTATATAACTGAAGAAAGAGACCCCATTTTTATCGAAAATTGTTCATTTTAGACATAAAATAGCTTGGGTTTCGGAAAAAAGGCCCATTCACAAAAACCCCCGAGACATGTGTCTCATTAATTGTCATAAAGAAGTACCTCCTACAGTTTTAGCCAAATCCAAGACGCACACCCCTGATCATCTCCTTGTTAGATTCCTTCACCGGCCACCCCAAGGATCTAGACCATGCATTCGATGCGAGGCAATACCTAGAGGCAAAAAACTACGGAGCGCACCACCTAGACATTGTCATCCGCTACCCCGAACACCTAGACCACGCTTTATATGCGCCCCTTTACGAAGACTAGCACAGTTCTAAACCTCTGACGAAGACTAGCACAGCTCAAAATCTCTGATGAAAAAAAGCACAACTCGCTGTGCTCGGACAAAAAGAAGCACTACTCACGGAACTCGGACGAAAAGAAGCACAACTCGATGCGCTCAGACGAAAACTAGCACGACTCGCGGAGCTGGGACGAAAATAAAGCACAACTCGATGAGCTCGGACGAAAAGAATCACTACTTGCAGAACTCTGACAAATTGTGGAAGTAAAAAAGTAAAGAACAACTCGCGAAAAAATAAGTTACTGTATTGGAAATCACCATTCTATATATAAGTGATTTAATCACATGAAATATACAAGTACTTCAGATCGTAACTAAAGTGCATATGAATTATAAGACTTTTGTCGACTGCATCAAAACATAGTTTCTATAACAGTATTGATCTTTCTATTGAGAATTCTCTAATTATATTGCAAAAAAATTCCTTTTTTTAAATAACAAGTTTTTGTGTGAAATTGGATAATGACACCTATATTTCAAAAGTTTCATTCGATCGCCCTTTTATTAAAGATGCAATAATGAATAAAATAAAATGATATAACCATGAATTCTTATTTAGAAAGCAATCTGCTAATGTAGTTTGCAGCAGTTAACGAAATTAACTAAATTTAACTAAATTTTATGAGTATCTTTTACAATATTATTATAATATTGTGTGTTGTATACTTTGTCTATATAGTAAATATACCTATATAATATTTTTTTTAAATATAGTAATCTATATACTATATTTTGTACATGAGGAAATTTTTAATTTGTTCACACTTAGAGGGTTCAAAGAATTAAAAAAAACTCTAAGGGCACATCTTCGCGACAAGATTCTTCTCATTTTATAGGGTATAAAATATACGAAAAAACTCATGAACATTATAAAACGGTCTTGTGACACCGTTTTAGAAAAAATCCATTTTTCTTATGGAAATTTAACATGGGAAAAAATGGACGAAAAGTAGTCACAATGATGAGCCAATAGTAAGCTTTTAAATGTGCCAACAACTACTCCACAAAAAAGCAATTAAAGTAGAAGAAAAGAACTTTAAGCTAAAGATCGTTAAAATCGGTCGGTTCTGCGCAAAGTTACGTGCATTTTAAAATCGCGAAAAATAATCAAAAATGAGCGATTTTTCTCGAATCCACGTAATCATTTTTGGTCATTTTTCGCGATTTTAAAATGCACGTAACTTTGCGCAGAACCGACAGATTTTAACGATCTTTAGCTTAAAGCTCTTTTCTTCTACTTTAATTGCTTTTTTGTGGAGTAGTTGTTGGCAAATTTAAAAGCTTACTATTGGCTCATCATTGTGACTACTTTTCGTCCATTTTTTCCCATGTTAAATTTCCATAAGAAAAATGGATTTTTTCTAAAACGGTGTCACAAGACCGTTTTATAATGTTCACGAGTTTTTTCGTATATTTTATGACTTATAGAATGAGAAGAAACTTATCGCGAAGTTGTGCCTTCAAATTTTTTTTTTAAGTTTTTCAACCCTCCAAGTGTAGACAAATTAAAAATTTCCTCATATATATTGACCATAATATCAAAATATGTAAACAGTACTATAAAATAAGGTTGTTGTCAAATAATACTATATTTTATAGTACTTTTATGTAACAATATACTGTATTTTTCCTTCATTGTAAGACAGTTTTATACATAGTTTGCACTTTCAATATTAAAGAAGATTGTCGTTGACAGTTTTACCTATTTGTTTCTATGAGATTCAGATCTTGGTTTTATGTATTTAATCTGATGTTTACAATACGTTGGCTAGAACTCGTAGTACAAATTCATACTAAACTGGCACGCAAGTTTAATTATACATGTCATAGTATGTAATTTAATTTATATTCAGGTATTTCACATCTTTTTCATATTTGTTTACCTTTTTCTTTACTTTTATAACGGTTGATAGATAATAGTTATATATTAATAACTTGTACTACTTCTTTACAACAATTATAATTAAAATTATAAAGGCTGTAGACGAAAAATAGATAATCACATATAATTTTGTTGTGATTGCAGGGCGACTTTGTAGCAGCTTTTGCATCTACTAATTTAGGGGATGTTTCGCCAAACACGCGTGGACCAAAATGTGAATTTTCCGGAAAGGCTTGCACAGCACAGTACACATGTACCGGTAAAAAGGAAATGTGTTTTGCATCTGGACCCGGAAAAGACATGTTCGAGAGTACCAGCATAATTGCTCACAAAATATTCGACGAAGCATGGGTAAGTCTCATTTAAAATTTAATTCCTCTTATTGTGTATTTACCTGTAATTTAATTAATTAATAAAATATATATATCATTTATACGCCTGTATGTATTCTTATTTTTTATTGAAAAAAATATATTTTAAATTAATAGCTAACTTAAATATCTCAGAATATATTTACAATTGAAACAGCCCCTTATATCTTCAATATATAAATTGCAAAAGTTTTAAATAAGGAAGAAATCAAAATAAATATTATACAAAAGTTTTCTTAAATTAATTTAAAGTGCTTGAGTATTTGATTGCATCGACCAAATCTTAGCTATGAAAGTTATATACTAGCCATGTTGTAAACTGTTCCTAAATAAAATTTAGTTTTAATATTTACTGCTTTATTGTTAAATTAACGTTAACTATTTCAATCAGAATCGATAAGAAAATTATGATATCAGTAAATCTATTTTCATCATTTATACACAAGATTTATTGAATGTACGTTAAAAATTGAAATAATACTCTTACGAGTCCAGTTTATGTGAATTCATTTGCAGGTTTGAAAGTGCTTTAAGTACATATTAAAACATCTGTTGAATTCTTAATGAGGTTGTTACTCACACACAATGAAATTTTACACTAAAATTCTAACAATAGGTGTCACATACCACGTTTAGCGTGAGAAAGTGCAATGTGCATAAAGGTGATGATATAATCGTTTAAATATACGTTAATGCAACAATGTATGTTGCGTTTAAAGTTTCGACGTGAAAATTGGTGCGAACATCATATTTGTATTAAATGTAAGAAGAATGGAAAAAGATAAATAAGTCTATTAGCATTTTAAGGTTCACACTTATTTAACAACTACAATTTCATAAAATACTCTTTTATGAAAAGGTAATTTATTTAAAACTATATTACTTAATGAATAAAATTTATGAGATAATTTCTCAAATTTGAACTTGAGTAATTTAAAAAAGTAGAATATTTCAGTTGAATGTAGCATTTCTTTTGGTACAACGTCTTGCGTAACTCACACATTATCTACTTATGGCTCGATTTTCCTAGATAAGCGAAAACATAATGTCTTAACTCTAAAATTACATAATAATCAAGAGAAAAATACTTAACAACTATTAAGCTATCATCCGTACTGTGCTGCCTCTTTTTATGTATCTATGATTGCTTGTGTAATTTAGTACATGTTTTATCTACATTTCAATCATCGGCATTAATTTACTCGCTAATTGTTTACTGTTTGAAGACCTCATTATATTTGAATATTGATAAAATTTTGGAATAGTAAATTTATAATCTACATATTAACAAATAAAAATATTACTACTGCCATTACCTACAGAGAGCCATAAAAATGAAGAGGAAATGTCTGGGACGTAAAATCAACGTACACACATAAAAATATAGTAAAAATATTTTATTCAACTCATGAAAAATAAAAGTTTCCGCCGTAGCGCGGGCTCACAGAGAGTGTGTGTGTGTGTGTGTGTGTGCGTTGTGCATATATGCGCGCGCAAGAGTTTAGCGCGCGCCGTTATTGCAGACACCTATAACATTAAATAATAATACTCTTCGTATAATCTCAGCTGCCGTCAGACCTTCGTGTCCCAGGCCGCACCGGCGCTCCTTAAGTACAGCGTACGCTTTAACACAAAAGCTCCTCCTTCTCTCCTTCGATCATTCTCTCGTCATTTCTCTCGTAAACAGAAAGACAGAGGCCGATCGATCGATTGTCGCCTCCCTCACTTCCTGTCGTAGCCGTAGCCGTAGCCGCCGTGTCCGTGCGCGGGCGCCACGTGGATGGGGGCGGCGTGGTGGATCGGCTGCGGGTGGACGGCGTGGCCGATCTTCTTGACGACGGCGTTGAAGCCGTTGTGGTCGTCGGCCGTGTACTCGACGATGCGGATCGTGCCGTCGGGCTCGTTCACGCTGTAGGAGCCCTTGACAACGTCGCCGTCGCGCTCCTCGTACGCGGACTTGACGTCCCCGGTGTGCGGGTCGTTCACACCGTAGTTGTACGCGTATTTGGGGTAGGCCTGCGAACCGAAGAGTGCGTGAGTGAGTCGGCATTTCCTTGGGTTAACGAGGTAGTTGCAGGAATGCGTGTGGTGTTTTAAGAACCTATTGTGTTTTTTAATCGAAGGAGGTTCGGAATGCAATAGCTTATGAGCTTACGTCATATTGGTGCAAGAAGCTAGTGGGCTTGTCGCCTGCCTAGTTCGGGAGTGTTTAGGCAATTGCACCTGGCTTGCCTCAAAAGATTCGTGGAAGTTAAATGGTCGTTAAAAGAAAAAATGTGTAGAATAATCATTTTTAGCTATTGTATGTGAAATAATTATTTTAGCCTCTTTTAAAATAATGATATTGATCCTCTGTAAGAAGTGCAAGTCTATGTAAAGCGATTACTAAAAGCCGCAAGCAGATCTTAATTATGGCGTTATTGGGTTCACGTCACTACCTTAATGGCGGCAAGTTATGAAGAATAATAAGTCTCGAATATATTAAATTTACATGCTCTGATTCACCCGGCCATTTAAGTTTGCATCAATGAAGATTTATTCATAAAATATTTTTCGCAAATAATTTTACATCATGATTACGCTACAGAGCTCCTCAACCGCTTATTATTCGCGCCGTGACATAACGCTGTAACATACGCTTATATAGTCGAATACCGTAAACCAGAGTAGCGAAATTAAGGCGTCGAGAGGGCTATGCAATTTTAAAAGAAAAAGCCTGTTTGAACGTCGCATTTAGTAACATCGAATGACCCAAATAAGCTCTCGAACGAGTCTGGGCTTTCCTAAACGGCAAAGCCGGCGCCGGGGTAATCGCGTTCCGCCTGTCTCGCTTGATCCTTCAATTAACTATCTTTTCCTCCCACTTGATCACGCGACGAGTCACTGTCCAAAAAGGATTCGCTGATACTTTTGCGGTGTGCGCTTTTATACGAGCTCGACCAGAATGGCGAGGATCAATCGGACATTTTTGTTTGTGAAAAGAATGTCAAGAAAATTCTAGTGAAATTCTAAGAAAGAAATCTTCAGACATCGGCAAAGTAATTTCGGAAGAGTATCTAGGAAGTTTGCATAGTTTCTAGTAATATGAAAAAATTTCGAAAAAATATTCTCTACCTATTTTGAAAATTTAATAAAATCTTGAAAGGGAAGTGAAATTCAATAGAATACCGATGAGGTCGATAGGTGGTACCTGCATGAAAAGTTTGTATAAGACCGCCGGAATATCATATCAATCGAAAGTAATCTTCTTATGAAACCGAACATTTGTGCATTTCACAGCAATTTTCTACGGGATTTTATAATACAGTTAATTTTCTAAATTCATTCTTAATAGTTTTCAAATGGCAATAACGTTAGTAGTTCTATAAGTTTTTTTTCTTAACGATGATATGCATTTTCTTTTAATATCACACGATTGCACGTTCAAATCCTGCACTATATACATTTTTTTCATTTTTCAATCTTACGATAACAAATAGAATATTGAATAGGGTAAAGTAATTGATAAAAAATCGATCAGTGAAATCATGAGCGAAAGAAAACGTTAAAGTAAATTAATTTAGATTACAAAAAAAAAAAGCGTTTACCATTTGAACAATAATGTTTAAAAAGGTTTGCTTACGTAATGATCTCCATGATGGCCATCATCGTCATGATGCTCGTTATACTCTCCGTGATGTCCGTAACCGGCATAAGCACCGGGGTATCCTCCGTATGTGGCGATGGGCTGCTGGTAGGCTATGGCTGGCGCTCCGAGGACGACTTTACCGGGCACCAGGAGGGGCGCACCGCCGTGATGATAGGCTCCGTCGATGTCCAGGCCACCGCCGTAGGTCGCGGCGGCACCGTAGTGCGCGGCTGCACCGTAGGGCGCGGCCGCACCGTAGGGCAGCAGAGGAGCGGCTCCGGCGAGCGCGCGACCTGCGCAAGCCAGGACGACGAGGAGGAGGCTGCTGGCACTCTGCAATTTCGGAGGACAAATACCGTGCGTGACTCGTTTGTTGATACAGATATATTAGTGTCGTATTTTTCCCCGAAGGGAACGGGGGTGGTTGAGCTTGGCTTTTTTCCGCCGAGTGGAGAGTAAAGTAAGGGATGGATATCACGGAAGGGTGAGTTTGAGGGTGCGAACAAATTAGCGGTTACGCAAGATAAATTGAATCCTCTTGGGTTTATAGGGAGGTTAGTGTCAACCGAATGAGTGGCAGAGTTATGACTTGTAGTCGTGTATGTTGAATTTTTATTTTGACCTTTTTTATTTAATTTTGTCATGGTGTCCAATAAAAATGATGATTGAAATAAGAGATATTGAAATTATTGTCAATGCGTATAAAAAAAATAATTTTGTCATAAACAATCAAAATATTGTTTTATAAATGTTTAGACATGAAGTAAATTGGAAATAATTCTCTTCAGAGACATGATTTTATATAAGGATAAGGTAAAATAACAGGATTTTCTGTTATTTTAAAGTAGCGATACTAAGTCAAACTTTCTGAGAAAACCATTATAAGTAAAGTATAAACGATGCCGTTTCAAAGCAATGTATTGAAAAAGCATTGTTTAAAGATAACATAGGTCACGGAAATGCTTTTCGTTGCCTTTATCTTACGTGTACGTACTGAATACGTGTTGATAAATAATGCTCTATCGTCTTCATGAAAAATCCTTTTCATTTCACAGTTATAAGAATTCTTTAAATCAATATTCTATAACAGAATATTATAGTTCAATAAAGCTTATAAGATTCACAAAAGAAAGTTGGTATGATTATGTCCGTTTGAATTTTCCTAAAATAATCCGTATTAGTTAGAAAAAGGTTTGAGAAAAACTCTTATTGAAAACAGACTTAAGCTTACATTAAATATGATTTATTAAGTTTGATCTACAATCAAATATTCATATTCTCCATTGTCAAAATGAGAAATTATAAAAACTAAACAATCTATTTCGAAAAATTGAAATGAATTAAATAAAACTGGGTCGAAGCAAAAAGAATCTTTTTTTTTAACGCGCAAGGTATACGTTTACAAAATGAATTTGATAATGTCACTTCTCGAATGCTCCTAAACCATGCTAAGCACCGGCAATTAGCAATAATTGGTCAAGCTCTTCAAGCAAAGCACTGCACACCACAAAATATTCTTAAAAAGCACCAGTAAAGCTCGATCAGAAAATCGCACAAGCTCGTGTATATCACAACTGATCGCCGTGTAGCCGCGTACCTTGCAGTACATCTTCGAACTGTGGTATCACCGTGGTGTCGTCACTATAGGTACTCGTTGTACTAGCGCAAACCGCGAACTGATAACCAGCACCCAGCATCGTCGGACTTTTATACTCCTTCGCGTGCGCGGGGGGACTCACCTGCCACGGGGCGTGTGCTCGTCTCTCGGCCACCGGCGCGATGGGGGCAGCCACCGTCCGGTTCGCATTAAACGCCTTACCGCCGCCGCCGCCGCCTCGTTGTGTAATTCAAGGTCTGGTTCTCCGCTATACGACGGCGGCGGCTCCTTTTTTCCTCATCAATGAAACTATGAAATTGTTGTGTGTATATATAATACGCGCGCAGTGTCTCTTACCAAATAGCCCCGGCTCTATTATGGCGAAGGACGCGACGAAAGTCGAAAGTCGCGCGCCGCGGGTACAACGCGACGGGAGGGAAGAAAAAAACGTGTGCGTGCACGGGAGTAAGAGAGAAGTGTAACACGCGCTCGGAATTTTTAGAGAGAAAGAGATGCGTATGAGTAAGTGCGCGCGCCGCGGCGACAGATATGATGTATGCGCCGCTCGTCGATTCCGCGCGGACGCGAGTTTCTGCGGCTTCCTGGACTCGTTCTCGTCGCGGCCCGTCGTGACAGAGAAAGATGGACGCGCAAGGCTGTCGAAACGGCCGTTATCGCATCGAGAGCAGACGCACTCACGTGCTTTTTAAGAAATTTGATGGTATTTTTTCACTTTTGACATTCTTTTTTCTTTTCGTTGCGGGGGAGTAGGAGAAGCGGTCCTGCCGGAGCTTGATGCAAAAATTTATGTCCGCGGTTTGAGGCTCCAATGCAGTTTGAATTTATTTTGTAAAAACTTAATTAAAAATTAATTTAAATGTACGAAGTTTAAGTGTCTGCATTGATAAATAAATAAATTATATACAGCCTTAAATAATATCAGAAAAGAATTCGTTCAATGAAATTTTCAATTAACTCCAAGACGCTATTTCTTCTTGGTGAAATCAATGAGTTTTTACAAACTAGCGTAGAATTATTAACCTCGTTAAGGTAATGTTTGCTTTACGAAAAGTTGCCTATTTTTCATCATTGGCCATTGCGGCCGGCAGCAATGGAATGTTTGTTTTTCATTTGTTTTCGTCAGAGTCCTGTATACAAATCTGACATTGGTCTTTAATAAAAGTTCACTCCATTTACCTTGATACGGTCCAGTTCCTTTTTGTGATAATTGGAACAAAAATTCATTTCCCAATGTTCCCTATATAGGGTCGTAAAAAACGTTGAACGTCGTATCGACTTCATTAAATCTGAAACGTATATTATTCAACAGGGCTGTTGCTAATGTATTTTAGGTCCCTCTACACGTAAATATTACTCATATAGATGATTAATTCAATTGTTTTTATATTTCGCCTCCAAAATATTTAAATAGAAAAGGCACTTTAAATTCTATTTAAAACACAAATAATTAGCATTAATCAGCATTTTATACACACCAAACCTACAAGAACCTACGAAAAAATATACGCCTAATTACGTATACACAGCCGAGCAATGCAAAAGACGTAGGCAACCATGACAACGTCCACGTAAAGGAACAGGACGTATTGTTTCACAAAAAAGTTCAATAAATCTGTCGAATAATGCCTCCTTCCTCCCATTGATACTGTGTGTGCGTGCGCATGTATATCTGTACCGTTGCACCTTATTTCGTCGCGGTACAATAACATTTCACACACGCGCCCATTTTTTCGACATTTATGTAATAATTAGCGCGTGTGCGCAGCCGCGGGGCCGCGTAATGAACGGCCTCGCGCGATATCAATTATGAGGCCGGCCGTCAAGATCGCGGGAAGACGACTTTTAGCGCTCTTATGTGGGAGATGAAAAAAATAGCGGCGGCCGTCGGCCTATTAGCCTTATCCGGCGCAATCAGCGCGTGCATATTATGATCTAGGCGTTACCCATAAGTCACCTCGAGTGTATTCCGCGCGCGCGTGCGCGCACCTATTTTTACTTCTCTTATACGGTTTTTTTGTTCGAATGAGTCAAGTGCGCTCGCGGGTGTATTCGACTGTATGAGAACGAGCGTCACGCGGTTTTACGACGACGACGAAGCCGCGATTGTCAGCGCTAAGGCGAGGCGGGAAGAGAGCGACTATAGAGGAGATGGAGAGAAAAAAAAGGAGGAGAAGAATGAGTGTCAAGGCGCTAGGTCAGGGGTTTCCCATTATCGGCGAGATGTATCGATTTCCAAATGTCTCTGTGCGGTCGACCGTTGCAAACCACTAACAACGCGCGGATTACACGGGGGTATCGATGAATTTTGGCTGTATGAAGCCGAGCGTAATGCGATTGTTATCCGACGTAATTACCGAGTACTGCATTCGCGAGGTAGCGCTGGCCTTTCAGGTAGCCCATCACTTTTGCCGACATTCTTTGAAATTATATTCATGATTCCACATCGGCTTGAGCTCGGGGATGTGTCTTTTATATTTGACTCTAGCTCTTTTTTATATACGGATATATAAGAAGAATTACGGCGACTGCACAGCTAGACTATATTTTAAAGCTCAAAAGTTCAATGTTTGCGGTATAAGTGCGTAATGAAAATTCTATGTGAATATAAAATTATTTAAAATTGTAATAGACATCGGGCATAAATTTAATTGAAATTAACAAATTTTGTAATAATTCTAGTAAATTTTTTTAAATTCAACGTTTGAAATCGTAACGTTTTATAATTCAATAAATAGTAAAATTGATGAGTATGTCAATTAAGTTATTTCTGATTTCTCAGTCTTTCTCCAAGTAATCTGAAAAATAAAATATTAAATTCCTTTGAAACTAATTGATACTTCAATCGAAATTATTCAGTTAAAGGAATATCAAATAAAGCATTTAATTACTGTTCTACTTTTAAGCTGCCTTCGCGATTTTTCTCAGTAATAAGTCCATATGATCGTGCATAAACCCATTGAAGTGTCTGTCTTCGATATTTGCATAATAATTTATCATAATTGCTATGTATGGGTTTTTCCAGAGCATGAGCTGTGTTAATGTAGCAAAAACTGCTTTTATTTTTATTGACAATAATAAAGTACTAAACAAATACATTTTTTGTGCTTCGTGACCGAACGCTTACGTTTTTTTTTTTTTTTTTTAAAGAGTCTCATTGTCGTATTTCGAAACGGTAGTCATCTTTATTCTCTTTATGGTTATAGGGAACAATAAATAAAGTGGAGATGTAGGTGAAGTTTTTCAATTTGCATTCATAGTAAGGAAACGTCATTTTTATGAACGTAGAATGATAACGTAATGCTCCAATGAGATCTTATAGTATTTTTCATCAATATATCAACGGAAATGGAATAGATAGGAATTCAACTTTTATTTTTGTACGTGTAAAATGGCAACAATTTTAAAATAAACTAACAGTATATATTTCGAGGAAGTTGTTAAAAAAATCCGGAAACCCGTTTTAGATATCAATTTGATCCTTGCAATTCATCATTTCTTTCAGAACAATTTTATCATCGCTCTGGCCACATTTTGCGATTATTATTTGCTTCGTAGTTACGGATATAAGCAATAAATAGAAATGGGAAATGTTGGTGAAGTTCTCGATTTTAGATTGTAGTTACGGTAACAGTACGCTCTTTATGAATGTCATGCGATAACGCAATGTCCTGCGGAGAATCTAATCATCATTCTCCATGGATGCGCATTGAGAACGCAGAAGAAGGGAAGTGAATTCTCGATTGATGTATCAGCAAATTATTTACAGCTTGTCATTTATTTCTTATTGGAGCATAAAGTGGCGTCAGGATTATCAATATATCTACTTGAATAATTGTCTTATATTTCGAACTGTTCGATAACATATATCTCTGTAGCTTATGCGTTAAAAGTGATTAATGATTCTAACAATTTAATTACGTCTTTACAACTATTATATATTTTAGAATATTATTGCATATTTTGAAAAAGATAAAGTATCAGTAGTAAATTTATTTGTTATATATAATTCACTATATTTTCTCAATTAAAATGTAAACCAAGTTTTATGTTAACCATTGTATAAGGTAGTATTTTAATGATTTTAATCTCAAAGTCTAATGTAAACTCATTAGTGATTAATATACATTATTAAAAAGGAACCGTAATACTTAATTTGAAGGATATGAGAATTTTTTACAAATTTTATAACTTCTGCATAAGATAGACAATTTCGCATGAAAAAAAAACTCAAATATTCACGTGCCACGTAGAATAATTTAATTCTGTTGACTTGCAATTATAATTATAATATGCTGTTGCAAATTTTCATATGGAACTTACAATTTTGTACAGAGTACTATAGAAAAGCAGAAATTCAATAGGCTAGGAAAACAAAAAGTTTAGACTCTGACAGATAGGTACCGACGATGAAATTTTTTGTCTAACCTATAACAGTTTATCATGCCCGTGATGTTAACCATTATTTTTCCTAATAAATTAGATGAATGATTGCATCTTTTTTTACTTTACACATATCGTGAGGATGCACAAACTTATACTTATTCTTTTAAAGTAGAATAATTAATTACTACACGATTGATTGCATAAAAAATTATAAACGCGTAAAATCAAATTTTACGTTGTTTGAATTATGTGTATTTACATAAAAGAAATCGTAATGTTTGTAACATATATTTGAAACTAAAAGTTTTCAAAATAATTAGTATTATGAGTTAATTACACCAAAAAACGGTCATGCATATTTATACTCAACGTGTAAAAAAAAACAATTTCACAAAAGATAAACCTTTTTTCTTAATATCAGATAATATGCAAATTAAGTGATATAATTCTTTTATGTAATAAGTTAATAAGTAAATGAAAGTATATCATGACAGGAATATATATCTGGTAAAACATTTAATAGAAGATTAATTAAGAAAACGTAATGCTTTTATAAATATATTTATTATCAAATGCAATTTCATCTTAAAGAACAAGAAATAATACGTATCATATGTGGTTACTCCACTCTTTAATGAAATTAGTTTTGACGCCCGTTTACATTCAATTTATCATTTCAATGAGAGAAAATTAATAAAATAGTTATGTCTAAACATTCACACTTTATAAATGGTAACATATTTTCGGTTATCTTATAAAAGGATCTGAAAACTTATAATCCACTCTAAACACGATTGCAATATGTATAGCTGCATTGCATAACAATTCCCCAAAATATAATGTACATAGAGTTTCACACAGTAATCTAACAACCATGGATTTTAAAATCTGACCATTCAAAGCGTCAAAGTCATTGTAATCTTGCGCCGCTTCGAAGTTATGAGCAAAAAAAGGAGACTAAGTATCCAAACGCATACGATGCTGAGTCACGAAATCCATGTGTACTACACCAAATACAAGAAAAAATGCGAAACGAAGCCGCGTTCGTAAATTAATAGGTATACCTAACCGACAAATTAAGTAACGTACCAGGCAATCAATACTTCCTTTTCTGTAACTATCAACGCTGTATGTAACAAGGCACTACAAAAAAGAACGTAATGGTCCTGTCTTTTGTCTACCCTTAAACGCTCTTCACATGTTCTATACCTACGCGGTGTCGGATATACACACACATATAGGAGCTTGTTGTACTATACTTATGCATTTATTCGGAGCACGAGCGCATAAATGCGGGTTGGGCTTTAATCAATTTGGCCCTTTTTCCTCGATATTGCCCCAAGGAACGGTTTCTCTCCTATTCCCTCGGCCCCTGTACTAGGGAAACTGACGAAAACTTTCAAAGAGATTTCCATGCGAAAATTACCGCCACTATCGTTTTCTTCCCTGACCTTCTTTGCGTTCCGTTAATCAGAAAGAACAGCCTGTAGATCTTACTTGCGGGTAGAGTTTTGCCAGCGCTTCACACGAGTTGTGGCAAAGCTTTGTTTTTTCGAAGGGGATCGATGGATGGAGGGTGAGGATAAGTTCGTAGTCAAACAGAGGAATTTTCGGGAAGGGACTGAGCATGAAAATATTTACAAGTTGATACATCATAATAATATTTGTATTGCATATAGTAGGAATGTCCCCTACATGTGAAATATACAATTTTATTTTCGTGTGGTGTTTTTTTGGGGTGGCGTGCATCAATTCTAGCTTTTATTTGGATCAGTGAATTCATATATTGTACGAAAGTGTGACACACGTCCCTCGAGTTATACTGAAATCGTAATTTTGAAAATTTTCGTTCTAAATATGGCCTCACGTGGATATGACCTTGGCAGATCCTTTCCAGCGATACACGGTTCATACATGTAATATTAAATTTGATTATATAGCTGAGAGCTTTTAGCGCGCACCCTGTATCATCAAATTCTTAAAAGTGTCAAAATACACGGACAATGCCAGATATATTATTCACGCGAATGTACAAAAAAGGGTAACCGTCTTCGTGGCTTACTTTAGAAGATAAAAGAAAAATTGTATTAAGATCGGACTATTGTTCCAAATAGTTATATCTCAAAAATTGTTCTCGTAAATTTCATAATTTATCTATCTTAAAAGATAAATAAAAATAACCAACGTACGACAATAAATAAATTTAGTGAAAATTATCGAATTTTATTTATTTATTCACAGAGAACAATGACTTTACAGAAAAAGAAACAGAATAATATAAAATCGTCGTTCATTCAACTTTCAACTTCAGAGAACAAACGATATCCATCTCATTATGATTATCGCTAGCCGCATTTAGCATTTTCCGACCTTAAATGCCGCTAATTAGTACCCACACAATGTCTGCAGCGTCAAAAGCTCTTCTTCTTACCTTCTTCTTCGTTATATTAATAGTAGTAAGTGGGGAAGCGACTGTAGTAGTAATAATCTGGCCGACTGAGAAAGCCAGCCGTGCCGTCGTAATAATAGTAAGGATAGCGGCCGGCGAAGCCTCCGCCGAGGGCCGGGAAGCCCGACGTGAAGACGTCATCTGTCGTATGGGGCACGTAGTGACTGCTGTAGGACACTGCGTACTGCGGGTACTCCTGCAAGAATGTGATCGTTTTTGCATAAGCGATAGACATTAAGCCGGTAAATGCTAAGAAGGTTGAGCGGTTATGTCAGGTGCGCTTGTTTGTTTTAATTTATACGAGTTTTTAGAGGACGCGTGGGCGATTACAACTTTGCTTCGCGTTGTTGTTCGATGAGTTCGCATTCGAGAAACGATGTCATAAAAACTATTAAGCCCGCTTAACGATCATGCGGTGTATCGACACTTTCGTTTGAACAATTTTTTTACACGCCGGTTCATGCTAATGGGGAAAATATTTTTACTATGAGTCGACAGTTTAAATTAACGATTCTATGATATATTGGTGGGCTTTTTTTATGGTTTCGTTGAGTTAGATAATGATATTACATGGACAAACAAAGAGTTTTGAGTTGAACGAATGGGCCAACTATAATACATTTTAGTGCTAGTTTAAAATTTAAGCATAGCTAAAGCTTTGATTGTGTGTGTGTGTGTGTGTGTGTGTGTGTGTGTGTGTGTGTGTGTGTGTGGTTGGAAATGGTTCAAATCTTATGTTTTAAATGAATACCTAATCATATATTGAAAAACTTCGTAAATATAAAGTGGATTTGTACACATTGGAAAATTATTGAATTCTATAAAATGAACAGAGACCATCTAAATCGAATACAAAAACTTAAAGGATATTAGGATTATTACTAAAATGTAAAACGTTCGCGTGGTTCTGCATTCTCAATTTTCTAACAAGAGGCGAGTGCTTTCTTTGAAGAATTCTACGATGAAAAGGGTGGGAGAAAAAAAATTTGAAAGCTTTGCTTCAAAATTAAAGAACTATTTCAGAATTTCAATAAAAGTATATGATTTCAATAAAAGTATACTTTGGTTTTTAAATATTATTTGTTTTGTCTCCTTTTTAAAATGAATTGAATGATTGAGCAATGGCTAGAACTTTCTTAAAGTGAACTTGGATTTTAAAGTATTTTTTTATATTCGCTTAGATAGAATAAGTTTACACGGGGTTTGCATTTTAGAATATTCTTCAATGAGTGAGATTTCGCAAATTTACGCCAAAGAGTGTATTCTGTTACAAAAGAATTAAATATACTACTTTAGTAAGTATTAACTATCGTACAAGTTAGTATACAGTGTTCTTTTTATAAAAGTAATAAGTGAGTTTTTATAACATAGATGACAATTTTTAAGAACTAGATTCTATCAAAATTATAACTTACTTTTAAAGTTTAGGTATCTTTAAAAAGGTTTATCGGAGATCATTATGATACTAGCAAAGATCATTACTATACACACCCTCCGGGAACGGATTTTAATTTCTTTGATAATCGATTTCTGGTATCTAAAAATAAAACCCAGTGTTCATAATTATTCCCCAAATAGATCCTTTTTCTTGAGATGTGAGCCATCTGATTTCAAATATATACTTTATTTCGTTAGAAAATGATAGCTCTTTTATTGACTGTCACTTTGCAAGTACTTATATTACGAAAACGAGAAAATAAATTAGAAAGTAGATATGAAATACTAAAATTTAAGCTCTGTTTCGTTAAAAAAAATATTTATTTCTCGCAAAATTATAAATAATCTATGATAACGTGAGAAAATGATTAAAAATTTTCTTTTTTTTTTTAACAATTTTATGGATTGTATTTTCAACTATATTATTGCTTTATTTTTGATTGTTTATAATTTCCCAAAGAATTAATATTTTTTAACGGAACAGAGCTTAAATTTTAGTATTTCACATCCACTTATATAATTTCTTTTCTCGCTTTTGTAAGATAAATACTTGCAAAGTGTCAGTCTTTAAAAGAGACAATTTCTTAACGAAATAAAATAAATTTAAAATTAGATAGCTCATATATCACGAAAAAGGGCCTATTTGATGGAATAATTATATGAACACTGGGCTTAATTTTTAGATACCAAAAATCGACTCTCAAAGTCCCGTTTAAATCCATTTCCGAGAGGGAATGCACTCTCCTTGTAAGTTATATCTGTCAAACAATCTTTTTGATATAAATTTCCCCAAAAAGCTCTCAAATCTAATTTTTAGAAAAAAAAATACATTGAAATAATGTTACTTCTATACAATTTTGATGCCAAAACATAGGTTTCAAGAACGAATTCTCCCAAATACGTAAATCACGAATAAAACATATTTCCAAACAACCAAATATATTATGTTATCAAAACTCCTCCCACTACCCCTCAATCACGCCTTATCAGACAAACTCTGGACACCGGAAAACAAAGACACAACTTTTCTGGCCGCGCGAGGGGGAAAACCCTGCGAACCGCGCAGATGCCGCGCAATTATATCATCCCGTTGATCCGGCATGTAACTGCGCCATCGCTGCCGCGGTCCGCATTCATCTATCCGCTGACGAAAATTTCCAATATCGCGGTCGGCAAAACCAGCCACGTCCGCAGCGCGAAACATGAAACAATAATTCACCCAGATACCGCTTGCCCACGCAATATCTTCTTCGGAAAGCGCATCGTGTGTAATATGCGGGGTGAGAGAGAGACTCACGTAGTAGCCAGAAGCGTAGCCGTAGTCGTCGCCCTCGTAGAGATTGCCGAGGCTGCCCGCGTAGCCGAGGGTTGAGAGGGCGCCCGAGCCCAGAGTCCCAGTCACGGCCAGCGGAAAAGCAGCCGCGTAGGAGCCGCTTGCGACGCGCGCGTCGCTTATTTCCCGCTTGACGGCTGAGGAGGCAGCGGCGGCGCTAGTCGCGGTCAGAGCGACAAACGCCACTATTGCGTCCAGGTAGATCGACTGCAAAAGAGAGAGATAATTGAGTGTTTAAGCTGGCTGCAGTCAATATGATATTATATTATCAAGCCTACTTTAATTTACTCTTTTTTTTGCTATCCATTCAGTTATGGCTAAGTAATAATTATTTTATTATATCATTAAGTTTTATTCTTATTTAATCTCAAAGCCATAGATAATTTTATAAATCTTCATAATTAAATTTGAGTTTTATTCCAAACTAAAACAATGAATGCATTGAGAATTTGGAACTAATAACTATATAGTTTTAAGATGAAGTGTTTCATCAAATACATTATTTGAATAACTCTGCTGTTTAATTCGTTTCCATTTTCATTAACATAAAAACTGGAATCCTCCCGTAGGAGGAAATTCCTGCAGAAATTTCTGTAGGAAATCTTCCAGGAGTAACTGCAAAGTTATGCAAAGATTTCACCCACAGGAAATTCCATAGAAATTTCTACAGAAAATACTGCATATTTATACAACTAAAATTAATTATATTTTATTAGATATTAAAAAGTCAAAGCACGCGACTACTGTAAGCAATGACAGTATGAGTGTTACTATTAAGAATGATAACACTCAAAGTGGAGCTTGATGCGCACATTTTAATTTTGCTTCCTCATAGAGCAAGCTTTGTAATAGTAAAATTTTAATTTTCTTTAAATTGCTCTAGAAACATGAATAAAGGTGTTAGAAGTTTGTGTCACATGATTTTACAAAATGTCTGTATGGATGTGTGTGTGTGTGTGTGTGTGTGTGTGTGTGTGTGTGTGTGTGTGTGTGTGTGTGTGTGTGTGTGTGTGTGTGTGTGTGTGTGTACCGCTTTATTTTCGGATCTACGCGGTCGATTTTAACCGGACGGGTCTCATTTTTTTTGTTTTTTGATTCCGAATTCGGGAAAAAAAATAATTTTGTACGACTAACTGATTCATTTTTGTTTTATGTCAAATTTTTCATTTTCGAAAAATTTATTTTTGATTTTTTTTAATGATTGGATTTAAATTTTATAATCCGATGGGTAGCGTTCGAAAGAGTATAAAAAAACTTATATTTTAAAAACAAAAAAAATTTCTCTAGCTATCACGGTTATTTTGTTATTAACAAAAACGTGTTTTTTTTTTTAAATGCTTATAACTCCCAAACTAAATGGTCAATTTTTTTGAGAAAAATCATGATAATGGAGATTATGAATAGCTATAATATGTATAAAATTGAATCCATTCTATTGGTTAGTTTTTAAGAAAAAAATTAAAAAATTAAAAAACGTGTTGTAGGTGGCGACAATTTACGGGAGTAAAATTGTGTTAATCGCTTCGAAATTCCTTGTAGAGGTAGATTTTTGGTTGCCACCTGCACCTTTCTTTGGGATGGGTGATTGGTTCATAAATTTCAGAGATTTTTGAGGTTAAAATTTTTGTAACCTCTTTTTCGAATCGTAATTTCTCGAGAACGGCTGTATGTATCAGAATGGGATAGGTAGCATTTAAAAGTGAATTAAAATACCTATATTTTCTAAAAAAAAAAAAAAAAAGTTTCAAGCTATCACGGTTCTTTGGTTATTAACAAAAACATAAAACATGAAAAATGAAAAAAATGAGTTTTGTATGTCCAACGATTCCGGAGGGAAAATAGTCGTAATTTCTTCAAAATTCCTTGTGGAGGTAGATTTTGGATAGCTCTTGGTCGAGTTCTTTGGGCAAAATAATTGGTCCATAAATTTCAGAGATATTTGAGGTTAAAATTTTTTAAACTTTTTTTTAAATCGTAATTTCTCGAGAACGGTTCTATTAATCAGCTATAGATTTCTAGACAATTTTGTATGTGATATAGATATTATGTATGTGAATTTTCATCAAGATCGTACGATTACTTTTTGATATTCAAAATTTTCCTATTTTACAAAGTTATTTTATTTGTCGCCTGATAACTAGAGAAAACTTGTTTTAATTTTTTTTTAATTTGGCGGAGATGTAGAATGTATATTATTTATTATATGCGTTTTTAGAGTAAAAGAATTCGTTTATGAATTTCAGAGATATTCGAGGTTAAAACTGATTTAGCCTTCTTTTCAATTCGTAATTTTTTGGATATATCTATACTAGAAAATGGAAATAACACGTGCTATGCGTGCGTGTTGTTCACTTGCTTTTGTTTTTTATTGAGGGTAATTTACAGCGCGATCAAGTTTTAACCTTATTAGACTCATTGAAGAATAGATTTGGTTGAAATTTCAAAAGATTATCTTTATTTTTTACTCGAAATATCGAAATTTTTTGTATAGAATATTGATTGGGAAAAAGTTTGCATTTTACTTGCAGAATATGCCAGTATTTTTGTTGTAACCTTTTTGGAAAGTCTCTTGACTGATTGACTTGATTGGTGACTTTATAATAAACATTCATATATGTGTAATAAACGAATATATGTAATACAGAGTTTGGTAATTTGTTCGAATTTATTTTTAAGTTTTCAAAATATTATGGATTTAAAATATTACCCAAAGTTGAAGGTGCACGCGATAACAATATTAAGAAAATCAACCAATAGTCTTAAAATTTGGGAGAGATATATTTTTTTTATATCTTCAAACTGAATTCGTTGCCCAATAAAATCGAACTATTACGACGAAAGATATTTGAGGTTTAAAATAAAACTAATTGAACATATGATAATATTTTGAAAAAATTGATTTATAAAAATATCGGGTTGTCGCACGAGAAAAAGTGTAACAAGAATGAATTTTCGAAAAATATATATTAATTTATTACGAATATTCATAAAGAAAATTGGGTATGATACAATTAATTATTATGATAAAAAATTTAAAAAAAAAAATGAATAAATACATTATTTTGAGGAAGCTAAGTGCCAATGTATTGGCAGCGGTTTTTACTTTATTATTCAAAAAATTATTAATAAAAATTAATGTGTCGGTGTATCAACCCCTACTTTGAGTGCTATTATTTACATATGGTATATTATATCTACACTAAAAGTTTTAGTCACTTGCATTGACTTCTTAATGTTTGATAATAATAATATGTAGAGTAAATAACTGTATCTCAATAAGTTGTAGAGTATATGCAGATAATGAAAAAAAAATATGATTCGATAAATAGAAATTTGAGATATATAGCCTTACGATACCTTATAAACGACATAAACAAATATGCTAACCTTAAACATCCTGTTTCCTAGACACTGCAGTTTATTAATGACTCGAGATAAAGCTCGTAAATGTGATTTATATACTAAACAACATCAGAAAAATCCGTTCCACATTATTTTCTGCCAGGTGTCATTGAAGATTTCTCTTGCGCTCGGATATGAAAAAGTGACAAGTATTTATGTAGGTATTATTAATATTACATATACAACCGTAATTCACGTGATTGCAATCCTACGTTTATGAGGTTAATTAAAAAAAACTACGTAAACAGACTGCGCGTACCATAAAACATGCGCCGCTGCTTTTCTACGCTTTTCCTATTCAAATATAAGTATTTAGTCCATGTTTGAGAGCGTATATGTATACTCATTGCGATGCGCGGGATCGTTATAATGCACACGAGTCTCAAAAACATCGTAAACATGCGATGCACGTCTCTACACACACGCATTCCTCACTGAAGAAAAATAGTTTTCAAAAAGTTTACATCAAACGCAAAATAATTTTACAAAATTACGTAAGCGCGTGGGTCCGAGTCCTCTCCAACGACGTTTCACCTGCTATAGGAAAATCCGCCAGCGCACACAAGGAGAAACGTGTCAACGGATTATATAACATTAAGAAAAGAATATAACTTCTAGCTCGCACGCGCAAAAGATCGTCTCATAGTGACACTTGCGCAAAGACCCATACGCGCACGGAGAGAAGAAAGTTTCAACCAGCTACACTTACACACAGCCGAGCTGTTCATACGCTGCGAGTGTTTTCTCACGTTTTAAATTCATAATATTCTTCACGCGCTCGCTCGCTAACCATTATGTTAATTTCATTGACGCGGAGGAGTCAGCGTCTCGTCGCGAGCCGTGTAATTGGAGCACTGCTTTTTCTTTTTCTCTCTCGCTCGGTTCTTGATGCACAAGCGCGGTGGATGAGTTCACGGTGCGCGTAGGGATTTGCATGATGACGTCTAGGAAACGATTAGCATTGTTGCGGAGTAATGAGATGAGGCAAAGGAGGCTTAGCTGTGAGAATGAACTCAATATCGGCATGGCATTCTTGGTTATATAATGTTTGTTGACACTCTGTGAGATTTCTTTTTTTTCTCCTCGTTATGGATTTTTGTCGGTACGCGAGGTGTGTTTATAGGAGATTTTCTCGCAATTCGCAATGAGTATGAATAATTGATTTAAGGCGTGCTCATTTTTATGCTAAGTCTTTCAAAGTATGAAGTAATTTAGAACCTACGCTGCTTTTCGTTAAAAAAGTAGTTATATATTTACTTTGTGTTGTAAATAAGTTCTAGGTACCCTGCATAGAGATTCTCGAGTTTCATTCTCAAATAATGCGTAATCACACTTTATTTACATATCTGTATTTAATCAATAATTTTCAATTTATTTAATCCCTACACCTCCCGAAAGATATTTATGTATATACTTAGTTTTTTTATACAACGACCTTTATATTAATGGCCGCCTCATATTTACAATTATAACGAAAAAAAAGTCAATCTACAAAGTAATGCCTTCAAACTTCTTATCTGCTTAACAGTTTTATAACATCGCGTTCAATCCATTATCCTTCTCCCATCGTCCAATTACACTCGAGCGAAATTAGCAGCCGGTCCGAGAATCACCAGCCGCGCTCACGCACGCGCCATTCGCACACAAGCTAATCAAATCCGCTCTCTATTAGCGTATCCTTTCCCAGCTACCGTATCATACACTCGCTCTCGCGAGAGATCACGATCTCACGTTCGGAGGCTGCGCGGTCAAAAAAGATGCCAGCAAAAAGCTATATAGTGTATAGGAGCAGCGGTGGAGGCGTGAGCGCGAACTTTGCGCAACCGCGGGCACAGCATTGCCGGCTTTTTTGCCAAAGCGAGGAAAGAAAGCGCAAAAACGCGCGTATAGGGGTCCTTCGAGAATATTATATATACGCGCACGCTGAGAGTACTACTGAACCGCGTTCCGTTTCGAAAGAGCGTATCCTATGCGACGTCCTTCTATGTTGGGAGGCTGGCGACTAAGAGCTTTTCTTTCTTTTTGTTGTGCGGAAAGAATTTTTTTTTCCGGAGAGAGCGTCTATTACAAACTTTTTTTTGTGGGAGGGGCGGGGGTTCCAAAGTTTCGACGATTCACTATAAAATTGAAGTCAACTATAGACGTTTTTCAGTTCGACAAATGATAATACAGATTATTTTTAATTTCGAAATTCTAAATTATGAAAATCATATTTTCGAATGTAACAGTTCACCTACTGTCCAAAACGTCGAATTTCATCAATACGACCTCAAAGCAAATATATAAGCTGTTTCTAATGATTTATTTCGAAGTATCTATATTGTACCCCTATTAAAAATTCTATTAATGAAATTCGATGTTTTGGACAGTAGGTGAAGTTTTACATTCGTAAATATGATTTTCGTAATTTAGAATTTCGAAATTAAGAACAATCTGCATTATCATTTGTCGAACTGAAAAACATCTATAGTTGACTTCAATTTTATAGTGAATCGTCGAAACTCTGGACCCCCTCCGGAGGGGCTACTATTTATAGTGTTAGCAGGTTATTGATTAGCTTGGTATTTCATTAATTTTGGATTCAATGAGAAATTTTTGGAGAGGTAATTATTTGAAATTGATAAACTTTATATTTTACTGGGGGAATACATTATTATTGAAAGCAAATATTTGAATGCCTATACTTACGTTTGAAAGTATTTTTTCGAAAGTTATGTATTTTTTTTTTAATAAAATTAAAAATGTAGATATTTTATTATTTGTCTTTTATTGACATGTCATGACAATTGCACATATAATAAGCTTTACAAAAATACTTTTTTTTATTACAGTTTTGTGTATATATATTGTTACAGTAAAATACATGAGTATATATAAATGGGTATTTGTATGTTTTCCAGCTTGTTTCTTCCTGCGCAGTAATATCAAGCGCTATATCGAATCGATCGCACGCGAATGCAATTCGCATGTCGCGTTCAGCGACGCAATTATAGCACCTCGCTCTATATGTATAATTGTAAAGCTGATGCGTATCGAGGGAAACATTAAATATGTATAATATACCGTACAGCAGAAAAATATAAATCGTACACTCAGTGCACCTATAAGTACAAAGAAAACAAACAAACCTCTCTTACTATATATATATTTTTATAATACCGTTTACATTATTTATAAATTAAGTTAAAAATCGTCGTTGCCTCACCTACGACGTTGTTACGTATACAATTAGGCCGTCAGAAGGAGTAAATGCTCTTTTTCTCACTCTTTTTCTCTTTATAGAGCGTAAAAATGCATAATAAAAGAGGGCGGGTCATGTCACATTCTATACCTTTAATGCGAGCTCAAATGAAACCGCGATACGCTCGTCCCACATATTTAGCTCTCAAGAATGAATTTCGATTCTTAATGTGCCCTCGTGGCCAGTGGGAAGTAGTAAAATTTTACCTTTACTGCGCACCATATAATTCTTTATCTCGCTCCTCGATAATAAAGTTTCGTCGAACTTTTTCGCAGTTCTGAATTTTAATTGACAATTTGAAAAATTTTCTCGGCGAAAAATCTCGTTCCCTTTTTCGCGTCTTAGAGATCAATAAAAAGTGGACGTAGAGAAACGGGCTTCCCTAACAACTTTATACTTGCATGAAGCGCAATTACGTCTCATTCTTTATAATCGGCAAGCTAGCACCACCTTATATTTATGCGACATTATTTCTATTTTCTCATCAGCGCATTTTTCGCTAGAGTAGGTATAATTGAACCTAAAAGTACACATTGGAATGTTTCCTCGTTTCTACTAATAAAAATCTGCCTCAGTTCCTACAGGACTTGTCATAAAGTTATCTAAATTTTGTCGGTAAAATATGTGTCACTTTAAGATTACAAAGAGTATTTGATTTATTTAAGTGATATTTGACTCTGAAGATTTAGATAATTGTAATGCAAATCCATTGTGATTTGTGCTCTTATTCACTTGCACTTTTTCTATTTCCACTTAATTCTAAAAATAGCCCATTTCTGTGCAGTAGTCTTACAAGGAGTATTTCGAGGTGCTGTTACAATAACTCCTGTATTCTTAGAAATAAATGCAAAGATCAGAAAATCATGTTATAATATTTATAACAAAGCAAAAATATTGTTTAACCTGAAGAAAAAGTTTTTCAAAATTATTCGCTCGATTGAAAAATGCTCTACATCTTGTTCTTTAATCATACACTTGATTCTACTGAAAATCCTTTACGAAACCTTTCTTCAACTTAAACAACGCTCATCTTCTATACATCACCGTGCCATCGTCATATAACCAATGCGTACTTCCAGCTACAGCGTCCCCACCAAACAGACCCTAAATTAAGCATCACTCGCGGCAGCGTTGTACACATTTTTTTTTTGTACAAGAAAGACGATCCAACTTGGGACCCACCGCATCCGGCGCTAGCCCATTACACGTGCTCGTAGCCATAGTACTCGGGCGCGTGGTGCACGTACTTGGGTATCGGGTGGGGGTGGAGCTGGGGTCCGACCTTCTTCACGACTGCGTTGAAGCCGTTATGGTCGTCGGCTGTGTACTCCACAATCCTGACGCTGCCGTCGGGCTCGTTGACGCTGTACGAGCCGTGCACGACGTCGCCGTCCCGCACCTCGTGCTGAGTCTTCACGTCACCGGTGTGCGGGTCGTGCACGCCGTAGTTAAAGGTGTACTTGGGGTGCGCCTGGAAACCGAAATTCAAACGTTACTTGGTAATTTTACTCTCAAGTTGAATATATAATTTTTTTAAATAATTACAAACTAGGTAGAAACCATCTTTATTAATGTATTTAATGCGGGTAATAACAATTGATACACTGATAGAAAGAAATATTTGAGCCAAATTCCTGCGACTTAACAGTTAATACACGAAACTAAAATTATTAAAAATAAATTGATTTTAGAAATAAATAAACAAGAATTAATAGTATTCTCAAAATTTTAATAATCATACTAACATTATCAGTATTAATAATGCTTTTTTGATGTTTTAAATTGTTTAATACAAAATAATAACTATTGATTAGATATGCAAATTAAAAAGTTCATAAAATGTTTTCTAAACAGTTGAATTTTTATTACTTAATTCAATTTGACTTAGGTACTAATAAAATCATCATGTTTTTAATAATTTTAGTTTCGTGTATTAACAGTTAAATCACAAGAATTTGGCTCAAATACTTCTTTCTATCATATACTATAGTTTCCTCGAGATTTGCCGAAATTGAGAGATAAATATTTTGCGACTATAAATGTAAAAGGCACGCAGAGAATTTCAAAACACCATTTAAAATCTCACTTTACGACATTTTAGTACACGTACATGCTCTCGGACTAAGCGTAACACTTAGCGTAATAGCTTGAAACTAACGCTGTAAAGTACGCACCGAGCAATGTGATTTATTAAACAAATGGCGCATATGAAGAAATTTGGAACGTGCACGAGCGCGCGAAAACAACGGCCATCAGAGAGAAAACAATATAATAAGACATTTGCGCCTGTGCGCGAGGCTCGCGATTCAGCTGGCCTTTACCGGATTTATTACACGCGCGCCACATAGAAAGCGCGCATGAGGACGGCCAGTAATAGGCTTTCATGTTTATCGCAAAGCGATAAAAGTAATCATATAGCCGTGTCGCGGGTGAAAGAAGGAGCGGCATCCATCGCCACGCGTGCATCCATCTCGACGCGCGCTCGTAAAGACAAAGAGTGGCGCGACCGCGAAAACGCGTCCAGGCGTTGCGACACGCCGCGTATATAGCTGGCCAGCCACACACACGCGTACGGATCTTATAATAATATTTATGCCATTCTTCGAGGTTGTGATTATTCAGTGTGTGCGTGTACGTGGGTGTGGGTGTGTTCTGTTTTATGGCACTTGAGAGCGTTACATGGTACACACATTTTCGTAATAGCGCGCGGGTACGAAAAGGGGGAGTTAAGTGCGCCGCTAAGAGCCGCAATGAAGAGCTTGCAGGGGTGTACGTTAGCCGAAAAAGGGGGGAACAGGGATTTCGGGAGAGGAGATTGGGGGTTTCACGGAAATTTGCTCGTTGGCTTTTATTTCATCGTGTTTACGAAAATAATTGTTACAAGTGTTAATTTCGCGGTTTTAATACGGGAATTTTTTTGTCTTCGGAAAAATTTTGACATTTTGTTAAAAAACAAAGATTAATTGTTTTCTTGAATTTTATGTCGTTTAAGAAAAATGTTAGAAATGAAAATATTTATAAACTGATATCTTCATCTACTACTGGCAAAGCTATAAGGTTTTATACTGGTTGTTATATTTCAATTGGCTTTACTTCTTTTGAATCAGACGTATAGAGTGAATTGAATTGGAAATAAGCGCGCCTGTAAGAAAAGAAATGGTATTGGCTCGAGTTTTTGTTAGATGTCATGCTGAGAGTTTTTCGGACGATAAAAACGTAGCTGTGAGATGGTTTTCCTTTTTGCAATTGTCGAAGAGACGAAACTCGTCTTTTCCTTCTAACAGTAACGAAACTTGCTACCTATAATTAATTGCGAACACTAAACTTTTACCAAATTAACTACGTGGATTGATTTTTTTTTTCAATTATATCACTTTCAACATTCTTACTTTACGAAATTCCAGACAAGATCCTGGTTCGTGATGTTTAGCAGCGGCACAATTCGACTGAAAAAATCCATATATCACGCGACTAATCGACTTGCAACAACCAGACGTAATTATTTCGCGACACGATTTTCGATTTTGCAACGCGCATGCAGGCGGGCAATGCAAAGACTCGCGTGGATCATTGTTCGCTGTCTTCACGACTATTATCTAATTGTAGCTACACGTCATTATTCGAATACTTTCTCCTCTCTCTCTTGCGCGCGCGGGAGGGAATTTCTCGCAATTTTCTTGTTTACCCAAGACCCATTCGCACATCACGACGTGATTCGACGGCGGATAGCATTGCTCTATGCTGCACTCCATAAAGTGGGAAAACAGAAGGAAATAATAGAAGGGGTTATACTCGTCAGGCGAATAGAGCGAACGAGTGAGAATGTCAATAGGAATTGCGCTGGGTGTGAATATTATATCGGAGAGAATACACGAAATTCAGCTAATAAATGATACTTGAAAATAGAATCACCATAATACAACTTTTCTGGAAGATTCGTTACTACATATAACATATGCATCTTTTGTATAATTATTAATTTGTTAAACATATTTACGAATTTAATCACGCATGCTATATAGTTTCATTCCTTTACGCGATTATTTTATTTTGCTATTCAGCACTTTGCAGCTGAATCTCGTTTTAATCTCAGAAACAAATAAACCTCCCGCATCTCTCATACACGTACCCACACATACCACGGCGAATCTCATGACAAAAGCAACGCAATCATCCCGTGCACTGCACCGACATGGCGCGTACTTACATTTCGCAACTCTCTGTCTCTGTCTCGCGCACCCATGGCAACCTCTGAAAAACCTCCGAATTGCAAAACTACATCCTCTCATCTAGCACAGCGCGCATGCACACAGAACACAACACACTCTAGCGGTAGGCAAGTAGCGTATCCTGTAATTATCGGCCGACACACATCCTCTGGTATACACACGTATACGTATATATGTACGAGACTTACGTAATAGTCGTGCTCGTGGTCGTGCTCGTGCTCGTGGGCCAGGTGGGGCTGGAAGTGGTGGAGCTCGCGGGCCTCGAGGTGGAGGGGCGCCGCGCTGACGGCGTGGACCGGGACGGCGACGGTGGGCAGGACGGCGGAATGGTGGCCAGCGCCGATGGCCTCGTGGTAGTCCTCGAGCGCGTAGTCGTGCGCCGCGTACTGGTGGTGGTTGTGCGCGCCGCCGTTGTAGCCGATCACGAGGCCGTCGCACCGGGCGACGAGCAGCGCCGCGAGGATACCCACTAGCTGCGTGGGAAAGAAAGAGCGATGAGGTTTAGAAGGTTGATTGCATAATTGAATTCTCCTTCAATGGGCCGCCGCTAATCTCTTTTACAATTTTTACTAATTAAGTCGAATAATAAGATTTTATTGACCCGATGCGGGGAGAAGAAGTAGAAAATATCATTTATTTTTTCGAAGAGTTGGGGGGCAGAGGAGGTCATTGTTTATTGCAATTTTCAGGTGATTTAAGTTACGGATCGCTGTTGTAAAGTAATTGCATCGTAGATAATGTAATGCATTTCATTCATTGAAATAAATTTGTATGATATACTTTATGAAGTGTAAATGGTACACTTGAACATAGGAAGATGAATATTTCTATATGTTTACCATCTTTTCATAAAGTTGAAAATGTTCTTTAATTCTTTAAAAGTTTTATTAAGGAACACTTGATGTTATTTATATACCATTGTATTCGACACATTTTTATGCACAAAAATAATTTCACATTGCGAATATTACAGAACTCTCTGAAATATAAATACAATACCTCTGCTTATGAATATGGATGATAAGATATCGTAATATATCAACGTAGGTGTATTGTAAAAAATAAGATTTAATTAAAGCAAACAATCTCTATCTTTTTAAAATCCTCTTACCCAAGATTAATATTATTTTCTCTGAATACCACGTTCAAAATTTGCGAGATGAAAGATATGTCAGTTTCCTAATGAGGCTTTTAAGTTCAATTCTCCTTAATTGAAACTAATTGTAGAGCTAGTACAATTTAATTTATGTGTGTATACATATATGATACAATTACAGTTTTATCTTATCATATTCACACAAAATACCATCTTGTTTTCAGTGAAGAAATTTTGTTAAAAAGATTGAATTAACAAATTTTTTACTTGAAAACAGGTAAATGATTTTTATAAATAGGGTTACCGCTGTCTATATATGAAAGATATGAAAGTTTTGCCACTAAAAAAGCTCTTACGTACGTGAGCAAATAAAGTCCAAGAAAGGCCATCTTCTCTTTGTTATGTTATCCTTTGTATAGTGATATGACTTTTCGAGCACTTTAGGTCAAAAAGGTATACTTCACAGCCTTTTATGAAATCTATATTTATATTTAAAAAATTGGTTTCTTTAAAATTAAATGTAACTGAAAAAATGAATTGTAACTTTGTTATATTTTGTTCATTTTAAATATATTTATATATCTACAAAAGAAGTTTTAAGATGGTTAATAGATTTTCATGGCATGAAAGTAAGAAAGTTTATAATTAACTTTTATATCTGCATGAAGAATTTTTCATTAGATTGTGACTATATTCATAGAGTAAGATTTAAGAGTAAATAAAAAATTATATTGCAAAAGGTATAAAGTATAAAAATAACAAATGATGTATCTTCTTAACGTATTTCATTCAGTAATCTAATATATTTCAAACATTACTTCCTTAAAAATATTGAAAAAATCTTAATGAAAAGCTTCAAAGGTATGTCAAACCTCGTTATTTAATACATCAATTAATCAATCTTAATATGTTTACGAAAGATAAAGTATCACTAACATATTTTCACACCTTAATTATCCGTCGCGTAATTTATCCGGGAATCCATCTACCCGTTTGCAAGGTGAACGAACTGAAAGTCACTGCTTGCCATTTTACGCCTTTTCAAATAAAACCATAATTCACCGCGTCAAATCATCACCAACGGCACATAGTACGCTTTCGCGCCACTAAAACACGCTATAATTTCAAACGCCTAGTCTCAACTGTAGATTACAATCGAATTTAAATATTCCCGCGCTAATTGCAGCGAGCCGCATCTCGACCGTCGTAATTTCGCATCGCGGCCGTTAATTAATCTCAGGCCATGTTCAGCGCCCGCAAAGCCGTACATCATCCGTCTATTCGGCTGTGCATTACTACTATACCCGTCTGCGCCTCTTCTCTCTGCCTCTCGCGTAACACACGGCGCGTTTTATCACTCCGACGATTTACATGGAAACAAAAAGCGTTTTCGATCGCGCCGCCGGATAACGCCGCAGTCGCGGTATCTTTCCGCGCGATCTCTACAACTGAGCGTTATACTTTTTTTCCCAAGTACCTTTTTCTCTCTCTCTCTCTCTCTCTCCATACGTTGCATCGTTTATCGCCGTGTAACATCGTGGCGACACGGGAGAAAAGCCGAAATGAGTTTCCGCGGCCTCTCGAATCGTCCTTATAAAATCACTCGTTTGCGATCTCGTTCGGTGCGCGCGTGAATCTGGCCGCCCGCTAGGGTGGGAAAGAGCCTTTGTGCGATACTTTTTTTCGTTATGGTGGAACGTTAATGTAAAAATATGAGAGTTTTTGCGAGTTGCTACCGGTCTAGATATCGATGCTAAACATGCAAATGAAAAATGATGAGGGTAGTTAGGAGATGATGAGCGATTATATAGCGATGTGGTAATAGTTGGGTAAAAATAAAAATAGAATGCAGTGATTTCCACACTGTGTAATTATAAACTATCACGTTCTCCTGTAGATGTATGATTTCCTATTAGTTTTAAAAAGGGTTACATACAGTTTCAAAACTTTGAATAGTGAAAACTGAAAAACGAATGTGATCACGTTTATACAATTATAATAAATATTAAATAAACTGAAACAAAAAAATTTATAAATTATATTTTCCAAAGAGACTTAAAGTTTTTCTTGTTTTTACAAAACGAATTTAAATGTTTTTCAATCTTGGCTGTTGCATAAGTTAGTGAGAAGTTTTTTCTGTGATTCCATGGGCGAGTAGAAAATAAAACGCACGTAAAGCTTGCCCCCTTGGCCTCGGTGCATTCGCTTCTCTTCCCGTAAAACTGAAGTTTGCGCATAATTTTATATTTCACCGGTACTGCGCGTAATTCCAAGTGTCGCACTCGCGCGTGGTCTAGCTTGCGTGAAAGCTTTCTATTCGTCAAGGGGAATTTAAAGAACTTTTCCGGTCCGACTTCGATATTGTAATCCACGTGATTTGATGAGATAAATAAATGCAGGAAAATGCACGGACGGGTTCTTGTAAAATTTATGAATAAATTTAACGAATGTAAACAGAAAATTTAACTACTATAAGATTGATGAGAAAGAAATTATAAATTAAACAATATGCATTTCTTCTTACAACTCTTGCATAACATTGTAGATACAAAATTCATAGATCTGAGAGTCTTCGTACAGAATAAAAAAGCTAGCCTTATGTTAAACTGTTTAAAAAATCGAAATGCAAATTTTTTTATCTTTTATTTAATAATCTATATTACATATTTTATTAAGTTTTATTATTAACTGTAACAGAAGTTTAATGAAAGCGAATGCATTTGATTAAATTTGAAATATTTGGTAAAATAGTATAAAAATTCAATTGGTTTAGGAGGTCTACCAAATTTATTCTCTTGACTTTTAATAAAGCCAAGATTTTAGCAAAAGACGATTATATTTGAACTAGAAATATTGAACAATAGAGTTCAAGTAAAAGTCATTCATAGCTAGTTTACAACTGATTCGTATTATTGAAGAAAGCTTATTGAATAGTTGCTGCAATACATTATTACAAGACTTTAATAAAAATTCAAATGAAATAATATACTATTCATTTAACAAATTAATATTTAACGAGATACATTGTTGTAAATTCCTATTTACCAAGTAATTCTCATTAAATGGCGCATTATAACTTGAAGTTTACCATATTATAGTACTACCGTTTACTCTTTACAAAGGACAGCCCTGTATAGAATACGCTGAATGGAAATGTATGTATTATATTAGGTTTCCTTGACGCTATTGTTCGTAAATACTCATTCTATAAATTTAAATTGGTACTCCTTCGCTAACTTTCTGCTATTAGAATCAAATGAACGCTTTTTTAAAGATATATACAGTTTGCGTATGTACTACAATATCTCTGAAGCATCGCAGGTGAAAAATTTATAAAATATCAGCTCCCAAGCGAACTCGTGACACAGGTAAAATTTTATCACCAGCAAAACACAAAAGTACAATACTCGAAAATCCACGAAGCAGACAATAGTCGCTTTTCTCGGCCCGAATTTCCCAATAGGCGTGACTTTTTCCCCCGATAACTGGCTTTATCCTCCCATACACGCGCGCGCGTTCTCAGACGACGGATGCGTAAAATTTATTCGCGCACGTATATACGCGCCTTTCGACGATACAACAATGAATGGAGGAGGAAATGCGCGCACGCACCGGAAGGAGAACTTGGCAAGCGACGACACGCGCGAGAAAGTAAGCGCACTTGGCGCGAGCGAGCCCGCAATTTTTATAGTCACTTTGGAAAGAGGCGAAAGATACATAGAGAAAGAGAGAGAGAGAGAGAGAGAGAGAGAGAGAGAGAGAGAGAGAGAGAGAGAGAGAGAGAGAGAGAGAGAGAGAGAGAGAGAGAGAGAGAGAGAGAGAGAGAGAGAGAGAGAGAGAAAAGCGTCGCACAGCCACGTGTCCACGGGGATAATGAGAGGAGTAACGCGACGACTTGCATAAATTTGCTTCGAGGTGGTGTTGTCGCTTCCGTGAAGAGGAAAAGGCGCCAGATGACACTTGGGGACTTTGAGACTTTCCTTCCTAGTGGAATGAGTTATTGAAAGTTTATGAGCTTGTTCGTGCGCGGTGAGATTTTTTGATGACACCTGCGTATGACAGCGTTTATGCTTGTACGCGTTATTGGCTTGGGTGTAAAAGGCGGATGAGCGATGGTTTATTGAGGTTTGATGCATCAAAGGAATCAAGAATTGACCTTCTTGGCCAGATAAAGTATCATTTTAAGAAATTGTGTTTTGAAAATATCTGAAAATATTAGGAAATTTTCATATACTATATATGGAGAGAAATTGCGTAGGATAATTTACAATACACGTACGAAACTATTTTATATGCAGTAACACTGGCACATCCTCCGTATAAAGTAAGATTGGCTCATAATTCTATTAAAAATTAGTTAAATTACGAGTAAATAATGTAATATAATATTAGATAAATTTTCCATAACGAAAAATTATGATCCCTTGGGCTCGAACGTCAGCTCCCCAGAGTTTGGAATTTTTACAAATAAAAATAGTAAACTTCACGAAGAATATAGCAAAAAGTACTAAAACTGCAGTAAACTTTTGCAAAATTAGAGTTTATCCCAACGCTGTTATAGATTTTTTTGTGCCTTATTTGTTTTTAAGAAAAAGCGGTGTATAATAAGAGGCTTCCGAGAATCATACATTGTTAAGTTTATGTCCAAGAATTATATATGAAAACTCATTTTGTACATAAAAATTTAAAAAGCGAGATTTTAAAGCTGAAAAAGTTAGAAAAAAGATGTTATGTATATGTAATATCTTCAATATGGATAAAAACGTAAATAAAAGCGACAAAGGACATACAGAAGTCTTATCATGTCTGATCGAACCCGTCTGTTTCCACTTAATGAAAAATATAAATTCACATTTTCTTGGTATAAACGTGGTAAAATTAAATAATTATAATTACCAAAAACTACAATAAATGAGTAATAATTATTTAAGTTAATGAAAATTTAAATTCAATCGCCAAACAAGAAAATAAAAACATTATGTATATGTACCATTATTGCATTCTTGAATCTAAATACAGCTAGATTTATCAATTAATAAACATTAACAAACTATCACATAAAATTACATAGATTTTATACAAGATAAGCATATGCTTATCTGGTAAAAGTAGAAGTCTGTTCTTTTTTAATTAGAAACAGTTACGCAGTACCTCGCACGCGTCGCCGTAAATTCACAGCATCGTCATTCACACTCCCTTAATCCATTAACCTCTTAGTGAGAACAAAGCTACCCCCAGGGTTTTATCATTTTTGCATGGCATATAATACAAAGCGATGTAAAACGCGCGGCGAATATCCAGATGCGCGCGCGATAAAAAAGGACGGCGTCGCGGGAGCGATGAACACATAACGTTTTTCCAGCCCCTTAATAAGGCAGTGGATGATCGTTAAGCGCGCGGTGAACAGCCGCGGACCGCAACGAAGCACCTAATAACTTTTCCCTCGCTCTCTCTCTCTCTCTCTCTATCTCGTGTCGGCGACGCTTTGTTGTTCTCCCTCTCTTTCCCTTGTATGTAGCTACCGAAGAAGTCGATAAAATTGATTGATCGCGCGGAACTGTGGAGAACGCGCAGCATCGTGTGTCTAGCTTCTGCCGTGCCGATTGTATATCTCGTCTCGCGTGACATTAATTAAGATTATTGTGCAGGCTTTAATTTATATTTCAGTCGCGGCGAAAACGATGGAAAGAACGTCCGATGTCAGTGGGGAAAGCTAGTTGCTTCGCAAAATAGCTTTATATGCTAGTGACATTTTTTTCCGTGTTAATAATTTTCTATACGGAAATGCTTGACTATTATTAGCTCTGGATAATATTGTTTTAGTAGGAAATGATATTTTAGTTCAATAACAGACGTTTTTAGATTTTTAATGAAATTGGAGTTACTTTGAATCACAATTATATTATGAATAACAATCAGTTAAGAATTTTAACGCTTAAAAATTGTGAAAAACTAGAAAACCACAAATGTGAACAATGCTAAGTCACTATTACTTTCTCTCGGTAATATTTTTAAATGTTCTTTAAGTTACAGTCGTAAAATTTTATTGTTATTCTAATGAGTGCATAAAGTTCAAATTATGTTATTTCAAGGCATAAAGCGCGTAAAAGATAGTTTAACGTACAGACATTGGTAATAAATTCAAATATAGCAATTTTCATTCCTAAACTAAACGAATGCTTACTCACGTTGTGGAATGTTTATTAGTTTAAAAAAAAAAACGTTAACTTCAACAGAAATGATTACAACAAAAATTAAAACAATCCTTCCGTTCATCTCAAATAACAGTTACTCTCGAGTAAATTATATTAGAAATAAATTAAACCTATGGTCTCAAATTTTGTGCAAGCTCATTGAACGAGTTTTCCAATGAAAGACAATTTCCCCCAACTCTCAAGATCTCCTATCCTCCCTGATAAAAGTCCCGCAGGAAAGTCACCCACGTATAAACGAATAATCACACACAGTTCCAAGCAAAAACACACTATATGTACCTGCAGCATCGTTGCTCCGGGCAAAAAGACACCGCTATCACAACTCGCAGGAGAGAAAATAAATCCAACGAACTGAAAAACTGACTAAAGCCTTTCCAGCAACTCTGCGTGAACTCGCCTCGGGACAACAGCACAACAGCAACACGCGCTCTTTCCTTACGTGAGAGTAGCGCGCGAAGACACTGATAGCATCATCTCCGGACGATGGGCTTATATCCATCTCCCACCCGGCATTAGCCGCCGCGCACCAACACACGCTCGCGCGCACCTGGTAAAAGGGAGGTCCCACCACTGCGGCTTTCTCTCTCTTTCTCTGACTTACGAATCGCGCGCGCACCTCTTCCCTCTTTTTTGCCGCGCTAAACCCTTTACGGCGAGGGTTCCGCGCCGTCTCTCCTTTCTCTGTCTAGCCTCCCACTACCGAGCGACTGCAACTGCTGCTGCTGCTATACCGTTGCTGCTGAGTTAAGCACTAGATGCGTGCATAACGCGGATTGGAGTCTATGTGTATCTGCGCCTATGGTGTTGGCGAAGTACATCGATGCTTAATTATGTTGAAATTTGGGAATAAAAATGTATGCGTTCTACCTTTCTGCTGTGTGCATGATGACAAATAACTTTTTCGCCCGATATATTTCTTTTGTTGTCAAAGATTTTTTAAATTTGCTCCATTCTAAAACAGTCGTAATCTGATAAAGGCCAAATTCGGTTAACGGAAAAATAAGGTCTTTGGCAAAATGCAGATCAATTATTTACGGACTAATCCCGTTGCGGAAGAGAAAAATAGAACGGTTATGGGTTATACGGTAATCTAGATTCAAGGTATTATGTAAAAATCGCTGATTTTGGATGCGTCGACAGTTTTGGGGTGATAATCCAACTAATCTGTATTTTTAATCTAATTAAGATATTCATATTGACTTTGGTAACAACGAGGGTGGGTCAAGCTCATTTCGCAGCTTTTCATTCTTAATTTACTTTAATTAAATCCTGATATGTATCGCCAAATGCGTACGAAGTTATTGCATTAAAACATTAATTTAAATTTTAATTAAATAAATATTAATTTTTCAGGATCTAAAGTTAATACGCATTAATTAGCAGGATGTCAGTTCAAGCGAATTCGTAAATTCCTATATATTATGACAGCTTTTTTATCACTGTCAAAAATCTTGCTTTCGAAAATTATTTTATATCGTTAATTAAACATTGTATTTTATAAATAAATTTTATATTTATATAAATCGAATAAAGCGTATTTTCGCATCATGATCGCAGATCATAAAAAATACACTCGGTTGCATCTTTGATTACAAATAATAACAAGCAGCGCATGCAAAATGATTAGGTAATGCTTTAAAGGAACCAACAGAGTCACAAAATCAAAACAGTTTGCAAAAATATTGTTGCTCGTATACCCGCGTAACTATAGTTGATCAGGAGAAAAGGCTCCATCGCGAGACAAGAAAGAAACAACGGCGAGACAGAGAGATGAGCGTGGCGATGTCGAAAGTGAAACCGCGGAGCGCTAGCCTCCTCGCCTCCACACGTCAAGTATCGTTTCGGCCTAGTTTCGGTTGGCTTGGCGCTGAGCGCGCGAGGCGTGGTGGATCTCATTACCTCTGCCGCCGCCGCCGTCGTTGCGCGACACGTGGACGTGGCGCAACGCCGTTTGGGAATTCTCGTTGCGGAAACGACTCGCGCGTTTCCTTTTCGTATTTTAATTTTTCGGAGCATGTACGTATACATATATAAGATGCGCGCGTGCGACGACGCCGTGTGTGTGTGTCTATATACGACTCTTTTCTTTCTTTTTTTTCACTACACCTAAATATATCTACGCGGAAGGATCGGGAGTTTCGCAATAATTTTGGACGCGAACGGCGAGCGCTGAGCTTTGTTTTCCTTTTTCAAGCCTCGCGCGCCTGGCAGTGCTTACTTAATTGCTCGAGCGGAACTTTCTTTTTGGCTGAGAGTATAGGGAATTTGAAAATCGGATGGGTTAGATTGATTGGTCGGGTGGTTGATGTCGGGATTGCGTAATGAGAGGATTTGCAGAAGCGAATATAGTTTCGGTTTTTTAATGCGTATATAGAAGGTAGTTAGCGTTTGTGTATTTTATTTCGTGAATAATCGCGTTATTGATGTTATATGTTGCTGAAAGGAATTAATTATATATGTATGATGTTTAAAACCTCTTTTAAATAAGGCTCATATTCTTTTTTTTTTTTTTTTTTTTTTTTTTTTTTTTTTTTTTTTTTTTTCGTACATGCTTGTCAATCAAACCCCTTGTTTATACCTTTCAAATTCATAACGAAACAATAAATATTTGTTTTATACTTTAAATAACTATATACACTTAAATATAAAAAGAATTAAACTACAAAAGATTCAGCGAAAACATACATAAAATAAAATAATAGAAATTGCATTCATCCATTATAAATATAAAGTCTAATAATCCAATAGCATATCATTTCCGTAATACTCGTCATTTGTCACGCAACGGAAGAGTGTCTCGCAAAAGCGGCTTATTTCATAATGAAAACCAAGCGGCGGTGGCGTCCGATGGCAGCCCGGCGCGAAAGGTCGCTTTTTCTTCCAATCCTTACAGCGCGCATATGCGCGTCAATATAACGTTACCTGCGCTTGACAAATCGTCGAAACGATTTCTGCTGCGGTCGCAGCTCTCTTCATACATAGGCACCGGCGCGCTGCAATCTCGGCATATCTTCCTTAATAGACGGCTCCGCGCGCCGGCGTGTGAGCGATCGAACGTAACGCGCGCGCGCGAGGTGTGCATCCGTGCATAAAAACACATAGGCGTTTGCGGGCTGCATGTATGCAAGAACCGCAGGCGCGCGCGCGTGGATGTATATGCGTAAAAGCGCAAATTCATATATATATATATGTGCGGCGCGCACACAATTCAAATATAGACGCGTGCGCGCGAGAGCGTTTGTGGCGTTTATGTAATGGACGATACAATAACGCGTCATAATTCAAGATTAGGGTTTGAGAGATTGGCTGTGTTATGGTTAAGCCGGTAAATGGGAAAAATTTTACGAATGAGAAATGACAATAATAATGAAGAATCATAATAATGTGAAATGTAAAGTTACTGCACTTTTAGAGCATGATTTACGCTTTTTGCAAATTTCGTTTTAATAAATATATAGACATGTAGATGTTATTTTTCTGCAATTTCATTGCCTACAGATTGGTTTCACGAAATTACATTTTTCGTACTCAATAAACATGGATGAAAATCATGTTTCAACATTTTAAATCAGTTAAGTATTATAATAATAAAAGACCATTACGTTTCACATTCATTGTCCTTTTGTGTTCGTGCGTATACGACTCATGTAACAAGAAATTAAAGTAGCCGTTAAAATCATTGTGTAAAAGTGCGAAAAATTTACAAAGCCGCAATTAAATGAGATATAAATTTAAATTTATATACCATTTTCGCGCGCTGCACATATATACTTGTGGCCAGTTTCGCAAAACAACGGAACAGGCTGCATGGTTCAACTCTCTTTCATAAGTGTCCGCGAATCATCGCGATACGCCCGTTGCGCACTTTTGTAAATGTGTAAGTCTCGGTATTACGTGTTTCGGTGGACATTCCTTTGCATCACGTGCTCAAAAATGTTATTACTGTAAGGCTAACAAACCAGATTTTTTTATTATATTTCAAAAGTGAACTTTGACTTATTCATAACTCCTTCTCGAAAGTTTTCAATTCTAATTATTAAAAAATTATTAATGTTTTGTAAAATAGCCTTATAAGTATTAAGATCGATTACGTATTGTATAAAAATATGTGCGACTAAATGGAATTATATATGCATTTGCGGCAATTAGTACCAATTTCATGTTTATTTTATGTAATATACAGGTTATACTCTAATAATATAGAAACTGCAAATTTAATTATAAATCTCTCGATTCACTTTTGTGATATGCTAGATACTTTTGGATATGAGCAGCAATTAAAATGGCCATAATAAAATATTTTTTAATAATATCTTACTAAAATTAACGAAAATGATCGTTAAGGTAAAGATATTGTACAGAAATCTTGTATAAAAATATTGGCCCTTTATCACACAAGTGCTTGGTTAACACCTACAAGTACACACTGTACATGGCCGCACAACTTTCCCTTTGTGCAAGCATCAACAAGTCAGCAGACCCTCACATCCTTATGACATAGCCTTCTCTGTGCTGTGGACTAATGAAATCCCGACTGACCAACATTTCCCTCTTTCTCTCTCTCTCTCTTTCTTCCCCCCTCTTACTGATTCCAGGAGGGCTTCGCCCTTATCGAGTGATGACGACCATGGGAGTGGTCGCAGATCGCATAATTGGCAACGCGACGCGAAGTGCGTCACGGGTTACCCGTGGCTATTGCGCGAAAACGGTAATTGTCGGCGTGGGGTTTAATCGTGGAAGTTTCGTGAGGTAATATGACCTGGAGGTACCAGGCGGAAGACGTATAATGGGGAGAGGGAGAGAGAAATAGAGTTGAGGTTCTAATAATTGGGAGCTGCGAATTAATATAGATTCTATGTTAGCGTTTATTTGATAATGGCGTATGTTGGTTACTGTATCAGTAGATTCTTGATTAAATTATTACTGTTATTATAAAATATTATAGTATTACATTTACCATAACAATCATTTTTAAGTATGTTTTTTTTTCAGAAACATCAACCAATGATGAAAATTTTGATAACATAATTATAGTTATCAAAATTTTCTTTCTGGATGTAACTATAAAAAATGAAAGAAATTAGAATCCTAGACAAAGTTTTAAACGGTAATATTTTCATTTTCGAATACTATAAAATACATAATTCTGTAATTTTTTATTCCTAATTCAAAATCATTGAAAACCAAAGTATCTGGCTGATCTTTTCTATACTGCGAAATTCTGTAAAAAATGTAATCTTTCTGTAAAAGTAGTAACCTTTTATTTTTAAAACTGTAGATAACAGGTAAACCGCAAGTTTAATCAAACGGAAGTTTCGATCCTGACGTCCTCCAGATTTCCAATACCTAATTATACTAAGAAGTTTTCAGACTATTTCCTTCTACAGAATTTGTGTATTCAATACCAAAAGCTCCTTCGCGATATCTTGGGAGTTTCAATTTTAAAAATTCCTTGAATAATTACAAAAAAGTTTTGTTATAGTTTGTAATAAGTTTTATTTATTGTTGATAATACTTTTAAAATAAAATTTTTACGTATGTAGAAAAGCGCGTGTGTAGTTGGTTAAATTGAACATAAGTTCTTTGAATACCATATTCTCAATATATAATTTTAAACATTAATGCGATTTTTAATACATTATATCAGAGGATCAATTCAATTACAGACTGTTTAGATGATATGTTTTAATATTTTACTTTCATGTATTCGATTTTGATTCAAGTGAAAATAGTTAATATCGTGTTACGCGGAAAATACGTGCGCAGAGCCAATGCAACGTTCCGACAATTATTTAATCGTTAGCGTGCTGTAGCAATTGTACGAAAATGAAGTAAGTATACCCCGGCAGCTGTAAGATCTGCTCGATCTTTCTTCGGACTCTTCGCGTGTCTTCTATAGAATACATTGTGTTATTACATCCGTCGTTCGCGCACCTTGATATGTTTTCTTCCTTGCGGGCATAATAAGATTTTTCTTCTTGAGAAAAACATGCACCTTTTGCAGATTTCATATATTATGTAATTAAACTCCTATGTGTTAGTAAATATTTTTTGTATGATTTAATTGTAACAAATTTTCATAAAGAGAGGCGTAATATAATAAATTTTTATTGGTACTTAGTTTAAATGAGTTTACATTCAATTATGTAATAATTAGCTATGTGTTTGTAAATATTTTTTGTCTGATTTAATTATAAAAAATTTTCATAAAGAGAGGCGTAATATAATACATTTTTATTAGTGCTTAGTTTAAATGAGTCTACAATCAATACCAATCAATTTAGAGTCTCGTGTTATTGACGTATTTTCAACAAGAAATTAGGCATTTTTTAAATTAAAGCCCTTAATTTTAAGCTGGTTTCGATTCAATGCAATTGATGAACAGAGATTGAACAATTAAATGAACTTCCGAAATGATCATAATATGTAGTACCTCCTCTTTCTGCCCTATTTATCACCGTACCCGTCTCTGCCAGCTGTGTCACCATTCGAACCTAATTTTTTTTAAAGTGTTACCGGTTTAAGTTGGGCAATCAATAAAAGCTCATATATATGGGCGATAAATGAAAGCTTATAGATATATAAGAGAGCAAGGATGGGATTTGATAATTTAGAAAATGTTCTTCATACAATTACAATACAATTTCTCTTACAGGTAAGTTCGTTTAGTTGTTGCATTACATTCCTCTTCCTTATGAGTATAACATGTAGATGATTAAAGCATAAAACATCAACTGCGATGTACAGAAAAATGTTTAACGTTTTGAAAAATGTACAATCGCTAACCCTTTTCAGATTAAGGTAACATTTTTCACGCGTAATCCAATAAATTAAGAAATAATACTAAATACTTTTCAAAATATCCGTACGAGTCTAATAATTATAGAATAATAATTTCATTATCTACATTTTAGATCTATTGATTTTCTTTTGCAGAAAGAATGAATTAAAATTTATAGATAATGGAATTAGAAATAAAATTTATAGATACACGAACCCTGAATATATAAGAAAATGTAATTATATTGTCACAACCTCAGTATTTAGAAACGACCAGAATATTGAGGAAACGAATAGTCTTACCGCTACTATTGAAGTCCTAATTCCAAAGTCTGAAGATGTTTTTTTCTAGATGCTCCACAGAAAAAAGTTATTCTAAGAATATTATCAACAGTGTATCTTTATTCTAGCAAGTCAGATTCACACATTATTACAGCACACTTCATTTCATCAATATAGTAGATATAGTTCATCTGCTGACTAACCAATCTTATAAAAAATTCTACTTATTATGATGATGAGGAAGAGGCACGTAATATAATGTTTTCCTATTAAGGCGGTCTTATACATCTAAAAATTTTGAAAAAATAAAATTTTTTTTTATTGAATTTTGCTTCCTCCTAGAGGAAGCTTTATGATAGTAATTTTTTGAGTTGTTGTAAAAACATGTTATAAGTGTTATTGGAGGTGTTAGGAACCAAAATACATGATTTTTGGAAAATGCTGTATGGATGTGTGTGTGTGTGTGTGTGTGTGTGTGTGTGTGTGTGTGTGTGTGTGTGTGTGTGTGTGTGTGTGTAGCTGGATCTCAGCTTCTACTCGATCGATTTTAATCAGACAGGTCTCATTTTTTTGTTTTTTTTTTTTTGTGATGGCGGGTCAAAAATCGGTTTTCGATTAGGCTGATTCGTTTTTGTTTTATTTCGAATTTTCGATTTTCTCAAAATTTACTTTTGATTTTTTTTAATGATCGGATTTCAATTTTTGAATCGGATGGGTAGCATTCGAAAGAGCGTAAAAAAACCTATAATTTAAAAAAAAATTCTCTAGCTATCACGGTTCTCTTGTTATTGATAAAAATGTGTGTTTTTTTTTTTTTTAAAGCCTGTAACTCACAAACTACACGGTCCATTTTTTTGAGAAAACTCACGATAATGCACAATATAAATAGCTATAATCTGTAAAAATTTGAATCCATTTCTTTGGTTAGTTTTTGAGAAAAAAATTGAAAAATGAAAAAAACGCTTTCTCTATGCCCGACGTTTACGGAAGTAAAATTGACTTAATCGCTTCAAAATTCCTTGTAGAGGTAGATTTTGTATAGTTCTCGGTCGAGTTCTTTGGGCAAAATATTTGGTCTAAAAATTTCAGAGATATTTGAGGTTAAAATTTTTTTAACCTTTTTTTCAAATCGTAATTTCTCGAGAACGGCTCTATGTATCTGGATCGGATGGGTAGCATTCAAAAGATAATTAAAATACCAATATTTAAAAAAAAAAAATTATCCTAGCTTGTAGCGGTTCGTTTGTTATTAACAAAAACAAAAACCTGCTTTTTTAAAAAAAAGGTTATAATTTCCTAATTCTATCACTTATCTTAAAAAATAATGGATTAGTTATGATATCAATTTATTCGTGATTTGATTGGTGGGAGTAATGGGTTGCTAGGTTAAAAAAAAAAGTGGTGCAGTTTTGATAAAATTACAGCGTGCTAAGCGCGCTTAGAGATTCTAACATATAAAACCTTGTTTTCAGAAAATATAAACGCATAAATTAATTTTCGTAATACTATGCGTAAAATAAGCGAATATATTTATGATTTACGGGCATAAAGTTGAAATTTACGCTTAGTTGGAGTAAATTAAAAATATTAAAATATTTATTTACGTACTATAAGCGTAAAATTAAATTTTTCATCAGCAACCCATACACATATTCGCGTTTTACTTTATGTTTAGGTCTAATATAACGAAAAATAATGCTCGCAAAACGAGCGTAAAGCTCAACTTTACGCTCTTAACAAAAACTAATATTAATCTCAAAATACAAAAGCTTTATATTTTCTTAAAAAAAACGCGCCATAATATCTACCGCTAGTTTTAATTATATATGTTATTCTAAATCTAAAAAATCTGGTTTGAATAAAAAATTTTAAAAATTCATAATGATATCGTTAAAAGATCTTACTATCTTACAATAACGAAAACATTAATTTTCCTTTTTTGGCCTTTTCTATAGGTTTCTGAGATATATATAACATAGGAACACGTTTACTTGTATGTGTTTTAAAATATCAAAAAACTTTATTTAAGACTTATTAGTATAAGAATTGTAAATAGAATAATTAAATTTACATACAGGGTTTATTATAAAAATAATATCAATCATATTCTGGAATTTAAAATACAGTGGAATCGTCTTTTGATTTGTGACAATTTTGCACTTCTGTTCTAGTAAAGTGACCATTCCGTTACCGAAATTTGACAGTAAGTTACTATATTATTAATACTCACTTTTCTTTGCCTGGGAGAAGGCCTGAATTACTTGAAATGCATTGAACTATGGCAAGAGGAGTTGGAAATATTAAAAAAAAAAATTAAATAATCTTAAAATGTTAAAAACCACTTTTAATTACTTAATTTTAAGAATTTTTGTGATTTTTTATGATTTTTAGCATTTTAAGATGATTGAAAAATTTTTTTTCAATATTTCCAACTCTTCTTGCTATAGTTTGATCAATTTCAAGTAATTCAGGCCCTCCCCCATGCAAATCTATGAACTAGCTTTTTTAAAAAATGACGCCAAATGAAAAAAAATTGAAAATGCTATATCTCTGAGTAAAATTGGTCTACAGATTAAGTCTTGGGCCATTTTGTCAGAAATAGAGTATATTTATAGGATATATACTTTATATTGTTTAAACAACATTTTTCTCTTTTTTATAGCTGATTTTGGCCTCAGAAGCCACTAGGTGAAAGACCGCCTTAAAGAATTTTAATTAAAATGTAACTTTGAAGCGATAAGATATTAAGTTGGCGGGGGAGAATGGTCACTGAAGGCGTAAAGTTAATTTTCCTATGGGGATGTGACCAGAGGTAAACTAACAAGTTTTCTTAATTATCTACTTTCTATTTATACCTTACTTTTCGTTTATACTTTACTTTCGATTTCCTTTTAAACAACTAAGGGTTCATACTATGTACAAACATATTTTACGCATTATTTTTTTTAAATTAAGGTTTTAGACATTATCAACCAATATATTACACTTTATAAAACAAAATAATCAATTTTTGCCTTTCACGCAAGTTAATTGAAAGTTGATAATTCAATTAATATTAATACACTCAAAACGATAATTTTTTAAGCAAGAAATCATAAGTAACTCGTTCAAAAACAAATTTAACGAAATAATCTTCGCTGTAATGAATCTCGCGAAACTTCCTCAAGCTTATCTGGCATCGGCTCGAGTATAATTAGGTCGTTTCCTGAACGTAAGCCGAATTCCCGAGAGCGCGTGCCAACATCGTTACGAGTGCGCGTAACCCCGGTGTGCGCAAGAGCAATTAGGAATTTATCATCGATCGGGAGCGCAAGTTTTCTCCCTAATCGCTGAAAACCGACGGTCGTGAATTAACGAGCGGCGAGGGATCGAACCGGATGTTTTGAGCCCCGCTCGGTGTGTATGAACTCCGCGCGATTGCGCCACTTTAAATGCGCCGAGCAGGGATATTATACACACGTCGTATACGGAGGCAATCGCGAAACAAACTCTGGCGGCATGCAAGAGTCGCGAACTTTGCCTCTCTCTCTCTCACTGTCTCTCTCTCTCGCTATCTCTCTCGACATCTGGGAGTTCGACGTTCCCTTTCCCTTGTGGTCTTTATCACTGGAGTTCACGTCGAGTCCTTTCTATAGTTCAGCGTATGGTGAACTTGTTTTGCGATTGTTTCGTGATTAATGTACGAAGGCTCTCCCAGAATTTATCATCTATTCGTAAAGCCATAAATTACGATAAGCTACTATTTTTATTGAATTTCACTAAAATAACAATTTAGCGAATAATAGATTAAGATAGCTACAATATAATATTTTAATGTAAACGATCTTTAGAAATAAAATTATTTTTATTATTAACGGTTGGTGTTCGGGTAGAAGATGGACAAAAGAAAATAAAATTCTTTTTCAAGCATTTCATTATTTCTAAAGACAGCTTCACGTTGACAAATGATATTATTTAGATGGTATTAAAGGGCAGGCATTCATATAGATGCGGAAGTCATATATTACATATGATCCAGGATCTCTTATTTCCATATATTCTAGAATACATATAGACCACATTGATTCGCGGAAGAATGAATTATAATAAGCCATTTAAATTGATTTTTATACGAAATTATATTATTTAGAATTTTTTGAATAAAATTAAGTAACCTTGGAAAAAAGCTGCTCTCAACGAACCGAAAATAAACATTGAATATATAACTAAACTCGAAAAAAAGGATTTAGGTATTCAGCTTGCGGCACACTTGACCCTTTTCCATATTCGCTCTCTTCCATGATTCGGCTCGATCATCCTCGATTTCCGCGCGGGTATCTCTCTTCTCCTTTACGTTCCTTCTATATATACACACATCGGGGCACGTAATACATCGCGCTCTCGCGCCCTTCTTCGCTTGTTGCCGCGGCGGCAGAAAAGGTTTGAGAGAGAGCAGCTGGCGTGACTGAGCGATAGGATGGAAGCACTGCTGCCATGCACGACGATTGCGATTTTCCCCGTATACACGTGTATTCACAAATATAAATACGTGCTATGTGCACACGTGTGTATCGTGGTGTAGCAATATCGATTCTACGTATATTCCCAAGCGGTATACAGCAGCAGTCGTCGCGCGGGTTCGAGAAACTTTTTTGCACTCGGTGTTGACAACTACGAGAGGCGACGAGGGTCGCTTTTGTGAGGTATTGATTATTTCTGACACGGTGTGGACCTGATGAGGATTGATATCCGAGGAGGAAAAACAAGTTCACGCAGAGGATGCCGCTATCTTTGGTAACTTAGTTGTCGAAATTGTATTGGTCCGAGGTTCTCGCCGGGACCCAGACAGCACATAAATTTATTTTTCCTCACACCGGGCCGAAAGTGCCTCATTTCCGTCCGGCTCCGAAACGGAAATATGGCATTTTCGGCCTCGATGTGAGGAAAAATAGTATATGCACCAAGGGAGTAAAATTGGCCAGCCCCTAGCTCGTGTTTGCCACCCTTGCCTTCGGCTCGGGTGGCAATTTACAAGAGCTGTGGACTGTCCAAGCTTTTTCCTCCCATGGTGCGTAATATACTATTATACTTTTTATTACTGTAATACTCTTTACCAGTGGACATTTATAAATTTTGTTATGGTCAGCTCTAAATTTTTTATACATTTCACAACGAATAAATAATAATAATTTACTCGAGAATTCCAATGTCGAAGAAAATATATCAGTTATTTTGTCAAATAATGGAATTGTTAGATTCTACGATATAATTTATAAATATCTACATAACTTTTTAGTGAAAATGCATTGATTAATTTTTTATACTATACAAAATTCTAAAATACATTTTTAGATACAGCGCCAAAAAAAATGCCAATTACACTCGGCATGTTAGTTAAAAAAACCCCACACGATAGTTATACCTACTGTTACGTGATACCTCCTCAGATTCCTATATACATAAACAAAACTCATTCATTGACTTCATATGCGCTGCACCGCAATCATATTATATATAATAACACAGCTCGAGAGACGCCTCGCCGTCTGACACTTCCTTTCTCTCCGATTCCCCTGCTGATCTCGTTGCAACGACGGCATAGGAGCGTAATGCAATTATTCGAGCGCGTGTGATCTCTGGCGTAATGAACGTGCGCGCACGTATGTATTATACAGGATCCAGAAGTCGCGTGAGCGCGGTCGTCGTAACCCGGGCTCTAACAAGGTTTCGTATGCAAAAAAGAAGAAACGAGCGATGTGCAGCTTAGTTAGCGTGCTGCCGCTGGCGCTTGCACTGTTGTGTTCGTAGTGTGTAATTCATCTCGCTGATGATGGATAGAGTGCTGATATTGGGAATGAATCTGTTTAATTTAATTAATTTTGTCTAGGGATGTGGAAAGTTTTTTTTTATATATTCATAAATCTGGGATGAACTAGAGAAAACAAATTATTTATGGGGCTGAGAAGATGGGCTTATATATTCGCTTGTTAAAGATAGCATAAAGGAATAAAAAAAGAGCTAAGAACCCATACGAAAAAATCACTGTAATTTCGGACAATATATAGTAATATTAGTGGGTTAAATTGGGTATAGACACAATATATTTGAGTATTTTTTTCCGTAAGGGAAGGAATTTGATTGAATGTTTTAGTTAAATTATTGACACAATCTGATCTTACACCGTTTTTTTCACGCACGTGTAGGCATCGGCAATCGTTACATAAAGTGTCCTCACTACCACGCTACAGTGGTTCCTGATTCGAACAAAGTAAGCACGCGCTCCTTTTCTCTGTCTGACACGCGTCGCTCTGTCTCCCTTCCAGCGCACATACCAAACATACACGTGCGCTCGCAGATTCGCCATTCGGTTCTCCATCCATTTCCACGAGATCGCAATCCGCTCTGCCGGCTTTCTTTTTCCTCCATGTGCGTCACTAATACCTACAATTTCCCGGTTTATTTGACAATGCGTACAGGGTCCACGTGTGGCCGTGAGGCGCATGTTAAAGATTTTAAAATTTGATAATTCGTATAGGAATATGAAGTGTTACGTATATTATTTTATCAGAATAGTATATTTGTGAAGATTAGGGGAGACTGGGGTAAAACCAGATACTTTTTGGAAATTGTTTATTAAAAATAGATAACAAAATAATAAGAATATTTAACACTAGAACTGTTTTTAGTTTACATTCAGGTAACTGAAAATCCACTTGGTTGGCCAAACAAATATTTGTAAAAAATATTATTAGAAATTTAGGAAAGTATCCGATTTTACCCTATAAAAAAATTGTCGGGGTAAAACATGCTATTTTCATTATTCTTTCCAAAATGAATTTTAAGCGGTATTTGACATTCTAGAAATAATACAAAGATGTAAAAACGTTATTTAATGAAGAAATCTTTTATGAATAATTATAAATTAACGCTTTTTTATAAAAAAAAATCGCTGAAGCCATATTTTCTTCTGACCAGCTTTGCCAGGAAGACTTTCTAATATATTTACACATTTCTGTACCAAAAAACAAATTAATTTTGTATGTATAATATATGAACAGCGCACTAAATGTCTATTATTAGTTTATTTTGTCATTACATTAAAAGAAAAGAGAAAATGAGCTATCCGGTTTTACCCCAAAGTTCGAAAAGAAAGTAATTATTCATTTTTGCAATTAAAAGTAAAATTGAGAAACGGAATTGCTCCTACTTATTTATTATAACATAAATAATAAGGTTATGTACGTACTGAAAGAATATATTACTTACAGGAAGGAATACGCACTATGACTGTTATGATGAATACGATCTTGCGAACTAAAAAATCTTTGACCCCTTCTAAAGTTAACACGAGGCTATTTTTGACATGCCGATCGTATACAAAAAGATAATAGGAACATTTTCAAAAAGATACCATAGCTATTATATGGATAGCACTAGTAGTAACCGAAAAATTGAGAATTCCGGTTTTGCCTCAGTATACGGTTTTACCCCAGTCTCACCTAAATATAAAATGATTCAATAAAATTGCAAATCCATGTTTTTAGAAGTATAGTAAATATTAAACTTTTTTTATTAATAGTGATATGAAGAGTAACGAAAGTAAGGGTATTTCTGTTGATTTAATTGCGATTTATTGTGAAAATAATTCGTTTGCTTTGGACAAAGTATTTTCTGTAATATAGACTTAATAACTCATTTGAAGCGTAATTCAGAAAATCAATTATGGAAGCACTAAAATTACGCAACGAAATTGATGTATATTTCTTTCTGCCGATAAATTCGATAATTAAATCCAATTTTTTTTTATCCATTAACAATTTAATATTTAGTACTAAAAGAGTATCTTATTTATATTTATGTACTTCTTTATAGAATGCAAAATTACATAAAATAACAAATTTTATATTTGTTACTTTGTTTTTTTTTTATTTTATATTTTATCTTAAAATTATGGAAATTAATGAATTATCTTATTTTATTTTTATTTACTGGCTGCAAAGTAAGAACTGATACGCAATTTTGCTGGGTTCAACGCTGTACTATCAGGCGGCTGCCCCCTATATACATTCTGTATATCGCAGGATCGGCCGAAGTAACTTAAATAAGGTCTGTCCTACTGCGTAGAATATATCTGTACCGTTCAAAGTAAACTTTCAGACATTCTTTGTTACTTATTGGATTCCATATGGAATCTGATGAAACGCAATAAATTGTGTTACTGGTGTTAGTTCAATATGTTTACGAAGCATAAGGGAGAAGTTAAAGAACTTGAATTTATCCCTATCAATCAGATGGACTGATATTTTGGGGAATGTCAACTCTAGTGCAAACAATGAATATGGGTCAAGATTACAAAGAAGAGCCCTGCCAACATATCGTATATCATTTTCTGTTATTAGAATAGAAAATGTTTTTCTATCTGTAAAACATACATTTTTTTATATTACGTCTTTATTTGACACAATATTATATTTATTCACCAGAGTATCTTTTGTTTTTCTATAAAAATTCAGTCGGATAACAAACTACAGCTTCAGATTACTTGTTGTATTTTGCCACTTCTATTTTTAACAGTTGTGCCATTATATTTTTATTATCGTGTATCCACGCTATCTTATTATTTAACAGAGAGTGTACTATATTTAAAAAAATGTTGAATTAATTTTCAAATTTAATTAATTCAAGATAAAACTGGATGTTTAGATTTTGATGATATTATGTTACAAACATTTATTACTTTTCCGTAATAAAATATTTGAAAAAATACACAATAACAACTTTGATAATTGAATATGTTTTTTAAAGGGATGTCGAAACCTATATAGAATTATTGTAACGTGTTCGATCGGCTCTAAGTTACGCACCTAGAGACGGACAATTACAACGAACTCCCGTTGATTATATTATGTATAAGTGATATTTATTATATGACTGGTATTCGCGTGAGAGAGAGAGAGAGAGAGAGAGAGAGAGAGAGAGAGAGAGAGAGAGAGAGAGAGAGAGAGAGAGAGAGAGAGAGAGAGATGTAGATAGGCTATCCGAGTAAGTTTTCGTGTGCGGCTGGTTGGTTCCTGATCGTTTTCTGGATATCGTCTATCGATGTGGCCGTTCTCTCTCTTCTCTCTATATACTCTCTTCCGCCCGGGTCTGCGTCCCCTGGTTTTTATAGTCCGCCGCTGTATTCTCCCACCTTCCTAAGTATTGAGTAGGAGGGGAATCAGTCGTATGTGGTCGCCGTGATTTTCCACAAGAGTTTGCGTTTGCACACGTTACAATGCAGAGGGGGTATCGAAAAATAGAAAACTTTTTTAAAGAAAGGTAATTTATCAGAACTTGTTTTAATGGAAAACTTGTAATTTCAATAAAAAGAAATTCGAAATTCATAAAGTTGAAAATTTATAAGTTCGAATTCGATTTTACGAATTATAATTTTAAGGAATAGTAAATTTGTAGAAAAAATATTTATTTATAATTTTAGAATACTATAATTTCGAAAACCCAAATTTTAGAAATTAAATTACAGAAACGAAATCTACAGAAAATATCTGTACATAAATTAGAAAATCATAATATCAAAAGATCAAAATATAGAATTTAATAGCATCTTTAGATAGTTCAAAAGATCGAAAATTGAAAATCTAGAATGCTGAAAATCTCGTAAATATCAAATATCAAATGTTCAAATATCGAATGTTCAGAATATTGAAAAGTCTAAATATCGAAAGGTCCAAATATCGAAAGATCAAAATATCGAAAGATAAATGTCGAAAGTTCATAATATCGAAAGTTAAAAATGTCGAAAGTTAAAAATATCGAATGTTCAAAATGTCGAAAGCTCAAAATGTCGAAAGTTTACAATCTAGCGTTAATTACTTTTTCTTTACCCTAGCTGAATAGTACATATGTTTTCGAAAGTCTGAACATTCTGAATTTGTTTTTCGAAAGTTTGAACCTTCTAAATGTTTAACTTCAATTATTTTTTTCGAAAGTTCAAACCTTTTCAATTAATTTTTCGAAAGTTTGAACCTTCGACATTTGTTTTTCGAAACATTGAACTTTTGACGTATTGCCTTTCTACATTCATATCTTTCGAATCATTATATTCGAATAGCTAGAAATTCCAAAAGTATCATTCTATATTTTGGTTTTCTAAAATTCATATTATTATATTTCATTCTATAGAGTAGAATTCGAAAAATTGATCCTTTGAATTTCCACTAAATTCAGCATTTTCGGAACTGTGAACTTTCTATAATAGGGGAATTCTTCAATTTTAGCGTACGAAATTATATCATTTTTTTCGATAGTAATATCTTCTATAAATTTAATTCGATATTCAATTTTTTCCATGAAATGAATTTTCTAAAATAAATCTACTTCTAATATGTGCCTTTTCTACATTCTAAACTTTTGTAAAATTATGAGTCTGTAAACAAATTTTTGGCATCTAAAGCTTTCTAATGAAAATTTTTCTATTTTTAGATACCCCCTCACAATGCATCGCTACGATGTGGGCTGAATTACACTTTGACTTTTGCACGACCGAATTTGTTTGTGGAGAGTCCTCGCTCGTAACATTGTATACTTACCAACATTATCGTATTTTTCATTATTTATTTTAAATTTTTCTTTTTTACTATTTTTGTTATCCATTGTTCTTCAACTCGTTACGAACTGTGAATAACTGCGAAAATTTTGAAAAGCTTTAAAACAAACTCAAATAATGTAAAATTCGATGAAGAAATCTGTAATCATCTCTGAAATTCACTTAAATGTAAAACTTATTTTAAAATTTACAATATTTATTTATCTTTTTTCTAGTAAACGAGTATCGGTTTCGCAATATTCTACACTACCTTGAGTGTTGAAATATCAAAAGATATAAAAATGGTCCCTTTCTCGAACATTTTCGATGTTAACTTTGACGTCCTTTTAAGGGGGTCTAATGCCTTTGGAGTTTGATATTAAATTTTCTCGGAAAAAAAGGAGATTTAATTACCTATATTTTGTAGTAAAATCTATCATAAGAAGAGATTATTTCTAAGAAAATAAGCCGAGGTAGAAGTTTCTAAACCCATTTTATGAAAAAGATCAACATTTTCAATATTTTGAATTTATTGTAACTTTTCTTCGGTACTGCTTGATCGATTTTTATGAAACAACGCTTACATTCTTTGTTTTTGCAGAGTTATGGTCCAAAGAGTTAACAAAAATATAAAAATTATTTGAGTAAGTAATTTTTAAATGCCAAAAATCACAAGAAACTAAAAGAAATCTTTAAATTTAGATAGTTTTATATGGTTTTTCAAATTAAAAAATTACTTACTCAAATAATTTTTATATTTGCAACTGTTTGAATCATAACTGCACAAAATACACAGAATTTAAGCCTTTTCCCATGAGCAGTATCGAAGAAAAGTTACAATAAAGTTAAAATATTGAAATGCTATACCTTTGCATAAAATGGCTTTAGAAACTTCTACCTTGGCTTATTTTCCTAGAAATAATGTCTCTTTATGATGCATATTGCTACAAAATATAGGTAACTATAATTTTCCTCTTACCCCGGGAAAATTTAATATCAGAATCCATATAGGTATACAACTCCCTTACTTCAATATACATTATAGAATAACAATGTTTCGATCAGTTAATTAGATTTTTATAAGTACCATTACAAAACCACTATTTTGCTAACTCACAGTAGTAAATTTAAGGTGATGCGATACCCACGCTATTACTCAAAATTGGATTCCCGTTTTTCTCATTCAATTTTTAATTTTAAGGAAAAAACTCTTTGATACGTTATATAGTTCTTTATTTAATTTAAAACGTGTCAAAGAAAAGAGTTTTTTTCAAAAAGTTTAAAATTGAAGGAGAAAAACGAGAACCTAGAATTGAGTAATAGTGTGGGTATCACATCACCTTAATTGACATCATCCAGTATCGTCGCCACATCTCTCGCTAAAAATGTCTGCACATTGTGCCCTGAAAAGACTCGTTCAGCTTCATTTGATTCGATCGAAAAGTACTAAAGTCATCGTAGAACGTTGCCTCGAGTGATTTTGCTCCCTAACAGTTCTGCTTTGCCATAATGACAGTTGTAAAGTGAAATGTAAGCACGTGCCGACACAACAGCTATAGATCCTGCTAATTGGTGTCGCGCACGCGCGCTCGCGTGATTTAAGGCTTATAGCCCGCGGGTAATTTTAATAAATCCAAACGCCTCTTTCGATGAGCACGGCTGCGCGTGTTTGTTGATAATCGTCGCGACGGTGCCGCCATATGCAGGTCCCCTGGGGCTCTGCGTGAAACAAGGTGATAGAGGTGCGGAGATAAGTCTGTTGACTCTATACTCTGGATACAAGTGGCGAGTGCAGTATGTGTTGAAAACTATTAAAATATGTTCCATAATTTAAAGGGATGAGTTTATTCAGTAAAGTGTAAGCTGATTTCGGTTCACTTTACATAACGTACAAGAAATAATATCCAATAAAGTCTTATAAAGAAATTTTTTTTTAACACACCCCATCATAAAGTTCGTACTTTATTCCCGCCGAAGTGGGAAAAAAGAGCTACGTTCATTCCCTACCCCCACTCTAGTCCCCAGCGCCACGCACATGTGCCCTCGCCTTCGGCTCGGGCACAAACAGTGCGTTGCGCTGGAAACGAGAGTGAGGTTAGGGAATCAATATGCAGCATTTTTTCCCTTTTCGGCGGGAAACGAGTACGAACTTTATGATAGTTGTGTTAAAAAGTCGTATATTGCACTCGTGAATACAGTGGGTTGTGCGAACCTGCGCGTTTGTCGCCCTCGCTTCGCTCAGGCGACAACTCTCGCGCAGGGAGCACACAGCCCACTTTATTCCCTTGATGCATAATATACTATATTTACATATGTATATATTTATCACCAAAATTTTAAATGTAATGTATACAAACTAGTTTACGTTTAAAAATATGTTTGAAATTATCATCTCATCAAATTTAAATCAAAAGTATCATATAAAAATTATTTTCCGTTTTAAATATTACATGTCCCAAGTACATATATGTACTTGAAACTCAAACGTGAATAAACACGAGCGGATGCAAAGCTGGCAAGTTGGTTCGGTGCATGGTCGATTTGCTAAATCCCTCGAAAATGCAGATGCAGAAGCTCTCTCTTTCTCTCTTTAGTAGATATGGCAACTCCCGACTCACAGGCGCACCCTAAAATAATCCATCGTGGACCACCGCGCGCGGCAATACCTCGCCGATATACACTCTATTCCACGTTCACACATTCACATACTCTCGCATGTGTGCCCTCGCGCGAGTCGTTTCCAGGGCCGGGTGCACCACACGTTCCAAGGATGCGCGGACTCCCCGCTGCGGGTACGTTTTACGCTTTCTCTCTCTTTATATAGCAGGTAATATCGTCTGGCCGAGTAAGCGAGCGCAACATTGGAGGCTATTCCACTAAAATCCCGAGAAGCGTCTATATAAAACAATGCGCGTTGTTTTGCAAGAGGGCGCGCACACAGACACACACGCGCGCGACTCTTGAGTGAAGTGTACATACGGAATTTTCGTAAGAGTCAGTCGTGTGTTTTATTGGGAGGAAGTTCGGGGGATATTCGGCCCTTGTATATAGATGCACATTGTTTCGTACACGGGCGCGAGGATTTTTTCGGCGAAACAATGGCGCATTATGTGCGCGCGGGCGCGATCTTTTCTCGATTTTTCAAGGCTCATATTTTACGTTGGCCGTACAAAGAAATTGGGAGATAAGGTGCCGGAAAATTGAGCGTGTCGGATTTTGACGGGAGATGGGTAATTTTCCATTCAAATCGTACGGGCTCTCTGCGTAACTTTCCACTGGAAGTCATTCATGAAAACTGAGTGGCTTTTGAATATTAATATATCCTGCTATGGTCAAGCCTATGCTGAAAATATGTTTAGAGCGGAAATATTGTGATTATCATAAAATTAGCGTCTAACCACTTCTATCTCTTACTACTTAAATACGTACACATTTGTTAAAATTCTTTAAATTTTATCAAAAAATAAATTGCAGATTGTCCTAATTAAGTTCTCTCATCATAAAAATCTTTTTTTATATTTTTTATTTTATAAATAAATAACTCGGTGGAACTCTTCCCAATAATAAATTCTGTTTCATTTGACGAGAAAAAAAATCTTTTGCATAACAAATCAGGTCTTATTCACTAGGGAAAAGAATACGAATACCGACGATAACAATCAATTCAATGCACGCTCTTATATATAGGCATCCGCCACATAACACATTCAAAGATGCCGGCATATGAAAAAAAAACCCGAAAAATTATAATCCCGCGTAGCTTGCTTCTGCCAGTTCATTTCTTATGATAGTGGCACGCGTATACTCACTCTTCTCCGAGAGAAAATTTCACCGACGATTCCTCGTTGTTTGCCCCCTACACACGTGAACACACTCACACGAATAGCGACCTAATTAATGATCCCATATGCGTGTGTGCGTGTGTGTGTGTGTGTGTCTGATCGACGCTGCAATTTAGCGAGTGCTTTACAGCCTCATTTCCTTCGCCTCTGTGCGCGGCATTAAAGGAACCTCCGCTCCTGCTCTCTTTCTCGCGTTATTATGCAGAGCGGAGGGGAGCTACCGGCGCATGCGCGGCAATGGATGTTGCGCAACATGACGAGTCGCTGAAAAACGATGGCGAAGATTAATTAATCGATCTAAAAGCACGCGCGAGTCGTATGTATGCCTGCACCGAAATCGCGCATAACATCGTTTTTCGCTAGCCCTAATTCAGTGTATCTCATCGAGAGAGATAGTAAGCGAGAGCGAGAGAGAGCGAGAGAGAGAGAGAGAGAGAGAGAGAGAGAGAGAGAGAGAGAGAGAGAGAGAGAGAGAGCAAGCGATAGAGATTACCCCCGCGCGCTTGTGCAAGGCTGTACTCGCATTTGCATAAAAACTTTGCGTGGATGCCTTTTTATATTCTCGCGCGAACACGAAATCCGTACAAGTGAATTGGGCGTATATACGAATGCGCTTCCTTTTTTTACGCGCCGCGCACTGTAACTTAATTAAATGCGAGCGAAATTCGAGGAGATAAAAGCGCGGCTATATAGGTCTTCGAATGTGGGTGCGCGTAACACCGCGCGCGCGCTCGGGAGCCGATATACTTGCGAACGAGCTCGCGTAAATGTATGCGTAGGCATAGTAATGAGGAAGTTGCGCACAGAGTGATTTCGCTAATTATTGTTGCTGCAGGGTGCCGGGATTTTTTCCCTTCGTTCGGGAGAAAAAAAATAAAAGTTACTATAATAAACGTCTCAGTGAAGTATCCGAGTGATGATTCAGAGTTCGGATTTTGCGAAAATTTCCGTCGAGAGAATGATTTCGCCGTATTTAGCACGCATTTTTGTCCTCTTTCAGTATTATGTAAAGCGAATCAATTAGTTGTACGCATAATTTTCTGCGTAGGGCATTCTGTTTTTATGAGTTTTAAATAAATTGTGACTTTTTCTATTGATATTGTCAATTAGAATGTTAGTTGTGAAACTACATTTCAAAATTTTTGTTTGAGTAATACGTTTCCAACATTTGCGGAGTCAATAAAGCAGACCATCAAATGGTTGAGCCATCTATTCGTATTCTTAGATTTAATTTAACATCCATACTAAAGAAACCTCATGAATACGTTACATCACGAAATCTCGTATAATTTTAATCAGTCCTTCACTTATTCGGTAAATTTCCTCTGTCTTGAATTGTCTTGGTTTACTGTATCGTCCCGATTACGTCATTTATCGACTGCATTATCAGCACGCTCGAACCCAGATACAAAGTCATAACAAAACTTTTCAAGTCCCTTTTTCTCATCATTAGATGGATGCAAGTGCGTTGAGGGGGTTGAAAATAGCTCTTCCCTATAGATACCATTACTCACGCATGCCTAGGATATCTGGGCTCTTTACTCTGCCCTCTCTGTTTCTCTCCCTGGCGGCGAATTACGCTCAAGAATCGCCAATTGGTGATATCGTAAGGGTGGGTATAGGATATAGAGCGAGATATGCTCGGACATTGAATGTGGATTAAAAAAAGTGATAAATAATAATACGGTTAATAAAAAGAGGAAATAATAATACGGTTGCGGAAGACAGAGTAAACATACCTACACGTGGGAAAATAGGTTAGCTCTTATTGATAATCAAAACAGGCATTTGTTGGGCGCAGGAGGTTGGATACGCAAGAGTTTTTCTAGTCGATTGGCTTTTGGTAAACAAAATTCCATAATTGTTTTCGACGTATTTCGTAGATGACCGAAAAAATAGAAATTAACTTTTTTAATTTGTAATTAACCGTTTGATGTTACTACAATATTTATCATTGCTTAGCATAGGTTCGTCTGGAATTTTCCAAAATAAATATATTTATTGTGTTGGGTTAAAATCTATTTTGCAAGTCACTTGAGTGAATTTTATTATACAAGCTTTCTTTCGTGATAAACGACATTTTAAGTCGGTTTGTATAATAAAAATTTTATCATAATTTCCTAATCAGCAAAACAGTGCAGTCCGAGTTTCAATCAATCACAGATTAATCAATTGCTGGTTATTCGCAAAAAATACAATTCGTAAATGGAATTTTAAAACATACCCTCTTATGTAATCCTCATAATACAAGGTAAAACTGCAATAAAACACAAATTAAATTTTGAATGATGTGTATTCAAATTATTATTTCAACATATAATTAGAAAAATTACGCCCCACTATTTTGCTACTGCGCTGCACACACGACGCACCGCAAGAGGTCATGAGGGAAGATAAACTACGTGGCTCGGTAATGTACATGAGAGAGAGAGAGAGAGAGGGAGAGGCTAGGGCACGCGCGTATGTATGAAGACGCTGAGGACGTATAGATCCATGGAGGAGGAACGTCGTGTATAAATACCCATGTGTGTGTATGTGTGAGAGAAAGAGAGAGAAGGGGGATAGGACTCGTCACGAGTCTAGGCTGCGTTCCCACGGAGGGCAAGTGTGAGTATGTGCACGCGCACACATACATGCCCGCCGCCGAAGTCTATAGCCAATCGCAAAAATATCTCACTCATTACGGAATATATCGAATGCGCAACCCGAGGGCCCTGCGCGAACTGTCTCCTCTGTGTACGCTGCTACACAACTCCCTTTTCGCCTGTATGGGAGTTCACGATCGGTTCGCGCGAAGCGTACAATAACGTCGAAGGTGTGAGAGGCGCCTTGATGGATCTGACCTACTGCGCTCGCAGTAATGTATAGGGCGCGCTGAAATATAAGCTGCGCTGGCCTCTATACGAGTATATATATACTGCGCTCGCAGTAATGTATAGGGCGCGCTGAAATATAAGCTGCGCTGGCCTCTATACGAGTATATATATATGTATGCATATACGAGACGCTATGTGTCCGGCGGGTGCAGTATTTCCGATCTTGAGAGGTCGCTTGGCGTGCGCACTTCACCTCTCCCTACACACACCCCCACAATAGACACGCAGTAATGTATGTATATATGGAAAATAATACGGGATAGAGATAGGGCGAGGGAAGGACATGTAAGAGGGTTTCAATGAAGCGATGCGACAACTGCGAGACAATAAAAGTGCGGGAAGCTTGCGTCAGCCGGCTCCGTCTGTGTAACGAGCTTTTTTCTGGCTTTTGGACGTGACGTGGTTTACAGTTTCTGCGGTCAGCCCTATTTGAATCCCAGCATTACGAGGGACCTGAATAGTTGACTTGCTTTTGGAGATCTACTTACTGATAATTGTTTTTTATTATGAACAACGATAGAGGTAATGGCATCACTCGAGTTAGGACGAAATTTCTCTGTTGAAGTACTATGACTTTTCATTGTAGGATTTATTTATAGTTATTTGTGAAGATTTAATTTAGTTTAAGAAAGATTATAACTTACTTTTATCGAAATATTCAAATATTTGAAAAAAATTTATTTAAAATATAATGCATATATTTTAATAAACTTATCCACTGTAAAACTAATAATTTTTTTTTGTTTTATTTTAGGTGAGTTGCACATATACTTGTATTGATACGTCCTGATATTAACGTAAGTTTATAGTTTATTGTTGTTTAAATTTATTTCTATATGTGGAACCTTGTTAGGAAAATATCTGATTTATTTATATAGCTAAATCTTTTCTAGAAATCATTCATATTTTACTAACCTTGCAGTATCTCAATCTTGTACAATTTTTCTGCCAGTAAAGTAAATCTATAAAGATAATTTAAGAGGATGCCTGCACCCACAAATCTAGGTACATGAGTATAGCAAATTAAAAAATACAAATTATTTTCATCTTCCGTAAAATACGTCCAAAACCATATATTTATAATGACTAAAAAATACAAATTATCTTCATCTTCCGTGAAATACGTCCAAAACCATATATTTATAATGACTAAAAAATACGAATTATCTTCATCTTCCGTGAAATACGTCCAAAACCATATATTTATAATGACTAAAAAATATCGCCCCGATAAAAGGACAGCCATTGTCATAGCGAAATACCAGCCGAAATTCCCGGCGTGGCATCGGAAAATATAAATAGACATAAGAACGTGACATCGCACAAGTACAAACGCGAGTCGACGAAATTCGCCTTTCGATCTCTAATCTCTTGGAGTCTCGACGTTTGTGGGACCCCGGCCGTCCTATTTCCCCACCCATTGTGTCAGCGATCTCAGCGCGCAGCTATCACGACCGCGTGTCCCAGGGCTTTTCGCGAGACTTTCTCAAGAGCATGTCGACGTATTTTGAAAACTAAATTTATGCGCCAAAGCATCCCCGCCCATAATTCCCGCGTGAGCTTCCCGCCACGCTGTCAGGATTGTATTTCTATAAGTGATATTGTATGGGAAGAAATAAGTAGAGTTCAGGTGTGTAAGAACGAGTTTGTACGTTTTTTGCACAATTTGTCAAAATATTAATAAGTAGAGTTCAGGTATGTAAGAACGAGTTTGTACGTTTCTTGCACAATTTGTCAAAATATTTTGATTCCAAGATATTTATTAATAAGGTAGTAGTTATAATGCCACTATAACTACTTAAGGTTTTTTACTTGTGGAAATAGCATACTTAATTTGCAAATAACTTTGTTATTTATGTGGTGAAATCAACATCATGTGAATTAATATTTTGTTGTGCAAGCAATTATTATTCTGTTATGCTAATATCGTGTAAAATGAAATGCTTCCCATATTGAGATTTCTCAGTTTAATATATAATAACTTGATGCAATTGGATAATATAATTTTAAAGAAGAACTCAAAAATTGTTTGCCTTGAAAAGCACTACGTGAATAAAGTCAAGCTTACCGTTGATAATTAAGCGAATAGAAACATTTGCACAGTTCACTCAACAGTAAAAGTAACTTTGAACATTTGAACGCATGTTCTGGAAGTTTACAACCTTCTAAAAGCTAGCGTTCCAATTTTCAAAGTTATTATTAGCATTGGGTGTATAAGTAGCTCCAATTCCTTTACTTCATAAAATTACGTAAGTAATAATTTTGAAAACAACTACTGGATTAATACAGCTTTGCTATTCTTTCTTCTATTTAACAATTGTTAATATTAATTATTCTTTTATTTAACTATTATTTACATTGTTTAACTTAACAAGGTCAGCTCCGCAAACTTTGCTTATGCAATAAACTTTTTTTTTGCATTTATAAACATCTCCAGCAAATAGGATATATCAGACGCGTTCTCGCACGTATCATTTTTTGTCTTCTTCCGCCCTTCTTTCATCCCCACACACCGCACAAGCGCTAATCAATGTCATATTTTCACACTTTTGCGTGGGCCATTCGGCGAATGTGTATTTTGATTAATAATTTTTATCTCAATAAGGACAACAAACACTATTGATTTCCAAATAAATTCTTCATTAGTTTCATCTGTTGAATACGTATTACATACAACTTTTTGTTGATCCGCTTCATTGAAGGGCTCAAACGGTGACCAGTACATTTTTTCCGCTTCTCTCTCGCTCCACACAGGCTCACTCTTTTCTTATTGTCTTACAATTAAGCGTCGGGCTACACCCACTCCTAGCGCGACAATAATAACCCACAGCAAAGCGAGGACAAAAAAGTAATTGCGACTTATCGTCGCCACAAGGCAGAAAAAGGGCGACTGAGGTAAACGTCGGCCGGACGTTGCTGCGCTATATCGTGCGCGGAAATCGCGAACCTTCTCGAGTCCTTGTGTCGCAGACAGAGGTGCATATAATGGCAAAGAGAAGGCTGTAGCGCGAATTCAATTCGCGTGGGTGTGGCGCGTTGTCTCGGAAGATCGCGAAAGCAAGAAGAAGTAGAGAAAGAGAGAGAGAGACCTCGTTTGGAGGCGATTTTCTCATGGCGCGTTGTGATGATGGACAGGTTGCGGTAGAATAAGAAAGAGACAGAGGGATGGGGAGGGAGGATGACTAGCATCCTGTATGACGTTGACGTGTCGCATTATGCGGAAAAAGTAGCTGATTGTTATGGTATTCTTTCAGAATGACATTAGTAGGTGCGCTGTGAATGACACAATTGGGTGGTTGCCTCATGCTAATTAGGAACGGTTGATTTAAACACCGTGGAGATTTTATAAGTTAAACAAAATTTATGGGAGATTTTATTCGATTGTTATGTGAATCATAAATGTTCATTTCAAACACACCTTTTACTACAAGTTTTTTTATTTTATATTTTATCCTGATTTTAATAACAGTTCTACAGTTAATGTTGTGATCTAATGGTCCTATTCATCTATTCCAACTTTCAATAACTTGGAAACTCTCCATTCTCAGTTTCGGGCTGAAAGGACATTCACATTTATTTTTATTTAATTAACGATTTAAATCATAAAATTTGTTTTGAACATATAAATGTACTACGTAATTCTGTAATATTATTCAATAAAAAAAACCGCTGCCAATTCATTGGCACGTAGCTTCCTCAAACTTAATTTACTGATTCCTTTAATTAATTTTTAATTCCAATATTTAAAATTTAATACTTCAGAAAGACAGAAATAACAAAACTTCAACATAATTTATTCAAATTTTTATAGATTATACATTTCCACAAAATTTCACATACATAAAATATATATCACAATTGCCTATAAATTTGCAACTGATATTTAGAGCTCTATGTATTTGAATGTAATTTATAGCATTCGAAACATAATTAAATTACCTATATTTTCTAAAAAAAATTAATTTTCTAGCTATCACGATTCTTTTGTTATTAACAGAAATGTAAAAATTTTAAAAAATGAGTTTTGGATGTTCAACTATTACGATAGTAAAATTGTCTTGTTCGCTTCAAAATTCATTGTACAGGTATATTATTGATAGTTCTCGGCAGAGTTTTATTTGGCAAAATGATTGGTTGATAATTTTCAGAGATATTATAAACTAAAATTATCTTTTTATAAATTAAATTAAATTTAATTATAAACTAAATTAAAAAAAAATTATAAATTAATCCTCAAGAAATAGATTTTAAAATGTCTAGAAATGTTTTAACCTCAAATATCTCTGAAATTTATGAACCAATCACTTTGCCAAAAGAACTCATCCGAGAACTATCAATAATATAGCTCTACAATGAATTTTGAAGCGAATAAGACAATTTTACTCTTTTAATAGTTGAACATATAAAACTCATTTTTTGTTTTCATTAATTTTTTGAATTAATTAATTAATTAATAAATTTTTGAATTAAATTAATTTGAATTAATTTTTTTTTAGAAAATATAAGTAATTTAATTCTCTTTCGAATACCACCCACCCCATTTAGATACATAGAGCCGTTCTCGAGAAATTACGATTTAAAAAAAAATTGAAAAAAATTTTAACGTCAAATATCTTCGAAATGTATGGATCAATCCTTTTGCCCAAAGAACTCACTCGATTGGTATACAAAATCTACCCCTACAAAGAATTTCAAAGTGATTAAGCCAATTTTACTATAGTTATTGAACGACAAAAAAATCACTTTTTTTTATAAATTATTTTTTTTCTCAAAAAATAATGAATAAAAAAACCTAAAAATTTAGTAAGTTATAGTACTTATTATCCTTTATAACCAAAAAAATATTCATGTTAATATCTTTTTTTAATTTCGAAATATAACCTATTTACAAAAAATTACGTTTTCATCAATAACTTATGACGAAATATAGCTACCAACTTTTTTTTTTTTTAAATTGTAGATAATTTTATCCTACATACAGAGAATTCATGATATATAAACAATATTTGTTCTAAATATTAAAAAAATCGAAAAAAAAAATTTTGAAAATAAAAAAATGGCTATAAAAAAAAAAATTTAATTTTACAAAAATAGAATATTGACCCCAATTGTGGAAGCAAAATCTAAAAAAATGATCACTCTCCCGTTAAAATCGGTCGAGTAGATCATGAGATATCAGTGATACACACACACACACACACACACACACACACACACACACACACACACACACACACACACACACACACACACACACACACACACACACACACACACACACACACACACACACACACACACACACACACACGCACACACACACACACACACACACACACACACACACACACACACACACACACACACACACACGCACGCACGCACGCACGCACGCACACACATACACACACCCATACGGACATTTTCTAAAAATAGTGTATTTCGATTCCAAATTTTCTAAATAACATTTCTAACACATTATCTCATAAACTTTTTTTTACTATCACAAAGCTTCCTCTATGAGGAAGCAATAAATGTCAAACAGGATCAATTTTCCCTTCAGATTAAATTTTTGTAACATTTTCATAACATTCAAAAACATTAAGGGGGCTAGACACCTTTTTTCTCTGAAATAAGAAGTCACATTTTAATACATAAATGTAAACTAATTATTTCATACTTTTTACATATAAAAGTGGGTATATTTACCTTACCTTAAAACTTTTTCCGATGGGCCTTTTATATGGTCCAGAACCATAGTCATCGATGAAACAAGTTTTTTCAGTAACCGTAAGCTTTGAAATTTTTCTGTGGATGGATTGACTCCAGATTTGAACTAAATTACTCCTGAATAGTATAATTCTCATATGAGTGTAGGGATTTAGGATTAAATGTCGGAAAAAATTTTTACATCAGAAAAATTATGAAAAAATATAAAAAATTTAAAAAAATAAAAAAAAAAAAGTCTTGAAAAACAGCACAATTTTTTTTTTCTCATTAGATCAAAAATCCCTACACTCATATGAGAATTATACTATTCAGGAGTAATTTAGTTCAAATCTGGAGTCAATCCATCCACAGGAAAATTTCAAAGCTTACGGTTAGTGAAAAAACTTGTTTCATCGATGACTATGGTTCTGGACCATATAAAAGGCCCATCGGAGAAAGTTTTAAGGTAAGGTAAATATACCCACTTTTATATGTAAAAAGTATGAAATAATTAGTTTACATTTATGTATTAAAATGTGACTTCTTATTTCAGAGAAAAAAGGTGTCTAGCCCCTTTAATTATTGTTCATTCTAATTCATTACATAGTATTTCGTTAAAAATTTGGCAAAAGTAAGAACGGTTCGATACTTTGACAAGATAAATCCCGTATTAATACAACGAGATATTAATTAAATAAGCAATGGTCTACGGTTTTTAGGAGGCACGGATGCCATAATTTCTCGCAGGCAAACATTGCTCTTATCAATTTTCATGTTAACCTTTGCTCTCTCATTCAGCGCAAGCCTTTTGGATGCCAAACACGTATACGCCGACAGGAGTTTTCATCCTCGCTGTGAAAAAGACTACCTATTGCCCTTAGCCGCAGAATTTCCATCCCCATGTGTATCGTATCAAATGTTTACCCTTCGTATGTGCTGAACAATTACACCCTCCCCCGTAATACACCCACATATCGACTTCAGAATATCTTTTACAGGATCGCAAATGTTTGCCAAAACCAGATATCATTAAGTATACCTTCATGGACGTGCGATTTTTCATGTGTATAATATACTGCACGCAATATGAACATTCGGTATAGTAGATACTTATCGGTTGTGTTTTTTGGATAAATTGGCATAGATTTTATCTATATACTTTTCATTCAAAATACGATTCGTACATTTATAAACAAATACACAGAAGCAGGTGTTAAAATAATTGCATAAGAGCAACGCACGCAGAGGGACAAACACTCGTTCTCTACGTAAACACTCTACATACACATAATATATAGATGTCTCCACTTCCGAATCTTCCTTACCATCGCAATGCCTTTCCACCTTGAGCATCTAGCTAGCCGCGCCATTCACCGGCTCATAATCGCGCGCGCTTACGTCTAGTCGTGCATTTTGCAATATGACGGCCATATCTCTCGGGGGATGAAAGCTACTCGAGCGCGTCAATAAGGTCTGGCGCTTCATTCTTGGTTGGCTGGCCTAAATATGCCTCCTCCCTCTCTCTCTCTCTCTCCTGTCTCTCTCTCTCTCTCTCTCTCTCTCTCTCTCTCTCTCTCTCTCTCTCTCTCTCTCTCTCTCTCTCTCTCTCTCTCTCTCTCTCTCTCTCTCTCTCTCTCTCTCTCTCGCACGCACTAACGAACGATTCACGCCCTGGTCCGCCGCGCTAATTGACGGACTTCATCGTCAGCCGCACCGCCGTATACGTGTGTACCGCGCGTGGGTTTGCAGCGATAGGTGCAGCAGTAGGTGTAGCTAGTTTGTTTTTTCTCTACTAGTTTATGAGGACATCGACGGCGCGTGGCTGCACGCGCCTTAGGACGCAGGTGTTGTCGCAACGGAGTGGATATATTTAGAATGAGAGGGTGGAACTTTTTAACGAGGTGGCAGGGCATTTTGGCAGTTCGATTGAAAAAGCGGCAGCGACTCGAAGTGGCTGTCAACTCGAAGGTCCAGGGTTCGATTCTCCATCCCGGCCGCTTTTTTTTCAGCATTAAAAAAATTCGTCATTTAATTTATTATTTAATATTTACTTACTTATTTATCTTGTATAAATTGTCAAATTATGAAGAAAACATTTTTTTCTTTATTTTTCGAAGCGAATAGAAAATTACCCTACTGCCTTATAAAAACTATCAGACTGACTATAAAAATTATCAGACTGGCAGTCTGTGGTCGGTTTCCCCATACAGTATGGTAATTTTTACTGAGCGTTCTTATAATTATTCTACTAAGTTTCCCTCAGTGTATAGACAACGAGTTTTTTGTTACACTTTTTTGTAGCAATTTTTCATAAGAGAATACTTGTGTACTGAGAGAATTTTTTATACAATTAATCAAAATAAGTCGCGCAAGTCACATTCGCTCACATTTTAAACAATAAAATAGAATAAAACTTTCTTGGGTTTTAAAATACGTTTGGAAATATGCTTAAAAATCATCAACTCGCATCAAAACAAAACATCACAACAATAGCAATCGAAGTCCCGCACTTGATGAGGACCGCTTTTAAACGCATCATCAGTCGCCCAATCGATCTAACGGCAAAGAGCAAACTCCGCCTGCGCACGGCGCCACAAAAACAAAAAGAGAATTAATTAAATGGATTTACCGACACGTGCATAAAACGAGGCGTCTAGAATGAGAAGGCGTGCCACGGAAAAATGGCCGAGAGGGAAAGGAAAGAGCTTTGTCGTTAGAGCTACTCAGATTAAATTCAAATTACTGCTGCGTACCTATACATATTATATAAAGTGCACGCGCATGCTCTTTTTGTATGGTCGACAGTTCCAAGCCTCTGCACGTTGGAAAACATATAGTTTTCCTTTGGATAATATTTAATCTACATTACTCGGAACGAATAACAGAATTATACACCTCGAATAGGAATAACACCTCAAAAACCAACATCAACATTTTATAGCGAAAAAATATGGTTTGAGTTGTTAAGAACTGTATTAGAATATTTTTAACGGTGTATGTATGGAGTACATGTGTAATCATCTTCGATGGCCATCTCAACGAAATTTTGTGTGATCAAGTCCAAATTCAAAGAGATGACTTGTCATATTATAAGAAGGTTCTATGTGAAGAAAAATCCATTGTAAAATATAGAAATGGGAGGCACTTGAAAGTCATTAAAAATCGTTTTTGAGTATATCTTGCAGAGATACGATTGTCCATGAAAATGTTGTGAATAAAAGTGACAGATATAATTGAAATACACATATTTTGTATTGATACTTTTTCCGTAAAGTTGCATTCTTTAAGGTTATATGCTAAGAACACCCCAATATGCATAGAAAATTACGCTTTTTGCACATAACTCGGAGAGATATCGATTTACATAAACACTTCAAGTACAAAAGTTGTAGATCTCACTAAAACAAACCTTTTTTCATTGAATAGTTTTGCGCAGAATGAATTTGTCGCAAATTAGGTCTGAAAGAATGATTAAAAAGGCTTGAAATAGTCGATTTTGGCCATTACATAAGAAGAATTAACTTTTCATAAATGCGTTACATAAACTACCATTTTTGTAGAATAATAATATTAGTTTTTGAAGTGTAAAATTTTTTGCGATAACGAAAACATAAGGTTATCTTAAGTATATTAGCGATCGTGCCTTATATATATGAATGCAAAGCTTTTACATAAGACGCGGGGGGTTGGTACGATGAGCGAAGCGAAGTGCGCAAGAGGGTGGCTCGGCTTCATAAAAGTGGATCAATGATAAGCAGTTCTATTTTGTATGATGTTAGAGGAAAACAAATTTCATAACATTAAAATAGTTTGAACGAGGTTTGCTTCATATATCATTCACTCACTTTTTCATAGCTAACATAAAATTTATAATATTATGTGAAAAATGGATAGATTCCATGTAGAACGTAAACAGGAGAAAATAAATGTGTGTACGAGGAAAGTGAAAAAAAAAACCTATGATACCGGATCATTGAAACTCGGCGGACTTATTCACTCCCGTCCCCTCCAACCGTTGTAAATTTTCTCTACTTCCCCCTAGGACACGTGGCAGATGAATCCTTGCACACTCACAAAATGGCAAAAGCCATCTCCTCCGAAGCTGCTTTCAATAATGATCACACCTCGTAGCACAATTCATCTTCCTGTCATTCCTAAACGTGCACACGCAAAATTTATTGCTGCCCTCCCTCTCCGCATTCTTGTCCGCTGGGTCTCCGTAGCTCACGCCAGTGCGCCCCCAGCTGAACTGCGTATGTATGCGTGTGTGTGTGTGTGTGTGTGTGCGTGGGTGCATGGGTGCGAGCGTGCGTGCGTGCGTGCGTGCGTGTGTGTGTGTGTGTGTGTGTGTGTGTGTGTGTGTGTGTGTGTGTGTGTGTGTGTAACGTATTGGACAGGCGCTGCTTGATTCGTACGATCTTCGACCGCTGCGTGCGCGTGTAACAAGTGGTTTCTTTTGATTGTGAATTAGGCTGAAACCATTAAATTCGAGTTCTGAGCCTTAAAATACATCATGTATCACACGTATATATTCCGTGAAAATACGCGAAAATCGTCATTTTTGCATTAATTTGTTAAATAAAAAAAAACCTGACAATTTTTACGCCTAGAAACCATAAAATTCAGTTTCTACGCCTCAAAATACATATAAATTTATGTATCGTATATATAGGCGTTTCACGTCAGCTCTCCAGGCGCGGCGCGCGAGCGCGAAATCATGCTGTTTTCAGCTTGTGTTTGAAGGGCTAAGATGTATCTAAAAAAATAATCCCCAAGGGATTTCGATGTATTTTTACCTCAGCTTTCCGATGGTGCTATTAGTTTCTCAAAATTTTTCAATTCTAACCTCAAAAAAACATAAAACGTGTTATATCTCAAAAACTATATTTTTAATATTTTTTTTGACCTGCTAGATCGAAAGAGGAGGAAATTTTACATGGATATAGCCTTTTTCTACATAGGGGTTTTTTGATTTTTTCGAGATATTATTCAAGAAATACTTAGAATTGAAAAATTTTGAGAAACTAATAGCACCATCGGAAAGCTGAGGAAAAAATACATCGAAATCACTTGGGGATTATTTTTTTTAGATACATCTTAGCCCTTCAAACACAAGCTGAAAACAGCATGATTTCGCGCTCGCGCGCCGCGCCTGGAGAGCTGACGTGAAACGCCTCATATATATTCCATGAAAATACGCGAAAATCGTCGTTTTTGCATTAAATTGTTAAATAAAAAAAAAAAACTGACCATTTTCAGGCCCGGAAACCAGAAAATTTGGATTCTTCGCCTCAAAATACATAAAAAAACGTTTGGTTCTCGTGGCGACCTCCTATATTAAAAATGGCTCACTCAAACCTCCGTCAGCGCCCGAACTTTACGCGCAAAGAGTGATTGGGCCGACAATTTTCTATTACCATAGTTTTCTCGAGGTCAAGCTGCCGAGGAATCCTACACGCGCGTATGGGGGTGGCATATCTGGAGCAATGGCGCTGGAGACGAGAAATTTTTTGTGGGAGGTTGGTATTTTCGTACGTGCGAAGTCACTAAGTAACAGGCGAAGATTCCTGATCCCGCAGACAATCCCACTTTAAAATTAGATCAGTGGGTTCTCAGACCCTCGACTCTTTGTAAAAAAAAGCAATTTAGTTTTATGCTAATGTAAAGCGTCTTTTCACGAAGAAATGCGAAAGACAGGGAAACGCAATATCGGAAAAAGAATTTCTGAATTTCTCTGTTTATGTAAACATGAAATAAATCATGATTAAATATCATTTTTTCTAAGCGCTATGTGCTATCAGCACATAATTCGATATTTATTATTTGATGTGCATACGATATTTTAAAACTAAGATTAGGTATCAGCAGTCAACCGACAAATACACACGGTAATGGTTTATTATTTTTTAGAATTTCTTTAAAATATTTGTAAATATCTCATGAGTCATCAGTCTTATACACGGAAAAAAATTTGGAAGCCTGGGATGTCGGAGGTATGAAATTAACAGAAATCCAAAAAATACCGTATCTGTACGCGTCCAAAATTGAATGTAGTCACTTCCAAATTGAATTACGTGGACTCCAACAATTTCGGTTGTGTACGGATCTCAAAATGGGATTATGTGTATGCCATGTGGGAATGGCGGGGACTCCGAGACTTTCGGTACCGTCGGGATCCGCCCGATGGAGTCCTCAGGCCCCCATTCTTGGTATCTCGGCAGGTCGACTATACATTCGGACGTATTTCACGCGCGCCGCTTCATAAATATAATAATATAATATATATAAATGGTTCAAAACGTGGGCGCTATATTATACTATAATAATACTTCGATATATAATGATGAAACGCATATATATGAGAAAAACGCGCGCGAATGCGGACCGTTCCCCTTCTCTCAACGCTGTCGCGCCACGATACCAGAGATGGGGACCTCAGACGTCCAAAGTGGAATCGCTACAATACCGGAAATCTCAGAGTCTGGAGATGACCGAATTGGAGTTCAGAACATACGTTTTTGAATCGTGAAGACTCCGAAGATATTGGATTCTTACAGGTTCAACTTTGGATGCGCCTTAATTCCAAATTCGTCATAAATTAAGACGATCGATGATATTGTACGGAGTCCACATATACCGGTGGTCTGGAGATCCTAAATTTTTTTCCGTGTTAGATGTTTGTAAGGGCCCAATGAGGTTCTCCGTAAGGGCCTTTAGCAAGGCCCGTAACGGCGCTCCCGTCCGGCCTTGATAGTAATGGTAGGGCCTTAGTGACGTCGGACAAACGCCGTATAAGGGCTATTTCATGTCGCCCTGACTATGACCTGACGTTCATTCCTGGATTCCCGCCCTACAGAAGCCTTAAAATCACATTGACGTGGTTTCATTTTTGGGGTTACAATAAATTTTCACGGTATTGTTACGTTGTCGTTATTACGCGGGTAACTTGTCTAAAACAACTTAATGATGATTTCTTAATCATTTCGGGCGACTTTAGAGCTTTGCGCGAGATTAGTTATTTAATGCAGGAAATTAAGAAGAAATAACAAGTCCGAATAAACTGCCAGGGCCGCGTAGGCGCCCCGTTACTCACCTTACATCGGGCCTTACGAGGTGCCATGTCAGGACCTTGTAATTTTTCTAGGGCATCGGACAAGGCCCTACTGTTAGCCCTAAGTCAATTTCCGTTCGGGCCTTTCAACTAGGAGACCCAGGTTCGAGTCCCTGCCCCGGAGGTTTTTTTTCATCATAATATTTATTTATAATTAATTTCTTGATATATATTCATATGCGTTCTCTTGTGGGAAAGTATATAACAATTGGCTAAAAATATTTTTTTTCTGTATTTTTCGGACATTTACAAAAATTACTATACTGGCTAATAAAAATTACTAGATGGACAGTCTGTGGTCGGATTCTAAAACTAATATAGTAAAATTTCTCTAAGTTCTTTGTAAATATTCCAAAATTCTTCTCCCAGTGTATATTTAACAAAGCAGCTTTTGATATTATTGTATGTAAACATTTTACATGAAAGAGTAGAGATTTGAAAAAAACTTTCTTTTAGTCTAATGATTTATTTATTAATTATTTTATCATATGTGGAATGTATGACGTGGCAGCTGAAAATAAGTCGATCTTGTCAATATAGCGTGGCTGGCAAAACGCAATCACGATGAAGCAAGTTTGATCTTTGGCTGAGACACACGGTGCCATTTTTTTCGAATCCTTCACCGTTCATTAAGATTATTTGTGAGCTCTAAAATGTAACAATTTTATTTACAAAAATTTGGCATTCGTCTAAACGAAAGCCACATCTCTTTCTTCGGAATCCCTCCATATATCACACTTTGGATTACTTATAAATGATTATATTGCAAATAGTTATGTTCTTAAAAATAAAAAAGCAATTTAGTAACTGACATTTTCTAAACTTTTAAACGTATTGTGCCAAGTATGCTTATACTACTGAAGAGAACAAATAATGGGGCATGTTTATCGATCGATTTTTCATACAACGAAGTGCATTATACTTGCGGCGAGTGCTTTGAGAGACTTTGAAAAATATAAGAAACTTTCTCAAGACTTTCGCACTGAACGATGTAGATTCTTCCATGTAAAACGAACCCTGAATTCGTAAAGAAGAATGCAATAAACGAAGAGTTCCCACCTATTAGGTGTGAATAGCTTATCGTGTTCTAATCGAAAAAATTATAAAAAACGAATTTAAAGAAAGCTTTTCCCTGTTAACTCATGAGAATGTTATAGAACAATGTTCTTCAAGATCGTCGAACATATTTAACATTTGCAAACCCTTTTGCAAATGTATGTTTTCTATACAATACTCGTTCAATCATAGTTTTTGCAAGAAAAATAAAAATAAACTTATTATACACGTAACCACACTCAAGATGAAAATTCTGTTATTAAAATTCATTGTTATAGAATTTTTAAAGTTATGTATCTCATTACCCCCTTCGTTCGAAATTTGCGTAAAAATAGTTCTCCTCCTTTATTCCTCTTCCACCATCATCAGAAAGCGTCCCGAGTATTTTTCAGAATTTCGCACAACTTTTCTCATCTACTATCTCACAACTCATTTTTCCTCAAACGAACTGCGCTTTGCACTTGTGTCATCGATCAACACGCGGAGATCTCGCGCGCCGTTTACATCCGAACGACAAGACGAATCATATTTTGTGACAGCAAGACTGATCACGACCATGGGAATCAATTTTTTGTTGTTTTCCTCTTCCTTTGTTTCGTAACTGCGATATTCTAAATGGAGGGGGTGCGAGGGCACGTTGACTTGAACGAATTTCCCTCACGTGACTGTAACTTGCCCCAAATGCGCAAAAGTTTCAGCATTATGAATCGATAAAAGATAAACAGTTAATTTGTTCATTCTTCCATGTAAGGCTCTTTATCTTGAAAAACTTAATGTGTATTATAATGTAGACACAAGATTTGTAAAAACAAAATTAATTTGTTTAATTTGTATAAGAAGACAGGTAGGTTTAATAGTGATTTACTAATTTGTCGATCTGGCCGAGTCAAGGTAGTTGGAAAAAGATAAAACTCACTACTACACTCATCAGAACTTTTAGAAAAAGCCCTTGTTGAAATTAGTTTAGTCTCTTTATTTTTATTTTTCACATTGCGAAAGTAACCGATGACACGGCTTATGTTATGTGACAAATAAAAGTAAAGAAACTAAATTGATTTATACAAGGGCTCTTTCTAAAAATTCTGATGAGAGTGCCAGTGATCACTAGAACATTAATGGAAGAGTAATTTTATTATCCTCTTCCAACTACGTTGACTCGGCCAGATAAAAAAATTAGTAAATCACTATTAAAACAAATTTGTATTTTGTGTTTAGTGCAATTTTTGTTAATAAAGGAGAATGACTGCACTACGTACTTTTATGTACACGGAAAAAAATTTAGGATCTCCAGACCACCGGTATATGTGGACTCCGTACAATACCATCGATCGTCTTAATTTATGACGAATTTGGAATTAAGGCGCATCCAAAGTTGAACCTGTAAGAATCCAATATCTTCGGAGTCTTCACGATTCAAAAACGTATGTTCTGAACTCCAATTCGGTCATCTCCAGACTCCGAGATTTCCGGTATTGTAGCGATTCCACTTTGGACGTCTGAGGTCCCCATCTCTGGTATTGTGGCGCGACAGCGTTGAGAGAAGGGGAACGGTCCACATTCGCGCGCGTTTTTCTCATATATATGCGTTTCATCATTATATATCAAAGTATTATTATAGTATAATATAGCACACACGTTTTGAACCGTTTATATATATTATATTATTATATTTATGAAGCGGCGCGCGTGAAATACGTCCGAATGTATAGTCGACCCGCCGAGATACCAAGAATGGGGGCCTGAGGACTCCATCGGGCGGATCCCGACGGTACCGAAAGTCTCGGAGTCCCCGCCATTCCAACATGGCATACACATAATCCCATTTTGAGATCCGTACACAACCGAAATTGTTGGAGTCCACGCAATTCAATTTGGAAGTGACTACATTCAGTTTTGGACGCGTACAGATACGGTATTTTTTGGATTTCTGTTAATTTCATACCTCCGACATCCCAGGCTTCCAAATTTTTTTCCGTGAAGGCAAATTCTATTCATTTCCCGTTCGGGGGCGAACTTCTTACCGACTGCGCCACTGCGTACACTTGCGTGTTTATAATCCGAATCGTCTACATATGTTACATTATACTGATACTCTTAAAGTGAATTCGTTTTTCATGTATTTTTAAAATAATTTTGTAATTAATACATAGAGAATTATTTGAATTAATTAATTAATTAATTATACGAGTGTTAATTAAAGTTATTTATACTGAAATTATATCGTTTTAAATTAGTTGTTAGGGCTACATCATTGCAGGTTATGACGAGTTAAGCGCGCATGCCCTCGTGTTTTGTTTATAGCGCGCATGCGCAGCGCTGCACATATACTGTATATATCGTAAAAATTACTATACTGTCTTGTAAGTTCTGTCAGCTCTATAGGAAAAATTGTTATAAAGTCTAAGAATATTTGCCAGTTGCCTGGTAAAATTTATGACTTGTGATTTTTACTATACTGTCTAATAATTTTTCCAACTTTTTTATGTTAAATTTTACAATACTTTTCTTGTAATTTTTCTTAGTCAAACTGTAAAAATTATTAGAAATCTAATAAATAGGTCATTTTTACCAGTCTGTAGTCAGATTGCACGTACAGTATAGTAATTTTAACTAATTGTCTCATAATATTTAATGAAGACGCTAATGGTAGTAGTGATAAGTAAATGTTGATTGCATCTAATGGCCAAGATTACTACCAATATTTGTTGTACGAGATGGTAAAAAATAAATAAAACAACAAATTTATTTCATATTAACAACGTTTCGGACATCTTTTATTTGTGAATGTCCCTCTTCAGGTAAAACTGTGACAAACGGACAGCTCTCCGCACTATATCAAAAATAGACGTTTTACCTGAAGAGGGACATTCACAAATAAAAGATGTCCGAAACGTTGTTAATGTGAAATAAATTTCTTTTATTTATTTTTTACCATCTCGTACAACAAATATTGGTAGTAACCTTGACCATTAGATGCAATCAACATTTATTTATTAATCGTCTCATAATTATTCCAAAAAATTTTTCTCAGTGTATTACATATACTTTAATTTACTTCATATAATAGTATTCTATGTCTATCCGATCCAATCCAATTAGAGTTCAAAACTGCAAACCGTAAGAAAATTATTCACATCGCCATTATCTGGATGTTCGTTAGTTTCTGCGTAGCACGTAAACTACACAGCATCTACTGCGAAATAACAGCGACCTTCCCGCAGCAGTAGCTGCAGCTCTGCTTCTGCGCACATCATATACGGACGAATAAAGATCAAGGGAAAGCTCAGGATGCAGGAAAAACAAGTGTCGCTGTAACAACAATCATAATTACGATGATGATTGCGCGTGCGCACCTTGCATTCTCTTACTCGGTTGCATTGTAGCATTGCAACCCCTTCTCTTTTGCAAGATTGCGTTAGGATCAGGTCAAGCGGCGAAGATCCGCCAGCAACCTTGACGAGATTTTCACCCGCGCGCGAGCCACGGGCAGTCGATCGGAAAACTCAATTTTTCCCAAGAAAATTGAGGCTGCTAAGTGCGGTGAAATCAGCCGGAGAATGAAGAGCCATGCGAGCCATTAGAGAGGTGCTGTCCTTTCTACAATCTTTTTTTTTTTTAATTAGGACCGGATTGCGTGGATGAGATTTTCGCAAAGATTGGTGGGCATTCATTTATACTAATTTAGTGTAAAAGTCATTGGTATTTCAGTTTTAATTGCTACAAAAGCATTTATTATATTTGTTATATTTCATTATTAAATTTTTTTAGAATAAAATATTAAAATATCTTTTTTATGACAAAAATGATATAATAAAGGGTTTTATACTATATTACACTGAACATTAATTTAAAAATTACGAAGAAAAGCAAAAAGTATTTCCATTAAATAAATTTTAAATTAATCGTAAATTATTGTATATTAAAATATATATTCAGATTATTGCGTATTCCAAAAAAATAAAAATACGCTCTCTACTGATTGAATAACAAATTTAAATTACTTAAAAATGTTGGAAAAATAATTAAATTAAAACATATATCTGAATTCCTTCTGTATTGGTGGAATAATTATATCATTGTTAATTTAATTATAAAGTATATACAAATATTTAAAAAATACGAATCCAAAAAATTTTAATTAGTAAATGAACAAGTATTTACTCGGGCATCAAAATCTTTAAACTTGAAATGCTCTTTAGGTGAACATAATTAAGTAAAAGTCAGCATGACTGGTAACATTTATATTACATATATTACAAACCATTAAAAACTTCGAAACAGAATTGCCTGGTGTATTTTTATCGGTCCGTGGGCGTGATCTATTGTGTAGATTGATTCCAAACGACTCAACAAACATTCCGCTTAAAAGGTTGAATGCAGGTTTAATTGAGAAAAGGTCCTTTGCCGATATCGATAATTATTTCCGGTTCACCAAAGCGATTTAATTTACTGTGAAATGAGAAAGGGTATTACGTGAAAAATCAAAATAGAGTTTTATAATAAGTTGTATATAATACGTACTTTTCTGGTAAAATATTGGTTACTTTTTGTAACTAAGATTTTCTTTAGTAAAAAAACTAATGTCTTAATATGATATAAGTAGGCGGGTTAAAAATTTTAATGTTGTGCCATATCCTTTTGTCACTTTGTAAATTATTTTACATTCCAATGTTATAATTGAAATAAAACATTGATTTATTCCATTTCGTAAATAACTATTGTTTTATTCAGGAAGCACATGACCATTTATGCTTGCACCTACGCAAAAATGCGTAGAAAGTTTGCAACAGTTACTGGTTCAGACGTGTAGTTTTCGTGGGTGTTGCGAAACTGAATTCCAGGAAAACAGTTTTAGTTTTTGGTTGTTGAATTATTCTGTCAATGTGTCACAGGCAGAAATCTATTTGGAAAACGTAATTTAGCCATCGGTAAATTGTATTGCATTTTACTTTACCGTGACAAAATACTACAGTATTATTAATAAAGTATTTTGTATTTTAAGACCACATGTATTACGCGAAGGATCCTTATTATTTAAAATACCTATAATAACATCAATCAATTTTTATATCAACTATGCTATATGAAAAACCATTTGTTTTCATAAATTTGTTTTCCCATTGTTCTCGCGAGTACCATTCAAAAATCACTTGAAGGTATTTGAGTAAGTTTTCATCGAAACCGACAATCAGTCTCTATAGATGCTTGCTCGACGGAACATACAATACATCGTCCTTTTTTCTCGATATAAATCGTTGCACCCATATACCCAACCCACTCCCCGCGCTTACGTCGTGTTACGAAATCAGCGCCCGGTCGATCCGACTCTTGAAGACCTCTCCGTAGACACATACACGCACCCATACACAGATACGAAAAACAATAATCGTAATGGCAAGGGATCGTTCGTTTGAGGCTCCTTTACACAAACAGAAGATGCGCGCTCTTGTTGAAGATGCCTTCGCGCTCATCTCATTAGAAAAGGCCAGCGAGGCGCACGTGCACGCGTGCTAGATCGATTTCGTGTAATACCCCCGTGGTGAGGTATAGTCTCCCCCAGGCAATTACCACCGGTTGCACTTCGTGTCAATCGTTACAGCGAGGCGCTCTCCTGTGCTCGTGATGCTCTATCCACATCGACGGGGTAGACTCAGGATAGACTGGCATTATGTGTATAAGGCACGTACGAGGAGCTTTCCGCGATTATCGCTGTCGAGATTCGAGCAATGCAGTAGATGTTGCGTTGAAGTGGGCACTGTTGAAAAGTTTTTGAATTTTTCATTTTAGTACTTTGTGTATGTGAGGCCTTGTAATCAGGGATGAGATTTTTCAACAGCTACGTATTCTCTATATAATCGAAATTAACAAAACTTTTTCGGAAAGTAGTCTTATTAGGTGTTAAAAATATATGAACAAATACCTAACATCAAGAGTGCATAGGACATTCGAATTCTTACACACAATATTCAAACAAATGTTTTTATAAAGAAACTTTCAAGCAATTATTTTTCCTTTAGCGCTTCTATTATAGTATGAAAAATTTGTGATGCAGATTTTCTTGACTATACATAAGATGTTATCTAGCTAAGCATATTACTTTATTTATTTTATATAATACAAACTTTACTATTAGGTCAGATTTAAAACTTGAACTTTGTAATTCTATCCCTAAATATAGTAAGAGTCAATTAAATAATATTTTAGAGTAATAAAAGTATTTTTAGAATAAAAGGTGATAAAAAAATAAATATAATTATTATTCTAGCTCTTCCGCCGTTTTAATCTTCGTCAGTGGAGTTTAGAAATTTCCCGCGGTAGCTAAATCTGGAGTGCGGAAAATACAGTGCTTTAAAGGCCATTACTTTAAGTCGTCAAAACACTTTAACGCTATAAAGTCTAATGATTATAGTTTCCACTGGTTTGGCATAAAAGGGGTGGGAACGGATTTACAGTGCAATTAAATTCAGAGCCTAATACAGTACATATAAGTGCATATTCACATGTTTGTAGTCTCTTATTTTCTAAAATAAAAACTATACTCCTAATAAAAAAACAGTTTGCTTTGTTTTAAGAAAGAAAAAAAAACACCTTCTTACGATCTGAAATATTACACTTTGTTGTAAAACCGGTACAATAGAAACTATACATATTTTATACGCGGGAGGAATGCGTAAAATAAAAAAGACTGAATTTTCGTAACAAATTAACATAAAAATGAAAAATTAATATTTAATACTGTCGCTACACTTTCTATATGAAAGTTTACTATTTTTGCTTTTTTGGAGCTAAAGCATGAAAGTTAGCTTAGCTGCATGAAAATTTTCAATACTCAAATTTTGATATTTTTCGATATTCTTGACGAAAAATAAAATTTAAAAAGGATGTACCTATGTGTATGTACATATATGTACATATATGTATGCCAGAGTTTTTGAACAAAACGTTGTATTACTCATAACTTATGAACGAAAAACATGTTACACAGAAATTGTGTAAATAATATATGAAGTATAAAAGCAGGATTCTCAGTACAAATTCTGTTGATTGCCATTTTGTATGAAAAAGTTTATGAAAACGCGTCAGGCTTTCGCATATAACTGAAGCTATGCCCATATTCTTCACATATGCGCGACTTATTTCTCATGAGTTTTAAGTTCATCTTAGAACCTAAGATACAAAAAAAACTTTTCAGCTCTTTCTTTTTAGAATAAATCAGAAATGCAAATATATTTTTAAGAACACTTCATTTGTTGTTGATCAATGTGTTTTATGTTAAATGAAATAAGCGTGATTTGAATCATCAGCACATTTTTATTGCGCTTAAAAGGCAACAAAATTGGTCTTTTGCATATCGTATACGGAGTGCGTAAGAAGACCAAAATATCTTCTATTTATACACATGTTTTATCATCAGCTTAAAGTAGATATGGAGAAAAAACATGTAATTTGAAAAAAAAATAATACTCAAGATATGACACAAAAAATTTGTTTGCTTCATTCAGAGTCATATAATATGTATATTTTATACCGAATATAAAGATAACAATAAAAAGTGACAGTTATATAGGAGCGATTTTTTAAAATACACTTAGGGAATAACTAGTTTTATTTTTGATCTTCTACTACACATATGCAAACTTCTTCCTCGAATCTTCAGCGACAATCCCAGCTTCAATAGCCATACACAACGCGGATCGTCCCATGTACACCAATAGGTATCGAACCCACTCGAGGCGGGCACGCGTGCCGGCTTCGTGTGAACTCGCGTCGATGTTTGCTCCCAGTATATACAATTATATCGTTTAAAGTCGCGACTGCAGCAGCGGTGGCAACAGCTCCCGCGATTAGGACTCGATAGTATGTATATATGTGTATTCGCTATGTGCACAGCTATCGATAGGGGTCCGATAGAAAGAGCTTTTCAATCTTTTCGGGCGGGCGGATTTTTCCCAGAACACGTCGAAGAGTTATCTCTATCGATTGAGTGCGCCAGATTGATGTTCAAAGGAAAGTGTTCAAGGACTCGCGGGACTTCGTTTTTCTCTGATACGCGCGCGCAGAGGCTTTACGAGGCACTTTGGAAGTAAACAGGACGACGGGGGCGTGCGGGATTATTATACGGGGATTTTTCTTTTGCTCGCTAATGCGAAAAAAATGAGGATATTTTTATTGCGCGGATGGGAAGTGCGCCGGAGATGATTGTTAAGAGGCGCGGGATGGGAACGGGTGAGCAGCTGGATGGTGTCGTCGACCAGAGATTGCGAAATAAACTTTTTATCGGAGTCGTTTAGAGTAATGTGTTTTCTCAGATGCGCGATGGAAAAAATTATAATTACTTGTTCTAGATTAGAGCCGCGTGGTTAAGTGCTTTAATTTGCATAGGGGATGTGGCGAAACGTAAAATATAAGATATATTCGTAGAACAGATTAGATCTTGCGGGTCACGGGAATAAAGTAACAAGCTCAAATCATCTAGAGTTTTTTTATTTATCTCTCATATCAATATTCACAACGTTTATTTTAGTTCAAGTCGATTTTTTTTGCATGACCTTTACGCGAATCATCAAGCATTGAAATTTTTATTTCTTGGGCTTATTTTTAAAAGTACACTGCAAAGGTTTTAGTAAAATTAATTTATTCAGTCACATCAAGCCGCTATCTTCTCGAATCAAATTAACGTTAAAAATCTTTACATAGCTTGATAAAGTTGTGCTTAAATTAAAGCGTACTTTAATGCATTATTTATGACAAAAATTGTATCCACTCTATTGATAACAATAAAAACTCATTGTACTTATAAGAGTAAATAGTCATTTGTGTTTTGCAGTACATATCGTAACAACATAATTAAATTTCTCCTGCCAATTGAAGTTACGAGTTCCAGGTTCCATAACGCGCCTTTTTGTTAAGTACCGCGTGCATCCTAATATCTCTACTTTTAGAAAAGTAAATACATTCGGAAAATCAGGCCGTATATAATCCGGTGAAGTACCAGACGACGCCTTGCTTCATTTTCCCGACGAAACATTTCAACCAAAACGTATTAAATGGTCACGCGCATAACTCGCGGCTTTTTGTATGCAAAATTGCGGAAGAAAGCCGAACGGGAATATCGCGCATTGAAAGCAAGTGTCGAAATAGCCAGCAGCTATATATACCACGGCGGCATTTCACTTTCGCCTACTCTTCTCTGCGTAATATACGTATGTACACACACACGTAAATATTATATGTATTCACATACGTAATGTACATATACGTGAGATTGCTGATGTATAAGAGCTTCTCCCAAAAAACTTATGCGATCGTATGGCGGTATTGCGCTAGTTAAGTTACCTGCGCACTGGAACTTACTCGCAGGAGGATGAATCGATCGAGTCGCGTCTGACCGACCCGCACGCCCGCGCCTGATCTTGTTGATTTATTCGTGCTCGCGGTGAGCTTTTGCATTAGATATGAATTGAATCGCAATTGCGCTCTAGTTTGAAAGAGTTTGGCTTCGAAGGGTGGGAGGGACGAGAAAGGTGGAGATGAAAAATGCTCAACTGATATTTCGTAATGGGAAAAGTTTTTTTTATTGTGCAGAGGAGTAAACAGGAATGTCGTTGTGAGGTATCAAGGCAACTTTTGAGGCAATTAAAAGTTACCTTTGCCGTTGACGTGGGATGTATGAATAATTTTAATAAATCGATGTATGATCATATCTGCTGCATTTATTTTAAAAAGTATCAGAAATATTATCTTTATCGAAAGATGATCTCTTTATTCATAATTCTTATTGCCTTGAGATTTATATGTTTTATATTTTTAAATAAAGAAAACTATTCTTCTTCTTGAAAATTTTATGAACCATTAAAGCTTCCGTCTCAAACATCAGAATATATACACTATACTTTAATTATGACTCAGACTCGTTGAAAACCTACCTCGCAGACAATAAAAATTGAAAGCAGAATAAGTAATCGCAAGCGCGCAATCACTCGTGGATAATGCTAAAAATAAACCGCAGCGATCGCGCTACGCACACCCATAGCATCGGCACAAATATTCCAACTGCGCATCTCCGCTCCGTTTCCCTATTCTACTATATCTGTATATATCAGGCATCCTTGACTAGATACACAACGAGCGATGCAGAACTTTTCTGGTTAATTCATCTCGGTTGCAGCGCGCACGCGCGCGTTTATCGCCGCGAGACCTTTGAAATGGATCTCGGCCCGATTGATTCAGCGCGCGGCATTTCCATTTGTACTTGCGCGGGGTGCAGGAGCAGATATACAGGTGAGGTTCGGCCATGAGGTTTTCTCTCTCTCTCTCTCTCTCTCTCTCGCTAGTTCGCTCACTCGCTCGCGTCCTGTTACGTGAGCGGTTACATTACCAAGGCAGCGACTAGCTCTCTTTGTTTACCTTTCTCGAATATTGAAACAGATATATTTCACGTTTCGGTTAATTGCTAGTATAGAGAGAAAAAGCGTGTGAAATTTGTATGTTTTTAATCAACTATTGAATGTAGAAGGCTTTCAATTTTCATCAATTCATTATAGATTTTTTGTTTAGTGAAGACAAATTTCTTTTTCATGCAAGGACTTGCGATTTCAATTATTTTTTATAAAAGTTAATTGCAGGTATGTGGCTTTTATGGAACGTAACTTTTTCATGCACATAAATGTACACTATGGCGAGTAGAAAAATTTTAACTATCGAAATCTTTTTACATCCCAAGATCTTTATTAATATAAACAATGTCACCATGTTCGAAAAAGATAAAGATCTTTCACGTATATCTACTTTTCGTAATTCAACGTAGATTATTTACAAACTATATGAGTTAAGTAGCAAGTTTCGTTTTGAATAAAATTTAGAAACTGAAAAAATATTTTTTATATAAGAATTTAAATTAAAAATTATAAAGCAGTATTGTAAAATTAGGGTTTCAAAAAATTCAGTACTAAACTGTTTTGTAAAATCCCCACGAATCTATCTCTACTAGATTGCGTTGCAAAGTTTTAATGAGTTCTAGTAATTGTCTAAATACGATAGATTTTGTAGGATTACGGCAATAATAGAATACTTGAGCTGCGTTTAATCACTCCCTTACCGACAAAATCCAGTAATGATGTAATTTATTGTTTTGCAAGCAAACAACGACATAATAAAAATTCGCTCACACGCATAAGACAGTGGCCTAATGTGACTATGGGCATATAATGCAAAGAAATCACCTGTTATGTGCCATTTCCGCGACTTGCGAAGTAAAACGATTGAGTACAAAAAAAGAGCGAAAAAATTGCCATTCACACTGAGGGAGTCAGTAGTATTGCCGAGACAACAAAATTGCAGGCGGCGATGGCCCGACGCTTGCAGAATGGCCTTTTCCGCCTATACCTACTTACTCGCATATACCTGTCCCCGCGAACGTGCTAAAACTGAAAGTGGGAAGAAGAAACTAGAAAGTTTAGCACGATCGTCGAGTTAATAAACTTATATGCATACTTTGTCCTACGCTTTTATGCGAAAAAATTGCGTGCTCATCTTTTTAGACAACACGTACCGATAAAATACAAATTGTTGCACGCGTTAATTCCGGTAATTTCGATGTGCAGTCGTTGTACTTTCCAGAATAACGGCGCTGTGGTTACGCGAGTGGGAGAGAGAGAAAGAGAAAGAGAGTGAGGGTTTTTCACGCGTGGTACTGTGACCATCACGTAGCACGACGACGCGGAGGCATTTGCATAATAGTCGCCAGGTTGGGGAGTGCCGCTTGGGTTCTAATTGCCCTTAACATTTTTTAATTTGGTGCGGGTTTCGAGGTGATCTTAAGCTACATTATAGCAGTGGATAAATTCTCAGAAAATAAATGCAGGGGTTTTATCTGCCTGTGAATAATTGACGAACAGTTTTTTTCCGTGGCTTAAATTAAAATGTACGACTCCGATTCTATTTCTCTAATTGATTTATTCCATCTGTCGAGGTGGAAATAGAAATGTACGTGGGTGTGCTTTAATAGTATCAAAAATCAAAAGCTTCATTTGATATGTAAGTGTGAAAACGTCAGAAATGTGAAATGAATTTTTTAATAGAATGTTTTTGCTTTCTGTCTTCAGATATTGAATTAGTATTGTAAACGAAAGTAATACGATATTTTGTAATATAGATGTATTTTTCGATGCGACAACGTCATAAATAAATATAGAAAATTTGTTGTTTTTATTGATTGTCTTTTGAGTACAATGTACTCTGTATACAATGTCAAGTAAGTAGTCGACTTTGTAGGCAATGTAAATTATAGACAACTTATTTAAACATTAGAAAATCTCCGTGTACAATATATTTTTATGAATGTAACTTTTATTTCAATAATAAATATGTAAATATTATATTGATATTTATCACGTTAAAAACTCAGTTTCTAAGTCGCTCATACTTATACAGGTAAATAAATGAACTAAACTATAATACATGTAATAAATGTCACAAAATACAATGAAAAGATACTCCAACAAAATCTAAAAGTAACTCTGACTTGCATGACATACTTTTATCTGATGTACTCATAAGAACTTTATTTGGCAAAATCCTGCATATATACATTTAAGTAAATCAAGAAGATCCCTTTCAATGAATATTGAAACACTTCCAAATATGTTGTGTAACAGACGATATATATATACAAAACCTTTGACGATGCGAGAACACCCATATTTACTGAGTGGTAGATGCGAGCGCTCGGGTGAATGTATTTGTGATTAGAATGATGTATGTGTGTGTGTGTGAATGTGTGACAACGCGACACTTCGGCACCGAAGGATAGTGGAGAGCAGATTAGACAGAAGCAAGGAGGCCTACGAGTCAGAGGCTCCTGTGCTTGACGTTACCTTTTACTCTCTCTATCTCCGCCCTGCAAGAGTACGTCACGAAAGCAGAGCAGCAATCGCCTGTCGTTCGAGGGGCTGTTGCATATCTCGATTGGAGATTCTCTCTCTGAAGGAAGAAGCCGCTATTGCAGTTATCGCCACGTGGGGAACGGAAGCAATCCTGTGGAGGGACACAAAATAAAGGGGATTTAATCGTTGACCACCTGCGAGGACCTTCGAGGGTTCAACCGATCTCCAGGAGTCCACCACGACTCACGACGCCGGCATATACAAGATACTTCTGTGGAAGGCTGTTTCGCATGAATCGGGAGAGAGGAGAGAAAGGTACAACCAATCATAAAATATGTAACGCAAAGCGCTTTATATTGCGACATATTTTCTTAGACACGCGTGTATAAATGGACGTGGGTTCGCAACCCAATTTGACGACTGGATGAAAGAAGAAAGAAGACGAAGCGAAGGATATATATATATATATATATATATATATATATATATATTAACGAGTGAATGAGAGTGTGATGTATGTATAGATATGAATGATGCGAATTCTGATGATGTAATGATGATGAGACAACGAGTCTAAATAATTATTTTCTGGAATTTAATGACAGTATTAATATGCGAGTGGTTTTGTTTGGCGAATTCTATAATAAACAAATCATGAATATACATTTTACATTATAGTTATATTAATTGTTTACCTGAAATACTACAGTTGGTAACATTACTATATAACATTTAAAAAATATTTTAATTTATTTATTAGAGCTTTACCGCACTTAATAGACAACGATCAATGCTATTACTATAGTAGTATTACTAAAATCTTTCTCTCAGACCTCATGATTTTACCATTAAAACCTTTTTGTAATCATAAATATCTTCATTAGACCATCCATATTACAACTCCTATAGCAAGAACCGCAGTAGCCTCGTGACTAATGCAACTTTCCGTTATTAAAAGCGAGGAGAATGAAGAAAGGGAGCGCATTTGATTTCACGCATAAATAAAGAAGTCGCTTCTGCGCGAGATTCACCTCTTGCAAAAGAGCGCGAACCGCCCATGTGATGTTCGAGCTCGTATGCACATATACGCATACGTATACACACACACACACACACATACACATATAACTATAAGTACGACCATAGATTTACCTGCGTTCGCACGTTCACGCGAGAATGAGAATGAACGCGCGGCGATGTGTACAGTGTCGTTAAATATCTCTCCGCGATTGCACCTCGCAGTAGGGTGTGTGCAACTTGTAGGTAACGCGGTGCGCAATGTAGGTTAGAAAGGAAAAACATGATGTATCGAGAGATGCTATGGGAAATTCTGCTCTAGAAAGTGAAAAGGTATCTGGCGCGCAGAAATTCAGATGATGTAAATATCGTTTCGTTGTTCACGAGATCTCGTTTGAATAAGTACTCTCTTGTATACGCCATATACATTTCCTAATTATATAAGGTTTGTTTACTTGGAATATATAAAGAGGGGAAATGCATAAATAATAATATGTAGGAACTTCTAAGATATATTATCATTAAAACGATGTATTAAATTTAACCATTTGTCAAATTTGAGTAAATAACGGTTTATATAATAGCTAATTTATCATTTGAAAGAAAACTAGAGCTCTAATTTAATCTGAATTATATGTCATTTGTAATAAAATTATTATTGCTATGTACAGGTTATACAAGAGTTCTGTTTGAACCGTCAAAGCGTGCACAAATATTTCGGAGCACTAATAAATAAATCGAAGACGTGTATAAACGACAGTTGCTACTCCGTATATGTTGTTGGATTAAGCGTATAGTTTCTAACAAATCTCGTTTTTTCCCAGCTAGTAAATTAGTTTTATTATTATTTTTTACAATCTATCTGTGACTGCATAATGAAAAATTTCACTCTATTTTATATAAAGAGCATGTTTATTTCAAAATAAACAATTCAAAATGAATTAAAAAATTTATACGATTTTTCTCATCTATAGATCTAACGTTTACAACAGATAACATTATTAAACTCAGGAACAAATAATGGAACATTTTTTTTATAAATAATATCATGGCAACTCATCAAATAAGCCATAGTATCGGAAACTAAATTTTTGCAGAGAAACCTTTATTAGTTTTAACCAGTGCTGATCAGGTCATTATAATATTGCTTCTGGTCTGGTCCGGGCTTACTTCAAGTATATATCGTCGTGCGGTACGAAGAAAAGTCAACTTGAAAGTTACAGGCGAAGAAAATCCAAAAACGCATCTAAGGCGAAGAAAAGCCAGTTTGCGTCCTCCCAGACGAAGAAAAGCCAACTTTTCTCAAACGAAAGTATTTAGTTGGTATCTTATAACTTTCAGATAAAAGATAAAAGATAAAAGATAAAAGATAAAAGATAAAAGATAAAAGATAAAAGATAAAAGATAAAAGATAAAAGATAAAAGATAAAAGATAAAAGATAAAAGATAAAAGATAAAAGATAAAAGATAAAAGATAAAAGATAAAAGATAAAAGATAAAAGATAAAAGATAAAAGATAAAAGATAAAAGATAAAAGATAAAAGATAAAAGATAAAAGATAAAAGATAAAAGATAAAAGATAAAAGATCACAGATGAAAGATAAAAAGATGAAAAGATCATCAGTCAAGATAATTAGATAACTAGTAATTGATTAGATGCCGTTAGTTGGGATTTTTCCTCCGCAGTACAGCGCAAACTGGCTTTTCTTCGTCTGGGAAGATTCAAACTGGCTTTTCTTCGTCTGGGAGGGCGCAAACTGGCTTTTCTTCGCCTTAGACGCGTTTTTGGCTTTTCTTCGCCTGTAACTTCAAAGGTGGCTTTTCTTCGTACTGCGCGACGATATACTGTCAACCTGTGTATGCAATCCAACCCCTTAATAATTTATTTTGGCACTACATATTTTTGTACATCGTATATCTTTGTCTGCATAAATAATCTGAAAAAATAATATCTGTACTGTATTATGTAACAGTGCATTTTTAGAAAACACCCCACAAAATTTTATTTATAAATAAAACAGCATAAATGCTGTTAGACCCGAAAACGTTGAAGTAATATCTTATTAAACTCATCCTTCATCTACTTAAATAATTAAAAAAATATATATATTATATAACATCTCGTTTCTTTAGTGTAAATTCAAAATACACAAAGTGTAAAACTTTTCCTTTCGTATTAATATTATTTTCTGAGGATTTTTTACATTTAGTTAAAATATTGAAACTCAGTTGTAAGTTGAAAGAAAAATATAAAAAACTCAAATAACACGTAACACAAGTACGAAATCAGCTTACATTGCAAATTCCTGTCGACAGATTTGATCCCATAATCCAACGAAATATAACCATAATCCAGGGCATTATGCACGAGGTCGAGTCCTACAAGCGACTGCACGAGCCACTAGCGCATACCTACCTGCATATGGGCATTATTTGCCAACACTTTCCCTTGGAAAAGTCATAATTCGGTGACTATGCCAGCATACTTACAATAGCTACTTTCGCATATCAGTATTCCGTGATGAGCGTACGCGCTGACTCTATTCCTTATGGTGCACAGCCAGTACAGCCTGGATCGATCGATTAGCGGAGGTGCGGCGGCGCGAGAGGTACATGAAGGAGGAAAGTCTTACCCGTTCGTAAAAGCGCACACTGAGAGAAAAGTTGTTTCTACCGAAGACTCGGGTATACAGGCCAAAGTACCGGTAGTATGTATCAGGCACGCTCCGGTAACGACTAATAATTCGTCTGTACTACCGAATTTTTTGTTACCACTATAGAAAATTTATTTCAAATTTTCATGTCAAAGATTAAGAAACATTTAAAGAATAACTTATTTTTATTCCAATTTTGAGAGGTTTGCTATATGGCAATCATGTCACTAAACTATTGTAATCCGATTGTGAGTACCGGAGTCTTCCGATTCCGCGTATTAGATAGTATGCCGGTTGGTTTTCTTTCTGTGCAGGTATGCGCAGTTGATTAAATTGCGAGTAGAGTAAGTACGTCGTGCGCGTATGAGGGTTTTGTTTTATTGGAAGGGAGCTTTATTTTCCCACTGGGGGCCAATGGATTTTTCGAGAGGAAAATGGAGTAGACGGGAGGACTTGTGTAATCGAAACCGAAGAGGGTTTCAAGAGTTTTAAATGTATTTTTTAAGATACCTTAGGATATAAGACAAAATAATTCAAGACGAGGAGTAATGTATAATACAATATCAGTAATCAAATTGAACGCTGAAATTTCCAAAATGAACTTTAAATATTAGTGAAGATACTTGTAAAAAATATTTAAATATTTTTATATAGGAAAATAACATTATTTTTAACATGATAAAACTTGGAAAAATCTAAAAATTTCGATTAACTTATTAATAAATATTCTATTATCCTATTACCCCAATGCTTTAGATCTGTAGCTCTGGGTGTTCTTTTTTTACATTTAGTGATCGTCCCTATTAAGATTCATATATGCCTTACCTCAAACGGAAAGAATTGTCGTCCAACGTCTAGCATACTATTGATCCATGGCAGGAGCAAAACATGTTTTACTTAGCAATATTCTCTAAATGTAAAATAGTTGAAAAAGTTAATAAATAAATAGGTGAAAAAGTTACTATCCAGTAGTTAAAAGTCGTGCACATCCAAAATATGGAAAATATGCAGTCCGAAATAGTGGACATCTACTATTTCAGTAGTGTATATTTACTTTTTAAAATAGTTAAATTTCGTTATTTAAAAAAGTTAATGTACACTACTAAGGATGCCCACTATTGTAGAGTGCATATTCACTATTTCGAAAGTGCACAACTTTTAACTACTGGATAGTGATTTATCACTTTTTTACATTTAGAGAGTAGGTAACGAGTTTGCTAGATTTTGGACAACGATTTTTTCGCTTCGTGCAAGGCGCAAAGCACATAAGTCATGATGTGCACGCTCGCTTAATACACTTCAATGGTATCTTAGTTTCAGTATATACACGTATATATATACTTTTACACGTTAGTAAAAGTTTAAAAAACGAGAAAATATTTTTCAATAAAATACATAAAAGTGCAAAGGTTATTATTAATAAATGAAAAGTAAATCAAAGAAGTAAATGTGAACTTAGCACAGAATTAGGCTGGACTTCGCAGAGTATTTTGATTATTAATTTACTAAACTTTTTGAATAAATTGCTCAGTTTATATTTTTCAAAATGAGAAAAATTTATAATTTTTTTTTTTAATTTTAAGTTGTTTCCCAATCTTTCATAAAAAGTATTACTGAAATCAACTGTCTGTTTAAAGCGAATACAATGCTGCAGTTAACTCTTTAAGAAAGCCGCATAAGAGTGCAAAATGTCAAGAGGTTTCGTTTACGTGCCAAAAAAGAAGTAACTCAATCGATGGGAATTCGAGGGATTTCCGGCTCTGGTGTAACCTATTTCACAAAGCACGCGGTGCGCAAGCGAGGCCGCCAAAACGTACATTTGAATGAATATATGATACATCTCGCGCGCATAATCTGCGACACAGAATTGTTTCGGACGATCAAATTTGAATACAAGCGAAATACAGGAGTTTCGCATATGTATAATACACCAGATAGGAGTGTGAGAAGAGACGCATAAACAGGGGAGAGTAATCCCGAGAATCAAATATAAATCACACAGCGCGCATTTATTTATGTACTTATTCATATATTCATAAGAAAAAGGCGGGGAAAAATATCGCGCGAGCGCCTACACGAGTAAAAGAGAACAAGAAAAGGAGAGAAAAACTGCCCGACGCTTTTCCATTTCTTTGCATCAGTATATAATTGCGAGCATCGAACGTTGCGTCAAAAACAATAGCGTACGATCGTGTCAGTCGATCTCTCAGTTGCGAAACTCACACGCATACATAATCGAGGCTCAAATATATATATATGTAAAGCTTTTAAATCAATAATGGTAGGGAGTGGAGCTGGGGTAGTACCTAATTAATTGTAGCGCTGTATCTCGCGTCGTAGTGATTACCATTTTAGTAGCGGTATAATATAGTTAGGAAGAGCATTAGTAGGTGGGTAGCAACAGTGTTGGATACCATGTTTTTTTGATCGTCAAGCTCGAGCTTAACGAGATAGATGCTATGCCAAGGAAATTTCATATACTTATGAATTAACGTTTTTATGGTCTTTAATGTTTATGTAAAATTAATTATTTTTATGTAATGTTTATGTTTTTTTAATGTCATAATAGTTATCATGACATTATTGCACAAAAAAAGTTTTATTTTATATTTGACTAGCATCCTCCGTAGCGGCTCAGCTCGTACTATACGTGGATAGAACTCTGAATTATGACCGTTTGAAGTGCATAACAAATGGCAGCACTTATATTTTTTTAAGTTAAGTAGTTATCGAAAATTTTGTTGATATACAAACGTTTCCTTTTTATATAATAGTAGGATAAATTGTTAAGAGTGAGAGCACTCTTATATAATAATAAATGAAGGAAAATATGAAAAAATGGCACTGCATGTCTCTTTCGGAAAAAGGATCCGAGACCTTCCTTTATCACGACAGACGCTCTAACAGCTGGGTCACCACTTCCTTATGTACACCATTCGTCGAATTACCCTCATATCGCTAATGCAATCTGATCCGAGCAGTGACATTAGCATTTCACACGTGACATAATAAAAGTTTCTAAAACTTACAGATATTTCAAAACTTTGATGCAAATATATTTATTGCCCAATATACAATAATTGTTAAATTTTGGATACTACTTTCACAACAGAGGTATTCACTGACATTTTCATAAACATTTGAAAACAAAAATATGGTATTAGAAGTAATGAAAATATTAATTTTGAAGCTTAGGAATATTTATTTCTAATACATAAATTTAAGATTTCTTACTTTTAGTCAACCCAAACAGTTTATAGCTCATAAATGATTTTTTATTTCACTCCTTTACTTTTTTTTTTTTATAAAAATCAATCAAAATAATACTTTTTGTATAAAATTTTACGGGTGGGTGACGAAAAATAGAATATTTTTTTTGAGAAAAGTAATATATTAGAAATTTTTATCATGGAAAACATGGAATGTGGAAAATTAAAAATTAAAAATTCATAATATCGAAAATGTATGAAGTCGAAATCGATTTTACAAAGTACCACCTTAACAAATATTAAAATTGTATAAAATATATTTATAGAATTTACTTCACTATTTCAGAATGACACAATTTGGACAACCCAATTTGTCTAATGCAAATTGTAGAATAAGCATCTAGATATATTGAAAAAAGCAAATAAAAATTAAAATGCTTATTTAAAATGCTTATTTTAAATAAGCATCTGTATTAAAAGCTTTCTAAAAAATAGAATTCTATTTTTTGATACCCACCCAATTTTATATTGAATCTAAGAAAATTAATTTTATCTATAAATGAATTTAATTTTTTTATAATTTTGTTATTTTAATAGCTAGAATTTTGTCTCAACGTTAAACATATATTATTTAACACCTAAGAGTTTATTTGAACAGGCATTTCCCTAGACTTTATATCTGCATTTGTCAATTAGGGAAAAGATTGCAATACAAGATTAATATTATAAAATCATCTTTCTTTAAACTTGAAAATTAAAATACCGGCAATGTCCTCCTTTCCGCATACCCGAAAAATTGCACAAAAATAATCCAATTTCATGACTGCTCTGCTCGTGCCTCTTACTAACGGTAGCACTGTGATATTTTTTTTTTCAGAAACTATGGGGGAGCGGCCAGGCGACGGAGGTGAAAGGCCCGGTGCGCGTCGTCCACCGCTACGTCGACATGCCCAAGCAGAAGGCCAATTTCTACAACGCGACCACCAAGAAGGTCGAAGAGGTAATTGCCCACCTCTCTTTTTCCCTCTTGTGCAATGAGAGACTCTGACGAAATATGCGTCGGTGCAAGGTCGGCGCCTTCACGATTCCGGCCATTGTTGGAAATCAGATTAGAATGAGAAACGCCCCAGTCGGTCCGTCGTTATCGATTGTCTCCGTCGACGCGGACGAGGCGGCAGGGACAGCGAGAAAGATTTCGCTGAGATATGAGCCTTCCCATCCTTGCAACCGGGACTCATGTGCGAATGATCATATTGTGAAACGAAATTGTGATGGGGCGTGAATCGACGCGTTCCTTCGAATGGTTTCGACAAAAGTCGACACTTATTGAATTGACGAATCTAAGCCGCGCGATTTATATCTAGGAGGGTTTATGTCGATAATGCGATTCTTGTATGAGAGTTTTGACCATACTTACCCCTATTGGTTCATCATTAAATTGCCGTTGTAAAAAAGTAAGAAAATTCGAATTACCGATTAAAGGTAATCGGGAAAAACAAACGATGATTCCGATACGTCTATATAATCAATATTTCAGTTGAGCTGATTTCCAAGTAATATTAACTTTATAGGGCAAACATTAATGAAAAGTATTATTTTTTATATACGTGAAAGGTAAAATACTTAATATTATATAGCTTGATTAAATAGGACCACATAACTGTTCAGTAAGTTTAAGTTTAGATATCAACTTTTCCACGTAAACAAATTTTTCTTTCAAGTCTACAATTTACTGTGAAATATTTCCTTAAAAGTTTTTTCATTAGCTTTCCATATCAGATAAATAATACCGCATTACAAAACACGTAAATCAAACGAAAATAGAGCCCGGCTATTCATAAAAAGTTGTTTATCTTTCATTGATATCTCGCGGTATTATCGCGTCGCATCTTCTCTTATTGCCCCACTGTGCGAGCTAATGTAGATAATTTACATTGGGTATAATAGCTGCCCAGAGACAGGTAGTTACATTTGTCACGTAAGAACAGTTTGTCACCATCAGACTCATTCGTCGCGCGTCGCGGAGAATCAAAAACTTTCTGCGCCCACCGCGTCGTCATTTTCCGTAGATTTCATATGCTAAACTCGCTTATCCCTTCTTTCCGAACAAGCCGATGCTGAATGAGTTTTTAATGAGGTGCTGCTTGTGTGTATGTACACGCGTACCACCAATATGTATAGCATTGGCTCGAAAGTGTGCTAGTGTCATGATAAACCGTCTTTCCACTCGCCCTGCCTAATTTATAATGGGATATTCGCTTGCAAAAATTACGCATTTGTTCTTTTTTTTCAATGGATTTATTTATAATTTTAGGCAAATTGAGCAAAGTCGAAATTTTAAAACACAAACAAAATTTTGTGTGAAATATGCATATATGTAGATTCAACTGTTCTTCCTTGACAAAACTTTCTTGCTAAAAGTTATTGCTCAAACTTCAAAAAATATCTTTATAGCATCGAGGTAGTCAATACAATTATTAAAAAATAGGCCTGTCACCTTAACGACAGACAATTAACAATTTCCCTAATCACTCATTGTAATACAGAATGCAATTTAGAATGTGCTCTGCTTATTATAAATACAAAATGTATAGCGTTTACTTAATATTCCAAGTTTTACAATTAATTTTTTAAACTAATTAAGTAATCTTTTTAATAGTAATGATTAAATTTATTATGAATATTTTTTAAACTGCATTTGCTTAATGCGGCACATGTATTAAACTTATATACTTAACCCTTAGCTGGCATGTTATGCTAGGGAAGTATGCCAGCTAAGGATTAATTAAAAAACTGAAAAATAATCTTTGCAGCCGTAAACAAGTAAAAGTAGTTGATTAAAAAGTATTAGATCATACCATCCTTTTTTATGTTTACAATAAAGCAAAACGTATAAAAAACTATGTCATAAAAAAAGACTTTATCGCAATAAGTGATTATGAAAATTGTTGGTCATTCTGAGATTAACCAGTCAGCCCATTTATTAGTAATTATACTTACTATTAATATTATTAATAATGGGGATACGTAATTACTTAATTTTGTCAAATTTAATTATGATTATTAAAAATGATTAATTATTTTAAAAAATTTATTGTACAATTTGGAATATATATTATAAATGTTATACTTTTTTGTATTTATAATGGAGCACCGCATATTCCAAATTGCATTCTATGTACACACGGAGAGAAATTTTAGAGTAAAAATTACCAAGGTGCCTTGGTAGCGCATGGACAGACTGTCAAAAGCCGTGATACTCCCAGGGGTTTCTAATACAATTTATAAGTTTCCCAGAAAAAACTACCATAACCACTTAAAAAAATATCAAATTATCTGAGTAAAAATTACCAGACACACTGGTAAAAATTGAGATCTAGTCATTTTTACAAGGTTACCTAGGAATTTTTACTAAGAAAACTGATAAATTTTACCAAAAAACCTGGTATTTGTCTACTCGCGCATGCGCACTGCGCATTATTGTGTTTCAGGAGATTGATACTAGAGGTCCGAGCGGAAATGAAATCAGTCTAGCCTTACTTGAAATCAGGCCTTGATCAAGCTTCTTGATCAAAGCCCAATCAGGATGGTGACGCTTTTTTTATCAAGGCTTGAATTGACAAGTTATATTTCCCTGACAACCGATTTAATCATATACTTCATAATCTCATTATTTACAATAATTAATTATCGTTATTTACATATACTTCTTAAAAAGTACAGAATTAAATGTTATTTTTTAAATTGAAAGTTTTATTGACTGAGAAAATTATGAGGTTATATTTATCATATATTGTAAATGTTAACAAACGTATTTTTAATTATGACGAATTATACATACAAAATGTTATATTGTAACAATTACAATATCAACATTTGTCCATAAATGTATATCTTGTAACTGTTATAGCTCTAGTATTCTTTGAAATATAGTATTGTTTAATAATATCACTGCCTCAATAATGGAGTCTAGGTGGTGCGCTCCGTAGGTTTTTGCGTTTAGATTTCCGGATTTCATCTAATACGTGGTCTAAGTGTTCTGGGTAGTCCATGACGATGACTAGGTGGTACGTTCCGTAGTATTTTACCTTTAGGTGTTGGAAATCATCGAATGCGTTATCTAGGTATTCGGGGTGGCCAATGATGATGTCTAGGTGGTGCTCTCCGTAATTTTCTTTTTCGTTTAGAGCTCCGGGCCTATCTAATACGTGGTCTAGGTGTTCGGGGAGGTTGAGGACAATGTCTAGGTGGTGCGATCCGTAGTTTTTTTGCCCCCAATTATAATTGTTGCAACGCACGTCGAATGCGTGGTCCAGGTGGCGCGCTCCGTAGTTTTTTACGTTTACACTGAAAGAAAAATATTCTTATTGTTAATCTATATATATGATAGGATCAAATATTCGCAATATATTAACTTATATCATGTAATAGTTTTATGTTTATCAATATATTTTTTATCCTAATCGAAATGGATTGTATGTAATATACGCTCATATGTTAATAGTTAACATATGAAGTTTACGGTGATCATGCGTAATATTGCCTGTAGAGGGCATCCAGTTCCGGCATCATCGGCATCACGTTTTGCCGGCTTCCCGCCTTTTGGCTGATGGCTCTCTGCATCAATTTAGGAGTGACTGCCGATTTGTGGTTTTCATCGTGTAGTCGTTTTCTTCAATATGGAAGTAATTCTGAAGATTTGGAAACTTGAAGAATACGGAGAGATGTTAAAAGGTAAGTGTAATAACATATATTTTTACAAAACACTAAGTATGTGGCGCTGAATAAATTTACTAGTCTTTCTAACCTCAAACTACATTTCTTAATAATATCCTTGATTATATTGCAAAACTGTATTTTCCACTTATCCTTTATCATATTATTAAACTATATTCTCTAATACTATACTTTATTACATTCATACAGAAAATAACATCACTGATTTTGATACCTTAGAAGAACTAATTCAAAATCCTCAAGATTTCAAAGATTTATTCCCTGTGCTTGGTGTGAGACTGAAATTAAAACGAATGTGTAAAAGTGTAAATGTTTTTTAGATTATTTTAATAATTCATTACCATATCATTATATTAATTGAACTTTTATTTATTAGATTTCAACTAAGGAGGAAATCATCCATTTTTAAGCTGAGGAAACTGGAGTTAGAAATAGAGTTTTTTTAATATGTTTCATAATATTATAAAATATTATATTAAAAATAAAGCTGTTTCAAGATTCATTGTGTAGTATTTAATTTTTCGATGCTAAAACATGCAAATTTTTAATTATAAATACTATTATCATCGCCAAACGACGGTATACTTGTGAGAACTAGCCATATTTTAACTATTAACATATACAGCTATTTGGCTCACGTATGCTCGTATGCTTACCACACCTATAGCGCATATACATCTTAAAATATATATCATTGCTCCAAAATCGAATATACTATGTTAATAGTTAACATATATATTTACGGCAAGAATATTTTTCTCTCAGTGTAGATATCACGACGCATCTAATACGTAGTCCAGGTGTTCAGGGTAGTCGATGATGATGTGTAGGTGGTGCGCTCCGTAGTTTTTTCTGTAGGTTTCGGAATGCATCAAACGAGTGGTCTAGGTCTTTGGGGTGGCTGATAATGGAATATATAGGTGGTGCGCTCCGTACTTTTTGGCTCTAGGTATTCGAGCACATCGAAAACATTGTATAGATGATGAAAACTACGGAACGCATCACCTAGATACCGTCGTCGCCTATCCGGCCGCCTAGGCCACGCATTGAATGCATTCTGACACCTAGACGCAAAAAGCTACGAAGCGCACCACTTAGACTCGGTCAACGGCCACTCTATGAGCACCTAGACCACGCATTCGATTTTTTCCAACGCTTAGAGTTAAAAACCTATAGAGCGTACCACCTAGACATCGTCATCGGCTACCCCGACCACCTAGAGCACGTATTACATGCGTCCTGAGACCTAATCGCAAAAAATTACGAAAAGCACTACCTAACCTATTTATCGGCTATCCCGAGCAACTCCCGATGTACTACACCCGCTCATTCAAATATCATGGTAACTGTTACAATATAGAGGTTTATTATAAATATGAGTATTACTCTGGAACTTTTAACTTTTAGCTAAATAGAAATTTCATATTTAATGTTGAGGCACATTCACAAAACTGATTTTTTTCTGTTTTAGGTACCAATAAGAATAAAAAGGGTGTGCTCCTCATTTTTAAACATAGTTTTTTAATATTGTATGCTTATGCAAGTACGAGTAAACGTGAGCGAATGCATGTAAAACTGCCTAACAATCAGTTTCTTTTTTGTTTGTTTTTTTTTTAAATAAATCCGAATGTCGTTAGACACCCCGAGATTAGTTAAAGAAAATGTGTGTAGAAAAAAGAACAATACTTAGTTTAGACTAATTTACCGTTGTTTATGTGTGCCATCAAAAACTGATAATTTTTTACATGAGGGGCGCATCGACACCGTGTTCTTTAGCATATCATAATTCACTTTCCATAAGAAGCCCTTATAATCAAACTCACAGTTTGTTCGTATTTCCAAGACGAGTAATTTACGCCCCAGAAAATTAAAAAAACATAAAAGTTTTTTTTTTTAATCGACAAATAAAGTTTAATTTTTATTTTTAGAGATAATGCTATGCACTTTTTTTTTAAAGGTAGGCACATTCAATCAGACAACTTATTTTCGAATACTTAACAAGGGATGATAGCCTAAAAAGTTGGTAAAGCATTTATAAAAGTTTTTTTTAATGGTGTAAAAAGGATGAAAATTTCCGACAGTACCCAGGCAAAATCTCTAAATTTAGGCCTTTTCCAATTTCCCATGAGCTTATCCTTGTTTAAAAGTGAGTTCTATGTAGTGGAACATGTTACTGGAAATGGATTTTATAAATATTTGCTTGACTTAGATAGCTAAATATTTGAGAACCATAAGATATGTTACAGTACCGTAAAAGTTAAAAGTTCTAGAGAATTGCTCATATACTGTATTAAAAAAGGGCATTTTCTTTCGGTGTACTGCCTTTAAAATCAATAACTAGTGTTATGCAATATTTTACTAAACCAAAAAAGTCGTAAAACAGATTAGGCAGATTTACTTATAATTGTAACATAGAACTTTCCATATTTCTGTCTAGATATATATTTTTTATACACTCTATTATAGGTTGTTAAACTGCAAAAATGTTTGATAACCACGATTAATTCGTAATAGCTTAATTATTATGTACAAAGTTAATGACGTAAGGTATGTAAGTGATTTCACTAAAAATCCAACATCTGAATACTGTATAAAATAGTTTAAAAAAATGAACTGCATGTAACATTGTTAATAAAAACATTTTAATCCCTACCGCACGATATAAAAATTAAATTTTAACAGCAGATAATATTTTTCTATAAGTATAAGAGGTTAGTCTAATTTGAATCTATGACTGATTTTCATTTGTCAAATCCGGGCTTGACTAGAAAAACGTCACCACCTTGATCCGGTATTGATCAGTATCTTGATCAGGACTGGATCAGTACAATCAAGATCTTGATCAAGGCCTTATTTTATACTGATTTTATTTCTGGTCGGGGGCGTGCGCGACGTTAAAATGAAAACAATACACATATTTTTAGTAAGTAATAACGGCGATTCAAATAGCTGTTCCTAATAGCTTCCGTGGCGCAGTCGGTAGAACGTCGGACTCTCAACCCAAAGATCGTCGTTTATAATATTAGTACAGCAGGGACATAGGTTGAGCAAAATATTTTGACAAGTAAAAACAGCTGAATATGCTTTATATTTTTTTTTTTACCAATTACATTTTCCTTCCAACCGCGACAACTATTAATTGAAAATGGATGGCTTAGTGTAGATCATTACTTTAAAATTTAATTTTGTTTTCCGATTTAAATATTACACAATCAACGATTTATCATATAAACTCTTATGCTTTAAAACATTGCTACACTCTACAGCATACTCTTCGCGATAGCCTTGAGATTAGCCATAACAATTTATTTCCGATTGAATTAATCAACTGTATACAAGCTCAGCGCCCCAATGGAGTAACGACTCTTACAATCAGCACTGCTTGCTCGATCTGTCTGCGCTGATTATCTTTCCCTTCGCCAATTCTATTTGTAGTAATAATTAAGATAAACATCGATTTTCACACAGTGCACAAGCCGCATTGTCTCCGATTGTTCCTTGCGCGAACCGCGACTCAATCTGCGGGTGATTCATTACTACTAGAGGTACGCAATCGATTCACATTTTCACCCTCACGAGTTGTCCAAGGATCCTTGCATCACTGCTTACTTGTGTCTCTGTTCCGGACGAGTGAAAAAAAAGCGCGCGATGCAGATTCATTTCTCACGTCTGATCGATCGTTCCAGTTTCTGTGGCGAAACGGATATAAGGGTAAAGGAAGGTTACCAACTAAGGAATGCATCCACTTTCAAGCCCTTTCGTCTAAGCACTCGGGTGATAGCATGTAGTTAACGAGGGTGGTGAGAGTTATTTCTCTTCGCTATAAAAATTTAAAGCCCTTTCGTAGTCCTCGCGAAAGAGAATAAAAGGCAACGCGAAATAAAATTAAAATGTTTTGAAAAGCAAAAGCTTGTCGTTGCGACCTTCGTGAATCATGGAGTAACAGTATGGATGATATTTTTTTACATATGAAAAATAGTGGTTGATTTTGTACTTATACGTTTCTTGATAAATGTGTGAATTCATTTATTAAAAAGGCTTTATATATTGTTTGTAAATCTGGGTTTGAAATACAAAAACTTGTATTCTAAACAACTTTTGAATGTTTCGATTAAGTTTTTGAGGAAATCTCGAATAGTTTATTGCAATACCCTGTTTAGTTATATTTAAATGGCATAAAATGATATATTTAGAAATTAATCATTAAATCAAACGAATGAAACTAATTAAACAAATACTAGAGATTAGATAAAATAAGAAAAAAAATTTTGTTCGACGTGTATTGTTTAAAATGAGTCAATGTACTTTTGCTAGAGAGCAACACTAATTAAATACATTTTTTATGTTACCGCTATAGAAATATCTAGTGAGTAATGAATTCAATGAACGAAGGATATACATCTATCGTAAGGGCGCATAATGAACATTCACTATACATTTTCAATTTACTTTCCTTTCAAATAAGAAAATAATCTTAAAAATCAAGAAAAAATATAAGAATGGGTTTTAACGTCTACAAGAACCTTACAATTTGAAGTAAATCGAAAAAAAATATATTAAATATAGTGTGACGCTACTTTGTTTAGTATTAACTTGTTTGAATAAAAAGGCACACTGAACATTTCGATATGAGTATATTTAGAATTTTTTCATTTCCAATAGTACATTACGATAGGTGTAACTTAAATCACTTCAACACTTTGACTTAAGATAACTCGCTGCGCTAGGGCGCTAACCTCACGCCGTGCAATAATGGACACTTAAGTCACGAGTATCGTACCTATTTTATACCACTCTAACCTCAAAATCATAACTTCAATATGATTATTCGGCTCTCGTGGTATAAAATACGGTTGGAAACTGGTGCGTAAGAAGATTTTTAGCTCATGTAACTTTTCTCACTCGCTTCGCTCGTGCGAAAAACGTCACATGAGCTAAATAATCACCTTTCGCACCCGTGTCGAAATGTACTATTATAGCACGTGTGATATAAATCTGCCATCTTCTTATTTTATTTGTTTTTGCATAATTAATTATTAAAATTATATTGAAGTTTACATTTAACAATAAGCATTACATGTACAGACACGTTGACCGCTATTAACCGTCACGTTACGGTTTTCCTTTATGATAATTATGATAAACGGACTGCGTCCATGTGCGCGCGGGCTGTCTTTAGTTAATTATAATTATATATAGTTCTTTTGTCTATTTAATATAATAAATAACAGTCAGGAGTTGTGGTGGGGTGGGGGAGGGGGGGGCGCAGCTCCCCGCCTTTATAAGAATTAATAAAAAATCATTTAAATAAGAAATTTTCCCTATATAGAATATTGTTATTGGTCAATCTAGAATATTTAATACGCGTAGAAAAATTAGAAAATAAGATTCTTTGCAATTTTTATTTTATTATGTTTAACAAGAAATTAAAATTCATGAAAGTGAAACGTCACATAAAGTAAATAACCCTCTTCCGCACCCGTGTCGAAAAGTACTAGTTAATTTTATGAAAAGATATTTTAATTAATAAACAAACAAAAATTGAATACAAAATATAGTCAAATAAAATTAATAGAGTTTAAAATTGAATTTTTAAAAAGCTCGCCGTTTGCTATCCGATAACAGATGAAACTAACCTATAATATACAGAAGTGTTATTATAATCATTTTCATTTATTTTTTGTCGTTTGTCAACTGTTTACAAAGTTTTACTTCTTTTTGTGTTTATTCTCATATGTAAAACCCCATGTCAGAATAGTTTTGGTAGATAATTGGCGTTAATTACGTACCTGTGACTTAAGTAAATTCATTATTTCACGGTGCAAAATGGGCTGCTTAAGTCTCAGATAAGCGTGACTTAAGTGCGGGTTTAGGTCAGACAGTGCTATAAAATAAATTAATTTCAAGTTTCTTATAAAATTATACATCTTTTCAAACTAAAATCCTGAAGTGATATTGATATCGGACGATCTTGAATATCTTTTACAGGTTGAAGGCTGCCTGCCAGCGATGGGCTATAGCTTCGCGGCCGGAACGACCGATGGTCCAGGCTCATTTGCCTTTGAGCAGGGCACGACGACTACAAATCCTGTCTGGAATATGGTACGTAACTTCCTGGCCAAGCCCACGGATGAGGACGTGCGCTGCCATGGCCCCAAGCCAATTCTTTTGGCTACCGGTCGAGTGAGTACATGTGCATATATTACTTTCGTCTTCCTGTAGAGAGATTTTTATTTATCTAAGGAATTCCCCTAAATAGACTTGGTATTATACATTATATGTCAGCACGTTAGATAAGTACGGTAGGAATATGGCTGAAGTGAGCATTTCGACGAAAGTAGGAAATAAATAATAATATAAAAGACCTAATACAAGACCAGTCACATAGTCGAAATAAGGGAAGGCTATGATTTTAACTGGCATTAGTTTCATACTCTTAATAATAATAATAATAATAAGGCTTTATTTTGCATTTAATAAAAATGTAATACGTAAGTTCTCTGCATAGTCGTTGATTAAATAAATAATATAGAAGAATATAAGAGCAATATAAAGTATCGCAACAGGTATCGCACAAGTTTAAAAGTCACGTATCACATAATTATCGCATTATAAAATCACATAAAGTGATTCCGTTTAAAGTAAAAGTAAAATTGCACTATAAAAAATCATAACATTGATAGTCACGCAGCCATTCATTCAATAAATACAGGCTTTCCGTTACAACTGGTATACGAGATGTAATAATTCCAATTAATTTAACATAAAGTAAATACAAAATTGTCCCGTTGGAGATAACACCAGATGGTCCGGACTAGTCTAAATTTGTACATGCTCCCTCACTGCTGATCTAAATCTGTTAAAGCTCGGTAAATATCTTATAGATGAGCGGAGTGTATTCCACAGATGCGCTTCATATACATAAAAGGAATGATGACACTATTTTGTATGCGTATGTGGACTAGTTTGATCTCGCCTCTGCAGATAATAATAACTAATTAATACTCTCTAAAAATGAATATGTGAAAAGTCGTGCACTGGTACGAATAAGTGAAAAAAAAAATGACTAATTCTTTAGGGAATATTCACTTATTGAAGTAGTGGCATCAAATTTTCACTGCGTAATAAGTGAATATTCACTAAAAAATTAGTTAATTTTTTTTACTTATTCGTACTGAACGACTTTTCACATATTCATGTTTAGAGAGTAAGCATGCGAAATAATTTCTTCGAGTGTCCGTTTTTAGCAACCCGAGCTCCTCCTTGAAGGGTGAGATGTGTTCATCTCTCCTCACGATCATCACGTATGCATTATGTAGGCGGTGCAGTCTGATTCTTAATTTCATCGACGTGTCCAGGTAGACAACCGTACAGTAGTCCAGATTAGAAAACAGTAATTCTTCTGCGAGTCACTCTATAAAAAATTTTATTGAACTTTTTGGTTTAACAACCTCAGAATCACGAAAAATAATTGCTTTGGTTTTCTCGGCATTTAGTCTGAGTCGAGTACGACAAGCTTGCTCACCAATTACCATAGCGTTTCACGCGATGTGTGGCAGTCATTTACTATAAATCACTTTGACGTAAGCTCAGCGTCGGTGGAGAGCATGAGAGGATGCGGGAAAAAGGTTGAGGCGGTTAAATAATATGCATAAAACAATTAATTAAGTTAAAATAAATTACTCTTAAGAACGGTAGAGCAAAATAACTAATAAAAAAAAATAGAAACTTAATAAGCAAATCGAATAAAAAAAAAAAAAAATGACGTGTTATTCGCGGTTCGACTCGTGCGAGGTCCTCGTGGTGGGAGAGTCTCTCGCCCTTTCCCCGTTGACTCCGAAACGTATTTCGAAGTCGTCCCTGTATGTCCTGGTGCGGACGAAGTCACTGGCGGCGGGAGTCAGGTGAGGTCCTCTCCGAGGGAGAGATCTGGCAGGGGCTCTTGGCCAGGAGGTCCGTCTCCGGCGTCGCGCGGAGAGTGAGAGTGCTCCGAAAAATTGGAGCGGAGCAAAATACCTCGATGAGGGTTGGGGGCGAGCGGTCGCGCGCGCTGATTGGTCGCCGCAAGGCGGCTGTAAAAAGGTTTGCAGATAGGCTACGGCTGGGGTTGCAGACCGGCTTGTTCCCCTCTCCTCAAAACCGAAGGTGCGGCCCGTCGGCCAAATCGTGACGCGAGCTTCTTCGAAGCTCGCGGAGTGGATCGATACTCGCAAAGTTCGGGGAAAAAGTCGGGTAGACTAAATTCTCCAAAATTTAAGTAAAAAAAAGAAAAAATTTGAAAACAACAAAAGGTAAACTTTTACCTTTTGTTGTTTTGAAAATTGAGCTCTAAAATTGTAAACAGATATTCGTTAAGCCATGTAGAAGAGTATTGTTATCCTTGATATTTGTCGATTTTCAAAAATTCGTAGTAATTTCAAAAAATCAGATGACGAAAGCCAGTGAATAAAATATCAAGAGTATCTCTATCCGCGATAGATAACCGTGACAGGTATATCCATGCAATACAGACTATAAATTGTATGACGATCTGAATTCTCACTTAAACACTTTGAATGCTGTTTCTTTGCAACGACAACTCGTTCTATTACTCATGGTACTTGTCTTTCTGAAAACCAATAGGAAGCCCGTGGCAGTCATACACTTTCCCCCTCGATATCAGTAAAGATTTCTCTGAACCCGGCCCATGTCGGGGATCTACTATACAGGCAAACCGTCGAAGACACGAGTGAGATTGCTAATTACCAACGAGGGCCACAAATGTAGGTAGAGGTCGCGAAAGGTATATTCCGGCCGGCACATATAGGCTGTATACGCGACGATCGAGGAGCGTAATGACAGCACGCGTTTCGAGTTCCCGAGATATGAAATCGGCCGAGCGCTCGCTCTAAGGAGAGGGTGAAATTGTTAATTATCTCGCGCGGGACCGCGCATCGTGTGTTTCGCACGGCCCAATAAACATTAGGAGCGCGCGAGAAAGGCGTGTTTGCAAGAGCGATGGAATATTGCGGCGGGGCTTGCGTAATGCGCGAGCGCGCCCTTACCTTTGCCTTTACGTTCTAATCGACGAATAATGGACTCATTAGTTTCACTGCAAATTAAGTATAAGAGCTACTTCTATATCGTTCACGTAATTTTTCTAGACTTATCGGGGATGTTTTCTCAGATAACATGTATTTGACTTGTAGGACTATTGGCAGGAACTTCTTTACAAATTGTTCTTTGGTTGAGTAAGGGAAAAAGTAGTTCATTTTTAAGTTATTGAATTGCTCTAACTTGTAGTTTTTGATTATCAATTACATTCTTTCTAGTTTCAGATAGGCAAGAATCTTCTTTACGTTACATGCGGTTTATATGAAAGTTCTCAATCACTGTTGTAAAATGACATAGTATTATTTTTTTCTGAAAAATGTATTTAACCAAACTTATTATGATTGCAATAAGTAAGCGATTTATAAATTTATTGAGAAAACTCAACATCTTCCATTTACAAATTTGTAAATATATTGATGATTATATTGTGAAACAAAAGAGAAATGTTTCTCGTGACCGAGAAGGCTCGCTCAATATACTTTTGCAAAAAATGTATAATCTATCCAACTAGTAGGAGACTTCAATGTCTTTGCGGAAACTAAAGAAAAAGGATGCATCAGTAGGGATAATTACAATATTGTAATAGGCTTATAATTGAATTCAATTGAGATTTGATTAATTTTCTTGTACAATCAACCTTCTAGAAAATGCAATATAGTAAAATCTTTAACTTAAATTAAATACAGAAATTTGGTAAAAAGAGTTTTAAATTCCAAAGTTTTGAAATTGTTATAATGTAAACTAATAAAAAAATTATAATTTGCTAAATATTATTACAGATGGTGCTACCCTACCAATGGCAGCCAAAAATCGTTGCGACGCATTTAACTCTCATAGGTAACATAGCAATTGCTGGCGTGCCAGGCGAATTTACCACGATGTCTGGCAGAAGGATGCGTGACGCTGTAAAAAGTGCTATGACTGATGCAAACAAATCTCTAGAAGATGTTACGGTTGTCGTTGCTGGGCTTTGCAACACTTACAGTGATTATATTACAACCCCCGAAGAGTACCAGGTAATCTTTCAATTAAACACGTTTTATCAAATTTCTTTTTGACACTTCGTGCACAAACCTCGAGTTCGCATACGCTTAACTAAAAGAGCGCACGCTAAATCAAGCTTTGTACACGTTGTGTCAAAATTGTACATTTCGATAGTAGTGCGGGAAAGTGATTTTATACTCGTGCGGACGTTTGCACCCGAGCGAAGCGAGGGTGATAAGGTTACATGAGGTTAAAATAACCTTCTCGCTCGTGTATCGAACATTATTTTTCGACACGACGTGTACACTGCTTGATTTAGCACATGCCTTTTTATTCAAGTGTGTGTGAAGTCAAGCTTTGCAAAACGAAATTCTCTAAAACAGAGAAAACCGCTGCCAATACATTGGCACTTAGCTTCCTCAAAATAATGTATTTATTCATTTTTTTAAAATTTTTTATCACAATAATTAATTGTATCATACCCAATTTTCTTTGTGAATATTCGTAATAAATTAATATATATTTTTCGAAAATTCATTCTTGTTACACTTTTTCTCGTGCGACAACCCGATATTTTTATAAATCAATTTTTTCAAAATATTATCATATGTTCAATTAGTTTTATTTTAAACCTCAAATATCTTTCGTCGTAATAGTTCGATTTTATTGGGCAACGAATTCAGTTTGAAGATATAAAAAAAATATATCTCTCCCAAATTTTAGGACTATTGGTTGATTTTCTTAATATTGTTATCGCGTGCACCTTCAACTTTGGGTAATATTTTAAATCCATAATATTTTGAAAACTTAAAAATAAATTCGAACAAATTACCAAACTCTGTATTACATATATTCGTTTATTACACATATGAATGTTTATTATAAAGTCACCAATCAAGTCAATCAGTCAAGAGACTTTCCAAAAAGGTTACAACAAAAATACTGGTATATTCTGCAAGTAAAATGCAAACTTTTTCCCAATCAATGTTCTATACCAAAAATTTCGATATTTTGAGTAAAAAATAAAGATAATCTTTTGAAATTTCAACCAAATATATTCTTCAATGAGTCTAATAAGGTTAAAACTTGATCGCGCTGTAAATTACCCTCAATAAAAAACAAAAGCAAGTGAACAACACGCACGCATGGCACGTGTTATTTCCATTTTCTAGTATAGATAGATGCAAAAAATTACGAATTGAAAAGAAGGCTAAATCAGTTTTAACCTCGAATGTCTCTGAAATTCATAAACGAATTCTTTTACTCTAAAAACGCATATAATAAATAATATACATTCTACATCTCCGCCAAATTAAAAAAAAAATTAAAACAAGTTTTCTCTAGTTATCAAGCGACAAATAAAATAACTTTGTAAAATAGGAAAATTTTGAATATCAAAAAGTAATCGTACGATCTTGATGAAAATTCACATACATAATATCTATATCACATACAAAATTGTCTAGAAATCTGTAGCTGATTCATAGAACCGTTCTCGAGAAATTACGATTTAAAAAAAAGTTTAAAAAATTTTAACCTCAAATACCTCTGAAATTTATGGACCAATTATTTTGCCCAAAGAACTCGACTAAGAGCTATCCAAAATCTACCTCCACAAGGAATTTTGAAGAAATTACGACTATTTTCCCTCCGGAATCGTTGGACATACAAAACTCATTTTTTTCATTTTTCATGTTTTACGTTTTTGTTAATAACCAAAGAACCGTGATAGTTAGAAACTTTTTTTTTTTTAGAAAATATAGGTATTTTAGTTCTCTTTTAAATGCTACCTATCCCATTCTGATACATACAGCCGTTCTCGAGAAATTACGATTCGAAAAAGAGGTTACAAAAATTTTAACCTCAAAAATCTCTGAAATTTATGAACCAATCATCTATCCCAAAGAAAGGTGCAGGTGGCAACCAAAAATCTACCTCTACAAGGAATTTTGAAGCGATTAACACAATTTTACTCCCGTAAATTGTCGCCACCTAAAACACGTTTTTTTCATTTTTTAATTTTTTTCTTAAAAACTAACCAATAGAATGGATTCAATTTTATACATATTATAGCTATTCATAATCTCCATTATCATGATTTTTCTCAAAAAAATTGACCATTTAGTTTGGGAGTTATAAGCATTTAAAAAAAAAACACGTTTTTGTTAATAACAAAATAACCGTGATAGCTAGAGAAATTTTTTTTTTTTAAATATAGGTTTTTTTATGCTCTTTCGAACGCAACCCATTGGATTATAAAATTTAAATCCAATCATTAAAAAAAATCAAAAATAAATTTTTCGAAAATGAAAAATTTGACATAAAACAAAAACGAATCAGTTAGTCGTACAAAATTTTTTTTTTCCCGAATTCGGAATCAAAAAACAAAAAAAATGAGACCCGTCCAGTTAAAATCGACCGCGTAGATCCGAAAATAAAGCGGTACACACACACACACACACACACACACCCACACACACACACACCCACACACAAACACACACACACACACACACACACACACACACACACACACACACACACACACACACACACACACACACACATCCATACAGACATTTTGTAAAATCATGTGACACAAACTTCTAACACCTTTATTCATGTTTCTAGAGCAATTTAAAGAAAATTAAAATTTTACTATTACAAAGCTTCCTCTATGAGGAAGCAAAAATAATATATTGTGCAATTAGTGAGAGAAGCATGTGTTTTTTTAACAAGTGTGTTCAAGTGTTACGAGAACAATCACACAAACATACCTGGCATGTGTTGCACATACTATTTTTTGAAAAGTCGTTGCTTCTGCAGCCTTCCCTGAGAAATCGGATTTCTTTTTTCTTTATCCTTTAACGTCGCTCTATTTCTGCTCTCATACTGGTGCTAATCGGCGACGGGAACTTGCGCTGCACTCATCAGCATAGTACATGTAAATATAAATATTTACAGTGGTACTCGTATCATTTTCAGAAATTAGGGCTTGAACTCGGTTCTCTCGATTACCACTTCCAGAATTTCTTGCATAATGTTTTAAAAACTTATTACTATTGTAAAGAAGTAATATACCATAGATAGAGATAATTCATGATATAAAAGGTGAACGTAGAAATTCGTAGATTCATTTTATGCAGAGACATAACATTTTAAACATGTTAGCTTTGTCGTAACTTTCTTTTTGATCGCATAATCGATTTTTCTGGGACAAAGATAAACTTATTTGTATTCTTTGTAGTTATGGAACAAAGACTCGAAAATGTGAAAATAATTTCTTTTTTTATTTAAAAGCCCCCAGATTTTGTGATTTTTAGCATTTAAAAATGACTTACTTATAGTATGATATGATATTTAAAGAGCAAACGGGGTGGAGAGCGTGACGGACTTAACCCAGGGACGTGCTCACCAAGCTCTCAGCTTTATTAGCCCATTGCACTCTCCCCCTACTACTTATCTTACTTTATATTGACCAGAAGTCTCCTGTTCATAGTGCCAGTTACTTGGCTAATCGAGTGTAAGCTCGTTTGTCTGAGCTATCTCGGGCTTGAAAAATCCTCACCCCACACCAGTCTTAGATCCGTAAATGCCAAACATAGTTCTTGGTTACCCAGTTTTTGAAAGTGGTAGTCGATGCTCCAGAGTTTGTTGAGTCAACTCACCATTAATCTGAGCTTATTCTGCCTTAAGTAACACTTGCTCCTCTTCAGGCCTCAGCGGCCTCCAATGATACTTTTGGACTGACGAGTTGATCCTGAGTTTAACGAATTGGCCATTTGACCCTGAGTTCTGCTTCCAGCCAGCTCGAGATAGCAGCCTAGATCATGCAGACGAGTGCCCCGACTGTGCAATGTTTTGCTCTCAGCTGTCGGAATTTTCTGCCCGCCAGTCTATCTGCTTTCTCGTTACCTATAAAAGTAGGTTGCCCCTACTCGGCGCGAGATACACCTTTCTTTATCCGCACGCCGAGATACGTCCTTTTTCATCCGCGCGCCGAGACGCGTCCTTCTTTATCCTCGCGCCTAAATACCCCCTTCTTCGTTTGCGCGCCGAGATAAGACCTTGTTCGCTCAGCCGTCGATATACGTTGTGGCCTGCATAATCTTATCCAGTGATGGGATCCCGAGTAGAGCCCCAACGGCTGTCACGGGCGTTGTTGTCATGGCGCCCATTACCCCCTTCAGGATTAAACCTTGTATATGTTCATTATAGATCCTATTCTGGCCTTCCGTATGCATTTGTGGTCCTGAACCACTGCTCCGCAAGTGCGCCGCGATCTGATGACCATCTCAAAGATCCATCGAACCTTAATCAGTTTAGGACTCAGTAGTTTTCGAAAGCCCTCTTGCATGCCCAGACCAAACTAATAGCCTTGCAGCAGTTTTAATCTTTTATTAATCATAACGCTAAGGTATTTGGCGCCATCAATCAGCCACAGTGGTCTGGCGATTATTTACAGTCCTCTGTTAGTAAACAGTATTACGTTGAATTTACTTGGATTGACGGAGAGACTGGTGGATTTACCATTTCTCCACTATTTCTAGGGCGTTCTCCACGAGTCCCGTTAGCACATTTTCGTCATCACCACTTACCATTATCAGTATGTCATCTGCATAAGCCTGAGCGTAAATCTCTGCTTCATCAAGGGCATTGAGCAAGCCATGCGTGGCTAGGGATCACGGAGTGAGGGAATGTACCCTCCCCCCCTCTGTAGATAGTTTTTCCTGATTTTACTCCTCATTGTGGAGGAGCCGATAGTTGACTACAATCCACCTGCTGCTTAGCATTCTCCTGATCCATCTAGGCAACAGTGTTAGTGTTCTTCTTGAGATAGAAGCCGTCGTGGTGTAGGGACTGCGATCTTCCCTCTCGCTCCCTCTGCGAGAGTGGGGGAAGCGGCCATGTTACGTACGGCGAGAAGCCGCCTGCGAGCGGCAGTCAGTGCTCGAGTCCACGAGCATGCGGAGCTCTCTCCGCTGTACCTCCTAAGTATAATAAACCTCGTTATTGTTATTCCTCGACTCATTTCTCTCCTCTCCCCTTCCTTCCTAGAACGTGTGGAGACGTGGGCCCTGGATCCCCATAGTGGTATGTTTAAAAGCGCCTTCTTACGGACATGCTCTTGCGGATGTACCCTGCCACCGTTACCAGTGCCGTATTGACAGATTTCTCTGCTTGATAGACATGTTGCCGATAGTGTAGGGATCTTTTTATCAACGACACATTCTAAAAATATCTATAAATTAGGTTTTCCATCATCTTGAGCATAAAACGATGCCACACTGATTGGCCTGTAGTTACCGGTCACGGTGTGCTGACAGTGCGGCCCATCCGACTTTGGAAGATGCACCATTTTTACCACTTTCCAGTAGCTTGGTATAAATCCCAGATTCAGACATGCCCTGTATAGTCTCATCGTGGAATAGAGTATCGATGTAGTACGGTTGGAACGTGCCCACCGCCCAATTCATCTTATTTATATCCGTTACATATATTGACAGTTTCTAGCCGTTGTCGCTAGCTCCGAGGAAAGCTCAAGTGGAAACTTACTTCCTGAGATGTTTGGTTAAAATCGGAAAATTGGTACTGAATAGGTCCAGGACTGCCGCATGGTAGTCTTTTTCTCATTTCCTCAACCCAAACTATATGCTTCCTTTTACCTGATCAAAGGGTTCCTGCAGAAGGCGACAGAGCTGGTGGTTTACGACACATCATCCATGCCTCTATAGTATTCCCTCCAATCCGTCAGTTTAGCAAGCTCGACCTCTTTCTTGAATTGCCTTTGTACTTTCCCGAAGATTCCCATATCGTGTGCGTGCTAGTGCGCTTAGAGTTATATAAAGCTTCCTTACCTTTTTCCGCTCTGCCTCTAGCTGTGAGATCTACCAAGGTGCATTCTTTCTGGTGTGGGTTGAGCGTAGCCTGTAGTGGTTCTCGTATGACGTGTTGAAAGTGGTCATAAAAACCTCCGTACAGTGATCTATATCCTCAGCTGCGACGTATGAGGTTGAAAAAATTCTCATTTTGATATATAGACCATCCGTATACTCCTTCCAGTTGGTCTTCCTAGGATTCTGCGTGAGTTCCGTGAAACCAGCTCCGATTTCAAAGGTGTAGGTGCGGTCGGACTTCGAGGTCTGGGTGATATCAATGGTCTCTTCCAGACGAATCTTAAAAGTTTAAAAGGTGGGTATATATATTACCTCTATTTACAATTTCCATGTTTGTGGAAATCAGAAATTCGAGAAGACTTTCCCATCTGGAGTTCATGTCCAAGTTACCCCAAAGTAAGTGGTGTGAGTTCGCGCTGCAGCCCATCACTAGCTATAGTCCTCTGATCTCTCTCTCCTTGGTTGAGGCCAAGACCTCCTCTACCGGGCATTCCCTCAAGTTGTAGGAAAAATAAGCAGCCTCTACTATTACTACCTTCCGCGCACTGCTCATGTTGCTCTAGTGGACGAGGCTGACGGCGAGATCTCTGCTGCAGTGGATTTGCACTGCTTCATACATAGGAAAGCCCTTTAATAAGGAAGTAAGCCTTGTCCGAGTCTGTACCCCTTTGATATGTGTACCACCATTCCTTAAATCTGCTACGTTACGCGATCCCTCTATTATATAGGGTTACTGGCCTCCCCGTCCGTACCCTTGGATTTCTTTCTCGGAAATGACTTGCTTCATACGCGTCTTCTCCGCCTTATCCTGAGATTGGATAGCACACAGTGCGCTGTTCCCAAACTAATACTTGACTTGAAGTCCAGATTCTTCAGGACGTCGATCTTCATTTTCTCTAAGAGAAATTGAATAGCGGTCTCCACTTCTTCTCCTGCTGTCACCTTCTTACCTCAAGAACCTGACAGATATCCACTTTCAGTGATTGGTTTTAACCGACGAACCTTTTCAGGTCGCTCGTGGGAATAACCTTGATTGGAATATTCTCCTCTTCATTGGAAGAGTCCAATTTTTCATTTTCACCTCAATCCACTCTGTTCTGCTGGCCCCTGCAGGAGACTATGGGTGCCTTCTGCTGAAGCTAGTTGTTCACAGGAAGGAAGAGATGCTGATCTTAAGGGATCTCTTCGATAGCCTCCTCGAGCAGCAGTTTTTCTGATCCGCGTGTAATTAAATTCACATTTGCTTTTTTTAAACTTCATTTCTAAAAACAGAAAAACTAATAATGAAACAGTAAAATATTTAAAACTCTGTTTTTTTTTTTTAATTGATTTTGTATTCGATGTTTTTATTACAAAAAAAATCATAATTTTATTTATGTAAGTTTTTTCCATGTCATCGATTACTTACTCGATCGGAATTGACTTTTGTTTTAGATTCAAAGATACGAAGGAGCGTCAACGATTTACGGGCCCCACACATTGACTATCTACCTGAAGCAATATGGCCAGCTCGCCAGGCATGCGGTACTTGTAAGTGTGCAATATTCACTGTGATGTTTCCATCGTATATTCTGGATTACCAATTTCGCATTAATCCGCGTACTCTTTTCCAGAATGAGTCAGTCGAGGAGGGACCAACACCGCCGGATTTATCCAAGGAGAAGTTGATCAGCCTAGTACCACCTGTAATTTATGATTCGCCCAAGTGGGGCAAGGAGTTCGGCGACTGCATCAAGCAACCTATGCGCACCGCTCGTTCCGGGGACACCGTCACCGTTAGATTCGTAAGTTTATTTTTTGTAGTTATATTCTGATCCAAAAGTAAAAAAGTTCATGGTACGTGGTAAATATCGGCAAAGATCATAATCTAAACTTCAACCATATTTTCATAAACTTTCACGCATGTTATGATAAGAATCTTATTTTATATTACATTAAAAAAACCTTCGTCTTTTAATTCTTTATGTTCAACAAGATAAAATATTTATGTTCTTGATAAAAAAATCTTCTACTTTTATGGAAATGTCTATTTTTATTGTTATTTTAGAGAGTGACCAGTTTTAATGTGATGACTCTATTGCGAGCCTGCACTAAGAATAAGCCTTTGAGTAGCCGACATAAATGTTAATGATCTAGTAAAAAAACTTCTGCGTCCATCGATTTAAGCGTTTGTGCCACGTTACCAACTTTCCTTAGCTTTTTGTATTCCTAAATCCTGCTAACGAGAAAGAAGATACAGTACCAAAAATAATTCATTAAACATTATCAATCTGCTTGTGCGCTGCATGTGTGACGATGTTTGCCCAAATTCTTTTCCACAAATTATTTACTAAAGTATTTCCTATCTAGCGTGCGTATACACACGCAAAACATCAATATTGAGATATAACTTGGGAGAGGGGAATATATTCCAAATCTTTAGAGCTTACTGTGGCAGTCTTGGACTGTCACATACACTTTCCATGCCTCTTGAAGCTACGCAGAGCGATTTTTCCACTCTTATCTCCACGACTTTTACGAGCTTTTCTTGGCAAACCAAAAAACGTGACATGCATCGTTGTTGAGAGTTATGTGGAGGGAAATAATTAGGAAAGTCGAAAGATCGATACCTTAAGAACTCTGAATAATAAATAGAATAAGATCTGTTTTGATATCAAATTGGTGCATAAATTGTATTTGCAATAAAATCTGTAAATACTGAAAAAATATGGCACATACAGGGAACGAGGTGTTGATATTAGTGAAATAAAATTATAGCATTCAAAAGATAAAATCTTTTTATTTATATTTCTTTGATTGCGCTAAAAGCCTTCGTAAATATGATAAAGTGCATTCTACATTATTGAGTGTATCGATGTGAAATTGTTGTAAGTGTTTCTACAAGAGTTTTTTTTAATAATTTCTATTACGTGTTTAATTGGAAATTTCGGCATGAATACAGTCGCGTACGGACGATTTTGGTGTTTTGGGAGAGTACATTTATGAATTTCGGTTTTGGAGTGTTCATTTTACTATATATAAAAAATATATCAGTATACTTTAGAAGTTGATTTCAGTCCTTGGTTTACTTGACTATTGTGTCGTATATTTATCGCCCTAAAAAATATTTTATTGATGTTTCTTCATTCTAGAATAATTACGTAATGTATTCACTCGTTTAAACGTCCGAATTTATATTTCTCTTTACATTTATCCCAATCATGAAGTGTACTGTCTAAATGTAAAGTAGTGAAAAAATCACTATTCTGGAATGAAAAGTAGGTCACTTCCGAAATAGTGAATATGCATTCCGAAATAGTGGGCATCCACTATTTCAGTAGTGCATATCCATTATTTCTGAAGTGACCTATTTTTCACTCCAGAATAGTGATTTTTTCACTACTTTATATTTAGAGAGTAGAACTTACGTTAATAAAAAATTTTTTGTATACCTTTATCATAGCGACACATGTCTGCAGGGTAAAATGCGTTGCAAAAATACGGCGCAAAGTATGTGGCATCGCCGGTGCAAAATAGGGCCGATTATATAAGGTTTTTACGTAAAAACGCCCTCGTTTGGGCGCGTGCTACACATGTGCTATACTCTCGCGTCGGGGTTTCGTAATCGTGTGCGCGTGCGAACGAGCACATGAAATTGCTCGAGCATGTATAATCTCATTTTGTGTTTTCACAAGCCATCGAGCGCGATGCACTCCGTAAGATTGAGTCCGGTTACTGTAAATTTGCCCTGGAATTATATGGACGGATTATGCGCGCCGACTGGCTGCTGCGGGAAATATTGTCTGTGATACACGTATGTTTGCGCAGTGTATTATCGTAGCATAGGTGATTTCGTTTGGCAAATGGCTTCTCCGAGGCTCGCATGCGCTCACAGCTACAGAATTCTTTTTGCATTTCACTTTAGAGAATGATAAGGTTTCCATTTCTAGTAGGCTACATCAAAGCATTTCAAATACTAATTAATTTGCATTGTACCTTATTTATTATTATTATAACAATAATAAACTATAAATTATAAAGATGTGTGTGTGCGTGCGTGCGTGTGTGTGTGTGTGTGTGTGTGTGTGTGTGTGTGTGTGTGTGTGTGTGTGTGTGTGTGTGTGTGTGTGTGTGTGTGTGTGTGTGTGTGTGTGTGTGTGTGTGTGTGTGTGTGTGTGTGTGTGTGTGTGTGTGTGTGTGTGTGTGTGTGTGTGTGTGTGTGTGTGTGTGTGTGTGTGTGTGTGTGTGTGTGTGTGTGTGTACTGAACAAGTATTATTCTGTTTTAATCCAATTACAAATTATTGTTTTACTTCAAACAGTAAACATAACTAATCAAATTTAATTTGTATACGTATTAAAAATATTTCCTGCTTAATCGTGATAGTGGCATATATATATATATATATATATATATATATATATATATATATATATATATATATATATATATATATATATTAAAAAAACGATTGTAGAAAACCACTTTGTATAATCGAGGGCTGCTTTTGATAAAAAGCTGATACATATAATTTATAAAGTCGAAACGATGAAGCTACGACTTAAAATAACACAAATATATCTATCAACTATTTCCTTTACGCTCGTGATAACGTTTTAGCTCTATAGAATGAGAATTCATTAATGGCTACTACTATCGGCTCTCGTGATAATCCGCCCTAGTACTTTATTTTTATGAGGTTATTGCTGCTTTATGCATTAAATGTTTAGATATTCGCGTGAATTTCTCTTAATTTTTCAAGCTATCGTTTTATTTATTCAATTAAATTTTAACTTAATAAATGGAGAAAGAAGAAGTTATGCAAAAACAATGTGTGAAGATCTTACTTTTTAATTTTAGTGGTAAAAACGTATAAAACTAAATAAACTCTATATACATTTAAAAACAATATAAATTTAATATAATAAATTTAATATAATAATAATATACGTTTAAAAACAATGCACTATTAATATGAATATTAATTTTAAAAATCAAAATAATTAGTTATTTATAATTTTAGGGATTTAAATGTTGGATTACGTCTAATTATTTGTTTTTGTTTGAAAGATTTCTGGTCATCCAAGAAACAATTTCATGACTGGAAGTACTTATCTGACTGTGGAAAGACTTGAAGAAGATGAAACTTGGACTTCTGTTGCTACAGACGCAGACTGGGAAACGAAGTAAGATTATTGTTTTCTAACATAAAGTGATGTGATTAATCTATTTTATTGAAAATTCTTTTAAACGTTTTTTTAATGATTTCAGATTCATCTGGGAAAGGACATCATCAATCCTCGGCTCTAGTCAAGTAATTGTAAAATGGGAGATACCGGAAAATGTTTTGCCTGGAGAATATCGTATTCGACACAACGGCTATTATCGTTACATCCTCGGTGGTGTTTATCCATACCAAGGCGTTACCCAGCACTTTCAGGTATATATTCCCTACTAAATTTTTATATTATTCATCTGTAGAAGTTAGAAATTTTTGTGATATTTACAAACTTAATCCTTTTGGTTCCAGGTTAAAACGCCTAATCTAAATTACTGAGCGCAGCTAAGTCTAACACGATTTTTACTACCAAATGTAAATACTGTTCCGTTTAACAAAATGGATTAACTGGATAAAAGTACTAAAATAAACTCTTGACAGTTTAAAAATTTATTCGCTTCAGAAACCGTACGCAATTCGCTTTTAAAAGTATTTAGCGAATTGATCGCATAGCCATGGACTGGTCGGATTCCTAAGCGTAGATTGAAAGTCCCTTTGATTTTATTCCTGTAAGGAATTATTCCAGAAGTTATTACATTTTTTGAACAAATCCCACGCTAAAAGAGTATAAAACATAAGAGAAATGTGTGTTTATAAGACAATAGAGATAACATTTAGATTTATCATAGCAAATTCTTTTCGTAAAAATGTAATATTTGCGTTGATAATTAACATAAGAATTTGAAGAAGCCATTTAAAGCGCATTTAATTTGTATACGTATTACCCATTGTAAGAGAATGTATTATGTTAATTTATTTTTAGCATATAAATAAAGTGGAAAAACAAAAAAAAATATATTGTTAAATATAATTGGTAATAAAGATATTAAGAAGAGTTTTAGAAAATTCGTCTTTAACATGATTGGAAGAAGAAAACTTTAATCTTTTAAATAAACAAAGGACTATTCCTTATGAATTTTCAATCAAAACTTGTATATGCACCAATATTCTTTCTTGAATAGAATCTAGTATTTTATGCTCGAGATTTGAATTTGATCAATTACAATAATATTTATATTCTAGATCACTATATTTTTAGTTCTATTTTTGCTGACTTATGACCAAAAAAATCAATTAACTTATATTGTATATTTTGTGAAAATGCTCCATTACTAAAATATAAATTCATACTAAGAACTATTCGACGCTCTCTACGAAAACTAGCACCTTTTTTTGGCCTCCTCACGAAGACTAGCACATTTCAGAAAACTGCAACGAAAACTAGCATAACTCATGGCTTTGCCGCGAATACTAGTACAATTCGCGAGGTTGCCGCGAAAACTAGCATCATTCACGAGTTTTCGCCGAATAATAGTACAATTGGTAAGATTGCGACGAAAAGTAGCACGATTCGCGAGTTTGCGACGAAAAGTAAAACGATTCGCAAGCTTGCCGTGAAAACTAGCACTTCGCGTCACCGTGTTAATTTACATAAGAGACAGTGGAATGTGCTAGTCTTCGCCGCAATCAAGCGGATCGGGCTAGTCTTCAACGCAAATCAATGGGGCGTGCTAGTCTTCGCGGCCAACTCTCAAATGGACTAGTCTTCGTGGCAATCTGAATCGTGCTAGTTTTCGTAGGGAGCGTCGTATTAATATAATTGTTCAGGGTAAATCTAAATGATTTTTTATTAATTTGTTATTATATAACGCGTATTATTTTAATGGATCATTAACAGCTAGATAACTAAATATATTTTTTACAACATATTCGATTTGATGATTTATAATTATAACTAGTTTGATATTTCACATTGCCTCTTCTATTGTGTAAATTATTAAATAGATTATTCAAGTTTTAATAAATATAAGTTATGATTATTATTAAGAAGCTTTTTATATGTGTAAAATGTGATATGTATGTATTATGATAATAAATAAAAATATATTTATGATGATATTTTCTTTTTTATGATTGCATAACAACTTTTTATGAGCTAATTTTGTAATTTTACTTATATCTACAAATTCTAAAACAAAAATAAAAAATTACGTTCTTGTACTTACTAAAACAAATATTGAAAAATATAAGGAACAATATTGTTTTCGCTGTAAAACATGAATATTTAGATGTTGTTTTCGTCATTCATTCACACAACTTTACTCATCATTACCCAGTAATCACGCATGATGAGAACTAACGTCACGCAATAAAATTTTAAAATTGCATTTATTGTATCAATTATTACGGTAAACAATGATTATGAATATTAGTTTTTCACCAAAATTGATAACAATTAGTAACAATTAATTTACCAGAATTATTTTAAACTTTATTCCTGATTAACTTCATTCAGTCGATGTCATAAATTTATACATCGCTTATTAAGTTTATTTTATAATAATTATAAACCTGATGTGCTTAAATCGGGAAAGTCCCACCATAATATACTTGTTTCGTAATAATGACGGACGTAACATATAAAATATAAGTGAATTAGTTCATGAATCACATATTTAAAGCAATCGTTTGCCTACAAAATCTCATGTAATTTAAGACAACAGAGCACGTAGTATTAATCATAAGCTTCGTTCTTATAAATATCTTTTAGAATTCATTGATCGAAATTACGATCAATTTATGGTAATATACTTAGTTCAAACGTTTAAAGGAAATCATTCAATCAAAACTTTTATGTCAGATGCTTAGTTTATCACTTTTTTACAAGATTGCATAGCTACACAAAATATGTATAGATCATTGCTACCTACAAGGAAAACTTCTCAACTCCGAATTATGGATTTGGCTGATGATTTTGAGCCAAAAAAATTAACCCCACACTATATGTAATGTATGGATGTTTTTTGACAGGTACTGTTTTAGGACTTTGATTCTATACAATGAAAAGCCTATAACACTACTTGTCAAAAAACATCCATACATGTAGATATATTGTGTTTACATTTTGCGTTTCCAAATGTACACATTGTATACTCTAGGGACAAAGATAGAGTAGTTTTTCGAAATATCTAGAGGAAATAGGTATTCACAGAGACCTAAATAAATCGATAGCTAAAAGTGACATTAAAAGACACTTGAACTATTTATTATAAACTTTATTAAACTTTTAGACGTATTATTCTTACAAGAGAAGATAGTACATCTGATTACTTCGGAGGTTAAAGGAGGTCTGCGATTTTTAACTCGTAACTAGGTAGGGAACACATTATTCAATTATTTTGGAACTTCTCTTACGCATTCGAAAACGTCTGCGAGTCTGCCTCTTCGCTTATCGCGATGTAAACAGAGAGCCTTTACGCTCAATCTTTTTTTGAGAAATCCAAATATTATTTTATAAAATAACAAAAATATTAACGGATAAGTTCAACAAAATAATCGAATTCACAGCACATTTACAATAAATAATTTGTAACGGAACAGGACCCGTGTTAAAAATAGAACATTCACGAGTTGTATTTATTGTCTCGCAGCACAAAAAGCGAGTCTCGATCATTTATATATATATATATATATATTCAAAACGAATCAGTAAACATTTTTACCTGGTAATATGAAAATGTTAATTTTGCTAAGTATAGTACTTTGTCTCTTTGAAATTAAAAAATGATTTAGCAAAATTTATGATAGCAGTAAGCACGTTCAAAACACCTTTATTTCACAGCCATTGACATTTCTACTTATTAATTTCAATAAAAAGTTATTTCGGCATAAATTAAATTTTGATTTTCATTTTTTAGCCGAACACTATTGCATCTGTATATGTATCGGTTAATTTATTTAATATTTTAAGTCAAGGAATCCAGTTGAATAAAACTTTTCATGAAATATTACTTTTAACGTACTTTACACACGATACAAAACTAATTTTAAAACAAAAGTTTATTACATTGCATTATATCCATCGATAAATAAAATTCTAATAGACTTAATTAAAACGTCTTTCGAAATGCCCTCGTGACAAGAAAAAGATCTCGTTTGCGAAGAATAATGAAGTCACTCATGGAGAAAAATTATATATATTACGTACTTTACGTTTCATTACCGGTAAGACTCACACAGCCCAAATTCTAGCGCAACTTTCAATCTAGCTTATGAATAGCTGCGCTATTTCCGGTCGTGGATGGCGGGACTTTTCTGCAGATTTCAACCTCTCGCAATGAAATGAATTATACCGCGGAATCGCTTAATCTGCCTTTTTATTCTGCGCGGCCTTGCTCACTTCTTTTCTTAATGCTGAAAGTATAAGCGCTCGCATAATATGTATTGTCGTATGTGTGGTTGCCGTGACTCTGGCGTTTCAACTGGAAAATTATTCAGACTCGGAGAAAAAGCCATAAGAAGAATTTTATATGCCGCACAGGGTTGGACTCTCTTTTTATTATTTTTTTATTTTCAGCATTTCAGCACTATATATAAGCTGTACAGAAAAGAAGATTCAAATTAACAAGGCTTTATTCTCTTTTTCTGCTTAGGCTTGGCTATATGTATCGCCATTCGTGAGATCATCCTTAGGTAGAAAAATCGACAACCGAGACAAGAAAACACGATGAAAGCATAGCTAAAAATACATTCAAACATGTGTAAAAGAAGCGTAAAATTTCCTAATTCTCTATCTTGCGGTACAAAGACTATCGCGGCGTCTTCTTTTTTCTCTCCTACTTTCTTGTCGTTGTAATGCAAGATAACCCACGAAACATAAGAATTAATATTTCAAAAATGGATACTCAGCCTGTAAAAAAGCGCCAACATATCATCCCCCGGATAGCGAAAACACCACCCAGGTCACTCGAAAAATAATAATACGTAATATACGCCCCCTCTGATCAGCGCAAAAAGGACATGTCCCATGGGCAGTTACATTGGGTCGTCGTTGCAGCCATTGAAGAAGAAAACAGGTAGTTACGCAGCCATCCTCGCAAGGCTACTACCCTTGTATAGTAACTTGCATCCTTTGCTGTCTTCGCACGTTGAATAAGTGAAGAACTTCCGTCTCGTCGGGAGGGCGTATTCAGTGGCCTCTGTTTCAGGTTGTATTGGCCGTAAGATCCCTGCCAAAAGTTAGTTTTTCACGTTAAAACTGCGGTAAATAATTATGTAAAGCAATTGATCAATTTTTAGTTCTTGCAATCAATGTATTAATTCAATTGGAATATTATAAGCTTTAAAAATAAAAAATCAAAGCAGAATTGTAAACTCGACACTATTTTTTTAAATCGTCAAAATGCACTAATATCAACGTAATGACGTTTGTTTGCATTAATACAGTGCATTAATGCATTGCGTTAATATTGCATTAATAAATTGATCGCGAGAACTAAAAATTGATCAATTGCTTTACATAATTGTTTATTGCAGTTTTAACGTGAAAAACGAACTTTTGTCCGGGACCTTACGGCCAATACAACCTTAATATTTAGGCGCGAAGGAATTATTGAATATTTTTCGAACGTCGCTGACTTATACTTATGGTGGCAATGAAGACATGGAGGAACCGTTTTGAAGAAAACTAAGAAAGAAAATGGTAGCGAGGGCAGTCGAGAAAATTGTTAATTTATGAAAATTAAAAAATTTATTTACGTCTATTAAGCCATTACTGACTATCATTCAAATCCAATCAATCAGAAAAATATACAAAATAATGTAAGTGATACTGAAATAGGAAAAAGTTTTTGGATTTTTCTGTCAGAAAATAAATGTGGATACATCAAAATGCAGATTTATTAATAATAAATATTAATAAAAGCAGAATATTATTCTTTTTAATACACACTCATACCCACGCCCACGCACACACACGCATGTACATTTTTAAATATGACAAATTGATAGCAATCTTGCAGTCATAAAAGATGCCTTATCCGAAATAAATTGAATCAAAACTTACAAAGTTATATATACACACACACATACGAATATTTTCTAAAAATAACGTATTTCGACACTAAAAATTTAAAACGTGTTCCTAACAGGTTTTCTTGAAAACAATTATTTTTCACCTTCACAAAGCATCTTTTGTATGGAAGCAGAAATACATCTTTTATACTAATTTATTAACTCGTATTAAGGTGGTTCTATGAGAATGTCATTGAATGCGGACATTTACAAAAAAATATATTATCATTCTACAGATGCTGACAAATTTTTTAGTATTTTTTTCAATACAGGTTGCCACGAAAATTTTTGATTAAAAAATTCTTGAAAATGTATACTTTTACATGGCAATTCATTGCCGTGTCAATAGAATCATGTGTTTTGAGTAGAAACTTCCAAAATAAATATAGAAGTCGAATGCGGAGGAAGTTAAGAAAAAGAGGTGGTTAAAGTTTAAGACTTAAGCTTTGCAATGATCACTTCAAAAATGCATGGAGCCACGAAAAATTTTGAGATATTAATGATTATAAACACAAATAGCAGACGACGTGCACAAGAGCGAGAAAGACAGAACCACGCGCATTCCCGCCGCATGGTATAGTTTATGTTCTCACTGAGCGCATAAACTATAATGCATCATAGAACCACCTTAAGGTGATGTGATACCCACACTATTACTCAATTCTGGGTTCCCGTTTTTCTCCTTCAATTTTAAACTTTTTGAAAAAAACTATAACGTATCAAAGAGTTTTTTCTTTAAAATAAAAAATTGAATGAGAAAAACGGGAACCCAATTTTGAGTAATAGCGTGGGTATCGCATCACCTTAAGGTAGTTCTCTAATATATCAAAAAGTGGGTTTCGAAAGTAACAAAATTCTAGCGTGTTCTTTAAAATCTAAATAATTTTTCTTTATTTTTTAAAATATAGGTTACCGACCTATTTTTCAAGAAAAAAATTATTGAAAATGGTTACTTTTACATTGAGAGTAAATTACGCCATATAACGCATAACAGGAAGTAATAGTATTACTTGATAAAAAAGTGGGTTTTCAAAAAGAAAAACATAGCTTAAGAAAGATGAAATTCAGCTCTTTCTTTTAAGTTTATCAAATATGTGTCAAGCCGATCTTTTTAAAAAGATATGAATGATTATAAACACAAATAGCAGACGACATGCATGAGAGCGAGAGAGCGAGAGAGACAGAACGACGCCTATGGCATGCATATGGTATAGTTTATGCTCTCGCTGAGCGCACAAACTATAACGCGTTAGAGAACTACCTTAAATCTGAACTATACTATGCTTCGGTAAAAATATGTTTACAAGAATATTTTTTATCTCTTGATGTACCATTTTAAATAATATGCTTTCATTTCGCTGTCTTAATTATTAATTAAATTTAAAAGTTTAAAGTGTTAATTACTTTTTTATTTATTTTATGGATTTGACCAGTGCCGGTCTTAGGGCGGGGCGAGAAGGGCAGTCGCGCCGGGCCTCGCGCTGACAGGAGCCCCGCGATGCAGGCCTGGACTGGCCATCGGGAATTCGGGAGAGCTCCCGGGGCCTGATTCTAAAAATGTCTCACACTCGAGACACACAAAATCCGAGAATAACCTTACCTATTATTTTATTCATATTTTATACATAATTTCAAAATTAATAATTTTTAATCTGCATAAATGAATATAATTATAATTATGTCATCAATTGCTGCAAAAATGATAAATTTTGTTATTAAAAATTAATTAAAGGAATAAGCAAATTAAGTTTGAGGAAGCCACACGGGCAAATGAACTTTTTTCTTAGTGTAGTTTCCCTAGCCTACACTCCTAAGCTTATAATTTATTTTAAAATTATTTAACTGAGCAAATGATAAATTATTTAAACTTTTTAAGATTAAAAGTATTAAGAATAATTATAAATATTCGGAATAATAACCTGTTTATATGACGGACATAAATCATGGTTGGCATCTAATGCAGTAGCTCTCATTATATTGTACGCATTTTTTGTCAGGTTCGCCTCTATAAGCAATGCAAGCGCTTTCTCTGCAGTCAGCCTTACACTTTTTATCATATTTTATAGGCTTTATAATTTCATTTGCATTCTCTGCTTTACCTATAATGTCCATCAATTCCACTCCGCTTAAATTCGTTTCCATTCTCATTTTCTTTTTGCTACTTCGTAACATTCTTCATTACTTAAATTAGAACTGATATGAGCTCTATATATCTAAAACTATACCGTTTAATGGCCATGACAGAAATGTTTAATTTTTATAAAACTTGAACTCTTGTGCAGCTTTATAATATTATTAATTTTTTATTATTTTAGTGTTTCTATTACATTTGGTTATATTTTAAGTTATTTATATTTGTTCACCATTAACAGGAGTCATCGAGCGCGGGAGCGCTTCGAAGGCAAGTATAGAAAGAGGCTAGGAGTCGACCGTGCCATTCACTCTTCGAAATAGGTGTCCGATATATACAGATTTCCGAATCGTAACCAAAACGTATCTAAACGTATGAAAAAGTACGCAAACGTAACAGGAACGTATGTTTTTATTTCTGTTCGGGCATTAATAGGTTTCAGGGATAGCAATAAATTCATTGCTTTTTTTGTCAAATATATATATATATTACTTTTCTGTACAAATTTCCTGTAATATAAAGTCATTCCTGAGACAAAGACTGTTCCTCTGAAAATACGTTAAGTGGACGACGTTTCGGACACTTTTTTGTCTCTTGTCCAGACTTTTTATTAAACAGATGAAATTACACTATAAAATACTTTAAATAAAACTAACTGCACTAACATAAATGGCTGGCGTCAGAATGAACTTCAAACAATTTATTTATAAATAACATAATTTGGTCAAAATAAATAAAAAAAGCTTTTTGTTCACATACTAAATAGCTACGACAGATTAGTTAACAAGAGCATTACAAGAAGAATTTCAATGAAATTGTGCCGGTTCATTAGATCCCGCAGTATTCCACACCACCCAGGAGGTTCTGCCCAAGGCGCGTTAGATTTTATAGTGGACCTTCGCCAATAGCCATATTATACCACTTAATAATGGGTTAAATTTTTGGATTATTAATGATTTCTTTTTCCAACATAGCAATTTTTTCTTCTAATATACATTGTGTCTTGATAATGTTTTGCTGATTGAACCATATTTTTCTCTTTTGATACAAATTTTCCTGTGCCTCTCTCCCCTCAATTTCCAAAATGTACAATTCCTGGTTCATTTGTCTATTCATCTGATTTAAACTCTCAATAGCCTGCACGCAACTATTATTTTTAATTATTTTATCCATAAGAGTTAATGATTCAGGTATTCCTTTGATCCCTAGCTTTTCCCTCAAGCGCTCCAAATCTTCTTGGACCTTTTCAATCTTTTTGTCTATTTCGATACTCTCGGTATACACACAGTATTTATGAGCATGCGTTGTTTTTATCTTCTTTAAATGCTTGCCTTCACTACCCATCGTATTATCGTCAAGCTCCGGTCTTTTCCGCTTCTCTGTCGCAATTGATGGGATGAACTCCATTTCTAAATTTAAAAATACTCTGCTAAAATTGAAATTTAACGGTGATTCAATGTTACTTGTAGCAAGTAAGTACTTTGTTGGAAGATACTCCTAGACTTAGATGCTTCCTCGCCAAAAGATATTTTGAATGTGATCTTCAAAACCCTTGTGAGCCTTATTTATACTTGAGTGGAAGGCTAATCTAGTCGGGAAATACCTCCTTTACTTTACTAGTGGAAGAGGGTTAGGGTGTCTCCTCTGCATGCCTTTTCTGCTCCCATTAGTAAATGGGGGGGGGGGCTATTTTCCCGTTTTGGTTTGCCTTTGGCTCAGGTATAATTAAGGCATGCAAGGTCCCTCTAATCCGTTTCGAGATAGGATCAGATGGATTGATGGATTACTTCTAGGTACATCAACATAAATTCTACAAGTTTATGACCATTGTCATAAGTAAGAAAGTGCTGGGAAGTTAGGGAAATTACAAAAATCTTAATTATGGTAGTAGTCTAGGAGCCAGGTAGGGTTTCGTGGCCAATTAAAGTGCCACGGCTGAAAACAACTCATTATGATCAGCCCCGGTCTTACGTATTATGAGACATGGAGAAAATATTTATTGCGGGGCCTACTTAAGGGGAGGATTTTCCTAATGAAATTCAGAATTGCTTGAAAAAGTACAAATATTGTCAAGAAAATACAAATGTATAGCCAAGGGAGTTGATGTATACATAAAAACGATTATTTAATAGTATATTACGACACAAGGCCAGGAAGTTGGATTTCCTGGCCAAGTGTCATATACTATTTTTCTTCATCCCTCGCCGAAAGTACGCCTATATAGTTTTGATATTAATTAGTAAAATAGCGTTCTTTGTTGCTAACTACGACTTGGCCATATGTATAAAAGGCCTGCTTCAGCGCTACTTTACATATCGCGGAGCGTAAGCTCGACTTCTCCTTTTTTTTGATGCCCGCCCGACTTTTGCAAAACCGAGGCTTCGCCTCGGTTTTGCTGGTCGGGGCGGGCATCAAAAACACTAGCAAAAGATACTTAAAAGAGATGATGGACCAACAATATGTACATACTTAATTGATACTCATTTCAACTACAGAACAACCTCTCAATGGTTCCTCTGTTTGTCTTTTTCTATCCCATAAGCGGTACATTACAGAATGAGAGTCAAAAAACTTTCACATATAAGTATATAGTTACACCATGTCTTGAAACTCAAAATGTAAACATCATGTCTATATATGTATAGAAGCTTTCTGACAGCGTGTATGCAATATAAGAACATAATTGATTATCAGAGTTATAAATATATTGTTCAATATATTAATAATAACATAAAATTAATTTAATACGCCTATATCTTTTCAATTTTCCGATTTTACAAATGATTTTCTTGTCATAACATTTGGAAGAGTTAGCATAGTTTAGGTTACAACACGTGCGCTGTCGCGGACGTTGCCACGCAACGATCAACAAAGAGCGGCCACAAAAGTCGCGAAATCGAGCCGGGAAGACCGTACTTTCGGCTAGGGGATGAAGAAAATAATTTTTAAACCCAAGTAGGCGGGGGATATGAGGTCCGCGCATGCTAGGGAATTACATAGACGTGCAACAATAAGCAAGACAATTATTTAAACAATTTTAAACCAAACTATCCGGGGGATATGAGGTCCACGCATGTAAGGGAGTCATGTAGACATGAAAAAATAAGGAAAATGATTATTTAAATAATTTTTAAACCCAAGTAGCCGGGGGACGCGAGGTCCACGCATATTAAGTAATTACGTAGCCATGCAACAATAAGCAAGACAATTATTTAAGCAATTTTTAAACCCAAGTAGGCGGGGGATACGAGGTTGACGCATATTAGGGAATTACGTAGACATGCATTAATAAACAAGACTATTATTTGAATAATTTTTAAACCCAAGTATCCGGGAGACGCGAGTTCCAAGCATATAACGGAGTTACGTAGACGCGAGACGTAAGCAAGACGATTATTTGAATAATTTTTAAACCCAAGTAGCCGGGGGACACGAGGTCCACGAATATAATGGTGTCATGAAGACATGAAACAATAAGCAAAACGATTATTTAAATAATTTGTGTACCCAAGTAGCCGGGGGACGCGGGGTCCACGCATATAAGGGAATCAAGTTATAGATGTTAAGAATTTTGGAAATAAAAGTCTTGCTTACGTCGTAAGTCTACATAACTCCGTAATAAGCGTGGAACTCGCATCCCCCGGGTACTTGGGTTTAAATAATACATTATGTAACGAGGGGCTGTAGTCGCAGATTATTCCCGCGGGTGCCCGAGCGTGCGTAGCGAAGCGAGATGTATTTTTTCGTAGCGGCCACATCCACTATAGCCGTTTCATAGATTTAAAAAGTTATTTTGTATTAATGTGTCATATAATTTTGTTAGTTTTAACCCAATTCACCATAAAAGTAAAAAATTAGACTATGTTACATTATTCTCGCATGTGCGGGAATAAAGTACTTTATAGAGGGATCCAGACGCCACTTTTGCGGCGCTTGTCAGGCTATAAAAGGGCCATTATAGTAGAGATGGGAATAAAATTATTTAAATAAGCGTTTTGCTTATTTTTCATGTCTACATGACTCCCTTATATGCTTGTATCTCGCATCCCCCGGCTACTTGCGTTTAAAATTGTTTAAATAATAGTCTTGCTTATTGTTGCACATCTACGTAATTCCCTAATATGGGTGGATCTCATATCCCCCGCCTACTTGGGTTTAAACATTATTTAAATAATCGTTTTGCTTAGTTTTTCATGTCTACATTACTCCCTTACGTGCATGGACCTCATATCCCCCGGCTATTTGAGTTTAAAAATTGTTTAAATAATTGTCTTGCTTATTTTTACACGTCTACGTAATTCCCTAATATGCGTGGATCTCATATCTCCTGCCTACTTGGGTTTAAAAATTATTTAAATAATCGTTTTGCTTATTATTTTGTGTCTTCATGACTCCTTCATATTCGTGAATCTCGCGACCCCCGGCTACTTGGGTTTAAAAATTATTCAAATAATCGTCTTGCTTACGTCGCACGTCTACGTAACTCCGCTATATGCTTGGAACTCGCGTCCCCCGGATACTTGGGTTTAAAAATTATTTAAATAATAGTCTTGCTTATTAATGCATGTATACGTAATTTCCTAATATGCGTGGACCTCGTATCCCCGCCTACTTGGGATTAAATATTGTTTAAATAATTGTCTTGCTTATTGTTGCATGTCTACGTAATTCCTAATATGCGTGGACCTCGCGTCCCCGACTACTTGGGTTTAAAAATTATTTAAATAATTGTCTTGCTTATTGTTGCACGTCTACGTAATTCCCTAACATGCGCGGACCTCATATCCTCCGCCTTCTTGGGTTTAAAAATTATTTAAATAATCGTTTTTATGTATACATCAACTCCCTTGGCTATACATTTGTATTTTCTTGAGAATATTTGTACTTTTTCAAGCAATTCTGAATTTCATTAGGGAAATGCTCCCCTTAAGTAGGCCCCGCAATAAATATTTGCCCCAGGTCTCATAATACGTAAGACCGGCACTGGATTTGACACTAATCTTTAAATTTTAAGTATTACAAGTAACATCAGAAAACAAAATTACAATTCTGGTTTCTCGATGTATCAAGATAATTTTGAAAAACAGGTTTTTAGGATTTATTTAATATTTCTTGTATACAGTTACAGAAATTTTAAATAAATCTCCTGATGTATCGAAGAAGCTTTTGACATTAATGACTATCAGAAGCAGGTATAATTATTTTTGGATTTAATTCGTTTGAATGATTTCACAGACAAAGTTTCAAAATTTTTGTTATCAATTTTGAGAAAAAAATAATGCTAGTAGAGCTACTTGTCTCCTTGGATACCCATTTTGGATCATCTTTTTACGATTTTAGTCTCCGAGATATAACTGTGACAATTTCGAAATCGAATCAATAAGTTTTGATTTCAAGAACTAAATTTTTAAAATCAACTCATCTCGGCGAAAAAAATCGGAGAAGAATGATCCGAAATTGATTTAAAAAAAGCCAAGTAGTTCTATATTATTTTGTTCTCAAAATTAATAAAATAAATTGCTAAACTTTGGGTTTTAAAATATCTCAAAAATCTTGTGCTTCCAATATCTCAAATTGTTTTGATATTATGAGTTGTTATCAACAATTCTGACCCCAGATTCGTGTTGAGGAGACCATAATTCATGGGGATTTATTAATAAAGTTCCTAGCGCATATCATTTTTTCTTTTTGTGGGTCTACGTATTTATTAAGATGAGTTAGATTTTTTTTTTCAAATTTTATAGTGATTAGAAAGCAAAAATGTTTTGAAATATCTAACATTCTTAATTGTAAAATACTACTTTGGAAGCGTTGCATTATTAATTACGTAGGAAGCACATTTTCATTCAACTTAATGACATAAACAAACACGTTCGAATCATCATGCATATATCGTATACTTGCCTGCACTAAAAAACGGAAACTCACCGTTGCGCGACGTTTACGAGTAAAACAAAAAAAAAACTCATCTCCTCTCTCCCTCGCTCTTTCTCTCTTTGTCTGATCCTTTCTCTCATTATATTTTGCTTTTTTATCCGAAAACCGGCTTTCCGAATTACGAAAATTCGCGAAAAAGCTCGAGCGGAAGGACTGAGAAAAAGTAGCGTTGTTGTAGGTCCGAGCACAACGCTGATCTTGATTCACGCCGGTGTAGTATAAGGAGGATTAGCGGGATGGCCATGCAAGAAGCCATTCCACCAAAAACTCAACATTCTCGTATATACTGAGCGGTCTGGTGACTGATTTAGCAGACCGGTCGGTGACTGACGCTTCCTTATGCAAAGCGATCAAAATAGGCCGCACCACGATAACGGTGAGTTTCTTTGTCTTTATGCTGGACTATGTACGCACCACGTCGACTTTTCGAAAAATAGCTTATTTGTTGGAGCTTTGGATAGATTTTGTACAAACATACAAATCACGCTGAAATGTGGCATTCAGTGCTTTTTTGATTTTGACTTATTCAAATTGAAATTTCTGTAGCTGTTTTATAGACGTCCTGTGATGTGACAATTGAAGCAAATAAATATAAAGCAATAAAACGCAAGAATTAGTTTTATGCTCATATGTACTTTAATGGTTTTATAAGAAAATTTCATTAGAGCTAAAATCTAAAAGTATAAATTAAGATTTATCATATTTTCTTCATTTTAATCAACGCTATAGTTACTTTATTTAGTAGGTGATAATATTTTATAACTAAATTTAATTAAAAAGTTGCATGCATGTATAAATCAAACAAATCGTCTGATAAGTCTTTCCTCGAAATTGATTTAGACATCCATGTAATGGAATGATATGATTAAAAATGTTTTTAAGTTAAAGCTCGACCATTAAATATTTCTTGTTTTAAAAGCATTTTTATCTGTTGCTATAAATAACCATCATGATTAATTCAATTTTATTTAAATTATATTATTAATAGCACTGTTTTGTACGTTCTTTTATGCTTCGATACTTACGAAATGTTCTCATATTTCACACGTATAGGGGAGATCCGGGCAGAGCGGACATGTTAAGGAAAAATTAAATAAAAATAAATAGAATAAGGAAAATTTAAATAACTTAAAATATATTTTACTTTTGTTTATAGTAACAAAGACAGTAATCATATATAAACGTATAAATTTTAATCAATGCAAATAATATTAAAACAAAACATTTTGTTTCGATGAACTGAAAAATTGCCGGGTAAAAGGGAGATATTACCAAAAGGTTTATTTATTTTGTTATCATTTATTCTTGTAGATGATACGTTTCTTAAAAATTCTGCTAAATAGTTTGTTCAACATGTTTTACGGATGTATTTATACACTATTATAAATAATAACATAAATCTGTAATAAAAAAATCACAAAATTTAAATCACTTTATGTTTCAAATCAATATGTATTATCCAGATAAGTCAGACAATGTGTCCGTTTTGCCTTGCCTGTTTTGACCAGAGCACACACAATCACGTTTAAAAAAAAACAATAAATAAAAAATGATATCGTGTTTAATCGATTGATTGTGTAAAATAAAAATAAATAAAAGATCTCTGATGTGTTTTGAATATAATTTAAAAGTACGGGTGAAAAATATGTTCAAATTTTTACCTTGGTGAAATCGGAAAATATCCTTAGAAAATCGTTGTTTACATATCGTTGGGTGGGAACAAAAAGATTCTATCTGAGCGAAGCGCATGAAAAGGTTCTATTTCAGATGAGCGCGTAAGGCGGTTCCATCTCGGCAAAGCGCGTGAAAAGGTCCTATCTCAGTAATTGAGCGCGTGAGGTTTCATCTCGGCGAAGCGCTTGAAAAAGTCCTATTTGAGCGCGTAAAGAGGTTCCACCTCGCTGCTATAAGAGAATTTTTATTGTAAAAAAGTACTTCTTACATGTACTTATATAAGTTAGTTAAAAAAGTAAAATTCATAATAAATTGTCTACAATTTTACGTATATTTTCTCATATTAAAATTAATTTTTTATCTGATGCAATAAAAAATTTGTTTTTATCGAATTTTATCATTATCCCATCATACAAGATGAATTGATTCATGAATTTGTTTCCATCAAGTTATATTCGAATAGTTAGGCTAATTGACCCTAGCCAGCAGCAAAAATGTACCAACTGGTTTAGAAAATGAGACGTCGTTTTCAATTAAGATAACGCAAGAGCCTCGTCCCAATGAAGAGTCGAAAAGAAATTATTGGCCTATACATTTCTACGCTCTCCCACTGCGCTCGGAGCAAAAATAGCACGCGCGTGTGTTTGCAACTAGCGTATATTTCGACCCTTCCTCAACCCTCTATTAGAGAATGAGGAACAATGGAACATCCACGATTCTTAGAAGAATTGCTACTACAATTTCGGGAGCAATCTACTAAAATGAATTCCCAAGAAGTCCTTGACCTTTTTCCGGATGAATATATGTTTACAGTGCTATTTTGACCGCATTTCTCTTAAAAACTACCACGTATATTAAAAATGAACTCATAATTTTTGTTGATTATGAATCTATATCTATGCACGAGGCTATAATTAATAGTGTAATCGGAATTGATTTTTTAAGTTACCTTATAAGGGACACTTGTCTTTTTCTTTCTGTACTAGTCGTATTATCTCTATAGTCATAACCAGACATTCAATAAATGACTAATAGATCAATTCTATTATGTTTTAATCATATAGCCATACTATGCTGTGGCAATACGGCATAAATAGCATAGATCATGGTTTCTAATTGTGTCCAATGTTACGAGAGTGTTTCGGAAATGTGTATATGCGAAAAGATATCAGCGGCGGCGCCGATAAATTCGCTGTGAGCATCTATACACGCCGGTGCCAGGCGTGAAATTTCATCGTTATTTTTGCCCCTCTGTCTCTCTTCTTCCCGACCAGTACGAGAGCCCTCACTATCGTTCCAAATGCTCTGATAACACCGAAAGTTGCGTGTGGGTTTTTGATGCTCCAGCGTACGTTACGCATTACCTCCGATCTGCGATTGTATTCTATATAGTCTGAGGTTGCACATGCGCCGCGAACGTTTTTTCCGTCCATCATGCATAGAATATTTTATATATATATATGGGCAATGTCGTGTCAACTATTCAGCTCAAAATTTTAAAATTGTTCAAAATTTTTTTACTCATTCCAAATTAGCCCCAAAACACAGCTCTAGAGTTTTAGAGCAAAATATTCAATCGTTCAAAAGTTAGAATTAATTGAAAATTTGAAAATTTTGAATTTTTTCATAAATCTTCAATTTTTATTATTTTTAACTCAAAAACTTGCAACTTTTTGTACAGCACATTAAATGAGAAAAAGTTTCCAAATTGTAACTAGAATTGCTCAGAATTTTTGCAGATCCTCAAAATCAACCCAATTTCATTATTTAATTAATAAACATTCGAACGTTTATTTGGAAAAGCAATTCTTTCAAGCGCTCCGTGTATGTAAATACTATGCTCAGATTTTTTTTTGTGCGATTCTATCAGCATTTCCATGAGATAAACACTTCTTAAAACTGGCAAAATTCGAAGTATATTACAGATCCCTACTTATCGGCATTGCGGCTTTTATTTAATTAAATAAATTCTGAGTAAATTTTTGGAAAAACAGCTCTTTCAGGCGCTCCGTATATGTAAATACTATACTCAATTTTTTTTGTTAGTAATTCTATTATTATTTGCAAAAGAAATATACATTCTAAAATTTGTCGGTAAGTACACATTACCTTAAGGCGAATGCGACTGTATCAATATCTCTCACCAAAGGCTAACAAATTTGTAAAAAAGGTTACCTTTAAAATGCGACCTTGATCAAGATGGTAATAGATCACAGAAAAAAGTTACGGGCAATTAAAACTGTCAAAACAGTGAAAAATACTATTATAGTACTACAATAGTAGTACAATACAATAGTAGTACTACAATAGTACTATAATAGTATTTTTCACTGTTTTGACAGTTTTAATTGCCCGTAACTTTTTTCTGTGATCTATTACCATCTTGATCAAGGTCGCATTTTAAAGGTAACCTTTTTTACAAATTTGTTAAACAGTGAAAAATACTATTATAGTACTACAATAGTAGTACAATACAATAGTAGTACTACAATAGTACTATAATAGTATTTTTCACTGTTTTGACAGTTTTAATTGCCCGTAACTTTTTTCTGTAATCTATTACCATCTTGATCAAGGTCACTTAATCGTTAACTTACATAATCATTAAATCTCTGGTAAAAATTTCTCTATTAAAAATGGCTAGAAAGTTAATAAATAGCTAAGAAAAATAGCTAATTTTTCGATAGTGATGAAACGATTATTTCGGTCATATTTCTCATTTAATGGTGAGAACACTAGTCACGTTACCTCGAAATTTTAGAATTAAATATTTCACAGTAATATAATCATATCATATCAAAGTGACTTATAAATCTAAAACATATTCTGATACCGAGTGATGATTGAAGCGAAAACAGCAACCTACAGTTTTTGTTATTTGGTTTTTCTAGAAATTAAAAATGTGATGCTTTATTTCTAGTTAAATCTAGTTTTTTCGCTAAGGATCCATTTTTCTGCCTATTTCTAATCAAACAAGCATCGAACCTAACTATTCGTATGTATGGGGCCACTTTTTTGGCTGTAAGTATTTTCGATCTTATGTAGAAAAACCAGTTAATATGGCCGCCACAGCAAAGGATTCAGACAAATTTCAATTCATTGTCGTGAAATATTAACCAAATAATGCAATGCGTTATTACTTACTAAAATCTATATATATGTCTAGATTAGATTTGGAAAAGAAAATAGGGTATTTATGGTAATTTAACTTCGAAAATATATAATTAAGTATATGTGACCACTTATTGGTATATGATTTTTGACGACAAAGGATTGGTACTTTTACCTTATTTATCTTAAACAAATTTAATAAACATCTTCATAGAATCTTACGATTTCAACCTAAATGAAGTTTAATTAGTTTTCAGTTTTTTAATAACAATAGTTTGAAGCAAAATTTCACGTGAAATAGCTAAATAATTTTGACCTACTAGTTAGGTATTCAAATGCTGAAGTGACCGAGTAATGAATTCATATCAATGACGCGCCATGGGCGTCTTTCTCTGTGGTCATCATTTTAGATGTGGACAACTCATTACAGTACATTCATGCTTTTATTCTATTAAAGCTAGCAGTTACAGAATAATTTACAAATTAAGTAAAAAATATTCACATTATCCGATTCTGTTTGTATCTTTTGCGCAAGTTTTCCACTCAATTTAATAGGAGTAAACAAATAATTATTTCAAGATAAAAATTTTTAAAAAACAAACACCTTAGAAATAATTTTATTCCAAAATACAATGTTTGTTTTATAAGGTATAAATCATTTTCACAACATTAATAAAAACAAGAGCAAATATTTTTTATGTACATATGCACAAAATTATTCTGTAGTTAGAATTTAACTTCTTCATTAAATTCATCATTACAAATAAAACGAAATATTTGCAAAAAAATTCTTTTAAAAATATATTTGCAGCGCAGTTATATTAAAATTATTGCCCATCATATTGCAACATTTAGTGGCAAGTCCAGTAGGAAAAAAATCTGCAAAAAATTTCAGCAGACATTTCTACAAGACATTCTGCATGCGAATAATACCCGTACTGGGCGTTTTAGTTCCCTACTTTGAATTTTTAAGATTTAACAAAATATAATTAATTTAATTATATGACCTTACCATATTTTTCCTTTAAAACCTACCGATTGCAAAGATAAGCACGTACCGTTACCGACATCCGTAACAGTTGCTGAAATAAACAACATAATTTATTTGTGTAACGTGACCTTCTTAAGTGCACCTTCTTAGGTTTGACATCGACCGTAAAATATCACGGCGAAGCAAGTCAGTTTATATAAATCAGTTTAATTAATTTTTCTTTAAGCCTGTTCTTCACGTGTATTTCCTCTGTATAACGTGTTATATCAATTCAGACTTTCTTTCCTTTTATCTCTATACCTCCTATCGGCTTTCAAGGCCACGTCCTTCCCTCGCACCTTGCGCGTAGAGTTCATTTCCCCGGCGCTCCCGCGATAATGCACAGCTGTCGCGTGATTACTATACATATCCCCGAAAACACGGCACATCTGTCTCGAAGTAATTAGGCGAAAAACGGGCACAAGTGCACGGTAAACAAAGCTACCCCAATTTTCCCTAGATAACATTTAATTTTCCCACTGCTGTGATCTGATTTAATGTGGAGGGTATGGAGATTAATTTATGGAAATTGATAATGCGAGACTGAGAACTAGTTAAAATTGCATCGATCAAGTTCAAAATCAATAGACGGTGGTCTAATATACGCACTGACGCCGCCGGTGACCCCCCAGAGTAGCCGTGGCGCCAGCTGTGCCTCTCTCGCTCTCTCTTTATATATATATATATACATACATACACACGTTTTTTTCGCGCCGCAAATGATCTTTGCTGCGGGATGGCGCGGCACGACGCAAAAAGTAATTTCAAGCTTTGAGCCCGGCACGTACGACCGACGTGCAGAATCAGAGAGGGAGTGCGTTTTACCACATACATACGAACGCGTCACACACGCATAGAAAGAGAAGAGAGTGTGAGACAGAAAAAACAGCCGAACTTAGTGAGCAATTTATTGTCGAGCAATTGCTCAAAGATAGAGAATGAAACGAAGACACATTGTCACGTCCCGGTGGGTATAGGTATATATATGTGCACAAGACCTTTGGCTTCCGCGCAATCGATAGCTCGCTTTCAACGAATTTGTACAAAGGCCAAATTGAATGATAAGCCCGTAGCCGGGAGTATATTATGTGTACCGACACCTTTTTCTGCTAGAGTTTTTCTCGAAAGAGAAATATTTTTCCAGCGCGTGATATTGAAGTGACGTGGTGTTACAGTAAGGTAAATGTACCAGTAACTGGACGCTTAGTAGCCTGAGACCAAACAATCCGTCATTCAAAGATTAAAAATTTTTATTTGATGAATACTTTTTGGTTTTTATGTAAAATTAAACTTCCCTTAACAAAGTGCAATAGAAAAAAATATGCATTTAAGTCTTTTTTCCTTCTTAATAATAGAAATATAAGAGCCCATGTACCAGTACATAGACACAGAAAATGAGGTTGTCCTGGGGTCCCGATTTTGATGTCCCAGTACCTAGCCATTAGAAATTTTAGTTGAAAAGGGTTAGGAATCAAAGAACTATTTAGTTCTTTAACTTCTTAACTTCTTATTTATTTATAAATAAACATAAATATTACAAATAATAAAAAAAAAACAATAATTCTTATATTGTATTTACATTTTACATGTTTTTGTGTGTTTCCACTTTTTCTTTTTTTATTTTCTTTTTTTGTAATAATAATTTTTTTATTTCCGCATCAATTTTTTTTGCTTCTTCAGCTGCGACTTTCTTAGCTTCCTTCTCTTTTTCCTTTATAAGTTTAGTGATCTTCGATTTCTTAAAACTAACTTCTCAATTTCTCTTCTGTTTTATGTTGAGTGGCACCCTCCATGTTTAATAATTTAAATGTTATGAGGATCCTTGTGAGGGCCAATTCCCAGAAATAACTTTGAAACAATCTTGAATATTAGATTGCAACGTTTCGTCAGGAAGTTTCCTGTCCTCTTCAGGCTTTATTAAAAATATACAGAGTTAGAACACATACACAAATAAAAATAAAAAACTAGTCAAATAAATTCTGTTGCTGAAGCTCGACTGCTACTCAAATTTTGACACTCTCTCACTGATTTCTGGATACCTTCTACAAATTGCTTCGTACCAGTGCCTGCCTGGCTTATTGTCTTCAAGGTAGTTGTGTCCTTAGGGTACGGTCTACAATGACGCAGGGTGTTCACTACAATAGTTAATGCACCATAGTCTAAAAAAATCAGAGTAGCACATATGTGTATAGAAGAATATGAGTACAGTATATGCTTATAAATAATACGTACGCATACAGTTACTTGAAAAACGCATTTTTTTGTATGTTTTCCTCTCTCGAATCTGTCTTAACTCTAATATTCCATACTTATACGACCTTTACAATAGCTTTTCTTGGAAACTATAAGTGTCATATCTCTGAATTTTGGTGACAAGCTTTTAACCATAACGTTAAATAATAGGTTAGTTTTTTGTTATGATCTTAAGAAACGTTTTCCAACAATCAATTTAAATGCTGTTTTTCCGGTGGTTGTTCCTATGCTTCCCATGTTAAAATGCCCAACTTTGATATTGAATATCTCAAAATCGGCACGTGTCATCTCTTGGAAATTTCGCAGACGCATGGGCATCGGCAAGACGAACGTGTACTCGAAGTTTCAAAAGGTTCCTAAGAAACTCGTTTTTTGACACAACTACCTTAAACGGAGTCTCTCTACCTAACTCTGTTACCAATGTTTGCACGGCATTAAGCAGCTGAGACTTGGTAATAGGAAAACCCCTTTTGCCACACCATAAAATCCAAGATACTAATACTTCTTCTTCTTGAATTGTAAGATAAGAGGAAGGCCCTCTCCTAGCCTCAACATGGATTCGATAAGTATTTTTGGCCTGCAAGGTGCTCTTTGGAACGCCATACGAGGCAGCAGCTTTTCTGACACTTGTACCTTCTTGGATTGCTTCCAATGCCATATCCACAGCATTTTGTGAATAAGGTTTTGTATAGGGTTCCTTGGTCTTTTTTCTATAGTTCTCTTTAGCCTTTTCCTTACTTTATGACATTTCTGAAAAAGAAAGAATATTTGTACAACATTAAAATTATAGTACTTATTGTAAATTTTTAGGTTAAGAGATTAGAATTTTTAAAAAGGACTTTTGTAAACTAGTCATTACGCTAATCACTAAAGTAGACAGTATAAACATAAATAATTAGTATTAAAAGTATATACTTACGAGTTATGCACAATTAGCGTTAATAAACAAACAAAAGGAGCTGAAGAATTGCGTATGTTGATGCCGTCTACCAACACGTGCAGCTCGACTTAGCAGTGAAACGGAGGTCTGTCCCGGTAACTAGACAAACGGTCAATAACCGGTCACACAACTGTACCATGTACCGATAGATAGACACGTAAAATTAAATACAAAAGCATTAATTTTTCAAGGATTTTTCAATTCGTACGTATTCTTCATGCCTTTATTAACATAAACAAACTTTTTTCGGGTCGCAAAACATTATACATCGTTAATTATCGACTTTAAAAGTTTGCCGTTTTCCTTAGTCAAAGCTTAAAAAATACGCGATATTCAGCTATGCGATCAAATGTAGGAATTAAAGTATTATTTATAATTTTTATTACTAAAATAGAGGCTAACCAAAAATTGTATTGAATATTTTAAATATTTAAAAATCGGAAATCATACATACTACATTAAACATTCATTTCTATTTATTAAGAATAATTAAAATATGTTGAAATGGCTAGGTACTAGTACGTGTCCAGTCACTGGTTCCTTACCTTAAAGAGGGAAGACAAAGAGGTTGAAAGTGAAGCTGTAGCTATCGGAATGATCGAAAGATATTCGCGAGATTTTTCGAAATTAGTAAAGGTAATTAATAAATAATCGAATTATGGTAAAGAATAAAAAAATTAATTGCGTAATAATTTATAAGTTATCGTAAAAATAGTATATATTATAAAGATATGAAATATTATAGAATATAAAGTTTTCTTTTAAAAATACGTGTTCATAATTGAACACAATGAGTATGAAATAAACCAATTTAAAAAGTATCAATCACATTGAAGTCGAAGCTGGCAATTAGAATCAAGGGTAATTGACACTTTAGTGTACATGTACACTATACATGTACCAATAAATATATATGTTTAAGGAATCGGAATGAAATTTGTCAAGTACATTAATTTCTTGATTGCATACATAATTAAAGCTTTTAATTTAATTATGTTTTACTTTTAATTTATTATTAAATAATCATTTTATTATATTTAAATGAATGAAATTTGCAAGGTATAGCATTTCAGGTAATTTATAATTTGTTACACTACGTTGCGCTGACCATGTTTAATAAAATTTTTTATAAATTTTAAACTTTATGAACTATGTGATACCTATAAAAATCAAATAAAATAATATCAAAGAACAAATGAGTTTTATTCAGTACAAGAGCATATATTTATAATATCAACAATGTCAAGAATCAATTTATTATAATTAATGTACTGACTCTAATTATGCTTATTTCATTAATTTATCATAGATTGTACATAAAGATAATAAAATTAATGATTGTGACTTTTAGATACAGTAGATTGTCCTTCCAAAAAATTTTTCATCAATAATTGAACTTTTTGTTTGAAAAGGCATCTAAAACGTGTAATAAGTTGTACTCCATTCATTTTTCATATAAGAGCTAATAAAAAAGATGATTACAAGGAAGTGAATTAATTAGGAAGTCAATTAAAATGAGCTTGATAATGATTCTTATATAAGGAAATGGCAGCATGCATGATTTACACATTATAGAGGAAACAAACAAGAAAAATGCTGGTTAATTAATATTTTAGTACATTTTTTCGCAAAATTTAAATTATGCACTTTTTATTTAATGACTTACAGTAAAAATATTTTCTTCTGACGACACGTCTCGTCGTATTAAGTGATCAGTGAACGCATAAACCAAAATTCCGCAGTATGGTATACAAAATCTTGATATCACCCACGCGTATGTCACCCTACGTTTGTATTATTGTGACAAGTTTGTTGATGCCGTTAAAAAACTTATATCCCCTTCTTCAAATGCGAATATACGAATAATTCCATAGAAACAACGTTAAATTTTTTTTAAAAAGATCTCTAAATGTTATCAAACGAAGGGTTCTAGACGATGAAACGGAAATAACTCTCTCCAGTTTTTTTTTTATAAATGAAAAGTAAGTATAAAAACGTTCTTTAAAAAATTTCAAAGTAATATAAAGTGGGCGAAGATCGCTTAGCTACAGAGATAGTATAGGCAGACAGCTTATAATTTTTGCTTTCTCCTAGAGGAAGCTTTGTGATAGTAATTTTTTCAGTTGTTGTAAAAACCTGTTATAATAGTTATCTTTTGAGGTGTTAGGAATCAAAATACATGGTTTGAAAAATGTCTGTATGGATGTATGTATGTGTGTGTGTGTGTGTTCTCAGCTTCTACTGAACGAATTTTAATCGTTCGCGGCTCATTTTTTTTGTTTTTTTTTGTGTGATTGCTGGTCAAAAATCCGTTTTTTGTTTCGTAGATTCGTTTTGTTTCGGATGGATAGCATTCGAAAGAACATTAAAATATCGATATTTAAAAAAAAAAAAAGAAAAAATTACATTAGCTATTACCGTTGTATTATTATTAACAAAAACATTTTTTTTAAAGCTTATAACTCCCAAACTAAATGGTCAATTTTTTTGAAAAAAAAATCATAATAATGCAGAATATAAATAGCAATAATCTGTATACATTTGAATTCATTTTGTCGACTAAATTTTGAGAAAAAAATTGAAAAATTAAAAAAATGAGTTTTGTATGTCCAACGATTACTGGAGTAAAACTGGCATAATCGCTTTGAGATTTCTTGTAGGGGTAGATTTTGGATAGCTCTCGGCTTAGTTCTTTGGGCAAAATGGTTGGTCCATAAATTTTAGAGATAGGTATTTCAGGTTAACATTCTTTTAACAAAGGTTTAAAAAAAAAAATTTTAATCGTAATTTCTCGAGAACGACTTCATGTATTAGCTTGAAATTTATAGACTATTTTGTATGCGATTTAGGCATAAAATAAACAGGCGATATAGGCCTGTATAAAATTTCATCCAGATTATATGGTTACTTTTTGAGATATTTGATATTTAAAATGTTGGTATTTCTGAAAATGGCTTTCTTTATTGTCGCACAATAATTAGAGTAAAACTGTTTTAATATCTTTGAAATTTGGTGGAGATGTGGAATTTGTATATTATTTATTATAAGAGTTCTTAGGATAAAAGAATTCGTTTATGAATTTCAGAGATATTTGAGGTTAAAACTGTTTAGCCCTCTTTTCAAATCGTAAGTTTTCGAGAACGGCTTATTTATACTAGAAAAATAATTTTTGGCTATTTTCAAAAATATTTTTTATGTACAGAGTTATAGACAATTTTGTATGTGGCATATAGGCAATATATGTGTGAAATTTCATCAAGAAACTATGATTTGAAGTAAAGGTTATTCAGTAATTTTTAAAGGTTTTGAAGTTAATATTATAATGGATTATTTTATTCATTTTTCATGTACTAAATCATACCTATTATTTTATTCATATTTTATACATAACTTAAAAATTAATACCTTTACAATCATAAATGAATGTAATTAGAATTGTATCAAAAACTAGTGCATTAATTTAAAATTTTGGCATTAAAAATGAATTAAAGGAATCAGTAAATTAAGTTTGAGGAAGCCTCATGCCAATTATTTGGCATCGGTTTTTTATACGCAATATTATACAAGTATAAGGCATATTTGCTAAAACTCCTAAACGTGTCTTAACAGTATTGGGATTTGATATTCGTATATATAGGTAACGAAGATGGCGCAGGTTAGCCCTGTGTATTTAAATGGGGCTGCTGGCTAACTCACGCCAAAGGCTAGCTATATAGATATATTTTAGTATGTATTTTAGTTAGCTATATATACGAATGTCAAATCCCAATAGGAAAGTAAAATTTTGAATGCTTAAAAAAATTGCTTGTACATTTAATATAGTTAAATAAATAGTACACAATGTGGTTTGTATGTATGTAAAGTTCTTCACTTTGCAAGATACGGCTGATTTTGTATTAATTACTTTTATCAACGTCAAAGTTCATGTGTAATTTTGATTATAATCCTCGGGTCATTTTGGAAAAATATTTTGAGGGTAATCGCGCCAATATCAAGACATTAATCTGCAATCATAAAGTCAACAATAAAATTTTAACGAAATATGAAATTTTATTCAAGATTTTATGTACTACAATCAGTTGACAAATATGTTTTTATTCAAATTCTAAGCTGTTTTCCAACTTGCTTCAATAATTAAACATTACTTGCTCAACGGTGGCCGGGAGGTGATTGACATAAGATAAGTTTAATAAAAGTTGATTATATACTTAAAAAAAGATGTTTTACTTGAAATGTAAAAAAAGTCACATCTTAATACAAGTAGTTTGAAAATTAATATTTATTTATTTCTATGTCACAAAAATTTTACAAAAAAAAAATTAAATAAAGTAATTAAAGAAGTGCGCCTACGTTCTTCTCTTAATTATATCTTTATAGTACTATTCACAGATATCATTTATATAAAATTTGTAATTGTTCCAAAAAGTATAATAATTAAATCAATAGTCTTTATGAAGTTTCTTAAATGATTGAACAAAGTATAAAATGTTTTTCCAGATTCAATATGGCTCCGTTTAAGAACATATACTCGACGCAAGCTCGAGTGAGCAAATACGGACTTTCAATGCAAAGTTGCGTGTACTTTTTGGAAGGATTTGATAATCAATAGGTCAAACGATGTTTAAGTGCTGGTCATGAATATTATGACTTGACAGGTGATGGACTTCGCTTGCTAGACACAACAGACACGTGTATGCTCTCACTCGCGAGATCAGCGTAAAGAAGGGGGGGCAAGGATCTCTTTTTTCCAGATCCGCGAGCCACGCGTGTATATACGGGGGGAGCGAGTTATGCCATTAACTTCGATCGTAGTGAGCCTCTGGATTATTTATAGAAAAACCAGGGAGGAGATACTTTCGTTGGTCACACCGCCACCGCGCACGCAAAGAGAACTCAATCACGAGTATTCTTGACCCGTGCGAGGGGCATAGTATACTCGCGGCTATAGCGAAATCTCACAAAACACGGGACCAGTGAGCGACTTTATTGGAGATATGGCTGATGGCAGGTGGATAAAAAAAAGAACCACTTGTTCGAGGACTGGTTATTTATTTAAGAGCGGAAATGGTAGCATGTTCACAATGAAGGGTTGATCAAGTTGAGTGTGTATCGCGTTACTGAATCGTTTTAATTATTGTGCGGCTGAGGTTCGCTGTAATTTTAGAAAGAAAGCTGATTGCTCGCGCGGATACCTTATCTGGTTGGCCAGCTGGTGTTTGTAAAATAAATTACAAAAGTTTGAGTATATTTCATGATTTGTCACGAAATTAGAGATTGGTTTTCAAGCTATTTTAAATACACACAGTAAAGTGACTCTAGCGATGTAATCTATTGAAACATGGTTATCAAACTTTGGCGAATAAAAGTTTCAGTTGCAACCACAATTCTTATTGGTATAAGTATTACGTTAAACTAAAAAGTTTACTGAACCCAGTAATAGAAGTTATCAACAGGTCCGATATTCAATAAAAATCAATAATTGACCACAATTATAAGAAAAAATTAAATGATAATTTTTTATTTTCAGTATTTTAAATTTTAGAGTGTAACATTTTTCTTATATCCGTTTCAAGACGTTTAAAAACAACAAAAAATGTGGCCATATAATTTTAATTAAATATTAAGATTAAAGCAACGGGATATCGCAGCAGGATGATTATATGCTCTGTTTCTGTTTTTTTATTTTTTTTTATCTGACTTTCATTTCCTAAAATAAATTTATATGCTTCATTTAGAGAAGCTTTGATTTTTTATCATGTAACTAGAAGCATATTAATTTATTGCATAGTTTTTCACTTTGCACATCACTAAATGTGCCGAAAAATGTTTGACATTCAAAAAGGAGGTCTTGTAAAAAAAACCACTTAAAAAATCATGTAAACACCTGAATATATTAGACACTTGTCACCGTATCTTTTAACATTTACACTGAGCCTATAGTCTGTTATGGTAAAGGCTATAAGATTCACGCATAATATTCTCAATTGATGTGACAAAAATGTTTCGGCGAGAATTTATTTGTACAAAAACAGTAAATATTGAAATTCGAACAAACCTTGCCCCAGTATTACGAGCGGTTACACGATTCATCAAGCCGACTAACGGCGCATTACCCCAAATGTAGTCTACCGCAAAAAAACAAGCCTTGGCTTACGAATACCCGACAAAATACATATTTTCAATGTCTCGGAATCAATACACCATCTGTGTCCACATTCCGATCAGATTTATTTTCTGTTCATCCCCGCCTCTTTTATTCTCCGAATGAAAGACGGCTCTGTCATATTGAGAAAACCCCTATTATCCTGTCAAGCTTCAGCCCACCAGTATAAAAAAAGCTCAGCGATGTCTTATAAGGACACGTGCACCTGCCCCCACACCGGCCGAGCTCTTGATTAACGCTGCACGCGTGTCATCGGCCGGGGGGCGGTGGCCACGGGTAATAAAAGCGTCACGCCGTAAACAACGAAGAAACAATCAGGTGGCTGTAAAGTTCCCCGCGAAGACCGAGAGAGAAGGGAAATGAGATATGAGCACCGGCGCTTGCTTATAGCGTTATAGTGGAGGGGAGATCGATGCCTCTCATCGCCTGCCTTCGACGACCCACACTCTTCCTTCCTCCTCATATCATTACCTCAGTTGCTGCTGCTCTTCCTCCTCCCTTTCCCCCTCCCGCAGAGAGCGAGAAGCTGCGCGCGACTGTCCATCCCGACGCCCGCGAGCGCGCGCACGCGTGAACGCGCTTCCCGCCAAATGACAAGAGCCCAGTGCGACGCGGCCGCCAGTTGTCGTCTGCACCGAGACGCGCGAGGAGCGCGCCGCATCGCACAGTAGCAATATACTTACAGTGTTGTACACAGTTGAGCGCGCGCTTTCCAGCAGGACGGGTCTGTCACTGAACTTCAAGTTCAAGTTCGACCTGCTCTCGTGTATACTTAAGCGTGTTTTTTTCTTCTTCTGTTCCGGTTCGGTGATATATAGGCACCAGCGCATTTGTTTGGTTCGCCGAATATTAGAGAGATTTAGCGATATAGTTGACAGACTAGCATATAGTAGTATTTCGCCAGTGCAGTGTGACAATTTACGCGCTGCGATATCCATCGCTGATAAAAAGTCGCGTACGCGTTCGCTCATCGATTGTTTTTCGAGCTGCAGTGTCAGTGACAAAGAGGGGAAAAAAATCAGTTTTATCACGCGCCGCGCAACTATCTGCGTCGAGAGAGTAAACAAAGAACATGGGATGATGCGCGGAAATTCGCGTGAACTGACGGCTGCAACGCAGTCCTAGAAGCGCCTCCCGCCCATCTATCCCCTCGGGTCGCGGAACTACGGGAATAGAACAATGGAAAATCCATACGATATGTACAACTCGACCGGCGCCTCGCCATTGGAGCAGTCGCAGCCGGAAGTGAGTCGGCTGGATGAGCAGCACAACGCAATGATCTTGCGGCTGTACGGTCCAGTGCACGATCCTCTGTACGTGGTGATACCGATCAGCATAATCTACGCGTCGATCTTCGTGACGGGCACGGTGGGCAACATAAGCACCTGTATCGTCATCGCGCGCAACAAGTCCATGCACACCGCCACCAACTACTACCTCTTCAGCTTGGCCATCTCCGACCTGTTGCTCCTTATGTTTGGTATGCCCACGGAGATTTACCAGGTCTGGTCCAAGTACCCCTACGTCTTCGGCGAGGCGTTTTGCATTCTACGAGGCCTCGCCGCCGAGACGTCGACGAACGCCTCCGTGCTGACGATCACAGCGTTTACGGTCGAGCGATACGTCGCCATCTGCCATCCGTTCCTCTCGCAGACGATGTCAAAACTATCGAGGGCCATCAAGCTGATACTTTTCATCTGGCTGATAGCGCTGGTCTGCGCCCTCCCGCAAGCCCTGCAGTTCGGCATGATTCAGTACGCGAATCGGCCGGAGGACGTGATGTGCCAGTTCAAGAAGGTAATAGTGCATCACTCCTTCGAGCTCTCGACTTTTCTCTTCTTCATCGTGCCGATGACGCTGATCATGGTTCTCTACATACTGATCGGCATCAAGCTCAAGAAGTCGACGTTGATAAAGCGCAACTGCCGGCAGCCACATCGCAGGTCCGAAAGCACGCGGGTCAAGGTCGGCAGCTCGCGGATGGACAGACATTGTCGACACAGCCGCTCCACCAGACGCGTACTGAAGATGCTAGGTAAGGATTTTGGTTTTTTTGGGGGGAGGAGGAGGCGAGGAGTATTTATCGATGCGGGGATTGTGTAGCGAATGAACGCACGATTTGCATGCACATTGAGCCGAATAACGTGGTTCAATTGCAAATTTAAATCGGCTATTGCTGGAACAATTGATTTGCTTGCCATGGGAGTAAAAGAACAATGTATATCCTCATTTGCGATATCAAGGCGATTGCAAAACTGACGGCATTACGTTTTAAGTGAACAAAGTTTTTTTATAAAATTGAAGAAAAACTATGGTAAAATGAGAACAACTCTAAAATTGAATTGAGCAATTGAAAATATAGATTAAATGCTATTTAAGAGTGTTTATAGCATACTCAATTAACTGATGTAAAAATAATTGTTTTAAAACGATTAATTATGATGTTGTGATGAAAATGTGTTTCGAAAAACTGTAATTTTTAAACATTCGTTTAATGTCATTAATTCCTGCAAAATTACCATTTTTGTTGTACTTCTCATTTTTTGACACAAAATTATTATGAGTAATTCTACAGAACCTTTAACTTTTACAGTCTGACACGATATATTATGAACGTAAATGAACATCGAACTCGACAATTAAGCTTCTTCTTGTATAATATATTAGAAAGTATGCCCTTGTATGTATTTAAGTGGAATAAGTATTGTCAAGAAGAAAGCGTACAACTCAAAACATTTTTTTTTGATATCGCTATAAAAAAAATAACTTTAGTCCAATCACTCTGAAAATATAATAGCGTTTTCGTATAATGGTACTCTTAAAAAAAAAAAATGCGCCAAGAGTGTACCAATCTTTAAAAACATTGTGAAACCTAAAATATGAGCGTATACCGATTTTTAGAAATCCGAAAATTTTTTAATTGTTTCAATATAGAAAAAATAACTTTTAATTGTTTTAAGTTTTAATTTCATACGTTCATTCTACACCAAAAATCGTAAAAAATGAGACTTCCGGTGTGCGTGTGCCTCAAAAACTTATTTTATAGGAACACTTTAAAAATAGTCTGGTCTGTGCGAAACTCGTTCGGAAAAACAACATTTTCGAGTGGCACACTTAAAGGACGTTGAGGGGGGCTAACGACTACGCTGTTATTTCTTCCTTACACTATTTCTGAAGTTCCCATCACATGTTTAAGTTGTCATTAGGTATCTTACATGGTAAAATCGACGTTTTAGTAACATAAAATTTTAACAAAGAAATTGTAAAAAGTTTAATTTTTTTCTTATGTTTTGTGCAATATAAAAAATAGCTTTGTCTAAAAACGAGTCACGCCTAATGTTTCTTACTCTTTGAGAGCTCTAGAAACAAGAGAAAAATGTCTCATTAATGTGCCACTAAATTATTTTTTGATGATTTTTTAAGTGAAAAGTTAAAGGTTCTGTAGAATTACTCATATATGTTGATATAAATGATTAAGGTGTTTAAGAAATGTTTGTTCACTCATAGTTATTACAACGTGTGCAAATTAATCACAAGTTATTAGCCTGGTAGAAATGTTAACCATAAATTACCTATTTTCTCATTAACTTCAAAGTTGAAATTTACAAATATCACGAATTCTCCTTCTCTGCTTGCCAGTTAAAAATGATGGAAATTTCTATACAAGCATACTCAATTAGGAATAAATTTATTATGAAACTTTTCCAGATTGAAATTAACCTAGTAAAGACATTTCCACTTTTGTACCGTGTTGTTTTAAACAGTGAAAATTCTCTAAAATTTTAATTGCCGTTATATTTTAAATTTCACTATTCCGTTATAACATTTGAATACCGTTGTAATGATCAATAAAACACGAAAAACTTTTCGCCTTCAGGCTAAATGTAAATTAGTTTTACTTTGAGAAAATTAGTCAAACATTATTATAATTCAAGATTAATAGAGTAAGAATTATTATTTATCAATACCTTGGTAGAAGTTTAACGATATTTTATCATTAATGTGTTAATCAAATGGAAGCATTTTTAATAAAAATCAATATCTAACAATAACACAATATATCTAAAACTATTATACTAGTAGTTAAAATATCAATGTTGTCAAATGTAAATGCCAAAACCAAAAATCAAAAAATCTGAAATAATATACGATAATTCAGGATTATCGAATACTAAGACACATTTAAAATTCCAAAAATAAATTTTAATCGTAATAAAGTAAAATGATCAACTATAATTTTTAAAAATATTAAATATCATGTGCAAATGACTAATAGAAATAATTTTTTATATCGTAAATAAGTCGTAGGGGCTCACTATTTCAGTGGTTCTTTTTTATACTCAAAGACGAAACGTATCGTTTTGCATTTTAATGAGAGGGATATCCTCCTACAGCGCTAAGCGGCTTTCGTAATATACAAACTTCAAATGAAATCGCAAGTACATGTGACATGACAGCCTATAAAAAATCTATCAAAAGTTCAAGTTTGGTAATTCCTCGATAAGAGGCGATTACTTTTTAGTTATTTATATTTCGCACACACTCCTGCCGCCATGATAACGTCTGGTTTTTGGGACATAAGAAATGGATGTGTCAGATCTGCAATTCAATATTCCTCGTTCTTAAATTAATGTAACTTGTCTCATCAAACAGATAAAAGTGTGAGATACTGATATCAAATTTTATACAGCAATACGGGCTCATATTAAACCATTTTATATTTTATATAAGCGATTTTATTCATAAATGCTAATAGATATCCGCAATATACAAAGATTAAAGTTCATATTTCGTAAATATGTAGAATCGTTATGAAAATTTTGTAGCTGTAAAAATTAAAACTCTTAAGAAGAAGTCAAATTTCTAAATTTAGACCTGATTCGTCAAAAGATAATTAAAGAAATTAGCATTTTTCCAGGGGGTCCCCATATCTCGATTCACCTATATAAATAACCCGAAATGCGTTCTGTTTTTGAAACCCCGAATTTAAAAAACATCATAAAACTTAAAGTACATGCATTAATATAACGATTGTTTTTGGTCCGCTTTTCTTATCGAATCTTTTACCATCCAGCCCACTCGCTATACCATCGTGTGGCGAGCGACGATGGCACGTCCTATCGGCATGTTCTTGTTTGTGCACATAAGGATTGTGCACATATTTATTGTGCACAGATAGCATTGGTACAGATCTATATATATAGATATATGCCAATGTTAAAGTGTGCACAATTAATATGTGCACAATCAGTATGTGCATAAACAAGAACACGTCGTCCTATCCCTCCCTATTCGGAAAAAATAAGAGCGCGGATTAGATCTTGCAAGCTGATCCCATTCTCCTCTATATAGGGTTCAAAAGAAAAACAATCGGGCAGCTCACGACACCCTGCAAAATTTCCCTAAGCTTATCGGCGGGATAAGCTCGTACGCAATAGGGGAGAGTGGGGCGATCTTGTACACTTCATTTTAAAAAATATTTACTCTGTCTGTTTTATGTAAAAACAATTATTCAGTGAACAGAAGTAAACTTTAAGGTTTCGAGAAACTGTATAAATTTTTTTGGATGATTATATCATTAATTAATATTTTTACTTGACATTAAAAAAAAAACGCTTTGTGTAACTTCACTCGTCAGTAGGGGTCAAGCTGTACAGTTGTACACGGCTCGAGGTCAACTTGGACATTCATTTAAAATCACTGAAATCCATTTATAAAAATACAGCCAAGCTGTGTAACCTATTTTCGTTACTTACTATACTTTATTTATACTTTTAATGAAGCTGAATTAAAAATTTGCAAGCAAAAATAAATTTTAAAATTGACGTGATATTAACGGGGTTCCATAGTCCTACCATTACCGACCGAGCAATTCACACAGTTTCAAGCTGATTAAAAATAAAATACGTCGAATCACAAAAAATCAAGAGAACACTTCGCTGCGGTTTTGAACGTTCTATCATCCAGCAAAGTTTGGAGTCGAAATATCAAGTTGTTTTTGCAAAAACTTTGAACGAAACCGAATTTTGTTTTATTCAAAGTTTTTGCAAAAACCACTTAATATTTCGACTTCAAACTTTTACTAGGTGATAGAACGTTCAAAACCGCAGCGAAGTGTTTTCTTGTTATTTTGTGATTTTACGTATTTTATTTTTAATCAGCTTGAAACTGTGTGAATTTCTCGGTCGGTAACGGTACGACTATGGCACCCCCTTAAGTATTGACAACGCATAACGATTGAAAATCGATTTCATGTGCTAACGACAAATGGTATACTATAATCTTGTTCATCGCTTCACGCAAGTCATTGAGGTCACTGACAGCATTTGATGACCGTCGGCGGTATCAGCGCATCATGAAAATGCTGCGAAAAATTCAAATTGACATTTTTCGGAATGTTTAAGATTGCTCCTATTTTTAATTTTAAGATTGCTCCTATTATTTTGTACAACTTGACCCCAAGGATAAAACAATCTTTAAATATAGATATTCTATTCATTGTAAAACTTACCGATCTAATTTTTATGCGAAATTGTCAGTTTTTGTGTGTTGAAAATGGTGAAAAAGTTGATGTGAGTCCGTTGCATCTCTGGTAATTTTGTACGCTGTTTCTGCAGTTCACAAATTTTACAGGAAAGGTCGGAAAATTCGACAAGTGGACGTTAAAAATTCAAAAAAGGCTGTAGCCAATCAAAAAGGTTTGCCAAATATGTATTGTATCGAAAAATTTATGTCTACCTTATCGACAGATGGAAAAACCAATTTACAAAAAAGATATTCGGGTTGTTTAAGATCGTCCCATGTACAACCCAGCCCCACTCTTCCCTACTGAAACTCCCTCGCCGCGTCTTACGCGCGTTACAGGGCTCGAGGAATATAACCTAGCTAGTGGCGAGTAAAAAGATGAGTGACGAGTTGCACCGAGAGTATACACGCACAATGAGTGAAGATTAATTGTCGCGTTAGGCAGCCGTAGCGCGCAAGCCAAGGCGATATTGAATTATGCTAAGGAGCTCGCGCGTGTCGAGCTGTTTTTGCTGAACAACACAAGTTTTTTTTTGTTTTTTTTGCCGTGGCTTTTCGCGCGCGAGTACTGAGTATCGCGCTTGATCAATCTGCCGCGCGCGGATGATAAATCGTAACACAACCGCCGTAAAAAAAGATCGAATGATTTAGCAAAACAATCGGCATAATTATCCTTGTAAGCGCGAGAAAGGTTAGCGAAAAGTGCTGCTAATGCTCGGATCACGTTTGCTCTAACGGGCAGCGAGTGTTTGATACGGGTTGAACGAAAGTTGAAGGCGCTATCAATGTCAGTGATAGGGTTACTGAAACGGACTTGCATGTGGGTAAGTGTAACATTTTTCCAATACGAATGTGATAGTAAAATACCGCTGCCAATTCATTGGTACGTAGCTTCCTCAAACTTAATTTACTGATTCCTTTAATTAATTTTTAATTCCAATATTTAAAATTTAATACTTCAGAATGACAGAAATAACAAAACTCCAACATAATTTATTCAAATTTTTATAGATTATACATTTCCACAAAATTTCACATACATAAAATACATATCACAATTGCCTATAAATTTGCAACTGATATTTAGAGCTCTATGTATTTGAATGTAATTTATAGCATTCGAAACATAATTAAATTACCTATATTTTCTAAAAAAAATTAATTTTCTAGCTATCACGGTTCTTTTGTTATTAACAGAAATATAAAAATTTAAAAATTAAAAAAAAATGAGTTTTGGATGTTCAACTATTACGATAGTAAAATTGTCTTATTCACTTCAAAATTCATTGTACAGGTATATTATTGATAGTTCTCGGCAGAGTTTTTTTGGCAAAATGATTGGTTCATAATTTTCAGAGATATAAACTAAAATTATCTTTTTATAAATTAAATTTAATTTAATTATAAACTAAATTAAAAAAAATTGTAAATTAATCCTCAAGAAATAGATTTTAAAAATGTCTAGAAAAATTTTAACCTCAAATATCTCTGAAATTTATGAACCAATCACTTTGCCAAAAGAACTCATCCGAGAACTATCAATAATATACCTCTACAATGAATTTTGAAGCGAATAAGACAATTTTACTCTTGTAATAGTTGAACATATAAAACTCATTTTTTTTCATTTTTCAATTTTTACGCTTTTGTTAATAACAAAAGAACCGTGATAGCTAGAGAAATAATTTTTTTTAGAAAATATAGGTAATTTAATTCTCTTTCGAATACCACCCACCCCATTTAGATACATAGAGCCGTTCTCGAGAAATTACGATTTAAAAAAATTGAAAAAAATTTTAACCTCAAATATCTTTGAAATTTATGGATCAATCCTTTTGCCCAAAGAACTCACTCGATTGGTATACAAAATCTACCCCTACAAAGAATTTCAAAGTGATTAAGCCAATTTTACTATAGTTATTGAACGACAAAAAAAATCACTTTTTTTTATAAATTATTTTTTTCTCAAAAAATAATGAATAAAAAAACCTAAAAATTTAGAAAGTTATAGTAGTTAATATCCTTTATAACCAAAAAAATATTCATGTTAATATCTTTTTTTAATTTCGAAATATAACCTATTTACAAAAAATTACGTTTTCATCAATAACTTATGACGAAATATAGCTACCGACTTTTTTTTTTTAAATTGCAGATAATTTTATCCTACATACAGAGAATTCATGATATATAAACAATATTTGTTCTAAATATTAAAAAAATCGAAAAAAAAAATTTTGAAAATTAAAAAATGGCTATAAAAAAAGAATTAAATTTTACAAAAATAGAATATTGACCCCAATTGTGGAAGCAAAATCTAAAAAAATGGTCACTCTCCCGTTAAAATCGGTCGAGTAGATCATGAGATATCAGCGTATACGGACATACATACACACACACACACACACACACACACACACACACACACACACACACACACACACACACACACACACACACACACACATCCATACGGACATTTTCTAAAAATAGTGTATTTCGATTCCAAATTTGCTAAATAACATTTCTAACACATTATCTCATAAACTTTTTTTTACTATCACAAAGCTTCCTCTATGAGGAAGCAAAAAAAGAATCTTGTTGATTTTTATCAATGGAATTTTTAATTAGTTGCTCTTTTGGTCAACCTTAGGTAAGAACATTATGTCAGTGAATGGGTTACTCGTGAAGTTTGAAGTCGTGTCATTTATTATTATATCACATCAATGTTTTTGTACCTCAAATAATTTAGGATTACATCTTATTTGTGTCAAATAATGGTATGCACGTTAAACATAACACAATTATAAAAAAAAAAAATCACAAAACGACAAAAAATGTTGCTCATAAACTAAATAGCTTTGCAAAGCCAATTTTTGTAATAATTGTAATAATATAACAGCTGAAAAGCTTTCCATTCGTCTCAAAAAGGTCGAACTAATCGTTCGCCATTAATATCGACACCTTTTCCACGCCCGGGCATTAATTGATCTCCAATTAGGCGGACATGATACCATTATACTCCTTCTTTCTTTTTCTCTCCGAGTCACAGCAAACTCTCCTTGACTCTTCGTGAGATATTAACCAGTTGTTTTCGGTACCCAGTCACGGCCAATAGTCGCAAAGCTCATTAGCGCACGAAAGGATATCGAGATCGAGGGTACTATACATTCTTTCTTTATTCGCTTCTTCTCTTTCAGTGAAATTCTTTCTCGATTCTCTTTTCCAATCAAGCGCAAATAGAAAGAAATCAATAGACAATGCAGTTGGGATTTGCGTCCCCAACATGATCACGACGTTAAAAAGTTTGAGGGATTCACACGAACTCGCGCAAGTGAGCAATTATAATGTTTTTAAGTAAGGCGGTGGCGACGACTGTGTCTAGGTTGTATATTCGACGTCCTCTCGAGCCGTTCCGCACAACGAGGACAAGTATGTTATGCTAGGCCGGTCGCGAGTATAGGTAAGTCAGTTTTTTCGGCGTAATATTTTTATACGCGCAATATATCGCAAGATGAATCCTTACGTTTATGGATACAGTGCTGAACATTGCGCAAGAAAGAGTATAATTTGAATCGTAAAGTATTGCGGGTTTTCTTATTTTATTTAAATGGAATCCAGATAAACATACACGCGCATGCACACACGTACAAATACACTTCATGGTTACAATATTCATTTATTCAATTGTTTCTTTTCTCAAAACGGTCGAAAATCTCACTTAAGGTGGCTTCGGCGAGTTTTTATAAATACGCAAACATTTCTGAAACTTGAAAAAAATATTCTTTGAGCATTAAACTTTTCATTTCTGTCAAGAAAATGCAAGGTCAACGATAAAATTTTAGACAAAACTAGGTTTATAAAATGTTTCTTTTAGCGTGTAACCTTCTTGGAAAAAACATTGATTTTGTATTTATTCCATTATAAATAAATAGTTTTTATAAAACAGGATATAATATTGAAGATTTTTTAATGGCGATTCCAATGCTGTCATCATAAATATGAGTTAACGACCAAATTAAAGAGATATTAGCAATAAACTTTGTAAACATGCTTCTGTGCATGCGCATTGGGAGCAGACAAACACATAACTAATGATTTTTTCATTTTTTAACAAAACTGGGACTTTTTAAGACTTACTGAAGTAGTTTGGAGGTAATTACTAAGATTAAAATTTCAAAAATTTCCAAAAACAAAGAAGGTCCCCACTGGGGCCCTGACTTGATACGGCAGCACGCGCCGAAGCCACCTTAAAAGCAAATTGAAGATATATTTTGGCCCAACAACTTGGGCTAGTAATAATAACAGACAACTTTGTAAATCATAACAAAATTGTAATAGTCAGTCATCCAGAATTTGAAAACAGGATAAAATAAAATTTCAGCTCTCGACCAGACGTACCTGTCGAAGTTTTTCCCATTCATACGTAAATGAAGATTCAAGCGCGCGAACAGGCGAGTTGTTTTTAATAATGAAAACACTGGATTTTCAACAATACATCGCATTCGACCTACACCCCAAATTTGACACGACCATCCACCCAGATACTACACATCATTTCCCATTGTCGCTTTATGAAGTCATCTGTCACACCATCACCCACACACTATTTCCAACTATGGGGACGCAAACACAATGAGTGTATACATTCTAATGCACATACGTATACCTCAAATGCCCAAGTCCTCCCCTCCAGTCACTCTTTTCCCCTCTCCCTCGCTTTCTCCATCCACCCTATCAGCATTATCGTCATCAACCATCTGCACGGCGGTAATACCGGCATATCTGTTGGTGCTCTCGTCGCAGCTATAAAGTCTTCCGGCTTTGGCTATAAGTATATACACTCAGCCCACGATTTTGGAAATCACGCGCACGCACGAGATAGGCGCGAGATCCGTCCCTGACACTATCGGAAACTACTTATACACAACGTGGCTGGTGATGTGAAATTTAGACTCGAGGGGTAGCAGTTGGGGTGGTGGTGGAGAGAAACAATAGACAGCGAGGGTGTCTGATCGATCATGAACACACCACGGAGTTATGGAGAGGCCATAATAGACGACAAATATTGGCGCAGCGTGCACAAAGGACGTGGCGGGGAAGAGAGAGAGCAAGAGCGAGAGGTAGTAACTTCCGCGCGTGATGGGAAACAGTCACTGAAAGAAAAGAAATGATGGGAAAGTCAGGTTATGCGCGCGTGCGCTCGAAACTTTTGTATAAACTTTACCGGGTTGGAGGTTATACAAATTCTCGGCTATTCATCAACGTCCCCAGCCGCGCTCATATTTACCCTCGCGCAAAAAGTTGGGGAGCGGCACGAAAAATTTCCGCAGCGGTCGCTCGCGTACTCCCGTGTGACTCTTTGATCTTCACTCAATTTTAGTTCCTTTTCTTGATTGACGTGGATGGCCATAGGAGTGAGAACAACGCTGCCGTGTTTACTCGCGCCTGGGGGAGCCTATAGACCTTCCGAAAGGAGTTGTTCGGTAATTAGAAGTTTATTTGTCCTCCCGATCCACAGCTTGTTGTTCTTTCCTCTTTCTCTTTATCTCGCATGAAATATCAGAGGGTTTTATTTACTCGGATAAATGAGCCTATATTATCGAACTCTCGGCACTCGCTTTCGCTAATAATTTGGAATTTTTCCGTGGATCAATTCTCGAACATCATGCGACAGCGTCTTCTTTCGCTTCCATCGTCTGACTTTTTCTTGCGACGTGGGAAGTATGAACGAATTTGCGAGAGAAGCGCCTGCACGTGGATATTACGGCGAGCGATCAGCCGTGAAATTGCTTCTGACAAACGGAGTCGTCACGTATTTCTTGTGAAATGTTTTTTTTCTTTACTGGAACAGATACGCCTGATTTTGTAGCAAAGAGTTGATATGTACTCGGGGGCATCTGCTGCGCTTAGAACTTGATTTTCCTGATAATTGCGCGGCTTCTTTTGATCTGCTGGTTTACGTTAGTGAATGTTAACAGGAAAAACTCTTTTTTCCATTGTGGCTCTGTATTCATTTGTCAATCTTCATTTAATCCCATTATTACAAGATAACTGATTGTAATTGCCTGTCAATCTACATTATTTGTACGATGTATTAATATAATGATTGAAACCATGATTTTTAAATGCCTTATGAAGTAATTGGAGAGTACATTTATAATTTTAAGGTCAGTATCTTATCCGAATTACAAATGAAGATAATTTCTCTTTATAAAAACAATAGTGAATTAAAACAATATACCTGCAATAAACAGCCATATTTAGTAAGTATATTAAATTTTTGTATATATACGCTTCTTATCAACCAATATAAGAGCTCATAGATGTCCCGTACGCTTAAATTGCAAACAATGGGTAGCGCTTCGTGTCCTCGGTAGTTTATGTGAAAGGGATTTCTTTTCATTTAGTTTTTTTGCGCGCTTCTCTTCTCACAAAGGGTTCCTCCTCAGGGCTTAAACAAAACTCACTTGGGCATTCTTGATTGAATCCTGGACAAAAACGTGCATTTATCGTCCAGGGCAAATTCTAACCAAGAACGCAAGAAGGTATTGCGGATACGTTGATATACAGATCTTCTTGCGCGAATGCGCGCCAGAGTTTGGTTAATTATCGCCGTTATTTGCGCTCGCTTGGTAAAGACGACCGAAAAGCCAGTGGCGAACAGATTCGCAAAATCACGAAAAAATAAATTGAAATTCCACATGAGTTTCAGACGCGCTAAGTATTTTTTTCTTTTTATTTGTCATGCTCACGTTATGTCTTTCTAAGTATGTATACACGCGAAGGTTTTTTCATTTCAAAATCCACTTTTTCTATATCTACATTTCACTTCAACGGCTAGGGCATGAAAAGTTACTTTTATTTAATCAATGACAGGCGTCGATGCCTGGAAAATAAGATGCACTCTATTTGAGATTATTATTCGTCGAATCGAAAATGGATACTTGCTTATTATGCGCTAACGAGTTATTGAAGCACATGTGTGTCGGGGCTGATCACTATGATCTTAATGCCCGTTAAACTATTTGCCTCGCTTTGTAATAAGCTAATGGGAATGTTTGGAACGCAATCGTGCGCGCCACGCAATGCGATATTAGCCATGCAAACCGCACGCGAAGTGATCGGGCTATTTTTCAATGTACCTCACCCAGCAGAGTATATAAAGACAATACATGCTAGTCGCACAGGTATTCCTATAGTCAAATTTATACCGACCGCTCGAAGTTTTCCGGCTTATCAAATATTCGTCGATTTCTTATTAATATTATAATCTATTGGAATAAAATATGAGAACACATTACATAGTTGTTACGAAAACTTTGTTTTCTGAAAATGACAGCGCTTTTTATCATTACAAAACGGGATTATTTAATACATTATTTTTAAAGATTAGATATAAGGATTCTAACAGCAGCCATTTTTTTTAACATATTGGTAAGGCTTATTAACGTGGCGCTTCTTGAGTTTTTAAAAGTATTTTAATCACCCCATCCCTGTAATGAGTTAGAAAACAGTGGATGACCAAAAAATAATTAGCAATGATGAAAAATTAAAAAAAAAAAAAAAAAATTAACTATATGTAATTCCGTATGGGATGTGTAAATTTTATAATTTCTTGCGTTACAAACTATATTGCGGAGTATAATAAGTCAATTAATAAAAAAGTATAATGTACATTTGATATGCTTATAAAAAAGGTACCTTGCATTGATTTATTAAAATAAAGTAGAAAATAAAATTTGTAGAAATTAAAATAAAATTTTAATTTATTTTGTAAGAATGAATAATATTTTTTTTAAGTTTTTGATATTATCTCAACTACTTTTTAAAATGATAAATATAAGCCGAAAGTGCATTCCATCAAGCTCCAGAAAAAATATTTCATTTTACCCTAGAGGGCTCTAAATCCATTAATTTATGGGCTTTTTATTTACGTCGACCTTCAAGTTTTAGAACTTCACTTTGTAACTACTTATCATAAAGACAGTAATATCAGTTTAATGTGTTTAAAAGTAGCTTCTAAAATATTTTTTTCAACTTTAACAACATACTTAAAATCAAACTTTTGATAAAAACATGGAATAAAAATAGTTTTCTCTATTCAATCCTTCTAGGATTTTCTTTTTAACGAGACTGTAGAAATCATACTAAAATAACACAAATTCCGCGTATCAGAAACGTGAAAATACAACTCATCAATCAACCATAACAAAGGCTTTTCATTGTTTAGTTATACAGCGTAGCATCGTTCAAGCCATCAGTGACAATTACGGGGATTGTCCACCCTTTGTTGAAAGGAAAATATATACGTAACCGTATGAATGCACGGGTCATTGTTACTAGCGCAAATGCGTGTTCTTCTCACGTGAACGAATGATATATAATCACATATGGCACCTCAGGTGGTGGTCGAATACTCGATTGAATAAACAGCAACCTTGTTGCTTGGTTTACACTTCGCTGTGGGAAGAAAAGAGTGGGATGAGTGAAAGAGGGCGGAAAAGAAGATGCGACAGAGATTATTCGGAGAAAAGCACCGCATATATAGATACCCTTGGGTTTTCCACTTTCAGTCGAAATTTCGCGGCGTTATATTAGCTGTACATTCTCACCAATACTGAATTTCTCTTTCTCGTACTATTGCCCGCATGACGGCTTTTTGTCGCTGAAAGCACTCGGTAAATAAGGACGCTGAAAACGAGTTCGCGAAGCGTGGATTAGTGTAAAGTGAGGTGTGGGTAGAAAAAGACCATAAGTGTAACTGAACAGGGTTTGTTGTATCGTGAACCTCAAAGCTTTTGGAGCAATTCTCGAGCAATTCATAAAATCTTGTTATTTTTATAAGTTCCTTTATAATTTTTCAATTAAAAATATTTCCGTCTACAAGGTCTTCATTTCAAATATCTACAAGTTTTCACTACAAATTCCATCATGTATTTCTGGGGTATACAATAACATTTTAATTTTTTTACTGAAAAAAGCAAAATTTGCTTCCCATTCCCACTAATTAATATGCTTTGACTTTAACAACTTATACCTATATAGCTTATAAAAAAACTTTATAAGGCTATTTTAATAGCTATTTCACGAATTTTGTAATTAATTCATGAATTTCAAATTGACTTAATGTGTTTATAAAAACAAAATGCCTGAAAATTGTTTTTTAAATTAAAAAAACTTTTGATAGAATTGTTTCATACTATAAAAAATCTATGAATTACCTTCAAAACATATGAAATGAATATTACACAACGACTATGGACGAATATTAAGTAAGTGCTAAGATCTATGCTCAGCATGGACATTACTACGGTAATCTGTGCTATTATCTGTTATACTAAAACTGGAATTACGCTTAATATCTCAAGTTCATCAGCATAAAAAGTCAGTTTTTCTAGCTGTGACTGATGATTTTTCGTAATATGATTATAACTAGAATAAATCTTTTTAATATATTTGTGCGAGCGAAATTCATTCTGGATTATCTACTTCCACCGAATCGTTCCTATATTATCTTTTTACACAACAATTTAAGAACAGATTTAGACATTTTTTCTGCTGTTAAACTGTCAGCAAATTCAATTAATCAAAATCATCTTATAGTCAACAAAGAAATCAGAAATGAAATTAAACTCATCTGCGCGCCAGAATCTAGAAGTGCGATTTTGCAGAATATCCCACTTTGACCAGTAACACAGTTGTCGTTTCAATAAGATAATGTTGTTACACTTCTTCCGTTCCCCCTTACTACACTTTCCAGTTTCTACTCTAATATACGAATGCGTTCGATGGGATTCATCTTATACAATACAATTTATTGGTACTTGGATTACCAATATAGGCATGGTGTGCACAATTATCTGCGGAGACCCGAGGAAGCTTATATAGTTACCCTCGTGCGTTTTATGGATTTTAGTACTGCAGGGGTGAAGTTTCGCGCAGACAGCTATATATAGTTCGAGGTACACATTCTTACCATGACGCTTATTATGCTGTTGTCGTTGGACGAAAATTTCGGAAAATTGCAGTAAGGTTGTAGGATTATGTTTTGAGAGTTTGACATTTCATTTACATCGGAAAAATTAACGATTAATGGAGCCCTGTGATGAGCATACATGGTTGTTTTATGTATTCTTTTAATTAAAAGTACCCTGGTAGAAATTCATCTATATGAAATCGCCAAGAAAATAGCTAGTAAAACTGACTAATTAATCGCTATGATGAAACGATTTTTTGATAATTATTTCCTATTTCTTAGATTGACGTAACAACTAAATATTCGTATTTGATTTACTTACTAATTTTATCTTTGATGAAAGAGCATTAAAGTGCGTTGGATGGCTTACCAAAATATAAATAAATAACATTAACTAAAAAAGCATTTATTGTACTCATTCTATGAATAATTGAGCAAAATTTTTATTTCTCCATCTGATTGTATCTCTCTCACTCCTTGCCATAACAGCAAGCCTTCTACTAGCCATTTCCAGACTAAAGATACTGATCAGTTTTAATACCTTTAAAATGCTCAAGAACAAGCTTGTGATTGTCTTCGAAAAACTTATTCTATTTTTCAATCTATTAAATGGTCATTATTTTTTAATCTAATATAAATGGTCAGTGATTAGTTATAAAATATTTTGGATTTCCATCAGGGTAATTTTAACTAAAAAGAAAATATTTTGTTTTTCATTGACTGTGTACCATATTTTTAACACTTTTTTAAACAAATTTTTTCAAACATCAATGTCAAAAATAAAATGTACCTATTTTTAATAAAATTTTGTAAACAAACATATATTTTTATTTACTACAAATCTTTGTTTTTTTATTCATTTCGTCTATACCTGCATAATAAAGATATTATCCCAAATTGATATATAACAGTATTAGCATTTGTTCTGGTCTCACAACAGGCTCTTCCATTTTTTATGGCTTTTATTATCTCTCAAATAGCTGACGCAGTTTTGTTACAAGATATTGTTACAATAGCTGATATTAAATTCAAATAAACAGCACAATCTGTAGATTTAATAAAATAATTTGCCTTATAAAAATAAAATGTTTTTTACGAAATGAAGTTATTTAGATACGTCAAGATCTGTTGTTGCCGTTATGATGAACATTAGATAACATCACACGATAGGTACACACACGTGCATGAAGAAGATGTAAAGATAAATGCAGAAGAGAGACATAAGGAATAACTAAAGGGGCCGCGCCAAACCCCGCTGTCAACGTAAAAACTTTATTTTTAGGCACGACCGCTATTGCTAATGAGATTCTTATATTTTTATCATTTTGAAAAATGTAACATGTTATTAGTTTCAAAATAATTAAAAAATTGTACATTACGCAACAAGTGCGTATACTATTTTTCTAAACGTGTGCGCAAATCAATTTTCAATACCTATGCAGCGTACGCAGAGTGTGGGTTTCTCGCATTTTGCGTATGCTAAATAGGTATAAAAAATCGAGTTTTGCGCACTTAGTTTAGAAAAAAGTAATTAAATTAATTGTGCAAAAAAATGTTACAGAAAAAAAGTTTTGTTTTAATATTATTTACAACTTTTATGTTAAATATTTTTCTGTAAAATTAAATCTTGTCAAGTAACGACGGAAAGTCGACTATTTTGTCGATTATATCGCTACTGCGTCTACGAATCCTCGGTTCCGAATAAAAAAGTGTTAACTCAGAAGCCGCTTCAAGAAGGTGCTATCTCAGAAGCCGGTTGAAAAAGGTGTTCACTCTGAAGCCGGTTGAAGAAGGTGCTAAGTTAGATGAAACAATTTTTCGCTTAAATTTAAGGTGGTTCTTCCGCGACTCCCTAGTCAAAGCAGTGCTAAATGAAGAGGTTATCTAAAATTTAAGAAAATCATAGTTGTAATGTGATTTATTTATTTCAAATGATTTAAAATGATAGAAGAGGCAGTCAATGTATTATAAATAAAATATGTATTTAACATGACTAAGATAACTTTTTTCACAAAATGTCGATATTCTAGAAACTAGATATTGTCACTACAAACAATTGTTTACACATCCCCACAAAAAAAAAGAAAAGGTTTTGTACTTTAGATCCAACTATCATATCTCGGTATATTTTGACCCCTTAAGTATGATTCCAAGGTCAGAATTCGTCCACCACATCTGAATTTGGAGATATCATTAGGCATAAGATTTTTGAGATATTTTAAAAAACAAAGTAAAAACAATTTTTTTGTTAATCTTTTCTACAAAACAATGTAACATTTTTTACGCCCTTCAAGACCAACTTTACACCATCCCTCTACAATTTTTTTTCTGGGAAATCTGAATATATAAATTTCGAGATAGAAATAAAGAATTTGATTTTAAGAGATATGTGCGAGTTTACAAAATTCAGGTATTTAGATCTCGGAGAAAAAAAATTGTAGAGGGATGGTGTAAAGTTGGTCTTGAAGGGCGCAAAGGTGCTGCTTTGTTTTGTAGAAAAGATTAACAAAAAAATTATTTTTACTTTGTTTTTAAGATATCTCAAAGATCTTATACCTAATGATATCTCCAAATTCAGACGTGGTGGACGAATTCTTGGAATCATACTTAGGAGGCCAAAATACACCGAGATATCACAGTCCAATCTAAAGTACAGAACCTTTTCTTTTTTTTTGCGGGGCTGTGTTATTGATAAATCACTGGAATCTTTTTTGTTTCTCAACCGATTTTAGTTTTGAAGATCTCATTTTGTTCCTTAGGTAATGTCATGGGGACGAAGGAAAAATTCAAAATTATTCAAAACCCAGAAAGTTCCGAAAAAAAAAATCGGATCTTATTTTCAACTGTGTACGCGCGTATGCACGCACGCACGCACATGCATACACATTGTAGAAGTTACAAAAATATCTCTAACATGTTTTCTAGAAAAATGTTTGTTTCACCATCACAAAGCGTCCTCTAAAAGGAAGCAATATGTTAAACTATTGTACATATATACTTGAATAATTTGCATGATGTAATTAATTTTCACTTTTACAGGGTATCATTTTTCGAAATTCTTGACGAAATCTCATTTCTAACCACATGAATGTTTTTTCTCCAAAGTTGATTCCTCGCGACATAGAAAATCTTGAATTTACAACACCCCCATATCTTTTTTATTTCGTAGCTCATCCAAACTCCAATTGAATTTAACTGTTACCGAAATCTCGTCTATCTAGCTATTCGCCGTAAAAATTTCAAATAGCAAATTAAATTTGCGCGAAATTCCAGCTTTACGAGTGGAAAAAACTTGCGCACGGAAGAGCAGGGGGGTGAATGTATAAGTAAAGAGGCAATGGCTCGTAAAGAAACTCGCAGGGCGCTTGATCGAAGGAAGAGAAGTAGAATGATTCAACCTCGGACGATGACCTTAGTGCAAAGTGCCGGTTAGGCTCGGTGACAGCAACCTCAAAATAATGCCATGTGGGTATATATAAATCGGCGCAATAGCTATGTGTGCCTGGATATACTTTCGATGTGCCGCGGTGATGACCGTAGCCGGTATATAACTTATTTTTTGTTTCCGAACGCCGATAAGATTCGTCGATGGTGACGTCGCCCCAGTGGGTAGGCAAGATATCCATATTGCTCGTTGTATATAGTGGGGGGCGAGAAATATTTTAAAGGGTGAGATTTATATAATCAAAAAAAGGTCTTGATTTATATAAAATTTAATTCAATTCAGAATTTTTCTCCAAAAACCTAACTATGGTAGAATAAAATTTCTCGTTCCTACGCAACTTATAACTTAGAATACCTACCTAATATTAGTAATGCATTTTTTTATCTAAATGTCTTGAATCTTATTATAGAATTGTAAAAATATCATCAATCTTTTAAACACTCCAATTATAAAAAAAATAAAAAAAAAATAAAAAAATAAATAATCTCGATCGTAGAAAATATTTTTTTTTTAGTAACTAAACTTTAAACAAAAGTTACTCCGAATAAGATAACATCAATCCTCGAAATCCCAAAATTAGGTTACAGTTTAAAATGTCTGATGAACTTTATTATTAAGGCTAGTACATTCAAGCTTTACTATAAATCAATTGATGACCACTTGTTAATAAATAATTTTAAACTAATTTTACTTAATCTGTCTTTGTACATCACTTTTTCAGTGACTTTAATAAGATGCAAGAGCGGTACATTCGTCAGTTGCTCAACAGATAAAGAATGTTGAATGTGGTCAAACTTTATCGTTTCAAGGTCAAGGATATTCGGCTGACTTTTAGTCTTTTTCTCTTTCTCTTCGCTTCTCTTTCCATCAATTTCCTGGTACGTATAGTTTCGAGTCTGTAGGGACTCGATTAATGATTAATTATTGTACTTTGGTAGTTCTCATTATTAATGAACAATCATTTCTTTAACGATTAGGTACATTTCAAGCTAAGTAAATAAATAAAATTCTAACAAGGATAATACGGATAAAAATGGTTAAAAAGAAATTGAAAAATTGAAAATTTGAAAAATTGAAAATGGCTCAAGTAAACTAATTTTAAGAGATTCGACTCATTACCAGATCTTTTTTACTCTTCAGATAATAATTTATAATTGTATCAATTATCTTATCCTGTACTGTATGTACTCTTACTGGTTTACCTTAAGAATATTTCAAGGCCATAAAGCTTTTTGTTTAAATTTGCACGTGTAAATTTTTTAAAATTTAAATCGAACGTGAAAGGTAAATTTAAAAAGTTTATTAAGAGATCGATTTTCATGTATTACTCTTTTTTTAAAAGTTAGAAAAATTGTTTTCACGAAAATTCAATCTCACAGGTCTGTTCAAAGTAGTCCCCTTAATATCGAAATATTTCTATATCTATTGGAACATGTTTAAATAGATTTTGAATGTACGCTCTTTTTTGTTTATGTAAAAAGGTCTCTAAAGTGTTGACAGTATTTTACACAAAACGAAAAATTGTAATAAAATCGAGATTAACAACATGAATTGATATTTGAATATTATATATATTCTATTTTATTCACTTATAACGCCATATATTCACACATACAATGAAAATTAGTTAAACCATCATGGGTATAAAAATATTTTTATATATACAGATATACATGTTTCTCATATTTCTAAACTTCGTAGTTAAATAAATTGAGAACAGATCGTCAAAATGTAAGCAAAATTCATTAATTATGCCCATGACAGTTTATAATAATGATTTCCTAATAAATTAAAATTTTTATTGAGCAGCATATAGACATTCCACGTTTAACACTTCAACTTTAGCGCTTTATAATGAAATTTTGGCTCGTCAGAAAAGAAAATCATTTACGTTTGTATGATATATTTCATTTGCATAATAGACATTGCACGTTGAACACTTCAACTTTAGCGCTTTATATTGAAATTTTGGCTCGTCAGAGTGATCGGAAATCTTGCACAGTTGTGTACACTATTATATTTAATACGTATAGCAAATTTTATAATGATCGTATAACAAAACGTGGTTTCGGGATGAACTATCTTAAACAAAAACAAGTGCGTGAAAATGTTATTCTCCTGATTCATAGGTATACTAATAAGAAAATGAGCTCATTCAGACATCCATAAAAGCTGTACGGTCAATGGGACCGGCTAGTAAGGTCGACTATATGTTCCATTAGCCTCGTTCGTCCGTTAATTTTATTCACCACTCTTCTATTTTCGATTCGTATCCTCGTGAATTTGTAACTGGCAGCGGTTTAGCGCGGCGCCGCGTGGAAAGTTTAAAGCGCAGAATAATTGACCCACGAGTCGCGCGCAATGCATCGGTGAAATATCGTGACAGTTAGAGTGATCAATGCTATGTGCCAAGATAAATATTCTATAAACAATATAGGGTGCGTGTAGGTAGAATTTATTTGAAAAAATATTATTTTAATTAGCTATGCCTTCAAAGATAGGAGATAAAAAATATTATGGCGATTGGTTAACTTTGTGTGCGTAGAAAAGCCAACATGCAATTTTGCAATTGCGCTCGACGTATTACGCATCAAAATGTTAGCGCCATCAAATGGTAATATTCGTCTTCTTAAAGAATTCCTTACCTTATGCGTGATTTGACTTCGTCAACTTAGTACAATATTTCATAAAGTCAGACAGTGTGTTGTTTCGTTCATGATAGTTTTTTCCGAAACTTGATTTACATAAATCAGATTACATCATTCCCTAACAAGCTTCGATGCAATGAGTTTACTCTTTTTCCACCGATTTTTATGTTTTCGAAAAATTATACACGGTTTTACAAAAACCTTCAGGAAAGCAATAAAATTACAATTGTACGTCGCTTAATTAGTTGCAAGATTATAATCGCTAATATATTATATACACTAAGATTTGCAACATTAAATTGCAAAAGTACTGAAAAAGCAAATACGAGATTTTGTTTATGTTCAATAATATGCTTACATTTTTCAAAAGTTTTTTCAAACTGTTCAAATTATTTCAAAACAGTGCATGTATTATAAAGTGTATTTAACACGACTAAGATAACTTTCTTCACAAAATGTCAATGGCTAGGGAGTCGCGGAAGAACCACCCAAAATTGAAGGAAAATTTCGATTTTCGTTGTCGGAAGACAATAGTAGACATTTACATGAGTAAAATGAAGTACGCTAATATAAATTTAAATGAATTTACTGAATCTATTTGAAACTTTTTTTAAACGCGGAATGAAAAGAGTTCTTGTCATATTTGGTAAGCACGACATATTAGCCTTAAAATCTTTTTACGTGATAAAAGCGCTTCAATTAAAAAAGACAAGTACTTTTAGTTATTCCATTTTCATAGTATTTTATCCCCTTGTGCGAGGGTCTCGCGAAGCCCATAATATTATTTCAAAGAATTACGACTTTTGGGTACGAAAGCTAAGCTAGTAAGAGAGTATCTCGTATACTTTTGCAACCGATCACATATTTATCACGCGCTGAATGAGTTGACAATATATATTTCAGTATTTATAGTCATCAGAGCAATCTTGTCAAAATTTAATAGGTCTTTATAATTGATGGCGTTATTTTGAATGACAAAGCCCCTTAAACATTCTTAATACTAACGTGTAAGTATATGGTAGAAGATTTTCACGTATGCCAATTTTTCTTTAATTTAAATATTATTTTATTCTATTTATAAATGAAATCTTTAAAGAATATTCACATAAATTATGGAACTTCAAAAAGTTTTTATAATATATTCATAAATTTATTAGTTTGAGGCACAAATTAAATTTTTCCGAATTCGAAACTATGTTAAAGTAAATTATTTTATTAACAAATCGATCGTACACAAACTTTTTGCAAAATAGTTTCTCCTTTAATATTTTTTTATAAATTATATATTTGACGTTATGAAAAAGATATTCTTTTATGAAAAATTACTTTCAGAAACGCATATTTTGTATACCAGAATCAGTGAATAAAAATGCTGATAGCTTCTGTTTAGCATAAACTGACATTATTCTACGCAGTAAAATACTGTGTTCGAAACCTGCTACATGCGAAGTAGTACATTCTTATATAACATTATTTCCAATGTTGACAAGCTTTTTTGTTGCATTTTTATAAAGTTACTTTTTATGATTCATTTCAATTTAAACTTTATAAAATTTATAATTATGTTCCATTCTGCTTCGTAATTGAGCTTAGTTGAATTGTGTAGGTATATTTTATATTTAATTCTAATTGATTTTTATTTAATTAATTAATTTTATAAAAATTTAATTAATTAATTTAATAAAAAATTAATTGCGTATATATTTTATAAAATGTATTGTTAAAAGAATTGCACTACAGTTGAATTCCCTCAGAAGGTTGAAAGTTTTTTGGCTAATTAGCAAACTAACGTATGCTTACACCTTGTATTCTCTCTCAACCAGCTTGCTGCGAAAATGTTCGTGAGGCAATTGCCCTCCCGATGGATGGATTAGCAAAATTATCCTCACCGAGCGCATTCGCAGATGGTCAGTCTCATTAAACTTGCGCCGGGGCAAGGACGTGCTCATCTTTTTTCATGAGAACGTGCTTATCAAGACTGAGGGCGCATCTCTCGGTTTTAAAATTTTTTCCTCGCTGTGGCAATTATCTAAGCGTGATCTCGCGTGGAAAGGAGGGAGATGCCTCTTTGTCTCCTTTCTTCTCTCTGTTTTGCACTGCGTTTCTTCTTCTTATACCGCAAGCCAACAAGCTTATCGAAGGAAACAATCTGGTAATGCCAAGTGAATAACTTTTCTAGCATGTCGTTTTGATGACAAACGAGATGAACACTATGTTTGCGTTAATGTAATTATGATTTTAAATAAGCGAGTGAAGAAAATCATTTACGTTTGTATGATATATTTCATTTGCATAATTTTACTACTTGCAGAACGACATGCCATCGACATTTTCTAATCACGATACACCAGTATACTTTGAATATTCATTAGTAAATAGTAAATGCTATCGAACAATACATAACATAAAGAAGGTTTCTTTGAAGAAAATATGTAATAATTTTAAAATATAGCTATAGAAAAAAGTATTTATAGGTATACATTTTCGAACAGAGTTTATTGTTGGAGAAGAATCGTCAATATGATTAGGAGATATTTGCGGCTAAATTTTTATTATGAGTTTTTGCGCAAAATTCGGTAATGTATAGCGTGTTTTATCGGGTTAAATTATACCATCTCAAACAACGATATACTATATATGTATGTATTATTATATGTGTTACGTATTTATGTAATTTTATATAAACTGTGACAAAAGTGTCATTTTAGTTCCCGATATCGTGAAGTAAAATCAAATTTTACGGACACTGTTGCAAAATAGTATATTTCGATACAAGTGTGAAAGTGTTGATTCTAGCACAAGCGTGAGGTTTGTCGCCCGAGCGAAGCGAGGGTGACAATCACACAAATGTAGAATCATATTTCGCACGTGTATCGAACGATATTTTTCGATACAGGGGCTTAAAAAGGATTTTAAAAATTTACAGAATGTGTAAAATCGTATTTTATGAAGACTGTATTGAAAACTATATTTCTTTTATAAAATAAAATGAAATTTTCCATTATGCTGCCACTCATAGATAGTAATAAATAATAATAATAACAAATTTATATTTTAGTTTAAATTAGTATCATAAGAAGAAATACATCGAATAATAAATAATCAATAGTACAATCCCAAAAATTAATAACATTCTACAACTCGATAAAAGTTTCAGGTCGAAATTTAGGTTCCTTATTCCAAATTAATATGTGAAAATAAACTAACTTTGAGAAAGTGCCAATGAATTGACAGCGGTTTCTTTCGCATATTTTTACAAATATTACGCGGAAATCTTTGACGACTTAAGATTCCCTGCTCCTAAATCATCGAAATAATTATTTCGAACATATTGATATTCATCAAAATTTTTTATTAATCCAATAAGTTTGAATTGAAATTAAATATTGGTCAGTATTAATAATTCAACAATGCCAAACAGTCAAGATAAACAAACCCATTTTTCCACAGACCTACCCACATTCAGATCCGAAACGAACGGTCTCACCGCATATTATTGCGCTAGTCCACCTCGCTGACCTTTGTTGGGTAATGACCCATAAAAACTGCGGCTCTCGTCTCGTCGTAAGAAATTTGCTCGCTCTCATCCACGTCTGCGAGCGAAACAAAAGAGCGCGCCCGAATTTTTCCGCGCGAAACAGCACTTCCGTCGTCTGTTTCTCTTTTGTCTTCTCTCTCTCTCTCTCTCTCTCTCTCTCTCTCTCTCTCTCTCTCTCTCTCTCTCTCTCTCTCTCTCTCTCTCTCTCTCTCTCTCTCTCTCTCTCTCTCTCTCTCTCTCTCTCTCTCTCTCTCTCTCTCTCTCTCTCTCTCTCTCTCTCTCTCTCTCTCTCTCTCTCTCTCTCTCCCCCTCTCTCTCTTTCTCTCTCTAACGCGCACTCAAGACAAACCTGCCCAACTGGTCCGCACTCGGCGATCAACACCGAAAAATTTGGAGCTCCTTTAACGGACAGCAGCGAAGATGGCTAACACCTGTTACTTTGCCAGGAGAACTCAAGGTCGTGGCCACTTTGCCGATCATGTGTGAGAGATTGAGAGAGAGAGAGAGAGAGAGAGAGAGAGAGAGAGAGAGAGAGAGAGAGAGAGAGCTGAAAGGAGGTTGCCAAGCGTGCGTGAACAACGGCTACTTTGTGCGTATCAACGCCTTGTGCCTTGTTTATATCGTCGAATTTCTCTCTCTCTCTCTCTCTCTCTCTCTCTCCCCCCTCCCTCTCTTTATAAGGTTTCATTCTTTTCCCAGCACGCGACGGCCCGTAAATACACTCGTCCCACCAATTATAAACCGTTACAGCAGCACCCTTTAGCGACTGGAATTTCAGGCTTTTTTCACGTGCCGTTTGCTATTTCCATAACTGTCATAAATGCTCTCGCGCTTACTACCGCTATATTGCTTGAGAAGAAAGCATTTATCGTAAATTCAAAAGATTCATTTTCCAATTTGCGCGAGTAATAGAAGCCGATACGCGGAGCGTCCGAGTCGTATTTTACGACTCCCGGGAGGTTAGCGTACATATGGCAAGTCACATCCTTAATCAGTCATCTCTTCCGCTCTTGGTATCTTATTAACGCGCTAGCTTGTAGTGGACATAAAGTAAGACTTTAACACTGAATAACAATCGAAGTGTAGTATCTTTAATGAAGACTCAATTATCACGATGTTGTCGTTAGAATTAAAAGTTTGTTTTATAGATATATTTATCTATATCTTGCAAATAGATTAATTATTTTTCTGCGTTGCAATTAATGAACTTTGTTATGCGTATAAGAGTAACAAGTGTGTAATGGTTTTGGAAGTTATTTAAAAAATTTGTACAACTTTTCCGTCTAACAATTAAATTTACGTGTAACCTTTTAGACTTACTCGGATTATTTTAAGTTCCAATTAATTTTTTGCTTAGTTTAAAAATATTTGAACATAAATATGTGTCAACGCAATTTATTTTGTTTAAACTAAAATTCTCGAGCAACCACCTCATCGAAAATTATCGCGCAAATGAAATATAAATAAAATAGTACACAAACACTCCATCCTGTTTTTTCACATAAATACTTAACCGTGTGAGCACAGGCCATTCGTCGCGTTTAAAGTCGCTGATCGCTAATTCACCAGAATCAACGATACCGTTTGCTATCGTCTACGTCCCTCACTCTATAAACTTGTCCATTATTTACCGTGAATATCGGGGCTTTAACAGTATAATTCGCGCTATTTCCAGAAGTGCGGTATGCCGATCGCACCGTAAATCGTTGCCATAGCTGTATCGATGTTTGTTAGAATACGATCAAAAACCACAGCCGTTCCATGTACAGCCCAGCGGATGATTCGACACGTGCATGACCTGTTATTTGCGCGATACGTAACGGGAGCCCACAGAATTGTGCCGCTTGGTCAATTAATAACGAAAGTATTACATGAGACCCGGAAAACGGCAATTTGGGTTTTCGGGTATTATTGGACTTGTCTTTCCAGAAAGTCAACGGTTCGTTTATATAGGTCTGAAAGCTTATCATCGATGGAACAGATCTAAGGGCTTACGGTATACTGTTTGTCATTTTAAATGGTATTTCATACATTCATTTATTTTTCTTCATATTTTTAGGAAATGTATTTTGATCTAAACTTGAATAAGATTATTTCTCAGATGATTTATGAACTGTGATAAATATATAGAACTCGTACATGCAGATATAGTTATGTTTAAAATGTAGCTTCAAATTAGTAATATTAAATTTATTATTTCAATATTACAAGGTGTAAGCATGACTGTTACAAGATATATAACTGATGTATTATTACTTTTTTACTAGAAAAATAAGTGAATTCAAATAATTAATAGTAACATATACGAAAGGTATAAAAGTATTTAATCTAGATAAAAAAACACACTTTAATCGATAACATTTTCTTACGATGTACAAATTAAAAGATTTATTTTAATTTTAAATTTATTTATATGCAAGTATGATAAAATTCAATTGAATAGAATGATAAAAAAGCGCCTGGTATAAACTGTATATAGTTCAAGCGACGAAAATCAATGTGAGTGCTGCCATAATTCCAGAATTCATGAATTTTGTATTTACATGTTTAAAATTTATTCTATTTGTCAGTGGAAAACTTGGTTACCGATCCGTAGTCTCCGACTGAAAAAGAGTTTTTTTAATATTATACAGTGAGCTTATTTCTGTTACATAAAAAAATAAATTAATTCTTAACATAAGTGATACTATAAAAATACACGTTTTTGATCTTTAATTAATTGACAATTTTTTAAATAAATAGTACGATTTTGTAAAATGCTATATGTCTAAATGACAAATTTTGTCTATGAATTGATATCATTTTCCCTAACGAGTTCAATAGTGTTATCATGTAGAATACGATTTGGTCATCAACCAATTTAATTAAATCAATAAACTTGTCACGAAAATGCACTCTACTGCAATGTGTTATGAGTGAAATTGGATCCAATTAATAGCGCCACATAAATGAATTTCCCCGAAATTTTCTAAATATAATGATTGAATCAATCAACTGGAAAAATTTCGGGTAAAAGCAACGATTATAACAAAATAAATCTATTCTCTGCATACAAAAATCATCGCTTTAAACACGTAATCAGCTTACATTCTTGTCATTTTTACAAAAATTGAAAATGCTTCAAGTTGGGAATCTCAATAGTATATTTTCTGAAACTAATAAATTTTCAGTATTTTATCACATTCACAGGGTTCAACACTTTAAATACAATACAATCTTTTTTAATACCTTGTTACTCAAAAATAAAATATTAGGTGTAAAACAAATCATCGCTAAACACAAATTTCTATCTCCGATAACTTTAAACTAAAAAATAAAAAAAACATAAAATTAATAAATAAATTTAAGAGTCGCTCGGCTTCGTTTTATAAGCAACCGAAATATAATAAAATTATTGTAAATTCCATTGTAATCTATTATAACTTTAAAATGCATAATTAAACGAACAATTTAAGTCCTGGCAAGTTCAAATTTATGAAGTGTGAGCTGAGCTGTAAGCCGTCAAAGTTTTGAAAAATTGCATTTTTTCCAATTTCGAGAATTTTTCGTGCTGTTGAAATGCATTCTAACGGAAAACTTATAAGAATATTTTTTGCTCAGAAGAGTACGATAGATTTTTTTAGCAAAAAACGTGTTGTTCATAAAAATTGTTAATAACAATTAAAGGCGCCACTTTTAGAATTTCTAACCAAGAAACTCGGATTTAGTTATTCAAAAGACGTAAAAAAAACTTGGGTAGAATCGAGGATCTAAATAGGCCACGAATCATATATGTAGCTGCTGGACTATGGTCTCCCCTCCTGCCATGCTCTTACGTTCGTCGGTACTCTGTGCGACTCTTTACTTCTGATTACACCCTCTCCTTCTCTTTTGTTCCCTAGTACTCTTGGAACTTCATGTCGTCGCGCGGTACGAAGAAAAGCCAACTTGGAAGTTACAGGCGAAGAAAAGCCAAAAACGCGTCTAAGGCGAAGAAAAGCCAGTTTGGGTCCTCCCAGACGAAGAAAAGCCAGTTTGACTTGTTTCAGACGAAAAAAAGCCAGTTTGGACAAAAAATCCCAACTGCCGACATTTCGCGCCAGAAAAAAATTCAATTCTGTTAGCGAAAATATTTTTACGTACGCGTATTGATAAATAATGTTGTATTATGCTTGTAAATGATGGACTCTAGGTGGTGCGCTCCGTATTTTTATGCGTTAAGATCTCAGGGTGAATCTAAAAGCGCTCGAGCCACTTTTGATGCCTTTAGTCCTGCGTTCCTAAGATTGTCTTTGAACGACAGGCGCGCATCTATTGTTTTTTGCTTTTCTTCGCCTGTAACTTCCAAATTGACTTTTCTTCGTACCGCGCGACCATGTGTGACCCGTCCCTAGACTGTTGGGAGTTTCCGGAATTATATTCTTGATTGATACTTCCCACTCTTCATGGTTGATCCTGATTGAGAATTATTTCTTCAGACCCTGAGTCCCATCGTCAATGTTTCGTGCGCCCGGAGTAGCCGCTATGAAATCAACCGCGCCAGATCCAGTACTGACGTCGTGTGTATCATTCCCTGATGCGTCGTGAATAACTTACTAGCGACGGTATTGCACCAGAGGACATCCATCTGTAACAATAAATCAAAGTTTACCGTATTAAAAAATAATTTTGTTATTGTTATATTAAAAGATAAAACTTCATTTAGTTTGATGGTACCAGAAGAAGTTGTTTTTATAAATGCAGCATTATTATTCTGTTCGGGCAAGGAGTAGTAGAACTCAATGAAATATGCTTTGAAACTTCGCGCTTTTCTGCTATATAAGCATTGTTTGACTTTGAAGTGTATTCAGCAATCATTTATTCAGAATATTTAGGGATTTTTTCAATCCTTTGACGTTTACAATATACTTTTTTTTACTATATATGGTAAGTGGGATTACACTTTAAAATCAAACAAATATTGGATGAAAATTCAAATCGACATCAATTTTTTGTACTGAAAGTTTAAAAATAATTTTTTCCTCGAATCGGTTTATAAAAATCGTTGTAAGGTAACTCGAGAAAATTCGGCCACCTTAAGCGAAATTTTTTTTTATGCTTCTGCCAGCATGTTTAGAAAAAACTGTTAAAGGGACATTAAAATATAGTACATCTTCTACGAAGAAAAACAATTGAGGACGCCAAAGGTATGATTTTGATTTCCCGCATGAAACCAAATTGTCAAAAGAGTGTTTTGACTATGATCCGGCATGTTTAATTAATTCGACCAATTTCATCCAAAAAAGTTTCTTTTTCAAGGCAAAATCGACAAAAATGTATAAACATACATTAAAATACAATCTAACTTCTGCTAGAAAAAAATTCCGCACACTTCAAAAATGATATTAGTCTTGCTAAGAGCTAAATAGTAAAATTGGCTAACTCCGCAATTAGCGTGTGTAGCTAATACGGCCAGTTTTCGGATTAATCTCGAGTCAATAAGTGCGAATAATTGGGAAAAGCTACTTATATGTCTTATTAAGCTTTCCCATAAAGTGGAGACGTGGGAGAATGTGTGTGTGTTTTTTTTTCTAGAGGAGGTTGGGAAGAAATGTCTACGCATACAAAGATGTTACGCGTGTTGTCCCTGGTAGAAATCATCCTCTTCTGTAAGCAAGCCTTCGTGGTACGGTAGGCACAGGCTACTCTCAGCGCGATTGTCCTGCAGGTCCTTTGGCAAGCGGCACCGTAGCTTGGGATACTACTTATAGTATCAGGTCAGATTGGGGCACCGTATAGAATCACGGAATACACCACCGAGGAAAGGAGGAGTTATCGCGGCTGGGGCTTTAACGAAATAAACGATATCTCGAAAGACAACGGAAAAAATCACGGCCACGGTACGCTGAACGGCCATCTTCCCTTCGATTTTTCGAGATATCGTTTATCTCGTTAAAGCCCCTGCTTCGACCCCCTATGTTCGGCATAATGCTTGCAAGCGCTCGAGTCACTTTTGATGCCTTTAGTCCTGCGTTCCTAAGATTGTCTTTGAACGACAGGCGCGCATCTATTGTAGTGACTCCTAGATATTTTATGGTCAATCTAAAAATGCGTTATTTTGTTAAAAAAAGATTGTCTTTTTGATTGACTGTAACTCTGCAAGTATTTATATTACGAATACAAGCCAAAAGGACCTAAATATTACTCAGAAATAGTAGATTTTCTTACAAGGGGGGAAAATGGCCTCGGCTTCGCCTCGGTCGTCATATTACGTGCCTGCAGGAGTTCCATTTAATCCCCGTGTAAGAAATAGTACTTTACTCTATTCCCGGGCGAAATTACGTTAATTAATCAGTCTAGAAAAGTCGAAAATCGTCGTCTTTCCTGGTGACATCAACTCTGCGCAGCCATGTTTTTACTTTCGCCCTATGCTTTGATAGCGTTAGCGACTTCACGTCGTTCTTGTAGTTTGCAGGTTATATTTTTCAATTTTATTTTACCTGTCGCAATTGGTTTTTCCCGATGCGCGTGTTTATGTGTGTCCGATGCCCGCCCAACATTTGCAGCCCGAGCGTAGCGAGTGCTGATGGTTGGGGCGGGCATCGAAAATACATGAACAAGCAGATTGTTACATACTCATGTGAGTCAAAAGAAAGAGGGATAGAGAGATAGATAAATAAATAGATAAATCTTTATTCTGCCTTTTCGGCAAAAAGTAGAAAATACATTAAAAGGTATAAAATTATAAATTTCAGTCAATTACAATAGAATACAATAACAATTTAGTTCATTATGTCGTAAAATACATAAAAGATATAAAAGATTTGTCAAAAATATAACAATGCAAAAGAAAACTAAAAAGATAATCTTTGAAATAATAAATAAGAGAACATGTGGTAAATAAAATACTTATACGAACATCATAATGTTCCGCCAATAGGCTAAAATAGAGAGAGATAAAGAGAGATAGGGGGAGAGAGAGAGAGGATATTTCCAAATAAATAAACATGAATTCATAGTAGACCATCTTTCTTGAGAGCACCACGCTCCCGATGCGAGACAGTTCCGCGCCGATGTCGCACACTTTCGCGACTTCCGCGCGGCAAAGTCACAATTCGCTGTATCGTATATGAGGTTAGGCTATTCAAAACATTGTTCACAGAGCTTTCGGTCGCGCGTGTAACAAGTGACGCACGCAGTGGGCAAAAGTGCTTCTTCTTCTAGTGTAAACAAACGGCGAAAACGCGTACTTTCGCCCGAGGAATAGAGAAAAAGTATTAATTTAAGCTTCGTCTCATTGAAAAATATTAATTCCTCAGAAAGTTTTCAGCAATCTAAGATATAAGACTCTATTTTTTAGTAAGAAAATCATAAATAAATTTCCTTTTTTTTAGCGGTTGCAAAGGGATATTTTTAATCATATTTTATCATCTAAGCTGTCTTAGATTGCTTATAACTTCCTTGGTAATGCAATTAATACTTTTTAACGATATGAAGCTTAAATTAAAGCTCATTTTATCTAGTTTTATAGTCTTCTTTAGTCGTATTCGCAACATAAATACTTCCAGAGTTACAATCAATCAAAAAGACAATCTTTTTTTAACAAAATAACGCCATATCTCAAGAAAAAGGGCCTATGAGAACTAATCACCAGTAATAGTCTTCATTTTTAAGCTTCGACTCTCAAAGTCCAGCTACGATACGTTTTCTAAAGGTTGAACATAGAAGAGCCTGCTAAATTCCTTGATTAATCATCTAATATCTTTTCGAGAAAATATTCACATAATTAAATTTCTTGAAACTATACTAACGTTGTATAATAGTATATTAGAAGTGGTATCTGTAGTAGTTTCTCGTATGAGTTGCGTATTAGTACATTGCACAACTAATTTGCGAAGGACATTATTTCGATCAAGAGTGAAGCTACTTGCCTAAGCGATGGGAGGATGACAATCACAGGAGTCAAGATAGTCTAAGCGCACGTGTTATACAATATTTTTTCTAACGTCGGGTGTAAAATTCGACTTTGCACACAGATTTGCGTGCGCAATTTTGGGAGATTTTTGGAGGTCTCCAGCGATCCCAAAAATCTCTTTATGCGAATTTTCGCGAGAAAAAATCGTGCTTCAATGAGTTAAGGTAGTTTCTGCCAATGACGTTATAAAAATCATAATATCGCAAAAATTGTGCTATAAGCATATTATTTACGGTGGAAACCCTTCATTTATCTCTGCATACTATTGTAAAAATAATAAAAAAAAGACGACGTAAAAGATAAGGTGCCTATACGATGTTTGAAACAATACGACTTGTACGATGCAACTAAATATAGATATACAAATAACATGGGAATTTTTTTTTCAAATAGCTATTTATCGGAAAATAGTATCGCTTGCCATATTACATAATATTCTACATTATTCCTTTTTGAGTTTAGTATAATATACTAGTTTTTAAGAAAATTGTAAAGAAAATTGACTTTGCAATTAATTAAAGAGTTTTGCTAAACGACCATCAGTTAGAGTACATTGTTTCAGAGTAATAATATTTCAATATTTGTTTTGTTTCGATCTTTGACTAAAGAAGCTATATCCACTAATATATAGATATACCTTCAATACAGAAATCTGACGGACGAATAGCAGAAGCGTTAATTAAATACATACTCAGCCTATGAGTAGGAGAAAGGTGGGAGATAATAGACTTATTAAGTGAGGATGCACGAAGGTTGCTGGTATTAAAAAGAATTATGGAAGTAAGAAAAAATCAAGAAAAGGCGGAGAATATTGTGGAATAAATGTATGCATAAAAATGTAAATGTAACGTATGATGTATGTAAGATAAAGAAGTCCTAAGCCGACTGGTATAGGATTATATGTAATAAATAAATAAATACATACTCAGCCTATGCTTCCCATGTTAAAGTTGCAAACTTTGGCATTAACTATCTCAATAATTAGTATCGCTCCCTATACTGGGGGTTTCAGAAATCGATAAAACATATAAAAAGGAGTATGTACACTAATTTTTAAGAAAATTTAAAGAAAATCGTTTTCCCGGTGAACCACCTTAAGTAATGCCATCATGAGTATACATTTGATTATAGATGTTTCCTGGATATTTGAAATTCGGAAATTCAGCGTCCAAAGGGTAAACAGTCGTGAATTCAATCTACAAGTAGAATTCAACGCAACCGTGTGCGCACGTTGACAGGAATCTCGGCAACAGTTAATTTTTCATTGTACAGGCAAATATTGCGAACGGGTCTTACGTGGCACGCTGTTGCACATTGATCAATGGCCGTTCTGTCGAATTTCAAGGTTCGATATTATAATAATTAGCGTAAAAATCCGGTGCGCCTGCATGGAGATGATCAATCAAAGTCCAGCGGCGGGATTACAAATGAAGCGACCAAACGTTAAAAAAACACGTTGCATAGTCCATCCGTACATCGTGTAGCGACCGTCTAAACAACGAAACACTCGCGTACTTGTTATTCACTTGGAGCACTGAAAATTCGCGAAGGAATAAAATCCCGCGCGCAGTAGACACACGCGTACAAAAAAAAAGAAAAAATTGTGACAATCGTATTGCATAACGTGCTACTAGTGCATGTCAAGCACTTTGTAAAGTACTGACACAGGCCAAGAAATGAAGAAAAATTTCTGAAATGCAATATAGATATAGTCATCAGAATCACTCTAGTCGATTTCGTGGTTTTTATTCTTTCGTGTATTAATTACGTCGTTTCACCTGAAATATTACGGAATTTAACAGATGATGGTGACTGTAAAGGTATACATATTAAACAAAGATTTAGAAATAATTAATTATTGTGGAAAGCAATTGAGTATTTATGATTTTTTCTTTCATTTTCTAAATGCCATTTTTTTACAAGAATACAAAAATTGATTTATTATGTATATTTTATATTTTGATTGGCTAATTTATAGTTAATCTCCTTATTGTTCAATTTTTGTATATCCTAGCATTATCCAGTGACATCAACTAGATTCTACGTTCAACCTACAATGCAATATTAATTAGTCCTCAAATCTCGAATTATAATGCTCGATGGACATTCCATTACACCGAAAACAAAAACGTCACGTGCCCTAAGGTATACTCTTCTCCGTTTGACAAACAAATTCATCTGCCATTTGCTTTATGCGCATTGTACCTTATGATAACGTCCGCACGCGATGCTTATTACATAAAGCTTGGAAATCCCAGGAACCACGTGCGCTCATTGTCCCTCATTTGTTCTCGTCTCGCTCAGTACGCGGCGGCGACAGCGAGCCGGACCTCGAGCCAGACAAGTGGCTGCTAACCATATGTTTTCTAAATTACGCGCGTATCTTTTTCCTACCCTGCTTTACGTCTCTCAATGTAAGCATTAGAAGATTTGAACACGTGTAGCAACGAAATTTCGATACCAAGTTTTTGGCGCCCCCGGGTAAATATATATGTGTCACGTGTGGTTTGGAGCTTTGACTGTTTTTAAACGCGATAATAATACAGATAGACCGAGTATTATGGCTAGCTCTCATGAAAAACAAAGATGATTCTGGAAAATTATGATGGTTTCGACGGGAATGAGTTTTTTAGGATGGAACTTTAGTAATTCAGGGACGATAAATCTTTTAAGCGTATTCAGAATGAAATTATGCATTATGAATGCTATACGCGCTTTTATTTATTGAACTTGGTGTGAATGTTACGTCCCAGTATAAAATATTTGATTCGAATGTCTTTTATTCTGTTTTATGTAACAATATATCAATATTGGACTATATTCATAACACAAACATTGAAAAATCTTGCATTTCATGCGATATAAGACGCTGTCTATTTTACATCTCAATTTTGCTGCTCAATTTCCCTTGAGTGCTGTCTTCGAAATAGCTTTAGTCTATGGAAGTATTTTTTAAAACAATATTTCATGAAACTTATCCATTTATAAATGTCTGAAATTATATAATTTTAGCTTGAATAAATCATCTTACTTGTTTATTTTAAAATACTTTTACATCCGTATTCTGTTTTTTTTTCTCTATCGTGGAGTAATGCCAAACAAAGGTTGAAAATGAAATTTAAATTACATATAATATAACATCGTTTTTACGTTTTGAATTTTTATTCGCCAACGTTACTATATGTATAAAAAGCTACGAATATATGATAACAAGATTATGTTTAAATCACTTGTCACCACACATATTCGTCTCTAAGTCGACGTTCGCATTATTGTTTTTGCAGCCATGCACGTGATTAGAGTGATTAGGTATTTCAATGGCATAAGTAGTGTCAAAATGAACACACGTGATCAGCGTAATGTGCAGAACCGAGGGAAGTCTCAGAGATTCCATATACGCATTGGGTTGTGGTTAACGTTTTATCGTTTCTTCAGACAAGTTATTTACATTTCTGCGGGATTAAATAAAGAATAATCAGCTCATAATTAAATTCCACTTTAACGAAGCAATATCGTCGAAATTATTTATCGAGAGTGAGTCAAGCGGGGTCGTGTAACCTGCACTCTATTGCATAATTTTTTGATTACTGCAGCTGTTACGCGTAATCATCGCAGTAGCTTTGTCTTAGCCGGAACTTATTTTTCGTTTAATCCAATTACAATTTCCAATGCCGATTGCTAAGAAATACCGTTATATGAGCTTCATTTTATTGCGATTGAAGTGTTTGCCGTGTGTTATCGTCAAGTGTTGCAGTGTTCTTTTAATAGTATATGCTGACGAAAACCGTGTGTTTTGTTAGACACGAGTGATCATCTACTCGATGTAATTATGGATTACCGACGGTCATTCAGTAAAATATCTATGATGCACATTAAAAATGATGGAAGTTTTTTATTACATTTATGAATATTTACAAAATGATCTTTATTTTTATGTAATGTTTTTATTTTAAAATTTAAGTACATTTTGTATATGTTGCTTGTTAAAATCAATGCTAAAATAGACTAGTAAACGGGACCCCTAAAAAGATTAGTAGAAAAGGTTATGGATATAGTCGCAGACATATTGCTACTTTGAAATCCTGGTCTATTAATACCATAATTTTTGGTTATTTATGAATCATTAGTTACATCCTTCTTCCGATTAAACATAAATTACGTTTCTTTTTTTTACAATGAAGAGTCTTTTTGAAAAGGTACTATTACAATATAAGATCAATTTGAAAGAAACGATGCAGTAAATATCAATATATAACCCCGGTCTGCGAGTTTCGTTACGGATTCTTTTGTCACCTATGCACCTTCTTCTGAATGAAAGGTTTTAGTAGATATCTTGAAAGTAAAATCTGTAGATTAAGTATGAATCGCTACAAATTGATAGTTGATATCTGCAACATACTGGACGTGCACACAGTGGCGCGTCTGGTGACTATATCGTTCCCACGTCGGCGTAGCTATGATAAATCGGTCCGTCCGGCGCTCGCAACATAAATACACCGACGGATGCCATTAAATATACATTAGTTCCTTAATATTCTCATTGTACGCATCGGGCTTACCTTCATGCGCATTCAATCACTGCACCTGCTGAAAAGCCTCGCTCTTCCCCTGAAAGAGAGAGAGACTTTGAAAGATTGCCACCATAATCGATCGCAATAGAAGTGACAGCCCACCGACGTCATCGCGGTCTTGAGCGCTAACCGCCGTCGCGCACCGAAGGAATTAATAATCGGTAGAATCGCATCAAGTGTAATTTGTACGCGCGGGAAAATGCACTGCCATGTGCGGGGGAATTGGCGAAAAACAGCAGCACGACAGAGTCAGACGGATGGGAAAAAATCGTCTAGAAACGCAATGTAGACTGTTTATCCAGAGTGCGGAAAAAAACAGCGCGTGAGGCGGAACTGTGGGAAGAGTTCCCAGATGTTTTTCCAGTGGTTTTTTAAAATAGAGGATGGGTTTGCTTTTAGTTTGCTTAATTTCATTTTTCGGTTGCGGCTTGATAAAATTCGTTTAACGCCGTTTTGTGATAGGTTGAATTAATTCTTTCTGAAATCAACGAGGGATAAAATGATATTTGATAATATCATTTTTGTAACACGCACTTGTAAAACAAGATTTAACAATGCCTTGATATTCTTATCACCTTATTCATTGACAATTTTATGGGGTTATTCAGAATATATGGAATAGCTCAACTTAACACGAGAAGGGAAAAAAATCGTGTAATTTTGTGTGGTGTTAATATACATATGGGTAACACTTGCACTAAAAGATATTGATATAGCGATTGGCCGTTAACAAGAATTAATTTGTTTCAAAAGTAAAAAATATTACTCTACTGTTTAAGTAAAAATCTTTTCATCTTATTGAAAATAAACATTATCCGAAAAGTAATATATTCGCTTGTAGGCCGGAAGGGTCGTCGACTTGTGAGTCAGAAACTATCCGAGCTAGCCAGCTATAGAATGAATAAACTCTGAAACCTCGAATCCATTTACATGACAATAAATGTGAGAAATAGATTGAAAAAGTATCATTTTCGGACAAATTAGACATTAAGGTACTACCCCAAAAATGATGAGAATCATAACCACCGAAAGTTAGCTTCATTCAACGTTTGTTTTCGACATTCAACGCGCTCTTATATTGGAGGAAATTTTCCATGGAATACACGAATTCCCAGGGCATTGTGATTGTTTTCATTCTCTCAAGATAGAAAGAGAAGCCAGTTCGGAGGGTATGTGTCAACTGCTCGAAATAGTTACGAACTCGGTTTATATATACATATAAACGAATTTTAATTTCCTGCTTGACTCGTCACTTCAAAACTCGTCTGTATGCCGTAGTCCGTATACAAAATTCACGTGTGAACTGTTGTGTGTCAGATAAATGTGTATATGTGAATCAAGATATTTGTAAAAACGGCAGGTTAAAATATAATCTTATCAGAATCAAATTGCAATTTTCGTATCATGATGATGACTGAAAGAGATTGTTTTTCTTTTCTCAGTTTTGACAGTAATTTTACGATCAGGATCCTTAAATTACTCACACACGAGAATACATTTTGGAATGATTTTGTACTTTCGGAAAATTTTCATACTATTTTTAGTTTTGAACAGTATCAAAATATTTGAGAAACAATAAGACGGTACTCGTAATTAATATTCTGAATATAACCTTATATTAAAAAATAATTATCAGATTCTTTTAATTTTTTTCGAGAATAAAATATTGAACCTGATAATATGTTTATGTAAAATTTTGAATCAATATTTAATGAAATTGTTAGTATAAAATATCAAATGTGAAAAACAATGATCATAATGTAGTTTTTACCCGAATGCTAACATTAAAAAAGTATTGAATGTTTGCAAGGAAGTCATTTATCATAATGTATGAGAAATTACAAGCGTTATCGCGAACGAATTATGAATGCATGTGGGAATAGGTATTTCTAGATTGTGCGCTTTTATAAATATTCTAATCAGTATCGTAATTAATTCATTAAATATTATTTTTTATGAAGTTTTGAAACACTATTACGGAAATCGCAATTCGTCATAGTTGAGCATATGAATTATTCCTAATAGGTACATTATAAGCTACGAGTTTATGCCTACAAATTAACCGTTGGAGAATTTCGTTCCAAACAATACTTGAACACATTCAATCACATCATGTTGTATTTTCCATATTTGTACTAGAAAATATAGTCATAATAATAATATCAAATTACTTAGGAACTGTGGAACGAATTTTCATGCTTTCTCTTTCTCTTGCTGTTTCAGTCGCAGTTGTGGTAGCCTTCTTCATTTGCTGGGCCCCATTTCACATGCAGCGGCTGATTGCCATTTACGGCAATACAAACCATTACTCGAAGGATGCCAACCGTTGGATGCAGCTGCTCTACGTGATTTTCACATACGTCTCAGGCGTGCTCTACTATTTCTCCACGACAATCAATCCAATTCTGTATAATATAATGTCGAACAAGTTCCGCGAGGCTTTCATGGTAAGTACCGCGGCGGGTTAATGAAGAGAAACTTTCTCGAGCCCTTCGTGTGATTAAACTTTAGAATTGGGGTCGTAGGATTAGGGGACATGTTGATTTCGCACACGAAATACTGAAGAATACAATTCGACGTTATGTCGGATTATTTTAAAGTAATTTTTTCAAAAGTAAATTAATGTAGAGAGTAAATTTAATAATGATTATACTGAAAATTATAATAGAAAGTATATATACGTATATCAATAATTTGGTGTGATTTTAATTAACAACTATATTTTTGAGACCAATTCATAGTTTAATAACGCATTTAATATATCAATATTGCTGATGCACGTAGCATGAAAAAATCTTGACCTTTACATTTTATTTTTGGGTAAAGTAAATTTGTCAGAAGGTGGAACATATACGGTCTTTGAATACAAAATTTAAAGATATGTAGTAACAAAATTAAGAGTTTTTACTTCAGAAAGACTATACATTTTTTCATTAGAAAAATAAAAAAATATGTTACGAGGGTAATTTTTAATGTTATATTTACTTAATTTAAAAAATAAAAGTTCCCAGTATTTTTTTTTTCATTTTTTTTCTCTGCAATAAGAATAATACACAATGGAATACACAATGGTAGTAAAAAATTTTAAAAATATAGAATTAGCTATCGTAGAAACAAGTGTAACATAAATAAACTATTTTCCTGCCTTCTGGTCCATTAAGCCAGCGAATTTTTCCCAAAACTCATAAAACACACAGAAGATGAGTAAGCGCATCGCAAAAGACTTGCCTCAAAACGATTGTATTTGTATACATATTGCGGATATGAAATTGCGTAGTGTTCCGTACGCGAGCGCGAACCACATGAATAATTCAGGCAGAGACACGAGCGTTCTCTTTCGGACTATCGCGTAATACATCTATTAATCATCCACAGGAGACGCTGTCTAGGAGCTGCAGAATGTCCCGGTTCGCGGTGCCGCGGGAGCGTCGCTCCTATTCGTCGTTGTCGCGCTCGCAGCAGCGCAACCCTAATGGCGTCTGTCCCTCCAGGACCACAGGCGTGAGCGCCGGTACGGGCATGGCTCAGGTTAGTGCTATTGGTCTTAAAAGATGCATAGGAATACTTGAAGGTGTCAAGTTTCTTCTTCGTGAAACCGGGGCTAATTGAAGACCGAGTTCGCAAAATCTTGGAGCGCGTCGTAAACAGAGCTTATTTTGTCGAGCCATGAATCGCAGGGAAAAAATAATATTTATCTGTGGAATTAAGGGGATGTGAGTACCGACGTTATTTTTCAAACGAGCATAACTCACGCAAATATCAATAGAATTATCCAGAAAAAAATCTGCATATAGTGTTTGCGTGTACGGAGCGCTTGACAGACGTCTTTTTCCAAAAAAATGATGAGAATTTATTTAATTAAATAAAAACCGTACTGTCGGTAAGTAGGAATCTATAATTAATCTACTTTTCAAACGAGCATAACTCACGCAAATATCAATAGAATTATCCAGAAAAAAAATCTGAATATAGTGTTTGCGTGTACGGAGCGCTTGACAGCCGTCTTTTTCCAAATAAATGTTTGAATGTTGATTTAAAAAAATATTGAAATTAGGGTTGCACATCCCCTTAATGTGATAACGTTATTAACAGTAACATACACGCAGATAAAAAGTTCATTGGTGGCAAATGGAATCCTTTTGATCCAAGAGGAAAATGCTCTTGTTTTGGTTGCCAAAATTAATTCCTCTTGCCACAAGAGAAAAAATCATTTTCTGGAAAATTATTCTTGTACAAAAAGGATTCCTCTTCAAGGAAATAGAAGGTCTAGTTGACCAATAGGAAAATCCTCTCTAACCAAAATAGTTTTGTATGAAGAAGAAACCTGTTGTCCCCCGAGAAAAAAGTTTAAACGTATTTTCTATTTAAATAAAAAAAAAAATGTTATTTCTATTAATTTTATTTATTTTAACTTTTATTTTATTATTTATATTTTTTTATATTTTATTTTATTTATGTATTTTTTATTTTAATAATTAATTAATATTGGTTAACTTCGTGAAAAAATCGAAGAAAAAATGTTTTCGAGGATAGTTCTGGAAGTGCAGTGACTGGAAATCGAACCCTCGACCTTTGGATTGGGAAGCCGGTACCTTAACCACACGTCTAACTAAGCTTCTGACGGGGAGTATAAAAAAGGCAATATATATTTCAGAAGAATTAACTGATTTTTAAAAATTCATATCTCGACAGTTACTTAACTTGAATAGATAATTCTTCTTTTATTCATTAAATGTTGTATTCATACTTTCCATAAGTATATAACTAATAGTTACCTAATTGTCTTGTAACTAATTATATGATTAATTATTTGTAGTAATTACTCTTATTTCCTCTTGTGACAAAAGGAAAATTATTTTGTAGTAAAACTTTATGAACATGGTCCATTCTCAAGAGAAAAATCCTCATTTAGCAAGATGACATCATTTTTCCTAAAAAGGATTCTATTTGTGGGAGTAAAAAATAAGACTTTGGCACAAGAAAAATATAATCTTGAAACAAAAAATTATTTTTTTTCCTCAAGAATAATATGCTAGATTTAAAACGATAATCGTTTTACTGCGAGAGGATTTTGAGAAAAGGATTTTCCTCTTGCCACTAACAGATCATTTCTCTGCGTGTAGATGATTATATTCTTAAAATAAGAACATTTTTAAACTTTTACAAACAGTTAAATAATTGAGCTTTCATGAATAGTTTTTGAAAAAAAAAAATTTTGAAATTCATACAGCATATTGTTAATGCAAAACAAGGAACTAAATAAGAGGAGACATAGTTACGTAAAATATTACTGCATCTGATTACGCATTAGAATCTTACGTAATAGTAATTATAATTTATAAGATAACTGTTTACCTTAATCGACCATCCAGTACCAAAAATTTTTAGTATTTTTCTGTAAATGCACCAAAAAAAATTTATAAAATAGCACCAAAACATAATATATCTTGTACAAGAAAACCAATTTAGACCTCATACAGAGCTTAATTGTAAAAAGTGCATTTTGACCATTCTCGGTAGTAGATTAACTCAATGGAACACTAATTAAATCCTGAAAGTTTCCATGCTTTTTTTTAATTTATAGAATGCTTTAAACTATATTTTCCATTTAAAACTGGCAGTATTAGGTAATAATAGGCCGTATTTCGTAATACGAAGTACTTCTATAAACAGGTGAAGATAATTTTCAGACTTTAAAATAATATATAGGCATTTCTGTGATATTTGTCATCTACCTATATCTTTGGTTAAGTTTTCTGCAATAAAGTACTGCCGATAAAATGTAAAATAACTGAATACGTAGTCTACTAAGGTATAGTTACCTAAATTTTTTCCAAGTGAACTTTGTCAAGTTTGTAGATAAGGGCCATATTTAAGTATATTCCTATTTTTTTAATCAAGACAACATTTCAAAGACAATCTGTAACATCCTATTGATCAATAGTATTTAAGAATTAATCGATTAACTCTTTCAATCCAACGAAGTTTTACAATTACACGAAACAATAGAATACAAGTGAGTAAATTGTTAAAGTCCTTCAAGTTGCTTGGTGTGATTTACGAAAAATACTTAAATAATTTGAATACGAACAAGTATTTATACTTCTATCCTAATAAAAAATTGAAAATGAGTAGTCGAACTGCAAATAGTTATTAACACTAATGCATTAACAAAAATATACAAGATTCATAAGAATACTAGAAAAAAATTATTAATAAAGCTCAATAAATCCTTCCTTAATAAGCGCAAGTACATCTATGTGGGCGGAAACCACGTTATTTGTACAATGATCTGCCAATAATTTCTTCCCTAATTGACGCCACAGACTTGCCGTTATATCATACTCCACTATCTTCTCTTCGCAGTTCCTCCTCCTCCTTCTCCTCTTCCTTATTCCGAGTCAACGCGATAAAATAGAATCTGACAAACAGGCACTTATCTCATATATACGTACCCCTTTAACAGGAGAGCACTGACTGTTCCGGAAACTCGTACCGAGATGATCAGCAGGACGTGCGCCCGGTCGACCACTCAACGTCTGAAGCGCCACCGCCGCTGATCTACGGCGGTAGTAGCCGTAGGTCCTCGAAGGCGGGCGTGATCACGATTGAAATTGGGGCGAGCAACACGAGCCTGGCCATGATGTCCGTGGACAAGCACCCGATGAGGAGCGCGAACGCGACCCTCGGCCTGGGTCACCTCGTCGAGATAGCCAAGTCGCACCAAGGCAAGGATCAACTGGGCTGTTCGATGATCGGCGAGCTGCCGTCGCCTGGATATGATAGGTGTATCAAGGTAAATTTATTTTGATTTTCAAAGGGCTGAAAATCTATATTAATATGTTTTTGTCTTAAAATTTAAGTTGCAGAAATGATATTTTAACAGTTTGTGAATATTCTTTTGACTTTATGTACAGAGGAAATGTATGCCCTTGTATTTGTAAATTCATGTAGATCTTTTCAAAAAGAGCTGCGTGTTTCTATTAAAAAGCAAAAAAAATTGTAACTATAATAATAAATTTATAATATTTAGTCTCTGAAGACGTTCACTGAAAAAAAAATAAAAAAATACAATCCCTAGTGGAAAATTAACGACATTTTATAGTTAGTGTGATAATTAAACAGAAGCTTTTTTAATAAAAATCGATATGTAACAATAACACAATGTACCTAAAAGTATTACTATAGTAGTTTGATTGAATGACATGAATAACTTTGATAAGTAACCAGAAAAGGTGATGTAGAAAAATTTTCATGGGAAAATATTAATGACGCCATTTGTGATTTTTTCCGATTGAATCAGTCGAAGCCCAGTGTGGCAAGTGTACAATTCCCTAAGAAGTATGACAAGTATGGGTTAAAGATGATTTAAAGGAATATAAAGTGCAAGAGTACAAAACGGCATCATGCATGCTACTAGATTTTATCAGATGTATTAGAACTTTGATATACGTGACTTAATTAAGTGATCCACAATGATGTAATAATTAAATCTTCGAACTTTAGCTGTAGTAAACAGGCTATGTTGAAACTTTTATAATATTCGTTACTGTAAATAATTTTTGTTAGGTATAATGTGTAGAAAGAAGTTCGTTGCAATAGGAAACACTAACAGGGCAGATACTCATAATTTTATAATATAACGATGATTTGTGCAATCGATAGGTATACTTACAATTTAACATTAAATTATCAGACAAAATAGTTATGTACAATTTTGATAGTTGTCCATAAAATTTACTAGATTATATTGTAAAATAATTAATATTCAATAATTACCATCATATGATATGACAAGAATTGATACCCTTCATCACTATACGAAAAATTCAACAAAAATAAAAAGATGGGATTTTTTGGAATAAATGTATTTTTTATGAAAAACTGCACACCTCGTGTATTTTTAATTTTTATTAGAATACCTTGCAGGGGGTGAAAGAGGACATTAAACTGAATATAATGGTACATTATTTACTCAAAACTGGAATGGCAGAGTTTAAAAATAACTTTGAAAAATGTAATCTGAAAGTTATTAGGATTCTGTAAAAAATTTTGAATAGCGCATATCGGATGTAATTTTAGTGCAACTGAAAAATAAAAAAATATCTGTGAAATTATTTTAAGAGAACAATAACATACTTTAATTCCAAAATTATCGGTGATATGGCTTAGTTGTAACTTTTCTTTTGAACTATTTTATGTAGTTATCGGTCAGAGTTGCAAATGTGAAAATTATTTGAATACATAATTTTTTCAATTGAAAAACCACTTTAAAATCTTTCATGCTTGAGATTTTTGGCATTTAAAAACTACTTACTCAAATAATTTTTACATTTGCAAATCTTTTGCTCATAACTACATAAAATAGAAGTAATTTAACCTTTGCCCCATGATAATATATTAAGCGGTAGAAAAGAAAAGTTACAACAAAGCCAAAGTATTGGAAATGCTATAATATGTCTGCATAAAATGCGTTTAAGAACTTCTAATTTGGCCCATTTTATTAAAAATCATGCCTTTTTAATGGTACATCACTTCTATACAATTTTAATAATTTTTTCTTTTTAAGGTTGTATTGGCCGTAAGATCCCTGATAATACTAATAATTACCTATTGTGTATAATACTATCAAGAACAGTTTGCATTATAAATTAACATAATATCAAATCAAACTTTGCTTGATCTCTCAGCTGGTATTCAGATAATCATTATAGCTCACAGCAAGGCATGTTTGACCTCTATTAGAATTGCTAAATTCGGTTGGATGTCCTTGTAGAAGTTTGTTTGGAATTAAAACTTTTTGAGGTATTCTTTGAAGGAAATGGACCTGCTGTCCAATAAATATAAAACGATTTTATTAAATCGACGTTTCCATTCGTTTTTTATTCGACTTCTTTTCAAGATAAACAATTCGTCAACTTATACATATAAGTTATGCGATGGAGAGGAGAGACTCGCGATAATCTCTCTCCATCGCATAACTTACATGTATAAGTTGACGAATTGTTTATCTTGAAAAGAAGTCGAATAAAAAACGACTGGAAACGTCGATTTAATAAAATCGTTTTATATTTATTGGACAGCAGGACCATTTCCTTCAAAGAATACCTCAATATATATTCAGCTGTCATTGGCTTCATCATACTATCTAATAAAACCTACAACAAACACAGAAGGCGAAACTATAGCGGAGCGACTCTTAGCCCGACCTACCAAGCAATCAGACGTAATCACTGCTAAAGAATCAACTAAAACCACCATTAAGATAACGAATGCCCCAAACGCCAAGGGAACAAGTCCCTCGGATTATAGGAAAAGGGTAATCTTTCACGATGATTCAGAATTATCAACGGAAGAACCACCCGCACCAAGGCAACGAAATAGCGGATTTCGCAGTTTAATCTCTCAGGCAGCTCCCATCCTCAGGAGACATAATTCCGAAGATAACACAGTAGACCCTTCAACAATACAAGCAGGAACCTCAAATAAAAATGTAAAGGAAATTATCCTGCCAGACACCTCTGACGAAGAGTATTGGTGGGACGGTAGGTCAGGCGATTCCCGACTGCACCTTACCTACCGCCCTATGGCCCGTTCAACCCCGGTAGAACCAGAACTTGAAGGTTCTGACGAAACCGAAAATGAGGTAATAAGACCCGCTGGAATGGATAGGATAGAAGAAAAAGTCACAGACGAATCCTCTACCGAAATGGAAGACCAAGTAGACAACCACATAACAAGTAAAGCCTCCGACACCATCCCGCCTGGCATATTTTACCCAGTATTTATGGGCACCCCAGGTTACCCCATATTACACTTTTTATCTGCTGATGGAGAATTCACCACTCCTGTATCAAAACTCCTATTAGACTTAGGAAAAATAGACAAAAGATATATACTTGATGCAAAAACCCAAACAAGGCCAAATTATCATCACCAGTAAATCAAACACAAAGGTATTTACAGGTATTCTAAAACAAAAACATTTCGAGGAATATTCTCTCCAAGAGCTCACCGCCGTGTTAGAAAACTTAGCAGACGCCCTAAACCAATGCAAAATAAAAACCCTAAGGGTCTCCAAAAACCACGATATGACTGACAAACTGTCCTTTTCAACCTTCGTCGACCTTATCAAGAAGGTCCTATCGAGTTGTGATTGCACGATCTTCATATGTTACGGTACTACAACCATACCACCCGATGACTTACACAAGGAAATCATACGGGAAAACCACGATAGTCCCATAGGTGGACGTAAGGGTGTTAATAAAATATATCGAAGGATCAGAGAAAAATTCTTTTGGAACGGCCTAAAGGCATACGTGACAGAACACATACGCAGCTGTCCTGGCTGTTAAGAGTTAAAACTAGTCCGGGTGAAAAATCATGAACCTATGGTAATTACGGACACCCCCATAGAACCATTTGATAAAATCTCAATAGACACAGTAGGGCCACTCCCTATCATGGCTACCGGAAACAAACACATCCTCACCGTCCAAGTCAACTTGACTAAATACTGCAGAGCTGTACCAATACCTAACCTCAAAGCTGAAACAATCGCCGATGCACTAGCAAGGCATGTGATTGCTATCTATGGCGCGCCCCGCGCCGTATTATCAGATAAGGCCCCAGAATTAATTGGTAAGGTAATGCAACAACTATCCAAAGTGTTCAAAATGAAGCAAATAACGGCTTCCGGTTACCACCCTCAGTCCAATGGATCATTAGAAAGGAGTCAAATTACACTGATAGAATACGTGCGACATTACATCGAAAAATTCGAAGATTGGGATAAAATAATCCCGTTCGCCATATTTTCCTACAATACCAGCATCCATGAGTCCACTAAATTCACACCGTTCGAATTGATATTTGGTAAACCAGCACGAACACCAAGCTCCATCCCCGACGGCCAGGTAGAAACTTATACATCTTACATGTCAGAATTAATAACAAGGCTAAACGACATCAGGTCGTTCGCAACAAAATCATTATTAGACTCGAAACAAAAATCAAAGGGATATTATAACAGAAAGGCAAAAACTCACGAATATTCGCCAGGAGATTTGGTTTATACCCTAAAAGAGGCCCGAGCAAACAAATTAGATAAAACTTACGTAGGACCATACAAAGTAATAGACATTCTCGAAAAACATAACGTAATCCTAGAAGACAATAAGAATAAACGGATATTAAAACATATAGGCAAAATCAAACCTGCCCATCTACACAAAACAGATAATGATACATCATCCACAGAGTAACCATATCCTTCTGGTGTTATTGCAGGAAAATGCGGTCACTCTTACTCGTTTTTCCCATCCTCATGACGGGAAATGCAACCCACCAAATACAACCCTTAACCAACAGTCCAGAAATTTACTTCGAAAGGATACAAGACTTATATTACACAGAAATGGATTGGAAGGTGTTGGTATTCATCGATATTACCCCGATACAATACGATCCTGTATTAATAACCTAAACACTACGGACCATAAAAGAAAAATGCGCGAGAACACAAAAAGACCCCTTCTTTTCCAATACCCTTTTCGAAAGAATGTACTATTTGCAAGAGATAAACAACCGAACCAAAGGATACTATGATCAGCTTATAAGTGCCATGAAGGAAGCCGAATCAGTAGATTATTCCATGCCGTCAAAACACATGAAGAGAGGAGCCCCTTTTAGTTTTATTGGAAGCCTAAGCAGGACACTCTTCGGTACCCAGACTGAAGAGGGAGGACATGTATATAAAACGAAAATCAACGAACTCTTCAAAGGGCAAAAGAAAATAGCAGAAATCGCCAATGAAGAATCACACCTTGTGGAACATGAACTCGCTGGAATGGAAAAAGAAATAAATAGGACAAAGGGAATGATCAACGAAGCAGTACAGCTGTTCACAACAAGAGCAAACAAGCTAACAGATATGACTAGCATATGGCATAATAGTGAAATGTACATGAGATTCACACAAACCATTAATGCCCTAGAAACAGCACTGATCATATATAAGGATACTTTCCGAACCCTGACAAAAGCAGTAAGATCAGCAAGAAGGGGAGTCCTCTACCCTTCCCCATTGTCTACGGCAAGGCTGCAATGCATAATAAGACAAATCATGGACTTAAGGGGATGTGCAACCCTAACTTCAATATTTTTTTAAATCAACATTCAACCATTTATTTGGAAAAAGACGTCTGTCAAGCGCTCCGTACACGCAAACACTATATGCAGATTTTTTTCTGGATAATTCTATTAATATTTGCGTGAGTTATGCTCGTTTGAAAAGTAGGTCAATTGTAGATTCCTACTTACCGACAGTACGGTTTTTATTTAATTAAATAAATTCTCATCATTTTTTTGGAAAAAGACATCTGTCAAGCGCTCCGTACACGCAAACACTATATGCAGATTTTTTTCTGGATAATTCTATTGATATTTGCGCGAGTTATGCTTGTTTGAAAAATAACGTCGGTACTCACATCCCCTTAACGACCATCCTACAAATTCTCTATCCCTATCCCTTATGTCCGTTCGGACAAATTAGCCGATATCGCCCCCGTTTGGCTTGGATTCAGGCAAAACAAATTCCTAATTGAAATAAATATACCCTTACTAAACAAATTCCCCATAAAATTATATAAAATGCACCTAGTCCCAATCCTCCAACACCACGGAAGTCACAAGATATCTGCTTACATAAAGCCACAGGCTCCATACATAGCCGTAAGCCACGACAAAAGAGCTTATAGTTTATTAACCGACCAAAATCTGGGATCCTGCACTCACACTGCACACTACAGAATCTCCACACACAATCAGCCTATCTTCGAAGCCGATGATAACGCAGCCTACGAATACTTACTGTTAAACCAACCCAACAAGGACAATCTAAAAAAATGTGATGCCCATTTTCTACCTAGCGCGACCCCCTATTGCATCCACCTAGACTCCTTGGATGGATGGCTATTTTCCGTCATTGGTAACACTACCCTACAATCCTTATGCCCAGGTGAGCAACACCATTTATCTTCCATCTCAGAAGTGGGAGTATTGCAACTAAATAGCAAATGTACTGCCCACCATGACAGAGTCACGCTGATGGGTATAAAAACAATCGGCCAATCCTCCGACCTCGTTTATCTACCCAACATACATCTCGATATCACCCTTATCGACAAAGATTTTTTTCCAAAATTAATAGAAATCAATGATTCATTACACTACCCTCACTTGCCTGGTAAAACAACGCCAAGCCAACTAGAAAGCGGACTTAGTCTGAGGAAAGTCCAAGATAAATACGATGACTTCATCTCTGATAAAAACAATCAAATCCAACAATCAACTCTAATGTACGGATCGATAGGATCTAGTCTGATACGGACCATAGTAGTTATCATCACAATTATGATTTGCGCACATAACATAAAAAAACCATCATGGTTATCCCGCAAGAATAGGCAACCCGGAATGTCACGTAGCAACAGTATCGACTTCTACCCTATGCGGCCAATAAACTTAATTGAACATCCTCGAGCACCGTCATGGCACAGCCATAACTCCCTCGCAACCTCACGAACATTCCAGAGAAGTCATTCGGTCATCGACCAGCATTCCGACAACGAACAAACAGAACCCAAAGATTCTTAAAACAAATTAAATCACCCTCCTTATCCTACTGTATAAATCTTGTATTCTAACCAACTTCCTTTCTTTTTTTCTAAGATGTTATCAACAGAAAATAGGATAACCTTATTAAAGGTCTACTGATTCCAGCCAATAGTAGAAACTCGCCATACCTTCAACTAATCATCACCTTCAGGATCATTATACTGAAAATGCCAGAGGAATTACCAAAACAAAGAAGTAATGAAACTAATACCACATAGTACAAAGACAACAACACCAATCAGACCTGAAATATACAACCTCCTCAACACTCTACTACCCCCACAAGAAGTGGAGATGTTGAAGGACCACATCCGGGTAACTAACAACCCCTCCCAACGACCGATGCGACCAACCGCTATTATACAACCACAACCCAGGCCTACACACATCCCCATAGCCCGGAGACTAGAATTGCTTCGCTCGCACCAGTGCCGACGAAACCTTAACACACTTCCCTCTGAAACATCCTAGTAACTCCCGACTGCTCCCTATATCATCCTGCCTAACACTAACCATAACTAACAAGCAAAACCATTAATGTGTGCGAATTTTTTTTGTTGTAAAAAAATGAGGTAGAAATAATTAATATCTTTTTCTATAGATGAACACGATTACAGGGCTCCTTGTATTCATCGCCCTAGCAATAAGGGTAAATACCACCCGATACACCTTGGATGAATTCGAAGGTCATTTATCCGGACTATACTTCGAATATATTGTCCAAGTCCACATTAAAATAGATTATTGGTCGATGACAATCAAGATAGACTTGAACAAGATCCGACTCGACTACACGCATGACGAACAAATCCTCAACATGTTTAGGGAATGTCCTGACATGCCCTTAACTTGCGAAACATTGCTAGCCCAATCCAAGTACCTAAAAAGGAAGGCTGAACGGGTCAACGAACTCTTCGAGAACATCAACCACCTCCTCCTTGATTCCAAACATACGAACCCTGACGACCTCAAAGATATCCCACTCCCCTCTCTGGAGTCTTCCCCAGTGATTCACCGGGAAAAACTAGTAAGGAACCTATGAGAAGAAGTAACGACCAATTATAACGTCACCATGCAAGAAGCACGGATCCCTGGAGCCTCCATCTTGGAATATAATAAAGCTGTCAAATCCTGGTTGGTGTCTCTGGAAGACCTTGGATGTCTACCAAACAACATCCAAGGACGCACTAGCCCTTATTTATTAAATTCACAAGGACTAGAAGATATGGTAAATTACATCAACAAAAGACACTCCACTGCCATTTTTCCTAAAATCATAGATAATATCAGAGATAACCAAGAAGGGATCTACACTCAGCATTCGTCTAAACTTTCCATTATTTTCACCCAACCACTACCTCCTCTATCGTATGTACCCAGCACCCGTTCCCAATAAAACTGGCGGGTCTGATTACATCTCCGCACCAAGTGACTACATACTAGTAAAGAACGGAGACTACAATCATACCTTACTGAATAGCGAAGACCTCAAGGATTGTACCAAACTGGATGGACAATGGTACTGCGACTCTCCGGCCATTTTTCTAACAAGTTTGTGGGAGGTTCACCTTCTCATGGACCCAACTCGCCTAAACATCAGCACCTGTGACTTAAGGAACAAACCGCAAACTGTTACCGAATGGATCTATCTCCAGGAAAGCGATGAGTGGATATACTCAACACCTATAAATGATACACCCATCATTCGTTGCAATAACAATCTTACTTTCAACGAAACTATCGGCCGTGTAGGGCTATTAAAATTAACACAAGGTTGCATAGGAACCAACAACCATTACGTCTTAAGCCCTAGACATAAAACAAGCAAAGTTGGATATATCTACACACTGATGGACCCGCTAAATCTCACCCGATACCACGAAGTATCAATAGACAAGATAACTACCTTAAAGGATGATCCTAGACTAAACTGTCTGGAAACCCTCATCTACGTATCATACTGTATCTGGCCTATCTCGATAGTATTAAGCTTTACCTGTACAGCCCTACTAATACACTGGATTTATAATCGACGTACTCCAACACCTGAACGACCAGAAATCACCCATCTAACCCGCGTGAAAATATGATATGAGATCTCATATGAGATTGTAAATGAGATCTTAAAAAGATCTCAAATGAGATCTACATGAGATCTCACATGAGATCTTATATGAGATCCTATTACGAATTTCAGACATTATATCTCACATGCGATCTCATATGAGATCTATCTGCAATTTTCTATTAAATAAAAAACTTAAGCCGTTAGATCTCGTGTGACATCTCATATGAGATCTGATATGAGATCTCATCTGCAATTTTCTATTAAATAAAAAACTTAAGCCGTTAGATCTCATGTGAAATCTCATATGAGATCTATATATATATATATATATATATATATATATATATATATATATATATATATATATATATGTATGTATGTATATATATATTAATTAATAAATGAAGCTAATGGCTATTACGGGCAATCGATAAAGGATAAGGAAGGTGCCTAACTTATCAATCATCGATTTTATTCTTTCCTTTCCTCATCCTTTAAAAATTCTTGACTGCACTTTAAAATTATTAAAATAATTGTGCATTAATATCCTTGACTGCTTTACTCTAATAGCTTAGAATAATTAGAGATGTATAAGTATACACATGGAAAAAGAATAAAATCGATGATTGATAAGTTAGGCACCTTCCTTATCCTTTATCGATTGCCCGTAATAGCCATTAGGTTCATTTATTAATTAACATAAAAAATATTCGGGCATTAGCTTCAATTGATAAATTAACATTGTCTGCTTTGGCTTAATAACGCAGACGGTGGGGTGTTGAGGAAATAAAAAATTGAGAACGATTAAGAAGCGGTTAGGGTCCTGATAGAATCGGCATCCCAGTGGCGCAAATGGTAGCGTAGCTGCCCGGTATGCAGAAGGTTGTCGGTTCGATTCCGACCTGGGCCGTTATTTTTTCCGTTCTCATTTTTTCATCCTATACGTTTACCTTTCCTTTCCTCATCCTTTAAAAATTCTTGACTGCACTTTAAAATTATTAAAATAATTGTGCATTAATATCCTTGACTGCTTTACTCTAATAGCTTAGAATAATTAGAGATGTGTAAGTATACACATGGAAAAAGAATAAAATCGATGATTGATAAGTTAGGCACCTTCCTTATCCTTTATCGATTGCCCGTAATAGCCATTAGCTTCATTTATTAATTAACATAAAAAATATTCGGGCATTAGCTTCAATTGATTATATATATATATATTTCTACCTCATAAAAAGTTATGTACTACTATGTAAGGACTGTTGCAACTTCAAGATAATAAATCGCCTACATTCATTTATTTTGAATCATATCCAAGTGTCGAGTGCTTTGAACTTATAGCAACGAAAAGTATTTGATTTTCCTTCAAGTTTATAATAACTAATATTAATTTTTCGTGTAGATTTATTATTTTATAGTATCAAATAACTTTATAACAAAGATTTAGATAAAATTCCCATTGCTTAGTAACTTTAATTAATTGTAAAAAATTATTTCGTTGCACTCCAACGATGCAAACTTTAGACCCATGAATTCGATCAAGTGTACCGTTACAAGTTTTATTTTATATTTTATTGTTTATGGTGCAATTTTTGCATAGAAAATCTCGTGCTAATATAAAATTTAAAGGTACATAAAAATTAATATATCTTCTATAGTAAATGTTTTCATAGACGCGTACTATACGGCGAAAACTATAGAGAAGCTTTTAATTTGTTATTCCCAATACAATAGTTAATTTATTTTACACATGTGCTACTTACAAAGAAATCAGAAATCACCACAATTCCTTTCTTTTCTGCTTTCAGCACCAGAGCTCCACGGCTCTTCATCTGAAACAATGCAACACGGCCAACTGCCACGCAAAAGCTGTCAAGGCCGTTTACTCCAAGAAGAAGTGGTGGCGCTTACTGGATTGGCTGCCGGGCCTGAAGAGCCTGCAAACTTCGCGCGCCCTGACGCGGCCCGCTGTCCGGGATGGCGTCATCGCCGAAGTCTCACCACCGGAGAAGAAGCAGGACGGTGGCAGCGACTACTTTATGCAGATGCACACGTTCAAGGCCAAGGATGAGTCGTGTCGGCCCGTATGATGTAGCGTCACCGTGACGGGCGATGTTCTCGCCACCTCCTGGTCCTCCGCCGACGAAATGACTGTTTCATAAATTCCTTCAAGGCGTTGCATTTAGCGCTGGATATGATAGAACAGCGCCTTCGCGCGGAAGCGATGGTTTCTGTGGATTGCGATGACGAGATCGGAAGAAACGAAATCGATTTGAGCATTCATTTTGCAATGGATGACAATACGAATGAGACTGCGCGAAGTGGCATGGTTTAAAAAAAAAAAACAGGATTGGAACGTTTATTTTTGAATAGTATAAAGGAGATTTATACAGAAAATAAGTATGATTTCAGTAAAACCTAAATGAAGAATCATTATGTTTAGAAGTCTGTTTTTTAAAGTTGTGTTTAATCGTTGTCTAAAAACATTACCGGGCATTGTACATCGTTGTTGGTACTTTGCTCCAATTTGATGACATATTATAGTCAATAAAGACGATCAGTTATTTACGGAGAGTGAAAAAGAACATACACATATTTATCTTTTATTTCACCCGGAGTATGAAAAACTGAGTAATCTTCTATGACAATCGAGTCACGCGAATGGAACATTTATTTTTTTAATTAATGGCACTAGTAATTTAATCAATAGCTTCAAGTATATGGAAATATTCCGGGGCTGCAGAAAGAAAATTTTCGACACTCGAAATATTTCGAAAGCGGATCTTACACACGCGTAAGTGTACGTCCAGTTTATATATACGAACGTTAAAAACTTTTGCCTAAGATCCTGACAATAAATCTATGCCGAATGTCAATATCAATATATATAAAAAGAAGATGAACGATTTTTCCTCCTTGTATATATTACGAGTTTAAACGCCGTATTAAACTAGTCGAAGAAAATTATATTGTATATTGCTTTTGTTGCAGAAAAGAAATTACTTTTTTGATATAATATCGGAGAAAAGGTATATTTCGAACTGTTATTAATAAATGAAGTTGAATAATTACTATCACTTGTCGCAAATAGCTTTATTGCATACCGACAACAACACTACATTTGACAAGGTTCGAATTTTCTCAATGCAACGATTTCAAATTAATTATATCTTGTCGTTGTTGTAGAATATATAATAATATATATATATATGTATAAATGTATCTTAGAAATTTCAACATAAAATATAGAAGAAATATTTTTTTTACAAATTTGTACGGTTATTGTGCTTTCGATTTAAGCAAAAATTAATATTTACATGTTGTAAGAATGTCAAAATTATCTGTATATTTGTTTAATGTCAAATTAAATTCGAATTTTTTACACAAAGAAAAGCCACTGTAAAAAAGTACGATTTTGTAAAATAAACGAACTTTTATCGTCTTCGAAGGCAAAATATAAGTGGGAAAGAACGGAAATCAAAATTGATCAATCTTAAAGTTGAAGCTCACGTATCTAAAAGTAATTTTCATATTGCATAATCGTGGATTCGTGGATATTATTATGTTAAGATGTATAAAGTAAACTGATTCTGAATCTGTGATATTACGTTACGCAATTAGTATATGTAACTGTACTGCATAACGATATTAAAACTCAGATTTTTTGTCGTACAATCTTCATAATGTATAATATATAAAGAATGTATATTAATGATAATTTTATGCGTATTAGCTTCTACGAACAAAATATGTTATTGAAAGTACGTAAATAACAACATTTCATCAAACACTAAATTACTGCATTTTTATTTGTTCTTCGAACACAAAAACGTATCACAAAATTGTTATAAATTATATTATAAATATTTAGTATTCTCATTTTTATATTAATTTTTTAATTATGAATTAAGAGATCCTAATGTTATTTGAATATTTAATAGTAAATAAATACAATTCCATAATATTTTTATGATTACATTTAAATAAGTCACTCTTATATTTTACAAATAATAAGATTATTACGTTAATAATATTCAAAACAAGTATTTAATTTCTAAATTATGAATGATACTAAACTCAATAATTACTCAACGAACGATATCTTTAACCCATTTGCTCATTTCTTTATAATAACTCTTTATAAAAATTTTCGTGAGAAGATTCTTGCAGAAATGATGTGCAGAATATAATCACAATCATCAAGGAGTAAGTAAATAAATAAACATTGGCAAGGTATGGAAAGTTTCAAGTCCGCTTATAGAAACCGGAGCTTATTCCAATGAGCCTTGGTTTATTATAGTTACGAATCCGCGAAGCAATCTTCGAGTATGCTATTTTCGCACAAAACCGCACTAAAATATTTTGACAGCTGACCCCCGCAGTTTTTCCATTTTGATCGCTATCGGGAATATTAATATATTAAATCACAAAATGCAATCGGAAATTTTCATTGAATGACCGATTGGATGGAATTTATTTATATGGAGGGAGGAGTTCCCAAAATTGTGCAGTGTACTCGAGAAGTTTCATTAGCTTCTCGTTGTGGCTTTAGAGTATATTATAAATGCACAAAGAAATAAAAAACTAATATAAAGTCTAATCTAATTTATGATAAAGAAAGTTTCACAAAATAAGTAACGTTTTATTAACGATATAATGGTACAGCTTAATTAAATTATGAGAAAATAAAATGCAGTTATAGCTTGATTAATTCTGAAATAATTTATAAAAATTATTAAAATACTTTTAACTTACGAACAAATCTTAGGTAAAAAATAATAAAATTCTACAATTTTTATTTATGAATAAATATTTACTTTCGACAAAAAAGATACAACAAATTGGACAAACATTTTCAGATTACATTTGTTTTAATAAACTCTAAACGTTCACATATTAACAACAACAACAACAAAATTAAGAATTAACATTAAATAAATCATTTCGTAAAATAAATAAATTAAATAAAAATAAAAATCCTTTAGCGAAGCAGCCATTTTGCCAGTTTTTGTAATGCTAATATATTACATTGAAAATTAGTTTTGTCGTGTATTTAATCGAGGAACATTTTTCATCACTGACATCCATGATTTATAATAATTCTAATTTTTCATTACATGAACACGATAGTTGAAATTTTAAAAAATAACGAGGCACCTTTTATCACTTTTCAATAATAATCTAACTTTCTTTTTAATATTTAATTAGTATACATATTTAGCTGCACGAAATTTGGAACATAATAAGATTTATGAAAATAAACACATTTGTGACTGTTATTTGCTTCTTGGTTACATCTTGCAATACAAAAATGTTTAATTATTAGTTTATTAGATATTATATGAATAATATTTCTTAAGATCATATCTTAATAATATTTAGTGATGCACTTATTAAAAAAATAATTAACTTTTTTTGTATTGTACTCAGTATTATGCAATGATTTAAACGTTCATTATATTACAATAACAAATGGGTTAGAACAATTATTCTTTGAATTAATGTTAAAAAAAATTTTTTATTGGAACTCAAAGTATTAATTAAAGAACTACTTTGAAATTAATATTGAACTGCAAATTATAAACTAGTACCTATCAAAAGTCTTAACAAAATGATCCCATACATTAAATAATCGTTCTAGCTGTTTTAGTGGATTTATGTTAAAAAGATTGTTTTTTTATAAAAAAATGTCTGCGCGCGCGCGCGCGTGTGTGTGTATGGGCGCGCATGAGTAGAAGGTATATCGAAAAGGCGAAGTGATTGAGCATAATATTTAGGTCAGTGAATAATCAGTTCTTATTTTGTACCTACTAAACTGACTGATCAAAGATTCATGTTGTATGAACATATTTACACACTGGCTTTTACATATAAAAAAGATTTTCTGATTTCAATAAATAATTTAGACATATGTATATTTTTTAACTTATGTTAAAACAGAAACAATTCTATATTAATACCGATTGTTGAGGAATGTATTTCTTTTTTTTTTTGAGAAAATATACTTTAAACAGAACCAAATACTATTGAAAAAATAAAATGATCGTTATTCTTTCAAATTGATTCAAAATCATCCATTTAAATCGGGAAGTGTCAATTTTTCGTCAAACAATTCATGGCATGCTTTCTAAGCATTGTTTGATATGTTGCCATGCTTGAAGACCCTAAAATATAAAAATACTCATAAATATCGACAAATAATTAATAAACAATGAATTTATAAAAATTTAATATGGTTCATACTTTTCTAGCAAGTTTAAATTGAAGGACGCAATATGCTGTTAGTGTTTCACGAAGGTCAATTAATTTTTGCATTTTGAATCTCTCAATATCTTCCATTGCTTTTTCAGAAAATATTCTATTCAAAAGTAATGATAATAATATTATTTATAAAATCAAAATAATTTTCTTTTTCAATGTTTATGACGAAGACTTACATTAATTCTTGGTCAGCTTGTTTTACCGTTTCTTCACCTTGATTAATTTTTTGATCCAATTGTTGTATTTTTAGCTCTCGAACTTCTTCTGTATCAACAGAACCAAATAATCTTGACATAAGTCCGGATTTCCCTGTAAATTAATTGTAAAAAATATATTGAAATAAAAAAGTTATCTAACGCATACTTTAGCATAGTATACTAAGTTTAATATATTAATAAAAGGGTAGATTCCCTAACAATTAATGATGGATATAAGGAAATAAATATTATTTAGTCAACTGATTAACACTTTATGAAAATAAATATGATCTTTTACAATTATGTAAATATGTATGTAATTTACCTGCCACAACTTTCTCTTTCTGCTCATGTAAAGTAGAAAGATTATCACAAGTTTCTTCCTTGCTAAGCTGTAAAGCTTCACGTCGTCGAACAACTGCTTGTAGGGCAGAGGCAGCAAAAAGCCATTCTTTAAGTTGATCTGCAATCAACTCTTCTTCTTCAAGTACTGTATCAATAGTAGCAGCTAAAGAATCTAAGTAATGACCAGATTTCTAAAATAATTTTTTTTTGTTTTATATTTTTAATACTAAAGAACATAATGAATTATAATATTTAAACAATAACTCTACCTGCAAACCATCTCCCATGTCTTTCTCAATGGCACTCCATTCACTAAATACTCGTCCATAGTTTGCATGTAATTTATAATAACTATATTGTTTTTCCGCTAACCTAGCTCGGATGCGAAGTAAATTGTTTAAATTACTCTGCAAAAAGTAAAAGAAATTTAATTTGAAGACAAGTAAAAACGAGTTAGTTATTCACACCTGTAATTCTATTCCATAATTTTTTATTGTCTCAAAGCGTTTATCTGGTTTTCGAAGGCGAACTGCCACGCTTAAAGCTTTTAATTTGGTTTCTGCAATTTGTAAATATCCTGCAACAAGTAAATGATTCAAAATTTATAATTTGATTTTAATAACTAAATCACAACGAGAATAAAAATTTATAAAAACAAACCAGTTTCTTTTATACTTTCTCTCCAACCATCCCTTTGTTGTAAGAATCCCATAAAATGTTTATCGAATGATAAAATGGGATGGGATGCTACCCTCAATAAAAAATTCTAAAAGTATACAAAAAATTTTGAGTTAAATTCATGAAAATTAAAAAGAAATTCAAGATGTCAAACATACCTCTAAACCAGCACGACGTCGATCAACAAAATCAGGATCAAAAGTATCAGTGGTCACTTTTTGCCAGGCATACAAGACTTTTTTTTCAGGTAATGGGGGTAATACTATATAAGGATAAGATATTTCTAAATATGCTCTTAACAACTCAAATTCAGTATATCGTCGCCACAAAGAACTTATATTGGTAAGAGCATCTTTAAACTCAGGATCGATAAGCCTGTAACAGAAAAATATTTGAAAAATACAAAAACTGTATTACACGTATTATACTTTATATAAATAGTGGTCTCGTTTCATATACTTTGTTTCAATAAGGTAGACTGTGTAAAACTCTTTCAAGTTTAATGCTCCATTTGCTCTCTTCTCAGCTTCAACTATAGTTATCTCCATGTGGTCCAACAAAGTACCCTAAAATAATTTAGGAAACAGTTAATTTATATATATATATATATATATATATATACACACACACACACACACACACACACACACACACACACACACACACACACACACCTATTGATTGCAGTACATCCTACTTTACAAGCAATTCTTCACAACTTTGAAAGTTACGAGCACCCAGTCTACAAGTACGAGACCAAAATTTTAAACGCATATGCCAAAGTGTCAAAGCCTACAGAAATCAACAGTTTGCGTGCTTGAAAGGATTTATTGATCCTCGATATCTGCACTTACCTCCTTTCGCATTTCAATAGCGTTCGCGTTCGTGACCGCCGCCGCTATCTCTCCATGATTTCCATTCTGAAACACCTCCTCCATAGCTCACTGTTTTTTAATTGCCGGTCGGCGTGGTACACGGAATGTATCTCACTTTGAATTTTCGAGCAAAAAAAGCAAGCCCTCACATAATTCACAGGTCGACGAATTGTTGCTCCATTTACTTATCCGCGATCTCTTTCTCTTTCTTTCTCTCTCGTACACCTGGCCAGAGAATATAGAATATATTATCATTCAGTATAGAAGGCCAGATTGGCCATGGTGGAAGTGTAAGGGCCTTTGCACGCTAAAAGCATAACGCGAAGGAATAAGGAATAAGAGGGCATAAGGTGGACATAAGGTACTTATGCTCCGCTTATTCCTCTTATGCCCGTGTTGTGTACGCAACGAAACGTGCATAACCTCTTGATTTTTTTTGAGTAAAGTTTTCGAAATGAAATAGCTTACTGTAATTATTAATTGACTCTAATTGGTTACAATGTAAAAAGTTGACAAAATAATAAAACTTGAGGGGCTTTTGTATTTTATCATTTCAACGTGCAGAAGTGAGAAAAGTTTTCTTCTTAATCATTTAGTGATTATTTTTATAATAATTTATAGTGTAGACATTTTTGAACAATGGATGAAGAGGTAAATGTTTACTTGCAATTTATTATTAAAAAACTTACTCCAAAACAAGCAATTTAGGGGTTATGCACGATCCGTTGCTTACACAACACGGGCATAAGAGGAATAAGCGGAGCATAAGTACCTTATGTCCACCTTATGCCCTCTTAATCCTTATTCCTTTGCGTTATGCTTTTAGCGTGCAAAGACCCTAAGGAACTGGCGTTACTTGGAGTATGAAACCGACATAGAGCCGACTTTGAGCCCCTTTTACAATGAGTGCAATCGGTCGAACCCTTTTACACTACTCATTCATGCGGATGGCTGACATGAGAATGAGCCCAACTGAAATATTAAAGTAAATAATAAATAGGATAAAATAATAACAAATACTGTGATTATTATTAACAATACTACAAACTCTATTAAAATCTTGGGTATAATTGGTGTTCTGATAATCATTTGGATAACAGATGCAGCGATGTTAAAGAACATAATAATCAACAATATGACAGTAATTAACAAATCATGAGCATCACCGTCGCTGATAATTAACTGTTAAAATATAACGCTTATAATTATTTAAGAATGCGCGGTATTGTATAGCAAACGTTGTGCGACGTATAATCGGAGGATAATAACGTTGTGCAACGTTGTGTAAATAAATAAATATAATAACTAAAAATAGTTAAGGAGTTGATTAGCAACAATCATCATAACCAACTAAGGATATTAATAATATTAATAACAATAATTTATCACAAGGGCTAAAAATAAACAATAAACGCAATTACAGATAATTAACAACAAATTTAAGAACAATCTCGAATTATCCGGATAATTGGCTATTTTTGGAGGTACTGACGCGTGATAACAACAATTGTTTATAATTAAGTAGTTTTCCGGGACAATAGTAACCAAACGTTGCTCAACGTAAATTGAAGGTTAATGATATGCAACGTTATAAAGTTAACGAACTACGACCAATTCGGGGATAATTAATATCAATTGCAATAAATAAATAAAGGCTTTGTTTATACAAGTTGTCAACGACTAGCAAAAAAGTTAAGAGTTGCGTAATAAAATATAATTGAACGTATAATTAATTAATAACATTATGACTATAGAAATGTTAATAGTAAATGCATCAAGGATGTTTAATAATTGCCATATAAGCAAGGATAAACAATTGTTGAGGATCCACGTGATTTGATAACAAATTTAGCAACAAATTCCAATATATTTTATAGATAACTATTAGTTTAAGGTATTGATAAATAATATTGAAAATATAATTGCAATTAATAATTTAATAGATTTTTATTATTAATTTAATAGATGATTGAGACAATATGCAACAATGTTATGCAATGTATAGTTAATAATGACAACATATAAATCTAACTTGAGAGGTTAATTAAGATTGATTAAAACAATTAAACTGAGTAATTAATAAAGTTATTCGCGATAGTTTATCAGTTGGTTAACAATTTATTGTTTTAAGCACTTTTCATTAATAAATTGAGATCATTTTGATTAATAAAGAAGAGACCGGGTAAATAAATAAAGTAACAATAAATTACCGGTAATACAAGTTGCATAAATTGTTGATTAATATTATTATTAATAATACGTTATTAAACGTAATCTAACATACATGACAATCTGTTTCAGAGTATTCTAACGGATATTTTATTCCAAGAACCCCTATAGGTAGTGAACAATTCCATGAAATTACGTGGTAGGTAACCGGCCAAAAGGGGAACCAATGAGAGAAGCAGAATCTCCCACCACAGAAGAAGGGGCGAAGCCTCCTTTCAGATTTTGAGGCCCTACTGCCTACAGCACTTCCACTGTTCCACAGGCTATAGGTGTATTTCAAGTTTTCGCCACCAGAGGGAGAGGGATCATCCTCAACGGCTTTCAGGTCCGCGCTCACCATATAAAAGGGGGACGAGCACACCGACGGGCAGTCTCGCTTAGAGAAAAAATTCCAACCTTGGCTTATTCAGCACCGACACCGAATTCATATAGTTACACCAGGATCAACGTATTTCAACGAATTATATCAAGTTCAACGAATTCCATCAAGTTAACTGTTAACATGTATCAACAAATTACAACAAGCTACAAGAGTTTGAACGAGCTTTAACAAGTTTCAACGAGTTTGGACGAGCTTCGAGAAGTTTCAACAAGTTTTCAACAAGTTTCAATTATTTTGACGATCTTTCGGCGAGTCAACTACAATGAAAAGATCAACAACCTCACCAATCAGAGAAGGGAGAGCTGTCCTGCCCAAGGTTTTTGAGACTGTGGTTTCCCTTGTGACTTCAGGGTGAATACCAGGACAACGGGTGATTGAAATTGGGTCCACGGCCGTCCATATCGAAGGAACAGCCCCAATCAACACCGAATCCGACGGATAAATCAGATAACATATACATATTTATATATATTTTCGCAATTTGTCTCGTCATTAAGAGACTCGAGTCATAATAGCCAATTAAGGATAGATAATTTACAAATTAATTAACTTTTTATATTTGACTCTGCGTTTTAAGGAATAATTGATTAGATAATTTTTAAGAAGTTAAGATTATTAAAATTATTGAGATCATTAATAATATAAAGTAGACTTTATTTTAAAATATTTCTTTTTTTTTTTTTTTTTTTATTTATTAAACCAGAACAAAATTACATAGAGTAAAGTCCTCAGAGATAGATATTAACTACCTGTACGAGGGCTGGTACATGAATACTTAAGACTATAAAAGCTTATATACTAAGTATTAAATATTTAAACCTTAAACATTTAATATTGTCAATAGAATTCTCAAAACTTAACGCAAGTAAAACAATATGTATACATTTGTTTATTATATATATTTTTTAGTTTATTTTTTAGTTCATGTTTCCTATTAACCCTTTTGCAATAGAGCTTTTTTAAAATTTTCAATCTCACTGCCAAAGTTTGTATCACTTAAATTAAAAGTTTGTTGATCCCTCTTGCGTATTTTTGGTAGGCGAACTGAGGCTGAGGTCTTGTTGTGAGTAGAATCTAGATCTTGTTGTTATCGATGTAAGTGAAGACGAACTTCCAAGCCTGGGTTTTGCCAGTATTAATTCAGTTCCGCCCACCTGAGTTTGTAATGTAGTTGGTGATTTAGTTAACTCTTGCGTCCGTTTCTTGAAGTTATCTACCTTACCGAGGTATCTCGGTAAGTCAGGTTTTATTATATATTCAGTAGTGTTCATAGCCTTGTTTACCTTAGCATTCAAAATTTTGCATTCTTGTCTGTCAGTGGTAACATGATCAGTATTATAGTCGTTTCCAAATGTCTTATTTGAGAAGCTACAGTTAACGCAGCACTGTTTCTCTGATGTGCACTTTTCTGTTAGATGCGTTCCCGCACATCTTAAACAGGTTGGGCTGTTCTTACACCTTTGGCCATTATGACGCAATCTACCACACTTATAACATGGTTTCACATTTATTATATCGTAAACTTTGCAATTCTGATAACCAACGAATAATCTGTCTTTATTTTCTTTAATATGTTTGTGCATTTCACCCGTTATTTGCATGATGACCGTTACTTTACTGCTTTTGTCATTGCCAGCTACGTGTAATACGTTACCATTTGTATCTAAATTTGAAAAATTTCTTTGGTTTATGTCATTTTCGATTGCTTTTATATCAGACTTGAATTCATTTTCGATGCCAGTTATTCTTATGACAGGCTTACTAAGCTGTTCTTCTTCGACCTTGTAGAGGTGGTTGAGCTTGGCGTCTAGTAATCTTTTTGCTGTCTTGGCACTTTCCTCGTTCATGCATGTTATTGAAATTACATCTTTACTTTTCATATCAATTTTTTTCGTTTGGATTGATTTTTCTTTAAGTAGATAGTGGAATACTTTTTCCTTTATCACAGATTTCTCTTCTTTGTCTTTTCTTGTCACTACAATTTTCGGCACTTTTTTGGATTGTGGTATGTGTATCTTTTTTGACATTATATCTGCATATGTTTCCTTGTATTTACACGGTCGTTCTTTTTCTTTCGTTAGAATTTCGTTTAAAAGCAGATTTTTATGTTTCAATTCAGTATTTAGTTCCCTAAGCAGCTGGTTTTCTGTTATTAGTGCACTTACTTTATCACTGTCCTTGTCTTCGCATGTAGTCTCATCTAGCTCATCAACTTGCATTCTGTTTTCTTGAAGGAGGCCTTCATAGTTGATTTTAAGTTTACTGTACTCTGATTCTATTTTCCTATAGTTTTTACTAAGATTCTCAATCGCTTTAGTTTTGGTTTGCAGATCTTCTTGTAGTTTTAGTAACACAGCACGTGTGGGATCTTGATTTGAGGTTATGCTCAAATCGTGTTCATCACAAACAACTAACACACTGTTTATGTATCTTACATTTTTTTTCTATTAAAGTCACTTTTATGAAAAACATTGCAACACCATATACATACTACCGTTTTAACCGCTTGCGTATTGTGACATCGATAGTATATATCGGGAGGGACTGCCTCCGGTGGCAGCCCACTATCCTCCATCTTGGATCTCTGTATGTTTCAAATCATAATAATTAAATTCAAGGATAAATAATTTACGATTTAAAGTATAAATCAATTAACTGTTTATTATTAATTCTGTATTTTAATAGCATAATAAGGAAGATAATTCTTAAAGAATTTAAGATATAAGATTAGTAAGATTACTTAATATAAATACGTAATAGATTCTCTTTATTAATTTCAATTAAGGATTTTGAATCGCAATAACAAATTGAATTAATAATTTTATGTAATAACTATAACCATCCACGAATGTAACATCAATTATACTTTTGATTAATTTTATTTAAATTTATATTATGCATATTTAATTTATATTAGTGCATAAGACGACATCGTAGAGTCTTTACTCGAATTAAAAACTATAAAACAACAATATATGTCACTTAGTTTATAATTTGAGAAAGTGTAATAAATTTATTTCTTGTGCTATTTGTACTTTTGTACTTAATTGGACGACGATCCCACTACCTATATAAAACCCTAAGGCCATTCTAGAATTTTCTTAGTCAAATATTTCATTCGCTTGCCGCTCTATATTAAAGACTTTAGTTTATGGCCACTGGGTTCGTAACAATACTGAATGATAATATATTCTATATTCTCTGACCTGGTGGCTGGCGCCCTGGAATCAACAGATATCAATCTCCGCACTCTCGAGTCTCGAGTCTCGACCCTGTCGACACCCACAATTCGCAATTTGATTCTATGGGCCTTCACACAGCTCTGAGGAACAGATATAAAGTATAAGAATAAGATGGGTTATATATCTATATATACGAAGAACAGCAAGGAACAAGACTCTTGTTCCTTGTGTATCTCGCTGTTCCTCGCATATAGATATACTAACCCATGTTATTCTTGTACTTTATATCAGTTCCTCAGAGCTGTGTGAAGGCCCTAATACTATATATCGAATATAGGTGCAGTACAGTAGAGTAGACCATAGACTTATACTCACAGGGCCTTCATACAGCTCTGAGGAACAGATATAAAGTACAAGAATAACATGGGTTAGTATATCTATATATACGAGGAACAGCGAGATACCCAAGAAACAAGAGTCTTGTTCCTTGCTGTTCTTCGTATATATAGATATATAACCCATGTTATTCTTGTTCTTTTTATCTGTTCCTCAGAGCTGTGTGAAGGCCCATAGACTGCGCGCTCTTACGGGCGGCGTGAAGCCCAAGATGGCGGCGCGTGGTCATGCTATCTCTCTCGCACACCTACAGTGGTGGAGGTAGAGGGGAAATGGTGACGGCAGAGGAGGAGAGGGCGTTGAGGGGAACACTCTCCCCCAACCAAGCGCCCATTAGAAAGAGAGAGCATGATCACAGCTATTGCCCTCTCTCTCTCTTGCCTGGATTCAGCGCTTTACACGGGAGCGCGCCGTCTATGAGTATAAGGCTGCGTCTACAATACAATGTAAACACTAACGTAAATGCGTAAGTTTTAGTAATTTTAGTGGAAATCAAGTAATATCTAGTAATTCAGAACCTATATTATTAGCTTTTTACTTGATTTCCACTAGGAATTACTAAAGCGCGCGTTTACGCTAGCGTTTACATCCTATTGTAGACACAGCCTATGTCTATGAGTAGACGAGTAAGGGACTGTCCACAATCCACATAACACCATTGTTTCGACACTTACGACCCGAGTCGGGGTCTAGGAGCAGAAAGGCGCTTCTACAATGGTCACCGCGTAGACCAATAAGATTGTAGGTTCGTTTTGTAAGGAACTGGCGTTTCTTGGAGTATGAAACCGACATAGACCCAAACTTTAAGCCCCTTTTATAATGAGTTCAATCGATTCGAACCCTTTTAGAGACTTTCCACATAGCGTCTCATGTGCCTTGTCTCTTGTCTGATGTCTCAAGCGCGAAAAAAATCGTTGTCCGCAATCTTAATAATTTTTAATCTATGATCATTTTTTCTGTATAATTTTTTATTGCCATAAACTATAAATGTGTGGGGTTCGACTGTCTCCCCTCTCTCCCATCCGTGGCAGCTCCGCTACCTCGCTCCGCCACCAGAGCTCGTACCGTCACTAACTCCCGCAAGTGGCCGAATGGCCTTGCGGTTAGTATATATAGAACGTCTAACGCAGTGCAGACATCCACCTGTGTATCCAAGGCAAAGGTTACCATCAAGCCTTGCTGATGAGCCTAAGATGGTAACCTTGGGGCGAAACACAGCTACCTTACCGACCCAAATCCACATCCTTCACTTAACCAACTTAGACTTCTCGGCCACGCTCGGCCGAGAAAGGATAAGGCGGCAACCTACCTTATCCCATATCAAACCAATTAAGCTTCACGATCAGCTCGGTCGAGAATCGCTAAAAATGTATAAGAATTCGGACAACGATTTTTTTCGCGCTTGAGACATGAGACAAGAGACAAGGCACATGAGACGCTATGTGGACAGTCCCTTACACTACACATTCATGCATATTACCGACATGAGATTAAACTAAACCGAATTATTAAAGTAAATAATAAATAGGATAAAATAATAACAATTACTGCGATTATTATAAACGATACTCCCAATTTTATTAAAATCTTGGGTATAATTGGTGTTCTGATAATCATTTTAATAAAAGATGCAACGCTGTCATGATTTCAGGTTAAAGAACATAATAATAATCAACAATATGACAGTAATTGACAAATCATGAGCATCACCGTCGCTGATAACTAAAATATGATGCTTATAATTATTGAAGAATGCGCGGTATTTTATAGCAAACGTTGCGCGACGCATAATCGGAGGATAATAGCGTTGAGCAACGTTGTGTAAATAAATAAATATAATAACTAAAAATAGTTAAAGAGTTGATTAGCAACAATCATGATAACCAACTAAAGATATTAATAATATTAAGAACAATAATTTATCACTGGGGCTAAAAATAAACAATAGAGCGCAATATGCCTTATTATAGATAATTAACAACAAACTTAAGAATAATCTCCAGATATCCGGATAATTGGCTATTTTTGGAGGTACTGACGCGTAATAATAACAATTGTTTATAATTAAATAGTTTTCCGGGACAATAGTAACCAAACGTTGCTCAACGTTAATTAAAGGTTAATGATATCATGCAACCCCGCACGGAGAGCTCATTTTAGCTACGGCAACATAAAGTTACTTCGTGCTAATACATCATACTGTTGCTGCCGCAGGAGTAAAGAATGCGTGCGTGGAGAGTATCGTCACCATACCAGTGTAGCTTGGAAACTGTCGAGCGTCAATAGCAAGAGGTTCATACCACGGTGGTATAAGATTCTTGCAATCGAGGAGTTGCGTTTGGCACCGTTGCACGAATTCCATACTTTCGTGGTATAAACTTGTTGCTTTTGGCGCATGGTGGTATCTCGTCCTCCGGTAGCGCTGCTCTACTATGCTAGTCAAGTATAACAAAAATTGATGCTTCTCTTTTTGAGGTTTCGTTGAGGTTTAAAATTTAATAGAATCGACACGATCACGAAAAATTATACAACAATACATAGACTACTGAAATTGTCGTGTCATGTTCACATCGTAACACGTGTACCGTGGCGCGCGGCCTTCAACAGCATTTATCGTAACAATCACGAAATAACCAAGCTAATGATAGCACGAAAGAAATAGTTAACTTCAACACTCGTGTTTATTTTATTTTTAATTTATAATTCTATTAAATATCATTTGATAAGATCGGTGTATATAAGGAAGATTTTTTTCATTTTCACTTATTGCAGTCATGAAGGTTTTGTGTATTCTGTTGTGCGTCGCTTTCGCGAGCGGCTTCTATATAGGTAAAAGAGATTTTAAATAGCATTTTTGTTGATTAAAATAAATTTTTTAATTACATATTATATTTCAATTTCTAATAGATAACAATGGAATACATGAAGAAAAAATTATTGGAGGATATCGCGTTAGAATAGAAAACCTACCATATCAGGTAAATAAATATCAACTAAATTTTGTAACATTCATTCCTTTGCAGCAATTTCTTTAATGTAACTGGTTAAAAAATTCATAGATTATTTGATAGATTTATTAATAGATTTATTTATTAATAGATTTTTGAATAAAATAGTCCATGAACGATAGTAATAGACCTACTTGCTTTATCGAATTATGTATTGAATAAATTTTATACAAAACAGTTTATAGAAATTTAAAAGTTTCTAAAAATAATTCAAGAAGATGTTGAACCTGATTAAAGCTCCTTATATCTTGTATATCAACATAATAATTTGAATATAAATTTTTAAGCCCATAGCTCTCAGGATGAATGTATTTAAATTTATTTTTAGGCTAGCTTGCTTTGGCACAGAACAGATAACATTTGCGGTGCAACTATTATACATCATTCTTGGATTATAACTGCTGCACACTGTGTCCAGTAAGATTTCATTTAATTTTTATAATTACATTAAGTATTTTTATGTAATAGAACTTCTTACAAAAAATTAAATTAATCTCTTCATTGCAAAATAGAAATATGTCACATATATCAATAAGAACTGGCAGTGGATTCAGAAAAATTGGAGGTCAAATATACACAGTTGCGAAAATTATAATACATGAAGATTTTGGGACCAACGGCAAAAACGACGACATTGCTTTAATCAAGGTAATTAAATATGTTTATTTTACCTGTGAATTACGTAGAAAAGATTAAGTATAGATATAATATCATAGTATTTCAATGTGTGTAATAATAGTTTTGTACAACTTTGAAACTTGTTAAATAAATTTCAGTACAAATTTTAATTTTTCATTAAGAACTAAAAATTTGTGACTAACACGAATATTTTAATTATATTTTTCATCCAGCTTGCGCAGCCTATTCAATTTAATTATGAACAACGACCTATAGAACTTGCAAAGCCACATGATATTCTCAGAGAACATGAATTCATGCGAATTTCTGGTTTCGGAAAGACAGGGGTATGTTCTTATCCTTCACAGAAAAAGATTTTCTTTTTTTCTATAATTATTTTCTTTAGTTAATTTCATTAACTATTTTTAGCTACATCGGAGGAGAAGTAATTTTTTGATGGCTGCATATGTACCTGTAGTGAATCAAGAAAATTGTGAAAGAGCTTACAGGACGTTAGATCCCATAAACAATAATATGTTTTGTGCGGGCAATGGAGACGCTGATATATACTATGGTGATTCTGGTAGACCTGGTGTTATTCATGATAAACTCTATGGAATCATTTCCTCCGGTGAAGATTGTGGATCGAGAATAATGCCTGGAGTGTACACTAGGGTGCACAAATTCTATGATTGGATTGTAGAAAAAACTGGACACATATTTTATAAATCTAACTTAGTATAAAAAATACTTGTTTTAAGTGATAAAAATAAAATTTCGTACATACAGAAAAAATTAAGCTTGATTCTTCCTGCTAATAACGTCACACGATTTCCGTAGAGATCCCGTACTATTATAGTTAAATTGAGCTCTCCGTGCGGTTGCAAATATTCTAGTGATTTCCACCTGAATTTACACCTGAAATTTCACCTGGATTTTCACCTGAAATTCATGTAAATATAAAGTAAAATTAAGATGGAATATACCTAATTTTCAGAAGCATTTTCAGCTGTAAAAAGTCCAAAAACGTCACGTGAATATCAGGTGAATTTCAAGTATATTTCGACGGCTGAGCGGAACAAGGTCGTATCTTGGCGCGCGGACGAAGAACGTCGTATCTCACCGTGCGGATGAAGAACGTCGTATGTCACCACGCAAATGAAGAACGTCATATCTCAGCTCGCGGACGAATAACGTTGTATCTCACCGCGCGGATGAAGAACGTCGTATCTCAGCGCGCGGACGAAAAACGTCGTATCTCACCGCGCGGATGAAGAACGTCGTATCTCACGCAACGTCATTACACGCAAAAAAGGAACAGGGAACAGATATAAATCTGATACTAGACACTGCGATTCAAAATCTTTAAACTGAATTTAATAAAGAAAGTCTAATGATCTTAATAATTTTATAATCCTAACTTCTGAAAATCTTATTCAAATTGATATGTTATAAACAGAGTAAAATATAAATAATTAATTCATTTATACATTAATTTATAAATGATTTATCTTTTAATTTAGTTATTATGATTTGAAACACTGAATTGAATTTAATGAAGAGACAATTCGTGAATATATGTGTGTGTGTGTGCGTGTGTGCGTGCGTGCGTGCGTGCGTGCGCGTGTGTGTGTGTGTGTGTGTGTGTGTGTGTGTGTGTGTGTGTGTTATCTGATTTACCCGTCGAATTCAGTGTTAATTGGGGCTCTTCCTTCGATATGGATGGCCGTGGACCCAAGTTCAATCACCAGTTGTCTTGGTATTCACCCTGATGTCCCAAGGGAATCCACAGCCACAAAAACCTTAAGCAGGACAGCGTCTTCGAATAACGTTGCTAAACATATATCCTTGATGTTGGTTTGTTTTAAAGTTCGACGAATGACCTTGATGGTTGAGTTGTTGAAAAATGCAGTAGTTGACCTTAATGGTTGCCTTGCTGCGGAGCTCGTTGAAACTAGCCAGAACTCGTTGTAACTCCTTGATACTTGCTGAAGCTCGTTGAAACTCGTTGATACTCGTTGATACTCGTTAAGACCTCGTTGATGCTTGCTGAAGCTCGTTGAAACTCGTGGACACTTGTTTAAAGTACTTTTTAACTTAGTTGAATACGTGAGTGCTGATAAGTCCAAAACCTGAAAGCCGTTGGGTATGATCCCTCTCCCTCTGATGGCGAAGAATTGAAATACATCCATAGCCTGAGGAAGTACTGTAGGACCCCAAAATCTGAAAGAAGGCTACGCCCCCTTCTTCTGTAGTGGGAGATTCTGCTTCTCTCATTGGTTCCCGCTTTTGACCGGTTATGTACTACGTAATTTCGTGGAATTGTTTAATACCTAGTGGTTCTAGGAACAAAATATCCGTTAGAATATTCTGCAAGATACAATTATTACTTTACCGATAATGAGGATAATTAGTTATATAATCTTGGACGCTAGCATTCAAAACGATAATTAGCGTCCGCGATGGTTGTAGTCCTTTTCCAGTCTCTATTATAACAGGTTGAACAGGGATGGCAGGAATTTTATTTTCCTGTATTATCTAGGGGTCATACTCTGTTCAAATTAATTCTTTAGATCATTGTTTGATAGGAAAGTCCGATAATCAAAGATTATATTAATGAAGTTTAACGTATTGGGCACAGGACAATTTTTAAATCATATTTCCGAAAACGATGATATTCTGGATTCATTAATCTATGCGGATTTCCCGTCAGAGTCAATATCAAACGCTATCCTCCTTTCTGCTAATGCTTATGAAATTAGAACTGAATATATGAACTTGAAATTATATGAAAAATTTGTTCCAAAAAATTTAACGAAAAATTATTGTTAATGTAAAGGGGCTTTCCTATTGCGCTATGCGTATGCGTGTGTGTGTGCGTATGGGTGTAACCACGTAACTTGCTGAGCCGACTAGCCGACTGAGGGCGCTGTATCTACGCGCGGCTCCCTGAGTGGTCGTGTGTGCGAGTATCAGGTAGCTGCGGCAAGCGTACCTTCTTTTAACCCCGCCTTTGTACTAATTTGTTAATACCAATGAAACATCTATTCTGAAGCATTGTGTAAGTGCTTGTACATACAATCCGCTCGCTCGATCCTAATTTTGAGTCATCAATTATTTTCTATATCATTATCGAATGGAGTATGTAATATACGGAAATTTGCTACGTATAAGTTTCTTGAAAAGAGAAGTATAATGAATGTTTCAGATATTTTATTGAATTCTGGTTTTTCAGTTGGTGGTAAATATGCCTGAAAAATCATGAGAACGCTATTGATATAGTATTACTTTTTGGTAGTTAGAGTTATCCGATGTTTTGTATTAGCCTATAGAGATTCGACAAGTCTATGTATTTTGACGCATGAATGTTCATCATATACTATTCGAATAAGGCAATTAAGTTTCACTATTCCGATAATAAGCAATGATTGTGTTATCAATATAACTAACGAATTACCCCAGACTCATTATAACGTTAAACGGATAATAATTAATCAGTTAATATACACTTAATTGAAATGGCAAATGACTACGAAGTTTATTGATTATTAACTAGGGAAAGCTCGCTCAGGTAGAGTAAGGTTTCTTTTACAGAGACCAGGTTCCCTTCTAATTTATGGTTCTGAAGGTAAAACAGAACCAATTTGCCAATTTATTTATTTCCTTCGATTTTTTCTGTGATCATCAGGCTATGTCTACAACAGAGTGACAAGCTTGATGTTTAACTGACACAAACGTCACAAGCGTGTGACATACGAGTAATAGCCAATCACGAGCTTTCTTTCACCTTAACAAGAGAGTGGAGATAATTACATGTTTGCAATTGGTTGTCACATGCAACTCGTATGATATTACAAGCGTCTGGGTCAGTGAAATGCCACACTTGTTATTCTGTTGTAGAGACAGCCTCACAGTTGTCATCACAGATACGTGTTCCAAGAAGCACACAAACGTGTTCCAAGATTCCAATAAAAACTGACAAACCAGAACGCTTATGTAGACACAGCCTTAATCACTTTGAACATCCCTTCTAATACTATGTTACGACCCGAGTCGGGGTCTGCGAGCAGAAAGGCACCTCTGCAATGGTCGCCAAGTTGACCAATCAGGATGTGGGAACGTTTGCATAATTAAGCGCTGAAGCGCAAGGAGTCGCGGGAAGTTTGAAATAAAACTCGAACTCGAGAGCCAAGAACATTCACAGGGCAATTGTGATTGTAAAAGCTATCGTTTCAACTACTGATTCTTCTTATTCTTTTATATACCCCATGCAATGAGTGATTGAAGTCTAACTAATCCTTCTCTTTATATTACAGGTACATGTGAGAAAGATAAAGGTCTGGAAGGCCCAAGACCATGCAAGAGGAGCCGTCAAGAGCATCACCTAATAATCGTTGGAACCTACAAAGAGCTCGCATGCTTTCTATTAACAATTTAATGTTGCTAGGGAAATACATTACAAGTAAGTCGTTACGCTTAGAGGGTTGATATAGGCTGCTCAGAGCCTTTCCTAAATCTGAGCTCTCTGTGTAGGTTTTCTAGTCGACATTTTTTACGTTTTCTTTATTGTAACATCATAATATGATATTACAACCTTTGCACTCCTGAAGTTATATCATTTATATACTACAATACTGCAGGAATCGATTTTGTATCGATCTGCAATCGAATATTATTTTATGATATTGCATGTTATCGTAAAATATTACAGTAATTCATTATTTATTTACTGATATGCATTATAATATCATTTATATATAATATCGGATACTATTAATATAAGTATTGTTTTATTTATCAATCTGCAATGAAATGCATGTGTTACAATATTGCATGACTTTATTCAAAACAGCAGTAATTGATGATTTCTTTATCAATTAATAATTATCATAATTTTGTATGATATTATTAAATCTGCAGTAATAGATCATTCCCTTATTGATTTGCAATAAAAATTTTTTTATAACTAAATGTGCATATTATTTTATATGTAAATATTCTTTTAAATCTGCAATCAAATGCTGTAGTTATAATTTTGCATGGTTGAATTTAATACTGCAGGAATCAATTTCCATATCGATTTGCAATCAAATATTATTCTTGTGATATTGCATCTTATCGTAAAATACTGTAGTAATTGATAATTTCTTTATTAATTTATTATCAAAGATCGTTTTGCATATGTTACAATATTGCATGATTTTATTCAGTACAACAATAATTGATGATTTCTTTATCAATTAATAATTATCATAATTTTGTATATTATTTAATCTGTAGCAATAGATTACTTCGCGCTTCGCGCGCGTGATGCCCGCGCGCGTAATTGACAATCGGTCCCACTCTTCGGGCTCGCGTCACCTTGCCCGGTATACGCTCTGGCTACACCCCATCCAGATTCCGGGGTGCATCATCGCCTTAGTCTAGGGGAAGGTGAGAGAGAGAGAATCCTAATCTTATTTAAAGTCTGTTTTATTTATTAAAAAATTGGACAAAAATCACGAGTACAAAAAGATTGGACTGTGGAGCGAGGGAGCTCGGCTCCGCTCATTCCCCCTGCTAGCTCCGTCGGGCTTTCACAGCCTTGATTAGGCCATGGCGACGACGGCTAGGACACCGGCGGGGCTCCTTGACCCCCTGGTATTAGCAAACCCAGCATCGTTGGCACCAGGCGCTGCTGCGGTTGAGTCCTCCGCCCGCTTCTTCTCTTCCTCCGCTTCCTGGAGACGGCGCTTACGCTTCAACCAGAGATCAGCCTAGCGACGTTATTCTGACTCCTTAATTAGCCGCTCTTCCTCCCGGGCGGCCTCGGCAGCCCGCTGCTCCTCCCTCCATTGAACGAGGTGGACACTTTTTCACCAGCATCCATAGGCCCACGGGACCAAGCAGTACTCTCTGCACTGAAGTGCAGCCAAAGAGCGGTCAAGGCGGGCGAATCGCGCACTCTCTCTAACCGGCCGAAGGTAGATGATCACTTCCTGGTGGCCTGTGCAGGCCCGGGTGGGTGTCTCCCTCTTTAGGATATGTGAAGAGCTGGGCTGAGGGTGTCGGGGGATGGCGTGGTGCGGTGGTCGGTGCTGCTGGTCCTCGTGACGTGACGCAGGACTCCACGTACCGATTTCGCTACGCCGAGCTCGTGTTCTTCCACCTCCTGGAGGTAATCAGGAGGTAATCAAATTACTAATTACTATACTGAAAAAATGTATCATGATACTTTCATGAGTTTTTGCGCCAACTGTGAGTCTAATTTTTATACTTGCCACATGCCAATTGTTTTTTTTTATACCATACATCGGTCGTTATAACAGGTAGACCTAACCTCAATCAGTTGTTTCTTTCCACTAAGGCATCCCCTTAACAATCTGCAACAGTTGGCGTACTTCTATTCATTAAAATGTTGCTGCTCTTTACCATCTTGGCTTCCTTGCATATCATCGCACATTTCAGTAAATCTGTAAGTGCTTGGATAAACTTCACCACCTCTCAACGCGCGTTTCATCAAATCCTGAGAAATAAATCTCACACTTAAGTAAAAAACTATAGTATGTCTGCCAATTGTACTTGTCGGATCCTGATTGAAATAAAGAAGCAGCAATAGAGTAGGAAAAAAAACTTGAAAAGAACTTTAAAATCCACAAGTCCAGTGATAATGTCTACAGCAATTCCAATACCACGCAGCGAGCGATAATCTCTTCTTTACCATGTATCACTATAAGAAACTGCTATTTCAAGTAGATTGTTACTTGACATAGCAGCGTGTGCTTCATGTACATCTTGACAAGCACTCTATATTATCCTTGAGGGCATGGCTTTTTTATGCAGCGCTTTTAACTGGAATTGAAATGTAGACTTATACAAATACTGCAGCATGTTCATTTTACACAAACTCTCTCTCTCTCTCTCTCTCTCTCTCTCTCTCTCTCTCTCTCTCTCTCTCTCTCTCTCTCTCTCTCTCTCTCTCTCTCTCTCTCTCTCTAAGGCACCAAAACTTAAACCAATAGAACTTATGCTATCTAGCATTCTCTGGTTTATTAAATTAGGAGAGCGATGCTTGGATTTTGTACAAGGACTTGAATGATTCTCTCCAGCTACCCAACCACAAGCCCTACACTTTAAATAACTGCACTAAGTTCTCACTACACTTAATGTTACACAAATATTTTGGTTACACTGCTGAATACACTAGAAATAATTCTCATATATTGTTATCAACAGGTATGTGGCTGTTCTTAATTTATCAAGTTGGAGTCTTCCACTTTTCTTTCTGTCTTTTCATGAATCATAGACAAATTAGCTTGCCTCTTATTTGGCCATGCTTTTTCTGGACACGAACATATACTATATACATGCATTTTTACTTTAATCTCATGTCTAAAAATGCTTCAAAAGACAATCAACGAAAAGAATAGATAGATTTAGTAGTAGTCAGTGCTACTCTCTAATTGCCAAAATATAAAATGGTTGAAAAATGGGCGGTAAAATGTCTACACAAAAACTATGCAAAAAAATCGAGTAATGTAGGCTAAAAATGAGTAAATAAATTAAATTTACACATGGAACATGTTTTTTCTCAACCCATTAAGGCCCAGACAGACACTTTTTTTCTACTTTTTTTCAAAGGTTTCGTTTAGCATGAAATCGAACGTAAAAAAAATCGACGCTAGTCATTTCCGATGTAAAATTGTCTGAACTTTCGATTTATATAGTCAGAATTTTAAAAAAATGCGTATTAAAAAAGTTATATTTGTTTATTTAACAAAAAACAAGAAATTTTGGAAAAAAATTTTTTTATTTGATATTTTCCCATCGAATCTACATGTGGATTTCTTCAATTAGTGAATTTTTGGCGTCCATGGACCCTTACCTTTAAAATCTATGTATAGGTTTTTTTAAATTTAAGATGGCACCATCCAATATAGCTATGTTAATATTTTTGAATAAAACAAATTATTTATGATATTTATTTACCTAATGTTGTATATAGGGTTTTTTTGGGTCGCTGATTATGAATCTTTTATCAGATGTTACAAATTCAAGATGGCGGAACCAATATGGCTATGTTAATATTTTTGAATAAAACAAATTATTCACGATATTTATTTGCCTAATGTTGTATATAGGGGTTTTTGGGTCGCTGATTATAAATCTGTTATCAGATGTTACAAATTCAAGATGGCGGAACCAATATGGCTGCCAAAAATTTTCAAAATTGTTCAATTTTTATGAAAATTTGTATTTAAAGGTTTTGGGGCGCTGATTATGAATCTGCTTCCAAATTTCTCAAATTCAAAATAGCGGATCCAATATGGCTGCCGAAAATTTTCAAAATTGTTCAATTTTTATGAAAATTTGTTTTTCAGGGTTTTCGGGGTCGCTGATTATGAATCTGCTGTAAAAATTTTCAAATTCAAGATGGCGGATCCAATATGGCTGCCGAAAATTTCAAAATTAGTCAATTTTTATGAAAATTTGTTTTTCAGGGTTTTCGGGGTCACTGATTATGAATCTGATATCAAATTTTTAAAATTCAACATGGCGAATCCAATATGGCTGCCAAAATTTTCTAAAATACTTCAATTTTTATGAATTTTGCTTTCTGAATGTACAAAAAAAAATGATACGAGACTCTTCTTCGATACAACTGTTTCAGCTTTTTTCCAAAGAGATGAAAAGTTATATTATTGAAAGTATAAATATAAATGGTTATCCTCTTACGGAAATCGATTTAGATGTTTATTTGGGAATACTTATACTGTCAACTTTTAATAAAAGAAAATCACAAAGAGACTATTGGCCTAAGAACTCACTTCTTGCATGTGAACCCGTTGCTTCAGCGATGAGTCGTAATAAATTTACGAAAATAAAATCTAAAATCAAGCTAAATAAACCCGAAGATAGAAATGATAATGATAAGGGTTAGAGAATTCGAAAAGTTCTTGCAATATTTTGAAAAAATATAATACAGTTCGGTTTTTTTTCTACTGCACTATCTATAGATAAAATGATCGGCTAAAAAGCGTATTCATGGAAAGTATTATTTATTTTAGTGACTGACCAAATTCAAAGCCTTAAAAAAGCTTTTTGTACGAAATTTTATAAAAATTTAGTAATTTTAAAAAACTTTGGTAGCCATATGGGATCCGCCATCTTGAATTTGAGAAATTTGATAGCAGATTCATAATCAGCAACCCTCTAAATACAAATTTTCATAAAAATTTATCAATTTTGAAAATTTTTCGCAGCCATGTTGGATTAGCCATCTTGAATTTGAAACATCTGATAACAGATTCATAATCAGCGACCCAACAACATTAGGTAAATAAATATCATGAACAATTTGTTTTATTCAAAAATATTAAAATAGGCATAATAATTTTGTCTTTAAGCAGCCAGATTGGATGCTGGCATCTTGAATTTCAAAAAATCTATACATGGATTTTAAAGGTAAGGGTCCATGGACGCCAAAAATTCACTAATTGAAGAAATCGACATGTAGATTCGATGCGAAAATATCAAATAAAAAAAAATTTTTTCCAAAATTTCGTGTTTTTTGTTAAATAAACAAATATAACTTTTTTAATACGTATTTTTTAAAATTATGACTGTATAAATCGAAAGTTCAGAGAATTTTATATCGAAAATGACTAATCTCGATGTTTTTTACGTTCGATTTCACGCTAAACGAAACTGTTGAAAAGAAGTACAAAAAAGTGCCTGTCTGGGCCTTAATGGATTAATGTTAAATAGTTCTAGATTAAATTTCTACAATAAAAAAAATCGATTTTTTGGTCATTTTCAAGTGGTCTCTACCCTTAAAGGGTTAACGTCGATGATCGGCCAATGTGCGGTTTCGCTAATCCACCAGATGTACCAACATAATTATAATCTAATTATGTTTTGATCATCTGAAGTCGTGCATTTTTCTTGTTTTTAAATAGTATAAGAGAACGATAAATTAAGTCAGCAATCGAAAGGGAAACTTCAAAATTTCAAAGGGTATCGGATACCAACCTCTATTATACGACTTACTGTATAATCAGCCGTACAGCAATGATTTCTTATAACAAAATTATTTTTACGATTAATAATGATTTTAATATAGTTCTTTCTTCAAAATTTAATAAGGTAAAGGAGGCAGTACTGGGACAAAACCTATTTTGGGACCAGAAATGGGACAGCAGTAAAAAACTACGATGAACGGTTAATGTGATAAAAGCATTACTTCATTAGTATTCTTTATGATGTTAGCTACGTACTCACTTCATTATTGTGTTGATTTACTTCTTAAACTAATGTATAACAAGATTCAAACTTTTTGAGATTATTTTTGAGCTGTACGCATAGCGAAAACTTTATCCCACTATAGGTACCTCTTAATTCCCATATCGTAGTAGTGGAACACGTTTAAAAAGTATTGTCCCACTACTGCGTCAAATGGGCGTCCCACTACCGGTTATAAATAAGTTACCGTATCCCACTACACTAGTCGATAGTTATTTTCTTTTAATGAGATTCTTTTAATACACCAACAACGGAAGAAAGCATCTTTTTTTCTTAAAATAAACCTTGAGACACGAGCTACCTGCTGAGGTAATTAGTTTTTATGTATTGTGCTTAGTTTTGGCAATAGAAAAGATTATAAAAAAAGTATGGTCAAAACTGTCCCACTACTACCTACTTTACCTTATACATAATTACGAAATAATTTAAAATAATATAATGTCGATGCTTCAAAAAAATTAATAAAACAAAAGTTAGTAAATATGGGATCCAAGAATTTTCAAAGGTCACGTGACATAATAGCTTGAAATTTTGTAGAATGGTATATCATAAATTTTTTCAGATATGCCTTAAAAACGAAGTTATTGCTGAAAAATCAGAGACGGGTGGATCGGGTTGAATGGGCGCAACAGATTGCTGAAGCACACTAGCACACTAGCGCAAGACAATGCTATCACATGCTTTACTGTCGCAATTTGCAGCTACCTTTCAGCAGACACTAAACGAGATTGTTGATTCAAAAAATCACTGCAATGTACGCATTTATTAGTATTTTAATAAGAATCTCATAAAAGCTCAGCAACATAAGCGCGAGCAAAAACCAGGGATGTAAGCCGGGACGATGCGGGGCATCAAGAGAACCTACGTGACCTTAGAGTAGGCGCGGCCCTGGCGGACGAGCGTGCGCGTGAGCGACGGGGTGGTTTCTCTGCTTTCTCCCCCCGTGTGCCGCAGAGCCTCGACGCGCACGGCCAGACGATCAACAGCCGCGTTTCTCGTTGATCACTCGGAGCGTACGCGCCCCTCGCCTTTTCTTTCTGACGTCTGCACACTTCTTTCTTCTCTTTTCAACATTTCGTCTTCACCCTAAACGCAGTGTTATAGATAACTGTCTGAAAACGCAATAGCGCACGTACGTAGTCCACATCTCGTCCGCAAATTGCAGTGCGAAATTATTTTCTTCAAATTCTTTGGCACCTGGAAAAATTGTGACAAGTGAGCCCTAGTAGGTCAGTCCCCGCCGGCGATAGAAACAGTTTCGTTATTATCATCGTTGCGAGTGAAATCAAGCTATTTCACAAGGAGAGTGAAGTAGGATAGCATTCGACGGCCGACGCCGGATCAGCGACCACCTGTAGTTGCTCCCCCCACAGCCACAGAACCAGCTGAGTCGTCATTCCCCACGCGTAACTTGTCCTAATCACTGTTTTTCGATCTTTCCAAGGATATACGACAACTCTTGGCTTTCTTCCTTCTCCTCACCGTACGAGTCATTCAGCATTTCCACGAAAATGAAGACTTCGTCGTTCTCTCTCCGAGTTATGCGTCGGGTAAGTGGCTATTTCATTATTATCATTACATTCCCCTTCACTTTTCCATTTTGAGCATTAATTATTATTACCACTATATGGTTTTGTGTTCATCATTCGCAAGAATTATTGTCATCCGTCCATTTTGGCATCTGCAAATATTATAAGCTTAAATATTATTTTATCATGTTTGTATTAATCAGAAAGATATTCATTGTAAGGACGAAGTAAGTAGTAGTGTAGCTTCATGATTATTGTAGAAAATACATCGTACGCGAATTTGTTAAACGTTTTCTTATATTAATATTAATCTTTTGTTGCTAAAAAGTTTTTTTAAATGTACAAAGGAGAATATAGAATATAGAAGAATCAAAAAACATTTTTATGTAATGTAATATGGATTAAGTTTTAGAATATTTTGTTTTCTCAACATTGTAAAGTTAATTATTTTAAAGTAAATCGTTATAGGCGAATAGTGAGAAACGAATTAAATATATACTTTTTGAATACATTTTTATAATTTATTTTTTTTTAACGATGAAAAAAAATTTTAATCCTTAATTATATAATGAAATGAAGTATTCATTCTTTGACATCAAATAATTGAGTTTTATTTGACCATTGCCTAGATAAAAACAGGATAGTAATTTTGTATATACAATCTGACTTCTAAGTAATTACGGTAAATCAGTCGAAAAAAAATTAAGGCGGTTCTATGATTAATACAGGTCTAAAATATAAAATTTGTATTTATATATTCATACAGGTAATTGTTTATAAAGTTTGGTACAAATCTGACGTGAATTTAATAAATTCAGTTAAACAATTGCCTGTAACTTACCAAGTTTCAAAAAGATTGAAATGAGTCTTGCAAAATTAAAATCGGTGCAAAAATAAAAAAGATACCAATGATTTGTTGAGTCACTTTTTTAATCGTTGATATTTATTTTATAAGTACTAAAATTTTGTTAAAAAAATTTTTTTCATTACTTTAAATTCTTGTCTATTATACTATATCGTTTCTCACCATGCAATATATTAACAATTCATTAAAAAAATATTTATATTTTAGCCCTATATATTATTCATAGAACCACCTTAAGATATTCAAAATAGACAATCTAATTACAGTTTAGAAATATTAGCTATGGAATTTTTCATTTTATTAACATTGTTATTATTATCTTCTGATTATTACTTAAGAATTAAGTAATTAAGATTATTACTTATTAATTCAGAATATTATTATATCATTTTTCTTCGATATTTTTTCATGAAGCTCCATTATCTGCTCAGACATTTAATATTTTCACGAGTCTGACTAAATGTGCCCATGATATTGAAGTAATTTTTTAATCGTGATAGAATTTGATATTGATAAAGAAACAAATAATTTTTCTATCAAAAACGAATAGTTTTGTAAAAATTTTAATAAAAATCATTTTATTGTATTAAGTAATATTATATATTCTATAAGCTTATAATAAATAATTAAAAGTACTTGTTCAGAATATCTATTTTGAAATCACAAAGCTCAGAAAATTGTCGATTCACAATACGCAGATTCATGCTCAAATAAAGCATACACGTGCTTTTAGTATACAAACAGCTGTTAATTCGGGCAAGTTTCAAAAGTTCGATTGCTCTTACTATAAAACGAAACTAGTGCTTTTGAATAAAACGTGACTCGATTCAGGGGAAGAAATGGTTTCCCCTTCGGTTTTTCGTCTGCAAGCGAAATCTTTCCTTCTATTCACTGCCGAGGCGAACTCGAATTTAAAGTTGCGCACAGGAAAGTAGAATAGAGAAAGTTGATTATCTTAGTAGGATTAACTTCTTTCCAGTGAAGGACACGCCCGTCAGAGGAATTTTGCTTTTGATGAAATCAAAAGCACCTCCAAGTTTCATTCTCTAACGATTAGCGAATTCAGATTTCTGCTCATTAAATAATTTTGAACTCATTTTCATTCAAAGTATTTTTCCTGCAAATAGTGTATTTTTTCTTGAACAACAAACTCGGTCAGAAGATTCAAAACAGTTACGTCTGTGCAAAGATTCACGATTATCGGTTGATTAATTATTATTCCGGCTACCATGCAGAAAAACAAAATATTTCTTTTTCGAAAATAAGTTTTCTTTTAAACAAATGCAGATAATATCATAAAATGTTAGTATAATAACATACGTCATAATTGTTATAAATTGTAAGAATTTCATGATAATAAACCTAATATTTTCCAAGAAATAAATTATACAAGACATGCCCCGTAAGAAAATGTATTATTTTGAATTAGTATTGTTTTCAAAATATAGGTAAAAATGAATCAATTGTACAATTATCAGTGTATGTGTCGGTATGTAGATGATTTGAATCAGAACATGTAAGTGTTCCTTTGTAGTGCGGTCAATAAGCCGTTAGCCTGTCAACTAGAAGGTTTTTTTTCACCGTTAAAAATTCACGTTGCAAATGTTTATTCATTATTCCTCACTTATTATTTTGTATAAAGTATAAAATTGGCTTGATAAAAAGTGTCGCTTATAAAAAGTATGAGACTGAACTGAGTCTGTCGTCGGTTTCCTACAATGAAAAAAATTTGGCACTCCAGCTGATCCGATGAGTACATACGCTATGCCGAAACTAGGGTCGAATGTTGCACCGCGGTTCGGCACATCTCCTGCCCCGTACTGGTACAGCTCCTGTTCCGTAAAAGCGTCGTGTGCCCCGTACTGGCACAGCTCCTGTCCCGTTCGGGACAAACGCTGTGCCAAAAGTGGGTGGTCTGACACACGCAGCGAAGGTGACGCTGACGAACTGTGATGGAAACAGACGCCGTGCCAAATTTTTTTCAGTGTATACAGTATGCTAACTTTTACTGTGCGTTCTTGCAACTTATCCACTAATTTTTTTTTAGTGCAGCGTTTCCAAGGTATTGACACGAAAGAAATTTTTCTCAAAAACGATGGATTCCAAAATGTTTAAAACATGTTTTGAAAAATTTTTGGTCTTAAAAAATTTCTTGACCGTTCTGATGTTTTCTCTATAAGGAGTAATATTTTATAAATAGCCTTCTCAATATAATCCTTTTCTGAATATAACGTTTTACCCGATTATTCATTTTGTTAGATAAATATATTAATTATAGTTTTATAAGTATCACATAGTAATTTTAAATATATATTCTGCACTGTCAACTTGTTATATTACCAAAAATAATAGCATGAGACTCATTATTTATAACGTATTCTACAAAACGATCATAAACTAGCATTTTGTCTTTCATCTGTTGAATTATCAGAACCAGAGATATGATACTAAAGTTAAAAAGCTAGCTACATTAATAAAGATATCTGATATAATAATTTTACTTAAAATAGTTTTTTTTTTACGTTGAAAAACAATCTCTTAAAAAATAAAATGGTATTATAATGAAAACATATTACTATCATTTATGTTTTTATATCTGTAGTTTGCTTCGCTCACAGAGAAAGGTTTGGTGGGGAAAGTATTGCGCTGTAGTTTTGGCCATTTTTATATGATTTTTTTTCGTAAAAATGTTTTGTTCTCGTTCAATATATATAAAGTCATAAGGTTGCGTGGTTTCGATGTCAGATCTTTAAAATTGATTTTTCAGTGTTTAAAGAACAATTATTCATTTTTTACAGACTTTAAAGTTACTATTGTTTTTATTTTTTTTTTCATTCTCTCCTTCAGACCCGTATACCATCGTCGCGAAACTACATACTTGAAGTTGTCAGCATTTAATTTATTTTAAATTAAAATTTTTCCAGTATTTTAAATCAATTTTTGTTTATTTTGAGGGACTGTAAAGTTTATATTGCATTCATATCAATATAGGATTTTAATAATATCAAAATATCTACATTTAAGCTCGACTAATAGCTGTTGTACCAGGGGACTGATTGGCCAGATGCCGTAGCTGAACAGTGTCAGAAAGTAAAAAGAAGCGCGTTTACTCACACCTCGGAAGTGGAAAAGCACCTATATACCCCCTACTTTCTTCTCCTTATACTCTTTCTTTGCTTCTTTGTTTTACCTCAAGAGAAGAGAGAGAGAGAGAGAGAGAGAGAGAGAGAGAGAGAGAGAGAGAGAGAGAGAGAGAGAGAGATGTGTCTTTATTTACCATCGCGGCAAAAATTTGAAAAATTACAGAATATAAAAAAATTTGATAATAATTTAAAAAACACATGATACGCAATGTACAGCATAAAGCTTACATCAAATAAAAAGTTAAATAAAGTCATGATATAGAATATAACTACAAAGTAAAAATATAATATTAAAAAAAAAATAAAAGGTATAAAATATATCTAATACGTAGTCATATTATCACAGATGAGATTAACATTAAAAGTACAAAATTGTTCTACTTGAAGAACCCTAAATCAAAGCCTAACCCACTAAATATATATAATATCACAGATAATAAAGCTTATAAACTAGAATCACAATTTGAGGCCTATAGGCTGGGTCCGGTTAATTTAGGCTATTTTGGGTCCTCTTACTGACAGCTCATTATCCCCACGAAAGGGGTGGCTAAGGGTCGAGATCTAGCAGGTGTTGGCGCACAGACCTCTTGAATGATGAAAGTGATGGAAGGTAGCGCAGAGAGAGAGAGAGAGAGAGAGAGAGAGAGAGAGAGAGAGAGAGAGAGAGAGAGAGAGAGAGAGAGAGAGAGAGAGAGAGAGAGAGAGAGAGAGAGAGAGAGAGAGAGAGAGAGAGAGAGAGAGAGAGAGAGAGAGAGATGTGGATACTGCAAATGTCATTTCCCTCGTGGTTGGGCGGTATTGCTATGAACAAGCTTTCGTCAACTGCGAAAATCCATTGATTTGCCAAGATTTAATTGATTACTGTTAATTAAGATTTTCGCTTGGTCCAGACCAATACACGACGACTTGACTGGAAAATCAATTTCATTATTTTAATGCATTCAAATTACTGCTACACCTTCGTCAAGTGACTGCTATTTTATCGTTGTCTTAATTTTACGAGCGAAATAGTGACATTCAGTCTGCGTATAATAATATTTGGAGTAACTTACGCACGAAAGAAAACTTTTCTGTGAGCCAACTGGTCTACTCGGTCAATATTACGTCTTGTTTACCTTTAGCAGGCGTGATGTTTTCAATTTACAACTCGAAAAGAGAGTTTTATACGGCTTTGCACCATTTCAGTTATAATTTCTTTTTTGTTTGTAAATTTTGTTTGCGTAATTTCGTGATCAAACGTTAAACGTTAATTAAATCTGCTTATCGTGTAATTTATATTGAATATTATTTTCGATAAACATTTTACTACCATAAGTACAAAAACAAAACTATTTCTCATCTCTCACTTACTATTAACGAAAACTTCACACCATTTTATTTTTCAAATTTATTTCTTAAAAAATAATTTACTTTTATTATAAAACAAATATAACCACTTGTTATATAATATCATATTACTTTTTTCATTCTATACTTGTCGCATTATAATAAAATAATGTATTAGCACGTTCACTTGTGACCATTGCAAATGAATAATTGTTAAAAGATCAAAAAAGGGTGTATCTCAAGATAAAAATTTTCGTAACAAACGTAACAAACTTTTCAGTAGGAACAATTTTTTTATACAGCATATTAAATCTGAAGACTGAACAAAAAACCGTTTTTCATTTTTGGAAACCATGTATATATTGCATTTCTCTTGTAATAACAAGATAGCGCGCTCTGACGTAAAAAACAATTTTCTTCTCATCATCCATAAAAATAAAACCACTGCAAGCGTAAGTATACAATAACATGCATAGATGCCGCACCTGAAATATTTGTTAATGCAGTTTAGATGCGTCACATTGCGCACAGATAAGAAGAGCGAGCCGAAGGTACAAAAGAACTTATCGCGGAAAATACGAAGAGGCTCTCCGGAGAAGTGTGCACTCCTCTCGTCACTCGCTCGGCAATCCGCTCCTGTGTGAGACCTTATCCTCCGGTTGACTTCGGAGTGCTCAGGCCGAGTTCTAACGCCCAGCGTTCACCTATACAGTAGCTTCGGACCCCATGGAGTTGCTCGGGTTGCTCATTGGCCTGCTATTCGTGGACGATACGCTGGGATCGGTGCTATGCTGCATCGGACGTTCTATTCCGCTTACGTACGGTTCGACAGCTCGAGAGAATCTGATTCAAAATTGAATCGAGCGCGACTTTGCAACGACGATAGAGTAAACAAACGCTCAGGATGCACGAATTTGTAGGAATGAGAGACAAACCAGTTCGATAAAGTACGCAGAACCGAGATTCATATCTTTTCCGTATTTTATCTGGGAAACTCATTATAGAACATTGATAATAGCAAATCCGTTATTATTTAAAAAAATTATAAATCATATTGTTAATGTTCAAAATATCAAAATCAACTTCGACGTTTACCATAAGTAGTATGTATACGTTTATATACAAATTAAGTAAGTAGATAAAGTCAGAGTACAGTCATCCTTCATGTATGGGCGAGTATGATTCTCACATTCTTACACAATAAGATTATTTATATTTACATAAAGTTAAATAAAAAAGATTAGCTTTGCTAGTGTTATAAGTGAGGACATGGAAATAATAAATAAATGGAGGAGAATTTGACGAAGAAACGGCACGGCGAGTTTCAGTCATGAATCGGACCCGGGACCTTTCGTTTTTGCGATGGATGATTTCCCAGCTAAGCTTACAGATTCCTATGCACGTCTTTAAAATAAATTCTAATTGTATAATTTGGAAGCAAAAAAAAATTGGAAAAATTTATTTCATATTGTTGCCCTGAAAAAGTAACACTCATTCAAATGTTGACCCACGTGAAAATCATTCTTCCAGTTTCTATGCAATTTCTATCAAGTCGTTGTATACCATTTGTATGTGGGAATAATTCTATACAAATTGTATACAACCAAACCAAAATATTATACATAAAAATTTGATTACTTTTTAATAAAATGTAGTAAATTTCTTGAACTTACTTATTCTCTTACATTTTGTAATAAAAATTGTTGATAAAATTTTGCCTTTAATTTTACCTTTTATTTTAAATACCAAAAATGTATATTCAAATCACCACCCACACACTTAAAAAAAAATTACCTAAACGATCGCTGAAACAGCATAGGTCGGCAGCGGTCACTAGGGTTGCAAATATACTTGAGTCCAATAGTCTACTTAATTCCTCAACGAATCCGGAAGTGCAAAGCAAGATTCGTTCGCAGTCGATGACAGAAGGGAAAAGTACTTTCGGACGTGATCACAAACGTATCCGGGAAAAGCATTTTTGGAATTATAGCGCACGAGTCTAGAAATGCAAAGTATTTTCGAACACCATCGCGATCAAGTTTAAAAGTAAAAAGTACTTTTGGACTTTTCTGCAACCCTGCGGTAGTCACCCATATTCAAGTAGCGACACCACCCAGTTTAAAAAAGCAGGTTACTATTATAAGATTACGTTTCACTAAAAATAACGTGGCCATTCAATTCATAAACCTAATAAATACCTTCTCAATTACTCGAGCACTATTTCATCCTTGAAAAAGATTTGTTATTCCGGAAACGCTGCGCCATAAACAAAAATGTGCACACCACGAAATTAAACATTTTCCACTTGCATATAAAGTGAGATTGTTTGCGACCTCTATACAGATATCTCTCTCGAAACATTTTGATTCCTTGACCACTAATTGCGTCATGTGCGCACGATACCGCGCAAGTGCCAAACCTCTGAGTATGCGCGCGCTTGGGAAGCGACACGAGGACACATCACACGCAGTGCATGTGAAGAGAGAATGAGAGAGAGAGAGAGAGAGAGAGAGAGAGAGAGAGAGAGAGAGAGAGAGAGAGAGAGAGACGGGGAGAGGACACGATCGGGACGAGACGATAGTGTCGCGTGAATTGTGGTTCCGCATGTTCGAGCCGAGGCCATTCAACAGACGCCGCTGTCGGTGACCACGCGCGTGACGTGCTTCTCTGTTTTTCAGCGCGATTCGCCCCGCGATGATAGCGTCTGCGCGCGTACGTTGCCTATGCAGAGACAAATCAGCTCTGACGACCGCCTGTGGAATATCCCACATCCCTTATCCCTTTGTGGCGTCGTTTATTGGCAGGAGCGGCTGTGAGTGCACATAGCTGCGCGAGCGTCGGTTCTTTCACGTCGTATCGTCTTTTTTCATTGAGGAGGTTATTCCGTCGGCGTGAGATATACGCAACGGTATGCTACTCATGCGGTCGGGTCGCCACAGGCGAAGTGTTTAATTGCGTGGTGAAGTACGAGGGAAGGTATCTCACGGTGGAAAGAAGTTATTTGAAGTCTATGTGGAGAGAATCGAAAAGTATTTTCAATTTCCATAGAGTGTTAAACTCTTTTATTAATATTAACTTCTATTGATGTTGATTGTGGGGGTATACAGACAAAAAATCGCTGCCAATTCATTAGCACGTGGCTTTTCCAAACTAATGTATCGCTTCCTTGTGTTAATTTTAATACCAATAATTATTTATCCCACATCAAAATTTGGTCTATGGATATTCACAATAAAGTTATTGCGTACAATACGAATAAAAAAGGGATGAATTTTTACGTTAATATCAAACCGTTTTTTTTTACTGTCACAATTATTCCTCTGTGATCAATTCTAAAAAAAAAAGAAAATTTGTTTAGATTTTGACATTTTTTTTAATTACGGAAAAATCGAAATTTGTTGTAAAATTATTATTGACAAGTTACAAATTTCTATAAATAAAAAGATTTTAATTCGATATCTCTTTATATCTTTGAGATATAACCTATTTACGATAAATCACGTTTTCAGAAAAACTGACTATAACAACACCATTTTTTTTAAATTATAGAGAATTTTATTTTGCTTTCATTGCCTTAACAATACTTTAGTAATATTGGCTTCATTGTTATGTTTGATTTTTTCTCTTTTGCTGTTTAATAACAGCAAAAAAGAAAAAGTACAACATCAACAAACCGTTACAAAACCGTTAAAAAAAAGAAAATTAAATTTAAAAAAAAAAAAAGAAATAGTTTTCCTAAATACGTAATGAAAGACAAAAGGGCCCGTACGCACAAAAAACTTTTGTTACTATTTCTGAAAGCTTTCACTAGGAAAAGATATTGCTAAGATATTGCGATATTGATTATTTCTCACTAAGCAAAATATCTATCTCTGTTTGTTAATAAAAAGTGTTGTCATATTGTTTGATAAGTAGATGTAAGTTAGTGTGATTATTTTATAGATTCGTAAGGTTCAAATATGCGCATGGGTATAGTGCATAAGTATGTGAAAAATTATTCACTGGTTGCTGTATACCTAGTAATGACGATCAAGAGTCCCTGGTGGAAATCCAAAACATTTTATAACTAATAACTGACCATTTATATTAGAAACTTGCTATAAAATGGAAATTTCTCTTCTCCAGTTTCTAGCTCCCGATGAAACGTTTTTTCTCCTATTATTTGGCCATTTAATTTAATAGATTGAAAAATAGAATGAGTTTTTCGAAGACAAGCACAAGCTTGTTCTTGAGTATTTTAAAGGTATTAAAACTGATCAGTTTCTTTAGTCTGGAAATGGTCAGCAGAAGTTTTGCTGTTATGACAAGAAGTGAGAGAGACAGAATCAGATGGAGAAATAGAAGTTTTGCTGATTTATTCATAGAATGAGTACAACAAATGATGTATTAGTTAATGTTATTTATTTATATTTTGGTAAGCCATCCAATGGACTTTCGTGCTCTTTCATAAAAGATAAAATAAATAAGTAAATCAAATACGAATATTTTTTGTTTCGTCAATCTAAGAAACAGGAAAATAATAGTCGAAAAATCGTTTCATCATAGCGATTAATTAGCCAGTTTTACTAGCTATTTTCTAACTTCTTGACCATTTCATATCATAGATGAATTTCTACCAGGGGTGGCTCACAAGAAAGATGGAAAATATAAAAATACTCCTACTATAATGCTATATATTTTATTTTTTTCTAATTACTTATAAATACTTCAACATACAAGTTGGCGCAGCAAAAATAGATATTGACATCACCATTCCTTTCCTTCGTTTCAGCAAAATGAAAAAGAAAAATGTGTCGATCGATAAGAACTCGTGAAAAAAAAAAACGAGAACGGGAAAATATTACGTTCTGAAAGTCTCAACGTCGCCCCTCAAAGTAACTGCGTTCACTGTACACCTATAATACAATTTCCCGAAAGTTCTAAGATGTAGGGTTGCACTTCCTGTTCACGAGATATGATGGGTAAGCTTTGAAATCCATCACAATTTGCTCCTACGGCAGCGTGCGTTGTCCGCGCGCGATCATGAATTTGAATGAGCGACACCGACAGGGGCGCGGCCGCGAGCGAGCAGCTCTGCGACCCAAGAAGGCGGACGAAAAGAGGGAGGCAGGCGACGATGGCTGAATGAATGCGACGTAACGCAGCCGTGAAAGGGTGGATAAGTATCGACCTATGCAGCATCATCGCGTCGCATCCTTCCGCACGCGCTCGCGTAATTATAATAATCGAACCTCGTCCGGTAATGACTGAGCAGCGCGCGCGTGGGGCGGCCAGCGTCGGGGTTAAATGAGGAAAGAAGGTCATCCGCATGACTTCGCGCACATATGCGCCACCAACGCAGCGTTACTGCTGTTGCTTTCTCTTTTTCCGACTCTTGCGTGCAAAAAATCGGACGGGAGAGAGTCATAATCATCGATCCGAGGGAGAAAGAAAGATAGGGTGCGAGGCTGCTTATTATAAGCTAGACGAAGAAATCGAGGTTGCGCTAAGCCGAGGCATGTGGAAGGTAGTGTGTGGGTAAGCCCTTCGTCGGAAAGTTGTAGTCGGTGTTCATAGACATCAGGCCGAAGTCGTTTTCTGTGTTGTACTTGCAGCTTTTACTATTGGCGAGTTACGTGCTGGTGAGTTAGTTATACTTCAAATGTGCATACGTCCATAGTTTGGTCTTAGCAGATATATAGTGTTGTATAAGAAAAGGTTTACTTGGAAACGCTACCCGGCAAAAAATGATCCATGTATGGCCATATATACTCATATATAAAAATCTGCATGGACATATATGACCATACGTGATTATATATTTGATCATATATGGATTTTGCCTCTACATAAAAACACATGGTTGTATATAAGCAAGTATAGTCATACATGACTATATATGGACATATATGGATATATATAATACTTTTGTAAGTCATCTTTATACGTGTCCATATTCGTCCATATATGAACATATATTATTATATACAAATATGTAAAACCGTGTACGACCGTACATGGGCGTACATGGACGTACATGAATGTATATCGATTTTATCATATATGTCTATATATCATCATATATATTCATATATGACTATATTTGCTAATGTACAAGTATATATGTTTATATAGAGACGAAATCTATATATGATCATATATAATCACGTATGCTCATATATCCCCATGCAAGATTTTTATATATGGATGTATATGGCCGTATATGGATCATTTTTTCCCGGGTACTGCTTGAAATTGGCTTTCGGTTTCTGTATCTTTTTTCCCATCGATATTATAAGTTTTGCGTATTTCCGTACTAGTGTGCAAAATACGCTATACTTTGCGCACTCATTCGGATTCGCAAAATTGAACTCTGCGTATCTCGTTAGGAAAAATAGTATATGCAACACGGGCGCAATAGGTCATAGGGAATGATCTATTTTGCGTACTCGTTGCGTAATGTACTATTTCCACAGTCCGTGCGCAAAATCGTCGTTTTGAAAAATATGGTTTGAGTATCAGAGGAGATTCTCTACTCGTGTAATTGTCCCTCGTACTAGTATCGAAAAGTACTATTCTTATGTCTATTTAATAAATTTATTACTTAATATACAGAACCAATTAGACAGTTTCGTGTCGACGAAAAAAGGATACCTAGAAAATACCCAAATTTTTATTTCGAACATCACAAAAACTAATAGCTAAACTTTGATAAAATGTTACATAAATATTACTTATACTATAAACTAAATATTCTGTAAATTTTAAGTAAATACATAGAGCTGTTGTCGAGAAATTACGATTTTAAAAAAATTGTAACATAAACTATCTCAGATATTTATGAACCAATCCATCTGTCCCACCGATTTATCCACGCACTCGCACGCACCCATATAGACATTTAAAAAATATTTATTTCGACTCCAAATGACTTAAAACACATTTTTAATATGTTTCTAATAAGATTTAAATTTTTACTATTACAAAGCTTCCTCTACGAGAAAGCGAAACTGATGACTGAAAAAGAACGATTAAATAACATAAAGAAAAGTTTTGTTTGTCAAAATTTTATAAATATATATCTTCTCAAATAAAAGTTTCCTTCTTTTAATTTTGAAATTGAATATGTAAATAAAATACTTTATAATTGTTATTATTTCTAAATACACAAAAAAACTACAGTACGGTACTTTACATACTTCAATTCTAAAAAAGTACATCTTGCATAAAACATAAATAATTTTTTAATTAACATAATCTAAGCTAATTCAACGAAAAATTTTATTGATTTTGAAAAAGTAAAAAATCCTTACTTCCGCCTCGAACGAAACCAACAATTCCAATTTCATACCCTCACAAATGTTGGCGCTTCTCCTGAAACAGCAGAAAGAGCGAAAAGACAGGCACACCTAACTATAAATTTTAAAGAGAAAACTTTCAACTTTTGATAGGTTCATCATAGCAGCATCCAGTGCCAGAATACGCGGGTAACTACTTTCCGAAGTAGTTTAGCGCGAAGCACCGCGGCGACACATCTGCGGGTACCTAGCCACCGTGAAAAGAAAATTTCTGTGTTGCGAATGGCGCTCTCCGGCTGATATAGAATGGAGGAAGAAACGGCCGAGTCCTTCTTTTCGTGTCTCGGTCTTTTTCTTTTGCTGCCTTCTCTCTTTGCCTTGAGCTCGGAAAAAGTATATTTCACCTTTTCCGGCATCCGCGAAGATAACGTTTTCTCTGAGGAATTCGAATAAGCATAAAGTCAGCGCGGCAAGGACGGCGAAGAGGCGCTTTGTGGCACGCCTCGCACAATTCCCATGTTAGAACCTATGTTAGATTGTCTCCGTGGAGGAAAATCGGGAAGTTTGAGTGGTCCATTGTGAGCACGTGCGTGCGAGGGCGTGAATACGTACGTGAGACGACTTCTCTTATTGTTGTAGCAGAAAGAAATTTTGTTACTTAGCGAACAATTATGCCTTACAATAGTCATTTACGATTTTTCGTGAATTTTGTCTTTGTTAGCCAACTACTGACATAGATCCAAAACATGAATCGATTCAGCTCTTTCCGATAGGAGTACTAATAAGCGTGAAAATAGAATGATTCTAAGAGATAGAGGTGGATTAATGAGATATAAAAGAGTGTAAATAAGTATTCAGATTGGATGGTAGGGATCGCGGAGAAATATAAGAATGTCAAAGAGAAAAAGAAGATTGAATTATTATTAATAGCTGTATGAGTTGCCCGACAGCTTAGGTAAGCTTAAATAAAAAAAAAGATTAGATTTATTGATTCCTTGGGAATTCTCGTAGTGGTGAAAGCGAAAGTGAATGAGGAAAATTTATGAATTCCTGGTAGCCCTTGGAAATTCACTTTCTACTGAACGTAAGTGCGAATTTCTTGCAAAAATGTGATATGTATGTAGCAATCTGCAACAGAAAATATGTAAAGACATTCTTGTCTTTCATCTTCTGAATAATTCAGACTCATCGTTATGTTATAAGCAGAAAATACCTTAGTACTAAAGAATATCCACCGAACAAAGCAAAAAATGCAGAGGGTGAAGAATTGAAAAAGCATTTGTCAAGGAAGCGTCGAATATGCTCGATGCTTGAGTTACACTAGAACGGAGATGAAATTTGTCAAAGTCCACGCGGTGTCAATGGTAATCTGGATTGCCTTTCCACAGGGACACCCATATACACATACGAAGTCAAGTCAAATATCCGCCCACGCATTTTCACCCGCGTTAGACCGCCTTCCATGCAGTGCTAGTGACTCCGTATAATACAGATGTACGACACGTAGCTTGTATATCCATTTATCTTCACTATTCTTTGGTAGTGGAGCTGAAAATAAGTTACAGTGAGGTGCGAAACCGTGGTTTCGAAAAAAAGGCATTTTGCCTCACACACACACACACACACACACACACACACACACACACACACACACACACACACACACACACACACACACACACACACCCACACGCACGCACGGAAATTCAAAATAATTCTTAACATTTATAAAATCATAAATCATTTATAAGATATGAAAATGTACAGTTACTTGAGAATTCATAATAGAAAGTAAATAAAAAGACTATACTTGAAATTTCACTGAAATAAAAAAACTGCTGCCAATTTATTAGCACGTAGCTTCCTCCAAATTAATTTATCATTTCTAGATGTATTCATTTTAGTTAGATAATATTTTGGTAAAAAAAAAAGAGAAATTGAAACTTAAGTTAGACCGATTGAAACTAAGACATCAGGACATATTTATGACGGTTGAATTGAGATAATTTTACAATATCTTGTAAAAATGTTGATAATTTTCTTAAAAATTCCCAGAAAATCCATTAAATATAGACAGTGGGTGTGTTTCAGTTTTTACTGCTCGCTACGACGAGTAGCGGGCGTTTTTCAATTTTGATTGCCCGCTGGTCTATAATCGGTCACTTTAGGCTCGCTTAATAGATAAAAAAAAACGCGAAAATCATGCTTGTGTTACAAAAGCAACTTTATTATAATAAATAGCATCTGATGATACCCTATTTAATTTGTAATTCCATCAATACTTTTTAAAATGATGTATTTATAAAAAAAAGGGTTTACAAAAGGAATACAATTTTACATATAAAAATATATTTAAAAAAATAATTTAATATAATTTAACTATTCCCTTTGAGAAAACATTCTGCTAAAACAGTTAGCAGCAGTTTTTTAGGTACAGCGACTGGAAATTCAAAAATGAAGGTTTTTCGCTACACTCTATAGTGCGTACGGGTGATAACTTTTGAACCATTCGCCCGATTTTCATTAAACAAAGCATATTCTGTTTGTTTCGGAGGATATTTTGAAGTGTATAACCTATTTTCCGATTTTATTGATTTTCTTTTGTTTTTTAATATGTCACAGCCAATATTACTTAACATAATAAATTTTTATTGAAAGGTTTTTAAATTACTTACATTTTCTTTTTTAATATTTAAATCATCTTTAGTCTGTCATTTATTATTAATGAAAATATAGTTTATACTTCTTTAATTATCGAGTACAACATTGTGTTAAATTTCATGAGATTATCGTCATTTGTTTCCGAGAAAAAAATTATTTTAGAAAAAAGTGCGTTTTCGTTCTCATACGTCAATAGGAGGAAAAATTAATCGTCATGAAATTTACCACAGAGATACCTTTTTTATATCTTCGAACCAAGTTCGAGAAATTTAAAAAAAATTAAAAGTTAAAATTAATTTTGTAAAATAAGTTTGGAAAAGTAAAATATGTTTAACACATACATGCACGTTGATAAATAACAATTATTCATCTATACTGATATAAACAATCAATGCACTAGAACAATAACTTTACTTTGAGGAAGCTTATTGCCAATGAATTGGTACACGGAGAGAAATAAATCAGTAAAAATGACCAAACTGTCAAGTAACCCGGAGTCAGACCTGAAAACCCAAATTTTTTTCCAAACTTTTTGGCACTTTTTCCTAAACTTTTTGTAAAATTTATGAAATTTTTAATAAGAAGTGTCAAAAAGTTTGGTAAAGTTTTGGTTTTCATGTCTGACTCCGGATTACTTGATAGTTTGGTAATTTTTACTGATTTCTTTCTCTCTGTGTAGTGGTTTTTAATTAGCATTATTTAATTTGGTGAACGTAATAGATACATATTTTTGTATAATCTCTGATACGTCTTTTAGTAATTATTTACATATAGTCTGCTTATACTTATCGAATTCCTGGAAATAACTTTATCAAAATTACATTCTATTGTTATTTTACAAATCAGAATTATGCCAAAGGTAGAACAGTATTTAAGTGAGTTATATTAACCGTTACCGAGTGTTTTAGTAAACAGTACAATTTAGTAACGGTAGCCATGATTTGCAATAAACTTTCTTCTTCTAATTTGATAATTTTTTTACTGCTGTTTCTTTTTCTTGTTCAGACAGGTATTGAAGATTTGAATTCTACGGTTCAAAATACGTCCGAACATGTGTCCAACTTTTTTTTACCCTCTTTTGGGCCCAATATCATTTTTGGACTAATAATGTATTTCGAAAACGACTTTGACTAAAAAAATGTTTGATTTTGATCTGGAAGAGAGGTTGAGCCTGACTACGGATCTCATGAGCCTGATGAGCTCAGTTGGGTCTCATAAGCTAATATTTAATTTATTTAAACTGAAATAGAAGTTACCACCGTTGTTGATCAATTGTAATATGAAAATACAATACGTTTGCCTAGGGCCCATTGTGGGTCTGAGAAGGCCCAAGAAAATTTTGGGGATTATTATTAATTTCATGACAGACATAGGCCAACAACACATTACGTTATGAACTAGGGTTCGATTCTAGCCTAGAAGAAATCGACGGCTGAGCGAAAGAAGAACATATCTCGACGCGAAAATGAAGAACGATGTATCTCGGCGCGAGGGTGAAGAACGACGTATCTCGATGCGAGGATGAAAAATGATGCGTTCATTAGTCAGTACTAAAACTACTTTATATCATCAGCTTCAGACGATAGGAGAATCTAAAATCTATATTTACTATAATACGTCTAATTAAGGAAATCTTATATTGAATTAGTTCTTTTGTATGAGAATTGGTTATACTTCGTATAATCTTATTTCATTTGAAATTGATGGAAATTTTCCCTGAATGAACGTAAAGCGTACACAAAGGATTCCTATTAAATTTAGTAATCAAATTACGTTTTCAAAAATAAACCCAGTTCAAAAGTAAGCTTTTCATCATCCAAAAACATTTTAAGGTTCAATTTATTGTCTAATAACAGTATTGGATATTGTATTTATTTTGTTTAAGAGTTCAGAAAAGTTTAGTACTCAAAATAATCATGAGAAATTCTTATAAATAATCTAAGTTTGATTATTCGAGGTCTCTGTTTTGATAATTCAGTAATTATTTAAGAAAATAAATTTATACATACAGTAAACCATTATTATTGGTCGAATGTAGTATAGAAATTACAAATAATAAGTCTATGATAAATAAATATTAGGAATTTTTAAATCTCAAAATTCATTGATGAATCGATAGCGAATAAATTATATTTAGTATCTTTAACAACTTGAACGACCTAAAATAAGCAACAAGCAACTGAAAAATTTTCCCTCGCGCTTACGTAAAATTTATCGATCATCCTCGGTAAGCATACAAGACCTCGTCCAATGGTTTTAATTAACGTTATTCAGAGTATAATGCTTTAATTAGCAATACCTAGTGACACTTGTTCGTGTTTTTGCAGAGTCACCACTCGTAAGATCGCATATGACATTTTCCTTGCCGCTGTGAACATAATTCAACGCTTAACTCGGGAAAATAGTCGCCCGGCTTGACGGAATTAAAGAAGCCCGCCTTTTTACGGACTATTGTAAAATAGCAATATATTTGCAAGTTTTTCAATTTTCGCAATAAGTACCGCCAAGAAAAAACTATAGAGGTGATAGGAGCTTCTTTGAAATTAAATAATTTAATTACATAGTTAGAATATAGTTTTTTTTGGAAATATTTTCATACTTTATATTAAGTGTGACGAAAAATTTTTTAATCTTAGTTTAAACTTTTAATTTTTTTTTATTCAAAAACCTGATAGAAAAATGTTTGTATAAAAACAATATTTCGAATTAGAGAATCAAACATTTTTTGAACAGTTGTTACACTTCTTTTTATATTTACTTCTTTACCTTTTCCCACGCACGTTATACTCCGACGCTGAGCTTAGATTAATATAATAAATATTTTATTCTGATTTTCAGTGAAAGTGAAAATAATAATTTGGTCCTAATAGTTTAAATTGAGGGAATAAATATTCGACTTTCAAAATTTTATTCTTCGTGTAAATTTCTCATAAAAGTTAACAAGAAACAAAAATATAGTTTTATAACTAGCTACCAACTTTATAAATTACATAATAAATTACAAGAGTTTTTAAACAAATATTTGTGATTGATATGTGACTACGGTTTGTTAACAGTATGACGCTTCAAAATACTAAGAAAAGCAATTTTACAATGGCCGACTCCACTGAAAGTAGTTACAGCTATAGAGTGCAGTCGTAGTTCTAATTTGAGTAACAAGTAGACGGTGCAGCTCTTGATGCATTTCTTACGTTATAGATT